>OX458987.1:2985833-5774166 GCA_949774945.1 Hoplodrina ambigua
TTAGGCATAATATAGCTTCCTAAAAAAAAAAAACGGAATTGGACCAGTATTTCCGGAGATTAGAGCGTTTAAACAAAGACATAAACTCAAGTTTTAGACAAGATTGTCATCTCCAAAACTTAAGTGTTTACTCACTACGTCGGACATCCTCAATTCAAGATTGACACGTAGACCTTATAATTGCGATTCCGTGCGCGTTTAGATTCACTTGTTGATAAATGTCACGTAGTTTTACTAGTAGCGAGGTACACCGTACAGTCAACATGAAAATTTTATGCTCTGTTCCTGGATGATTAGTGATAACTGTTTTATGTAGGTATAATATTATATTTTGTCTTCTTTTTTTTTTTCTTCCTACTTGGGGTCGCAAAGTGCAACTGCTGAGCATGAGGTCTTGAGTTCCATTTCCAGGTCGGGCCATCAGGAATTTTTAGCAGCAGCCCCAGAATCTGGATTTGGATTTTCTTTTTCTCTTGATCGATAGCTATACAGGCCTCGCTTATAGGCCTCGGCCTTCGCCCTCTATTACATGGGACTTGAAATAACTGGCGAAATGTGGGTGTACTGATGGACACCTCTGCCTAACCCTCTGCGGATTACAAGCGTAATGTTTTTTTTTAGACAGGTAATTTAGGCATTTTTTAATCATTTTCCGTTAATTAGTAATAAATCGTTTGTCAGGAAATGTCGTTAACTGTGTTAGATTAACGACTTCGAAATGTTTTGGACTTTTGGGTTTTCTCAAGGCCCTCTAATACCTTTTATGCGGGTTTTTTCCATAGGATAATTTTTGTAGTAGCGCAGGTTGTCACCGTCCTTTGTATGCATTTGATCATATGACGTAGGTTTATAGGCGTGACTAAATCAAAATTTCTGAAATGAATAACACTTTTATCAACGACTCCATAAACCTAAGAGAATATTATTTTCAGATAAAATACGTAGACCGTACCTGCTACAAGATATTTGTCGTGGTAGCCATCACCTAATGGAGAAATCTTCAGAAAGGGTCTCGCCAGCCATTTATCTAAGCAGACATTAAGCTGAAATCTCCAAAGAAAGCTAAATAATAAAATAAAAAAATCTATTATATGACTAGATTATTGTGAGAGATAGATCTCCTAATAACACCACGTTTCGGACGATAGTCCTACGCTGCTTTGATCTTTAGGGTGAAATTGGAAATCGCCTGCACTATGCAGAGCAATAAGGCAGATTTCTGTCTAAAAATCATATGGAAAAATAAAAAAAAGTGATTATGGGCATACCAAACAAACTTTACAACGCGGCGACGACGTGCGAAGTCTTAAGCTCTCAGCTGTAAGGTAATAAGGGCCAAAGCTAAGCTCAAGACCGGTCGAGATGGAGTGCCGCTGTCTCATCTAGGTATACTGGCAACTGCATTGAATAAACAAACGAATAAAAAGAAAATTGTATTATCCCAGTAGGTAAGAAATGATCCAATAAAAAGGAAAAGGGTATTAACAATACCTCTCAAGCTTAGGCCATAGCGTTTTACGTCTTAAGTCTAACTGGTTTTTCCCGGTGGTGGAAGAAGCGTAAGTAGCTAATCTAAGTGCTTATACCTACTCACCTTGCACTAGAAACAAGATCTAAGTAGTTTCCGCAAGTAAAATAATTATTTAATTACTTGAATATCAATTATTATTGCATAGATGTACTTGATGTAAATGACAAAGATGGTTGTAAAACACACGTATCGCGGATTTATGAGAAAGGTTCAAACAGTTCATTAGCTAAAACAAAGGAAAATGTTTAATGACATCTTCCTGAGTCATTATTTGAACGTATTATTGTGGTCGCAGTTCAATACTTTGTCATTGACTGTACTTTATCACGCCGTATTTTCCTGTAGGAAGATTTTAAATTATGGTAATAAAAAAAATATTAACCGACTAGGTGACTTACATTTTGAAGTTTTTCCTCAACCCGGTGTTCTATATAAGCATTTGGATTCGTCATTTGCATCAGTCGTTTGTTAACATCCGAAGATGTTCGTCAAGGTACTTGCAGTGATCGGTTTCGTGGCGGCGGCTTCTGCCGCAGATCTCAGCGTAGGCGCTGGAGGCGTGAAGCTGATATTCGAAAAGAATATCACCGCCAGCCCAGCCATCTGGAGACAAGATCAGAACGTGACTGTGAACGCTACAAACGCAGAAGAAGTCATCGGCCGCGTAGTTGTCATTGACAACAGGCCAGAAAAGGATGGTGAAGCTAAAGTGGTAGAAGGAGGAGAGGGAGAGAAGAACGTCACAATTGAACTGAAGAGTCCGGCCGTTTTCAGAGGATTCGACTTCAGCATCAAGGTGTTTGCCGCTGAAAAAAACATGAACGCTCGATCACCGCACCACCCAGCAACCATTGGAAGTGACACACAGATTCCTCAACACCCGAAGGACCTTAACGTAAAGGGTCATCAAGAACCTAAGAATGGTGATGACATTATTCTCGGAGCCCCTAAACCGACTGCCGCTTCTTCGACGGAAGCAAACAAAGACGACCAAGATAAAATCAACAACCCAACTTTAGTAGGAAAGGACCAAACACGTATGTACCGCGACACTGAGGACCAGAAGACCAAACATCAGACTTCAGTTCCAGTAGAAGTTGATGCTACAAAAGACATCAAAGTCAACGACAGCGCTAACAAAACAGATCAAGCAGAAATCGATGGAGACTTGAAGAAAGCACTTGGTTCAAACTTCGAAAACAACTCTTCGAAAAAAACTGATGACCAACAAAAAGTACTTCCCGTCAAGCCCCAAGCTGAAGACGAAGACTCACTTGAATCAGACGATGATGAAGAAAACAGGAAAGTCCGCCAGATCTTCTTCAAACCCGCTGTGCCAACTACACCCGAAGAATTCAAAGGACATGACGTCACCACACCTAAAAGCGAACTTTCAAGTACTACAGCGAAGAACGTAGAGCAGAAGAAGGCTGTGCCAAGTGTTGTTCCATTCACCAGTGAGGTTTCCTCTACGACGTCATCAGATGAACTGACGACCGGATTTAAATTACCATCAAATGTAAAGACAACCGAAGAGTTGGAAGGTAACATCAAGGGTCATCATTCCGGCCACCACGCGGTGCCCTTACCTTACATGCATTAATTTGTTCTTTTAGAAATGTGATATTATCTTTTTACTAAGTTTTAATATATTATGTTTAAGTATTTATGTCGTCTTTATGATGCTTCTGTTTTACTTTCAGTATTTAACATTTAAATTAAATAAATGTTTCAAAATTATTTGTGTTTTTTAAATGTCTGTTGTTCCATTAAAATCAAATCATTAATTTTAAACTAGCTTTTGACCGCGTAACTATAGAACCCTCTTTTATCCCCATAAGGGGTGAAATTTAAAAAAATCTTTTCTTTGCGCATGCCTACGTCATAAAAACTATCTGCGTGGCAAACAACGCAATCCGTTCAGTGGTTTGAGCTGTGTTGTGATGTTTTTGTTATGACCTGAACCTTATGAATCTGACTATAATAAACAAAAAGATTTTTCCCAATTTGACTGGCAGTTCCAGAGATTAGCATGTTTAAACAGACAAACACATAAAAAACTCTTCTTCTGTATTATATTATGGTAAGATTTATATACTTATAGGTTCCTATATTATCTAGAATACAACACAGGTTACAGAGTACATAATATTTAAATAAAACAATTATTTAAATACATATAAAACTTTAATAAACAGTACAAATACATCATACAATCTGGAATTCTTACAGTACCTTTTATTAATATCATAATAATATACTTGGTTGGAATATTTGAAACGAGTTAACGATAAAATTGAGCACTATTTTGTGGATACAATTTAACAATATCAAAATTTACAAATATCAGAAATATATAACATGTCGAAGACCAAATATCACATAAAAATAAGGGTCGGCCACACACGAGCGCTTTCTTAACGCCCTTTCAAAAGCTGCGTTTAAAAAAAAAATATTACGCGAGAACACTTATTATTATGGAATTATGGAGTCAACCACTTACTATACGGGGAAAAAGCGCTCGTGCATAAAAGGCCTTTTAAAATATGTAAATAAATAATCTTTGTCCGTAACCCTTGCCCCGCGGCGTACGTGTTTAGATTTCAACACTTAAAATGCGGAAAAGACGTGATAAGACTTCGCATAAGTAATAACTTGTTGTCTGATTTGACGTACTTGAGGATTGACGCAGTACATTCATAATTCAGATCTTTAGTACTACTTGACGAGTGGGTTAACAAAAAAAAAATTGAAATAATAGGACGACATATTATGACAGACATAAAATAAATTAAAAGAAAAAACCTTTTATTACCTGAACGAACGAAAAAGAACCAAAATACTAAAAATAATTTAATCGTTATAAGAAATAGGCCATTTTATATAAAAGCGTGTTACACTTTTTTTATTTCTCCTGTCCTCCTAATGTAATAAGGCAGGTGAAAGTAAATAAAAGCTTGTAAAAAAAGATTCATACAGTCACATATAGAACCTCCTCCTTTTGAAGTCGGTTTAAAAATGAAGAGCTTAACAAAACAAGCTGTACTGTCGTAAAGTTTAACTCAGGAGTCTCAGGTTAAAAATTAGTGTAATTTGGTATATAACATTTATGAGCAATATATCTACATACAATATACAGTTGACATCTAAGTAATAATTCAACTATTAATAATAGGAATAATAGGATACAATTAATTCTCTTTAATTATTCAGTATGTGTCTATGCCACTGAACTCCTTCTAAACGGCTGGACTGACTTAAATGTTGATGATTGTAATCAAGTTTTTGTGTGTCTTTAAGCTGCAAGCTAGCTTTTGGGCAGAACACTGTCTGCCGGGTCCGCTAGTCTATACATATATAATCTTCCAGATCTTTGGTTACAACGAAATAATAAGAATACAAAACTAGTAATTGTAACTGTAAATAAAAAAAATTGGATATAACTCAAGAACGTCTGGACAGCTATTTATATGTTTGATTTGTTGGATTTGTCTCCGCCCCGAACAGCAGAATAACTATTAAAACATGGTAAAAATTCACCAAAAAATACAACAATTATTTATTCTGAGGCGCAAAAAGTTTGCTGTGTCAAGTAGTTGTTACTAAATAATGGTTTAAAACATAAAGAAGAAGATTTTGAGAGAAAAATTTTTGACAGTGAAGACATTTACATATCATACTTTTTTACAGATGCACCACTACCATAAACTATCCTAAAGCCTCATCACTGCATCGTCAGTAGTAAACAAAATTCAATGGATAAAAAAAAAGTTTTTTTTTTCCATCGTCTGAACCAAACATTTTTTTTTCTTTTAAGAAAGTATGTACCTACCTATCTAGCGCCTTCTTTGCACCCGCGTCCCTTAAAATAATTCTATAACTACCTAGCTACTCATACTCGATCAAGGAATGTACAGCTATACCCTTGGGAATGTGGTGGCGGCCCTGCAATGACGTCAGCTCGATGACAGCGAGGCATCCGATGACGTCAGCGCCGCAAGACTTCAGCAGATGACTGGCGGCGGTTATAGAACCTCCGGTGGCTATCAAGTCATCGATTATGAGGCACTTTAGACCTGGACGGATTGTGTTATTCTGAATTTCTAGGATGTCCTGTAATTAAATAGAGGTAGAATTAGTTAGTCTTTTATAACATAAGGTACTGGTCAGACCTAAGAAGTAAAGTGCAGAGGATATTCTGATGATACAGAATATAATATACTTTATTTCTAGAACCATAAGGTGCAAAGTTGAACAGTAATAACTCACATAAACATTTTCATCGAGGCTTCGACTGCACTTTAAGCCGCTGACATTAAGAGTTATTATTAAATGTCATACTTTCCTCATATAATTGTTTGTGCACCTACAAAGTCTGAGTTAAATCTTTTATGAGTAAAATTTAAAAAAAGATGCTGTTGATCCTGCGCAAAATATTTTATGGTTCATGTGAGAAGTAATTAACATAAAAACTGAGTTTCAAATTAATCAGTTTTACCGATTTTTCGCTCAGGTAATAATACCAATCGATCTCCTCCAAAAACCATTCAGTTTAATATTCACTAACTCACCGTCCCATACTCTAAGTCATATTTGTAAGACACGACTTCTCCAGGCAGTTTCCCCTTCTTCCTCACCGGCAGACAGCCGACGCCCAGCTCAGCGGCTAGGGAGAAAGAGAAGAGGAATCCTCTTGACTCCAACCCTATAATTGCCTCCACGTCTGGAAACTTTGCCTTTACAGTTTGTACTAGTATACTCTGGAGTAACTTGCATGTTGGACCGTCGGAGATTGCGGAGAATATGTCCCTGTAATGAGAAGGTTTTATCTATTAGGTGCATTGGAATACTCTCCACTAGTAATGCTAGCTGTTTAATATTTATCTTTAGGCGTGTAGCCGAGGGTTGAAAATTCAACAGTATGCAAAACATGTATAACATCTCTGCCCAACCATAAAGATTATGGCTAATACAGTAGAATAACTCTACATAGTACAAAGCAAAGTCTGTACACGCCGTCTGTAAACTTAGATCTTTAAATTCCACAACGGATTTTAATGCGGTTTCCATCAATAGATAGACAGAGTGATGTAAGAGAAAGATTTATGTCTACATTGCACCCGTGCAAAGCCGGGGCAAGCCGCTAGTCAAATAATATAAGCTTAATACCTATGCTTAATATCCTGATGGTTATTAATATGTGACAACAATGCGTTCTAACGTTTTGTATATGACGTTAAAAAGTGCCTTAATAATGGCTTAATTGAAATAAATTATTTGATTTTGACTTTAACCAAAACAAGTTTTAACAAATGTAGAAACCCAAATACCCAGAAATCGAACATTAATTTTAATGAAACAATTCAAATGCAATAGGTAAACACAAAATGCAAATTAATATTGACACACGTTATCGGTAACAAAGGAAAACCGCAGGAAACTGAATGGATTGATTGAGACACATAATATTATGCCTTTTATTTCGTCATGGTAGAACCACATGAATTGCTAATGTGTATTTACCGCAATGACTTATCTCGGATCACAGCTCATGCTTACAATGAATAATGTATGAGTGAGCAAGAGTGGGGATCAATGGTTGTTTACAAAACAACCTTTTAAAGGGGTTAGAGGGGGTTTTGTGTGTAGGCGAATACACGAAACGCGCGAATAAAGTCGCGGTTAGATCAGGTATCTATAGAATATCTATACTAATATTATAAAGCTGAAGAGTTTCAATCTTACTTGTCGTTAATATTTCAAATCAATCTTACAAAAGGCCCTTTTAAACAATACCCAAAAATTTCAAATTTTCCCCTTCTTCCTTCGGTCAGACATCGACTACACATACATTATAAACAAAGCAATTTTACTTGTTACGACAGTTCTGCTATGATCCTATGAGAAGTTCCATTCCATATCTCCGAAATTCATCATCAGATCATGACAATATTTATATGGGACCAATTGGAAAGTGTACCCTTTCAAACAAAAAAATTAAATTTCCGTATCGGTCCAGATGTCTTCGAGTAATCGGGGAAATACATAAAATAAAATAAAAGATTCCGACAAATTGAGAACCTTCTTCTTTCTAAAGTCGGTTAATAAAGTATTCATAATGTCGGCTACAGCTACCGACAAATATTTTCTTAAATAACGGTGTCACAAAAAAAATCAGAACTCGTGAAGTGAGTCGCAGTATTAAGCAAGATTAGAAGCGCCGGGCCTACCCTACGGTATTTAGAATTGGGCTCAGAGGTTCCAATCATGATAAAATGTTTGTTTTGAAAACGTGATAAGTACATATCCTAAATATCTTACAAATATATGTAAATAGAACTTAATAACATGTAAACTCTATTATGATAAGAATAATGAGTGATAAGAATATTTAGATAATAATTATTGTCAAGTATTATTTAAAATAAAAGGCTGATACAAGCGCGCAGCGACTTATCAACAATTATTTGATTGCAATGCGACTAATAGGCGCGTCGTTCCGCGACTCTACGTATGAAATGTGTCATCAAGCGGTGCCGCGGTGTCGCGTATGCCAAAAGGCTCTCCAGCCTGTCATCATTTTAGATTTGCATCCTTCCGGGATTTCCCGGATTAGTCCTAGTTTTTAAATGAGTCAGTCAGGGATCGTGTGTGTCGGTCATTTTTTATGACAGGGGAATCCCGATTAATTGAAAATGAAGACTGCCTCGTTTGTCATGTGGTCGCAAGGGCCCGACCTGGGAATGGAACCCAAGACCTCATGTCTTGGCTTTCATTCCCACGTCAGGAAAAGTGTTATTGGGTTTTCTTTCCGGAACTTCTCAGTAGCTGCCTCGGAGTCTGGACTTGTGCCCGGTTGATGGCAATAGGCTCGCTCCTTATTACGTAGGACTTCTGACGAAATGTGGGTGTACCAATGGGTACCCCTCTGCATAAACCTTCGGGGATTACAGGCGTGATTTTATGTTACGTTATGTAAAATGTTTGACTAGTCGTGGCGCACAGTTGTGCCGCACCTATATAGCGGAATCCTTCAACGACAACTATAATCAGTACACAATATGAGTATTATGTAGTTAATCCGTAATTAGGTCAATCACTTGAATTATCTAAAGTACCTACCATACTTTAGATAGGTTGTCATTAGGTAGGATAATATTTATAAACTGTCAATCAGGCATGCTGTGAATCTTGCTTATATAGCTTGTCACAACATGAAAACAAAAGGTGCTTAGAAACTCATATATTTGGGTAAAATGTACAATCACAGACAATTTTTACTCTTACCCCCTTAGTAATAAGGTCGAAAAATGGTCAGTCGCTATTGTCCTCGATTGACATAAGGTTTTGATAAAAGATTAATGCAGATCAAATATAAGATTCCGTTACTATGCAAAGCCAAGCGGATAACTAAGAATGTTATAGTTACATAAGATAATGAGCAGTTTGGGAAGGCCTAAAAGATAATTATGAATATTATGATGTACTAGCTTTGGCCCGCGACTTTGTCCGCGTAAATTTCGGTTATCGCGGATGCAGACCAAGTCGCGGAAAAAGTACCCCATGTCCATTTCAATTATGTCATTAAACCATGATTCGAAAGACATGTGGCGCCATCTATTATCGTAAGAACGTTATTGTTGTTTTTCACAGAAACGGTAATTTTTTTAGATGTAAGTTTACAATGTACTCTATGTCCGTTTCTGTATACCTGACAACGTATATGCAAAATTTCAGCATGATCGGTTTAGTAGTACCAAATATACCTACTTACTTTCACATTTATAATATTAGTAAGGATAAAGATTAGTATACAATGGCCTTTGAGGCGGTTTAGAAACTCTGACTCTGGGTGTGTGGAGTCGTACCTAAGACCTTACTGCCTACATGGTATAGAAGTAGAAGTATAGGTACAATGCATAAAAAATATATATTAGATACTAATATTGCTGACAACATTAATAATAATAATGGAGAGGAAAATATTGAGGCAGAGTCGGTGACTTAAATTAAGGAAAATTAAATCTACACTATTATAAAGAGGAAAGATTTGTATTTTTGTATGTAATGAATAAACTCAAAAACAACAGTGCCAATTTCAAAATTTTTCTTCACCATTAGAAAGCCGCATTCACCTTGAGTAATATAGACTATATTATATTTTCAAAAAGTTAGGGATCCTTAAGGAAAATCATGTGAACGAAGTTGGGGGCAGAGTGCTAGTCATTAATAAAATAGCAGGTATACATAAACACCCTGGTTTCTATTTGAGAACTGGTCATCCAGTCAGTTTAGACTGTAGATTTAGAGTAGTACTCTGTACTGCCTACTGTCCAACACATTATCTAAATGGAAATTAAATAAAACATATCCTGCAGCATTCTGCAAAAGTGTAGCTTTAAATCAGTGAAACATTTTTCATAAAGTAATCATTACTTTCAGAGATTACCTCATAGAAAAACAAACTGTTTTATTACAATATTAGTTTAGATTTTTATAAGTGCAGTCAACAAAAGAGATAGTATGCAGGGTCAGGGTATAAACTAAATTACATTTTTGAAAACATTCATCGGTTTCTCAGAAAATTTCAACTTACATCAGTAAAAAAAATTAAATTACTTACCAAAATAAAATTCCTGGTTTAGGAAAGTCAGGGAAACTCTTGATTTTGCTTTTCAATTCTAATATTCTCTTCTCGTAGTCTGCGTCCATTTTATAAAAAAAATATGCTTCGTCTGGTTTATGAAAATTATGCTTCGTTATTTGAAATTTTTTGGTTTAGTTTTACCTGGAATAAAAAGTATGGTAGGGTTATTATTTTAATATGAATAGTACAGTTGGTTTATTATGTTGATAAAAACCAATAAGCGTTATTTAATCGTTTAAAATTATTTCAATATTCTAAATTACTCACTTAAACACTCGCACGAACTTTGTAGCAACTTGTATCACTATAACATCTTATAACAAGTACTTTTAGCGCTAAATCCATTAAACGTAATTAGAACATCATTCATTAAGTCATTATTGACTGTATCAGTATACTCGGTACTAGACAAACAATCTTTATCTAAAATTTAATGCATCGGGATAATCGGATGCATCCTGGTGCATCCCATGCCTGTCTGTGTCAAACTCAAAAGTGACAAATAGTTTGAAGTTGACAGAAACAGAATAATGTTTATAAAATACGTTTAGTTCAAGAGTTCTTAAAAATCTGATTAGTAGTGCGAGTACGACGCACTAAACCTTCCGTAAACCTATTTAATTCCTAAATACCAATATTTTTAATGCATTATGATAACGATAAGATAGGCCGAATGGCCTTGTTGCCCGATTTATATAATCACATCACAATAGAGTGGCTCGTTGCACAACGTAGATGGTTATTGAAACTATCTAACGACACAATTGCCGTTACAGGTTATTGTAGTACGACAAAACGTCAACGTATTAACGAACGCAACAACGTGTACGGTATTTAGTAACTTTGGTTTCACATCGCTGTTGCCGGCCGCCCCGCTTTCAAGATTCATTCAAAACGGCATATGAAACGATCATTTTATCTCTTTCTGATGCGCTAGAAACGAATACGCGGCATTCATTAAACGGAACTGTTATTTTACATCTCCGCGACGCTAGTTTGTTTTTTAGGCACCGCAGTTTACAGCGTTAAAATTCGATACGTTCCCCTATTCTATGTTACGCAACGAGCAACGCTATCAATACGTATCCATGTTTGTCTAATGCCAAAACCAAAGAGGCCAAAACCCTGTAAAAATAGAGCGATAAAAGCTATTATAGATATGCTTTAGATAGTTTCATTTCATTATTTAGAAAGCTGCTATAGCCTATCTCTGCATCACAATGCATTTATTGAAATAATTAATCTTTTTCATTCGTCATTTCTGTTATATTTTGAGGCTAAGTATAATAAGATTATGTATTGCGATTTATACATAAATTCACGTAACTTTTATTACATATATTGCACTTTACCCACTACTTCATACGCATACATTTCAACACCTCTTGGGCTCCCTTTGAGGGATAGATATAAAAACACTAATAACGTTTAACTTTATTATTCTCGTGCCAAGTTGGTTATTACAAGAAATGATTTTTTATACTGTCGAACTCAACCCTGTGATATGAAAATGTTTTTTTTTTATTCTGTGATATATTTGTTATTTTTTTGCTGGTAACAATAAAAGTCTTGTCAACTTGCCTTTGACGATTTTTGTATTATGTCAAATTCAAATTAAAGTAAAACGATTTTTACAATTTTAAATAAAATCTTGTCAGTTTTTAATTTTATTTCAATAAAAACGAAACAAATTCACCAAGTTTTCACAGCAAATAAATCACGACTCGACTGTTACAAACGGTCTGTCTTTGAATTCAATACAGTCACAAGATTCCCGCGGAAAGTGAAACTTTCGCCATACCTACGTTCACAATAGCACAATGCTATCTTCATCTGATATAGAAAGGCTAATTGCAGAGAAAAGGCGTGAGATAGAGAGGGAGAAAATTGTGCTGGGACTATCGCCACCGCCGCAAGAACGTGTAGTAAGTTGCATTGCGTACGTAACTGTTTACAAAACACCACCACCTGTGGCTGCTCGCCTGGTACCGCACGATTGCGATATTGATTTTCTTCTTCGTTTAGCTCAGTTGATAAGTTACTGTGTATTGATTCTGTTCGCTGTCCAAACGCCAGACGGTTCTTCTGTGAGAATTTTAATTGTTTTGTATTGTAAAATTCAAATTATTTTGGAGTTTTCTTAGTAAATGAATAAAGTGTATCTTGCTTGTTATTTAATGTAAGTACTGTGTGAAAATTCACTGAAATCGGCGTTCGCAAGTTATAAGGAAAATAAAAGGTTTGTGTTTACTTATTGTTTGGTTCAAAAGTTTGTTAGAAGGCTTTATTTACTTTGAATATTTTTTTTTAGAACTATGCCTATGTAAATTCTTTGGTGCTATACAAATTTCAGATAAATAGGGATGGCATACATTTTTAATTCTTATTAGTAGGTATCTATTTAAATAAAATAAAAAATACTTCACCTCCCTTGTAAAGGAAAAACTATGATTGAGTTAATGATTAATTAATTTCTTTATTTTCTTCTGATATTTGGGCATAACTTATTTAAGCTTTGATTAATTTTATTTAATAAATATTAGTGTACATTTAGACAAAGGCTTTCATACATATGTACTAAGATATTTCCAATGTTTTAAAAGTACCTACCTTCACCATAAAATAAGAAAAAATTGTAGCACTTTTGAAATAATAAATTATAATAATCATTAAACTTACCTTCTTCCATTGATTAGTTGCATATTATTTTGCATGAGGGTACAATATTTTTGCATAAGCTAAGCTAAAAGAAAAAGGTCTGAACACTTACATTTGCACTATAAATTTAAAAAAAATACACATTTGCAGCATTTCCATTAAAAAAAACTTAACCAATTTATAAGCAGCCAGCAACAACATCATAACTTTTTCATTGCAACCTAAATGCCAAGGAGTATTGATTAGACATCATAGTTCAGTGCTCTGACTGGACATGAACCGATAGACTAGCCTACAGAAGTACAGAACATTACTCATTGAGGTCACTTCAACATGAAAATATTGCTGGCATACTTACTTACTGTTTCTTAGATTATTATCACTAAGGATTATGCAAGAAAGTGCCAGTTGAGTGAGATAGCATAGTTTAATAATCTAATATGTTGTAAAACTATTGTTGTATAATGTTTTATTAAATAACTTCTTGCTACAACATTAATATATTTAACAATTAACTTAATTGGTTTATTGCAACGTGTGAATTGCTTCCTTAATAATAAATGGACATTAATAAAATAGTTTTTATTGGATCCATTAGTCTCTTATAAATGGGTTAAGATTCCGTTGTTGCTGTTTAGATATAATAGTTGTTTGAAATTGTGCATTGAATGTAACGGAACAAGCCTAACTTTAGTCCATAGTAATACATCTGTGTACGTTATTCCACATGTGCACAACACCATCCGTTTTCACCAACATTAGTTTAGTTATTAATAATAATTTAATTTACTCTTAATTTTTTGTTCCAGTTTCTTAAAAATGCCGAAGACAATACAGAAACACAAAGCAGAACTAAGAAACAAGTGAATTTCGCTGAGAACGAAGTCATATGTGAACACAATGACTCCACAGAAGACGAGGAAGAAAAGGAACTCCCAGAAACAACACACAAAGAACTTGATGACAGAATACCGCCAGATCTAGAGAGATATATTAGGGTAAGTGCTATTTATAAGCTTTGTAGAACACATTTTCCTAACCCCAACAAAATACTTGCTAAGAAAGCAGTCCATATTTATTTTTTCCAATTTTGTATGGTATTCCACGGGGATGTGTATTGGTGGTGTATTGAATATTATTATGGTCTGTACTCTTTTATTGCACCAATCTTTAGGACATTCCTTGATGTGCTTTCTGAAAGGTGGCTAGGCGTTAGGAAGACCTTTTCGCATTTGGACTTTTTGTTGTTTATGATTTGGATTGAGTCCAATGTATACATAGATGTATTTAAGAACATAGACCAGGCAAGAGGAGATGTAAGGATCGTAGCAGATGACGTTCTGTGGTTTTTGGATACCCCCATGTTAAAACGGCATGAGTTTACGTATGTATGTAAACACACTATTATCAGATTAGGCGTCTATATGTTTAAGCAGGTTTTAGCATTGCCTTAAAATCGTGTTTGATTTGTGATATACAGGCAAATCGTAACATAACTACTTCATATAACTCCGTTTTATCAAGAGTCCGTCTTTCAGCCCTAGCCTTCAACTATCCGGGATTTCCCGACGAGACATTATAAAAGCTACGATTACACTATGTCCATATTATGTTAGTCCTTCTTTACAATGCATGTGGACCATAACACGACCCACAAACCATGGCCGTGTCCATTTCCGGATGTGAAGGCCGGGGATCCTGTTCTGCATTTAATTAAAACCTAAATGGCCTTCAGATTTTTGTACCGAGAGTAGGCTAGTTTAAATTACGATTCGCGTGTGGAATAGTGGCTATGAATCAGGGGTAAGGAAATCCTGATGATAAGCCCTGTGTAGGAACGAGTCTCGTGACTTACTGTCGATTTGTATTTTAAGATTGTTATACAGAACCAGATTATTTTGTTGCTAGGGTTGCGCTACCTTCGTCTTTATTACCTACTAGCACATTGTCCACGACTTAAATAGCGTAGAGTTCGTACTTTTTACTATAAATTAAACTGCTTACGAATATTGCTTAAGGATATCATCATATTAAAAATATCATTACTTGGTATTACTTGAAACTTGACATGAATAATATTCATGTAATGAATACCAAGTAATGATATTTTTATATAAACTAAATTCTCCTTTTTTACCCCTTAATTTCCAAATATCCTTTTTGAGCCCTTGCCTACATCTTAAAAGAAAGCCGTTGCTCAAAATTTTACGTTTCTAGTTCTAGTAGTTTCGCCTACCCGCTGATACGTTAGTCAGTCAAGTTCTTTTATATAGAAGACTAGCTTTAGTTTATATGGGAACCGTACATTTTTCCAAGATAAAACCTATGTGCTATTCCAGACTATAATCTATCTCTGTGCCAAATTTCATCCAGATCCATTCAGCTATTCTGTCGTGATTGAGTAACAAACATCCATTCATCAAAACTTTCGTATTTATAACAGTAGTAAGATTGTTACAACAGTAACGACTATCGGAACCCGATGTCCGATAAATTTGTATCCCCTTGTTATAAGGTTGCGGAAACCAGATGGCAATCGCTCCATATTAAATTGTAATATTTGACCGCATTTTATTATACTGTACGACGATCCAAACAGTTAGGCCAAAACTGGAAAGAAAAGTTTGCAAAATCCAGAATGTTCTGTCAGATGAAGCCGGCAACTGTTTCACAGTATTAAAGTATGCACAAAGTCAAGCCCTGTGTTCCTATTACGGCATTTCGTGCATGAAATAACAGTCTGTTGATAATACATACGCAATGTATAATTATGAGAAATTCTCATTAGCATTTTATAATGACGGTGTGGACGTTTAAAGTTGTAAGCAGATTTTTTTTTGGTTAATTGGCGCTATTCCGCTTTTAATAAGAATGTTATTTTACTTGGATAGCTTTCAATTATTCATATGGTGCGTGGCGCGGAAAGCACTAGAAATCCTAAAAGGCATGCTATGCAAGATTCCGTAATTTTCACGATATAATGCAACAAACTAGTAGGTCCAAGGATCTGGGAATTATGGTCGAAGATTCTTTAAAAGACGTTGACAAATAACGATAGAACATCTTGGTTATTCTCATAGTTAACGAAATGTGTTTAGAAATACCTCCCGTGTGCACTATTTAATAAGACAGTCTTTATTAATCGTCCATTGTTCGCCTAAGTTCATTATAAATTAATGTTCATGGCGCCACTGAATCGGTGACGTATGCTGTATAAATAGAATTATTTTAAAATGCAGATACGAATAAGTTCTATGCAGGGTTAGTCTTTCTTTATCGTGTGGGCAGTAAGGTCTTACGACCCCACACACCCTAGTGTCAGGGTTTTTAAACCGCCCGGAGGGCCTCTGGCATGGTTTGAGTGGGACAGTAATAGGCTGGTAAGTCCAGGTTCCCTCATGATGTTTTTCCTTCACCGATTTCAGTGTTGTTAATGGGTTAGCGTATATGGGGGAGTCTGTTGTGGGCAGCGCCTTCTGCTAAGCGAATTAGTATCTATCTACAGTAATGAATATATTGTTTGTTAAAACGCGCTCATCTCTGGAACTACTAATCGAAGTTGCAAGGTTTTGTCCTGTAGTACTGAATCTTATTAGTGCTCACGCACGCCGCACGCGCCGCACGCGCGACGCACTCAGGTTGATCAATGAACTTCTCAATCTGAGTATATGTATCAGTGACGTCAATCACTGTCGAATTTCTCAGTAGCAGCCTCGGAGCCTGGATTTGTGCCCGGTTAATAGCAATAGGCCACGCCCCCTATTAAATGGGATTTAAACATAACTGGCGAAATGTGGGTGTCCCAATAGGTACACCTCTGCCTAACCCTTCGGAGATTACAGACGTGATGTTGTTGTGTAAAAATGTTATGGTAGCTGAATATTGGTATTCATTTAATTACTAAACTATTTCAGAAACGTACTGTGATCTGATATATCGTTTATGCGAATATTTCCATCACTCTAATCACATTTTATTACAGTAGTCGTGAAATGGCAAATAAATGTTATCGTAAAACAATTTTATGGGCCCACAAAAAGCCTATAAAATGGTAATTAGTTTTATTTTAGTAACTTGTAATAAACTCATACGGGTAATGTGGACGTGTAAGAATTTTATCAACCATCATTATTGGTGTAACGTTTCGGCTATATGAGTTGGTATTGATATTTGCCTTTTTGGGAGCCACTCGTACAAAATTAGGTCTTACAATAACGGAAATAAGACGTAAAATAACAAAGCTTGGTTTTATAATCAAAAGATCTACATATTTACTCGGTTGTCAAGATACACGTCGTTTTGTATCAAGACGACACCAAGATGCTGTAAAGCTGTAATATTTTACAAAAATCATTTAACAAGTATAATTCTAATCCTGAAAGAATACTGGTAATATTCCTAATTCCTGTAGCTTCCATGTCAATTAGTAAGACCCGAAGGACCAAATCTTTAATATAATATTATTTCAGAAAAAAATCGCTCGAGGATATCAAATCTATTGGTTCGCTCAAGGAATCCCGACTCGTACTTGACATCTTATATCTGTAAACAGATTCAGTGCGTTTGCTTCAAATCAACACAGCGATGATCTAACTAAAGTGCAGTGTTTAAAATGAATGACAGCGTCAGGGCCAATGCCATATCAACTAAGGGGCTATAAACTAGATTGATATAACGCCTACATCGCCAGATTGGTACGAATTGCCTCTAAACACCACTCTGATTAAAGTGTACAAATAAAATAAGCATAGGTTGTATACTTTCGTAGATTACTCGTGTACAGATAATATCTTTACAACGGAAAAGTCATGTCATAGCTGGGTCTGGAGTTACCAATTCACTAAGTGCTTTCTGCGAATTAAGGAAGCACAGGGTGATGTTTAAGTGATCTGTACATGTAGTGGACTCTTTCGGCTTAATACTTATGATCGTCATTTCTCTGAATGGTGCCTTAGGTCTTTGCATTAATACAATACAGTGTACTTACAAAATAAGATTGATTTCTCACTACCGTCTGTACAATGTGACCTTTAAGTTGTCAAAACATTCAATAAATCAGTGAATCATCATCCTCATTAATATCTTTTCATTAGGAGTCGCAGTGTCTTCTGGTTCAATACGCCTTTAACTTTCTATCACCCGTCGTTCCAGTATTCACGCCCTTTGTAGCCATATCATTTTTCACAGTCCCACAACCCATCCATTGTATCTATACACTTAAATTGGTTTAGATTTATGGAATTTGCTTATTCATGTAAGTAATGTTTGGTTCCACTCAAGGTCTAGGCTAAGTCTTATCGCGTTATATTTCTTGGATTATGGCTGAGCTCCAAGTTCAGCAATATAACTTCTCGCTTCTATAGATTTGTTTCAGTTTACGACTTGTTGGAATTGGACAATTTGTAAAAAAGGAAAGACCAGCCCATTGCCAATTTACTGCATTAACCATTTGCTTTCAATCCCCTTCGATGCGCAGCTCAATTATGTGTCATTATTTAGTACCGAAGGACCATTCTTGGACAACAATTACTTGATTTATATTTAAGGCTCTAATGTTTTCTATTCAAACATTACCACGTCACTTACGTAAATGACCCGCATTGGTGAATAAGTAATGTTATTTAGACATAATGATCAATAATTTTTCTATTTAACTGTACAAACTATCGGTCTAAAGGTAAAAGTAGACTTAGTCACATCATTCTTGTTCAAATAGGTGCTTCGTTTCGAAAAGTTATTTTTCCAATAAGGTGAATTTCCAACAAGCATTTGGAAAATTTATAGTAAATCATCGTGTAGTCTCACAGCTTTCATTAACTTGTCGTGTCAAAAAGATGATTACAGATTTATCGAAACAGGTAAGTTTCATGTTGAGACCTATAAGGAATACCTCCTTCGGTTGTAATCAATATTCTGCAGAAAATTGTTGTTTGTAAGATGTCTAGACTGATTTATTTTGTCAGCAAAAAGGTCACGACAGGGCGAAAGGGGTTAATGCGACTATCCGAGGACCACATCGCGAATCTAGAACAAAGAGTTTAGCGCACCATTGTACCAGGTTGGCAGACGCGCGTAGGAGTGAGACAATTTAATACACGAACACAGTTCGAACAAACCTCGCGATAGTAGCATGTTTTTGTTATAAAACCCGCGTACTGTCCGTCATCTCATCACGCATCATGAATATCATGATGTCCTTGGTAATATAACAATGTGTTTGATTTTCCTGCAATCCGTGTGCTTCCATACATGAATCATGATGTAAGTACGCAATTATGCCAAATGAAGTAGGTATTGTTGCAATTTCGGGTCGGATTCTTTACTGGTCTGGTGACTTTCTGGTTCGAAGTTAACAATGTAATGTTTTAAGTGTTCAAATAAGAGGGGCTAATTCACACCGTTATTAGAGTAAGTGTCCGTTCGTGTGTGCTGTAATATCGGTAATTTCCTGAAAGCTTTGATCCGCAAAGTTGTATTTTTGCTCGTCAGCATGAGTCTAGTTGACTGGCATATTTTGGTCCTTTTGTTGTTAATTCAGTGCTACAATTTTGAAAGGTTTCAGTTTCATATTTATCTAACCTTGCCCTACTATTGAGCTATATATTTTGGTAATCGTCTGTTTGCTATCTTATTTCGTGATCGTGAAATTATGTGTTATTTACATAAAAAAAATCTTATTATTTACTGAATTGTGCTAGACTTAATTGTCAAGATTACTATCCTGAAACTTTATATTCTATATCGATCTGTACGTGTGAAGTCTACAGTTCGAAGTAATAGTACTTGGTTCCACTGTAGTACTTATGTACTACTGTAATTTTCTATACAAACTAGCTAAATAGTTTTACCAGTTTGTATTTGTTTCCATACGAAACTACCTTTTGAAAGGGGCAAGTAGATTCAGTTTTATGTTTCTCATGTAAATGGCTTTCAAAAGTGCCTTTTCATTGTCTAATTAAAATAAATGATTTGACTCTGACTAAGGGAAGTTTCATGAATTTCAATATTGTAACATAACATCATAACATAACATCACGCCTGTAATCCCCGAAGGGTTAGACAGAGGTGTACCCATTAGTACACCCACATTTCACCAGTTATGTTTTTAGTCCCATGTAATAGGGGGCGAGCCTATTGCCATCAACCGGGCACAAATCCAGACTCCGAGGCTGTTACTGAGAAATTCCTGATGGAAAAACCCAATAACACTTTGCCCGACCTGGGAATCGAACCCAAGACCTCATGCACAGCAGTCGCGCTTGCAACCACTAGACCAACGAGGCAGTCAAATTCAATATTGTAAAGTTGAAAAAAGTTTTTGTTTGAATGCAATCTCTGAAACTACAGGTCCGATTCTGAATATACTTTCGCTAATAGAAAGATACGTTATCCCTGTATAATTTTCAAAAATATTTGTATCTGTTATTGACGCGGACGAAGTTGCAAGCATAAGCAAGTTTCCTCATAAAACAACTCTTGGTCACACGAACACAGCACGTTTTCATTTTTGATGGGATAACAATTTCCTGTCTACATCAGTTCTAGTTATGGCACCCAACCAGCCCACACGTTTGTTCAAGCATAAACGTCCACATTTCCTTTCAGACCATTATGCAATTGCCACTAACTGCACATTATTCAATGGATACGTTATGCAGATCATCCTTCGTGTTATCTAACCACTTAACCATAAATAGATGTCCCAAATATTTTCAGCGCTGCGTCCTTGAGTCAAGGAAGATGTTCCTTCTAGATTAAAAAGCCTGCCCTACTAGTTCTTGGAAATCCTATCTTAAATCAGGGGTTCTTAACATTTTTCTAGCCATGAACACCTCATAAAATTTCACAGAGCTTAAAATCAATATCCAAAAAAATAACGGGGTTTTTGATAATGCCGAGCGCATGTCATTTTTCACTTCTAGGTAGGTAGGCTCGTCTTAGACCGCTGCTTTCATTGAACGGACCTTCTAGGGGTGTATAGACCACAGCTTAAGCAACCCTGGCTTAGATCTTTCGGTTTTGAAAATGTTTTTGTTAGTGTTGCGTATATAAACCTGAGTGAAAGCTAATGATGTTTACAAACGAATGCTTTTGGCGTAAAAATTCTCGTAAACGATTAACGTTAAATCTAATCTTATCTTAGTGTGCATAAAGCTATATCCAATCTACATTTTTGTGCACCAACGCAACTACTTTCTGTTTGAATAGAAACGGTCATCATAAGGAGCTGATGCTTTTGCACACAGTTTGTTTGTTTAAACGCGCTAATCTAAAGAACTGCGGATAGTTAAAAATATCTTTTCCGTTATATGGCTCGGTAGTCGAGGAAGGTTAAAGGATATAGCCTTTTAACATCACGCTACGATCAAGGGAAGCGGATCAGTAACCAAAGACGTAACTTAACGCGGGGTTTAGCTAGTATGCTTAAAATATTCGTTTCATAAATGGTTCCAGGTACAGGATTATTTCGATTCCTACAATTTTAGGCTTCACATAAGTCATAATGATGTATTCTAATAGGCCTCGGGCTAGCCTTCACCCAATTTCTGCCTCCTTCAATCAGGCGGGTAATTGGATTTTTCTTGGCATCCCAAAACCTGGAATGTAATAATGTTGGTCAAGGCCTGCAATACAGTCAGAAACTGCTGCAGCCAATTATTTTAATTGGAAGTTCCTAAAAATGTGATTTGGTTCCAAACGAAATTACGTTGAAATAACCGACTTTTCTGCCTTTTCAAGCTAAGTCAAGGCGTCTTAGTGTGTGGCAATCTCAAACAATAACATATCTTAAATCTTTAACTGAGTTTCCAAATTCCTCTGGCTCTTATTCAGAAGCATGTCACAAAGTTGACTCGCTTGTCTGTTTCGTTAAAATATAGTACGTTTTCTCACGAAAGAAATGCAGATCAACCGCGGGTACCAGGCAACCATAAAAAGCAGGAAGATTCGTGACGCCAAAAAATATTTATTGCCCAGTAATAACTGAACTAATTTAGCTAATGTTTCGCCTAATGTCGGCCCCGCCTCGGTCGCGCCCCGTTGCGTGATCCACCACGCCTCATATTGTCAAACGATGCGCAAAAATACCATGCCTACCTTATTATTTTTATAGTAACCGGTAATGTAAACCGGCTGTTACCCTATATTACTCTGGTAATGTCATATTGTTTGTTATTCGCGGAGTGGCATTGTTTTCAGTATTTATCCTCTTAAAAGCCTTATTTAAAAGCGGGTTAGAAAGTGCGGCGGTATTAATAGACATTTTTACTGCAGTCCATCCGTTGTCCTTTTGCACTTTTCTAAATGCTTTTTAAAACTGCATATTCACTTCTTGTCCAGAGTATGCCAGATAATGGTCCTTTAGATCGAACTTGCATTCAAGTTTAGACGAAAAAATTGGTCCTTAGTGATAGTTTTGATATAGTATATTAGAACATAGAATGATTTATGAGCCGTAACCTAGTTTAACTAAAGACAGGAAGGCTGACGGGTCATCAATCATGCTTAGCAATCTTGACCAAAAACTTACAAGCCACCACGCCTATAATAAGATCATTATGTATGCAAATATATCAAGCGCAACTATGTATTATGATAAAAAGTTTTGAGGAAAGGGAAGTGAGTTCAAAATGTGTAACACCGTTTATGTATGCAAGAGTAACTTCGGTAACGGCTGGTCAACTAGCTGCATTGCAAGTGACAAACAGTTGGAGAAATGGTCGCATTTAGGGTCTTCAAATTCGATGATTGAACTGAGAGTAGAGAGAGAGGAAGGGCTATGTTATTAGTTTATCTTTATCATTCTATGTTACGATACCCTCGCCTCTTCAACCTTCGACGTAAAATCTACCCCAGGTTTCGTCAGGGATCTTGAATGTTTTTATTACGTTTTGCTTAAACTCGACGATTTCCTTATTGTTTTTAATTGTTTCGCGTGCTAAGCCTTTTTACACTATAATCTTATGATTCTTATCCCAAGCATTATGCCGATAAGGCTGTACTTAATTGACCAGAAAAAACAAGCATTGTAAACAAAAATAACAAAAAAAATGGAACCTTTATTTGTATAAGTGACAGACACACGAGTGGTCCTAAAAGGGTGATAGGGGTGTTCTGCCATACGTCGCAGTTGCTGATGACGGCATAGTCCCAAGGGCACGAGCCTATCGCTATATATCGGTCCAATTCCAACCCATGAAACCGCAATATAACTTTTTGCACAGCTTAGGACCGTAGGACCAAAATTAAGGGAGGAAGTTATTCTACGAATTGGAATTCTCTTTTGTAAGGTGTTCAGACCGTGATAAATTGCTAGTAAACTTTGAAAACAGCTTTGTTTTACGAGCCACGTGTTTCTAGCGAAACCCATTACTAGAGCAAACTTCAGAATAGTGATGTACGGCTTGCTGTTAATATTTTTACTAATTAGTGAAGTTTACCTCGAGACACGTAACACTAAACAAACTACGAGGGGAATAGCCCTTTCATGCTTTCGAATACGTTGATAACGAATTGGTAATAGATACCATGGTTGAGACAGGAGCGTAACAAACTGTATCCTATTTAAATTTCCTACACATAAGCAGGATAGGATACATAGATCTAAAAAGAACATTTTAAAAAAAAATTGTGTTACAGTTAAATTTAAGTTTTCCATGGAGACAGATTTACAATTATCTATTTGACTAAGACATTTCGAAAATGTTCTCAACGAACTCTTTAGATCTATGTATCCTGTTTATGTGCAGAAAGTTTCATTAAAATCGGTTCATTTATTTCGAAAAATAAGGTTAATAAGCCAGTAAGTTATAAAATGCCGTACGGGGTAAACACTCATAAATCCATTAGATTTAATTCAAATCTATTAATAGAATACACTTGACGACAAAGTCAAACTCATCATAGTATGACCTCGAGACGACTTCATATGAGACTGACATATTGAGACAGGCAAAATAACAACTTGTAAGAAACTGCCGTTTACTCCGGGGTAAGAATATGACAACAAAATTACTTAAACGGTTGTCGCAGACATGCAAGACGTCGCTTTACCCTTTCTTGAGTTTAGTCGATAAACTGTGACAGAGGGACAGACAGGCACTGTTGTGATTGGTGTTTTGATTATGAATACTTGTGTGTATGAACAGTCGAACAAGCTATTTGGTACACAGGCAACTTGCAACTTCTTTTTTAAGTTTAGGCGCAAAAGGCCCAATTCTCATAATGGCAACATAGTCGCATAAGGACCAGTTTTCAAAGTGGCATTAAACAGATTTCATAATATAATATATGTATGTATTTTTTTAATCAGTAAGTTGAAATTAAAAGATTTTATAATGCATCGGAAATGATTGTTTCTATTTATATTACTAATTTTTATTTTTTCACCTGTAAGTTGACATCATGGATTGCAATAAATGATTTGAACATTTTACTTGAGATTTTTTTTGTTGGAATAATTGCTGTCTGTGAATCAAATAGCTTGTTCGGATGTACGTGTATTTTATTGAAAGTCCATTAGAGCTTAAGTGCTGGCAGACAACTATCTAGGGTGTTTGCATACTATGTAAAGTATGACATTTGCTATATATAGAGTGTGTGTAGTAACACCCTAGTAACATTAATTTTATTTACTGCTCGACCTTTCACATTCGACATTTCATTTCTGGCCGGCCATGTTTGACGTACGCCAGTGAAATACAATATGTTTTTGAGAATGTGTTTTTCAGTACGTTGCGTTGATCGCTTTTCTGTTATGGTTTACCTTTCTCAAATTATAAAATACTTTTACTAGCTTTTTGCCCGCGGCTTCGTCCGACATCGCGGAATAAAAAGTAGCCTATGTACCCAACATAGGCTACTTTATCCTTACTATCCTTTCTTACTATTCTTTTTTGGGGTTCAAACTTACCCCTTATCAAATTTCATCAAAATCGGTTCAGTTGTTTTGTCTTGAAAGCGTAACAGACAGATTTACTTTCGCATTTATAATATTAAGTAGGTATTGATTCTTAAGTCTACATTCAGAAGTCCTTTACAATATAAAGTCCCATTACCAACCGATTTTCTGATAAATAGCGTTTATTTTGGCCTCGTTGTATCATAATTTCCTTCTTCCCCTTCAAAACTAAAAAATATATAGCTTAAAAAAACAGTGAGTGTCCCATCCCTACTCGGTACGATGGAGTTGTTAGCTCGCCCCGTGTGCCATCAAAATGGGTCGGCGACTCGCCGCTTTGCGTGTCCCGCCTGTTTTAGTTTCGCGAACGACTCCGATGGAGCAAGTTCGGTTCCGATGGAGGTCCCTTAACCCAAGGACGGTCTCAAGGTATAACGAAGCGAGAAAAAATCGTGAAGTTTTATTGTTTGGAGAATTTCGTGCTAAATAGTTCGGTTTAGTGTGATAATTTTTGGAGTTGTGCGGTTTTTTTTTAAGGGTGTGTGCCCGGAGAATCTATTAGTCTGTGGGTAAGTGAAGAGTGATTGTAAGAAGGATGATTCTTTTGACATCCATCCGTATCTCTTTCAGCCTTTCAGGGATGTAGACCGTTACTTTGTCATTTGCTCTTGGATGTTAGAACGTTGGATCTCGGATGTTAATTTGTGGCTCCTTAATTTGCCAAATTTTCGCCGACAATCCACAAAATCAGCCTACGGATAGGCTGCTATATGCTGACATGATGATGATGATGTGCGATGAAGTGTGACTGCTAAGCATGAGGTCTTGGGATCGATTCCCAGGTCGGGCAAAGTGTTATTGGGTTTTTCATTAGGAATTTCTCAGTAGCAGCTTCATAGTCTGGATTTGAGCCCGGTTGATGGCAATAGGCTCGCCCCCTGTTACATGGGACTTAAAAAACAAAACTGGCGAAATGTGAGTGTACTAATAGGTACTCTTCCTAACCCTTCGGGGATTACAGGCGTGATGTTATGATGATGATGATCAAAATGAACCCACAAAGTCCTTGAATACGTTCAAATTTTTTTTTAATAAATTTAACCACGCCAAATAACTACGAGTAAGCTGTTGAACTACGGTAATTGGTAACAACGAACTTTCCACGTCAGCGACTGCAGTTTACAGCCGATAACACTATATGTTATCATCATCAGCCGCAAGCGATTACCTTAATCGATGCAACACAACACACTGTTAACTTTCACTGTATCGAAGTACCAACTGAATTGTCTTCCAAATACAATTGAACTAAGGTTTACACTCAATTTTTGCAAAGATAGTAGTTGAATACCGACTTTAAAAGTTACACAGGGTGTTAAAATGGGCGCTCTTATGTCGTTATTTTAAATGCGAAAGTTCGGATGGATGTTTGTTACTCAATCTTGCCTATACGGCTGAACGAATCTAGATGAAATTTAGGACAGAGATAAATTATGGTCTGAAATAGCACATAGGCACACAGGACTTTTTATCCCGGAAAAAAATATGGTTCCCGTGGGTTAATAATTATATCGATGCGGACGAAGTCGCAGGCAGAAGCTAGTGTCGTTATATTGTTAATAACTTGAACAGTTAAGTCTGCCAAGAGCTATCTGTTGGAAAATCCTATAGTATTATTGTTATTCCAGATTAGTCTGTCTATGTTTGGCGCACTGGCAGACTGTGTGACCTACATGCAAATTCATTCCGTGTTTAGTGTTTGATCTTAAATATAAAAACTAACCAATATCCACTGCTGGTCAAAGGCTTCTTCTCATACGGAGAATGCACGATCATAGATCCCCACGCCTGCTCAAGGCGGATTGGCGAATTCAGACTTATAATGATAATTATTTCAGGTTTCCTCACGATTATATTCATCTTCATTGTTTTCACATGTAGAAACATCAAGAATAATGTAACCAGGATTTTGTAAAAACCTAATTTAAAAGAGTGCCGTTGAGTTCCGTCTTCGTAGAAGCATACCTCCGTTTTGAAACGAGCAACTGGCTTCAACTTTCGGACTAACTGACCGACTCCTTGACAATTTAAAAGTGCCTGTAAATAGTCTAATTGAAATGTTTTGACTTTTGATGTTTTCCATAACCGATGCCAGTGATGTACAAGTTAAACTTAGAAAGCACCCACAGAAAAAATTGTAAAAGTCATATTGGTACTTGTGTCGACCCGATGCATAAAATTTGCCTTAACCTAGGCCATGACTATATTGTTAGTTATGTTAATAAGTATTGTTGCAACGCTTGCCGGGGTTGGTCCGTGGATGGGTGACCATCTTTACACACCGAGACTCCTCCGTGCCTCGGAAAGCACGTTAAGCTGTTGGTCCCGGCTGTCATACGTGGATCTTTGACAGTCGTAACGGGTCGTCAGAAGCCCGAAAGTATGACAACCAGTCTTACCTAGGGGTATCATATTACCCAGTTACTGGGTTGTGGAGGTCAGATAGGCAGTCGCTCCATGTAAAATACTGGTATTCAGCTGCATCCGGTGAGACTGGAAGCCGACCCCAACGTAGTTGGGAAAAGGCTAGGCAGATGATGATGATGATGATGTTAATATGTATTGTTCCTCGCGAAAATCTTTTCAACAGCTACAAATTGGTCACACACACAGCACTCGCATATTGTCGCGTGCCTGTTTTTGCCCCTCCTGCATATGCACATAATGTGTCGTTCAATTAATTGAGCTGTTAGTCTCGCTACGCCACTGATTAATGGTCGATGCTCACGCCTCAATTAGTAAGGATTTTACAACTGGTATTTTACATGCTGTTGACACAAGTTTCGTTTTTGTTGATTGAGAGTTTTATTGGTTGTCAGATAGCGATTTTTAATGTGAATTTGTATATCATGTAGAATTTTCCACGTATTATATGACTGAAGCACCGAGAAAGTAATAGCTATTTCCACAATAGACACTTTCTTTTTATTTGTTTTTATTTTCTCCTGCATCGTGGCTGTCTTTACAAATGTAGTGTGTATGTCGACGCTAACAACATGTAGGTAAGCAGGACGTTGGATCACAGGTGAAAAAAAAATAAAGCAGCGATTAGACTTAGGCAGGTATATTGCGGTATTATAGACACACAAGGCCATTTGTTCCGTGCGGAAATCATACCCGTGATACGCAGCACAGCAGCCAGTCGCTCAGACACTGCGCCATCCGTGTCCTTTTTTTTTATGGTTGTAAAAATCATCAAATGAGTCCTTCCGCCCTGGGTGGGGCGGAATCCGTGTCCTAAGCTAACCATTGAGTCCCTTTTGATTCTACTTCTATCCTATCCCTTTCTCTCTTACTCTTGGGTAAAGGCCTCCCTCAGCCCTCCAAAGTATTCACGCGGTCCACAGAACCAACCTTCGTCGTAATGTCAAAAATCACATCACCGCCGCTTTCTGGGTCAACCTTTTGAATACTTGACATTTATCGTAATTAACTATGGAAATTACTCTAATGTGGACCAACGCCCTCCCTACCCACATATGTAGGAGGCGTAACCTGATAAACTAGAAATTAAGTACGTAAGTTTGCTCCACGGGTTTTGTATCACTCCAGCGAATTGTTACTGGTTTTCATTCATTGTCATGAACAAGGGTCATGCATGTGTACACTGCCTATTGTGACTGTCTTGTGCCTTTGCTAAAGTTCAAAGGCAGCAGTAGGTGCTTCAAGATTATTATGGAAAAAATATATTATCTCACGGAAACCGAACATTTTTCCGGGATAAAAATAGCCTATGTGCTGTACGAAACTATTTCTCCTCACTCATCCAAACCATGTCTCAATTCCAGCGCTACATAGGTCTCCCCGTGATGTTAAAAGCGGGCGAGTACTCCCCCAACAACCCCCTGGTGCGCGGGGAGCGGGGCACGGGGGGCGACGCGTTCCTCGGCCTCGGCGAGTACGAGCGGCGGCGGAACACACTGCGCAAGATACGCCAGCAGCAGTACAGGGAATATTTAGACCAGGTAAGTCTCTTCACGTATGCTACACTGTATGTTAAAACTCTTTTGTTTTGAGTAAAAGCAGCCAAATATAGCCTACACATTTTTTTTATGTTATTTGCGTCTTTTTGCGATAATAAACGGTTTTTCTTTTTTTATTTTCCTTCTTTTTTTCTTTCTTATACTTGGTAGACATAGTCCTGTTGTCGTAAGACTATATCCGCCTTTGGAGATGATTTCCCTACCGTCATTTAACAGGCGAATGTTGCCTTATTTTTGAATGTACCGATTACATAAATAGTACGCGTCTAATGCAGTGTGCTAAAAAATTGAAGTCTCTCTTACAAATCTTTTCAGCAAGCCAAAAAGAAACAAGAAGCCAAAGAACAAGCAGAAAAAGAACGTCGCGAGCGAGAGCAGAAGGAGAAAGAACGAGAGGAGAGGGAGAGAGAGATACTGCAGGAGCGGGACAGGTATAGTGCGGAGCGGCGCCGCAGCGTGCAGTATGTGCCGGAGACTACTAGCTATTCCAACAATAACAAGTAAGTGGTAAGCAAGAAAGAGAGAAGAAAGAGTGACAGAGAAAGAGCTCTACAAGGCTGCACTTCTTTTAAAATTAAATGTGACGTAATAACGGTCGCGCAAGTACGGCCGACGTATCTTGGCGGTCTGAAGATAGCTGTTTGGCTGCGCAATGGATCATAAAGAAACGAAATTGTTTACTGCGCAGCAATCGGCTAACTTCAGAGCCGCTAAGATACGTCGGCCGTATTGTACTTCTATAAAATATTGATGGCAAAATTAATGATCTTCAAATAAGGCATTGGGAAAATCAAGAATGTTAATACTCAAAATTAGTGATAAATATTAATGCTGATGAATGGAGCAAAAGTAGTATGAGTCAAATTGTGTGAAAACGAACACTAAAATCGGTAAAGATTATTAAAAACAACAATTTGTTTTTGTACGGCGTTACGGAACCCTTCGTGTGCGATTCCAGCTCGCTCTGGACCGGCTTATTTTTTAATTTTCGTTGTTACATCCGACATTTCGAGTTCTCATTTATTTCTAACCTTTCAGTAAAGTGGACACGGGCGTGCAAGTGGACGGCTTCAGCTGCCCGCTGTCGGTAGCCGTGCAGACTGACGACAATGACATGTACCGGGTATGTCGTACACTTGACTTATTAAATATCCTCGCCCAATATCAATGGAGAGTCGCCAAGTACGTAGGAGATAGTATAGTACGGTCGAACAAGCTATTTAGTTTACAAACAACAATAATTATGTTTCACTGCTATTTTGTGCCTCGTTGCAAATCGCAACTGCTGAGTATGAGAGGTCTTGGGTTCGATTCTCAGGTCGGGCAAAATATTAATGGGGTATCTCAGTAGGCTTGTAATCTGTGCCCGGGATTTGTGCCCGGTCGATGGCAATAAGCTCTCCCCATAATGTGGGACTTAACCATAACTGGCGAAATGTAGGTGTGCTAACGGGTAAACCTCTGCCTTACCCATCGGCGATTATAGGCGTGATGTTATACTTTGTTATTTTGTGTTCACTTTTTAAGCTTATGGTGTCTAGTAATTTTTAAACCTATTTAGATTGATCTAAAAGAAATAAAACACTCGAAACATTTGTTTAAAAGCAGTTAAAAGTGGCTGCCTGTATAGCAAATGGTTTGTTCGACTGTACATAAAAACAAAACAACACAGTTTTATTCCAATTAAAAATTACGTCATTATGTTCGCGATACAGCCTTGCCCTGTTTTATCATTATAACTGACGAAATGTGGGTGTGCTACATATTTGCAGATGTACCCCTCTGGGACTATATTATATTATTAAAATTGCGTTTAGTTGTTGTAGAAGCGATAAGTTTTTGAAGTGAAAACTTCTTTAGCGGCGTTGAGCACTTTTTCTGTAATGGGTATAAAATCTTAAACTCGCGTCAGGACACGTGACCTGATCGAAAAAGCGTAAGACGGATGGAGAGTAGACAGCTATCCAAAATGTATGCCTGGGCCTACTGTTTCGTTTAGGCAGCGCAGGGCGCTTGCGCGAATGTTCGTGTATAACTTTTTAATGTAAAATAATTGTAATAGTTTTAAAGTGTTAAATTTTTAATGTAATATAAATTGTCATGTTTGTGTACGATAGCGCAATAAATGAATATTGTATTCTACCACATAAATGATAGTACTTTTATACTGATAAAGCAATTGGTGCAAAATTATTCCCTAACCATTCCAAAATATCAAACATGCTCAACGTTAATAATCAAGTTTTCACTTCTGCCGGCACTCCCGGAGTGCAATCCGTCTTTTTTTTTTACTTGTTTCATAGGACTGTCGCTGAAGTTTCTTGCTCGTTTCTATGAGAACGGGCACTAGCTCTAACCATTTGACTAAGTAACAGACGGGTAGTAGATACCATTACCCAATAATTTCAAGACACAACTTCTCTAAAAACTATTTAAGCCATACATAATTAGATTGATTTTATATAAACTGTGAAATCAGATTTTTAGTTGCTTTATTGTTATTTAATAGTTATTGAGTTGGCAAATAAGTCACGTGACAGTTTGCTATTGCCATTCAAAATCTTTGGGGATACGTGTTTTGACAGCTCATAAGAAGTATGTTGATTCATTGGTGGTTCAAAAGTTCCTGTACATGCATTAGTTGAATTAAATGGTTTGATTTTGTTATTATTTATTTTATTTCGTACTTCCAGCTGTCACCATCTCCATCTAAGAGCCAGCTGACGCAGGCGGAGCGCGAGCTGTCCCCGCGCAGCGCGCACGACGCGGCGCGCGCGTGGCCCGCGCTGCACGCCAGCTGGCACGCGCCCACCCACACGCAGTGCGAGAGGCGGCGGAGCTATGGCGATTTTGACGGTCAATATCAAGCATTAATTACATTCTTGTATCGAACAGTTACAGCAAAAAAAAAAATCACAGAAATCACAGCATAATGTATAAAAGTATATAATCATTTTTTTATTTCTATCTAATGACGTTATACAAGAAAAATAAGTTTAAAATCGCGAAAAGTAATTATTTCGTGATGTATACGGTTTTCGGATTTATTCTTTTACTAGTACTACATGGAATTGCTTCTTGCCAATTTTCTTTCTATTCAATTTCTGATTCTGGGTCTATTGACCCAGAAAGTCCCCTGTAGGTTTTGATTTCCTAGCGAGCGTCTAAATATGCGCCATAAACATAAACCTTATCTTGTGATTGCGTTGACTTAGAAGTTTAATTTTAAAACCTGGCTACCTATTTGATACTAATTTAAACTTGATACCTCCACGCGTTTTTTGAGAAAAAGGGTCTTCACAGAGTCTTCATAAGAGTTCCGTTTTTGCCGACTGAGGTATGAACCCTAAAAACGAGTTCTTATGCAACCTAGCATTTTGAATAGATGCGGCAACTCAATATATCGCAGTCCATTGTCATGGGAACCTATGTTAGGGACTCCGATAAATCTAGACTAATATTATGACACGGAAGAGTTTGTTTGAATATCTGGAACTATTGGTCCAATTCTGAAATTTTTTCATTGGCTGGAACCTATGTTATCCCTAAGAGCTATACGCTAGATTTTCACGCAGACAAAAATTTGTCTTATTATAAAATATTCTTGGTTCTTTTTCCCAGAGCGCACATCTACACTAGTAAAGAAATCAAACCGCGACAAGCTGACGTCAGACCTACGTCATCAGTACATGCCATCCATATTCGATGCGGACGCCATACAACTCAGGAATATGCAAGCTGAGAAGGTCTGTAGTGTGCCCTTTTTTCTCCTGGCGAAAAGTAGAAACTGCAGAATTATTACTATATACACCATATGTAGTTGGCAAATTATCAAGCCAAACAAAACTCGAACGTATTTTATTACCCTTACGTTTGTTTTTTATTTTATTTAATAGTCAACCAAAGACTGGATATTTGATTTTATTAGGCCTTTAAGTGCATTTTTATGCACCGAAAATGATGTAGGACGCTGATATTTGCAGGAGGCAGCGGAACGTCGTCAGTTTTACCAACAAGAGCTCAAGAACCAAATACTGGAACAGCAGAGAATCAGAGAAGAAAGGAAAACCAGAGAAAAGTGAGTTATTTAATGAGGTCATTGTTTCATATTATAATACGTTAGTAGTCTGTTAGTGGGCTTACAACTTGTTGAGAACTGTTTGTATTCAATTAATATAAGTACATGTTTTGTTAAGCACAGGTAGTTTGGACTTTATAAGTACCAGACATCAGCTGAGAATGGATTTTGCGACAGAGCCGAATTAAGCGTGTGTTTGTCTTTAATCTTCTATAAGTATATATAAAAGAAAGTCGTGTTAGTTACACTATTTATAACTCAAGAACGGCTGAACCGATTTGGCAGAAAATTGGTGGTGAGGTAGCTTAGAACCAGGAGACGGACATAGGATACTTTTTATCTTTTTTTTTTGTTTTTATTCCTTTTCCGATTTGGGATTTTTTTATGGCAGTAGAAATAATCAATTTTACTCAGACTGGAAAGGTCAACATACTGGGTTTATAAAAAAAAAAGTACTAGGGTGTCAAAAAATCAAGGGTACCTATTCAAACAAAAATCACTTCACTCATTAGTTTTACAAGCAGAGTAAAACTAAACTGATTTGATTAGAAAATACTAAATTAATGCGAGCGAAGCCGCGGGCGAAACCTAGTTAAATATATTTTCTCACTGGATTTAAATAGTTTTTCCATTCAAATGGTAATAGTAATTGTCGATATGGCAAATTTGAAATCCAATCAATCGTAAAAATGTCATTCCATTGTTTTCCAGAATGTTAGAACAAGCCGAGATGCGTCGTTTAGAGGAACAACTCCGCATGCTTCGCGTCGCGCAAGAGAGGGAGGTTGGGAAGCAACACGAAATTACTGCCGCGGTGAGTTTATAACTTTATCAAGATCACTAAACAATCTAATTTCATATAATATGTATTATTTGTAAGATACATTGTGTTTTCATGTGATGGCCAAGTCAGTCTTTTTATTTAAGATAAAACATTTTCAATATTGATATTGTCACTGTAGGATGTAGTTAGGTTAACTAACTACGTAATAACTTAAGACAGAAAGTTCCTTATGTACCCCTACTTAAGGGACTGCATAAATTAACCGACTTGGTATTACATGGATTTCATAACTTTTTACGGTAGAAGAACTTAGTTGCGAGACTTGTTTTTTTTTTATCAAGTTATGTTTTTGATGGCTAATAATTACGAGAACTGTTATGATAACTTCTGATTTCCAGATAAAAGAAAGTACAACAGACTACCACAACAAGCGCACAGAGCTACAAAGAGATATCGACGCCGAGCAAAGAAAGCTCCGCGCCGCCTCACAACCGCACAAATCGCACCACAGTCAAGTCAAACGCAACACGAACACCTCCCGAAGCGATACCAACTCTAAACTACCATTCTACTATCCACGAGTCACGGAACGTTCTAACGAAATATGTGACAAGAAACCGTACTCTATGAACATACCAGAAAACTCCATATTCTCCTCAAACTACGACGTCGACAGTTACCTGAGAAAAAACCTGAACTTCAACAAAGAAAAGACGACAAAATACGAGAGAGACGATGATAGCATTGTATCAGAACTACCAGGATCTAAGAACATCGTAGAAAAGGCACAAGTGCACGCTACAGAAGAGAGAGCAACAAACCGTCCGAGTGACAAACCGTCCTATGAACACGTAGAAGTCGACACATTACCGATTCCGGTCTTAAGACACTCGCCTAAAAGATACCACGACGGTGGCGGTGACAACCAAATGAGCGAAGCAATGAGAAGGGTAGATGATAAGTATAAAGTTCCGGCCGTACAGAAGAATATTTTAAAGGCGCTGCCAAATGAAGAAGGGAAAAGTGTTAGTATTTTGACGCAGTTGGGTTCGATACGCCGACAACTGCAGTTGGAACAGTTGAAATTGGATAAAATGATCACTAATAGTGATGAATGAATTTTTGTTGCTGATACCTGTTTGACTGAGGTATTTAAACAACTTGGAACTTCCGTAGACAGAAGTAAGTACTGGCGATTCCTAAGCGAGGGAAAATGTTGTTGGGTTTTTCCATCAGGAATTTCTCTGTAGTCCGGAATCAAGATTTGTGGTCGGTATGAATAGGCTTACGCCCTACATGGGACTTGAAACATAACTGAAATGTTATCTTATTACCTCTAGGACTAAAGGTTTGAGACATTTTAGTATGCCACGTGATAATTGACTGACTCAACGAAAATGAAACCTTCGATTTTCAAAAGTAACAACGTGCTAATACATTTTTTTTAAGTTTTTAATACTTGCACTTCTTATTTGTGCAAATATTAACGTTATTTCGCTATTACAAATTCAACTTTTGTTCTAATGAACATAGGGTATATTTTGTATTACCAAAGTAACCCGAAGATTTAAACAAATCCATCAAGTGGAGTGCCAGCAGCTGTACAATAATATTAATTCACAGATTAATAATATATCTGTCTTCACAAAAAAAAAACAGTAATTTATTTACTTGCAGAAGTGAAATATTACTACAACTTATCTCAGTCGAACAGGTACTTCAAACATTTATGTAATTGTAAGGGCAAACACTAAATAATCCATCCAAGTTTGGCTTCTATTGTAATAATTTGATCTTGACAACTACATGTAACAACTACTATCAATATAACGTGTTTACAAATTTTAATCACAGTTAAATTAAAGTGTTACAAACACTCATAAATAAAACTCTAAGGGCTGGCGCTGTACTGTGAAGTGTTAGAGTCATCATTGTAAGAAAGTGATGGAGCTATATAAGACGAATATTGCCATCCTCTTCTCACAACAGGATGACTTTAAGATTTTACTATAAAAATCAGTTCGAAATTTAAACATCTTACACTGATTCATACAGGCCCAGCATACTCTTTTATAAATATACCATTTGCATAATAGATTAATAGTGAAAATGTATGAACAATTATTAGTATCGTAGTATTTTTTACTGGTTTGTAATAGTTATGCACAGATTGCATCGTTTGTTTGTTTGTTTGAAAGTTTATTAATTCAGTAGTTAGATGTAACGTGTACTACTACTAATACAAAAGATACCAATTTTATCGAGTCAGATGCCTATTCCTTTGTGAGCGCTTTTTTTTGTATCTATTCGTCTACTACTTCTGCAGAATGTCGTTAACCGTCATGATTTTCCTCCGATTTCTTTTTTTTGATATGAAACTTATTGGCATGCCTTGGAGATAAAACCGACTCGAATGCCGTGACGGCCAACGGCATGACGCTGTCATGTCGTGATGCCCGCCCCGCTCTCGACTTCTTTGTGTGTACACAGAGAAATAATAAAGTGTAGAGCGCGCGCTCATACACTTTATTATTTCTCTGTGTGAGCTGCGTAATGTTTCTATCGGACTATAAAGTGTTTAAAGATTTTGAATCTCTTCTTTTTTTCCTTATTTTACTCCTATTCGTTGTAGATTGTATTTATGAATTCTAATATGTTTCACATCCCCCGGGCGTCCCGTGACGGCAAACTTTTTATTTTCCAGACCTTTCTTTTTCTCTACAAAACGTTTCTCTTCTCCTGAAATACAGCACTAATCGATATGATAGTGTAGTATACTTATCGATAACAGTGGCTCGAGTATACTTGTGTGGCATCCATGGCATCAATTATATTAGCAGTAGTACACGTTTAGTTGAAATAATAATAAGTCAATAATTATGTTTGTAATTACGCGATATTGGTGCCGATTCACTTGGTCACAAACTAAACTAAAATTAGACTATTTCCATCTTTTTCTTTCCAATATAATAAGAAAGAGACTAATGTAAATAAGAGCTGTCAAATTTAGTCCATCTGACACATCCATACAGTTATAGTTGACATCTTAAAACATGTGGATTAAAAATACGGAGAAGTTCAAGGCAAAACTAATTTGACATCTCTAACTTAGTTCTTTAATGTCACGGAATGTCACCGTCCTTTCCTTTCGCTGTATGTTAGTAAGAGATGTCAATTCTCTAAATTTAGTCTAGTTTTTGAACAAGGGAATCGGCACCATTACCGCGGTAGTATTTCATTTGTTTCAGTATTGTTAATATTTAAGTTTGTGCATGTTGTGTACGTTGTTCTCAATTATGTTAATTATTGATAAATTCTATTCTTTGATATTTTGTAGTCCTTGTAAGTTTTCGACTTGTGTCGATGAGTTGACAAAAAAAAATGTTTTTATGTATTTTGTAGGTTCCGTACCTGAAAAGGTAAACGAAATCTTTATTGTTTTGGATCGCCATTCCTATAAAGTTAATCTCGTTGTATTTTCTTCATTCTTTTCCGATTATTTTATTGTTTTATTTTATGGAAATAATTTTTAATATCATATTATTTGATGTTCATAAATTTATAGGTAAAATAATTAAGGACACAAAATGTAATCCGTATAATTATCTAACTGTTTAATATTTCATATTCGGCAAGAGAGGTGATACAAACTATTTTGAAGAAGAAAGAAATATTTTGATAATCCCTTTCTTGCTACTAATCCTTCAACCTATAATAAATCTTAAGAAGCGATTCTTCTGGAAGAATCCATTAATATATTAATATGGATATAATTAATTCCATTTTATGTGCAATCTTTTTTGTATAGGTAGTGCCAAAATTTCGTACATAATTCTTTTATCCTAGAGTGAAGACGCAATTTAGTGCGCTCCGACGCATAAAAAATGCGTTGTGCGCTGTCATGACGCAAGAAAGCAAAGCAGTATGCGCAATGCGGTCGTTTCAGCGGTGAATTGCTGCGGCGTCAGTGCGTTTTCGCTCCATACTCTCCCTATAAAAAACCTAGTTCTATACTTATAACCAAAGCTTGGAGGCAATTTTGTATAGTTTATATTTAGTTTTGTTAACCGCACAATTTTTATATAAGGTATTGAAAGACTGCATGATATAGCGTAAGGAAAAGAGCTTGGCATAAGGAAAGTGAGATTAAATATAAGATATAATTTTAATGTTATTTTTGTAATAGCTAATTATATTTTTACATGTTTACGCTTTAGTCAATATTTAAGCAGAAGATTTGCTAAACGAAGACATGTGGGACGAATTTTCGTTTTCAATGAAAGATGTCAAAAATATGAGCAAAAGAAAATGTTAACGTTATTTTCTCGTGTTTTATTAGGTTTTTGTTGTTCATTTGGTGAATATGAGACACGTACGTCATAGGTCATTAGAGCCACCCAGCACCCGACTAGCGCCGCCTCGCCTCGAGCGTATTTTTTGTATGGAGTTCTATGGGTATACGCTCACTACTTCTAACTCCGGAGCGTCTCGCCCGCGGGTTGACTACGCGCGGACGGCTCGTGGACCACTCGGTGACCACCCGTTTCTCGCACTCTTCCGTTGCGTTGCCCACGTACAGATTTCGAATGGATACATACTGTTGATCCCTGACAAACTACTCACCTATTCGCGAACAACGCAATGTCTACTCGCTGACCAGGGTGCGGTGTAATGAGCTATGACCTTAATTCGTTAAGTGTCATTTATTGTATATTTTATTGTCTGCACGTTATTCATAGTTTGTTATTATAATGTTATCAGTGCAATTAATAATTATCACAGCCAGTTGTGATCCGAGCGTAGTTCAAAACGAGCGTTTAGTTGTGGGCATTAAGGAGAAATACTTGGTTGAAGAAGAAGAAGGTTGAAGAAGTGCCCTAAGCTGTCTTTATGTAAGGCTTCGTGCGAACTCCCCACAGCATTGTAGACGATACATCTTTCCTACTTTGTTGAAACACATTTTTGACACAAATCAATGTATAAAAAGGCGCACGGAGCCTAAAGACGTCACAGGCTTTACATGCGTCCGTTACGTAAGCATGATTTTAATAAAAACGTTCCAATTTGAAAGAATTATTGCGTTTTATTTATACCTTGTTGTTTGGCCCCACGAGCCTTTTTGTAGTGGTCTGAAAATGCTCGCGAATCCTCGAGTAGCCGCGAGAAGTCTCGAGCCTTTTTTAACATGTCGTTTGAAAACTGCTCGAGCATGCTCGCGAATCCTCGAGCAGCCGCGAGAAGTCTCGAGCCTTTTTTTAGCATGTCGTTTGAAAACTGCTCGAGCATGCTCGCGAATCCTCGAGCAGCCGCGAGAAGTCTCGAGCCTTTTTAGCATGTCGTTTGAAAACTGCTCGAGCATGCTCGCGAATCCTCGAGCAGCCGCGAGAAGTCTCGAGCCTTTTTTTAGCATGTCGTTTGAAAACTGCTCGAGCATGCTCGCGAATCCTCGAGCAGCCGCGAGAAGTCTCGAGCCTTTTTTTAGCATGTCGTTTGAAAACTGCTCGAGCATGCTCGCGAATCCTCGAGCAGCCGCGAGAAGTCTCGAGCCTTTTTTAGCATGTCGTTTGAAAACTGCTCGAGCATGCTCGCGAATCCTCGAGCAGCCGCGAGAAGTCTCGAGCCTTTTTATAGCATGTCGTTTGAAAACTGCTCGAGCATGCTCGCGAATCCTCGAGCAGCCGCGAGAAGTCTCGAGCCTTTTTTAGCGTGTCGTTTGAAAACTGCTCGAGCATGCTCGCGAATCCTCGAGCAGCCGCGAGAAGTCTCGAGCCTTTTTTAGCGTGTCGTTTGAAAACTGCTCGAGCATGCTCGCGAATCCGCGAGAAGTCTCGAGCCTTTTTTAGCGTGTCGTTTGAAAACTGCTCGAGCATGCTCGCGAATCCTCGAGCAGCCGCGAGAAGTCTCGAGCCCTTTTTGTAGCATGTCGTTTGAAAACTGCTCGAGCATGCTCGCGAATCCTCGAGCAGCCGCGAGAAGTCTCGAGCCTTTTTTAGCGTGTCGTTTGAAAACTGCTCGAGCATGCTCGCGAATCCTCGAGCAGCCGCGAGAAGTCTCGAGCCTTTTTTAGCATGTCGTATGAAAACTGCTCGAGCATGTTCGCATATACTTGAGCAGCCGCGAGAAGTCTCGAGCCTTTGTTTGTCGTTTGACATCACCGTATGGGAAAAATAAAAGGAATAACTTAAAAAAAAGAAATCATCTTTTATTTACAAATTTTGATCTTCCTAAATATTTTTAGTAGGCATCGAAGTTGCAAGATATTTTCGAGGCTTTTCCAAATTGCGTTTTTTAAACAATACATCTCAAATATGTTTTTAAAAGAAGCAAATAATCAAGGTTTGCTATAATTGAATTGTTGATAGATTAGTATCAGAAATTCAATTACATTTTTATGATATACTTAATTAATTTAATTATTCATCGACAAAATGCAGTGTGGCTAATTACTGTGACGCATTACAATAACTAACTAGAAAGAAGTAAGATTACCATTATGAAAAGACATTAAATAAATACATATTATAACAATTAAATCTGCGAATAAAACTATTAGGCTGATTTGCGCGAGCCAGGGTTATCTTATTAACTCCGAGTTAGTTGCTATCACGAGCATAATAGGACACTTCATTTGTAATTTAACCTCGCGTTAGCCACTTCCATATTTTTGTTCAAGTGGGCCTTAGAAGTTAAACAGAATCATTGTAATTAGCTGTAATAGCCACATAGTGGTATCGTATTCTACTTTTTATTATACGAAAATTCTTGAATTGATTAAAAACAACGAAGGAAAAGTCTACTTAAATAAATCTATGAATAAAAATCTATTCTCTGTATATAAAAACTAAATATACATCTATTTATCACACCCCAGCCAGATTACTAAGCCGGCTGCAGTTTATAATATTAGAACCTAACTGAACTTTGGTCTATGTTCTGGAGTTCAGCTGAAATGAGAATAGACATGAGCTTTAAAATTAATAAATTACAAAGGTAACTGCTGTACTCACCCATTTCTAAACAACAAAACTTTTAAACATAGGTTTGAAATATTTCTTAGGCACAATCAAATTGCATAAATATATAAAATATTCTTGATACATTTTGTAGGTAACCTATACTAACAATGCGGTTACATAAAGTTTCCTATACACTAAATGGCATATAACAATAATATAATGATAACGATACACATATTAATATCGCGTCACGATTATACTAGACATTATCGCATCATCTGTACGCGTGTATGTTCAAAACTTTATGCACTTTTAACAATTTTATAATAATGCAGTTTCCAATTTTTAAAATCTTAATTTATAAAATGTTTAATAAGTTATTTTTTGTAGTTTAATAAGTTTATTGCAAATGACTACAGAAGAAGAATAAAAAGTTATTAGTACAAAAATAAATTTGTTTTTCTCTCAAAGGTTATTACAATGACGATATTTTATAAGTTCAGTCTATGGTGAACTGTTGTTATACTATATATTGTTATATAGACACAGATAGATAACGACTTGGTAATAAGTCTTTTTACACTCAGATAATTTACTAAACGACAACACAGATAACTAAGTTTAAAATACATTGGAATTTAATATTATTGATCTGCTTTGCTTTAGCAGAGCTGACTCGACCATGCGTTGCTGTGGCTTGAAGTAAAGATAAAAGTAAACAATCGAGATAAAAACTATCCTATCTTTTAAGTTTGACCAAATTACACAGTAAGCCATATTTCATAAAAAAATGGTTGAGTAGTATCGAAGTTCATCCCGGACAAACAACGTGACGCGTAATTTATATATATATTAAGATTAGAAACACAGTATTGGACGAAATAATAAATACAACAGGGAATAATGTTACTTATTTTCAGTTGAACTGTGTGAAGGTGTGGGGTGCCTCAGCAACGTCTCGAGTGTCGGTCCCCCCCGACCGAAGGGATCTTTAGGAAACATGATCATGTTGTTCACCCACGTAAAGGGTAGTACTCTATTGTCTATGATGTACCGCCATCTTTGATTTTCGTTTATCAAGTCTCTGTAATTATCACCAGAGACTACAACGCCGTCGAATTCTGCTGCACATTGTAGAATGTATCTGTAACGAGAGATTAGGAGATTAGAATAATATCTTTGGAATCGGCTGGTTCAGGGGTATGGTCTAGAGTCTAGACCGGTCAGCCATTTTATGCAGACCGCGAGAACACAGCAACTTGCACTAGACTACGAAATTTAACAAAAATGTATCCCCCGCATTATCTTTGTTGACCGAATATAATTCCAAATTTACTTTGTGCGGACCAATGGTCATTTTATTTCTTAAAACGGACCCCGAGCGTAACTAATGGGAAAACACTGGTCTAGATCAAAAAATTATAGCAATGCTTAGAACATGTAACATTCGGCTCCGATAAGTCTATTTTTCATTCGGTATATCTGGGAAATACAATTTAAATTTTTCGTCCAGTTTTCACTTACATGATTATTTAAAAGTACGAACCTGTCATCATAGGGAACGCATGTCTTTCCCTGTATTTCTCTAGACGGGGTGTACACCACTAAGCCTTGTCTCTCTAGGTAGTCCAGCAGGGTAGGATCCGAGCTCTTCCCGAATTTGCATCTAGAGTGAATAATAAATTAAATAAAAATGTAAAAAAAACCCCCGACGGCGTTCAACTTGGACCAATTTTCATCAAAAATAGCTAAGAACTCCTGACTAATTCACCTATCAAACAAAAAAGTAAAAACTACAAATCGGATCATCCGTTCGGGAGCTACGATGCCACAGACGGACACACACAGACTCGTCAAACTTTTTTTCCGTCTGGGGTTAAAAAGGATGGTTATACTTGAAGAAGGTATCGTCCCAATATCACATGCGTCGGTATCACAGGTACAAGAGACTTTGCTTCAATATTACTGCTCATTTGAGGTCATCCATAAATTATGACACACGTTAAAGAGAGGGGACGGGTGTCAACGAAGTGTGATTTTGTGTGACAAGGGGTGGGAGGAGTCATATATAATTACATACACACATACATAAACTTACGCCATTTTCCCATGGAGGGAGGCAGAAACCACAGAACGCCACTTGCTACGATCCTTACATACTCCTTTCGCCTCATCTACGTTCATACATCTCGTCATACAAACACGCCAGTTACGAGTACTGCGCACTTGACTTTTCTGAAGAACCTTACCAATAAGGTCAGTAATATGCAAGTTGGAAGATGTCCGCGCCGCATATACGGCCTGCTCGGACGATATGAGGTTGCACGTGCCGCTACTGCTGAGCGCGTCATAGCTGACACTCCGCCACGAATCAACGTCAGGAAACTTTTATTTTGTACAATTTAAATGTAAAGTAAAAAATAAAGGATTTAGTTAACCATTAAACACTATTTTCAATGAAGAAAACCCACGCCCAACAGTAAGTCTTCCTAGGGCGACCCCTCCCAGCGTTGCCACTCACCTCCGCCATAATTATACCTGTTGTTTATCGTCATTCACTCATCCTCTCAACATGACCGAACCATCTAAGCATACCCTTTTTTATCTTTGTCACTACATCCTCTTTTAATCACATCATTCTTAATAATATAAATGACGCAGAATTTTTTATTGGAATATTCTTGGTTACATTTATTTATGACCGCATTGCATTTGCTTTGAGCATTTTCCGCTGGATTACAAAAAGGAAAAGAGAAGAGAGCTATTGAAATTCACACAAGATGACATATGCACAGCATTAAGTTTAATCATTGCGTAGTCTGTTACACATATTTATATATTATGCCTTGCTACAATTGACTGGTTTGCCGTCCCTGGTGAAGACTGAACAGTAAGACATGAATCTGTTACCTGAATCGTGGCACGAACGCTTTAACCACATGACCGCGTCTCAAGAAGTAATCTATGCATATCTTCAAGCCTTCTACGGAAAACATCCTGCCTTTTGTATGCCTGAAACATTTTTAAACGGTTATAAGTATGATTTACTGGCTGATAGATCAGAATCACTTTTACATCCACACTAATATTACCTATAAATGCGAAAGGAACTCTGTCTGTCGGTCTGTTAGGCTTTTACGACTAACCACTGAACCGATTTTGATGAAAATTGCTACGGTGTATGTTTGAAGCCCAAGAATGGACGTAGGCTACTTTTTATTTAGCGACTTCGTCTGCGTCCACGATAGCCGACATTTACACGGAGCAACTGCCTATCTGATCTCCACAACGCAGTAACAAGCTTCTGATGACCTTTAACGACAGTCATAGATCCACATATAAAAGTTGGGACCAACGCGCTTTCCGAGGCATGGAGGAGTCTCGGTGTGTAAAGACCCATCCACGGACCAAGCCTAGCTAGTATAGCTTAAACTGATGGATAGACCCGTGCGGCAGTTAAGCAAATTTCACCAATTACATACATACTAAAACATCACGGCTGTAATTCGTGAAGGGTTGGGCGGGGTTGTACCCATTAGTACACCCACATTTCGCCAGTTATGTTTAAGTCCCATCTAATAGGGCGAGCCTATTGCCATCAACTGGGCACAAATCCAGACTCAAAGCTGCTACTGAGAAACACCTGCTGGAAAATCCTAAAAACACTTTGCCCGACCTGGGAATCAGACCCAAGATCTCATCCTCAGCAGTCCCGCTTTGCGACCACTATACCAATGTGGCAGTCTCACCAATTACAATGAAAAATAATGATTTACATAACAAAGTTCCACTTACTCCATAGCAACATTGCTTCCATCTATGACAACCATTCGCAAGCCCGTGGTGTTCTTAACATCGTTGCTAGGATGGTACACATTACTGCCAATGCTGTTCCTTGACTGAGTGATTGGAGCACCCTGAGTCTTGTTTTCACCGAGTATTACCTCCTTAATGTATGCATCTTCATCAGTTTCTGTCGCACAGCTAGTCTGGAAAATGTTAATAAAACCTAGTCAACATTTTTGTCAGAAGATGGGTATTTTTTTTCTTAGTGGATCACTAATTCTTTGTCTAATATAATAGAACCCTATGTTACATCTATACATCAGCAAACTGCTAGGGAAAGTTTCGTCAAAATGGGGCCAGCCATTTTGTAGACACAACAATCAAAACATTGTTTGATTCGCGTAAGTACCGTCTAAACATTCATAATATTTATTTTGTAAAAAGCTGTTATTCTGATATTACAAACAGAAACTTCAATTTACTACTAGCTTTTGCCCGCGACTTCGACTGAGTAAATGTCGATTATCATGGACGCAGATAAAGTGGCAAAAAAGTGGATGTCCTTTCTTAGGGTTCAAATTTACCCTGTAACAAATTTAATCAGTGGTTTATCCGTGAAAGCATTACAGACAGAGATACTCACATTTATAATATTAGTATGGATATTTATTACGGTTGAAGTATAATAATATAAAGAAGTTTAGCCTTACCATTAATTGTCCTTTTTGGGTATTATTATTTTTTATATCGCAACCACTGAAAATCTTCTGAGCTATGAATTTCAGCAGATTTGACTTTTCATTAGCATTTAACTGTGCTAACCCATTAGTGAACCTCTTAAGTTGTTTGTCCTTGATAGCTTTGTTATTACGTACAACAGTAACATCAGAGTCTCCGCTCATTGATAGACTACTGCTTGATACTGACACTAGAGTGCAGTCTTGAGCATCACTTCCATGATCGGGAGTATTATCTACATCTATTACAGTAACATTACCATTTGTCTTATTTTCACTATCAGCCGTTAGATCAATCGTTAAATACGAATCTTTATTAATTACTTTGGTGCTATTCACTTCTTTTGTATCATTCTGTGATTGTGTACGACTCAAGCTATTGGCAGTTTCTGGAAAGTTATTTATAATAAAGTTCTGTAAAGTCTGACTATCCCTTTTAGTTATTGGTGTAGAACAATTAATGTGAGTGTTGCTTCGTGGAGGAGAGATGAGTATGCAAGAGTCGTTGTTTGTAGTTAGGTCTTCATCGTTGATCATAATCAAGCTGTCGCTTTTTCTTCTGCTTTTGTTTGGTGCGGTTATGGTTAGGATATCAGGGCACTTCCGTTTACGTTGAGGTGTGAAAGAGTCATTTTTTACAACAATGGTAAGGTTGCGCGGTGTGCTAATTAACGTTGACTCTAGGTCGTCTCGTGAATTATTTCTTGAACCTATTGAGTCTTTTTTGAGTTTATTGAATAATTTATTGATATTTTGTCGCACATGGGTATGATTTTTTTTTCTGATCTGTTCCATTTTGTGAGCACTCATTGCCACCTTACTTTTTTGTTTACATGAATTCAATTGGATGGAACATTCGGAGCCCTTCTAAAATATAGAAAAAAAGTACATTTTTACAATAATACACAATAATTATAACATTATATTATTATAAGAAAATTGCATGGCAATTGTAAAGCAATAGCAACAATGTTTAATGATGCAAGTAAGATTAAATTATCAGCAGAAAACATGTTGACTACACACAATAACATGCTATGAGAATATTTTGATATTTTAGTGACAAAAATGTGTTTTTTTTTAAAGTGAAAACTTCCTAAGCCGCATTGTGCAATTATTTGGCAGGGGTGAAACATATGGGTTAGCGTAATGTGACATTAGGTTATCACTTCTGTTGGCAGTTTCTATGACTGTCTATTTTTTTAATACTAATATAACAGTGCAACCTCCATTGACAAATATTGTAGGGGATCAGAAATTATTAGTTATATCAAACTATTTGCTACATGTTTTTTTGTTACTAATGAAGGGTCCTAGTGGATTTTGTAGGATTTGTGAAATCGTGAAAAATCGTACTGTACTAAAAACCTTGGATGAGAGTTTAGCTTAGTACATATAAATGTTATATGACTGCACCAAATACAAAACATGATACTAATATTGATGTTCATTCAGCATATTTTTGGTCAGAGGGTTGCTATCTGATACTCAGGCACCTAAATAATATTGTGCCACATAACATATCGTCATTTTTTATTGTAACCGCTCAGCATTCAGCAAGCAATTGAATGATAGTGCAACAAATGTAACGATATCAAACTTGGCTAGGTATACTAATTGTATCAAAAATATGATAAAAACATAGAATGAATATGTAGTATACATTTATCCAGAATTGTTTGTTAGAACACCACAACAAGCAAATGTTTCCCATGCTTCAAGGTTGTAACAAAAATGTTTTTCTAAAGGATCCACCGACAAGCTTGCTCCACACAAAGCAGGTTCTTCTTTTCCCAAAGCCTCACATGCTTACAATAATTTTAAGATACATACTTGCATTTTTTGTAAATAAACAAAAATAAATAGTTACGCGGAAACGCGCACATGAAAACTTCAACTAACAGAGAATGAAGAAGACGATGGTTTTCCCATTATGATGCCTTGCAAATTCACGTGAAATCCACAGTTGAATGTCTAATATCTGCTAGAAATTAATAATTCACTTTGTTATAGTCAATGAGTGAACAAAGAAATAGTAAAACAGTTCAATTTTCAAAATTTCGCCATTAAAAAGATGGCGGACGTACACAATCCATAGACAGTGACATAATCACGTTAATAGACACGAGTTTTTTTTACTTTACGCCACAGATTATAAATTGAATTAAAGAATCGGATACACGTTGTGGTGATCAATTAAAATTTGGAGACACAAAATAAAATTTCGATACTTCCGTCAGGTGGCCCGTTGCTCTATGCTTCGATAACAGTAATTATTTTTCTTGATCTGAGGGTACTTTAATAAAATTTAAAAAATCTTTTAACTTTCTTCTATTAATACTTATAACCACAAGAATGCGACATCTAACATGGCAACAACATTAGTGACTAATGGATGAGAAGTAACATGTTCGTTGCTAGCGCTGCTGCCGTTGGTTAGGAAGTACTTACTTTTTTCGTACCTACCTAATTCCTACCCATTTTCATAAATGTAATGAATTCCTTTATTTAGAGGTCACAAAATGTTATTGTAAATGTCTGGTATGCCATAACTATGACGCAGTTATAGGTTATTTTAGTCTGGTGTATCAATATCAAAGATAATACGATGTCTTACCTTACGATGTAGATCGTTATGCTCTTTTATACTCTGCAACACATAATTTTATTTTTTCTTCTATAAGCTCCACGCAAATAAAGTCATTGCCACTATGGTACTTCACTGCGAGTCTTCTATGAACGCCACGCAAAGAAAGTCATTGCCACTATGGTACTTCACTGCGAGTCTTCTATGAACGCCACGCAAAGAAAGTCATTGCCACTATGGTACTTCACTGCGAGTCTTCTATGAACGCCACGCAAAGAAAGTCATTGCCACTATGGTACTCCACTGCGAGTCAAGTTTTTTTAACTACCGCCAAATTGCCGGAAATTGCTTTTATTTTTTTATTTGATAAGTTCAGGCAGGAACAGACTAACCATGTAGTCTGGAAATAATATTTTATATATTATTTAATTAGGAAATACAAAATAACAGTAAATCTGCCTATGTAATTATCCCTAAAGATTTTAATCGTGTATCTCAGTATATTTATTTGGCAACTATTTCATTAAAACTTATTTTAGTACACTGGAAATAGTAGGGGAGGCCAGGAAGGTATTTTTGGATTTACTCGAGCGCGGCAGATTAATATAAGGGGGGATACCTTGAACCCTGATAAGTACCTCCACCATAAATAAGCCCTGTATACATATAGGGCCGCGCGTCTAGGGCAGCGGATTTTATTTTATAAACCATCAGATTAAGCAAGTCCCTGCACATAATTGTCAGATTAAGGGTCAGCACGACAAGGAGATCAAGTTAAACTGTCTGTATCTGACGCGCTCGAGTATTTTATTGACATAATTTTTTCTTTCATTTCCAATCATTTTCAACCCCTTCGTATGGCAACCTCCATCATGCAAACTGGCACATTAATATTCCTCGGTTATCAGAAACACGTGGGGCGCTTAAACTAATAATTTCTGACACGCTCGAGTATTTATTCATGTTTTTTTAAATCTTTACTTAAGCGCTGCCTCCACCAAGCGCCTCATATGTAACCATTTTTACTTTTTAGCATCTAATCTTACAATCCAAAAGGTCCCCACGACGCTGGAGTAAATCCACATGTAGCATCTTGGGCTCCCCAACTAAAAGGAATGGATAGTAATTATGCATTATAAGGGGACACATATATTTTGTAGTCTTACATTTTATTTGTGACAATACAGAATTGCGGGAATTAATTTGAACAGGGCTGTACTTAAAAATACTTTATTTACAAAATATCTAATTAGTGAGTATTTTAGCGGTTATACTATTTAGTTTACTTAACAATCTTATGTCTTACACAGTAGAACTACTTTTGAAATATAGATAGTTGTTACTTATTATGAAATTTAAAACTTATTTCTAATTTTTAAGTACTCTTCAAGCTTTATCACATTATCATAGTCACATAATCTTCATAATGTAGAATAGTCAATTATAAATACTGAGCAGTACAACATTTATTTTCTTCTAGCTTACATTCTGCAATAAATTACCTAATACAAACACTTCAAATTCCACTTAATAACTTAGTACCTACGCATAACTGACATGTAATTATTATTATCCATAAAGTGAGATCTATCAGAATTTTATTTCGTCTGCAATAATAATTATACATATTAAAACACACATCAATTTTGAGAAGGAAAACGAGACAAAATTATATAACGCCAACGGATGTAAGTGAGATAGTATAACAGGTTATTTACATGTATAAACCTCGTTGGTCTTCACGCAGGTATTGCACTCGACGCGGCAGCACCAGTGGAATGTGCATCCGCATCGTTCCTTCACGGTCACTCGCCTGGTGTTGTAGCCTCTTCCGCAGCACATGAGAGCACAGCCGTCCATGCCTGAGGACGTTCTGTTACATTCTCGGCCTGTTGTACCGTGGGAACCCTGAAAATTGGAACAGTTTTAGAACAAGGAGAGACAGAGGCAGAGATATTTGCAGAGTCGCTATCGGCGCCTGAATGCTGAGGAAATCTGTTTCGGTTCTTATAGTGTATGTAATATTGGGAAACTTCCAACCACAAGGAAGCGAGCACCCGTTTTTTTACCTACTTGTACCTAGCATATTTTCGGGTACGGCAAAATTCAGTCTTAAGAAATATGTATTACAAATGATTTTGTTAGACTACTAAATACCTAATGGTTTTCTTTTTTCGAATGTGGAATGCTGCTGGCGCTGGAATTATATTAGTCCAATGAATATACCTACTTCTGTATCCACTTAAAGATAAAACTGCATGACTAACAAAATGGTAATGTTAACCTACTGATTATGCAAATACCTACCACAGAAAATTTTATAGTTACATTTCATAAAACCTGTTATTCTTAGGATCGGCCGGACAAGATTCTGTTGACGTATCATTCAATACTTATTTAATGAATTCCACACTACATTGAAGTACCTAAGCAAAAAATGCATCCCGTTGCAAAATTATACCTAAATATTCGTAACTTGATAATCGATCGTTTTTGCAGTCGTATCGTAAACTTACGTATAATTTGTAGGTCCAGTTACAGGAACCCGAGGTTATAACATTAATGGTGCGTTGAATGTCATTTTACAATTAAATTGCCGCTCGTTAATGATACGATTATTAATTACTTTGATGGCATACTATGCAATTTTATCATACGGGTCCCGTAAAAATATTATGGTGTAGTAGGTAATCGTTTAACCAATAAAGTCAGTAAAAGTTTCACAAAATATGTTTTTGCTTCGCAGATGCCCACTTTTCGCCACTGGACAAGTAGAATTAAATTTATGGGGTAGATATCATCTACTTCATCGTGTAAACGTACAACTTAACAATGGAAATAAAAAATATTTCTATGGACGTGGTTCAAAAGCAAAATTGTTGCAACGTTGTCTCATCAAGGAACTACATAAAACAAAAAAAAAATTGTACTGTGCTTGTTGATTTGTTCACAAGTAATTTGACTTCACCCCTATAAACTTTTTCCGCGTAAAAATCGGTTCAGCGGTTTAACAAACACACAGACGAATGGACACACACACATATGTATTGTCTACATAAAAAATATAGATGGTGCTTACTAAAGACTCGTTTTTGACGCAGTAATTAGGTGATTCCTCAAGGTACACCAAATCTTGAGCGGTGGGGAGGGTGTAGTGCGGGTTGCCAAGACGCAACTTGCCTCGTCGGGACACCTTCACTTCTGTCGCCCCTTCATACTTGTCTTTGAGGAAGTCACCTGGTGAAAGAGAAATGAAAATTATTACCTATTACGGTAGAAAAATCTGAATATTTTATTTTATTTTAATAAATCTAGACGTAGGTATAACTGACTAGTTGAAGTTTTTTTTCATTCCATTAATGTAACTTTAGGGGGGAATTATCTATCATATGATAACCTGTCATGAACGGATAAATACCTATGGAATAATAATAATATGAAACTGTCATCAACTGTCTGTCAACTGTCATCTGTCTGTTGTTGTAATGTTGTTGTATGAGTCATTCTTGTAATTTAATCTTTGTTAATTTAAAATGTAATCTTTGTTTGTTAAATTTTTATATATTTATCTTGTAGCGTAAATACTGTACTTCTTCTTCTTCTATTTTTTGTGAATGTTGTGCACGTCTGTAATTGACGTAAACACTAGCCCATGTCTCTGTTCACTGTTATTTGTAAATGTTTGTGTTTTTGTTGTTGATGTGCCTTACAATAAATAAATAAATAATAATAAAAAATCTTATCATTTTAATTTCCTTTTTGGTATTTTCAATTTATACCTTCCTACTTAATCCGTCCCTGTCTGCTCAGTAAACTGAAACTATAATTAAAGAAACTACACAATATTAACGATAATAAATAAATATAATAGCCTTTTATAATGTCTAATTTAGAAAGTTAGCACGCTTTGTTTATAAAATAAACTAAAGCGAGGCTGTATTGACTAGTAGTTTGACTATGTGGGCGTTTGATTTATGCGGCCACCCGCAAGATGGCGCACCATTAATTTTGTTGCTACTTTAGTTCGAAATTTAAAAATTCGCATACGGTAGATAACTAACTGACTAATTAAATAGCACTGCGAAAGATTGGACTTTACTCAATTTTAAAAGTAGTAGGTGTAGAAGTATTAGGTGCGTTTACGAACTAATAAAGTCTCATACACAAACAACCGGATCAACTACACAGCTATGCAAATGTTTTTATCGTACGCGAATCAAACCCCAGACATGCAACTCAGCAGCTATTCGCTCAGCAACTGCGCCAACCCTATCGTAAATATGGCGACTTCTAGCAAATAGATATATGTATTTAATTTTACAAATTATATAATTATGTAATTTGAAGAGCTATATATGTATTGATATTTTAAATGTTGCATATTATGTAAAGTAAACCTAGACCTTTGCTTAATTTCTTTAGTTATTAACATGAGTAGTAGCAGTGTAGCAGTTAGTTTATTACAAGTTCTTTTAGTATTAGTATTAGTTGCCTAGTTAAAATTAGTATTTTCAAATGAGTAAATCTCAACCAAGTTGCATCAAAGAAGAAAACTATATTTTTACGGCCGCTTAGACGGCTGATTACAAACTAAAGAGATCCTATTCCATGTTTACGAGCTACCAAAGCCTTTACCATTGAAGTGACACAAAATAATAAAATGAGAAGTGTCACTACAAAACTCGAACGAGGAAAGGCGGGTGTAGAGCTTTTTAAAAATTAGGTATTAGAAAAGAAGAAACTACCTATTAACTGTCGTGGTCGCTCTGCGAGTCTAGGCGTACGAAAAGGACAACTGCAAATCTGACTGAATAGCAGCAAAAATCATAATGACCTATCTAAAAGTTTTTCTCTAATAGTGAACCAATATATACAATACCGAATGCGCAGCTCGTAATGTGTGTAAAAGACGTGAGCAGAGATGACATGCGGGCAGGCAGACAATACCTGGACAATCTAGTTTTGGCGTAGTCGACGGAACCCGGGTCTACGGCGGCGCCCCGTTTCAATATTTCATAATTTGAATGAAAAGGATAAGCACTATGTTATCCTTCTTACTGAATTGAGTCAAGTCATAGACCTAATTATGTAGATATGAATTCTCCTTTTGAGAAGACGGAATGAAACTTCTGTGTTATTTTTGTGCGTTATATTTATTACCGGTTTTAATTTTTATTGCGTTACGTTAATTTATTGTTTCGATAAATTTTGTTACGGTTTCGGGTGGTCTAATCACAATAGATTTGGTAGTAAAATTATAATAATGTCACAAATGTAAAATGTTACTTTTGGAAAATGTTACAAGTTTATTTAATATTTAAACCTACTTATCTACGCTTCTTTTAAGAAAGTTTTTACCAAATGGCTTAATTGCGGGAAGTCGAAAATCAAATTGTTACGCATCCGTTCCCACAGATAACCATTGTAAAGGACAACACAAAAACGTTACCCTTTTATGTGTGAGAGAATTCACACGATCTACGAAATTAATGAAACGTCACCTTATCAGAAAACAAAGCAAAATTAATGATACCATTAAACAAAATCCCGGTAGAACAATTAAAACTATCAAGTTAATATCAGGAGTATTAATTCGTGGGGTACCAGGGCGACAGAAGCGCAGAAGAAGTAATGGTCACTCATTAACAAGCTACGTTCGGATGGCCGAACAATGTAGACTCGATTAGAAGACGAGACGATTAGCCTAATAGAGTGTTAAGACTTGGTTTTCTGCTAAATTGCGGGAAGTTTTGTATATGACCACAATTAGCAGAGGTTACTTTTAGTATAGTAGCTATGGGTCCTTTCTGAGATCTCGATTGATTGAATACAAGCAATCTTCCAGATAGAAATGAAAAGTGTTCGAATACTAGAGCATGCTACGAAGTTAATTATCTACCTCGCCTTTTTGTTTTTATGTGTCCCTGGTCCCACGGTTCCTTGATACAGGTAGAAAAGGTCGTTATAATTTTGGACCACACCTAGCGTATAATGACGTCATTTATTACCTATTTAAAGTAAGTTTAAAGAAATGGTTTGATGACATTATAATATCAGCTCTCAAATAGGTTTTTGTGAAGAATACGGGGGATTTGAAGCTAATGACTTGGTCAATGACTATGTTACGAAATGGTAAGATTCTAGATCAAAGTGACGGTGCACGATAAAAGACCCGACTAAACCCGGTTTGCTAAAGAATACAGGTGAAATAATAATTAAAAAAAAACAATGTATTTTCTAAAATACTGGTAAAAATTTTAAAAATTAAAACTCCTGATACAAACAAACCTCAATCAGACCTGCACATCCAACACAACAAAAAAAAGAACGAGCAATATTGAACAGATTTTCTCTGAGCATAGCTGCGAACTCTCAAAAATCATAACCACAACAAAAAAAAATCTAACTAGGTTCAGCCGTTTGGGGGCTACGGTGCCACTGACAAACACCCAGATACACACGTTAAACTCATAAAAAATTATAATAAAGGTATGTTGTTATTGCTAAATACATTTATCTGGTTACAAAAAAAGAAAATCAAATAATTTGACTTTGACCAATGGAAACTTTCTTAGAAGACCATTGCACTGCCCTGTAGTAAGCAAGTAGGTAGTAAGTAAGTAAAGATGCAAGTCTTACCGATCTCCCTGAAGGTGGCAAGCTGCTGCCAGCACGTGATGAGGCTGCAGGAGCCCGACACGCCGTGACACTTGCACGTTACGCGGGATTTGGCGATCACGGCCTGCAGACAACAAATAAAACTCAATCTTCGCCAGGGTGGATGTTGGATAGATCTAAATTTTTTGTACTCATACTTGGCCGAAAGTTTCACTACATCACCACTTTAAGAGCTATTCGGTCCGTTTTTGGACTGTTTTGTTCTGTGTGCAGTGTGCTATGGATATATAAATCAAACTGACTGATACACAGCTCAAATCACTAGATAATTATTATAGCGTAGGCATGCGCTAATAAAGGATTTTACAAAATTCACCCCCTAACGGGATGAAACGCTACCGCTGCCTTGGAACACAAAGGGTTTTAGGAAGAACACGGATGGGTTTTAATCAGTAAGAGTCTGGCACTCCCTTACGCTCCGCCCAGAGCGGAAGAAGTCATTTGATGATGTCCCATCCTTAAAAAAAGGGATGAAACGGGGGTCCGACATTTACGTGTACGAAGTAGTGAGAAAAAACTATTTAACGTTACGCTACGACGCACAGACCAAAGACGCTAGCTTCACTTGGGTGGAAAAAAAACAAGAGGACGAAATCGCGGGCCGAAGCTTGTTCAGTATAAGAAGTAGCTAGTTGCGTCTTTAGATCTGTTTCAGAAGCATGCAATAACTTCCTTGTAGAATAACGAACTGTAATTCCTAATACCCACTACAGCTTTATGAGTATTGGTTAGAGAGATATGAATAAAAATGCTATAACAAAGCCGTAATGTTGGTTATATAGTTAGCCAGTAAAATGGCAGTAAATGCGGCAATTATGGCAGCATCACATAAAGATGTCCGCGCAACAGCAGCGGAGTTGCGCGCGTAATCGCAACTTATGTCGTATTTACTTTATTGAGAATCGTACGATATTGTGGGCTATGAAAACTGATATTTTGTCCGCGAAGCAATTTTTTTTGCAATTTTGCGAATATTATCTAGGGCATCCTAGGGCATTTAATGATGAATCAAAGTTATGGAGAACAAAAGTAATAAGTAATTTATTGAGTGCTTTGATAAAATTGACGGCACGGTACGTCACGACACGGCATGGTACCGTGAAGTGACAAATGTATGAAATGACGTTTGTTGATGTGAATGTAAACGGCATAAAGTTATAGATAAAGCAACAACATAACATCACGCCTGAAATCCCCGAAGGGTTAGGCAGGGTGTACCCATTAGTACACCCACATTTCGCCAGTTATGTTTTTAGTCCCATGTAGTACCTAGTGGGCGAGCCTATTGCCATCAACCGGGCACAAATCCAGACTCCGAGGCTGCTACTGAGAAATTGAGTTGTGTTATAGATAAAAAAATAATAAAATTAAAGAATTTTAATTTATTCCATAGGATATTATTACAAGCTTTTATTTACTTTCACCTGTCCCGATGTCTGTGGCTAATTAAATCTTACGAGTTGAATTTGAACCACTCTCCGATGTTCGATGGAGTCAGCGTAAATGTGCAATTTTCAGAGTTATAAAATTTTGCGTAAATGTGAAATTTTCTTAACAATGCAATTTACATCACAGAGCTGGTCTGATGACGGAGCCGGAAAGTGACCGTAGGAACTAAATCAAATCTTACAGATTAAATTTGAATCACTTTCTGATGTTCTGTTCTGTGAAAGCACATAAAAGCTTGTTTAAAAAAAATAGAACTTGTTTTATTTTGCTTCCCTATTGTATCGTACCGAGAAGACGTGACATAACGTGTCGTGCTACTTATAATTATATGTATTAGAGACCAAATTACCCCCTATGCCCTAATTACCCCAGCCTGAACAATATTTCTAAGCGTTGACGGGCCAGTTGGTCTAGTGGTTAGTGGCTCTGACTGCTAAGCCGGAGGTCGTGGGTTCGACACCCACCCAGGACAAACTTTGTGTGATGAGTATGATTGTTAGTTCTGTGTCTGGGTGTGATTTATCTATAATATGTATGTATTTATAAATCATATAAGTATGAATATCAGTTGTCTGGTTACCATAACACAAGCTCTGCTTAGCTTGGGATCAGATAGCCGTGTGTGAGTTGTCCCAAGATATTTATTTATTTATTATTATTTATTTATTTTCTTTAAAATAAACGCGTTTTCTACTGCTCATAGATATTTTAATAAATAAATAAAATTATATTTGGGATTACCGTCGTCTAAGCTAACAACACAAGTTTCTATAAGGGATTATACTGGGGTCTTAGCGTTTAGTCTGCTAATACATTGGAACGCGGCCGCTTGTAGGCAATATTTTATTACCTCCTCGTTATTGAATTTGTTTTATTTTGTAACATGTCTCGATGTCGTATTATTTTCATAAGTAAGTAAGTTTATTTATTGATATACATATGGTGAACGGTGTATGCAAGACATTAAATACAGAAATGATTTAGCATGTTCAGCCGCATATCTTGGCGTCCAAATTCGTAAAGAGAGATGGCCCATACACCGCGATTATATTTATTAAAATTACATGATAGAATCACTTATTAATTACTCAAGTCCCACGTAATGAGACACAATTGATTTTCTATTATTCTGACTTACAGGTAAGTCAGCCGGTTCATTAAACATTATCACAACAATTCAACATTGTTGCTAAGTCCTCTTTAGATAAATGATTGAATGATTTGAATTGCTGTGATCACGCGGTACAGACCGTACCTACATCTGTGTGTATAAGTGATGTATTCAAAGTTCAAATCAAATCATTTATTTAATTAGGCCATGAAAAAGCACTTTTTAACGTACCTAATAACATAGTACCTACGTACACCTCAAAATTCGCACACGAGGTCTAAAGGTGGTAAGTTTAACTAAAATGTAAATTGATTTGCTTTGTAGATGGCTATTCCATTATTATTATTATTATTTTATATGCATATTGTATCTCGGGACCCTGAGGTCCCGGGCCTTTGTAAGGCGTACGAGGGGCCGGGGCCAACTCGCAGAGGCCCCTTAGGTAGCTTTATATGAAATGAGACACCAACCGACGATTATCCCTGTATGCACTAAGCAAGTGCACCCAAGAACAACCCCCGGTTGGTGCAGAACTATTACAGGACATGGAAACTAAGAGAACTGGACTATGGGTATGTGTTGCTAAAGTGACTTGGTTACCTGAAACTATGAAGTGACTATGGCCCCTGCCGGACCTATGTTTGTATACATGGATAAAATGGCAGGGGGTGACTTGCACACTCACTATATATATTATTTATATATTTTACACTCACTATACTATTATTATTATTACTACCTAGGTATTAGTAATCAATTAGGTAGGTAATGGTAAACATTTTCAACACATCCACATTTCGCCAGTTAAACAACATTTTAATTTTATTTGAATTGAATTTATATGGTTACATACCCGTCTCCCCGCCTCGTTGTTATGCCTGTTCATAAGCTGCCTGCCTTGCTCCCGACTGCCCCTCTTCACTTTGCGCTCTCGCTCTCTGATGTCCACGAATACTTCTGTAAACCTGTAAAAAAAAAGTGAAAAATTAAAACTTTGGCCAGAATAACTGTCGACAGTCTGGCTATCCACAAAAGTTTCGAGAAATGCGGTACAATGATAACTTTTTTTAAAGGCTAAGGGTACAAGTCTAGAAGGTACTCTATAACGCACTCTATAAGGCTTCATGAATTGTTCCAACTTTTCATAAAGAAAACCAAAACCATAACTTCAAAGTATGCATTTATCACAACCAAGTACTCATACCAAACTTTTGACGTATATAAATCAAAGCAGCACTTTTCCCCTGTTCAAAGTTTCAGTCGGAACAAAGTTTTCCTACTCCTGGTAGCCTGAAAGCTTTGGAAAATGAAAGAAAGAGATATTGCAATCGAAAAGAGATAGAATGCTTTATGATTGCTACGTCCCTTACTGCTACGCCCACCGCTACGAAAGGTCTACGAGAAAATATCGACCACTTTAGTATAACGTTAGAGAATGTATCGTAAGTAACTGGCTTAGGGTGCATTATTGCTCGATATTTTTGTTAGGGGTGGAAATGTTTTGGAGAATTAGACTTTTGCTCCTGGTATCATAAAGCTTAGGAGGGTTGCCGTTGTTGAAGGAAATTTTTTGCCGTACAATGCGCGTTTTATTCGAGGGTACGGAGGAAGAATGATTCAGGTGAAGCAATGTAGTTGATACAGATGTAATTTAGAGAATTACTTAAAGTCTAGCTTCAATAACTGTTTTAACATCTATCAGAATTTAATAATAAAAACACGCCTTTTATTATTAAAAAATAAAATGACTAAATGAGGGTTTCTAAGTCCTTGGCGCTAATATCGTTCCAAGTGCCTAACCGAGGGTGTCCGGATTAACTCTTTCTCAAGCCTATGTACTCCTGGTACAAGTTATCGGGTTTAAGCGTCCGTAACCCGCTAAACTCGGTTCATATCCGGGCTTATCCGGTAGACGTTTTGCACTTGAAACTGTTTGAAATAGATGAACATCGAAGTTTGAAAAATAATTTAATCAAATGTTTTTGTTTTGTTTTATTTGAAACTTATATTATTTGATTACGTTCCAGACGTTTCATATTTAAATAATTTTTTATTGATCTTTTTGTCACTGGGATTTTAAGATTATTATGATGCAATTAAGAAATTAAGAATTTATTTGAATCGGCTAATTTCAGTTATTATAGATTTCTTGGATTAAGTACAAACAATAATTCGTTTCAAGATTTTAATTTACCGGAAAAAATATTCAATATGGAAATTGAAAATTCGCCGATTCCCAGCCGTAGTCTCTTTGAGATTTTCCGGCATACCAAGCGTTCCACAAATTCTTTGCGACGTCTGCCGCTCTCTGCGCGCCTAGTCAGAAAAATACTCGAATGCGGGAAAATCTCCTTTATGAAAGCCAAGACTATCCAGCCCAATATCCAAACCGCATACCGAACATTCTTCAGCTACTAGAAATCATGTTACCTTGGTATAGAAAATTCAAACAGACAAATCGGAAAAGCTTTTTTAAAGTGTTCCTTTATAAAAAAGTTAAAAAGCTCCACCTCTAACTGAAGACCTCTAAAAAGCTCAGCAATATACTTGTGTGTGTAAATTGAAAACTCCGCCCATTCGTACGTATACGAATTTTCCTTCGTTTTTCACACTAGCATAGATTCTGCTTAGAACTTAGTCGTTGTTTCATGTGTTCCTAGTAGATGGACCTCGCGTTTTTACGTAGCCTTGTCCGGTTTCGAGGAAAGTTTTCGTCAAAATAATATTATATTATTTTGCTGAACTTTCGACTCTTTTGAATAGTTTGGTGACAACAATGGCGTTTAATTTCATTTCATAAATCCTGAATTGAATGAAAAATTTTTGTAAGCGTTTTAATAAATTCTTTTAAAGCTGTTTGGAAAGAACACATAATTTTCGAATCATATGCGCAATAAATAATTAAAAATTATGGATCATGTAGTGTGTATGGTATGGATAGTAAATTTTGTATCATTTTTGTATTAAGGCATAATTAAGGTTATAATTTTTTAATTTATTTAGATTAAATAATCAATGTAGTTGTATTTATTCAAGTTCATAGTTGTATATGATTGCACTTTTCTATTATTATACCTAAGTGACTTAATAAAGCTTTTATATTTTGGTTTTTAAACACATCCAAATAAATAACATTGACACAAGGCCATTAATAATTATTCCGAATTATACAATGTCCAATGTACAAGGCCTTGAAAATGGACTCAGAAAATGAAAGCGATCTCCTTACATCTTCTGAATTCCTGATACAACAGCCTCAAAACGTGACGTTTCAGTACTGAAAAACGCGTGGGACGAACTAAGCATAGGCAACGGTTGTTACTGAGGATTCTCTGATTTTTGGTACCCTGGTAAGGGTGGCTCGAAATATGCAGAAAATTCCATGTTTTTAGGAAAATGTCGTTTAAAAAACAATAAACAGAAATGACATAATGTTTTCATTTGTTTTTGTTTATTGTTTTCAATAAAGGAGCTCCCTCCACTTGCCAGCAATGAAAACAAACGACTGAGGGATCTTTGTGTTTCATTTCGCCCTGGTGTTTGAAAACGTTAGGCCAAAAAAAAAATACAGTTTTAATCACGTTGTCGTAGCAACCAATGAAACGTATGGATCGGGTAAAAAAATATCAGGAGAATTAAGTTTTGTGTTTTTATAATGATAAGTAGTAACTAAAATAAATCATCAGATTTATTCTTGCTTTGTTTAAAAACTCTGAATTTTCCAGACGATGAAATAAATAAATATTTCATGAATTTCACTGAAACTCGTTTTAGCTAACCCTTTCGTTTTCAGCGGCGGTTAACCCTTTCAGTACGTGAAAACCTCCCAGGATCGCACGCCTTCGTAGGAGGTCGTCTACGGTAGTACGCGTTGCTACGTGTTGCTACGCAGAATATAACGCGTTTCACAATGGAGCTAGAAGAGGAATTCTTCAATTCCCTTTTACGTTTTGTTAAAAAGCAGTAATGCATTCTAACTTCAAGATATTTTAGTTTGATTGCTAAAATATAAGGTCCGGATAAGTTCCGAATAGAACCGCATTATTTCGCAATTTAACTTAAAAAAACCAGATGCAAATAATATTAAGAATTGAAAAAATATTTAGCTTCAAGTAAAAGTTAGACTAAAATTAAATTTTTGTTTCGTTTAACTCAGCTTAAGTTTAACTTAAAACACCTCTTATGAACCGTGCTGTAGCCGTAGTAACGTACATGAATGGGGACTACGGGCTACGCCGCGTTTGTTGCGAACTCCTGCCGATTTCTGCGAGCCTAGTACCCGACCTGTCTTTAGCCATGGTTTGACACCCGTGAAGCTCAGTTGACAGCTGATTAACAAGTTTCCTTCCTCAACGACTTCAACAATAATTGGTAATATCATCGAAGTATGTAGGTATTATTATTTTATAAATATTTCCTGCTTGGTACTACTACATTGACTTGTTTGGTGTGGATGTTGTATTGATTTTCATTATGAAAGTAGTTTGTCACTAATCAACATTAATTAATTAGCATAAATATGCAATATTGCAATAATGCTTTTAATCAATCGTTTGAGTGCAATGTGACTTTAGGCTACCAATCAAGACCAATAAATATTGGTTAACTTTTCGCCTATTTTTTTGAAATTAAATTCCACTTTCTACAGGACAAATGTGGTCCGTATTCAGGCAGGTAAGAAAATAGTAACGCCTGAAAGAGCACAGGTACATTTTTCACCTGTCTTACCTCTCACCTTGGTACTAGGACATAAGAACATCGCAGGAGTAAGATCTACCTTTTCACGTGAATTTCAGGTGCACACACACCATTACAAATCACGTTCACCTTTATATCTCACCCACAAACGGGGAGGTGAATCAAAATTCCGTAGTGGAACTGGGATGGGGTGTTGCATCCCATTCTAGCACGTTGAGAAAAGCTTGGAAAAGTACGTTCACTCACACATTGAAAACGGCTTTCTCTATGTGAGTTATATGAATGTAAATTTGACCTTTTCCCTCCCTCACACAGGGTAAATTCTCCCAGGTGTTTCCTAGCAACGTTTCACGTTGTGTAAGGGTAGGGTAATACAGGTAAAGATACCTTCGTCATAGTATTGCTTCCCTAGTACTCAGGTGCGTCATGAAACAGGTGAGTTCTACCTGAATGTTTCAGATGACATTTTGAAAAGGTGGAATCTCATCAGAGTGCTTAGAAATGGCGTTTTCAGCAGTGACGTCATTAGGAAAAGTATTTTTCACCTCAGTGAAGGAGGTTCTACTCTTCATTTATTCATTTTCGTTGGAAATAAATAACTGAATTTTGTATTTATAATGTTTTAATGTTTATACTGTCCATATTCTAATTTTGAATTTTGTTTTATTTTCGTATCAGTCTTTTGTTTTATCTGGTCACTAATTTTCCGCGGGGAAAATTTCGATAAAGTGGGGGAAAAGTACTAGGCGCCCACACCTCGCAAAGAGGTGTTGCGTTGCGACATTGCTTGCTGTAGGTCAGGGACTAGGGGACGAACTGGGGAAAACGTATTTAAATAAAATAATAATTTTCGCACAGGGTAACATAAGCACGAAGTGGTAACTGTATAGAATTCTACAACTAGAATTCATTCTCAAGGTTCTAGTTGTAGTAGTGTATAGTAGTATGTACTGGGAATACATAAGCTGCTGGAAGTTTGATATTCTTGAATTTATAGTTTGCTTTGTTGTTGTTTTTCATTTGATTGTGTTCATCACGTGACGAGTCAATTTGTAAGAAAAAGATTTGTTTAAAATTATTGTTTTCTTCATAATATACATAAACATAAAATCACACCTGTAGTGTTTCGCGAAAGTTAAGACTTTAAGGAGTATGGGGGCAGCTCGTAATCTCGATAATAATCGGGGCTTTTTAAAATCACAGTATTGACTATTTTTCTCCTTCATGTGATGTGGACTTTCTTTTCCATTAAAAAAATCCATAAGCAAATAAATATTTAACTAACGTTAAAATCTTAATTGTAATCTGATCGAAAATCCTTAATTTAATTGTGTCACACATGGACACAGAGTACGCACACGCGGTTGACTAACCCTTTAACCTCAGAAGTACCAGGAACGCATACTTACTTGTAGCCATATTCGAGATTGTCGCCACATCCTCCCCACACCCAATCAGAGTGCAGATTCCTCGGTCTAGCGGCCCGACTGCAGCTGCAACTTGACAGGCGACCGTCACGGCAAGCCCTCGACACGGAGAGCGATACGCCGGCCGCAGTTATCGCGTGTGTAAATGCCGTTTCCCGTGACGCTGAGGAAAACAGAATCGGTTAAAGTACCATATTCATTATGTTGTAACGTTTTATGATGTGCTGGTACATAGATCGTATTTATTGAGGCCTAAATCTGGAGAATTGTGACATAATAAAAACGATTTACGGTTGTTTGTTGCGGTATTTAAAACGTTGTGGGTGGTCTCAAATAACTTCCCAACAATTATGGAATTAGACGAAGCAACTTCACACGAGAAATTATTGTTTTGTTATGGTCAATGAGATGGGCAGGTAGATATGTCAAAGGGAAACTCATAACTTTGTTGCCAGAGCTACACGTAATATCAATTACATATAGCGCAATTTACTGTCTATTCGTAATGTTATCACACCACAGACTAGAGCATTGTAATAAATCAAAATCTTTTAGAATTTTCAATGTTGCTGACACGGTAATAAAGCCTATTTTTCTTTAAATTCTAAGATGCAAACCTACTGCTAGCTGACTGGCCCTACTGATGGTGATAGGTCCGAGCCTATTGGACATCTAGCTGTAATACCAGATGCATTGCAGATGCGTTGCCATCTCAGGGACAAGCATGAAATATTCATGTGCCAGTAATTACACTGATACGAGTTCCCCACAAACCTCATAAAATAACTCTCTTTTATTTATTGAGAAAAACAAAATCTAATATAACAGTAGAATAACAACCGGTACTATTCGACATCTAATAATTTTCATAATATTATTCCCTAGCAAATGTTCCGTTACAGACTGTCTTGGATAATATCTGCGCAATTTTCCTAGAATCTATTTTCTATCTAGAACATTGGGAGTGGGAGTGGGGATGGTGGGAACAGTACCAATGTCACTATAAATCACTAACTGTCCTAGATTTCTTCCAGAGAAGATTTAGAGCTGTAGAACAGTGTGGATATTCAGCACTTGTGCAGTCGAACAATCCATTTGGTATACAGGCACCTACTGTTTCGAGGGTTTCAATTCTTTTAAATCATTATAAATAGGTTGGTTGATAATAATTTAGTTGGTGGTGTCTAATAAGACACCACAAGTTTAAAAACGGTCGGACGGTCGGTCGGTTCGGTCATGTTGAGAGGATGAGTGAAAGACGATTGACAAAAGGTATTTATATGGCAGAGGTGAGTGGCAACGCCGGGAGGGGTCGCCCTAGGAAGACCTACACTGACCTTATTGGTGAGGTCCTTCAGAAAGGTCAGGTGCGGAGTACTCGTAACCGTTGCTATGACGAGATGTATGAACGTAGATGAGGCGAAAGGAGTATGTAAGGATCGTAGCAGGTGGCGTTCTATAGTTTCTGCCTACCCCCATGGGAAAAAGGCGTGAGTTTATGTATGTATGTTATGTAAGTTTAAAAAGTGAACACAAAATAACAATGAATGGCATTGAAGCTATAAGATAATTATGGTTGGCTGTAAACCAAATAGTTTGTTTGACTGTACCTTAGCGAGTCCTACTAGTGTGCTATGATATAAATGGGGAAAAGTTTTTGTTCCAGTGAGGAAAGAGATGTTTTTAATTTACAGTTTGTAAAGGAACTTTATTTTTTAAAACACTATAATTTTTCTATTTGTTGCACCAGTTCAAAACGGTTGGAATATACGATCCTGTCTATTAAAAAAATGATTCTAGTCAGTTGAACAATATTGTAAACCATAATTAATGAATGAATAGTAATCACACACACATTTTGCATACTTACACGATGTATTTCTTTCTAATTATTTTTAAATAAAATTAATCAGGCGATTTCGAATTGGACTTATATTAATAATGCGCATAATTTTATTATTTTCTATGTTGTCTTGAATCATATTAGATTCTATAATCCAATTATTTATAGTTATAGCCTTGTTGGTCTAGTGGTTGCGAAGCGCGACTGCTGGATTTATTCGATTCCCAGGTCGGGCAAAGTGATATTGGGTTTTTACGTCAGGAATTTCTCGGTAGCAGCCTCGGAGTCTGGATTTGTGCCCGGTCGACGGCAATAGGCTCGCCCCCTATTACATGGGACTTAAAACATAACTGGCGAAATGTTGGTGTACTAATGGGTACACCTCTACCTAACCTTACGGGGATTACAGCCGTGATGTTATGTTATTTATTACAAATCAACCGACTGGCAAACCTACCAACAAAACAAAAGAAAACAGCAATATTCCTTCTAACTAAAAAAAACAACCGAATACTAACATTCACTGAAATAATATTCGTTCTCAGCGCTGAACGGAGCATCAAAATTGTCTTTACGATATTTTTATTACGTCCCATGTCAATTCCTTTTGTTCTGTATAAAGCAGAATTTATTTCTTTATTCATCTTGATACATAGACTAGTCTGTCGTGGTGACCTTGAATAGATATTTCACTTGGAATAATGTTTATTGAAAATGTTCCTTTGTAAAAGAGAAAGTTATGTTAGAATCTTACTATAGGTATCCGTACTAATATTATGAATGTGAAAGTGTGTCTGGCTGTTTCCCTGTTACCTCTTTTAAGCCGCTGAATCGATTTTGATAAAATTTGGCATGGAGATAGTTTAAGATCCGAGGAAGGACATAGGATAGTTTTTATCCCGGAAATCACCCCCTAAGGCGGTGAAAAGGGGGGTGGAAGTTTGTATGCAAGTTCGATATAAACAAATTCCACGCCGACGTAGACACAGGCAAAAAGTTATTACTATTATAAATGGATGGATAAATGTTTGTTATTCAATCACGCCAGACCCAGAACGGCTTATCAGATCTGGATTAAATTTGGCACACAGATAGATTATAGACGGGAATAAGTAAGTATACATATGGAGAAGCTATAAGGATATTGAGTGTTGAGTAGATATTGGAATAGCCCATTGCCTACTATATGTATGGTGTGTATCCCCTGGGCGCAGACTAAGTCGCGGCCAGAAGCTTGTTCAAATGAAAGATTAGATTACTCGTATGTCAATTAAATGTAAATAGAAGATCTTTTGATGTATCTAAAGGTTTAAATAATAAAGAGTTTTATAAATTGTCTGGTTACGTATCTATTATTCTAGAATCTACACCCACGGAAAATACTTATTCTGAAGTAAACTTCAGATAAGTATATTCAGTGGGTGTAAATGAATAATAATACTGAGACAAGATCTAAAGGTCTTATCACGGACCTTATTGACCTTAACTGTTAGTGTTGATGTTAGCTTATAGTCAAGTTTGAGCTTTAAAAACCGATAAAGTGCGCGTTGGACTTGCACACAAACGATGCCGTACCACTGTAATAAAACACTGAAAAACACGTTTCTTGTATGGGGAATCCAATAATTTTCTATTGTTTTGTATTTCATTGTCTTATCAAAGTATCTTTCTATTACGACCCCGAGGCGGACGGACAGACAGATAGCAGAGTTTTAGTAATAGGGGTCCGGTTTGGTAACCTTTGCCTACGGAAACTGAGAAACTAAAAAATCTCACCAATCAGAGTCAGCGGTCCAAACACAGTCTCATCTCCCGTCACAGTACAATTCCACCTTCTCCCTTGGAACTGGTACTGACACTCGCTGATGCCCTGCTTCACTCCGGAGCTGACGACGGGCATATGGTCCTTATGACGTCGGCACACGCGCCTCTGGCCTGGGGTCAGACCATGGAGTTTGGCACACACTCGAGACTTCTCGGTAAAAAGGTCTGGCTGGTTCGACCATTTCTCGAATTCAAGGAGTCCCATGTTACTGTAACAAGGAAATATTGTGGTTGTTGTATTTCTAGTCTCATTCATACAACAGCTCTTTAAGGTAAACACTGCGGGATCTTATATGGTGGTAATAAGAGCGATTTTACAACAAAAAGGTATAGTCTGACGGGCTGGTGACCCAGAGTATGTGCGCACATAAAATATAATTATTTTCGTTTACCGTCATCCTCTTTACAATTTTTGGGCTGACGTATGAACAATCATTTTTTTTTATTGACTTCTAAAAAGAAAGACGTTCGTAATTCAACCTGTTTTCGTTTTCTTTTCTGTGTTGTCTTCTAATAAAATTTTATAATCCTGATAAAATGATCAAGATTCTTATAGTCTACCCACATAACACACAATTCGTAAGAATGTGAATTAAAACTTTACAAAGAAATCGATTCATTTAAGTTTAGGAGTTCATTTTATCCCAATTCCTCACCCATTCTATTTCAAAATATATACTAACTAATTATTTGTACTGTTGTGTAGTATTCTACATAATATATTAATTTGTATGGCCCAGCCCTACACTAGTGGAAGTTGGTCATTATAATTATTTATGGCCTGTAATTTGGCCTCGATGGTATCTGTTCGTCTACTAATGGCCTTTAATTAAATATTATTGATTAATTGTTATTGGTTTCGAGTCATTAATGTATTCTTTGCCATGGTAGTTGGCTGAAGGTGTTGCTCCACCTCCTGTCAAACGAATTTTATGTACAGTCGACAGAAAAACTCAATGCAATTGTAATATAAAAAAAAAATGGATATTTCGAGATGATTACATTTTTTATGCTCTAACTAAATCAAAGACATATAGACCATATGTCGATATTTATATCAATTAGATCATTAAAATTAACTTTTAAACGTCATTTACAAGGACAAAGAGTTGAATCTAGTTGCCGATTTCAAAAGATAATTTCTTATAGAGAAGAATGGGCAAGAAACTCAATACTTACTCATCTGACTATCTTCTATATAAATAAAAATGAATGGCTAAATGTGTTACTGTTGCTCAGCGCAAAAATTGAGAACGGCTCCACCGGATTGGCTGATTGTTTTTTTTTGTGTTCGGAATTTCCCAAACAAAGTTTGTATGAAAGAAAATTATTGGAAAACCCATGAGTAAGTACGCAATTGTATGTACATGCAAAAGCTGACGGTTCGCTAGTTTAAAAATAAATGTTTGAGGTTATAATAATGATTAAATATATATTTTTTTTTTATTACTATTTTTGTACAGTCAACAAAAGAAATAAGTATGCAGGGTTGTCAGATATAGTTGGAGGTTTAGTTTTCTTTCTTTCTTTTCTTTCAAAACATGGAATTTCCAATACTTTTGCGTCTCATGCGAACTCAAGTCAACATGAATGTAGATTATGTACATATCACGCATGATGGTCACACATACAACAAAGATCACGACTTTCCACAATAAGAGGTACTTATAGGTACATAATATGAGGAAAACACGACAACGTGAATTCTTATCTCAGTACAAACTGACGTCACAAAATTTTCTTATTATGTACTATGCAACTATTGTTGTAATAAATAGTGATTCATCAATGTTCTACTGTTTTACTTTAGGTTGAGAAACTCACGTGTGAGATATGTAAATTAGGCGTAAACATTCTTTCAACATAGTGGTTCAGTGCTTGGTATTACGACTGCTGAACGTGAATTTCTGAGTTCAATATTCTGATAGAAACGGAAAATGTTCCGCTATTATAATCTCTACGGTAGTCAAATTAGATGTCATACTTATTTGATTGTAACAATTTTACAAGTATTAGTATCTAAAACATGGTGTGTTTCATCTATACTATCATCTAGGTGCAGTTTTGCAAACTAGTCGTCATAAAAGACATATATAATCAAATCAAACTACATCACGTGGTCAATTATGAATAAATAAGTGCTTGTTTTTTTTTGTTATTTATGTTCGAGAATATTTCAGAATATACATTTCTTAAAGAGCAGAATGCCCAGCAGTTGCGAATGCAGTAGGCTGTATCATGCGACTTTATCACTGTGCGTGCGGGTTCCTCACCCCGCCAAACCCATGAAAGATGGCTGGTTCGAATACGAAAATCACAAACAAAAAAATAAATAAATTGGATTTATTTATCGTTATTATTATTACTATTCACCATAAAACAATTAAACCATGATAATCAAGATGGATCTTCATTTAAAGACACGGAATAGGAAGAATCGCATCGGACGTTCCAGAAAGTATGTTGCAAGAGGCGTTTTAATGAACATACAAAACACATATTATTGTAAGGGCATGTGTACAAATATAGGGTAATCCTAGCAGTCAGGTTGACAGCTGTCAAGATAATTAAAACGTCAGTTTGCATTATGACTTTATAATAAACAAAGTATTAAGGCCTGTATTCACCAATATTTAATCTAACGTTGACATTATTTAAACTATTCCATGTTTTAAAGTTTAGAAAATTGTTTTTACATGCAACAATACGTAACCAGTGATTGTATGGTGGTGTAAACTGGCCTAAATGAATCTATGTAAATAAATAAAGTTGAAGAATCTGCCTAAAATATCAAGATAGTAACACGATTTTTATTTTATTTTGCTCTCTGTTTGTTCTAGCTAATATCCGAAATTGATGTTATAAGGAGTAACAGTGTACTTTTATTTTAGAAAAAAAAAATAGGGATAGGTACAAAAATTTTATACGTACGTAGGTATGTGCAACTCACATGAGTGCATAAATACGCCTGCGACTTCGTCCGCATAAATGTCCGTTATCGAGGACGCAGACGAAGTCGCGGAATAAAAAGTAGCCTAATATACATAGGTATATTAATTATTAAACGCGGTAACTCCAAGAAAGGACATCCTTTCTTGGAGTTACCGCGTTTAAACAAAAAAAAACCAAACAGTTTATTTAGCTTAGTATACATTTTCAGTGACAGACCAATTCCTTATGTTTTGCTAAAAATCAATACAATAACAATCAGCAGTAATATTCTGTAAAAATCATTCTGCTCAATTAAGGTGAAGTGACGTGACCTGTCAATCTCTAGCATAGTGGAATGACTGCACATCGAGAAAGATATTTCAGAATATACCGGCGAGTCTCTTAATGAATATTATGTCATGTTTCAGGTAAACGTTATGGTAATGACCACTCAACCTGTTTGAAATCAGACACCTAATTATTATTATAGGTACAGTAATTAAGTGAAGGTCTGTTCCTGATAATGAGCATTATACTAAATGTATACCACAGTGTCGGAAACGGCATTTTACATTGATATTTTCCTGTTACAATATCCGTTTTATAAAGTGAGGTTTACTACCTACTAATGATTTAAAGATTTTTTTTAAGTAGGTAAGAGCAATGATTCCTAAAATGTGTGGTGTATCTGTTATTTATCTTTTTAAACCCCCGACGAGAATGTTATGGTGGGGTGTTATAAGTTTTACATGTTTATCTGTGTCTCTCAGTGGCATCGTAGCTCCCAAAAGACTGAACCGATTATGATATAGGTAGTTAATTTTTGTTTGAAAGTTGATGATAGAGAGTATTTTTAGCTATGATTTAAGGAAATCTGTTCAGATTCGATGTTGAAGATTATCAGCTATTATCTAGTTGATTAATGATTGTGAGAATCTTCCAGCGATTTATTTTTGTCAGGGTGATTTGAATTTAAACTTTTTCCCCTATTGATCAGGTATACTTTAGAATGCATTTTTAATCAATCAAGCCTAGCTGGGGAAGTTAAAATTAATAAAAAACATACAATTTATTATTAAGGTGCACTTTAATAACGTAATATAAAATAACAATAACATAATAATACTGATCAGTAACAAAATTATATGGCTAAATAAATATGAAAATCATTCGATATTCTCTGCCTTCAATGCCGCGTCGACTAGTTTATTATTCAACGTTAAATTACAGATTATCCGCCATTGTGTGTGTACATATGTTTTGGCCATAAAAATATTTACTGCTACAATATGTCGATAATTAATTACATAGTTAGTAATGGCTTCACATAAGCATCATGGACACGCCGTAAAAAATAAACATTTAATTAAGACGACTACTTAATCTTTAAAAAAAGAATATGAGAAGTAGACATTTAAAAAAAAAGGACTAAATTGGCGTTACAATTCCAAATTCAAAAATTAAACATTGGTTTAAGACGACCACTTAATCTTTAAAATAAAAAAGAATGTTTAAAGTAGACATCTCAAAAAAAGAACAATTTTGGCGTTACAATTCCAAAAAGATATTTATTGGTCCTTACGTTTCACTTGACGCGCAGTCTTTCAATTGTCCAAAAAGTTTCGTTTACGCATATCTACCGTAGATCGAAATGGTGAAGTTCAGGCCACTCCCTCTTTGTGACTTCAACTTTATCTTCACGAATCTTTGACCAACACCTCCAGCTGAGATACTTGGGTATCCACCTGAGCCATCGCGCTCATTATCTTTTATGTAAATTGCTCTAATAAACGCGTAGTTCTTGACTCCTTGCTCAGGATACTCAATGATACTCGATCGTACGACCCATGGGAAGCCGTATTTGACCTCGTCAGCTTTGTAGATGATGACGTCACCGTAGGTTGCCTGCCCGATCACCAGGTCGTGGCTCTGGCAGGAGGCAGCCGCCACAAGGCAGAGTAAGATAGCAATACTTGAAGTTCTCATTATGTTCGTTCGTTTAGCACTGAAGTGATAATTAGCTGAAGATGTTTTATATAGTTTTGGGTGGCGTTATGTGAGAGGGAGGCAGTAAGATAAATACAAATTAATTTATAATTGTAGGGCTGAGAAAGTAATAGCTCTAGTTCTAATAAATAATTAATTGAGCAAGAAAATATTATACGCTTACTAATAGGATTAATGATTTCCGAATTAGAAATACGATCACCACCCACAGACACGAATCAAGACTTCACTAATTAAGTATTACATGAACGGATAATTCTAATTAAAAATCGATCGATCGAACGTTGCGTTTAAGTACTCTGCGCGTATTGTGTGAATTTATTATCCGAATAATAAAATTTATCTTTCATGTACTGTCACGGAGACCCAGTAGTTTGATAACCTTGCAAACATTTTACGCGGTTAATGATTTACTGCCTGTACACACATCTCGGCAAAACGGACAGCGGAAAATACACAATCTTGAGATAACCTGGATTTAAACACTCATTCGCAGCGCGTATAGAGAGCGATCTAAGTAAACTAGTTTCTTATTTAAATAAGACGAGACTTGACTCATAGTGGGACAAAATATAATATGGGGTACTGGATCTTGGATTATTAATATGGATGGGTATACTAAAGTTATAAGGTGAAGATAGTATGCTTCATGAGAAATCTCAATACTCAATATAGTATTGAGTATTGAGAAATCTCATAATAGTAAGCTTTTTTTTGTGACGTATTGACGTTGCTTCACTCTAAGACCTTCTTCTGTACGAACAAGTACCATCAAACCATGCAAATATTGGTTCCAAGAGGGAACAGAACACGATTTGTTAAAAAAATGTCCTACTGTGAGGATGGATGGATAAAGGGGTGGATGTCCATCCATGTTTTTTTGTTACTCTTTCTTGTTTATACGGTTGAAAGAAATTACCTGGCACACATATATCTAGATATTGATCTAGTTTAACACATGGGATAATTTTAATCTTGCTTTGTGACTTTTGTTTAATTTTGAAGCCAAAAAATTTCTTGCCTCACTTCAGCATGCACCGGTCCATAGAACAAACTGCGTGCGGAGAGATGTATCCATCACGGCAGACATGTCATATGACACGGGTTTGCTCAATGTCACGGAACAACAACATGTAAGAAAACAACACTTTCCGGTGTACCGGAGAATTTTATCAATGGGTTCTTTTACCTTTCTTTGTACATTATTCCACATAGGTATAATCTTACTACTAGATATTATATTAAAGCAAAAGTTTGGATGGAGGGTGTTTATTCCGGGGTTGCGGGACGTCTTAACAGGATTTCGTGGCCCCGTAACGTAAAGGGCAACAGAAGGAACAGGGTGGTTTTTTAGTCAGTAAAAGTCTGACAATCCCTTTCGCCCTTACTTTTTATTTAGGAAAAATATAGGTTTCCCGTGGGATAATGCACATATATCAACTTTAGTGTGGATGATGTCGCGGGCAGAAACTAGTAAAGAATATTGTTGAATGCCTTGTTAATGGTGGTCGGAAGTTGAGCATGAGGTTCGATAACCAGGTCGGTCAAATTTAGTGGGTTTATCCATTAGCAAGGATTATTGCGGGACTTCCTTGGTTCTAATTGTATTTTATTGCTATTCATAATCACTTTTTTGTGTAGTACAAAAACTTATTCATTAAGTAAGTAATCTTTTCTTAGTAATTTTTAATTACCAGAATGTAAGCTCCATAGAACTTTTTTTTTAGGACTATAAGCAAGTGCAAATGACATTCTAATTTTGTATGTAAGATATCTTGTCATAGAAGCGAATACAATTTCCTTAGAACGTTATAAGAACAGGAAATAATGACAGCAAAAGTCTAAGGTCAATCAACGTTGATAAGAAGTTTCTATCACATATTTAAATATGTTTATGACTTATAATATTAGCAAATCAAACTGAATAGTTTACTACGAATTTATCTTTAAACGTGTGAATGAGTTCTTCAAATGGCTGGAAGCACACACGGAAAACGTGACGAAAATATGAGCTCTGTTTTATGTCAAATTTTGGTCTGCTTCAAGCAGTCTCCTCGATGTACAATGGTCACACAGCTGAGACCTAGGATTCTAGGAGTCAGGCCTCATCTTGCAGCTGGTGAATATCGCATTATACAAGGTGTAATTGGTTAGGTGTATTAGGAGTAAAACAAGTCATTGCACTAAGAGAAACCGGAATAGTGTTAATGGAAATCGCACACGAAGGGTTCCATTCCACTGTACAATATTTAACAACATATAGGTACGAAAAAAAACGCATTTCTCATAATAATATGGAGTCCCCATATGAGAAATGCGTTTTTTATTTTATTTTTAATTTTATTTTGTAATTTTGTTATTGTTGTTTTTAGGGTAGGTCCATTGCAAAAGTTCTTATTGTAGATATATAATGATGAGTTAAAAAACCTCCTATTAAGTTTTTAGATTTTTGGTAAATGCAATACACGGTGTATATCTTTGAATGTTATATTCTAGATTCTGACGATTTCCTCACGATGTTTTCCTTTACCGTTACTTTGTCATGAGAACAGGAAAATGGATTTCCTTTATTAAAAACATAAGGGACTTTACTTTCATGACTAATTCCGGAAAAAGATCAAAACAATACAGATTGTCGAGGTCTTTACACGCGGTCAAGACTGTTCGCTGAGTGACGTCATCGCTCTCTCATTTGTTTTGGTGGCACTTCCTTGTAATAATGTAATGTGTGATGTTCAATTGTTTTTATGGTGATTAGTTTACAACTGTAGTTAAGACGTTAATTTAAGATGGTGAGGTAATCGTTGACTGGTCTTTGCTATGAGACATAGCAATCAACGAGTCGTAATGTTCATCTATATAATAGGTGCTACTATACTCGGACTAGCTACTGCACAAAAAAAACATTTTTACAAAAACAAGCATTCGCATTCAAGACTACAATTATTTTTATAGTGACTTTGTTTGATGCAATGTACTGCCCCCAGACTTCCAAAACTAAACAACTAGATTCAATATTATATTTTTTCTTTTCTCTTGTAAATGACGTTCAAAAGTGCCTTTTAATGTTCTAATTAAAATAAATGATTTGACTTTGACTTTGACTTTAAATATATTTTTTATCTATATCTCCGAAGTTTATTACCAGACTATGACAATATTTTTGTGCGTTTGGTGCAAACTGTAGGTTGATTGTTTACATACATAACATCACGCCTGTAATCCCCGAAGGGTTAGGCAGAGGTGAACCCATTAGTACACCCACATTTCGCCAGTAATGTATTTAGTCCCATGTAATAGGGGGCGAGCCTATTGCCATCCATCGGGCACAAATAAAAAAAAAAGATGAGTTGGTTGTTTATAAATAAATAAATAATATTTTTATGTGACCAATTCAGGAATGTACTGTTTCAAACAACGAGAAAAAAATATCCAAATCGCTTCAAGAGTGCCTGTACAATATAAAGAGTTCCCTCAATTTCTCCAAGGTGGAGAAAGAAATTATTCTCATCTACTATGAGCCCTGTTGGCGAAGTGTCCTGTCGGCGAAGAGTCCTGTCGGCGAAGTGCCCTGTCGGCGAAGAGTCCTGTCGGCAAAGAGTGCGACTAAAAAGCGATTTTCAGTCTGTCAGCGTTTAGTCGTACATTGGAAAGAGACTGACCACCAATTGATATTTCATTTCATAATGTTATGGGTGTTACCTTTTTCAGCGGTGTGCATTATTATATTTCCAAAAAAATATGTTTTGTCTGGAAATTATCTTCTTGATTGATGCCAGTCACGTCATTACCGTCTCTAAAAATGTGAAAGGCACTCCTCATAATGATAAATCGTTTTTTCTAGAAAATCTTAATAATGTTTATGTTTACAGAACATTTCATACATTAATTAAGTTTACACAATAGCTTGTGTTTAGCCATTTCTTTAGAATCATAACATCACGCCTGTAATTCCCGAAGGGTTAGGTAAAGGTGTACCCTTTAGTACTCCTACATTTTATTCCCATGTAATAGACGGCGAGTATCTTGCCATCAACCGGGCACAAATTCAGACAAACAGTTTGCCCGACCTAGGAATCAAACCCGAGGCCTCGCACTTAGCAATCGTGCTTTGCGACCACTAGACCAAAGAGGCAGTCTTTAGAAACTGAAGCAGAAATAGTTAAGTACCATGAATGATTAAACTTAAATACATATATGGCCGTGGTACCGTAGGCAATCGATCTCGCTACTAAATTGCAAGCGTGACTATTGGGCGTGCTGTTCTGGGTTTAATTCCCCCATTGGGCAAAGTGTTATTATGGGTTTTTCCGGAGGTTGGCGGTGTGACACCCCCGTGTCTCAGAGCCGTTGTCCTGCGCCTGATTTGTCCCCGGTCGTGTCAGGTTGGCGTCATATTGGACTATGCGAGTAAGGGTAGGAGTTCCACCTGTTTGCGCATGCACTCTTGCACTATAATATCTCCTGCGTACTTGGCTAGTCTTCATAAAAATTGGCTACCATGAACAAAATCCGATAGGGCGATTTTTTATTATTTTTTCTTTAATATTACATAAGCTAGGTAGAGTCTAAACACAGCCTAAAGCCCTTTTCATGTGTAAACTGTTAAGGCATGGTCACCGTATCGTGTAAAGTAGAAATGTATGAGCTACAGTGAGAGCTACCACAAAGCACGGCGACCCGTGACGTGACCGCATGTAACACGTGCTCATACATTTCTACTTTACAGGGCACGGCCACTGTATGCATGTGAAACGGTGTCATTCAAATCTGTAAGTCCCATTTGTGCCATAAAATTAACTCATTGTTAATTCGTAATACGAGATTAAATTGCAAAATGTCACACACAATGGACAGGTCTATTGCTTAGCAACTAACTCAGAGTTACAAAGAGAACCCTATCTGGTGAAAACGGGCTTAAATGATGAAACTTACCTATCTAATAAAATGAAAAGAAACGCACAAGAAGAAAAGGACCAATTTAATCAATAAATAATCATAGTTACAATTCGAATCATTTAGAATTTCCTCGCGTATTGTGTATCACCGTAATATTGCGAACCTTTACTGAAGTACCCCTCATTAGGGCTGTTTGTAAACACCTCTATTTCAAACTTATACCCGCGCAGAATAGAGGGGCTCTTCAAGCCAACAGTCACACTTTTCTGACCAACTCCACCACTTTCGATAACCGCTTCCCCATCTTTATATTCTCTAAGATCTGTGACGTATACAGCATCGATGACTTCGTTATGTGGCGCATTGATTATAATATCGTCTGTTCTTCTCCATAAAGCAGGATCAGCTTCCTTGATTTCGCTATATATCTTCTTTGATCTGGGAGCCGCGTACCCAACATGAATATCGTTGGATTCAGCGACACTCAAGTACAGCACTAGTATAGAGAATATCACTTTAGAATACATTTTGACTGTTGATCGTGGACTGATATCGGTAAATGAAACGTTTCGAGTTATTTGCTAAGGTTTATATAGACAGAAATATATGAGTAGGTACTTAAATGAGATCATACTTAGTACCCACGACTTCTTCTGTATTGGCCAATTTGCAGTTATATGTGAATGAGTAAACATCTCTAATATGGTCATACATACATGGGATTTATTTTAGAGATACTAGGAAATAACATCATAACATGGTGGTCATACATAAGGCGTTGTTTACACGGAGCGGACGATCCGCGTGCGATTGTTCGCAGACGCGGCGTGAACATTAATTGATCATTTTTATTGCCATTCCTTAATGATTACTATATAAGTCTCTTAATGATCTGTATGTAATAATTACTATCATAAACTATATATGTATATATACCTATTTGCAATAATCGCTCACTTGTCTTTGGCAGTTAAAAATCAAATTCTACTTATTCAAATTATGGTGAAAATCGGCATTTCCTTGAAAAGTTGCTCCTAATGATTTAGCTGGAAAGAAGAAGATACACAACCAGTTCACTTGTTTTTCAGGTCAGTCTTCAAATTCTACTCATTAGTCGCAATCTCACTTCAGCGATGAATCAATGTAAAAATATGTTGTTTAATTTTTGACAGATTGAGACTGAGTTTAGATTGTGATTGGTCTTAAAAGTTAGTAGGAAGATACCTAGTATTATTGCCCACCATTGCTTTAAGCCGTCGCTGTTGATCATTTTTTTTTTAGAAAATAATTCTAAAAGTATGAATTACGTTGACAATGTATTAAAAGCAACATCATAAACGCGTTTGACAGATCATGATCGTAGCGTCCGCGTCTCGCCCGCTCCATGTGAACAAACCGTAACATGTCACGCTAAACATATTTATAAGTTAATAAACATTTTTTATGTATAAACATCTATTGTTATATTTGTTATGCACGAGTCACAGTTTCAAAGAATCGATATTTTTCATGTTAATTACAATTATACGGTTGACGTGACCAATTAACGAGTTTTTTTTATTTTTTTTTCTAATTTATATTATCGTCATTGCTTGATTGGCGTACAAACGTTAATGGAGGAATATAATCAGTGGTTGCGTCCACAGCTTGCCATAGACTACAAGTCTATGGCAAGCTCTCGGGTGACACAGAGGTTTTGTAAAAGATGTACAACTTCGGGCAATAAACCTTTTTATTTATGTTATTTTTTTTTGTTATGTTGGTATTTGTGTATTACTAACAGTCGTTGTCTGACTTTGTCTGAAGTAAATACTTTAGTATTATTATAATTTATTCAAATAATAGTAGCCCACCGGTGACGGAAACAGGGTCCAAGCCACTAGCGGTTAGGCCTCCAAAGAGAGAAATCTCCTAACATGCTGACCGTGTCCAGAAGTACTGCTTTCTGAATCAAGTCCTTGATCCAGCCGCCTAACGGATGATTCTCATTAGAACGTGCCGTGCACGGGCCGGGGCGTGGACGAGCCTCCGTGGTATTGAAGTGCGTCGAGAGGGCCCGGACGGGACACGGATAATGCACTGTGTAATATAAATTGATCCATACAAAATATATGTAACAGATTTAAAACCGTGCCCCGTCCGTGCCCCGTCCGGGCCCCGTCCCGGGCACGGCACGTTCTAATGAGAATCATCCCTAACGCCTTCGTTATTATTGTTTTTATAATAAAGTTATTCAGGCTGCATTTCAGTACTAAGTTACGATCCTTTACACCTCACGGCCATAACGAAGAACAGTTCCGTAAGACCAGAAGCATAGTCGGATAGTCATAGTTACGTCTTAATATAAATTGCGCGTCAAGTTGTTTGTCCGGGATGGACTCCTAAACTACTTAACCGATTTTTAATCTTTGCGCACCGTGTGCAGTTTGATCCAACTTGAAAAATAGGATAGTTTTTATCTCAACTATTGGTTTTAATATTTTTTTATTGCAAACTTGAGCCACAGCAACGCGTGAGCCGGTCAGCTAGTAGGTAGATATATATGTATATATTTTTTCATAATCGCGATCATTTTTTTGTTCTGTACCTGTTTTGGTTACGACGATATTGAAGGTCAAAATCTCAACTTAATAATTAGAAGCTTTTTAGGGTTATCACGCTGAAATTGATATCAAATATCTTAGGCCTGCTACCCCTTGGAGCAGTGAAAAAAATAAACTTCTCAGTCAACGCAATCTAAAGACGCGATCGTTTAAGGGGCATTTTTTGACGCTCGCTAGAGGATCAAAACATATAGGGAACTTCCCCTTGACCTAGAATCATAGAATCCTAGAATAAATTTGGCAAGAAGCAATGCCATGTAGCACAAGTAAAGTAATAAATCCGAAAACCGTAAACTCTGGGGCCCGCTTAAAGTTAGATTAATTCGAACAGATGATACGCAGTTCTCGTGTTCATATAGGTCGACACAGGTTATCAGAATATGGTCAGTTTCTTTTTTAAGATCGATATTTCTGGATATACCAAATTACGTATAAGTTACAATAAATTTGCACATTGTTTTTCCAATCGTCATCGTTTAGGTATATGTAAAATATTTTGCATTTTTATGCCCGGTTTACATGAGACCAATTTTGTGAATACCAGCCTATTAATGTCCCAATGCAGGGCAGACGCCTCTTCTCATACAGAGAAGGCACGAGCATTAATCACCACGCTAGCTCAAGGCGGATTGGTGATTTTAGACTTATCAGTCTAGGTTTCAGGGACACCCTAGAAAGACCTACACTGACCTTATTGGTGAGTTTCTTCAGAAAGGTCGGGAGGGCAGTAACTCCTATTAGATGTATGAACGCGAATGAGGCAAAAGGAGTAACTATGTAAGGATCGTAACAGGTGGCGTTCTGTAATTTCTGCCTGCCTATGTGAAAAAGACGTGAGTTTTATGTTTGTAGCCCAGGTTTCCTCAAGATGTTTTCCTTCACCGATGTCAGTGAGGTCGATTATATACTCAGAAAGTACGTATGAATTGAAAAAGGTATTTATATAAATTACGGTAGGTAGGAAAAATCACTATTACGTTGATCAACAAACACCTACCTATAATATCCTATTTCCGGTAGAAACACGTCACAATCAGGCACAAAGTAGGTAGTAAAGTAAACTCAAAATAAACACACATCAAATAACACAATTATTTTAATAGTTAAACAATTTTAGCAAAAATGTATGAGTTTGCGCAGACAACACCAATATGATCGAGCTATTTCAATTGATCAAAAGATAATGAACCAGAACACAATGAAAATAAAGTTAAAAATTGCGCAAAAGATAAAATTTCACAAGACATTTATATAGTGCACGCAATTACGCAATTTGGACCCTAACACGGTGACACACATCAGGAATTAATTCAACAAATGAGTATTAAAACTTTAAGTACGCACACACACATTTACGCATAGATTTCTACTAAATATTTGAGGCCGGAGCCTCTTTCACTCTTTAGCTTTATATTCACGAATCCGAAGCCAAGTCCACCACGAGTTATCGACGCTTCGGCCTTGGATTCAGCCAAATCCTTGATCGCAATTCCTTTTATCTTCTGATCTCCTGCTGGGTACTCGAACAAGACTTCTTGCTCGCGCTTAATCAGTGGAAAAGCTGTTGCTTCTACCATTTTATCATAAACTTTGCGGACTACACCCGTCTGGTCATAAACATGGCCTACAAAAACACTGTTTGATTGAACTAAGGCTATTAAAGCACAGATTAAAATTATTTCTTTAAACATTTTTGTTGATACAGGAGTGGTCTCAGTGAGGTGTAAGGTTGTACTGTGATTGTTTTATGCCTATGTGTGACAGAGACGCCTTGATATGCAAGAATGAAAGGTCATGTGGTCAGTAATTTAGCTCACTGGTATAAGAAGGGGTTTACATGGAGTTTAGTGGGAATTTTACCTTAATTTTGTTGTGAGCAAAAGGATATTTATTTTAACGTGTTATTTTATTATTTTATACATAAAGTAAAAATAAAAACTTACATCATGTTGAAATTTTTATTTTGTACTCATTAGTAAGTACATTGGCAATTTCTTGTATTTTGTAATTAAAAACATAAAATCATAATTTAATGTATACAAAGCTTATAAATATTTTAATGTACAATTTATAAAAAAGAAGGGGGGAGGTAAAAGGGCAAAGTATTTTAGGTTAAAAATTGTTTTTTATATATAATATGTATATACCACACTGTTACACTATATTCACGATCAGCATCAAAAGCAGACTTATTGATACAGAAATAAAATCACAAATCACGCGTAGATTTCTATATGGAAGTTAAAACCAGAACTTCTTTCACTCTTCAATTTAAGGCTCACATAGTTGAATCCAAGACCTCCCAAAGTAATCGATGGTTCAGCCAGCGCGTTATCCATATCCATGATAGAGATCCCTCTAATCCTCGCGTCTGCTATTGGGTGTTTGAAAGTGATGGATTTTTCTCTCTTGAACAACGGTATTGCGTTAGCACTAATGTTAGTTTCATACACTTTTCTCACACCGTTTTGTTCGTATGTTTGTCCAACGATGACACTTCTGCAGTGTACTGCCGATATTATTACGGCACATAATAATACAATTTTGTACATGGTTCTTGGTTGATGCGTGTTGTGTAGTGGGCGAATCGTAACTGAGTGATATTTGGTTCAAAGGTCAATAATAATTGTTCGGATGTTTAAGATTGTGTTTACATGACACCAGTTATTGATAATATTTGTGTAAGTTTGCCGGGAAATTATTTTTTATTTCCGGAGGATATTTTTAAATCTCGACAGTAAACTATTGTATAAGGGATGATTCTCATTAGAGCGGGCCGTGCCCGGGCCGGGGCGTGGATGAGCCGACGTGGTATTGGAGTGCATCGAGAGGGCCCGGACGGGACACGGATAATGCACTGTGTAATATAAATTGATTCATACAAAATATATGTAACAGATTTAAAACCGTGCCCCGTCCGTGCCCCGTCCGGGCCCCGCCCCGGGCACGGCCCACTCTAATGAGAATCATCCCTAATCAGGTGGGTTCTGTGAAATCTTCTACATGTATAAAAGCAAAAGGTTACTCAGTCACTCATCACAAAATATCGCTTGATGTATAAATATTTTAGCAGGGAGGTAGTTTATAGTTAAATAATAAAGGTTTTTTTTTTAAATTCCCCTCTTAAGGGAATGAAACGGTGTCCAAAGTTTATATCGAAAAATTTAGGATGTAAACTAAGTTACCCAATTTTACGCGAGTGAAGCCGCGGCCAAGGGCTAATTAGAAATATGTATACTCGATTTTAAAAAGTACTAGCAGTATTTTTCACTCTAAATCTATAATTAATAATTGCACAAACAATTTTAATATCGCAATAAAAAAATAATTTAGAATATTTTGTACTTAACAATAAACTCAATAGCGAAAGAAAAATTATAATTATAAAAAAAAAACATTGTTCTTAACTTTATTTGCCACTCCCATGTAATACGTTCCTAATATTGTTTAAAGCATACGAACGAATGATCGTCTACAAGGCTGTTGAGGTCACAATCGTATCACTGGACACCTAATCGATAATTATTTAAAAATCAACCTTAATACCTTGCAATACGAGACATCTTTTTGTATTATCCTGTACAATTTTGAAATACAATTTTGATAAGTCGTAAGTAAATTGTTTCTTCCATAAATTATTTGTTTACTTAATGTTTTACTAAGAATTTATTTAATCACCTTATCTGTACCTAACTAGTAAAGGAAAATATTATGAACATTTACCAAACAATGTTCATAATATTTTTTTTACAAGTTAGGTTTACTTACTTTATACTTAGTCATCGATTTTTTTTCGTATTAAGTATTCTGAAATGCATTAGCACAAGGAAAAACAATTACAGATCTATGGAAAGGCACAGTATTATACGGCAGAGGTGAGTGTCAACGTAGGAAGGGGTCACCCTAGGGAGACCTTATTGGTGAGGTTCTTCAGAGAGGTCAGGTGCGCCGTACTCGTAACCGGCGTGCTTGCATGACGAGATGTATGAACGTGGATGAGGCCAAAGGAGTATGTAAGGATCGTAGCAGGTGGCGTTCTGTGGGTTCTGCCTACCATGGGAAAAAGGTGTGAGTTTATGAATGTAGGTGTGTACGAAATAATAAAGTTTGTGTGGTGTGTCAAGTATCATCTTTCGTGGCGCCTACTATACAGTGTCATCCTGTAATATTTCGTACATCATAATCTCTCATTTGCTGCCTCCTTGGTCTAGGTTCGCAAAGCGCGACTGCTGAGCCCGAGGTTTTGGGTTCGATTCCTAGGTCGGGCAAAGTGTTATTGGGTTTTTCCCATCAGGAATTTCTCTGTAGCGGCCTCGGATTCTGGATTTGTGTCCGGTTATCAATAAGCTCGTCAACTATTACATGGGAATTAAACATAACTGGCGAAATGTGGGTTTACTAATGGGTACCTACACCTCTGCTTAACCCTTCAGGGATTACAGGCGTGTTGTTATGTTATGTTATTTAGAGATTGTAACTTGACTCGTTTTGCCAGAACAAAGCTTAATTACGCTAATTAAAATCTTCACAAATATTTAATTACCATCAAATTGTTATCAAACATTTGCACAGTGCGCAGTACTGCATACTGATGTAACGGGCAATCAATTTCGCTAATTAGTTTGTATAAATTAAACCTTAACTGTATGTAGTTAAGGACTATTTTTGAATAGTTGGATAGGTTATTTCGTAGACTGGATGATGACCTCTTAGCCTAGGTACTTGATAGGACGTCGCTGGTACTGTCAATATTTAACAATAACTCGTCCGGGGAAATATTCTATTTGGACTTTTAATTTTATTCAGTAATTTGACAGTTCAAAGAAAAATGATGTTACTGCACTAAAACTAATAGTGTTGGGATAATGAACGATTTTGCGTAAAGAATGAATGATAATAAAAATGGTTTCAATTTAACAAAGCTTTAAATGTTCGTATGTTAGATGTGGAATTTGTTAATAAAAGTTTTCCTTTTATATTATCGCCTAATAGGAGCGCACAGGCACAGGTAAGGGCCATGTCACAATAAATAATAAATATTTTAAGATGAAAGGAGTAAAAAAATATTGGAAGAAGAGGTTAGTAATGTGACTCCCTTCATCATGGAGTGCTTGTGTATCTCAGTTATTTAAAATTTAAAATAATAAGTTTGCATATTAGTACATTATTTCAGTTCATTTAATTTTGTTCATTCTTACACCACCTCACTATATTTCATTTCACAAAGCCAAATGCAAAACATTTATTTAAATTAGACCATTTACAGGCACTTTTGATTTGTCAAGAAATCGGTCAGTTAGTCCGGAAGTTAAAGCTATTTGCTCGTTCCAAAACGGAGGTAGGCCTCTATGGAGAAGAACGAGCAAGAAACTCCACGGTACTCTTTTCAATAAGGTTTTTACAAAATGCTGGTTACATTATTCTTGTTGCTTCTATATGACAAAATCTGGTAACCCTTCAACTGTCGATGACATACTGAATACAATTAAAGTTCAAGTTTAAATTCATTACTTTATAGCGTTGCAGTGTTCCGTTATTATTAAACGCATTCGTAAATACATTCTTGTTATTTTTTAACTACATGTATGCATGACTTCTAATTAACTCTTTTGTACGCCAATATCCTGATCCAGACTTTGATCTAACGTGATAAGTGTACGTCTTATCAAAACATTCATTAACTGCCTAGATCAGTCTTTCTCAAAGTGGGCGATAGCGGGCGGTAAGGGGGCCAAAAAAATATGGGGGCGTTGAAGTGGTTTAGGGGGGCGATGACTGATTTGTAATTTAATCTACTTAATATTTAAAAAATCACTGAAATTAAAACCTATTTATTACACCGGCAAAAAATATCATGTATGTTGTATGTGAACCCCCTTAAATATTTGTTTTATTTTTTAATTATTTATTTTCTAAGTGAATATTATATAACTAAAACATTTTCTGTAAATATTTCAAACGTCAACCTGATGCCGTTATCAATATCGAGCAAAACAAACGTTTGTTGAATGGGAGCCCCATTAAAATAATATTTATTGTATTCTGTTTTTTTTTTTTTATATTTATTATTATGGCGGCAAAGAAAATCATAATCTGTGAAATTTTCAACCGTCCAACTATCACGGTTCATAAAATACAGCCTGGCGACAGACGGACAGACATACAGACAGACAGACAGACGGACGGACAGCAGAGTCTTATTAATAGGGTTACATTTTACCCTTTAGGTGCGGGACCCTAAAAATGAGGGGCACTGAAAAATAATCGATTTTCAAAGTGCAAGCCCTAGACGCAATAAGTTTAAGAACCTTTGGCCTAGTTTATTTAAAAACCATTAACTAACAAAAGCGCAACGCGTTCACTGATTAACACGCCTATAAAGCACGAAACAAAAAGCTGTCAGCTCCAGAACCATCCAAAATGGCTGGCAAACTACTTCTGTTTACTGCCCTTCTGTCATTCGTAGTCTACGCCTACGCTAATGGCAACTTTACCATTGGAAACACTGCTGGAGCCAAGATAATCTTCAACGACACTCTCCATGGATGGTTTAAAACTGAAAACATTACCATACAGATGCTCCGCAATAGAACTATTCAAGCAGTCGTCATTACTGACTTAAAAGGTACAGGCGAGAGTCATATATTAGAAGGTGGTGTTGGACAGAATAATTTCACAATACAGTTGGACAGTACGCAGGGAAGTGATTATTATAAGTTTCAAGTTGAAGTGTACGCTAACTGATTTTGATGTTCCTAAATAAAAAAAAAACAGTACTGATTTTACTATTGTTTCATTTAACGTGGAGTTTATTGCTCGTTCTTCTCCATAGAACCCAACCTCCGTTTTGGAACGAGCAACTAGCTTCAACTTTCGGACTAACTGACCTTGACCTTGACAATTTAAAAGTGCCTGTAAATGGTCTAATTGAAATAAATGTTTTGACTTTGTTTTATTTCTACTAGTGAAACAGAAGGCCGTGATATCTTCTTTCAATATAATGGTTCCGGATAATTATTGATTCGTCCCTTTTGATACATCGATCCGTGGAGAGAAAGCGGTCATATAGTTAAAAACGAATTGTGAAAGTAATGGTTACAATACAAAGAACCTATTATAAAATAATGTTATGAACCTCATTACAATATTAATAGTTAATATCACTAAACAATAGACTTATTAGGATCATAAAATATTTAGATAGCAATGAATATTTATTATAACATCACGCCTGTAAACCCCCAAGAAATAGGCAGAGGTGTATTGTCTTCAAGTTTCGCACTCAGGTACGCCACTGCAAACATAACCTAGCAAAATGAGGGATTATCAATCCCACTGAGTTCGGAACTCCTGATCAGTTAATTTCCCACTCACAACAGTGCCCAAAGTGTTCCTACACCTGCACTTTACAGGATATTAAAAACGCGATAAGCGTGGCCACCTTCTGAGCCCAAGAACTCTAAGAAGCAAAAAAAGGAAGCGCGACTGCTGTGCATGAGGTCTTGGGTTCGATTCCCAGGTCGGGCAAAGTGTTATTGGGTTTTTCCATCAGGAATTTCTCAGTAGCAGCCTCGGAGTCTGGATTTGTGCCCGGTTGATGGCAATAGGCTCACCCCTATTACATGGGACTAAAAACATAACTGGCGAAATGTGGGTGTACTAATAGGTACACCTCTGCCTAACCGGAGATTACAGGTGTGATGTTATGTTTGTTATGTTATGTAAGAAAATTTCACAGCCTTCTGTTTCACAAGTTGCAATAAATAAAACAATAACAACATTTTCACTGATTTTTTTATTTATTTAGGTACAAAAAAATCACTTAGCGTAAACTTCAACTAGGAAGTTGTATTCATTTCCCTGCTTACTTTCCAACCGTATTTTCACATTATGTTGTCCAACGCCACCTTCTAATATATGACTCTCGCCGTTACCTTTTAAGTCAGTAATGACGACAGCTTGAATAATTTTGTTGTGGAGCGGCTCTATGGTGAATTCTTCATGTTTTATCCATTTATGGAAAGTGTCGTTGAAGACCTTCTCGGCTCCAGCAGTGTTTCCAATGGTAAAGTTGCCATTAGCGTAGGCGTAGACTACGAACGACAGAAGAGCAGTAAACAGAAGTAGTTTGCCAGCCATTTTGGATCGTTCTGGAGCTGACAGCTTTGTGTTTCGTGCTTTATAGGAGTGTTAATGAGTGAACGCGTAACGCTTTTGTTAGTTAATGATTGTTAAATGACGTAGGCGGCTAATGACTGTTTTGATAAGTCGTTTACTTATCAAGTAAGACCGAAGTCCGATTCAGAATGTTGACCTATAAAAGAGTTTATTAGAAATCTTTTGCGTGTAGTTGAGATGGGAATGTTAAGACGAATCAATCAATCTGCTTATCCTTTTCTAACTTTGTTGGGGTCGGCTTTATAAACTTTTATACTTACTTATAAGATTTCAGTTAAAATTTATGCTATTTCATATTTAAGAGTAAATAAATATTTGTTTAGCTGTGACTGGGGTACAGAGATCAGATAGATGTAAAATACTGGTATACAGCTGCATCCGGATAGACCGGAAGCCGACCCTACAAAGCTGGTCATTATGGGTGACTTTAGGGGAGGCCTACTTTGTCCAGCTGTGGACGTTCTTCGGCTAAAATGATGAGACGTAATGGTAGACGACCAGCCAGAGTATTACCTACAAGGGACCGCGTGGTTTTTAATAGTTTGCACAGGTCAGATGCCGTGTTCGGCTGGGTGAAAATTTGGCGAGACCGATTCTCTTCGGGCTTAAGGTGACAATTTGCTTAAATGTATGTTGTATTACTTGACTAGATGCAAAGTCAGGCAGGTTGCATCCGATACCTCTTCCCCATATAACATACCATTACGATTGTAATCCCCGAATGGTTAGACAGAGATCTAACCATTTTACACCCACATTTCGCCAGTTATGTTTAAGGTGTACGACCGCGCGGTCGTGCAGTGGCCTTGTGATAATCGGCGCTTCATCGCTTCCCGCAGCGGTACGTGGTGCCGTGTGTTAATCGCCTTAGTCCAATGTAATGGGGACGAGCGTATTTCCATCAACCGAGCACAAATCCGGACTCTGTCGTCGCCGGTCTCCGTCCAACCTGGGTTAGAACCCAAGACCTTATGCTCAGCACTTTGCGATACCAAGGCCAACTAGGCAGTCACCTAGCTTCCTTACCCTACCCTACTACTTCCTAATTGCCTAAATAATTTTTAAACCAACAAAACTATTACTTATCAAAACCACAAAGTATCTACACATTAACACTCCTATAAAAGCAAATATGAAACTCTTAAACCAGCAGAGCGATCCAAGATGGCCTCCAAACTCCTGCTTATAACTGCGCTTCTGTCATTTTCTGCTATCCTAGTCTCCGGCCGAGCTCGAGGTAGCTTCAACATAGGAAGCCCTTATGGAGCCCATCTGATTTACCACAAAGTTCACCATAAAATTCCTATACCATTAATTGAAAGAGATGAAGATTTCACGGTGAATACAGTCAATAATGAAATTATTCAAGCAGTGGTCGTGAGTGATTTGGAAGGGAACGGCTTGAGCTATATGAAGGAAGGTGGTATTGGTCAGCGCTTTGTCAAAATACATTTGGAAAGTAAGAGAGGACATGGATACAAGTTTTTAGTTGAAGTTTATGCTATTTGATACCGATGTGTGCAAATAAATAAATTGTTTAGCTGTGATGTCATTGTTTTATTTATTGTTACTTGTTATAATCCTAACTGCCTAATGTTTAAGGCGATTAACACACGGCACCGCGTACTGCCGCGGTCGGCGGTGAAGCGGATGTCATGTCGCATTGGCCTCTAAGAAATCCGTTGATACCTAACACATGTACAACGCCCGACCGCGCGGTCGAGCGGTGAAATCTGTGAAATCATCGCTCTCCGCGGCGTTGCGCGGTGCCGTGTGTTAATCGTCTAAGTCCCATGTTCTGGGGGCTACTGATTACTGAAATTCCTGGGGTTCAAACCCAATACCTCAAGCTCAGCAGTCGCGCTTTGCGACCACTAGACCAACGAGGCATTAATACATACTTCCTGTGAAATATTTAATATAGTAATTAAGAAATGCGATATTAATGAACGTTCATTATCACAAGTAGTAATAATTAATTGACGGTTAATTCGATTTCGTTAGTGAGGCTTAAAATAATAATTGGTCATTGGAAATCCATACAACGATTTCATATTTTTGGATGTAATAGGTAAAATATTTACTATAATAAATCTGATCTCGTTTGTTTTAAGAAGATAGAATTCGGGTGGGCAGGAGACTTGGTTAGAAATGGTGATGCTAGATGGTCCCTGTAAAAATGTCCTTCAAGTAAGATGTGAGGACCCATGGTTCTGACGGTCAAAGATGATGCTAGAAGAGCTTTCTTACTGCTTACTAGAGGGACATTTTCACAGAATATCACTTCAGTCAGAATCACAGCTCACCGCAAGTTTACCTGTTTTTTTTTTAGACCCGCGTGGTCCGCGTCCCCGACTGGTGTCCCTGCAGTCAGCGGACCCCTTCATTATGTGCAGCGGGTCCTGCTAATTGCACATTGACCATACAGGGGTGCTCAAAACATTTTTACAAAATAGACCGTCTAAAAGAAAACCTATTTCCAGTCCAAAAGAGATGAGATTCGAATATAAGTATCAAGTGATGATACAGATGGTCAGGTAACGAAACATGACTATAAATCTTATATACATATATGTATGATATAAGTCGTTACGGGTTGTTAGAAGCTCGAAAGTCTGACAATCAGTCTTACCAAGAGGTATCTCAGTCTTATCAGTATTACCCAGTTACTGGGTTGTGTAGGTCACATGGGCAGTGTCTCCATGTAAAATACTGGTATTCAGCTGCATCCGATTAGACTGGAAGCCAACCCCAAAGGAAAAGGCTAGGCAGATAATTTCTAGGCTCTCCCGAAAGTAACAGTAAATAAAACAAAACTTAATCAAAACATTGCTCGACACTTTATTTTTTCACAAGTACGTCAAATAGCATAAACTTCAACCAAAAACTTATAGCCATCTCCCCGTTTACTTTCCAAATGTATTGTAACATTGTGCTGACCAATCCCACCATCTGTGATATAGCTCGAACCGGTACCTTCCAAATCATTCACAATCACTGCTTCGATTATTTCATTGTCAACTCCATCCACGGTGAAATCTTCAGATCTTTCAATCAATGGTATTGGGTATTTGTGGTGAATTTCATGGTAAATTAGATGGGACCCAAAAGTGTTTCCTACGTTGAAGCTCCCACGAGCACGGGCGTGGACTAGGATTGCAGGAAATACCAGAAGTGCAGTAAACAGAAGGAGTTTGGCGGCCATTTTGGATCGCTCTGCTGGTAGAAAGATTTCGTGCTTATTTATAAGGAGTGGTAATGTGTTAACGCGTTGTGGTTTTCTAATCTAAGACGAACGTATGATATGAAATGGTTCAGGCAATTTGTTTAATCTTTAGTTATATGTCGTCGATATCAGTTTTAAGATAAACTGGCAAAGAGCGAGACGAGCTCCCGCAACCAGGGTCCTGTGCATGAGAACGGAAAATATATTTTAATTTTCAAAAATTTCTTGAAATACACACAATCGCGCCTGTAATCCTTGTAGGGTTAGGCAGAGGTGTACCCATTAGTATACCTACATTTTGCCAGTTTAGTTTAAGTCCCATGTAATAGGGGGGCACAAATCCAGACTTCAAGGTTGCTACTGAGAAATTACTGAAGGAAAAACCCAATAACACTTTGATTGACCCGGGAATCGAACCCAAAACCGCATGCTTAGCAGTCGCGCTTGGCGACCACTAGACCAACGAGGCAGTAGGTAATTATTTTTACGATATACATAAACCTTTCCTCGTACTTTGCCGAAAGTTATAATAAATAAAACAATACTTAGAACAATTTATTTACACATATTTAGCATAAACCTTTACTCGAAACTTATAGCTATCTCCCGCCTTGCTTTCTAAATGTATTGTCACGTTGCGCTGTCCTATACCGCCATTTTTGATATAGCACACACCTGTACTAAAAATATTGTTTACGATCACTGCTTTTATAACTTCATTGTCGCCTGCTTTAACGGTAACATCTTTAGTTTTTTTTACAAATGGTAGCAGATGTTTATGGGAGTAAGTTTTGTAGAAAATAAGATGAGATCCATATGTATCTCCTGTGATAAAGTCACCAAAAGCTTGCGTGTATAGGATCGCAGAGAATGACAGTAGAGCAGTAAAGAGTAGGAGTTTGGCGGCCATTTTGAATCGCTCTGCTAGTAAAAAGGTTTCGTGCTTTATTTATAACGGAGTACTAATGCGTTTACGCGTTGTGGTTTTATAATAATCAAGTGATTTATTAAAATTGTTAATGTGTTTTTGGTAAAGAGACGTCAAGTAGGAGTGTAGAAAAAAAAAAGTAATTAATACACATAACATAACATCACGCCTGTAATCCCCGAAGGGTTAGGCAGAGGTGTACCCATTAGTACACCCAGTTTTCGCCATCAACTGGAAACAAATTAAGACTCTGACGGCTACTGAGAAATTCCTAAAGGAAAAAATCCAATAACACTGCCGGACCTGGAAATCTAACTCAAGACCCCATGCTCGGCAGTCTCGCTTTACGACCACAAGACCAACGAGGCAGTTCGTCATTATACCTACCATAAATTAAAAAAAAGGTTAACAAAACTATTGTCTTAAACATAATCACGAAAACCTCTTCACACCTCTCTAATTTATAACACAGATAAAACAAAACATTATAAACGTCGCAACGACCATAAAGTCTACATTATCACTTGCCATAAATCCATAGAGCATAGACTATGGACCATAACTCTACATCTTTGAACGAGGCGTGATTATAATGGTCTTTAATAATGTTTAAGTAGCCCTAATGAGGGCTTTTGAGATCAAAAGGAGTGATCGGTAACGTTTTTGTCCGGTCAACCGGTTTCAAGAAGGTTCTATTAATTATTCACTTATGTAGATCCTCGTTAGGTATGAGTTCGTTTATTGTGAGTTGTAAACTTTGGGATTTTTGAAGTTTTTATTACTCGTATTTGGTGTGGTGAGCGGTTGATTCGTTTTTGTTTGTTGCAGTTGTTTTTGTAACTGTTGATAGGTCTCATTTAAATGCGTACTTGGTCTAATCAATCGTCTGTTAACTCTTGTCGGGGGTAAATACGGCGGTTTGACAGCTTTTGTATAGAAAATATCTCAACCTGTCATATTTATTCTTTGAATTAAAGTATTGAAGAATCAGTTCAAAATTCCGGATTTGTGCCCGGTTGATGATAAGAGGCTCGATCCCTATTACATGGGATTTAAACATAGGTACCTGGCGAAATCTGGGTGTAGGTACTAATGGGTATACCTCTGCATAACCCTCCAAAGATTATAAGCATGATGTTATAGTTATTATGCCAGTGTCTTTTTTAAATGACAAGTTTAGGTAACCGTTCCCTGTAGATGATACAAATACGGTTTACTATACACGGAATATGTCGAAGTACGAGTAGTTATGTCGCTGTTTTTTGTTAATTAAACCTTTTCACACTGGTACAGAACACACAGCAAGCGCCAATGCGTTTATAGCCGTATTATAATTATTGATAGCCGTCAACAACTGCATAATACGAGGACCGAAGTCTAGCAATCTAATCACTATGATACGATTCACACCTATCGCCTCAGCCCAGTACATGCGCGGCAGAATCCGATAACACCGCAACCGATCACCAAAATATCGACTCTTATCATAAAATATTATTTTAATTACATTCCTAATCAGTGTTAATTAATCTGACATTTAAAGCGCGAACGATATGCTCACCGTCTTCGTTTCCGCGCTGTTTTCGCGTCTGTATTATGAATGAGAATATAAGAATATTAATATCATGTGTTTTTTGTGTGGTGACTGTGGGAAGTGAGGTTATACAAGTTATTCGGCCGGAGATTGAGAAGTATAATGTTATTCGTCCAGTGAATTTGTTTGGTATTAATGGTACTAATGATGAGGCTAGACAAGTTGTGTCGACAGTTTACCAAACCGTCAACAAGTATTATTGTTCGTTGGACTCTATCATTGAAGGTGAGTGGTGGTATTGATTTTGAGATATTGAACAAATAAGAGAACGGATTGATTAGAGGAAAAGTTTTTTTTTGGCGAAAAGGGAAAATCATGTATTTACTATATTATCATTTTAAAGCACCAGGGGGGCTAGATTTTTCGTAAGTTATTAAAAAAATCAGCTGTTCCGCACAAAAGTGTAACACTTAGATTTTAAAAATTTATGGAATTGTATATTTTTTGAGGGGTTTTGAAAGAAATCCTTTTCAACCCGTATATAAGTTTAGCATTTTACAAACACGCGCTCCTTTCTGTGTATTCGTCTTACTTTACCATTTATGTAGGTAGTACAATCATTTAATAAACAATAATGAGATATTCTTATAAGATTTTCTAATTGATAGTGCAATGCAATTTTTTTCTTATAATTTTTAGCATTTTTTTCCTTATTAACATTACTGGCTGGAGGTGTAATTATAAACAAAAAAAAATGATTCCGACGAATTGAGAACTTTCTCCTTTTTAACCGACTCCAAAAAATGTTAAATTTTAGTATAGGTTAATCGTAGGTAAGATTAGGTTTGTTAATATAGGTAGGTTATAGTATTATTTTCAACTTTTTAGCGCTTTTAGGGTTTTTTAGAAGTCGGTTAAAGGTAAAATCTGACTTGAACAAAATTTATTTTGTATATTTTTTATAATGTAGTCAGTTTTATTACTAACATGCTGACTGGCTAATTCTTTTTATCTATCTAGCTTTCTTATCAGTAAAAGATTTGTTCTAATCGGGTCAGGACTTTCAAAGATAAACAGACAAACAATACCCGTTTATAGTATTAGTTTAGAGATGAGTTATACAAGGTGTGCTAAATTAACTGGAACTCTGCAAAGGGGTCTTTGAACTCATCATTATGAACAACTTCACTTTTTGTTCACGTAATAAATATGTTTACGTAGGTCAACAAAATGTATGGATCAGCTGTTTTTTTTATTTTTTTTAGGGTTCGTCCTTTAGTAAAAGTTGTTCATAATGATGAATACAATGACCTGTTTCGGGTTTTTAGTTATTTGGATTACATCTTGTATATTTTGTGCATAGGTTACTTTTGTGTAAGTATTATAAGAAACTTATGATTAATAGAAGAAATGCCATCCATGTACTTTTAGCTAGCTTCTGCCCGCGACTTCGCCCACGTCAAAGTTTATTTCTCCATACAAACTTTGGGACCCCTTGGGATCCTTTCTTAGCGGCCGTTCTAACTACAAACTACCTCCCTGCTAAATTTCATCTTTATAAGTCAAGCGGTTTTCGATATTTCCTTATGAGTGAGTGAGTGATTTACGTAAAGCGACAAAACACAATAACTAGTTATTATGTTTTTTCATAGTTACTATTCAAAATAACAATCCAGTAAGTATCCAAAATCGACTATACTATAGATACGAGTTATCGCTGAAATATTCTATAAACATTGATAAGTAATTATTTATGACGAACAGATGGCGTAGCGATCGATTTTAGTTTATTTTCCCTGTATGCGTCAGAAAATAATAGTCCCCGGTCGCTGTAAAGAAATTATAATTTATGCAAGAAACATTCGACGTGAAGTGTTTTTTTTTATATTTTTAAATTTTATTTTTAATTTGTGTTTTTCAAAGTTTAATTTTATCTTAAATGTTGCTGTGCCCTTTTTTTTTTTTTTGAGGTGGTAAAAATCATCAAATGACTCTCTGACAGTCCCTTCCGCCCTGGGTGGGGCGGAAGGGACTGTCAGACTTTTACTGACTAAAAAACCACCCTGTTCCTTCTGTTGCCCTTTACGTTCCGGGGCCACGGTATCCTGTTAAGACGTCCCGCAACCCCGGCAGGCGTTGGCCCCGTTGGGGGCCCCGTACCTGTGCTGACAGCTCTTTGAGGCGCGCGCGAACAGAACGCGCCGTCGCCCCGGGCTTGGTCCTTGATCGGACGGCGAGCTAACAGGGTCCATAACTGTTCTTTTAGCTTTAAGCCTTATGTAAACACCTTTATACACATTATGGTATGCAAATAAATAAATATGAATATGACCTTATATATGCACTTAGTAGCCCATAAGACTTGACTGTTTAGGTGGTCTACTATTGTTCTACTGTAGAGTTAAAACCTCTTCTCATACAGAGAAGGCACGAGCATTGATCACCACGCTTGTTCATGCTCTAGCTCTTGCTCTTACGGTTTCTAATAAAACTTCAATAACCTATATCTGACGATCCTGCGTACCTATCGTTGACAGCTTAACCTTTTGTTCACTGTACGTATTTACGAATTGAAAAAGTGACAATATATCAACTACTATCTGATGCTAATGTTCCACAGGCAGTCATTTGATGCTGTACGGGACCAAAGGCTGGACGTTTCCCTTGCAAGATGTGAACCTAACACTTCGATATCCACCGGAGAATAAAGATGTAAGAATTAATTTGATTTTGTTTACTCCACCATGTTAAGGCTATTACACACGGCACCGCGCACCGCCGCGGTTGGCGGTGAAGCGGATCTCATGTCGCATTGATCTCTAAGAAATCCGATAATCCGTTTTACCGCTACCGCCCTACGCGACGGTGCGCGGCGCCGTGTGATAATCGCTTTATTGATGTTCATGACGCTCCATATAATAAAAATAAGAATAAGAAAGAGAGAATAATAATCCAGTTACATTTGACTAAACCGGAAACGGACGTTATACAATAACCCACCCCCCTCTGACTTGTAAGCTGGATCCGCGTTTATGTAAAAAGTTGGCAACACTTACTCTCTAAGTTGTCACTTTCCATAACCCGGTCTGTCATCTGTCACCCTTATAACCGGCCTAGGTGTATCAATTGTAATAACATGCACGGTATGATCATCATCATCTTCCTGCCCTTGTCCCAAGTTACTTGGTCGGCGCAACACGTTTTCTTCTTCCACTCTGTCCTGTCAGCCGTCATGCAATCACTGACTCCCCTTTCATTCATATCATTCTTCACACAGTCCATCCATCTTTTCTTTGGTCTTCCTCTTACTCTCCATCCATCCACATACATATTCATAACTCTCCTGATCACATGCGTTTCATCCCTCCTTTTTACATGCCCATACCACGACAAACGATTCCCTTTCAACTTTTCTGTCACTGGCGCTACTTTAAGACTTCTTAACATGCACGGTATGATAAAATATTATTTTTCTCCTTCTAGGCCTCCGAGACTTTTGAGTTCATCTTCGATGGTGTAAGTTATATGTTATTTGTGAATTTGGTCTGTCGCCCAACCAAACGAGAGCTATTGGCGACGCAAATTCACAGTTTATGTTTGCTGGATTCAAGCGCGAATCACAACCTCAAAAAAAAAAGGATGTTTTCACTGTCACTTAAAAGTTGAAATCGGCCAAGTGCGAGTTGGACGCAATCACGTTTTCACATTTTCGCATCTAATCTAACCATTGAACTAATTTTAATGAAACTTTAATAGCTTGAACGGAAGTTGAACAATAGGCTCGCCCCCTATTACATGGGACTAAAAACATAACTGGCGAAATGCGGGTGTACTAATAGGTATACCTCTGCCTAACCCTTCGGGGATTACAGGCGTGATGTTATGTTATGTTATGTTATGTAATAGCTTGAAAGCAGATAAGATTTAATTAAAAGCTGGTATACATTTTACATTTTTAACATTTATCTGTTCTAGGAAAGTTTAACAGAAGAAGAAGATTACATCATAACGGGTTTCAAGGTGATCCTGTTCATAGACGGACCTGAGAGCGAGGGGTATATTAGGGAAGGAGGAGTTCTGCAGGTCAGTAGAAACGGATAAAACAAATCCCAATAATACAGCTGTATCAAGAATTGTTAGAAGTAACTTTACATCACTGCAAGATCGGGGTGAAAAAAAAGTAATATAAAGTTCAAAATGAGTAGGTATGTAGCACGGATTTGAAATAACTTTTAACGAGTTTATAACATAAATTATGTTACTAGCGCCTAAATGAAAGTTAACTCAAGCAATTCACATGCGCATGTATTGCTTGTTATTTTTTCACAGGTGCACTAACTCTACAGCCAACAAAAAAAAAACTCTTTGGCTGTGGTGTATTATTTTTGATATCATTGCACAAATATCGTTCAAGTACGAGTCGAACTTGCACACGAAGGGTTCCGTACCATTGTAGAAGATATAACAGTATTGCCCTCATATGTAGAATTGAGCCAAAAACGCAAAAAAAAAATAGGTCTCTAGAATGGGTACCCCCTTTCATTTTTAGCGTTCTGTACCCAAAGGGTAAAATGGGACCCTATTACTAAGACTTCGCTGTCCGTCCGTCTGTCTGTTTGTCTGTCCGTCTGTAACTAGGCTGGCTGTGTCTCATGAACCGTGATAGTTAGACATTTGTTTTTTTTACAAAAGATGTATTTCTGTTGCAGCAATAGAAAAAAATAATGAAAATAAATAAAAGTTAAAGACAGCGGAGCCTTAGAAATAGGGTCCCGTTAGCAACCTTTCGATACGAAACCCTAAAAGTAACAAAACAAACTCCTACGCAACACGTGTTTAAAAGAAGGTTTACTAATAAGAAAACTTGTTGTTTTACATACATACATACCTACATAAACTCACGCCTTTTTCCCATGAGGGTAGGCAGAAACTACAGAACGCCACCTGCTACGATCCTTACATACTCCTTTCGCCTTTTCCACGTTCATATATCTCGTCATACAAGCACGCCGGTTACGAGTACTGCGCACCTGACCTTTCTGTGTTGTTGTTTTCAGGACACAATAACGCTGTCGTTCATTAGCAGCCAGCTAACGTCACTGAGTTATGAGTTCTGGTTGTACGGAGTTTGGAAGGACACGCCCGGCCTGGTGGAACTCAACTCTCACTACCGACTTTGTTAATAACATACTTAGTGTTCAATAAACAGAGTGATTTAATTTTAATCTTAATCTAAATGAACGACCGTACGGTCGCACGTCTTGTAACCGGCCAAGTGCGAGTCGTACTTGCACGAAGGGTCCCGTATAATATTTAACGCAAATTCCGAAATAAAATTACGTTTCTTGTTTTAGGGGCCCGGTACAGAAACGTATTTTATTTAATTTTGTTTTGTCGTTAAAGCTACCTTATTATTATGTAATAATAAGGTAAGAAATTTTCACACAATTGTATATGTACAGTATATTGTATATTACCACACATGATGTGAAATTTCTCTATATAATACGGTTCAACAGTTACAGCCCTGTGACACACGGACAGATAGCCGAGTCTTAGTGATGGGGTTCCGTTTGGCATCTTTAATGGATGGGACCCTAAAAAATGGTTTGTCATGGTGGACAAGTTCCCGCCGTTGGCGATCCAATAACAGTCTGGAACGCGGATCAAGCGTCAAGCGAATATGGGGCTCCCGAACCATGGAACCACGAAATCAATAATGGGCTTTTAGGCGGTAAGAATCCGACATAACCCTCCGTTTTCCCCAGACCGAGGGTATCCCTGAGGACTTTAAGCCTTAATAGAAATTTCTATTCCTTTTTGCAATTTTATATCATTAATGAATATAAAGCTTATAATAGTCGTAAAAGAGATTTTTCTCGTTGATAAATTTACAATTTATCGCTTTACCTCTCAGCCATTTTAGTTCAAGTTTAAGTTAGCAAATTTTCCGTTTTTCATCACGACATGACAGCGTTATTCCGTTTTCCGTCGCGGCGTTTGAGTCGGTTTTACTGCCAAGGTGCGCTAAAAGAAGTTTTATATATAAAAAAAAGGTGTTTTAAACTTGTAAGTAGGTATGTTGTACTAAACTGTAGTTTTATGACACCGGTTACAGGCATGTCAACAAAAGACTTAGGTATCCAGGGTCGTAAAGTAAACATAGTTGAACGTTTATTAGAAACCGATGGAAGTCTTCGATTGAAACTAAACTTTTTAAATTAAATTACATTTGAAAACATCCGTCCGTTTCCAAGAAAACTTAAACTACATCTGACAACCCTATCCATCTCTTTTATTGACTGTTGGTACGTACCTACTCCCATTGATAGATTGCCAAAGCTAAGCTGCGATTGTGCAACGCGTGGTTTGTCCGCAAACGTAACATGCATTGCTCTAACGTCCTCATCACAAAAAGTCACCCCAAACCTCCAAGCGGCGGCAGCGGCGCACCGCGAAGGGAGTTGTTAGCTTGGCTAATGGGTAGCTAAATTAATCTCTAGTGCGCCAAACAAAAAAAAAACTCTTTGGCTGTGGTGTATTATTTTTGATATCATTGCACAAATATCGTTCAAGTACGAGTCGAACTTGCACACGAAGGGTTCCGTACCATTGTAGAAGATATAACAGTATTGCCCTCATATGTAGAATTGAGCCAAAAACGCAAAAAAAAAATAGGTCTCTAGAATGGGTACCCCCTTTCATTTTTAGCGTTCTGTACCCAAAGGGTAAAATGGGACCCTATTACTAAGACTTCGCTGTCCGTCCGTCTGTCTGTTTGTCTGTCCGTCTGTAACTAGGCTGGCTGTGTCTCATGAACCGTGATAGTTAGACATTTGTTTTTTTTACAAAAGATGTATTTCTGTTGCAGCAATAGAAAAAAATAATGAAAATAAATAAAAGTTAAAGACAGCGGAGCCTTAGAAATAGGGTCCCGTTAGCAACCTTTCGATACGAAACCCTAAAAGTAACAAAACAAACTCCTACGCAACACGTGTTTAAAAGAAGGTTTACTAATAAGAAAACTTGTTGTTTTACATACATACATACCTACATAAACTCACGCCTTTTTCCCATGAGGGTAGGCAGAAACTACAGAACGCCACCTGCTACGATCCTTACATACTCCTTTCGCCTTTTCCACGTTCATATATCTCGTCATACAAGCACGCCGGTTACGAGTACTGCGCACCTGACCTTTCTGTGTTGTTGTTTTCAGGACACAATAACGCTGTCGTTCATTAGCAGCCAGCTAACGTCACTGAGTTATGAGTTCTGGTTGTACGGAGTTTGGAAGGACACGCCCGGCCTGGTGGAACTCAACTCTCACTACCGACTTTGTTAATAACATACTTAGTGTTCAATAAACAGAGTGATTTAATTTTAATCTTAATCTAAATGAACGACCGTACGGTCGCACGTCTTGTAACCGGCCAAGTGCGAGTCGTACTTGCACGAAGGGTCCCGTATAATATTTAACGCAAATTCCGAAATAAAATTACGTTTCTTGTTTTAGGGGCCCGGTACAGAAACGTATTTTATTTAATTTTGTTTTGTCGTTAAAGCTACCTTATTATTATGTAATAATAAGGTAAGAAATTTTCACACAATTGTATATGTACAGTATATTGTATATTACCACACATGATGTGAAATTTCTCTATATAATACGGTTCAACAGTTACAGCCCTGTGACACACGGACAGATAGCCGAGTCTTAGTGATGGGGTTCCGTTTGGCATCTTTAATGGATGGGACCCTAAAAAATGGTTTGTCATGGTGGACAAGTTCCCGCCGTTGGCGATCCAATAACAGTCTGGAACGCGGATCAAGCGTCAAGCGAATATGGGGCTCCCGACCCATGGAACCACGAAATCAATAATGGGCTTTTAGGCGGTAAGAATCCGACATAACCCTCCGTTTTCCCCAGACCGAGGGTATCCCTGAGGACTTTAAGCCTTAATAGAAATTTCTATTCCTTTTTGCAATTTTATATCATTAATGAATATAAAGCTTATAATAGTCGTAAAAGAGATTTTTCTCGTTGATAAATTTACAATTTATCGCTTTACCTCTCAGCCATTTTAGTTCAAGTTTAAGTTAGCAAATTTTCCGTTTTTCATCACGACATGACAGCGTTATTCCGTTTTCCGTCGCGGCGTTTGAGTCGGTTTTACTGCCAAGGTGCGCTAAAAGAAGTTTTATATATAAAAAAAAGGTGTTTTAAACTTGTAAGTAGGTATGTTGTACTAAACTGTAGTTTTATGACACCGGTTACAGGCATGTCAACAAAAGACTTAGGTATCCAGGGTCGTAAAGTAAACATAGTTGAACGTTTATTAGAAACCGATGGAAGTCTTCGATTGAAACTAAACTTTTTAAATTAAATTACATTTGAAAACATCCGTCCGTTTCCAAGAAAACTTAAACTACATCTGACAACCCTATCCATCTCTTTTATTGACTGTTGGTACGTACCTACTCCCATTGATAGATTGCCAAAGCTAAGCTGCGATTGTGCAACGCGTGGTTTGTCCGCAAACGTAACATGCATTGCTCTAACGTCCTCATCACAAAAAGTCACCCCAAACCTCCAAGCGGCGGCAGCGGCGCACCGCGAAGGGAGTTGTTAGCTTGGCTAATGGGTAGCTAAATTAATCTCTAGTGCGAACCACGTGTTTGTGTTCCATTTTGACACATATCTGATGGGGTGTAAAGAGACAAATCACATAGCTACCCGTTACTCTCGCATTCAAAATTTTAGCAATAATTATTGTTGAGGTACCTACTGCTTTTTTTTTGTGTGAAGCGCGACTGCCGACCATTAGGTCTTGGGTTCGATCCCCAGGTCGGGCAAGGTATTATTGGGTTTTTCCATTAGTATTTTTCAGCAGCGTCATCTGGATTTGTGCCCGGTTAATGGCACCAGGTTCGCCCCCTATTACATGGGACTTAACAGGTTAAATGTGGGTGTACTAATGGGTACACCTCTGCCTAACCCTTCGGGGATTAAAGGCGTGATGTTATATTATGAAAAATATATAGTACAGTATTTAAAGTTTAGTTATAACATGTAAAACTCGTTTTCGCTAAAAACATTGAAACTTTTTTGACTTGCAATATCTCCGTAAACACTTATGATGACAAACAAAGTTACTTTCGCATTTATAATATTAGTATGTATGCATAAAGTTAAAGTACCTACCTATTAAACACAATGAAAAACTCCGCTTTCATCCTAGCATTATTAAGATGAAAGCCTTTCAACCGAACGAAACCTGAACATTATCCGAACTCGACACACCTGTTATTCACAAAAATAACTCTCATTTCAAATATCTCGCTCCTTTATCCAATCTGAATTCGTCACAGCGTCATAAACGAGGTTTATTGTAGATCTAATGCCACCTGAGACATGTCTAGACTTGCTATAAAACATACATACCTACTACATGGGTTGCTAGAATTTAATTTTGTTTTATTTGAAGTGTTTGTTTGTATAAGGGAAATACAGGGACGAAAATGGGAATTCGTAGAAGTTTGTGGGGAATAGAGAAGGAGGTCTTTGCTAATGCAGCCTGGATATTATAATACTTTAAAAGCTTACTTAGACAGTGCGAGAAATATCGTACACGTTGTGGTACATTTCCGTTGATTATTAGTCACTTATGACACGAAAGCCGCGCGGTCCCGCAATGTACGGCAAAATGCACGATATTTCTCGCATCGTTTAATAAAGCTTAATAGACAATGAAAACAACTGGCCAAGTGTGAGTTGGACTAGCTCAAGAAGGGTTCCGAACCACCGTACAGGAAACATGCGATTGCTCGTAATATTACGAGTAATCGCCGAAAAACATGTTTCCTGTACCATATAGAGATAATGTTTAATTAGTTATAAGATTTGTTGTTACTTATAGCGGCCAAAGTACACAAAAAATAGCGCTCAAAGTGTAAAAAAATAATATAATAATACCAGCCTATTACTGTCCCACTGCAGGGCAAAGGCCTCTTCTCATACAGAGAAGGCACGAGCATTGATCACCACGCTTGCTCAAGGCGGATTGGCGATTTCAGACTTATATTAATTATAAGTCCAGGTTTCCTCACGATGTTTTCCTTCACCGATGTCAATGATGTCCAAGATAAACTTTAGAAAGTACATATTAATCGAAAAAGTCACATTGGTACTTGCCCGGATTCGAACCCACAACTTCATGCATGAGAGGCGGGCGCCAGTCCACTGGGAAAAATCAAGTGTCTGACAAAGACAGATAGCAGAGCCTATTTATCTAGTCATGTGTTCCTCTTTGTGTACGGACTTTAAAAATCTCATTTGTGCATTAAATGTTGGAAAAGAAAACAATATGAAATATACATATCGTCTTGGCGGGGGCACTACCATGCCCCCCGATAGAGGTGCTTGGAAGATTTTTCAAATTTATTGTTCGTCTCGGGCAACGAAAATCCTATAAGTTCTAAGTATTAAATATGTTGGCGAGAACGCTGTTTATCGGCGCTATAGTAACATAGCGATGATCTATCTTTCGGCGGAAGCGACCAGATTAATTTCACGTTTATGAAACTTGAAACTATAAATTATACTCACAACCAACTGCCGTTAGTCCAGGGGTATGGTCGCCGTGTCTCGTTCCTCTCCTCAGCCAGAATCCACACCAGAGCAGCCAGCAGTACCAGAAACCGGAACACACCGGACGACGCCATATTGTATTCAAGATGGCGGCCGTCACATCATTGAACTGTCACTTGATACACATTTTTTGTTCGTACTTTTAAAAGTTTTTGATATATGAAAATATGCTAGAGTTTATTTTGTTGTAATCCTATAAAATTAAGTAAAAGCAGAAAAAAATTAAGATTAAATTAAATCTGATCCTATTAGAAAAGTTACTGAAAAGTGTGAAACTTTATATAGTGACGTTTGGTATAAATAGGACCACACTACAGCCAGGATTAAAATGATGTAACGTAAGTAACTTTTTAAAAGGTCGATGGGATAGCTGTGTTTCTACAGCAGTGGTTATAAACCTGTGGTCGTGGGTTCAGCGCATTGATGGACCAGGGTGGTGGTCCCTGAAAGCACCTGGAGTGGTCCGCGGCGTTATCATACCATTATTAAATAACATCGCGTCTTAGAAGCAACACAAAACTCTTGGTTTCAAATAATTTTATAGAGCTAAAATTTCATCTTAAAGCTGTTTAAGGATTCTCTGGGATTCCGGGTCCACGGCAACACAAAAGTTTCGTCAAATAGTCCGACACTAAAAGATTAAGAACCACTGAACTACAAATTACTCAGAGTTTCTTGCTAAAGTAAAAACTAATCTTCTTAATCCGAGTGTGGCTTGCGATGTGGCCTTAGTGCTAAGATATAAATCTAGATGTGTACTGAGTAAGTATATTCGATAGATAAGTCGATACTAGTGGGTGGACGTTGTAGGATAAGATAGAGTAAAGCTCGTCTGTTTGTCGTTGGAAATAGACCTGTGTAGGACACGATTACTTCGATAATGCTGTCGACCTTTTTTTAAGATGTAGGTAACGGTAGGACCACACGTTTCTTTATTATGAAAGAAAGAAAATAAATAATTTTCTTTGGTAAATATTGTCCCAAAAAGCCCTTCTTTAAATTTCGACTTTTAATTTTATTCAGTAACTTGACAGTTCAAAGAAAAATAAAGTTATCATACTACAATTAATAGTGTTGGGGTAGTGAACGATTTTGCGTAAGAAACGAATGATAAGTACATTATTTAAGTTCATTCAATATCGTTCATTCTTACACCACCTCACTATCTTTTTTTTGTCAAAACTTGGTCGAAATATAGGCAAAAACATGCGTTACGAAGCTACCCAAAAAAAAATTATGAATAAATACTACTAAACCAAGGGTTCCCAAAGTTAAGGAGCTATCCTGAGGGAGGGCGTCGCGTGACGAACCCCTGCTCTATACAAAACAAATTAGGAGTCTGTTTTAAACGTCAAATGTCAGCTTTTTACTTCATCTTTACAAAACAAACAAACAAATAGACAGACAGTCAGACGCATTTATATAAACATTCATATATTATGAATATAATAAAAAATATTCATCAAAATCCGACTATTTACTTACTTAGATAAGTACGTAGTCGGATAATGATGAACATTTTTATTGAGTTCCAATTCCTTCATATCTTTTGTCCCATTTTTTATTGGAAACTAAAAGCATAAATATATTTTTTTTAATCATAATATTTAATGTTTTAGGAACGCATTTTCAGATGTGTAAATGTAAAAATAAACATACCAAAATTTATGATAGCAAAAAGAAAATTTGTACTATTACTATGCAATATCTAAAAAAATCCATTAACCTTAGATTTATAAACAGTCGAATGTCATTGCCCTTTGAAAAGGTAATCTAATACATCGCTAATTGGACTTCTTTGTAAGTATTTTTTAATCGGATATTCATTATACCACAAAAAATACAATGATTGTTTATGTTTTTTAAGGAAAATCGTTATAATCGGATTGTGAAGCAATTAAGAATAAGAATATACCTAGGTGTGTTATCTTCAAAAGAATAATACTTTGACTAGGTAGGTGCCCTATAATACTTATTGGTTTCTAGAACACATTAAAAAAGAAACGATATAAATTATTATCTTGGTTCCCGCCATCTGTACGGTTAGATCTAGATTACGCAACGGATTTTAATGCGGTTTTCATCAATAGATAGAGTGATTCAAGAGGAGAAGATATAGATATAGTAAGTATCAACATTGCAAACGTGCGAATCCGGGGCGGATCGCTAGTTTATAATTAAATTGGTGTGTAATAATCATCATGTATAAATATCAAAATATTAGCTTTTTACTAAATGTTAATCTTAATGTTTACAAGAACAAATACCAAAATAACTATAATTTTGGTCTATCATTCTGTCTGTCTGTTTGTTCCAGCGAATCTCCGAAACGGCTGGATACATTTTGACGGGACTTTCACAGGCTTCACAAAACTGAATATTGTTCTACGCAAATCAGAAACCTTAACTGACATTTACTCGAACATAGTCGCGAACATAAGTTAGTACTTTAATAATAAAATTGAGAAGAAATTAAATAAATACGAGAGAACTAGAAACGCACACTGCATAAATAAACAGAAAGCGATTCTTCTTCACCGGTACCAATTAAAAGCTTTTCAAGGATAAAATAATCAACAAAATCTACATAAACGATAGTAAGGTACTAGCTACCAGCTACGAATCGTCGCCAAGTGAACGCTTATAGTCGAACTACATAATATGTGCATTAGATACTGATAATTTATAGAAAGCCTTTGAGGAGATAAGATAACCGGCAAGATCGGATGATATTTATTAGTTCAAGAGAGCTTAAGGTGTTACTGTTTGTAGGGCACACACTGTAAATGGGGGACCAGCTCATAAAAGAATTACAATGTATGTAGGGTAAACGAGAACAAAAGACACTCAGTGAAGAGAATATATGGGTTATTCTAGCTTCTGCTTGCGACTTCGTCTTTGTCAAAGTTGATTTTTCCATACAAAGTTTGGACCCCCGATATATAAAAGTGAAAGGTCACACTCAATTATTCATCACGAAAGGTCGAAAACCGCTTGACTTATAAAGATGAAATTTGGCAGAGAGGTAGTTTATACTTAGTAGACGACCGCTAAGAACGGACTATTCAAAATTCAATGAAATCCTGCCGGGGTTGCGGGACTTCTTAACAGGATACCGTCGCCCCGAAACGTAAAGGGCAACAGAAGGAACAGGGTGGTTTTTAGTCAGTAAAAGTCTGACAGTCTCATTTGATGATTTTTACCACATTAAAAAAAATGGAGATGAAATGGTGGTCGAAAATTTGTATTTGACTTTGACGCGGTCGAAGTTAGTTTAATAAATAAATAATATCGTATCGTCGTCGTATCGCTGACAAAAAAGCGTTTTTAAATCGTTCGTCTTCCATAAAGATATTAGTTACGCTTTTGACTATTGTATTGTGTTCGAAATTCAAATTATTAGGGGCGGCGTGACAACAGACTTTTGGGTTCCGAGATTATACGTTGAAGAATTTAATTCATACATAATTATTATTTTGAAAAAAGAATTGAGTGTGTTCTATTTTGTGTCCGTTTTGTTAATGTGTGCCGAAGTTGACTTCTTTGTCAATGTTGTATTGTCTAAATTACTAATTTAATTTAAGTTCAAATAGTAAAATTAAGAATTAATTTTGTTTTAATAAACTACAATTAAGTTTAGTTTCATTAATATTGAAGACTAGCTTACGTTCGCGAATTCGTTTGCGTGATGAATATCGATTATCACAGGCTTTCATTTTTTTTCGCGGAGTCCTATTACTTTTTTTTTTTTAAAGTAGCCTAAGTTAATCGTTATAATATCATCTATCTGCCAATAAAATGATATGAAACGTATAACGTTAAAAAAACATTTTTTTTTAAGCTTTTTGAATATTAACGTTACTTAACAACAACAAACTTAGTTTTCCTATTAGAGCTTAAATTATGACAGTTAATATTCTGATCGTAAAACATGATTTTAAAATAATGTTAGCCATTACAGCAAAGTCTAATTAGCGCCGGTTAATAACGTAGATAGCGAACTTAAGATCAATCATTGTAAACTTGTTTAACTTAACCGCAACTTGTAAAGTTAAGTTGTAAGTAGTTAAGTTATTCGTGTATTTTTTTTATTGTTAAGTACTACACTAATCTACACTTCGTTAGATATAGTATTTATAATATTATACATTGCTATTAATAGGTACAATGTTATCAAGTTATGCTTTTACGTGAATTAATATCCATTTTGGATTACTTAATTGAGGTTTTTCTAAGACGACTCACTGACCGTGTTTTTAATTAAAATTGGAACAGATTAAATCATCTTCTATTTACCTAATGCCATCATCTAATAAGATTTAGGTACTGGGTTAAACGACAGTGCAACTCCACAAAAAGTGTTTGCAACAACTAAGTAAGAGTTAAGTTATAACACAACTTAACAAAAACCTCACACATAAATGATACAGATATGAGCACTACACTTAAAATTAAACATTCCACTACCATATCAAAGAAAAAAATCAAAACAAAAAGTTTGCACTCGCTAACTTAACCCGCAAACTCAACTTAACTGTCACTTAAGTTAAAAAAAACGTAACATTATACATCACTGTTAACTTGGACACCGTTTGATTGTTATTGTTTGTGTTATCTTCGAATTAAGTTACGATTTAAGTTAGATTTAAGTTGCGTTAAGCACGGGCGTGCAGGCTGCGCGGATGACGAAGGCTGACTGGCCACAGCAGCCTCAACTTGAATAAGTAACTTGGCTTAACTTAGCGATAAAGGCGAGCGCTCACTTGCGGAGATTATCTCGGTAACCTTTGGTATTCTGGGATTGATTTAATCTATAAAACTTTTCATAAAGCGTTGCAATGGATAGATATAGTTAAGTGGATAAGGTTATAGACCTCTACAATATAGTCTTCTATAAGTAGAGTATGTTTAGTTAAACGAGGGACGTGCTTTTTGAGAGTCTTGTAGGTGCTCATGAAAATGATTACGTTTACTACGAGATTAATCCAGAAATCGTGGAAGAAATCAGCTGATTTATATAATATTTTCAGTTATGTAATGCGAAGTCTTTTTTCCCCTCGCTGCGCCACTGGATAAGGATCCACACCAGTTAAGCTAATTTCTTATTTGTGTTAATTAAGTACTAACACTAGTCTTTTAGAAATTATATTATACTAACCCTTTGGACTCTTGTCTGAATTAAACGATTTGAGTTTGAATTTGATTTGAATAATATGTCTTATCAACATCACTTAGAACGATAGTATCAAGGCGTAAAATGAAATATTTTAGCAAAATAGGTATATATCATATTATACTAGATTCAATCCTTTTTTTTTTGTGTATGACGTTCAAAATTGCCTTATTGGCCTAATTGAAATAAATGATTTGACTTTGACTTTACTAATTATTTTCAAAAGTTTTTTTTTTATATGAAGTTTGTTACGAAGTATTATCTTGTAGTTATTAAATCTTTTCTTTCTTTGGTGTCCTATTATAGGTACTTTTAAGGTACATATATTTCTCTGTATTTTATAAGTGATGATTTGTATCCGGCTGTCAGTCTTTACTATTCTTTATTTGTTTTTTTTTTAGCCGTTAGTCTTCCATATTAATTTAAAAAAAAAAAAAAATCGTTAACAGACCATTTTTTCTAAAATAATTTTCTTCAATCTTTAACGAAACCAACAATTGTATTTATTTATGTATTGTAAAACAATACATAATAAACACAAACTGTTAGATGAAAATGTAAAAATTTTACCAGACAACATATGTGAATGGTAAATTAAAGTGCCGCTTTTGTGATTCTGATTTTAAATCACCTTAAGTAGATGTTTTAAAAAATATTCGAATATATTATATAATATAATTCAAACAATAATTATTTGAAAAGTGATGAGATTTACAGTTGGACTCTCGGAATATAAATTTTGTTATTATTCCCTTTATTCGGTAGTGATTGCGTCAGCATTTAACCTGAACACTATTTGTTTATACTTTCATCAAATAGAAAGAAGAGAAACTAAATAAACAAAACAAAAAATAAACAAAAATCAATCAATAACAATCTAATAGAAAACTAATCAATGAGAAACATTCTAACGTTCCAAGCGCAGTTCTAATCGGAGGTACCAGGCGCGCAGAACATCGAGGAGGTTAGCTCTAACGAAGTTGTGTTAATGTTCTAAATACACGCGATATCTAATGCAAATGTGCGCCACTGTCAATCTGTGACGTGGAGTTATTACTGTATTCTCTTGTACATGTAGGTTTAACAACCAGGGGCTTATAAATCTTAGCGTTTACAGGTAATAAGAAAAAGTTTATTCTTAAATAAATTACCCAGTGTAGCCATTTTCTGACAATAAATGATGAGAAAACGGACGAAACCGTAGAAAAATACTATGCTCTTTTCTGACAATAAATGATGAGAAAACGGACGAAACCGTAGAAAAATACTATGCTCTAAATTCTGAAGTACCAGGCATTCATAGAACTTGTTGACATTGGTAAAGAAAAATAAATAGCACCTACGGGATATGCTGTGAATACATTTAAATGATAGTTTCTACATTATATATGAGGACATTTTTTATGTCTTTACACGTTTTTAAAATGTACTACACTTAAAGAAGAAAGGCCATTATTTTATAAAAATATATAATCTATAGTAATAATAATAATTAATGTATGAACGTGGATGAGGCGAAAGGAGTATGTTAGGATCGTAGCAGGTGGCTTTCTGTGGTTTCTGCCTACCCCCATGGGAAAAGTGAGTTTATGTATTTATGTATGTCTACACTAATATTATGAAAAGAAATAAAGAAAGAAAGCTAGTTTATCTATAACTCCAGGTTTCCTCGCAATATTTTCCTTCACCATGTTGAACAAGATTAAATTAGAAAGCACATAGGAATTTAAAAAGTGTCATTGAGACTTGCCCGGTATCGAACCCACAACCTAATTTGTAGGCATCAGCATTCAGCATTTACCACGCCACTGGGCCATCACGACATCAATTACTTGCTTTTGACAAAATAAAGTCAAAGTCAAATTCAAATCAATTATTTCAACTAGGCCATTATAATGCACTTTTGAACGTCTACAAGAAAAAGAGGAATTATTCTAGTTGCCTAGTTGAACAGAAATCTAAGTTAGGTTTCTCTTAAACCCACAGCATCATATTCACGCACCTTGTCCCGCTAGAGCGAGTCGATTGAGTCTGTTGCCTCACGAGTATTTGCTATAAACTCTAATCGTTTTATTCTGTTTAATATTTACTTACTATCAAGTACTTACAGCGACTTACGGTTGTACATTTGTACAGGGATGGACTTAGCAGGTAGGTATTTCATTTTATTAAGTTATTTGAAAAAGGCGTAGGTAAGTTTATGTTAGTAAGTAGTTGTAAAAACTACTGTACCGTTGTCTATCTGTCCTTTCGTCCGTCTGTCACGGAGCTGTGTCTTGAAACTGTCATGTCGCATGTCTTGAGTTAACTGAGAATTTAGAATTAGTACCCTGGAAGTCGTGTCCAACTTTTTTTCCTTATTTATTTATTATACTCTTAAAAATATTACCAATCATGTCTTTGGTAAACGTTGATATTATTTTTTCATCTGAGATATTCTAAATACCTCTCTGTGGCACTCAACATTTTGTACACCGGTACGCGTTCACTTGAGCCTCTATGGATGCTGTTATCAAATAATAATACTTAGCCGACGCACGCCGAGTACAACGCATCTAAAAACAATATTATTTTTCTATGCACCACTTAGAAAACAATTAGGCAATTGTCTTAGTTAACTTTCTAATAACATCTCTTTCATTAACAAACGTCGTAGAAATGAATTTGAATAACTAATAAGGCATAAAAAGGTTTGGTGTGGCGACTGCCCATCGGAAATCGTAGTGTAGTAATCGTAGGGCAGGTCCCAATACAGTGGATCCTCGAATTGAAAGTCGCGGGAATTTCTTGTATGCTGACAACGACAGTCGGGGCTTTCAAGAGTGGTTGTTGTAATTCTTGAGGAAAGGGGGAAAAGTGAGATAACGACGCTTTCCTGACGCTATCAGTGAACATTTTCGGTCTAGAATTTTTGTAAAAATATACAGATGTTCACTGCAAATAAAGAAGCCCAGTGGGGGAATAACTAGAATATTCACTTTTAGTTTCTGGTATGTCAAAACATGCTAGGATAATTGATTATAGCGCCATCTGTCTGTCAACCAAATTATTATTCTAATTCTTGATAAAAGCGCCATCTATGATGTTTATAGTTAACTATTTAGTGAAGTGGGTATTGTGTCATTGAAAAAGTTTTACTACTCGCCACTAGGTGGCGCTATTACAATGTGACACGTTGTCTCTATTCACCACTAGATGGCGGTACAAGGGTAAATAATATACGTTATTATTTTCTGCCAAATTATCACACTGTTATTTTGGCTGGAAATATCTTACATGACACAAAAATAAAAAATAATATCACTAGGTTCATATTTTTAGTTTACCCAATTAAAGTGATCGCATTAAATTCTGTGATTGTATGCAGAATAGCGATAACTCATTTGGTAACTCATAAATTCCAAAGAGGAGTACCTACTTAGGTAAAGCAAACTCTACTTTATTGGTGTATAGGCGGTAGAAGGACTCCATTCTGAACACACATCTTTCATTCAAAACAGAGGAATTATGAAGCATATAACATAATAAAGGATAAAGGTAGTTTGGCTAAAAAATATGTATGGCACCTACCTACCTAAACGTACAATTATTAGTAGATTTTTTTTAACAAGCCCTCACATGATATTTCATATTTACGTGTTAGTTTTATTACAAGTTAAGTCGAGATCGGAACCTTATGGGTACTCTCAGGTAGGCGGTAAAAAGCGATCACAAAAAATTTGCTCCAAGCATCCTGTTTGCTAAAAAAAGAACCTTATACTTAATCGCGAGGTAAGACTCGCTGTGACGATGAAATTTTTATATTTAAGATAAAATGTATGATTTGTTGCTTTATGTGCATATTTTTTCCGTGTAAAAAGTTTTCTTGAAACATTAACTAGTAGGTACCTATTAATGTGTTGGTGCCAAATATCCATAGCAGCAGATCGTTTTGTAGTTTTTGAAAATGGCGGACAAAGGACCAACAGATACGAAGGACCAGTTTTGAATCAAAGAAAAATCTAAAATCTAAAAAAAGTTTGTAAAGAAAAATGTACATTGTTTTAAAATGTTCAAATATTTTATTTAATACTAACTTCCGCCCGTGACTTCGTCTGCGTAGGCTTCAGACTAAGTCAAAGTCTTAAATCATACCAAGGGAACACAATAACGGAATAAAGGATACTCAGTCTTATATATTTATATTAATTTAGCTGCAAAAGTAAATACCATCCATACATCCATCCTCTCAAACGTTCACGTTTATAATAGTAGTAGGGCGAGCTAGAAAAAATCCTAGATACTAGGTAGTTATGTATTTATGGACAGGCTTAGCCGCGAGCTAAAGTTATTCCTCATAAAACGCAAAAGTAAGTTAATAAGTAGGTACTAGCTAATATTATAAATACAGGTTGTGTTTGTCTGCCTTTATAATAAATAAATATAGGTTTAAGTAAACTCATAATCATGAGAAAAAAACAACCTTGTCTTCAAAAGTGTTTTCAAGATTTTAAATACTATAGCTTCTGCCCTCGACTTCGTCCGCGTGGTTTTTACACCCGCATTAAGTTACTGCTCTGCTCCCGTGGATCGTAGCGTGATGCTATGTAGCGTATATTATTCTTCATAAATCTGGCTATCAGATACTTATTTTTTTTTAAATTGACTGGTATTTTCTGAGAATAGCGCGTTTAAACAAACAAAAAAACTCTTCAGAATTATAATACAAATATTAGGTAATGTATAAATTGATTTCACAAAGCGATACTGAACATGTATTTTCTGTATCCAATTGTCAGCGTCCATACTACGTTGAAAACACCGGTTCTCGTCAGATCACCGAAGTTAAGCAACATCGGGCGCAGTCAGTACTTGGATGGGTGACCGCCTGGGAACACTGCGTGACGTTGACTTTTTAATTTTAGATGGAAAACAGTTACAGTTGGCTGTGCTTTTTGTAGGAAAGTCGCATGTGCAATTGTGCATTGCAGATTGAAGGAGATTACTTATTTTTAACTGTTTATAAAAATTTTTTGGTTCTACATCTCTGCTGGTACATATTTTGTTTGTACCTTATATATTATATTCGTTTAATTTTACATATATGTACTTAGATACTTAGTTGTGATGTTATTTTATATTATTTGGATAAGAACATATTAGGTATGGTGGTGCATGGTAGATATATTTTTAATGAAAAAGATGTGATATAAGGTAGTTTAAAGGTACGGTAAAGTGGAAAAACAACTTCTTCTGCGATTTTGTAACTCCTTTGTCACATTCCGAATGTAACGGAACTCTCATGGGATTCTTAAAGTGTGACTCTTAACGCCTGCAGTACAAAAATTGTATCCTACATTAATAAGCCAAGTCTCTGACAGAGAATTTTGATCTTTATTGCCTATACATTAAGGTTAATTTACTTATTGCCCATTGTTCGTCAGTATTCAATCGAAAGTTTAGTCGCTTTAGTTGCTAAAGGACCAAAAAAACCGCTCATGTGTGAATCCAGAGTCTCGTCCTACCATCGATCATATCGTTCCAAACTTCAAAAAGAGTTTAATATAGTAATACACACTCTGTGAAAATTTGAGGTGTCTAACTAATACGATTCAAAAGATTCAACTCTAAGGCAGACGGACAGACACACAGCAGAGTCTTAGTAATATAGTCCCTTTTGGCACCCTTGGGGTACTTAACCCAAAAAGCGTAGATTCTATACACATGCGTGTAAAAGGACCAAAAAAAAATTAATTTTCTGGTTTGCGTTCATCCCGATAGTAAACATCTCAATAGTAAATATTGCCTAGAACACTGGTTATGGAATAGTCGCAAAAGAAAAATAACTAGTACATGAAGCTATTACCTTATTACAGTATTTACTTGAGGCGTTATTCTCCGTCCGGTGTCATTGCTGACGAGTGTGCCTGCAGGCTATATAACATGCTCTAGTACTTATTAAACACACTTGTTGTCGTCGACAATAAGAAAATTATAAATGTTACATCGCATCGCTGGCACTAGCCGTAGCGGGGGTGACTGCACAAGGTGAGTGTGCACCAGAGGTGCCTTTGATTCCCGGACTTTGACAAATTTTACTAAATTATTTAAAAACTAAATTATCTAATTAATATTATAAAAGAAGATGAGTCAGAGTGGAAAAGTCAACATTCTGGGTTTATCATAAAAAGTACTAAGGTGTCAGAAAGTGAAGGGTTCACTCATGCACTCAAACAGAGTACAACCCGAATTGATAGGCAAATTCTAAATTAACGTGAGCGAAGCCGCGGGGGGAAAGCTAGTGAAAAATAAATTAGAATAAATAAAAATAGAATGCATATGTGTTGTTTGTCAGATTCACCAAATACGGAAGGTAGGTATGTAAAACGAAATTTTAATTACATTTTGCACACTAAATAGTTTTAAATAACAGTTGGTGCATCAACATAATGCCTTACCTACCGACCTGTTAATAACAAAACGAAACAAGCGCTCGTTACAATAAAGTAATTCAATTTAGAGTTCTCCAAAACTTTCAAAGCGATTGATATTAATGTGATAACTTTAGCAAAGTTAGAAGATGTTATAAAATAAATAACAGTAGTTTATAAGGGACAGTCTCGTATTTCCGGTTCCAAGTACGTAGGTAAGCCGTTCTCTTGAACTGTGGAAACCTTTTCTCACGATCTACTTTACGATTGATCTGCTTGCATCATAACGGGGAATATTAACTACAATTTTAATACTTTTGTGCAATTAATAATATTAATTGATCGATTTTGACGTAGAAATCTATAAAAATATTATAGTTTAAGTCGATTTGTGAATTTAAAGCTTTAATTTCTAAAAGACCAATTTCAATTGTATGGAAGGACCAATCATTCTTTATTTGAAAGAAGGACCACGCAGGCCCGTTAATTTTCTAAACGGTTCGGCTCGATCGCCAACTCGCTCGCGTTCCATTCTGGAACACGTTTCAATTCGAAATTCATATTTGGAACGCTCGCAACCGGTCGCCCTTGTAATAGTTGGCTGGTGTTATCAAAAAGCCAATTTATCCTGGCCTGTGTCACAACATGGAGGTCTTCTTAAGTGTATGGGGATAAGGAACGTCGAGTCAGTTGACAGGGATCTTTATAAACTGGTCGCAAGTCGTCGGCAAGTGCACCGCGAACGAAAATATACGTCGCGCCGAGTTGTTTTGCCGCCTTATCACTGAGGTCAAAGATTGCCTAGTTTGAGCGATTCAAGTATTGTGCCTATAATTTCTAAGACTTCTTGAGAAAAAGAGTAGTACCTTATCGATTTATTTTACCACTTATTTCAATGTATGATCCAGACACCGTTGTCGGAGAGGATTATGTAATAAGATGCTTATCATAAAATAAGACTTTGAATTTTAATGAATAATGTTTTGCTGTCGAAACTTAAAACACCATTCGACTGGTTCAAGCAAAGGCTATTTAAAATACTAAAGTATTTATTATATAAGATGGGTATCAAGATTGTCCTTTAGGTAAGTAGGTATAATGCAAACGCATTACCTATCTGCGCGGCTACTTGGTATAGCGCGCGGGCGTCGGGGGCCGCGCGGGGCGAAGGCGGGCTCTCGGCCCGCCAACTTAAAAATGCCGCCGCAGAGCCTCCGAATCGATACGACGCGCGTCACGTGCCGGCGACCGCGACCAATAGCCGCGCTCGGGCGGCCGCGGGGCGCCGCGGGGGGGCGGCACTCTCCACCGAGCGCCAGTACACGAGGACCAACCGCGCGGGACGGACGTACGCCGCGCGCGCTTCCCACTATACGAGTTTCACCGAAAACCGGTCCGATGCATCGTGACATGTTATAGTGTGCAGTGACGCCGCTATGAGTGCGTGGACGGAGGAAGTGATGTCCTGGCGGGACGATCGGCTTGGACTTACCGAACTCAGGGAGCCCAGTACGAATAGAAGAAAACTACGCAGTGCGCCTTACAGACTACACCGGCCGCACTTGCCCGTGCCTCACGTGCCCGAGCTGCCACCGGAGCCTCAGGGAACACACATCACAAGGTTGTACCCGGAACTCTTAGCTCTCATTTTTGAAAGGCTGCCAGTTCGGGACAGAGGCCGAGCGGCGCAAGTTTGCCGCGCTTGGAGGGACGCAGCTGATCGACGGTCCGTGTGGCGCGGAGTGGAAGCTGCACTGCATCTCAGGAGACCCGCGCCGGTGCTATTCGCGTCTCTAGCCAGGAGAGGAGTACGGAAATTGCAAGTTCTGTCCCTACGAAGGGGACTGAGAGATGCAGTCGCCGCGCTACCGGGACTAGAGTCGTTATCTCTCAGCGGATGCTACAGTGTAACGGATGCAGCTTTAGCAAGCGCGTTCGCAGCGGAATTACCAGCATTACGAAGACTAGACTTATCACTATGCAAACAAGTTACAGATTCATCGCTCGGCAGAATAGCGCAATCACTTAAAAACTTGGAAGAGTTAGAGCTAGGCGGCTGTTGCAACATTACAGATACGGGTCTGCTGCTTATCGCCTGGGGACTCAGAAAACTGCGACATTTGAACTTGCGATCGTGCTGGCACGTGAACGATGCGGGGATAGCGCATCTGTGTGGCGGCGGAGAGGCACGAGGCACACCAGAGTTGGAGCATTTAGGATTACAAGACTGCCAAAGGTTGACAGACGAAGCGTTGAAGCACACAGCTACAGGTCTTCCTAAACTTAAATCTATTAATCTTTCATTCTGCGTCGCAGTCACCGATGCAGGTTTAAGGCACTTGGCGCGGCTGCCTCATTTAGAAGATATTAATTTGAGAGCTTGCGATGGGATATCGGACGCGGGGGTGGCCCACCTGGCAGAGAGCGGTAGACTGAGAGCTCTGGACGTGTCGTTTTGCGACAAGGTTGGCGACGAGGCACTGTCACATGCGACCCTGGGGCTGTCGGGGCTCCGGTCGCTGTCGCTGAGCGCCTGTCGCCGCCTCACCGACGAAGGCCTGGAGCGGGTCGCCAGGCTATCACAGCTAGAAACGCTAAATATAGGACAGTGCACGAGGGTCACTGATAGAGGCCTGCGCGCACTCGGGGACGGCCTCCACAATCTGAAAGCGATAGACTTGTACGGTTGTACGTGTATCACTCCGCAAGGCTTGGACCACATCGTGAAGTTGCCTCGGCTTAGTGTACTTAACCTCGGTCTGTGGCATGTGCGGTGACCACACACACACTAGGTAGTGTCTGTACGCGCGTGTGTGAGTGCGACGGCCATGTTGAAGTGAAGGAGCGCCAAGGTTGTAGGTATACTCTGGACAGTGAATAAAAGAATTAACCAATTTTAAGATATTAAAACTATCGAATTATTATTTAGGATATGGGGCCGCTTTCTGTTGTATGTTTCTGTTGTTCAACCAGTTGTGTTATTTGTTGTGTCAGTTTCAGTTTGTGTTGATTAAAAGACAAGTTTTGGTTAAGTTTCTCGAAGAAAGTTGCCCCAATACCTAGTCGCAATGTTGAGCCAGGCCTTTTTGAATGTTCTCTGTTTCCTTAATTGTCTTCATTAAAGTTTGTTATTACTGTAGTGTGACGCAACTCTCCAACAATGTTAATGTGTAAAGTTTTGTAATTTTTAAAAAGGTCTGGTTTATCAAAATAATTTGCTCCATTAGTTAGGTAGATATTTAGCCATTCTTCAAATTTATCAATGTTTTTAATTCGATCTTATGCGAGAAGTTAGGAAAACTATCCAAATTGTTAAAAGTTAGGTTTTTTATATTTAATTTTGTGATGGAAGCGTGATTTGGGAGATGAAAATTGCTTTACAATAAAAATATCTTCCACTGATACGAAAAATGTATAACTTTTAAGAGAAAACTAGTTTTTAGCTTCACTTTTTCAAATACCACTTCCCTCAAATACTACATTGATGTTTATTTTTTAACAATTCGGCCTAAACTCCATTTACTAGCATTTTTATACCGTAGTTGATTGATTCCTTAATGGCCAATATAAATTAATCTGTAGTATTGTTCAAAAAACTTTATTGCCAAAATAAAATTACCTTTAAAATAAATGGCATTAACACTTCCTTCACGTATACAAACTAGTTTAAATATATCTTTGTTACTATAAAAAATCGAACAAGGAACATAGGTACCTAGGATATGCAAAAACTTGAAAAATGAATGAAGAAATTGTTCGTGAGAAGTGTTCAGAGATTCAACCTATGATGTTAATACATTTTGTCGGAATGACGCAACTAACAGTTGACAGTGATGTATTCTAATCATTTATCATGTCGCTGGTCGAGTTGAGAATCATAGAAAAACAATGTATAGAATCTACAAAAACAAAATCAGCTGATTTTTATTTCACTTCGTTTTCTCACTTCCGATACGACATTCTCAATAACATAAATATAGCTAATAGTTTGTGATAATGATTATAATGAATTAGAGAGACATTAAAATGTAATTTGCCAAATGGTTTCGAATTTTTAAAGATTCCTTACAAAATGTTGATGGAAAATGACAAAATAACAATAAACTTCTTAGAAGTCGGGGCATATTATCTTATCGAATTTAGTGGGATATAAATACGTAACTGATTGCTAATGTACGATATGGAAAAAATATTTTGTAGCGAGACTGTCTGCTCCGACCCTAGGTTATAATGGAGAAAACTTTGCTTTGTTTGGCACATTTTTCTTGAACAATAGCTTACACATATTAGGCTTCCATTATTACGAATATTTCGAAATGTTTTTGTGCCCCAATTTTAGGATAAATATCAAAGATGGCTTCCAACCTCTCTAACCTCAAAAACTTATCATTTCTTTTATCGAATTGTGATGTATTGTGAATTATTTTTTTAATATTGGTACAATTTTATCTCCCAATGTATAAAGATCTCGTTTATACGTAATTTTTGATATTATAATTATTAGTGTTTAATTGTTTTAGTGTATGAAATGTGATCGTCGTATGAGGTCGAATTAAAAAATAAAAAATACGTTGTATACTTCACGGATACGTTGTTTTTGTACAAAACGAATGTAATATAGGAGAAAAGTGTATTAAAAGTCATCGTTTAAGTTACAAATTACTTTGGACATTTTATTTCTTTACCCTTAGAAGCAAACAACAAAGTAGCGATCAGGTTCTTAGTCACTGCTCTTAAATCATGCATGACTTTAAGACAAATCCACATCATTGTTAAAAGCTATAATATTCTCGTTAAGAGATCAAGTTAGAAACATACAAGTGACAGATTCGCTACAGAAATATAGATTTCAAGAACTATATAATACAAAGATGTAATCAAAGAAACTCCTTTAAACGTGACATATCCATTTTATTTTCAAAGTAACTTAATAATAAGCGAAAAATTTCAGATCGTTTAAAACGCTAGGTTAGGTTAGGACTTTGCTAGAATCTACTTTAATTTTAATTGACTTAAGGCTGATTTTTCAATAGTTTGACCACTTTTTTACAAAGATTAAACATGTCAGTTTGACATAATTTTCTATACGAAAGCTGTCAAACCGCTATATTTATTTCTCTGTTAAGACATGAAAGACAAAATTATAACATTATATGACTTATATAAACTGAGATACATATATAAACTTATATAAAAAATTAAACTTATTGCAACGAAAAAATTACAGTAAAAAATCCTTATAAATAGAAAATAATATACTAAAAGTTTCTTTGCATGATCTAAATGCTTTTCAATTGAATATCAACCTTGAAGGCAAACATAACATTATCTAGATTACTGATACAAGGGCAATATAAAACGGGCTAATGTTAAAAAACCATGCAAATATTGTAAAGGGTTTGGTACATAACATATGAGGTTTATTAAAGATATTGAATATTTTATGACAGTCATTACTCAACGTTTCAATAAGGCTGCGTGCGGACCCGCAGTAATATTCTGTAAAAATCTTCCGCGGCGAATTTAGGTGAAGTGAGTTTGATATGAGTAGTTTTCCCATCGATGTTCATCTCAAGCTTACTCCACATAAATTACTAAATAAATCTACTGAATCAAGACAGAAAGTCAGTATAAAAACAATGTCTTAAAGTCTTATAGGAATATTTGTTTTTTGTCCGCAAATTCATGTACGTGGTTGGTTACTGCTCCGCTCCCATGGGTCGCAGGTTGATGTTATATAGCCTATAATATTCCTCATAAATCCGGCTATCATATACAAAAACAGTTTACCTAATTCGACCGGTAGTTTCAGAGATTATCGAGTTAAAGCAAAAAAACTTTCAGCTTGATCACCTACTTTTTCCACTTTTGTTTATATCGTACTTGCAATAAACTTCCACCTCCCTTTTCACCACCTTAGGGGGTGATTTCCGGGATGAAAAACTATTCTATGTCCTTCCCCGGATGTTAAACTATCTCCATGCCAAATTTCATCAAAATCTATTCAGCGGTTTAAGCGTGAAGAGGTAACAGACAGACAGACGCATTTATAATATTAGTATGGATATAATTATGTATATTTAAAACAATAGTATAGATTTTAAGATTGACATAAATATATACGAAAAATGTCTGGTTTAATTTGAAGCAAATCAAAAATAATAATTCAGAGAAGTACACTCAAATAATTGAATAATAACATGTCATAACTATACTGTCGTAATTACCAGTGGTAGTAATGTGCTATGATAAATACAATGACACATTAAACATTGTCATTTCAGTTTTAAACGATTTTACCTGCGTGTTATTAACGTTATTTTCGAGAATATCGTAATGATAGGTAACCAATAATACCATTTTATTAGTCACTAGCTTTTAAATATCGGTTATCGCAAACGCAGACGAAGTCGCGGAACAAAAAGTAGCCTATGTCCTTTCTTGGGGTTCAAACTTACCCTGTTCCAAATTTCATCAAAATCGGTTCAGTGGTTTAGTTGTGAAAGCGTAACATACAGACAGTGTTACTTTTATATGTACTCGTATAATGTTAGTAATGATTAATAACGATTTTGTAAATTTAAGATTTATGGATAATTATAATCAAATTGATTCAGTGAAGATGCAATCTAGCAGACCATTAACATAGGATATGGATAAGTCCAAAAAGTAAATGTCAAGTTCATTACATTGTGTGAATAATACATGAAGTCTAATGCTTTATAATTAGATTAGCTTAAGTCAAGTATCAGTGACGGACCGTGGTGCAAGCAAAACTAAAAAAAAAAGATTTTTCGATTTTTTTCAATTTAAAATTCAGAGTAATAGTTCAAATGACTAAATAAGTAAAAACTAATTTTGAATCACTATGAACAGTAGTTGGATAAGTTTGCAGTTTTGAGAGACAAAGGAATTAAAATTGATTCAATAATTATGTACCAAACCAAATCTATAAATCTTTCCATAAAATATCAATAAAAATATTTAGCCAACTAATTTCGCTTCTATAATACAATTTTCCTAAGAAACTTTAAGCGAGAATGCTTGACTTGACGTATGCATCGTCGCCATCTTGAAGATAAGTAGGAATGCGATAATCGAGACTGATAGACGAGGTGACTCGATAACCCAGCAAACATGTTTATGAGGAAAACTGAATGAAACAAAGCACATTGGTACACATGTGATGATTTAATAGGGATACAAAATGTACTTTTAGCTGTTTCCTCTCATAATGTAGGTATCTAATGGTTTATTATAAATGCGAGCCATAGGACCAAATATTAATAATTTGGTCCTTTGTGATTATTGTTTTTTTATTATGTATTGAAGAAGTTATTAAAATAAATAACATTAGCCGTTACACTTAATTATGAATTTTAAAAGATGGTAGGTTTTCTATAATCTTAATTTTCAGTAATCATCTATATTATTACATACATTCATTCATACATACATAAACTTACACCTTTTTTCTTTTCTTTTTAACTATATTATTCTAAGGAGAAAAATATTTTAAATATTATAAAAAACACAATTTTTCTAGTTAATTAAAATGTAAAGATTTGAGCTTGTGAACGTTTTCGTGAAAATGTTTAGCAAGTTCAATAACATCTCACGTTCTATTTGCATCGCAATTAATAATTTTAATGAAAGGATGCTGCAAACCGCACGTAATAATAAAGTTAACAAAACAGTCGACAACACTTTTGAAATATGATTTACCTACTCATCGTTATTTTTACACATCTTTGGCAGTAAAAGCTTGCACGGTTCGCGACTTTAGACCCCTCAATCCCTCTCTTTTGATCTGAATCCTCCCCAGAGGCACGGGCAGTCAAGGCAGTCAAGTGAACTGCAACCCGTACTAAAGGCAGCAGCTCAAATTTACTATACAAAAAGTACTAGTGATAGAGATTAAAATTAAAGTTTAATTAATTTCGAGGACTCTATTGAGAATTTGAAAGATGTTTAAGTTTAATAGTTTTAATACTTGATATCAAATCTTGGATCAAAGGACCAATATTTTTTATTCGATTTTCTGAAGTAGCCTCAGTCTGTTTCTGTAGAACTTCAAATATCTAACTGAACTATAAATAATTTCTTTAACAAGACCCGGTTGTAATTTGTTGAAAAATAATCACATACAATTTATTCAGAAGGTAGTTTGGATTATTTTTTACTGCATCCTTCCTTGTATTGAGTCACGTGTCTTCAAAGAACTCTGTCTTCTTAATCATATCTTTATAACTCTTCTATTAGATATAGTTTTACGTCATCAGAGCGGGTCGTTTTGTTCTTGAATTTTAATCGCAGCTATATCCTTATTATTTTATTATTTTTAAAGAATTGTTGGCGGTTACATTAATGTGTCCGTCACTTTATCTTTTGCCATCAGTAGTGTAAATCTATAGAAATCTCCATCCGTTATTCTTAGTCTCCTTTGTTATCTAGATGAATTACCTATGGTAATATATACCTATAAAATAATTACTTATGGTGTGTCGCCCTACAGCTAACGCCTTGATAATCTGTGTTTGTCCAACGATACGGTCAGATGCGAAGAGTTGAGATTTACACATGCATCCCAGAAAATTTAATACATCAAAAAGTTAATTTCTTATTCGACCGCATCCGTACGTAAATGGTTTTAATAACTCAATAATTACAAATAGCAGCAATATCTGGAAACGAGCCGTAACTAATGAAACAGTAATCGGATTTAAAAACATTCCTTGTAGTAACAGAAATTGAAAACAATCGAATTAGTCCCGTTACCTATTTCAGTGTGAGAACAATGACTACTGTAATCACAAGTATGTTTGGAATTCTTAGAATTATTGTGATTGTTGTTTTAATAACTCTTATTTTACATTCCGGGGCTGAGCCGCCTTTTCTTGCTTTGAATTCTTGGTTTTTCATTCTTCTTCAATAGGAAATCTTGCTGTTAATAGATTATGTAGTTTTGTTTGTTTTATATTCAGCATTTTGAAATGACTGAATTTGTTTGTATCATTTCAATATCATCTTTTAAACATTCGATGTTCTTTTAAACATTTGATAAACAAAGCTATTTAAGCTTTGTTTATCAATATTTTCTGTTTGTTTTCGAGATTTAGATAGGCCGTTCGTTTTTTCCAAAACCAGCTAACCGTCAATTTTTCATTCATTTAATTAATCATTCAATTCAATATGACAGATTAAGTGTTACATTTACTATCCAACAATAACAGTTCAATATACCCAAAGATAGGCTTGGAGTAGATGTAAATTAATCAACGTTAAATATTTAAATCCGAATAATGAATTAAAAAGAACTATGATATTTTGTGTTGGTTCGTTTGAGTAAAACGAACTCAGACTGTTCTTTATATTTGTAACACAGCTCATCAGATGATGGTAATTATGATCTTTGCAATGACATGGCCGACAGTTTCCAAACATGTTATTATACTAGACTACCTACTTAATTCAATAAAAAACGACTTCTACTTTTATGTAATTAATAAATTCACTAAAACCGGACTGTTTTAGTAAATCGTTCTAGTTATATTAAAAGAAATGCAAATCGACTAATATTTCTCAACTCTTCATTGCAAATGGGCAATAATAACTTGAAAAGGCTATTTGTTATCCCGAATGAAGGCGGCATATGTATCTAAAAGTAACAGAGTTAATGACTTGCAGTTACTTGGTTCTCGTAATAAAGAACGTCGTTGTCTCATAAACTCTTTTGTTGACAGATATTCTCATGCGCGACTTTCTACTTGTGCACCAAGTTTACTTTCGTTTACATCAGTTTATTGTTTTATGCCTGTTTCTTTTACGGGGTAATTCATATTCAAAGCAGTTTTATTATTGGTACAGTTTTAGTAATACCATTTTCTTTACAATAATCCTACATGTAATTATTTTCAGAATGTTGTAAAGCTTATTTAGAATTTAAAAAAAATGGTCCTTTGGTCCATTTTTATAATTGGCTTTTACTGTATCTGGTCCTTGTCGGCATTTTTTCAAAGTAATGTTACTTTCGTTTTTACACAAATAAAATCATTTAAAGGGAAAAGAATAAAGCCATTATTATAGTTTTGTCCTTGTTATTGTTACGAACCTACAATTTAAAAGGGACCTTGAGTTCTACAATGCAGTGACTGTAATGACTTTGTACTTTAAGTTCAAGAAATCCTTGTTCCGTTATCACAATTTTCGACTCTTTTGTTTATTCTTCGTTAATGACATATTAGTTTTTGTTTAAAACGGGTATGTTTACGTTAACTTTTATTATTTTACGGTTAATAATTATTATGTTGAAAAATATTGTTTTTCTGTTTTCTTTGAAAGTTTCAAATGATCTGTTGTTGTTTATACAGTTAAAGCAGTAAAAATGATACAAGATGGTTATAATATTATGGTTCATTAGGAAGAAAATTATTAGATAGATATCGCTACATAGGCAAAAATGTAGAACTTCATTACCTATTGAACCCATCTAATGATGCCAACTATTCAACACAATTCCAAAAATATAACTTCGCTACCTATTAACCCCAATTTTCCATAGAAATGATAAAAACGTGGGTGATGTAGCGAATATAATGATAAATTATGTTCCTCCATACATAGAAATACAAAATTAATGAATGAGTAAAGAATTTAGAATAATGAGTTTTCTATGTACTGACTGTTAACGGAACCTAGAATAAGGATTCATTGACTATTTCTGCGTAAGGCTGCAACTATACTTTTTCAAAAATAAAGAAAGGTTAGTTCCTTACAATATCAGCTAATGAAAGTTCCAGTAAAATCTGTCCAGCTGTTTTGGAATTAGCCGGAACAAACAGACAATAAAACAATGTTTTCCTTATTAAATTTATGTACCGTCTAAATTATATCTTATGCATTTAGTAAAAAGCTGTTATTTTGCCGTACAAACAGACACTTCAATTTTATTTATAGATTACGTGAACTGATAATCATACATCTAGTAATTAGTAGTGATGTATAAGGAGCCCTGCATTAAGCCGTGGATGATTTGGATAAAAAGGTTACTTAAAAGAAATGATCGTAAGTTTAATGGCAACGAATTAGTACTTCAAAGTAATGACATCTATGAACAAAGACAGGACGAAGAAGTAAATGAACCCGTTATCATTGTTAACGCTGATAATCTACACAAAGATAAACAAAAAAAGTACTAATAATAATAAAAATCATTTTTTAAACATCACGCCAGTAATCCCCGAATGGTTAGGCTGAGGTGTACCCACATTTCTCCAGTTATGTTTAAATCCCATGTAACAGAGGGCGAGCCTATTGCCATCAAGCAGGCACAAATCCAGACTTCGAGGTTGCTACTGAGAAATTTCTGATGGCAAAACCCAATAATACTTTTCACTTACTGGGAATCGATTTCAAGACCTCATTGTCAGCAGTCACGTTCTGCGACCACTAGACCAACGAGACAGTCAACAATATACAAGTAAATGAAGATATCAAATGTGTGAACTGCGTCTGATGAATACATCATCTTGTATTTTTATACTTTCGTTACATAAGCTACCTTTTATTATCCAAGCACAATAACTCTACATTTATGAATCTACCTTTTGAATTTAGAATAGTAACTTAAAATTTTGCTCAAACATTTCGCAAAATTACTCACTCCATTCAAACATACATAGAGAGAAACGGACAATACCTAGTAGGTAACTTTGCCAAATCTGGCAGTCATGAATGAAACCACAAACAAAAAGTTAAAGCAATAGAAAATTAAACAAGTGATGGAGGCGGTAACAATGGTGGACCTTGACACAGCACTGATGGATGACGTCGAGAAACCAAGTTTGCAATCAGTGTCGCTTCTAATGCTTCGGACTTGAGATTAAAATTGATACGGCCCACTGGTCTGTAGCTCTGTCTAATTCTGACCCCATTTGTGTAATTTTCTATTGCGTAATAATCTAAGTAAAGAGTTACTTATACTATTTTTAAGTTTTGAAGGAGAGAATTTGAAATTTTCACCTCTATTCCTCTCCTTTTCTTTTTTAGCGAAATCCTCATGGACTGCTTCCGTCTCGGGGAAGACGAAGGGGTGTGGTAGGCACCTAACGACTAAAACCTCACGGTGTTATTTAGTTGGTCTACCTTTGGTAGATCATCCGCGAGGTATTAACCATTTGTACCTCCTACCTCTATCTGTGCCTATCCTTTTTCCTTTGCAACGTGCTACGATTCTTACATACTCTATTTGCATCCAAGTTCAAATATACTGGTAATACAAACGCGCCGGCAAAAAATACGTAGGTAATGGTAATCTCAAATCGATTAGAGCAATTTCCTGCATTCAACCAGAGGTTGTTAATTTTAATGTTTAAATTCGATGTTTCACACATAATATGCAGAGTAATGATATAAAGGATGTAAAAAAACGCTTAAAAAAACCGAAAGTTGTATGTTCTTCCCATTTTTTGTTCAGAACCATGGGTAGGAGTACTTATTGAAGGTTAAAAATCCAACAATTATTTCGTATTTTACGAAAGCAAGTTTTAAAAGTTACAACTTAACTGTAAAAAATACCCAAAAGACCCTTGCCATGAACCCATAAGCACAATGCTTTGTTTGCATTATCAAAAACAGTAATTATTTACACAAAAAACTAAAAGTAGTTTTTGAGCAATATTTTTAGCTGAATATGGCTTAGATTGATGGACAGTATGCAAATTTGGCGGATAAATGACGTGTCTCTTTGCACCCCATATAGTTCAAGCAGATTATACAAATCTATGTCACATTTCTATCAAAGTAATTTGATCAAGCCACCATAAATTCATATTTAACTTCAGTCTTCTTTTTCTTACATTGTTATCACGTTTACCTTTACCATTGAGATACAATGCTGCAAGACGAAGGTTTTCCTGAGGATTACAACCATAAAGCCCAATATCATAAGTATCAAGAGGAAGCCAGACAGGCAATTGAATATATCTTTCAATTGCGAGTAAGCTAGCAATTTAACATCATATAAATTGCCATCTTCATTCATCGCATTGTGATATGCGAATATATTCCGAGGTCATCGGACCCGCCATGTGACATTAGTTGAACTAGCTTCAATTGTTGATGCACAATGATCTCACCCAGACTGCAATTATTAGAATTAAAGTTCATCAACTGATGCTCTTGTATTAGGTTCTATTTTGTACGAATATTTAGGAGTAATGGGGTCATATATTAAATTAAAATATAGGCTCTAAAATTCACATTTTAGGAGTAACTTTATCCTGATTACCATGTTCGTTAAACAAATAAATGTGTGTATGTAGATTAACTCTTTTTAGGGTTTCGTATTACTCAAATGAAAAATGTTCTAAAGCTTTGTAATTGTGTGGCCAATAAACCGACGGCCCACCTGAAGCCGTCGGCGCGTTTCTGCAATTCGATTATTTTACTTTAACATAGAACGGCCATTGGCTAATTACATTCGTTATAGACATTCAGACCAGCTATTACCAGTGGCGTCGTAGATTCGTGGCTATCCAAGAGACGTAGCTAAAGTCTATACTAAAAAGCTGAAAAGTTTTGTACGTTTAATCTCAGAAACTACTGAAGAAATCCTTTTGAGTTATATAGCCAGTATATCGAGTAAAGTTTATCACGCTGCGACCTACGGGGGCAGAGCAATATCCAAAGACATAACTTAAAGCAGGTAAAAGAAACGCGACGTATAGCTGTGTCATAAACTTGTAATCACACCATTGAATAGTATCTGCTACATTACTTATGTCAGCTAAAAATCAAGTATAAGAGCATTGACTCATTCATGAATAATTGAATTGATTGATTGTAAAATTGGCATAAAATCAATAGTTGCTTTTACTGATCCACCGGTAGGATAGCCGTAGCAAGCACCTGGTCGGTGCAATTATGTTATTATCATATTTTGACCTACCGCATTCATGCCAAACGTGATTTTCACGACTCCTCTCAATGTTACTGCGTATTTTATTTTCGTGACCACGCAAAGGCAAATAAACGATTCAATTATCAGAACTTCATGGTTCTTGAGGAAGAAACATGATTTGTTGAATATTTTAAACTTCAACATTATTTCAATCAAATTTTAATACTCTTTGATATAATACGTGATTATGGTAATGGAGTATTTAATTAGGTTCGTGTTTTCTTGAATTTAATGTTATGCAACTGTAGTAGAAATTCTTGAGCTTCACATTGCCATTTAAAAAAATTCTATGCAGTATATCAAGCTGGTCTGGCCATATAAAAATGAAAACAATTTCAAACGCGTAGACTTAACGCAAAAAATTCTTATACTCCCCAACATTTTAGCTTCTTTATTTTATTTAAAATTCAATAAACTACATTTTTTGCATAGCACTGAATACAAACTTATTTGTGCCGTTACCGCTCAGCTTGTACCAGGGAGTCATAAGCGCGAATAATTTATTCGTTTGTAATTAAAAAGTTGCGTTTCTGCCCACTGCCCGTAGCAGACTGGTTTCGCCTACTTGTGATAATGATCTCAGTTCTGTGCGCGAGTAGATACTTTATTTCGCAACATTCCCTAATGCTGTGTGGCAATACTGACTCACTGGTAATGGTCTGGTAAAAAGAAAAATTATTTGTTTATAACGGTCTTAGGTCTAGAAGACGTACAGGAGTGGCATATTTCAGGACTTTTGACATTTAGATAAGAACTACAATGTGTAAGTTAAAGTATATAGGTTTATCAGTTAAACCATTAACAGGCCTTGGTAGGCAGGCATCACGGAGAAGAACAAGCAAGATCATCACAGACACTTTTTTCAATCAAGTTTTCACAAAATCCTGCGTAATTTATTCTTGTTGCTTCTTTTGAAACTAAATAAATCGAGATGCTGAAGAAGACGGAATAATATGGTGAAATCCGAATACGAAGGACCAATAAGTAATTAAGTAGAGAATATTATGGTTTAAACGTTGATGTAGACATGAATTAGACACGCAGACAATCGTCATAGTACAAAAAACACTCGTGCATGCGGGAGAGAACTCTGTAAATTATAAATTAGATGGGGTTAAACTTTGATTTGTACCACAGAAATGAGGAAAAACGGTTTTGTTTAAGTTTTTCTGATTACTTTCTTTCTTTGTGTAGGTATTACTTGAAGCAGTTAGAACTTTATCAATATTAATTTTCATCAATCACCTAGCCTGGACTTGTCGAGCTAAACACGGTACTATTCAGAAAATATAAAAAATATATAGTTAGTAACTTCATCAGCTATTGTGCCTAGAAACTTTTACAATTCGAGGTCAAAAATCCATCATGTCGAAAAAACCCAAATAAAAAATCATCTGTCTGTTTAAACAATAATCATTCAATGAACAGTTCTCCAGTAGGTGTGTAACCTGAGGGGCCGCGGTAACCTAATAATTTTGGCAGAATGACGTCAACGGTCACCGTAACCCGCCCACCGCGACATTCTTGCATTAATCGTGTCTACTTTAGATATAGAGAAAATATAACGATATTTTATTTAATAATCATTGTGTATTATTATTTTGGTGGAATTAGGCTGGGTTCATACTGTTTCCGATTATCTCGGATCGAAGCACCAGATTTTTTTTATGAATTAATAATTCGTTTTAGGTCTTTCTGGCCTTTCAAGCCGACTAGTTCTGTCTTAAGTACATTTTGGATGAACGTTTGTTGTGATATTGGGATGAAGATTAATCAAGTGAATTCGAATACACAGAACATATCTATTTTCATTAGCCACTTTGATAGCTTGATTGATGATTGTTTGATCAATACATAAACACATCATTTATCTACATTAAGAGCTAATAAAAGCTTCTGGTCTAAGAACGTATATTTAATGAAAAATATACTAGGTATTGCGACCTAATTAAAACTATTTGTTAGTTAAAACTATGCTACATTTACAGTGTACATCTTTGAAATATACAACAAATATTCAGTTTTCAAATTCAGTCATTTATTTATTTAAGACATAACAGTGCTATTTAAATTAACCAATAACAATATTTACTAAAATTTAATTATTATATAACTACATATTTACAAATTTGGAACGGCTTATCGTGTAGATTCTTATTAAGGAAAGAATTCAAAATCAGACCAGTAGTTCCAGAGATTAGCGCGTTTAAACAAAAAACAAACAAACTCTTCAGTCTAATAATACTCAAGGAGGTTTATACCAAAAACAAAACAGGACAATGATAATCTCTCTCATCCTCCTCATTCAGATATTCAACCAAAATAGAAATTCCAGCGATTTGAATGACAGAAGACTAAAACTAAACTTAGATCAACCAAACAAAGTTTACTTGGAAGTCCAATCGCAGGTAGACATAACGGTGAAGGCAGCTTACATATTCATGAGTCCCGTCCCCCGAACGGATAAAACCGAGCCCCTTTGTCAGTGCCGACTATTTTTTTCAACATTTCGACCAGACAAGCAAATAAAGGATGAACAAAAGTATGAAACTAGAAATGATTTTTTCCGTCGGTCACTTTTAGACGGCGGATCAAAAGTTCCAAGTTTCTGGAAACAGAGATTATTATGGTTATTGTGGGCAATCGATCATAATAGTCTGACGTTTTTTCAGAAAATGGAGGGAATTGTCTATTTAAATAGGGTCAGATTTTTTGTTTTTGAAAATGGAGCTGCGATTTTAAACGGTCAGTGTTCGGAACACGAACAAATAACTAGGTGATAATTGGCATCAATAATTTTAACGACTTGTAAGCGTCAATTTTTAATTTTGGGACGGACCGATCTTAACATCTTGCCAAATCGTTTGATAGAATCTCTAATCTCTCTATGTGTTAAAAAGAATTATGTACTAAGAAGAAACTATTATTTTCTACTATAGTTGCCGACCGTGCGAATGCAATTATATTCATTCTCTACATCAAGACTCCTTGCTCGCCACACCACGGCAATACGAAGCTGGTTGCCGTTGAGTATTGTTCGGGAGCTGACTATTCGCCTATTCACAGACCTGGTCCTTAGGTCCGAATCCGAATTTAAAACTAAACTTTCGTCTTACAAACTTCTTCAATGCGTTTGTTTTTCAATGACTCAAATGCGTAATAAAAGCAAATTGATATTACCGTTGGAATTACATAATAACACATTAGTAATTAGATTTCAACAAGTGTTTTAAGTAAGCCAGACATTTCATGGTTCTTTTATGTTTCGTTTATGTACTTGATACGGCGACATTTTTCTGTTATGCTTGTTTAATTATGATTATGATTTTAGTAATGAAGGAATACACTACTGTGACCTTGATATATTTATATTTCGTCTTCTTCTCGTGATTGCCTAGGGGTTAAGGCATCTGCGCTTGTTGGCAAATTACAATTTTCAATTCATATGTACTTTCTAAGTTTATCTTGGATATCACTGATATCGTTAAAGGAAACCTGGACTTATAACGAATAAAAGTCTGAAATTACCAATCCGCTTCGAGCAAGCGTGGTGACTGGTGATCAATGCTCATGTCTTTTCTGTATAAGAAGAGACCTTTGCTCTGCAATGTCTGTTTGTAATGCCAAAATAAGAGCTTATTACAAGATAAATATAAACAATACTTTTTTTCATTTCTGCCCGTTTGTCTTTTTGTTTTAGTTAATGTCCGAAACAGCTGGAACGATTTTGCAGGGACTTTCACTGGCACATGGAATTTTTCTGGTACTGGCACATGGCACATGGTACAATAGTTGATGTTTTAAGGAGCAACTTAGGTAAATTTGTTTTTTTAAGAATTAGGGTCCCACGCATAAAATGAAACTCCGTGATAGTCGGCATTTATGCGAGGAAATTTCCGCTGAAAGCTAATACAAAAAACATTTCTAATAAGACCCCAATGAGGTGTAGTTTATATAAAGAACTAGTTAAAACATACAAAGAATTAAATTACAGAAGACAACCAAAGGTATCGGTAAAGGAATAGGTGCTCTTTAATTAAAAGGCTAAATACAAGGTACTAAGTTAGAGATAATTTATTAATGAAGTAGATAATTATCAATTCGGAACACCAGTAGCAACTTCAAAGAGATTCTGTAAAAAGTTTCAAAAACTTACACGTGGATACTTTTCAAAAGCTTATTTCAAATGTGGATTTTGTAGACAGCACACGTTCTTAAGTCATTGCTGTGAGTGTAAAGTAACAGCACGAGGCAACCATTGAAATAGAAACTTTATAAGATGTCCGAAAATGAATTTGAGAAAACGTTAAAAATGTCAAGAAATGCACTACTATTTAACGGCATCAAGCTTTCGAAAAACTATAATCTAAATACAACCCTGGACTACTTCGTTGACAACTATCTATATTATTGTAACTTTACAATTTTGTATATATGTTTATTCGGCGAAGCGTATTGGCTGGTAGATGGCATACGAACCAACAAACCGTTCGTGGAACTGTCGCTACTATCGCCATGCATTACAATAAGTATTCTGGGAACTGTCAAATCTGGGTACCTCTACTTGAATAAAGAAACCTTGCTACTGGTAGTGGATAAGCTGAAAGAAATCAACCCAACATTTGATGACAAAGATGAATCTGTCGAAGTCGAACGTAAGATTATGAAGGAATCAATGAAATTGTTACGATTCGTTCAAATTTTAATTTTGACTATCTTCATAGTTGTCGTAGCGGCTTTCTGCTTGATACCTGTATTGATATCAGAATATAATTACTACAAAACTGGAGAGTTTGTAATTGTATACCCTTATGCCGTCAAATATCTATTTTTCGATGTCTACGATACGTCTTATTGGCCGTTGCTATACTTTCATCAGGTGTGGTCAAGTAAGTATCACCAATTTATTCGTTTATTTATCTATCTATAAGGTGCAGTTTTGCATGCTCACCAAATTCACGGAGGAGTTACCTTCTTTCTAGTGATTTATTAGTCTGAATATTCATGTAAAACCGCATAATGTGATTCAGGTTATTATAAATTAAATTAGTAATGAATTGAATTGTGTGACTGCCCTGTTGGTGTCATGGTCATAAACGGAACTGCTGAGCGTGGGATCCTAGGTTCAAAAATTGCCATAGGATTTTTCCATTACGAATTTCTCATTAGTGTCATTAGTTTACAAAGTATTTTAATACATTTGAAATTTAAAAAGCGAGTTAGAATGGAGTTTCTTGCCCATTCTTCTCCAAGTAAAACTATCTTTTAAAAAGGGCAAGTAAATTCAATTATTTTTTATTGAATATGACATGCATTCCAAAAGTGCCTTTTCATAGTCTAATAAGTCATATGACTTCGACTTTGATATTAATTAATCAGATTCTAGTATTTTTGAATTACTCGCGTGTCGTGACTTACAATATCTATTGTAATGCGAAGCCTTGCATGCACCGCATTGAATAAACAAACACTTTTTTTTTTAGAATTACCAAAGATTCTTGTAAAAATCTCAATGAATATTTATGTTCATGTATTTGAAACAGTAAGAACTAGGTACAAACCCTTACAAAATACACTCTGTAGTTAGTTCCGATTCGAAAATGGTAAATCTTAGAAACATTCAGATTAAACGTCACATTAAAAGCCAAAAGTATACGTTCCCCGGTTCCAATAAGGAGTCATCCTGTAACCATCGGTTAAATATAGGAATATCCAGTAGAATTTATATAAGAACCTATACATTTTTCAGCGGCTATAGTAATAAGCTCTGTGTTTGGTGGCGACACTCTTCTCTTCGCTTTTTGTGTGTATATCAACATGCACTTTCATCTACTGGGTCTTCGGTTCGAGAACTGTGTGTCAACTTCTAAGGATGAAACGCGCAAGAACTTGGCCAAGGCTGTGGTGACGCATCAGGAACTTATTAAGTAAGTATATTTAGGACCATTGTCTGTCAAATAAAATGTATACAAACGTCCTTAGGTTATGGTCTAGATTGTAACTTTACAATATACAAGTACTAAGAAACATCAATTTCGGTACCTATATCGTGCATCCGATTATTACAATGATCGAGATCAAAGATATTAATATCTGAATTCGCCAATTTTGGTAGAATGGAATGGTTAGAATTCGTCTCTTCTTCTGCCTGTCTCTATCCCTTGTTATTATTGGTCAATATGTTATCATCTATTGCTAATACTCCTTACTACCTCTATTCCTATACATATATATCTAATGTTGTCCTGTAGCAAACAGGGGAGAATGTCATGTTATTCTTCACACAATCCACTCATCTTCTTTGGTCCTCTTTCTTTTGCTTGAATTATTCTGAAAGGTCTTTGACACTATCCTTAAACCAACTTCAGAATGCAATATTCACTGCTAGTAATCGCCCAGTTGCTCCATAGTTGTCTTCAACTTGTGCCATTTTCACATCGCATTCAACCTTGACAATGTCATAAATGCGAAAGTTAGTTCGTTACCTCATAACCTAGATGTGCATACCTGTAACGTATTCATGCAGTAGCTAAACATAAAGCATAAAATTAATTGCAAACGTCGTAGTGATTTGAATAAATAAATAAACTTAGCTAAGCCATCATTTTGCCTAGGCGATGCGTGTGACGAATAATAATTAATGTCTTCTAACCGGCACTGGCTTTTCCCGTGTGGTCCTTTGGCTTCAAACCGTGTGGTCCTTTGGTCCTTAAACCGTAAGAGCAAATCGGAGAAATATGATCCTGTCTTGCTTAAGTAAATATGAAGTAAAGATTAAGAAAGACGGAGATAGTTGTAACTACAGAGAAGAGAGAAATCTTCCACACATGAAGGACACTACAGTGAATGACTGTAAGTGACTGGGTTAGATTATGGTTAAGTTTTTAAGAAATCAAATAAGCAAAATCAACGCTTTTATAGTAAGAGTATACATGAAGTAAGTACCAGCTGGTCAAAACAAAATGAAATCAGCTTTCTTAGTCAATGCGTTTACTAACATTTAATGGGTATACTGAGAAAAGTCCATAAAACATCATTACTGCTTTTATGGGCTTTTGAGTGACTGCAGTGGCAATTATATTCTGAGAATTATTCTCTATAACCATAGCTTCTACAAGGAGAATATATGCATGATAAATACCTATGTAAATTAGGTTCCTTTTTATGTCGAAAACGATATCATTAAAATAATGATAAATTATGCTTACCTATAAGCATTTCAATAAATCATAATTACTGAATATGTTGCCAGAAATTTTTACATTTAATTATTTTAAAGAGAAACCTTATTGACTGATGTTTATACGTCAATCACACCGTCAGGTACAGCCGAAACTTCACAATTTGTAATAGAAGGTATCAAATCTATGCGGACGAAGTCGCAGCTGAAGTACCGATCATTGATATTTACAGACTTTTCAAAGATTTTGTGTGTTTGTATTTATAGTTACTCATTCTTAAATCTTTTTTCATAATCTTGCGTTCTCTTCTTTGTCACTTTTCAGGGTCGTGGAACAATCAGAGATTTTGTTTTCTAAATCAGCGTTATTTAACATCGTCCTCAGTTCTATACTGATCTGCCTCGGAGCCTTTAATATTACGGTAAATATTATGATATTATTGTTATTAGTTTACTCTGAACACTTGTGTTAAGGTTATCGCAAGGGCGGTATAAATATAAAGTAGAAAAATGTAAAAGTATTGGATGAAATAAGGGCAGAGATAGTATATCCAGTTGACTAGTAGAATGATGAAATGAGTTTGCTTTTTTTTTTTACGCTTTCACTGCTAAACTTCTGAACCGATTATGATCAAAATTAGTACACACTAAACTTGATCCCTTAAAAGGAATTTATTATGTTAGAACTAAAATGTATTTCAATTTTTATTTTATTCATTTATTTTTTATGTTGATTATTTAGGTGATCGATGACATGAGCGATGTGATCGCGTTCATCACCTTCTTGTTGATGAGTCTATCACAAATATCTATGGTCTGTTACTTCGCGGATTTACTTATGAAATCGGTAAGTTGTAGCAGTTATTATAAAGAGGTGAGATTCATCATCATTAGCTGGTTTTTTCGCGTTAATATAACCTTGTAAAACCTTGGCTTAATTTGATGAAAAAAAAATTGTAGATACTTCGACCCAAAATCGCCCAGTGACCTAAAACTATTACATGATACTTAAACCTATTTTTCTAAAAATACCTGTACATTCCCATCAATGTCATTGTGTTATGCATGTTATAGAGTGTGGAAATAAACAACTTCGTGTACAATTGTGCATGGTACGACGCTGATGAAGTCTCCAAGAAGACCATACTACTTGTAATGTTGAGGTGCGTTTTTTAAAGTAAAAGAAAAATCTTATCACGCAGTGGCGGACCCAGGATTGTCGTTTAGTGGGGCTTGCAATATTACCGTGTCTGTGTTAGATTAAAAACGGAATCAATTACAATTTTTGTTTTGTTCCGCCATTTTTCTTTTTCGTAAAAGTTCTAAATGAGTACTAAAACTAAATGTTACATTTTAATGCACACAGAGTTAGTTGAACTTTCAATAAAACAATTTTTGGTCCTAATGTCCCCTTAGTCTAAAAAAAGAATATTGTGATTTATTTTTTATTATATTTGTGCTCTTGTAACCATGTTTCGTGATTGTAGGTCTCAGAAGGCATGCCGACTGACAGCGTGGAAGTTTGTGGTCCTTAACCTGGGGGCATTCACTACGGTGAGCGGGTTATTTTTAGTTACTAACAATCCATAACACTGCAGGTTGATAACGCAGACGACCGTACAAAAGGACCACTTTTAAAAATTCTCGATGATACTGACCAGCCATCCGGAGGGTTAACGCAACTCAATTTCACTAGCTACGTAGCTTGTCCTAAAACTATGTAGCGCTTTATTAAATATCTATAGCAAATTGGTATATAAAAATGGATCTATAAAAATGGACAAGTAGAATGGAATTTTATATTTATAACTACTCCGTTGGTCTCGTGGTCGCAAGCGTGACTACTGAATGTGGGGTCCTGAGTTCAATTCCCAGATTAGATGAGGTATTTTTAGATTTTTCTGTTAGTTGGAATTTTTACCTGGAATATGAAAGTTGGTGGTGTGACACCCCTGTGTCTCGAAATCATGTAAAGCCGTTGGTCAAGTACCTGATCTCTCCTGTCTTATCGTATTACCCCCCTCCCCCCCATACACATGTGTTTTAGACACACACTTCTGCACTTTAATATTTAATGCGTATTTGGCTAGTCTCCATTGAGATTGACTGACGTTACCGGAATTCGGTCTTGGGAATATTATGTACTAGCTTTTGCGCGCGACTTCGTCCGCGTGAATTACGGTTAAAATCATGATTCGAAACGACATGTGGCGCCATCTATGATCATAAGAACGTTATTGTGCTTTCTCTCGAGAACAGCAGTTTTTTTCGGGATGAAAGGTACCCTATGTTGGTTCCTGTATACACCTTGCAATGTCTATGCAAAATTTCAGGATGATCGGTTCAGTGGCTTAGGCGTAAAATGGTAACAAACAAACAAACAAACTTACTTTCGCATTTATAATATTAGTTAGGATTATCGTCAGTCATCAAGGTTCTTCTAAACCTCACATTGCTACACTGTAAAGTAAAATAGACCCATCGTAATAAGACATAAGAATCAATGTAGTTGTAGACTGACTGCAATTTTTCTATAGGTCCAGGTAAGTGTAACTTCTGTACATGTTCTGCGTCGCACGTATGTTATGCCATACTTTTATAGCCTGTTTTTTAAGATGCCTGCTCAATCCTCTTTTGTTTTTCATATCTAGTTAGATACGGTGTTAACTTTACAGGTTTGTTATTATTCTTGAACGATACAAATCTGAACATAAATTGGTGCACGTGTCTTGAAGATACGCAGTTTTTGATAGATTTGTTTGTGTTCAACTCTTTTTATTGAGTTGAAGAAAGTTCTTATCTGAATAAAATGGTTATTTAATAATTATCCCACTGTATTTTAGACTTTAAAATAACAATCCTCTGTTTGTGAATATCTGGCTTAATGTCATCAGCAGTTTTTAACAATTGGGCTGATAATTTTCTTTATAATTTTAAACTCCTTCAGTTTTGCTGCACTTGTAAAAGACCCATTTTCTAGATACTGATTTTTACGTAATAATAATTGATGTTTTATTCCAGATTCTGGGCAGATCGTGGTCGTACTTTGCTCTCCTGAAGACTGTGTATAAATAAGCGTAACTTGCACATTAGAAGATATCACTTGACTGCTATAAGCTGATCAAGAAATCGACGGAGTAATTAATCATTCTGTGTTGTTGTACAAAAAAATAATAAAGATTCAGAAATTATCATAAGGGAATGAACATTGGAAGAAGATTCTTTTGGCAAAGTAGATAAGAAGCAAACAATGATAAAGCTCTGTATATTCCACAGATCTTTTAGATATCTACTTTGTTATTTATTTTAAACAAATAGTGAGATCTAATATGAAAGGGATAGTCTTTTAACCCCAGACCACACAAACGCAAACAACCTTATAGAATAAATGCAAGGTGCAAAGGACCACTCCGTTGATTATTTTGCATAATATTATGTAGATTGTTTCACATAGATAGAGAATTTCGTACATTACGTAGGCACATGTTTTCTTAACTAAGAAATAGTTAACGCGAACCCTGCTTGTGCTATAGGCGGAAGAGAAGCTACCGTTATAAATACACAAAAAGCAATACTAAATTCTATAGCAATGGTGCATAGAGTAGATTATCAAACAAAAAAAATTCGACCAGCAGTCCTATTCTGTAAACGTTAAAATATGTAAAAAGAAATTATCTAGAGGTGACCTGTCATTTCTGTATAAGATGGGGTGGGCTCTCTTTAGCGCATACACTGACTCGGCATACACTGAGGGTGACTTTGGCAGAATAGGACTGCAGCGGTCAAACAACCGTTAAGTTGCATGTATTCAAGATCTAATGATCTACAGACAATATAAATCATAATATTTTATCAGGCATATAATTGTAAAACCTGAAGAAAAGAACATGGTACGTTCCCTCCCAGACTTTGTAAAACTCTTAACACAGGTGAAGTGGGACGCTGCTAGTATTTCACACATTTTAAATGTATATTCGTAGAGTGTTAATTATAAATAGAATGGAGGCACAGGTGTGAACCATCTCGTACATTCTGACATTAACCTAATTGAGAGCACTCTGCTTCGTAATGTTATACAGGGCAGGCATTTGTTTTTTGTGACTACTGACATCTAAAATAATATTATGTACCTAGAAGTTATTGTGCGTTTTACTTTTTTTTCCTTGGATTTTTAAAGTTTTTATTAGTTTTGGTGATGGTGTTGTATACATTGATATGGCTCGATACAAAAAAAAAATATGGATTATTAACATTTAGTACATAATTAACCATTATTATTCTGGCTTTGGAGACCGTGGATTAGTTGAAGAACAAACCTTACAATCAGATTAATGATTATGATTTATTAGACAATATTGCTAAGTTGAATAATAAAATAGTAAAAAAATTGGCCAATTATCGTAAAATGAACTAGTGAAAGGTCCTAACAGCTGCAAAAAAATATTTGCAAATTGGTCTTTCTATACGCAATATAAAAACTCAAAATTGTACCAAAGGACAATTTTTTTTGTCAAAAACTTTTTTCAAGTATTTTCTGGGATATATCTTGAGTTCTAATACATATCCAGCCAATCTTTACAGTTTATTACCAAACACATAACTCTTTTTACATAATCGGTGCCAATAACCTGACAAGCGGTAACCAAGCATGACATTGTGCACGCTAGGTTTCCATTGCTTTCGATACAATCGCTAGGAATTAGTATTCATCCTTCATACTCTCTAGTATCATGTCTATGACTACTAAGTTCGTTATAGTAAGTGTGTCGTGGAAATACAACTGTTTGGAGAATTACTGGTGTCATATTTTGTTGGAATGTTTAAGGAAAATCAGAGCATTATTGTCGTTGGGCCTACCTTTCGACTGTGGTAATACGAAATGGTCTTTAGTAGGAGTCTCGTATTGGGAAGACAGAAATAGTAAGTCATGGTCAGTTCCATCTAAGGAATAAAAGATCACCTGCAGAAGGAAGGCAACGGTTTAGTGCAATGGGGAAATGAAATGATAGGTCCTAATGTTTTAGGTGACAACGGAAGTCAGTGCCGGGATGCGAAAGTATGCCCAGAGGGACCCCCGTAACCCAGCCACAGGTAGTCGGTAGGAGTCCGACACACTCCTCCGTCTTTCCCGAGGGAGAGGATGATTTTCCCACGAAAAAATAATAACAAAAAGATCACCACTGAAAACTCTGCTATGCCCCACAGTACAGCAAAATTATGTTGAGTAGAAGCCTGCTTGTCATAGTTTGCTATGCCAATTCAGTCTGTCTTTATACATTATGTATTTTTTAGTGAATCAAAATAATAATAAAAAATGCAATACACATGCATATGGTGACATTATATCCTTCGACTAAGAAGTCAAAGAGAAAGAACAGTAGAATAGCTGCAAAGATAATGCCCTGAGGATATATATACCCGCCACACTATTCCTAACCACCGCAACTCCTGAAAGCCAGAATCAACAGTGGCGACTGCCAGAAATGCACCGAGGCAATACAGGTTGACGGGTCCCGGAGAAACGATTCAACTGTCTTGGATCCCGCAACGAAATTAATCAGAAAATAATGCAGAACATATTATGTTGAGGATGCAATAGCCTCATCTATTTACCTTGAAATAGTTTCATCATCATTGTACGTATCCAGTTATGATCCAAAATTGTACGTATGTGTGTAAGCTACCGTTATTTTACTACAAACGTGACTTTAAACATTACAAAACGCTACGCATGCATAATAATTAGCTGTATCGTGCGTATTTTTAAAATGACTATTGAATACTTTCCACGCGGTGTGTATAGTATTTTATTGAAATAGTTCTTCGCACCTGGATATATTTGTAGGAATGTTAACAGTTTATTAAACTGTTGTTTTCCTGGTCGTTTTAATTTTATAGTTAGGTTACCAGATGTTACAAGGGTGCATATTGCATTAAGCGACTTGACCGTTTGAGCGGAGCGAGTTGGTGGCGAAGAGCGATCAGTGCGGTGCAGTGTAGCACAGTATTACTGTCTACCAAAGCATGAATTTTGTGAAATTCCATTGGTAGTACTTCCTAGGTTTGAACTTTTGCGCTCAAATGAACAGGAGCCTCAATTATGCTTCCATGAAGTCCGTGATACGTACTGTGACAGTTATCATCGGTACTATCTTCTCAATTGCTTAGCCAGCTAGCCATGGCATATGAGCTACTATTAAGGATTCTCTAGCTTCCGTATACTAACCCACGTGACCACGTGTATTTTAACCCACGGGAACCATATTTTTTTTGGGACAAGCGGATTAATAGCCAATGTATTCCAGAAAATAATCAGAGTAACAAACATACATCCATCCGAACTATCGCATTTATAATAGTAGTAAGATGAGAGAAGAGAGCACGATTTTAAACGAAATCATTAAGCAACTGGTTCTCTAATCACAAAATTTTGTACTACATGTGAATTTTGCTATCATGACAGAGCGGTAATTTTTGCTATCATGACAGAGCGGTAATTTTTGCGTAGGTTCAACATAGCTTAGTATTCCTAACCATATTAAAAGTACCAATGTTTTAGTAGAAAATTCACCATGAACAGACCTCGGAAATATATTGATGATTGCAACTCTCATGGTTTATAAATAAAGGTGGATGCTGCTATTCTGTCGCCGTGGTTCTATATCATAGTTTAAGAAAGAAAGAGACAAAAAAAATAGATGCAGATCTAAACAGTGCCATAACGAGTGACCCTTATACTTAGAAAGAGAAATAAACTATGATTTAGTAAACGATTGAATATATTAATATGAAATTATCATCACGCTAACTTATGAGACATGCATAAGAATGTTTCCAATAGACAATGCACGGGTGTCTCAGTAAAAACTCAGGTAAGTGGCTATTCATATAACGAAGCGACTCATTCATAACACACAAGCCTTATCTCCATACAAACAGAGACTAATATTCCTTGAGTAACACGAAAAACACAACTACAGCTACCCAGTCTGCCAAAATATAAATGCTGTTGTTTACGTCCGTGTTACAACGCAGTAACGGTCATTTTTGAAGAAATATAAAGTAAACGCAAAGGCAACACGTACAAAATTGAAATTTCGGCCAATTCTTACTACACGACTTTATGCCAACGTACTACAGCAGTTTTTTGAATGTAGCAACAGAACAGATAAATTGGCGGGACAGCGGCGGTGCACAAAATTAACGCTGCGGTTTTAATCACCCTTATGTCTGAGTATTAAAGCTTAGATTTAGCGGGCAGAGATGTAGATGAAAATGTGGTAGAGGGACACGACAGCGGCAACCCGTGTGCGACGGCATGCAACGATACCGGATTCTGTGCTGTACACGAGATTGGAACGGAGAGATAAAGCTTCTACAATATACACGTAGGATTTTTAATATTACTAACTTATGGTTTTCGAATATAGCGGTTCTGGACATGGTAACAATAGGGACAGGTCTTACTAAGTTAGTAACCTTCAATTACCCAGTTTGTATCAAAGGAATATCTACACATACATATGTTTAGATTCCTTTGATACAAACTACATATATATAATATAACGGGTAGTCTGAAAGGCACAGTTAAAGTTTTTACGGAGTAGGAGCGCGAAACGCATATATTTTTATATTACTACAACATGCATTATAAGTAAATTGAATAAATGAAAATAAATACGCACTACTATGCGTTTGAAACATAAAAGCGAAAGGTCACTCACGAAATATCGAAAAGCACTTGATGTATAAAGATGAAATTTCGCAGGATAGTAGTTTATAGTTATCCACTAAGAACGGTTTTTTTAATTCATCTCCTATGGGAATGAAATGGCGTTCCAAATTTTGTATGGAAAACATTAGGAGAAAGCCGCGGACAAAAGCTAGTATCTCAATACACATACACACATAAACTCACGCCTTTTTCCCATTGGGGTAGGCAGAAACTACAGAACGCCGCCTGCTACGATCCTTACATACTCGTTTCGCCTCATCTACGTTCATACAAGCACGCCGCTAGTATCTCAATATTATGTCTATACGTAGGAAACGTTCTAATAACTTTCCACCTTAAAATTTAAATGCATTATGGTCGAATTTAAACCAGTAGGTTACCACTGTTCGAAATACCTACATGTAAAGAATAATCCAATGCTCGGTAAGGATTCGGCAAGTCAAATGATGAAGAAAAACAAGACAAGATAGCATGCAAATACCTACTAGCGATAAAGAACGAAGAATTTTAATTTAGTGACTAAACTAGTTTGGTTAACGTTCCCACATTTCATTCGTAGACTACAATAGATAGGTACAGAGTCAAAGAACAGGTACCAAACCTACCAGTCTAGAATACATTAATGATTTGGATACAATAGCAAGTCTAGACAATTAAATATTCGATTCAAAGCTATTCCTATGTCCAGGGTTACGTACTCGAAGGGTGCCAACGGAAATTTAAAGTTCATATTAGAATTGATTATTATTTGAATGAATTCTTCATCTAAAAGTGTCGATATCTCGTGAAATTTCTCCCGTTTGCGTCAGTCAGTCGCGACACGAGGCAGGCGGGGCCGTCCACTCTTTTTTCCTCGACGTTTTTTTTAAAACAGTTTTTTCTTCGTGAAATCTGTATCGCACGATACACGAAGTCTTTTTACATGTTTCTTTATAAAAAAAGTATTTGTGGGGTTTTAGGTGTCACAAAAAACACTAGCACAGATCAAGCTAGACGGTTTAAAGTTGGTGAAACTTGGTATTTTTTTTTCGGAATACGTGAATTCCGGATTCGAGACATTATGAGTCAGCTCCATTAATTTTTATATAGGTACTTACCTGAACTGTATTTTTCGATGTGTATTGGTGATGCATGAACTCAAATGATTGTATCGAAAGTTACTATGAGTGTATCATGTTTAGTTATAGAAACTGCATATGTGTACCTACCCGGAAGATTTCAAATGAGGATTTTTGATTAGTTATTTTTTTATCCTAACAGCTGATACCGATTTGAACTTATTGCAATTATAATACCATTTTTAATGTTCATTCCCAAAGGTGCTACCCTACAGGACCTAACTAAGTCTCTGCTGTCCGTCTAACGTCTAGCTGTATTCATATTAGAGAATTTAGATTTGCAGAGAATGTAGGTATATTTCTATTGCTCCTGTAAAAACAAAAGAATAATTTTTACCATACAAGAAAAGTGATTTTGCTATGCAGTATTAAATATTGTACTGTAGTGTGTGTGTGTGTGTGTGTGTGTGTGTGTGTGTATAGTGTGTGTGTGTGTGTGTGTGTGTGTATAGTGTGTGTGTGTGTGTGTGTGTGTGTATAGTGTGTGTGTGTGTGTTGTGTGTAGTGTGTGTGTGTGTATTGTGTGTGCGATTCCAACTCGCACTTAGTCAGTTTCTTTAATTTAATCTTTGCCAACAGCTTTTGTATATGTATACATTTGATTTAAAGTTTGATATTCAGATTAAGTTTATTAATAGGCTTATCGGTATGTTTAGAAATGAGAAACCACCTAAAAAATAACACCGAGCATGAATTTATTTAGACATTTGTTTTCAATGATTTTAAAATCTCTACATATTTGATTTTGATTTTTTATCTCATGTAATATTTTTTGCACCTGCCGTGTCTCTTTACCATCTTTGGTTGACTGATAGAGTATGCCTAAGGCATTTAGTCCGCCTTTGTACTTTTGTTGCATAAAGTTTAAATAAATAAATAAACATGCCCGAAGATAAAATATAAAGAAATAATTACTTAATATTGAAAACTAAAAATTAAAAATTGTACGAGTATCTATACCACAAGCAAATTCATATTCTGCCTTCATGCCTGCATCAGCTGATTGTTTGAATTCCACAAACAGAATGTACACGTATGACAATAAACCGCTAGAACAATAGACAAAGCTATCACATCTACGCAATACTTTTTATCCCCACAACCAAGTTTGGTCAGAATTTTATTAGGCTTATCGTCATTGTTTTGAAATAATTGTGACCAACAGAATTATATGCTAATGTATGGCCGCTCATAGCCACGTGAATATTCATGCTGTATATTAATTTGTTGCCTACTTTGTTTTGTGTTTGTGTTGCTAGTAATAACAGTTGACTATGTTGTTTTGTTGTAAAGCGATTCGGTAAACGACTGGTCAATTGGGGTGGTGACTGAATGATCGGTTACTGCAGTACTGGTCGCGGATTCAATTCTTGTTAAATTGATACCAGCCTGTTAGCGTTTCTCTGCAGGGCAAAAGCTTCTTTAAATAACATCATAAACATCATAACATCACGCCTGTAATCCCCGAGGGGTTAGGCAGACGTGTACCCATTAGTACACCCACATTTCGCCAGTTATGTTTACGTCCCATGTAATAGGGGGCGAGCCTATTGCCATCAACCGGGCACAAATCCAGACTCCGAAGCTGCTACTGAGAAATTCCTGATGGAAAAACCCAATAACACTGTGCCCGACCTGGGAATCGAACCCAAGACCTCATACTCAGCAGTCGCGCTTTGCGACCACTAGACCAACGAGGCGAGGTGTTTCTTTAAATACAGAGAAGAAACGAGCATTGATCACCCTGCTTGGGCGGGTTTTTCAGCCTTATTATTACTAGCTTCTGCCCGCGACTTTGTCTGTATTTTTTTCGGAATAATGTGCTGTTCCAAACTAAAGGAAATTATGTGCTGTTCCAAACTTTAATATATCTCTGTGCTAAAGATTCAGTTCCGTTCAGCCGTTGTGGCATGTTTGGGGAACAAACGTCGCGAAACATTCACATTTATAATAGTAGTAAGATAAGTCTAGTTTTCCTAGCCATGTTTCGTGTTTTTTTTTTGTTTTTTTTTTTTTTAGTTTTTTTGTTAATGTCGGTGATGTCCAAGATAGAAAGTACATATGTATTGAAAATGTCACATTAGTACTTGCCCTGTCTGTACCGAGCCCAGAACCTCATACATGAGAGGCGCGCGTCATTCGCATGGTAGTGTGTGTCATACTCATTCCTGAATTGAGTTACATTGTTTAAAACCCACAATGTGAACCTACGAGTTACGACGAAGTGGAGGAAGCGAGAATCAGCTCAAAATTTGTGAAAATACAACGTTCGTTGAGGAAAATCATCATGAGGAAACTTGAACTTAATAATTAATTAATATAAGTCTGAAATTAGCAATTCGCCTCGAGCAAGCTCGGTAATCAATGCTCATGCCTTTCCTGTTTATGAAGAGCATTTGTCTTGCAGTGGGATAAAAAAGGGCTGGTATCATTATTACATATTTTTTACTTGAATCACTAGATTACAAATCAATAGAAAAAAAAATAATATCCTTAGATCAATAATTCGATAGATATCAATAGATTATATTTGGTTTTTCCATCTGGAATTTCTCAGTAGCAGCTTCGGAGTCTGGATTTGTGCCCAGTTAATGGCAATAGGGTCGCCCCTTATTATATGGGACTTAAACATAACTGGCTAAATGTGGGTGTGCTAATGGGTACACCTCTGCCTAACCCTCCGGGGATTACAGGGGTAATGTTATGTTATTTTTAAAATTGTAGTTTATGAAGGTTGCCTTTTTTGTAAAAATATTTTTTTATATTTATGTAAGTCTACAATGTTCGTTCATAGCAATTAATTCCAGACAACAATTAAGCATGTAACAAAACGATTTCAAGCTATTCTTCCAATACAAGTTCGTGGGGAAAGTTAACAGGCGTGTTCCAAGCTCCCTCAGAGGCAGTGGTCACGATGTTTCGTGATTTGTTTGTCGGCATTTTGTGTCATGATTCGGTTGAAATCTTGTCACTTCCTGTGTGTGGCTGAAGATATCTACAGAAAGGTCTAAGGAGAATGGGCAACACTATTCATAAGAGATACTCTACCATACTTCCAACATCGTCACCAACTACGATTTATTTATTTACAAGCTTTTCTAAATGTCTGTTATCGCGATTGCAGACGAAGTCGCGAAATAAGAAGTAGCTAATGTCCTTTCTTGGGGTTCAAATTTACCCCGCACCTTATCAAAATTAGGTCAATGCTTTAGTCTACGAAACAAACAGGCAGACAGGCAGAGTTAGTTTCGCATTTCTAAGATTAGTATTAGGCTATTAGGAATGGCTACTATCCTATAAAGTCCTCTTGAAAATTTAGAATCCCAAATTTAATACTACCATACTTTATACAATAAGCTAGCACAATTGACAGGAAAACAAAATGATATTTCACTACATTGTAATAGCCTTGATAATAGCCATGTTTCCTCAAGATCGTTCATGGAAGAGTTATGGGATATAGTGGACATTTTATGAACCGATTTGATTGATTACTAAATGATTGATGGGCCGACCGACCGAATCACGATAAACTTGCTTACAGAGAGATGCCAGTTTCATACGAAATGTTGGAAGAGAATATCGTAGGAGGGGGTTATTTTATAACTCTTATGGTTTTTTTTAAGACGAATTTCATCAGTATTTTATTTAGAAGTTTGTACTCCTAAAATCCTGTAAAAAAAAATAGAATTTTGACAGTTATTCGATTCATAAATTGCAAGACTTCCATTTTTTATATTTTCTATGATATTTTTTATACTAGGCATAGGTATGACGTTTTGTATTCCTCCTGTATCGTGGGTGCATTTATAAACTTATAAATTCACATATCCAACCAGCCAAACCCGGATCAACTATTTGTAGGTCATACAAATATTTGATTCTTGCGGGTATCGAACCAGCGACACAGCGCAACTGTCAATCACTTAGCCACTGCGTCAATCAGTCAGTTTGGTGAAATTCACCCTAAGTGAGAATTTTCTAACCTCCAAGGCCTACTAGTGGAATTATCACCATCTGCCTAGCCTTTTCCCAACTATGTTGGAGTCGGCTTCCAGTCTAACCGGATGCAGCTGAATACTAGTACCTATTTTACATGGAGCGACTGCTTAACTGACCTCCACAACCCAGTAACTGGCTAATACGGTACGACTTGGTAAGACTTGGTTGCATACTCCTGGAACCACAGAACAAAAAAAATAAGGATAGTTTTCGGTGGAATAATATAACATACAACGTTGGCTATGCCGGTGACTTGAAGTGCAGCAGTTTTAAGATTGTTTCTATAACTTCACCGGATACAAGACATTCTCAAAATAAGTATCCCACTTCATAAAAGAGGTTTTAATTCAAAGAATCAAGTTATAACTTTGTTCAGTGACAAGTTCCAGCTACTAAAAATCACAGCGTGTTGCCATTCTTAGAACTACTTCAAATGAACTCTATATCCGACCTTTACTGATATTTTTGAAAAAAAAAAATTAAACCCAAGTAGTAAGCCCCTCGAATAAGACGATTTTAATTTCTGTGTCATAAATCATAAGGTTTAAATTACGTAGTTCATAATCTAATCCTTACAAAACAATTTGCGGTTTTTAAGCACCTTATCTTATAGCAATAAGATCACTTTTCAAATAATCGTTGATGTTACTAATTTTGTGGGCACAGACTATAAATAAAATACGAAGTTCTAAGTGACAAAGAACTACCCTCGTGAAACAGGTTCTTTTAATTTATGGGTTGTCAATTTTGTGTGCGTGTGTGTTTGTATGTATGTGTGCGCACTTGCCAAACACTGCAGGGGGCTATGACATGCAAGGGGTGTGATGAGCTAGTTTAGTAGGGCTGTACCAAACTAATAAAATATTTTAATTCGATTTTGAAGTTATGGCAGGTAATGTTGATATATCGAAATGGACTCCGGGTTCTAAAACCATCAATTTGTGACTCTTTTATTTTTGTCCGTAAAGGTACTTTTGAATTCCATACGCCTTCAAGAATGTTGAAACAGTCCTTAGTAGATTTTAATCTAGCTGAAAATCTAATATCCTGAAGTTACTCTGTGTCTGAATCGAGTCTCCAGAAGGCCTTCCATTTTTAAACGATTCCAACCTATCTGGATTGCCATTAGTTAGTTTTCCTTTTTTTTTTAAAGATGGTGTTTGGTAAAATATTTTCATTTTTTTTATTTTTTTACTGAAACTAAATGAATCGTCAATTTAAATTATGTAATTAAAAATCACCAGTACAGCTCTCATAATTTTGATTATAAGGTAAAAATAATTAATTAATCTTCTAGGAAAAATAATGAATTTTATAACTTTTAGGAACAATTATAATGAAACAATCTGTCAAAAATGTCCCTAATTTTCCGATATTTTTTACATTACTTGTCGTTGAGATGAGATTGCGACTAGATTTAAACATTTTTGAATAGTAGAATTTGTCTTCTAAAATATAAACTTTACATTATTGTCATTGACGACCTATTTATTTTCAATAAAACACCGTAAAAATTGTATATAACACTGTTTTTAGAACGAATTATAAAATTCCTTTTAATAAAATAACATTTCGAAAATGACACAGCGACAGCCCTAATCAGTCTCGCTACGGCAAGCACAGCAGGGGTTGTCGGCCCATACGTCACACAACACACACATACACGACCTCTGTCTGTGCGCACATACCGATGCCCAGCTGTGGACTGTGGGCATGTGTCGAACAAGTGGAGAGGAACGACGCATTTTTTAGGAATTTTTGCATAAAGGTTGTGCGGTCCAGTCGAGGAGAAAAGTTCAAGTAGGTGATTATTATGTTAATTTATGTGTGATTTAATAAAAATTGGTATAAAATTGTTTTTATGATTAATGTATTAAGAAAACTTCTCAGTATGTTTCACAAGGTTTAAGAAAAGAAAGAAAGGACGAAACCTCCGAAAAACCGACCGGCATAAAAAAATTCGTCCGCGTCGCTGTCTATAGGGAAAGTGCCCAAAAGGCTGACAACATTGCCATGTTGTATGGCAATGTTGATGTCCCGAAATACAAGGCGAAGCGCTCGGATTTATATAAATGCATTAATAGAAGAATTCATTAGGTATTAAATTGCAATTCTATAACTAGTTGTGACGTAATTAATGATTAATCATTCATGAAGATTATAATTTTATATCACGGAAGATTACATATCCTTTTTATTATTAATTCTGTCATTAGGTCATCACCGAATGTAGGTAATTGGGTAAATGCAACATGTTATAAATTTATTGACATGTCTTTTTAGAGTTCCGTACCGACAGGGTGAAATGGGACCCTATTACTAAGACTCCGCTGTCCGTTCGTCTGTCTAAATGTGTGTCTGTCACCAGGCTGTATCTCATGAACCGTGATAGTTAAACAGTTGAAATCACAAATGATGTATTTCTGTTGCCGCTTTAACAACAAATAATAAAAATAAATAAAATTTCAAATCAATGGGGGTGTCCATACAAGAAGCCTTAAGCCTGTTTTTATTTTTTGAGTTCTCGGCTCAGTAATATGTTGTATTCTACGATAGTACGGGACCCTTCGTGCATGAGTCCGACTCGCACTTAGCCGGTTTTTTCTTTTATTATTGTATTCTCAAGGCACACTGTTATCGACCTTAAATACTGTTTAGTTTTACCAAAACGAACCAACCTACGTCATCTCTTTTTAGGAAGTAATTGTAATGTTTTTAAATATTATTTTTGAATATTAAAATATTAAATATTTATATATTCTGATTAATTTTATTTTAAGCATAGGTGTTGCGTGTACTTTTAACTGTTATTGCATAATCTTTATAGCGACACATTTGGCGTAACGGATTAGTTTGACGTAATTAATTTAATAAATAATTCAGAGATTCTGAGTTGGCTTTCTTTCGCAGAGTTAAGCTCAAATATGAAAAGCCAATCAAAACTTACAACTATTATAAATGCGAAAGTTTGGATGGATGTTTCTTACATGTCTTTCGAAATGTGGCATAGAGATAGATTTATATTCTGGAAACAGCACATAAGCTACAGCTAGCTAGCAAAATGTACGATGCCATTTAATGGCTTATCAGGTATATCAACTTTGACGCGGACGAAGTCGCAGGCAGAAATTAGTTTTCAACCGACGCGAAAACGGAGGTTCGTAATTGGAGGCATATATTTGTTTTTTTTTTTAATGTATGTCCACGCATGTCTCTTTACGGAGTAAGTAGTCCGATTTTTATATAAGTATACGTGGTTAATAATAAAAAAAAAACAAAGGGAAAACTGCTACACCCAGCTTAATTAACATAAAGACCACAACAATTATGACACATTTTCGTGCACGACTGTACTAATTAATTATCTCAAATTTTGTAGGTAACTGGACCGGCGCGGGAAGCGATGCGATGCAGCAAAGTACCTACCTACATAGTTATACCTGTGCTCATAGAGTAAAGCAACATAGAGCATAGCGCAAGCGCGCGAAGTAAACGTAATATATTTTTTTATCGATTTTTAAACTTAGAATTATCAGTTTTGTAAATAATATTTATTTAGTTTGAAGGTTTTATTCATATTACTTGGGTGTAGTCGTGGGCCGAAGCTATTTTGTAATAAGCATGATGATTACAACGATACCTTTTTACTGAACATAACATAACATAACATCACGCCTGTAATCCCCGAAGGGTTAGGCAGAGATATCAGATATCATACTGTATGTTGGCGGATTGTCGCACACTATGAGTTTCTTTTTACATTTGAATAGCCTCCACAACTTTAAAAGTCCTATTGTTTGGAAGAAGAATAATAGAAGAAAGATTTTCTTTATTAAAATTGTGTTTGTTAATCATAGAAAATACAGTAGGTGTGAATGAGAGTGTTCACTTGCTCGAAGAACGTTTCTGCGAATAATCATTTGACCGAATAACGTTTGCCCGAAGTTTGACCGAAGAACGTTTACCAAAAGTACGTTTGCCGGAATAATCGTTTGACCGAAGAATGTACACCTATGTTACCTAAATATCAAGATTTGTCCCCAAATCTGTTGTTACTATTCCCAGACAGAATAGAATAACACTACACATACACACTAACATTCCTAAGTCCATAATAATATTACAATAAACTCTCGACGCTAACAGTTCACAGAACCGGTAAATTTCACGTAATTACCGGTAACTTTACGAACGAGGAGTAAAACTTAGTAAATAGGCTGTAAAATGTAACGATGAGAATTTCAAATGAATTGGTTACGTAAGTAAATAATTAATTAATTTTATTTGTTACCTTTGTTATGTACGGGTCGGGTTTTAATTTAGTTTTAGTGACATACTAATTGTTTATTTATTCCTAAGGCCGTATTTCAAACGCGCGTTTTAAGAACGTGCGTTTTCGGCGCCGTAGATGCTGAGGCATTTAACACACGGGACCGCGCAACGCCGCGGAGGGCGGTGGCGATAAAGCGGATTTCTTAGCGGTACCACGCGCGGTTAGACGGTTTACGCGCCTGTTCGCGCGGATGGATTTAACGCGGTTTTACATAACATAACATCGCGCCTGTAATCCCCGAAGGGTTAGGCAGAGGTGTACCTATTAGAACACCCACATTTCGCCAGTTATGTTTTTAGACCCATGTAATAGGGGGCGAGCCTATTGCCATCAACCGGGCACATCCAGACTCCGAGGCTGCTACTGAGAAATTCCTGATGGAAAAACCCAATAATACTTTGCCCGACCTGGGAATCGAACCCAAGACCTCACGCACAGCAGTCGCGCTTGCGACCACTAGACCAACGAGGCAGTCACGGTTTTATCACAGACACTGGAAAACGCTTTCTTACAGGCCGTTACGACATGAGATCCGCTTCAATTGTTGCGTTTGTATTGATTATTACGCTTATAATCGAACCAACCCGGACCATATAGTATATTTTTAATCAATAATGAGACGAATTTGTGACTTTCAGATTTCGTTAAGACAGTGTCTTATTACACCCAGTAGAATTATTCAGTATCTTTTCTCTCCCATTCAACAGCTGCCATATCCATGTGGCAAGCTTTAGGTTGCCATAAGCTGCACGCAATGCGTGGTATGTCAAAAAAGCCAAGCAATCGTGAGAATATAGCGTAGCATACAGTGTAGCGCCGTAGCAATCGTAGCGTTCGTAGGCGATGCAAGGCATTCCCACGCTACGATCTACGAGTCGAAGGCGTGCTACGAGATGTTTGTTCTTTCTTACGTAAGTATTAAGACCTGGGGACCAACCACAACCTCTTATAACAATATTATTTTAATATTACTTTGCCTTCAGTACTGTTGGATTTTAAACGCTCGGGTCAGCGTCGAGAGTTGAAAATGCAACAACAGAAATTACAAATTAATATTAAAATAATATTGTTTTAAGAGATAGCGGTAGGCCCCCTGTAAGGATATTTTTTATTTGCACTACAAGGGATAATATCTGCCCGGCGACTTCGCTTGCGTAGATTTCAGAATAAAGCCAAAGGTATGAATTATCCCACGGGAACATAAAAACAGGACAAAATATTATGTTTTAAGTTAGATCAAAATTTATTTGTTCCAAATTACAGCTGTTTTTGTTCAGCCGTTCAAGTGTGAAAGAGTATCAAACATCCAACTATCCATCCATCCATACGAACTTAACTTACTCATTTATAGAAGTTAGTAGGATCGAATACGATTTATGACTCATACAAATATTATTCAAGCAGTAATAATTACGAAGATAGAAGAAGTCAGGTAAACTTTAGGTCAACAAAAAAACCTTTATTTTACAACATATATATTTATGATAAAATTGAATACAAAACTTATTAATTACAAATTGTGGAAAATAATATTGATTATTGATAATATTATACAATTTATTGAAGTAAAATTATCAGTGTACTTACTGTCAAATTTATTTAATATTTCAACAATGATTACCTGAAGTAACATGAAATTATTATATTCAGAAAACCAAAAGGTAAAGAGAAAAAACAACTGACAAGTAGCAGTCCTCATTAAGGTGAAAGATCATCTCCATTTCACACACAGAATAAAAACATTTTAGCCGCATTACAGTCTCAATAAACGAAAAGATTTAACGTTGCCAAATCGACACTGAAACTCGCAAAAGACCTGTTGCACGAACGAAAAAAAAAATAAGAACGGTGAACGAATGCATTCACAACATTAATCATTCACTCGGCGGTTGTGTGGAAACGACACAAAAGTTTGTATTCGCCGGTCAAAGCGGAAAGTGCGGGTTATCTCGCGTTGTTGGTCAGAAGTCATCTCTTTTGGAATAAAGGTGCAAAGTTGAACTAATTTATCTCGTTTCATGGTATTTTTGTGAGAATACTGACTGTGGTGTGTTTAAAACGAATTTACGGTTCACCTTTGGTTCTTTTATGTCAGTAGAATTTGCTTCATCTGAACATTCTAAAGTCGGTTTAGGGGTATCTTGTTGCCTAATAACTGAGCTGACAGACTAGAAGTCGACTCTAACATAGTTGGGAATAGGCTGCAGATGATGGGGGCCGCAAAGATAGTTTGGGACTTTTTGCGATATGTCTCGAACTACGTTTTTTTATGCAAACCAGCCGATGGTCCACCTGATGAAATAAATCGCTGACGATGGACATCTGCAACACCAGAGGCCTCGCAGATACTTTGTCATCCTAGGGGCATAACTAACATGTCTCATGTGACGGTAATTACACCGGATCACAGAGATTCTGGTTAAACAAGGGTGACAATAACTACCTACTATTCATGATCTCTTGGTACATTCAGAATTCCCATCAAGGTTACTAAATTAAGCAACTGTTACTGTGCATGTTGTGGCAGTCATAAGCCTCAAAGACATTGTTGTATTTCTAGGTACCAGTTAAATATTTCAGACGGGGAAAAATATGCAACAGAACTTTTAGTACATAATAAGTATAACCGATGATATGCACCGTAGTCTCAAGATTAAATTTTATAAAAACCAACAAAGGCCTGAAAACGCAACAAAACAAGAGCCTGAACACTGAACAGTATCGTTAGACAGCACTAGAGGCACACTACGTCTCAACAATACTCGCACACTCTCGTACAAAGTCGTACACTTTGTACAGTCATACAGATTCGCACAGAGAGACGCAGCAACAAGTGGAGCAGGGGTGCGAGGGATGATCAATTGCGGTTGTGACTTTTGTTTGGGGAAGATGAATTGGACGTATTGTATCGGAATGATTTTTGGTAAAAGTATTTTTTTAGGAATTTAAAATTAATATTTTATATACTTAACTGAATTATTTACTCATTTTACTACATTATTTACTCTGGATAGGTACAAGATCATATAAAAATGTTAAGCAGAATTGAAACTAAAAAATAAAAAATAAATTGTGATTCTGATTTGATTTATTAGAGGATTATTAATTTATTACTGGACTACGTTTTAATAACACCTTTTAAAGATACACAATCAGATGGGTTAATAAAAATAAGTGTTTAAGTATTATTATTGACAATAATCACAGGTTTCCTGCCGCCATCATATACTTCAAATGTCAACGTTACATAATAATTTGTTACCTCATTATTACCTTCCTGATAAATTACTACAGTGTTTACGACACATAGAGAAAATAAACAATAAAACTTGCTATGTACAGTCGAAAAAGCCATTTGGTATACAGGCAACTTCTTTAACTTGCAATTACTTTTTAGCGCGACTGCTGTGCATGAGGTCTTGGGTTGGATTCCCAGGTCGGGCTAAGTGTTATTGGGTTTTTCCATCAGGAATTTCTCAGTAGCAGCTTCGGAGTCGGGATTTGTGCCCGGTTGATGGCAATAGGCTCGCCCCCTATTACATGGGACTAAAAACATAACTGGCGAAAATGTGGGCGTACTAATGGGTACACCTCTGCCTAACCCTCCGGGGATTACACGCGTGGTGTTATGTTATGTTACTTTCTGTAATGTTTAGAGTGTGCCAATTCTTTGAAATCACTAAATAGGTATAAATAACTAAACACAAAATAACAATAAATGTCAATGTAGCAGAAAGATAATTACCTACTGTTATTTGTAAAACCAAACAGCTAGTTCAAATTTACAATAGGTATTATTAAAAAAAAATTGAACAATTAACATTTTCAACATTAAAATTTAATTTAAGTGTGAAAAAAAAGCGGTACACATTAAAAATGCAAAATTGATCGCGTTAAAACAATTAAAATGAAACAAAGAATCTTGGAAAATAATTTTACTTCGTCCTCAACTGTCTTTTACCTGTCAGAGATAATAGTCTTGTAGTTTTTACTTTGCATTAAAATCTAATTACCTTTTATACGGACACCATTCTCTGTAGAGATTAAAAACTTATAGAAGGAACATTCGTACCTACTTAGTGTTGAAATTTTTGAGCTATATCAGACTTCTACACAATGTTTACAACGTCCTTGTGATCTAAAATTTTATTTTTAGAAGATGAACCTGTTATTGAAAATAATAAAAATGTCGTGCAAAAGTGAATTTCTATGTTAACATGAAAACGATTTTAAAAAGTATCTCGATCTATTTCAAGAATTGACATATTTAATATTTCTAATACATCGCTCACTTTCTTCAGTCTATGGTTTAGAAAATAATTTTCAAAGAAACAATATACTTTAACATTTTTAGTGTTAATTAAAAAAACAATATTGATGTACAGCACATTTTCTATCAGTCGCATTTTTTATTTGAACAAGAAAACTTGTCGTTTTCTCACAAAAAAAACATAAAAATGGAACAGGAGCCACTGCTCATTGACAAAACTATAAAAAAGATCGAATTTCTGTTCCGATGTACCGGAATAAATATAAAATCCGGCCCAAAAACGCGGATGGACACCATAAAAAGTCGCACCGTCTATATTATAAACTTCTTCTGGCTCAATATAGACTTGGCTGGTGCAGTCGTCTGGTTCTTCACTGGCATTGCAAACTCTAAAAGTTTTACCGAACTGACATACGTCGCTCCTTGCGTCACTTTAAGTTTCCTCAGCAATTTGAAATCACTCTACCTAATCTTACGTGAGGATAATGTTGATAAACTAATTCAAGTTCTAAGGGATTTGGAAATAAATGAAAGAGGTCGACCTAAAGATGCAGAAAAGGATGCGATAATAACGTATGAGCATAATTTTGTAACGACAGTCATATCAGTATTGAACGTTTTGTACTTCGTCTTGATTGTAGCGTTTGCGTTAAGTCCTATGACTTTGGTTGCCGTCAAATATTTTACTACTAATGAACTGGAATTACTTCTGCCGTTTCTCATTGTTTATCCTTTTGATCCTTATGATATTCGATATTGGCCTTGGGTGTATCTTCGTCAGATTTGGTCAGGTCAGTATCGGTCGCAACAATCTTATACATTTTATCCATAAATAGTTTTCTATTACTTGGTCTTCTGGTTTTGAGGCATGCTTTTAGATTTTTGTTTTTTTTCACAGAAGTGGTCGTGATCATCGAAATCTGTACGGCAGACTATATATTCTACACTTTTTGCACATACATCCGCATGCAATTCCGTCTTCTGAAACATTGCATTGAAAGAGTAATTCCTGATGATATCACTGAAGGACGACTACGCAATATTGAGCAAGTTCGGGCTGATTTTGTCTTATTGATCAAATGGCATCAAGATTTGATAAGGTCAGTGTTATTTTGTAAAATAAGAAGAGAATTTGTAAAAGATATGAAGGTAAAACGTAAATTAAATTAATTTTGATATTGATACTGAATATTTGATGTATTCTTAGGTGTTAACTTTGTAATTGCGATCATCAGTTGTGATCTATTTTTAATTGACGTGAGTTCTTAAGTCGAAGCTATATGTATATACGAGTATTTTTAATATGCATGACAAGGCATAACTTTTTTACTTGCAGTTCTGCAAATATGTTGGAGACAGTTTACACGAGGTCAACTTTATTCAACTTCGTTTCAAGTTCCGTCCTCATTTGTCTTACCGGATTTAACGTTACGGTAAATATTTAATTGACTCCAATACGAATGACGGGAACTACCCTTTTCTGTACTTAAAGAAAATATTTGTGGATTGCCAAAATCGTCTACTCATAATATATTTATAACGTTAAATTTAATTTCAGGCTATCAGTGACGTCGTATTCGTGGGAACCTTCTTAAGTTTTCTCTTCATGAGTTTGTTGCAAATATTCTTTTTATGTTTCTTTGGCGATCTTTTGATGACAGCGGTAAGTATAATAATATATAGTGTAAATCAACTTCAAACAGAATATCTTCATTCATCCAGAAGCTAAAGCAAGATTGTAATATTACAGAGTACTGAAGTAAGTGATGCAGTCTACAACTGCCGCTGGTACTTAGCTGATACAAGTCTTGGAAAGGATTTACTATTAGTACAAACAAGGTACTTGAACAAAATACAACACAGTCAAATTATGCATCATCATATGACTGGTTTTTTATGAGTAATTTTTACTTTTTTGTTTTCAGAGCACAAACTCCATGCAAACTGACAGCTTCTGATTTTTCTGACGTCAATCTCAAGGCTTTTATGAAGGTAGGTCATGATACTCACAATTAAATTAAAAATACAAATAGGCCTGTCAGGTTAATGATATAGTGTTTTCTCTTTCAGATTTTAAGCACAGCATGGTCTTACTTTGCTTTATTGCAAACTTTATACGGCTCACCAACTTAAGAAAAATGTTTGTGACTTTGCATTTCAATGCCTGCATTGTTTTTTATGCATAATTTTGTCACTAGTCACAATTATAATAAAGTATAGAGCACTGTTTATGCATTCTCTTTCACCTTCCAAGTAATAAAAGTATTTATGCATTCCCCTTTACTTACTATTAAAAGTTCTACTACACTATCGATAAGAAAGGAGCACACCTAGATACTTAATACCTTTTGTTGACTTAAATTATTATGTCATGATTTGTCTTCGATCTTTTGTTTAAAATCCTAAATAAATAAATAAAAAAATAAGCTAACGTTTCATTTTAGTTAAAATTATTTCATTCGAAAGTTCAATTACAGAAGAACTCGTCGTCCGAAATTGATCGTCCCCGCAAGAAATACATCCCAGTACAAAACTGACAGTTTTGCGTGCCGCCGTCCCGCGCAGAGCTACCTCGCTGCTCCCGTACCGCATGACTAATGGTTCCAGCACTGTGTTTCAAATGCACTGGATTTTCCTACCTCTCGTTTACAGGCTTGTAACATATCGCAATCTAGTTGAACGATTAATTTATGTCCGTGCAAGAACTAACCGCGTTTTTGTTAGGTTTTAACAAAGAGTTTTTCATTGAATTATAGTTCGTCAAGGCAATCCATACTAATATTATTACGCGTAAGTAATTGTCTGCCTGTGTGCTACGCTAGTACGACTAAATCACTGAACCGATTTTGATGAAATTTGGAACGGGAAGAAAGAACATATGCTACTTTGTATATCGTGATATTGCCTGAGTTCGCGATTAAAGACATACGTGGACACAGGTTCGATTCCTAGGCCGGGCAAGTGATATTGGATTTTGGTTATTAGGAATTTCTCAGTAGCAGCCTCGGAGTTTGGACTTGTGCTCGGTTGATCGCAATAGGTTGGCCCCTATTATTTGGAACTTAAACATAACTGACGAAATGTTAGTATAGACCTCTGTCTAACCCTTCGGAGATTACAGGCGTGATGTTATGTTAAAAACAGACAAACCCTACGTAAAATAGAAGGCAGATCCCGTTCATTATTCAATAGAGATAAACACAGTTTCCAGTTACAAATCCACGAACTGGAAATTAACAAAATATTTCGCAATAATTACAGTGTCATATTGTAATAGCGAATGATTAAAAACCTGTATGGGAACGTAGCGTTTGTCAGTAATTAGTGGGGTTTTAACCAACTGTAATTTTGTTATCAGAATTTCAGTGAAGTTCTACGATCAGTTTGCATTTTAATGAAGTCACTCGTATTTTAATTATCGCGATGACTGTCTATGTTGGTGTACTTACTTAGGTAGTTGATACAAGACATTATTGGCAAAAAAAGCAGTTTACAATTTAATTTAATAATAAAGAAAATATTTTTTATACAAGCTTTAATTTAAAATGATTACAATATTGAGCATTGAACATTGTATTGTCAACAGAACTAAAGGTGTATACAAAATTTCAGCTCAATCGGATACCAACAAAAAATTGGTTAGCAAATATTAAAGGACAACTTACTTACATACGAACAGTGCAAGCTAAATAAAAGCTTATAAAAACCTTTTTCCGAGACTTCGTTCGCGGAAATGTCGGTTATCGCGAACGCAGACGAAGTTGGAGTCGAAAAAAGCTTTTTTACAAAAAAATATGACCGCCTTCAAAACCTGCAAAATAAAAAATAACTTTAGCTTGAAAGTCGGCGGCTTTGGTTTTGTTTCTTGTTATATAGGTATTGCCACCGACTTCCAAGCTAAAGTTATTTTTTATTTTGCAGGTTTTGAAGGCGGTCATATTTTTTTGTAAAAAAGCTTTTTATTTTTCACTTTTTAGTGCTTGTGTGTTAATGTTTGAATTCTTTACATAAAGCCCTTTCAAACAATACCTCACACGATATATTTAATTTTGGAAAGTGGTAGGAGGGGGGTTGACGTACCCCCTCCCCACTTCCTTCAGTCAGTCATCGAGTACACGTATAAACAAAGCAATTTTTCTTGTTACGGCGGTTCTGCTGTGATTTTATAAGGAGTTCCGATCCATATCTCCAAAGTTCATCATCAGATCATGACAATATTCCTATGGGACCTATTCGGGACTATACTCTTTCAAACAAAAAAAGAATCATCCAAATCAATTCGTAATTGGCGGAGTAATCGCAGAACAAATATACAAAAAAAAAACAAAAAAAAAAAAAACTACGCGTCGAATTGAGAACCTCCTCCTTTTTGAAGTCGGTTGATAAAAAGTAGCCGATTTCCTTTCTTGGGTATCAACCTTTATTCGTAACAATTGTCATCAAAATAACTTCAGTGGTCTAGTCGTGATAGCGTAACAGATTTTTTTTAAGATTAATATGGACATCACTGACATCGATGAGAGGAAACGTGAATTAACTTGAACTTTATTAATATAAAGTCTGAAATCGCCAATCCGCTTTCTCAACAAGCGTGGTGATTAATGCTTGTGCCTGGTATTATTTATCTAAACTTTATGCAACAAAAAGTACAGAGGCGGACTAAATACATGTGTGGATGTATTATTTTTTATTCATAACTAGCTGACCCGCCACGATTTCGTTCGCGTGTTATCTTACCCCTATCCTACCGATACCCTACCCTACCCTACCAATACCCTACCCCTACCCTACCCTACCAATACTAAGGTATTGGTAGGGTAGGGTAGGGGTAACGGTAAGAAAATATGGAGTAGGGTAAGCCCTACTCCATATTTTCTTGCCGTTTAAACCTTCCCTAGACATCCACGAATATTTCAAGACCAAAAACAGCTAAATCGGCCCAGCCGTTCTCGAGTTGTAGCGAGACTAACGAACAGCATTTGATTTTTATATATAGATTTAAACCATCAATTCAAACCTTATCAAACGATTGGTATAAAGTACAAATCTAAGTAGAACTGAAACTATCTACTACAGTATTAAAAATATTCTAAGCTTATTTATTTTCAATTCAATGCAGAATTAAATCAAAACAAAGTGTAGCAGCTGCGTCTTCCTGCTCAAGTAGTAACTGGACTCAATTGTCGATGATGTAAGAGTGACATCATTGTGCACTGCAGCATGTACGTTTGTTTACTATTATATATTTATTTTTTTACGCACGTGTAAGTGAAGCTGGAAACTAAGAATGTGTCACAGTTGATGAATAAAGAATTGATACATAACATCACGCCTGTAATCCCCGAAGGGTTAGGCAGAGGTGTACTGGTACACCCACATTTCGTCAGTTATATTTATAAGCCCCTTACAATAGGAGGCGAGCCTATTGCCATTAACCCGGCCCAAATCCAGAATCCGAGGCTGCTACTGAGAAATTCCTGATGAAAAAATCCAATAACACTTTGCCTGGCTCGGAAGTCGTATCTAAGACCTCATGCTCAGCAGTCGCGCTTTGCAATCACTAAAAAAATTAGGCAGTCAATAAAACTTTAAATAAACAACGAAGAATTGACTTCTCTTAAAGATACAATTCCGAAGGAGGTTATTTCAACACTGTTAACCACTGAAACATTTAATTCTAAAATCATATTTTACTAGCTTTTACCTGCGACTTCTTCTGCGCATATTTCAGAATAAAGCCAAAGTCCTAAATTATCCTTCGGGAACACAAAAACGGGATATGAAGCCTAAATGCTGTCCCAGACTATAATCTGTCTCTGTGCCTCTGGATGAAATCCAAATCCATTCAGCCGTTCTGACGTGATTGAGTAAAAAACATCCATTCATCCAAAGGCATTGCAGTAAGATTCCATGATACTTGATTCTTCATTTCATGATGATTTAGATCGGCGGTCGGCAGCACGCGGCCCGCGGATGTCTTTTCTTTTGAATTAAACCAGTTACCTATTTAGGTATTTTGTGTTTTGATTTCTGAATTATTTACGGAGATTATTTTTCTGGCAATAAAGCCCAAACATAAGACCAAATGAATACGAATTAAATTCCGTATGTTTTGTCAATTTTTCTATGGGATATAACCAATTACAAGGTATATTGGGCTTCTAGGGCAAGTTTTCTATCACAAGTGCGGCTCACTTTTACTTTATTTTGCCACCTTGTGGCTCTTGCCTGCCAAAAGGTTGCCCACCACTGATTTAGATTAACGAATTCCTACCTATATAATGTTGCAGTAACTTCAGCTGCGAACCGTACCCGAATTGTTATGTGACGTAATTTCATAGCAATTATGAATTATTAGTATTAATTGCACCGGCGAGGGAACCGGACCTATTAACAAATATATTATTAATGTGTTATTAACTATGACAAAAAACAGAAATTATACTTCTGTGAAGGTGATATAGAGTTTAGAAGGAAATATATGTGACAACTAAGTTTTAGATATAATAACTATATTATTACGATTTGTCCAACTGGTACTGGTATTCAGGTGCATCCGGTGAGACTGGAAGCCGACCCCAATATAGTTGTGAAAAGGCTAGGCAGATGATGATGATTACGATTTGTCCAAACGGTATGTTGATACTTTCCGTGGCTCAAGGGCTGTCTATTGCGCGGGCTTGCCGCCGGCGAGTGATGGGTAGCTCGCCGTTCGATCAAGGACCAGGCCCGGGTCGACGGCGCGTTTTGTTTCACGCGCGCCTCAAAGAGCTGTCAGCATAGAGACGGGGCCCCAACAGGGCCAAGCGACTGCCGGGGTCGCGGGACGTCTTAACAGGATACCGTGGCCCCGGAACTCAAAGGGCTACAGAAAGAACATGGTGGTTTTTTGTCAGTAAAAGTCTGACAGTCCCTTCCGTCCCACCCAGGGTGGAAGGACACAATTTACCCAAAAAAAGGGCTGGCTATTACCTTGGCTAGAGGCTAAGCATTGCCATCCAACATGGCAATGCCGACAGTTTTTTTGGGCGCATTTAAAGTTGACAGCGATGCAGAAGAATTTTTGATGCCTTTTAGTTTCAAATTCCTTTTTTTTAATTATAATTGTTTTTTTTTTTATAATACTGCCTCGTTGGTCTAGTGGTCGCAAGCGCGACTGCTGTGCATGAGGTCTTGGGTTCGATTACCAGGTCGTTCAGAGTGTTCGGATTTTTCCATCAGGAATTTCTCAGTAGCAGCCTCGGATTCTGGATTTGTGCCCGGTTGATGGCAATAGGCTCGCCCCCTATTACATGGGACTAAAAACATAACTGGCGAAATGTGGGTATACTAATAGGTACAGCTCTGCCTAACCCTTCGGGGATTACAGGCGTGATGTTATGTTATGTTTTTTATAATTAAGTCTGTAAATATTGCACATAAATTATAGGTACTAAGATTTAAATAAAAATGATAATAAAGCTACATAGAATGTTTTTTTGCTTGACAAACTCATCTCTAAAACTTTAAACCAGATTGAAAAAATTGTATATGATAGCCCGATTCATGAGGCGAATAATTATAGGCTATATAACATAACGCTAGGACCCATGGAAGTGGATCAGTAACCAACAACGTAACGTAACTACCTACTAAACATTATTATTTCCAGAACATCATCATCACATGTATGTGGAATGGATTGAGTGTTAGTAAAAGGGAATGTACAAAGAGGAGCAAGTGAAAGAAGAATAAGAGTGAAAGAGATACAGAGAGAACAAAGGAAGATGGCGGGGAGTGCAAATTAGACGACGTACGAGGATAGATGTTTTTTTTTGGTTTTAAGTTATTTTTTATTTCTATACTCAAAATTAAACAAGTTTTACGGAATCCATTGTTTACTTTCACCACATGATCCCACATGTATCATTTAGAAAGCAATAGACGAAAGAGAACGAAAATGGAAAGAAGATAGAGAATGAACATTGAGGAAGAAGAAGAACTTAAATCGTTGAATACGAAGCGTAGCGTCTATGCAATACTATAGTCTACCGCGAAGTGCTTTTGTTTACCTCAAACCAATGTTATGATTGCCGTGGCTGACCTTAATGTTAGTATACCACATGGCAAAGTTCAGTTACTACAGTTCTCTCCTACATTCCACATTATAAAACTATAGCTAAAGTTCCAAACCTAAATATTTCAGGCTTAACTAAAATATATGAAAAATGTCTAAAGCATTACTTTTTGATCAGTCTCTAGAAAAACTCGGAGTATTATTCCGTTATTCTGGAATGAATCTCCAAAAGACGATTGTCACTACCGGGGATGTTATTAAATACAGATGGCTTTTCTCTTTAAATTTCATGTGTGTCTTCTCAGCTGTAATTGCTAGTATATACTACATAATATTCGGCATTATAAATGGCAAAAGCTTCATAGAAGTCACCAGTGTTGCTCCTTGCTTAACGTTCTCAATTCTTTCAATGATCAAATCCATCTATCACCAGGCGTATGAGAAACACGTAAAAGAACTTATCGATCTTCTGAGAGATTTAGAAATTAAAGAGAATAATAGAGAAAAGTGCGTTGATAAAGAAGAAATTATTGATAACGAAACAGGGTTTCTGAATAAAGTAATTAATGTATTGTATGTGTTAAATTGTTCAATGATAGTCGTGTTTGACATGACGCCGATGGTGTTGATAGCGGTGAAGTATTACAAAACGAAGGAGTTTGAGATGTTACTGCCGTATCTGGACGTGTTTTCATTCATTCCTTACGAACTGAAGTACTGGCCGTTTGCGTATATCCATCAGATTTGGTCAGGTTTGTATGATTTTGATAACTATGGCTAAGTTAAATTGTTTAATCTACAGGGCAAAAGCCTCTTCTTATACAGATAAAGCACGAGGATTAACCACGTTGCTTAAGATGGATCAATGGCAATTACAGACTTATACGTATGTTGACGATGTTTTCCTTCGACATCAGAAATGTCTAAGAAAAACAAGAAAGAAAATAAAATTAACAAAAACGTACATCTTGTTGAAAAACTTTCAGAATGCGTGGTCCTTTTGGAAATGGCTGCAGCAGACTATTTATTTTTTACTTGTTGTACTCACATTCGAGTACAATTCAGACTGCTACATTACGATTTTGAAAGGATCATACCTGACAGAAGTATATCTAAGGGAGAAAGGTTTGAGGAAGAAGAGTTTCGGGAGAAATTCGCTGAGTTAGTGAAATGGCATCATTATTTGATACAGTGAGTAAAACTAAATAAAGCTTGAACAATGTAAGATAGTGTCAGCGAGTCTAACTTAACTACTTTAACACGTGATACCCCCCATGCCTCGGAAAGTACGTAAAGCTGTTAGTGCTGCGCCTGATTCGACTATGAGAGTGAAGCAAGAGGGAGTTCACTTGTGATTGAGCACTCACTTGTGCATTATAAATTCCTGCGTAGTACTTGTACGTACTTCGTCCTCGTCTAGTCTCTATCAAAATTAGCCGTCGTGGCCGTAATTGGTCTAGAAAATACCTATTTGTTGCATTTTTGTGTAGAACAGCAGATGTTTTTTTTTTTAATAACACACGCTTATAATCCTCGAAGGAAATGTGTATTAAAGGAAACATTTCGCTAGTTATTAATGACCGCCGAAAAATATCATCGCTGGGCTATTATATAGTCGTGATCATATACTATTTGTATAATATTGAATCCTTAGTAAAAGTTTGTACCACGACATCAGCTCCATCGTGTTGCAGAATCCATTCATCAATCTTCTCTATCTAAATCATATATCTAATTATTTTATTTGCAGCTCAACAAACATTCTAGAGACAATCTACTCAAAGTCGACGCTATTCAACTTTTTGTCCAGTTCGTTAGTGATTTGCCTGACTGGATTCAATGTTACGGTAATGTTACTGTTTTTCTTAGCTGTGCCATTTGCAATCATTATCGCGTCATTATCGACTGCATTTGTACAGTCGTCTGCACGTGAGACTTTACCGTTTTGTTGTAAAATCGCATCTAATACAACCGCATAAGATGCCGCAGTGTTTCTATCGTCCGTACAATGCTAATTAAGATACTCTTCAATACCGTATTACATATTTATGAATAAATGAAGATTTATTTTGCAAATCATGACCTGTTTTTCTATTTATATTAATATAATGAAGCTCAAGAATTTTATTGTTTGTTTAATTTGTGGAACTACCAGTCGTATTGGAAAAAAATATTTAGTATATGATAGTCAGATTCATGAGAAATAGTAGGTATTTTAACGTTAGTGGAGCTGTAACCAAAGACGTAATATAACTAAGTAACGCGGGTGAAAAAAACCACGCGGAGTAAGTCGCGGGGAAAAGCTGGTAATATCTTAAAGGGGTACAAATCGTTTGATTGTATATGTGGAAGTAGTTGCACGATTACAAAAATTGTTTAGCTAATAGAAAGTGCCGACTATTGCCGATTGCTATAGGATATGATTTGTGGTATTTTGTGGTATATATTGGGGCTTGCATGCAGACGAAGCCGCGGGCAGAAGCTAGTGAAATATACAACACTATTTTATTCCATAAACTTGTATTGATTATCAGTATTGTTAACATTATCTAAAGTACTATAATTTGGTAGTTGCCTTTCATTTTTCTGTAGTTTTTTTGTGATAAAAGGGTTTCAACTTTAACATTTAGTAGATTATTTTTCTTTTATGGAGTTATAAAGCATTTTCTTTTTTCAGATTGTGGATGACATAGTCATCATCGTCACGTTTTTGACGTTCTTGTCTATGGCTCTAATGCAAGTTTTCTTCTTATGTTTCTTTGCTGATATGATGATGAGTTCAGTAAGTCTTATTTGTGTGGTCTTATTTTGAACCGATTTATGTATAATGGAATTATCTTTTTAATAATAAGGCAAACTTTTAAATGCCTAAGGGCATTTTTTCCGATTTTTCTTATAATTTTTAAGTCTTATAATATTATAGTCTTATTATAAAAATAACAGTTTTATAATCTGCAAATAGACAACTGCACAATAGTTGATCCATAGACAACTTACAGATTAAAAACACTTTTCAGAGTCTGGAGATAAGCAATGCTGTGTATAAATGCCAGTGGTATTTCGCCAACACCAAAGTCGGCAAACAGCTGCTTATAGTTCAAACCAGGTAATGTATTTCATTCAAGTACTTAAACTATAATCATTTGAATTACAACGTCTTTTAGATAACATACGATTATATACATAACTTATCATCACCTTGTAATCCCCGAAGGTAGGCAAACTGGTATTGGGTTTTTCCATCAGTAATTTCCCACGAGCAGTCTCAGAGTCTGGATTTGTGCCCGGTCGATGGCAATAGGCTCGCCCCCTATTACATGGGACTTAAACATAACTGGTAAAATGTGGGTGTACTAATGGGTACACCTCTGCCTAACCCTTCCGGGGTTACCCTTCGGGAACCCAAAAACTACAGAAAAAAGAAAAAAAGGGATCATCTTAAATCATCGACTCGAAAAGAAGCAGAAGAAGACTGGTTGAATTAGGTATTAAATGTTGCAGGGCACAGGAACCGTGTAAACTGACGGCCGCGGGATTTGCTGATGTCAACCTCAATGCTTTCATGAGAGTAAGTTCGTCATTTACATACGAATAGTCAGAAAGAAAACAGGATATTTTAATTGATTTGATTATTGTTGTTGAAAAATAAAATCCACAATCGACACGGTTGCCGCAGTGGTTGAGCTATGGGCGGCCGCGCTGCGTGTCTAAGCTTCGATTCCCGCACGGAACAAATATTTGTATGGCCTAAAGAAGACCGCCTGTCCGCCTGTCCGCCTGTGTGACCGGATCTGGTAGATTCTATATGTGAATTTTTTTGTTAGTGAACGCACCCACGATACAAGAGAAATTCTTAGTGCGGGGCGCAGTGTATTTGTAAATATTACAGTATTAATATCAAAACAAAGTTCAAAATACAATAACTGGTTCAAAGGCAAGACTTATGTAATGTTTTCCACAGGTTTTAAGCTCAGCCTGGTCATACTTCGCGCTACTGCAAACAGTGTACAGCAGATAAACACTAATCATCTACTATCTTCGACAGGGCCGAATTATACATTAGGCAGTGCCTAGGGGCCCCGTATATGGTAAGGGCCCCCAACATATAAAATAGAATGTCCGTTTGGGCAAAAAATAATATTATTTGCATGTCACAAATGATCAAGGAAAAAAACGATGATAAAAATAAACAAAAGTATTTATTCCATTTACTTACATCAAACATCAAATTCCTATATTTAATATTGTAATTGCAAATTCGTATTACGAATAAAATTGCGTCATGGTAGGTTTTTTTTTGTAATTTCGTAAAGGGTTTAGGGGCCCGCTGACGTGCACTGCCTTGGGGCCCCGACATGTATAATCCGGCCCAGATCTCTGCGTCGTTCGCACTTTCTCTTTATTCTACGTACTAGCTCCATCCATTAGGGGATGTTGTAATTTTCTTACCTTTCTGATATCTAGCTTATTTATTAGTTAAAGTGCTAACTGGTTCGCTTTGTTTGGTTGGTAGCAGTTTGTTAGGAAACTGAGGTTTTGTTTAGTAAATTTAATTTTTGCTTTCATATGGATATTGTGTGCTTTTTTGGTATTTGTATGTAGCTGGTCTATCCACAACCTGAGGTAGTTTTATTCAAATGTAACGCTTAAATAAATAGTTAAAAACTCAATAAACATTGAAAGTATAAAGTGTTTTTTTACCATTTATTAAGTAAGTAGGTATATGGTTCTAGACCCTTATGAGTTAATATTTTTAGTTGGTTATTTAAAAAATGTTAGAGTCGGCTTTCAGTCTAACCGGATGTACGTGAATACCAATATTTTACAAGAAGCGTCTGTCTATCTGACCTCCACAACCCAGTAATTGGGTAATTGCTGACTGATGGTCAGACTTTCGGGCTTCTGACGACTCGTAACGACTGTCAATGGTCCACGTATGACAGCGAGGACCAACGGCTTAACGTGCTTTATGAGGCACGGAGGAGTCTCGGTGTGTAAAGATGGTCACCCATCCACAGACCAACCCTGGCAAGCGTAGCTTAACCTGATGGATCGACCCGTGCGGCTGTTATTTCTTACACACGAGCTTGTCATAGAAACGCACATTTTTTTTTTATGACTGATGAAATATTCATTCTAAAACCGTCCACTGTTCACGTGTTAACTCTTAAAATAAGCAAGCAGTCCGTTTAAAACGGGTACTTTTAAATAGCAACCTCTTTCGCAATTAACCGTGGGCCAATACAAGGAAAAGTTTAAAGGGTGGCTCACGTTGCCACGTTCCATTGTGTGAATAGGTTATAATTAAAAAATATTTGATGGCTTCATCTACAAAGTGATTTTTCCTCACCCTTAAGGAAAATGTTTCACAATGTAGGATTGCGGCAATAGGGTAGTGCAACACTTATCAATTGACGTACTTTTTAGATATTTTTGACATAGGTACTGTCAAAACGCGATTTCCCCTTAAATTTTGTAAGGCAAATAGGAAATTTACTCGACTTGTTTTTCAATTTATTTGGCTAATGATTTACTTAACATCACGCCTGTTGTAATCACCAAAGGGCTAGGCAGAGGTACCCATTTCGCCAAAATATTTACTGCTTAAAAAAAAAAACTACAAATCTAATTTTACAAAAGATTTCACTATTATAAAATGCGTAGGTTTGATGAATGTATATTACTCAATCACGCCTGAATAGCTCAACAGATCTGGATGAAATTCGACACAGATATATAGATTGTAGTCTAGAATAACACATAGGCTACTTATTGTCCCGAAAAATTTACGGTTTCCATGGGATAATATATCAATTTTGTCTCGAAAGAAGTCGCGGACGGAAGCTAGTTATCATATTTTAAGACCTAAAATAAAGTGTTTCTTTAAAGAATTTGTTTCTTGGATTCATTAGTTGTTAGCTGATAACCACCCTAATATTTTGGAAAAGTGAGAAAAAAAAATGTACTAAATTTGACATAAGATCTGTAATTTTCTCATGTTCACGGCGCCACTCTAAGGGGTCGACATAATATTGATCAAAGTGTATATAAATAAAACTCGTGCCCTATCCACCAGAGCCAAGAAACCTTGCAAGTAGACGGCGAACGGTCTCGCTGACGTCAATCTGAGAGCATTCATGCGGGGAAGTTTGTTTTGTTGAGAAACCACCTTTTAATTCAAATTCCGTTCTACATTACCGTGACGAATAAGTTCCGCATACATTGTGATTACTTGGGATACAACGATATGAAGATCATCAAGTCATTTGATTAGGTAAAGGAACTCTAAATGATAAATGTTGATATCCCGCATGGTTTTAATGAAAATGGATCCTTGGTAAGTACTGTTATAGGGAAAATTAAACGTGGTAAGTTCTGTAAAGACTGTCTGGTTTAGCCGTATTCGACCTTATTTTATAATAAAATTGTTTATAGTTCTTCAAAAAAATAGTGTTCGAAATATTTGAATACTACAGACGTGTGCCGGATTCTCACAGGTAGGACTAATATATATAATAGACTTCTAGTGGATGGATGGGGACGTTAAAGGGGGCGAGCCTATTGCCATCAACCGGGCCCAAATCCAGACTCCGAGGCTGCTACTGAAAAAATCCAATAACACTTTGCTTGACCTCGGAATTGAGCCCAAAACCTCATGGTCAGCCGTTGCGCTTTGCAACCGCTAGACTAACGAACGAATGTCAAAGCCTACGATGGAGTGAGCTTATCCAGAAGAACTCTAACTTTGAAGAGACTTCACATTAGCACCGCGATATTAACCTTTATTACGTGCTTATAAAAGTGCGCGTATTTTGATCAAGGGCAGATTGAACCTCCGGTATTGTGACCACATACAAACATTGCTAACAGAGCATAGCCTTTGCATTACCTACCAAGGAAAGAAAATGACACTTTTGCCCACCAGAAGAAAATACTAAATAGGCGATGTTCAATCTAAGCTGAAGGCTATACCTACTTATTAATAAAGAACAGCCTTATCATTACCGTCAAACCTGCTCCAAGATACGGCCATCTAAGGGCCATACTGATAATGTACCTGCTGCAATGTTGCAAGGGGTATATTTAAGAGTAATCTGCTAATGTTAATCCTGCTTGCTTGATTACATGTATGCAGGTTTACCGTTAGCTGTTGGAGACGTGGGACAATTTATTTATAGTGCATTTGTAGGCGCAGGACGTCGATAGACTACAATTTGTGTGGTAATTCAAACAGGTACTTAGGTAAATAGTATGACGAATTATTAATAACTAGGGTTTGCCCTTGGACTCCCGTTTCAACCTCTTAGGGGGTGAATTCTGGAAAATCCTTTCTTATCGCTTGTCTACGTTATAATAACTATCTGTGTGCCAAATTACAGCGCAATCCGTTTAGTGGCTCGAGCTGTGCGTTGCAGTCAGTAACGGTTGCCTTCATAATTACATATATGTATGTATAACTTCGGACTAACTGACCGACTCCTTGATAATTCAAAGGTGCTTGTAAATGGTCTTATTTTAAATGTTTTGACTTTGACTATAGATATCCTCGGTTATATGTATTTAACGTAAGCGGGAGATATTATAGTGTGTATAAACACAGGTGCAGGACATCTTCCATCATTCTTATAGTTCGATGGAACGGCAATCCAGCAAGACCGGGGAAAGATCAGGTGCAGGAACAACGGCTTTGAGTGTTTCCCAAGGCACGGGGGTGTCACACCACCAACTTCCAAACTTCGTTCTGCTACTGAGACATTACTAGTGGAAAATACCAAGAAAATGCCCAACCAGGAGATCCACGTAACCACGAGACCAAAGTGGCAGATACAATTGATGGAGAGGTAAAATCCATAATGCGTTCTCTAGATACTGACAGAGTGACGTAAAAAATAGACCCATAGTACAGAGGAGTTCATATTCATACATGCCAAGTAATAGCTTCACAAATACGCGGAAGGTACGAGCTTACCTGCAAAACCTCAGCAACAGACCACAAGCCTTGGCAAAACTCGGTCTTGCCAACACCAAAATATCGTTTTAAAAGCGAAATGTTTTTAAATTCCATGAGTCTCATCTCAGGTAGAGAAATTTCACATAGTTGGCCGTTCTCCCTAAAAAAAGGTCGACATTTCTAAGAATTCCGCTCCCACTGGCCTTTAAAAAAGTACCTTTTTGTCGATCTTAGGGAACTAGGTACTCGTTTATTAGTTGGTGTTTTAATTTTGACTTTATTGCTTTCAGTTTAGAGTTCTTCTTTGATTGGTCATTTGTCAGATCGATTGTTAAGATTTTACACAATTAGGTACTTCTACACTGTAGAAGTAACTGTGTTAGCGAGTGTCCATTACTAAAGGTAATAAGTTTGTTGTTGTCGTTACCTACCTACTCTCAGATTATTATTTTTTGATATTATTATCTACTTCTTACAATAAATAAATAACGTTTGCAAACTTATCTAGTTAGATACCTATTTTTTTTAATTTAAGAAAATGGACGGCGCTTCACTTGCTGATTGGTATCTTTGTTTCATTTTCCTTGCACTAGAGACATTCAAAGTTTTCGTTTTATTTTTTCGCCAAAGTATCTAGGTACCGTTTTTAGGTGCAGTGACATAAGATCTCCTAGTGCAAATAGGAGCTGTATGCGGGCTTAATGGCAATGAAAGTAACTTAGTCTACAGATCTACTGAGTTCTATCTAACTAAACTACCATATTTTTATTTATGAATTTCCTCGCTTGATTAAATAATGTTTAAAACTACTTACGCTTGACCATTCTTATAAAACTTAGTCAACACTACCGCCATCTATTATCACGAAAATAAACAAATTTTTAGATAAAGCAGTGCAAGAGAAAGTGGCGCCCCCGCTCTGTTTTACCGACGCAACATTGACGATCTGTCATGGCGTGAAGAAGTGTACATTTCTGTGCACAGTAAAACAAAAATAATGATTCTCAGACGATTTATTTTGCGTTTGTGCGGTAAAAACTTTTGTTTACGATATAAAGTATCATGATTACAGTGTGCTAGTTATATTTAACCGTTAGTGTGAGTTAAAATGGACAAGAAAAATGCCATTCGGAGAGCCAAGAGGCCGTCTAAAGTGCTCGAAGAAAATTATTGGGATTGCAGCGTTTGTACGTACAGAAACAATGCGGAAGCCTTCAAATGTTCAATGTGTGATGTTAGGAAAGGTAATACAGTCATTGATTTGCGCCAGCATGTAATCCTTTGTGTGGCTAACAGACGTGAATGACCTGAACACTTTACTTACATACTCGGCCACGTAGGTCTTATTATTTAAATATCAGTGTAATTATAGTGCTTTTATCGCTCTTCTGTGTTTGCTCGTGCAGAAATTTGCATAATATAGGTGTTCGTTGGGCGAACAGCGTCTGTAAAGTAACATAACCTAAAAAGTAAACGCTCATAGTCAAAATCTTAGTATTGATTGGCATAACAACGAGCTCGCGTCCTTCACAATGTTTTGGCTACGCTAAAATGTCTGCTTTACCTGAATTTTAAAGACTACTTGACTGTTGTTCGTTCAAGCGATTTTGAAGGTCGGTAAAGGAGGTTATTTAGGTTTAGAGTCTACTATTGTCTGCAATCTGTTGTTGAACCTTTCAGATAGACAATTAAAATTATTAATTAATACAATAGACTTATTAATCTCTGGATAACATAGGTATTTAAAACTAAGGTACCTTCCTCAAAGAATGGGTAGCAATTGAATAAATTTTTATTAATGCTATACTCGTATCCAAATTACATCCTCTAAATTATACAATTTACTGCCTTAAGTCGTTAATTTATTTTAATTACCCCCTATTACTCTCTAGTATTAAAAACTCTTTAACCTTTGCATAATAAACAAACAGTTAACTTGTCTTTGACTTACGATTTTAATGTAAACAAATAATCTGTGTGCATTCCTGTCTTAAAAACAGAACGCGCATTGCTTGGCCTATCGTAAAACCCGACCAAAACAAATGTTACATTCAGTCGTTTACTATGTAAACATTGTCGCGACTTCCTTACTTAGTCGGGTTATGTTCGTTGACCTTTACGTGATGTTGCTACCCTATACTTGAAAGACAGATATAGGTAAGCAGTACGTTTATCTCATATGGTCTCGTTGTTTATGGTGTAAATGGACCCTTGTAGTGTCAGCGGTTCTTGAGGAATGTTAACCAGGCGATACTTTTGTTTGTTTTACGAGTACCTCTACCTTGTCTATGTTTAGCGATATTATCGTGTTTGTAATAGGTTCCCATTTTACTTGGAAAAATGTGAACATTGACGTAAATACCTACTTTTTTTAGACGCGGTGAGCAACTTTTTTTAGGGCCAAAACTTATAGGGTCACGTCACTGACATGCTAATGTGACAGCGTCACTAACATGCTAAATTATATGTATATGTAATATTATATTTTAAACGGGGATTAGGTAACTTTACTGAGCACAATTCGTGCAATTTTTTAGTCGCTCATGTCTCAGTAAGTCAGTATTCCGGAGAAAAACGCGCGTTTTTTATCGAAGCGTTTTTCAAAAGCGGTTCTTTCACTACGGCTCGCAGACAGTTACCCATTACAATATTCGGCGGTTGAGTGACGCGCCTAGTCTGACCTTGATACGCTCATGGGCCAAAAAGTTTCGTGGAACTGGCTCGGCCAATTAATGCGGTCAGGATTTTAGTATGTAGAACCGAGTATTCGTGAAAATCTATCTATCACTGAGGGAATGAACAGGTTTAAAAGCTCAATAAAACCGTCCAAAATTCTGCCACAGATTAATGCTAGAACAAAATTCAAAAGCATAATCTTGATTTGTACCGGAACTGTGACGTCACTGGTACCTATGGGTGAACTGAATCAACCTTAAGGGGGAGAACACCTGCGTCATCGCCTTTGTAATTGTTCAAGATGTTTGCCGGCAATCTAACACGCTCAGTTCCCACATGAATTGGGATATCCTGTAATGGTAGATGTAAGAAGATAAATAAATAAATAAATAAATGAACAGTACAACACATAAAAGTATAGGTACTTCATGCGTATACCTAAACCAATGATGCAAAGACAACCCTTATTCAACCCCCGGCTACTACATTACGCAAGCTCGGCACTGGCGTCGGCACGGCGCGCTATGGCCACTAGCCCGGGGCAGAACAATACCCCCTAATGCAGGAACTGTGTTCATGCTAAATTATACTGGAGGGAAGGGGAGTGTAGCCGGAATATGCAATGTCTTGTCTCGATGAAGATTCGGTAGCTACCGTTTATGTACAATCGGCAAAAGAGATTGGTATGCAGGCAATATCGACCATATATAGATACCCGCGAATATACCGCAATTTACCCGCGTTATGTTATGTCTTTGGTTACTGCTTCACTGCTGTGGGTTGCCTGCCTGCCTGATGTTGTATAGCCTACACTTTTCCGAATGAATCTGGCTATCATCGCAGAAAGATATTTCCTACCTACCGGGTCCAATTGTGAATGTTTTTTTTAATTATATCGATCCAGCCCTTTATATGATGATGATGATGATCCAGCCCTTTAGGAGGAATTTAGTGACATACACACGTACAGAAGATTTATAATATAAATACTAGTTCCTGCCCACGATTTTGTCCGTGTCAAAATTTAAAAACCTATATGGGATAATACATTTTTTTTATTTTAATATTATCCCACGGGATCTGTACATTTTTCCGAGGTAAAAGGTACAGGTAGCTTTTCCAGACTAGGTATTAACCTGTTTCTCTGCCAAATTTGATCCAGTTCCCGTTCAGCCGTTTTGACAAGATTGATTAACAAACATCCATCCATCCAAACCATTTAGGTATAATAGAAGTAAGATAATATTATATGTTTGCATTTAAAAGTTGCTTACGGCTCCAGAAACTGCTAACAACTTTTTCAATTCCATTCATCTGCAAACAGTCCGGTACTTCAGACTCCAAGGGTTCATTCATTAAATTGCGACCGGAGTTCAAGGTATTATAGAGGCTTAACGCAATCGTCGTAGAGGCAGAACAAATTGGATGCGTCCGGTGATCCGGCTGCAACAGTAATTGTTTAGAGTTCAAAAATCAAGCTAGTTCAACATTTTTCTAAGGGCTTTTTGCGCGCGACTTCGTCCGCATAATGTCTGTAATCGCGGACGCAGACGAAAACGAAAAAAAACTAATTCAAAAATATGTTTTTAAAAACATGGTTTAATTTAAAATTCTACAATATTGATTATTGGACATTGTATTGTCACCAGAACTAAAGGAGAATGCAAAATTTCAGCTCAATCGGATAACAGCAAATGGTCGAAAAATGGTTTGCAAATTTTGAAAGGACAACTTATTTACATACTTACCTTACATACGAACAGTGCAAGCTAAATAAAAGCGTGTAAAAACGTAGCCTGTCTTTTGTTGGGGTTCAAAATTCTAGTATTGTTGAGGAATTTCACGTGATACCAGTAGGTACCTACATCCGAGAATTAGCCAATTGAAAGTCAAATTGGACTCTTGTTCCTTTCAATCGTTCCGTAGTCACCACTTGACACAATTCAGTCAATCATCCTATTGAAATGATGACGTCATCATCATGTCTTCTTCAAATAACCTTGGTATCACTATCGCTGATTGGTTCAATATTTTGCCCCACATGGTTTACCATCTTTTGATATTTGCTATGTTCTTCCTCCGATTTCGTCCGCGTCAATGTTGATGTAGGTATCACACGGGAACCGTACATTTTTCCGGGATACAAAATAGCCTATATGCTATTCCAGACTATATTCTATCTGTGCGTAAAATTTCATCCAAATCCGTTCAGCCGTTCTGGCGTGATTGAGTAACAAACACATACATGACATACTTTCGCATATAAATATTAGTAAGATTAAAGCCGAAGAGTTATTAGGGTTCCGTACCTCAATAGAAAAAACGGAACCCTTATAACCCTCATTTTGTTGTTTATCCGTCCGTCTGTCTGTCTATCTATCAGGACCCGTTTTTTTTTGTTTAAACGCTTTAACTCTAGAACTACCTGTCAGATTGGAACAAAAATGTTGTAAGTATATGATAGCAAGATTCACGAGGAACAGTATTGGCAATATAACATCACGCTACCACCCACGGGGGAGCCGAGCAGTAACCAAACACGTAACTTAACGCGAAAAAAAACAAGCGACGAAATCGCTGGACCAACAAGGAGGAGATTATAGTATTTACACTGCAATTTTATCTTTAAAAACTTTTATCCCATAAACATTCGCTCACTCCGCTAGAGTTTCCCTAGGCGCTGAGGTAGTATGCACTAAATCCCGATTTACGTCGCTAAGTACGTAAGTACTACTAAATCTACCCTCCGTACACCGTCTTTGTTCCAAGTAGAACGCTTCCACTCGGCTGTTTCTCACACAAATACCGAGAACTTCGCGTGTTACCGTCAATTCTCGATCGTATTTCGTTTCCGAAGTGATGCTATGCTTAATAAGGATTGGTGCCTTACGTTGTTACTTTTTCAAATAGAAGTGCTGTTGTTAAATTGATTGAGGGAATTTAACTAATAGTCGTGAAAAATACCCGTTTGATTAGCAGTTAAATCTTCATTTTCTTCCAATCGCCGTCAGCTAGAAATATGCTTAAGAGACTGTTGCCACATTGGATGGCAATGCTCAGCCTTTGGTTAACGTGAAGCTGTGCCATTTGGGTTACGGAAAGTGCCAAACAACCGTTTAGAAATTTAATATAGCTTAAAAAGTTTATAGGCTTTCCATAATACGACTCGAGGGTTTCAACTTCAAACGGCTCAAAAATATAGTTATCGGTAAGGTACTATACTTTTGCTATATTAGGTTTTCTGTAGCCGCATCATGATTATTTTGATACTATTTTGTTTTAGTTTTATTTAATTTAATTGTTATCTTATTTTTATTGACTGTGTAATGATCGTACAATAGAAAAAATATAAGATTAAAGTCAAAAGTCAAAACATGTATTTCAATAAGACCATTTACAGGCACTTTTGAATTGTCAAGGAGTCGGTCAGTTAGTCCGAAAGTTGAAGTTAGTTGCTTGTTCCAAAATGGAGGTAGGTCTCTATGGAGAAGAGTATCTACTAATTATAATTCAGTACCTACGTAGTCTCTAATCAATTCGTGAAACAAAAAGTAAAAATATGTTCATATTTCCAACTAATTCTTACAGTTACCTACTACGGATTACCAGTAGCCAGGTCAGTTCACAAAATGGTTTAGTTTCCTCAAAGTAACTTATGAAATTTGTGGACTATTCTTCCTTGTTCCCTGTTTCTAGGAATCGAAGTTCAAGTAGGTAAATGGAGTTAAAAATCATCTGCGGATAATCGAAGCCAAAATTGGTTACCAGCATAAAATACTCGGGCTATTCCTATTATTAAGTTTTGAATACTTGATTAGTTCCAAAGTCACTCACATAACTCTTTTAACTATTTATGTTACGATACTAATTTATGCCCGCAACTTCGCCCGCATAAAAGCCACCGGCCACCTGCCAGCCAGCCGGTTACCTGTGGGGTTTTAATATTTTTGCGCAGAACCCTAATGCTTAAGTTACTACTTAATACATCAGCTATATAAATGCCAGTAAAAATCCCGTCAAAATCAGTCGAGTCGAAACAAAGATTAGCCAAAACAAACGCACATTTTTTATGGTCTTTTTTATAATGACGTACCTTTTTACAAAGCTGTTATTTAGACATGACAAACAGACGCTTCAATTTTATTTAATTGTATCCATAGATTTTACTGTGAAATATCAAATGATTTCGACACGATTATGTTTCGAGTTCCTCTAGTAATCCGTCTGGCAGCCAGCAAGGGACGCATAGAGTACGGTTCTCGCCCCGCGGGCTACAAGCCCGTTCATAGCCCACATAGCTCCACAATCTGGGCTATAACGCTTTGATATAGTATTCGGAGCTATTTTCAGACAGGAATAATGCTAAGAGTACCAGAGTGTTCGTAGTAATAGGAGAGAAATTTTGACTTGGTATTTTGTTTTCGGATTTATTGATAAACCGTTCTGTCATTTACAAAAAAAATATTAGATTAATTTGAATTAAGAACATTTAACATTGACATTGATTGTCGTTGAAATGAGAATGCGACTACATTTTTGAACGTTTGTAACAGACTTAAACTCTCTACTCTCTACTCTACTATAATTATTAAAAAAAATAAAAAACACGACAAGTAATATTGCACCGAAAAAAAAAAGAAAAACAAACGCCATTAAAAACTATAAAATAAAAATATACCTTTAGTTTTGGAAGTCGGTGGCGGTTCATAACAAGAAACAAAATAGTAAATAGTAGGTATAGAATTTTCTGCTCATGCGGCTCAATAGAAGATCTGGCTAACTAGGATTTACAAGCAGCTGCGAAATTTACCCACTTCACAAACCAAAACAAGCCTAAAACTACAATACATAACGTTTCATATTGTCCAAAGGCACATCGACGCGCAAGCCGCGGATCAACCCGGCTCTGGTGGCGGCTCAGGCAGCCGGCACAGCGCCCACCAGCTCGCAGAAGAGGCCACGGTCTGCCAACTCGTTGAAGAAGAAACGCAGGCCCCCGCGACTGAGTAATGTTGACCGGAGCTCCGCGCAGACAAGAGAGGTAAAAACAAAGCAATTTTACTTGTTACGACAGTTCTTCTGTGATCCTATGAGGAGTTCCGTTCCATATCTCCTAAGTTCATCATCAGATCATGACAATATTTGGGACCTATGGGACCTATATTGGGATCTATGGCGGAGTAATCGGGTAACATACATACAAAAAAAAAACATAACACCGAATTGAGAACCTCCTCCTTTTAGAAGTCGGTTGAAAACTAGTTGTAATTTTAAGTGATAAAAAAGTTAGAGAATCATTTGTACATTAATTCAATTTTTATATGAAAATGAAGTGGATTTACCTAAAATAAAAACCACTAAGATCTAGGGTACAGTCAACAAAGAGATATAGGTATCCAGGATCGTCAGATATAGTTTAAAGTTTTTTAGAAACCGATGTCTTCGATTGAAACTTGACTTAATTAATGAACTCTTTATTATTTATTTATTTAAACTTTACGCACATGTAAAAACTACACTGTACAAAAGCGGACTTAATGCCTTTGGCATTACCTATTTTTTTATTTACCTAATAATAATGACAGTTTAAAACATCCGGCCTTAAAACATAACTGGTGAAATGTGGGTGTACTAATAGGTACACCTCTGCCTAACCCTTCGGGGATTACAGGCGTGATCTTATTATGTTATTAAAAACATCTATTGGTTTATAAGAAAACTTCAACTATGTCTGACGACCCTGCACACCTTTCTCTTGACTGTAGAATAGATACTAGAGAAACATAGAGAGTATTGAACTACTTACTAAGCTATGAGAGCTAAATAAATTCTGTTAATCAATATGTTTTGGTTATAATTATTAATGTTCATCATTACGTTTATGGTACTAATACTAATATTTACAGTATTGTGATCGTAGATTCATTACTAATATTTCAAAAGACAATGGATCTGTGTGTGAGCCGTATTAATTACCAAATCATAATAATCAATCTATTTATCTAAATATATGTATAAAAGTGAAAGGTCGCTCATCACGAAATTTCGAAAACCGCTTGACGTATAAGGGACTACGCACTTATTCAGCTCCATAGAAAACAAAGATTTTGTATCGCATGCGTTCGGCGCGGAAAGCTGAACGGACACGTACGCGTCTCATACAAAATCGGCATTTTCTATGGACAAAAGCTGAATAAGTGTGCGTAGTCCCTAAAGATGAAATTTGGCAGAGGGTATAGTTAGTAGACGCCTGCCAAGAAAGGGTTTTTCAAAATTGAGCTCCCAAGGGGATCAAACGAGGTCCAAAGTTTGTATATGGGAGAAATCAACTTTGACGCGGCTGAAGTCGCGGGCTAGTATCAGTGGCGGATTACCCTTAAGGCAAACTAGGCATTTGCCTAGGGGCGCGAAGGTACAAAGGGGCGCGCGGGCGGAATTGCAAAATTTAGGCGAATTAAGGGCGCCGGTGAGAAACTTGCCTATGGCGCTCTCAATGTTTAATCCGCCTCTGGCTAGTATTGATGTATTGTCCTGCACCGAGGTGTTCGTATGTACTGTGTTGATACATAATCACTTTACACACAGATGTAGGTACGGTCTGTACCGCGTGTTCACAGCAATTCAAACCTTAGCATGCTACTGTAGGTACTTATGACCGCTTACTGTACAGTAACTTTTGTCATCAGGTAACCGTGAGTGGTGTAACTGTTGTTATAACAGAATACAAGCCGAAGAAGTCTGTGTCGAGCAGTTCCAGTGACGTGGAGTCTTCGAACGACGCGAGACCCTGATCCTCGCCGTCGTTGGGTTCCGCACCAACTACGCTGGTAAAGTGAAAGGACTTTGATTGTAGACTTAGCAATGTTTTGTTTTCCAGATTTTAATTCGTACTCTTTCTTTCGACATAATATATTTATTAAGTATTTTTGATCTTCGTATTTTGTAGTTGTGTATTTATATTGTATATTCCTGTATTGTAATGTAGAATTTGTGTTGTGTATAAAATTGGATCGCCATGTTTAAATTGGATTGTATCAAACGCATAAATCGTCTGAGATATGAAATATTATAAGCCTTATTATAAAACAATCTTTGTTGAAATCAGTTTTAAACCTTCCCGCCAGTTTTTGAATTTCGAACTTTATTTATATAAAGTTTTTAATACAAAAATAATGGCTTAATGGTTTAAACCTGTTTTAAGCAAAATGGTTGTTTTATAATAAGGCTTATTATGTTTTAAGTTCAACTTTGTTTTAAAATCAACAAAAAGGTTACGAAAAAGTGATCAAAATAGTAATTGTAAGTATAGTTGGCTGAAATCGCTTTTCGAACTGTAAACTAAGCTTTACTTAATGCCATTAAATATCTTGAAAACTATAAATTATTTTAGGTGTAGGTTTTATTTTCTTAAAAAAAAGTTAAGGATTGTTGTAAATAATGATGAACAAGACCAGCTGGTCACTGCCAAACGATGGAATGTAAATAAAATTGATGAATTGGCGGTATTTAATACTGAATTTTTAATATTTTCTTTAGTTCATGAGCCAGGAGCTCGTTTAAAAATGATTTAGGGCCTGCTTAGACGTTGCGCGATCGATTAGACACGACTAAGTAGAATTGTTTTTTTATCTGTGACAAGTTGTGTAAACTGTCCTTAAACTCGGTGATAGATAAAACGTACCGAGGGTTTATATAAAATCAGAATTCGATTTTTAAATGAGGTGAAATAGTATGAAGATGCCTTAAAAATAAACTGAAGTAGAAAAAAAAGATGATTCTTATTTTGAAATTGAACGCACAAAATATTTTTAAAAGGAACAGGCAATAACATTAATTAAAAATCTGTTTTAGCAAAATACTTATCGACTATATTCAACTAGTTCATAGCAAATGTAATGAAATTACCATGTTAAATGTAATAATAATATCGAGTTTTACTGAAGCTAGCGAAAAACACGTAGCACAAATAAATAACTCTACATAACGTTATAACGGTATAGTAATAACGTTATCGTAATAACGTTACGTAGAACCGTTTTATGCTAGTTATAGATAGTTTTTCACATAACTGTTATTGCTGGAAACCTAAATCCGGTAATTGTTAGTTACGCAACGGATAGTCATCCTGATAATGTCATTAATACGGCGGAATTACAGCAATAGAATGTACTTACGTTATTAAGCGTAACGTTACGTATGTACACATGACAAAACAGTTAAGTATGCAGGTTATTACCGGACTTTGTAATATTCAATTTGTACAGGCGTTAAAAGACTTGGTTGTTAATCTCTGGTTTGGCGGTGATCTTTATCTAAATACTTAATCAGGTATCTGACACCATTAATCAATAATTTCAAAACGCAGCTTCCCTAAAAAGCACTATATTTTTAATAAAATAGATTTCTAGTTGCTTTGAAATCAATTTATTGTTACTCAATTGAATTGAACGTAGATGAGGCGAAAGGAGTATGTTAGGATCGTAGCAGGTGGCGTTCTGTAGTTTCTGCCTACCCGCATGGGAAGAAGGCGTGAGTTTATGTATGTATGTCAATTGAATTAGATAAAAACTGACGACACAGTTTGTTTTTGTCATGCAAAATCGCCTTTTGACAGCTTATAAAAGTAAGTCAATTGATTGGTGGTATCAAGTACCCAAGTACTAAATATCAATACATTTCATTCGCAAAATTGAGAAGATCAGAGGGTTACCATCATCTCTTAAAGCAATATTATTTTAATAGTGCTTTTTCTTGCGCTGTGTTGGATTTTAAACTGTCGGTTAAGCGCTGAGAAATGAAAATCTAACCCAAGTGGAAATTATTAAATAATACTCTTTTAAAAGACAGTGGAGCCCTTGCTCTTTCTAAAAATATATTTTAATTGTAACTAAGCAAAACAATCTATAGTGTTTTAGATTGGTTTGTGTGTAGGTAACTATTTGTTTTAAACTGTATAAATTATTTAACGTAAGTTCGAAACTAAACCTTCTGTAACAGCCTTATAGCAGAAATTCTATTACCTATAGGTTCTGGCAGACCAGAACGCACTTTAGTACCTCAAATCGATTTCTTCCAAAATATATTATTTACAAGTACCTATCCAGAATTTTCTCCGTGACTCAGCTTTTTAGCCCTGGCCCTTACTTCCAGTTTGACTAGTAGAAGTCGTTGTTCTTTTTAATTAAATCAGCCTGGAATAACTAAAATATGACTGAAGGATGATTAATGCCTTCATAGACAGAACGATTTGAAAATTCTAGAGGCTAAAAGTATTAGCAGCAGTAATATTTGAATAGGAATATAAACAGCGCTCTGTCTGCGAGCTTTAAAACCGTTTACACGCGAGTAGTTCGACGTGCGATTAAAAAAAACTTATCAAAAAACCAATCGACGTGCGATTAAAAAAAGTTAGCGTACGAGTAAGGCCGTCCGCTGCATTAGGCGGCCGTCCGCGACGGATGATCCCCAAGCGGTTTGTTGGAAAACTCAAAGGTCCGCGTACCGCAGTGGGTGACCTATAGTGCTCATAAACTATACTACAACTAGTGTACTAAGTTAGGATCTTAGTCATAAAGAGTTGGTGCCCTATAATCTGTAGAAAAATTATAAAATGCTAGAAATACCTATGAACTACTAACGCTTGGAAAGGTTCTTATAAAATTTTATGGTCCTTCCCTAATGCTACGCGTTTAAGGTCATTTTTTGTTGACGAATCCACAATTTTTGTAAGTTACCAAAAACATTAGCGGCCCTATCATTGTGTTCCAAGCATTGACTAAGTATTTATTTTAGCTTTAAGTTATTATTAAGTTAAGTACAGAGTCCAATTCGCCTCGTTTACTTGGGCAATGTCATTGCCCGTTGTGACAACAATAAAATTGGTACCTGCTAAACAGTATTTCGATGGGGCAATATTTAGTAATATTGCTTCCAATTGTTGTATTTACCGGGCAATTAAATTGCTCAACGTGAATGAGCCTCAATTAATTCAATATTTGACAATACAATCGACATGCGTGTTATTATAATGTAATATATTTATTATTTATTTAATAATAATATGAATAAAATATACTTAATCTGAAAATAGTAAAGGTTTTAGAACAGTTTTTCATAGAATTAGGGCCAAAGCATACGGCAAAGCGGGGATTGGCGATTTTGCTTTAGAAAGAAACTGACATCAGCATTAGAAAAGCGCCAGAATCGCAAATCGCCGCAGCTAAAGTATCTAGTCTGCTTTGGCCTTTAGAAATCGTTCTAGCGCACACTTACGATTTTTATTCCGCTTTAAAGTTTATGACGTACAGATGATAGAAAAATCAGTAAAATTATAGATAACTAGAAATCACCAGCGGGTTCGCTCGCAAATTAAATTAAAAATTCGATCATGATCTGAAAGACATGTGGCGCCATCTATCATAATAAGAACGTTATTGTGATCTCTCTCGGGGACAGTATTTTTTTTCGGGTTGAAAGGTAACTGTTTCTGTACACCTGACAACGTATATGCGGTTCAGTGGTTTTTAACTAACAATAGGATACTGGTACTATACCTATATAATTTCACTGATTTTTAATTGAAACTTTGGTGGAAATGTCGACTTTTAAGGTATTTTTACAAAGTAAATAAACGTCCAAGTTCGCGTCATTATGATCTGCGACTTATTTCTTTATCTGTCAGTCATGTCTGTATCGAGGTTCATGATGCATGCCTATCATTCTAAAATATGGCGATTTCTTAAAAAAAAAATCGTATGTGTGTGCTAGGTCTTACAACTGCGGATTCAGGTGCTTAGCTGACCGCGTGCTCTAGGTCATAGACTAAGTACATAGTTAGTACCATACTACTCCCAAGTAATTAAAACGCTAGATATTCCATTTTGATAAAAACGCCGTTCAAAGTATTATTAAAAATTCGAAGCAAAAATGTTGCCACTAAAGAAAAATGTTTTGCGAACATTTTTTGTTCGTTATTTTTGTACGAAATCTGATGATATTACAAACGAAACACTTGACAGACGACACCAATTTTAATTATAGGAATTAATTAATAAATTAAATTGTAACATTGTTAGTATTAAAACGGGTGCATGTAACATTTTGTAATTAGATACATTTGTATGAATTTGTAAGTTTTTGTAATGAAAAACCTAGAATCAAAACTTCCTAATATTTCTTCCATACATAGCATAATATGACTGTTTATGGAAGTGTCAAAATTATCACAAGTGTAAAAAAGAGGTCTATATATCTCCATCTCTTTTTCGCACTATCTCATGGATGACTTTGACATTTTTCGATACGGTTTCTGGTTTAGAAAATGCACAGGTTAAGTTTTTTCACATAGTAACGTCGTAAGGTTATCGTAACTGCATTATGGTTGAAAGCTGTATAGTTTTAAAAAAGTTTATTAAACGGTTACGTAAAGGTTCTTCCACATTGCTACGATACGGATATTGTTTATTTTTTATGGAAATTCACTAGGGCAGTTCTGGAGTATACAATATTTTTTGGTATAAGTGTGTAATCCTTCCATCCATCACTCATGTCGCTGTGCCTCATCCCTCCAGTTTTGGAGGACTCCTTCGTTCTATGGAGGTAGGTCTCTGCCCAAGAAAGAGACAGATCAGGAAAATAAATGTGTGTAATCGCGAAGCCGATTTATTGATGATCAGAATCCTAATGCACAATCCGGCGATATTTTCGTAATAACATCCAAATACAATCAACAAAAGAGCAGTATGCAGGTCAGATATAGTTGAAGTTTTCTCAGAAATTGATGGATGTTTTCAAATGTAGGTATGTTTTTAATTTAAAAAGTAGATAATAAACAGTTCATTTTTTAAGTCAAGTTTCAATCGAAGACATCCATCGGTTTCTAAGAAAACTTCAACTATATCTGACGATCCTGGATACCTATTGCTTTTGTTGACTGTACCCATTATAACAATACCGCGTCACATATTATCGTATCTTTGTGTAAAAACCTTTACATTTATCCGTATTCCCTCAATACCTCTCACCACAAGTTCTTCCTATGAATTCCATTGTAGTTTCTAATGCTTTTGAATCTCAAAATTGGGGTTCACTATTTACAATGACTCTGCGACGAATCACTGTTTATTCCGTGAAATGACATTTATACGTATGTCAATGGATAACGGTAACACTTTTATTATTTGTAACGTTGCAGACTTATCGGGTACACTGTTAAAAGCTGTAGCTTTTTAAGTAGAATGAACTTCATTACGAATCTTCATTTTAAATTAAGATTTCAGTATTAAAATAGAGAATAGATCTCTAGTACATCGAAATCGACTACCTAGAGATCTCTCTATTATCTAGAGTGAGATACACAATTAGATATCGCTTTAGAGTACAGGTTTAAATACTGTTATTTTTTTGTATTACTACTTTTTTTTGTAGGGGTTCTGTAAAAGCATTTCTTTACAAGACCAGAAAGTCAATTCCCGAAACTTAAAAAGGTTCAAATTCTAGTCGTTATCTCAGCGACAATCAATGTCAAAAACTTGTTGAAACTTTTGGTAAATTAGAGGCATTCTTGACGAGATAGAATGTCAACGTTCTTAAATTTACAAGAATTGCCCCTAGGTTCCAACTTTTTCTGATAAACCTAGATCTTCATAATTTAGATGTTGAGTTCCGTACTCGATTCAAGTAATCAAATGGTTTTAGATCTTTACGCATGGCGAGATCCGAGTTGAAGTTTAGAGAATGCAGTTAAAAGGTCCTTGAAATATTTTTTAAATGTGTGTAAGGGTTTCTACTTTCCTTTAAGTCTGCAATGCTGCAATAAATTTAGGTAGGTTTAGCGAATTTTGTTGGTTAAGGTGGTTGTAAAAAATTGTTTGTTGTTTGATCATCATTACAAATAGATAAATAATTAAATTTTAATTATAGGCGTGTGATTCCTATTGAGACTAGGTATGAACGTTTGCCCTTTTAATTATTAATTGCTAAATTATTGTCTATTTATTCTTATCGCTATGATTTCTAGTTATAATTTATCATCTGTGGTGGACTCTGTGACATTACGATAGTGTTGCAAATAATAAAAATAATATTTTTGTACGTTGTCTATGATGCGCAGAGTCCTGCTTGTCTATGGTACGGCTAAATGTTAACTTAATGTGTAACGTAGAACTAAATGTTAATTATTTTTAAGTTCTATATCAATGTACTGTACTGTATATAAAGAATGTGGAAACCGTATTTACTGAGTTTTATTACCAATGTAAACAACCCCCAAACTGTCTTTCTATCTATAAAATAGGTAAAAAGAAACAAAATAACTTAACCTTTCGACCGCCACAGTCATGTATAGGTGACAAACCAAAATGTGGCCAGCGCGTCACGAACACGACTACATGACAGAGTAAATGAGTAAATAAAGCTCATAAAACAACATTGTTTTTTTTTATTTCGATTCGAAAATAAGTTTCGAATTCGCATTTTTGACGTGACGGTCAAAAGGTTAAAAAAAAAACACTACACAAATAGATTCCTCACTCAAGAACGCTATAACAGAAAACCAATGTACTAATAAGGTAAAGCTATTTTCAAATGAGAATTTAACTCAGGTCTAACCACCGCATTACACGAGTCGTGCCACTGCCGGCAGCCTCAAACCCCGACAAAACGTATACAGTGACGTATCGCTAATTAATCAAAATACTTCGAATAAAAAGGAGATAACAGACAAGCGACGTTGACAACCCTAAGCGGCGGTAAAGCGGCACGTTTGAAGTGCCCGCGCGGCTTTTTGTAGCGAGCGTGCAGGGCCGCGGCTTCCACGCTTGACAGATTGAGATTATAGAACATACGGTTAGTTGAGGTGCACTGTTGTTATTAATAATATGGTATACCCTGTATGTTTTCACAATGGACGGGTGCGAACGGTGATGCAGTTGTTTTTTTTTACAGAAGACAGCAATTTCGGTTGTGCAGGTAAAATGCCGCTAATAGTGCAAAAGTGGTGGAGAGTGACGTCACGTGATCTCTTGCTGGTGTGCCTTAATTCCTTGGGCCGATGCTGGAGAAGAAGTGTTGCCGAATGTTCCCCCTGAGATGTGGTTTCGATACACTAATATTTAGTGGGTTTTGAGTTAGCCCACCTAGTACCTAACTGAAAAAAATGGATGAAAAAAAATCATTCAACAAATCTAAAAACTACTGTGTCTTTTGACTACCTCGTTAGTCTAGTGGTTGCATAGCGTAACTGCTAAGCATCTGAAGGGTTTGATTCCCAGATCGGGCAGTGTTATTGGGTTTTTCCATCAGGTAGTTCTCAGTAGCAGCCTCGAAGTCTGGATATGTGCCCGGTTGATGGCAATAGGTTCGCCCCCTACATGGCTCTTAAACATAACTGGCAAAATGTGGGTGTACCAATGACTACCTACACCTCTGCCTAATCCTTCGGGGTTAACAGGCGTGATATTATGTATATTTAACTATCTGTTCTAGAAACTAAACAAACTTTAGTCAATACAGATTTCTTGTAATATCGGAACCAGGATTCCAGATATCTCAACCGGTGATAGCAGCCTAGTGTAAAACATGCCCTGCCATGGTTGCGGTATACACGGTTATTTTTAGGTCGTTCTGGAACCGAAAGCCATAAACTCGAAACGATTGAGATATTTTTTTTCTTAAAGTAACAATAAAAAAAATCAGCTGTTCAGTACATTTATGTTCGTCTAACTCAAAGTGTAATGAACAGCTGTTTTTTTTAATTGTTACATTTTGAAAAAAAAAAATGGTCCCAATCGTTTCGAGTTTGATGATCGAGTTTATAGCTTTCGGTTCCAGAACGACCTAAAAGTAACTGTGTATATTCGAAAGAATTACCGCGGCCCTGGAACGCAAAGGAAAAGAAGGAACACGGATGGTATTTAGTCAGTAAGAGTCTGATACTCCCTTCCGCTCCGCCCAGAGCGGGAAGAGTCATTGATGATTTCCCATCCTTATAAGTGTAACACTTGCATCCTTTGAAACGTTGACTTTCGACATTCGGCTCATTGAAATAGGTGCCTTCAGGTCGATGCTGTTACCTAACCGTCCAAAATTATAATTTTATTATGTTGCTTACGACACCCAAAGGAAATTATAGAGTGGCTGGCATATTTTTAGCACACTGACGTATTTACAGCGATTTACGCAACAGAGGGGTCTACTTACATAATTTCGTAATGGGTACAATGTTATTAACCAAAAAGCAGGTAAGTAATGTTTAATTGTTTCAGTTGCTTTTATAAGAAGACTCGCTTTTGCCCACGTCAAAGTTGGTTTCTCCATACAAACTTTGAATCAATTTTTCAGCCCCAAGGGGTAGAATTTTGGAAAATCCTTTCGTGTCGGATGCCTTGTTCATACAAAGAACACACCATCCAAGTTTCAGGTTTTTACGATCAGCGGTTTAGTCTGTGCGTTGATCCGTCATCAGTCAGTCAGTCATGCAGGACAAAGCATTTTAAATGTATAAATATTATAGATTATACTAGTAGGTTTAAGTACGTTTGGCCTTTTATTTTCACTAGACTTGCCTACCTAGGATACAAAACAATATTGATTGAGGATACAAAATAAATTTTACAATATTTTGTGTACCTACAGACAATTTTTTTTATTAAGCATATAGTTTTGTATACGAAAGTTAGAAAGAATACCTTCACTGACCTGGAAAAAATTTGACACACAGGTAGATTATAGCCTGGAATTGCTTATAGGTTACTTTTTATTCCGGAAAAAAGTTCGCTTCCCGTGGGATTATAATATCGATTTTGACGCGGACGAAGTCACGGGCAAAAATTAGTAATAATACAAAAAGTGTTTTAATCTTGTAGATTATGTAATCCCGATTCCCGGTACAATAACGAGCGTCTCAGGAGTTTCAGTAATTGCCTATTTCTGAAGGCTGCACTGTAACGCAGCAAACGTTTTGTACTGTACGTTCATCTCCTCATACGTCATACCGTATCGGTCTTGTCTGCCTACACTGGTACACCCTAGATTTCACAACTATTTGCACATAAAAAACGAAATGCTGTGCAAGTAACATTAAACTGTGCTCTATCCAAACTAGACATAGCTGTTTGTACAGTGAAAACCGGCTTAGATAACGTTGGAGTTATTGGAAAAAAACTTATTTGTTTAAAGTTTGTGCTTAAGTTACACACTGTACAAAGGCGGACTTGGTGAGGTACTCTCTTCGATTCCCAGGTCGGGCAAAGTGCTATTGGGTTTTACTATCAGGAATTCCTCAGTAGCAGCTTCGGAGTCTGGATTTGTGCCCGGTGGATGACAATAGGCTCGCCCCCTATTACATGGGACTTAAACATAACTGGCGAAATGTGGGAGTACTAATGGGTATACCTCTGCCTAATCCTTTGGGGATTACAGGTGTGATGTTATATTATGTAAACAATATGTTTATTTTGACCCGGAAAGTTTAGGGTACGGCCTATGAGTTTGAGTTAGATGGTGGATAATATTTTACAAATTTTTGCTTCCATGGATTTGACTGCCCCATCTATATAAATACCACAGTTACCTATGGTATTTTCTCCCCAAGTTTTAATTATACCCTTGCGGGAACTTGCGATATTTTCAGTCTTTCTAAATACCTGGAGACAACTACTGAATACCTTGTAAGGACTGTCTATATCGGTGCCGGATTCCTGTCGCATTCCCAACGACCAGACAATACCGCGCAGCGCAGTCGTCTAGCTGTATACAGCTATTCAGCGCTTTAAGTTTGCAAATAAATTAAATCGAAGTGTTTGTTTGTAATGTCTAAATAACAGCTTCTTCTAAATACATAAAAAACAGTAAAAAACATTTTATAAACTTTATTGTATGTTATAGCCTATGTGCGATTCTAGACTATAATCTATCTCTGTGCGAATGTAGTCTCTGGAGTAACAAACAAACATTCTTCCAGACTATACGTTTTTTTTTTGTATAGTCACTCCTATTTCAACCGCATAAGATGCCGCAGTGTTTATTTACTCACTCGCTCATCGTGAAATATCGAAAACCGCTTAACATATAAAGATGAAATTTGGCAGGGCGTTAGTTTATAGTCAGTGGCAGTGGACATCCGTTAAGAAAGGATTTTCCAAAATTCATCCAATTTTCCAATTTCATGGGGATGAAACTTGGGTCCAAAGTTTGTATGGAGATATCAACTTTGACGCGGACGAAGTCGCGGGCGGAAACTAGTTTATGAATACCAATGTAATTCCTTTGAGAATTAATAAATATTTTAACCCTAAAGTGCAAGTGTCAGCACACTATCTTGCTCGAAAAAACAAACGTAGAAAAAACAAAAACATTTGAAGATTCTTCATCGCCAGCATTAGTATTTTTTCGTTAATTTCAAAATCCTGCGCGAATGACTGTCGGATCTCGGACCGTAAACGGGAGTTAGTCGTAAACTGCCCATAAAAAATACTTTTCACTTTAGGGCTCGCTCGTTAAACGCCAGGTAAGTTCATAAATAATTTTATGTGTTCACTGTTACGGCATTACGTGTATACTGTACAGTCGTATAGAAAACGCATTTCATTTTGCATATTAAATTATTGACTTGTGAGGTTTTGTTTGTGCGAGTAATTTTGTGTTACGTGTGATTTATGCTTTAAAGTTGTTATTAGTGAATAAAATGTTTTGAAGATTTGTTTTTGTTTATATGTTGGTAGTAATTGCGGTTTTGTTTTTAGTTTTATGTAGATAGATAAAATTACCTACTAATTCTAGGTAAGATTTCTTGCAGAATATTAATTTGATTTGAAAATTGAAAAATTCATCGTTGGAGGTGGACCTTAATTAGTTTTTTTTAATCCAAAACTACTACTATCATAAAGGCAAAAGGACCTCTGCCCTGTCCGTTTGTTAAGCTTTTATGACTAAACCACTGAATCGATTTTGATGGAACTTGGTATGGAGTTAGCTTGAATCCCAAGAAAGGATGTAGGCTATCTTTTAATCCGCGACTTTGTCTGTGTTCGCGATCACCACGCGGACGAAGGAAAAATCTAGTCTGCCATAATTTTTCATACATAATTTTCATTGAAACTAGCAACATAATTAGATACCTAATTAAAATTTTAAACCTCGATAAGAAGGTTATTCTTGTAGAAAAAAAAACTCACCCCTTTTTTCATCGCAAAAGTATTTTTAACATTTCGTCAGTTGAGTATACCACAAGAATCTTTCTCAATGTCATATCTCGTATTTTTAGGGATCAATTCACACCCGCCAGTTTGTAGGTACTTATAAGTACCGAATCCCAACGCTTTGGGTACCTTTGGACCTTATGTGGTATAAAAATATTATTACAGAAAAAAATGGAAAATGTTCGTGTGTTTAGTGGTTGTAAAAATGCTGTTTGTAGCTTGAATGTATGTTGTAATTAATGTGTTTTTTTGAGTTTTTTTTGAAGGATTCTTCTACCTATATGTTTATTTGTAATCTTAATATATATAAATCTCGTGTCACAATGTTTGTCCTCAATGGACTCCTAAACTACTTAACCGATTTTAATCAAATTTGCACACCGTATGCAGTTTGATCCAACTTGAAAGATAGGATAGTTTTTATCTCTAATATTGGTCTTAATATTTTTTTAATTTCAAACCTGAGCCACAATAACGCGTGGACCGGTCAGCTAGTTAATAATAAAGAATTATTCACGACGGCAAACGCTCTCGGCAAAGGCGAGATCTCTATAAATTAGTACTTAATTATATGCCAAGACTTACCAAATACAACAAAAGCTGCCTAGTAATGTGTGTGCGTATTTATAATAAGATACCAATCAACTTCAAGACACTGAATGCAAGGCTACTAAAAATTAAATGGTTCAAGTGGGTAAATGAATGAAGCTTTATAACTTAAAAGAGTTCATGGACTACAAATGCTGATCTAATATTTTTTTTTCTTGTATACCTAAATTTTTGCGTGCTGCCACAATGTAGCTAAACATGCTTGTGCTTATTTTATAGTATTTTACACCATTGTATACCATGTTATTATGCAAATAAACGATTTATTATTCTTATTACGGTAATGTGCCAATTAGCGAATATATTTGGCGGTTAATTTCACATTAAAACTTATTAATCTTATTTTTCTTAGCCAATGGTGTTGATTCTGTTATGCATGACCTAAACTTAATTTAGATTATTTCAATCTTTTTCTCTTCTCTCCCTCTTCTCTCCAATAATACAAGAAAGGGACAGACATAAATAAGAGCTATCAATTTTAGTTGATCTAAGGCTTGTATACAATTATAGTTGACATGTCAAAATGTTTTGATTATATGTAGGAGCAATAGCAGTCCACACTCTGTGAAAATTTCAACTTTATAACTATTACGGTTCATGAGATACAGCCCACTGACAGACGGACGGATAGGCTTAGTAATAGGGTCCCGTAGTCCCGTTAGCACCCTTCAGATACGGAACCCAGCATAGACTAGTCTGCCAACAGGATTGGTGAAATCGTTAAAGGCTTCGATTCTTGGTACCAATAAAATGAACAATGGAGGGCCAAGTGTAACTGAGAAATGTATTTTTCGTGGAAAACTGCATTTTATTGAAAGCCTTCATGCAATGATTCAGTTCTCGATTGTCGTTTGTTTATGACGTCACCAACAATAAGTATCTAAAGTCCCCGTCACGAGAAGATATAAATTTTGTAAACACACATTCAGGGGATCGCAACCCTTGGATCAAATACTGTGTCAGCGTGAACTTACTTAAAAATGACGGCCCAAATGTTTACGTTCCATGTGTCAGACGCGTTCCAGTACTACTAAACATTAGACGACAGCGCTTTATATCGCTGTAACATAATCCGACTAAGTGAAATTACTTGTTAGTTTCGTTTGACACGTATGTTACCTTGAGTTGATTGAATTTAGGATTATTTGTTGTCGATTGAATGGTCGTTACGTAATTTAGTAGAAGTTCTTCGTTTACATAATTTAAAGCTTCTCGTGACGGGGACTTTACCTACTCCGTTTTACGACGAACTGATGTCACAGACGACCTCCTGAACCTTAGACCGCGAAGAACATTCACATTTTATCGAAATACAAGAATCTTTATGACTTACAAAGTGCTTTCTCGGAGTTTCGATACTTGAATGCCTATGTTCTCTGCGTTCTGTACCTAAAGGGTGCTAAAGGGATCCCTATTACTAAGACTCTTTTTTTCGTCCGTCTGTCACAGGGCTATTTTTTTTTAAAGTTAGGTAATTCGTAAGTTAGGTAATACGTAGACGCTTACAATTTTCACAGAGTAAAAATGTTTAAGCGAGTTAGTTTGTTGTGTCAGCAACAACAGATCAACAACTGTTTTTAGAACTTCTTTTTTTTTAGGGTTTCGTACTCGAAGAGTGCTAACGGGACCCTATAACTAAGCCTCCGTTGTCCGTCCGTCCGTCCGTCTGTCAGCGAGCTGTATCTCGTAAACCGTTATAGCTAGAAAGTTGAAATTTTCACAGAATGTGTATTTCCATTGCCACTATACCAACAAATAATAACAATCAATAAAAGCTTAAAATGAAGGGGGGCTCCTAATAAAAGAGAACTATATTTTTTTTTGCGTTTTTGGCTCAATACTGGTCCGGACCTCTAGTCCGACTCACACTTCACCAGATTTTTTTTTTTTTATCAATCATATAATTTATTCGGTTTTCATACATGGGTTAATACATAGTATAGATTTACAAAAAAATCTAAATGACAACCAAATCTATCGTAGTTTCACTTCAAGGCCTGTAATGTTTCCATCGACAAGTGCTGAAACTCCTACACTGATTTTAATTTATATGCTTTTTCTTGGCAAAGGAATCTACACTAGATTATACCGGGTGTACACAGTCATTTGTCGAAGCCGAAAGTTACATCTTCTTCTCATCTTTGCGATCATTTTTTTTTGTTTTGGACCATGCCTGGGAATCTTCTGATTACGGAGATATTGAAGGTCTATGTAACAATTTAATTTAAAAAAATGGACTTTAACCACTCAAGGCCCGGCTGTCATACCGGTTTGACAGAATAATTGATAATCAATTGTGTCTTATTACATAAAGCTTGAGGTATTAATTAAATTTAGACTTTCCCAATAATCGGTCACTTCTGTGAAAGTCTAGACTACACTACTTAAAACATAGAGTACTAACTTGTTTTTTTTAATTCATAGTTATTTTTTTAGCATTCTGTTGTTTTTACACCCTGTATACATCACCGATATTATTTAGTGCGACCAACAAATCTAAGATGGCAGGACATCGTGTTTCTGCTATTATAACGATGTCTTGTCGACAGGTTTATGTTATGTTTTGACATTTAAACGCACATTTCTCTGTAATTCCTACGCCACATATCACGATGTTCTCATTAATGTACTCAATGATTTGTTTGGGTAATCGTTACTTGAACGTAAACCCACGCGGTTTTTCAGATAGGTATTTATGATATTTTTACCTGAAGAAAAAATAACGTGTTTAAAATATTTATTTCAAAATCTTACGAATGAATTACAATCATGTGTTTTAGAAGATTTTATTTAGCTTGCACTGTTCGTATGCATGTATTGTAAGTAGGTAAGTTGTCATTTCAAAATTGTGCAACCATTTTCCGTCCATTTGTTGGTATCAAATTAAGCTGAAATTTTGCATACACCTTTAGTTCTGATGATAATACAATGTCCAATACTCAATATTGTAATAATTTAAAATTAAAGCATGTTTTTAACAATGATTTATTTATCAATTAATTTAGTGGCGCTGTGGTCATTTAAATCATAATTCTCTAAATGAAAACTTGACTGACTGCCTCGTTAGCCTACTGTCTGGTCGCAAAGTTCTTGGCCGTGCCCGGTTGCGAATCCACAAAGTCAAAGTCAAATCATTTATTTCAATTAGGCCATTACAAGGCATTTTTGAACGTCATAAACAAAAGAAAAAGGAATTGAATCTAGTTGCCCCTTCCAAAAGGTAGTTTTGTATGGAAAAGAATGGGCAATAAACTCCATACGTAGGTACTCTTTTAAAATCACAGCCTAAGATAGCTGTATTTAATACCTATTCGATGCTAACCGACCTAATCACTAGTATGGAACATAGGCGTGGTCATAGTACTAACAAACAATAGTTGCAATATACAGGTTTCATATATTAACGCTGCGCGGGAGGGTTTAATCAAGTCGGAATGAAAAATGCCTGCGGGACCAACGCTGTGGGGACCCGACCCTTGTACCGAGCGCAGAGAAAATCTTGTGCACATTGAGCAATGATATTTTTAAATGAACATTATATTTTTTTGCTGTTGCCCGCGTCTTCGTACGCCTTGGTATCGAATATACTATGAAATACAGCGCATGACACTTGGCAATAGCGTAGCTTTATATTAATGAAAGATTTATTGTACTTGAACCAGTAATTTCAGAGATTACCCCTTACAAACAAACAATCTTTACCTTTTTATAATCATTTATTTGTTCCCATGACTTCTTTCGTTCCCATTTTTTAATATTAAAATATTCTATAACACTCAGGAATAACGCAACTTCGTATTAACAAAGAATTTTAGAATTGAACCAATAGTTTAGGGATCTTAGTGCGTTCAAACAAAAAACATACAAACTCTTCGCCTTTCAGATGGATTGATTACTTCAAATTGATTATTATTCTAGTTATTTATTCTGGGACCCACAAAAAACGCTTCTTATTTTTCAGATGTTCTAATAAGACTTTCTATCGCTACGGTACACCTTAATATGACAAAGACAGCATGAGAATAAGTGCCTATTTCGATCTGGATTTGAGAATACAACCAAGCCACTGCCAAAATAAAACCAAAGTTAAAATTGTTCTAAATTATTTTAATCAAAACCTTGTTTAACACTGTCAAGTAAGATACAATGTATTTATTCACATAGTTCAAAAGAACCTGTCTATTTCAAAATATTTAAATACAAAAAAGAAACTGCCAGTCATTCAAAGAAAATTTACATAACAGTCAAAATAAACCATTAATATTAATTTATTGTTTATCTGCTTTCTCTGCTGTCCGTACAGGGGTGGAAACGCAAAGGGTTGCGAGTAATGAGAAGAATGAAAAATGGTTGTGCTTGCGCGCCGGTATTTATTAAAAACTACAAAATTCTTGCCCCCGAGCTGCTCTGAATTATGTGGGTAGTTGTCACAGAGATGTTTTACACTATTTCATGTTTTTTTTTTATTTATGTGAAAATGATAGAAGAGAAAAATATTATCGGAAAAATATATATAATTTTTGAAGTGAAAACTTCTTTAGCGGCGTTGAGCACTTTTTCTGTAATGGGTATAAAATCTTAAACTCGCGTCAGGACACGTGACCTGATCGAAAAAGCGTAAGACGGATGGAGAGTAGACAGCTATCCCCTCTCTACGGCGCGGCGAAAATGTATGCCTGGGCCTACTGTTTTGTTTAGGCAGCGCAGGGCGCTTGCGCGAATGTTCGTGTATAACTTTTTAATGTAAAATAATTGTAATAGTTTTAAAGTGTTAAATTTTTAATGTAATATAAATTGTCATGTTTGTGTACGATAGCGCAATAAATGAATATTGTATTCTACCACATAAATGATAGTACTTTTATACTGATAAAGCAATTGGTGCAAAATGATTCCCTAACCATTCCAAAATATCAAACATGCTCAACGTTAATAATCAAGTTTTCACTTCTGCTGGCACTCCCGGAGTGCAAGCTGTCTTTTTTTTTTTTGTTCTTTTTGGGTACTGTAGGTACCCGTATTTTAAAAAGGTAAAGTTCGTTTGTTTTTTGTAGCTACAAAGAATACGTAGATTTTTGTCTAGCATTTGTGTTTCGTAATTCAGCCTGACTAAGAAGTTATTGAGAAAAAAAGATAGTTCATTTATAGGCAGGCAGTAAAAGTACTGAAAACCAATTTATTTTTCTGCGATTACCTACGTCACAAATCCCTATGAAAAATATTCGAGAACAAACAGCATTAAAGAAAATGTAGGAGAGTGCAAGACCAGCGGCACTGCTATTTTGTAAAATCATCTTCGACGAATTTTGTTGAGGTGAACTGTCAAGGTGGGATATCACAGAAGCCAGCAGGTGGGATATCATAGCTAGATGACTTCCTTCAGAACTAGTAGGAAGAAGCTCCGAATAAGTGAAGACAGGCCTTTGCCCAGAAGTGGGACAGCGAAGAGGCTATAATTAAGCATTAAAATCTATTATACTATGTAGAATAGTATAATAGATAGAAGTGATTGTAAAAGAAGCTTTATGTACCTACATTGCACCCGTAAGAAGCCAAATGTAGCTTCTATAAGACTGGTATTAAGTAGACTCTTACTAGCTAAAATCCATACGTGTTCCTCCTAATGCCCTTCGCGTTCCAGGGCCGCGGTAACTCTTTTAACCAAAATCCACAACCCTGGCTGCATGCGGCTACAATTTCAACATAAAACCTAGGTTTTACCGATGAATCAGCCGATGTTATCAGCCAAAAAAATAACACGAACGATACCCAAACCCTTTCCGTGAATTATAATTGTACAATTTCTAGGTATATCGCTAAAATCAGCTTTGTAACAGCTATCGTTGCAACGTAACGTCTAATTTAAATTGACCCTTGTTTCACTCCAAGATTTACTGGTACAGAGGTCAGGTTATGTCGGTCGGTTGTAGCGTGCTAAGATCGGGCGATAGGGACATATTATAAATTGCCCTGTCCGTCTGTCTGTCTGTCACACAGCACGCGATGCAAAAAAGTTAGTTCGTGGAGTAAAGTTGGATGTGGGAAAGGAAAGTGCACAGTGAAGGATGGATATGGCTTATTATTTATTAGTATATTTATTTTTTGCTGGATCTCTAAGGAATCCACTTAGACTATGTACTACTTGTATTTTAAATGTAGCTAGCTAGCTATAATATAGTTTATCAAAAACCATAAATAGTAGGTAATATAAAAACAATTATCAACGAGATCGTAACAGTCGGTATTCGAACTAGGAATAACTACAACAATCCTACAGAATTTTGGTAAGTTTTTATCCGGCAAAGAAAATTATCACCTTCAAACTAAATCGCGACTGCGTCCGCTTGAATGTCGGTTATGACTCAGACAAAATCGTCGATTTTGTCCCAAATTTCATCAAAACCGGCTCAGTGGTTTAGCCATGGAACCGTAACTTAGGTACTTGCGCATTTGTAATATTAATATAGATATGCCTTCGATCTAATTAGATCAATATCATCAATTGACCCACGAACGACACCATCGTGCACAAAATATGCCGCATCTACAATAATATCGATCAAACATAACATAGTAGGTGCATGGCTCGTCACGTCATTGTAACTGGTAATTTTAATTGTCTCCACCGCGAGCCGGGAAACGAACACACAGCCTGTTAATTTTGCCATGTTATTCATAAATACAGTGCGACCAGTCTTAGTTGAAACACGGTGGAATATGGGACCATATGAAGATGGCTAGTACTATAAGAGAATCCAAAACAAGATCTATATAAGGGTTAAGGGTTGACTGCCTCGTTGGTCTAGTGGTCGCAAGCGCGACTGCTGTGCATGAGGTCCTGGGTTCGATTCCCAGGTCGAGTAAAGTGTTATTGGGTTTTTCTATCAGGAATTTCTCAGTAGCAGCCTCGGAGTCTGGATTTGTGCCCGGTTGATGGCAATAGGCTCGCCCCCTATTACATGGGACTAAAAACATAACTGGCGAAATGTGGGTGTACTAATTGGTACACCTCTGCCTAACCCTTCGGGGATTACAGGCGTGATGTTATGTTATGTTATAAGGGTTAAAATACGAGCCATGTGACTTTTTAATAATATTTTCGAAGCTAATAGTATGTAGTAACAAAGATAGAAAAGGGTATGCTTAGATGGTTCGGTCATGTTGAGAGGATGAGTGAACGATTGACAAAAGGTATTTATATGGCAGAGGTGAGTGGGAACGCCGGGAGGGGTCGCCTTAGGAAGACCTACACTGACCTTATTGGTGAGGTCCTTCAGAAAGGTCAGGTGCGGAGTACTCGTAACCAGCGTGCTTGTATGACGAGATGTATGAACGTAGATGAGGCGAAAGGAGTATGTAAGGATCGTAGCAGGTGGCGTTCTGTAGTTTCTGCCTACCCCCATGGGAAAAAGGCGTGAGTTTATGTATGTATGTATGTTATGTATGTTTCGAAGCTAATCTTGGATAACACTAACATCGGTGAAAGAAAAACATCGTGAGGAAACTTGGACGTGACTTACAGTTAAAATAAGTCTAAAATCACTATTCCGTCTTGAGCAAGCGTGGTGATCAAGGCTAGTGGTTTTTCTATATGAAAAGATGCCTGTGGGTATCCGATGGAGCTGGAATTTTGCATACACCTTTAGATCTGATGACAATACAATATCCGATATTCAATATTGTCTCATTTTTATTTTTTAAATTATTTTAAAATAAAGCTTGTTTTTTAAAAAATATATATCTAGGTATTTTTATTTTGTTATTTTTTTTTTTTTAACAAAGCTTTAATTTAAAATTATTACAATAAAAGCTTGTAAAAAAAAGCTATCGTAGGTATTTCAGCTCAAGAGAGAAGAAGAACTTACATAATATCACATCCTCTGCTTCAATGTAGACTATATCCCATTCTCTATATACCTGTTACATAACATCTAGTATATAATAGTAATATGAAAGTAGCCAGCGTGGTATAATACGGCGGGCGGCCGGCCCGGGGCCTGTTTGCTTTAAACACACAACATACCTACCTCGCTATTCATATAATGAACAAGGTACAGTTAAAAGCAACAGTGTTGAGGATTCAAATCGGAGGGGCGATGTTGTAATAAATTGTAAAATGTTTTTTTTAAACTGTGTTTTATTAAAATCTGCAATTCAAGAGCGTTTTTGCCCGACAGCGCTTTTTATACACGGAGTTGAGAAATATTTTGATCAATAAGTAACTAAATTCGTTACATTAAATATATCTATCCCACCAAAAACATTCCATGTAAAATGTTGCCAAGACAACCACATAAGGTTTGCCCTGTGAAAAAGATATCAGATCTCATGTAGAGCCAAGGTTCTGAATCTACACGGCCTAACTCTGCCGCCCCTAACTTCACAAATTCTACATATCAGTAAAAATGTATGTCATCTGCCTAGCCTTTTTCCCAACTATGTTGGGGTCGGCTTCCAGTCTAACAGGATGCAGCTGAATACCAGTATTACATGGAGCGACTGCCTATCTGACCTCCACAACCCAGTAACTGGGTAATACGATACCCTTTGGTGAGACTAGTTGTCAGATTTTTCGGGCTTCTGACGACCCGTAACGACTGTCAAAAATCCACATATGACAGCCGGGACCAACGGCTTAACGTGCTTTCCGAGGCACGGAGGAGTCCCGGTGTGTAGAGATGGTCACCCATCCACGGACCAACCCCGGCAAGTGTAGCTTAACCTGACGGATCGACCTATGCGGCTGTTATTACTTAGCCACGAGCTCCTCATCAGTAAAAAGGTATGTATTAAAAAAAAATTGTAAATGATAGCCACATTCATGAGGAATAGTATAAACTATATAACATCACGCTACGACCCACAGGAACGGAGCAGTAACCAAAGTCTGTGATAGACACAAAGTCTATCATGGAGTGAGCTTACCCAGACGAAGCCTGTTCACTTCAATTTTAAACTAAGGTAGAATGTGTTCGGAAATACAGACGCAGTAGCATTATAAATATACTTCAAAGTAGGTAATGGCATATCTTCAGACATGAAAGTCAAATATTACACGTAAAACCTACAACTTTTTGCCACACCGTTATCCTTAAACCTTATATGTATATGAAAAAGATTGGGTTATTTATATCCTGATTAAACACATGTTTCACCAAATCGTTTGAGCGCAATACGGCTTGCATAAATTGATTTAAATCCCAAGTAAAAATAGATTGGCTATACGCCGCTTGCCGTACCCCATACCGCCGCGCCGCAAACCGTTGCCTTTATTCAATTCGATTTTCGCAATTTGTTCTAGGGAAAGGAATATATTTTTATATTTTTCTTATGTTTACTTATCGGAATTGTATGGCTGGGAATGCTGTAGCTGACTTCTTTGTGTTGGTTATTTAAGTTTTTTTTTTCTATTCACTTACTAGGTACTAAGTATACAGTTTTTTCGCTACATTTATTAAACTTGATTTTATAATAAGCAAAAGATTTTCATAAATCCGCTTTTATTAGTATAGGTAATTTAACTTCCCTTTCAATGTTTATTATTATCTTTTAATTATTCACTAGCTATTGTCCGCGACTACGTCCGCGTAAGTATATTTCAAAAAGAAATAGATAATATGTTGAAAAAGATTAACCAAGAATTCTGAAGTATCTCTCTAAAATAGAATGAAATAAAATAGCCAAGAAGTTCTAATTACTACTAGATACTACTAATAAGAGCATTTACGCCAGGCATTATACAAACTTTCAAGTCCTTATATTTCGAATTGAATAAACCGATTTTAATGAAACTTCCAACACATATGCAGGATGTCTAAAAAATCAGTTGAGAACATTTTCAAAAAATTGTGATACAGTTAAATTAGACCAAATTTAAGTTTTCCATAGAAACAGAGATTTATCTATCTCTATATCCTATCTTAATTTTGAGTATCTTTTCCTAGATTCTGAGTATCTTTTCCTACATTTTAAAAATATTCTCAACAAACTTTTCTTCTGAAAAACTAATTAAAAATATTTATAAAACAAGCCTTAATTTTAAGTTATTATAATATTGATTAATAGACATTGTATTGTCATCAGAACTAAAGGTGTATGAAAAATTTCAGCTCAATCGGATACCAACAAATGGTCGAAAAATGGTTTGCAAATTTTGAACATACGAACAGTGTAAGCTAAATAAAACATCATAAACATACATACATAACATCACGCCTGTAATCCCCGAAGGGTTAGGCAGAGGTGTACCTCATCAGTACACCCACATATCGCCAGTTATGTTTTTAGTCCCATGTAATAGGGGGCGAGCCTATTGCCATCAACCGGGCACAAATCCAGACTCCGAGGCTGCTACTGAGAAATTCCTGATGGAAAAACCCAATAACACTTTGCCCGACCTGGGAATCGATCCCAAGACCTCATGCACAGCAGTCACGCTTGCGACCACTAGACCAACGAGGCTAAATAAAAGCTTGTACAAATGTGTAACACTGTTGTTCTCAACTGTACTTCGCGGTATGTATGTAAACAGAATGTTTGCACATCGGTCGGTCGCAGGTACCTACCTACCTGATGTTTCATTCCGTACGCCTTGCCCGACTGCGCCCCACAAAGGAGAGTGTGTTTAGTTCCACAGACTGTTGAATAAGTCCTGCCATTATGTGATGGAATTATTTCAATGGGATGTATGAAGATTTTGCGCCTTTGTTTCTATTAAGAGGAAATCCCTTAGGCTATGATAAATAGTTACCTAGCGTGTACTTCGCCTGGTTATATGTTTCTATCTCTATCTGACACTCTTGATTTGACAGTAGTGTGACAATGGTGTCACACTACTGTCAAAAACAACTAGACTAAATTTCCCTTGTTCACAAACTAGACTAAATTTAGAGAATTGACATCTCTTACTAACATACAGCGAAAGGAAAGGACGGTTACATTCCGTGACATTAAAGAACTAAGTTAGAGATGTCAAATTAGTTTTGCCTTGAACTTCTCCGTATTTTTAATCCACACGTTTTAAGATGTCAACTATAACTGTATGGATGTGTCAGATGGACTAAATTTTACAGCTCTTATTTTCATTAGTCTCTTTCTTATTTTATTGGACAGAAAAAGATGGAAATAGTCTAATTTTAGTTTAGTTTGACCAATGACAGAAAGAAAGCGTAGCAAAATAATGTGATAAGTAACATATATTTATCTATATCTTAGAGCATTCTATATAGGTTGATTGTTAATTTACCAGAAACCTGAAAAGGGGTCTTTGAACTCATCATTATGGTTTTTTTTTACTATATGGGGCCATAATTATTGGGTTTTTCTACAAGGGATTTTTCAGTAACATCCTCGGAGTCTGAATTTGTGCTCGTTTGACGGGAATAGGCTCGCCCCCTATTACATGAGACTTAAAAAAACACAACTGGCCAAATGTAGGTGTGCTATAGGTCACTCTGCCCAACCCTTTTGGGATTGCAGGCGTGATGTTATGTAATGTTTACAATGAGACCAATCTTGAAATCAGCCTGTTCCATACAAAAATGTTTCACAATACGATCGTAATTTGTATGGAACATTTGACTTTTTTTCATGATTTCATGGTTGGTCTAATAGTAAAAGTTGTTCATAATGTTGAGTACAATGATTTCTGGTAAATGAACAAACACCCTGTTTAAGTTTTAATGGAGTTTTTAAAACATTATTTGAACAGGTATAGAAAACTTATTCCACATAGATTTGAGAAGTTGAAATTGTTGAACTAAAACTATCAGAGCTGTCGATAGCTAAGATAATGATACATGGCCTGGCCCTCGGGAGTACAGAACTACTCCAAGCGAATATCGATCATTATAAATCCTGCTTTATAGGTCAGGCCAGGCCACGCGGGCAGCCAAGAGGCCCCAGTGGCAGCCGATCTCAACGCTATCTCAGATCCCTATCTATCTAGATCAAATAATATTAATATGAAGCACATTCTAACGTTTTTGCTCCAGACCACACACAGGCCCGTCTACCAAAACGTTCGCCGCCATTCCTCGGATTCCCGCCAATCAACACCGTGACAGTTGACATTCCATATAAAATGGCGAAAGCGCGCGAAACGACCACAGAGTATAAACAATGAGGTGCGGGCCGGCAGCGCGGCGATATGCAAAAATTTAACGAAAATAAAATACAGGAATAAAAGGGAAATAAATAAAATAATAAAAAAATATATAAATCCAGCCTTTTTGTTTTCCGTTCCTCGGATGGGCTCTCGATGTAAAAAAAGCGCCCGCTTCTAGACAGGCCGTCACTCGCGAGACGCGCAAAGGCGTAACTGCACTTTTGATTTTACGTAAAATATTTCATTAATTTTTTGTTTCATGTAAAAAAAAAATCATACGTATTGTTGTTGATATTATTTTATGTTTATGATACAACAAAATTGATTCTAATAGTGTCCTACATAGAAATCTATTAATAACTTTGTAAATCGTTTTTTTTTTTATTATACCTACATAAATAAAACAATAAACAAAATACCTACATTGTTATATTCCTAAAAATAAAATCGGGATAACCCATTTTCCTGTTTTATTGCGACGCAGTTGGTGATGAATAATATTATAACGATGCCTACTTAAAAACATTACACATTACACAGACATACCTATACATTTATCATGTTTATTGGAGTACTTTTATTGTAATACACAATTTTGGTCTTTTAATTACAGTTTTGCAACTAACAAAAATATTCATTATAAGAATCTAATGCCTGACATACAATACCGATACAATTTAAAAAATCATAGAAAAATATATATATGTATATATATTATTATTTATTGATCACGCAATGAACTTTGATAGGACCTTCACTTTATAATGCCTTTAAGGAAGTTAAAAGTTTTGTTCGGCAATAAAAACGATGCCAGGAAGCCACTCGTCTATTATATATACGTCTAAGCAAGGTTACTGTTTCTTTTAATAAACCTTCGATTGTCTAAATTGTACACTTCTTACGTGCGAATCAGTAGCAACTAAGTAACGGCACGATATTGCTATTAATAATTTAATTGATATGGCAGCTTATAGCTCCTTATTTAAATCACGCTCAATCAAAAGAATAGCATAAAGCATATAGTGTCCCTACACCTGCACTTTAGAAGACGTTAACAACGCTACTGATGACGCGCTACACGTGGCCACCTACTGAGCCCAAAAATTATAGAAAAAAAGGGATTATCTAAAATCATCGACTCGAAAAGAAGAAGAAGCATCAAGAAAAGGCTGTTGCTATCACAGTATTAATATGGCTAGTAGCATTTTTAGCTTTTTTGGCATAGAGGTACAACGGTGAAGTAGCCAAAACTGAAGGAAACCGGAGTGTTCAGTAGCGGGGCTGTGCGCCAGGCGCGCGATATATCAAAGTGGGCAAAAGTACATTCGCGCTATAACTACGTAGGCGCACAGCGACCGGGACGACGCGGGCTTAAGGAACGTTCTCCTTGGTGAAAGCTAAGCGATGATGGAGTTTACAGCTATGGGAACATTTTGATCTTATAAAAAATCATGAAAGATTGTGAAACTAAGTGTTAGAGAAAGTGGGTACTGAGCGATAAAAATGGCTTGCATTTATACATTTTAGGCAGGATCCGTTGACTTAAATTTTGAAAATTGGAAATTAGAATTGGGTTCGATTTATGTTTGCAGACGATTCTGCAAAAGTAAAGATTTTACTTCTCAGATCCTCTATTCATGACTGTCATTATGTTTCCTTACTCTGTTCTGAGAGCGAAGCACTAGTGACCCATCGATAATTCCGGGAACCACCAGTTTCCGTTTAGTTTAATTAGTTAACTGACAATTCTCAGACTACTAGTCTCCTAAAGATAGTATTTGTTACTTAAAGGTTATTAATTGCTTTTCTGATACACTAAGTTATGTAATATAGAACATATTCAAATTACAATCATTATTTCAAACAATGGGCCAACCAATAAAGCATGAAAACGATTAAAAATAAATATTCCTGAAGCTGTAAAACTTATTTGACTGGAACACAAGCTTTGTACGTAGAGGAGCGCAGCCGACCGTCGTGCAAGACAAGGACGGAGAATAAGACGAAGGGTTGCTCCGAGACCAACCAAGTACCGAGTTTCTGTTCCCGCATTTATGCTAGCAGAAATACGGTTCACTATTGGCGTGCACGCCCATAAAGTAGCGCATTTAAAATACACGCCAGAGAGATAAGGAATTTATTTAAGAGCTTCACGTTTTTGCATTAAACGACCATTTTTTATATCGATTTTTACACCACAAAATCGGCGATTTTTTACTGATCATAAACATATAAGTTTGTGCGGATACTTTTGCGAGTTACTCGAGTTATTAACGTTGGAAGTCGGGCCCAGAGATGGAATTATTCTCGACCTCGAATACGTTACTTTATGGAAGCTTCGTAACAATAGCAGCAAGGGGGGAGCGGCGCGCGCATCAAGTACCGTATAGCGTTGTTCGCGGACGTTAAGATAATAAATCGTATACTTTATAGACGTTTCGCCTAGAGAGGATATGCCAAGATAACAGTAACTTTCGTGCGGCCCTGTACGTTATACAGTAGGTATATGTTTTTTTTTCTTTGGACGTCCGTCTTGGCCCTAGGCAGCGCCTAAAATAAATTAAAAAACTAAGAACTAATATTTAGCGTTGAGATTTCGAAAGTGGAACGCGGCGATAAGAATAATAGTATGGAACATTGTGTACATTAATAAAGGAATTGTTTAATACAGTTTAAATCAATATTTTGTGTTTAAGAAACGTATGTGTAGGTATTAAACGTCGTATTAAGAAGTTGTGATTTATTTAGGGCAAAGTTTATTTTTTGCAACTATAAAAAATACTTAGAAAAAATAATTTTCTATACAGTATGAAAGTACTTAAGTAGGTGTATTCTGGGTTAAAATAACATAAGATCACGCCTGTAGTCCCCGAAGCGTAAGGCAGAGGTGTACCCATTACTACATCCACATTTCGGCAGTTATTTTTAAGTCCCATGTAAGGGGATGTAGGGGGCGAGCCTATTGCCATCATCCGGGCCCAAATCCAAACTCTGATACTTAGAAATTCCTGATAGAAATACCCAATAACACTTTGCCTGACCTGGAAATTGAACCCAAGACTTCATGGTCAGCAGTTGCGCATGACGACCAACGAGGCAATCGGGTTGAAATAGTACCTAGTTTAAAAAATACAAAACGGCAACAAGCGAGTGTGAAACCGTACATTATTTTCTAGCTATTGCTACTACATTTATCTTTTACTGCACGCGATGATATAGGTAATCTGTTTTTGCATAATATGCATCTATTACTTTAAGAAAAAAAAAAAATAATGATTATTAATAACAGCAATTTGTTATTATTAAAATTTTGCAGTTGCTCCTATTTGAGAGACCGTCCTAGTCCGATTAATTTTTAAATTAAGAGTTTTTTGTTTTTGATAATTCGAGACTAACTATACTAAATTAATATTTTATCGTGTAAACATACAATATATTAATTTACGCTAGCTTTATTATTTAATTATTGTGTTGCAAATTTTGCAATGATTGATGTATTTAAAAGTTGCAATTTTTTTTTATATATTTTAACATAACATAACAACATCACGCCTGTAATTCACGAAGGGTTAGGCAGAGGACTACCTCGTTGGTCTAGTGGTCGCAAAGCGCTACTGCTGAGCATGAGGTCTTAGGTTCGATTCCCTGGTCGGGCAAAGTGTCATTGGGTTTTTCCATCAGGAATTTCTCAGTGGCAGCCTCGGAGCCTGGATTTGTGCCTGGTTGATGTCAATGGGCTCGCCCCCTATTACATGGGACTTAAACATAACGGGCGAAATGTGGGTCTATTTATGGGTGCACCTCTTCCTAAATATATTTTTTTATAATTAAATTATTATTTATGTATATTTTAAGTATACCTACAGACTATATTTTCCCGAAACCAAACCAAGCAAACGGCAACATAGAAAAAACTAAAACATAAAGAAATTGCTTCTTGTTTTATTAAAAACTTTTTCAAAGAAACTTTTTCAAAGAAACTTTTTCTTTTCGTAAAAGGAAATAACCTCGCTATCTTTTTTTTTTAAAGAAGGCATTGGAGCCAAGTTTGTGCCAAGCCAACGCCGTGGACTACAGGGAGTGATAATGGAATTAATTAATACAATTATTCAAGTTTGCAGGCAGGCTATATTGGATTCTATGGCGCGAGGAATGAATGCTTGACAGAAATAAATTGGCTGTAAAATCCATAGACTTTACCACAGATTATTAAGAAGAAACTAGTTAAACTCTTTGTAGAGGACCTTGTCAGTTGAGGTTTTTTTTTTTAAAAAAGTTTTTTGGAGTTTCTTTGTCCACATATATAACATAACATCACGCCTGAAATCCCCGAAGGGTTAGGCAGAGGTGTACCCATTAGTACACCCACATTTCGCCAGTTATGTTTTTAGTCCCATGTAATAGGGGGCGAGCCTATTGCCATCAACCGGGCACAAATCCAGACTCCGAGGCTGCTACTGAGAAATTCCCGATGGAAACACCCAATAACACTGCCTGACCTGGGAATCGAACCCAAGACCTCATGCACAGCAGTCGCGCTTGCGACCACTAGACCAACGAGGCAGTCCATGCAACGAGGCAGTTTCTTTGTCCATTCTTCTCCATATAAAAAACAGAACTACTTTTTGGAATGGGACACTAGATTAAATATCTAAATACATAGCAAAGGTCACTAACTCACTCACTCATCACGAAATATCAAAAACCGCTTGACATATAAAGATAAAATTTGGCGGGGAGGTAGCAGGTGGCAGGATTTTCCAAAATTCACCCCCTTAGGGGATGAAATGAGGGTCCGACATTTACGCAGACGAAGTCGCGGGAAAAAGCTACAACATCAGCAGTCATACCATTACACCTGTGGCTGGACAATGGACCCAGCCACGGAGGTCCCTTTATCCGTCCACAAACTAAAAGATAGACAGCCTATACCCGTCCACCTACGATGCACCTTTTTTGCATACATATCGGTAAACGTTGGAGTATCACATACATACATTCACAGGGTACAAAGTCTGTCGGTGACAAACGCGCGTGCGTGTCATGGCGAACCGTTATACGGATGAAACAGTCTTGATACTGGACATGAGTTAAATCTAAGATACTAACAATACAAAATGTACCTATATAATTTTATTTATTTATTTTTTAATATTATGTATTTTTTAATTTTACGTTCTCATTTAATAAGAAAGTTACTCTGTTTGTCTGTCTGTTACGCTTTCACGACTAAACCACTGAACAGATTTTATACTATCTATTACATGCAAATGTCAAATATTATTTATTATTAACCATTCATTATAATGTAATAGTTAGTATATGTATATTACATAATAGAACATCACGCCTGTAATCCCAGAAGGGTAAATCAGAGGTGTATCCATTAATACACCCACATTTCACCAGTTATGTTTTAGTCCCATGTAAAAGGGGGCCAGCCTATTGCCATCAACCGGGCACAAATCCAGACTCCGTGGCTGCTACTGAGAAACTCCTAATGAAAAACCCAATAACACTTTGCTCGACCTGGTAATCCCAAGACCTTGCTCAGCAGTCGTGCTTTGCAACCACTAGACCAACGAGGCAGTATATAATTTTTTTGCATTAAATTAATTTTACGTCTTTATTTATTTAATAAATGAATAAACATTGCAAATTCAAGTATCAAGACTGATCGTAGTCCGGCTGTCGTTGCGTTCGTCCCACTCCACGACTGGACGGTCCAGTCCGCATTACATACCTACTCATATTATATACTTTGCTATTCATATTCTGTGGAGCTAGCTTAACTGCACAATACAAAAGTCTGTCTGAACAAACCATGTTCCTATTCGATATTCTTTTGTCGGTACGAGAAAATGGTGATTAAAGTATAAAGCCGAACTAAATGATTATAAAAAACTTTGCATGAGATCTTGGGTTAGATTTACAAATCGAGCAAAAAACCTGCCAATTTTGTAAAACAAAACTAAATATAAGATTCAGATTAAGTAAAAATTTAAAAAAGAAATATGTTATTGAGGGTTTCCATCAGGAATGTCTCAGTACAAACCTCGGAGTCTGGATTTGTGTCCAGTTGATGGCAATAGGCTCGCCCCAAATTACATGGGACTTAAACATAACTGGCGAAATGTGGCTGTACTAATAGATACACCTCTGTCTAACCCTTCGGAGGCCTTGGTCTTCAAAAGCTACAAAATAATATTTTTTTTATACTGACCTTATTGGTCAGGTGCGGAGTATTCGTTACCGGCATGCTTGTATGACGAGATGTATGAACGTAGATGAGGCGAAAGGAGTATGTAAGGATCGTAGCTGGTGGCGTTCTGTGGTTTCTGCCTTGCCCCATGGGAAAAAGGCGTGAGTTTATGTATGTGTGTAATTTTTCTTTTTTTAGTGCAATATTTAAATCCTTACAAAAAACTACTCAGGTTTGATTTCAAAAAATATTAAGACCAATATTTGAGGTAAAAAGTATCCTATCTTAAAAGTTGGATCAAACTGCACACGTTGTGAAAATTCGATTTAAATCGGTTAAGCAGTTTAGGAGTCCATCCCGGACAAACAACTTGACGCGTAATTTATATACCTACATATATTAAGAAGATGTAGTAAGATTTCGGAATCTGATTAAGCTGAAATTTTGCACGCGCGATACTTTTTAATCAGAGCAACTTAATTAGGTATATTTAAACTTGTAAGTTGTGACCACTTGTCTAGAACAACGGGACAGTGGCCTATCGCCCTTCCCAGAGGAACAGTAGCAAACCAAATAGTATTGGAATTGAATTGAATTTGAATCACAGAGGGAATATGAAATGAGTTGATCGCTGATTCACCTCAAACATGCATCGGATCATGAATTGTTTACCAAATTGTTAAAGTGGGTGTTTGCACCTTTACAATAAGTGTATTCATATTTCACATACATTCGTAACATCACGCCTGTAATCCCCGAAGAGTTAGGCAGAGGTGTGCCCATTAGTACACCCACATTTCGCTAGTTATGTTTACGTCCCATGTAATAGGGGGCAAGGGGGGGGTAAATGTCGTGATGGCCTAGCGGTTAAGGCGCCCGCCTCTCATGCTTGAGGTTGTGGGTTCGAATCCGGGCAAGTACCAATGTGACTTTTTCAATTCATATGTACCTACTTTCTAAAGTTTATCTTACACATTACTGACATCATTCCGTGCCTCGGAAAGCACGTTAAGCTGTTGGTCCTGGCTGTGATACGTGAATATTTGACAGTCGTTACGAGTCGTCAGAAGCTTGAAAGTCTGACAACCAGTCTTACCTAGGGGTTATCGCATTACCCAGTTACTGGGTTGTGGAGGTCGGATAGGCAGTCGCTCCATGTAAAATATTGGTATTCAGCTGCATCCGGTTAGACTGGAAGCCGACCCCAACATAGTTGGGAAAAGGCTAGGCAGATTATGATGATGATGATGTAATAGGGGGCAAGCTTTTTGCACAAATCCAGACTCCGAGGCTGCTACTGAGAAATTCCTGATGGTAAAACCCGATATCATTTTGCCCGATCTGGCAATCGAAACCGAGACCTCATGCTCAGCAGTCGCATCATAGGAGTATGTATAGTTAACGGCTTTGTGATGTAATAGGTATGTCTTATGTCCTCAGAGGCTCTTGAGGCGGTTTAGAAACTCTGACACTAGGGTGTGTAGGGTCCTAAGACCTTACTGCCCACACGATAAAGAAGATGTACTCCGTAATTGGGTAATATTTTCCACCAGGTGCGAGAGATTCTATTTAACCTATAAGTCCACAATTTATGCTTATATTTCTACTTGTACACCAACTCCTAAATCTCAGTCAACACCCTACATTCCTTGACAGCATATGCAAATATCGTTACACTTTTCCCTTTAAAAGGTAAGCAGGGTAACCGATAACCGGTCGTTTACTGGTGAGCACTGAGTTACCGCTCAGTCGTGTATGGTAAATAATGGTAATAGAATATCGGGTTAAAATGGTAATCACGCATAAGTAGGGAGTAGGGAGTGGTTACTGGTCGGTTGACATGGAGGAGGTTATAAATGGAATGCCAACTTGAATGAATAAAGATATTCGTAAAGTGTTAAGGTCGCTCGACATAGCAAATAATTTGCTATTTAAGTTAAGGCTTTAAATTTTGTCTAAAATATTTTTTATAATGACAAGACAGAAAAGGTAAAAGCTGGCAAGCGGCGCGCTTGCAGCTAACGATTAGATATTATTTTGAAACGATTCCGGTCCCGCCGTGTGTAGGGCGGAGCAGTGCAGTTTTAAAAAGCGATGACCAGACGTGAAGTAAGGCTACAAGGTTTTAGATTTTGCTATTTGTATTGTTAAATTTCTATTGTATTTTTTAACTGTTACCTCTACGGTAATGAGAATAATTAAATCTATATTTTATGAAGTCAGATTTTGCACTCTTGAAATCTAGTAGATACTGAATTACTTGGTGGCAGCGCAGCGTAACTTGCCAGCCTTGCTACTAACCTAGATGACTGCTTATTCTTTTGACGACGCCATTTTAAATTGTAGGTGCTAACGTTATTGTAAAGCAAGCCTAAGGCATAAAGTCCGCCTTTGTACTTTTGCTGCATAAAGTTCAAATAAACAAACTAATATTATTTTAACACGCACCGTTTGCCAGTCGCGAAGTACATTTTAATTAGACCAAAAATACCATATTTTACAGTTCAAGCAAAGGCAAGATTGCCATTACGTTAGACCTCCATGTGCTCTCTCCTCCGTGGTCACCCATCGCCTACAAAGCTGTCAGTCGTCTGTAACAAGTTGCCTCTTCCGCGATGATAAGTATATGCCTACGTATGCTGATATAACGTGTTTCTTTATAATTCCCACATCAACTACAAAATTAATAGTGTTTTCTTTAAGATTTTGTCTCAATATAAACAGAGTGATGTAATTTTGAAATTTTAAACTGGGATGAGAATGCTGTCGTTATTAAAACTATGGGTATTGCCTCGTGTGGTTTATTGCTAATAATTGTTTACACTGTTGTAGGGCAATAATCCTACAGCAAGGTAAAAGCCTCTTCACATACGAAGAAGGCACGAGCATTGATCACCACGCCAATCTAAAATCACCAATCAGCCTTGAGTTAGTTCAAGGCGGATTGGCGGTTTTAGACTTATATTAATTATTGTAAGTCCAGATTTCCTCACGATGTTTTCCTAAACCGATGTCAGTGATACAGAGTGATATGTCCAAGATAAACTAAGAAAGTAGCTACATATGGATAGAAAAACGACGAACAAAAAGGAATAGGCAGTCACAGGGACTGCCTTCAGAAATGAAAACTTAACGTCATATTAGCATGTCGGTGACGGGCGCGCTTTAGCCTGTCGTTGTCGTGGTTACATTAGGATGATATGGTGACGTGGGTCCATTAGCATGTCGGTGACGCGGTGTCACCAGGATGTCGAGGCTGTAGTCACATTAGCATGATGATGACGTTGTCTCTTTAGAATGTCGGTTACGCGGTCACCTTGTCATGTCATTGTCTTGGTCACAATAGCATGTTGGTGACGCGGTCAGTTTAGCATGTCGGTGACGAGCGCGCTTTAGCTTATCGTTGTCGTGGCCACATTAGAATGATACGGTGACGTGTTTCCATTAGCATGTCGGTGACGCGGTCACTAGCATGGTGATGACGCGGTCTCTCCAGGATGTCGAGGCTGTAGCCACATAAGCATGATGATGACGTCGTCTCTTTAGAATGTCATCGTCGTGGTCACATTAGCTTTGGTGACGCTGTCAATTTAGCATGTCGGTGACGCGAACCGATAATTTTAGCCTATAAGTATCAAAAATCACTCAAAGCGAGAAAAATGCTGAAAAAATAAACAAATGGATAACCGCCCTAGTCATTATCTACCATTTAACAAAACACAATCGCGTCTCCCCAAAACCTAATAGGTAAAGTATTTAGATAATTTTGTAATTAAATGCCTCCATGCAACAACCGAACGTTTTGTGTGTAGATGTATAATTTGTGCGTTGTTATAGACGGTGATCCTAATTGTAGTGTCGTAGCTGAATGTCTGCTGGTCCCTATCGACTGGGGTTTGTGAGCCGCGGGCGAGGTTTTGGTGGTGTGATTTCGTGTACGGTTGGTGGATTAGATCCAATCTGTTTATATAAACTCCCTATTTTTCTTGGTCAGCATCATGCGTGAACGGCGGACCAATTTCACTAATATTTTTTGTTGTTGTGTTTGTTATTGTAATGACAAGGTTCTTGTGAAAGAAAAAATTGGCGCTGCGAAGTTTGCTAGATCAGGTAGTGGAAAATAAAAATTATATACGTACAGTCAGCAATAAAACTCGATTAACAATGTTATTTTTATATCATTTAAACAGACACTAAACACATGATGCTGAGGCTTTTAGAATTTCAGGCAATAGCTAAGGGTTTATTCTATCTTAATTTTATATTCATTGCGTTTAACTTTTGATATTGTACTTAATAATTAGGATTTAAAAATCATAAATGTTAATCGACTTTTGTTGCTCACTCTACAATGCCGTGATGGCCCAGCATTCAAAAATCCAACTACTCATGCATAAGATTTTGGGTTGAAATCCGTGGAAGACTTTTCAATTTATATGTACTCTTTTAGTTAGATAATATTGGACATCGAAGAAAAACATTTTTAGGAAACCTAGACTTATCTTTACTAATAATTAAGCTGAAGAAATTTTTTCTTTGTTTAAACGCACTAATCTCTGAACTACAAATCGAACTGGAAAAATTATATTTGTATAATGCCAGATTCAAGAGAAATAGTACAGGCTATATAAAATCACGCTACGGTCCGAAAATGTTCTCTGATAACTTTTTAAACCTAAGTAACTATCCTGCTTATGCTTCAGAAGTTTCAATAAAATCAGTCGGTTTGTGTCGTGATGGTCTAGTGGTTAAGGCGCCCGCCTCTCATGCGTGAGGTTGTGGGTTCAAATCCGGGTAAGTACCAATGTGAATTTTTCAATTCATATGTACTTTCTTAAGTTTATCTTGAACATCACTGGCATCGGTGAAGGAAAACATCGTGAGGAAACCTGGACTTACTGTTCCACTCAAACCATGTCAGAGGCCCTTGAGGCGGTTTAGAAACTCTGACACTAGGGTGTGTAGGGTCGTAAGGCCTTACTGCCCACACGATAAGGTGAAGAAGAAGAAGAAAAAAAAATCGGTTATTCATTTCGAAAAATAAGGACTTAAAAGTTTGTTTAAAATACCGTTAACGCTTTTAAATAATTTGTATTAACCTATTCTCAAGTACAATAAGTAATTAATTGACGTCAGTATTATAAGTCTAAGTTATGATTAAGTACGCTTTAAGTTGCATATGTTATGTACTTTGTACTTAGGCCACAATGTCAGTACTATTTATATCTTACGCCACAAGGTTTTGTATTTTCCTGCACGCTCATTTGTTTTTCTATTAGTTGAGCAATAAATTAAGTTTACAGCAACTTAACAGCAAATCCTTGAAGAGAATATCGTACTTAATATAAATTAATATTAAATGACGTTCGATTTTTTAAGGCCACATTTCACTGTCGTTATGGACCTAGTTAAGAAAATAAAATAAGTCTTGAGAACTCTTAAAAATTTTGGGTTTTTGAAACATATTTTTGTAATAAAAAGTTTGAAGTCCAAGGGAATAGAGAACAGTAGAATAGAGTAGAGTAAAGTAGAGTAGAGTTAAGTAGAATAAAATATTTATTTGCCAGAAACATGGTATATTAACAAAGGTATCATAATAATTATATGTATTTTAGAATGGTGCTACATGTCTCACCTTTTTAAGAGTATGCAAAATCAATTTGCAATAGGTAGATTAATTTTCTACTCGCATTAATTTTAATGGACATAAAGCTATTTTAAAGTTGTAAGTACGATATGTACCGAGTCGCAAATATGACTCAGCAGTTTTAGAAAAAGTCTTGCTTTGTATAGTGACAGAATGACAGTCGCGAACTCGCGACCCGTCGTTTAAACTAATATTTATAAGCTAAAAAGTTAATTTGTTTGAACGCACCAATTTCCGAAACTACAAGTCCTAATTAATAACGCATTTCAATACTATGAACCTGCGTTATCCCTGACCGCTAAAGGCTACATTATTTTTTTTTTTAATGTTAAGTATCCGTAAGAAAATTTACACGAACGAAGTTACATGCAAAAAGCTATTTCATTTATAAACAAATGAGTAGGTAAACCAACTTAATTTCAATTCAGTATCGAATACAACATCGTTAACGCAAAACGATTTAGTTGGAACGCCGCGTCGGATTAAAAACCTATTATAAAGAATTTTTTGTGAACAATTTCTGATCGATTGTAAATTCGAGCAAATTGCATAATTACAGGCTCGACATGACGGACGGCTTGGGGTTGCATAAAATAAAAATAACTAACAGTTATTACGTGATAACGTTTTTTGCTCGAGATTTTTTGGTAACTTTAGTACGTTTTTATGTATAAAAGAAAGAAGAAAACTAAATATCTACCTACCCGACGTTGAGTACCAGGAAAGGTATATTTCTTCCCGCTTATGGCCCTTTTCGAGAAAAGTTCAATTCGTTGTACTGGTCTTGGGTTTGATGCCTAGGTCAGGCAAAGTGTTATTGGGTTTTTCCATCAGGAGTTTCTCAATAGCAGCCTCGGAGCTTGGATTTGTGCCCGGTTGATGGCAATAGGCTCCTATTAATATGGGTGTACTAATGGGTACATCTCTGCCTAAGACTTCGAGAATTACAGGCGTGATGTTATGTAGTACACCCACATTTTGCCAGTTATGTTTTTAGTCCCATGTAATAGGGGGCGAGCCTATTACTAACCGGGCACAAATGCAAACTCCGAGGCTGCTACTGAGAAATTCCTGATGGAAAAACCCAATAACACTTTGCCCGACCCGGGAACCGAACCTAAGACCTCATGCACAGCAGTCGAGCTTGCGTCCACTAGACCAAAGAGGCTACTAATAATAAATGCATTTTCTAGCTTTCTTCTAATATTTCTTATATTTTACCTAATGAGAGAAGCAGGATTATGGAAAGAAAGATATCTACTACACTCGACATAAGTTAGTACTACACACATGCCTATGAAACAACCCTAGTCTAAAATGATTGCCACTTACACTAATGAGCTACGTACCTGTATTGAAATGAAACTGTTTCTATACATTAAGCGAGCTAAACCAGTGATTTTGTACTGACAGCGAAACCACTATACGACGAGGTTTTATTTCAACCAGTCTTTGATAAAGTCAAAGTCAAATTGTTTATTTCAACATAACATAACATCATGCCTGTAATCCCCGAACGGTTAGGCAGTGGTGTACCCATTAGTACACCCACATTTCGCCAGTGATGTGTTTTTTGTTTATTTCAATTAGACCAATAAAAGGCACTTTTGAACGTTATTTACGAAAGCAAAAAAAAATATAATATTCAATCTAGATAATTTCTATCTTCTATCTACATATAAAATGCTTTGTCCTGAATGACTGACGGATGAACGCACAGCCTAAACCGCTGATTGTAGACCTGAAACTTAGAAGGCGTGTTCCTTGTATGACGTAGGCATCCGATAAGAAAGGATATTTCGAAATTCTACCCCTTAGAGGATGAAACGGGGGTCCACAGTGTGTATGGAGAAACCAACTTTGACGCGGACGAAGTCACGGGCAGAAGCTAGTCTATACTTAATAAAATAAAAAGCTGAAAAGATATTTTGTTTGTATGTTTAAACAAGATAACCTGTGGAACTACCAGTCCGATTAAAAAAAAACTATAAAAAAGATAGCTAGATTCATAGAATTAGTATAGCCTATGTAACATCACGCTGTGACGCACGGGAGCATAGCAGTAAGCAAAGACGTAACTTAACATGGGTGAAAAAAACCTCGCGGACGAAGTCGCAGGGAAAAACTAGTACGATTGAGTACAGCCTTCGTGTCACTCAATTGTATACTAGACTATTCTTTAAAGAAGTTCTGAGACGAGACATATATGTTTTCCATACTTAGTTAGCAACATTGTAACGTTTCAAACTAGAGTGTAAAGTATTTGTTTGCAAACTAGAGTGTGTATGTGGAGACCATTATTTTGATGGATAAAAGAAAAAAAAAGTAGCCTAGTGCGAGTCAGACTCATACATAAAGAGTTCCGTACCACCGTATATTATTTCGTTCGTCTGGTGATATTCTAGGGAGGTATCTCCCTGTTGGTTATCTGGACGGGGCGAGGTGTCTCAGCACAGGGGCAATTGTAATTTTTAATTTTTGTCATGTGTATCATGAGTGTTGTGTTTTTGTTATTGTATTTGTGTAAGTACTAACACTAGTTTCTAAATTAAAATTAAATTTGTATACTAACCGGTGGATCTAGTTTTCCCGAAATAAACAATTTTGAATTTTTGTATAATAGATATTACCATCGAATAATAATCTCCAAAAATACAAGTTTCTTATACGGGAACCACATTCACTCCAACTATAACTGCATTTTAGATTACATTAACAAGCTACTATAATTAAAAAATCAAAAAACACGACTGCAAATTTGCACATATTTGTACTTGTCAGTTTTTTCACAACGTTTTTTATTTACAGTGTTATATATTTTTTAAATCTACTTGTCAAATTCTAGACGATAAACATAGACACGACGAGATTCATAAAAAAAAATTGAGGCTGGTATTAATTTACGTTTTAAAGTGACCACACAGGATTCCTTTTTATTTTTAACCAGGGCTCGGAAACCGGTTGAAATTCTTAACCGGTAACGGTCATTGACCCCAAACCGAAATCAATTTAGGTTAAAGGTTACACTTTACCGGTTTTTACCGGTTTATGCGATTTATCGGTTTTCCACGAATTTCGGTTTTGATACTGAAAATTAACCGGTTAAAACCAAGATAACAACGAAAGTCCAAACCAATGTTACTTTTTTGATATAATTTAAACAGACACTGAACACGTAATGAATTGGCTTTCAGAATTTCAGGCAATAGCTAAGGGATTAATATATCTTAATTTTATATTCGTTGCGTTTTACCGGTTAATTTGGGTGTCAAAACCGTTTGTGCTTATGTTACCGGTAACCTTTATCGTTTGGGTTAGATAAAACAGTTCACTTGATTAACCGGTAAATTAAGGAACGATATTTTTACCGGTATTTGATCGAAATTAACCGCTCTTTTGAAACCGGTTCCGAGCCCTGTTTTTAACTAGCCTATGTTACTCGGAACGACGCAAGGATTGTAACGATACCCAATACATCTAAATTGGTTCAGGCGTTTAAAAGTTATGGTGGAATAAAGAATCTCACATACATACATACATTATCCCTGAACACATAACACTCCTTTTTTTGGGGCAGTCGTGTAAAAATGCTACTTATGCCGCGATAAACGTGGCCACCTAGTGGACCCAAAAACACATAAAAGAAAAAAAAACTAGATTCTAGAACCAACTTGAAAAGAAGAACAAATCAATTTGAAAAGACAATCATGAATATTAGACGTGGGTTAGTTCATTCTGGCAGAATAGCTACCAGTAAAAAAAAAAGTCTACTCACGGATTGTGCTTGTAGTACTGTGCACTCAGCAAATCACCCACAGCATACCGACCGCCTGATGATACACTGACACAAATCTCTGAACACCATGAAAATTATTTTGTTACTAATTAACTACTTACGTTAAAATAAAATGCTTAAAAAACTGAATTAAAAATCAGAAGGCTAATTATTCTACTAATTAAAAACATTCGAAATCCAGTCGCAATTTTAGCTCTGCGACAATCAATGTCAAACATAGTAGAGAAACTATTTGATTGATTCGAGTCTGACATTAGATTGCGATTGTTGTTAAAAGTTTATAGAATTGCCTTGATCAATAAGGTACTAAGGTCCAACTTTTTCATCAAACACTTGGGACTAACACTTAATAAAACAAGTTTATTATTCTTTAATTATCGCAAAACGATTGTTAAAACTAACACTCCGCGGGCTATGCGCAATCGGTAGGTATAGTCTACAATCAACGCGGGCGCAATCACCAATTAGATCACCGTAAATGTCCGGAATGCCGTAAAAATCGGCTAACTACCACGATCGAACGTACACGACTGTCTTAGCACAATGACCAATAATGCAAGATTAGCTGTTAAAATAGTTTAATCATGTGAGGGTAATTTTGTTAAAGTAAAAATAAGACTACCCACCAGGGCTCGGAACCGGTTTCAAAAGAGCGGTTAATTTCGATCAAATTAATTAAATTAATTTACCGGTTAATCAAGTGAACTGTTTTATCTAACCCAAACGATAAAGGTTACCGGTAACATAAGCACAAACGGTTTTGACACCCAAATTAACCGGTAAAACGCAACGAATATAAAATTAAGATATATTAATCCCTTAGCTATTGCCTGAAATTCTGAAAGCCAATTCATTACGTGTTCAGTGTCTGTTTAAATTATATCAAAAAAGTAACATTGGTTTGGACTTTCGTTGTTATCTTGGTTTTAACCGGTTAATTTTCAGTATCAAAACCGAAATTCGTGGAAAACCGATAAATCGCATAAACCGGTAAAAACCGGTAAAGTGTAACCTTTAACCTAAATTGATTTCGGTTTGGGGTCAATGACCGTTACCGGTTAAGAATTTCAACCGGTTTCCGAGCCCTGCTACCCACATAATAATAATGTACATTCAGATTTATTCTAAAAAGGAACTATGAAATTATAATATTACATCCCTTATAATTAAAAAAGAAATAGAATTAATGTACTATTTATTGTAAACCATAATTATATGTATACATTTTTATAAAGAGTAAATATGGAGTTTCTTGCCCGTTCTTCTCCATACGAAACTACCTTTTGGAATGAATTTAAAATTATAATTTTTCTTTCTCTTGTTCGTACGTACGTTCAAAAGTGCCTTTTAATGGTCTAATTAAAATAAATGATTTTGACTTTGAAAAAAAGAAATTAAAACAAAATGATTATATCAAAAAAAAATCCTCCGCAGCGCAACCTGGACATGTGCCCAATAAACTGGCTCCATTATCACGTTGATGGCAATGCTTTGCTTCTGGAAAAGACCACTATATTCCTTACGTTCTTTGATGGTGCGGGTGACACATGTCAGCAATTCATCTCTGGATGTCAGAATCGCATAATTATGTCAGTGACAACGCCGGGAGGGGTCGCCCTAGGAAGACCTACACTGACCTTATTGGTGAGGTCCTTCAGAAAGGTCAGGTGCGGAGTACTCGTAACAGGCGTGCTTGTATGACGAGATGTATGAACGTAGATGAGGCGAAAGGAGTATGTAAGGATCGTAGCAGGTGGCGTTCTGTAGTTTCTGCCTACCCCCATGGGAAAAAGGCGTGAGTTTATGTATGTATGTCAGTGACATTATTTAATTTACTAGTTATTTACTTATAACTGATTCCGTATTTTACGACGATGATATTCGTGTGCAGTTAAAATATTCAATCACGATTGTAAATCCCCGTAACGTTCAAGAGTGAAAAGCAACAGTTTGACAAATGTCACTCGCACCATCCTAGAGCTTGAGGAATATAGACCAACGAGACAGTCAGTACCTACATACGTATAGGAGCTTGCCTATTCTGTTAAAACCACACGAGATGCTGATAGTGTGTATTTTATCACTGTCTATGAAAGAAATCTTTGTTCAATACTTGATCCCCGATAGGATAAAGCAAAGTGGTTTTATGGAAAGGGTCCGAGCCATAATGAACCATTCCGCCAGTGTAGTAGCCTACTCCGATAGACTACAACACAGTTTAGCGATCTTCCGAGCTCATATTGAGGTTATTTTCTGTACCCTTCTCTTATTTCGTTGTTTATAGACGCTAGTAAATGTTCCCTGGAGACGAGTTGTGGATGATTAGTAGATAACATAAGAAAACTCCTTGTTGGTCTAGTGGTCGCAAAGCGCGACTGCTGAGCATGAGGTCTTGAGTTCGATTTCCAGGTCGGGTAAAGTGTTATTACACGACTGCCCCAAAAAAAGGAGTGTTATGTGTTCAGGGTTAATGTATGTATGTTTGTATGTATGTGAGATTCTTTATTCCACCATGACTTTTGAACGCCTGAACCGATTTAGATGTATGGGGTATCGTTACAATCCTTGCATCGTTCCGAGTAACATAGGCTAGTTAAAAATAAAAAGAATCCTGTGTGGTCACTTTAAAACGTAAATTAATACCATCCTAAATTATTTTTTTTAATGAATCTGGCCGTGTCTATGTTTATCGTCTAGAATTTGACAAGTAGATTTAAAAAATATATAAAACTGTAAATAAAAAACGTCGTAAAAAACTGACGAGTAAACAAGGTACAAATATGTGCAATTTCGGCAGTCGTGTTTTTTAATGTTTTTAATTATAGTAGCTTGTTTGGTTTTTACATCAGGAATTTTTCAGTAGCAGCCTCGGAGTCTGGATTGGTGCGCGGTTGATGGCAATACGCACGCCCCCTATTACATGGGATTAAAACATAACTGGCGAAATGTGGGTGTACTATACCTCTGCCTAACCCTTCGGGGATTACAGGCGCGGTGTTATGTTTTGTTATGTGAGTATCTAATGACATAAAAATAATTGACGTCTGATAAGCAGTTACCTAAAATAAATACATACATCTAAAACTCCAAATATAGAACAGTAAGGAAAACACATAATTACTTTAATTTATTAGGTACGTAGAACTGACACATTTAAGTGATATTGTATTTACTATGAATAGCACTAACCCATCGTAGGTACGTCGTGGGTGTCATACGAGAAAAACATGGGTTATTCCTTAGTTTTTCCTACCTCTTATTATTAGGGAATAAACCATAAGAGGTCAAAATTAAGTTATTTTAGGTAGATAGGTAGGTTTTGGTCAAGGAAAATACCATGATATGCATATCTATACTAATATTATAAAGCTGCAGTGTTTGTTTGTTTGTTTGAACGCACTAATCTCTGGAACTACTGGTCCGATTTGAATGATTCTTTCAGTGTTAGATAGAGTAGTTATCGAGGAAGGCTATAGGCTATATACCATCACGTTACGACCTACGGGAGCGGAACAGTAACCAAAGACGCGGGTGTAACCGCGGCCGACAGCTAGTATATTATATTAAATGTGTATATATTGTATTCTGAATGAGAATAAAACCCGAGATCTACCCATAGTTCTATTAAAAAATAATAAATAAAATGAATTAATAATTTAGTACTCAATGAATAATGGGAAATGAATCTTTATTATAATTATTTACTATTTTTTGTCATAAACATGAGTGTAAAAATCAATAGTTAAGTATGACATAAAAGATTATACCTAAATAAAAAGTTTCATTTTATATAACACTAGGGACCCAACCCCGCTTCGCTCGAGTGCAATGTAGATACATAAACCTCTCTCTTAAAACACTCTATCTATTGATATATATCTGCCTAGCCGTTTCCCAACTATGTTGGGGTCGGCTTCCAGTCTAACCGGATGCAGCTGAATACCAGTATTTTACATGGAGCGACTGCCTATGTGACCTCCACAACCCAGTAACTGGGTAATATGATACCCCTAGGTAAGACTGGTTGTCAGACTTTCAGGCTTCTAACGACCCGTAACGACTGTCAAAGATCCACGTATGACAGCCGGGACCAACGGCTTAACGTGCTTTCCGAGGCACGGAGGAGTCTCAGTGTGTAAAGATGGTCACCCATCCACAGATCAACCCCGGCAAGCGTAGCTTAACCTGACAGATCGACCCGTGCGGCTGATATTACTTAGCCACGAGCTCCTCGATTGATGAAAACCGCATTAAAATCCGTTGCGTAGTTTAATAGATGTAAGCGTACAGACGGCGGGAAGCGACTTTGTTTTTTACTATGTAGAGATAGCTTAAAAAACTTTTGAATTACATCTAACGATTATGGTAACTTTTTTTTCGACTTTCGTGCAACATTTGATGAAGCAAGTGAAAGTGTCCCTTTGACCTGCCGATGGCAATATATATTTACACTTAAACCAAGGGAATATAACCCCTATGTCTATTGAAATTAAGTCTTTAACAACTGTACGCGTAATATTTGTATAGTTGTGCACCGGTGCAGTATTGAACGGAACTCACACGCACCTGCTTCCGGTCGCGCGACGCACTTCCCGTTCAGAACAGCTGGCTGCTTAGGCTTGTTTCGTTGTAAAATAGTGGACTAGAATTATTATTACTTATTTTTATACATTTTTTTAATTATTTGGTCAAGTTTTAAACAATTTAAACGAAATGTTAAAAAAAGTAAAAAAATTACTAACTCATTATTTTTAATTCCAGCAGTTGATAAAAAAAGGAATACAAAAAAATTTTCAAGTAATTTCAAACTAAAAAAATACACCCACGCAATATTTCGATGCGAAAGAAAACACAACTTCATGAGTTGTGAAACTTTACGAAAGAAAAACAACGAAAGTCAACAATCAACGAAGAAAAAAGTTTTTGTCCGAACATTTAGTGCTGCTACTGCCATCTGTTGTCGAGCAGATGAACTAATAAGAATCGCTGACAAAAACAAGGCACAACTTTTCGTTTATAACTTTGACTACTCTCCGCTAGATGGCGCTGTTATCAAATTCTAACATGAACTATGATCTTACTGCTACATCTGAAAAGAAAATATTATTATAAATAGTTACAGGAAGTCTAGCAGCTGTCTGTGGTTCATTGGACACTTCCTTTGCGGTTTTGCAAGATAACATCTGTACGGAAAATAATTAGATAAACAGCTAGGCAACTGGCTTCGTGTATTATGGTTGGATTTAGTAGGGTTAATTTGATTTTAGGTCTTAGGAATACCTCATACGGATCTTGAATAGGACTCTGAACATATAGGTATATGAATATAGGTACTTACCTAAATACTTTAGTAAAACACTATTGCCGTTTTCTTGTACATGTTCATATTCCCTATATATTTAGGTAGACACTTGGATACATACCTAGTTCCCGATTAAATAATTTAGTACTAAATGGGACTTATGAACTGAAGAAGTTCTGGCTGGATTACCCCTACAAAACCTCATTTTAATACTTTATTATATAAATAATTATGTGAATTATGATAAAAACACTGTTTGAATTTCGAACAATAGCTGTTGTCAATTGATTCACAGGACTGACAGGCGGTTATTTCATTGAATAGTTAATATAATATTATTATCTTATTGATATTGGTGTTTAATTCCAATCGAAAATAGTACGTAAAAGTATAACTATTAGGACAATTTTACCTTAAGAAGAAAATGGACGCTGTTGTTTACCTTTTTTTTATAATGCATGATTTTCTCGCTCGCTTATACTGTTCTAGGGTTGGACCTGACTAATGTCAACTGGGTAAGTCAGTTCTTTAGATTTCCTAATATAAGGTTAGTTCTGTCAGAACCAGCCAAACTACCATATCATAGGTAAGTCAAACTAATTCAATAATGTCAAAAGTGTTACTATCCAGCAATAATAATTCGATGTATGTAGGTAGTACATACATCATGTACTACCTACATTCGATGTACCTATATCAAAAAAATATGCTAAGAATAGATTTTTAATTGATCATTGAAAATCTAAAATCATTTCAATTACTACAAACTATTGGATAAACAATTTATCAGTTATCTTGACTTTCCTACCTTACAAAAAAAAATCGTTAACATTATTTGAGTAGCTGGGATGCTACATGACGTAACAAAATATGAATATACATACCTAGGTAGGTACTCATTCAGATTGGGAAAAAGGGGGTTATTCATTGAGTTCCTCAAAGAAAACAAACAATACCGTTCCGTATATGAAGATATTATATTTTCAAAGAACATGTATTTTTTTTTAATTTCAGCATAATTTCGGTCAATACAACTTGTGAAACAATACGACCCACTGTTATTTATATACCATTATATTTAAGTAACAAGTAACTAATATCATTTACTTTAATACCGTAATAATTATTGTGACTTGATCATATAATTCAACTACACACTTGAGTCGATACAAAAGGTTAATTCGCGGGCAGATGCGGCACGTCGAACCAAGAGTAATGTTGGAAGGAATAGCCTCAAAATATACCATCATCGACGGATTGATCAAAACGAAAACAAATCATCCAAGTGAAACGTCGTCGACGCGCCGCAGCTCCGCTATACATCCCGCCTACCGTACATATACATACTACATTCAGCGACCGTGTATAAAAGCCATAGAATTTGCCAACACTCTATAATTTGTGATTAAATAATAACATTTTATATATATATAAATTAGTGGGAGATAGAACAAGGAAGGATCTCAGCCTATACACTAAAGGACATTGGACACAACACAAGTTACAAACTATTATAGGTCATTTGATGCACTTAACTCTAAACAATTTCAAGTTATAAAGTATAATATTTTTAAAACAAAACAGTCGACCAATGCCCCTTAATAGAATTTAAAGTTTAGTTATTGAGAAAAATATGCGTATTTTCGATGTTTCTCATTTTAATTATGGAGCGACAATCCAATTTATGAAAATGGGATTTTTTTTATCATTAAAAAACAATTGCTTAAAACAGCAATAAGCTTAAATGGCTTAAATACTTAACTAGATGTACAAATTATTATTTTATATCTGTAATTATATATAGATAATTAACAACATGTGGAATTTAAAAATATCTTTCACAAATTGGATTTCGTGTAGACACCGGTACTATTATTATCACAAATACAATACTGTTTCTTGTATAATGTTTTATTTATAAAAAGCTCAAAACACGTAAATATAAAATCACTCGTGAACGTGGGTAGTTCGATAGCTGCCATAAAGGAAAATTGACGTCTTTATTCCCACGGTTTCTCATTTCATCGCTATCAGTCGAAGAGAGCGGACGTCCCTGCTCTATTCACTAAGCAAACGAGGCTTTCGCTTAACAAAAAATATTTAATATTTTTACTTAGAATGTAAGGCAGTGCTTTTCGACATTGTACAAGCTTCTTGGCTCACGAAAATATCTCGAACACCGATTTCCTAAGGGGTTTATGATTTATGAGTAAGAAGCTACGTTTTAAATCGTAATGATATGCAGACTGTCAGCATTGAATGTACTTTTCCATATATTTTGTGCATGATATGTAGAAATTTATTGAAAAGTCTGCTAGCAACTTGTTGCAAAACAATCACTAATTTTATATCAGTGTCTACTAATTTTTAAAGTAACACTCCACTAAACAAATCCCTAAGGCCGAAAAATTTGGGATGATAGAAAGTCCAAAATCCTTTTTTCAAGGTGAAAAATATTATAATAACTACTATTTTGTTTCTATACAACGTGTACAAAGAATCTTTCGTGTAGGCACTGCGACTTACAAGACCAACGCTTTAATCCTCTTCCCGCTTTTCATTACAATTCTGTGAGCCCACAAAGTGTATTCGGCCTGTTCAATCCCATCTGGCATGAACACGTTAACAATATATTTTCCACACGTTGTATGCAAACGAATATATAAGTATATTTTGTATTTTAAAGCATTAGAACATTGATAGATTTGACTAGTATTAAGTTAAAAATAGACATCGAGTGTTCAACTATAATATCGGTAATTATTGCTCTAATGTAGGTATACATCAACAAGTGCCGTATTATAGACGATAATATAAATAATTTGGTTCCTTCAATCGTATGAGACAATAAATAATCTCTTACTTTAGAACACTAAAAGGGTAAAACACCGAGAGAAAGTAAAAATAAAACAAAAAAGTAACAAATAAAAAAAAACTTAATTTATTTACAGAAAAATTAACATCTTTGGTATAAAATTCGGTTTTTTTTTTGAGTCAGAAGTTGTTGCAAGCGGGCGTTTTTTTTTACTTTTTATTTGGCAGAATGCTGGAGTGATAAGCGATGATGAGTTGGTAAGGTAGCGGTGATGGGTGACTAGTGCGTGATGATGGCTAAGGCCACAAACAGATTTACGTTTTGACTTAGCTGCGTTTGTCGTTAGAGCACTGTTGCTGGGATGTCCTCCTCCTGTGGTCATTAGTAAAATGTTAACCGATGTTTCGTTGTTACTATCAGATACACAAAACCGTCAATGTTATGCAAATGAGAAGATATTTCAAGTCACAAAATATTTCCGTACAGGAATCATTCCTTTGTCCATTTATAAAGTTGAATATAAAAAGAATATTTTGTTCATAGGAACCCTCTTTACTCCAGACAGTTTTGGGTTGGTTTTTAGCAACATGTTTTTATCGATTTCTTGTTTATCATCAAAATTATCGATAGAATAACAAATAAGCAATAGTATCAGTAATTGATTCTGCTATGAGCTATCGTCAGATACCGATAGACATAAAAAATTAAGTAGGTACATATATAACTTCTCAATTGCATTAACATTAAATCTATTGCTTCGTTTTCGAATTTCTCCGAACCTTCTTAAGACACCTTACAGTACATAATAATTGAGTATTACTTGCTCCTTATCTATATCGATGATATACTTACCTACGATTAAATATATTAGGCAAGATATAGCTGCTCTAAGTTTACCTATTCTCCTTACTGTTTTCATTCTAATAAAAACACACTAGTAATTGCAAATTTTTGTCTCGTCTAGTTTACTTACTTCCTCCTCTGGTCGTAATATTAAGCCCGTGTACGGTGTAAGTATGACCCAATCTATAACAGTTGGATTCCATAATTTCCGACCCTTCCCATCTCATGCCGTCAACATGAATTATTTAATCAATTAAGCACACACGCAAACACACTCTCATACATTTAGTAAATTGAGCAAAATTTTATTTTAGTAAAATTCTCAATTTTAAATTCCAATAAGTTGTTTAGTCAATTTGGCTCTGCAAAATTCGTGAAGACAATCAAGCATAAGATTTTTATAAAAATGATGAACAAAATGGCGACTCGTCGCCATTTGAGATGGTGGACGCATTTTTATATTAGTCTTTAAGTTCATTAAGCCTTTCGTCGATTACATCTATGAGATTAATAGGAAGCTTAACGAGGAACACGATGCAGAAATCTAAGATTTTGTAAATTGTAATCTTAAAGTTTTTAAAAGTTATAAAATTATTGGAAGAATAATTAATACGAGGTTTATCCATTCTTTCGTCTAGGTCAATTTTGGAGACTATGATTACCTTCAGTTAGTTCTTACTATACCGAATGTCTAACCTACAAAACATGGTTCAGCCTTGATGCTAAACAATTTAAATAGTGCAATTTGACCCCATCAAATCGTGAAAGTAGCCATATTCTAAATAAACAATGCCACAAAGACTGATAATGTTTTGTTAGCCCAACAATCTGATATAGTAAAAGCACTATTTAAGACACCATCACAGTCTACCAATATAAAACCCAGCACAGACCATACTAACCAAATCACAGCTGTAAAAATAATACCGGCTTCACTCCATGCGTTATCACCATTCTCTATATGTGTAGACTATACCCAAACAATTACATTGTCGTCGCAGACTTGCAGGAGCCCGTCAGTCAGCGTCAGGTCTACCGCTAAGGAACCTTCAGCCGCAGTCGGGGTCGGTTCCGTGTACTGCTCCAATTGTAGTATGCGCTCGTTCTACAAATAGAGGTCTCTTTGTGAGTATTTTTATGTTGGAATTTTTATGTTGATACTAAAGATGGAATGAGGAGAAGCCAAAAAAGTATTTAAGTTAAACATAGACAATACCAGCCTATTAATATCTCACTACAGGGCTAAGGCCTCTTCTCACACAGAGTAGACACGAGTTTGATCACCACGCTTGCTTAAGGCGGGTTGGCGATTTCAGACTTATATTTTCCTTCACCGCTGTCAGTGATGTCCAAGATACTTAAGAAAGTACATATGAATTGAAAAAGTTATTTGGTCCGTGCCCCAACACGACAGTAAGCCATTTAAGTTAAGCAATGACGAGAAAATGAATAATAAAACAAAACTATTCGTCAATAAATTAATGAATACATTATGATTTACCTCTGTCTTAAGTCTATTGAGCAGTCTGTCCCGCTCTGTCCTGAGCGTGTCGCATCTGTTGGTCTCACTCTCGTCGAGTACACCCTTCACTTCCAGCTCGGCTATCTGAGAATCCTTTTCGCTGATTGCACCTTCAAGCACGTCTTGACTGAAAATAACAAAGTAAGCAAGATTAGTGTCAATAGTTTTAGCGTATGTTTTGATATTGATATTTCAATCATGAACAAGGTTTAAAATATGCCAACCTATAATTTATTTACGTCAACTATTTTTTCAAATCATACACGATTATGAATTAATTTTATTTGAAGCCTTAGTCAGAAATATGTAAATTGAAACAGACGTTTTTGATTGCAAGAATTCAAGATCTGCAATTATACAGTTGGTCAGACTACATCAAAATGTTTTTTTTTTAAGAACATTGTAAGCTGTATTTTGATTTTGTATCTACAATATGACATTTTTGAAACAAAAGTTAACTCGAAGATGCTTATCCTATAGATTCCATTGAAGACCTCATCCATAACGTTAAGGTCAACGGTGGAATAATTTATAAAAATGATCAATAGGTACTTACACGAGGTGCGATAGTTGTCGCAATATATGGTCCCTGTTGTTCTGACAGTGTTGTAATGCGTCTTCCAGCTGCTTCAAGCGCTTTAGCACTGAGGAGCATGTCTCGCAATTCATCGCTGAAGCGTTCTGGAGCGAGCGTATCCGTTGTTCCATTTTGCCCATCTGAAAGAGTAAGAAAAGTAATCTGTTTATTTGCATAATATTTATTTACTCTATTCTTGGGAATCAAGGGATTTTATGTTTTTTGAGATTTTTGTATTCCCTAATCGTAATGCAAATAAACAAATATTGTCTTGTATGTTAAATCACACAGTAATGATGCACTTCTGGAAATAGGCTGTATCAAAGTCGAGCAACAGAACTGGATTTAGTAATAAAAATAACTAAGACGGGTCTTACCTTGCGCAAGGTTTCAATTCTTCTCTGTTCTTCTTCATAGAATACTTTTTCTCTTTCTGCCGCTATTAAGAATGATTCTTTCAAAGCTTCCTCTAACTCCAATATTCTCTTATCTTTTCCTTCGCTTTGATTCGACACGCTTTTCTTATTTACACTTTGTTCCAATTCATTGATTCTTTCATCTTTACTTCGTACAACTGCAAGCAACTGTTCAAACTCAGCTATATTGTTATTCTCTCTCAATGCTTCTTCCAGTATCGATATACATCTTTGCTGTTCTATTAATTTAGAGTTCTTGATCGCCATTTCCTTCGTCAAATCAGATATCTTTCTCGACAATTTACTTATGTTCGGCGGTTCTCTTCTCTTGTCTCTATTGTGCATCATATCTAAGTCGTTGTCGCTTCTGCTTAATCTGCACTTGTCAAGCCTATCCACTACCTTACCACTCTTTTGCAACTCGGAAAAGCTTTTACTCCGTTTAATATTATTCATTTCTGGCCCATCTGGCATTTTTAGTACTTCTGATAATATAAGCGATGATTCGTTCAGCTCTATCTCTAAATCTATTACTTTCATTTTGCTCTCTTCCAACTTTGCTTTAAGCACGTCTTTCTGTGAGAGAGTGGTTTCGAGCTCTCTCATGGCTGCTAGTTCGCTTTGTCTCGCGCGCGTCAGTTCCTACCGTGTGGGGTCGAAAGATGAAAATAAATAACAAACAAAAGAAAAATCAATAAAAACGAATAAGTTTTACTTCAACAACAAAATTCTCATCAACAATATAAACTCAAAAATAACTTGAGAAAGGTCAACATAGTTTTTGTTTTATTTATAGTTCATTGATATTTCGCATAACAAGATTGAAAGCGGGGTAACATCGACTAGTGGACAACTTACTCGATCTATCTAGATACATGTTTACTTAACAGTTTTACAATTGTATTTTTTATTACTTAAAAAATAATTCCCGCTGAACACCACGATTATTTATTTGTTTTTAAACATCACTTAAATTATCGCTAAACTAATAATTATCGTTATTGTGTGCAGTTACAATGTACGAGGGAGGAGACTCGTACCGTCCGGAGTTCAACAAGAGATCAATATTATTATCTGAACACTTTGTTATAAATATTCAATATAAATATCGATAACATTACTTAATACGAAATTGCGTTTTGTAAAGCTTACGTGTGATATTGTTACCGAAAGACGTGGAATGGATGTCGCTTACGACGTTAGAACGACAGTCAAAGAAAAACGTTTGAAATGAAAAGAGCAAATAAATGAACGACAGTCTTGGTGCGAAGGACTAACTTAGAAAAAGCTTTTGAGGAAGCCAGCGGGTCCGGCCTGCGTGGAACAGAAAATGTTAGTTGGGTTAGTACATGCTTATGTTACGACAATATTGTAGCAGTTCAAGTTTCAAATATGGAAACCAAATGGAAGAACAATAATATTCTTAGTGGCAATTTCAAAACTTATCAAATGATAGACGATTGTTTTCATCGTCACAAATATGTTTAGTAGTTTCCATATTTCCTCGAAGCTTTAATTGCTACGTAAAATTCTTCATTTTTGATTAGGATGTGGATAGTAGTTTATTAATTATTAGTTACTTTACATGCTGTATGTTATCATTCAAATATCCACTATTGTAGTTTCTAATTGTAATATTAGTGGCTTCTATAGTTTTATTCTTATATCTTTTTGAAGATTATCATCATCAGTCTAGCTTTCTCCAATATTTTATGTATATGAATTAAGGTTAAAATGACTCTTGCCTTAAATCGAGTCATCCACAATAATTCTTTTAAAATTTATTGTTTGTAGCACATTCATCCTATTACATGCTTTGTTATTTTCATAAGTTACGATGGAAGGATTTGATGTAGTGTTAATAATATAAATAGCAAAATATACCTCTTCTCTTTGTGCTTGTGCTTGCTGCTGACTTTTCAGTTTGGCTTGAAGATTTCTAACAGACCTGGAAAAAATAATGTTTTATTATTAGTCACAATGAGTACTTCAGTCACAGATAATACTTTGGAAGAAGAACGAAGCTCATTTTGGTGCTCCGAAATCGCAAGATTTAAAAAAAGATGAAATAAAATGTGGATTTGATTTCACGAGAACTACTCTTTCAGTAATTAAAGCGCGACACAATATAATAAGGAGTGACACAAACGCCACACAATAACACGCTTTACACATATAATCTAAAGATCAATTCCAATAATTAAAACCGTGTAACATCAATCCATGTTAAAAACTTGACAATAATGTAGGTCAGTTGTAGTAAATTTTTGACAGATAAGACTAATATTGGAATGCTACATCTGCGCGTTAAGTTACGTCTTTGGTTACTGCTCTGCTCACGAAGGTCGTACCGTGATGTCATATAGCCTATACTATTCCTCGTGGATCTGGCTATCATATACAAAAGACTGGTAGACTGGTCGACTGGTAGTGACAGAGATTAGCGTGTTTAAATAAACGAACAAAAAATATCTACAGCTTTATTATATTAGTATAGATGTATACTAACTGTTGCAGTTCGATGATCTGCTTCTCCTTCTGCGCCTGTTCTTCCTGCGACATTTGCACCAACTGTAGCAGTCGTTCAGTCTCGGCCGTCAGTCGCGCCGCCTCTTCCTTCGTCTGTGACAGTTGCTGCTTCAGTGTGTCTGCATCCTTCTGCGAGTCCGATAGCTTGCGGTTCAGATCGGATACCGCTGCTGTGCTGCCGCCGGCCTGGATGAAAAATTGGTTATAAGAGACGAACTGATTATTTAAATAATGAAATTTAATTAAACATTTCTTGAATAAATATTTTGTTTCAATTACTGTTGGTAACTTTGTGTTTATTTTAGAAAGGGAAGAGAGTTGAATGGATATAATAGCGTGGTTGTGGTGAAGCTTTTATGTACTTTTCTTAGTTAATTAAAGTAAGTACCAGTTAGAATCTGATTGTATAAAGAATGTTTTTAGTTCCATAACTCTTGAGTTTCCTTAGATATATCAGTCATTGAACTATAATACACCGATATAAAAACCCCGCTACCTTGTAAATTGTATGTAAATCTCACCTTCCTCAAAGAAGCTTCCATTTGGTCCATTTGCTCTTTCCTCTTCTTTAGCTGTCGATCTAACTCCGCCAACGCCTTCTCCTTCTCTTCCACGTCTTTCCGTTTATTCTCAACAGTTCTCCGTTGTTCTTCGAACTGTCTCCTCGCATCGTCTAACTTTTTAAATTCCTCTTGCAGTTGTTTCTTAGCATGGGCTGTGTCTTCCCCAGCTTTGGCGTTTTGCGCGCCCGCAGCTTGAAGCTTCTTCGTCGCCTCTCGAAGATCGAGCTATTTTCGGAAAAAAAATACCGTTAGGGTATATAGCAGTGTTATATTTGGCAGTAGTAGCGTCGTACACTCTTACATAAAGCTTAAAAAGCTAGATATATGAATATCGCAAAATTCAATTCAACAAGCGAAACTTTATTTTACAAATAACTCTGCAAAATATATTTCAGTCGCAGCCAAATAATTTACGACAATATTCCTCCCAAAATATATTTATTGAGATGAACGAACAACGATTAAAAACTTTGCAAATATACACAGTACAGTAGCGAACGGCTGAAAAAAGATAAAATTAACAGTTTTTTTTACAATGAAGCGTTTATTGCAATTTTCTTGCACCCCACATTTGTTGCCACCATTGAATGAGTAGCATTCGGTGCATTGTGAAAAATGTTTGGTGCAACAATTTGCTTGTCTCGAACACAAATATACATTCCATGATATTCCTTTGTAAACACTGCGATGATGAAACTAATAAAAATAAATACGAACAATGAGGGGTTGGAGGATGCCCAGCGGGCCGTGGGTGACATGCTACACTATACAACGACAAGATGGCGACCGGCGATGATCAAACAAAAATATGAACATCCAAATAAAACAATCTACTCGACACCGGTGCAATGATTGAAGCGGACAACGTACACTTGCTGCGGTTCAATCGAGTTTGTGATAATGCTATAGAAACAATCTCAAAATAATCGTAGTTTCCAATTTTCTCAACCAGCTCATAATTATATTGTATTCTGCCTTTTTTTTTTCATCAAAAGAAAAGACCTTTCTTTCCAATGAAGTACAAAGAGTAAACCTAACGAAGGTTTCAAGAGTCTAACTTACATACGTGAAACCATATGACGACATATTTAGTGCTTGGCTTTATAATCGATTTATAATCACAGCTGGTCACTAATACGACTTGCCCAGTCAACGTTCAGCATTTAGCCAAGTTTGTAATGTAATACCCTCATTTTGGCCATCAGTGGACGTCGATGGTGACGATGATCCTAACTTTAATTAAAGTCACATCATAAGAACTGGCTGGAAATTCCCTTGAAAATTGATTATCATTTAGTTTGGTTGGGATAAGTGGAAATACGTTTGTAAATTGACATTTATTAACGGATAGTATGAAAAACTTGATTGAACCCGTTACAGCGTAGGCTTGTCGCCGGGCGATCCTCCAACTGACCTGACTCTTCTCCAATTCTTGGACGAGCATCTCGAGTTGCGCCTGGCATCTTTCCCGTTCCACAGCATGCGACCTCGCCTCAGCTTGCGCCGCTGCCAACGCCTCTGCACCACCCCTGGAACCTGCCTGCAGTTGCTGCTGGGCAGCTTGGAACTGCTTTTCCAAGTTCTGCATACGTTGCTGACACTCAGCCAACGCTCGCTCAGCTTGAATCGCCTTTGATTTTTCTTGTTCCACAGCAGCGCGCCATTTGTCGATCTCTCCAACTTTCTGAGCATCTTTCTCGGCCTTTTCTGCTCTCTGCCTAATTGAATCTTTTTCTTTAGTGACGGACTGTACCTGCTGTTGTAACTTAGCGATTTCTCTGTCACGACTTTCGATAACGTTTTTAGCACCACCGGTATCCTGTGCCATTTTACGCTGTTCCTCTTTTACTCGTCGCACTTCCTCGCGCTGCTTTTGTAGTTCGGCTTCGGAAGCATTTAGTTCTCGCTGGAAGTTTACAAGCATATCTTGAGACTTTTCTAACTGTGCGACTAGTTGGTCGCGCTCGATTGTCAGCTGTTTCGTGTCGGCTTCCAGTTTGACTATTTGCTTTTCTATAGCGTCTGCTTGCTTATCTCTCTGTTCTAATATAGATGCCATCTTTTCCCTATCGCGGACAGACTGAGCAAGTTCTTGCTGCAGCTTCACTAAAGTCTCCTGCGTACGGTGATCCAAGTTCCTCTGTTGTTGATCTACATTAAATCTCATGTTATGTATCTCTTGTAACAACGCATCTCTCTCCTGTTCAACATGTCTCATCTCTAAGATAGTTCGTTCAAGGCGCTCGTGCATTCGACCAAGTTCATTCGTCATCCTTTCATATTCAACACGCGTTGATTCATTAGTCTCCTGATATTTTGAAAGATGCATCTGTGATTTCTCTAGTTCCTTTGCTAAGCGGCCGGCCTCCATTTCTGTGGAATCTCTTGCTTGAATTGCCTTCTCAAGTTTATCACGAAGACGCTCAATTTCAAGCCTGTCTTCAGTCCTTGCTTTGTCTCCGGCGACTGCTTGTAATTTCATCCTCTCAATCTGTTGTAACTCTCCTTTAAGCCGTTCGTTATCCTTATCCAGTTGTTCTGACCGCAACTTCAGTTTCTCGCATCGGTCTCTGAACTTCTCGCACTCAATATGAGCGCGTTCTAGGTCTGCTCGTTGCTTTTCTAAGGTGGCACTGAGTTTAGTGACTTCGCTCTTGGATAGTTCCAGTTGTATGTTCATCTCATGTAGTTTGGTTTCTGCCTGGTCCTTCTCGGCTTGTAAGCGTTGTATGTCGGCTTGTGCTGCTTCATACCGTTCGTGTTGCTTGTCAAGTTCCGCTTGCACTCTGTTCAATTCGTTAGTCCACTTGTCCTGTTCGAATTGGTATTTACCTCGGACTGCTTCGACGCGTTCGAGCTCCAAACGTAGACGGGATGCTTCTTCCTCAGCCTTGCGCGCTCGTTCCAGGTCTATGGTAGTCTTCTCTAACCGTGCGCGCAGTCGTTCCACCTCCAACTTAGTCCTCTCGTGTTCTTCCTTCGTGTCATGGTACTTTCCGTATCGTGCCGCGTATCTTTCAGCTTCTTCCCTCGCACCACTTGCGTCTTGCTTCACCTTATCTAATTCCGCTTGTACTCTCCTCAATTCAGCCGCTACCTTGTCGTGCTTGTCGTACATTTTCTCTAGTTCTACTTGAACTCTAGCCATTTCCTCTTGTGTTTTCTCGTTGGAAGCCTGCGCCTTGCCACATTGCGTCATTGCCCTGTCATATTCAAATTGTAGACGCTCGTTATCTGCAACCAATTTCTCTTTTTCGGCCTGGTACCTTCTAAGCTCGATTTGGCTCTTTTCATAACGGTCTCGCACCATTTCGATGTCAACACTTAACCTATCCATGTCTTCCTTGGCTTTTTCTTCCTGTTCTTTAGTCCTATTAAGTTGGAGAGAAGCCCTATCGTACATTTCTTGTAATCTAGCATATTCATCTTGCAGTTTGCGTTGATCATCTTTCGCTTTGGTCGCTATATGCGCATGTTTTTCGAATTCCATTTCAATGCGATCTTTATCTGCTTCCAGTATATCAATCTTGTTCTGAAGTCGGTAGATTTCATTTTGTGACCTGAAAAAAAGAAAAGATTCATTCGTTGCGTGTAAGTTTAACTAATAAACTGTAAGTCACATCTCCACAAACACAAGACGACATTTAGAAACCAAGTGTACCTGTCATACTTTTCAAGCATTTTTTCGTATTCTTTGTGCGCAGTCTCCTTTTCTTCAATTGTTTTCTGTGTGGAATAAAGGGCTTTATCTAGTTTTTCTTTCAATATTTCGAGCTCTGTTAGGGCATCGTCTCGTTCCATCTGAAAATAATAAATTGATATTATTACAATACATATCACTCAAAAGACTAAGTTATTTTTAATTTAACTTATAATCTGCTTGGAATTTTCTAACAAAATAAAATAAATCTTCTAAAAGTAACGTCAGTTATATTCGCCGTATCAACTTCCTTGATCAACCCATCCCGCTCACCGTCAGTTTCTGGTGTTGTTGATGCGCCTTCTCCCACCGTTCTCTGAGCACGTCCAGCTCTGTGGTAGCACTGTCGCGGTCCCTTGCTGCTCGGTTGGCCGCTGCAGCTGCAGCTTCAGCGCGCTCACGACAGCTAGCAGCCTCGGCTAAGGCTGCATCACGTTCTTTTTGGATTCTTGCTACTAGCGCCTGGAAAAGAATTTGTGATTGTAGACACGCTGTTTCTTTTATTTGCTGTTTTAAAGTTTATTTTTACATTTTGTTTTATTCATTTTGTTTTTTTACATGAAGGCGCGTCCATAGTTTCTTTGTCTTCACCAGATAATTACTGGAGGATCTGGATTATAATTTTAAATTACTACCATTTCCTTAGGTGTACCTTCACATCATAACATTGTTTTCGGGAATATCTAAGTCACTTGTTAATTAGAATTAATGAGCTGTATAATGATCGATACAACACAAAGGGCACGTAACGAGTAAAATGATTTAGTCATAAACCTATTGATGAGTAATGTAGAGTTCTAATTAGTAGGAACGGAATTACGGGAATCACTAAGCCGAATATTAAATCATGATCCTTTGACATTCCAACTCTAGTAATTATATTAATTGGAAACGATTCAGTGACACGACAACATACCGAACACCTTTTCATAATAAATGAAATACCGATCGGTCACAACACGTATTCTGAACAACATAGTTCAGAATTTCCGAGTCACGTAGGGCTTAAGAGTTCTTTGGCAGGATTCCACTAGAGTTACATGTCAAGACGATATCAAGGAATAGTTGCCTGGCTTTACTACCAATAAACATGGCCCAAGTTGCCAAATACTGAATAAAACCTTTGCTATTGCTTGACGATTGTTTATCGTGGGCCAACTTGAACAATCGCGACTGCTTTATTGCGTCCGCAAGTACATTGTATATTTTATTTTTATAGACGAGTTTTGAGACTTTGAGTTCCAATTGATAGTCAATGTTTGTTTTTGTATTATGGCTAATTTTGTTGAAATGGGCGTGAATATGAATTTCTCAAAGAAGCATTTTGAACAGGTAAAGTAAACTGTTGTTTTTTTTTCAGGATTGTTTCGTAACCAAATTCCAATGTTGTTAAAAGATTTTGTTAAAGACGACGTTGCAGTTGGTTGGAACGCAAAATGGCACGAAGGAGTAATTGAAATCGAGCTGGGACTCTATTATTTTCTATAAAATGTTATAAGTTAAAGACCCAGCCACACTGAAGCGAACAACTTACGAGCACAGTCATATATTGCAATAGTATTTGTATGGAAGTGTCTACATCAATGCAGGCAGCCACTACCCGAAATACTACTGCTGTTTTTAATTTAACCTTTGCTGAGCTTTTAATTTCCAGTTTAATACGCAAGTAAAATTCTAACTTAGAATAAGCCCTTTCTTAACTTCGCCACAAACATCGAGACAACGAATTAGATCAAAAATAAAATCAAACTATAAAACGACGACAAGTTGAACGAACAGCAAATAACAGAAAACCTATCATGCTATCGGTCTTTCCGATCAAAATACAATATAAGTTCGAAGCAATTCTTTAAAAATGTTCAGAAAATGTACATCAAGATCGATAGCACGTTGAGGCTAAGTGGAAAGCTGATTCCAATCCAATTCGAACGATAAACGATCGAACACGGCTGATACTACCGTCTGACCAGAATTTGGGTCATTGATCTACTATTTTTGCCTTCTCGGCTAACATAAATATTTCATACTAGAGACAATACAGCAGAAACACAATAGCATTGTGTGAGTAAGCTTTTATTAGCAGACTAGCAAAGTTTTGTAAAACAAAATGAACATTGAATTTTCATATTCAAGTCAATTTTAATTTGTAGTGAAACTATTTTCGGATTTCGGAATAATGCAGGTTCAAATAACGGATTTCGGAATACCGTAAGTTGAGCGAATAAAAGCGTTGCCATTCCTGAAAGTTATTTCATGTGACGCTACTAGAATTTCTGTGACGTCATTTTAAAAAGCTTTTCCGGGAGCGTGGGCTTATCATTTAAATGCAAGTTTATAAGTATGCAAGCTCTCAGCTATTTTCATCGTGTCTTTGGGAATGGATTTATTCATTTATACACGTTTATACTTGTATATGTTTTCTGTACCGACGGTCTAGCACGAGCTTGCGGAATACAGTAATCTGTCGATTACACCGTACCATGACCGTACTATGAACGTATCAGGCACGGAAGGAAGTATGACACGGACTACTATGCCCACTAAAAAGTATTAACAGACATTTATTTTTAAATAACCTTGCCCCGCACTATGATTTTCACATGTATCGTGGGTAAAACAGACATTAAAGTCGCATACCATACACAAACAGCTTGACACGGAGCAGTTATCTCTAGCCCATACGGATACTTTTTTGGAGCTCGTGGGTATGTAATAACCGCCGCACAGGTCGATCTATCTGGTTAAGCTACGCTTGCCGGAGTTGGTCCATAGATGGGTGACCAATTGACCATCTTTACACACCGGGAGTCCTCCGAACCTCAGAAAGCACGTTAAGCCACTGCCGCGTTTGACCAATGTCCCGGCTGTCATACGTGGATCTTTGACAGTCAGTTACTGTTCATCAGAAGCCCGAAAGTCTGACAACCAGTCTTCCCAAGGGATATCGCATCACCCAGTTACTGGGTTGTGGAGGTCAGATAGGCAGTGGCTTTACGTAAGATACTGGTATTAAGCTGCATCCGGTTAAACTGGAAGCGTTGGGTAAAGGCTAGGCAGATTGATTATTCCTAGCACGGCCGTAGTATTAAATAATAGACTCCATAAACGTAAATAAAATCGACTACTTATCGGGCTTACCGTATAAAATTAAACCAAAATGCTAAAATAGGACAATCGAATTTCCAATTAGAAAATCGACTTGAAACAAAGCCTATGTCAGCGCGCTCGTGCTTCTTGTGTAGCACGTAATTTATTATTTAAGCCTGCCAGTCTTACTTGATGGCGTGCGGGTCTCAAAATTGACATACCTGGGAACAACGTAGGACAATAGCGGTTAAACGTTTTTCAACCTTATTAATGAAGGCGTAAGGGTGAAAAGTGATTCACCGCGACTATCTGCGATGGTACATTATAATTACCACGCCTATACGTTTAGGATATTTTTAATTATACCCTTATATCAGTTTCAGAATAGCTTGATTGATTTTACAAATTGTAAACAATACCATACTAATGGATTTTATATAAGATTGATAATATATCAATATTTGGCGTATATTTCATAACTAGCTTCTGCCTGCGACTTCTTTTTATTATCACTGGCGTTACGTTACGTCTTTGATTACTGCTTCGCTCCCTTGAGTCGAAGCGTGATATTATATAGCATAACCTATACATACAGTTCTCAATGTTGACCGGCGAAATATGGGTGTACTAATGTGTATACCTCTGGCTAACCCTTCGGGGATTACAGGCGTGATGCTATGACGCTATGTTCCCCACCTAAATCAAGAGATGTACATCATTAACAAGATAGAGTACTAAACCAATCATTTACGACCACTATTTGAATCAATGCAAGCAAATACATAAAACCAGAAGATTATACGGTCATATTTCAATCACAGATCAATATAATCTGTACTAACAACACTGCCATAATTTCGTTTATGTAAGACGTTACATAAGGCTGAGTCTAGACGGACGGGCGCCATTCAAGTGATCTTCTTTCCAGTCATGATTTATATTGGGATATTACAGTTGGTGGCGAGCGAACACAGAGAGATCGAAGCGCTGTGAATAATTTGTTTCGGGATTTTCTGTGTCATCGTTCTACTGTCGCTGTACTCTAGGGGTAAGATGCAGTTCATTGTTTGTATTTGTGCTTTTAGTGATCAAGTTTTGTCTTTATTTTTTCAGAGCGGAAAGCTTTGAAGCGGAATTTTCTTTGTGAGGCTTTTACTATAGCATGGGAATATATTGAGAAATTGAGTGCCTTAAAAGGGCCTAATTGAAATAAATTATTTGACTTTGACTGATCATGTTAAAAAAGCCAAAGAGTTTTCATTTATGTTTATAATATTCGATAAGAACAAAGTAGAAAAGTAATTTGAAGAAAGAGAAGTTTGTCTTGTTAGAGGCATGTGAATTAAACAGTTATAAATATGAATGGAGAGGGAGAGAAAGACTAGAGAAAAATGGATGGAATGTATAAAGAATGACCAAAAGAAAAGGGAGTCAGTTTTATCATGACAGTTGACAAGATGGAATCGAAGGAGAGACCATTTTGTGCCGACCCCAAGTACCATGGGACCAGGGCACAAAGTTCAATATTCGATGAAAAGCAATCAAGAAAAAACAAGACAAGTTCTACATCTTCACATACAATAGGTATAATTAGGAAAATAATAAACATTCAAGTGTTTGTGCTCATAAAACTAATTGGCCAGTTAACAGCGCCGTAAAAGGTACAGATAAAGCTGTCTGGTTTCACTGTAGTACAAACGTTTCCGTCCAATTTGCATATCGTTTATGTCAGGCGTGAAACTAAAGCTCTATGGATTTCCATTCAGACTCAATGCTTTAGAACCTCAATGGAACGAATTTTAAAAAACCAAAACTCACCAATTAGCTAACCGTTTCAAATTTTATTAATAAGTTAGATTCTAAAGAAACTATTCATAGTATTCTCGTTATAATATCAAAAGCCAATGAAACTATTTGTATTGAAATTTCTTTGGCAACGATTTCTTTAGATAAAGGATCAAATTCTCGTGGTTTATTTCGGAAATACGGTCTTGATTTTAGCAATAAGAAAATACGGGTATAATATATTATTATTTCAGCCACATAAGTCGTATAGCAAATAATAATAATATCCAAGAGTAAATTTTTCGATATTATCATGTCGAGTGCCAAGTTTTCTCCTTAAACTAGTATTGATGAGACTATAAGAGGTCTTATAATAATACGTTACGTTTCATATTTATTTTATTATTCAGTAGAGATACAGAATAAGAATTAAATTCAAAATACTGCATCAATCAGATTTTCGCCGAAACTCTCTACAGTATAAATTGCAATGGAGAAATCCCTCAAATTAATTCCAACATTTTGATAGACTGTGTACTACGAATTTACACCAACTGAGCTCCATATTGAAATGCAGACTCAAAGAGTTTCCTAGAAATATCGCTACTGTAAATTATTGATCAGTTTCCATATTTAGGTTCGTCGAATCTACTCAAAGTTGAATTTTATAGACAAGGGAGTCCCGGCTACATTTAGCCTTTAAATTTTCAGCTGCCTCCATTAACAATTCAGATGTTTCCGTTTACGTACTCATGTTTTAGGTTCGACAGCCTCCGGCTAAGTGAGCACGGTTTTACGTTTCTCTATTTTTATTTTTAAGGTGAACATTTAAAAATGTTGTTTTAGTGTTTTGATTTTTCGATTTTACATGCTGTATTTTTGCTGCGACTGTTGGTTGGTTTAGAAGATGTAACTTTTCCACGTTTGCATTCATATGGCACCATCATACTTTAGCCTGTGAAGGTTGCGGTGTGATAGTGCCACGGCTATTTAGTGTGCTCTAGCCATGGGGCTAAGATATAATACTGTGATATCTAAACGAAAATGTAGCTATATAATGTTATAGCAGTTAAATTCTAGGCATTATCAATCACACGCCACGCTAGACGGAGCGACGAACGTCGAGGTGGCTGGTAGGAGTTGCAAGATAGTGGCCGAAGATTGAGATACTGATACCTAGAATAATTATCCACTACCAAAAGAAACACTAACATATATCTGCAGTAAATCTCACCTGTGACTTCTCATACTTGTCGTGGAATCTGTCAGCCTCCAACTGTGCAGTGTCTCTCTCCTTGCCGAATCGTGCGGACATGCCTAAGGCCTTGTCAAGCTGTGACTGCAGTGACTCGAAGTCGTATGCTTGTTTCTCGCGGTCCACTTGACACTAAGACAATGAAAGAATTAATTTTAGTGATAATTTCTTAGTTACAAAATTTGACCAACGGCTTTTTTTTTGGGTGGTAAAAATCATCAAATGAGTCCTTCCACCCTGGGCGGGACCGAAGGGACTGTCAGTTTTACTGACAAAAAACCACCCTGTTCCTTTTGTTGCCCTTTGCGTTCCGGGGCCACGGTATCCTGTTAAGACGTCTCGCGACCCCGGAGGACCAACGGCTTTGCGTAATGTCCGAGGCACGGAGCTGTCATACTACCAAAAAGAGAAATCCCTAATTGAAAAAGCTAATATCACTTCGCCCGACCTGGGAATAGTATGATCAAAGCGTTCCGTTGAAACTAGTCAAGTCGATCTAAGTTAGGAAGTGTCCTAGTTCAGGTTTCAGGAGTTCTAACGGCCTAATTTAATGTTGTTCCGTGACAGTATTTCGATAGTTCCGTCTGTTGCTATATGTAGGTTTAAAAGGTAAATATTTTAAAACAGGGTTTTGACGGAGAAGAAGTAATTATTTTTAGGAATGAAAGTACCAAATACGACAATGAGAATATGGAAATTCTTAAGGTAATCCCCTCTCCAAATGAACAAACACGGGTAGTACGAGAAAATTACTAAACATTTCAAGCAAATGTTCAAACACAAGCTGACGTCGATTTTATGAGTCATGTAGTCTGCGATTTGCGTACCAACACAACATAATATCTCGTAGTAAGCATGTACACACCCGCGTAGTAACGTTTAATGTTAATGTTTAACTAGACATCATGGCTTCTCTCAAGTCTCAACACATAGTACTCTGAACTGTTCTGAACACAATTTATGACTAACGTGCGAATTTACTTCAGATAATTTCCGACAACTTTTGCTAGTAAAATATGAGTTGTTTTAGGACCTAACAAGTACTGTAACTTTGTACAATGTTAGTAAAAAAGTGCTTTTATGTTTTGAGTGCTATTACTTAGCGTTGAATTTAACAATTACCTACACGTTTTATTACTGTTTCGTTGGTGTAGTGGTCTCAAAGTGGAACTGCTGAGCATGAGGTCTTGGGTTTGTTTCCTAGGTCAGGCAAAGTATTATTGGGTTTTCCTATCAGGAATTTCTCATTAGCAGCTTTGGAGTCTCGATTTGTGCTCGCCTCCTATTACATGGGTCTTACAACATAACTGTGGTGGACCATACTAATGGGTACACATGCCTAACCCTTCGTGGATTACAGGCGTGATATTATGTATATATGTTTTTAATACTTTTGGCAAAAACACGTTGAAATTCGACAAGGTGACTCTAAATGAACCAGAAAATTTCGTTCGGTTCCGTTTCGTTCTCGTAATTCCAAACTACGTCGGACAAAAGTTATTAGTTCCAATAATAAACATTAAACATTAAAAACTTGATAGTTTATTTTCACATACTTTAAACTGAAACGAGAAATTATCAATACATACTATAACAGATGCTCACAAATTTAATAGTAATTTACGACTAACTACGATTAAACCGTCGTAAACCAACTATTTAATCGGTAATAAAACTGTAACTTAATATGCAGCACTTAACCCATTTCTGCTCGAGGATTTTATAGGGTCAAATTACGAATTCTTAAGTTAGAAATTGTACCCATTTGAAATGTTATGACTTAATCAGGTTTCAAAGGAAAAATACTGGTGGAAAATATGCACTGAAAAGAAAAAGAGCACTTAAGAATCCAGCCACACAAAACGAGTGTAACCAGAGCAGTGTAACTTAAGTACTTCTGATGAAAAGCTTGTGGCTTAATTCCCTTTGTAGTATTTTTTATTTTCTTCATAATAAATTAACAGCTTTTCCCTTATGAATGAGTAATGTGAAACAATAGCCGCCAAGTTTCAAGATTTTTTCTCGACTTTATGAAGTATATAACTCGAAAGACTTATGTCAAACTTTATTTCGACACTAAATATTACTTGAACAAGTTAGAATGCTTCGAATATGTGTATAAAAGTTCTTACTCTTGAACAATTTCAAATCCTGGTAAAATATTTATAAAACAGTATGAAAGTCACTCACCTTTCTGACTTCAGTAGCTGCCTTATCCAATTTCTCTTGAAGCTTGTCGATCTCAGAGTGAGCGGCGTCTAGCGCGGCTTGGAGTTTGTCCTGCTGTAGTTGTGCCTTGCCAAGAGTGGCTTGAGTGCGTTCCAGCTCTTCCCTCGCCTTGTCTAATTCTGCCACGGCCTTGTCTCGCTCGGAATGGAGACGACTTACTGATGATTGCACCCTATTGATGGAAAAATCTATTGGTACCTTGTTTTCTTAGATAATCATGCCGTGGTGAAAATAATAATGGCGGATAAGGATGTAACGAACGGATAATTGAGAATCATCAAGTTGGAAATAAAATAAATAATGAGTAATATGAAAGTTTGCATCCCTCAACTCAGAAAACACTTCAAGTTTTGTATTGTAAACTTTGATATTGAAAGAACAAAAATAAACAAAGTTCAGAAGTGGTAACTTTTACTTTGAAAAGTCCGGATAGCCATCAAGAGCATTCTTCAACTAATTTTTATTTTCTTGTTAACATAGGCAACAATAATTTAAAGGGAAAATTACAACTCACCGATCATATTCTTCCTTCAAGCTATCTTGTTCAGTTTGTGCATTTTCAAGCTTCGCCTTGAGACGATAGACTTCTCCTTGGGACTTCTCTAGTTTGTCTTGCAACCCACTAGCTTCCGATCTAGCTCTTTCAGCATCGGTTTGAGTCACTCTAAGCTCGGCCAAAGTTCGTCTTAACTCTGCAGCACTCTTATCTGCCTTCTCTTGCACTCTGTCTAACTCTTGCGAAGTAGTCAAAGTGCTTCTGCCAAAGGTTGTTTGAGACCGTTCTAGTTCATGTTTGAGTCTTTCGTTCTCGAGTTCGAGTCTTGCCAAGCGTTGTTTCGCTGCCTCCCAATCAGCGCCAGATCTGCCAACCTCGGTGGCTGCTTTGTCCAACTCTGCTTTAGACTTGCCAAGTTCAGACTGTGAACTTTCTAACTTTGCCTCGAGACGATCTTTTTCAGCTTGAGCCCTTTCAAGCCTAGCACCAAGTTTTTCTACTTCGCTTTCAAGTGCGTGCAGTTTCATCTTATATTCTGCAATTTCTCTTTCGTGTAGTTCTCTTTCTTCGTTCTTTTCGTGCTCCGCGCGATCTCTCTGTTCTCTTAGTTGCTGTATTTGTTTTTCTTTGTCGCCTATCACTTCTTCAAGCGACGAAAGAGCACCTTCAGAGGAGCAGTGGTGGGCTTGCATGGCATTCAGTCTAGCTCTAGCCATATCGACTTGGTTATCTTTTTCTTTTAGTAGATCTTCCAAATTTTCAATCTGAAACATAATGATGTGTAAACTACTCGTGGTAGTACTTGTTAGTAGCAATTAATTCTGGGTTAGAGTAAAATCAAATCATAATAAATAAATAAATAAGAAAAAAAACATACCTTCAACATAAAAGACGAACAAAACACAAAAGTACACTAGCGTAAAACATAACTTTCACAAATAAAATAAATAGGATTCGATACAAGTAGCGTAATGCGAAATAATAAAAGAAAAGCTTTTCTTTACTTGAGGACCAAAAAATAAATATATTACAAATAAAAAATAGGTAACTAGAGTAAAAAGGAACTTCGTTGAGGCTGTAGTGTGTTCACAATGAGCAAGATAACCCAAAATACTGGTTCTGCTTATAATGCTAACGACTAAATGAGCCATGTATTTGAGAAGCAGTAATTAATTGGATTAAAGTCTGTATCGGCTGCTTGTGTAGGTGTTCATGTTGGCGATAATGAAATTAAATTTTGCTTACAACAACTTTATTTAACAGAACATTATAGACATGGAATGGTAAGAAAACCAATCGAAACATGACTTTAGAATAAATAGTTTTACTATGTCATCACGATAAGCAAATAGTTTAAAATATTCAAATCATTTTGTTAACTGGTAGTAAACTATCATTAGGAAATGTTCCGATAAACTGTTCCAATGAAATTGTCTGGGAATGGAAATTAACGTAATTGTTACTATTGTTGGCCTCAGAACATTAATAATTCAGTAGTACTTCCATTGGAGCTATTGGAGAATCGAAATGGACACAAATCGGTTGAACCGAGCGCCGATTGCCATAGCTTATTCGTTTGATGTTAATGTTCTTATATCGTGCCCGGGATCAGTGCAATCGACTGGACGATCAACGAATGCATATTTTGAAATCAGTTTCGAGTTCATAGAATATTGGCTGTTTCGATGAAACAATTTTGCAGTAGACTGTTGAGCATTTGACTCATGACGTTGATCAATTCAATGAGCAGTAGAACACTGATGAAAGGGAATGTACAATATCAAGTAATACTTGACTTATCCCAGACAGAAACATAAAACATAAGGCTTTACATAAATACTCGTAAAAAAAACAAAATGCACACAATACCAAAAAATATACAGAATGTAAACAAAAAATGTTTCAGTCTTACAGTGTATAAATTACAAGAGCTGTTTGTTGAATCTACAATATTTTATAGCCTAGACTAGCTGTAGAAAAAATATACAAACAGAAAAAAATAGTTTACCACAGAATATTGACCGAGCAATTTGCAGTTAATTGACGGAGCTTAGGAAAAAAGGATTCAATTTAAAAATGCGATAGCTTCAACGCGATGTGATTAATTATTATGAAACACCGTCTTTGTTTTGTGGGTTATATTCTCCAAACAAAACACTGTTTATATTGCAAATGGTACCGAGCAATAATGATACATCAAAACTGTTTTAAGTTACACAATACGAGTGAAAGATATGACGTTCTACAAAACCACATTTTGAAAATCAATCTTACTACTATTACAAATGCGAAAGTTTGGATGGATAAATGTGTTTTGAACGGCTTTGGATGAAATTTGGCACATACTTAGATATAATATTGTCTAGAAAATCACACAGGCTACTTTTTATCCAGAAAAAATGTACGGTTCCTTGGGATAATGTATCTTATTTGACGCGGATGAAGTAACGGGTAGAAGCTAGTGTGCTATAATATTAACGACCATTGACTGTTGTTTTATGATAAATTGAATCCTTTTTATATAATACCTTCTAGATCTTGTAAAATCAACTCCAACATTTTAAGGTCTTATTTACCTTCCTCTGCAGCACGTTGATCTTCCTGTCTTTGATCTCGGAGTGGTCTCTGAGCTCTGCAAGCTCGTGTGTCGCTGACAACGCTGCCGCTGTTTTCTTCTCCACCAGTCTACTCTTCTCATCAAGCCGGGCTTTTAGTTCTTCCACCTGTGCATGGTAGTAGTTCTTTGTCTATTTTGAAGTTAACAAAAAGTTATGAGTTAGGCAGGTCCTGTATTGTAATCGATGGTGCGTCACTACTTGTATATTCATTGTGTTTGTGCCACTCGATTTGTTTTGTGTGATATATTTTTTTATCTGAGTAAGATAATTTGGGTATGTAGATGTACAGGATGTTTTGCTTGTGATAAAATGATAACTTACGTCGGTTTGCAGCATACTGTAATGTTCTTCTTTGGCGCACAGTGACTCCTTGAGCACGGCGATGTGGCGCTGGTAATCTTGATGCTGTTCTTCCAGTGCTTTCATCTTCGCGGCCATCGCCAGGATCTCCTGATCTCGCCTCTGGATCTCCAACCGGAACTCGTCCAGCTGCTCATCATTTCACCATCCATCCAAAAGTCGGTATAGAATTAGATAAATCCAAACATATTGTTAGTAGAACACAAGAAATGGAAGACTCCACAAATAGATAAACCAAAGAAACTATCTACGGAGGCAATAGTGATGGCGGAAATGATACTGATGTTAAAAATTCCAATCTACTCAATAATACTGATCCATAAATGGTCATTAATATACTGGTTAGTTAGTGACGTTAGTACCGAGGTCATGACAAGCGACGCAAGCTTTTTATGTCAACATTTGTTAGATATAACGGCACAAAATGTTCCCAGCACTATAATATTGAACACGAGATAAGAGCAGTGCCATGGAAGACATTTCGATATTCTCACACGTTCAAATATTCGACATGCAATCATAAATCGTATTCATCGACATATAAATATTTAAAAATCGTACCGAATCATCAAATAGTAAATGGATATTTACATCTGGAAAACTTTCTATACTAAATACTAATAAATATGAAAGTCTGAAGCCTCGATGAGGGTCGGTAGAAAGTTTTCCAGTCATCCAATATCTAATTAATAGGTATAATTAATTAATAGTACCAAAAGTAGTTCGACAGTTAACATCGTTAGATGCACGGGCGCCTACGTTGTGATACATTTATCTACCGTGAGAAGTCTGATGAAACATGACCACTACATGACAGAGGTCGGGTCGTGATGAGCTAGACTAGTTGATGTTGATGACGGGTGACGTGACGCGGGACAAGCTGGAGCTGGTACTGGACGATGACTTGCGATCAACACCGAAAGCACAACATGATCAAATCAGAAAACGATCAAGGAGGTTCACAGAAACCTTGCCATGACGGTAATATTATATCGTTCGATGCATTCGACCTCGACAGTCTTTATTTTCATAACAGTCTATCTCTAAATCGTCAAATTTGGTGTCAACGTAATCAACCTCACATGTTTCATCTAACCATACAATTACATCTAAATTTATATATTCGCTTTGTCTAAGGCCCTATTTAACAAAAATATTTAAATCGACATCTTTCAAGAATATAATTCCTCTTATTTTAATAAAAATAGCTTTAACAACGAACAAGTTTACACAAAAATATTACGAGTCAACACAGTCGGCGACGATTTCGGCTAAGTTCGGACTTAAAGCGAGAAATTGACACGGTACTCGTCGGTCGTCGGCGACGGAGTCACAGAGTGGTGGCACTATAGTAGGGCGAGGCGCGGGGGTGCGCGTAGCTCGAGCGCAGCGCGGGCCGGGGGGGGCGCGCCGGCGGCGGCGGCGCGCTCAGCCGCCCGTCCTTCATCACCCGCACGTCGTTCAGCAGAAAACTTACTTGTCTCTTGAAGGGAGGATCGGCCTTATCGTAAAGCGAGGCGTGCGAGGGCGCGAGCGAGGGCGGCGGCGGCGACACCAGCGCGGCCAGCTCGCTCTCGAGCAAGGCGACCTGCCGCTCGAGCGTGGCGATGCGCGCTTCCTTGGTCTCGAGCACCGCGGTGAGCGTGGCGCCTGCGCTGCCGCCGGGCAGGCCGGCCGCGGCCAGCGCGCGCTCCAGCTGCACCTGCAGCGCCCGCAGCGTGTCCGCCGTCGCCTTGAGCTCCTGCCAGTCACGCGAGTCGGTCAGCCGCCGCCGCCGCCCGCCGCCGCCAGCACCGACGGCGGCTCCGCTCAACATACAACCTACCTACGACCGGCGACGCGTCTCGTGCGCGCCTCCCCGGGGCTGCGTGCCGGTCGGACGCGACACGATACTGCTACTGCGAACTAGCCGCGACACGACAAACAATTCGCCATCGACTCGACGCAGCCCCAGGTGAAGGCGGTACAAATTAAATTTTTGCTTCTAAAAACAATGATTGCTCAAACTGAATGTCCAATAAAATTTATACGAGACGGTCTTCTCTAAGGTTCATGTGACGGGGACATAATGAGCTGCTAAACATGCAATGTCGTGATTAGTTGTGTTCGTGTCGATATCATTTATATTTTTTTCTTTAGGTATTGTGTTGTAGGCCGAATTAGTTAAAATAGGTCGTCTCGGATGAAATTTAAAAAAAAGTTGAAATAAATATTTGTTATGTATCGTCGACGTGTAGGTGGCGGGAAGAGGGAGTAAGAAAACGGTACATTGGTGCTCAGGGTTCAAGCTTCGACAGTGTCACAGAAAGGAATTGAAAGACCGTGGGAGTGAGAAGCGAGATTTGAGAAAGATTCTTATGAAGCCAACGAAAGTGATTGATCAGTTAATAGACAAAAAGGCGTCGCGACAGTCACATTCGGCTCAAGAGTCAAGAAATGAATGAAATGAAAACTATCAAGAGCAACACTAACAGAAACAGTGACGATGATAAAGGTATCACAAAATAAAACGCCCATGTGTTCACAACACTAATACATAAGTACATAAGAAAGCAAAGTGACGTGCACAATATACAGCTACGCTACACAGTGCAGGAAATAGCTAAGAAGTAACAAAATTTCCAATAAATCGTTTCAAACACTCGACCCCACATTAGAAGTTTTGCTACCAACACATGCCAACAAGACACACTAGATAATATTGCGACAGTTACCTGTTTTTGGGCCATCGCCTGCATCTGTTGGAACATTTGACGTTCTTCTTCTTTACCTGAAAGTTATTCGGAGTTTTACTTCTGCTTTCAGCCACAGCAGATGTTAAGTACAAAATTATTCAGATTAACTAAAGTTACGTACCCATCCCCTTATTTTGGAGCATTTCAAGTAATTTTTTGATGCTCTCATCCCTGGCTTGGAGAGTTTGTTTCTGTGTTTCGATCCTCAATTCTAGTTCCTGTTTGCAAACGAAATTGGTTTGTTAAATTTTAATAAGATTGTTCGTAACATCACTGTCCTTCCCGAAGATTTTGTTAGCTCAGGAAGCTTCGTAAACTATGGTTTGTATTTCTAACACCTTAGAGAAGTAAAATGTAGATTTTTATAACTTCAGTTCAAGAAATTGATTAGTACAGATAGTCTTCTTTCTTTCTTACCTTTATAGTATCCCTCAATATTGCTATCTCTCTTTGCAAGTGTTCGTTCTCGGAGAATAAGGCTTCCAGCTGTTGTTGTAGTTCAGGAGCGGGCTGTCTCATGCGCAATCTTAGTTCTTCTTCTAGTTGTCGTACTAGCATAGCTTGTTTCTGTGGAAATATATCATTATTAATATTGGTCTCTTTAATTACAATTGAGGAAAAGGTTTGCATGTTAAAATTGTCATTTTTAATTAAATAAATTGAATGTGCATGTCATTTAGTCAAACTGGTCTGCCTCAAGGCTTTACTTGGGACCACTTAGTTCCAACTTCTAACAACAATAAATTAACATATTTTACTACTTGCAGCACTCAATGACTAATTCTGTTTTCGAGGTAACATACATGTTACTGAAGTGAGTTTCAATGCAACACAAATATTTAAAACCAACACGTGATTTCTTTGTGTGGCTTCAAACGATTCTAGTAAATCTCTTACGTTTCAGTTCTGCTTACTACATAATATATTTATGTAACTAAGAACACTAGCATGTGTTGATGTTACGGGAAAGTATTTTCCAAGGAAATGGGTTATTTTTAGCCTTTAAACACTAATGTTTCATTTCATCGATGAACTTTAGATCTTTAATACATATTTACTAGGTTCTGCCTTTGACTTCGTCCGCGTTATTGTTTTCACTTGTGTTAAAGTTTTTCTTTGGTTACTACAACAAACTGCAACATCCAAAATAATATTAACAAACAAAAATCTTTTAAGTTTTTATTTGTTTGTTTAAACGCGTATCTTAACACGGGTGAAAACACCAGAAGTCGCAGGGAACATATAGTTAGATAGTTATTTTAATAAACAGTTTATAAGTAGCATTAAAGAATTTCAAATTGGCAACGACTTTATAGAAGATAATTAAAACTAAAATAAACCACCATGAAATTGATATCAACGCAAAGAACTGATCATCTTCCAAAAATAAAAACGTTGCCATTATTAATCTTTATGAAAGCAAAAAGTTTATAGATCCAACCAAACCTAGAGACACATCGAAAGCGGAGAAACTTTCCTACAATAGAAATGGTTCAATATTAGTTGTACGGTGCCGTGTTGTTATGTCGAAAAGTCGTTTACTTTACATTAGCGATACGGTAGGTATATTACCCAAACCACATGTACCAAATACGTTGGAGAAATTAAAATTCTTTATGCCTCCAACTATTTTATTTGATTTATTTCTCAAGTCAAATAACTAAATATTTTTATTATAGAACTGTCGCACGCAATCGACGGAGTTTCATTTGTTTTTTTTGGGAAATTAAACTTTATTATAAATGTCAATAATGGTCATAGTATATTATGACTAGAGAATTACTTATTGATTCTGACAGAATCTGATAGGATTTATTTTTCTGAAAACAAACAAAATGCTCGGACTCGGTTCTAGTGGTCGCAAAGCGCGACTGCTGAGCACGAGGTCTTGGGTTCGATTCCCAGGTCGGGCAAAGTGATATTGGGTTTTTCTATCAAGAATTTCTCAGTAGCAGCCTCGGAGTCTGGATTTGTGCCCGGTTGATGGCAATAGGCTCGCCCCCTATTACATGGGACTTAAACATATCTGACAAAATGTGGGTGTACTAATAGGTACACATTTGCCTAAGCCTTCGGGGATTACAGGCGTGACGTTATATTGTTATGTTATGTAAATAAGATAATTTTTTAACTTTGTTTGCATTCACTATCGTTTTCAAATCTACATCTACCTATGCTGCTCACAATCCAATATTTATGATAGCTAAAAGTGGCTACAAGTAGCATATTACACGGAATACTGCATCCATAAATCTAGCATTTTAGAACCTTCGCTTTTATGTTCCATCAAAAGCTATTCTCAAAATATCGTTGGCAGTTCAAATGGAGATTTCAGACAATAAAATGATAGATACTTTATTTCAACAAAAAAAAAAATGGCCAAGTGCAAATCGAGCAAAGATAAAGTTAAATCATTTATTTTAATTTAGTCTTATTGAAATAAATCATTACTTAAAGGAATTTTTTAACGCCATTTACAAGAAAGAAAATATTGAATCTAGTTGACTCAATCAAGAAGGGTTCCGTACCATCGTACAATAAGACCAAACAAAAATCACCAAAAATCATATGTCCCCTTTTAATTTATAACTTTATAACGTCGATAGAAATACACACTCTGTGAATATTTGAACTCTCTACCTATTACGGTTCATGAGAACCGCTGACAGACAGACAAACGTTTAGAAGGACGCACAGACGGAGGGACAGACGGACGAGCAGCGAAGGGGTTCTGGTTGGCACCCTTCACATACAGAACCCTGAAGAGAGAGTTGAAAAATATAATATTGAAGTTGACAACTAACGAGCATAATGTGAATCCAATTATAATACGGGAGATTCATTGTGAAAGCCTTCATAAATCAGAAGTCTGCAGTTTGTCGTAATAATGTTGTTGCGCACAGCGCGCAGTGCGTGATTTAGTTGGTTAAATAAAATGGACAGTTAAGTTTTGAGACACGTCCGAGACCCTGCGGCGGCGACGATCGCGCGGTTTCGCGGTGCACATTGACGTGTGCGCACGAGTTGGAGGATGAAGGCGAACTAAATAGACCCGCGGCGCTAGAGCAGAGCCGCCATGCTTGACAGTCTGTGCGTTGGAGAGGGACAGCACGATGCCCCTCGCGTCGTGTGTTGTAGCGCGACGACGCGACGTTTTATTTCTAGGAAAAATGCGCATAACAATCGCCGCGGCGTGGCCTCATGACGTATTATTTATTTGAGAATAAAAATCTACATTAAAAACACCAAGTTAAAATGAAACACTAATCAAAATGTGTTCCATACGCAACATTCTCCCCCTCAGTGTCGACACGACACTCAAAACGATAACGTAAATTAAAACAAAGAAATAAAATTTAAAATATCGCTAACCTAGCCGCAGGACGTTTCAGTAGCCCGCTTTTAGTCCTAACATCGACAACCCTTACGCGTCCGTCAGCACCGGGGTACACCGATTGTACGATACCTTTAGGCCAGCAGTTACGAGGGGAGTTAGGGTCAACTATCACTACCATATCACCGATCTTCAACTGTGTGCCCTCTTCTCTCCACTTTTGACGCGGCACTAGATCGGGGAGCACCTCCTTAACCCATCTGGCCCAAAAATGGTCAGCCAGGCGCTGGGAAATACGCCATCGTTTGCGCAGACATAAATCTTTATCTGTAAACACTCCTGCTGTGGGTAAATTAGACGACGAACCAATAAGGAAATGATTCGGCGTTAAAGTCTCGTCATCTCGAGGGTCCACTGAAACATGGCCGAGGGGTCGGCTATTTATAATATTCTCCACTTCAGCTAAGAGAGTAACTAGCGACTCTTCGTGTGGAGCTCTCTCTTTCAGGACTACCTTAAGGGCAGTCTTAACACTACGTACAAGTCGCTCCCAGGATCCTCCCATGTGGGGGCTGGCTGGCGGAATAAAGCTCCAGGAAACACCATTATTCAGAGCCTCGTTCGTGACAGTATTTTTGTCTACAGCGTCGTAGGCTTTCTTCAGTTCAACCTCTGCGCCGCGCATATTGGTCCCATTGTCGGAATAAATTTTCTTAGGCCAGCCTCTACGTGCAGCCATTCTCCGTAAAGCCATTATAAGGGAATCCGCAGTGAGAGACGGCACGATCTCTATATGCACAGCGCGTACTGTCAGACATGTGAATAAGACACCATAACGTTTTGGTCTTGATCTTCCAACTGTGACCTCTATTGGCCCGAACAAGTCTACTCCAGTAACTGTAAACGGTCTTTGGTGATGCGTGAGTCTTCCTTCAGGTAAGTCACCAAGTCGTGGCGGCTTTGGATTAGCTTTCTTGATGCGACATATCAAGCACTGCGTCGCAACTGTACGGACCGTAGGACGTAGACGTAACAACCAATATTTTTGACGTAGTTCATTGACCACCAACTCGTTGCATCCGTGGCCTGCGCGGATGTGATAATACTTGACAATAAGTCGAGCCACGTGGTCATGTCCATCCAGGATCACAGGCGATTTCGTGTCCATTGCTACATCTTTAGCTGCTCCAATTCTCCCACCAACACGCAGTAGTCCAGTGTCGTCTAGCACGGGCGTCAGAGCGCGGAGTCTACTATCGCGTTTTACGTCTTTATTTTGTTTCAACAGCATAATGTCGCAGTGAAAAGCTGTGGCTTGCGAGTGTTGAAGTAACAATGTTTCAGCTCGTTTCATCAACTCGTCGGTAAGTCCACTGGTTTTTATCTTCTTACATTTGTCTATAAACAACAGGACAGTTCCAGTAGATCGAAGCAATCGCAACCAACTGGAGAAGCGCGTCGGCTCCGGTACAGGTAAGTTGTTTACACTATTATGTTCATTTACTAAATTTATCTTTTCTAATATTTCTTCATTAATTTTTATTTTATTTTCAGGTTCCTGAGGCCAGCAAGATCGTGATTGATGTAAAAACGAAGGACTTTTAAACCACGACGAGACGCTGCTAAGTACGTACTCGGTACTTTTGGTTCCTAAATCGGCTACGTTAACATCAGTCGGCACATAGCGCCACTCGTCAGCCTTGCTGAGTTCGTCGATTTCTCCTAGACGATTAGCAATAAAAACCTTATATGTTCTACAATTGTTTCTAATCCAGTGTAAAACAGTAGTTGAATCCGTCCAATAATAAACTGAGTTTGGTTTTAAACGATGTTCTTTTTTAATATTATTTGCTAATTTGCATCCTAATAACGCACCCTGTAGTTCCAAACGCGGCACGGAAACTGATTTTATAGGTGTAACTTTAGACTTACTAGCGATAAACGCAACAATAATATCTCCATTGCTCATTTCCTTGCGCCAGTACGCAACGGCCGCGTACGCGCTCGGCGACGCATCGCAAAACACGTGTAGTTCTAAGTTTTCGCTACTCGTGTTTTCACTATGACAAAAATACCAACGCGGAATTCTAATATTATTTATATCTTTAGCTTGATTTATCCAGCATCTAAATAAATTATTTAACTCGTCATTTAATTCTTCGTCCCAATTTATATTTGTTTTCCAAGTTTCGCGCATTATTATTTTTCCCTTAATTGTAAATGGCATTAGGTAACCATGTATGTCAAATATCGACATAACAATACATAACAGTTCGCGCTTTGTTGGTCTTCTTTTTAAGTTTATAACATCGTCCGGTATACGTTTCAAGGACAAGTCAAATCCTAACTCGTCGCTAGCGGGGTACCACAACAAACCGAGCGTTCTTTCCGATTGATCTTTATCGAAGGCGCGACAGACGCTGTCACTCAAAGCCTCCTTTGGCACGCTTTCCAGAACCTCCGGTACGTTGCTAGCCCAGTTCCGTATTTCGAATCCACCTCGCTGGTGAATAAAGGTGACATCCTTAATTATTTGTTTTGAAAGTTCGACGTCGGGTTGACTATCGATGTAGTCATCCATATAATGCTGCTTGCAAATAGCGTCGACCGCAATTGGGTAGGTATCCTTAAAATGTAAAGCATTAATATTTTTAATATGTTGCGCGATAAAAGGCGAGCAACTCGCGCCAAATATTAACGACGTCATAGCATATTTATTAACTTCCTTAGTGGTTTCATCTCTAAATAAAAACCTAAGTGAATGTTGATCCTTTTCTTTTATTTTTATCCGAAGAAACATATCTTTAATATCTGCAATGACTCCGATTCGATTTTCCCTAAATCTAAACATGATTCCAAGTAAAGACTGTAACAAGTCCGGCCCTGTCAATAAAAAATCATTAAGAGAATATCCTTGCGTTTTCGCAGCCGCATCGAACACTAAACGTAACTTCTTCTTATTGGGGTTATCGACCCCGAAATGCGGTAGGTACCAAACGTGGTCGCTAGACTCCCCCTCGTTTAGCCTCCTAGCATAATTGTTTGAAAATAAATGCTGAATGCGCTCTCGATAGCGCGACGCGTAAGTGTTGTCGACTGACATTTTTCTCTCAATTGATTTTAAACGATTAAAGGCATTTTGATAAGAATCAGGCATAACAAAATTATCATGTTTCCAAGGCAATTCTACAAACCATTGGTTATCAATTAACTCACATGTATTATTTAATATGGTGATAGCGCGCAACTCATCCGCATTTTGTCGCGGTTGTTTTGATATACCTATTGACTCTAACGCAAATGATTTTTTAACAAACTCGTGCAACTCAGAATCACGAAAGTGTTGCGCGCTGTTATCACTAGCAACACGATCAGCTGACATGTTCATGATATGAATGTTGTTTACAACACCGTGTACACACCACCCTAGCGGTGTCTTCGTAACATAAGGTTCATTTTTCCTATTACTTTTTAAACACAAAATAGGAGCGATAAGATCATAATTATCCTGTCCGATTAACAGTCTAGGTTGTGCGTCACATTTGCACAAGTCATAGTCAATATATTCTGCATAATTACTAAAGTCCATACACGATAAACGCTGAATAGGTAAATTAAGTTCTTTCATTTTACGAGCACACAAATTAAAACGATCGCCTGTATTATTAGAAATGTCAAAACTTACGTTTTCCGTTTGGCACACGAGCTCACCGGAGTCCCATGCGCTGCGGGCGCGCATGGTGACTGTCTTACCGTGGAGTCCCACCTGATCGGCGAGATCAGCTGCTATCAGCGTCACGGTGGCGCCGTCGTCGAGCAACGCGTGCGTGTGGATACTGTCTTTAGGTCCATGAACGGTAACCGGCACTATTTTTAACAACACTTTAGGCACTGACGATTCACTAACACTAGTGGACGCACTGGTGTGGGCGTGGGCAACGGTGTCCTCGCGGCGCAACTCGTCCGACGTCGACAGGGGCACGCGGGTTGCGTCCACTGCTGGGCGCGCCGTCTCTGGTTGCGCGGTCGCTGTCGGCGCCGCAGGCGCGGTAGGCTTCGTCCAGTGGAGGAGATGATGGTGTGGATGTCCACACTCGCTGCAGTTTGGAGCGCTGCACGCGGCGGGTTCAGTATGCCGTGGGTTCAAACATTTGTAGCACAGATGTTTAGCACGCACAAATTGCCATCGATCACGTCTCATAGCTCGTTTGAATTTCATACACTTGTATAAAGCGTGCGACGGAGAGACGCGACAAAACATACATTTGTTTTCAGGGGTAGTAGTGCACGCTAACACTGATTGAGATTTTATGTTATTATGATCGTATTTCTTTCTAAAGTCGTGCTGACTATGTATGTAACTCACTCCAGAAGTTGCGACGATAGTTGCTTCTCTATATAAAAACTCCGATAGTAATTCTAGTTTAGGTTTAAAAGAACTATTCCGCTTCTCGTAAGAATATTCGGCCCACTTAATAATGAGAGCGGGCGGTAACTTTGAAAGCACTGTTGCCGACGTTTCGGGGCTTTGTAGGTATTCTTGTAATTTAATAGCCTTTACAGCTGTAACATAATTATTTACTTTAATAGCGAAGTCCACGATCTCCGTGTGGTACGCAGGCGGAAGTGGGTGAATTTTCTTAAGCTGATTATTTATTTTATTTATTATGCACTCGGGTCTCCCAAATTGTAATTCTAAAGTTTCCATAATTGTTTGCGGCGTTGTGTTGCCGATAAGAAGTGACGACACAGCGTCTTTCGCGGCACCCCGTAGGCATTTTCGTAACCGCCAAATATTTTCTGTATCGCTATAACTGCACACTTGTGATGACTCCTTGTAAGACTCCTTAAACTGTAGCCACTGCATAGGGTCTCCGTCGAAAGCCGGTAGATCTTTCGAAGTCGCGAGGCGCGCGAGGAGTTCTTTGTTGTTATCAGGACCTTTGCTTCTCGCGAGTACTTGCTGCAACGCCTCCGCCAACTGTTCCACGCTATCACCACGCGGCGCGTGGCGCTCGCTGGTGTCCTGTTGCTGATCGATGTGGGATTCATTCGGCATCAAATACGATGGACAGACATTTTCTGTAAAATCTTTTTGAACAACAGGCGCGACGCCATCTTGTTGGTCGAACCACGACTCGATTATTCTCGAACTTTTCGTGAACGAACCGCGTTCTTCTTCTTCTAACTCTGCTAAATCGACTTCTAGTTTCTTTGAAATCAAGTCCTTCTCAATTTGAGCACTTTTTAGAGCCGCTTCATACTCAAGCCTCTTGCGGGCCGCCGCCGATGAATGCGTGGTAGAACCACTTTTCACTGATTTTATTACTAACTGTTCACTTTTAGTGGACATCTGCTCCGCAAGCGTTTGACTTCTTGTTTGAATGCGAACGCCTTTCGGGGGCGTGTGGAGCAGCGCCATAAGTCCGACCAAAAACACGCGGTCGAGATCCGAGATCCGGCTCGAAGGACCACTCAATGTTGCGCACAGCGCGCAGTGCGTGATTTAGTTGGTTAAATAAAATGGACAGTTAAGTTTTGAGACACGTCTGAGACCCTGCGGCGGCGACGATCGCGCGGTTTCGCGGTGCACATTGACGTGCGCGCACGGGTTGGAGGATGAAGGCGAACTAAATAGACCCGCGGCGCTAGAGCAGAGCCGCCATGCTTGACAGTCTGTGCGTTGGAGAGGGACAGCACGATGCCCCTCGCGTCGTGTGTTGTAGCGCGACGACGCGACGTTTTATTTCTAGGAAAAATGCGCATAACAATCGCCGCGGCGTGGCCTCATGACGTATTATTTATTTGAGAATAAAAATCTACATTAAAAACACCAAGTTAAAATGAAACACTAATCAAAATGTGTTCCATACGCAACAAATGTGATCTTTTATAAAGAATTCAATGCTCATTCTTGGTACATTTTGTGGATTCACTAATTTGAGAGGCCTCGCCGTCTAAATGAGCGCGTTTTTTCTTTAACTTTTTTTTCTTTAATTGACGTTTTTAGTGGTTTAACTAGGAAATGGTAAAGACAAACACGCTTAGTCGAACCCGAGTTATTTGGGTGCGGTTCTACTAAAGAAGTACACATAACATAGCATAACATCACGCCTGTAATCTCCAAAGGGTTAGGCAGAGGTGTACCCATATTTCGCCAGTAATGTTTATGTTCCATGTAATAGAGAAATTAACTTTGACGCGGAAGATTTTCAATTTTCCGTAAAAAATACATAATTAAAATAATGGATTTGAATAAGTATCTGTTTTAAAGCGTACATCGTTGTAATGCTAGTAAAACCTGCAAAAATATTGGTAATGCATAAACGAGTAGAAAATCCATAAAAATATATGATTTTACATTTACAACCTTCTTCAAGAAACTGCAGTCGGAAAGCTGCTGCCGCCAAAACCGAGTTACAGCCATTTTAGAACCTAACATATCTTCAGACAGTCGTAAATGATATGAGCGTGGGAATTCGACCAGCAACCCGCGTAACTTAGGACCATTTTGTATTCTGTTTACGTGCTAACAGTGAAGTTTTATTAGTTTGGTATCTGACTGCGCAATGTATGTAATATTTATCGTGCTAGCAGCCCGGATTTCGGATGCGTGGTGGTGTTACCGGCGGATTTTTGAACCGCAAAACGTACGAGAGATGTTTTTGATTTTTTACGAGTTACGTATGAGGTAGCTTGTTGTGTTTTGTGTTGTGGCGTTATAAATATTTTGAGGTTACATAGAGGAGTGTATTTCATTGTGTGTGTATTTACAAGCTTCAATACCTACTGGGTCTTTCAGGTGTCTAAATATATGAAAGCGTAACGTCACTCACTCACTTATCACGGAATCTTAAAAACTGCTTGACGTATAAAGATGGAATTAGGAAGTAGGTTATAGTTAGTAGATGTCCGCTTAGAAGGAATTTTACAAAATTCGCCCCCTAAGGGGATGGAACGGGGTCCGACATTAACGCGGACGAAGTCGCGGGCAAAAGCTAATCTGGTATAAAATATACCTACTCACTTAAGTTTATGTGAGACGAATAAATTTAATAATTATTAAATTCTAACTACATATTCTTCAATCTATCCTCAAAATATCAGCCAGACTAAAATTACTTTGGTGACGATTCTGAGATCTCGGTATATCTTTTCTTTCAAAAGTCAACTCGAAAATCTAAGAACGATTCTAAAAAAAAAACAAGATGCAACAAAAATACTCGACAATCCTTTCCATTTTAAACACATGTCAAACGAAAGTACTACCAAAGTATTTTTTTTTAATTTTCTTCGTAATAGTCTTTTTCACGAAAATTACTCGACAACTACCTACAGAACCGAAAACTATTACAAAAAGAGAAGGCCGTCGATACAAAAAACAAGAAGCGACAGAAGATTAACGTCAACATTTTCCAGTGTAATCACACGTCAAACGTAAGTACTACCGAAGTAGGTAACACATTCATGATTAAATAGTGAATTAGCCGTGAGTGGCCCTGCTAGGTTGTTGCCCACCACCCACGACAACACCCACGCAGCAACACAATCTGCATAATAAATTACACCTGCTTCTAGTAAGTTTCAAACCAAATTATGTGTTCACGTGATACTTAATTGTAAACCTTATGAAATGAAATAAGGAAGACTTTTATTCTCATAAGTAGTGGATGGAATTTATACTAATATTTATTTATTTAAACTTTATGCACATGTAAAAAATACACTGTACAAAGGCGGACTTAATGCCTTGGGCATTTTCTACCAAATAATAATTAATTAATTAATTTATTTATTAATTAATATTATAACTGCCTCGTTGGTCTAGTGGTCGCCATCGCGACTGCTTTGCATGAGGTCTTGGGTTCGATTGCCAGGTCGGGCAAAGTGTTATTGGGATTTTCCATCTGGAATTTCTCAGTAGCAGCCTCGGAGTCTGGATTTGTGCCCGGTTGATGGCAATAGGCTCGCCCCCTATTACATGGGACTAAAAACATAACTGGCGAAATGTGGGTGTACTAATGGGTACACCTCTGCCTAACCCTTCGGGGATTACAGGCGTGATGTTATGTTATGTTATGTTATGTTAATATTATACAGCTGAAGAGATTTTTTGTTTGTTTAAACGCGGATATAATATTACCTCTGGAACTACTAGGCGGATTGAAAAAAATATTTTCGTATTAGATATCCAGATTCATGAGAAAGAGATAGAGATAACAAGAGATAGAGAGAGATAACATCACGCTTTGAAGTTTAATAAGGGTAAATAAAACCACGTGTACGATGTCTCAGGGAGCAGCTAGTTTCAAAATAAATGTTATTGACAGTCAAAGTTAAAGCATTTATTTCAATCAGACCATTTACAGGCACTTTTGAATTATGAAGGAGTCGGTCAGTTAATTAGTTGGAGTTAGTTGCTCATTTCAAAACGTAGGCAGGCCTCTACGGAGAAGAACGAGCAAGAAACTCCACTTCATCAATATTACAATAGAGTTTGAATTCAGACGAGTAAAATAGAGCTATAATTTTTTTGATAACCTTGATGCATCTAGCGACTGAACTACTAAACTGATTCTGTCTTTGGAAAAGATGGTACATGAAGAAGAAATAAGGCTTAAGGTTTAAGAACTTAATTTCTCAAAAATAATTACACTCACACGTATGACAAAAAACTTATTTCGAATTAAAAAAACATTTTGCGACGCGACGGTTACATAAGATAAATAGATTTGATGTGCACAGAAAAGATAGTTTAATTTTTAAAATACATTTTATTGATGCTCTCGATAATTTCACCACCATCAGGACCATCAATAAATTCAATGAATCATTCTATTTACGCTCAGAAATAGAAATGAATCTTCTTAGTACTTGAAAATCAACCTCAACCGATGAAGTTTATACCCACACTAACGTTATTATTAGATCTCTCGTAGACAGTATCTTTGATAACAGAGAACATGATCTTATGCTAGCTAATTGGACTAACTAGATGTTATGATTAGATTGCTGTTCTAAGCTTCTAGTAGGTATTATTGTTTCGGTAAAGGAAAATAACAATCTATTAGAGAAGCTTTTGTTAAGTAAGATGAACATGAGAAAGTGCAAAATTTATTTTGTAGTATTTTTTTTTCTTGTTTTTTCCTTTCCTATCGGTTATAGGAGGCGTGTTTGTGAGAATTCATGTTTCTTTTTCTAAAATATAAGTAAGTATAAGTTACTTCTGCTAACATCGTCTACATGCCAATGAAAGTCCCGTTAAAATCGGTCTAGCCATTTGTAGATTTGCCGAAACAAACAGAAAAAGATAAAAATTAAAAAAGGGTTTTTCCTTTAAACATTTATTTTGTATAAAGCTGTAATTTTGACATTGTAGACAGTCTTCAATTTTATTTATTAGTATAAATAAAATCAGTTCTTTATTTTACTGAAGCACTGGGTTGAATTCAAATAGCAAGGATACTCAAAAACATTGTTGAATCTCCCCTAATATTGTTGCTACATAAAAGGTCGAAATATCAGACAGCATATTTTCCATTTAATAGTATCTGGTACTCCAGAGAGACTCCATTATTTTGAAAATTAAAGCTACCAAGAGACAATCGACCACTTAAATTTTATGTAAACCCTTTTGTAGTAAAAGGCGAGGCCATGTTTCCTAATATTTTATCACACAATTGAAATGAAACAATATCAGGCCTTTTCTCTTAAATGACAATAGTCTTGAAGTGTCTTCTGCCCGCCTACATTCATTATTATATTACGCGAATGATGTCAGATGAACTAATTCTGTATCTGCGAAATTGTAGACGAAGAATCTTACATTGTATGTCCATAATAAACTCATATTATGTTCAGAAGCTTTATCATAAAACTGATTCATTCCGTCCTTGAATGACATCATATTATAAAGGACGTTGTAGCTCTCTAAGATGGAATCCTTGAGGTTGTTATGTTGGAAGTAATCGCATTAGGAATATAATAGAAGCGAAAGAAAATGGAAAGAGAGGAACCGGATTTAATCTAGGGATAGTTTCGATACTATTCAAGATGGAGTTGGAAATGTCAGCAATGATAATGTCAAAGAATTGGAAATGGGAGTGGAAGATTGTGAAAAGCTAACGGTGAAGGATTGTTTTATCATGATTACATAAATTACTAGCTTCTTTACGCGACTTTTTCCACGTGGAAATCAAGTGTACCATAAAACATAGTCTAACACTTGGCAATAGAGTAGCTTTTTATCAGTGAAAGAATTTTTGTAATCGATCCGGTACTTCCAGAGAATACCAATTACAAATAAGAATCAAACGAACTTTACCTTTCTATAATATTAGTATAGAAAAAAGAGACAAAAGAACACCTAATGAATATAAACAAGAAACCTTTATAAAACTCATAATAGATGAGCGGAGAAACATCCGTAATTTGCCCAACATACTTCGCGAGATCCCAAACCAATAAAAGTCAAATAACATTAACATAAGTAGCAATATGTAGTTTGAACAGATCCCTGAACAAACCGTGGTGAACAAACAAATCATCGCTATTACGATGCGTCAACGCTGAACGTTACAATAAATCAAAAACATGTGTGTAGTAAGGCAGCAAAAATATTTGTGTGGGACACAAACACAGGCGAACTAATAACAATGTATGGGAATGCGGAACATGAGTCGACAACACTCGCTTTGGGTAACGATACTGTACTAGCGAGCGCGATATTCGGGCTAACAAGTAAGATTATACAGTCAGCGATAAGGTTATTAAAGACCACGCGAGTGTTAGAAGTATTTGTGAACAGCTTGATAAGGCTGACAAGTGACAACAAAGCAGCACCTGAGCGACCATTAGTTACTGCTAAGTGCTAGTGCTTTCATAAGGCTTTCAAGAGTGATGGCTGAATGTGATTATTTATTTCGTTCTTGGCTTGTTTTGATTTTTATTAAATAGCTGACAGAAATAGATTATACTGTAAGGGTAATTTTTTAAAAGTCTTTGACAAGCTTTGAGCGGACCAACTTCTGGCGGCGACGCGTCAAAGTCATATGTCTCACGAAAACCGTCCGTCAGCTATTCCAAACTATAGTCTATCTCTGCCAGATTTCATTCAGATCCGTTCAGTCGTTTTGGCTTAATTGAGTAACAAATATCTTGCCATCTAAACTTTCACATTTACAATAGTAGTAAGATTATTCGAGTAGTATGTATTGTTTTTTCTGCTTGACCTAAATAATTTGACTCGCTCCGCTACTCGCTCTTCCTCACACAACAAGTCCACTACCGCTGCGACCCTTCCACGTCCCTTCGCCCCATTCGTTCCTTAATTTCAACCGAATCGATATTTTCAAGGCCCACAATCGTTTATTCGTATCAAACATTCATGCTTGACTCTTGAGACTTAATCCGAACATTTTACGTTTTCAAATAAATAAAATATACTTATTTACTTGGTCGTTATTTTTTGTGATGCTAGAATAGTGCCTTTTAGGGGTATGTGGCTAAATGGCCCCGTTGGGAGGTTATTAGGTTCACAAGTTACCCTTTCTATCAGAGAACCGTTTTTTATGGAAAGTCGAAAAAGGCTGTAGTAAATAGACGACTCAAAGCTCGTTAATGTAATTTCCATGTTGTTGTTTTTTGCCGGGAAAATATGTGTCATGGCGTCCGACGTTGTTATATTTACAAAGCGTGCAAGTTAAAAATAAAACTGTTGATAAACTGTAGTGTTAGTCTAGTTCTTTAAGATTTTGTTTGTTTCAAAGAAGTATGTGTGGTATCGAGATGACCTGGACATGTTCCATGAGGACTGGTTAAAGGTGGTGCGGAAAATGAGTACCTGAAGGGACTTGGGGAGGCCTTTGTCCAGCAGTGGGACAATATAGGCTAAAGAAAAGAAAAAGAAATATCACTTAGTAGTAACAATGTGACTGAGGAACTGAAGAAAAAACAACGTGAGGAAACATACATAACATCACGCCTGTAATCCTCGAAGGGTTAGGCAGAGGTGTACCCATTAGTACACCCACATTTCGCCAGTTATGTTTTTAGTCCCATGTAATACGGGGCGAGCCTATTGCCAACAACCGGGCACAAATCCAGACTCCTAGGCTGCTACTGAGAAATTCCTGATGGAAAAACCCAATAACACTTTGCCCGACCTGGGAATCGAACCCAAGACCTCATGCACAGCAGACGCGCTTGCGACCACTAGACCAACGAGGCAGTCAACGACGTGAGGAAACCTGAACTTAAAAGTCTGAAATTTCTAATCCGCCTTGAGCAAGCGTGTGATCAATGCTCGTGTCTTCTCTGTATGTGAAAAGCCCTACAGTGGGACAATAATAGTTTAATTGATAAATTGAAATACTGATTTATTTAAAGAAGTTTTATTTAGTTTAAGATATTTGTAAAGTGTGTTCTTTCTGTGCCAATAAAGGTTGCTAATATTTTTTATTTTACTTTTATAAGCTAGTTTTTCTTTTACTTACTAGTTAGTTTAAGGAGCTTCCAGTGATTAAATCTGCTGGTTACTAGGCTTAAGGCTAACCTTTCTGATTGATTGTTGTCATTTTTCATTCATAAAGTTCTACATCGTACCTATACTACGCTGCTTCATTTTTCCGTCAATCCATCCGTTCAGCTTCACGATCCAGTTTGTGGCCTGTCAATTTTACGCACGTTTTAGGACCGAACATGCGTAAATATTGGCCTGATGCCCGATTTCAATACCCACCTATTAACCTAACGACCATCGATGGCTGAAGTGCTAAACGAACACTTGTGTATCTTCACCGATATCAGAACTACTCGTAGATTCAAAATTATAATTTTTGTTTTCTGTGTCTAAATGTCCTTAAAAAGTGTGTAAATGTCTTTAAAAACATACATAACATACATAACATCACGCCTGTTATCCCCGAAGGGTTAGGCAGAGGTGTACCCATTAGTACACCCACATTTCGCCAGTTATGTTTTTAGTCCCATGTAATAGGGGGCGAGCCTATTATTGTCTTTAAAAAGTGCCTTTTAATTGAAATAAATGATTTAACTTTTGACTTTGATCAAAAGAAATAAATTTAATTCCAGTAACAAGACGCATATATTCAAAGAGATACAGACAGGATAACAAACACATCCAAAAACAAACATTCACAAAGTAACAATATGTCTGCTGCAGCATTGGCAGAAGTAAGGGCAATCCAGTTTGTAAATGGAACTCTTTCGTTCGTTGAAAACGTTTGCAAAATCATTCCGTGATCATTTCATTTATACTGATACTAATAAAGGACCTGAAGTGGATATCTATTGTGAAAGTAACGATTGGTATATAAAACGAGTCGTTATTTGAAATAGGAATAGGTTAATAGTAAAATCGGAACGTATAAATATTTTTAACAGTCGAACAAGTTGAGTCACTGTATTTCCACGATGCATGTACCCGAGGGTATAGCACGAACGTGCGAAATATATCGATTTTTTAATTGGAAATACCCATTATTCATATAATTCTTACTACTATTACAAGTGCGAGAGTTTGGATGGATGTTTGTTACCTCAATCTCGCCAAAACGGCTGAACGAATATTTACCCCATTTCTATTTTCCCTTGGGAAAACATGTTTAATTCTAAAGTATACACAGACGAAGTCACGAGTAGAAGTATGATGGTAATACTTGTGCTTGTCGTACAAAAATAAATCCCAAGGCTATAATAGGATAGTCGTATTTCCAATTCGAAACTCGACTCGAACAGAATCGACTTTTACGTTAGCGCTCAACCTAGGTCTACAGATCGTCAACCACTCAGATTACGTAAAGTGACTGGTGATTATTCCTACACATGCCATGTCGAGGTGAGGGTTAACGCCCACTACAGGGGGTGGGCGGTCGGCGGGTACTTACTCCGGGTAGTTCTGTTAGTGTTGCCCAACGTAGCCCCGAGATTGCAGCGAATGGAGAGATTAGTGATGAAATAGATTGGAGCAGTTTGTCAAAAGTTTGTCGGAGAAATTTTCTAATAGAGTTGCTAGTTGCATTAAGTAATTCTGCTGTAGATTTTAACTCGTTGAATCTATCTGTTATGCTGTTATTTATACATATACCTACTATGTTATATACACATATCGCTTGTCAAATAAAGTTGTGTGCTATCTTAGCTAGCTGTCGTTTCACTTGTCCTTATATTCGCATACCTACATATTATCACTATCCATAATATTTTTTTGCAGTAACTCAAAACCTCAAAATAAGCTTTAGGTAGGTATTTCTAGTATAATTAAAGGTCGTTGACACTCTTACTAATACAAAAGTAAGAAACGTATCACAGAATCTTGCAGCATCATTTCTAGATCTCAATTCACCTCATTTCATCGTACGAAGAGAGAACACTAAGAAACTATGTCAAACAGTGACGAAGGCTTCAATTACTGATGACATCATACAGTGACAATCTAAGTAAAGCCACAATCTGGGCCATGCCTGATGTCATGAATGAAAGAGCTAGGCTCATTAATGAGCTCACTAGTAGCGCTTTCAAGTCTAGTAGGGCAAACGAATGACAATATCTCATTTCCAAGCAAAAAAAAAAAACGAAGTTAGTGTTAAGTCTCCGAAAATCACAAAAACACATTTGCATTCTTAAGCAAATGACTCAATCATAAGCATTTGCGTTTTAAAGTAACCCCAAAGCCTTATCCACAACAAAATGGGTAACAAGTGGGATAAAATTTAAATTACGTAAAATGACAGCTGATTATTCCCAGCGCTTGAAGCGAAGGGGGGAGGTGGTGGAGGGTGGTTTGCAGCCTCCCACCCTCTCTCGTAAGTCCGTCTAGTAACTCCAGTGATCGTGGTATCGATTTTACGAGGTTCGTACTTGGCATGTATAACGATACGTAACAGATTGTAGAATGCCGACAATGCTCCGTAAATGCATTCTGCGGTGCATTGAGCTCTATACGACGAGACTATCGTTCAATCTGGTTTTAACAATGCACCTGATCTTTGTAGTAACATTGTGATTGGAAAACAAACAATCAGAGACAAAAGGTTTTTGATGTTCAAAACTAACGGAATGAATCTTTAAACTGCCTCGTTGGTCTAGTAGGTAGTCGCAAAGCTGCTAAGCATGAGATCTTGGTTTCGATTCTCAGGTCTGGCTAAGTATAATGGGTTTATCCATCAGGAATTTCCCAGTAGTAGCCTAGGAGTCTGAAATTGTGCCAGGTTGATGGCAATAGGCTCGCCCCCTATTACATGGGACTTAACATAACTGGCGAAATGTGGTTGTACTAATGGGTACACCTCTGCCTAACTTATTGTGGATTACGTGGCGTGATGTTATGTTATGTTATCATTAAACTGTGAAGCAATGTAATTTCCACACAACATTAAAACAAACATTTTCAAAAGTAACGTTTTCAACTGTCACTTTAATAAGGACGCCATCTTTAAAAGCCAGCACGTGAACGGCCTCCTCGAGCTTCGTAGTAGGAAATATGGCCGCGTTACAGGAAATATTTTGCTGGCAAAACGTCGGTTTATATCTTGAGTAGAAGCAGGGCCTGACATCAACTTACTGTTTAGCTACTTTCTCATAAATCTTCAACGACTTGGTTTTACTTTCGTGAAATACTGTCGTTTGATAAGTTTAGTTTAAGTACGAAATGTTTTGGAGAATATTTGAAAGATTTATTGGATACTGGCGATACTTTCTTGATAAATGCTGTGAATATTTTGTGATAGAAATTGCAGTTTTATTTTGTATAGTTCAGAATTTTGTGACTTAACTATATAACATTGAATTTACATGTCGACAAATGTTGATTTTTTGAATACAATATACACCAACAAAAACTCGATATATCCAATATTTATGGTACAATTCAAATGAACCCAAAATAATTAAACTGTTTTCATTATAACTGTGTATAATTCAATAAACAATTTAAAAATTAATTCAGCAAACTAATGTACTCCACATTACCGAAGCTAACACGACACATGATACCCCGGAGACATTGATTAAATTCCTCGTACACATTTTTAGAATGTCTAGACTAGGTTACGGAGCAGAGGTCGTTGCCCGCTACCCGCCACGAGATGGCGCTAGCAACGCGGTTTCATTGATCCGCCCGGTTTGGGCCACTGAAAATAGTATTTCGTTACGCAACGCGGCCATTCAACGCTTTCCACATTTTTTGTTTTCATTTTTATCTCGAAAGAAAATTATACTTTTGTTATAACGTAGTATGAATGAGTAGGAACATAAATTACAGGTTGTAGTAGGTAATAATGTATGGTTTGTCGTACGTTTATGAGTTAACTGCGGTAAGATGGGCGTGTCCACTCGCGCTGTAAACAGTTCTCAATAATAGACTCGCCTTAGTTGCAGGTTATCATCGAACAAATGGGTGTACCTAATCCGTAAATACATTATTTGCGTTTGACGTTTGACGTTTTGAACGTGTCGAATGAAAATTTTTCGCATTATTTTTTTTTGTGTAACATTGTCAGCATTAGAGAGAGTAGCGAGTACACAGGATTTGAAAGATAATAAAAGCTGTAAAGCTGGCGTACCTATCAAAAGTTAAATGGGTTGTCGATAAAACAACGATAAAATCATAATACTAATAACATTCTTGGCAACAACAACATGAAGCCTAAAACTTTTAAAGAGTAAGCAGAAAAGCATGAATCTCGTTTCCGAAAAAGACTAATCACATTTTCAAAAGCCACATTCTACATGATCATTTTTTCTACAACATCATGCCTAAGAATCCACTGATTCTGGACATATTGAAGGTCAAATTTACAACTTTTCACTACGTTTTTTTTACGAATAGGTACAAGTTTTAAATCTTTCAACTACCTGACCAGATGACGCAATAAATTTTAGACTTGTCAGAAACTACCAACGGGAGAAAAGAGGATAGAAGGTAGCTTGAACGTAGCAGTACGTTTATAAGACAATTAAATTTTAAACAAATGGATGACGATGAATGTGATGGCAGTCCGAAACTTAAAACACATCCTAATTAAAAACAAATCAAGAATTATCCTAAAATACATCCATAGACATTTTCAAATTAAGAATTAACCTAAAAAGACATCTATAGACATTCTCAAATTAAGAATTAACCTAAAAAACATTCATAGACATTTTCAAATTAAGAATAAAAACGTTTTTCATTGAAATCACGCGTTCGTGGGATTTAAAAGCAATCTTTGTTTGCTTCGCGTATAAATAAACAGTAAAATCAAAGCCGTGTGAAGCGAACTATGCAAGCTGGGGTTAAGTGATAGTATTAATTAGCGCGATCGCCGATGGACAGCGCACCTGTTAATGGAAGTGCATTAACAACGGTCGGGATTGCGGTAAGAGGCTTTTTGTGGCGGCTGGGAAGTATCTATACTAAATATACTAATACTAACTTTTACCCGCGACTTTGTCCGCGTAAATTTTATCACTTAACGGCATGAAATATGCTCGTGCCTACCAAATATATGTATATAATAATATGTACAAAAATTCATAAAAATGAGTCGAGCCGTTTCGTAGGAGTGCGACCACAAACACAGTGACACGAGATTTTTATATATAGCTAGGTTAGGTTGGTAGGTAGGCAACTTGACGTACTTCTAGGGAGTATAAAGTACTTATGAAAATGAACAACTTTTAACAAGGAAACAATGTGGAAAACGCGAAAAAAAAAATCAACTAAAAAGTTATTTTGGTTGTTTATTCAAACGCGCTTAACTCTGAAACTACCAGTCGGATTGAAAAAATATTTATGTACATGATAGCCAGATTCATAAGGAATAGTTTGTGCTAAATAACATCACGCTACGACCAATGAGAGTGCAGCAGTATCCAAAGACGTATGAAACGAACACGGCTGAAACGATGGAGTATAGCTACAACATATTACTTACCGCTTACGCAGGTAGGCACTACTGTAGGTATACCTTTTACATAACATCATCCATAACATCACGCCTGTAATCCCCGAAGGGTTAGGCAGAAGTGTACCCACTAGTACACCCACATTTCGCCAGTTATGTTTTTAGTCCCATGTAATAGGGGGCGAGCCTACTGCCATCAACCGGGCACAAATCCAGACTCCGAGGCTGCTACTGAGAAATTCCTGATAGAAAAACCAAATAACACTTTGCCCGACCTGGGAATCGAACCCAAGGCCTCATGCACAGCAGTCGCGCTTGCGACCACTAGACCAACGAGGCAGTCACCTATACCTACCCACCTGGGTATACCTTTTACCCATTAAAATGTTGGTTACTTAGTCACGGTGTGGTAACGGTTAAATTTATGTTGGAATTTTAGCAAACATATTTAGAAAATCGTGAATTTCTTACGCGAATTTTATGAAAATGAAGCGTGTCCCTACTTTGTGCCAATGTTTGTTTAAAATTAGTTAGTCAGTGGTGTCGATTCCCTTGGTCACAAACTAAACTAAAATTAGACTTTTTCCATCTTTTCTGTCCAATAAAACAAGAAAGAGACTAATTAAAATAAGAGCTGTCAAATTAAGTCAATCTGACACATCCATACAGTTATAGTTGACATCTTAAAACGTATGGATTAAAAATACGGAAAAGTTCAAGGCAAAACTAATTTGACATTGCTAACTTAGTTCTTTAATGTCACCGTCCTTTCCTTTCGCTGTATGTTAGTAAGAGATGTCAATTCTCTAAATTTAGTCTTGTTTGTGAACAAGGGAATCGGCACCAGTATTTACTTCCTGTGAATTTTTAACAATGCAGGCTGCAGCTTGTGTGTTTAACAAATCAAATTAGGGAGATTAGGAAATCAAACTTGATCAGTGTCTAATTTGGCAAAGTTACAGTGTTACACATTATAATTTATTATTTATTTAATCATGAAACTATTTCAATAATCATACTACCGTGTTGTTTTTTACTTCTCAGTTTTTATTAAAAGTATTATTTTTTTCGCAGTTTGCTTTTTTATTCCAAGTTCTCTTTTCGTTGTCGGGTGTTTTAAATCAGACTAACTTCGGCCGCGACTTCATCCGCATAAACAGATTGAGACATTAACAAAACTGCGGATAAGTATATTCCTATGTTTATACTCTACGGGCTAATAATAAACGCGAGTAGAATATACGCGACACAATATTATTAACATTTCCGCTGCGCATTCCACGGAGTTTGTATTAGAAATACTTCGCTCTTTTTAAAAGCTTTTTAAGGTTTCACTAACGGACAGACTTATTGCGATGGCTGGCTATTAATGGGAAGATACTTCCGCGCTGGATTTGACATAAATAATGTCAATTTAATCAAAACATATGAAATGCTTTGACCTGAATGACTGACGGATCAACGCACAACCTAAACCTCTGATCGTAGAGACCTGAAACTTTGTATGACGTTGGCATCCGATAAGAAAGGATGTTCCGATACCCTTTAGGGGGTAAAAAGAGAGGGCAAAGTCTGTATGGAGGAACAAGATTAGATTGCTAATAACTCGTACCGTCGACGACCGTTTATGTGTAGGGGAGACCGAGGAGAGTTGTAACAGAGGAGAGTTGTGACAAAGTCGATTTCTCGGAACCTATGACCGTTAGCGAGCTGGCAACAGCTTACGATTGTTTCTTTAGAGACGCGCTACTTGACGCAGTACGCGCCAGGGGTGTACGACAAGCGGTTGCGTGAGTACGACGTCTGCATGGAAAAAAACACGAAAAGTAAGTTTTTTATCAAAATTTTGATTGTATTTATATAGAGACTTATTAGATTCACGTGGTTATTCTATTTTTGCTAATATTGTGTGGTTTTTGAAGTTTCAAAGCGTGGCATAGTCTTACTATGTTTTCATTTTGTTTCGAAATTACAAATTATTATTCTGACAAGGTCGTGATTTTTGGAACCTAGGCGAGTTGTGACACGCTGTCACAACTCTCCTTTTTAAGTTTATTTTCTAGTTCGCTTATTTTACTTGCTTTTTGCAATGTTCTTTTTTATATTTACATGTATGTTCGTTTATTTAGTCAATTCTCGGAACATAAGTTTCACATAAAAAGTATTCGGCAAGTCTGTCTAAAAATGACATTTTTGTCAAGAACTTTTTTGGGCATGAGGTTTGGTATTGCATGCTGAATTTCTTAGTTTTTGTTTCAGGATTCCAAACAATTATTTCACGAAACACTGATAGGGGGCATGGTTAGTACTGATATTTATGAACTGTCCTTTGAAGAAGTTACGTCAAGGTCATCGAAATGCCGCATCCTCTTGGCAGTAGCAGATCAAAATAAATGAGTAGTGGGTTCAGTGCCTAAAATGCAAAGGCTGGTCTCACGAAGATTGCACTTGGGGCGAGCTGCAAGACGTCTATCATAATTGTTTATCAGATAAGATTAAGATTTTTGATTGACTTTCAAACGACTGATCTCGTAATGATGCCATAATTACTTACTAATTATTTAATACTTGTTACGTTAATGTTTCATGTTACTGTAGTTCCTACAATTATACCAAATGATAATTAAAGTACTTTTATGTAAAAAATAAAGTATTTTTTTGTTTATAATTCCTATTATAGTCTAGATTTACAGCTGTCACAACTTACCTTGGTACCTGTCACAACTTACCTCGGTATTAGGAGATTTGTGACAAAAGGAGTAGTTTAAGATTTCGTGGATTTTCTCAGAAACCTTATAACTTTCATTGATTCTGATTACTGCTTTTAAAAGTGTAAGAATTGAGCTACATTGAGGCAAAGAGTTCATAATCGTGGCATGATTTTTTATTGAGATATGTTCACTTAAGTAAAAATTGTCACAACCCTCCTCGGTCTCCCCTATTATATGTATGTTTTATCATATCGGTTGATGAGTCCCATCCCAGCCCATGGATGAGTAACAAACATCCATCCATCCGAACTTTCGCATTTATAATAGTAGTAACTATACGACGGCCTACGCTGAAAACCAGCGCCGTGGTTTCGTGCTACCGTGTGTGGGCCACGGCATTATGCTGAGCGTCGGCCGTTTCGCGCGGTCGTGGCGCAAATTACCGTTTAGGACATTTTATTTTTTATTTTCTATTATATATTTAGTTTTTAAGATTTAGTACCAACTTGTTTCGGGCTGCTAAAATATTGTTTTGTATTGTGCGTCACTTTCGCGTGAATAAAAAGTTTTTCTTTCTTCTTTCGTTTTTTTCTTACCTACTCAAGCATATCTATCGGCCCGGATCGTAAGGCGTGATGCATTACAAATGATACGTAATATCCTATTATTGGTAACTGGAGCCCTTCCACTGGAGCGTGGAGTCACGGGCACTACGCACGCGGCAACAAATACCCACTTAATATTCTACATTATTTAATAGATCGGAATCTATTCTTAAACGGCATCGTTCTGTTTATCAAGACTAACTTACGAATAGTAATAAAATTACAAACTATATACAATTTATAAAAAATCGCTGTCAATGGGACAAGTACCAAAAAGGCTAGCAGCATTAACACGTTGTATGGCAATGCACATTCATTGGCCCAAGAAAAGGCCCTCTGGTGATCTGAACAGTCGACCAGTCGCATGACGATGTCTCGAAATACAAGGCGAGCGCTCGGACCCCATGGATTTCTTCTCCTAGTGTATCCTAGGCTTGAAGAAGCCAGAGTAATAGTACATTTTTTTCCAAGCCTCGAACTTTACGGGAATGAGACAGATTTTCTACTTAATAGAGTAGGCGAATTTAATTTCAAATCAAGGTACATGGTACCTACTCTTCCAAGCGGAAGAACTCGCAGGCAGAAGCTAGTTCAACTATAAAATATTTGAAAAGGTGAATTTTATCAAACCTCCTAGGCTTATTTTATTACTTTTATCTAATACGAATAAACTTTATTAACATAATAAACATGAAATAGATGACCCTCTCTAGGAAGGCTCGATCGATAAAGTAAAGTTTCTTATAACGTAATACGGTCAAGAGGTGTGTAAATATGAGCCACTAAGGCTTTTATCCCTCGGAGGAGAAATAGAGACAAAGTAAACCTACTCGCGTTTAAACGTGTTGGGTTTAGCAATATACTAAGTGATATATGTACTAGGTCTGTTTGTCAAGTAACTGTTGAAACAGTTAAAGATATCCTGGAAATAAAGTATGTAGGAGCCATGGGATGGAGTCAAAGAAGGTAGTTTTTCATAGTACTGACAGAAGGATTGTGTGAAAAATTATATGAAAGAAAAGGCATCCAGTTGGTGATAGCATACCAGTTGACAACATAGAATGGAAGAAGAAAACGTATTGCGATGACCCAAAGTCACATAGGAGATGAAGATGACGATGATGAATTAATATACAATTTTGTAAAATACAACAATTTTGGCCAAGGTGATAAGGTGGAAGATAAAATAAAGTACCATTTCATAATTATGCATAAACGTGCTTTCCCCTCATACGTATGATACTAAAAACTCGTATATTAAAAGCATCATCCAAAACCGCCGTAATTCGGCGCAAAGTGGACATAAAAGACAATCACGTATGAACTTAGCATTTACGATACGATAAACGTCATCCCAGCGTTTGAAAAGAAGAGAGTGTCCGTGGAGTTTCTTGCTCGATTTTCTCCATAGAGACCAACGTTTTAGAACAGGCTTAAAGAAAGGAAGGAAAAAGGAACATCAACTTGATGGACAGATGTAATAATGAAAGTCTGTAGAAGAAATTGTCGTGGTCGAAAACTATTCAATATGAAGAACTCTGGCGGCCCTATGTTACCAAGATTCTGAAGAAGAAGAAACGAGCTTCAACTTTCTGACTCTTTGACTAGCAGCTGCTGACTCTTTGCGAAAGACACAGTACCAATAAAAGCAACCAATAGCGTCGAAGCAAAAGATGACACAAATGATAAAAGTAATTTTTACCAAACAACTTTTAGATAGATTCAACTGGAGTGCTATTTTGAAGTAAGCTTGATATAAACTGTCTTTCTATGATAGGGAATGACAGCTCATCTTTAACTCACTTCACTTTAATAAATTCACCAAAGGAGACTTTCACAGCACAATGACAGTCATCAAACTGAGAAAAATTTGTCCGATAATGTGAAAAATCTCGCAATATATGCTAAGCTTTACAGCCATTTGACCTCTATCGACTGCGCTAATAGAATCTATGTTTATTTAGGCTAGCGTGGTCGGCCGTTGATAACCTACACTTACACACATTTGACACAAAGCGTTGTAATATCTCGCTGTGTCAGACACTCGGTCCTGACGTTGCCATGACATGTAGTTTCATTATCTTCTGTCTAATGAAACGTGTGAGGGTACTCGCGAATAATTACAGTAACCACATATTATATTGTTATGTTATGTTGCCGTGTGAATTTTTGCTTCTTTGTTTGGGAACATGGTTTCTGCTAACTGTTCTTTATGTATGCTATAGTATTTTTTATGTTTTTTGGTTAATTATTAGTACTTTCAGGAACTTCAAAGATCGTGCAATATCTAAGCAATTTCTATTCATGTCCATTGCCTTAATGACGATTATGTGAAATCCTTTAATTTTAACTCTTCGTCCTAAATATCTTTGGTCCCTCATTAAGAATACAATTCATTTTTACAAGCACAACATTTATACAACAATCAGAACTTTCTTTATTAAAAAAATTGGGCTTATTGGGAATTTCTTCTGTATTGTTGTGAGTGTGTTCAGGAACATATCAACTCACATACTCAAATAACCACACCCGAACCAACCTGTGGGCTATACAAATATTTGTTGTTCGAGGCATTTTCAAACAACAAATATTTGTATATCCTTTATCAATATTTTCTTATATCTCTTTCGTAGGAAAATATCCATTTACAGTGAAAACAATTACGAAATTCAGAAATAAATGAGTAATTCGAACTAGCCTAATAATAAGTACCCTTCTAAGTTTGTCTAGTTTCGTTTATTCATCACTAATCTGACATAGGAGATTCACAAACAATTCGTGATTATCGCCCCCGCACTGAGGTAACCCAATCCTTATCAGTTTTGGTCCTTTTCGCACTATCAGCACTCTGCTTAATGGTAATAGGTACTGTTTGAACATCGAACTTTTAGACTGAATTGGTGTTATCATTATCCTTTTCGAAATCGGTTTATTTGAACTTCAAGGAGAAGATTTTGCTTTGACGGAGTGGGTACAGGTATTTAAATAGAGGTACCTAACTACCTATAGTGTGTAAAATCAAACGAGTTATTTGATTCTATGTCAAAAAATCACGCCTGTAATCTCCGAAGGGTTAGGCAGTGGTGTACCTATTACACCCACATTTCGCCAGTTATGTTAAGTTCCATGTATTAAGGGGCGAGAAATCCAGAGTCCGGGGCTGCTACTGAGAAATTCCTGGTGGAAAAACCCATTATGTATAAAAGAGCCATCAAGAGTTTAACCTCAAATCTAAAGAAAACCTACCAGAATTCAATATCAAAGATATCTCGTGTTCTAAAGACTGTATTAATAACGATGAAAACACCTCGAATAAAAGCTTATAATTAAATGTATTTTCAATTAGTAATGACGATTTATTTAAATCAACACTAATTAACAAGTTTACTACTTGATAATGCGGACATTCAACATCGATGATAAAATTGATGTAAAAACTGACTTCTTTTTAAGGTTTTCCGATGCTTGTCGAATTTTCTGAACAAAGTGCCAAGCTTGTGTGTTTTATAGATGAGAAAACTTCAATATTAAAGTCTTCGTGTGATTTAGAAGTCGCTTCCGAATATAAAAGCGCTGAAGTGCTAGTTTCAATAAAATACTCTTTGTCTTATGAAAATGTTGAAAATATTTTGCCGTCGTTGGTTGATACTGGTCGCAAATGCGAATCCAGACGGCCAATTTTTCTAATTAAAAAGGTTCAAAAATGTAGTCGCAATCTCATCTCAGCGACAATCGATATGAAATAATGAAGATAAGTAGGTAAATTAGAGGCATTTTATACAGATTGAGACTAAAATTAGATTACGGGGGACAATTCTATTACGTTCCTAAACGTTAATCGAATTGGCCCCCTAATCACCAGGTCCTGGTTCCTAAGCAGCAGTTTTATTAGAAACTAGCCTTTGCCCTGACTTCGTCCGCGTAACTGTCGGATCTCCGTTTTCCCGTTATCCCCTGTGGGGGTGAATATTAGAAAATCCGTTCTTAGCGGACGTCTTCTAACTATAATCTACCTTCCTGCCTTTCATCTTTACACGTCAAGCGGTTTTCGATATTTCGTGATGAGTGAGTGTGACTTTTCGCTTTTATATATTTAAATTTCTCAGTAGCATCTCTGCCTATCCCTTTGGCAAATACTGCCGTAATTTTATGTATTTTGTGCGTATTTTTCATGGTTTATATAAAAAAAAAATGGAGAGTTTTATTGTGAAAGACGTGACAAGGGTCGCTACAGCGTGCAAATACACGCCTTTTGACCTTCCATTATTACCCGGAAATATCCTCAAGGCTTTTTATCATTTAATATTATGTGTTGGTACAACTTTACCATGAGATGTTTTATGTTGTTTTACTGGGAACGATCCGTACTCCTTACCAACGGATATATTTTTGGTCACCAAACTATATGACTGCTATTTTTAATTCTCAAAATTGTTCTAAGTACGCCATTATTGTAAACTGGCTTTAGGCCGCGATTTTGACTGTATAGACTTCAATTAAGTATAAGTTTTATATTATTCCACGAAATCACATGCACGGGATAAAAATTATTACATCTATGTGTGCTAAATTTCAGCTTATTTCGATCAGCCGTTTAAGATTGAAAGAGTAACAAACATGCATTCATCCATCCATTTATCCATGCTCATGAATTTTCACATTATAAATAGCATATTAGGAAACAGGATACGAACGTAACTTTGTCTGTTTGTCAACTCATTACGCTGAAACAAATGAACCGGTCGTTATAAAATTTGTTATAGAGGTAGCTTGCGATTTGGATAAGGACATTATATTACGATAATTTTTAATTCGCGATATAGTATATGTATGCGATTACAGACGAAGTCGCGAGCAATACCTAGTTATGATAATCTAATTACCAACCAGTAAAACAGTCGGTCACTTTCAAATTCGACGAAAGCAATTTCGAATCGACTGTCAGTATGTCTATCATCAGCTTCTTTCTCATCACGTGACGTACCAGATCGACCCAACATCTAATAGCACCAATCGGCAAATTAATGGCACCTAATAAAAATATTAATGACGATATAAAAATTTATCGTTGCCTAAAAAAAACGGAATAAAGACTCGATTGGCTATAAAATACGTTTCTTATTACGGTACGGCCTTTATTTGGCTATGTCTTGGGAGAGATGAGACAGAGTTCGAAGTCTGAAATGTTTTTCTATTTGTAGATACTTAGTACAATCGTGTACAAAATATTTACCAGTAGATAGACTTTATTTCTAAAATAATAATTTTCCTAAACACAAAACTTATTAATAATTATAAAATTACAAAGTATGTACAATTTATATAAAAGAAAGAATCTCATAGGGCATCAAAAAACTTCTCCGCATAGGTGTCAATGGAGCAAGTACCCAAAAAGCTGGTAGCATTGTCAGGTTGTATCGTATATGGTTGATGGCCCAAAAAACTTACTGGTTAAAAATGATTTGCTTGGAAAATAATTGATATAATCGTGCTCAACCTAGCAAAGATAGGTAACCTACCTACAAAAAAAAATTCACCAAGGCAGAACAAAACAAAATCGATATACTTAAAAATAACATTGTCATCAATATTAATTTCAAATATTCCAACGTAGCAACCTCAATTAATTTTATTTCACGTACCTACGCAACGCAATCCTGATGTCCATTCCTCATCGATCAACACGGCAATGACATTTAAAAACTGTCCTTAATCCTCATCAATAAAGTCTATATTTGCATGAATTAAACTAGATTGCGACTGGGAACGTTTCAATTAAGGTAGGCAACGCTAAGTGGCGTTGTGTTCCATGGTTTGTTACTGTGTGGCTCAAATCGTAGGCGGAATGGAATTTTCAATTAAGTTTCTCATTTTGTTTTGGTAATCCAGATTTTAGTGTATCAAATGTACAGACCTTTTGCTGTTACTTCCAGGAGAGGAAAATTGAGGATTATAATAATAAATGCATACTCACGCACAGAACATCACCTGCTACGATCCTTACTTACTCCTTTCACCTCGCCCACATTCATACATGTTGTTATACAAGCACGCTGGTTACGAGTACTGCGCACCTTATTTAAATTATCAACTATCATCAAGCAAGCTAAAGGCAAGGGTTCGGTCCTATTAGCGGCAGAACCGGAATAGACTTGATCATGAATGGAAACCGTTAATCTATAAACTGTAAGATCGCCCTTTTCAGTCTGATATACAAGAATGAAAAGTGACCCTTTCAGCTTAATGAGTGAAGTCGAGAAACGACCTAAATAGCTTACGATTAGAGAAACCTATTTCTATCAAAAACCAGCAATGTCATGATTATAATACCAGCCCATTATTATTCCAACATTTCCATTATAACATCGTGAGGAAACCTGGGACTTACTGTTCCACCCAAACCATGTTAGAGGCTCTTGAGGCGGTTTAGAAACTCTAACAATAGGGTGTGTGGGGTCATAAGACCTTACTGCCCACATGATAAAGAAGAAGATGATTCCAGGCAAAAGCCTCTTCTCAAACGATCATTCATCACCACGTATGCTCAAAACGGATAGGCAATTTCAGACTTAGTGTTGAGTCAGTGATGTCCAAGATAAACTAAGAAAGTACATATGAATTGAAAGAATAACATAGGTAGGTACTAGCTCGGTATCGATACTACAACCTCATGCATGAAAGGCAGACGCCCTAAATTTCATGATGTCATTCCACAAAGCACAGAGATAACACAACATATTGACAATTTACGCTAGAAGCGACATCGTAAGTACTAACCGCTATCGGCAGACGATATTATTTTATGAAAAAACAAAGATAGAACATTACAAAAGACCTTGGCACCCACTCTATCCTAACTAGACGCCATATAGTCTGGCGTATAAATAATTAATATAGTAACTACTCATAAAGCTTCTACGAGCGTAAAACAAATTAATGAAGCTATATTTAATATCTAGGTATCGATCTTTAACCTAGACCATGACGTGATAAAATGCCTTTCCATGGGGATAAAGAAGAGGAGAAACAGTAGACCTCAAACCCCATGTATGACGAAGGTCCAATAGGACTTAAGGAAGATGGAACTTAAGGAAGATGATGCATGAGACCAAAATGAATAGTGCCACATAATTGAGAAAACCAACCACGCGTGACGGGAAAAGGCTAGGTCAACCAAGAAAGAAGATATCGAGATATATTTTTAACCCAGATAGCGGAAAGAAGACATCCTAGACAATTTTAATAATTACATATTCTATCGCAATTCCATCTCAGTAATAATCAACGCCAAAAAAAAAATAGAAAATTAGAGGTATTTTTGACTGATTGAGACTAAGATCACATTCCGATCGTTCCTTCCTAATAGTTAATAGAATAGCTCCACTGAGCTGAAGCCAAATATTGCATGCAATTCCTCATAATTTTCCCGATGTAACAATTTTGTTATTTAACTCGTTAAATTCGTTAATTATAAAAGTTTCGCAGCCACCGCTGGGTGGAGCCGTAAAACTTTCGGTCTGCTGTGTAAATGTTACAAAGTTTCCTATGTCAGCAATTTCGCGTAGATTCCACATTAACATGTTAATGTTGTTCCGAACAAGTACCTGTGTTTCCTTATCTACAGAGTTTGTTTGTACTGTTGTTCTTTTAAATATGTTAATAACAGGTGTGCAGAAATTTTCTTATTTATGGAGAAAAATGAAAATCTATAAGGGCAACCGTTACTGACTGACTGATACATCAACACACAGCTTGAATTGCTAAACGAATTGCGCTGAAATTTGGCACGCAGATAGTTATTTAGACAGGCATGCGTTAAGAAAGGATTTTCCGAAATTCACCCCCAAAAGGGATGAAAAGAGGTGCGAAGTTTGCATGGAAAAACAAAATTAGATCACCAATAACCGACATTGGGACAAAGCAGACAAAATCGCGGGCAGAAGCTAGTTTTACATAAAAATCGTACGGAGAACATGACAGCTTGAGCACACACCACCAAAATTTTTTTGATTGCGATTTAGTCCCAATTATATATTACATGACTATGAGAACCCAAAGGGCTTACAATCCTAACTGCCAAAAAAAAGCAAAAAATGGAAATGCCACTGAATATTTATATGCTAAAATTTTTGTCCGCGATTGTACCACGCCCGCTGTGTGCGAATAAAAATGTTTCAGAGGTCAAGCGTTGCTCAATTGCTCTTATCATCTCGAAACACTACACACGCTTTATGTAACGAACTTTTTACTGGAATTTTAATTAATGCCAATAATAAAATGATTGTTTTGGAGGAGTCTGTAGTAGGGGAATTTATATCGACAGTAGGCATGTAATCAATTTCGTGTATGATAAAGTAATATCTTTAAATCGTAAGGCAGACTGGGGAAGTGAAAAAGAATGATCTTAGAGATTCAATTCATGTAGTTTCGATCATTGTTGCGTTTCATCTTAGTACTATTATAATTGTGAGATTTTGGATAGATGGATGTTTGTTACTCTATCACGCCAGAACTGCTGAACGGATTTGAATGAAATTTGGTACAGAGATACATTCTAGTCTGGAATAGCAGAGAAGCTTTTTTTATTCCGAAAAACCGTACGATACTTAATATCTCAACTTTGACTCGGACGAAGTCGCGGGCTGAAGCAAATAATATTATAGCTCAGTGACATCCCTCTGCTGTGGATAGATAGAAGAATATATCGTATGAAGGTATGAAGTACTAGCTAGCTTCAATGCTGGACCTTATTTGAGGGTATCAGAAATAAAAGGTACCTTACTCAGTTACATTCCCTAGTTCACTACGCAACCACAAGGCAGTCAGAATGCCAGACGTCAGAGTATGTCTAAAATGTATAATGTCTAAATTATACAGCACTAAAAGCTTACATAGGTACCATATATGCCAAAGTATTGGCACGTTCCAGCAGGCGAGCGCCACTCGTCTGCCAAAACACTTCATATGAGCCTCTTAGCCCATCAAGTGTTTATGACGAGAGAACGCGAAAATTTCTCTCAGAAATACATCTAATAAGGCGCTCCAAGCATTCTCTTTTCGCCGTTTTCAAGGATTCTTTCGTACAAAGATGTAGGAATTTTGTACCCGGAGCTACAGAATTTTAATAAGTAGGTACCTAATAGTGGTATTTTCTATTCGCTAGAGAAAAGGCGTTATATGAAAGATTATTTTCTAGCCAGAATTTGTAGGAGTTGAAAAGTAAAACCTATATTTCTTAATAGATAACAAAAGAGGTCTTGCTCGACTAGGCATGGTGCCCTTGCTTATGGACAATCCGTGAAAGTAAGCCATGAACAAAATTTACTTAAAAAGATATTTCTGACAAGGGTCTTCAACAAAAGCGCATTTGCTAAAGTAAAAAAAAACATCTGGTGAAGACAACGGTAAAAAAAACCAACCGGTAACTAAAATAGGAATCGGGCGAAATAAACCATGTGAAAATAATAAACGACGCTCATTAGTGATTCGTAAGTTGACAATAAAGTCAACAGGTACAATCACTAGTACGTTACTGAACGCCACCAGCCTGTCAGGCTTGGACGCTGGCTCCGCGCCAAACTGACAGCGGTAATGGCGTCAAACTTTAAATTGCCGTAAAAGTGATTACAGACTACCATTCTTGTTGCTTTAGTGGCAATAGCAACGAGGACTTAAAAACGTTTGTATTTGAATATGCTGTACGGACAAATTCTTCCTCATTTCGACGCAAAATAGGTACTTTGGAAAATGTAAATGAATTTCTAACTATCTTCAAATACCCGACTGCGCCACGCAAAGGGTATTTGTGTTTATCAGTCTATGTATGTATGTTTGTTCCTTTGTGGCGCTCTAGAGACAAAATGCGTGGGCCGAATTTGAAGATTCTTACGTAAATCGAGACAACCAGACGCGCTATTAATATAAATATATATATATAAAAATCTACTCGATAAGGTTTTGACTTTTTTAAGCTACAATTTTTTGTCTAATTTAAAGCCAGAGCTCGCATGAACTGCGACAAAATCGGTCCATGCAATTTCCAATTAGAAGTTATTCAATTGCAGACTACACTACGTATTCAGAATAACAATAGCGTGGACAATGAGACAATAGGATTACCTGATCTGTTCTCCTGCATTGCAGGTGGACTGCCCAGTAATGATCTGTTTCCCGCCTTCACACCTCGACTCGTTCAATTAGTGAGGCACACAGATTTCGCTACAGTAATCCTTTTAAAATCTGAGTTTAATTTCGCAAGTGCTGTGGTATTGGTTGTTGGGAGTTATTTAATTATTGGTTTTAATATACTAGATGCAGTATACGGGGCGGAAGGGATTTCTTAAAAGAAATATTTACCATGGATTTAGCACATGATTGTAGACCCTCAAGCAAAGAAAATTTTCGTCGGTTATTAAATAAAATCTGCTGTCCACATGCTCAAAAAATTCATGAAATAGCGCTTCTTTTTTTAATAAACCGCCAATAATTTCACCGTTGAGTTTGAATCATGCACTGAACTTATGTTAAGGGTTTCGATAATATTTACTTTCTACCCGTCGAAATCTAATTCAAAACGATAATATTCAAAAGAAGAAGGCTCCAAGAAATACAAGTTAAAACAAGGTTGTTAAGCAAATGTTTGGAAATATGTCGCTCAAGATTTAATGTTTACTGAATGAAATAAGCCCCATAAGACGCTCAGAGATTTAGGCCAGGGACTTGGCAAGGGAATGGCCCAGATTCCAGAGGTCGATGTCACATTCCCCTAAAATATAAGGACTCATGCCAAATATAGAAGTAGGGCAGAAGAAAATATTTAACAAGATTTAAGTCCTCAATCTGATACAGTGCCAACGGCTAGAATTTGGCACAAGACAGAAATGTCTAGACTAGGCTGACATTAAGGATATCCAGGCCAGCCTACTGAGGTCAGAAAAAGTGGAAATGGCTTTTTTTGGAAAAATATTGGCCTTGTTATTGCCAATAAACGAGGTGGCGGTTAGCAAACTATGACAAAAATCATCGTTAGGATTCTTGGAGATGTTATTTTTTCAACCATACTAGCTTATTTGCACTGCAGAGCAAAGGCCTTTTGTCATACAGAAAGGGCACGAGCATCGATCACCACATTTGCTCAAGGCGAAGTGGCGATTTGAGACTTATTATAAGACCAGGTTTCCTCACGATGTTTTCCGCTACCGATGTCAATAATAGTCCAAAATAAACTTAGAAAATATGTATATTAATTGAAAAAGCCATTAGCCAGGTATCGGATCTACAACCTCATGAATAAAGGGCGGACGCCGAAACCAATGAGCCATCACGACATTTTATATTATAATTATAATAAAATTGTCTAAAAAGAAAATCATAAAATATATCAAAAAACTTTTATTAGAATTTTTGAGTGGGAAGCTAGAAATACCTCCCACGTATTTCTAGAAAAGATATAAAAGAAAAGAATAAAATACGAGAAAAATTCTGGGATATTATTAGAAAGTACCGAAATAAATGAATCCTTTTCTCGAGAAAGAACATTTATGTATAAAAGTATTATGTAAAAATTATTCTTTGTTATAAATAAAACCAGTTGTATATAAATGTTTCATGTGAAAAATATTCTCGTTTATAAATAGAACCGGCTAAGTGCGAGTCTCGCACGCGATGGGTTCCGTGCTGCCGTACAATATTTTACAATACATATTTAACAAAAAACGCGGAAAATACACGTGTTTTTTTGTATATTTCATTTTTTATTACTTCATTTTTTGTTCTAACTGTTATAAACATTTCAAGTGTCTACCTATTAAGGAGTCTACATAGCACAGACGGACGGACGGACATACAGGCAGCGGTGTCTAAGTATTACGGTCCCGCTTGGCCCTCTTTGGTATGGAACCCTAAAAAAAAAGGCTGCGAAAATCCTTACTCGTCCTTACTTAAATTATAAACGCGCTCTGTCTGTCTGTCTATGACGATTTCACGACTAAACCACCGAACCGATTTTGATGAAATTTGGTAAAGAGTAAGTTTGAAACCAAAAAAGGACATAGGCTAATTTTTATTCAGCGACTTTGTCTGCGTTCGCTATAACCGACATCTACACGGACGAAGTCACAGGCAAAAGTCAGTTACGAATAAATTAGAGTACCTACTTACTGTAACAGAGTTTCCGTTATCTAACATAAATGCTTAGGGCTTAATAAGTAAAGTCTTTAATTTATAGGCTGGAGTTTCATGTAACGGAAAACTTGTACTTTGAAGTTCGAAAACTCTTGCCTCCAATATTAAATTAATGATTAGAATTTTGAAATCAGACCACTGAGAGAAATTGGGAAGAAACTTCAAAAAACTCTTGTTTTCCGCTTGATTTCAGTTGCTTTTATCATGAAGTTAGTTTTCTTTACACGAATAATTTCTAACACAATTATTAGAATAGCTTTTATCCGTCGTTTAATCTGGTCGTAGCTAGAAACTGCAAAATTTCAGCTTGATAGATCAAGTAGTTTTCGAGATTTCGTGTTTAGTGAATAAGTAAATGACCTTCCAGTTTTATGACACATCTTATGGGTATCTGTTTGATAACTAATTAGGGTCTTTCTCTCAAAACTAGACGATATTGATGTTTTAGAATTTAAAAAATATACTTTTTTTCAATCAATATTAACTATTTTTCTTTCTAAAAAACCTATGTGCTATTGCAGACTTTAGGTAATCTATTATCTATCTCTGTGCCGCATTTCATCCAGATCCGTTCAGCCATTCTGGTGTGATTGAGTTGCAAACAGCAATCCATCTAAACTTTCGCATCTAGTAAGATTATGTATAAAATAATGCAACTGTGTCTGTGTACATTATGTATACCAATACAAAGTGAACAAACTACAGCGGCCTATTTCAATCAGTAGTTTTACTCCATTTATGGAACCTAGATTAACTGGCACTGACAGAGTTTTAAATAAGTTAAATGAAAATTTACTCGCTGGAAATAAATGGCGGTCTCCCGGCGCCATTGCAGCGAACTGAGCGGAGTTGCTTGTAGTTCCACAAAGTGGTTTTATTTCAAACCTACTTCGGTTGGCTTGGAATCTTTATAAGATTTTTAAATGTCGTCTATCTTTGTCTCTTCTCTTTGGACGTTACTCAGATAAGGATGGATTTGAGTAAACTTTTATACATATAGACCAATTCTATAAGTCTGAGTATAAGTCTGGACTGCCTCGTTGGTCTAGTGGTCGCAAGCGTGACTGCTGTGCATGAGGTTTTGGGTTCGATTCCCAGGTCGGGCAAAGTGTTATTGGGTTTTTCCATCAGGAATTTCTCAATAGCAGCCTCGGAGTCTGGATTTGTGCCCGGTTGATGGCTATAGGCTTGCCCCCTATTACATGGGACTAAAAACATAACTGGCGAAATGTGGGTGTTCTAATGGGTACACCTCTGCCTAACCCTTAGGGATTACAGGCGTGTGGTTATGTCTATAAGTCGATACTAATATAATAAATGCGAAAGTAACTCTGTCTGTCTGTCTGTTACGCTTACGCTGTAACCAATGAACAGATTTTGATGAGGTACAGGGTAAGTTTGAACCCCGACAACGGTCAGCTACATTTTTATTCGACTTCGACTTTGTCTTAGTCCGCGATAACCCTCATTTACGCGGACGAAGTCGCGGGCAAAAGCCAGTTTTTTTTTTTTATAAACATTAGAAATGTTAAATAGTTAGGGCTAATTTCTTAATATCAGATAACTTTTATCCAAAGAATAAATATGACAGTTTGACACATTTTCTATAGAAAAGCTGTCAAACTGCCATATTTTTCCCTTCATTATGAGTGATCTGACGATTGAAAATTTAGACCTAAGTCAATTAAATTGAGTCGATACAAAAATCACGTCACAACTCATTTCAGTTGTCATTTGCCATAAACTTTGATAGAATCACGTTTTGACAGGTCATAAAAAGTACATCAATTGATTGGTGTTGCCAACTACTCCATTCAATTTTTTTTTTTTACAGGTTTTCCATGCAATTATATTTTTTTAAAAACTTATTTCACAGGTAAAGATGATTCGTGGAGCAAACTATACACTTCCTACTACCACTTCTGTAACTAATTATAGCAGATAGACTAAATAAAACATAACCGATCTTGCGTAGGTGGTCAACGGAATTAGATTGTTGATAAGATTTTTTTCCTTTCGACCTTTAGCAAGAGATAATATTCTTTTTATGAACAAGAGATTACAAAACCTTTTTCTGCCGACTTTAAATGACACCGAAGAAGAGAAAATCGGATTAAAAGAGACAGATATCTAAGAAAAGACATTTATGAATTTTGCGAAACAAAATTTATTTTAGAAATTCATTGGTCAAAAAATATCCGGCCGAATGCGAATCGGAATCACACCCGAAGACGTACAACATTTTAATCTACATAAAAAAACACGTTTCTTGTATGGGAACCCCTTTTACTTTTAAACTTTATTTTCGTTTTTATTTTCGTTGTTATAACGGCCATAGATACACACTCAGTGAAATTTTCTTCTCTCTACCTATTACGGTTCATGAGATTGAGCCCGGTGACAGACGGGCGGATAACGGAGGCTTAATATATAAGGTTCCCGTTGACACCTTCCGGGTACAAAACCCTAAAATTTATCTTATTGGTGCGGAAAGATCATTGAAGTTTTAAGTGTTTCTACAAAAACATCTACTCTGCTACCGGGACTAATAATGCAAGGAATGTTTCAGATACGACTGCGTCTACAGTGCGGAGAGTCTCTTACGCAGTCGGAGCCATCTTTAAGAAGCCATATCTATTTACGTACCTACCTATAACAGTTTCTAGACCGATTTAGTGATAGACAACGCATAGTCTAAACACTGAAATCTATTATTTAATGCTAATTTTTCAATAGTAAAATATTTTTTATCCAAAGAATAATATTGACAGTTTGACATATTTTCTATAGAAAAGCTGTCAAACCGCCATATTTATCCCTCCGTTAAGAGGTATCTGACGATTGAAATATTAGCCCTTAGTCAGATGTAGTACCTTAGACGATGTAGGGATGTAATACGAAAGGATTATTCGAAACTCGACCCGTGAGCGAATCTAACAGCGGACAGGGGGTTGAATTTGTATGCCAAGGAGGTCGCGGGTAACTGCCGCTACTACTTTTAACCGTCATCGTCTTCATCCCCTTTACCCTTATCTACTTTTAACCAAAAGATAGTACAAGAAACTGCCTCGTTGGTCTAGTAGTCGCAAAGCGCGACTACTGAGCGTGAGGTCTTGGGTTCGATTCCCAGATCGGACAAAATTTTATTGGGTTTCCTATCAGGAATTTATCAGTAGCAGTATTGGAGTCTGGATTTGAGCCCGATTGATGGCAATAGACTCACCCCCTACTACATAGGACTTAAACGTAACTGGCGAAATGTGGGTGTTCTAACAGGTATACCTCTGCTAAACCCTTCGAGGATTACAGTCGTAATGTTATAGTACAAAAATGTACTTCATCTTTCGCCTAGTCAGTAAATAGATTAATCAAGATTAAAAAGTAGGACAGTGCATTACTAGAAGTAGTTGCTCCGACCTCTGACATCAATAAAGATGTAAGAATTTTCGAATCATGCATGACGCAACTAAATTACGATTCAGAAGAAGTATCGTATGAAATGCTTCTTAAATGAGTCATCATGACTGTTTGTTGATTTTGTGTAGTATGTTAAGATACTACGGCTAAGAAGCTCGGCTTTAGAAGATATTCTGGAGTGAAGTGAGTCATAAAACACATAACATCACGCCTGTAATCCTCGAAGGGTTAGGCAAAGGTGTGCCCATTAGTACACCCACATTTCGCCAGTTATGTTTAAGTCCCATGTAATAGGGGGCGAGCCTATTGCCATCAAGCGGGCACAAATCCAGACTCCGAGGCTGCTACTGAGTAATTCCTGATAGAAAAACCCAATAACGCTTTGCCCGACCTGGGAACCAAACCCAAGACCTCATGCTAAGTAGTCGCGCTTTGCGTCCACTAGACCTACGAGGCAGTTAAAAAGTGAGTCATCGCGTAAAATTTTACCAAAAATAGATTTTTAGTGAGCTTAAATTTAAGTTACAGTGAGATTTGGTTTTGATTGCAAGGTTCTCGGTGTACGACCCTCTTAATGCTTTTATAATGATCACCGACGGATGTGACCTCCTTATGGAATAAGGGTCCTTTTGTAACCCTAACCACGCTGTGGTACAACGGTTCTGCGGGCTGGGACTTGCTGGTTTGATTTCATTAATATTTGCTGTAAAATTCGACGGGACACCACATGTTCTTTGTAATGCTTTTTGTGAGTAATTTAGTTGACTTTTAAAATCATTTTTAACTTAAAGTTAAATCTACAGAAGTCTAAAGAAAAAGAAATGCAGAAAAAGTATAACCCCTTTCACGCATCTCTATTTTGCGTGAGAGAGATAGCCTATACAGATCGACAATACTTACATAGGAGACATCTTAGTGAGGTCAGGATATAGAAAACCATTTCCTTGGGAAATTACTAAGCAAAGGAAATAGACGCTACATAAGTATAAGGTAAAAGTTCAGAACTTACCTGATTTTCTTGATTGAGCAGTTTCAGTTGGTCGTTTATAAGGCTGTACTTGGCGCTCTCCTCTTTCCTCAACGCCCGCTCCTTCTTCAGCTCAGGGCTCCAGAAAGTCTTGATGCTATGCATGCTGGAGCCGAGTTTCTGATTGGTCAATTCCAGCTCTTTCTTAAGGTTCCCCAGTTCCCTGTGCAGATCGGAATTCTGAGATTGCAGCTCTCCAAGGAAGATACCGGGCGGTTGTTCGCGTCGGTAGTAGTCTTCCTCGGGGGGCGGTGGCGGTGCGTACGAGCGGTCATATTCGCGCTCGAGGGATTGGTAGCGGAGTGGACGAGGACGCGCGCGGTGGTGGGCGCCGGCCGAGGCCGAGCGGCCTCGCTCGTCGGGCGCCGGCGAGGGCTCGTCATCTCGATTCAGGTAGGGGCTTCGGCGGGACGGGCTGCGGTCCACCTGAGGCAGGCGGGTCCGCGCACCACCGCCGCCGGCCCAATCCTGGCCCCGGCGCCACTCCTCCCGGCACGGCGGCCGGTCGTCCTCCGCGGCGTACTCGCGGAGATACAGCTTGGCTCGTTTCCCGCGTCAGTGGGGACGCATTGTGCACTGGACTGCGCGACGGGTACGCGACCACTGAACGGAACGCCCGCCGCATCGATCGCTCTCCTCTTGCGCATGCGCGGTTTGTGCACAACTTAGCGGCTGGAGCGCTACCGATTGATTCCCGGTCGGTGTTTGTCGCGCGACGGGATCGAGTGCGGCCGCGAAACTCGCAACTAATTTAATTAACATGATATGATATTTTTGGATTCGGTAATCTCCAATCAGTATGTCGAGTTTTGATTGCGATTCTGACATATTCAATTACTTATATTAAAATGGCCCTTCATGTATTGATCCTTGTTACGTAGGTATTAGTAAACTGATGATAATAACTTCAATTCCTAATGCCCTAAATAATGTTGGAAATCGAAAAATGTTCATGTTGGTTTTAATTAACTTTGTACAATTAATTGACCTGGGAACCGTCTACGCGTCTGTAGGTCAGGTTATGAGAAATTAATTGAATTTCCAATTAACTTAACCAATGTTGTACAAACTTGGCTGCTTTGTAAGTAATTTACGTTGCACTTTGATTCTCATCATGTTTCTTAGAACTACCTACTTTTGTACTGGATAATTTTATCTAAGTACCCACCTTCATTTTATCTTACGCGATAGTAAATTACGTTCAAGTCAAAACAAAATTATTTATAATTTGTAAGTAGGTAGGTACAATTAATTTTAGTTTTTGTCCCTCAAAAAGACTAGGTATCTATTTTTAGAACCTCTGTTTTCAGCCACCCATTTCCCTGGTGCCGTGTTTTTCAGCGTTTCAGCGCTTAATAAAAGCGGTAGCAAGGAGACGGCTCTCATCCCGTGACCCACTTACATTTTTTGTCTCACTCGCGTGCATGGATTCGGTATATGATTGTCTCTTTCTATAGTAAGGTCGACTATGTCGGTCAGAGGCGCTGGTAGCGATCGGGAAGAGGCTAGTGAAGGGACCAACGTCGATGGAACATCTTTGAGGACATGTCTCATTTGTTTTGTATCCCATAGCTACGTGATCTTTGTATGAGAATTTCATTCTAACTTCAGTAAGTAGAACGTCAACGTTCTTGAAGTAATCTAATTGAGTACAAGGTAATAGGCACAGCTTGTTGCTCCCATAATGTCGGTAATATTATATACTGCCAGTAAATATTTAGCTTCTTCAGGCTTCTGTATGTTTAGGTAATAATATTCCTGAATTAAGTTAAATTCAGGTTTGGTAAACCAAAACAAGCCGTAACACACTCTCTCAATAATGAAATTAATTTAATATGCCAAAAGTGTTACAGTAGGTACTATCGAGCAATAACAGTTCAATGTGCATTAAGAATAGATTTCAATATTCAAAATCATTACAACTATCTCCTTCGAATAGTACGAGAAATATTGAAGAGTGTCGATTCGTTTTGGTCAAACTAATCCCAATTAAAGTTTCGTTAAAATTCAAATTACATTTTACATGGTTTTACCGGTCGAAATATCGTTCCTACTAAAGCAACTTATATTTTCAAACCTACTTTGGTCGAGCGCAGATCCTCATTGAAATTCATCTACCTAGTTCGCTTATAACTCGTCTGTTAATGAACTTTTTCCGATGTTGTAGCAATTTTTTTCAGCGCCCATATTATCCAGTCGACAAAGCATCCAACACTACATCGAGCGCAGCGCAGGATGAATGAAAAGCGGGGAATCGCTAACAGCGCGCGCCTCGTAAAAAATTACACCGTAGTCGTTCGTTCCGCCGCGGTCGTTAGTGGCGCCACTGTCGCAATAGCTGCTCCTCTATTGGTTTGCTCAGCACTCTCTGCGTTTTATGAAATCCTAGTACCCCGTTTGATTTTATAACGTGGTATAAAAAAAAATATCGTTACAGCTAGCGACTATTTTAGTTTTTGATGTAGTGTAGGTTTGTTATTGAGCGATGAATAAATTGATAACTGAATTAGGTAGGTACCTAATAATATCTACCTACCTAATAAGTAATGAAACACGCATGCATCTTCGCTGTTAAGACATAAAGTACCTACCTATCTAGGTAAGTTAATCGGTAACAGAACCAGAAAATCTGATTTTTGGACCATCGAATCAAGTTTATGTTCATCTATGTTTATAGTAATACCTATACTAGCACTGACTCCGCGACTTCGTTGGCGTGAGTTTTCTTACGGGTCTCTATTTTTTTTGATAGTTAAATATAGCCTTACAAAGCACTCAGTGACAACGAAGCTTCCAATTTGTTAAAAAAATTAAAATCGGTTAAGCAGATCCAGAGATTACCTACCCCAGACACTAACAAACTTTACCTCTTTATGAATAGTCAAATAGAGTATAGGTAGATTATTATAGCTAAAATTATTAAACGATATCAATGTTATCATCCTAATGATAGTAGTGCTATTCTACTTAACTACTTAGTTAAGTATATAGATACCGAACTGCCGACTGAAAACGACCCAGTCACGCTGAAGTCAATGAAAAAAAACAATGTCGGTTAATATATAATGTCACACCTCTTATGATAAATAAAATAATAATTAAAAATAATAACGTACCTTATGAAAGTTTTTCAATACGTTCGAGCCTATAAGAGCTTGTAAATTTCAGTAGGTACCTAAATATTTCGTTAAGTATGTTACTTACATAGAACATCGTGGTACTCCTCGTAAGTAAGAAGTACCAAAGTTTGTACAGCCACACTTCACTTTCACATTCAAAAACCTATTTACTAGAGGCACATTATTACTTTTATATAACGGCGTATATTATCTATACAAGAGTTATTTATTAAGATTTAAGATGTCGCACTGGTAGACATTTGCTATAGAAACGCCATTCTTATTTTCAACTTTACCGCCTTTTGAAATTCGATCGATAAGAAGTAACAATATTCGTTTAGAAATGTAAAAAAGTTACATCTAAAAAAAAAAGCTTTTTATAAGCCACAATTTTGTTATTTTCTTATTATTCATTCAATATTCTGTGCTAATGTGCTATTATTCAGTGTTCCTAATAAATGTTTAAAAATTATAATTATTAAGACTTGAAAAGATTTTTTGTCAAATTTTAGAACGAACACTAATACTTCTTTGTGTGATTTGACATTAGTTTTTAGGTTATATTGTGTTTATTGGTTACCTAGAAAATTACATAAACCTAAGAGATGTCGTTGCCTCCAGCAAGTGGTACCGGCAGATATTTCGCTAGAGCAGCCAAATCTATTCGTTTGATCCGTCAGGGATGTACAAATAGACCATTTTTCCACATTTCTGTAACTCATGTAAGTGGCCTTAAATTCTTTAATTATGACTACCAAACACTGATTTATAGCTTTATTGAGTAAATATTTTCATATTTATTCATAGATTTAATCTCTGGATATTATCATTGACTACACTTTACTTTTTTCTGTAATTTTACACCTAATTTTATGAGACCTACCTATACCTATAATTTACTCGTTTTTTTTACAGCGCAAGAGACAGAACAATCACCCAGTAATTGAACAGCTAGGTTCCTATGATCCTATGCCAAACACAAACAATGAGAAGCTAGTAGCTTTGAATTTAGAAAGAATAAAGTTCTGGCTAGGCAAAGGCGCTCATGTCACAAATCCTGTTGCTGAACTACTTGGTGAGCTTAATTTCTTCCAATTACCTATATATGAAAAATATTATCTTTTACCAAACTTAAACATACTGCAGAAATAGAAACTTTGATTTCCAAGCTGAAGCAAAAGAAAACTTGTTCAATTTTTATATCATTTTAAAACAGTCCGATTCAGAAGTGAAGCAACTCTTTACTATGTTTGGGGCAACGTCGGCAACCAATGAGCAATTACCCTGCCAGAAGCCACTTCAATGTAGATTGATTATTCCCTAATGAGAGGATATTGCATATGCAAAAACTTCACAAATAGAATTGAAATCTACAACATACTATTGCTTCTGATGACCTAGTACCAATCCAGTATACTACCTCATCCGGTTGATATGATAATGACTATTGCTACTTGGCTTATTCTTTTAGTTCCCTTGTAAAAGTAATTTGTATCAATGCAGTTATTACCTAGACGTAAGACCAGCACAATTATGATCACTCAAGATCTTTTACCATACTTACATACTCCCTTTTCTCCAAATTTACAGGTCTATCAGGCTTCTTCCCCATCCACCCTCGGTCGTACATGACAGCTTGGAGAAACAGAAGAACAGAGAAAGAGAACTTGGCCAAATTGGAAGCTGAACAGGCTAAAGCTGCTGCCTCATAATAATAAGTCCTTAGTTATTGTTTTAGTTTATATGTAGTTTATAGGTAAATAAATGTAATTGTAATAATATAATTAGTTCTTATTTTTTGTATTCAATGTTGAGTGTCAAATTATATACCCCTATTTAAATTAACATAACGTCACGCCTGTAATCCCCGAAGGGTTAGGCAGTGGTGTACCCACTAGTACACCGACATTCGCCAGTTATGTTTAAGTACCATATAATAGGAGGCGAGCCTATTGCCATCAACCGGGCATAAAATCCAGACTCAAAAAAAAAAAGTCCTGATGGAAAAACCCAATAATACTTTGGCCGACCTGGGAATGGAACCAGAGACCTCTGCCTAACCCTTCGGGGCTTGCAGGCTTGATGGTTTATTATTCGACGTAAACTGGTCGCCAAAATCATGTGAATTCGCGACATTTATATTTTTGTGTTTTCCTTAAAAATTGCGTCTATAACAGCAATGTCTGAGCACCTTACAACATACATCCTCAAAATGATTGTCGAGGTAACCCCCGAAATCAAGGAAATACTCGTCGCAAATTACCTCGAACGAACTATTGTTAAACGTCCGGACACGCGGCCCTTTTACTGACATCATTTTAAATTCATAAACAATACTAAATGTAAGATTTATTTCCTACACAGACCGGGACGGCATAGCAAGGAATTTAATTTTAGATATTCAAACGTATTACTATAGAGATACGACATAATCTTCTATGACGCGTGGACGAGCCGACGTGGTAAAGAAGTGCGTCGAGAGGGCCCGGACGGGACACGGATAATGCACTGTGTTATATAAATTGATTCATACAAAATATATGTAACAGATTTAAAACCGTGCCCCGCCCCGGGCACGGCACGCTCTAATGAGAATCATCCCTTATTATGATACCGAGGCATCCCTTTCGATCGTACGTCATTATTTTAAAGCATAGCAAGTTATGACGTATTTCTATAGCAGTTCCTACGTTTGTGTCCATTAGTAAAAAATTAAATAACTTGCCATGCCGTCCCGGTCTGAAAAAAAACATTTAAGATAATAGGTATTCCATTGTATGAGTGGTTAGTTATAAGGTAACTCAATAAACCCTTCAGTAGTTATCTACTTACCTACTTTTAGTATACAAAAACCAAAATTACAATGAATTCCTTTATTACGTGAAAAATGACAAGTTTAACAATTCCTTGAGTGAAAACAATAATGATGGTAGCCAAACGTTAAAGGCACATAACATGGATTTTAATATCTCGAGCATAAACACCAAACACTTAAAAACATGATTATACTATGCAAACGTTGGGGTTTCTCTTGCTGGTTCAATATCACGCAGACAGCAACGTGTTTAAGCTAGCTATAGTCTTAAAATTGTACAAAAATACATCTACTTAAAAACATTATTTCATACTTGGTTTTGGAAGAGGTACAATAATTTTTCTTGATAATATTATGGCAACACGATTCTGTATTTTGAAACTGGCAACACTAACAACATATTCAACCTTAAAAAGACAAACTTAAACATGACAAATTACCAACAATCCTTGAGCAAATATATAACTGCAAATATACAGGAAAACATTAAGAATTCATTGTTTCACAAAAGAGATCTTAATATAGGGAGACTAAGAACGCTACAAGGGCTTTGCTTACGCTTCTAAGGATTCCAATCCCTATAAGATGATAAAAAGCCAAGAAAAAATAGATTCAACTAATAATTTTTATAACTAGAAGTATCAAAATGTGTCACGATTATAAAACAACTTAGCTAATAATACAAGGTCTTTACAAAATAACATTAAAACAAACATGCCCTTTACCGGGTCAGTAGGAAATTTACTTAATAGTCAAATTAATGTCATCGTAATTTTGTCTGCAATTGCTATAAATATACGTGGTCAGTTTTTTGTCATACACTGTCTCAGTTGCCTGAGAACAAAGAAATTGCGTACAGTGTAATAATCTAAGGCTTAAAATTGTACAATTACTAGCAAATTCATTTCTAATCAACAACACCCAATTTGTTGAGAGTTAAAAATATCGAATCAAGCCACAAATTGCAAGGAATGTTGATCACAAATGATTAATTGACATTAAAATGAACATGGGACCGTTTTTTTCGTCCTGCTGAAACTTTTGAAACACTAATTGCTCAAATATAATAAATATTTAATTGATTCGGCCTGTGATTGTGCTGCAAAGCTCGTGAAAGAAGCGGGTGCAGAAATAAATTTGTACTTTCGCTTCTCATAAAATTTTATTTCAAATATAAGTATAGGTTTAGTTGGCCTTCCTAATTGCGTCTGCTACCAAGCGGCTGGCTGTAAAAATAAGAGAAACACAAATTTAATATACTCTAAATACACACAATAAGTATTGAAACTGATTAGAACGCTAGCAGTTTCAAAACTTCATGGTAGTATACAAAACTTGCGTAACAAATACATGTTGCACACACATGTTTCCAGTAACACGAACATGTTGCAGCAACAATGTCGCGCAACTTTTGTGTACATACATACGGTTTAATAAATAAATTATTATTAACATCACGAGATGCCTTTTAGTTACACCATTTTAATGAATACATTTTTAAACTGATTATCCTACATCAAATGAAAACAACTTAATTAGTGTACTGATAGGTCTATAATATTAGATGGTGAGTGGTTAATGCACAGACTGGTTAATTGGTTGCAGGAAATAAGTTGCAGTGTTAAGAGCGGTTATAGAAGGCAGAAGAGAAAATTAATTTAGTTACAGCATTCAAAACAGTTCGCGATTTTTATCTGGCAAAAAATATAGGTACCTACACTGCCTACGCATAAATATGTTTTTAACATGTTTGTCTTTTTTGGCAAAAAAAAGGTGGAAAAACTCTAGACTCGTTGCGTGTATTGCTTTTAATAATATCAAATAATAAAATTAACGTCACAAGTTAATGGAAGTTAGTTACATGTTATAATTTTAACAAATAACAACGCAATAAAAAACAGTCTTCAATTTGTCAAGACTCAAGGGCAGACCTAGGGTTACATCGTTTTCATTCAAACAAACGGCGAGTATTCGCGAAAAATGTTATTTATTTTCGACTTTATTTTAAGCATCCCAATACAGATTTTTGTTTTACTGGGAAAACAGCGCTGAAACGCTTCACCAGGTCTGCACGGACCCTAAGAATCGCGAATATGCTCTAAATTTGAAATTGCCGAACCATAACGTTTTAAGCTTAAGCTTTGATGATTTTCGATGATAGAAAAACTAGAATATTTCCTGCCAGATATTTACAAAGCAGTCTTTTTTTTTTACATTCACTTACCAAACTTGAATTTTGATTTCTATTCCAGCTCTATTCTTGTTTACCTATAAATGAGTGACTTAGTTAGGACAGGAGACAGAACACAAACTAGAGATAGGACACTATAACTATATAGTGTTTTAGATGGTGTTGGTGTGTGAAAAATTGGTACTTCATATTTCAATTAGGGGCAAAAAATACTGTCCTTTGCAACCTTATTGGAACTAATTATGGCTATGTTTATAATTATTTGACGGCCATGGTCATCAAGTCAAGAGAAAAATATTGTTATGTCTTAGGCGATTCGCACACTGCCCCACGCTACGCTGCGGGGTGTGTGGCGATGGAGCCAAGCGTGCGGGTGGCCGGGTGCAGATCTGTATCGTAGCGCAGATTTCCCGCGCACCAACGCGCGGGGTTGCAGTATAGTCATGCGGTGGCCACGCGCAGGGGTGCGTGTTTCCCGCATGTAGTGTTGGACTACGCTTATTTTCTTTTCAAAAACAGATACTTGCAAACAACGTAAGAACACGCACTACCGCGCTACGCTGCGTGATGCGGGGCAGTGTGCCAATCGCCTTACGCCGCGTTTTACGTAGGCGGTTCAAAGCGAACGCGATTCCGAAGCGATACGATGCGGTGCCACGCGATGTGGTGCGAAGCGGCGGATTTGTCCTACGACCGCGCGAACCGCCCGCCGCGCGCCATATCCTCCCATTCGCGATACAATTATAATCGGTTGGACGTTCTTGGATAGAATTAATTAAAATGTCTACTTTTGACATTATTACCAAAAAAAAGACGGCACCGCATCCAGTTCACGCGAAAATATCAAGCCAACTGATCGCGTTCGCTTCGCTTCGCGCCGCGCCGCACCGCACCGCACCCCACGTGCATTTGGTCACGTAGGCCACTTCAATAGCTATCGACTGTTTGTTGATTTCGCGCCGCGCCGCACCGCTTCGCGTTCGCTTCTAGATCGCTCACATAAGACGCCGCGTTACTTAGTTGCAAAACTAGAAAGAGGCAGAATTAACTGTTTCGAATTTTAATAAAGTAAGTACCAGAGTGTTCGTTGGCATTTTCGGAGACTATTATATTCTCAATCTGTAGTGCTATTCTGTAAAAAGTCCCTCTCAATGAATTTAGGTGAATCGAGCTCGAGGTCAGCTGTAATCCCACCTCTAGGGCCTGACAGCTAAGGTAGCATTCCGATATTTACGACCTTTACCTCAAACTCACTTCTTTTAAATTCATCGACGGAGATTTGTACAGAATAATACCGGTTGGTAGTTTAATAATTCTAACTTGAGCTTATATTGTCTTTCTACTTTTCTTGTTTTACTATACACTAAAATATAGCAATATTTTATTTAAAATGGGTGTCCTGCAGTCAGTGCCATCGTTATATTTAGAGAGTATGTAATCGAGATGCCAAGTTCTTTGGGGAAGTCTTTTTTTTTTCTGTGTACGTGCGAAATGTGCCAATTATTTTTTGTTAATAATTCTACCGCAACTATAATTTTAATCCTCTAAGTGATAAAAAAAATCTAAATAATAAAAATAATTCTAATATTTTCATCTGCAAAACTAAGTACTGTACGATTTTATCCGAACTACGAGAAAAATAAAGAAAGAAAATACATACACTGCACTGCAGAGCAATATTGTTATCTTGTCGTGTGAAGTTAATCTTACCTCACAACCTTTTTATTGAGTTGTCTATCTTGTTGCTGGCACCCTGTACAAGATTTTGCACGTTGGCTACGCATAAAAAAAAAGTAATTACTCAAGTCCCACGTAATGAGACACAATTGATTATCTATTGTTCTGTCATACCGGTATGACAGCCGGGCCTTGAGCGGTTAACTTAGTTTTATAAAATTCCGGCCATGTGCGTGCCACGCCTAGACAAGGGTTCCGTCGTCGGGTTGAATAATCACACATTGATTTTGTGGGCGGGATGTATGTGGGGACGTAATGTCAAATGTCTGTTTTCCAACCACAAAATCCTAACTAATATTATAAATGCGAAGGTAAGTTTGCTTGTTTGTTTGTTACCATTCCACGCTTAAACCACTGAACCGATCGTCCATAAATTTTGCATATACGTTATTAGAAGCACAGTAACGAACATAGGGTACTATCATCCCGAAAAAAAGTACTGTTCCCGAGAAATATCATAACGTTTTTATGATGATAGATGGCGCTACATGTCTTTCGAATCATAATTGAATTTTAAATTTAATTTGCGAGCGAAGCCGCGTTCTATAGCTAGTAATTCATAAACCACTAGGAGGGGGCATAACGCTTTTTCCTTGCGTGACGATTTCTACTAATTAACTCCTACTGCAAACCACGTTAAGGGAATCGAATAAAAAACTTTAGTAAAAAAGGAAAGTAATTAAAAAATATTTTTTTCCTCAACACTACATTCGGTGCTAACGCAGATCCTTTTCGTGAATCGTAATACAGTACCTAATTATTGCAGATTCGATTCGTTCTAATGAGTGCTCAGTGTAGTTGGGTGCGGAACCCTATCGGCCGGTTTTGAGAAACGATTTGGAAAATTCTTATTCAAAACTTTGAGACTTATCCTATAAAAACATTAAAATCGGTTTTAAACTTTGATTTTTATATCATCAAAATAACTGAAAAAAAAAAATGAGTAAACGAAATTGCATTTTTTGCTTTCTTTTAACTTTTCAGTGGTGCTTATCTTGGTAATTTTTTAAAAACCTAAAAGTACTACATACATTCTAATTCAATAGGCAACGAAATATAATTAAATGGTGTATTGAAAGGCAGCCTTTACTTACAAGAAAATTGTGTGAAGAATAATATTGAGTAAAATACTAATCTAATAAAAAAAGAAACCGTATTACGTCACAAATTAGCAACACGTATAGCATTTATTGATATATATTATATTATGTATATTGACCATTTATACCCCTCGCCATGCAAAAGCTTGCTAAGCGAAAATGTACTTTGTGTACCTGTTTTAAAGTTCCTTTAATACTTTGTTAAATTTCTGAACAGTTTTATCAATACGTTCGTTGGCAGACTTCAGAATGTCCTCCAAACCTAGAATTTGGGAATTTTATTACAATTTCAAAACTCTTTTGATATGGTTCAATTTTAAAATGGTTTGATTCCAAAACTTGACCCGTAAACGTTTTTTGTATGCAGTGGAACCCTTTGTGTGCGAGTCCGACTCGCACTTGGCCGGTTTTTTATTATTGCTAGTTCGCGTTTAGGACAATATCTCACCTCACTATTACTAACAGTAATCTCGTATTTAGATAATGTTTGAAGAAAAAAACCCTTCCGCAAATATACTATCTTCACTTCATTGCTAATTGAAATATTTTAACACAAGCCACAGAATATGTTAATTACCAAATTGCTTTCCCAATGATTTATTATACATAGTGCCGTTTCAAACATTTCAGATAACTCCCGAATAGAAGCTGAAGGTTTTCCAAGAATAAAAATAAAAATTAGTGCTTTTAAGAATTTACATTCTCATTTCAAAAATTTAAGGTTCAATATTGCAAACTCGTCAAATTCAAGAACTAGTAACTTTTAATGATTCTCAACACGAATTAAAAAAAGTTTTTTTTTGTATTTGATTTTAGAATTCAAACTGGCAACTGCACGTAAGTAGACGACAGATTTATTATGGGAACGAGCCCGCGGCGTATGAAGTTTGTAAGTCTCTAACTATGGTCAAATCTGCATCTTTCTTTTTGTGATTATTTACGTTTTATTATTTTTTTTTTATATTTTTGGGAACCGATAAAGCGTCGTCGCGATAGTCTGTCATGCATAACACGCACAAAATACTAGAAGCAGATCGTTTTGTTTTCGCAGACTACATGGCACCAGTCTGTCGTCTGCGGACATGTAAGGCCAAACGAACGTACCTAATCTTGTGATTGGGAGTCGCGTAATTCAAATTCAACTAAAACTGACAACTCATTTTTCGTTGCTCAATCAGGACATTTGTATGACAAAGAATGCAGCGTAAATTACGCTACTCACAATTCCCAAAATTATGTTCGTTTTTACTCACATTTAGTCCTACAGCTAAAACGCTAAATAGTCCTCGCCTGCGGAGTAAAGGGGTGGCGAGTGGTCGTAGCGTGATACACAAGAGGCGAAATGTGCACTGGACAGTTCTTAAGATATGTGACGTCACAGTGGTATCTAATATTTATTTCCCGCAAGCGAGGACTCAATTAAGCAGTTTAGCCATAATAGGAACACTGCTGGTGGGACTGCTGGTTGATATAAACCAGTTACCTGATTTGTTAGTAAGGACTGCGGTGCAATACTATTTTCTGTTTGCAACAGCATACATAAAGCCGATAGAAACAAAGGGGAACCTATGTTACGAGAACCGTTCTCGTAACAACAAACGTTTTTATTTCTTTCAAAGGGATATTACAGTGTTAAACATGCATAGACAGTACCTACTTACCAGAGTTAGCCACACCGTCGATGCGGCCGTGGTGTTTCTGGTAGTACGGGCGGATGATGTGTTTGTAGATGATCAGCGAGCCGTTGTAGTCGGGCATGTAGCACCAGATGATGAAGATGCACTGCGGATTAATAAATGGTAACAATATAATTAAAATCATCAATACATATATTATAAAATGGTTTGTCCTGAATGACTGACTGACAGATCAACGCACAGCCTGAACCGCTGATCGTATAGACCTAAAACTTGGAGGGTGTGTTCTTTGTATGACGTAGGCATCCAATAAGGATTTCCCGAAATTCTACCCTCGGAAAACATGATTTCTTGGTCCAATTTTTCTGCCGCTGTAGCCGGTTTTCGATATCTACGCGGAAAAAAGCTAGTCTTAAATAAACAAGCGACCCGCCTTTGCACGGGTGAAAATTTCCGATATTTTCAGTGTATTTTCCAAAATCAATCTTTCCATCCAGGAAATCCAGGAAATTACAAACAGAAAAAATATATTTAAATCAGTCCAGCTATTGGTTAGTTTTGCGCTTAGCAACATTGTAGCCACATTCATTTTTTTTAAATATTATTATGTATACCTAGATAGCTAAATAGATAGATACGAAACTTTGAATAGACGAATGTCTGTAACTTAATCACGCCATAACGGCTGACGGAATTAAGATGTAATTTAGATTACAAATAGATTATAGTCTGGAATATCACATTATAAGCTTTCTTCTTCATAGAGGCCAACCTCCGTTTTGGAACGAGCAACTAGCTTCATCTTTCGAACTAACCGACTCCTTGACAATTCAAAAGTGCCTGTAAATGGTCTAATTGAAATAAATGTTTTGACTTTGATTTTGCTTTATACCCTGGAAAAGTACGGTTCCCATGGGACAATACATCAACGCGGACGAAATCGCGGACAAAATCTAGTATTATGTGGATACGTTTCGAATGAATATGACATAACAAGGTTAAAATCGTATACCTACCAGATTTGCTCCACATGTCAACTTAATAAAGAGATGTTAATAGAAGTTGTTGATAACGTTAATGCGATACTAAATACATACGTTAATGACCGTGAACTGGAATGACTACAAACAATGAGTAGCGTTTCGTCCGCAGCTCTTTGTTGCGTTTTATAATATTATTCTATATTTATAACGCTTTTGTTTTGTACACACGCGATGCAATGTGTGGAGTTTCTTGCCCGTTCTTCTCCATACAAAACTACCTTTTGGAATGGGCGATTAGATCATATTATAATTTTTCTTTTCTCTTGTAAATGACGTTCAAAAGTGCCTTTTAATGGTCTAATTGAAATAAATGATTTGACTTTGTGCAGAAAGATGTAGATGAGGTGAACTGAGGCCAGATTCGGTGGGTTGTCGTAATAAGAACCAGTCCTACGTAAATAGTAACTTTTCAGAAGGAAAAATTGATGTATACTCTTTCTTTTTCGTACCCGAAAAGTGTCAAAAATATCCTAATGTACAGCCTCCGCTGTCTCTCATGAACCGAAAATAATAGATAGTGTTGATATTTTCACAGTGTGTCAATACCTCACTGTTCCCACCTACTGCAACTTCTGAAAGCCAGAATCAACAATGGAGACCACCAGAAAAGCGTCGAAGCAATGAAGCTCGACGAGTCCTGGAGAAACGATTCAACTGTCTTGGGTCCCGGACTGTCTTGGCAACGAAATTAATCAGAAAAAAAAATAGCGGAGGAGTATGAAAAACATAATTATATTATCAGTATGTATATCTATAGTCACTATAAAACATGTTTGCCGAAAAAAAAAACCACATACGTTGTATGTGCGTGTGCGCCACATTTCGAAACACAATGTGTGTTTTCCCGCAATCAACGGGTAGCAACCGACAATCCCCTAGATTAATCTGCAAGATGCCTTTCCGAAAAAAACAAACAACAAAATCTGCGCGACTTTTAGCTCGGGTCAATGTTTTATTTTATGCGTTTGTAATTTCACAGAAACACGTCCAAACCGGAATACAACAAAGGTGCTTGGCAGCAGAAATAAGTGTCACATATCAGTCTACAAAACTCGTAGGTCAACAAACTATTACCTACATACGATTCTGGCCAAATGTTTCGACTTTAGTTGGCAACAGAATTATGGACACCTACTAAGATTAGTTTCAATGTTCGTTTCAATTTAGTTGCAGTTTTATCTTGCTGTTGTATGAATGTAGGCGGTATGGAACACGGCGTTAAATATGATTTTAGAGTTCCGTGCCCAAAGGGTGCCATACAGGACCCTGTTAAGACTCCACTGTCCGTCCGTCTGTCACTGTGCATACACTATGGCCACTAAAACAACAAATAATAAAGTGAAAAATTAAAATGGGGGGTTTGCCCACATGACAAAGCGTGTTTTTTTTTTGTATGTATATACTTATGATAACGTAGTTACGTTTACTGGAGCCGAAGTTGGAATCGGAAATGTAATTTCAATCTGAAGTTCCGACTTATCGGAATCGGAATCGAATCTTCGTAACAACTCTAGTACCTAATAGTACTACCTATGTAGGAAGTCTTAAATACTGTACGGCAGCGGTAGTACGGAATCTTTCGTGTGCGACTCCAACTTACATTTGGAAGGTTTTCAGTATTTTGCTGACCTAACTCGCCCACAAATATTTTTATGTCAAGCATGCGATATTGCGTCCATAATTATTCAGAATAGGACTGGCCTTGACTGGGTTTATAATAATCCTAACGAAAATTATAAAAGCGAAAGTAAGTTTGTTTGTTTGTTACCTAACCTAAACCACTGAACTGATCATCCTGAAATTTTGCATAACATACGTTGTTGTCAGGTGCCAAGAAACGGATATAAGGTAAGTACCTTTCATCCCGTATAAAAGAACTGATACCAAGGAAAATCACAATAACGTTCTTATTATGATAGATGGCGCCACGTGTCTTTCGAATCATGATCGAATTACAAATTTAATTTGCGATTGAAGCCGCGGGCGCAATCTAGTTTCATGTAAATGAGATCGTAGATTTCATAGGTACAAATCGTGCCTACCTACTGTACATTAGTTTAATCTATGCTAATATAGGTAATAAAGCTGAATTTTATTTTGTTTGTTAGCTTAAAGCGCAAATCTCTGGAACTAGTCGGACTAGAAAAAATGTTTTTGTAGGTATATGATAGGCAGATTCATGAGGAATAGCACCTACAAGCTAACATCATGCTATGACCAATGGTGAAAGCGAAATCAGATTCAATTCTTTAAATTGCTTGTTCAACAGAAGACTTAAGTCATTTTTATATAGCCTATACTTTTCCTGAAGAATCTGGCTATCATAATATGCCAAAAGATTTTTTGTAATCCGACTGGCACTTCCATAGATTAGCGCGTTTATACAAACAAACAAACAAAAAACACTTTAGCTTTATTATTATGAGCATAGATGTAATAGGTAAAGATTTCAAAGATTTTTTTGTTCAATTGTAAAATCATGAGAGTACATATTTATCTCAACACATCAAAACAATGAACCAATACAAACAGGTATGTTTGTATTGTTCTACCAATTACTCTCGTGCCAAAGTCATTATCACAATATTTATAGCAACACATAAAAAGTTCATTAATCTTCGGTAATGACTAATAATCACAACGGCAATCAGAAAATGATGTAATTAATTTCGTAATAAGTTTGAATCAATCTGTTTTTGGGTTCCGTACGCGAAGGGTGCTAAGGAGACTCTATTACTGAGCCGTCCGTCCGTCTGTCAGCGGGCTGTAACTCATGAAATACAGCCCGGTCCATGAACCTTAATAACTAGAGTAGTTTTTTTTTTTAAAGTATGGAGTTTCTTCCCCGTTCTTCTCCATACGAAACTACCTTTTGGAATGGGCAACTAGATTCAAAATTATAATGTTTCTTTTCTCGCGGAAATTACGTTCAAAAGTGCCTTTTATTGGTATAATTGAAATAAATGTTTTGACTTTGACTTTACAGAATGTGTATTTCTTCCAAGGCTTACTCCTTCGCCACTATACCTACCAACAAATAATAAAAATAAATACTTACAAGAGACCTGCTTTTTTTTGTTTTTGGCTCGATACTGTTATGGTAATACTGTTGTATCTTCTACAATGGTGCGGAACCCTTTGCATGCGAGTCCGACTCGCACTTGACCGGTTATTTTACGTGTGCCCTGACCAGACATTTTATTTATCTTTTTCTAAAATTATTCTTGTTGTCTAATGTAGGTTTAGTTGATATCATATCTGAGTTTTGACTATAGATAAAATTGAATTCAAATTGAGATAGTCAAGTTCCAAATATTTCACAACTGGCTTTCTACCCGCGACTTCGCTCGCGTCATATAGCATGTGAATATAGCGAAGTAACCAAGTCACATATTTTGAATAAGGTGTAGAATTTGTGAAGTGAGGCCTCGTACAGTTAGAAGCTAGAAAGTACATATGAATTGAAAAAGTCACATCGGTATTTGCCCGGTTTCGAACCCGCCTCAACCACTGGACCATCACGACAGTGTATAAACATGCTTTAGAAAAATTAACAAATTAAATTTCTGCGTCAATCCAACACAATACAAAGAAATGTTGTTACCTACACTAAACAATATACACACATGGGAAATAATTAGATAATGCATTGTATTATGCTTCTAAAACCGTCTCAGGTAAACGAGAATGGTCCACTGTGTTTGTAATTGAATCATACCTGATACTTACCTACAATACCTATTCACTTTATAAAGTAACTAGCTATTTTCCGTTACTTCGTCTGTGTGAGTTTTTTTACGGATCCCTAGTTTAATTGGAAATAAAATATAGCCTACTAATTTTTGCTCGCGACTTCGTCCAACTGTATACCGATTATCACAGACGCTGACGAAATTGCGAATAAAAAAATGGCCTATATCATTTCTTGGAGTTTAAAATTAACTCATACCAAATTTCACGAAAGTTTGTTCAGTGGTTTAGTCGTGAAAGCGTAACAGACAGACACACAGAGTTACTTTCGCATTTATGATATTAAGATGGATAGCAGTCAGGGATAACATAGCTATTAAAATAAGGAAAGAATTTTCAAAATTGGACCAGTGGACCCAGAAAGTAGCACATTCAAACAAAAACCTCAAGCAAACTCTTCAGCGGTATAATATTGGTCAATCAATTACCTACCTACAATTTTCTAAACTAACAATTCCTACTAATAAAACATTGAACTTTGTACTGTAGTCTGTCATTGAAGAATGATGATTCAGAAATTATTAACCTCGCTGCAAGTTTTCATAAACATTGCACTATCTGCTGTAAGAGTACATGACAGCTAACTTATTATCACTTACTGTGCATTTGTTAGTTATTGAACTTGATGTCCTATTTATAGAATGACCTTATCTGTTGTTATTTCAAACCAATTACAGTATTATTAAGGCTCAGAATTGACCATCATGATTAGTCCGACATATTTTGCATGACTTGCAATTTAGCCTCATGACAAATAGATGAATAGATCACCTTATGAAATCCAAAAAGATGTTGTGAAATAACATGACTGCACCTGTTGTGTTTCTACAAAAAAACGCAACGGGCTATGGGTTAGGCGTAGCGAATGTTCGCCTGCAGTCAAAGGGTTAAGAGATAAAGATTTTGAGACAACAAACAGTCACGTTCAGATCATTCCTATTGTTATTCCAAGGGAAAGTTAGTATGAAAAAAGTTCCACAGAGTATAATGGTTATACTTATTATAATTTTAGAATTAACAAGCCTTGCATCTATCTATAGTTGTTTCTTGAAAGAAAATCAACTGTGACTCTTAATTAATACCATAATTATGTGAGAGAGACACCACAATTCTACCAATATAACATAGGTAAGGATGGACAACAATGCTTTAAGGTAAATACTGCGGCATCTTATGTGGTTGTTATAGAAGTGATTGTACAACAAAAAGGTATAATGGTATAGGTAGGTAATATAAATGTATTATTATTATATTTTAATCTTGGAAATTTTCCATAACTGTGCACCTACTATGTTTTGTTTCTGCATCACCCTAAGGTAGACTGGTAGAAAATGCCCAGGGCATTAAGTCTGCCTTTGTACAATGTATTTTTTTACATATGCATAAAGTTTAATAAATAAAATATAGTCTGATGTCCTGGCTACTATATTATGATAGACTATCAAACACTGGAGATTGTTCAGAAATTATTAGACATTGAATAAAATTAATGTGATAAATTGTAAAGGATGCATAGACAGACAGCTGTGATTGGTTGTTGACAATTCGGTCAATCAATCACAATAGCTTACATACATACACTGTGTTTTGTTACATACATTTTTCATTTGAAAAAATCAGAAAGCCAATTTCTACTAACTAAATGACATTCAAATTCAAGTCCATCTGCAGACTCACTGTCAATTAGGCCAATTCTTGTACCTAAAAAAAATCAATTTCTAATAAGTATCTCATCTCAGTGACAATCAATGTAAATAACTTGTCAAACATGTACGCAAATTAGACATATTTTTGTCAAATTGAGACTGGGATTAGAAAGTGATTCCCTATTTTTAAATCTATGAGGAGTTCCCCCATTAGGGGTAAGTCAATTATAGCATGTGTGGCAATCAATGAAAAGTAAGTTATATCCACACATTATACTAACTTTTAACCTAATTACTGGTCAAAAACTGGTTCAACTATCAACTTAATTAAACTAACCAAGGCACTTTCCATTATAACATAATTAGGCCAGTCGCTAATAACGTTACCTACTAATGATAGATAACAGTAAAAAACATTTTAAGGTGATTTTTACTGGCTTTGACTTTGAACTATAGAAGCCTTATCTTGTACTGTAATCTGATGATATATTATGATACCTGTGTGCTGCTATCTTGGTAAGATTATACTGTCTGGAAATTTAGCTAAGATGCATTTCATGTAGTTCCTTGCCATGTTTCAATGATAAGAAACGCATGTACCTACCTTTAACTCTCTCTGGAGTTGAAATGATAACAACCACAATGTTTTCATTTGCCCATCTCTAAAGTACTTGTGAAACATTACGAGTAGATAACAGAAAAAAGATAATTTATCTCAAATGCGTACTTTTTGAGTCATGCTGAGTTCAAATTGTGAAAGGCATTTGTAAGCAATTACGAAAGTAGGTAAGGCACGTTTTTATGCAGTACATAATAATATCTGTATTATAACCATTTGCGCTAATGAGCGGAATATTCATGACAATGACTGTAACTTACTATGTCGTAACTACAACACTCGTTTCAAAGCATGCTACGTACCATATGGAGATAGTTTCACTAACCTTAAGTAGCCAATAGAGCGGGAACCAGCCAACGATGAAGTCAGAGAAGAACTCGACCAGAGAGAAGCATGCGTACACTGTCCAGTAAGTCAGCCATTTAGTGTCATCGTCCTTCTGTGGCGATTCCAGAGCCTTCATTGACATATACGCCGGATAAACGAAACCGATAGAGTTGCAAATCAATTGAGCTCCGGCTCCGAACACTAAATATAAACCAGTGAAGACCACCAAACCTGCACAACACAAAATAAAACGTCAAAACTTCTGCTAAAGATATAAATAAACGTGAAATAAAAACGAACGTACCGCCGAAGAGGTACAATCGCTGGACGCCGGTTTTTTGTTCAGCAATATCTAAATAATGCGACCATGGGAAGTTTTTGTCGTGGAGAGCGCGATCCACACTTTCTCTATATTCTTTTAACATCGCCATTGTGCTTGTAGAACTTATTATATTTTACAGATTTATTGGAATTATAAATTGGCACTGTCGCAATCTACAACCACGGCTCGTTGACAAGATAATGACAGAAAAATAATGGCGGAAGGCGGATCTTATTTTTTTAATAGTGTTACCAAGTAATAGTTTTAAATTACCCCGGCAATGTCAAATGATTTTCTGTGAAAATATTTTTTTATAGAATGGTTTCCCACTAAGTTAAAATCTATTTTGCAAAAGAAATATTATTATATTCTTATTAGTGTTTTTAAGAAATAAAAATAAAAATGGTTACTTGAAAAGAACAAGAATTAGTTTGCTAGAATTTATTCATAACTAGCACTATTTATTGACTTTCACTGCTTCCTTATATTTAAATTTATTATTTTGTATGTTTAGCTATTCTGAGCTGTGCTGAATGTAGCAATAGGACAATACCTATGTTATTTTATACTATAGAACGTGAACTCTGCAAGCGGTATGATTGGCTTATATTTTATACTTTTTTATAAGAACGCTCTCCGCCCCCGTATAAAGGGTAGTTTCATAGCTTTATAAGAATAATTATTTTACGTGTCACTTTCAAGTTTCTAAACCTAAAGGCATATGATTTTTCATACAAACCAATTCCTTTTTCACCCAGAATAATATGTCCACCCAGGTAGTTAAAATTATGTCAATTTCAAACATGAACATTGCATTAATTATGCTATAATTAAATTGACAACTTTAAACAGCTTAAAGCGGAACTACCATGTTTGATTTATTCAACGCCCATCTTAATTATTATTACCCTTAAAACCGGGAAATAATTTCTGCTTTGAAAATAATTGTTGCTAGAGTAAAATATACGAAAAGAAGCCATGAAGTTCCTCCACGCAATAATGAAATTAAATGTCACTAAATAAAGTTTTTATGAATAGAATAAAATTTAACCACTGATTCTTACTTGATTTAATGCTGATCATGCATGATGTAATAAACTTGAAATAACCTACGCTTAAGTGTTTTATTGTTAACATCCTGTTATGTTCACAATAAAACACACAAGTTGACAGGTATATATCTGTAGGCCTATCAATGAAACACTCTAGCAGCGCTGCTCGTCAAGGAAGATGTGAATAATCTGTCAAATCCCGTACATTCCACATTAGTTTCCTATTTAGACGCGTCTAAATAAGATCCATGTCGGACTGTTAAAATAATCATCTCACTCATTTTAAAATGAACTAATTAAGTATAATTTATTTATGTACCTATATTATTATTATTCACTGGTCAGTTTATTCTTCAGTACTACTCCGAACCTAGTTTGTAGAAGGGCTGCCATCCGTCTGGGATTCAACGGATTTATTCTAGTTTAAAAGGCGTAATAAGCTTTACCGCCCATTTGGGATTTACTGCAGTTAAGTAGAAGGGGAGAGGGGAGAGGGGGGAACTAATGTAGATAAATACGTACAGGACCCGTCTAGTTCAAGTTACGCTGCTGCTAGGTAGAAACTACAATAAATTATTATAGGAAAGGACATTAGGTAAATAAAAGAGGCTGTTATTTTTTTTAATTTCTTTAAAATATGAAAGCGTTAACATTATTATCTTTGTGCTTCATAAAAATAATATTTGTTCGATACGTTGAAATGGACTGGAGGTAATATTTTTTCAAGCTAGCTTAATTATTTTATGACATCTCTGCGTAATATTTAATCATTATTAATAACACAAAGGACTCGGCCAAGGACCAATTGAGTAGTTGACGCCATTAACCAATAATTCCAAGTCATAACTTCTCTAAATAAACACTTTACTTTAGCCCTGAAAACCCTATTAATTTTCAATTTACTGTAAAATTAGATTTTTGATTGCTTCCAAATCAATAAATAGTAGTCAATTGAGTCGGAACAAAATTGACGTGACAGTTGCCTTTAAAAAATATACAGTTTTGACAGGTCATAAAAAGTACGTCAATTGATTGTTGGTGTCACCTACCCTTTAGTAATATTTCACTATACATTGCTAATGTTTATTCAAATCAAGTTGTTCTACATTACTTTCAATTGGCGTTTGTTAATATTTTTAAACCATAATAATGGTACCGTCCACAAAGGAGTTATGTATGCAGCCAGCTTACTACAAATTTGAGTTACTTTGTTTTCCCAAAAAGTTACTTTACGCTTGCGCAGAGCAGACTGATGTTCATTTCTTGGGTGCATTTTCACTCTTTTGTTAACTGTACGAAACCGTTTAATAAATCACTTGAAGTTAATTCTGTCAAAACGAACTTAAGTAGGTACGTCAAACTTCTCACATTTTTCGATCAGTATACTTAAAGTTGGTTTACTTTAACATTATAAGCTAAGTTTGAGACATTACACTGTTATTGCTGGATACTAATGTAACACATTTGGAATATTTTTAAAAGACTGACGTTTGGCTCGGTTTGACAGAACTAATCTTTTGATCTACTACGAGTCCAAAATAAAGTTTACACAAATTTCGGTATCTTGGCCACCCATCTTTAAGTAACTAGGACAAACAAGCAACAACGTAATAATAATAATATTTATAACAAGAATATTATTGTTTATATCACAAATACACTGGTATACAAAATATATTTAGGTAAGTAATGACATGTGCTAGGTGCATGATTGTACCATAGAGATCCGTGCAGGCGTGCATTACACTAGAAATTAAAAAAAAATCTTAACAACTAAAGCCTTTTTCAAACGAGGCTAGTACGTAGCTAGCGATTTACAAATTGTAGATGGAGCCACTGGCTCTGTTGACAGCTGAGTGACGTTGACGCGCTTATCAGCTGTCAGTAACGTCAATAACGAAGCCTGGGTTATAATTATGTTACAGGTTGAATTAAAGCGCATTATAATTGGCATCGTGTATTATAGCTATACCTACCTACTATCCCCGTATTCAAAAGGCATATTTAATAATCAGGAACATGGTATTGAAAAAGCGTATGACTAGTTTAAAACGATTGTCTCTTAATTAGCAGTTGGCGTAAGTCCAAGTATTCAAATAACACGATTAATTAATTACAGATAAAATTAATAATGTCATGGCTATTTAGTTGGGGTTTGTTCACAATTCATGATAAAACTAATATTGTAACTGCCTGCAGTTTTATAAGCTTCAGCTTGTAGTAGTAAGTAGGTACATTTTATAATGACGTAACGATATCATAACTTATTAGAGCATAATGAAGCATTAAGGTTAATGGTTCGAACCGATTGAGCTGAAGCACACACGGGACTTGCGCTCTTACGCTGAGCTTGGCATTGCTGCACAATCCCGTGCGAGCTTCGCCTCAGTGTGAGCCCAGCTTTAGCGTTTTATAATTTGCTGTTACACTTCCATTTTCAGCACATTAGCTAGCACAATTAGCACATAACTTTACCCAAGTATTTGTAACAAATGTTTTCTAAAATAATCTTGGCTAAATTTTGAAAAACTAACTAGGAGTGAGTCATCACAGATTTTTATTTGAAAGAGATATTTTTTGTGCATGATATTGTGCGACAACTTGAGACGAGATAATGGTTGTAACACTTTTTCTTGTTGTGACACAGATAAAATAGAGATTGAATATAGAAACAACAGTTATTAGTGATAATATAACGGTATCTCAAAAGTTTCCAGTCTTTAATAAAATGAGTGATTTGTGTCACTAAAATTTAGTAACTCAACTCGTTTGAACCATTCGACTGACTGTTGACACAGAAGTAAGTTTAAGTAATACAATAAATTCGAGTGACACCAACTTAAGTCCCTCACTCTACTAAAGACTAGAATCGTTTGAACCGGGCTTAACACTAACTAGATTTAGTTTATAAATTGGAATGAGAAACCAGCTAAAGAAAAGCTGAAATATATAGATTTATATTCTTTAGGTAGGTACTCTACTAGAATAAAAGTACAAACATGATTTTCTGCCTAGCTATCCTCTTCAAGTACCTAATTAATGAGATTGGTCTCAGTCTTATTCTATATTAAATCGTGTATGTAGAGGAATGAGCTATGCTATGATTTTATTTTTCATAAAAACCTACTCATGTTTTAAAATATTAACATCAACACAACAATAACATTTCTTACAAAAATGGCGTCATTAAAAAATCCTATCTACGTGTTAATATAATAATCTATTGGATTTTATACAAATTGGGACTTAAATGCAACATCTATAGAGGAATTTGGAGCTCTGTTTTTATTAAAATTTCTTAAATTTAATCCGATAGCTCCCTTTACTTACATAGGTAAATATTATCCTTCTGTAATACATTAAGCATACTGCCAATCTACTTGGGTATACTCAGCTATGCTATAGCGCTAAGTAGATTGCCAGTTTGGATGAAAAACCACACGAAACCACGTTTTTTTCACTTTCATGTGTTCACTTTATAACAGTCTACCGGCAATGTCTACTTTTTGGGCAGTCGTGTAAAAATATGACCAAACAAACAACGCTTGGCAAAAAAGTGTAGAAATGAATAGCGGCGCCACAATCGCCAATTTATCCTCTTCCTTATTTGACAGCTAACGGAGTGTTGCCAGGAAGAAAATGGATTGTTTCTACTACATTTTTTTGCCAAACAGTTTTTTCAAATATCGAGACGTGTGGTTACGTACTTTACACATGGCTTTTCAGTTTTGTACATATCTAAATAGAATCCAACTAGCATATTCTAGCTAAGAGTAAGTATTATGGAAAACAATGGAAGAAATATTTACCTAAATCGATATAATATTATTGCAGTATTCATTGTATAATGAATATTGCATAAGAACTCACAATATTTGGTGTCATAATAATTATTTTATATAAAACAACATGTTTATTTGCCGTTAACAGATCTTTTTAAATCACAGACTTTTCCTAAAATAAGAAAATGTTCAGAGAATAAAGTAATATTTGTTTTACAAACTGCAATAACTAGATCTAGATAATAATATAAATTTTAAGAAGCCAATCAAAAATAATAATTTGTTAATTTTGGCAACACAGTATTTTCAAAACAAAAGTACAGCTTGACAGCCTTGGTTGCTAAAAATATGTTGCCAGTAAAGAAAACAGTTCAATATCTAAACATATTTTTTGCCAAGCTGTAAATATAATTTCAACAACAATCAATAAACTTCCTACACATCTGTTTCGATACATCGACAATCTCTTGACAAAGTATCATTGCTTATCCCTATAGAATAAGCGGTATGATACTACTAAACAATTTACTACGATATTTTTCTCTCTGTTTAGTCATTAAGATGCTCTTACGAACGCTTACGACGACCACGTCACTCGATTGAGATTATTTGCGGTATAGGGATCTAATAGATCAGGGGTCACCAGCTAGTTTTATTGGAGGTTAGTATTTAAAAATTATGAGTATGTCCGCTTCGTGATAACAAACGAAATACATAATAAAATTTATACTAAGGAAGACTAGTCTAAACTAAAATGCCACAAGTTTTTATTTTGTTATTCACATATATTTTGACATTTTCAATAAAAGTTTTAGGTATGAAGTTTACTTTTATTCTTATGGTCCGTACAATATAACGGCGGCGGCAGTTCACCGGTTCGCCATTTGGTGACCCCTGTATACCGTAGTTTTTATTATTATACCTAGTTTATGTAGTAAACTCGTAATGCCGTTTTATGGTTCCATTTCTTGTCCATAACGTAATTTAATAGCTTTTGTAAGAGCATCTATATATACTTCTTGCGAACTGGCCGTCGACAATTCGGCTTGCCAAGTTCGCGTCAATAACCAACTAGGTATCTACATGTCCTTATTGCCAAGATTTTTTACGTAGTGTCGGACCCTTTTCCGGATCGCGATCGGAGAATGTTACGAGGGTTTGTGCTTCTTTCTCGCGTCTCTTCGGTGTTCGTTTGCAGGGTGGGGCTTCAGTTCTCTGCAGTCCAACTGGAAAATAAATTAACGTGTTAATTTGTGGGGATTATTACATTAATAATTTGATATTTAAATGTTGGCAGTTTCTTACAATTTATGCTGGCAACATTATTTTGAATTTTGAACTCTTTAGGGTAAAATACGGTTACCATAAAGAGTTTAAAATTCAAAATAATGTTGCCAGCATAAATTGGAAGAAACTCCCAAAATAAGGTTGCGTGCCGGGGTGCGGAAAAATGCTCTGAGCGCCCCCGTGCCACGGCAAAAGGTAATTGGAGGAACACCGTGGGGTTTCAGTCGGTAAGAGTCCAAAACACCCCTCCGCCTTCCCCGAGGTGGAGGCAGTCCATGAGGATTTCCCCACGAGAAAAAACAAGGGTAAAATAAGGTTAAGGTAACGTTTTTATTTGTAAGAATCTATTTTGGAATTGTATTATTATTGATATTGAAAGATATTTTTAGATAAATCTCGCTAAACATACCTACATTAAGGATAATGTACGTTTTTCCGTGGACTGACAATCACGGGACTATTTTAGATAATAAGTAGCCATATTGTTTGATTGCTAGAAGTTTCTTTAATATCTGCAACTTACCAAAGTTTCATCGTCCGGTACCCTAGATAATAAATCTAGTACTTCATTATTGGGTATTGAGTGCGGCCGAAGTATTTTTCTTGTAAACTTATTTATACCTGGAACAAAATAACGACTTTGTTTTAAACACAGCTATTTAAAAAAACGTTCGCCTGCTACTTCGTCCACATCAAATATATATTATTTATTCCACGGCAACCATACATTTTCGGGGATAAAATGTACTTAGCTGTGCTGTTCCAGACTATAATCTATCTCTGAGCCAAATTTCATCTGATTGAGGGACAAACATCCAGCCACTTAAACTTTGTCATCTTCTATACAATAGAAATGAATGGCTAAATGTGTTGCTAAGCGCAAAACTCCAAAACGGCTGGACTGATTTGGCTGATTCTTTTTCGCTACATTCGGAATTTTCTGGACATGCTTCATATGGAAGATTTTTTTTAGGAAAATCAACCAGAAATGTCCAGGGCGGTCCGTTAGTTTATAATAGATACCAGAAAATTTGTTTTATTTTGATTTTTTTTATACCTTACAAATCTTTAATTTGCCTTGCATTGGGTATTAGAACGCTAGTAGAGAGAAAATCGTCCAAATAAAATTAGTTATTGTTCAACTTACCCCACGCCATTAGCAAATACCTCAAAGGTATCACGTATAACACCATCATGGCTCCAAATAACATTATAATAGCTAAATAACTTAGATATGGCACTGTGAAGTTCGTCAGGCTGAAAATAAAATGACAAAAATTATTAAATAATGGTGGAATAAAGAATCTCACATACATACATACATACATACACACATTAACCCTAAACACATAACACTCCTTTTTTTGGGGCAGTCGTGTAAATATAAGTAGGAAGGACTGCTTCGTTGGTCTAGTGGTCGCAAGCGCGACTGCAGTGCATGAGGTCTTGGGTTCGAATCCCAGGTCGGGCAAAGTGTTATTGGGTTTTTCCATCAGGAATTTCTCAGTAGCAGCCTCGGAGTCTGGATTTGTGCCCGGTTGATGGCAATAGGCTCGCCCCCTATTACATGGGACTAAAAACATAACTGGCGAAATGTGGGTGTACTAATGTGTACACTTCTGCCTAACCCTTCGGGGATTACAGGCGTGATGTTATGTTTTTATATAAGTAGGAAGGTAGTAAATTGACGAAAATGACCATAAAGTTTAGAAAAGGCTAGGCAGTTGACGCGGGAAAGTACTTTTTTGTATTAGACATTGCCACATTCCTTCCCATATCTCTTGTATCGCCGGAACAACTATCTCTAGTCTGTAGGCCTTACAAATATTTGTTCCGTGCGGTAATCGAACACCGCGCAGTACCTACACAGTCGCTTGGCCGCTGCGTCAACCATGTCGTCTGACTTGCTAAGAATTAGGCACCATTAACCAATGATTCTAAGACAGACAGACTCTTAAAAAAATCACTTTATTTTAGTCCCAAAAACCCGATAAACCAATTATATGACAAATTCAATTTTTAGTGGCTTTGAAGTCAACAAATAGATAGTCAATTGACTTGGTAATAGAAGTGACGTCACAGTTTAGTATTGCCATTCAAAATCTATGGAGGTTTATAAGATAAGTGTTACGTACTTTTTAACCGACTCTCCTAAAGTGGCGACGTAACCGATCGCATTCTGTACAGTTTGTGTCACTTCTTGTATCGCTTGCAACCTCTCCTTCAGAGATTTCTTCTCCTCCTGTAATAGTAAGGATGTTATTAGGAACTTTTATGGAAGTCTGGCAGGGCGCTCCGTTACAAAGGAAAGGTAGGTACTTATAGTTTCATAAAAAAAAATGATTTTATAACCAATCAGGGTTAGGATGTGAGGTTTACTTTTTTGACTTTGAAACGTTGATAATTATATTATCTCACGGAAACCATGAATAAACTAATTAAAAAAAAGACGGTTTGCACTCCGGGAGTGCCGGCAGAAGTGAAAACTTGATTATTAACGTTGAGCATGTTTGATATTTTGGAATGGTTAGGGAATAATTTTGCACCAATTGCTTTATCAGTATAAAAGTACTATCATTTATGTGGTAGAATACAATATTCATTTATTGCGCTATCGTACACAAACATGACAATTTATATTACATTAAAAATTTAACACTTTAAAACTATTACAATTATTTACATTAAAAAGTTATACACGAACATTCATACACTTTCGCCGCGCCGTAGAGAGGGGATAGCTGTCTACTCTCCATCCGTCTTACGCTTTTTCGATCAGGTCACGTGTCCTGACGCGAGTTTAAGATTTTATACCCATTACAGAAAAAGTGCTCAACGCCGCTAAAGAAGTTTTCACTTCAAAAATATATTTTTACGAACAAATTTGTAATTATTACAATATCGAGTATTGGACATTGTGTACAGTGGTCATCAAAACTAAAGGTGTTTGCAAAATTTCAGCTCATTCGGATACCAACAAATTGACGAAAAATGGTTTCCAAATTTTAAAAGAACAACTTTCTTACATACGAACTGTGCATGCTAAATAAAGGCTTATAAAAAGTGATAAATGTGCAATTTGTATCACAATGCCGTTCATAACAATGCAATATATTAATGATGACACAGAGCTGGTTTGGTAATGGAGCCGGAAAGTAGTCATTGGAACTTAATCAAATCTTATAAGATAAAGACCCACTTCCCGGTGTTCAATTGAAATGGTATTTTGAATACATCACAATGCATGACAACGCAATATAAAACCTCTTTTAAAATAAAAATTGAAAGGACAAATTCATTCTTAGAACTAATGTCGTCATCTTGAAGTACAAATTATCACTAAGCAAAGTCATGCATGTTTTCTACGAAGGTAGGTATATTCATTAAGTTACTAACATAATTATCTACCTTGTCTACTTCATCTTCATCATCTTCTTCAGCCAACAGATCTTCATCGTCAACTGGTACTAACAAAGGGTTGCCTCCTGTAATGAGAAGATAATCTTGCATTTGATGTCTCGTAAGGGATGATTCTCATTAGAGCGTGCCGTGCCCGGGCCGGGGCTTGGACGAGCCGACGTGGTATTGAAGTGCGTCGAGAGTACCCGGACGGGACACGGATAATGCACTGTGTAATATAAATTGATTCATACAAAATATATGTAACAGATTTAAAACCGTGCCCCGTCCGTGCCCCGCCCGGGCCCCGCCCGCTCTAATGAGAATCATCCCTAAGTGTTACTTTAAGGTGCAATTCCAAGATGGACCGCAGGCCGCAAACTGCAGCTGCAGGTTCAAGCGACACTACTGGTTTCTATAGAAGCAACCGCGACTGCAGGCAGCACTGCGGGAGACCGCAGCCGCTAGCCTTATTGTCGCCTGTGGTTGCAGTCTGCAGCCCATCTCGGAATTGTACCTTTAACCTTCTGTCAATTTACACTGAATAAAGTAATGTCATGATGTAGCGTCAGTGCAGCACTGGTATTCTCACAAATAACAGAAAGAGACAGAGAAAAACAGAAAGAGAGGGAAGGTCGTCTGACGACACACATGACGATTTCTGCCAGTTACCTCCTCCTGCAAGCCAAGTTAAGAAACTTCGTTCCATAAATCTTGCTTCGTTTTAGGTGAAGTGAATTTCAGGTGAGCTGATCTCACCTGATGCTTGGTATTGACAGCTAACCTAAAGCTTACTTCACCTACATTCATGGAGGGAATAATAGACAAGCACTGCAAGACACTACACAATCATTTTTTGATAAACGTGTCTATGTAAATGCATATTTATTAGTGTAATGTCCTAGAAATTATACAAAAAACTAAAAGCGACACGGACGGTTTTAACAGAAACGTCGTTATTTAGTACAGACAGCAAAGAAGATATGTGGAAAGGCAAGTGAGTGATGTAATACTAACTGTCGATGAAATAACTTTTTAAACTGGTCTTGTTCACGCTCAACTTTGTCAAAATGTTAAGTATTGATGTTCGCTGCCTTTGTACTTGTCTGTTTTGTTGACTGTACCTATTTGTGAAGCTACATGTTACTAGGTACTATTTATAAATTATGTCTTTGTATAGTAATGTTTCCAAGTGGTGTACTATGACGTCATTTGAATCGTTTATTATGGACATAATTATGGCCATAATTAGAAATGAATGGTTGTAAGTATTTAATTATCAGAAGGATTGGGTTAAAATTATCTAATTTACAGTATTTTAATTTTTGGGTTATATTTTACTGTCGTAATGATGTAAGGCTACACAGTTTAAAAAAAAAAACAATTTTAAAAAGTAATCCCAACTCAACCTACTGTTGAGATTGTTAGTTTTAACTAATTTAATATGACAACGTATTGAACGCTCGTTTATTGAGTATTTGACACCATTAATCATTAATTCCAAGACACCATTACTTAAAAAACACTTCATTTTAGACCGGAAATCCCAATTATTTTTCAATTAAATGTAAAATTAGATTTTTGATTGCGTTGAAATCAATAAATAGTTAGTCAATTGAGTTGGCAAAAATTTGACGTAACATTTAACTTTTGCTTTACAAATCTATGGGAGAATCGCGTTTTGACAGGTCATAAAAAGTATGTCAGATGATTTGTGGTCTTAAATACCCAATTATACACCCCATGTAGAAACACAAGACATACAGACGACACTAAAAGCATGCACAACATCAACAAACTTACTAAGAAATAAATATGTAAAATAAGCCTTCGGGTCAAATCTGACACATCTCACGAAAGTTTTGAAATTAGCTAAAAATAAAATAAAAAAAGGCAAAATGATAAACACTTGAAGCAGAGAATCATAAAACTACAAAAAATAATAGTCCAATGGATTCTTAGGCCCGGATTCCACCAAAGCGGAGAGGAGAAGATATGTCTCGTAATCAACCAATAGGATACTGTGTTGTGTTGAAGTTAAGCGGTGTAATGTGAAAATTACGCAAGCCGATTGGTTATACGAGACATCTTTTCTCGTCTCCGCTTTGGTGGAGACCAGGCCTTAAGATGAGATACAATCTTTGGATCTGACAGCAATCAGAATTCATTTGCAGACGACGAAAGCTATGAAACGTCGTCAATATATGTAGTTGTCTGTGATGTGCCATATTATTATTGGTCGGACACGTTCAAATAAAGAACAGGATCACGCACAAAACAAAAGACTATGTCCCTTTTCAAAATAAAACCTTATCTTCTAAAAAGAAGCATTTCAATTACTTTAACTTACCAGTAAGCCTGTAAATAAGCCAGGCTCTACCGAAGAACATCAAAATTAGGAATGGCAGCATCCACATCTCGTAGTAGTAGCAGAACGCTAGCCACACTAACAGGCCTAAGAATGAACGTATCCTTGATTCCCATTCGAAACAGTCTCTGAAAAGAAAAAAAAAATGTGTTTAACCGAGATTTTAAATTAGAGGTTTTGTTTTTTGAGATTTCATGGCTTTGGCGATAAGTTTTTCGTGGTGTATGGTTATACATTGTTAAGTAATTCGCAATACTAAATAGACGGGGTCACAGCTGTTGAATCGTTTCTCCGTGACTTTGGTATTTGACAGCCACTGTTGATTTTGGCATTCAGAAGTAGCATGGTTGGGTACGGTTTGGAAAAGTGTGGGCTTTTTCACAAAAAAGAAACGAAAGAAGGGATCCTTTTACACTTTTACTTGAGTACATGGGTTTTTCAATTCCTCTTTTCTATCACGTTAGTAACTTTGGTATTTTTAGTGCTTTGTTACCTAAAATAGTTCTTATTTTGTATTTGTTATAATCTCTTTTTGCTTTTCGCAAAGCGCCTCAGTATGTACTTACTGTAAAATTTTCCCAACTTCTATAAACCACATGATGATTGCCTTCAGCCTCATCACGTTCCTTATAAACAGCTGTCTCTTGAACTTTGCTTCCTGGTGCATGTACTTTGGTTCTTTTGGATTCACTGCTCTTATGGCTGCTTTTAGCTGTAACAATATTTGTTGATATTTTATCAATGCTTTTGTTTATGTATGACGAGACGTTGCGAATTATTATATATATTGTATTTGGATAAAAGGGATCTGATTTAGCTGGTTTTGATGTCTATTAAGTGGGTTTACGCCATACAAACTTAAAGCTACAAAATCTAGGACATTAAACTTATGTATAGTAAACTTAAAATCGCTCTACTTAATAAAGACACACTAATTTCCCATGAACAAAGTAGTAACATAACAGAATTACAATCATTACTACTCTACCGATGGATGTCTATTAAAAAAAAACATAAAATAACAAAAAGACTGTTTAAAAATAAATGTTATCGACTTTTTATAATTTTGTCTCTAAGTCTAAGTCTCTAATTAAATAAGATTTAAAATTTGGAAGGTTGTACGTGGTACCGTGCTGCGTAATAAAACGCTCAGTATGCAAAGGTCAAACCATATTGTGTATCTAAAAGTAGTTGCGACTTACCGGGTTCCATATGACCAATATCTCCAAGAGTATCTGAGGATAGTTCCCTTTCGCCCGCGCCCTCATCTTCTTGTCCTTTAGAGCGTACCATCGCTTTTCACCATTTCTTACGCTAAGCAGTGGAATGGCCAGTTTGCCGAGGAACTCCACTTTATGGTCGTGATCTTCATCGTATACAGTTAACTCTAGTATTGAAGTGATATCCTTTATTGTGCTGAAAGATCGAAATTGTTAGAAATGCCAAGTCTAAACAAACATTGAAATAGCTTTTTTTTAGGTCGTAAAAATCATCTAACGACTCCTTCCGCCCTGGGTGGGGCGGAAGGGACTGTCAGACTTTTACTGACTAAAAAACCACCCTGTTCCTTCTGTTGCCCTTTACGTTCCGGGGCGTTGGCCCCGTTGGGGGCCCCGTCCCTGTGCTGACAGCTCTTTGAGGCGTGCGCGAACAGAACGCGCCATCGACCCGGGCTTGGTCCTTGATCGGACGGCGAGCTACCCATTACTCGCCGTCCGCAAGCCCGAAACATTGAAATAGCTTGGATTGTAAATTGCAAGTGCTGTCACTATCACTTTTTTCTTTAGTCTCTATTTATATCTATCCCGAAACCACACCTGAGGCCATAATTATGGTCTAGTGATCACACTGTACCTACTATGACATCACTGTTATATGATCTAATTTAATACAGCTGCAGAGTTTTCGTTTCTTTGTTTAAACCACCGGATGGTAGCCATTGTAGATATATGATAGCCAGATTTATGAGGAATGTGTGCTATATGACATCACGCCACAAATCAGGGGAGTGGAACACTAACCAAGGACGTAACTTAACGCGGCTAAAAAAACACACGTAATCGCATCGTAATAATGTATGCAGTTGGATTATAGACACCAAGATGCATTCCACCACAAAACTTGTTGCAGTTCAAATGCTCAACATTGGCAATTTGCTATTATACAGAAGTTAAAGCTCTAAAGCATTCTGAATACAATACAATATGCAGCGAATTCCCAAGACCAGATTAACTTTAGAACCGTCTCAAGTACTAGTTGATAAACTTTCGTCTGAAGTACGTTTACTTACAAAGTGAATATCTTCATCCAGTTCGGTGTTAGCGTTTTGTATTCAGTGTGCGTTTGTAATCTTGCGTTACCAAGTTCTAGGACACAGAATGGGTCAGACTTGCCTCCTAAATCTGCTGCTGCGAGGCCTTTAGCACCATACACTTTGACGCAAAGCCAACCAACCCCGCTTGAATGTTCGTTCATATTGTACCATGTCTGAAATATAGAAGCAATATTACTTCTTATAAGCTAAGTCTATCGTCGCCGTCTATAAAAAGCTGATTTGTATTCTCATCTCGTTTAATATGTTTATTATCTACATTTATATTTTCTTTGGTTCAAGATTTAGTAGTTCCATAAGCATTACTTTTTACTTGACTATAAGGTTCTTTATTGTCTGGCTACGATAAATCATGACTTACGTATCGTCTTTCAATAATCTCGCGATCTCTAGGATTTTCCTTATAACTGCTGAGGTCCGTAATAGTTTCCGATTGTGTTGTCCCACTGATGGTCAGTAGTAAAAATATTTGTCCATTTCCATCCTCTAGATCTTTCCAAATGTTATGTGTTTTCTCTCTCTCTAATCTTGATAAGTCTATTGCACACCTGTAAAGTAATATTGGTATAAAAGATCTATTACTATTATGGTGGTTTTAAACCGGCGAGGCGAGAATTTAAATCACGCTGACTCTTTAACACTGGAAAATATACGGCATCCACCAGCACTAACACTTGTGCGTGATTCATGTATCCACTTTGCCAAGCACTAAATGCTCTATCTGTCCAGCAATATAGTTCAATGTCGTACAAACAAATATTTCATATCTTGCCTCGCACATACAAAGACTTTTTACACTAAATTGGCGAGATATGAATTGAAATATTTGTTCGTATAACATTGAACTATATTGCTGCACAAATAGAGTATTTATTACTTATAAAAACAATTCTCGCCCATCTAATCCATTTCTCGCCTCGCCGCTGTGAAACCACTTTTATAATAAACGTTAAAATTTCCTTAGTAAGGTATTATCAACACATTCAACTAAAGAACATTGACCTACCCCAAAAATAGACCAATGCAAATTAATTGGTCCTAGAATAAATTAATTGTGATAACACTACACAGTTTTCAGCAGTTATTAGGTGGGTACTAACAGATAATTGCCCAGTATGATAATTTTATGGCTGTTAATATGGTGGCCGTTGCAAAATTAGAAGTCAAAACAGTTTAGGAGGCTTTTATCTATACAAATAAAATAAAACTGAAGAGATTTTTTGTGTATGTTTGTCTAATCGCGATAATTTCGAGGATAACCGTCTGATTTGAAAAATATGATGGCCAGATTCATGAGGAATAGTGTATATAGGCTATATAACATCACGCTAAGACCCACGGGAGTAGAGCAGTTACCAAAGACGCGACTTAACATGGGTGAAAAGAACCACGCGTACCTACTCGGGAGCAGAAGCTAAGTAAGACATATCTTCTTCCTTATCGTGTGGGCAGTAAGGTCTTACGACCCCGCACACCCTAGTGTCTGAGTTTCTAAACCTCCTCAAGGGCCTCTGACATGTTTGAATGGGACAGTAATAGGCTGGTATAAATCCAGGTTTCCTCACGGTTTTGACATATCGAGTTGTTGTCATATGTGAGGATACGAATGTGAAGAGGAGAAATGAAACGCATGAGTGAGACAAAAAGAGTAATGAATATGCATCGTGACATCAAAAAACTCTTCCACGTCACTGTCAACTGCTTATCTACCCAAAAGTCTGGCGGCATTTCCACGTTTTGTATATTCTCTAGAATTGTTTTACCTAAACTGTTTGCTACCCTTGCACTATAAACATTTTGTGGATCTGTGCGTTACCCTTATCATGTTACGCCCATTAGGTTCCCTCCAGAATGCCTTAACGGTTATAGCCTTAATTGAAGGGTGATAAAATACCCCAATTTGGGTCAGGTACAGGTAATGTCGAGGGCCTTGTAGTATTATATCAACTGGGTATATTTGTTAGGTGTAGGAATGGATGTCTGTTCATTTCCGGAGACCCTTCGTATTCTAGAAAACTCAGGTAGTCATAAAAATAAGACTGGCTTTCTACTGCCAGACGTAAAGCGAAGAGATTATAACCGGATGCAACTGAAACCCAGTGTCTTCATATTTACATGGAGCCACTGCTTATTTGACCTTCACAACCCAGTAACTGGGTAACACGATACCCCTTGGTGAGACTGGTTGTCAGGCTTCTGACTCCCGGAACGACTGTCAAAGATTTACGAATGACAGATAGTCGATTTGGTATATTAGTGTATCTAAACTAATATTGTAAGAGAAAAGGTTTTTTTAATTTTTGTTTGTTACTGATAAACTCAGAAACGTCTTAACCGATTTTAAAAATTCTATCGCCTTTGGAAAACTACATTATCAGCGAGTAACATATACCTATTTTACTATCAATAAAAAAGGGATCCATACGAAAAATCACGTGGACGAAAGCTAAATATAAATAATTATGATAGTTAGGTACATGCGTTAGGACTGGAAACTTACCTTATTTTGTATAAAATCACTAGTTTAATAATAAGAGTTAAAATATAATATTTGCATCATCAAACTCACCTTCCTATAAAATCATCCTTGGTTTGCTTATCCTTGTCCCACACGGTGACCTCCAGTATTTGTTCCTGGTCGTCGTAGAGGTGCAAGTCAAACTGCTCCAGCCACGACGGATGTAAAGACTTCCATACTACCTTACTCTTATATTTTTCGTTACCTAACCTGTGGGACAAAATCACAAATTAATCTCCTTTCATAAAATGCCTAATTATCATTATTAATGAGCACGTCATCAGCGTCTTGTTTAGCTTTGGAGGGGGGTGTACCTGGGTCAAATTAACTGGAGAAACTATACAGAGGTAAAGGATATCTATTAATGATTCAAGAATATTGTGACCAAGATTTTGTAAAAACTTAATTGAAAAGAGTGTCCGTGGAGTTTCTTGCTCGTTTTTCTACATAGAGGCCTATCTACGTCTTGGAACGAGCACCTAGCTTTTTTTCGGACTAACTGGCCGACTATTGACATTTTAAAAATGACAGTCAATGGTAAGTATAAACAATGACATAGATGCTTTGAATTTGTCTTTCAAGACTATTTCAAGTAACTATGGTTTATTACGGAGTCAATTTTGAAAATAATTTATTTATTATTTATTTAAACTTTATGCAACAAAAAAGTACAAAGGCGGACTTAATGCCTTAGGCATTCTCTACCAGTCAACCAAAGGCCAATAATACTGGCCACTAACCACCATGTTCGTACTCTTTTTAGAAATCAATGTTTTACAATTCATTTACTGTAGGTACTTCTATCTTCTGCATATTCCTTATAAGCAGGAAAATAATTAATTTAATTTTTCCGAAAGCTGAACGAAAAGCAATAAAAGCTCTAATCTTAATTGGAAACTAACATTAATTTATAATATTACGACGTAATATAGTGCTTCATATTAAGGTAACATTAATTATCGCTAGAGTGACATTACAAATTGCTTACTGGAAATTAGTTGTCTGCGAAATTTCGAATTTGCACAAACAAGCGGTGTGTGTTTAAAGTTTCTTGGTAGGTAATGATTATTCTACATTTATTACATTGAAATGAAATTATTACTTTGAAATCTATTCGTAAGTAACTGTTTTTGAGGAGTTAATTAACTATTTTCAACCGACTTAAAAAAGGAGGAGGTTCTCAATTCGCCGGTATGTTTCTTTTTTTTGTATGATTATGAATTGATTTAGTGATTCTTTTTTGTTTGAAAGAGTATTACTTTCAAAAAGGTCCCATAAAAATATTGTCATGATCTGGTGGTGAACTTCGGAGATATGGAACGGAACTCCTTATAGGATCGCTGCAGAACTGTCGAAACAAGTAAAATTGCTTTGTCTATACGTGTAGTCAATGACTGACTGAAGGAAGAGGGGGAGGGGGTACGTCATTCCATAACATAACATAACATCACGCCTGTAATCCCCGAAGGGTTAGGCAGAGGTGTACCCATTAGTACACCCACATTTCGCCAGTTAGGTTTTTATAAGTCCCATGTAATAGGGGGCGAGCCTATTGTCATCAACCGGGCACAAATCCAGACTCCGAAGCTGCTACTGAGAAATTCCTGATGGAAAACTCAATTACACTTTGCCCGACCTGGGAATCGATCCCAAGACCTCATGCACAGCAGTCGCTCTTTGCGACCACTAGACCAACGAGGCAGTCATTCCATTTTACCCCATTTCATTTTCCAATATTAAATATATCGTGTGAAGTATTGTTTAAAAGGGCTTTTTGTAAGGATATTAAACATTCACACACAAGCACTAAAAAGTGACCAATAAAGCTTCTGTTTTTCGTTCCTTTCCTTACCTGATACGTTTATAGCACAGTCAACTTATGGTATGATGTAGGGCAGATTACAAGGTCAAATTTTCAAAGGATGCTTATCAATAGACCTTCAAAAAGGTATACCTTCCGAAAGCATTACTTCCAATTGGTAATAAAAGAGAAGTACGAACGGACGGACGAAAAACCTATTTATAGGTAAACGATGTCTGTATTCAGATGTTTTTCGCTCACGTGTGAGTGAAGACAGACCCAATGTAATACACTCAGAATTACAAATGCATTACCTTTCAGACGAGGGAACGTAAAATGCATAGGTGTTGGCAGTGATGGATTTATAAATATGTAGAAGGTAATGTATCACAGAATGAGGTAAGATTCTTTTGTTTGTGACAAGGTTTATTGTACCTGTATGTAGTGTTTACGTATTTCATAGTGCTAAAAGCTTTTTACGACTTTTGCGCAGTTCATTTCAGATTTAGAGCGTTCCATATGAAAGTATTCTATTCATATTTTGGTCAATAACAAAATAAACTCGATAAAAATTCAGACACTACATACATAACATCACGCCTGTAATCCCCAAAGGGTTAGGCAGAGGTGTACCCATTAGTACACCCACATTTCGCCAGTTATGTTTATAGTCCCATGTAATAGGAGGCGAGCCTATTGTCATCAAACACTAAAACAAAAAAAAAATCAGATACTAATCAAATTCAGACACTAATGTTTAAACTTATGGTAAGTCAGTTTCCCATCAAACTTTTTTTAATTTTTTCGTTGTGTGATTCTCATGGGCTGTCTGCGCTTCAAGGAAGTTGTCGTACTCATACATGCATACACTCACGCCTTTTTTTAATCGTAGGTAGGCAGAAACCACAAAACGCCACCCGCTACGATTCTAAATACTTCTTTCGCCTCGTCCACGTTCATACATCTGGTCATAAAAGTCGAACTTCTACCGACTTAAACCCCACGGTGTTATTACTACCTTTGGCCGGGGCACAGGGGTCGCTCAGAACATTCCTCCGCACCCCAGCAGGTATTGACCCGCCACCATTCCCAGGCGGGTCCCGTCACCCGATGTGGCCGCATGCTGGTAGAACTCTGCAAGTTGTGCTTTCACCTTTACTCACCTAAACTTACAATAAGGATCACTGGACCTGGTATCCAGGTCCATCGCCGGAAGATTCTTAGCCTCCACAAGCACGATGGTGACCACTGAACTCCATATCTGCGCCTTCAGACGTTTGTTCACATCACTCAGCCTTGTGTTCTTCAGTAAATACTGAAAATAAAACGTAACTATTAAAATCTTTCTTTATGTTGTTGTTTTTTTCTTAAAGTGTTTTTCATAGTTCTCAAGTGACTCTTTAAACTTATTCATCTTGCATAATTCGTATCAAGTTTAATTAAAATCAGTTCATTAATTTCCAAAATTTTGGATTTCTAAGTTTATATACGAAATACTGGGCGCCATAATTGCTCATAACTGGAACTAAACAATCCTGTGTTTCCTAAATTATTCTAACAATTGCAGTCTTTACCTAATTCTAGAGACAGCTTTTAGTCTTTCAATTTCAAGAGATCTTAATGGAAAAGGTATAAGTTCAGCACAGTTTTTTTTTTAGTTAGACTTTAAGTGAAACCAAATAAAGCCTCTATTACAATTCCAGGTGTTTATTTTCATTATTATCATGTTTTTTTTCCTCTGTTACAGTTCTATTGAAACCTTGACACACTAAGCAGTGATGGTACAGCAAACACAAAACACCCACATAGCTTTCAGAAAACCATTTAAAACTGTTTACAAAATTAAATGGTTTTGTCTGAAACGCTTACATCTTAGTTAGAGAAACATTTAAGATTTGGAGAAACGGTAACATAAATATTTCATTCGATTGTATATACATTGGCATTCACATAAACATAATATTGTTATTAGTATAAATAAACACACACACACATGATAATAAAATGGTTTTTTAGAGTTACGTAGTCAACAAGGATCCCCTATAGTTTATTACAAGCTTTTATTTAGCTTGCACTGCTCGTATGTAAGTTGTCCTTTCAAAATTTGCAAACCATATTTCAACCATTTGTTGATATCAGATTGAGCTGAAAATTTGCATACACTTTTAGTTCTGATGACAATACAAGGTCAAATACTCAATATTGTAATAATTTTAAATTAAAGCTTGTTTGTAAAAATATTTTTTTTATAAGTTTATAGTAGGTACCTACTTTATTTCCACAAAACGGCATGGCGTGCATACTTTGAAAACAAACACTGAAGGTTTATGTTCGCCAAATTACACATGACACCATGGCTTGTCTGCGCGTAACGACATATAAGTAGTTTAATTTTACCATATCCGTCTATCTGTCTGTTTGTCTGCGGTTTAGAGAGGAAAATTTCATACAAATTCCATTGAAAACCGCAACTACAGTACCCTACATTGGCCTATACGCTCTTGTTTGGTTTGTATAGATTAAGCCTATTAGGAACAAAACTACAAGGAAAAATGCGCTAAATAATCGTACGCGTAATTCTGTAGTACGGGTTAATGTTCCGAAAGTAAGTAAGTAATTAAAAAAATAATTAAAATAACACTCCTTTTTTTGGGGCAGTCGTGTAATAAAATACACGACTGCCAAAATTGCACATATTTGTACTTTGTTTACTCGTTAGTTTTTTTTTTACGACGTTTTTTATTTACAGTGTTATATATTTTTTAAATCTATTTGTCAAATTCTAGACGATAAACATAGACACGGCAAGATTCATTAAAAAAAATTATTGAGACTGGTATTAATTTACGTTTTAAAGTGACCACGCAGGACTCATTTTATTTTTAACTAGCCTATGTTACTCGGAACGATGCCAGGATTGTAACGATACCCCATACATCTAATTCGGTTCAGGCGTTCAAAAGTTATGGTGGAATAAAGAATCTCACATACATACATACATACATTAACTCTGAACACATAACACTCCTTTTTTTGGGGCAGTCGTGTAAAAAAACCGTTTTTTTTGCCACGATCAGCGAAATTACGCCCCCGAAATTCCGCCACGTTTTCCACTAATATTTGTCCCTCGTCTAAGCCAGACCCAAATTAGTCTTATTTAGTGTTACTGCAGACATATAGCGATAAAAATTGCGGTTGTTTTTCCTTGAATTTACTCTGGGAGTCCTAAATTGCGTTCATTATTCTCATAAAAGGTTTCCACAAATTAATGTAAACACAAACGTTTACAAAAAGTCTCATAACCATTAATTTTATAACCACATTGTTTATTTAATTAATTTAATTCAAGATGGTCAATTTTATTGAATAATTATTGTCTACCTTCTTTGTGTAGTGGTCGCAAAGCGCGAGTGCTGAAGATGTCTTGGGTACGATTCCTAGGTCGGGCAAAGTGTTTTAGAGTTTTTCCATCAGGAATTTCTCAGTAGTAACCTCGGAGTCTGAATTGGTGCCCAGTTGTTGGCAATATGTTCGCCCCTTATTACATGAGCTTTAAACATAACTGACAAAATGTGGGTGTGCTAATGGGTACACCTCTGCCTAACCCTTCGGGATTTACAGGCGTGTTGTTGTGTTATGTGAATCAGTTTATTATTCTATTGTTAAAGATACGATCTTTCACAATGAACACAGTGAACATTATTGTAAACGGATGGCAGGATGATTGATGAATCTAGTCTGTTGTGTTGATGCAGTTGGACTAAATTGTTCTGTGTGTCACTGGCATAAATATTATCTTGTATAGGAACCTACCAATATTTTATAGAAGCACAGTTGCTTGTTAAGTTGCTTTTTATATGATATAATTATGATATTTTTTTATTTTAATTAAATTTTATAATAACTGGCGACACGTTTCGCCAGTTATTATAAAATTTTGTTGTACTAATAGGGTACACATCTGCCTAATCCTTCGAGGATTACAGGCGTGATGTTATGTTTATCTTATAATTTAACCTTAAGTCAGTAACTAACTCTAAGTTAGTTCTTATGTGCCCTAGAATAAGATAAGGTACCTACAAAATCATAAACTGACATGTATAAGTACCTATAATAATATTTACGTCTTTTTATGCCAATACAAACGCCTTCATTCGTGCCAAAAAGTCAATAATATAACCACTAATTGACCATCACTCAAGTTAGTATTAATTTATTGTCTTTGCGTTTATTATCGTACCCATAAATCGAATTATGAGCCATATTTTTGACTAGCTTGTGCCCGCGATTTTGTTCACATGAATGTCGATTATAACGCAGTTTAATTTTTTTTGGACGAAAACCTTATTATAATTTTTTCTAAAATATGAGTGGGTAAGTTACTGCAATGATTAAGCCAGTAAAAGTCCCGTCAAAATCGGTCCAGCCGTTCCGTAGATTAGCCGGAACAAACAGCTGTCTGTCAGTCAAATATTTTCCGTCTAAGTATGTAAACATTCATATTTATATTGCAAAAAAATTGTTATTTTGACATTACAAACAGACACTTCAATTTCATTTATTTGTATAGATGACGTTATGACAAATCGATATGGCTAATGTTGGCGCCAAAGAGTCATCAATCATCGTTTTGAAAGCTGTTAATGATCTAAAATATAAAGCGTTATATTTTGTTAATTACATTGTTGGTTATAAGCTTCCTATTAACATTGTATTAATTGCGTATTCTGAAGACAGAGTTCATTGGCTAAATGATCGTTAGGTCCCAAGTCCCAATCAATCTGCCTAGCCTTTTCCCGACTATAATGGGGTCGGCTTCCAGTCTAACCAGATGCAGCTGAATACCAGTACTTTACATGGAGCGACTGCCTATCTGACCTCCACAACCCAGTAACAGGATAATACGATATTTATTTATTTAAACTTTATGCAACAAAGAAGTACAAAGGCGGACTTAATGCCTTAAGCCGGGTACTCATTAGCGAGCTGTAACCGTAACTTATGTGATACGGTAACGAGGTTCTAGTGTGTACGCGAATGAGTACGTTGTAAACGTCGGGTCGCTGCAAGCCGCACGCGTACCGCTTGCAGCAGGTTTGCGAACCACGTACACACTATGTTTTTTGGTTACAGTACATGCAACGGTTACAGTTACAGCTCGATAATGAGTACCCAGCTTTAGGCATTCTCTACCAGTCAACCAAACTGACGAACTGACTGAAGACTGGTTGTCAGACATTCGAGCTTCTAACGACCCGCAACGACAGCCGGGACCAACAATGACAGCCGGGACCAACCGCTTAATGTGCTTTCCGAGGTACGGAACAATGTCAGTGATGTCTAAGATAAACTTTAGAAAGTACATATGAATTGAAAAGTCACGTTGGTACTTGTTCAGATTCGAACCCACAACCTCTTGCATGAGAGGCGGGCACCTCAATCACTGAATCATCTAAATACTAGTATTTACAAGCTTTTATTTAGCTTGCACTGTTCGTATGTATGTAAATAAGTGGTCCTTTCAAAATTTGCAAACCATTCTTCGAAAATTTCATGTTATCCGATTGAACTGATTTTTTTTTTAACACCCTCAATTGTATCACGTTTTTCACTGCTATTTAAGACGCGCTTAAGTACTTAAGTTTTATAAAGATAATAATAAAACGCAACGGAAACCGTCGCCTTAAACTATGTAAGAAGTACTCGAATATTAATCACAGTACTGCTATATCTACACAAGAGAAAATTGCTGCTATAAATAACTTAGGTCAAAAGTTCCTGAAAAAGCTAGAGAACTATTTTTTTTTTGTATAATTTTTTGTTCATGTCATTCTCTGATATCTTCCGTGCCTAATAACCCTATGTAAAACTAAGAAATGCCTGGCCGGTAAATGTCATTAACCTTCTTCGGGACAGAAGACTTCGTAACTAAAAAAACAAATCAAAACCGCATGACTTATAAGGATGAAGTTTAGCATGGAGTTAGATTGCAGTTAGTAGACGTCCGCTAAGATCGAATTTTTCAAAATTCACCCCCTAAGGGGTGGGAAACGGGGTCCGAAGTTTGTATAGAGAAACCTAGGAGTAAACTCGATTACCCGAATTTAACGATAGCAAAGCCGCGGGCTAGTACATCGTTTCCCTGCTGACACTGTTCTGCGTTAACCACTGTGATGTCACATATCCAAAGAACTGTCCTGTGCATATTTCGCCTCTTGTGTATCACGCTACAAGCGTCCGTCGCCCGCACCGCTCCCAGTCCCCGTTCTCGTCCTATGCGGGGGTAGGACGAGACGCAAGCGAGGACTTTATAAGTGGTTTAGCTCCACTTTTTCTACTATACGACTTCACGATTTCAAAAGAAAATACGAATTGCAATTCCGTGAAATCGATTACCTATCTATTCGAATCGTGCCATCATCGTCTGCATAGTGCGGTGAGGTTTGTCGGATACGGTTAGCGGTAGATTCCAATCTTTAGACTGACATTTTCATTTAGTTCCTTGTTTTTGCAGAAATATTATACAGTGTGTTCTTTGGGAAAGATTAAAGCTTGTTGAAAAGATGGTTTAGCTGGTGATTATAAAGCTTTTGTTTCTTATAAAGGTTTCTTATGTTGCTATTTAGCAAACGCCCTATCGTTTGCTAAATAGCAACATGCTAAAACCCATTGACGTTATAATGTTAGAATAACGACATAATATAAAGGAATATTGACCTAAAAATCTGATATAATTTAATAGATTTTTTAATTACAAGTTTCCTTCCGCGATTTTTTAGTTATTATCTCACGGGAAATGATAAGCATTTAAAACTGCCTTCGAATATCAATACAAATCGAAATACGAAAGCGTGGGTAACATCACTAAATTTGCTTTTATGAAACTTGAATTCCAATTTTATTAAAAGTTATTTATATAATATAAAGCGACATTTTGAACAAGTTTGGGTTGATGAATATTGCGTGTTCTAGTTTTTTATGAGACTTGGTAGAAGGGAGCACCGGACAATTTTTAACATGGATTCAGTACATAACAACAGTAGACTACAAAAATAACACAGTTATTATAAATGCAAGGACACAAATAAAACTTACAATCGATTTAAAAATACGACTGTTTACTAAAATATTTTATATCCCTCGGAGTCTGGATTTGTGCCCGGTTGATAGCAATGGGCTCGCCCCTTATTATATGGGACTTAAACATAACTGGCGAACTGTGGGTGTACTAACCTCTGCCTAACCCTTTGGGGATTGCCAGGCGTTATGTTATGTTATATTAGGTATATAATATTACGATTAGTTGGTACCAAGGGCATAATTATAATTATTTTAATAACGTCATTTATACCTATACAATACAGTATGGTAATCCTTTTAAAACATATTTATCCTTATTTTAAAGTTAAAACTAGTATTTTTTAATCTTTTTCCGGTAGATATGACGGGTTTCCCTTGGTTATTAGTTCTCAAAGGAAACACTGACGTCATTTGCTAGGTTAATTTTATATTTTGCAGCACTTTCGATAAGGAATCCCAATTTTTAACCATTTATACCGAATCAATCTGTCTAGTCGTTTCCCAACTGTTTTGGATTCGGCTTCTAGCCTAACCGGATACAGCTGAATAATTTCCTTTAGCATTTTACATGGAGCGAATGAGTATCTGAGGTCCACAACCCAGTAACTGAGTAATACCTACGATACCCCTTGGTAAGACTGGCTGTCAGACTTTCAGGCTCCTGATGTTCGGTAATGACTGTCAAAGATCCACGTAGGAAAGTATATCATAAACATGTATACGGAATAGTTAAATAAAATTGGAGTCTTTTTAGTTCACACAACACAATGTTATCTTCAAAAACACATTTAACACCAATCACCCTGTATTAGTAAGTACATAATATTAGCAAAGCAATCCACATGCTGCCATGACGACACCTCCAAACATGACCATATCCATTGCGTAGTTAAACCAACAAAGAATGAATGAAAGCAAACAAAACACACATGCCGTTAACACCACCGCTAAAAACATTGAATACCCTATGGATTCTATCGCCTTGACTTTTGAGTTTCGGAAAACGGTTGCTGAATTTCTCGATCAAGTCCGTACAGACGAGAAACGGTGTTGGCTGGTCCAAGGCTGTTGTTCCAGGTGGAAGACTGCCAGCTCTAGGGCGAGGCTCTGAAGCTCTGTGATCATAATTCAAAGGTATTTTTGAGCTGGTAGAAGGGAATAAATTTGAAATAGATCCTGCTAGCACGGTTGGAGGAAATAAATTAAAGATTCATGCCAAAAAAGAATGAATAAAATTAAAAGTTAAAAAAGGAAATTGTTTTTTCTTAAGTAGAGGACACGGACTAAGTAATAGGAAAACAAACAAATCACAGAAAGCATAAAAAAGTACAAAACAATTCCTTTGTCAAAAGTTAAAGTGATCCAAACATATTAAAGCCAAACGGAACAATGTAGGTAGGTATCTATAAAGAATCACGTCATAAAAGGACCAAAAACAAAAGTCGATTTAAAAGTTACCTTTCTCTCTCATCGCTGGACGAAAGACACGATAAACAAGACTCGCTGGAGCTATCATTATTCGTATCATCATCGTACGCGAGATTGCACGCTGAACGACTCTTATACAGCACAATGCCTTGTTCAATTTTAATGAAGTTCTCGCAAATATCCTTGGGGTCTTGACTCTCGACCGGTTCATCAATTACGAATGAAGGTATGCTCGAAATTTCTCCGCCATCACTGGAGCTTTTGTCGGCACTTTCGACAGAGTTATCTTCTATAGAACTTCTCTTCTCTTCTGATAAGTGGGATATAAACTTGGATACCTTCGATCGTTCTATTTTATTCTGTACTTGATCTTGCAGTTCGTCCATGCGGTCTTGAAGCTTTCCTTGTAACGTGATAAACCGATTTTTCAATCGGTCCATTTTATTTTCCGTCATTTTTAGATAGGTGTGTCACTTCACTTCAGTTATAAAGTCATTACGTGTTTCCTCTTCCACAGTCACGAAACAACTATTTACGATTAACGAAATTCAATTACGGCAAGCCAAAACTAAAGTTTTAATCAAAACGTTGAGTGAGTGTTAACATAAAGTTGGTTCTAAGAAAATAGTTTAATTTAATTCAACGTTCGTGCGAACTGTTTCTAATCGCGGTAAAGTTTACGTAAATTTAACACAAGAAACATGAAGTTTGGTTGAATTCTCGTGAAGCACTGAAGAACTCACATTTGTTTTAAGGCGGAAAACAATACATAAGTACATATGTATTTTTGGATGTAAACAACAGATGCGAGCTAACGCCATCGCTGTACGTTACAAGAAACATTACTGGGCTGTCGGCGGTCGAATAATAAACATTTAGTTTTTATTGTTAGCATGCTCAAAAACATTATAGTGATGGCAGGCCAAAATCAATACTCAAAGGCCACGATAATTTATTACGACAGTGGATTTATGTATTTATGAAACGAAATTATCTAATGTTTATATTATTACAAAAATTCTTGAAAAAATCCATACTGATGTTAGAAATTCGAAAGTAACTCTGTCTGTCTGTTACGCGTTCACGACAAAACTGCTGAACTGATTTTGATGATATTTGGTGCAGAATAAGTTTAAACCCCAACAAAGGAGATGGGCTACTTTTCATTCAACTTCGACTTTCAACTTCGTCTGCATCCGCGAAAACCAACATTTACATTGACAAAGCCGAGGACAAAAGCTAGTATACCTATAAGTAATCGAATCTATCTATTTTGTATATTATTATTATGAGTTAAAAATACCCAAGGTCGTGTCTGGAATATATCTTATTTATGACGCATTTGAAAATAAAGTATTTGAAACTTCTATCAATAATTTTACAGATAACAAAATGTAAGTAATAAATTTATCTTCAGACGATCCAAAAATAAATGTACACGCTTCAAATGTGAATAAACAAAAAACGGCAACACAAAATTCACGCTTCTAATGAGAATATACAAAAAACGGTAACACAAGTAACGATCGAAACTACACCGGTTTTGATATTTGAAAATGGAAGCGAACGGTCAATGAATAGAGTACCTAGTTACTGAGCCAGAGTCTACAATTTATTGACCAACAATGTGCCATGAGCAAGCGTTACAGCCGGTAAACATCAGCATGACTCATAACACTAATAGACGCTGCATTGCCGGTTGTTTATTGTGACAGAGTAACATAGAATATAATTATACAGAAGCGTCATTTCCATAAAAGATGTATCTTAAATGCCTACACTTTTTGACGTAACGAACTGTCAACAGTCAAAATTGTGTTCTTTATTTAAAAATATCAGTAAAAAATTTATTTCTTATTTTTTCTATTTGTAAAGATTTGTATTTAAAATGACAGTCAGCAGTACTATTCTGTAAACATCATTCTCGGAAAATGTTGGTGAAGGTAGAGCAGTTAAACCTTAGCGATGGGATGAGAGTTCATATTATACTCACTTTACCTAATATTTATCGAGGAAGATTGTTACAGAACCGACTAGCTAGTATTCATATAAAAAAAAAAAAATGATAAGAATAATGTAACCAGGATTTTGTAAAAACTATGAAAAGTGTGTGTCCGTGGAGTTTCTTGCTCGTTCTTCTACATAGAGATTTTTCGACGTTTTGAAACGAGCAATTAGCTTGAACTTTCTGACTAACCGACCGACAAAAGTGCCTATGAATGCTTTGACTTTGACAGAATAGGGTGGCTGGTGATTATTTCAGCAGCTACCCAAGCAGGTAGGAATGTAAAGGAGTATAGCCTCTGGACGGATTTTTTAAATCTATGGCATTTGTAACTGTCCTTGACGAATGATACTGTGAGTTACTAGAGTATGTCTAACATGATAATTATGGCCGTTCAGACAGATTGGCGCTTGATTATAAATTATGATTTTGTACTCTAAATCCAAGAATTAGGATTCTCATTTGTTCAGGAGTTCAGGAGTCTCATTCGTTTGTTTCTTTAAGCTGTATTTGTACTGTTGTAGGGACACATGTAAGTATGTTAGGAAGAGCGCAAGGCAGATAAAAATGTATGTTAGCGAGACGTATTTACGGCTGACAAGTTACTACGCACTGGTCTAAGCGAACGATTATCTTTGGGTCTTTTCAGAATATAAACTACTAACTTTTGCCCGCGACTTCGTATGTGTAAATGTCGGTTATATAGGTGATCTAATCTTGTTTCTCTATACAAACTTTGGACTTCTGTCCCATCCCCTTAGGAAGTGAATATTGGTAAATCCTTTCAACGTCTAATAACTATGAACTACCTCCCTGTCAAATATCTTTATACGTCACGTACACGTACGGTTTTCGATATTCCGTGATGAGTGAGTACTCACTCACTGAGTGAGTGACCTTCCGCTTTTATATATTGAGATTTGGTGATTCGTGTATTACTTGAGAGTTTGAGACTCCCAAAGATTGAACCCCAACCAGGCGAAGCAATACTCAAATCAATAAACCTTAAACTGTAGTATGTTCTTAGTTTTATTTATTTCTAGATATAATATTTTTAGAAGCTTATGGGATTTTAAATTAAAAAAAAACAACAATCAACGTTCTTACTAACTAATTCTTAATTTTAACAAAATACAACAAGCCGATTCTCACAATACAAATCACCTCACTTATAACTAATACACACATTAACAACCTAAATTAATACGAAAACCTAACTTGAAACAAATCTCGAATTTCGTTATGTAAACCGACAGAGCTTCCGCACGCGACGGTGGTTGGAAAAGAGTGAGTGTATCTGCTTGACCCGCCGCTTTATATAGGTTCGGTGACGTCCTTATCTTGAGATTCCTAACAATATAGAATCTCTGACTATTCGATTACTTAATTTTAAATACCTTGAAAATATCATCATAAAATATCATTCCATTCAGAAGTGATGTCTCAGACTCTCAGCCCAATCCATTGATTCAAGTTTCAATCCAAGTTTGTGATTAAATCTTGCTTTAGAATTTCTGTAATATTCAGAATTCAGCCTCCGTTTCCAATTTTAATTAAACTTTTGAGATCGATTTTCATTGAAGTGGGCTTTTGATAGAGGCGAAGCTTGCCCTAGGTGGGTCCTATTTCAAAATTTGTTCCGAGGCCACTCTACCAGACTGCTGAATGGTAAAGAGCTTTTACAAAAGAAACAATAACTGTTCATTTTGGAAAAGTAGGTACTGAGTGTTTGGAGTACCTAGTGTACTGAGAAATTCCTGATAGAAAAACCCAATAACACTGCCCGATCAGGGAAGAAGTCGCGCTTTGCGACCATTAGACCAACGAGGCAGTCAACTAAACCATTTTCTACCTATTACGGTTCATGAGATACAGCCCGTTTGACAGACAAAGGAGGTCTCACTGGCACCCATAAAAATAAATCAGTCAGCTGAATACCAGTATTTTACATCAAGCGACTGCCTATCTGACCTCCACAACTCAGTAACTGGGTAATGTGATACCCCGAAAGACTGATTGTCAGATTTTCGAGCTTCTGACGACGAGCGGCTGTTATTTTTTAGCCACATTTTCCTCCCCCCTTCACCTAAACCTAACCCCAAAAAATAAATACCTACTTAAAATATAAACTAGTTTTCATTAGTGATCGCAGCTGGTACCGTCCTAATATTATGATAACAAACAGTATGTTTCTTATTCTATTGAAGTTTCTTCCTATTTTTTCTTGATAGTAAGTGTTAGCTTACACTATCCATCTTGTGTAACCAATTCTACTGTAAGAAATGGTGGATAACATATATTTATTGGAACTGTAGCAAATACGTTTACTGGAAACATGTTTTATGTAAAGGAAACTTGTTCCATATCTCACATACGTTGAGAATACGTTCTTTTTTCGGTGGAACTATGTTTATTTATTTTAGTAAAATCGTAATAATTTGATGTCTTATAAATCCGCTAAAAATATGAAAGGTTTATCGTACAAAGATTCTGATAGCCAAAATATAAAGTCTAGAGAATCTATACTTTAACTACATACATAACATCACGCCTGTAATCCCCGAAGGGTTAGGCAGAGGTGTACCCATTATTACACCCACATTTCGCCAGTTATGTTTTTAGTCCCATGTAATAGGGGGCGAGCCTATTGCCATCAACCGGGCACAAATCCAGACTCCGAGGCTGCTACTGAGAAATTCCTGATGGAAAAACCCAATAACACTTTGCCCGACCTGGGAATCGAACCCAAAACCTCATGCACAGCAGTCGCGCTTGCGACCACTAGACCAACGAGGCAGTCATACTTTAACTAATCTATACTTTAAGTCTATACTTTAACTAATCTATACTAATTATATATTTTTATTCTGATTTTTTTTTATTTTATTTTATATCCCTTTTCATTGTATTCACATGTTAGAAGCAACGATATCTAATAATGTAACCAGGATTTTGTAAAAAGCTGCTTGAGAAGCGTGCTGTGGAGTTTCTTACTCGTTCTTCTCCAAAGAGGCCTACCTCCGTTTTGGAACGAGCAACAAGCTTCAACTTTCGGACTAACTGACCGACTCCTTGACAATTCAAAAGTGCCTGTAAATGGTCTAATTGAAATAAATGTTTAGACTTTGACTTTGATGCTTTTACGATAAAACCACTGAACTGTTTCTGATGAAATTTGGTACGAAGCAAGGTTGAACCCCAAGAACGGACATAGGCTACATTTTTATTCCGTAACTTCGTCTGCGTCCGCGATAGCCGTATGCGGACGGAGTCCCAAGCAAAAGCTAGTATAAAACATAAATTCACATCAATCCTATCAACAATTGGAAAGTTAATAACAATCAAATCCTTAATACCCTTATAAGCCGACGCTTGCTCAAGGTAATGACGCCTAGTTGGGACTAATTGATTAAATCCATAGTAATTTACGACTACTATGTTCACCAGTCCGTAGGGAGGGGCCCGTATGACTGTAATTAAATGGAACTGGTACAGCGGATGAAGGTCACTGAGTCACTGAGTCACTGACCTTCGTTCAGTTTGCCAGTTTTAAATACATTCTGATTTTCAGCTGCAATTGCTTAAATAAATAGGAAGCTGAATCCAATTTTATTACTATGTTATAAGTGCGAACGTTAGGTTAGATGGATGTTTGTTACTCTCTAATGCCAAAACGACTGAAAGGATCTCGACAGAATTCTTGAGAAAAGGTTCTTAATAAACGGACAGATGTAAAGACGGGCAAAATGATCGTATAAGGGTACCGTTTTTGACGACTGAGGTACGGAATTCTAAAAACAAACCATTAAATACTATCCGAATGTTGCGTACACAAACATACGGAATATTTTTTATTTTCTTTACTTCTTTCTTCTTTTTTATCGTGTGGGCAGTAAGGTCCTACGACCCCACACACCTTAGTGTCAGAGTTTCTAAACCGCCTGAAGGGCCTTTGACATGGTTTGAGTGGAACAGTAATAGGCTGGTATAAGTCCAGGTTTCCTCACGATGTTCTTCCTTCACCGATGTCAGTGATGTCCAAGATAATCTTTAGAAAGCAAATATGAATTGAAAAAGTCGCATTGGTACTTGCCCGGATTGAACCCACAACCTCAAGCATGAGAGGAGGGTGCCTTAACCACTGAGCCATCACGACAGTTTCACAATAACAACGACACTTGCGTGCGCAGTGCATTAATGGTTCATAGTTTGCCTATATACTTAACTATTTCGCGATGTGTACTTGGATGTTTGTTTAGTTACGAGTTGGTACAGATAAACTGTTAGACCTTATTTGCTAATCTAGTTGGCCTTCAGGCTAATGCTATGTTATGTCCATGAGGAGATATGGGGCTGTTTCCATGTCGAACGCTTCGGTTTTATTTAATGAGGGAGATAGTATGACTGACATACTTTACAATAGTGCCTATATTACTTCCAGTATATCAAACCCTCGTACCCTGTTTTGTGCCCGGTTGATGGCAATAGGCTCGCCCCCTATTACATGGGACTAAAAACATAACTGGCGAAATGTGGGTGTACTAATGGGTACACCTCTGCTTAACCCTTCGGGGATTACTGGCGTGATGTTATGTTATGTATATCGAAGTAAACCAGCTTTTCATACTTCCATACCAATAGTTTAAATAAATGCGATAGTAACGGTGTCTGTCTGTCTCGCTGTTTGTTTGCTTCACGACTAAACCAAAATACAAAGTCTAGAGAATCTATACTTTAACTAATACTAATAATATAAATACGAAAGTTACTGTGTCTGTCTGTTACGCTTTCACGACTAAACCGCTGACCCGATTTTGATGAAATTTGGTACAGGGTAAGTTTGAAGCCCAAGAAAGGACAAGCTACTTTTTATTCCGGAAATTCGATTGCAGCCGCGATGACCGACATTTACGTGGACAAATGCTGGTAGCTCAAAACTATAAACATAACATCACGCCTGTAATCCCGGAAGGTTTAGGCAGAGGCAGTCAAAAATACAAAATATAAGGAAAAACATTATTGTGTGCCCCACAGAGGCGTCGAACAGGCTCAGATCACCATATTATAATGGCAGAATTAGAGATCAATGTAATAATCTTTAGGAACCTTATTTTGATTTGATTTGTTTTTTTTTTTGTTTTTGTCCTCTTACTGCCTCTAACTCAAGACGTCCTCTTACCTCTAATGTTACCTCTATACAATATTGAGAAGAAAAACGAAAAACAAGTCATCATTTTGTTTTTCGTTTTTCTTCTCAAACATACTGAGACCTTCGTAGTCTTTTTACAGCGTCTTTCAGAGATCTTATAAAGCCTACGTGGCGCCACTTATAAGCCTATTTTGAGAGCTTTGTCAGCAACTCTTTGAGTGCCCATTTAGGATAAGGGCTTCAGGCTAAAAGAACACAGAAAGTTCTACACTTTAAGTACTATCGATTTTATTTTGAGACGAGGATAGAATAGGAAAAACGAGTAATAGTTTTGTTTTTATGTTTGTTACCACGCACGCTGAATTGACTGAATGGATTAAGATAAAACTTGGCCTATTTCTGCCCTAAGTATTAACTTTATAATATCGAAAAGCTATTAGTAATTAGAAATAAGAACTTTTGATAATAAAAAAATAAGAACTTCTGGCGAAAATAACTGGTGTACTAATGAGTACACCTCTGCCTAAACCCTCGGGGATCACAGGCGTGATGTTTATGTAACTTCTAAGAGTTATAAGTACCATTGTAACACACAATGGTCGGTTTTATCGTTAAAAGCGAAGGAGGCGAAACTGCAGTGCTATGTGCAATGAATTCGATTCTCAAACGGAGCAAATATTTCTATGGCCTGCAGGTAGTTGTTGAGAGTCTGATTGTTTGTATATATATGTGAGTTTATATATTTGTAAACGCACTCATGATATAGGAAAAATTCTTAGCGTGAGGCATCGTTTAAAAATAATGCAATATTAACTAAATGCAACACGTAACGACAAAAAAATGCAATGCTATAGCTCTCAATCTATAGTCTTGATACTAATTAATATCGACGAGAAGTCTATGATTAGAACGATAATAAATATAAGCTAAATATGGCGTGCTAATTGTATCAAAACGTGAGAATTTCGTTAGCACCGATGTTCAATTATTCGGGTACACATCAAACAGCAAAACTACGCTTTTCCTGGTATGGCAATTGTACATCATGTTACTTATCATTTAAAGTATACGTCTGCGTTACAAGACTTACAATCCTTACTTAAATTAATGTAACGAATTAGTATTCGAAAATACTACAATCTATTACATACTCCACTACAAATTTGTAAAATAAAAAAAAATATATAAATATGATACAATTAAAGTACCTAATATTGTAGGTCAGGTGCGGAGTACTCGTAACCGGCGTGCTTGTATGACGAGATGTATGAACGTAGATGAGGCGAAAGGAGTATGTAAGGATCGTAGCAGGTGGCGTTCTGTAGTTTCTGCCTACCCCCATGGGAAAAAGGCGTGAGTTTATGTATGTATTAAAGTAATATTTAAATAATACTGTTTTAAGAGATGGGGGTATGTCCCCTGTCCGTATGTGTGTCCGTTCCGTCTGTCCGTTGATAAATATTACGTCATGAGATTCGTCTTGATGAACGTATGTCATTGGTTACATAAAATTATTTAACTAAGGGCAAATTTTTCAATCGTCAGATAACTTTTCACGGAGGGGTAAATATGGCGATTTGACAGCTTTTGTATGGAAAATATGTCATAACATAACATAACATCAGGCCTGTACTCCCCGAAGGGTTAGGCAGAGGTGTACCCATTAGTACACCCACATTTCGCCAGTTATGTTTGTAGTCCCATGTAATAGGGGGCGAGCCTATTGCCGTCAACCGGGCACAAATCCAGACTCCGAGGCTGCTACTGAGAAATTCCTGATGGAAAAACCCAATAACACTTTGCCCGACCTGGGAATCGAACCCAAGACCTCATGCACAGCAGTCGCGCTTGCGACCACTAGACCAACGAGGCAGTTAAAATATGTCAAACAGTCATATTTATTTATCGAATACAAGTTATCTGACTATTCGAAAATCAGCCTTAAAAAGAGTAGGTAAATAAAGAAAAAACGTTGCATTTGACACTACGAATTTGTCCTGCATCATGAATCGGATATTCGTATTTTCAGTTCGAAAATCGTATCTATCAAATTGCTTACGTTAGCACGCTAGTGCTAGGCCTACAGTGACAACCAATAATAATGCGGTATTTTTACTCGATTCACAATAGATGCTGATAATGATTGATGGTAATGGGTGTCATTATCTAATGTAGTATATGTATATAATAATAGTTCGCTATATATGGCGCGTAAAAAGCATTGTGTGCAATAATAATGATGTGTTGCGAACAAGATAAGCAGGTGAATCGTTTATATCGGTTTACGTTATTTTTGTGAACGTTCAACTAAAAAATAAATTAATGTAACATCTGTATTGTCATACTGAGTACTAAGTATGAGTTTTTTTACTAACTTCGATTGCGAGCGCGTTGCAATTTGATGTAGGAAAATGTTATAGCGCCATCTAGTGGTCACTAGGAAAACCTTATTTCTCATTTAAAAAAAATAAAGCGCTCGCATTCGAACGTGAGTGAAAAAACTCACACTTAGCATTCTGGTCATTTTGTAAAAATAAATGAGTGTGATTTTGGCCTGTTGGTCTAGTGGTTAGCGGCCCTGACTGCTAAGCCGGAGGTCGTGGGTTCGATTCCCACCCAGAACAAACTTTGTGTGATGAGCGTGATTGTTTGTTCTGTGTCTGGGTGTGATTTTATCTATAATATGTATGTATTTATAAATTATATAAGTATGTATATCAGTTGTCTGGTTACCATAACACAAGCTCTGCTTAGCTTGGGATCAGATAGCCGTGTGTGAGTTGTCCCAAGATATTTATTTATTATTTATTTATTTTTAGGATTTTGTAGCCGAAAGTTGCTATCGGGACCTTATTACTAATAACAAATTGAGCGTAAATAAATAATCAAAGCTGTCATAGATTACCTACTCTAAATAACACGTACTGATAACCTTTTAGTTGACATTTGAATATTGCAATAATACCTATAATTAACTACGTAATTATAATACGTGCCACGAAAAATGAGATTTGACATATCACACAAACTTTATTGTTTCGTAATAAATATTATAATATTGTTGGGAATTTTAAGCTAAAATATGTCATCGAAAAATCCCTGAATAGATACAGATTATGGATAACTTTTTCGTATACCTGCGCAAGTTGACAACTGACGTTGAATGACGTTTGTCAAGTCTGATCTTTCGTGGCGCGTATTGTACCCAACTGAACTAAATCAAAGTATTTATTCTGTTACCTACTTACTAGGTATTTCCAACACTTGCACATCATAAACCGCAGGGAATATGGGTCATCATTGCATTCTTATTGTTATTATTAAATGACTTCTGTTCGCGACTTACTACTAAATTTTTCACGTAAATGTCGGACATTTGCAATGTCCACACACAAACACACAAATTAAAAATGGATATTCGAAATGAAAAAAAAAAAAATTACAAGAAAAAACTCCTTCAAAAACTACAAAATAAAAATTGTTTTGTTTGTTGTTATTACCACCGACTTTCAAAACTAAAGTAATTTTTTAATTTGTAGTTTTTTACAAAAAGGACAATTGTCACTATGGACAAATTAATAAACTTGGAGGAAGGCGCAGGAAAAAAATATAGGTAGTTAAGATTTTATGTAGGTAATAGCCGTGACGTGAATGATATCATTGAGTACAATAGCAGTAGTAATACTTTAATGTGATTGGTTATTTTTAACGAGCTAATGCCCGGGTCTTCGTTTCCATAAACGTCGGTTATAAAAGTATTATTTTGCGCGGTACCCTAATAAGTTTTAAAATAAAAGCCTGTCTAATCTATCTGTTACTAAAAGTCCCATCAGAATTGGTCTAAACGTTTCTGAGATTAGCTGGAACAAATAGGCAGACAATATTTAAAGATTGTTTTTTATATGTTATATTTCCGTGTCATTTGTAAAAAGCTGCTATTGTGACGTAACAAACAGGCACTAAAATTGTATTTATTTTTATTGGTGTAGCTTTGAGAGCCCGTTGTGCGGTAACAATGCATTGACATTACGACAATACTGTGCTGTGCCCTTGGCTGCACCCTACTAGCATAAACGTGCGGAAAAAAATCACACGACTTCATTAAAAACCTTTATTTAACTTGAAATGTAGTTGGTTTGTTTATGCCATATTATCTCAGACTTGTTATTAGTTTTTCAAATATGTTCTTGTTAATGCAAAATGCTTAGTTTTATGTCTAATAATTACTGTAATTGGCGCAAGCCGTTGTAATTAATTATAAATAAATAAATATAAACTGTCAACTGCAAAATCATGGAAATTAATTAACCGATTCTAATTAAATGATTTGAAGTGAAGATGCACAAGTCAATTGACATTTTTCAAATTTAAAGTGTTCCTACTTCTCTTTAAAGAAATCGTTACTAAAATCAACTATGTTTTGTTTTTTCGTATAAAAACACATTTCTTTGCTTTATTTATCAACCGACTTAAAAAAACAACTTTAGTTTGGAAGTCGGTGGCAATACTTACATACCAAAAAACAAAACGAAAGCCGCCGATTTAAAAACATAACATAACATCACGCCTGCAATCCTCGAAGGGATAGGCAGAGGTCGGGTACACCTCAGTAACGGGTACACCTTAGTACACTCACATTTCGCCGACTTAAAAAATGAAGTAATTTTTTATTTTGTAGTATGTGAAGGCGGTTGCCTTTTTTGCAAAAGAGGTTTTTAGTAAGCGCCTTTTGTGGACTTAACCGCAATCTATCCCAATAACCTGCAAAATATACTGAAAATCGGTAGCAGACTACTAATAAAAACAGTATGATGTTAATAAATACAAGTTATTACACAATCACAATGTGAATGTTTTCTTTTACAATTAAACAGATAAGATGTCAGCTGTGTGTCTCTGTCCAAGATAATTGCTTGTTTGTGTACTTCTCTTCAATATAAACAATTAAATATTGCAAAACATTAAATTTTAAAAGAGTTTCTATGGAGTTTCTTGCCCATTTTTCTCCATACGAAATTATTTTGTGAAGGGGGAAGGGGCCCTAGATTCATTTTCGTTTAGTGTTTCTGTATCCGAAGGTTGCCAATGGGTCCGTCCGTCTGTCTGTCAGCGAGCTGTATCTCATAAACTCATGAATTAAAAATTAAAGGAAGAAAGAAAAGGGATACAAGAAATGTAATTTTTGACGTAGTGTTTAATATTTTTCTCTAATTTTATACGCGATAAGACTTTTATAAGACTTGTTATTGGCTTCCTGTCAACTATGGTCTCCTTTTTCACTTAGTATTTAGGTAACTATTTATGCTTTAAGTCTTCCATACTTCATTTAAATTTAAATAAATAAATATTGTAAAGGTGCAACGGAATCCGTGTGCGAGTCCAACTCGCAGTTGGCTGGTTTTTTTGGTAAAGACTTTCAAAAATGCCTTTTATTGGTCTGACTGATATAAATGATTTTATTTTGACTGTGAATAATGAAAGATTTTAATACTTTTGGAGCATGGAGTCAACGAATACAGTTTTTAGTTCATATACAGGATATAGTTATATGTAAGGCTGGTAAGGTGACCCTTAATTAAATAACCTTGAAAAGTTGAAACCCGTTTGTGAACTTCAACAGTTGCAGTTTTTTATTTTTCATTTTTATTTAAAGTTTGTAAAATATTTATTTAAATTTAATTTTAGCTCAACCGTTACTTTTTTCTTACAAATGTTAATGTTATGACGTTCTTTTATTATTGTTTATGATAAATTCTTCATTCCGTTTTCATATGCTAAACATTTAAAAAACTTTAGTTTTAGCTTTGTCATAATAAGATAGTTTGTAGATGTTTAGATTATTCAAAATCTAAACAGCATTCATCAATTTAAAAACAATTCACTCGTCAAACTGTTTTAGACAGCGTCCGAAAATAACAGCTATCACTCACTCATTCGTTCACTGAACCAAACTTTTGCAAATAAACGAAAGAAAATAACTGGCACTGCACAAAACCACACCTCTAAAACTTAAAAAAAGCCTTTGAAAAAGGAACACAGCACTACATTTTCGAATACCGAACGCGTTGAAAGCAAAAAGTATCAAATTCACTCGCGGAGTTGATTTAGTTTTCGCAATACTGTTAATAAAATACAATGGCACACAGGCACGCGCGCACACTCCGGCGTCTGACGTCTGACTAAAAAACAAGGTTAACGCAGCACATGTATTGTACAACAGTCGGGGGTAATAGTAATTTATGGTATGTATCTTAATCGCCGGTACAACAAGGACGTTCGTCAATTGCTGCATTACAGAATATGCATGCAATTATACTTATGCGTTTACACCGTACGGCATTTTATATAAACTCAAATCAAATAATTGATTGCGTTCCACAATGCAAATTAATGGTCTTTTAAAATAGAGGTACAGAATCATTATGGACCCTGTCGGGCACAGCAACTTAAACTTAAGAGAGGAAGTGGGCTAAATAGCCAGAACTTAATATCTAGAATATTATTAGTAATATACTATACAATATCTAAAATCTTAATTATATACTTATTTTTATGTAAAAAACAAATTTGAATTTCTCTGTTTCTATGAAAAACTTAAATGCGCTTGAATTTAGCTATAACACCTTTTTTTTTATATGTTCTCTGCTAACTTTATAGACCTACACATAAGTAGGGTTACTTATGTGTAGGAAGTTTCGTTCATTTCGAAAAATAAAGAGTTGAAGGTTTGTATGAAATGTCGTAAGGCGTAAATGCTCTTATATTCCATACGTTCTATGATGTTGCAGGTGACACCATGTCAGCAACTCATCTTTGGATGTCAGAATCGCATTTAAACTAGGTCAGTGACATTATTAAATTTACTAGTTATTTACTTACTTATTACTGGGGGCCAACCACAAGCTCTTAAAACAATGTTATTATAATATTACTTTGACTTTTCGTACCATGACGTCCTTAAAATAAGCTTATAATAAGGTTAAAATAATGTTATTTTCTTAGCAGTTTTGGTGACGTCACCCCTAAAAGTTCATTCATTTTCCTACCACGACGTGACTTTTGACAACCAGCAATATTGTTTTAATGTCAAATTTAGCATTCATAAAAAAGTTCCTCGGACTCGACGGAAGTATTATTGTTTTGCAAATTTATATATTTAAATGTAGTTTTTTGGAGTGCAGTGCGTTGCACGTAACGAATTTTATTCGCATGTTGCGCGGCCATCGCCGCTGACCGGAGAAACTTAGTTCCAAACAACTCAACCAGTCAATGAAATGCTGGTTTTCCATTGTGGTTTTTTTAGTTCATGCTGTTGACTACATGCACGAGGTCAGCGTCCTGCAGATATTAGGTCCAATTTCAAGGAGGACAAGATCAGCAGTGGTAAACTGTTGCTGTTCCAGTCGCTTGAAAAGCTGTACCAGATGCCGTCTCGCCGCATAGATGGAAATGAGAAGAGCCTTCAGGATGTCATTGACATGTTGAAGAGGACAGACCTGGATGGCGTGCAATTATTCGTGGCAAGAAATCTTAGTAAACTGCCCCGTCACGTTAGATCACATCGACGTTATATATACGCTTCTAAAGGACATTACTACATTGAAAGTGGAGATAACCAAGGTGCAATCCAGAATAGAGGTTTCAGAAGAATCCAATGCTGAACTACGTACGAAAAAAAGCTGCACAGGCTGCTGGGTCCTGCTGTGGCTACGTCGCAGCTGTAAGTTTCACGTCTACAATGCTCCACGAAGGTTGAGGAAGTCGTGGAGTCTATCAGAGTGAAGATCAATTGGACTCTGGAGGGTTGAAAAGTTGGAATCGCGCCACGACATCAACTATAGATCGTTTGTGGTTTTGAGGATAAGAAGAGGATTTTTGGCCGAGTGTCGTATACCGATGTTTCCGAGATCGATTACGTACCTAGCACCTCGCAGAAAACACGACGCCGGCCGATGAGACGTGTATACGACGTGCTTGCTTGAAGCTAGTTTATATTAAATATGTATTTTACATTTACTCAGAAGTTTATTTTTTTCACTGCTTCAAGGGGTAGTAGATAAAGTATTTGAAATTAATATCAGCTTGATACCTCCACGCGTTCTGAGAAAAAGGGTCTTGATAGACGGACAGACAGACAAACGGATAACAAAATAATCCTATAAGGGATAAGTAAAATGTGTTTATTTACGTAAACTTGCCGATTGAATTATATTTCTATAGATTTTAGTATACGGGTATTGGAAATAAGCAAAAGTAAATAGAGACCAATAAGTTTAAACAAAAATATAAAATTTCTTTAATCAAATAATAATATACGCGAGTATACAATTGTTAAGTTATATTATAAATATGACACTTGCAATAGGGCTAACATAATATCTGTAAAACCATTAAACAATTATGTGATTCGGGAAGCCTAATCACAGCCACAAAACAATGCGAGCGAACAGCCACGTAGTACCAACAACACTCTGCAGCAGGGTTTGGTTACTTGTGAAACTCTTGTACAGCGGCTGTGGGGAAGACGGCATTTAAGATCCTGAAACAAAATAAGTTTTATTTTTTGTTTATAATTTAAAGAGTGTATTACTAAACGCCGGCGATAGACTGAACACTGACAAGACTTTACTTCGACGGGTCTCTTCGCCGGCGGGTCTCTTCGCCGACAGGGCTAACACACACACATAGCACATGTTTTTCCTAAAGGGTAGGCAAAAACCAAAGAACGCCACCTCTTACATTCATACATCTCGTCATACAAGCAAGCCGGTTAAGAGTACTGCGCACCTGACCTTTCTGATGAACCTTACCAATAATGTCAGTGTAGGTTTTCCTAGGGCGACCCTTCCCTGCGTTGCCACTCACCTCTGCCATAAAAATATCTTTTGTCTTCGTCTTTCACTCCTCCTCTCAACATGACCGAACCATGCATACCCTTTTTATCTTTGTTTTATATTATAAATAACAATAAATTATGCTTAACTACTAACTAGTTCCACCTGAACACCTGGCAAATCCCTGGCCAATATCTTGTCCCAGTATTTGAAGACATTGTTTTTTTCCATATTTGTCATAGCGATCGTTGGCAGTAGTTGTTGACGGTTGGAATTTAAAATTTCCCAGAGTATCTCTAGCTGTCGCCAGGATTAACTCTTAACTAGATTAACTCTTCGGCTGCAAAATTAATAACAAAACACTTATAACTGAGTCTGAAAACATATTGTTTCGAACTATCATAATCAAAACATTATTTACATATAAATATTTCCTTGTTATAACTTATTCACTGAGTTACCATGTTTAACCTTACCTTGATTCCATGATGATTTTGCATCCAACTGACTACAAAATGCTAGTGAGACACTGATCTTAAGTAACTAAGATGAAATAAAATAAGTTTAACCACAAAAAATCAATTTTAAAATTTTTGACTTTTAAATTCCGTTCGCGTTAGACAGCTGACATTGCTGACAAGAACAGAATTTTTCCGATTCTTATTGTCACAATTTAGCCGCAGCCTCTTTTTTATTTTATATTTTCTGTTTAAAAAGCAAAATCTTTTAATACTTGGGTTCATTTTATGGAAATTACTCGTAACAATTAGATCCTACTACAAAGTAATGTTTTAAAATAAATAAATAATAATAATTTACTCAATTCTACGTCATAGTAGGAATTCGGACCGATGTGTGAAAGGGACAGCGTTATACAGTTCATATAGCATTGTTTCTTTTCTACTATAGCAGGCAATAGACAAATCCTAGAAGTAGTTCGTTCTTTCCCAGCACTTTAGCAGGAATAAAACAATATTGAAAGTTGAAGTTCATGGTACGAATATGAGTAATGTTATTATAAGCTTGAAACAAAACGTTATCGAAATAAGAATGTTTTGTAAAAGATTGTGGTAAGGCCCCTGATTCCGTATTTTACGACTATGATTTAAGTGTGCAGTTAAAATATTCAATTATGATTGCTGATTTAATATATATTATGTGTACATTATTTACAAGCTTGATAATAAAAATTAAAAAAAAAAAACAACCGGAATAAAAGAAAGAGAAACTAAAACTAAATGGAATAAAAAAAAACATCCGCATAAAAAAAAAAAAATCTAATTCTTTCATTTTTTTTTATTAATAAAAATAAAAATGGAAGAATCACGTTTAAAAAATTTCATAAAATGTACGCAAATCATGATTGGATATCGCCGTAACATTCAAGAGTGAAAAGCAACAGTTTAACAAATGTCACCCGCACCATCCTAGAGCGTGAGGAATATAATCGCTGGTACCTCAAGGACGTTCGGTAATTGCTGCATTACAAAATAAACATGAAATACTCGACTATTTTCCATGAAAATATCCTCCGCCATTACTAAATGGTCTGTGAAAGTAGAAAATTATGTCAACTTTATGGTGTCGTTAATTTTAAGTGGGGTTTTTAATGGAGCGTGCCTTTAAGAGCAATTGTTTGTAGAATAGTTTCTTGGGAAATTCGAAATACTATTGTTTGTTTACTTGCAATTGTTCGTCAGACCCCTCCTTGTTGATTTTAGGGCTGACACTTAGGGTTCTAAATACTGTGTTCCTTTTGGTACCACTATTAGATGTGGATGCATGGATGGGTGCATGGATGACGTTGGACCTCTACACACAATGTGACACAATCATATTATTTATAGTCAGAACAAACAAAAAAAAAAGGCATCATGCAATAATCTCAAAACACAATTGTAAAAAATGCATATTCTTATTTTAATGTGATGAAATAATCTAATACATAGTCCCTAAGTATGTAATTTGTATAATTAGCATAGATAAAAACGATTTGGTGTGAACTGTAAGCTTATATTTGATGAAAAATGCATTGCATTTGAATCAACGCGTCGCGTCGCATCGCATCTCGATGTGAGGTGACCCGAAGTCACGTTTTAAAGTAAACAGTTGTCGTGACGGACGTAAGGGTCGTCTTCTGTATCACTTATGTATGTACGTATGTACATAATGACCGCAGATTACGGCTGCGACTTAACAACGCAAGATAATGGTTCTTTGAGAAATTGTTCTGTGTATTTTTTTCATAAAGTTTTTGACATGTTGACTTTTATGATGAGTCATCGTGACATCATTGTGTCATTCTGCCTAAGCCTGGGCTTCGTAATGATAGTTAATTTCCATAATCCCCATACAAGATAGATGTATTCATAGTCGGCTGCTCAAAACATAATTATAAAGTAAAATTGGCTTTTTATCCGTGCATGTCTACAAATATAGGGCTTAAACCAGTAATTATGTGCCTAACCTATTCTCAACTATATTTACGAAGGCTTCTAGCCTTACTGCATGCAGCTGAATACCAGTTTACAAAGAGCGAACGCCTATTTGACCTCCACAACACAACAGTTATAAGACTGGTAGTCAGGATTTCGGGCTTCTGACAAAATATATAAAATATAGATTTATTTGTTGAAGTTACTTTAAAGATTGCGTAAATATACACGTTTATTTTTATAAATTAAACAGATTGTTTTGTCTGTCTGTCTATTTATTTGTTTCTGCTAATTTTCGAAACGGCTGTGCCAATTTTGACGGGATTATAGCTGGCATGTACTTGTTGTTAAAAGAAGTAACTTATGCTACTTTTATCTTAGAAAACATATCATCACACCTGTAATCCCCGAAGGGTTAGGCAGAGGTGTACCGATTAGTACACCCACATTTCGCCAGATATGTTTTTAGTCCCATGTAATAGGGGGCGAGCCTATTGCTCTAATTATTTTTCTGATATACATACATATGTATGTATGTATTTTAGAAAAATAATTAGGGTTTTGCTCAAAAAATATAAAGCCCCGTATTATCCGACATTTACGCGAACGAAATCGCAGGGATAAGCTAGTCTTCTAATATAACCGCAAAAGCGATGTTAATTTACCAAAGTCTATTGTTTGGGATCTAATTTGTTACCTAAATCGTTCAATTACCGGAGTTCAATTTAATTAACTCGTGTTGTTAATTAATATTATTTCGTGGTTAATTAGGAAAGTTTGTGCTATGGAGTTCTCATGTAAGGTTATTTTGGTAGGGAAAACATGTTTACTTTGTAATTATTAGCCTGGATTTTCCCATTACAAGGCAAAAACCCTCCTCACACTTTTGTTTATAACATAACATAACATCACGCCTGTAATCCCCGAAGGGTTAGGCAGAGGTCTAACCATTAGTACACCCACATTTTGCGAGTTATGTTGTACTTTTATTTATGTAAGCTAATAATTATTTTGTTTACTAGAAACCTCAAATGTCGTTATTGTAATCTTCAATAGGAAAATCATTTTTAAAAACAAGCTTTAATTTAGATCCATGCTATTATCTAAGCGGAAGTGTGTCTGTCTGTCTGACCGCTGAACCGATTCTGGTGAAATTTTGTATAGAGAAAGTTTAAGACCCGGGGAAGGATAATATAGAATAGTTTTTATCCCGGAAATCACCCCCTAAGGCGGTGAAAAGGGGGGTGGAAGTTTGTATGCAAGTACGATATGAACAAGTTCCACGCGGACGTAGTCGCGGGCAAAAACTAGTTTATTACAATACTGAGTATTGCACATTGTATTGTCACCAGAACTAAATATGTATGCAAAATTTCAGCTCAATCGGATACCAAAAAATGGTCGAACAATGGTTTGCAAATGATGAACAAATTATTTAGGTACTTATAAAAATACAAACAACCGAATTGAGAACCTCCTCCTTTTTTAGAAGTCGGTTAAAACATTTAAAGCAATACAATTCAAAAATAGAAGGACGAAAAATAGGGCCTTGACAAGCAAGGCGGTTGGTTATGCCTTGGCAGATACGATAATTCTAATATTTTTTCGTCAATAATTTTCGTAATGTCCTTGTTTCATTTTTGTACACAAAGTTCTGGTCTTTGTACTTTTTTGTTGCATAAAGTTTAAATAAATAAATAAAGTTAGTGCCAAAAGGTTTCGAAGAGCTCCAAGCTCTGAACACCAACAGAAAGATCTTTCCTATTTACTACATATATTTTGTCAACACTTGCCTCCACATACCTAGACCGCAAAGTTGAAATGAAAAACCATTAATTCAAATATGGCTGTAAAACAGGCTCACAATTTTATCTCAATAATCTCAGCTACAATAATGATACGTACGACAGATAGTGCCACAATAGCGTGACGGCTCACAGCCCACAGGTGCAGTGAAACGCAGCAGCAGAGGGCCGGGCGTGCTGCCTTGTGGCACGCCACGCGATGCATCGACAGCGGATAGGTACGGTCAACAAAAGAGGCCAACCAGGCAGTTCGTATTCAAACCAAGTTGTGAGTATCAGTAGAAATATTTTTGGCAATCGTTTTTTTTTTGTAACGGTATGAACTACTTACTTATTTGAGACTAGCTTTGCCCGCGATTTTTGTGATTTTTTTAACGGGTAACAAATTGACAATGTTTTTTATAATAAAATATAGTCTGTAGCACTCAGGGATAACGTAGCTTCATATAAGCCAAAGAATTTTCAAAGTCTGTATCTCCGAACGCTTTCGACCCTAATCTCTTCAAAGTTAGAGTGAACAGGTTTCTTCTAGGTAAGCTCACTCCATCGTAGTCTATGTCACCTCTAACCTAGACCAGTAATTACTGAGATTATATTGCGCGTTCAAATAAAAAACAAACAAACAAAACAAACTCCTCAGCTTTTTCATATTAGTATATGTAGGTATTATACTTTCTAAATATAATAGTTAGTTATAGTTGTGTTTATGTACTTGTGTACGTTTAAACTTGTTTAGATATTTGTTTTTAATCATTTTAAAATTTCGTATTTGATTATTTCCTCATGTACAATTTTTTGCACCTGCTTTGTTTATCTCTTCACCACCTTTGGTTGACTGGTAGAGAATGCCTAAGGCATTAAGTCCGCCTTTGTACTTTATTTGTTGCATAAGGTTTAAATAAATAAATAGTAGTAAAGATTTATCCAAGCCACGGAAAAAACACACATTAGATTAAATACACAATTAATACGTTTTTAAGTAAAAAGTGCACTTTTTTTTGCTTTTTCTCTTTTCTGTTGACTCTACAGCCATTGCCCTACTTAGGTATAGTGTAGACTATGTGAGGTTATAAAGGCATTATGCCATTAAAGCTTAGGAGCTCCACACATTGGGTGCGATGTATTGCAGCGCTGTAAGGTCGATGGTGTATTGTTTCGTTTTGAAAAGGAACACCCGTAAAAGCCAGGCTACACTTGGATGGAGTACGAGAAAGAAAGAAAAACTGTTTATACATGAGAAAGTGACACATATATCATAAAAAAATTACATTAACATAACATTACGCCTGTAATCCCCGAAGGGTTAGGCAGAGGTACCTATTAGTACACCCACATTTCGCATGTAATAGGGGGCGAGCCTATTGCCATCAACCGGGCACAAATCCAGACTCCGAGGCTGCTACTGAGAAATTCCTGATGGAAAAACCCAATAACACTTTGCCCGACCGCGACCTGGGAATTTAACCCAAGACCTCATGCACAGCAGTCGCGCTTGCGACCACTAGACCAACGAGGCAGTAAAAAAAAAGTAAAAAAATTACAGCGTGAGATAATTGTATGGATGGGTCCCCACTAACACGGGCAGCCGCCTGCTTAATACCAAGCGACAAGATTGCTAGTTCGAATTCGAAAATCACTTGCTAAAACAAAACATGGTTTATTGTATGATATCTCGCGGTTTTGTCTACGTCAAAGTTGATTTCTCCATACAAACTTTGGAACTCCGTTTCATTTTCATAGGGGGTCAATTTTGGAAAATCCCTTTATAGCGGACGTCTACTAACTATACTATACAACTTCCTTGCCAAATTTCATCTTTACACGTCTAGCGGTTTTCGATATTTCGTGACCTTACACTTTTATATTTTGATGAGGATGCAATACTGCACCATGTATAACTACTTACTTTTAGAAATAAGCAACTGGATAAAAGCGTCTTCGATTTTAACCAAAATTCAGACCATTTAATACCATTTTTTTTTTGCAAGAGCATTTACAAAATTCACAATGGACGCAACATTAAACTTTTATATGTTCAATGGGTCAAACCCACGGTCTAATACTAGGATGGCTCGTAATAAAATTTTATATGGGACAGGATATTTGTCGAGAATTTTTCCATAAAATTTTATGACTGGGATCTGAACAAAATGTTCTGGGTAGTCAAATTAGATATTGTTTCATTTTAAAATTGAAAGGCTGGTTGGTGGCTACGTTTGCTGGTTTGTAAATATAATGTAATGTATATTAGTCAGAATGTTATTTTGTCTAAATACTTCCTTAATTTTCGCTGTAAGGTGCTAAGCATTCTTGATGAAACTTCATACCCATAAACAGGATCCACATAGGTATAGTAAGGAAAAGCAATAAATATATTGAGTATTGAGTATATCCCCCCAGGTGTTGCCACCATAATGGAAAATTTTTGCAAGATAAATAACTCTTCTCATGCAGAGAAGGCCCGATCATTGATCGCCACGCTTGCGTGACCTATTCCATGTCACCGTATAAACGCGCGATCGACACTCGACACTCGACGGACTGGCGATTTATAAGTATTGTAAGTCTAGATTTCTTTATAATCTTTTCCTATAACAATATCAGTGGTGTCAAAGATACATATTATATGAGATTGGAAAAGCCACATTGGTATTTGCTCGTGTCCGATTGTGAACTCACAACCTCGTGTATGAGAGGATGTCTTAACCATTACGACAGTTAATTTTCGATGTAGATCAACCATTTCAAAATTAGAATCCTTACCTGTTCTTTATCCTCTTGAGACTTGGGCCACAGCGTTACATTCAGCACGATTTCTCCCATATCCTGAGTAGGCTTGCCAGGGTCTCGGAGACATAGGACTAGGTCCTGGGTCCTACCGAGCTCCAACGCGGTCAGGTCCAGGTGGCAGGAACCCATGAAGTCGTCTTGCAGACCCCAGTCGTAGTCGAAGACCTGGGAAGTTATAACCAGTTATTGGAAGAATATTGTTAGAATCTTGATGATACAGAAAACCAATAATTCTTGTGATCCCTTTATAATACAAATTCAATCTTAAGAAAGACAGTTACTTAATAAGTCGTTAGACTAGCGCAAGAGATGTTATTATGACCCAATTTTGAAAGAAATTTGGATTTCATTTATAAACAGAGGGTACAACACCGCTCTGTTTAAAAATGAAATCCAAATGTATAGTTATGTGTGCGTACGTGTCTGTCTATGGCATCGTAGCTCCCAAACGGCTGAGCCAATTTTAATTTCGTTGTTTTTTTGTTTGCCGTTTGATAATGTTTTTAGCTATAATTTAATAAAATCTTTTTAGTTTTCTGAAGATTATCAGCTCTTCTTAAGTTCTGTCGGGTAGTTTTTTAATTTGTCTCATAATAAATCAAGCATATCCTATTTATGACGATTGGATGTGGTTGCGATGTGGTCGGACCACACAGTTGAATTTGTGTTTATGTTCTTCGCGTGAATTAAACTATTCATTTTTATATAAGCGCCTGCTCACGTTTTGTATTTGGAGTGGGATTGTGGAACTTGTATAAGAAGCCTAAGTTGTCTAAATATTCCTAAATTGTATTCTGAAGTCCCTAAGCATATAAAATGTCTTATTTACGTGAGTCTTACATTCCTTGCGTCATATTATATTAAGAACTAGACGGCTCGCTGATCGTATTTGCATATTATTGATTTTGCGGAGACTGCAAACGAGAGCACACTGATTTTATGCATGAAGACATTATTACGGAGAATATTTTCAGTTGCCAAATCAAATTGTCTTTAATACATCTTTTTAGGTCCTAAATGGGATCCTATTACTAAGACTGCCTCGTTGGTCTTGTGGTCGCAAGCGCGACTGCTGTGCATGAGGTCTTGGGTTCGATTCCCAGGTCGGGCAAAGGGTTATTGGGTTTTTCCATCAGGAATTTCTCAGTAACAGCCTCGGAGTCTGGATTTGTGCCCGGTTGATAGCAATAGGCTATCAACCGGGCTCGCCCCCTATTACATGGGACTAAAAACATAACTGGCGAAATGTGGGTGTACTAATGGGTACACCTCTGCCTAACCCTTCGAGGATTACAGGCGTGATGTTATGTTATTACTAAGACTCTGCTGTCAGTCCGACTAAGCAGGGCTGTATCTTTTAAACCGTTACAGGTAAATATGGCAGCGGAAAGATGCGGCCTGCCCAAGACCGTGATGGTTAGCGCTCTTTGTTGGAGGCCTACGATCAGCAGCGGACGGTCATAGGCTAATATGATAATGAGGTAAATAAGAAAATAATATGAGTGTGTATTACGGACAGTGAGTCTCAATAATAGGGTCCGGTTTGTCACCCTCTACGTACGGAACGGGAACGGGAAGACCCCTCACGAGGTGGACTGATGACCTGGTAAAGGTCGCAGAAAACCGCTGTATACGGGCAGCGCAGAACCGGTCATTGTGGTTATCTTTAGGGGAGGCCTATGTCCAGCAGTGGACATCTTTCGGCTTTCGGTATGTGGTCTTCGTTTTTGTTAAAATATGAACTCCAGAACCAAATAGACTCTAGTCTAGTAGTCTAGTAGAATAGGTCTAGTGGTCGCAAAGCGCGACTGCTGAGCATGAGGTCTTAGGTCCTATTTCTAGGTCCAAAGTGTTATTGAGTTTTAAATCAAGAATTTCCTAGTAGCAGCTTAGGAGTCTGGATTTGCGCCCGGTTGATAACATTAATAGGCTCCTTATTACATGGAACTTAAACTTATCTGGCGAAATGTGGGTTTGCAAATCGGTATACATCTTGCCTAACTCATCAAGGATTACAGGCGTGATGTTATGTTATGTCTGTATTTTATCAAAAACATGGATTTGAGTCAGCTTTGAATGTAACCATCAAAGAAAACTTAACGTGACGTGATATGTTACGTTTAGACAGCCCTTGAGGCCGTTTAAGGGTTAATATTAAATTTTACTCACTGTAGGAAGTAAATTGTGTGTAATAAAGTATTCAAGCCGCGTAGGGTTAACTTTTTATTAGATTTTCAATGCCTATGACGAAGGATTGAGTTTTTCATTAACTTTGATATTTACTTATTACTTGATTTATTATTTGAGTTCATTGTTTTGTAAAAATATTGATTACATTCTTTATTAAGAAGAACTTCTTCGTTATACGATCATTATCAACCTTAAAATTGCTGTGTCCTTAATATTACAACTCAACTCATGCTTGGAATAGATTTAATAAAGAAACAATGTTAAATTTCAAAACTCATTACAATTATTTTAAAGAGTGGAAGAAATTTTGACGTGTTTTGGTTCGTTTGGTCGACAGTTTTAAGTGTTTGGTTATGTTTTAGGAAAATTTGTTTAGATATTTTCTAGATATTTAGCAATTTTCTAGTCTAGTCTAGGATATGAGCATCTTTTTTTTGTTATGATAGAACTATATCCATTTATCGAAACATTCCTAAGTTATTACATATATGTACTGATGCTAACAGTAAAATCAATCTGTTACTATGCTACTACAGGGCACCTCTTCTCATAGAAGCCACGAGCATTAATAACCAAGCTTGCGCGATTTCAGACATAGATGTTAAAATAAACAAAAATATCTCGAGCTCACCTTTATCTGCACAGGTTGAAATGGATCTTCAATCGGCACCGTGAAGCACTCATCCCACACAGGATTAAGGTCTCGATACACGATCTTGGACTTGTGCAACAGTCTCCCCCCAGCTTTAAACTTGACATACGGGTCGCTTGTGCCTGACAACAAACCTGGTTTTGGACCCCACAAAACACTACAGTTAGAAGAGTAAAAAGCAAAAATAAATGGAACCTAAGTAAGCTACGGGTATATTAACTACTACTGTTAAGGAAAGGGTCGCGTAGGGTGAATTTTGAATGGTTTTAAGGCTAGCACGAGTGCGCTGTGTAAACGTTAAAGTTAGTATTGGGTTCGGCACACTCAATATTATTATAGCCTTTGATAACGTTGGTCGGTGACTTATGTTTCACTTATGGTCAAAGTCAGCGACACGATGAAAAACAGCGCCGTGGTTTCGTGGTTTCGTGCACGGGCCACGGCAACATGCTGAGCGTCAACCTTTTCGCGCGGTAGAGCACTTATATACGTTTATGTAATTTCTTTTTTTATTTAATAGCTATGCTGGAAAACGACTTTTATTTTTGGTGTGAAAATTCCCCATTTAGTTTAATCTTTGTGATCACGTTCAATGTAACGCACTCAAAACTTTGCGTTTTAGTGCAATATTACAGGAGTCGTGGGGGTACTTATTTAAAGTTCAGTTAGAATATTTTTTAAACCTGATTTTGAAAGAAACGTAGGTACACATGAACTTGGAACTTTCAACCTTCTCCGTAACCAGGTTTCCTGGTATGATCTTAAATGATAGGAAGAAGATGTAACTTTCGGTTTTGTTAAATGTGTCAATACTTTTAAAACAGAGCATTCGTGCTAGGCCTACGGTAATAAGCAATGGCTGAGAATATATCAAGACGTTGCCAACGCTTTTTTAACAGCAATAATATTACAAGCCATCTGCTCTGAGCTTAATTATAAATTACACTACTTAAGTATTTAATCCTTAACGAAATGAGTAAGGAGACCCAATTTAGTTTTAAGATCGTTTTTCTCCGACAACACCCGAAGTTACCCGAACGTGGAATTGATTGTTTTATCAGAAACTTCGGGATTTCTTATTAGATTAGTCCAACGTGCCAGGTATGAGGTCGATTCAAAGTTGTTTATTGACCTAATTCCAAAAACTACGTTACGTAGTTGTAATAAGGTACATTATTGGGAGAGTGGTTCATGATTTGTTATAAATTAAAGTAGGTAGGATGCTAAAGGTGTTTGATACGAAAGCAAAAGCATTATTTGCGTTAAAAACAAAAGAAAACATGCAAAATAACAATAACAGAGTATGTTGATGTTGTGTTGTGTGTTAGAAGAAGATATTTAGCGAAATAATAATGTCAAAATTTGACAAGATGAACTGTCATGGCGACAAACCGCGGTGCAGCAGAAACGCGATCGTCTGAAGAAATTGGTGCACTTGTGGTGTAGCTGTCGAGTAGAGGGCAGAACAGGGCACTAGCTTCGGTCAAAGCATAGTATCTATAATCTCTCTAATTATTAAAAAAGGGCAAAGTTTGTTTATTCGTCCGTCTGTCTGTCACAGGGTTATATCTTTTGAACCGTAATAGGTATATACATGAATTTGTACCTATTACATTTCATAGTATATCTATGTATTACTATCGCATCTAAATCAAAAAGGGACTTAAAAAAAAAATGGTCAAGGCATTTTTGACAGATTGATATTGAGTAATAGATTGCGATTGTTCCTTACAATTATTAAAATTGCCTCCTTGATTAGCATTATAAACCCTGAATTCGCTTAACACACTTAACTTTAGGAAAACGTGACTGAGATAGCAAAAGTCTTTAGAGTGTAAGACACTTCGAACAAACTTTCAAGTACTTACTTTTCGAAATGAATGAACCGATTATTATAAAACTACTAGGATGCAGAAGTCTAAGAAATATCAGAGAATATTTTCGAAATGTCTTATTAAAAAAAAAAAGATAATTGGAAATCTCTGTTTCAATGGAAAACTTTAAATGTTCCCTGTTAATTTATTAGACCCATGTATCCTAGTTATGTGTAGGAACTTTCATAAAAATAGGTTCATTATTTTCGAACAAGCTAAAACATGACTGCAAAAATTGCACATATTTGTTCTTTGTTTACTCGTCAGTTTTTTTTGCGATGTTTTTATTTACAGTGTTATATATTTTTTTAAATCTACTTATCAAATTCTAGACGATAAACACACGATCAGATTCATAAAAAAAATAATTGAGTCTGGTATTAATTTACGTTTTAAAGTGACCACACCGGTTTTTTTTTATATTCTTTACGATACCCCATACATCTAAATCGGTTCAGGCGTTTAAAAGTTATGGTGGAATAAAGAAACTCACATACATACATACATTTAACTCTGAACACATAACACTCCTTTTTTTGGGGCAGTCGTGTAATAATGACTTGAAAGTTTGTGTAAAATGCCGTACGGCATAAACGCTCTCTCTCTAATTGAGATGAGTTTAAGATCGCCGTTAGTGTATTATCAGTTGCATTTATTTGCTGTGCATCGCCTAGCGGTGACGTTAGTGTTAAGTGTCGGTGATAGTGTTGCGGTGATCCAACATACCATTTTTGTCCATAGCTACTAAGTTTTGGCCTCGTTTTAAATGTACCCTCAATTGAAAGAACGAGTATGTTCGCAGCTGCTGTTCTCTTAGTCTTTGGCCTTCGTCTGGCTCCTGGATAAGGAAAAAGATTTCGTATTATACATAATTGCACTGGGTGTCTCTTAGGCTAGGTTTATTGGACAACAGTGGGGCTACGCACAGCACGGAGTTTGGATAGTACCTAATTATGCGATATCACAACGGTGTGTGTTTTTTTGCGTTTTAATATGTACTCAAAAGAATCTAAGACAAGAGAAGAGACATTGTGACACGTGTTACAATTTTGTATAGAACAGCAGATATTTTAAATAACCGACAAAAAATGTCAGATCTAGAATCATTGAACTGAAATACTTTATAATGTAGTAATATTCTGTGCCACAACATCCCTTCCATCCTGTATAAACATCGCTTTACGCTACTAAAAAAGATAAACAAAATATATTGTGGAGGAACAACATAACGAACGTAATCGTATGATAATTTAATTTGACTACCGTAAACGCCTGAATAAAGTTGAAGAGCACGCACACGCGCATTGCTCTTTCATTTACATCAGGCGCTTTCGTTATTCCAACACAATAGAGGTTATGTTAATCGAGATGGTTATATCCTGTTCTTTAACGGTCTTAAAGGTTAATTCATAACTGTGGTAGCTTTAAACTTTATATAAATAATGTCAAGAACAATAACTTAATTATATTATAAACTAGCTTTTGCCCGCGACTTCGTCCGCGTAAATTTCAATGTTTTCATGTTCTGCCATTTCAATGATTTAGTTAAAATCATGATTCAAAACGACACGTGGCGCCATCTATGATCATAAGAACGTTATTGTGATTTACCTCGGAAACAGTACTTTTTTTCGGGATTAAAAGTACCCTATGTTCGTTCCTGTACACTTGGCAACGTATATGCAAAATTTCAGGATGATCGGTTCAGTGGCTTAGGCGTAAAATGGTAACAAACAAACAAACAAACTTACTTTCGCATTTATAATATTAGTTAGGATAGCCATTAAATCTATAAAGGGTAAAAAGTGCCCATTAAAAAGAAAACACAATACGTCGTAATTAATGCGCTGTCCCAAAGGAAGCTAATTGATAATCACTCAGTTACGTACTAATTGCAAGAGTTCAGCGGGCGGCGGTCGCGGGTAATGCGCAGGAGTGCCTGAAGTGGACGGCGCTGGATCAGTCGACACCTGACGCGTCACAGAGTCTGTTGACAAAGAAATTGAATGCTTAAATGAAAAATTCAATATTAATTATGTTTCTGAAATGTAATTGGGCAATAAATATAGATAAATAATATTTGTATGACATATTGAAAAGCATAAGGACTGTATAACTAGCATAATATTATCTCATACATTGTTGTAATCTATGTTTATGGGGTTTCGATTAATTGAAGTCATAGTTCAGTATATCGCCTCAATAGATTGACCATTATTCGCTGCCCTGGCAGGTATTGGCCCTATCTCCATAATTATATAGCTAACATCTCCTTGAGGCGCGCATGGAACTCAACGCGCCGACTCGAGCCCTGTTCTGATCGAACGGCGAGCCACCCAATGCTCGCCGTCCGCAGGCCCTGCGGTCCCCGGTCCCCGTTCCCAGGTCTCCGCCTACGGAGGCCAGGAATCACTCTGCGAGTCTTCTGTTTAAGGAAGAATTGAAGTAGCCATTGATTTCTTGACAAACAAACCACTCTTAACTTAACCTATTTGGGAACTTACCGTCTCTCTTCCGGAAGAGGCGCATTCTCCGCCACTTCCTGACAGCGGACTTAAGTCTCTTCATCAGAACACAATTTAGAAATGCTTTGGCTATCCTCCGTCGCCATATTGTGCACATCTATCGACTATTGTCTATGGTTTATTGGCCCCATCACTAGTTATATATTACGTTTGTTGTATTGAGGTGAGAGCTTGGAGATACTTGCTTATTTTATGTTTTAATTTTTCAAATTTAAGAAATTGTAAAAATAGTAGGTAAATCTGTAGCTTCTGTTGACCTTAGACGATAATAAAATTATTGAGGCTTCTCAATACGTCACCATAGACTGGCGAATGTGCCCATGTCTAACTAATAGCATCGTTATTTTATTTACCCACGTCGTGTTTCTTATGGAACGAGTATCACTAAAGACATGACAGTAATCAAAATTCAAAATGGCGAAATCCAGGCGACATATTGCAAAAAAGAAAAAAAAGGCGAGGCACTATGATAAGCGAGGTGTTATTGAATAGTAGTAATGAGTATTCGAAAAGTATCTTTAGGTTATATATTACCTATTCGAAAAGTATCTTTAGGACTTTAGGTTTCTAGTTTCTCTTAAATTTTTTGTATATAGTATATCGTGTGCGAGTCCCAATCGCAATTACCAGATTTCTCGCTACCAAAATTTTCAATCCCATTTTGCGCTTAATAAATAAATCTCCACCAACCAAACGACGTAAATCTTTAGACCAAACGTGTTATATGCAAATAGCTTCAATAATATACCGCGGTTGGTACATAGGTCGGTATATATCTACAACTGAAACCGCAGCGCTGGTCTCCGAACCATATCAGTGTGAGTTATCTATATCCCGGATTTAGCTTGACCAACCAGTGTTGATACTTGTGTTGTTGTGTTATCGGTTATTTTTAGTTTTGTTGGAAGGCCTTTTAAACTAATACTAGTTTTTGCCCGCTACTGTCCATGTGAACTTAATCATTTAGCGGTATGAAAAATGTATAAGTACTGTACGTCCATTGTCACAGCTACCAAAAAGCTATTCATAGAAATCGGTTGAGCCGTTTCGGAGAAATGCGATCACAAACCCACGATTTTTTTCGAGATTTTTATATTGAAAGATAAAGCTGAATAGATTTTTTGTTTGTTTTAATGCTCTAATCTCTGGAATTACCAATCCGATTGGAAAAGTAACCAAAGACAAACATACATACATACTGTTTTATATTTCTGTAATATTTTATAAGTACCGCTGTTGGTTTTCTGAATAAAGAAAATAAATAAAGACTAAACGCTAAACGCGTGTGAAAAAACTACGCGGTCGAATTAATGGGCAGAAGTTAGTAATATATAAAAATATGGCTATCCTTTTCCCACTGCAGGGCAATGGCCTCTTCTCATAAAGAGAAGAGGAGGGGGAAGAGAAGTTTGATATCTACGGGGAAATACATAAAGAATATAAAGATATTATTATGTGTGAGCTGTCGCCATTGACGACATTGAACTTGTGCCAAATATGTCAAGGTTACCGAAGACGAATATTATGTGAGAGCTAATACCCGTTTTGGTGGTCGGTATTCGTTGCTTTACTGGTAGTATAACTTAAATAGTAATAATAATAATCATTTACATTTATTCGACGTTACATTTATTTCGACGGGCCTGTTGGTGTAGTGGTTAGCGGCCCTGACTGCTAAGCCGGAGGTCGTGGGTTCGATTCCCACCCAGGACAAACTTTGTGTGATGAGCATGATTGTTAGTTCTGTGTCTGGGTGTGATTTATCTATAATATGTATGTATTTATACATTATATAAGTATGTATATCAGTTGTCTGGTTACCATAACACAAGCTCTGCTTAGCTTGGGATCAGATAGCCGTGTGTGAGTTGTCCCAAGATATTTATTTATTTATAAAAAGGGCCACATCTATAATATAAAAATGAGTCGCTGAATGTGTTGCTAAGCGCAAAACTCGAGAACGGTTGGACCGATTTCGCGAATTCTTTTTTTTTAAATATTCCTTGAAGTACGAGGATGGTTCTTACGGAGAGAAAAATTCAAACTGTTAGGCGATACGAAGTTCGCTGGGTCAGCTAGTTTACAATAAAGTATATTGACTATTAAAAATAAAGCACAGTTGCAAATTCGCCTGGTCTAGGTTGAACCTGTACCTATTTCAGGCTACAAGATGCATACATACCTACTTAAAATAAATAAATTAACATTAAGAAAAAACTTAAGTACTTTATTATTTTATTCCAAACTAGTTTTTCCTCTTTATAATATTAGTGTAGACTAGCGACCCGCCCCGGCTTCGCACGGATGCAATGGTGAATATAATATAGCCTATGTCACTGGGTAAGTGTAGCTTTCCAACAGTGAAATAATTTAATAATTCAAATCGGTTCAGTAGTTTGGGAGCCTATTCAATGCCATCAAACATCATCTGCCTAGCCTTTTCCCAACTATGTTGGTCAGCTAACCTGATGCAGCTCAATACCAGTATTTTACATGAGGCGACTGCCTATCTGACCTCCACAACCCAGTAACTGGGTAATACGATACCCCTAGGTAAGATTGTTCCAAACCTTTATAACTATTACAATAAATATGATACTAGCAATTTTACACGTAAAACTTCTTACAAACAGTTTCACGCGACGAAAAAACTTGGGCAATAACACGATTAACTTAACTTATTTGCTAGTGTTTGGACCACAATGTCGTAGACAACAGACATTCCGTTATATTGATCCACTATTTCGGGGCAGTTGCCCCAGTTCAAGGTTTAGCTCGACAAATAAAACTATGTGGGTCCCGCGCGAATTTACTATAGTGTGTACTAGCTTATGGCCGCGACTTCATCCGCGTGAATGTCGGTTTTCAGCAAGGTTTTATTTTTGGCGTGAAACCCTAACTCTTTTTCAAAAATAAAAGTAGCCTATGTTACCCCTTATTACATCAGCTATCAACCAGTGAAAGTCCGTCATAATCGGTCCAGCCGTTCTAGAGATTAGCGGGAACAAACAGACAGAAAGACTGACAAAAATTGTAAAAATGTTATATTGGCTATGTGCATACCGTATATACGTTCATATGCATGTAGTAAAACGTATATACAATCATATACATGTAGTAAAAAGTGGTTATTTTAATATTACAAACAGACACTTCAATTTTATTTATTTGTAGTACCTATAGATGTATAGATATACAGATCACAAATTAGTTTTATAGGAGTTCCGTATTTGTAAATTATAAGACTGTCGCGGTCCACTTGGTGATAACAAATAAAACACATTAATGTATTTTTACTTAACAAGATTGGGCTAAACTAAATTGTCACATATTTTTAATTTGTTATTTACATATATTCTGAAATCATATCTAAATAATACACACATACATAAACTCACGCCTTTTTCCCATGGGGGTAGGCAGAAACTACAGAACGTCACCTGCTACGATCCTTACATACTCCTTTCGCCTCATCTACGTTCATACATCTTGTCATACAAGCACGTCGGTTACGAGAAGAAATAAAAAAAAAAAAAAGTGAATAATAGTTTTAGATAATTTTGAAAGTTTACTGTTTTCGTAAAGTCTACACAATAAACGTCTTGGTGAGCGCCTCAACTACTTGGTCATCACGAAGTAATAAATTACATACAAAAATTGCTGTAAAGTAACTAAAAAACATTGCATTAATCTAAATTAATCGGAAACACAGTACCTACGCCATATTTGTTAACAAAAAAACACGTAAAGGAAAATAGACTTTACAAACATAAAAAAATGACTACACGGCTTTCAAATTCCTTTGTTTGTTACGGAACGTAGCTTTTTCTCATCTATCAAGCTATTCTTTCCCCTCTTTTCCTATAACAAAGACCTGAAGTATAACGTTATATTGGTTCACAAACAAGCTGACATCCCTTTTGATAGAAAGCCGCTTATAGATACACAAAAGGGCCTTGCCTTGCCAATTTCAGGGATAAAGTTCAAAATCCTCAAGTACCTCGCAGTCCTTTTTCGGGATTAGGTTTGGATATCAAATTCAAGGTCATAAGTTCGTAAGACTACTAACTTCTGTCCGCGACTTCTTCGCTACGCGTGAATTTTTTTTTTTTACCAATGCTAAGTTACGTCTTCGGCCTGGTTCATATTAGGTCGGACCGACAAACAACTCAAAACTGCTTTGTGACGAAACTTTATTGCTTCTTTTATTAAAAAAAATAAATTACTACGCAAAAAAAAAAAACATCGCCGAAAACATTCAAGCAGACAATGTCGCGGGCATAAGCTAGTAGTATGTGTAAGGTATACGCACCCTGCGTATGTGTTTATCTTTAAATTTCTTTGCGATAACAAACAGAATATCTTTTTACAAAACTAAAAGGCATTTTTTGTCGTTTGTCGATGTTCGATTTGTCTTCGTTACATTGCTTAGTCATATCTGATGTGGCGAAAGTCTACGGTTCGAATTTCGAAGGCAGAAGTCATTTGGTTCCCTTAAGCTATGACCACACCAGCGCGCTTTCACGTTTATCCTGCCTTTTCGTCTGACGCATGCATGAAGCGCAATAGCGCATACAATAAGGCATGCAGCGGCCAATCTGGAAATCTCTTAACATATTGCGGACCCAGGTTGACCGCTGTAAAACTAATCTGGTCAAATTGGGCTTTCTTTACCCATCCCAAACGGAGTGCCAGTGTGGAGCACCATCACAGGACATGCGTCACCTCCTCAGTTGCCCGTCGTGCACAACCACCAAGACCTTAAGACCTTAATGAGGCCAATGACAGAGCTGTATAGGTTGCTCAATATTGGTCAGACAAAATTTGAGTCAGTTGACACGAAAAGAAGCAAAAATAACGCATGCCTGTAGCGCACGCTGATCTGCCACCGGTGGGCGCACAGGTGTACACAATAAGATGGATGCATCTTAACAATTGAACAATCGTGTATCGTCGTAATTTAGAAGTTCACATTAATTATTATTATTACAATTTTTAATTTAAATTTCTCATTTTTAAAAATTATAATTGCCAAGTTTGGGTGGGCGTACAGGTGTACACAATAAGATGCATAAATCCTAACAATTTAACAATCGTGTATCGTGGTAATTTAGAAGTTCACATTAATTATTATTATTATAATTTTTAATTTAAATTTCTCATTTTTAAACATTTTAATTGCGAAGTTAATCCATGTTGCTGTGCCCTAACAGGGTCTATAACTGTACCTACTTTAGCTTTAAGCATTATGTAACATCTTTTTATACACATTATGGTATGCAATAAATGAATATAACATCATAACATCACGCCTGTAATCCCCGAAGGGTTAGGCAGAGGTGTACCCATTAGTACACCCACATTTCGCCAGTTACGTTATTAGTCCCATGTAATAGGGGGCGAGCCTATTGCCGTCAACCGGGCACAAACCCAGACTCCAAGGCTGCTACTGAGAAATTCCTGATGGAAAAAGTCAATAACACTTTGCCCGACCTGGGAATCGAACCCAAGACCTCATGCACAGCAGTCGCGCTTGCGACCACTAGACCAACGAGGCAGTCAAATAAATGAATATGAATACCTATGAATATCTTACACAATAAGAGGCAAAAAATATTGCATGCGCTTGATGCGAGATGAATATTGAAAGTTGAAGACGCAAGACGAACGTGAAAGCGCACTGGTGTGGACACAGCTTTATACGCTCGGGGGATTGATCAATCCGTTTGACGTAAAGAATTGGGTCTCAAAACAATTCCATTAGGTAATGTTATTCGCTTCTTGGCTAACCGTAATGTCCTTATTTAACATGTTTATGTGTATGCTGAAATAAATTCAGGTTTTTTCATATGGTAACATAAATATATTATCAGCTACACCAATTTGCCCGCGTTGTTACATCTTTACGAATCTGACTGACTATTTGGGTATGGAATCCTTAAAAAAGATGATATGTGGGTATGGACACACCTCTGCCAACTGTAATGTATTTCGGTTTACCCGCATTGAACAATATCATTCGCTAAGTAGCATTATACCTGTAAGTTGTCACACTTATTGTACCATTTCTCAGTTTGCAATAAACGCTTGTTCACGACCTACGCCTTTTATTTCGCCCTAAGTACCAACTTTTTACCAACTTTATCGAGAAACACATGCATGTTAAAATTCTGCCAAAATTAACAAGAATGATGACTTCGGAATACCCCATAACATAAACATAACATAATATCACGCCTGTAATCCCCGAAGGGTTAGGCAGAGGTGTACCCATTGGTACACCCACATTTCGCCAGTTATGTTTAAGTCCCATGTAATAGGGGGCGAGCCTATTGCCCCATAACATAAAGTAAATAAATAACGTCTGTAGTTTGTAAACGGTACAACCACTTCGTAGCAAGCACCTCGTCTGATTCGATATTGATAAGCGAGCCTTGGAAACGCGGAAACAGAGTGAAACATGGGTAAAGCGGTATCGAAAATTGATCATAAATATGCACGCTCAATAAAATTTAACTTTCTTTTTGCAGAGAGCCATTTCCACATTGTACAAGTTTCGTAGCACGTTCGTAGCTTCGTAGACTTCGTAGCAGATAATCGCGTGATTACGTTGATTACGTGTCCACTGCCGACTTAGGGCGAGATTCCACAAAAGCGGAGACGAGAGATGTCTCGTAATTAACCAATAGCATATTGTGATGTGCTGAAGCTAAGTAACTCCGCTTCTCGTCTCCGCTTTGATGGAGTCTCGCCCTTATAATAAGTAACTGGCGAAATGTGGGTGTACTAATGGGTACACCTCTGCCTAGCACTTCGGGGAATACAGGTGTCATGTTATGTTGTGTGTTAATTTAAATCCAACTGGGTATTTTATTCACAATTTCAAGATGGCGTAATAGTATTATTGGTTGTGCCTTATTTGGTTGTGTTATAATTTTAATTACACTATTATGTTTAACATAATCGTTGAAATTTAACAGCAGGGCGTAGATAACAAAAAAAAATCTTGAGAAGTTGGTATACAAAACTAATCAGTAACCCTAATTTACTTGAAAACATTAGCTCGACGTCCTAAACACAATTTTCTCGTAAGAATACCAACGAAAAAAAGTACAAAACCTTTTTCCCCATTACACAAGAGAAAAACACTCATGAAATATATACCCACATCTTTGCACACGATCCTCATTATTATACCGCAAGTAGTGCAAGGTGAAAAAAAAATCCACTTCGAGAAATTCTCGCTCATTGGTTGGCGGTACATTTTCCGTTCTTCAAAGCTCATATTGGCACAGTGCGGTTGTATCACGCCTTCCTTTCTTAGAACTGGCTTTTTGCTTGATTACACAGCACCTGCACAGTTGTGGTGTAGAAGTCTAGTCTTACGCAAGAAGCCGTCAAGTTGATGTGGTAGTCGATCTCAGAAAGATGTGACATTTAGTGGAACTTGTTTGTTGAATGGAAATCAAACTTAGTTTGATGGTCCGTACGCGGGATTTGTCTTTTTACATATCGTATGTCAAGGCCCAGTTGAAAACCAGCGTCAGTCTTAAGTGGTCTGGCATTTTATGCTGAACTGGGTCAGTTTGGCGCAGCTGTGGCGCAATTTCTCACTTTTTGTTATTTTTATTGCCTTTTTATTATTATTGTTGCGTGTGTACACATTTTTATTTCATTGACACATAGTCTGTGTCAATAAACATTTTTTTCTTTTTTTTCTTTCTATGTTTGAGACTAAATCCCAACTACGTCAAAAATCTATCTGAAAAAGAATAAAACAAGAAATCATTCCTGTCCGATATCCTAGCAGTCGTGGCTGCTAGGATAGAATTAGCCTTCAAATGTCGTACCAGCTTGCTAGTTAGTAAAACGCAATGCGATCACGATTACACCCTAGAGATATCAGCACACATACATACTCGTACAGGCTTCTAAAATCAAAACCCTCCTTTTACCTTTTCCATAGTCGGATAAAAAATACAACATAACATACAATTACGATATAATTCGAATTGCATTATCGTGTTTTCGCATATAAAACTGATAACACCCCAATTTTACATACCAACTACATCATATCTCAACATCCACGAGGCATTTTAAATTGACCTCAATTTTCGTTGAAAATAGTACGCGATGACCATTCCGTCTGTTTATTTCACTGTTTACTCAGAAATTCATAAAGTTACACACTTTTGTGTTGGCAGTGTAAAAAATGCCTGGTCTCAAGGGTCCTGTAACGTTCCACTGTGTATTTTATGTATCCACGCACGTAGTTAGGTACATACCTACTTAAAAACAGACACTGTGTTAGGTTAAATAAGGGACGCACTCAAAGGGAGTGTAGTACTCGATAAAATGTAAGGAGCAGTGGTGCTTTTGTCTAAAATGCTTACTCGGTGAATTTTGTCTTTTGAATGTCATAAACAAGTACAAATGGAATCTGGAAGACAGCTCGCTTCACCAAAATTACATACATACATAAACTCACGCCTTTTTCCCATGGTCTGGTTCTGTAGTCAGTAACTACAGAACGCCACCTGCTACGATCCTTACATACTCATTTCGCCTCATCGACGTTCATACATCTCGTCATGCAAGCACGCCGGTTACGAGTACTCCGCACCTGACCTTTCTGAAGAACCTCACCATTAAGGTCAGTGTAGGACTTTCTATGGCAACCCATCCCTAAATTGCCACTCACCTCTGCCATATAAATACCTTTTGTTAATCGTCTTTCATTCATCAAAATCACCAAAATTACTTCGCCATAAATGATTTGAGTTGCTTCCATCGTAAAAAACACATACAATACTAGTATATCTGTAATTTCCTGTTTTCGCTCATAAATATTATATTTAGTGAAAGATAAGAAGAGAAAAGATCTCTAATGAAATAACTATGGTCGTAGAGATATAACCTATGGACATGTTCGTAACTCGTCAAGTATCAAGAAAATACCTGTCAATGCGTGTCGAGTCCACCATTTTGGGTAACAGTTATCGATTGGAATAAGGTTCACATTCGCATGAAACGCGCCAAAAATCATTCCTATTCGGCGTCCATTTTGTGTCCCAAGGCGCCTTCTTTTTTTCGTAGTTCGGACCCGTTTATATAAATATAAAAATCAGTAGCTGTAGTACATAAACAAATATATTACATGGCGTTGTCCTCAATACATAACAGGATACGCCGACGAGGCCTCAAACATTTGCATGATATTAGTGACCCGTGACGAGACGTTGACCTAGCTCTTTGTTTATTCCAAGCAAGAGATTCAATTTGGGAGAATTAAAGAAGGTCAATGGTAAAGTCATGATGAATGTCTTTATAGCCCAGTGTTTAATCCTATGTTTCTATTTCTTTGTAAGTCATTGTTTTAATTTGTTATTAACGATTTTATAATTATTTTTTTTTTATAATAGTTGTCTTAGTGCGACTAATTTTGTACGCCATGATTGGCAAAACATGTAGCTACCTCTTATTTATTTATTTATTTAAACTTTATGCAACAAATAAAGTACAAAGGCGGACTTAATGCCTTAGGCATTCTCTACCAGTCAACCAAAGGTGGTGAAGAGATAAACAAAGCAGGTGCAAAAAATTGTAAATGAGGAAATAATCAAATACGAAATTTTAAAATCATTAAAAACAAATATCTAAACAAACCTCTTTTACCTCTCCTCTTTTTATTATATCTCTTTATCTCTTATTATTTTTAAGACCTGTATAATTCTGCACTCATGTTTTATAAAATAAATATCTTGTATCTTGTATCCACTGGGTAACGCACCCTCCTCTCATTCACGAGACTATGGGTTCTCAACCGGGCACAGGCTAGAACCAAAGTGGCTTTTTTTACATATTTCATGTGTACTTTTTACGCTTGTCCTAGACACCACTGACAACGTAAGAAAACCTGGATTTATCCATACTAATATTATAAATCCGAACGTAAGTCTGTCACGACTCACAACTAAACTACTAAACCGATTTTGATGCAAGGAAGGACAAATGCTACTTTTATGTACAGTAACGTACGCTAAAAGAAGACTTTAAAGTTGCTTAAAAGGCGTAGTCGTACCATATCAAAGTAACATGAAGTAAATGTATTGCTTAATCGCTTTACTATAAAACTTGGCTTCAACAGTTTAGCCGATGCATCATGGCGCCATCTGCTGGTACCATTTCAAACAAAAATACAGTAAAAGCGAGTACGAGTCTGGTATACATGGAGAACAAATCTAACAAAGAGTTTTTATTTTATTTTCTGCTAACTGATATAGACGGAAAACCCAATGGTAGCCACACACAATATACTTGTGCAAGTTTAGACTTATGCAAGTCAGTGTGACGCCTTTGTGCTCACAACTGGCTCAGATACTTTCGCTAATTCATCTTTATGTCTGGCATTCTGTGAGAGGAAATATGCAAGAGCGTCCACTATTCCTTGTTAGTTTTAATTTAAATTAAACTATTGAATGTTGTCCACTAGATGTTTTACTTTTGTCTTGTTTTGTGTTTCCATGTTAATTATTGTAATTGGTGTTACACAATTTTAATTAACTATAATAAATAAATAAATAAATCTACAAGTAAATGCATACTTGTGCAAGTTCAAATTTCTGCAAGATTTGCACAAGTTGCCAACAATTGCTTAGATTATTAATAACACGATTAATTCCACACACATCGATACATACCTATAATAAAACAACGCTTGTTGGGTTTGAACAACGACTGACTATTTAATAGACAAACCAGAGTAATAACCATAGAGGTATCATAAACAATAAAAGTTAAACAGTGTTGCCACTACATGGCAGTAACATAACATTAAGTTTAGTTTACTTTGATACTAAATCACAATACTACCCCTTATCAAAATAAACTAGTAATACTCCACTTGAGATCATAACATTAACAATAACCAAGTATCATAAAAATTAAAGAACACCTTGTAAACCTAAGGATTTTAAAAAACAGTTATGTTTTATACTATTTAGACTTTTGGTAAATAAATCGGCTGGCATCTTTTCTGTCTCCAAATAATTTAATCTAACAATATTATTATTAATACATTCACGACAGAAATGGTAACGCACATCAATGTGTTTTGTTCTATTATGAAACATATTATTCTCAGACAACTTGAGAGCACCCTGGTTATCATTATATATGTTTATAGTATACAAAACACCTGTAATTTCATTAAGTAAATGGCGTAAGTAAACTGCCTCTTTGCATGCCTCTGTAATACTCATGTACTCAGCCTCAGTACTAGAAAGAGCTACTGTTTTCTGTTTCTTTGAAGCCCATGAAACTGCACCACCAGACATAGTAAAACACATGCCAGTATATGATTTCCTATCCATAACATTGTTTCCCCAATCTGCATCAACAAAACCTTCTAATTTAGTATTACCATTCTTAGTGTACATTAGATAATAATGCTTAGTTTTACTCAAGTATCTTAATATTCTTTTTGCATACAACCAATGTTCAGAGCTATAACAATTGTTAAACTGGCTTAAAAAACCAACAGAAAAGGTTATATCTGGTCTTGTTAACACAGCTAAATACATTAGACTACCAAGAAGTTGTTGATAAGGAAACTGAGAATCACATTTCTCATTTTTATTTAAATTTAACTTAGCTTCCATAGGAGTGTCAGCTGATTTACAGTTCAGCATATTAAATTTCTTAAGCAATCGTTTCACATAATTCTCTTGGCATAACTTTATAGTTCCATTAGCTTTATCTATACTCACATCCATACCAAGACATTGCTTAATTTCTCCTAAATCTTTAAGTTTGAAATTTGACGCTAAAACATTCTTTAAGTTTTCTGTTTCAGAAATATCATTAGAAAAAACAAAGAAATCATCGACATACAAAGTCACAATTGTTTTACAATCATTTCTAGTCTTTGTATATAAACACGGCTCATACGCAGACACCTTATAATCCATATTAATAAGACAATCATGAACCTTTCTATACCAGGCCCTCGAAGACTGTTTTAAGCCATATATAGCCTTTTTTAATTTAAGAACCTTTCCATCACTAACTGTATTTGGATAACAATCAGGTTTTTGCATATAAATAGTCTCATCGAGGTCCCCATTTAGAAAAGCAGTAGTTATGTCAAGATGGGTCACATTTAAATTCAATTGAACAGCCAATGCAAACAAAAGTCTTAGAGTAGTGTGTCTTACCACAGGGGAAAAAGTTTCAGTATAGTCCACACCTTTCTTCTGCATAAAACCTTTTGCCACTAGTCTTGCACGGAACCTAACATTGTTCTCACTGTCATATTTCTTTTTAAGAACCCATTTGCACTTCACTACATCACTATTAGGTGGAGCAACAACAAGCTCCCACGCACTATTTTGTTCGAAACACTGTAACTCTTCACTTATAGCTTGTAACCACTGAGCTCTTTCAGGTCCCTTCAGCGCATCTTCTACACTCAAGGTACTTGCATCATCTAAAGCATCTTCATTGATACCAGCAAATCCGTACCTTTCTGGCTGCTTTCTTTGACGTATTGGTCTATCGCAGGGTGAGTTAGAAGTATCTTCAACCTCAGAGTTAGAACTGTCTTCACTTGGTACATAAGTTTTATCACTTGTATCAATAGATGTGAATGAATCATCTTCATCAGTATAGTAAGTCTCTTCACTTCCCAACTCATTTTGGCTTGGTTGAGTCTCATTCACAGGAACAGTTATGTCAGCATCCTTTTTATGCTCAATTATGATTACATCCCTGCTAGTAGTTACTTTATTTGTTTTGGGATTGTAGATTCTGTACCCTTTTACATTGTCTGGGTATCCTACTAATATTTGTTCTTCAGATTTCTTATCCCATTTCTGCCTTTTTTCTTTTGTTATGTGAACCATAACCTTGCTGCCAAATATTCTCAAATGGCTAACTTCTGGTTTGACTCCTGTCCACATTTCATAAGGCGTTTTTCCTTCCAATCCAGATGCAACAATACGATTTTGAAGATATACTGCTGTGTTTGTCGCTTCAGCCCAAAACTCCTTGCCTAGTTCTGCGTCAAACATTAAGCATCTTGCCTTTTCAACTATTGTACGATTGGTCCTTTCACATAATCCATTTTGCTCAGGAGTGTAGGGGTTTGTTTTCTGATGATGAATACCTTCCTTCTGTAAGTATAAATCAAACTCCCTATTACAAAATTCTAGGCCGTTGTCACTTCTTATAGTTTTGATCCTCTTGTTTGTTTGGTTTTCAGCTTTTGCTTTAAACTCTTTGAAACAAGTTAACGCCTCATTTTTTTGTTTTAGGAAATATACAAAGATCATTCTGGAATAATCATCGACAAACAGTAAGAAATATTTAGAACCTCCTATTGAAGTTGTTTCCATTGGTCCACAAACATCCGTGTGGATCACTTCAAGTATTTCTTTACTCCTTGTTCCAACATGTTTGAATGGAAGTCTACACTGCTTTCCCTCGCAGCAAGTTGAGCATGTCAACTTAGAAATATTGACTTTTTCTTCCAAGTCTAAACCATTTACAGCAGATTTCATGCGATTTAAATAGTTACTATTTATGTGGCCCAATCTACGATGCCACATATCACCAGACACTGCAGGAGCTGCCAATACATCGGCAATCATTCTTAACTTGTACACTCCGTTAGTCTCGTAAGCTATAGCCACCAAGTGTCCTTCTTTATTGTAGACACTGCAGTCACTATCGGTAAACACAACATTATTACCGTTTTTCATTAATTGACTAACAGACAATAGGTTCGTAGTCAGTTCTGGAATGCACATGGCTCCTTTTATCTTCACATTAAACTCACATTCATCTGTTTTTGTAACTATATTCACATCACCGGTGCACAAAACTCGTAACTTGTTATTGTTTGCAATAACAATCTCATTACATTGATCATAACACGGGTTTTCTATCCAGTTTTTATTCGCTGTCAAATGTGTGCTTGCCCCTGAATCAATGTACCAATCAGTTTTGTTGAAACTTTCACTTAAAAACACAGCATTAAACGCATTTGTTTGCTGTCGAGTGATCTTCTTTTCATTTGATTGTTTAGAATTATGTGATTGACACTGATTTTTATAATGGCCTGGTTGATTACACTTGTAGCATTTGACATTGGATTTACCGGAGGAGCCGCCATCTTTGTTGATGTCCATAGACTTGTTTTTTTTCTTATGTTGCCACTTGGAGCTTGCAACAAACGCGCCACCTTCCCGGTTCCCGCCAACTGTATCATTTCCCGCCATATCCATTAACTTGGATTTAATGGCGTCTGTTGTGATGCAAATCCCCGAATGCTCAATAGCCATAATCATTGGCATATATTTTTCGGTTAATCCGGCTAACAATAAGCACCCAATCCACTCATCTGTTATCTGAAATCCGGTACCACTTAACTTTTGACCAGTTTCTATCATTTGAGTAACGTACGCCGCCATCGAGTCACTGCTTTCTAGACGAATCGAGGTTAAAGTTCGCAGCAGGCTTATTTTCCTTGTGAACCCCGAGTCATCAAATAAACTCCTCAGTTTATTCCACAGGTTTAGAGACGTCGACGCATCTTTTATGTGCACATACAACGTTGAGTCAATTGTCATTATAAGTTTTGCTTTTGTTTTCTCGTCATCTGCGGAGGCGATCACTTTTCCTTCAACTGGCTTGATGCAGTGCAGCATTCCTTCAAGCACAAGGAAGTTCTCCGCGGCAAAAGTCCACTCGCTATAATTTTCTCGGCCCTTCAACTTAGGCACGTTGACTAGGTAGTTTGTAGCCATCTCGAACACGAAAGCTTCCCTCAAACACCTAATTCCGTCAGTCAAAATTACGCTGTAACAACTATCTAGCTGTATCTAGGACTCCAACTTTAGCAAAAAAACGTGGGACTGGGCCCATAACCTATAATAAAACAACGCTTGTTGGGTTTGAACAACGACTGACTATTTAATAGACAAACCAGAGTAATAACCATAGAGGTATCATAAACAATAAAAGTTAAACAGTGTTGCCACTACATGGCAGTAACATAACATTAAGTTTAGTTTACTTTGATACTAAATCACAATAATACCTGTGCAATTTTAGATATCTGCAAGTATAGGCTTGCACAAGTTGCCAAAAGAATTTATCCCAGAATTTATCCCACATACATTGATGCATATTTTATTTATTTAAATATGTAACAAAAAAATAGAAAGGCAAACTTAAAGCCTTAAGCATTCTTATAAATCGATGGGTAGTGGTAATTCTGCAAGTCCTTTGCTCAAATATTTTGTTACGTGTGAAGCCAGCATATCAATTGAAACAAACAGTTTTATTTTCAGTGAAACAAGGTGTTGTTTCACTGAAAATAAAACTGTTTGTTCCTGAATGGAATTCGACGAAGATTTTCATAGGTGTATGAAAATCTTCGTCGAATTCCATTCAGGCTGAATTTCCATTGAAGACAATTTGGAAACGAAACAAAACATGTATAATATACACTGTCAAAGCTTTCTATTTAAGTGATGTCTCTAGCTGCATACGAATGGTACTTCTTAGAGCGTGCCATATACCCACAAAATATAACTCGTCCTGAGGCGACATGGCCTGAGATGCCTCTGGTTGAGGCAATGACCTCGACCTCGTGCGCCTCGCTTCCAAAAATTCCTTATAATATACAAAGAATAGTTAAGGAGATATAAGCATACATACAGACATAACATCACGCCTGTAATCCCCGAACACCCACATTTCTCCAGTTATGTTTAAGTCCCATGTAATAGGGGGCGAAACTACTGCCATCAACTGGGCATAAATTCAGACTCCGAGGCTGAAAAATTTACTGAAAAATTCCTGCTGGAAAAACCGGCTCAGCAGTTGGGCTTTGCGACCACTAGACCAACGAGCCAGTCAAACGTACATAATTATACTGCTAAAATCGTTTCTATTATTATTATAACTAGCCTGTACTGTCCCACTGCTGGGCAAAGGCCCCCTCTATTTTTGCTAAAGTCATAATCTTCTTTTTGGTTTTGCCAAAGTCGGGTAATAAAATGGACATTTCTCTCTCATTGTTCGATACTGCGATCAAAATAAAACACGACAGTCTCGACATTTTTAACGACTCCTTTGTGCACAGGATATGAAATACCGACAGCAAAATAAGTCGACAATTACTGTAATAAAGCTCCATTATTTTTATGTTGACTCGTAGTTTAATAGAATGGCTATCATTACTATGGTTCTACGGTGTAATTACTAGCCAAGTTCCTTATTTCTTATTAAAAAAATAACTGTCCTATTTTGCTAACGGTACATGAAATGTCAGTGATGATAAAAGTGTGTTTGTGTTTTTGTGGGGGTAGATGCAATTTTTTGACTGCCTCGTTGGTCTAGTGGCCGCAAGCGCGACTGCTGTGCATGAGGTCTTGGGTTCGATTCCCAGGTCGGGCAAAGTGTTATTGGGTTTTTCCATCAGGAATTTCACAGTAGCAGCCTCGGAGTCTGGATTTGTGCCCGTTTGATGGCAATAGGCTCGCCTCCTATTACATGGGACTAAAAACATAACTGGCGAAATGTGGGTGTGCTAATCGGTACGCCTCTGCCTAACCCTTCAGGGATTACAGGCGTGATGTTACGTATGTATGTAGTTGCAATTTTTATGATAATGTCAGTTTCTAGTTGAACTATGATAACCATTAACGTGGAGACTGTAAGATTAAAGTTATGAATGAACTTAATTACTTAAGTTCCACGTAATGTGACACAATTGATTTTCTATTTATCTGTCATACCGGTATGGCAGAACAATAGAAAATCGATTGTGTCTCATGATAGACTTAGGGATGATTCTCATTAGAGCGTGCCGTGCCCGGACGGGGCACGGACGGGGCACGGTTTTAAATCTGTTACATATATTTTGTATGAATCAATTTACATTACACAGTGCATTATCCGTGTCCGTGTCTCTCGACGCACTTCAATACCTCGTCGGCTCGTCCACGCCCCGGCCCGGGCACGGCCCGCTCTAATGAGAATCATCCCTAAGTCTATTATACGACTATATATACGACATAATTATAATATTAAATTCTCAAGCTTTTTAAGTAACAACGAGTTATACCTACATATTATTCTCGTCATAAGAATTTAGATAAACATACCTAGTAAAGTTTAAATTTATACGACTTATACGATGCGATATTTTATACGATTTTTTCGAGTTCAATTTTCAATTCGAAAAAGGAATCGAATGCTTTTACATTGGCACGCTCATAGTAGGCCTTCGAAAGAGAAAATATAATCTTACGTCAATATCGTAACAGAAATAAACGTAGACGTAGCGTGGCAAAAATAAAATGGTTCCGAATCAAAAGTCGATAGAATAATAAATTGACACGGAGATTTTGTAACGTTATTTATTCAGACTCTTTCTATTTACCGCTGGATTGTGAATTTTAATGAAGGGCTCGAGGCTTTTACGTAACTAGGAGCTCATCGCTTTATTTGCAAAGTTAAGCTGTGCCTGTCGCGGCTGTCGCTATGATGGGGACCTAAAATTTTCAACTTTCGACGCTGAGCAGAGGGTTTAAAATCCAACAGTGTAAATTACATAATAATCCGTTTTACTAATACTAGTTTCAGCTCGCGACTTCGCCCGCGTGTTTTTTTACCGCGTTTTTTTTTCTGGTTAACGCCCCGCTTTTCTATTTACCTTTACTGTTTGTCATTAAACTGGTAGTTGCAAAAATAAGCGTGCTTAAATAAACAAACAAACCAAACAGCTTTATTAAATTAGTATTTGAGATTAAAAGCTAAGGAGTTTCTTTGTTTTTTGTTAGAACGTGCTAATCCTCTCCTCTCCTAAATTACTTGTCCGATTCTGAAAATTCTTTTGCTAATAGGAAGCTACTTTATCCCTGAGTGCTTTAAGTTATATTTTATTTAAAAATAGACATCCGTAAGGAAATTTACCTTTTTAAGGCGCCAAAACAAAATTTTACAACCGAATTTCTTGCTTTTTCCAAAAAAAGTGTAATTTTGAAACATTTTTAACAGACTGCCTCGTTGGTCTAGTGGCCACAAAGCGCGACTACTGAGCATGAGGTCTTGGGTTCGATTCCCAGGTCGGGCAAAGTGTTATTGAGTTTTTCGATCAGGAATTTCTCAGTAGCAGCCTCAAAGTCTGAATTTGTGCCCGGTCGGCAATAGGCTCGCCCCGTACCACATGGGACTTAAACATAACTTGCAAATTGTGGGTGTACTAATGGGTTCACCTCTGCCTAACCCTTCGGGGATTACAGGCGTGATGTTATGTCCATACAATTCGTTCCGGGTCCCTCGGGAGTAGGATTTATTTCAAGACACGTCCTCGTAAAGGTTTGGGACAAAATACAGCCCGAACAAAAGAAATTGCACATTTATTTTTCAGTGGCAACACACTACCTGGGATTGAAATGCCTCAACTTGGAAATTTTAGAACATTAGGCGGTCACTTTCGAGATTGCCAGCATTGAAAATTTAAAAAAAAATACCTTAGATTATTATGTTAGGCTTATTTTCAGGTAAGTTTTCGTTATGGAATAAATCTATCATAGTCTATGTATCTTCTACCTATTATCTATTTATTATTATTATAGAATTAAAAATGAATCGCTTAATGTGTTGCTAAGTGCAAAACTCAAGAACAGCTGACACACACACAATAGACACGAGTTAACGAAGAAACCTACAGATTATGAGCGATTACGCCGTACCTACGGCATTTCATACAAACCAAGAGGTATCGTATTACCCAGTTACTGGGTAATACGATACCTCTTGTTGGTTACGTAGAGGTCAGATAGGCAGTTGCTCCATGTAAAATACTGGTATTTTACAATTTTACACGTAACTATGTTTTTTCGGGTGGCATCTTGCAACTCAATTTTGGAGCAGATATATTCAACAGATTACGCTGAAATTTTGCACGCATGTGTGTATCGTGTGACAATGCAATATTATGATGACATAAAGCTGATCTGATGATGGAGCTGGAAGGTGGCCATAGGAATTCTGTAATGCAACGACCAACCTCATTGAGTTTGTTTTAATATTTTTAGCGCATTTAAATAAAAGCTTGTTTTAAAAAAAGATTTTTTACTTTTAATATTTACATCCGGTTAGACTGGAAGCCGATCTCAACATAGTTGGGAAAAACGCTAAGCAGATCATGACTACACGTTCCAGCAACAGAAACAACAAAAGTGTCTCCCAAAGAGATGTTTTCAATTCAATTCAATTTCTTTATTTCAGACTAGTGTGTCCATATAGTGTTAGTAAAAACAAAAGAGCTTAAAAATCTATGTTAGTACATTATACAAAAAGGAAAGGAACTATTTAATATGGATATGTATCCAATGCCTCCATAGAGGACTTTCTATTTTATCAGCAACAACCCTCAGGTAGCTGTTGGAACTGTCCCTCACCCTGCGCATCAGCGATGCCGCTCGCTTACGGATTATGGCATGGAAGCCATCTACTTGAGCGTCCGCAAACATCGCTGAGGCGCTACAATAGCGAGAAAGTAACATCAGCAACCTGAAAGCAACAGCTGCTTTAACACAATAGTTAATACAATTACAAGTACCTACGTGCGTCATAAATTATTCCTGAGTGAGCCTTCAAGGAACCATCCCACGCAAAATAACAAGTAAAGTTTAACAGCCTTCATAATCTAGACTTCAGTCACGTACTTTCTGTAAAAAGTGTAAATAAAAGGGAGAGAAAGGCCTGATTTTCCAGTCCTTTTTATTTTAAAGAAGTTATTCTAATTTACGACAGCAAAAGAGATAAGTGGTCAGAAATCTTAGACATAGTTGGAGTTTTCTTAAAGCCAGATGAATCCTAACTAATATTATAAATGCGAAAGTAAATTTGTTTGTTTGTTTGTTACCACTTTACGCTTAAGCCACTGAACCGATCATCCTGAAATTTTGCAAATACGTTGCCAGGTGTACAGGAAAGAACATAAGGTACCTTTAATCCCGAAAAAAAGTACTGTTTCCGAGGGGAATCACAATAACGTTCGTATGATCATAGATGGCGCCACGTGTTGATTCGAATCATGATTTTAACTAAATAATTGAAATGACAGGACATGGGTAATTTTTTCCGCGACTTCGTCTGTGTTCGCGATAACCGAAACTTACGCGGACGAAGTCGCGGGCAAAAGCTAGTTTAATATAACTAGGAAGTTATGTTATCCCTTAGTGCTATAAGCTATGTATATAGACAAGACATATCATCACGCACGTAATCCCCGAAGGGTTAGGCAGAGGTAGCTACACCACATTTCGCCAGTTATGTTTTAAGTCCCACTTTAAGTTGTTGGTCTAGTGCCTGATCTCTCCCCGGTTGTGGGCATTGCCATCCCATCAGACTTTTATGAGAGTGAGAGTGAGAGAATGAGATTTTTGAGGAATAGTTTAAGTTTTATAACATCATGCTATGACTTAAGGGAGCGGAGCAGAAACCAAAAGACGTAACTTAAAGCGGGTGAAAACAACGACGCGGACGAAGTCGTAGGCAGCTATGCCGAGGTCGCGGGACGTCTTAACAGGATACCGTGGCCCCGGAACGCAAAGGGCTACAGAAGAAACAGGGTGGTTTTTTAGTCAGTATAAGTCTGATAGTCCGTCTGTCAACCAGACTCATTTGATGATATTTACCACTTCAAAAAAAGGCAAGCTATGTTTATTATAATTCAGTTAGGGTTGGTGGGGAGGGGGGGGGGGGTATTTTATAGGTCAAACTGATCGGCTAGACGCCTCAATATATTTAACATTGGAATCTATATTTAGGTTATTACGTCTATTAGTTAAAACGTTTTATGAGGTAAAGGTTTTACGAACTTTGGGCACGAGGCGCACGTAAATGTTTTACAGAAATGTTGCTTATCGTACAAAGTATGATTACGTACGATTATCTATTTTCAACGCTTGTACTTTATGACTGCCTTGGTGGACTAGTGGTCGCAAAGCGCGACTGTTGAGAATGAGGTACCCATTGGGTTCGATTACCAGGTCGGACAAAGTGTTACTGGGTTTTTTGGTCAGGAATTTTACAGTAGCAGCCTCGGAGGCTAGATTTGTGCTTGCTTGATGGCAATAGGCTTGCCCTCTATATTATGACTTAAACATACTTGGCGAAATGTGGCTGTACTACACACACAGTGTAAACCTCAATTTCAATTCGTTTATTGCATTCCACAATGTACATGAATAGGTGGTGGTGAACAATACTGTTGACACAATTGTGGACCCTGTAGGGCACAGCAAAATACATTATGCCTCTGCCAAACCTTTCGTGGATTAGAGGCGTGATATTATGTTACGTTATTTTGATGACTAGCTTTTGCCTGCGAATTCATCCACGTAAATTTCGGATTCCCGTTTCAACCCCTTAGGGGGTGAATTTTGGAAAATACTTCTTAGCGTATGCCTACGTCATAATTATCTGCGTACTCCGTTCTGGTTTGAGCTGTGTGTTGATAGATCAATAAGTCAGTAATGGTTGCCTTTTATAAATAGGTATAAAAACACTTTCTTTTTGTTTATTTTTTTAGGGAAAACCAACAGTAGTATACTAAAAATATACAAAGTGTCTTAAACCTATGATTTGATTTTTCCAATCCATCTGGTAGTTTCAGAGATTTCCGCGTTCAAAACAAACAAACAATTTTTTTTAGCTTTATTACATTAGTACAGATTGGTAAAATGTGGGTGTGCCTCTGACTAACCCTTTGGGAAAACAGGCGTGAAGTTATGCCATGTAAATACGGCTTTTAGCTAAATGAAACCTTTCGGATTCAGGCTGGTATTAAAGTTAATCATTATCAATTTTTACTCGCATGTAAATTGGATTTCCGACGGTTAATTACAAAGGGGCTTATCACAGCGACCCGAGTCATTCATATTAATCGGTTCCATCTGTTCGTAATCGGTAAAAGCCTGAAACTACGACAGAGATATACAGGAAAACTTTTTTATCATGTTCCAATTATTTTCTAGGAAGCAGGTATCTTTCAACGACACCATTTTTCAAAAAAGAAATGGTATGTAAAATTTTTAAAATAAATATTGTTATATCCGGAATACGACATACCTTTCCCATTTGACGGTCCTAAGCCCGTGAAAGTATGAAGGGAATATTTGCAACATTTATGTTTTGATTGATATCAATGTTTGGGGGCGGGGCCAGGCGCACAAGTCGGGTTCGTGGCGCATAATGTCCACAATTATGTGATGCTATATCTTAATATTTTAGTACTGTATTAGTCTATACTTAGTATTTTATACTAAAAGAAAAAACACGTAGGTATATTATTATTTTCAATAAACATCATATTAAAATTTGGAACCTGATAAAAAAATCTTCTTGTATAATGTACTAGCATTTGCTCGCGACTTCGTCCGCGTAAATGTCGGACACCCATTTTATCTCCTTAGGGAGTGAATTTAGAAATATTCTTTCTTAGCGGACGTCTACTAAATATAAACTACATTTCTGCACAAGCTACTATAATTAAAAAATTAAAATACACGACTGCCAAAATTGCACATTTTTGTACTTTGTTTACTCGTTAGATTTTTTTACGACGTTTTTTATTTACAGTGTCATATATTATTTAAATCTATTTGTCAAATTCTAGACGATAAACATAGACACGGCCAGATTCATTAAAAAAAAGAATTGAGGCTGGTATTAATTTACGTTTTAAAGTGACCACACGGGATTCATTTTATTTTTAACTTTCCTATGTTACTCGGAACGATGCCAGGATTGTAACGATACCCCATACATCTAATTCGGTTCAGGCTTTCAAAAGTTATGGTGGAATAAAGAATCTCACATACATACATACATTAACTCTGAACACATAACACTCCTTTTTTTGGGGCAGTCGTGTAAAAATTACATCTGCATACGTCAAACGGCTTTCGATATTTCGTGATTAGTGAGTAAGTGAGTGACTTTTCGCTTTTATAGATGTAGACGTTCGCTTGTTGATTTGTTAATTTTGGGAACATAGTTGCTTAACGCTGCTTGCGGTAGGAGATAACTAGCAAAAGTCGCCACGTAAAGATGAAGCATTACGCCCCAAACAACCTTCGCACTTCCTATCCTTTTCTCTCTGTGTCTTTCTATTATACAGAGTGATTGGATTGGAATGGACCAAAACCCACAAAAGGGTAATTTGTACTCATAGGATTATTATTATTTAGAAAAAAAAAATAAGTAAACCGAAATTTTTGATCAATTTGACTTACGTGGTGTTAGAACTTTAACGATGCAAAGTAGGTTTCTAGTTCAAAAAACAAAAGAAAATCGAATAGAACAAAGTAAATACTGTTTCATTCAACTGGCACGCGAACTCCAATTGATTTGCGATTCCCAGTATTGGACTGCATGGAGCAAAATTGTCAGACGTTTAACCCATGCGTGCCCAGGGGCTCGCTAATGATCCGAATGTTCGAATTACGAGAGCGCTTTATAGCCAGGAAATGGAAGATGACCGTTTTATTTTGTGCGCTGCAGTTTTTGATATTATCCTTACAATAGCTGCCTGACATAACTACCTGCTATGAGCTCAAACAATATAGAAAAATAAAGCAATTGACAGTCATCGACTCAAAAGGAAGAAGAATAAGTAGATGCCGTATTGTTGTTAAAATAAAAAAAAAAAACAAAATAGAAATATAAAAAAAAGATTTCATTTAACAATAAAATATGAAAAACTACAAGAAAGTGGTAAAATTGTAGACTGAAAATAATACTTTTTTTAAATAGTACCTCAGTTTTAATAAAAGCTTTGGCACTTATTCACTACCGCTATTTTATAATTTTAATATTTCATAAAGCAAGCGTGTAACTCATGACGAATTGGGATTACAGACTCACGAGTACGAGTACGTACGAGTATAAGTTCAAGTTTCCTCACAATGCTTTCCTTCACTGACGTCAGTGATGTCCAAGATAAACTTAGAAAGCGCATATGAAATAAAAAATGTCATATTGGTACTTCCCTGTTCCCGGTAGCCTCAGGCTTGAGGAGGCCCGCGGAAGCGGGCCGGCACCAGTTGGGGATCGCGGAAGGCGCGTACGTTCCCGTGATCCCCGGCGTAAGTGGGAGAGGGGAACACTGGGGTGGTTTTTAGTCAGTAAGAGTCGGACAGACCCCTCCGCCCTCCCCAGGGCGGTGGACTGAGTGAGGATTTTCCACCGCGGCAAAAAAAAATGCTTGAGAGACTGGCAACTTAACCAACTTAACCCGGGACATCACGACGGGTCATGCTTACTTTTTCTAACTTCACCGAGGAAGATTTACAAGCTGATTGATTACGCCTGCGTAATTGATAAATAATGTATAAAGACTCCCTATACAAGAAGAATACATCACATCAACCAAACCCATTATCTTACCCAGTAAAACGTAGCTTGATAGATTCGAAACTAGTTGGAAACGATGAGAATATCGAACTTTAATAAATCAAATTTACTAGCAGTCTTGTGCAGTGTAGATAAGACTCGAATTCGTATGAATCTAAAGTTATGTTCTAGGGTTATGCAATATTGTCTTATTCGACGTCATTTTAGGGTTTTTCACTGAAAATTGTATCGTTAGAGATTTAGTGTATGATTCATAATCCCCAAGTGTTGTTGTTATTTTGTCGCTATTTCACAAATAAACAGTTATTTCATACATTTTGACCTTATATTGAATCTTTACAGGGTTATTTTTAAAACACCTAAAACTTGTGTACTCATCATTACGAACAACTTTTTCTATGGAACTAACCCTGTAATCATGAAATAATCAGCTGTTTCATACATTTTGATTGTGTTGTATGACATTTTTGTAGGGAACAGCTGACATTTTTTTTCATGTTTTCGGGGTTGTTCATAGAAGTTGTTCATAATTATGAGTACAATGACCCCTTTTCAGGTTTCTGGTGTTTTAAAAATAGCCCTGTATATAAAATATAAAAAGCTTTTTTACAAAAAAAGATCACCGCCTTCAAAAACCACAAAATAAAAAATAACTTTACCTAGGAAGTCGGCGGCTTTGGTTTTTTTTCTTGTTACGGCGGTTCTGCTGTGATTTTATAAGGAGTTCCGTTCCATATCTCCAAAGTTCATCATCAGATCATGACAATATTCCTATGGGACCTATTCGGAACTATACTCTTTCAAACATAAAAAAAAATCATCCAAATCGATTCATAATTGGCGGAGTAATCGTTGAACAAACATACAAAAAAAAAAAAAAAACATACGCGTCGAATTGAGAACCTCCTCCTTTTTGAAGTCGGTTGAAAAGTGAAAGATCACTCGTTCATCACGATATATCGAAAACCGCTTGACGTATAAAGACGAAATTTGGCAAGGAGGTAGTTTTAGTTAATAGACGTTCGTTAAGAAAGGATTTTCCAAAACTCACAATTTAAGGGAATGAAAAGGGATCCAAAGTTTGTATGAAGAAATCAAATTTGACGCTTACAAAGTCAGACATTTATTAGTGCCAATCTCCGTGCTCCTGTGCCCACTGGCAGTTCTACCTTCATCGCTTTTAATAGAAAAATATTTCATTAGCAAGGTGTTATCTTTCAGACCAATCTCTTTGTATTCGAGCCAAGAGGTTCTTACAGACAATGTTGTATTCTACTCTTTTAATTAAACGTTGGAAGGTTGGTGCTATTGACTGACCAATAGAATAGTTTAATAGAACTACAACAACGACAAGTCGACATTGGTGCCGATTCTCTTGTTCACAAACTAGACTAAATTTAGAGAATTGACATCTCTTACTAACATACAGCGAAAGGAAAGGACGGTGACATTAAAGAACTAAGTTAGCGATGTCAAATTAGTTTTGCCTTGAACTTTTCCGTATTTTTAATCCATACGTTTTAAGATGTCAACTATAATTGTATGGATGTGTCAGATTGAGTAAATTTTAAAGCTCTTATTTACATTAGTCTCTTTCTTGTTTTATTGGATAGAAAAAGATAAAAGATAATTTCGACTTTTAATTCTATTCAGTAACTTGACAGATAAAGGGTTGCCAAGTATTAACAAAAAAAGATAGTGAGATGGTGTAAGAATAAACAAAATTGAATGAACTTAAATAATGTACTTAACTTGGTGTTAAACCATTCTTATCATTCGTTCCTTAAGCAAACGTTATTGCACTACCCCACTTTTAGTTGTAGTATGGTAACATTAGTTTTCTTTGTACTGTCAAGTTCGAAGTCGAAATATATGTATTTTTGACTAGTTAACATTTACGGTTGAAATCGAATCTGTAGGATATTCGACTCGATTTTCGGAAATTTAAGTTAGTTTTAGAGACTGCCTCGTTGGTCTAGTGGTCGCAAGCGCGACTGCTGTGCATGAGGTCTTGGGTTCGATCCCCAGGTCGGGCAAAGTGTTATTGGGTATTTCCATCAGGAATTTCTCAGTAGCAGCCTCGGAGTCTGGATTTGTGCCCGGTTGATGGCAATAGGCTCGCCCCCTATTACATGGGACTAAAAACATAACTGGCGAAAAGTGGGTGTACTAATGGGTACACCTCTGCCTAACCCTTAGGGGATTACAGGCGTGATGTTATGTATGTATGTATGTGTTAAATTAGTTTATGACAAAATATCATTTTGGCATGAATAATGGTAAAAATTGTGCTGTATCCATGAAGCAACTTTGTGTGACCATGTCCCTGCTACCGAGTATATATAGGTATAGCATATATACCTAGTATACAAAGCATGTGAATACATTGAAATGCACATGGTCAAGGATGTAGAAGTAATTGGATTTATTTTATTGTAACAGAGGACAATAGTACTTAGTGCAACACTTCCTATCTTATTATTGTCACTAGCTTATGCCATGCGACTTCGTTCCTTTGCGCAAAACCCAAAACTTTTTTCTAAAATAAGGTAGCATTAGTTACTTCAGCTATCTGCCAGTGAAAGCTCGGTTCAAACTGGCCAGTCGTTTCGGAGATGAGCCAAAACAAACAGCAGGGCATTGCTAGTCACGGGCTTACGGACGGCAAATAATGGGTAGCTCGCCGTCCGATCAAGGATCAAGCCCGGGTCGACGGCGCGTTCTGTTCGTTCGCGCGCGCCTAAAAGAGCTGTCAGCACAGGGACGGGGCCCCCAACGGGGCCAACGTCTGCCGGGGTTGCGGGACGTCTTAACAGGATACCGTGGCCCCGGAACGTAAAGGGCAACAGAAGGAACAGGGTGGTTTTTTAGTCAGTAAAAATCTGACAGTCCCTTCCGGCACATCCAGGGCGGAAGGAGTCAATTGATGATTTTACCACCTAAAAAAAAGGGCATTACTAGTGAGTAATAAATTCGTTAACTACAACATATTATCACGTCTACAATCCTCGAAGGGTTAGGCAGAGGTGTATCCGTTAGCACACCCACATTTTGCCACTTATGTCTAAGCCCTTGTAATAGGGGGCATGCCTAATGCACTCATCCTCTCAATATGACCGAACCATCTAAGCGTACCCATCTCTATCTTTGTCACTACATCCTCCCCCTCTCCTCCCCTACCCTATTAAATAACATTTATTATCTTCTACTGATAAACGAAAAACGTGAACAAAAAGATTGGAACATGTGTAGCGTGCCAATGCCTCCGTATCACGGAGTTCTGAGTTATCTAAGTCTACCATCAGCTCATAAAACAAACACTCGTTTAAATATCGCGTTTAAAATAAGTAAGCTCTTAATGTTATGATCACGTTTGTACTATAAAGTATAAACTGCCACCCATGACTTCGCTAGCGTCGAATTAGTAGGTACTTAGCAAGTTTTGAGATGGCACGAATTTTGCCAATTTGATACTTTATCGTTATATGTATTTTGGTCAAATTACACAATGGTGCCGATTCCCTTGTTCACAAACTAGACTAAATATAGAGAATTGACATCTCGAAAGGAAAGGACGGTGACATTCCGTGACATTAAAGAACTAAGTTAGCGATGTCAAATTAGTTTTGCCTTGAATTTTTCAGCATTTTTAATCCACACGTTTTAAGATGTCAACTGTATGGATGTGTTAGATTGACTAAATTTGACAGCTCTTATTTACATTAGTCTCTTTCTTGTTTTATTGGATAGAAAAAGATGGAAATAATCTAATTTTAGTTTAGTTTGTGACTAAGAGAATCAGCACCAGTATCTTTATAAAATTATAGCCTATGTGTTGTTCTGACATATAAACTATGCTACCTTCTACCCGCGACTTCGTCCGTGTCTAAGTTGATTTCTCCGTACAAACTTTGGACCCCTATTTTATCCCCTTAGGGAGTGAATTTTTGGAAAATGCTTTTTTATCGGATGCCTACGTCATACAAAGAACACGCCCTCCAAGTTTCAGGTCTCTACGATCAGAGGTTTAGGCTGTGCGTTGGGGTGCTTGGATAGAAAACCTCCCCGTGTGCCCGTGGACTGGAGTTCCCTTTCGAATACGTCCGGGGGGAAGGCCAGTTTTCCGGGACGGTGCATCCTGGGGTGCGGGCAAAAACTCCCCTTTTAGGGGTCTCTTTGCCCCCATGCAAATATTCTGTCGGGTGGTCGCTCCAACGCGTGCCCCTCTGTTTAGCAGAGGGCACAGTGGCGGAGTAAGAGTGGGCTCGGTGTGCACTTACCCTGCCGCCGGGCTGGCAGGAGGAAGTCTCGTACCTCCTTCTGCCACCGCTGTTCTCGTAGCCCCGAAGATTGTCAAGGTCATGTCTCTGACTTTTGACGGGGGTCGAGGGTCTTGGCTTAACCGCCCGGGCCGCGAGGTAGAAAACCTCTATAAAAAGTCACCCCAAACCTCCAAGCGGCGGCGCACCGCGAAGGAGGTTGTTAGCTTGGCTAATGGGTAGCTAAATTAGTCTCTAGTGCGAACCACACTTTTTTGGTTGGTTGGTTGGAACTATATATACTCGTGGGATTCAATATGGACAAATTTTCAAAAAAACCCCAATATACTTCACCGGCAGTCGCCGTATCGAGCCAGGGAGGCTCACGTGCCCGTGGTGGGGGGTCGCTGGACTCGTCCAGCACGCCCTCATCACCGGCACCAGAGGAGCTGGCACACAGTGCCAGCTCAAAAACAGGGAGGGCGATGGTGCTCGAGTCGGAGTCCGACTCGTCATCGGATGCCTCGAGCGTCCGGAGCGTGGCCTCTAGACGCGAGCGGGCGGAAGCTGAGGAGAGGAGGAAGTCCTTCCTCAAGCGCCCCCGCCCGGGGAAAGGACAGGGGACATCCTCCGAGGGGGAGTTGTCCTCTGCCCGCAAGAGGCCCACGACCGGGGCGTCTGGTGGCGAGTCCGACACCGGCCTGGTCTCGAGGCAGGAGGGGCAGGTGGAACTAGAGGAGGCCGTGGAGAAGGCCATACGGGTGGTGGCCCTGAAAAAGACGAAGGCATCGAAAGACAAGGCCATCACCGAAGCCACGGCCTCCATTTTGGCGGCGGCAGCGGTCTCCTTTACCGGGCCTCAGGTGGCAGGCCTGGTGTCGGAGCTGAGGACTGAGGTCGGCCACTTGAAGGCCGAAATCGAGGCTGTCCGGAGGGAGAACCTCCGGCTGAAGGCGGACCTGGCCGGGCTCCAAGGAGCCGGTCGTCGCGAGGCGCCACAGGGGGGGACCGAGAGGCCCAGCCAGCCCGCACCAGAGGAGAGCCCTCTCCTCAAACTGGTGCGGCAGGAGCTGGCCTCCTTCAACCAGAGGTTCTCGGTATTGGAGAGCAGGGTTCTGCGCCCCCCACTTGCGGCGACCTCTTACGCCGCAGCTGCCGCCGCCGCTAAATCGGCAACGGCAAAGGCAGCCCCGGGACCGGCCCCGGCACGGCCGGTTCCGGCGGCATCGGTTCCGGCGGGATCAGTTCCGGCAAAGCCGGCCCCCGCTAGGCCGGCTCCGGCTCCGGCCAAGCCGGCGACAAAAGGTGGCCGGCGAAAGAAGGGGAAGGGAGCTGCGGCGGGAAACCCGCCGACCCAGCCTCCCCCGTCTTCGGAGGCCCGTACAGACAATGTCGGTTGGCAGGTGGCTGGTGAGGCGAGGAAGGCTGGCAAGGAAGCCAGATCGGCGAGGAGGAGGCGGCAGCGCCAAGAGCGTAGCGTCGCGGCGCGACTCCGCGCCCCGAAGACCGCAGCTGTAGTCATCACGCTACAGCCAGACGCGGTCAAGAGGGGCGTGTCGTACCGCGAAGTGCTCGCAAAGGCGAAGGAGGCGGTGAGCCTCCAGGAGCTCGGGATCGTCGAGGGCCTACGGCTTAAGGTCACCGCGACGGGCGCCCGGATGCTGGAGGTTCCCGGAGCGAACAGCGGCCCTATCGCGGACGCTCTGGCCGAAAAGCTCAGGGCATCCCTAGATGCAGAGGAGGCCCGAGTGTCCAGGCCCATGAAGTGCGCCGACGTGCGCATAATGGGCCTGGACGACTCCGTAGCGGAGGAGGACCTGAGGGCCGCCTTCGTCAGGACTGGAGAGTGCGCTGCCGACCAAGTCAAGGTCGGCGCCATCCGCCCTGACTTCGCGGGGCTTCGAACCGCCATGGTTAGTTGCCCCGTGTCGGCGGCCAAAAGGATAGCGGAGGGTCGAAGGCTCCTGGTGGGCTGGGTTTCGGCACAGGTCAAACTGCTCGAGCCCAGACCCCTGAGGTGCTTCCGCTGCCAAGTGGGAAACCACACGGCATGCGTCTGCACCTCGGAGGTGGACCGCAGCGACAAGTGCTTCCGCTGCGGTCAGCCCGGTCACATGGCCGCCTCGTGCAACGCCGCGCCGCACTGCTTTGCATGTGCGGCTGCTGGCAAGCCGGCCGATCACCGGGCAGGGGGAAAGGCCTGCGCCCCGCCCGCCAAGGCCAGGGGCAGGGGTAAACCCTACGCTGCCGCTGCCGCTGTCGCCGCCGCTGCCGCTGTAGCCTCCACCGTCGCCGCCGCTGGTGCGGCTCCGCCCTCGAAGAGGGTCCTGGAGGGGGATGCGGGGGACCCCTAATCACGGCTCCATTGCGCCTCCTCCAGGCGAATATCAACCACTGCGCCGCCGCTCAGGATCTCTTGGTCCAGAGCATGGCGCAGTGGCTGATCAACATCGCGGTGGTCGCCGAGCCGTACTTTGTCCCACCCAGGGATGACTGGGTGATGGACCTCGACGGCTCGGTGGTCATAATCGCGTCGGCCGCTGCCGGTACCCCGTCTCTCGAGAGCGTCAAGAGAGGACGGGGTTGTGTGGCAGCACGGTTCGGGGAGATCGCCGTGGTAGGTGTTTACTTCTCCCCGAACCGAACTCTCGCCGAGTTCCACGTCTCCCTTAGGGAGCTAGGAGTCGTCGTCGCCGGGTTCGGTTCCCTCCCCGTGTTGGTCCTCGGGGACTTCAATGCCAAGAACGTGGCTTGGGGTTCCCGGTACACGGACCACGCGCGGGGCAAGATGGTGGAGCACTGGGCTCTGGAGACAGGCCTGGTCATCCTGAACCGGGGTTCTGTCCCCACGTGTGTGCGGATGCGGGGCGAGTCGGTGGTGGACATCTCGTTCGCCAGCCCCGCTCTGTCGCCGCGTGTCGTTGACTGGCGCGTAGAGGAGGGGGTGGAGACGTATTCCGACCACCGGTACATCCGGTTCGACGTCTCCGCCCAGACCCCAGATGCGCCGGTCCGACAGACCCCGAGTGGTCCGCGATGGGCGCTGAAGCAGCTGGACCGGGAGCTCTTCCTGGAAGCCTCGATCGTGCAGGCCTGGGTGTCATCACCAGACAGGCCTGCCGACGTCAACGACGAGGCGGAGTGGTTCCAGGAGGCCATGTCTGTGATCTGCGACATGGCAATGCCCCGGGCCCGGCCAGGAAGCGCCCGGCGTCAGGTGTACTGGTGGTCGCGCGAGATAACGGCGCTACGCGAGGCGTGCGTTGATGCGCGACGCCTGTACGCCAGGCACCGCCGGTGCCGCATCCGACCTCCGAATGCGGCAGCCATTGAGGCGGAGCTGTACGAGGGGTACAGGGCGGCGAAGACCGCCCTCCGAGATGGGATGCTGCGGGCTAGAGATATATCCCGCAGGGAGATGCTGGAGTCTCTGGACAGGGACCCATGGGGGCGCCCGTACAAATGGGTGCGGGAAAAGTTCCGCCCCTGGGCCCCCCCGTTGACGCAGAGTCTCCGGCCCCAACTCGTGGAGGGCGTCGTGAGCGCCCTGTTCCCTTCTCGGGGGGAACATACCCCCCCGCCCATGGCTCCGCCCCTGGCGGTGTCAGACGAAGACGCGGACCACGGCGGCGACGGCGACTACAATGCTCCGGAGGTGGCCGAGGTAGATCTGAGAGTGGCGGTACAACGTCTGAAGGCCAAGAATACCGCCCCGGGACCCGATGGCTTACCTGGGAAAGCCTGGGTCCTGGCCTCGGGGGCTCTCGGTCCTCGACTGGGGGGGCTCTTAAGCGCATGTTTGGAGAGGGGCCGGTTTCCGCTTCGCTGGAAGACGGGGAAACTGGTCCTCATCAAGAAGCCGGGGCGCCCTGCGGACTCACCGTCCGCATACCGGCCCATCGTATTGCTCGACGAGGTGGGCAAGCTCTTTGAAAGAGTAATTGCAAACCGCCTCGTCGGGCACCTGGGGAGATCAGGGCCGGACCTTGCGGAGAGCCAGTTCGGCTTCCGCAGGGGGCGCTCCACGGTGGACGCCATCATGCGCGTGAGGGCCCTCACGACGGGGGAAGCAGTATCCCGGGGCAGGGTCGTCTTGGCGGTGTCTCTTGACATCGCCAATGCCTTCAACACCCTGCCCTGGAGTTGCATCAGGGAGGCACTCCGGTATCACCGGATGCCGACCTACCTCCGTCGTGTGGTCGAGGACTATCTGACGGATAGAGCCGTAATCTACCCCGGCCAACGAGGAGAGTGGAACCGGCGAGAGATGTCGTGCGGTGTCCCACAGGGATCGGTCCTGGGGCCGCTTCTGTGGGACATCGGATACGACTGGGTGCTGCGCGCTGACCTCCCTGACGGCGTCAGCGTGGTCTGCTACGCTGACGACACGCTCGTCCTGGCACAGGGAGAGTCGCACCAGGCGGCGGCCGACCTAGCGGCACGAGGGGTTGCGACAGTCGTCGAAAGGATCCGGCAATTGGGACTCGAGGTGGCATTGCACAAATCCGAGGCCATGTGCTTTCATGGTCTTCGGAACGCGCCACCGTCGGGTTCCCAAATAACGGTGGGAGGGGTTCACATCGGCGTCGAGGCGACGATGAAGTATCTGGGTCTCGTCCTCGACAGCCGGTGGAGCTTCAAGGAGCATTTCCGACGTCTGGCTCCTCGATTGGACAGGGCTGGGGCCGCTTTTTGGCGGCTCCTGCCCAACCTCGGGGGACCAGGCGCCTCCTGCCGGAGGCTTTACGCCGGAGTCGTGCGGTCCATGGCCCTCTACGGGGCCCCTGTGTGGGCCCCTACCATCAGGCGGCGGCCACCAGCCAAGTTGGTGGCATGCCAGAGGGTCATGGCCATCCGGATAATCCGGGGATACCGTACGGTCTCCGGCGAAGCGGCAAGCCTCCTTGCCGGATTGCCGCCGTGGGATCTGGAGGCAACAGTCCTCCAGCGCGTCTACGAGTGGCGTGTGGACGCGCTGCGCCGGGGTGAAGCCCCACTGCCGCGGCAAATCGCGGCACTGCGGGGCGAGCTCCGGTGCGATCTCATGGCGGAATGGGAGATGCGACTGTCGCAACCCAAGTTCGGGCACGCCGCAATCGCGGCGGTAAGACCCCTCTTTGAGGAGTGGCTGGAGAGGCGCTATGGCGTCCTCACCTACCGCCTGACGCAGGTCCTCACCGGACACGGTAGTTTCGGGAGGTTCCTGTGTCGGATAGGACGGGAGGAAACGCCCGGGTGTCACCACTGTGTGGATCGCCCGGAGGACACGGTGGAGCATACGGTGCAGGACTGCCCCGCTTGGGCAGACCACCGCCGTGTCCTCACGGAGGCGATAGGCGGCGGCGACCTCTCGCGTCCGGACCTGGTTCAGGCCATGCTCCGGGGCGAGAGGGAATGGGATGCAGTCACCTCCTTCTGCGAAGCAGTAATGCTAGCGAAGGAGGAGGCGGGCCGCGTGAGGGAAAGAACCACCTCACGCCCCAGCCGCCGCGGGAGACGCCCAGGGCGTCGGACGTCGCGAGGCGACATCCGGCCACCGTAGGCGCGGGCTTGCGGACGGCGAGTAATGGGTAGCTCGCCGTCCGATCAAGGACCAAGCCCGGGTCGACGGCGCGTTCTGTTCGCGCGCGCCTCAAAGAGCTGTCAGCACAGGGACGGGGCCCCCAACGGGGCCAACGCCTGCCGGGGTTGCGGGACGTCTTAACAGGATACCGTGGCCCCGGAACGTAAAGGGCAACAGAAGGAACAGGGTGGTTTTTTAGTCAGTAAAAGTCTGACAGTCCCTTCCGCCCCACCCAGGGCGGAAGGAGTCATTTGATGATTTTTACCACCTCAAAAAAAAAAAAAAAAAAAAAAAAAAAGGCTGTGCGTTGATCCATCAGTCAGTCAAAAGGAAAAAGACAAAGCATTTTATATGTATAGAAAGATAGATATGGATAGATTACTGTAAAGATATATCAAAATCCGTTCAGTAGTTTTTGCGTAAAAGTATTACAAACATTCATTTTGCGTTTATAATAGTAGCAGGACTAAATATTTGATTGTTTTTTAGCATTTTTCAAAGTAATACCTAATTGGTAATTAAGAGAGGCCAAGGCTATCTTATCTGACGTAGGTACGAAGCCCCACACCAATGCAAGACTGAAATAAACAAAATTAAGAAATGCGACAGTCATGGGCGTCGCCACGGTGAGGCAGAGTGGGGTTTTGCCCCACCCTGACTGGCTAATGGGTGATTTATTTAAATGATTGATTTATATCAGTGTTTGTGTTAGTGTCAAGCCAATAATGGGCACTCTTGAACTCATTAAAGAGAAAACAAAATGAAATTAGTTGCTGCTTTCAAAAGGTAGTTTCATTTAGAAAATTTATAATCACACTTTAAAAGAAAAATGTTTTATAATCCAGATATTATCATACTATAGTTTTGTACATTTAAATGCATTATAGGTAATATTTTATAGTTGTCAGTATTGCCCCACCGAAAATCAACACTTGGTAACGCCGATGGCGACAGTGGTGCCGATTGCCTTATTCACAAACTAAATAAACTAAAATTAGACTATTAACATACACACACAGGCAGAAATTACAGAACAAAGAAAAACAGATTAGACTATTTCTATCTTTTTCTGTCCAATAAAACAAGAAAGGGGCGGACATAAATTAGACCTGTCAATTTTAGTTAATCTGAAACTTCCATGCAATTTTAGTTGGCATCTCAGAACGTATTGATTTATAACGGAAAAATTCAAGGCAAAATTAATTTGACATCTATAATTTAATTCTAAAATTTCATCGTCCTTTTCTTTCGCTGTAGTTTAGTCATCATCTGCCTAGCCTTTGCCCAACTATGTTGGGGTCGGCTTCCAGTCTAACCGGATGCAGCGGAATACCAGTATTTAACATGGAGCAACTGCCTATCTGATCTCCACAACCCAGTAACTGGGTAATACGATACCCCTAGGTAAGACTGGTTGTCGGACTTTCGGGCTTCTGGCGACCCGTAACTACTGTCAAAGATCCACGTATGACAGCCGGGACCTGACATGGCTGCATGTTAGTAAGAGATACCAATTCTATTATGCCATTTCTGCCACTGCATACGCGCCGATTATAATATTCAAGAACCACGTGTTAAAAAAATCAGGGTAGCTCCAAAACTGAGGGTCAAAGGTCAAAACGCATCCCCAAAAACAAATGAAGACACAAACTAGAAAACACTTCTTTTCACTAAAAATTCACCTTGTTACAAACCAGAGCATTTCCATTCACTTTTACTGCCCGAGATAAGATTGCTGTTTTATTATTCAAAAGGTTATTGTTATCTCTTGGTTATCTGTAGAACGAACGAGTTAGAAAAGTAATATTTTAAACGTTGTTATTATAATTATTATGACGTCACACCTGTAATTCAAGGAAGGGCCATCTCTTGAGACTTATAATATAGCAGTGGTTTCTTAACTTTTAAGTGTACAAATCCCTATCATATTATGGAAAATATGATTAGAAACCTTTATCCATACTAATACTAGCTTGTGCCGCGACTTCGTCCGCGTCAGTCAGTTTCTCCATTTACAAACTTTGGACCACCGTTTCATCCCCTTAGGGGGTAAGTTTTGGAAAATCCGTTCTTAGCGGTCGCTCTGCTAACTATAAACTACCTCCCTACCAAATTTCATCTTTATATTTCAAGCGGTTTTCGATATTTCGTGATGAGTGAGTGAGAGACCTTTCGCTTTTATGCATATATTTTGATAGATTATATTATAAAGCGGTAAAACTTGTTTATTATTGTGTTTACAAAAACCTAGCTTTTGCCTACGACTTCGTCCTCGTGGTTTTCGCACCCGCATTAACTTACGTCTTTGGTTACACTATAATATATAGCTATAGGTACTATTCCTCATAAGCCAGGCTATCATAGATTGATAGCCTGACTTATGAGGAATAGATTTTCATAGATTTTTTTCCAATCCGACTGGTAGTTCCATAGATTAATAATACGTTTAAACAAACAAAAAATCTTCGGCTTTATAATATTAGTATAGATAATTTATGGTTGTATTATTCCGATTACAAATATTCATTAATAGGAAGCCACATTATTGATAAGTGGCATGGGATATATTTTATGGTCGATATTTTTGTATAGTAGCCATGATGTCATATTCAGTGCAGATGACAGACTTCTAAAATCAGCACCATAGTCAGTGTTATGTCAGCTCCCAAACACACAGATACAAAACCTGGCCCACTAATTAACCTCTACAATAAACGCCAACGACCATGAAAAAATAGCCATTATATCACTCATTATAAACATTGTAAGAGATCAATATGTTAGTTGGTTTTTAGGGTTCCGTAGTCAATTGGCAAAAAACGGAAGCCTTATGGATTCGTCATGACTGTCTGTCCGTCCGTCTGTATGTCACAGCCACTTTTTTTAGAAACTATAATTACTATACTGTTGAAACTTGGTAAATAGATGTATTTTGTGAACCGCATTAAAATTTTCACACGAAAATAGAAAAATAAACAATTAATTTTGGGGGTTCCCTGTACTTAGAACTGAAACTCTAAGAGAATGATAAAACTAAAAAAATATGTGATGTAACTTCCACCGAAAATTGGCTTGAACGAGATCTAGTAAGTATTTTTTTTTAATACGTCATAAATCGTAAACCACAATTTACCTTTTAAAGCTGTTACGGAACCCTTCATTGGCGAGTCCGACTCGCACTTTGCCGCTTTTTTTACAAATACAAAATCTGTTTATTTCCTACTTGATTTTTTGCCAAACGAGATAAGCAATCTTGATTGGCAAAAACTAAAGAATGAAAGGATAAAGGCGTCCCTAGACACGGGCGATAATATCGCCAGGGCGATAAGGTCGCAGGCGAAATAAACGTACGAAATTATCCTACGGATACAAATGAAATAGAATGACTTTTATTGTCTCCAGCATCACAGCTGTAATAATAGGTTCAAATGTGGAAGCAAAAGGTTCTAACATCAGCTCCCCTAGATTATGTTCCCTACGTGAAATCGAATGACGATAGATCGAATAACACTTGCTCAAAAACGTTAGCTGGATAGTCAATAATCTCGAAGAATTATAAGCGCGACATTTCACTACATCGATGCATTTTAACCTCGAATAACTATAAGCTCGAATCATCGGCGTCCATTATATTGTACACAAATAAAAATCCTTAAAACTATTATATCCATAAATCGACTGCCTCGTTGGTCTAGTGGTCGCAAACGCGACTGCTGTGCATGAGGTCTTGGGTTCGATTCCCAGGTCGGGCAAAGTGTTTTTGGGATTTGCAATCAGGAATTTCTCAGTAGTGGCCTCGGAGTCTGGATTTGTGCCCGGTTGATGGCAATAGGCCCCTATAACATTGGACTAAAAACATAACTGGCGAAATGTGGGTGTACTAATGGGTACACCTCTGCCTAACCCTTCGGGGATTATAGGCGTGATGTTATGTTATCCATAAATCGATTAGATGGTCGGTCGAGAAATGATGTTTAGTTCAATTTCATGTGAACCCGATTATGCTTAGGTTTCCTTAGAAGGTTACTAAGCGTTGGTTGTCAGCTTAAAACCTCCATATTTACAATTTAAAAAAAAAAAAGAAGCATTTTACCAACTACGAAAATGGTTAACGCTACTATTATGTTGCTCAATCACGCCAGAACGGCTGAACGAATCTGGATGAAATGTGGCACAGATATAGATTATACTCTGAAGTAATGTATAGGCTACTTTTTATCCCGGAAAATGTATAGTTCTCGTAGAATAATATATCAACTTTGACGCGAACGAAGTCACGGGCAAAAGCTTGTATAATATAGATTAAAGTATATTGCCCTAGTGATAATATCTCTCGCGTGTGGGGATGCCTTGACATGGGATTGATTTACGTTTATCCGTAATCCGGGGACCATACCGACTTAAGATTCGAGTAAAAGAACGCACATTTATAGGTTAAGACAAACCTACCTAGGTATCTACCTACTGTCTTAAGATATCCGATCCCTAAATTATGTTTTAGAAAGATTCTTAAATGGATTTTATCTAGTTATAGTTTTATTTAGTATTAGACGTATTATCAGGTTTCCTTGGAATTTTCAGCAAAATCTTTCCAGTTCTACCTCAAAACAACAAATCCCTTTGTTTATAACACACTGTAAAATCACTGAATTCTCAATTACACATCATCCTGTTATGAATGGCCATTTATAAGCCACAAATCCATTCAATAAATCACATTTCACTGTTCACTCACAAAAAAAAACTATAAAAAACACATTTTCATTCTCAACGGTTCAAAACTACGCGCACAATTTCAAATTAAATTCTAAAATGGCGATTAAATGCGAAATAAAAATAAAAGCGCGGTAAAAATGTGGCGGGAAAAATTCGATTCGTTAATGGAAGCAACACGTCTGCCTCGCTTAGAGGGCGGGCGCACACTGACAATGTTGCTAGATTTTAGAAGGTTCTACTAAACTATATTGTGGGAGTATTGAGTTCTTTAATGCCTGGAGCTTGGATATAGCAGCTGATGTTTGAAGAGGAACATCGTTGGTTTTGTTTCGGGGAGAATGAAAACTCCACCTTAGCTTTATTGACGTGCCGGGGTCGCGAGACGTCATAACAGGATACCGTGGCCCCGGAACGTAAAGGGCAACAGAAGGAACAGGGTGGTTTTTTTAGCCAGTAAAAGTCTGACAGTCCCTTCCGCCACACCCAGGGCGGAAGGACTCATTTGGTGATTTTTATCAACCGAAAAAAAGTTCTAATGAATTTGTTCTATTGACAGGATACCGTGGCCCCGGAACGCAAAGGGCAGCAGAAGGAACAGGCTGGTTTTTTTAGTCAGTAAAAGTCTGACAGTCCCTTCCGCCACACCCAGGGCGGAAGGACTCATTAGATGATTTTTACCACCCCAAAGAAAAAGCTGCATTGACATTTATTTATATTTATACATATACCTTTAGCTAACGCAACTGCTTCCCTAGATACTGACGCTGCCTAGTTTGGGAACGGCCATAAAAGTTACTCGTATTAACATATTTTACAAATAAATCTAATATAATTACATAACTAAAGTAGTATAATAGCATACGATAATAATCACATAACACGCCTCTAATCCCCGAAGGGTTAGGCAGAGGTGCCCTCATTACACATTTAATTTTTTTTTTCATGTCCTTTCAGCTATTATTACAGGCCTTAACACAATGCGACTGGGAATACTAGACCTGTATGGGACGAAACTACCCTTGGAAAAGGCAACTAGATTTAATTCTTTTATTTTTCTCTTGTATATGACGTTCATTACAAAAAAATATGACCGCCTTCAAAAACTACAAAATAAAAAATAACTTTAGCTTGAAAGTCGGCGGCTTTGGTTTTGTTTCTTGTTATGTAGGTATTGCCACCGACTTCCAAGCTAAAGTTATTTTTTATTTTGTAGTTTTTGAAGGCGGTCATATTTTTTTGTAAAAAAGCTTTTTATTTTTCACTTTTTAGTGTTTGTGTGTTAATGTTTGAAATCCTTACATAAAGACCTTTCAAACAATACCTCACATGATATATTTAATTTTGGAAAATGGTAGGAGGGGGGTTGACGTACCCCCTCCCCACTTCCTTCAGTCAGTCATCGACTACACCTATAAACAAAGCAATTTTTCTTGTTACGGCGGTTCTGCTGTGATTTTACAAGGAGTTCCATTCCATATCTCCAAAGTTCATCATCAGATCATAACAATATTCCTATGGGACCTATTCGGAGCTATACTCTTTCAAACAAAACAAGAATCATCCAAATCGATTCATAATTGGCGGAGTAATCGTAGAACAAATAAAAAAAAAAAAAAAAAAAAAAAAAACATACTCGTCGAATTGAGAACCTCCTCCTTTTTGAAGTCGGTTGAAAAGTGCCTTTTAATGGCCTTATTAAAATAAATGATATGACTTTGAACTTAGCCACAGCAGGCTCTGTACATATGAGTAGGTAGTCTGAGTACGGAAACTGACTTTTTTTCAATGGTTCTAGTATTATTTATTTAAATTTAATCCGTATAATATTTATAGACCGTATCATAAAAAACAATCAGAATTAAAAAAGGAAACTAAATATAAATGGCATCAAATAATTCGATAATTATGTTGTGAACTTGTGACCTATTAACAACATTTTCCGGTTTTGCTAACTAAAAGTGTAAACAATATCAACGAAAAGGTTACCAAAACTCAATAAAAATCAATCGTTTCAATAAACAAACGTCCAAAGTCAGCCGAACTGTTATTTCGACCTTCGCTCGATATCAATTTGCGTTGATCGAGCCCATTTTTTCGTGACGGTAAACAATATTTTGTTAAACGACAGTTTCAAATCGGTGGATCTGATTTCTTGGTCATTATTGAAACCCAAAAAATGTAACACATAAACACATAGCATCACGCCTGTAAAACCCGAAGGGTTAGGCAGACGTGTACCTATTCGAACACTTACATTTCGCCTATTATGTTTAAGTCTCGTGTAATAGGGAGCGAGCCTTTTGCCATCAACCGAGCTCAACTCAATACTCCGAGGTTGCTACCGAGAAATTACTGATGAAAAAACCCAATAACACTTGGTCTGACCTGGGAACTGAATCCAAGACCTTATATTAGTTTTCCGTTAAATAAAATTTTACCTACCTACGTAAAAGAAAACCTCTTAGAAGATTTAATAATCATTATCATTTTGAAACTAACTACTTAACTACAAGTTTATCTTAAGAGAAGAAAATCCTTGAGTTTCGTTACTTATAGAGCAAACTAAAAACTAGACCACTTTTGTACGAAGATCAATGTCAGTACAATCTCTAATCTTCTTCAATCATAAATCTCGCAAACCATTCGAGATAAAAATGTTTGTTGATACTAGTTTTATATTGTACTAAGGTTGCATCAACCGCCATAAAATTGGTCTCGTATTTCTAACCTTTCCGTTTCATACGAGAATCCTTTCTAGCGTAAAATGAAAATTCCCAACCAGTGCCTGCTTTAAGTCTTAAAGGAAATAATCCGGGATAAACGGTATACTAGATTCTGCCCGCGATTTCGTCTGCGTCAAAGTTGATTTATTATCAACAGTAACTATATTTTTGAGTATCTATTTTATAAAAAAAATATGACCGCCTTCAAAAACTACAAAATAAAAAAATAACTTTAGCTTGAAAGTCGGCGGCTTTGGTTTTGTTTCTTGTTATGTAGGTATTGCCACCGACTTCCAAGCTAAAGTTATTTTTTTATTTTGTAGTTTTTGAAGGCGGTCATATTTTTTTGTAAAAAAGCTTTTTATTTTTCACTTTTTAGTGCTTGTGTGTTAATGTTTGAAATCCTTACATAAAGCCCTTTCAAACAATACCTCACACGATATATTAAATTTTGGAAAGTGGTAGGAGGGGGGTTGATGTACCCCCTCCCCACTTCCTTCAGTCAGTCATCGACTACACGTATAAACAAAGCAATTTGTCTTGTTACGGCGGTTCTGCTGTGATTTTATAAGGAGTTCCGTTCCGTATCTCCAAAGTTCATCATCACATCATGACAATATTCCTATGGGACCTATTCGGAACTATACTCTTTCAAACAAAAAAAGAATCATCCAAATCGATTCATAATTGGCGGAGTAATCGTAGAACAAACACACAAAAAAAAAAAAAAAAAAAAAAAAAAAAAAAAAAAAAAAACATACGCGTCGAATTGAGAACCTCCTCCTTTTTGAAGTCGGTTGAAAATGAAAGATAATTAAAAGAATGAGAATTTATAAAAGTATTTTTTATTTTTATCAGTTTTTATCAGACTGCCTCGTTGGTATAGTGGTCGCAAGCGCACCGCAGGTCTTGGGTTCGATTTCCAGGTCGGGCAGTGTTATTGGGTTTTTCCATCAGGAATTTCTCAGTAGCAGCCTCGGTGTCTGGATTTGCGCCCGGTTGATGGCAATAGGCTCGCCCCCTATTACATGGGACTAAAAACATAACTGGCGAAATGTGGGTGTACTAGTGGGTACACCTCTGCCTAACCCTTCGGGAAGTACAGGCGTGATGTTATGTTATGTTATTTTTATCAGTGTCTTTAGTTATTTTAATTGGTTCTGTAACCGTTATCATTTAAGTAATAAATAAATAAACAGTACATTTTCCGGGATTAGTAAAGTAGCCCATGTGCTTTTTCAGACTATAATCTTTTATATCTGTGCCGAATTTTATCCGAATCTGTTCGGTCATTCTGGCGTGAAGATATAAACATCCGCCAAAATTTGATTCCATGGAAAGAGTACATTTTCCGGGGTTAGAAAAGTAGCCTATGTGGTAATCCAGACTATAATCTATCTGTGCCAAATTTCATTTAGATCCGTTCAGCCGTTTTGGCGTTATTGACTAACAAACATCCATCTAGACTTTTGCATTTATCATAGTAGTACACATACATAAACTCACGCCTTTTTCCGATGGGGGTAGGCAGAAACTACAGAACGCCACCTGCCACGTTCCTTACATACTCCTTTCGCCTCATCTACGTTCATACATCTCGTCATACAAGCACGCCGGTTACGAGTACACTCCGCATCTGACCTTTCTGAAGGACCTCACCAATAAGGTCAGTGTAGGTCTTCCTAGGGCGAACCCTCCCGGCGTTGGCATCATAGTAGTAGTAAGATATATTACGAGACATTTTCAGCGCTTCTGTTATTTGACCTTTTAGCTTCGTAAGTTCTCAAAGAAATGCCTGTGATTTCGAAAAGGTAAACATGTAAGAAGTACTAGTACGGCATATTATGTTTATGTTTCAAGTTGAAACAAGTCCTGAAATAACGAACACACTCTAGAAAGTTCAAATGTGTGTTGGCACAACAATTTACATGCAAAAAGGAATCCGCAAAAAAAGTTAGCTACAGATCTGGGTACTTATATTTTTTTTGCGTTTAGAATGTAACTACTTACACTGGTTTTCAGAATACACGGGTTTTCTGTTTGCTTCGCTCAACTTGGGTCCCGAAGTTTGAGTAAGACTCGAAATTATTTTCACTGAGGCCAGAGTGAGGGAGTGTGAGTATCTGGATGTCAAAGTATATTTGACCAGAACTAATTCTGGTTGGTTCTAAGTTGCATTACATAAACATAACATCACGCCTGTAATCCCCGAAGGGTTAGGCAGAGGTGTACCCATTAGTACACCCACATTTCGCCAGTTATGTTTTTAGTCCTATGTAATAGGGGGCGAGCCTATTGCCATCAACCGGGCACAAATCCAGACTCCGAGGCTGCTACTGAGAAATTCCTGATGGAAAAACCCAATAACACTTTGCCCGACCTGGGAATCGAACCCAAGACCTCATGCACAGCAGTCGCGCCTGCGACCACTTAGACCAACGAGGCAGTCAAGTTGCATTAGCATACAGCTCTTATAGTACTTTAGATTGACATAATACAAGTAGTTGTTAAGTTAAATTAAGTTACAAAACATTCCCATGTAATATCCTGGAAGTAAGAACTTACTTGAGACAAATAATTGGTTTCATTCACTGTGATAAACTTGCAATGTTCCAAGTTGTTCCACTATTCCTGGGAGAGTAACACTAACTTAAGCTATTACAATATTAGTTCACATCGTTCAGGCTTTGCTGTCGTGTGGACGTGTGGGAGTAACAGTAACTTGTACTGTGCCAATGATAAAGTTAAAGTCAGAGTCAAAACATTTATTTTATTAGACCAATTACAGGCATTCTTAGATTGTCAGTTAGTCAGAAAATTGAAGCTAGTTGCTCGTTACAAAACGAACAGATTTAAGTACTGAATAAGTTTGTAGTATCTCATGTTTATGGATAACATCTTGATTAATCTTACTAGGTACCTACTATCATAAATGTCAAAGTTTGGATGGATCTATGTTTTTTACACTCGAGAATGGCTGAAAGGATCTGGCTGAAATTTGGCACAGAGATACATTATATTCCGCTCCGCTCCTGCGCGTCGTCTTAGCCTGATGTTATATAGGTAGACTATTTTCATGAATAAATAATAAATATCTTGGGACAACTCACACACGGCTATCTGATCCCAAGCTAAGCAGAGCTTGTGTTATGGTAACCAGACAACTGATATACATACTTATATAATTTATAAATACATACATATTATAGATAAATCACACCCAGACACAGAACTAACAATCATGCTCATCACACAAAGTTTGTCCTGGGTGGGAATCGAACCCACGACCTCCGGCTTAGCAGTCAGGGCCGCTAACCACTAGACTAACAGGCCCGTCAAGTCGAATCTGGCTATCATTTACAAAAAGATTTTTTTTATATGATAGAGAGATTAGCGTGCTTAAACAAACAAAAAAATCTTTAGCTTTATTATATTAGCATAGATAGTTGTTTGATGGAAGTATTAAGTTATAGGTATTTCTTTATAATATCATCAGATAATGAGGGGCCGGTAAAAGGTAAGCAATGCCTCGTTTGGTAACTAGTTCGGCGGTGACAACGCGCCTACGACAAAAATATCTTGTGGTAAGGCCAATGGTTTCCATAGCTTTATGGTAATATGATTATTGAACCTAACACCTAACCTTCGGTATCTGGTCAAAAAACATTTATTTCAATTTGCTCTCACTATTTGACTTTGACTGCCTCGTTGGTCTAGTGGCCGCAAGCGCGACTGCTGTGCATGAAGTCTTGGGTTCGATTCCCAGGTCGGGCAAAGTGTTATTGGGTTTTTCCATTAGGAATTTCTCAGTAGCAGCCTCGAAGTCTGGATTTGTGCCCGGTTGATGGCAATAGGCTCGCCCCCTATTACATGGGACTAAAAACATAACTGGCGAAATGTGGGTGTACTATGTTCCCCCTATTTACTTTTGGATTGTCGAGAAGTCGGTCAGTTAGTTCGAAGAGTGTCCGTCAAGTTTCTTGCTCATAATTGTCGTCAGACCTTGCTACGTTTTGGAACAACTAGCTTCAACTCTATGATTGTCTCTTCAACATTCAAAAGTGCTTGTAAATGTTATCTAAAGGCAACCGTTACGGACCGATTTATCTATCAAAACACGGCTCAAACCACTGAACGGATTGCGCTGAAAGGCACGCAGATAGTTAGTATGACGAAAGGCTGGATGCCAGAATAAATTTTACAAAACTCACCCCCTAAACTGGGGGTCCAATATTTAAGCAAGAAGTCGTGAGCTTAATTATAATAAATGCTTTGACTTTGACATAACATAACATCACGCCTGTAATCCCCGAAGGATTAGGCAGAGGTGTACCTATTAGTACACCCACATTTCGCCAGTTATGTTTTTAGTCCCATGTAATAGGGGGCGAGCCTATTGCCATCAACCGGGCACAAATCCAGACTCCGAGGCTGCTACTGAGAAATTCCTGATGGAAAAACCCAATAGCACGTTGCCCGACCTGGGAATCGAACCCAAGACCTCATGCACAGCAGTCGCGCTTGCGACCACTAGACCAACGAGGCAGACTGACTTGACTTTGACTTCACACAAAAACACAAAATACATAAGTACAGAAATATGTCTGTAATAAAACAGATCTAAACCGTAATTCCGGCTTCATTTAGGTCCACAGTGACAATAACGAACAGCCGAGTGCCTTCATTACTCGCTGACAGGGGACCGTTACAAAGTTTATTATAGACACGCTCTGTGCCTCCTACTCATAAAGACTGGTTGAGAATGAACAAGAAATACAATACTGAATTTCCACCTCTGCACTTATTTATACTTAGATTTTTTATGTAGGTTATAATTTACTGTAAAATGATTTTTTTATTATTATCATAACATCATGCCTGTAACTCTCGAAGGGTTATGCAAAAGGGGTTTGTTAGGCAGAGGGCAACTAGATTCAATTTCTTTTTCTTTTTGTATATGACGATGAAAAGTGCCTTTTATTGGCTTAAATGAAACAAATGTTTTGACTTTGACTTAGTAAGTATACCTATTAGCACACCCACATTTCGCCAATTATATTTAAGTCCCATGAAATAACGGGCGAGCCTATTGCCATCAACCGGGTACAAATCCAGACGCCGACGCTGCTACTGAGAAATTCCTGATGGAAAAACCCAATAACACTTCGCCCAACCTGGGAGTCGTACTCAAGAACTCATGCTCAGCAGTCGCGCTTTTCGACAAACGAGGCAGATGAGGATAAGCGAGGCAACTATAAGGTGAAACTATATTATATTGATTTTAAAGCAATTAAGAATTTAATTTTACTGTTAATTGCAAATTCATGGAGTTTTTAGGGGTAAATAAGGTGTTATATGTATTTTAAAGGCTGGCAGTATGTACCTATCTAATAGGTATTGTCTTTTATTGTTTAATTTAATGATGTCTGTATTGTAATTCCCAAGGCTTCGTCAAATTGAAAAGTTCTTTCTTTTTGAAAACGAAATCTCCAGATAGGTATTTGCCTTAATTCGCGAATCTAGTTATGATTGCAAGTGTATGAAGTTGCTAGGTAGGTATTATAGCGCCATCTGTCATCGCTAAGCTAAACTATTTTTTACTCTCTGTTGACAATAGATGGCGCTGTTACCAAAATCTGTAACGTTACTCTAGCCAAATGCTGCAGAAAATACTCTTTATTGACATAAAAACCTAGTCACATTATTATATTACAAATATAAAATTCATGTCACGTAAAGGTGTACGAGTTGGAAAAATAATCTATTTATTAATGTAAAAAAATATGCCCTTTTCAACCCTCTAACCGGAGGGTTAAAGAAAATAAGGGTCGAGCATTTATTTAGAGGTCGTGTATTCAAAAACAAAAATACAAAAAGATTCTCTCCGGCGGGGAATCGAACCCCGGTCTCCCGCGTGACAGGCGGGGATACTTACCACTATACTACCGAAGACTTACGTGTTCTGTTAAAATTGTCAAGTCCTTTATCCAACGCATATATGAAAACTGGCAATTCTTATTCGTATTTTTTTTACACGACTGCCCCAAAAAAAGAAGTTTTATTAGATATTTTTTAAACATATTTATTACATAGAAGGTCAAATTCGTACGAATATAAGCTTTCACTTACAAAAAAACATATATTTTGTTCTTTCCTTTATTTATTTATCTCAACATCTACAAGCAATCTTAAATAAAGAAAGGTGTAGTATGTTAATTTATGAAAATACCTAGTAGCTTCCGCTCGCGACTTCGCCCCGGGTAAAGTTATTATCCCACGGGAACCGTATATATTTCCAGAATAGCCGTGTATTTCCAGATTATAATTTATCTCAGTGCCAAATTTCATCTAGATCCTTTCAGCCGTTCTGACGTGTTGATTAACAAACATTCATCCATCCAAACTTTCGTATTTAAATAGTAGTACCTAAGGCAAAATGTTGAGAGGTTTTGTTAATTTAAATAATGTGTACCTACCCAAGCCGACTGCATTTTCGCCTTCTAAGAAATTCATTACCCCACCTTTTTTTAAAATAAATTGCTCCACAATTGTGCTGAAAACTTAAGTCCAAATCGAATGCTTTCAGCGAAGTAGGTGAGACCTGTGCAAACACTTGAGATGTTTGCACATCTGGCACAGAGGGATTTCCAATGAGAATGCGAACACCTTTTTATTTTGATTCCAGCAAAATAGGTACCTACCTAATACCAAGAGTCAAAGTCAAAGCATTTATTTCATTTAAAGACCATTTACAGGCACTTTTAAATTGTCAAGGAGTCGGTCAGTTAGAGTAAAACAGAATAAACTTATGCCTAAGGCATTAAGTCCGCAATTGTACTTTTTTGTTGCATAAAGTTTAAATATATAAAAATAATATGAAAGAAAAAGGGAAGTTTTCTTTTATTTTTCAAATACGTATTTAGTATTTATAAGGAAAAACTCTTAAAAAAAAAAACAATTCACGAAAAAAAAATACAAATTAATTGTTCTTTTTTCGTTTTTGGTTTCTTTCACGAAAAAAATAAATTGTGGACTTTTTTACCAAAAAAAAAAACAGTTATTGTGGATTCGCATTACAAAGATTTTTTTCATTTGTTTTTGCATTTTTAACACTGGCCAGTAATCTCACGTCTTGGGGTTACTACAGTACCTATCCATGCAAAGCCTCAAAGGCGCCAGTAAGTAGGTATAACTAAGGAGAATATCCCTTTATGAAGACTTGAGCTCACCGCATGTAAGCACGATAGGCATCAATCATGGCTTATACTTGACTGACGGTAAGGTAAAGTGACTTAGAAACTGAAATAGGTACCTTTTGGCAAAATTTAAGAGCATTTTTGATGTTTATTTTCATCATTTTCATGTGGGTAAGTTTATAACTTAATGGATAGGTAATATAGCGATATAATATACTAGCTTTTGAAATATTATCTGTTACGGCAAATTAATCCTTAATCAAAGTCAAAGTCAAAGTCCAAAACATTTATTTCAATTAGACCGTTTACAGGTACTTTTGAATTGTCAAGGAGTCGGTCAGTTAGTCCGAAAATTGAAGCTAGTTGCTCGTTCGAAAACAGAGGTAGGCCTGGGATCTAGAGTTCCCAGTACATAAATAAGATTATGAAGACCCAGATTAAGAATACCCACACGTTCTCTCGAGAGCCAGTGAGATAAATTCTCTGTCGCACTACACATGATTCCTGTCAGCTTTAATTTACGTTCCTAACTTAAGTTTAATTAGGGCGCTTTAAGCTTTTGGTATTATTATGTAACGTGAACTTGTCACGGTTTAAATTAGCAAGATGGAGGTCGATTTCGAGGGTCAATGTCTAATTTAAGTGTCGTTGTATTATACTTTATTGTCCGTTTGTATGTTTGTGTCTTCTCAATATTATGCAACGTGTTCTTGTTTACACGACTGCCCCAAAAAAACGAGTGTTATGTGTTCAGGGTTAATGTATGTATGTAAATGTATGTATGTATGTGAGTTCTTTTATTCCACCATAACTTTTAAACGCCTGAACCGATTTGGATGCATGGGGTATCGTTACAATAAACATAGGCTAGTTAAAAATCCGGTGTGGTCACTTTAAAACTTAAATTAATGCCAGCCTCAATTATTTTTTTTAAATGAATCTGATCGTGTCTATGTTTATCGTCTAGAATTTGACAAATAGATTTAAAATATATTTCACTGTAAATAAAAAACGTCGTAAAAAAAAACTGACGAGTAAACAAAGTACAAATATGTGCAATTTTAGCAGTCGTGTTTTTTTTTTTTTTTTATTATAGTACCTAGCTTGTTGTTATTTCATAACTCTAGAGTACCCATGCGATTATGTCTAATAATCAACTGGCATGTGTTTTTTTTTCGTTTCGTCGACAGTGACGTGACAGCTGTCACATCTGTGACGTCACTTTTGTGCCGAGTCAATTGACGAAATATTTATTCATTTGAATGCAATTAAAATCAAATTTTACAATTAGTTGAAAATTAATCTGGTTTTTAGGGCTAAAATAAAAAGTTTCTTTTAAGAAGTTATGTCCTGGAATTATTGGTTAATGGTAACTATACAATTGATATATAAAATTAACTTTGACGTAATTAGGTTAATTATTGAGAGATTCGCATCTATATGTATTATAAGATACTTATAGATGTCAATCTGCCAAACTAAATAAAATTTGACAAATTAACAGTGCCTGTATTTATTTATTTAAACTTTATGCAACAAAAAGTACATCTTACTCATTTAACGTTGTTATTATTAAACAATTTGAAGTTTATGATAACAATGTTCCTTATTTAAATATCCAAAAATATTCTAAGCATCCCTGGGACCATCTCTCTCATCAAAAAGGCGATAAAGTTCCCAAATATAGACTCTCAAAGTAGTTGATTTGCATTCTTTACCCGAAAAATTCACACCAAGTTAAGAAGTAGGTTGCTGCAAAACTCTGGGGGTGGAAATTTGCATACTTTTAGTTTAAAAGCGTTCGCACACTGGCTGAACTTTCGCGGAATGAAGCCGTGAGACGGGTTCACATTACAGACTAAAAAACTAATAGAATAGAATAGAATAGAATATATTTATTTGCTATTTATATATTTTTATATTTATTTTATTTATTTATAATAAACTGTAAGTATATGTTGCAGTACCAACGAGACTAGGTTTCGTTTATTTATTTAAACTTTATGCAACAAAAAAGTACTAAGGAGTATTTAATGCTATTGGTTTTGTGTTATTTACATTTTCTACATATTAACTTATTAGCTTTTGCTCGCGACTTCGTCCGCGTACAAGTCGAAAAAGATACTAAATTTTTAATTGGTTTTTACGTTATTACTTTGGAAAAATTATTCTTATCGGATGTCTACGTCATACAAAAACACACTCTCCAAGTTTCAGGTCTCTACGATCAGAGGTTTAGACTGTGCGGTCGTCTGTCAGTCAGTTAGTCAGTCATTCAGGACATAGCATTTTATATGTATAGTTTATTAGTGTTACACTATCGTAGACTTTGTCTCTGTCAACTCTGACCTGGACTAGAGTCAAAAGCAAACCCATCTCTTATAATAATAATTTTAAACAATAATATTTAGCTAATTACATCTTTAAACGATAATACAGCTAAAGAGTTTCTTGAGTGGTATGTGTTTTGTTTGAACGCTCTTATCTCCGGAACTGCTGGTTCGATACCAAAAATTCTTCCGCTAATATGAAGCCGATATCACTATAAAAATAAAACAATGTAGACTATTAGCCACAAACAAAATAAAAAAAAGAAATATGGTGCAAAAGAAGACTATATTTTTCGATAAATTACTATTTTTTCTTTTGAAAATATACTTTTTTTTTTTAATGTTGCCACCCTAGTACCTACCAATTAATAAAATCATTTAATCCGTAGTTCCAAAACATATAACGAGCAAGTTGGAAAGTTAATCCAATAAAATAAAGTTAGGCCGACAGCTCTGTCCTGTTCAGTATAAAACAAGCATTGGATGGAAAGCAAAATAGGCCACAATTAAATTTACAGCTGTCTATTCAAATGTCAGTTAACTGTCATAACAAATGGAACTGCTTCAATCATGACTTAATTTTAAATATTAAATTACTCACTAGCTTATAAAAGAGGATGTAGTGACAAAGATAGAAAAAGGTATGCTTAGATGGTTCGGTCATGTTGAGAGGATGAGTGAAAGACGATTGGCAAAAGGTATTTATATGGCGGAGGTGAGTGGCAACGCTGGAAGGGGTCGCCCTAGGAAGACCTACACTGGACCTTATTGGTGATGCTCTTCAAAAAGGTCAGATGCGCAGTACTCGTAACCGGCGTGCTTCGATGACGATGACGAGATGTATGAACGTGGATGAGGCGAAAGGAGTATGTAAGGATCGTAGCAGCTGGCGTTCTGTGGTTTCTGCCTACCCCCAAGGGGAAAAGGCGTGAGTTTATGTATGTATTACTACCTTCTGCCTGCGACTTCCTCCACATAAATGTCGGTCATAGCAGATGCAGACGAAGTCGCGGAATAAAAAGTATCTTTTGCCCTTCCTTGGGGCTCAAACTTACCCCGTACCTTTAATCGAAATCGGTTCAGTGTTTAAATCGTGAAAGAGTAACAGACGGGGATAGGTAGAGGTGTACCCATTAGTACACCCACATTTCGCCAGTTATGTTTAAGTCCCATGTTATAGGGGCGAGCCTATTGCCATCAACCGGTCACAAATCCAGACTCCGAGGCTGCTACTGAGAAATTCCTGATGGAAAAACCCAATAACACTTTGCCCGACCTGGGAATCGAATCCAACCAACTAGGGAGTTACTTTTGCATTTATAATATTAGCAAAAATCTTGCAGAATTAAAATTGGTTGATTCACCCAAATTGGTAAACCGTGAAATACTACCCTTATAAAGGCGGATTGGGTACTGTAGTACAAATTATAAAATTAACTGATCTCAAACTTTTGGGTCGGGATTTCGGAACTAATTTAACAAATTCCTTCTGGTTCGGAAATTCCTGTGAACTTTTCTACTTCATGTTGATATTATGTTTTTTGTTTTGATATGTATGTTTTTTTTGTGTTTGTTTGTGTGACTGCCTGGTTGGTTTAGTGGTCGCAAAGCGCGACTGCTGATCATGAGGTCTTGGGTTCTAAGTGTTTTTGGGTTTACCATCAAGAATTTCTCAGTAGCAGCCTCGGCAATAGGCGCGCCCCGTTTTACAGGGGGCTTAAACAAAACTGGCGAAATGTAAGTGTATTAATGAGTACACCTCTGCCTAACCCTTCGGGGATTACAGGCGTGATATTATGTATGTATAAGTTTGTTTATTAGTAGGCACTCACACGTATTCTAAGGCTTAAAAAACATCATTAGGCGACAAACATTTTCCCAAAAATGTTAGAAAACTTTTAGCTTATCTGTCTGTATTGGAAAAAAAGATATGGTATGAATCGATTACAACAACAACGCAATGACAATGTTGTACAAGTGACCTTGTCTGGTGCAATTCGGTCGAAGCGTCGGGATTTTTTAGGTTATAATACCGCGCAAATTTTTCATATAATAATAATATTGTTCATTATTTTTTCTTTTTACTTCAGACTAGATTCTGCCAGCCGCTTTGCCCGCGTTTAAAGTAACTTTCCGTAAAGTAAGTTGACCTATTATTCCGAGGGAACAAATTATCAGGATAAAAAGTACCTATCATAGGATCGGTAGACTTAAAGATAGACACATAGATACATAGAAAGATACACAGACACATAGATAGACCGGTCTGTCTATGTGCCAATTTTCATTAAAATCTGTGCAACAGTTTAAGCGTGATTGAATAACAAACATCACCCTCCAAACTTTCACATTTATAATATTATTAGAATAACTCATAAAAATCAATGATTTTTATACTCATACTAGGTGACCCAGCCATGCGTTGCTATGGCTCAAATAAGCAAAAAAAAAATATTGAGGTCAATAATCGAGATAAAAACTATCCTATCGGTTGACATTGACCAAAATACACACAGGAAGTCAAACAATAAAAAATTGGTTAAGTAGTTTCGGAGTTTAACACGGATAAACAATGTCCCTACCTATTTGGTATACAATTTTATTATTAGCTATTTAATTTTTTTTTATCCGCTACATTGACGCTAAAAAAATCTTTTCCATACTTTTTGAAATAGGTATTGCACTCTTGTTCAGCAAATTTTTTTTTAATGACTGATGAAAACATATTAAACTTAGAGGTTAAACTGTTGTGAATTTGAGTTGAAAAATAAATCATAAGTAGGTACATGAGTGTAAAAAAAAATCAAAGTTCATTTACCTGAAATCTCATCCACCATTCTCACTAATTTCATCATTTTTGTTTCTTCAAATTAACCTTTTACGAAACACAAAAACTTTTCCCCAAGTCTATTCCAACTTAAGGCTTGACGTCACAGCTAACTTAATGTTACCAACTAGGTAGGAGAAGGTACCGATCACATCAATTTCACGTTTCGTATTTAATAAGGAGACACACTGGGTTAGACGTGTAACATCACTGGAAACTTTGACTGAATTTAATTGAAGCTGTGTTGTTCGCCCACATCAATTCTAATCTCTGCTGGCGTTCGTAGATTGTGTTATTCCAGTTTGTTTTGCTATTTCGTATACAACCCTGTCGAGTTGAGTCTGCACCTCGCGTATGCAAATAAGGGATCACTGTGTTAATAACTAATGTTTGTTTAAGAGTCGGCTATTTTAATTTTTAGTAATTGATAATATTATAAAAATTAGGTATTACGTTTTAGTTATGTATAATGTAGTTATTGTAACTCGCCACATTCCAGTGAAACACATTCAGCACGATCGGGTTATACATGCAGTGTCGCGATATTTAGGTACCTACTTTTGTTTTTAATCTACTGGGTTTTGTTATGAAATAATACTTATCGCTTTGTGTTTGTTTTATTTTTATAACGAGAAAATTAATGAATAAAATTATTTTTATTTAGAAATTTAATTATTTTAACTAGCTTCTGTCTGCAACTTCGTTTGTGTAGACTTCAGAATTAAGACAAAGTAATTAATTACTCGTACCTCACAAAAGCGGGATAAAATCCTGTGTTAAGCTAGACTAACATCTCTGTTAGCCAAATTTTAGCTAATCCGCGATAGGCTACTTTTTAATTCGCAATTTTTGGCGTCCACGTTACCTGTATATTACCTGTCATTCACATGGCCAAAGTCGCGGGCAAAAGCTATGTATGTATATATCCAACGATAGGTTGTCTAGAGGTCGGAGGAACCTGTGTCTCGATTTATTTTGTCATTTTTGCTTTGATTACTACTCAAGGTTACAATTAAGTGGAGACCAACCAGGGCTGGACGTTATGGGAATCCGTTGCGTAAAAACCTATGTCCTTTCTAAGTTAGTTAGGTTATCTTGGACATCACTAATGTCGGTGAAGAATTTGATTTCCATGTCGGCAAAGTGTTATATAGGGCTTTCCTTCAGAAAATTCTCAGTAGCAGCCTCGGAGTCTGGAATTGTGCTCGGTTGATGGCAATAGGATCGCCCCTATGGGATTTAAAAAACATAACTGGCGAAATGTGGGTGTAATAGTAGATAAACCTCTGCCTAACCCTTCGGGGATTATAGGCTTGATATTATGTTATTTGAAACCGCCAATCCGCCTTGAGCAAGCGTGGTGATCAATGCTCGTGCATTCTCTGTATGAGAAGAGGCCTTTGCTCTAGAGTGGGACAATAATAGGCTGGTATTTTTTTTTATTTATTGAAGTCATATATCTTAATCATTAGTGAACATTAGATGAAGTATGAAGAGAAACAAAACAATTTGTGATATCATCGCTGTAAAAACGGTAACTTCACCGCAATGATTCCGGGCGGAGGAGGCAACTGTATAAATTAGCTATTAGTGGAGTGCGCCAAGGACTTTTTCTACTGTAATATTTTCTTTAATAATATCTTACAGTTTCTCCTGAAAAGAGAAATATCTGGTATTTTTATAGTATGTAGAATTTTAATATTTTTTTTTTTTACTTGTGTACACACTACATATTATTATTTATGTAAAATTTTTAGTACATTTTATTTATCTCCAATTTTGTTGTTTTTCGCTCGTACCTACAATAACTTACACCTATATCACATCTGCACCACCTTTGATTGACATTTGACTGTGAATTTAAATAGTCTAGATACAGAGTTTTACGATACCGAATTGAAATTTCAAGTAGGCTGTAATCGATTAGCAGATAGCAATCTAATTCAAGGCCGCTGTGTGTATTTAAATGTAAAACCTATGTCATTACATTTCGCGTTGTGCCGCGAGCATGTCACGGCGCGGGCTGCGGGGCCGTTTGATCTATCTTTAGGGTTCCGTAACCGAAGGGGCTTCACTTGTCGGAGTTGATTCGTGAATGGGAACCTTCATACACCGAGACTCCCCCGAGCCTCGAAAAGTACGTCAAGAAGTTGATCCTGGCTTGCTTCTTTCTTCATCGTGTTGGCAGTAAAGTCTTTCAACCCTACACACCCTAGTGACAGAGTTTCTCAACCGCCTCAAGGGCCTCTGACATGGTTTGAGTGAGATGGAAAAACCCAAAAACACTTTGCCCGATCTGGGAATTGAACTTAAGGCCTCATGCTCCGGGGTTCCAGGACGTCTCCGGGGTTGCGAGACGACCCCGGGGTTGCGGGACGTCTTAATAGGATACCGTGGCCCCGGAACGTAAAGGTCAACAGAAGGAACAGGGTGGTTTTTTAGTCAGTAAAAGTCTGACAGTCCCTTCCGCCCCACCCAGGGCGGAAGGAGTCATTTGATGATTTTAACCACCTAAAAAAATACTCAATACTCAATACTTTATTGCATTCCATAATGTATACAAGGCTGGTAGTATTTAAAAATAATTTTAAAAAAGGCCTCATGCTCAGTCAGCAGTCGCGATTTGTGATCACTAAACCAACGAAGCAGTTCGAGAGATATTAACACGGGCGTGGTAACATTGTGTAAAATCCTCTAAAAAATCACAGCTAGTGTTGTATGAATTCCTGCCAGGCTGGCAGTGTGTGTTATTTCAGTTTAACTGTAAGGTCAATTGGTACATGTCTCGTCTGCTGGCAATTGGGCATGAACATTTGAATGATGTAATAATACTGAAGCCCGTTGCTAGGAGTCTACTGGGAGGCAATTAATTTTGAGACAATAATATGTGGGTAGGCAGACAGGCCTAGCATGAGCCCGCGAAGTGAATATAAAGGACTACTGCTCGCGACTTCGTCCGCGTTAATTTACGTCTTTGATTGATACTATGCGTCATGAAACCAACTGTCATATGCAAAAATAATTTTCAAAATCAGACTAGCAGTTCCAGAGTTTAGCGCGTTTCACAAACAAAAAAGCTCTTCAGTTTTATAATATTACAATAATAGATTACGATCGGATTTTCATAAATTTATGTATTAGCTTTTCCCCGTGACTTCGTCCGCGTGGAAATGAAGTAAAAATAAGTAATAACACTCGGCAATAATTCTATCAGGAAAAGATTTTATCGAACTTTATTTATTCATAATATTACTACCTTTTGACGGCTACTGGAACGTTGAGGATTTATTTTACGGATCCTTATTTAAAAAGTAAATAAATATATATCTTAGTCACTGATTAATAGAGCTTTTCATAGGTAAAAGCATTATTAAAATCGGAGTTTATCCATTACACACAAAATACAAATCTTTTCTCTTGATTACTTTTGTTTAGTATAGATTTACTCTGTAAAATCTGCTTATGAGCTAAATTAAAATGCGATAGGATAGTCGCAATTCCGATTTGAAAATCGAGTCGCATCGAATAAATTTACGTTTGCGCGCTTCTACTAGGCCTACTAGTATAAATTAATTGCTGTAATTGGCCAAAAAAGAATGGACGCCTGTCAGAGTAAATTACTTACTTAGGTACCAGTCGCCAGCATAACAGACTATACCTCTTTGTTGTAAAATCGCTCCTATTACAACCACATAAGATTCCGCAGTGTTTACCTCCAAGTGCATTTATCGTCTGTAAATTTTTCTACGATCATTTACATTAATTTGTCTACTAAGTGAAGCGATTTTTCCAATGGTTGTAGGCTTTTAACATAACATCACGCCTGTAATCCTCAAGGGTTAGGCAGAGGTGTACCCATTAGTACACTCTCATTGCGCCAGTTATCTTGAGTCCCATGTAACAAATCCAGACTCCAAGACTGCTACTGATAAATTTACACACATCTGCCTAACCCTTAGGGGATTACAGGCGTGATGTTATGTTCAATCTCAAACAACAGGTTTAAGGTTAACAGTGACGTCACAGCTCCTTTAATTACGACCTTAATGATGATCGTAACAGGCACAAACACAAGTTTATGACGCCAATAAAGTAACTCAATTAGGCCGAACAGTTAACTAAGTAACATAAACGTGTGGATGTATTCTCAGTTTACATGGGCAAAGTTATATAAACTACTAGCGATCCGCCCCGGCTTCGCACGGGTGCAATGTAGGTACTGTAACACCCAGACGTCTATTATTGAAAGACTCATTGATCTTTTAACTTTGTATTCACTTTAAAAAAAAACATAACTGGCGAAATGTGGGTGTACTAATGGGTACACCTCTGCCTAACCCTTCGGGGATTGCAGGCGTGATGTTATGTATGTGTATTCACTTTTTATTAAATTATATTTGTTAATACTAGTTCTAGCTTGTCAGCCGTTGACGGTCTGCCTCTGAATTCTAAATATAAAAGTAATATTCATCTCACAACAAATAGTTTGCATATGGCTCAAACAGCCAGGGTCTCTACAGTACTAATTGTATGTATAAACCTTCCTATTGAATCACTCTATCTATTGATGAATACCGCATTTTTGTTGAGTAGTTTAAAAGACATACGCGTAGCGACCGTTTTAAACAATGTATGTAGAAACTAGCAATACTCCGTAATTTCATGTAAGTTACGTCTTGCGTTACTGCTCCGCTACCGTAGGTCATGGCGTGATGTTATACAGCCTATACTATTCTTCATGAATCTGGCTATCATATCATAGTCAAAGTCAAAACATTTATTTCAATTAGACCATTTACAGGCACTTTTGAATTGTCAAAGAGTCGGTCAGTTAGTCCGAAAGTTTAAGCTAGTTGCTCGTTCCAAAACGGAGGTAGGCCTCTATAGGAGAAGAACGAGCCAGAAACTCCACGGCACTCTTTTAAATTAGGTTTTTACAAAAAAAAAATGAAAAGAGTTTTTCCATTCCGATTGATAGTTCCAAAGATTCCAAGACACTTAAAGAATTAAACAAAATGGCGCGGTCGGGGAACCCCCATGGGAACGAATTTCCTGACACCTGCTAGTGGCTACTACTACATAGGTAATGTAGCCACAAGCAACCAGCTGATGTTCAAAGGTTTGACAAACAGCCAGCGACGTAAATTGCTTCAAAGTCAACGGTTAGCTTTAATATTTTTATGTAAAGCGTATAGGACCGTTAGTACTGAAGGCCTACCAGTACTTGCAGGTGTACTTCCAGTCGATCTCGAGGTGCAGCGACGTGCTGCAATGTACTATTCCGCACGAGAGACCATGGACACAAACTTTCTGACACAACGTGACCGTGCTAAGATCTCTAGATTATTTAAACCGCAGGCTGACGTCTGGGAGGAACTTTTAACCGAATGGCAATGTAGGTGGGATAATTCTATCAAGGGCCGGCACCTGTATCAGTTCTTTCCATCCGTTCGTGAGCGGCTGGCCAGAACATGGCTGGAGGTGGACCACTGTGTTGCCCAATTTCTCACAGGTCATGGCAACTTTAAGAGTAAATTATTTTCTTTCAAGCTTGTTGCTACTCCTTTGTGTCAATGTTCTACATCTGACTGTGAATATGAACAATCTGCTCATCACATCTTATGGGAGTGTATTCTTTGGCAGAATGAACGCAATATTATGCTAGATAGTGTACAGGCTACATCCGGTGTTGTTTATTATGCGGACCTTGTAGAAACTAGAACTAATTTCCGTGCGTTCAAGCGTTTTTGCCATACCTATTACTGGAATCAAAAGTAACAGCTCACATTAGGACCCATTAATTTTGTAATAATTGCAATCCGTGGTGCTTGGCAATCTAGGCTTTTCCCAGTTGCAAACGTCCCTTTGTGCCTATTGGCCTAGTTCTGTTCTGTCTCCTGCTTGTATGGAGGGAAGTGGAAACTATTTTTTTCTTACTCCTCCGCTATTATTTTCTGATTAATTTCGTTGCGGGACCCAAGACAGTTATACGTTTCTCTGGGACTCGTCGAGCTTCATTGCCTCGACGCTTTTCTGGTGGCCTCCACTGTTGATTCTGGCTTTCAGGAGTTGCAGTGGGTGGGAAAAGTGTGGCGGGCTTGTCCCAATTAAAAAAAACAGCCAGCGTTTGTGCCTTACTGCAATTCATACAACAAACAGCCAGCTTTTGTGCCTTACTGCAATTCATACAACAAACAGCCAGCGTTTGTGCCTTACTGCAATTCATACAACAAACAGCCAGCGTTTGTGCCTTACTGCAATTCATACAACAAACAGCCAGCGTTTGTGCCTTACTGCAATTCATACAACAAACAGCCAGCGTTTGTGCCTTACTGCAATTCATACAACAAACAGCCAGCGTTTGTGCCTTACTGCAATTCATACAACAAACAGCCAGCGTTTGTGCCTTACTGCAATTCATACAACAAACAGCCAGCGTTTGTGCCTTACTGCAATTCATACAACAAACAGCCAGCGTTTGTGCCTTACTGCAATTCATACAACAAACAGCCAGCGTTTGTGCCTTACTGCAATTCATACAACATACAGCCAGCGTTTGTGCCTTACTGCAATTCATACAACAAACAGCCAGCGTGTGTGCCTTACTGCAATTCATACAAACTTTAAAACCCTTATTTTTCGAAAATAATAAACCGGTTTTAATGAAACTTCCTACACAAGCTGGATACATACTATTACATACCTATTTTTTTTTAGGTGGTAAAAAAATTGCCATAGCTAATAATTGTCTAGCCGTGTCTGAAAAAAATATTTCTGAAAGTTATATTTTAGCCTTTTATTACAAGGAGAGCCAGCTAGGGGTGAGTAGAGGAATATCGTAGTCACTTCATGCACAAAATCTGGGGCATAGTGTACAATGCGACGAACAGATGGCGCTGTTCGTGACGGAAGCGTCCTTTGTTTTGTTTCTTGCTATTGAAAACAGATGGCGCTGTTCTCAATATCGGTAGGAACCGTTTGCAAAATATGGGTGAAAAGTACCTATTTCTTAAAAAAAAAACAAACGAAGAGTTTTATAAAAGCTATCAAGCCTTTCAACTTATTGGGTAGTAGACATTATTAACCAATTAAGTATTCCAAGACGCAACTTCTTTAAAAAAACACTTCACGTACTTATCCTGAAAATCCTATAAATATGCAACGACCTGTAAAATTAGATTATTAATTGCTTTGAAATCAATAAATAGTTGGTCAAAAAGTGACGTCACAACAGTGTTTATATTTCGACTTTTAATTCTATTCAGTAACTTTGTCAAGTGTCGTTAAAGGGTTACCAAGTACCTATTGACAAAAAAAAGATAGTGTGGTGAATGAACGAAATTGAATGAACTTAAATAAAACTTGGTATTAAACCATTCTTATCATTCGTTCCTTACGCAAAATCGTTCAATACCTCAACAATATTACTTGTAGTATGGTAACATTATTTTTCTTTGAACTGTCAAGTTACTGAATAAAATAAAAAATCGAAATATAGTACCCAATTTACAGAAACAAATAAGGCGTAGGTGGACAGATTATACCCTACCGACCCTCTTGTATTCCAAGCATGATTTTTAAATCATAACCTCATTTTCACCTAATGACGCTTCTTCAACGAATTAAATAGACTATTCTGGGTAAAACAGAATTTACAAAGTATAGCTCACAATGTTTTTAATAAGCCCTTAAGTTGCCAGTTTATGTGAACTGACCAGCTGTGTTAATTATAAGTCGAGAACAAAAGATCATGCTTGTTTAAAACTTAACTATAACTTGTCATACCAAGGATAGACACACATAACATCACGCCTGTAATCCCCGAAGGGTTAGGCAGAGGTGTACCCTTTAGTACACCCACATTTCGCCAGTTATGTTTTGAGTCCCATGTAATAGGGGGCGAGCCTATTGCCATCAACCGGGCACAAATCCAGCTGCTACTGAGAAATTCCTAGTGAAAAACCAAAATAACACTTTGCCCGACCTGGGAATCGAACCCAAGACGTCATGCACAGCAGTCGCGCCCAAGGATAGAATAAAATTACTACTGTATTTTAATAATATGGTCCCTTTTCATACAGAGTCGGAGCATTAATAACCGAGTTTGTTTAGGCAGATTGGCGATTTCAGACTTGTATTATATAGGTACTACTTCTCTGTAAACCGCGATGATTCCAGGCTCAAAAAGAAAAAAAGAAATAGATTTCACTTTTTTGTCATATAAAACTAAAAACTGCGCGTTGCCAGTTTGGCGCAACACGTCACATTAGAAAATCTTTTAACGCAACTAAAAAATATTTTTCTTCAAAAGTAGCAGCATAAAAGAAGTCGAGGTTGCGTCTGAAAAAAATCTGACAGTTAAATCCTAGTAAGTACCTATTCCATTTATCCAACCAAATCATCGAACTCAAAACTCTCGTAGAATGATCGCAAGTTTGACTAGGCACTGAAGCGTCCTAGTCAAGCTTGCGACCATTCTACGAGGCTTTCAATATTATTTATTGAAAACTTCTTTTACCTCAATAAATTATGCTCACGACGGGACGGTCGGTATCACAAGACCCTCTGGTCTCATGGATATTGTAAAAATAATTCAGAATTGTGATAAACGGATGAGAGATATGTAGTTTTCTCCGGTTTTGTAAAATACTGAGTATTCTCGTGTACGTTTTTTATGTGGTATCCAGAGATTGATAAAAATCTAGCCAATCGCGAGTCAGATTCGAGCACAAAAGGTTCCGTACCATCCGTTTAATCTAACTACTAGTATAAATGCAAAAGTTTGGTTATATAAATAAATACTAGCTATTTTCTAATACGTCCGCCTGGAACTTGTTTATATCGTACTTGCATACAACCTTCTTGTCCTTCCCCGGGTCTTAAACTATCCCCATGCCAAATTTAACCAAAATCGATTCAGCGATTTAAGCGTGAAGAGGTAACAGACAGACAGACACACTTTCGCATTTATAATATTAGTATGGATGCAAAAGTTTGTATATTTAAATAAATATTTGTTACTCAATTACCTACGCCAAACGGCTGTACGGATCTTAATTAGTCTTAAGTTATCTTGCCGCGCCCCACAGTCATGTACTCACTAGTTTTAGGCCTAATTATGTTGTGTGCATTAATTAAATAAATACTTAATTAAATTTGGCACAGAGATAGAATATATAGGATAGAGATAGAATATATAGCACATAGGCTTCTATCCTGCATAGCAAAAATATTATAATAAGGAATAAAAATATTAGAAGGATTTTCAAAAAATCACCCCCTAAGAAGTGGAGTCCAAAGTTTGTATGGAGAAATCAACTTTGACGCGGACGAAATAGCGGGCAATAACTAGTAAATAAAAAATAAAACCTTAACAGATTTTCATCACTAGGTTTTGAGAGAGAGAGAGCGAAATTCAAAACAGAAATTCTTCCCTAAAATGTAAAAGAAGCCTACTCATTCGGAGTGAGTACCTCGCAATTTACATTCCCAAAACCACCAGACTGTAAACACTTCGCATGAATTCGAAATACTTACAAATAACCATTAGTTGCGAGCAATTCGTGAAATATTGATTTAAATACTAGGTAAGGGTGTGCACACATCACTGCGGTGCGGCGCCGCCACTGTGGAACGGCATGACGTCGTACCACGGTACGCTGCCGTGTGCTGTGCGCCGGCTTATGGCAGCAACCATCGCATCGGTTCAAACATGTACTAAAACTTTCAATTTTTATATCGACAAGTATTGCAAGTTTTTATTTGTAATTGTGTTAATCGTTAACATTCTTTTCTATAGGTGATTAATTGACTATTCATATTATTTTTGGACATTTTGTTTGTTTTGCTAAATTACTATTAACTATAATATACAGTATTGTAAAAAATAAAGAGTTATTGTTAATTTATTTATCTTGTTTTTTTTTTATTAATATCTGTTACATGTATCATATTAGGTATATTTAATCATTATAAATCCACTTGCGTTGTGTTCGACGCGCGCCTCAAAGAGTTGTCAGCAGGGTAGACGGCACCCACTAGGGCCAGTGCCTGCCAGGGTAGCGGAATTTGTTCGAAAGAGTCACATCGGCCTTGGAACGCAAATGGCACTAGAAGGAACACAGATGGATTTTAGTCAATAAGAGTCTGACACTCCGTTACGTTCCGTCTAGAGCACAAGTCAATTTAATAAAAACAATTCAAATCACATTCTCAAAAAAAAGACAAAAACTGCAAGTTTGAGTACACGTTGAACCGATGACTGATGCCGTGTGCCGGTGCATCGTACCGTGCCGCGACCCAACGTCGTGGCGTCTCACGGTGGCGGCATCGCGCTGTGATGATGTGTACACGCCCTTAGTACTGCTAGTTACTACTCTGAGAACCAATTTTGTTTTTCAAGGTATTTTAAGATCGATAAGCAAATATACAGTAAGGGCTTTTTGTTTAATTGCTGGAAACGTGTAAACGATTCTCGTTAAGTCAATTGTTGGTCTAGTTGTCGCGAGTATCTGGTGCGGTAAGGCCGAATGACCATGAATTGCTCCTTAGACACATAACATCACGCCTGTAATCCCTGAAGGGTTTGGCAGACGTATACCCATTAGTACACTACGGACTTAATTAACTGGCGAAATGTGGGTACAATTCGCCAGTTAATTAAGTCCCATGTAATAGGGGGCGAGCCTATTGCCATCAATCGGCCACAAATGCAAACTCCAAGGCTGCTACTGAGAAATTCCTGATGGAAAAACCCAATAACACTGCCCGATCTGGGAATCAAACCCAAGACCTCATGCTCAGCAGTCGCGCTTTTGCGATCACTAGACTAACGAGGCAGTTAAGCATAAACGATTTTATAAAATATACCCGATTTTATTTAATTGTGACCGGGTGATGGCAATAGGCTCGCTCTCTATTACATTGGACTTAAAAACACAACTGGCAAAATGTTGCCCACATTTTACCACCTCAGCTTAACCCTTCGGGGATTGCAGGCGTGATGTTATGTTATAAAATGTACCCCCAAAACGACCGATTTAAAAAGCAAAACCTGTTACATTTACATTCCATTTGAAAGCTGAAAGTGGTTAAACACAATTTGTTGATCACTCGAATGGGTTAATACATTATTCATGAAGGACTGATACGAGCTTATTAATAAACCAAACATCTGTCTCTTGAACTAAGTGGTAGAATAGTAAAGTACTTTATAATAATTTGACAAGTCTATTTAAGTAGTACAGGGGTAACTTAAGAGATGGGGGTTCATCTCTTATAGGTAACCGTATTTATTATAAGCATTTATTACTAATTATTATTGACCGCCTCGTTGGTCTAGTGGTCGCAAGGGCGACTGCTGTGCATGAGGTCTTGGGTTCGATTCCCAGGTCGGGCAAAGTGTTAGGTTAGCTGGGCTGTTTCCGCACTTAGCCTCTTTATTGAAAAGGTTTTCAAAGTGTTATTGGGTTTTTCCAACAGGAAATTCTCAGTAGCAGCCTCGGAGTCTGGATATGTGCCCGGTTGATGGCAATAGGCTCGCCCCCTATTACATGGGACTAAAACCATAACTAGCGAAATGTGGGTGTACTAATGGGTACACCTCTGCCTAACCCTTCGGGGATTACAGGCGTGATGTTATGTTATGTTACTAATTATTAATTACTTAGCTTGCACAGATTGTATGTAAGTATGTAGTTCTCCTTTCAAAATTTGCAAACCACTTTTCAACCATTTGTTGGTATCCGATTGAACTGAAATATTGCATATACCTTTAGTTCTGGTGACAATATTATAATGTCCAATACACAATACTGTAAATAATTTCAATATGGCCGCCCTTCCAAGATGGCGAATTACATATTTTTTCTCAATCCTCCTGATATAGTTATCAAATAAAAGGGCTTGAAGAGTAGAAGACGATAAAGTTGGTAACATCACACAACTAAGTTTGTTTTTACTATTATTTTTTAAAATATTACATTGCCTTTCAAAAATATGTATTTTATTTGTCCACCAAGTAAACCGCGATTCTCATAATTATCAAACGCTCCAATAAAACTAATCCGTGACCCTTGTTCTACACAATACCTATGTATAATCAAATCCACAAGATGTCTTTGAAAGCCTTTGTAGTATTAATTCCACTATTCTCCAATTCGGGATGCATATGTGAATGAGCAGAGGTAGTGACGCCCGAAACAATAGAACATCGGCACCGACTTTGATTGGCGTTTAATTAATCACAAGATTGAGATGTCTGCGGGCTTCTTGTGTGTTTATCGGCATACGTAATTATCTACGTATTTATTGGGAATGTACGCACATATAAAGTAAATGAATTGTATGTAGGTTTATTTTTATATTCTAACTAGCTTTTGCCCACGACTACGTCCGCGTGGAACTTGTTTATATCGTACTTGCATACAAAATTTCACCCCCCTTTTCACCGCCTTAGGGGGTGATTTCCGGGATAAAAACTATTCTATGTCTTTTCCCGGGTCTTCAACTACCTTCATACCAAATTTCCTCAAAATCGATTCAGCGGTTTAAGCGTGAAGAGGTAACAGACAGACAGACAGACACGTACTTTCACATTTGTAATATTACTATCTGACCTAATCAAAAAATAAGTGTGGGTTTATAATAGGTGTAGGGTAGGTATACTTCTGCTTCTTCTTAGCGTATACTGAATTTGTTTGAAGTAATTCATTGTATTAATGCGAAATTGTGCGTTGACAGAACGAAGCTTAGATAACGGTGGATAATAATACCTTTTATTTCCAATTGATTTTTATTTTTAGATTTGAATAAAATAACTTGTTTCTCCTTTGCTTTTGTGTAGAATTTTCATTTTTTCTTTTATGTTATTTTCGCGTGAATAAACAATTATTCTTTATTCTTTCTTTCTTTCTTTGTAAGCTACCCTGTTGATACGAATAGTACACTTTTGGACTTGGACTATGAATAATGGCAGCAAGCTTTTCAGTCTTATCTATAGTCCGAATCAAAACGTTAAAATATTCCATAGTTATTGTAGGTAAGAAACTTTATTCAGTAACAATAAATCTTCCTGTTCGGTTTAGTACGAACACCTCGAAGGCGTTATAAATGGAAATGGTAAAGATAAGGCTGAAATCTAAATTAACACGTTGTACAGTCACGACATTGTTGGTTGAATTAACTTGTACTATTGTTGCATTTATTTCAATTTTAATCATTATTGGAATGATTGTAGGGAACCAGGGACGTGTTTGTTTACTGAAATTTTATCCTAACTAGTCCTAACTAGAATTATAAATGCGACCGTAGGTTTGTTTGTTTGTTTGTTACTATTTTACGCCTAAGCCACTGAATCGATCAACTTGAAATATTGCATATACGTTGCCAGGTGTAGAGGAACGAACATAGGGTACCTTTAATTCCGAAAAAAAAGTACTGTTTCCGAGGGAAATCACAATAACGTTCTTATGATCACAGATGGCGCCACGTGTCGTTTCGAATCATGATTTTAACTAAATAATTGAAATGACAGGACATGGGTAATATTTTTTGTGTAAATTCCCATTCGTCCCCTTAAGTGGACGAAGTCAGGGGGCGGACGGGAATACACCATTTTTTTTCCGCGACTTCGTCTGTGTCCGCGATAACCGAAATTTACGCGGACGAAGTCGCGGACAAAACCTAGTGCATCAATAAAATACAACACGCGCCACGAAAGAAGTCAATGTCAAAACATTTATTTCAATTAGACCATTTACAGGCACTTTCGAATTGTCAAGGACTTCGATGAGACTTGACAAGCGTCAGTAGTGAGAAACTTTCACAGCGCAGGTATGGATGTACGAAATAGTTATCCATTATTTGTGAATCAATTTAGGGATATTTCGATGACATTTAGATTAAAATTCTTAACAATATTACAATATTTATAACGAACTAGTAAAGCTGGTATGACGTGTCAAGTCTTTCGTGGCACGTATTGTATAAAGGAATTCATTTATTGCGAATTTAAGTATAAATTTAGATGTTATTCAAAAATTTCGAGCACCTATATTCGGCCTTTCAGCATGCAATATTTTTGTCATTTTAATTCTGATAATTTTATTTTAATACTTAATGCCTTAGGCATTCTCTACCGGTCAAAGTTTGGTGGTGTACCACCAAAGGTGGTGAGAATATGAGCACGTTATTTTAAATCAAATTCACCAATACTTAAAGCAGATAATCGCTCTTTCAAATTCAAGTACAAAAGTTGGAGCTCGTTGGAGTCACACACCTGTGGTACCTCACTTGGTATAGACTACGGTACTAATCTATTAGCTGCTGAATTTTGCCGCATGATCTCTGCAGTCAGGCTAACCATTATACAGTTGTATTGCTAGTAAATCTATTATCGTGTTTGTAAATGATTTCCTTTTGAGACATCTCATCTTTAAATGTTTAATAAGAAACAATTCCGTACAAAAGTAGTTTATGCAGCCTTTTATAGTTACACTGCAGGGCAAAGGCCTCTTCTCAAGCAGAGAATGCAAGAGCCTTTATCATCACGCTTGTTTAAGACAGATTGGCGATTTTTGATTTATAAATGTTAATGTAAGTCTAGGTTTCTTTCTTTGTTTGACTTTGTAATATACACATACTAATTTGTGTTAAAGATTATGGAATAAAAGAGGTAGCCAAGCACTGTATGAGCCAGCCGGAGTGGGGCAGGAGCCCCACCACGCCCCACCACAACCGCCATTCGGCCTTAGTAAATTAGTGATAATAGAATGATCAACATTGTCAAGTAAAACATTTACCAAGTGCGTAGGTAGTTGGGGACTATTAAACAACAAGTAAATCTGATAAGCTAAGACTTGGCAGCTCGCCAGAACTTAGCGTGGCCTTCAACAAATTATCGGAAGAACGATAATGCTGACGTCACAGGAGAGGGTCCAGACATTGTATTGGATAATACTAGACTAGGCGCCTAGGTGTTTTCATAAGTCATTCAAGGTTAAAGGAAAGTCGTCGCGGTCCGGGTTCCAAAATGAAGTCAAAGTCAGAGTCAAATAATTTATTTCGACTAGACCAGTAAAAGGCACTTTTGAACGTTAGTTACGAGTAAATCGTTTCTCCGAGATTCGTCGAGCTTCATTGGCTTTACTGTTTAACTGCTGATTGTGGCTTTCAGAAGGCATTAGGAATAATATGGCGGACATGCCCCAAATAAAAGCTGTCTCGATAAACCAGGCAAATGATTGCGAGACAAGGTGGATGAAATTAATAGACAATGCTCCAGATCAGTCCTAAACCAAAGCAGATTTTGTCCAGCAGTAGTATAAAGCGAAAAAGAAAATGAACCGACTTTTTTTGTATTTTTATTAAATAGCCTTTGATTATTTATTTTGTGTGAACATGATCTGTATGTACAAACATTTTTCCTTTCTTTTCTTTCATTATTTGTGCTGTAAAAACACATTTCAATAAAGAACTTTCACAAAAAAAATACCTTCAATCACAACAACCATTAAAGGCATGCAAATGTTAAGTAAATTCAATACACTTAATTCCCTTCCCGTTAATTGAAAAGCACCAGTTCTAAAAGCAGTTAGAAATGGTTTTCCAATTACACTACCCATTGCTTTCTCTACTCTAAGGCGCTTTGCACACAGAGCAACTTAAGTTGAGGCAACTGGCAACTCTTTAAAAGTTTCCTGTAAAAGTTGATAGTTGCTATAACGTTGCCGGTTGCCGTAAAATTTTTGGCAATTTGTAAGCAACTTTCATAGCCGAGTTGCCGTATGCCGTTGCCGCAGCGACACTGGCAATGCCGGGCACACGGAGAGGTAGGGAGGGTGTGAAATCGCCCGAAGCGTTGCGATTGACGGTTGAGGAAACCGGCAGCTTTAAAAATCGGTACAATATTTAAAAGTTGCTAGTTGCGGCAACTAGCAACTAACTTAGTCATCGATTGCAGCAACTGAAAACTGTTGACGATTGCCGCAACTCGTTGCTCTGTGTGCGCAGTCCAATTGAAATGTATGTAAACAGCTAGTTGCCAGTTGCTGCAATAGTTGCTCTGTGTGCAAAGCGCCTAACAATTTGAATTGGAAACAACACCGTGTTTTGTTTTTGTGTCGCTGTGTTTTTAAATTGAAATAGGCTTCTGTGTTGGTCAACATTTTCTCTTTTGTAATTCGACTTTGTGGCTGAGCATGATTGACTGGGTTTGTTATTTTTTCTGTATCGACCGATTCTTTTCTCGCGTCGACACGAGTTTTGTGACAGTATCTCACACTCGTACAGCTTGGATGATAACGGCTGGGACTTCTACCTATCTATACTAATACTTCATAGCTGAAAAGTTAATTTGCTTTTTGTTTGAACGCGTTAATCTCCAGAACTGCTAGTCCGATTTTAAAAAATCCTTTACTTTTCATAGCCCGTTAATCGAGGAAGGTTATAAGGCTATATTACCTCACGCTATAACTGACAGGAGCGGAGCAGTAAACCAAAGACAAAACACAGTTAAAACCGCAGGGTTCAGCTAGTTCGCTGTAAACACGACAGTATTTCTAGTGGGGTTAATAACCGAAACCAGATTATTTACATTCATACATACATAAACTCACGCCTTTTTCCCATGGGGGTAGGCAGACACTACAGAACGCCACCTGCTGCGATCCTTACAACCAGACTACCAGCCAGTACCACCAGTATCAGGTTGGCTGGTTACCAGTTTATTTTCTTGTGAATTAATTTAATTGATCTTTATTAAAGTCAATTTGGAAAGGATATAACTATCTACCGCAAGCTTGAAATACCGACTAAAATTTATTAACTAGTTTTCAACAAAACCACAGGTAGGCAGATAGGTAGGTGCAGGTATATGGCAGAGGTGAGTGGCAACGCAGGGAGGACTCGCCCTAGGAAGACCTTATTGGTAAGGTTCTTCAGAAAGGTCAGGTGCGCAGTACCGTTATTGGTAAGGTTCTTCAGAAAGGTCAGGTGCGCAATACTCGTAACCGGCGTGCTTGTATGACGAGATATATGAACGTAGATGAGGCGAAAGGAGTACAAAAGAATCGTAGCAAGTGGCGTTCTGTGGTTTCTGCCTGGGAAAAAGGCGTGAGTTTATGTATGTATGCACAGATAATTACTCGTTTCGCTATCATGTAATCACTCCCTAATTTTTAAATCCGCTCTTATTAAACCAGTCTCTCTAATTTAATTCTGAAGTTTATCAGTCAAGACCGTATCTCAACTGATGGTTGAGTTAACAAAGCACTTAACTTAGTTTTCAAAATGACGGCATCTAATCTGAAACTTAATTATGCTATCCTGTGAAGGTACAGAGTGGTAAAACGTTTTAATAACGTTTACGTTTGTGTACCTAGGTATCAGATCAACAGCAGGGGTCAGACGAAATTAACTAGAGGTGAATTTCACAAATATTTTATTCTTAGTTAGTATAAATTATTATTAAATTCTCGTCTTTAATTTGTGAAATTTTATCCTTGGAATAAAATGGACCTATGATTGTTTTTGTGCAGTAAAACGGTCATATACACAAAATATATAATATTATTATGTACTAGGTGACTAGAGGAGCTCGTGGCTAAGTAATAACAGCCGCACGGGTCGATCCGTCAGGTTAAGCTACGCTTGCCGGGGTTGGTCCGTGGATGGTTGACCATCTTTACACACCGAGACTCCTCCGTGCCTCGGAAAGCACGTTAAGCCGTTGGTTCCGGCTGTCATACGTGGATCTTTGACAGTCGTTACGGGTCGTCAGAAGCCCGAAAGTCTGTCAACCAGTCTTATTTATTTATTTATTTATTTATTTAAACTTTATGCAACAAAAAAGTACAAAAGCGGACTTAATGCCTTAGGCACCTACCACCCCTACCCCCCCCCCTTACCCTTACCTAGGGGTATCATGTTACCCAGTTACTGGGTTGTGGAGGTCAGATAGGCGGTCGCTCCATGTAAAATACTGGTATTCAGCTGCATCCGGTTAGACTGGAAGCCGACCCCAACATAGTTGGGAAAAGGCTAGGCAGATGATGATTATGTACTAGGTGACTCGGCCACACGTTGCTGTGCCTTGAAGTAAGTAAAAAAATGAGGTCAATTAATCGAGATAAAAACTATCGTCTCTTTTAAGTTTGACCAAATTACACACAGTAAGCCATATTTCATAAAACATGGTTCAGTAGTTTAGGAGTTCCATTACGGACAAACAATATGATGTCGTACATAATTGATATATATTAAGATTTATATTAGCATGTTAATATTTAATATAATAAAGTTTAAGAGCTCTTTATTTGATTATATAAAACTGCCAGTCGGGTTTTAAAAAAAAAGTATATAACAGCCAAATTCATGAGTGCTGTGTTTGTTTAAACGCGCTTATCTCACGCCTGTAATCCCCGAAGGGTTAGGCAGAGGTGCATCTATTAACTTACACCCAAATTGCGGCAGTTATGCAAAGGATGAATGTTGTTGTTATATTATGCAATAAATTTTAATACATATTTTTTTTTTAAAAAGACGGGTTGCACTCCGGGAGTGCCGGCAGAAGTGAAAACTTGATTATTAACGTTGAGCATGTTTGATATTTTGGAATGGTTAGGGAATAATTTTGCACCAATTGCTTTATCAGTATAAAAGTACTATCATTTATGTGGTAGAATACAATATTCATTTATTGCGCTATCGTACACAAACATGACAATTTATATTACATTAAAAATTTAACACTTTAAAACTATTACAATTATTTTACATTAAAAAGTTATACACGAACATTCGCGCAAGCGCCCTGCGCTGCCTAAACGAAACAGTAGGCCCAGGCATACATTTTCGCCGCGCCGTAGAGAGGGGATAGCTGTCTACTCTCCATCCGTCTTACGCTTTTTCGATCAGGTCACGTGTCCTGACGCGAGTTTAAGATTTTATACCCATTACAGAAAAAGTGCTCAACGCCGCTAAAGAAGTTTTCACTTCAAAAACTTAATTTTTCGTATTGACGTACGCCCGCGTATCTAACCGATGATACGGAGCCTTTCTTGTGCCACTCTCACTTGGCCAGCTTTTATCTAATTCCTCAAGTCAAATAAAGCAAATCATAAAATACTTTTTACATTATTACGTGACCTTTACTTATCCTTTCTTTTTTCAGATGAGTAACCTCAGAGACAACCCTCAGGCACTTTTAATCTTCAAAAACGGTAATCCTACTAATATTATAAACTAGTTTTTGTCCGCGACTTCGTCCGCGTAAATGTACGACCCCCGTTTCATCTTCTCAGAGTGTGAATTTTGGAAAATCCTTTCTGAGCGGACGTCTTCTGACTATAAACTACCTTCCTGCCAAATTTTATAATTATACGTCAAGCGGTTTTCGATATTTTGTGATGAGTGTGTGAGTGACCTGTCGCTTTTATGTATTTAGATAGATGTAAAATTTTGTGTTTTTTATCCAGGTAATGTGTTTCCTTGGGATAATAATTCAACTTTACGGAAAGTTACTTTTTACGCGGGCGAAGCCGAGATCAGAAGGTAGTTTAATACAAAATATTTGTATTACGAAGACTAGTGAAAAGACTTTTCATTTTGCGTGGAATTAAAATACTTTCTCTCTTTATTTTTCTTTAATTACCTTAAAACTCCTAAACTATGTATTTTATTTATTCTTTTTCAGAGTGGAATCTTTCACATTTTTCTTTTGTGGTCTAAAAAAGATTCTTTGTTATTTAAACTGTACAAATTTTATTAAAAGGCGTAGAAAAGATTTAGCATCGCCTACAGTATTAAAATGCCCATTTATTTATGAGCGTTAATGCCGTACGGCATTTTAAGTCAAGGCATTTCAAGTCCTTATTATTGGAAATTAATGAATCGATTACGCATAAGCAGGATATATAGGTCAAACAAGTTATTAGAGAACATTTTAAACACAAAAAATAACAGATTAGCAACTCCGATCAATCTACAGAGGTATCTGTTTAATAATTATTATAATCTTTATTTATAAAAGTACAGATTGTAGTATATACTTAAAATTATCGCATGCTTATTAATAGACTGACCTAACTCAAAAAAACAGTTTTTAGGGAAATCGCAAAAAAACGTTTTTCAATTACGACTTCGGCTGTTTATTTGGACATAAATGTTGCAAAATGTTAGTTGAACAGTTCAATTTTTTTTTTAATTATAAAATGTTAACCACATGTTTGATTGAAACTTAAATTTTAATTAAATACTAATTATTTTGTTTATTGTAGACCGTCAAAATTATTTTTGTAGTTTTAGGTCTATTTAATACTAAATCTGCGCTAAAATATTAAGACCTAATTAGTTTTAGGTTAGTTTATTATTAAATTCAAATACTTCTTGGCTGTATATTTAAGATTTAAGTCACATTATTACAAAAAATGATAAAACATTTTAGTAGTTAGGATTTTTAATTTAAATCCTAAATATTAATAAGTCACTTTTCAAACAAATTAACTTAACAGCGGTTGAACGAATATTGAATGTGTCAGTGTTATTTTAAAATGGCATCTTCAAACTCCTGAGTGTGAAAGAGACCGAAAATTAGTAACAGCACTTTAACACTAACTTTTTAAGACATTCAAATTTTATGTGGATAGAAGGCGCTGTATTAAGGATTATAGTGCATCTAACTCATTTTAGACCTATTTTGATTTAGGTCACTTTAATATTAAGCATGCGTTATGTAACATGTACTCCAATCAGGTGGATGAAGTGTTGCTCTCCTAGCTAGGCTATAGGATAGCCTGTGTATTAAGGAGTAACAGTCCCGAACCCCTCTACGTGATGTAACTGCTTAGTACTAAGAATTTTTAGGCCATGTCTCATGTTGAACGTCTTAATTAAAAAACAATCAACCCGATTACTCAGATGAAGTCACGGGCAGAAGCTAGTTCCTAAAACCAGCCTATTATTGTCCCACTATAAGGCAAATTTTGCCTGGCAGAGGGCGCATTGATCACCACTTGCTCATAGCGAATTGACGATTCCAGACTCATAATATATTAACTGTAGGTAAAGGTTTCCTAACGATGTTTTCTTGATGTCAGTGATGTTCATGATAAAGTTAGGAAGTACGAGTACATATTATTATGAATTAAAAATTAAACGTCAGTAGTAGCTCGGATTTGAACCAATAACCTCATGTAAGACAGGCCTGACTTACTACGACACGACATTAGCTTATAAAGAAAATTCTTTATTACCCACATTTTTCACAAGCTCGCAAGATTGCTACTCTGAAATATTTCCAATCCATTCCTGATTTCCGTCGCCTTTAAAGTGAATCGAGATCAATTCAATACGGAACTGAAATGTTCAGAGTAAGCCTACTTGTGCCAAAACCACAAGCCCGTATAAATGAGTTTTGGTGCAGATAAGGATTAAAGTTATTTGTCTATTCATCATCATCATATCAGCCGTAGAACGTGCTCTACTGAACATAGGTCCCTTTTGATTTTTTGAATGGGACCGGTTGGAAGCGGCTTGCATCCAGCGCGATCCTGCGGCCTAATTCAGATCGTCTGTCCACCTTGCGGGTGGAGGTCCTACTAGGTCTATTCGTCTATTAATATTACTTAATATTTTGACAGAAGTCGTATAACCGTCGGCTTTATTAATGAAAGTCGTTTAATATTTTAGACATTATATGACTTCAATTAAAAAAGCCTTAATGCTCGCACTGGCTTCCTCATCGCACGATTACCTCATGCGTATATTTGATACCGGTCGTTCTCAAAACGTAACCTTTTGAAAACACAGAATAATAACTAAAATTATAATATATGCTCAGATGAGGAGAGACAGGAGCCTCGATCAACATCTGAGAAGACTCTTGGTGGGCAGTTAAATCAAGGGTTTGATACTCCTGGACACAGCGCGTATCGTCTGGAAATTCCTCTCTCTGGAGCCCTAACCGCCGTCCGGTAGCTTAAACCAAAATATTTTTATTTTGTGGCTCACTTTGCCGAGACGGCAAATAGCATCACGCTCTCTAAAGCCACCATGCTCTCTATACGTCACAGCTTTCGTGTGTGCGCTTACAGTTCCTTCTCTGTATGAGACACTCTAACTTTTTTTTATTGGTTTTCACTAATTTGACGTTGGAATATTCACTGAGATGTTTTACATCTGTTGGGCTTAAAAAAAATACAATATAACTAGACTCACCCCTCTTAATTCTATGTCGGGGCGAGTTGGCAGGAGTACTGTGTTCGGAGCTCTGGTCTCCAGCGTACTCGGTGCCGCTGCTGTCCGGCCCCGGCGCTAGCGTGAACATGGTGCCCGCCGGACATCGTTCCCGACTGCGACTGCGCTGCCATCGGCTCTGTAAGAAGCAAGAAGTATTGAAGTCTTAACTGCTGCGTTTGACTCGTGGGGTCCAGGGCGGATAGTGAATAGTGATAATAAGTTTTTCTACTTGGAATTTCTCAGTAGCAGCCCGGAGTTTAGATGTTGGTGGTGTGACACCCCCGTGTCATAGAAGCTAAAAAGTTGTCGGTCCTGTGCTTGATCTGTCACCGGCCGTATCGTCCCAGTCGGACTATGAGAGTGAGGGAAGAGGGAGTGCACCTGTGTTTGTGCACACACTTGTGCACTATCATATTATGCATACTTGGCTATTCTTTATTGAGAATGGCCATTTTTACCGAAATTCAGAAGGCAATTCATAATTGTATCTATACTTGATCTAAGCCTAAGCTAATACAACAGAGCTGAAGACTGTTTTTGTGTGAACATTTAAACGCGCTAAACTTCGAAACTGCCAGTCTGATTTATCAGATCAGATTTGAAAAAATATTTTTGTACAAATTACGCTAGCTAGTTTTATAAGAAGGCTATAAAACATCAAGCTACGATCCATTGTAGCGGAGCAGTAATCGAAGATGTAACTTAACGCGAATGAAAAAAAACCACGCGAGCAAAGTCGGAAGCAGAAGCTAGTATACGTGGCATTGACTTCGAGTATCATATCAAACAGTTGACAGGACTATTAATGAAACCCAATCGGGCATAAAACGATGACTGCGGACGCCTCATCAATTGATTCGCGCCATTCACTGATTGATCGCGTGTTGACGGACGCAGTCAGCTGTGAATTTAATAGTCGAAGTGATATTTTCATTGAACTTTTAAAATACTAGTAGTTACGTAATTTTACCTTTAAAATATTTTGTTTTTTTACAAGCTTTTTTTTACTTTCACATATCCCGGTGTCTGTTGTTAATCAAATCTTACAAGTTTAAGTTACGAGTTTAAATGTGGAAGCTTATAGGTAATTAGCAACTGTCAAGGGTTATTTTTTGTTATGTGTTATAGTCTGTAAGCCTTCTTAAAATTGTAAAAATAAAATTAAGTTTATAACATTTGTATCGATGTTCAATTGAGCTAAAAAATTGCATAAATGTGTGCTATTTACATTACAGTTCAAACTGAAAATCAATAAATTCAATTCATTCATATTCATCCTCTCTCTCTCTATATATTAATGTTAATTTACTCAGACCGTCTGTAGACAGACAAAGCTACTTTCGTATTTATAATATTAGCTATTTAATTACGCCTTCTATTTACCAATACCAGAGATGTCCAAGATAAACTTAGAAAGTACCTATGAATTGAAAAAATCACATTGTAACCACATAAGAAAGAAAATAATCTCTTTAATGAGTAAGAAAATACTGTAGAAAATTACACGTTAAACACACTGATTGCTATTACAGTAAAACATGATTTACAAATAAAAACCTTCAATCAAGCCTATTAAGGTTTTATTTGGCTCTCGAATTAGGTAAATTACCAAAACGTTTACTCACGCCGATCGATCGCACGCAGTGCCTCAAAAAGTTAGAAAAGAAATGTGTCGGGTCATGACGCTAAGTAGGGTCATCAGAAATTATGGTTGAAGACAATATTAATTATGGATTGAATTGTTTCTTTGAGAACTTCTTGTTGATTGTGTGGTTTCAGACTGTTTTTGAGACCCAGCTGTCGTTTTAAAACTGTCTGACTAAGCGACGATTCTTTGCGTTTTAAATCTCCTATTTGAATATGAAGAAGTTAATAAAAATCGTGATGAATTTAAAAATTTCTGGATGACTCTGGGTTTATTGGACAGTTTGCATTATTAGAATAAATCTTTACCCAGTAATATTATAAAGTTGTTTGTTTGAACGCGCTAATCTTCCGAATAACTCGTCCGATTCTGAAAATTATATTGCTACGATATCCTTGGGCACTATAGGCTATATTTTATTTAAAACAAAAATCTCTAAGAAAATTCACGAGGATTAAGTTACGGGCAAAAATAAGATCATAAAAAATATTATAATTTTCTCACATCGGATTTTGTTAACCATTAAAGTACAAATGGTGGATTAGCTAAATAATAATATCAAAAGCAATTCCTATTTAGAACTTTTTACACGACTGCCCCAAAAAAAGGAGTGTTAAGTGTTCAGGGTTAATGTATGTATGTATGTGAGATTCTTTATTCCACCATAACTTTTAAAGGCCTGAACCGATTTAGATGTATGCGGTATCGTTACAATCCTTACATTGTTCCGAGTAACATAGGCTAGTTAAAAATAAAAAGAGAAATTAATACCAGCCTCAATTATATTTTTTAATGAATTTTGTCGTGTCAATGTTTATTGTCTAGAATTTGACAAGTAGATTTAAAAAATATGTAACACTGTAAATAAAAAAACGTCGTAAAAAAATCTGACAATTAAACAAAGTACAAATATGTGCAATTTTTGCAGTCGTGTTTTTTTTTTTCAACCGACTTCAAAAAGGAGGAGTTTCTCAATTCGACGCGTATGTTTTTTTTTTTGTGTATTTGTTCTACGATTACTCCGCCAATTATGAATCGATTTGGATGATTCTTGTTTTGTTTGAAAGAGTATAGCTCCGAATAGGTCCCATAGGAATATTGTCATGATCTGATGATGAACTTTGGAGATATGGAACGGAACTCCTTATAAAATCACAGCAGAACCGCCGTAACAAGAAAAATTGCTTTGTTTATACGTGTAGTCGATGACTGACTGAAGGAAGTGGGGAGGGGGTACGTCAACCCCCCTCCTACCATTTTCCAAAATTAAATATATCGTGTGAGGTATTGTTTGAAAGGTCTTTATGTAAGGATTACAAACATTAACACACAAGCACTAAAAAGTGAAAAATAAAAACCGCCTTCAAAAACTACAAAATAAAAAATAACTTTAGCTCGAAAGTCGGCGGCTTTGTTTCTTGTTATGTAGGTATTGCCACCGACTTCCAAGCTAAAGTTATTTTTTATTTTGTAGTTTTTGAAGGCGGTTATATTTTTTGTAAAAAAGCTTTTTATTTTTCACTTTTTTTTAATAAAAGAAGGACTTAAAAACTTTTTATGTAAATTCAATACCAAAATTATGTTTACAGATCATTATCATCAAAATACATTTATTTCCATTTAAACTAAACAACAATCAAATGCGTTGGCACGTTTTGTATAGGTACAGTGAAAAATTAATGAGCTCGTTTGCTGTAAAACCTTATTTCAACTAAGGTTCACAGTTGCGTGTCAAAACCGAAATAGGATCGTAAATTATAAACTTTACATCGGCACCGAATTTCGTACGTAACACGTCCTTTTTAGAACCACCTTTATTCGCCTTGAAAAAGTTCTCGAGATTTATAGTAGGTATAAGTCAGGAATTCCCAATCTTATTTGTACAGGGACTCCTCGGGGGCGCCTCGTTGGTCTAGTTGGTCGCAAGCGCAACTGCTGTGCATGAGGTCTTGGGTTCGATTCCCAGGTCGGGCAAAGTGTTATTAGGTTTTTCTATCAGGAATTTCTCAGTAGCAGCCTTGGAGTCTGGATTTGTGCCCGGTTGATGGCAATAGGCCCCTATTACATGGGACTAAAAACATAACTGGTTAAATGTAGGTGTACTAATGGGTACACCTCTGCCTAACCCTTCGGGGATTACAGGCGTGATGTTATGTGATGTTTATGTTATGTCCTTTTACAGGTAGTTTTTTTTTTTTTGCGACGCCCTTATGTTTACATGATATTTGTGTGTAGCTTTACCAGATACTAAGATTTATATTCTTTAGCTATAAATTATTTAAAAAAATAAGGAAAAGTGCTAGTGATTCTCAATTGAAAGTTTCATTAATATCGGTTCAGAAGTTTAAGAGTCTAGATTGGATAATGTGATACCCGTGATTGAGTCCAACTCGCACTTGGCCGATTTCAAGTGACCGTGAATATAACCTTTTTTGAGGGCTGCCGGCTGAACTCGGCGACGCCTAAAGTGTCCCGACGCACAGCTTGACAACCCCTGGCATAAGGTAAGACAATATGAACAAGGACTAGATCCAGTTAGATTTATGTTTTGTTTTAAAAGAGAATGTAAATTCAACAAGAAATCTCTCCAAGATTTTTACTTAGCGAGTCTAATTCTGAGATTTCTGTCCATGCCACCTGTTTTATGTATCTACTTTTACCCGCGGCTTCGTTTGCATTTAAAAGTTATTTTTCTACCCTTAAGGGACAGCGTTGTCATGGGTTACCATGTATGAGGTTATGGGTTCAATACCGGGAAAAAACCAATATGATTTTTCCCAGGTCGGGCAAAGTGTTATTGGGTTTTTCCATCAGGAATTTCTCAGTAGCAGCCTCGGAGTCTGGATTTGTGCCCGGTAGATGGCAATAGGCTCGCCCCCTATTACATGGGACTAAAAACATAACTGGCGAAATGTGGGTGTACTAAGGGGTACACCTCTGCATAACCCTTCGGGGATTACAGGCGTGATGTTATGTTATGATTTTTCAATTCATTTGTACTTTTTAAGTTTAACTTGGACATCACTAACATCGGTGAAGGAAAACATCGTGAGGAAATCTGAACTTATAATTAAAAAATAAGCTTATTTTCGTAAAAATAACATATTAAAACAATTGGAACTTTAACCTTGAATGTCTGTGTCGAAGATCATGGTCCAAAGAAAAAAAAAACAATTACAATGATGGAAAGAACATATTTTCGGATACGTTAAGTGTTTTTTTTATTACACCTTTCTCTGGCTAAAATATCTTACCTTAAGATTAGTAAAAAAATGTTGAGTCCTATGTACTACAGAGAGCGGTGTATGGTGATGAGCGGAGCGGGCGCGGGGCGGGGACGAAGCGGCGGTAGGCGCGCATGACAGCTCCGACGCTGACTTCGATAGCCGCCCGCTTAGCGCCTCCGACCGTTCTGAAAATAAAATGCTGCTTTAGAAAATATTCCTACTAAAATTCTAAATATGAAAGATGGTGAAGATGTTTGGATATTTATTACTCAATCACGCGTAAACCATTATACAGGGTAATAGAAAAAATACCCGAAACCTTAAAAGGGGTCAATGTACTTGTAACTATGAACAACTTTTACTATGGGACCAACCCTGAAGTCATGAAAAAAATCTGCTGCTCCATACATTACGATCGTGTTATGTAGCATTTTTGTAGGGAACAGCTGATTTTTTTTTCATGATTTCACGGTTGGTCCCATAGTAAAAGATGTTCATAGTTATGAGTACAATGACCCCTTTTCAGGTTTCGGGTATTTTTTTAACTACCCTGTATAGATTTTGATGAAAATTGGCGCATAGAAAACATTTCCTAGATTAATTTGTACCCGGTTGATGGCAATCAGGTCGCCCCATTACATGGAATTTAAACATAACTGGCGAAATGTGGGTGTACTAATGACACCTCTGCCTAACCCTTCGACGATTACAGGCGTGATGTTATTTTATGTTATTAGAAGTATTCTCTTCGGCTTTCCTTAATTAAGCTCTAAGTGACCCATGTTGTACAATTAAACCTGTCGATTTTAATTAAGAGCGTTTCTAATCTTTGTTTAAATCTGTTATTAGGCTACGCTGAACTTTGAAAAGCCTGTTTGATGTTGTTTAATTTGATAATAAGGTAGAACTAATGCTCTAAGAGGACTATTATTATACTAGCTTATGGACGCGACTTTGTTCGTGTAATTGTCGGTTTTTTCGGGTTCTTTTTTCCTTCAACCGTTATTGTACCGTGTAGCATTGTATTGTATAAAAATGGCATGTATAAATGTAATGTATAATGTGGATTTGTATAAAAATATACATCTAGTGGCGGCCCCGACCTACCGGGTCCAATTGTGCTATCAAACCATCCAGAAAAACATTGAATTATACACATAAAATTTCATCCAAATCGGTCCAGCAGTTTAAGAGGAGTTAGGTTGTAACACACACATACAAATTATATACGACTTTTTATTAGAGAGAAATAGAAAATGTGAATTCCAATATACCAACGTAGAAGTCTCACAAAAAGTCGGTCCTACGATACTATGAAATAATCATGCGATCGGATAATCGGTCCTACAAAAAGTCTGACATAGTTGGAGGCCCTAAATAGAACAAACCAAATAAACGGTTGAGATTAGTTCCAATCTTCAGTAATAGATGGCGCTTTTTATTTACCGTCGATTCCTGAATCACGGTGTTAAGATTTGCACGCAATTAATGACCATCTTGATGTTAGTTTTTTTTGTTGATTAAAATCCAAATAAGTTCAAACCGTATCGTTGTTTTATATTTACGAACGCGATTTCGGTTCAACCCAGTTCATCCTTGACCTGAACATAAACTCATCATTTAAAAATAATTTCTCGTTAAAACGCTAACAATTATACAGAGATCACAATTTTCCACTCGACCGCTCGGCTTCCATCTCGACCGAGGGATTATGTCACCAAGTCAACATAAAGCTGGTTGCTAACCGATTTGCATATAAACTGGTATCGTAAATTAACTTATGGAAGTTTTTAAAATGTAAATTGAGTGAAAAGAAAGAAGAAAAACTAGATGTCACAGAAATAAGTCTAAAAACTAAAACTGCTACGATATTAAACGTCCATAAATAAAACTAAAAATTTAATACTTACTTACTTTTTTACTTTTTTTTGTATTTAATTTAATTTATTAATTTTTTTTACTGCATTGTGCCTGCGACTTCCTTTTGCATTTTAAATGTGTCTCTGGAAAGACGACAATGTAACGGGTGAAGTATTTTATTGAGAAAATACGTTTAAAATGAAAATGTTGTTGCACTTCATTGCAATGCGCTCTTAAGCCCGAAATCGTATTTAAAAGTCATCATCATCTGCCTAGCCTTTTCCCAACTACGTTGGGGTCGGCTTCCAGTCTAACCGGATGCTGCTGAATACCAGTATTTTACATGGAGCGACTGCCTATCTGACCTCCACAACCCAGTAACTGGGTAATATGATACCCCTAGGTAAGACTGGTTTTCAGACTTTCGGGCTTCTGACGACCCGTAACGACTGTCAAAGATCTACGTATGACAGCCGGGATCAACGGCTTAACGTGCTTTCCGAGGCACGGAGGAGTCTCGGTGTGTAAAGATGGTCACCCATCCACGGACCAACCCCGGCAAGCGTTGCTTAACCTGACGGATCGACCCGTGCGGCTGTTATTACTTAGCCACGAGCTCTTCAAATCGTATTTAACAGTAATGGTTTAAAATTATCTACTTTATTTTAATTTCTTCACCTCTAAAATTTTAAATTAATTTAATTTTAAATTTTTATTCTAAATTTCTTTACAAAAAACCCTCGAAAAAGATATTCTGTATAACAAATATTTACACAAGGGTAAACAGTATCTATTCCATCATAGAACCACCGATCTATTTGCCAACCTATCGTATTATGTACGCAAACAGAAAAAAAAAAACCGGCCAAGTGCGTGTCGTGCCACGCACAGTGTAGGGTTCTGTAGTAGCCCGAAGTAACAAGCAACTACTTCATCTTAGTCACTTTAAAGGATTTTGCATTTGGTACAAAATTATCCAACACCCAAGTTTAACGATTACTGCTAAACTAATAAAGTAATCTTTATCGCTATCATTTTTCTTTAAAGTTCATGAAATGCACTACCATCGTGATTTTTTCCAGATTTTTCAAATATTTTACATAGTTTTGTTTTACCACTTTGTCAGCGTAATGGATATACACTCCCCTATAAAATTACAGCTTTCTAGTAATAACGGTCTCTTAGCAAGACCTCGGACAGACAGGCGGACATGACGAAACTATAAGGGTCCTTGTCAGAACTACGGAACCCTAAAAACATGACGCACTAACGAAAACTAAAAGGAAATGTTATTCAAAAATAGAACACATAATAATATTTGTTTTTTTCCGAACGTATTTACCTAAGAAGCCTGTACGTTGCTTTCTAAACGAATATATTTTATCATAATACCGTCAAACAGAGAAAATTCAGGAGTTTTCTTTTGTATATTATGCCGTGGGATGGAGATTGGATTTCTTTGATACCGAGGAGCTCAGCTTTGAAGCGGCTTAGTCAATTTCTTAGTGAGATTCGTGTAATATCATTTTACGTTTGTGTAAATTATAGCGATAAAGCGGTATATTTTTGTACAGCAATTTTTTTGCTTTTGGCGTGTAAATCATTTACGCTTGAGTGAAACTGATGTTTGTTAATGTTTTTTTCTTTTTTGTGGAATTTATTTTTCATTTCATAATTTAAATAGAAAACTTCCTGAACAAGTTTTGAATGTGTGACGACACTTCTAGCGCAGAGTCTAAGCGATTGGTCAACACGCAACAAATATTTTTTGGCCTACAAGTAGATTATTCCGAGTTGATTGTCGCGTATCTATTCAGTTTTTATGTTTGTAAGCACCTACAATACAGATAAGATTAATAGTTTGGGGTATATAACGTTTTTATTAAAGGAAATTGCTTTAAAAAAAGCGTTTTGTTTTTTGAAAATTTCGGGTTATTCCTTAAAAATTGTACGGACCATAATATTATACCCAAAATAAACCTCTTTCAAAATTCTCCATCTTCGACATCAAAGCAACCATCAAACGTCAAAACTCGATAAGCAAAAAAAAAACCCAAAGAGACATGTTAAAATATAGGAAACTAGCTTTTGCCCGCGACTTCGTCCGCGTAAATTTCGGTTATCGAGGACATAGACGAAGTCGCGGAAAAAATTACATACCCATATTCTGTAATATCAATTCGAAACGACACGTGGCGCCATCTATGATCATAAGAACATTATTGTGATTTCCCTAGGAAACAGTACTTTTTTTTTCGAGATTAAAGGTATGATCGTTCCTGTACACCTGGCAACGTATATGCAAAATTTCAGGATGATCGGTTCTGTGGCTTAGGCGTAAAATGGTAACAAACAAACAAACAAACTTACTTTCGCATTTATAATATTAGTTAGGATTAAATATAACAGCAACTCACTTCAATTTAACTTTCACTTTCACTATCACTATATTAATAAATCAATCGATATCGATATATATTTTACTTATTACTTAACAGCAAATACAATGTTTTAATGAAATTACCCAAAACCTCGGACACCCCAACCGATTTTTATATGAATAAATTGATATGACGTATAACTATTTATTTTCATAAATTATATTAAAAGATATTTATAAATATTGTGGTCGCGCTACTTCTTACAGATTCGTACTACAGTACTAAATATTATTATGACAATTAAAATTATAGACGGCGGGACTCCATGGATGGCTTCCTCAGGAACTGGCAAGAGGAGGCAAAACACAGAGGAAAGTGGAAGGAATGAGGGGAGGCCTTTGCCCCGGAGTGGGACAGTAACGGCTAATATTTTTTTTAATAGAAATATATTTGAAATCATGAAGGAGCTCGTGGCCAAGTAATAATAGCCGCACGGGTCGATCCGTCAGGTTAAGCTACGCTTGCCGGGGTTGGTCCGTGGATGGGTGACCATCTTTACACACCGAGACTCCTCCGTGCCTCGGAAAGCACGTTAAGCCGTTGGTCCCGGCTGTCATACGCGGATTTTTGACAGTCGTTACGGGTCGTCAGAAGCCCGAAAGTCTGACAACCAGTCTTACCTAGGGGTATCATATTACCCAGTTACTGGGTTGTGGAGGTCAGATAGGCAGTCGCTCCATGTAAAATACTGGTATTCAGCTGCATCCGGTTAGACTGGAAGCCGACCCCAACATAGTTGGGAAAAGGCTAGGCAGATGATGATATTTAAAATCATGACAGAACCAAGTAACTCAAACGAAGCGATTGATTGATAACGGCGCATTGATGCGCGCATTTCCAGGGTACCCGCATCTCTCTTTCATCATATATTTTGACATGCTCAATGGGTTTTACCTAATATATTCGGGGAGATGATATTTTCTGGTCTATGATTTTGATACGGAAGTTGTATTTATGTGGCTGCAAATTATTTATAGCCGTGATTTTTCTTGTAAATGACGTTCTCAAGTAAGGTACCTTTTAAAATTAAATTACTAATTAAAATAAGTTATATATTATTATGGTCTTATGTTTTATGTTTTGGTTAATTATTGTTAATTGTTTCAAAATTATTAAAAAACACATGTAAAAAAAAAATATTTCGACTAACTGAAAAGTATTTATTTTTAAGTATCGTTCATGCTACGCTAGGCGTCATGCTACGGCGTAGCACAAAGCTACGACTGCGTAGTCTTCAGCCTCGAAAGCTTTTACCAATTATTCTTATTTTATTTATTAAATTCTAAATACTGCTGTTTTCATAAGTTAATCTGAATATCTTAATAAATTTTATCTAACATTTATTTATTAAGGTTTTATTGTTTACATCTTAATTACAACTCACAATCAGCCTCAGACTTAAACAATCAACAATTAAATACGTCAAGAAATAAAATTAAACAAAGAAAACTAATCAGAACATTAGGTACCTCAAGAGAGTAAAAATGTCAGTCAAAATAAGTACTTCTGATACTAAGATTATTTAAGATAAAATTAAAAGCTACTTTTACAAAGCAAATACAAATATTTCAATTCATTAACTTGAAATGTTGGTAGACGTAAAATATATTAAGACATAAGCGAGTAAAACCATTAGCCTGTTTTAAGTCTTAAACATTCATAAAACTGTGCAGAAAGTAGCAGAGTGTTAACCTTTTGAGTGAAAACAAGTGGTTTTTCCGTGTCCTCGGAGTAAAACAAGCAGCTGCACAGAGTGTCAGGGTAGTGCCACAGTGTACGCTCAACAGGGGGCCAAGTCTACTAACTTTTAGGCACGATCGCAATCTTATCTCAATCTGTCAAAAATGCCTCTAATTACGCGATTGCTACGAAACTGACTGAACTGAATTGACTGCCTCGTTGGTCTAGTGGTCGCAAGCGCGACTGCTGTGCATGAGGTCTTGGGTTCGATTCCCAGGTCGGGCAAAGTGTTATTGGGTTTTCCATCAGGAATTGATCAGTAGCAGCCTCGGAGTCTGGATTTGTGCCCGGTTGATGGCAATAGGCTCGCCCCCTATTACATGGGACTAAAAACATAACTGGCGAGGCGAAATGTGGGTGTACTAATGGGTACACCTCTGCCTAACCCTCCGGGGATTACAGGCGTGATGTTATGTTATGCTACGAAACCTATGAGGAGGGCTATAATGTGTTATTTGACCTGCATGTATGTATGTCCGCTCGTAACTGCTCAACGGCTCAATCGAATTTGATAAATGATATGTCATTAGATTCATCTCGATAGCGCGATTGAGATTCTTCGATTCTTATATTACGTGCAATTTGGCGTTGCTTTTATTATTATAAATGAAAAGACGATATACCTAATCATTCAACTTTCCTTTGATATATTGTAAACATGCTTGCTCAAGCCAAATATACGTTATATTTTTAAATTAACAGCTCAATGGCGGTCTATGTTTCTCTACTGAAATCCTGCAGCGACACGCTTCGTTTCACAACTATACAGTGACTGCACTATGTTGAGATAAATAAAATTTATTTTTTGTTTTTTATTCTCATTGGGATATACTTTGAAAAGTATTTTTTTTATATATTATATTGTAAATATGTGAACTATGTGGGTTGTTGCATTTTTTCTGATTAGATTTCATGGTTGTCTGACAGTTTCAGTACTCGATGCGGCCTACCCAAATGTCCTTTCTTAGGTATTGTTCGTCGTGTCGTTGAGCTCCTTAAATTCTGAGTCGAGCTTGACGATTTCTGACAAATGCGTGCATTGACTGGACAGGCCGACTCAAATTTGTGTGCCTCTCTCCTCAAGGGAGCACCTCGGACATTAACCTACTTGGTTCGCATATGATTTGACCAATACAAATAATTGTATGGACTTTAAAAGAGACTTTGACCTCTGAGTTTGTTTCGGTGTTTCTTGTCAGAGCAGTCGGCTAGGAAACACTGGACTCATCTAGTTTAAAATGTGACGTGTAAAAGTGTTATTTATAACCAATTTACTGAATAAAATATCATTTCATTTCATTTCATTTCATTTCAAAGATTATGATAAAACAAAACTAACCGAATTGCGCGTAAGCAAACTCAAGTGGAAATGGGCAGGACACATAACTCGTAGAGCAGATCGCCGTTAGGGTCGTAAGGCTCTCGAGTGGCGATCACGTACTGGAAGCTGCAGTGTGGGAAGGCCCCCATGACGTGGACCTACCACCTGGTGATGGCCACGGGAATACGCTCCATGCGGGCAGCACAGGATCGTTAATTGTGATATCTTTACGAGGCCTATGTCCAACAGTGGACGTAGTTCGGCTGAAATATTGAGAATTCAATCTAGAACTGGCTGTCTTATTGAAGTTGCGTTACTGTTCCATATATACACTGTGACAACGTTGAAAGACCACAGAGGGTTAAGTCTCTTAATAGTCTGAAGTGTCTGCATATGTGAGAGTTGTGCTGCTCTGTTGTGACTACTTAATTCTTGCTATTTTATTTTTAAGCTTCAGAGATTTTTTTAGTCTCTAGAGAGAAAGTTGTTGTCATCCTTTGGTCAAGTTAAAAACAGATTATGTCGTCTTTAATTGTGCCTTTTAATTGTATGTGTATTTAATTGTCCCCAGAGGTCTCAGAGAGAAAATTTTGCTAGATCTGGACCATGTTTTACCTTCTGGCCGCGAATATATTGAAGTTACCATTTTTGTAACGTTATTTTTACGAAAACCAGTTTTAAATACTTTATCTAAACTTAATAGTTTCTAACATTATAGTGGCATTGTTGGATTCGCCCATAACTACGTACAATGTTTTGCGTGCCTTACATTCCATACTACCATAATAAATAGGCGGTTTTACACACCAAACGCGCGAAAGTTAGCGCGCCTAGTTATAATTTTTGTACAATATTACTTATTGTCGTGATGGCCCAGTGGTTAAGGCGTCTGCCTCTCATGTATGAGATTGTGGGTTCAAACTCGGGCAAGTACCAATGTGAATTTTTCAATTCATATGTACTTTCTAAAGTTTATCTTGGACATCACAGGCATCGGTGAAGGAAAACATCGTGAGGAAACCTGGACTTACTGTTCCACTCAAAACCAAGTCAGAGGCCCTTGAGGCGGTTTGGAAACTCTGACACTAGGGTATGTAGGATCGTAGGACCATGCTGCCCACACGATAAAGAAGAATATTACTTAGTTTTTTAAAGAATGTTCGGTTACCTTCTGCGGATTTCCTCATATCTGATTCGATCTCGCGGAGTTACTGACGACCTGGTAAAAGTCCGAAAACCGCTGGATTCGGGCAGTGCAGTACTGGTCTTTGGGGCTATCTTTAGGGGGACCCTATATCCAGCAGTGGACATCGTTTGCCTTATAAAATGATGTTGATGATGATTACTTAGTTTGCTAGTATGCGTAGCAAATGCCTATGTGATATGTCATTGTATTTTTATTAAAATAGTTATCAGGGTATCTACTTCCGCGACAAATCATTATTTGAATGATCGACACAAGTGATTATTTATATATCTATCAACAGAAACACATTACCGGTTCCCAGATACGATCAAATAAAAAACCGTTTATGTTAATCTTGAATAACGATCAAATCGAAATTTCGGTAGAAATAACCGAAGCTCAAAGGTAAAAAAATCAAATGGAAAAGATTTTTATTCCCTTGGAATAACTTTTTCTAGAGTTAAATCGCTTCTGAATTTTTGTAACCTAAGCTTTTTTAGTGAAAATTTAATATACCTACTGTTGTCACAGAGCTGGTCTTATGATGGAGTCGGAAAGTGGCCATAAAGCTTGTAAGCTTGTAAGTCAAAACTTACAAGTTTTTGATGCATCTCCCAATGTTCGATTGAGCTGGAATTTTTAATACATATCGGATGACAATGCAATATAACTTTTATAATTCTATGTTTTAAGTACAGGATATTGTCAGTTGTATAGTGACATTGTAGGATGTTGTTGTTGTGCTGTTGTCGCACCTGCTGACCATGAGGTTTTGGGTGCGATTCCCAGGTCGGGCAAAGTGCCATTAAATTTTTCCATCGGGAATTTCTCAGTAACAGCCTCTAATTTGTGCTCGGTTGATGGCAATAGGCTCGCCCCCTACGACATGGGAAACGTAAGCATAACTAACGAAATGTGGGCGTACTAATAGATACACCTCTGCCTAACCCTTCGGAGATTATAGCGTGATGTCATGACATTGTTATGCATATTCAAACGTGAACTTTGGTCGCGTATAATATGTAGGTTGTTAAGACCTACAAAAGGTTTTAAAAGCGGCCATCTTTAAGCTCTCACACACGTACCAAGTAAAGTAGGCTTTGACTTTTTCTTATCTCCGGTACGTTACCTATGACCCTATTCTGTAAAAATCTACCTCGGCGAATTTCAATGAAGTGAGCTTAAGGTGAGATGCTATTCTGCAATGTTTGACAACTCATCTTAAGCTCGCTTTACCGAGGGTGTTCTTTTCCAGAATAACACCGTTTGAAATAGAGATTTCGGAAAGGCTTTACTGTTTGAGTTGTTAGTTTTTTTTTTCTGACTATCAGTACGAATAAATTGGTTGATAACATTGTGGCAAAATGTGAAGCCTGTTGACCTTGACGGTCGAAGATTGTGCCAGACATAGATATGGCTACAGTTTACACCCCACAATTAAAAGCCATAAAAAAATTAACTGAATAGGTATATTCTTCTCAAATTCTTGCACAATTTTCCAGCGCCATTTTGCTGCCATAACTCGTTTGCATTCTGTAAATGATGTATGTTTTTTTTACCTACCTCATTGAGTTCTATGTAAAAACTGTAATTGTTTCTTTATCTATAATGTCAATACTACTTATTGAACAAAATTGCTACATTCTCAAAGACTGGACATTTTGGGAGTTAGACATTTTGACCATTGGACATTTTGAGAATTGGATATTTTGACCATTAGACATTTTGGGTACCTATTTGGACATTTTGACACCGTTGGACATTTTGAGAATTGGACATTTTTCCCCTGAACGCCAATGCCTACACTTGTCTCGTTCCTGGGCATCACTTGACCAAAGTTTCCTTAACGAATGTGCGTTACAGTTTAGCGATTCTGCAGATGATTTTTAGATACAGTACTTAAATAAAATGTCAGGTCGCTGAGTGTTAATATTTACTTCGGTGCTTACCTAATTTACTGCTAACTAATGATATAGCAAGCCTTGTAAACGATCCTTCAAAACCGGCTACTCGATCTTTACTAATCGTGTTAAAAGCGACCAAAGTGTTTATTCAAGCATATGAGCCTTAAGCATCCCATATACACCCAACGTTCATGTATCTCAAAGATTATTATCTACTTATGTACCTACTTATTTATTTAGATAACCAGCGGCGATACATATGTATAATAATAGGTTTCCTGTTTAACTACGACAAGTAGGTACCAAACATGCGAACGGACTAGTAATACATTTAAAGTTAAACTCTTCATTGCGCCTGGCCCGACACGCACTTGGCAGGTTCTTTGTACAAAACAACTCGTTATTTATCAATGTTATGTTACCAGTCCATGTACGGTAAACGCCTTGTTTTTAAACACGGTAAGTATATAATATAATGGTAACAATTTAATCTAGCGTCGGTGTTTCATTTTAAAATGGAGTTTATTCATCACGCAATATCACGTGTGCTAGTTACAGACACGACACTGAATTTTAGAGTGCGTTTACCTTTTGTTTTATTTTATACTAGCTTATGCCCACGACTTTGTCCGCGTAAATGTCGCTTTACTGCGAGGATTTGTTTTTTGCGTGAACCCTAATTCTTTTTCAAAAATAAATGTAGGCTAAGTTACCCCTTATTACATCAGCTATCTACCAGTGAAAGTCGAAAAAATCGTCGGTCCAGCCGTTCCAGAGATTAGCCGGAACAAACAGACAGACAGACAAAAATTTAAAAAAAAATGTTATGTTGGTATATGTACCGTACCTATATGTACTTCATATGCATGTAGTATAAAGCGGTTATTTTAACATTACATACAGACACTTCAATTTTATTTATTTGTAAAGATATTTATACGTTTTATTTGCATACACAGAGGAGCTATTGCCATCAACTGTACACAAATCCAGACTCCAAAGCTACTACTGAGAAATTGTTGATGGATAAACCTAATAGCACTTTGCCCGACCTAGGAATCGAAACCAAGAGCTCATGCTCAGCAGTCACGCTTTGCGATCAATAGACCAAGGAGGTACTTAGTCAATTTGTTAAAAAAAAAATATTTTATTTCTCAAATTTGACTGCTTACAACATTTTATGTCAAAAACGTTTTACAACAAATACTACAATGCTTTATAAATGTACGCCGTGTTTAAAATGATAACGCCTCCCGGATTACACGGCAAAACTAACCGGACATCAGCCGGACGGTGACCGGACGCGACGATTGCTTTATCAAGATTACAGAGACTGCGGGTGTCATAATAACACGGTTTTGTTGCTCGATTTTCATAGAAGTGCTGGCCGTTTCTGTTTAAAGTTTTGTAATATTTTAAACTAACTTTTGCGTGCAACTTCGTCTGTGTGGGCTTCAAAATTGGGTCAAAGTTATAAATTATCCCACGGGAATACAAAGCTTATCATAACATAACGCCTGTACTCCCTGAAAGGTTATGCAGTGGTGTACCCATTAGTATACCTATATTTCGCCAGTTATGTTCAAGTCCCATGTAGTAGGGGGCGAGCGTATTGCTCTGAATTTCCAAAATTCGTTTCTTAGTGCTTATAAAGAAAAAAAACCGTTTGCAAAATTCCACGTTTCAGCGGACATTTAACTTTGTAATTTCTGTTGTTGGATTTTCAAGTGTCGGCGCAGAGCCGAGCGTTGAAAATCCAACAGTGCGCATAGCAAAGTAATATTAAAATTATACTGGTTAATGAGATAGGGGTAGGCCCCCAGGATTTCTTTTTTTATATAATAGACTAGCTTTCGCCCGCGGCTTCGCTCGCTTTAATTCAGAATTTACTAATCGATTCAGGTTGTATCTACTCTGCTTGTAGATAATAATGAGTGAAGTGATTTTTGTTTAAATAGGTACCCTTGATTTTCTGACACCCTAGTACTTTTTTTTTAAACCCAGTACATTTCCAGTCTCAGTAAAATTACTTATTTGTACTGCCATAGTCCCAAAACAGAAAAGGGATAAAAACAAAAAAAAAAGTATCCTATGTATAACAAAAAAAAGTGTAACTAACACGACTTTCTTTTATAAATATAGATTTAAATCCTTATTTTACTGCAAGATATCTTATTTCTCATTAAATCCGTAATTATTCAATAACACTTAACAGCTAACAGCAGTCGGCTTGTTTGCCAAATAAATAAAAATAAAAAAACAACTTTTTACATATAATGGCGTATTATACGCTTCACATAATGAATCTCATTTAAGTGTGCCCTACACAGTCTATAGTAAGATGTGGTTCTATAAATAAAGCCCCTTCTCCTGTTCATGCAAGTATGAATAAAACATGCCAGCTTGACATTGGCACCGAGCAGAAACAACAGAAGTATTTATGTTAGTCTGTGAAGGTAGCTCTCGGCTTAGAACAGAATACTCTTGTACAACAAACAAAGGAAAAGCCAGGTGTGTACCTAGTTAATTAAACATGTATCTATTATGCACCTTTTAGTGGCACACATGGGAACAAAAGTGACTTGAAAATCGTCATTATTCTATGTACGGGTGGCCCAAAGGACGAGCTCCAAAAAGAAATTTTGGAAGCCTCGCTTTATACTTAAGCTTTCCAAAATACTCCCATACATGTATATTCTGTTTTTTTTTTTTTGATTTTTTTAGATTAAAATAACGTAATACAATTTGAAATAAAAACAAAACCTTTACCTAAACGTAGAAATAAAATTAATTGCTGGCAGAGAATGTGTATAAATTGCAAAAAAAAAAAGATTTATTTTGTATGTCTGCATATCTGTGTGTATTGTTCCGGCTAATCTTCAAAATGGCTGGATTGATTTTGACGCGACTTTCACTGGCAGATTTCTGATGTTATAATGAATAACTTAGGCCACTTTTATTTTTGAAAAAGATTTTAGGATGCACAACAAAATTAAACTTACAGCCTTACAGATAACGCCATCACACAAACGAAGTCTGGGACAAAAATAAGCTGAAAACCAATTCAAATCCCAAAAAGTTTTACTCAAAATCACAACCCCACTTTAAAGTTTCCATTTCAGCTAATTTGACGTACCAAATAAATGAACGCCAATCAAGTGATCAGTAACTTTAATCTACTTTAATAATAACAGCTTTCAGTCTTCCTAAGCCAAATAACTTGGCACTTGTAAGTTAAACGTTTCAAACTTTCACAGAGAAGTTTGCGACTCAAATTAACCAAGTTCTGAGTTTTTATTGGAGCTTCTAAGTAATTGAAATATTGACATAAAGTCTGATTGAATTGAATAGCTACACCTACACTTTAGAGAGTAATAAAAACGCCCGTCTTGAGACTGCCTCGTCGGTCTTGTGGTCGCAAACACGAGTGCTGAGCGCATGATCCTGAGTTCGACTCCTAGGTCGAGCAATGTTATTGGGTTTGTGTGGATCTTAGTGGATTCGAAGCTCGGAGTTTAGACGTTGGTGTTGGGACACTTCTGTGTCACGGAAAACAAGTAAAGTCGTTGGTGGCGTGCCTAATCTCTTCCCGGTCGTGCCAGATTACCGTCCCATCGGACTATGAGAGTGAGGGAAGAGGGAGTGCGTGAGCTACACATCCCTCATGAAAGTTTTGGCGAAGATAATTTACAACGTAACTAATTATTTTGAAAACCATTGCTTCAAAAATAAACACAGTAGGTATATAAAAAAATCCTGTTTATTTACCCACATACTTCAAAACGGGATCAAAGTCAAATCATGTATAGCAATTAGCCCATTTAAAGGAACTCTAGAACGTCATTCACAAAAAAATATAATTGAATCTGGGCCCCATTAAACCAACATTACAATCTGACTATTTTGTAAATAAGTGACATATTTGTAAAGTTGTATGACAAGTACTGATTAATTAACATAATTATTACAATTACAAATATGTAAATTGTCACCTGTAAAGAGATTTTATTTATAAAACAGGAATATGTAACATTGTATGTACAATATTTTATCAATTTTGTAAGTTTCTAATCATTGTTTTGTATGTACGACATACAAAACAATGATGAGAAACTTACTTCTTCTTTTTATAACAGAAATTTGTAAATTTTTAACTTGTAAAATACAATTACAATTTACAATTTGTAACATTCGTTAAATACGGCCCTGGTCACCTCTTCCGAAAAGTAGCTTCGAAATGAGAAGTCTTTTAATACCGTATACCACACACCACATGGAACAAATGTCATAATATTATCTAGACAATCTTACTCATCTTTCATATTAACTTCTAAATGAAACTTCTGTCTCGCTCTTACATCATCACCCATCTCATTTCACCCCAATGTCGCCCCTTCACGCCCTTATTATACTGAATGAAAAGATTTTCGCAAGCAAGCGTAAGTATCGGCACATGTGTTCAGTGTAAACAAGGCTCAAACCCCTATGAAAAGCTGCCGTTGATTTTGTAATGAGCGCTTTATAATAAGACGCTGTGTTTAAGCGATTCTCGACTCTATGATGTTCTTTGATGTAGCTAATGATGTCAGATTTAAGTTTCGCGTGTGTTGTATTATGCTGAAGTATTTATTGCTCTCTTTGATATTCATTTTGAATGATTCCGTCTTAATTTTAGTCTCTATTTAAGGAGAAAGTTATTTATCCAAATCTAAATGTATAAAAGCGAAAGTTCACTCACTCACTCACTCAACACGAAACATCGAAAACCGCTTGACGTATTCAGATGAAATTTGGCAGGCTATAGTTAGTGGACATTCCCTAAGATTTTCTTTTTTTAATTAAGACTTATAAGGAGTACCCTGTCAATAGTCTCCCTAAGTAGACACACACATACTAGGCTAGGTAATTCTAATTACCAAAATTCCTCACTATTTGCGTGTCTATTTAATTAGGAACAATGTTTGTTGACCTCTTTGACCCCGCGGTAGTTACACATAAACATTTCCTAATTAGTTTCCGTACTTTCAGGGTTACAAACGGTCTAAATCCGGCCGACACTTCCGAGGTGCGGCCGGTTAATAGTTTTTATGCTGTAAACTATTAAAATTTGTTGAAATGTTGCTGTAATTAATTTTGCTTGTACTTTGTTATGTTGACATCGATGAAAGAAAATATCGTGAGGGACCTGAACTTAAACTAGCTTCTAAATGCGCCTTCGCGTCGTACGCATGATTTTTTTTTACTCACAGTTTGTTATGACCTTGGTTACTGCCCGCTCCCGTTTGTGGTGGCGTGATCTTATATAGCTTATGGTGGTATTACTATACCTTATGAATAATAATTACTTTTCGAATCTAACGGTAGTTTCTCATATTAATTAGCGCGTTTAAACAACCAAAAAATGTCTTATCATTTATTGTATTAGTAAGGACTGAAATCACCAATCTGCCTGAAATAAACTTTATCAATGCTTATTCCTTCTTTTATGAGAAGCGGCATTTGCTCTGCAGTAGGACAATAATATGCCGTTATTTTTAGAAATTATAAAGTTGGTTAGGTATATTTATTTATTTATTTAAACGTTATGCAACAAATAAAGTACAAAAGCGGACTTAATGCCTTAGGCATTCTCTACCAGTCAACCAAAGGTGGTGAAGAGATAAACAAAGCAGGTGCAAAAAATTTTATATGAGGAAATAATCAAATATGAAATTTTAAAATCATTAAAAACAAATATCTAAACAAGTTTAAACATACACAAGTACATAAACTCATACATACCATATATAATATATACATACTCATAAATACATAAATATTTTATAATAGGAATAGAACGGTATATGTAAATGTTCTTAACATAGTCATGATTTTCTTCTATCGAAACGCTGTACAGTTTTTTTTAGCCTACGCTGTCCAACTGCTGGACAAAGACCAACCCCAAATCCTTCCAGGAAATCTTTTCTTTTCCCACGCTTACCAGTTAAAACTTCTAAAAAAACCTTAAGCATTGCAACCAACCTCTATTCCACTATAACTTAGCTACAGACCTAAATAAGATGACCTCGCCGTAAATCCAGGAAGATTAACTCATTTCCTGATTAGTTTTCGGTAGAACGCGTCCGAAATGGCGACTAAATTCTTGGCAAACAGGCTCTCAGGCGTGCCTTCTAGTGCGATATTTTTTTAACAATACACATAGCATTACGGAGAATACTGCCTTTAAACAAAAAAACAAGCTCTTTAGCTTTACCTATAAATAGTAGTTAGTTGACATATAAATATCTTGACATAGGTATAAATAGTTGACATATAATATATAAATCTTATTTTTTGTGAGTTGTAATGTGATGATATTAGCCTATACTTTTCCTTAAGAATCTAGCTTAAACAAAAATTTTTGCAAAAAAAATAACCGACTTCAAAAATCCCTAAAAAGTTAAAAATAATACTCGTACTATAAACCTACCTATCTTAATAAACCTAACCTAACCTACGATTAACCTATACTAAAATATATCAATTTTTTGGAGTCATTTTTGTGGAGTTCAAATCGGTTGGCAAGCGACGGAGGTAAGCGCGAACAAACCTAAAAAAAAATACAAACATCCGAATTGAGAACCTCCTCCTTTTTTAGAAGTCGGTTAAAAAAGTTTTTTGAAGTGAAAACTTCTTTAGCGGCGTTGAGCACTTTTTCTGTATGGCAATCTTAAACTCGCGTCAGGACACGTGACCTGATCGAAAAAGCGTAAGACGGATGGAGAGTAGACAGCTATCCCCTCTCTACGGCGCGGCGAAAATGTATGCCTGGGCCTACTGTTTCGTTTAGGCAGCGCAGGGCGCTTGCGCGAATGTTCGTGTATAACTTTTTAATGTAAAATAATTGTAATAGTTTTAAAGTGTTAAATTTTTAATGTAATATAAATTGTCATGTTTGTGTACGATAGCGCAATAAATAAATATTGTATTCTACCACATAAATGATAGTACTTTTATACTGATAAAGCAATTGGTGCAAAATTATTCCCTAACCATTCCAAAATATCAAACATGCTCAACGTTAATAATCAAGTTTTCACTTCTGCCGGCACTCCCGGAGTGCAACCCGTCTTTTTTAATCCGTCTAGTAGTTCCATTTAAGTAAACACACAAACAATCAAACAAAAAATCCCATAGCTTCATTATATTAGTAAATATTATAATATTATTAGTATAGATATAAACGACATACCTATTATTATATGACGTAAACAAATATGGTTAGTACGTGATATTATTGGAGGCTGATGAAAAACGTGATGGCAGCACGTAGATCTCTGCAATTTTTCGGTTTGTGTTGTATCAGTTAGATATTTATTATTTATATTTATCGATATTTTTTCCTATGGGCCGTTGTATCCATAATTTTAAAAAAGGCCTCGTCTTATACAGAGAACGCTCAATCATAGTTCACCACGCTTGCTCAAGGCGGATTGGCGATTTCAGAATTATATTAATTACTTGCGAGTCCGCCGACTACCTTCGCGTGCATTTTCTAACGGAACCCTATTTTTTTTTTACAATATATAGCCTTATTTTACTTACTGATAATGTAGCTTTCCATAGGATAAAGAATTGTTAAAATCGGTAAGTAGTTTTTATTTTATCCTTTACAATAAAAAATTATGACTGCTGAGCGTTATTGGAGAGTGTTATTGGGTTTTTCTATCAAAAATTTCTCAGTAGCAGCAGTCTGGATTTGTGCCCGGTCAATGGCAATAGGCTCGCCCCCTATTACATGGGACTTAATATGTATAACTGGCGAAATGTGGGTGTACTAGATTAATAAATAAATACTAATGGGTACACCTTTGCCTAACTCTTCGGGGATTACAGGCGTGATGTTATGTTATGTTATGTTACAAACAAAAAAACAAATATTTTCTCTTTAAAATATTAGTTTAGATAATTCCTAGTTTCCAAAATAAAGATTCCAAGTTTAAATAAATAAGTAAGAGAACTCTTACATAAAGTGACACGTAAGTATACTCCTGAAACTGCTAAGTGCCACGGCACATAGCGTGCTTCCTCTAATTAAATTAAGCGTGCATTCACGCGGCCTATGCGGAAGGTGCTGTTCGTGAACAGCGTATTGTGTGGCAGGATATGACGAGGCGTGTGGAGATTACATGCAAATTGAGCTTACGTAAGTGGTACTTACAGAAAAAGAAAGAAAGACTGCTTTTTTCCTGCGAAAATGACGCACATAACATACCGCGCGAAAGGGCTTACGCTCAGCATAATGCCGTGGCCAGTCCACGGAGGCACTAAAACCTGCAGGTTTTCATCGTAAGCTGGGCAGCAGCGTGCCCCTGTCTCAGACTATAGATGAATCGTCTTTCACCCACAGTACTGAGGCACAGGACAATAACTCTCGCACAAGTTCTACGGCCGTTGTTGACAGAAAAGACGCTGTTGGACACAGCATATTCATTGAAATGTTTTTTTTTTTAAATGATCAATACATAAAATAATTCTGACATTTCTGTACCTATGCCTAACGTTTAATTCAATCATGACATACTTACACAATAATAAAGCTAATTTACACTCTGACTTGTACTTTTATAGTTTTTTGTTTTTTTATTAACTAATGTTTAAGACTAAAATATTAATACTTGACTAATAATTTATTTTGACATTGTACTTGTATTGTGTGTCTGTGTTTAAGTATGCCTGTATTTTGTATTTGTTAAACTGTTTTGCATGCCTTAGTTAAGGCAGAAAGTATAGGGATCACTCAATCTGTTACATCTCAATAATGTACATACTTTCTGTGCAAATAAACAATTATTCTATTCTATTTTATTCTGAATATTATCTTTTATAAAAAAATTAAAGAACATAAATAGAATATTAAAGTACATAATTACATTGCTTTTTAAAATTTATAATTTTGTTTTTTTTTACGCTCGCTTAATAATTTGTACCTGGCATTATATCTTTTTACCACCTTTGGTGGACTGGTGGAGAACACTTAAGGCATTAAGTACGCCTTTGTTAATTATTTAGCATAACGTTAAAATTAATAAATAAAGTAGTCACAAAAGACAAGATTACAATTAGATTGAATGAATCAAAATTACCCATTTAAGTAAGCAGTGTTGCGTGTTGCAAGAACTTAATTCTTCAACCTTACTTCGAATATCGTACTACGAGTAATCACGAATGCAATAGCGTTCATTGAACTGGGGGCAATTCTAGTAAATCTTAGGAATATTCACGTTCGAATCTAAGTTTCAATAAATTAAAAATGCCTCAATGTATGTGTTCTATATAATATAATAAAGCTGAAGATTTTATTTGTTTGTTTGGTTTAACGCGCTAATCTTTGGAACTCCAAAATGGATTGAAAAAAGATTTTTGTACATGATAGCCAGATTCATAATTCATGTAGGTATAGTAACGAGTGCAAAGAGACTTATTTAATTTAACAAGCTACTATAATTAAAAACATTAAAAAACACGACTGCACAAATTGCACATATTTGTACTTTGTTTACTTGTCAGTTTTTTTTAAGAACTTTTTTATTTACAGTGTTATATATTTTTTAAATCTACTTGTCAAATTCTAGACGATAAATATAGACACGACCAGATTCATTAAAAAAAAAAATTGAGGCTGGTATTAAAATACGTTTTAAAGTGACCACACAGGATTCTTTTTATTTTTAACTAGCCTATGTTACTCGGAACGATGCAAGGACTGTAACGATACCCCATACATCTAAATCGGTTCAGGCGTTTAAAAGTTATGGTGGAATAAAGAATCTCACATACATACATACATACATACATACATACATTAACCCTGAACACATAACACTCCTTTTTTTGGGGCAGTCGTGTAAAAAAAGACGGGTTGCACTCCGGGAGTGCCGGCAGAAGTGAAAACTTGATTATTAACGTTGAGCATGTTTGATATTTTGGAATGGTTAGGGAATAATTTTGCACCAATTGCTTTATCAGTATAAAAGTACTATCATTTATGTGGTAGAATACAATATTAATTTATTGCGCTATCGTACACAAACATGACAATTTATATTACATTAAAAATTTAACACTTTAAAACTATTACAATTATTTTACATTAAAAAGTTATACACGAACATTCGCGCAAGCGCCCTGCGCTGCCTTAACGAAACAGTAGGCCCAGGCATACATTTTCGCCGCGCCGTAGAGAGGGGATAGCTGTCTACTCTCCATTCGTTTTACGCTTTTTCGATCAGGTCACGTGTCCTGACGCGAGTTTAAGATTTTATACCCATTACAGAAAAAGTGCTCAACGCCGCTAAAGAAGTTTTCACTTCAAAAAAACTACATACTCGTATGTGATTAGACAGGAAATAATATACGATGAACATGAATTCAGCAGAGGATCAGATCAGGGGATCAGACCGGAATAACTCGTCTTTTTATACCCGTAAAATAAAGCTAAATTGTATTTTTGTTTGTTTATTTTTTTAAATGCGTTCATCTTTTTACCTGACTGCAAGGAAAGGGTTATTGTATAATATGATAGCCAGATTTATATGAAGAATTACAGGCGATATAAAATCACACTACGACCCACAAGAGCGGAGCAGTAATCAAAATTGCTAGATAAGATTAACCTCTTTTCTCATTAGACACTGAAACAAAATGTACCCATTTACGTATTCTCAACGGCACGTAAGTTGTCTGATAGTACATATTGCGTTCCATTGCCCAGTAACTGTAGCTACGGGCATTATTGCCCCGTTCTAACCGAGCCACGGTCGTAACAATATACCACCAGGGAATGTTGTGCTTTTAGAAATCGCTTGTTTTATACGTTGGTAATGTGAGTTTATGTACTAAGTATGTGTGTTGAACTACTATGGTTATATTTGTCAAATGTTCCTGACTGTTATTTTCTTTGATTATATTGCGAATTCAGGTTTATTTCTGCCAACACTTATCCATGTTAATAAAATTCTAACATTTCGAAGTACTTAATTGTAAGGGTTGGCGCATTTTGATCATCATTATCTGCTTAGCCTTTCCCCAACTATATTGGAGTCGGCGTCCAGTCTAACCGGTTTCAGCTAATACCAGTATTTTACATGGAGCGACTGCCTATCTGACCTTCATAACCCAGTAACTGGGTAATACGATACCCCTTGGAGGAGGATGGACTAACCCCGGTAAACGAAGCTTAATCTGGTGTATCCATATTTGCCAACTCAATTGACTTACTATTCATTGATTTGAAAGCTAAAACGCGCTTGCGACAGTTGCGACCACTAGACCAACGAGGCAGTCCGAAAAAAGAGAAAAGCGTAACAGAAAATGTATAAACAAAATGAGTGTTGAGCCCACTATTCAAGTGCCAGTCTAATCGTAAAAGTTTAGTCCGTCCATGAGAAGGTCGAAAACATTAGCACATACGTACCGAAACTTTTCTCCACACGAATGAAGTGAGTCGTAAATTAGAAGTACGTACAGCTACGTGTGGTGGACAGGTAATGTAGCCGTAAGTTCTGAACTACTTCAAATAGCTGTGAAATTACCGGGCAAGACCGGCCTTGCCCGTGATGTACGCTTTTTAGCGGGCAAATGCCGGTACTAAGAGTCCTGTTCGCCTTGTACGAGCGGATTCGATTTTCGAATTGGAAATAATACAGTCAAAGTCAAAACATTTATTTTAAATTAAATAGGCCAATTACAGGCACTTTTGAATTGTCCAAATTATGGGGGAAATAATGGGGAAATTCATCCACTACGTTGATAAAACAACTGGGGTCCAAAGTTTGTGTGAAGTTTCAACGTTATTTTTCAGAAGCTAATAATTATTATATTAAATGATTTTTTGTACACAAAAAACATCTATCACATGTGTCATGTGTCTATTACATGGGACTAAAAACATAACTGGCGAAATGTGAGTGTTCTAATGAGTACACCTCTGCCTAACCCTTCGGGGATTACAGGCGTGATGTTATATATGTTCTGATTTTTTTGTTGATTATTTTTATAAAGTACCTTTTTGACTACAAATTCCCCTATTTATTCTTAAATGTAAAGCTAAAATGGAATAGGACTGGTGACTGTGACCATTAAGTTTGGAGCGACATCTATCAAACAGCATGTGAACTACATTAGCATATATACAAAATCCCGACAACAACCGTCGGGCAGTAGCCCACCAGACATAGGTACCACCCGTCTGGTCGGATAATGAGAAACTTTATAATTATCATGTTTCTCATATCTCTAAGTTTATTCTGCGAGATCATGTGTGGGGTAACCGAAGCAGGAGTCCGTTGAAATGAAATTATCATTAGGTTGCTGGATATTTATATAATTACCCAACCATAATCGTGATGTTACATGTTACATTAGAATAATTAAAGGACAGGCACACAATAGAAATAATCTATGATAAAAACAATTCGAGTGATCTACACTCCTAATCAATATCTATCTGTCATGGCGGATGGCGTCCTTTCTCGCGTCCCACAGTGTTGCCACTTTTTAGTGACACGAACACCACACATGTATGTAGGGTCATGTATGTGTGTGTGTGTTGTGTGTTGTGTGTGTGTGTCCTTTAGTACTACGGTTTCGAAGTTTTATTTAAACGTTCACCTTATAACTACTTCTAGAACTTTACCTTGCATTTTGGGTCTCACGCTATAAATGCTAGATGCCTCGAAACTTCCTTTTTACTTCGTTTCGTTCGCCGTCGCCGTGGATCGAACTGGAGCTAGTTTGAACTGACACAGACACGCTATATAAAATAGAAAATGTTTACTAAAAACATTGAGGGGAAAATAGACTTGAAGCTTACTAGTTTATGCACTAGACTTCGTCCGCGTGAATACGTGTGTTTTAATGTGTTTGCACCTGCCATGTTGTCTCTTTATCACCTTTAGTTGACTGGTAGAGTATGTTTAAAATATTAAATGAGAATTTTATTATTTTGTTGCATAAAGTTTAAATAAATAAAAAAAAACGGTGTTTAAGCACTTTAATTCTTTTTATAAAGTCAAAGTAACTAAAGTTATTCCTTATAAAATTAAGTATCTGTTAGTGAACGTCCTGTCAAAATCAGTCCAGACATTTATGAGATACCGGAACAAACAGACGGAAAGACTATACAAAACTGGTATTTTGACATTACAATGATTTGTCATGGCGACTGCCTACAGAAGTGAAAACATCACATTATGTCGGTGATGCGGTCACATTAATGTGTCGGTGACGCGGGACCCACACGATTTGGCCTCACCAAACCTCAACACGGCGGTAGATTTCACTTCAAAAAGGTTAGTTTTATAAGGACGTGACCCCACAAAAGAAATAACTTCAAAAACCAACAAGTTCAAGGAAAAAATAAAAGATTAAAGAGTAATGCTTCAAAGCCTCTGACGGAAGAATTTTGTCATTGATATATTATTTTTAAGTTTGTACAAAATGGTCTCCGGAGCTACGACACCGCTACGAATCCGTAGCATCTGTCTACGTCAGTTGAGAGGGTTCTTGGTGAAATGGCGTAGCGCTGCTACGTGACAAATTATCAGATATTTTGACATTCAAAAAGGTCCTGAGAAGATATTTTATTAGTGTGGGAATCTGACTAGTTGGTGTTGTCAACCTTAATGTACAAAGCAGATTATTTTATTTATGTGTAAATTATTAATTTTCTAAAGAAATGGTTAAGTTTATTGTAGGTAGGGTTGGGATTAAGATTATAATGTGAACGGTCCTAAAAGAAACCGGGACAGATGATATAAAAGATTGTAAAAAAATTACCATGATCCTGCTAATCTTCCTTTTTTTTTAAGAATATGAAATCATCAAATGACTTCCTCCGTTCTGGGCGGAGTGAAAGAAGGGACTGTCAGACTCTTACTGACCAAAAACCATCCGTGTTATAATCATCCGTGTTCCTCCTAATACCTTTTGCGTACCAAGGCCGCAGTAACTCTTTGGAGCAAAATTCCGTCCTAACCTAATAACCTATAATGTTACCCGGGCGATTATTACGAATCTATTGACACCTCATTTTTTTTTAATTGGTTCCGAATTTTAGGCGCTACGGTGAAACATACAAACATACATAGACTGCCAAAATTATTACCCTTCCTTTTGGCTTCTCCGTAGCCGGTTAAAAATCTGCAACCCTGGTAAAAACCTGCTAACCTTACCTGGCTTTACATTAAACAGATTATCCGCAACACAATTCACGCTACGTTCGTGAGTAATTACTTTATTTTTTAGTTAAATAACGACTAATCCATTCCGACGGATTCCGCGAAACATTTTAATGAAGGTAATCCTGTTTATTGTTGTAAAAGCCTCGTGTTTTTTTGTTCATTTACTTTTTTCGCGTAATGGCAAAGGTGAGTCCGTACATTAGATGTTTGTATGTAATACAACATCACGCCTGTAATCCCTGAAGGGTTAGGCAGTGGTTTACGCATTAGTACACCCACATTTCGCCAGTTTTATTTAAGTCCCATGGCAACGAGCCTATTGCCATCAACCGGGCACAAATCCAGATTCCGAGACTGCTACTGAGAAATTCCTGATGGAAAAAACTTAATAACACTTTGCTCGACCTGGGAATCGAAGCCAAGATCTCATGCTCAGCAGTCGCGCTTTGCGACCACTAGACTAACGAGACAGTGACTAATGACTTAAATAGTGTATTAAAGCGACTTCCAAATGCATATCTCCCCCCCCATTCCCCCTCAATCCCCCCCCCCAATTCAATTCTAATCGCTTCTCATTAATGTTTTATACAATAACTACTGACATGACACCCGTATTACGCCCGCTTCAGACACCTCTGGGAGCGCACATTGTACGTCGCGTGACTACGGAATAACATAAAACGCTTGTGGCGTGTGGCACTCCTTTAAAATTACATATTCGAGTGGCGTGCCTGTTGTTGGAATAAATACTAAAATATTGACAGATCGTTAGTGTTGAACTGACGAATACTTTTGCTGAATATGCATACATAACATAACATCACGCCTGTAATCCCCGAAGGGTTAGGCAGAGGTGTACCCATTAGTACACCCACATTTCGCAAGTTATGTTTTTAGTCCCATGTAATAGGGGGCGAGCCTATTGCCATCAACCGGGCACAAATCCAGACTCCGAGGCTGCTACTGAGAAATTCCTGATGGAAAAACCCAATAACACTTTGCCCGACCTGGGAATCGAACCCAAGACCTCATGCACAGCAGTCGCGCTTGCGACCACTAGACCAACGAGGCAGTAAATGCGGGCGGGCTGAATATGGAGTACAACAAACCTATGAATTTTCAAAGTCAAAACATTTATTTCAATTAGACCATTTACAAGCACTTTTGAAATGTCGTCGGTCAGTTAGTCCGAAATTTTAAGCTAGTTGCTCGTTACAAAACGGAGGTAGGCCTCTATGGGGAAGAACGAACAAGAAACTCCACGGCACTCTTTTCAATTAGGTTTTTACAAAATCCTGGTTAAGTAAATTATTCTTGTTGATTCTACATGTGAAAACAAGTTTTTGTAAGTGAAATTCTCATTTTATTGAGTCACATCAAATCTTTATTCAATTCACAGGGCCCTTTTTTTACTGAGCATTGTGTACAAGTACCGATACATGTAAAACATAAGTTTTTCATGAATGAAGCAAATAAAACTTATTAAAATAAAAGTTCTGCCTTCAGTAACTTTAAGCCTTACAAATTAAAAATTATGAGAACAACTTAGAACGAAATAACTAAAACTTAATTAAAAACAGTATTTTTAACCTAGAAAACCTTAAAGAAAACCATTGTGCATGTTTCTTAGACTACGAACAAAAACTTAAAATAAACAAATAAAAGCTAAATAAAGACAACTGAACTAAAAAAAAAGTTTTATCCTAAATAGCCTTATGGAACTGCGTACGTTTCATAAACTACGACAAAAACTTAAAATAAAACCACTAAAATCTAAATAAAAATCACTTAAAGAAATAAAATAAAAATTCTGCCTTAATTAGTCTTATTTCATAAACAATAACTTATAATGAAACAAATAAAATGTAAATAAATCACTGACGTTTAAAAATGTAAGAGTTTAATCCTAGATAGTCTTAAAACTCATTGTACATTCCATTAGCTACGATGAAATCTTATAATGAAACTACTAAAACTTAAAAAGAAAATATTTTTAGCCTAATTGAACTTAAGCTACCTTAACCAACCTTACCTAAACGTTTACTTATCTAAAACTTTTCTAAAAGTAGCAAAAGAAACCCAACCTTGGGAATGATATTTTTTCGCCTTATTCCAAAGTTCATTGAACTTCTCGTCAGTAAATTTTTCACCAATATTCTCAAATACTTTTCTTACTATCTCTGGAGATCGTTTGGCATACAGATCCCTATGGGATACTCCAAAAATTGTAAAGATTGATGGGTTTAAACAAGCCCGTGCATCAGATTCTTGAGGAAGACACACAAGATCAGCTTTACAACAGCCAGGTGGTATTACTAAATCGTCTTTATCGAAATACCTCGCTGACGGAAGACCTGCCATAAGTCTTTTATCGACTTTTTGACCAGGCCTCACCATGTCATTATAAGTAGTAGAGAACTCAAGGCATTCGGCCGCTATATCTGGTATTTTAGGCGTAGAAGGTAATGGTCTTCGATAATAAATAATATCAACAAATAACCCATATTGTATTTGAGAACAGTCGAAGCATTTCCACAATTTCAAAAGTGGTTCTATCAGGGTTGGATTTACTCTAACGTTTTTAAGTGAACAGTAATTATAAACTACATCTTTCGGTAGCCAACCGGTTTTGGCTGTATCTAAGTATTTGAAATGCATGTAAAATCTTCTGAAGAACTCATCATCGAACAGTTTAAACAGACATATTCGTAACGTGTTCAAATGTGTGAGGCATTTTAAGAAGTGGTCTCTTCCAGGATTCAATTCACATGTTGTGAGGCACTGGGGAACGCTACTGTCACGCGGTTTTACTTTACCGAATGCGTGGCCAACTGGGACCCGTTTTATATTGTTGTTCGGTGTTATAGACCGACCTAATTGAGCAACTGTCTCAATTTTTAAGTTAGTTTCCGAAGCATTTCTGGGACTGTAAAAACCAGTTCCCAATAAGAATCTATCTTCAGCAAAACGACGTTTTGCATATATTCCTGATTTTTCCGGTTTATATACGATGCCAAAAATTGTGTTAGGATCGTACGGTGGTTTGCAGTAGTTGCGGTTGGTTTGGTATCCAGGTTCCAGTGATGGAGCGGTTTTATCTGGTGGAGTATCTTTTGGCATTATTACATCGTAAGCACTTTCGGAGTACAAAGTTTTTCTACCGCAAGTTTCTTTACGAATGTCAAAGCCATGAGGCAAGTATGGCACATGATCACGTGTTCTTCCTACTGGTTTTAACCAATAGGAGTTGTAACCGGTTTGCTTCAGATCATCTACGAGGGTTTCGAATTTTGATTTCGTTGGTGGATTTAGGAGTCCATCGGCTGTGTATACTCCAGGACATCTTACGAAATTACGTCTTCGGAGTTTGGGTGAAGGTTGCTTTTTCTCTGGTGGTATAGCATCACTTAAAAGTGCATCTACCTCATCTTTTAATATATAATGTGTGAACAATTCAGTGACGTTCTTATTAGGTTGTGCGGTAAGTATGCCAGCAGCAACGATGCCTTTTGGATCTCTCTCAATGAACCTACCTTCATTGCCTTTCCCGCCTTGTGTTTTACGAATGCACTTTAACATTATTGCGGGTTTATTCCTTAAATTGTATTTCAATCCAAAGAGAAGACACTTAAATTCTACACTCTTCTCTTCTGACTTTTGTGGACCAATTAATTTTGGTAATATCACGTAGTTACAACTACACGGTAGGTAAATAGTTTATTAAACGATTATTCAGAGAATTTGAGACAGTGAATATTTTATTACAAAAATAATGAAAATGAATGCTGATGGCATGGAATAAAAAGTTTTTTTTTTTTAAATAAACGTAAACAGAGCAAACTGTCAGATACATCAAAGAGGTCACAGAGCTATGAAGATTTGTTTTGCTTTTTTGACAGTTCTTTTTTCTATTAATCTTTCTATTAGTCAGAAAATGGTACCTATTGCTACCATGAAATAAGTGAAAAAAAAACGCGAATACTGTTAAAATGAGCTGTTCCTTCAGCTGTTTTTATAGTCTTAGGATACCTAATAAGTGTTGCATTCAGACAGTGAAGTTTCTAAAATTGAAACTTAGGCATAATCTCTGTAAAAAGAATTGGGCCTTTATCCACCATGCGTACCTATCCAATCCACTAGTTAGTATACCATTAGTAAGACAGTGAGTGCGATGTTCTTGATCAGATGATGGTTCATTTAGTACAGTGCCAAAAGTGACATTCATTATGAACGCGACTGGTGCCGCGTTATGGCCACCTACTGGTTGATAGAAAGAGTACTTACTGGGTTGCGGCGAGTGTTTCTTGGTGGACATGACGTCATTCAGCTCATGTCAGCTGTCACAGCGCACGCACGCGATCATTGAGTACGCGTGGACGCGCCACAGCCGGCGCTTGCGCCGCCAGCTGCTCAGCTTTTGTGGCACCGCTTGTTTAACAACGTACTCCAAATGCTGTGGACAAAATATTTACATACATACATACATGAACTCACACCATTTTCCCATGGGGATAGGCAGAAACGACAGAACGCCACCTGCTTGTGCCACCTGTTTGTGAGTTTGTGAGGTTGTAGGGGGTAATCTCTTGATCTACTAAACCGATTTTGGAAATTCTTTATCTATATTTTATTCTCAAAAAATAATCCCTTATTTTTTGAGAATAAAATGGATATAATAATAATATAAAAATAAGGGATCCATAAAAAAAAATCACGCGAACGAAGTCGACGGGAGATTGTTAGTTAATATAGAAATCCCATATTAGATTTTATTAAATCCAAGCTCGTTACTCGCTAGAGAGACCCGATTATCTGTATGTTCGACCAGGGGACACCTTAATAATTTAGAGGATAATATAATCGGAAATTCGGTTAGTTTATTGTGGCAGTTATAGCCTGAGGTCTCGAAGTAATGTCTTTATCTAACTAAGGGATCCGAAGCGTCCTGTTTTGTTCCTAAAATAGGGTTATCGTGTCGCTTAACTATTACAGACCGACATTCCAGTGTTACCTGACCTACACCTTCTTAGAATGGCTATTTGAGTATATTGATTATAGCGTATTGTGTCATTAAGGGTTATGCATTACCATTGTTGGAGATTTTCTTCGAAAGAGTTATCGCGGACGTGAAACAATTTTTAAATGGTAGCTTTTATAATTTATATACAAAATAACTAGTCCGCCATATTGGATTTAGAATGTCGTCACTTAACTCACCATGCATTGTCATCCAAATATAATATATGCACGCTTTTCAGCTCAATCGGTTGAAGCTTTAGAATTCAGTTGCAAGATTTGATCCAAACAAACATAGTACATACATACATTGCAAGTTAGAAACATCATTACAATAACTTAGAATAGTCGTGAGTTTGTTCATTATAGCAGAATTAACAATACATTTTTATCAGATATTTTATTTTAATCTAAAACAATACAAAATTAAACAATCCTGATCCTGTAAATGATTCCTCTAAATCGCACCTACAATTTCGTGAGGCGCTACAGGATACTCCCTCCAGATTAATAAATCGGTGTGATTAACATCCTTCCCTAATTATCTTTGCTAGACAGCTTGATAAATACTTTATTTATTACAATAACATCGTAAAACGTTGGAAGCAAAAGCAACCTGTGTGTAATAATTTCTGTTTGGAGCGGAATATTCATTTTGCTGGTAGTTTTAAGTGGAATTTATGTACAAATATGTTTCAATTTATTGTATTCGAGACACGATTTAATGAAAACCGCAATTTTATTGCAGTGTTCTAGGTGTATAGTTGCCTATTTACGTTTTTATTGTTTGTTTTATTCATCGCCTGACGTTAACGTTAAAAGTCGGTAAGCACTTCAGGTATTTTAATCCTAATTATTTAGCACAATATCTAACGAATATATGAATGTAAAATAAGGATTAAAATAAAAAATATTAACCTTAATAATATAAGTATGAAATCGCCAATACGCCTCGTACAAGAAGAGGCTTTTGCCCTACTGAGGGACAATAATAGACTAGTACACATACATACATAAACTCACGCCTTTTCCCATGGGGGTAGGCAGCAACTACAGAACGCTACCTGCTACGATCCTTACATACTTCTTTTGCCTCATCTACGTTCATACATAGACTGGTATTATTGTCATAATCCAAGCTAAAAAGCCACGTAATTTTAGACCTTTATTAAATAACCCCAATTGTACCTTTTCTCTCATCTAAAAATATTTAGTAAATCGTTTACCCTTTTCTAAGATAACAGTCAAGGAAAAAATATGCGCGAAACAAAGCCGTCGGCTGCAGCGACAGCTTACCTCTACAAGTCATGCCTGATAATGTCACATCTTTGCTCCCAACTGCTTATCTGTGACTAACAACTCTGTCTACTGCTTGAAAAGGTTTTGTTCGGCTGTCCCTACAAAAAAAGACTAGCTTTTGCCCGCGACATTGTCCGCGTAAATGCGCTATCGCGGACGCCGACGAATAAAAAGTAGTTGATGTCCTTTCCTGGCGTTCAAACTTACCCCGTATCAAATTTCAGCAAAATCAGTGCCTTGGTTTAGTCGTGAAAGCGGAACAGACAAACAGACAGAGTTACTTCTGCATTTATAATATTAGTATGGATAAACTAGCTTTTGCCCGCGACTACGTCCGTGTGGAACTTGTTTATATCGTACTTGCATAAAAACTTGCACCCCCCTTTTCACCGCCTTAGGGGTTGATTTCCGGGATAAAAACTATTCTATGTCCTACCCCGGGTCTTAAACTATCTCCATGCCAAATTTCATCAAAATCAGTATAGCGATTTAAGCGTGAAGAGGTAACAGACAGACAGACAGACATACTTTCGCATTTATACGAATAATATTAGTACGGATAACCTAGATTCAATTTACTCCATACATATGTGTTATTTCAACGTATCTGTAAATAACTATGATGAAACTGAAGATATATCTGCTAAATAATCATTTGCTAATAAAGAAACCGATTTAGAATAGAATAGAGAGCGTCAGTGAAGTGCAACGGTTCGTTTACAGTGTCAAAAGGAGACGAGACTAGCAACTAGTGGCCGTTTGTATGTTTGACCTTTACCTTGACTCGACGTCTTTGTATCAATGAATAGACTTTGAAATGAAGTTGGTAAAACAATACACTGTGACTTTTAATCAACCATTACATCTGAAATAACATCACGACTGTAATCCCTGAAGTGTTAGGCAAAGGTGTACCTATTAGTACACCCACATTTCGCCAGTTGGCAACAGGCTCGCCTCCTACTACATGGGACTTAAACATAACTGGCGAAATGTGGTTGTACTAATTGATACACTTCTGCCTAACCCTGCGGGAATTACGTACAGGCGTGATGTTATTACATTATAGTCAAACTTGTTTATTTTCCTCTAAAGCATTAGTAAGGTGCGTTCTTATAAAAAAAAGACGGGTTGCACTCCGGGAGTGCCGGCAGAAGTGAAAACTTGATTATTAACGTTGAGCATGTTTGATATTTTGGAATGGTTAGGGAATAATTTTGCACCAATTGCTTTATCAGTATAAAAGTACTATCATTTATGTGGTAGAATACAATATTCATTTATTGCGCTATCGTACACAAACATGACAATTTATATAACATTAAAAATTTAACACTTTAAAACTATTACAATTATTTTACATTAAAAAGTTATACACGAACATTCGCGCAAGCGCCCTGCGCTGCCTAAACGAAACAGTAGGCACAGTCATACATTTTCGCCGCGCCGTAGAGAGGGGATAGCTGTCTACTCTCCATCCGTCTTACGCTTTTTCGATCAGATCACGTGTCCTGACGCGAGTTTAAGATTTTATACCCATTACAGAAAAAGTGCTCAACGCCGCTAAAGAAGTTTTCACTTCAATAAAACATTGTTTGTCGCGTCCTTAAGATTTACATCTACAACTCCGACTGATTAAATTACTCACAGAGTTACTTTCCAACTAAATGAATAACATCATCACGCCTGTAATCCCCGAAGGGTTAGGCAGAGGTGTACCCATTAGTACACCCACAATTCGCCAGTTATGTTTTTAGTCCCATGTAATAGGGGGCGAGCCTGTTGCCATCAACCTGGCACAAATCCAGACTCCGAGGCTGCTACTGAGAAATTCCTGGAAATGGATGGAAATACCCAATAACACTTCGCCCGACCTGGGAATCAAACCCAAGACCTCATGTACAGCAGTCGCGCTTGCGACCACTAGACCAACGAGGCAGTGAAATAAATGAATAAATATTTTCTTATCCAACAAAACAAGAGTACTTATTTGCTAACTTGAAATATTTATTTACGCCCACACACAATTTCAATTTCGTAACAGTAAAACTAAAGCGATGCCACCATTTCGTATGATGATTGTTATAGCGACAGAAATACATAATCTGTGAAAATTTCAACTGTCTACCAATCACGGTTCATGAGATACAGCCTGGTGACAGACGGACGGATAACGAAGTTTTAGTAATAGGGTTTTACCCTTTGGGTACGGAACCCTAAAAGATACCTTTATTTCTTTTCGAGTCAATGATTTAAGGCAATCCCTTCTTTATGTAATTTGTCGACCCAACACTTTAGAGGACATTAGCAATGCTAATGATGCCGCAATAAATGAGCCACCTAAATGGCTCAAAAAAAAAATTGGCAGATATGGGGGCTGAGAAACAGAAGTAAATACTTAATGCCACATAAGCATGTCGGTGATGCGGTCACAATAATATGTTAACGTGTCGGTGACGCAAACTCTTATGTTTTGCCCCTACTAAAAATAAATCAACGTGGCCAAAGAAGTTTTCTCTTTAAATATTTTTACCTTCAAGGTTATACACAGAATACAGTATTACCATAAAATAGTCCCCCTAAAAAAAGTACTAGGTTCGCATAAAAATGACGGAGTGCTCCAATAAAATACGTCATAATAGCGTTGACTACATACTCGTTCAAAAGAAACGGTTACGTTTCAGGACAAAGCACCATTGTTTGATTCGTACGAAGAAATTGTGACTTCATACGAAAACTGCCTGTATTATCATACATCGAAAGGTCAATTTAGCGTACATTCTTGACTATTAATTAAGTTCGTGAATCGAAGTTTGGGAGTAATAAAATAAATTGCTGATCCAAAAGTAACAAGAATTAATTTAAACTATTTATACCAAAACGACTATTGTTGGTTATCGAAAAATCAAATACGCAAAATGCTTAATGTTTTAGGGACCGAAAATCCTAAACTCAAAATGGTCAATGTTTTGGGTGATAAAAAATCCAAAACCAACCAAAAAAAGAACTCAACATAATCACGTATTTACATCAGGCTCCGAGGCTGCTATTGAGAAATTCCTGATGAAAAAACCCAATATCACTTTGCCTGACTTGGGATTTGAATCCAATACCTCACGCTCAGCTGTCACGCTTAGCGGCCACTAGACCAACGAGGAAGTCAACCATTTCTATAAAATATACCACAGGGGAACGAACGCAACGTGTAATAAATGCTTGCATGAAATACTAATATTCTACTGCCTGTCCTTAATTGACCATCCGCCAGTTAAGCCTTTGTTAAATTTAATTACAAGTAAAGTTAGTCAGCCGGTGAGAATGAGTAGGTGCGTGGCTACCTACTATGCATACTCCTGCTGCCAGTAAACATTGCTGTAAGTCATGGAGCATGGATTATGAGGACATGGAGTGTCCATAATCAGTTCTCTAAGTCATATTCTGTTGAGATCTTTGTGTATCTTTTGTCAATGTGTTGTGATGTCAATTTTTTTTTTTTGCAAAAATAAAAACCGCCTTCAAAAACCCTAAAAGCACTAAAAAGTTAAAAATAATACTATCACCTACCTATATTAATAAACCTAACCTACCCTACGATTAAACTATACTCAAATTTAACTATTTTTTTTTTGGAGTCGGTGAAAGCGTCGGAGTTAATCGCCTAAAAAAAGAAAAACAAACTTAACAAAAGAAAAATAATAACAAGGATATTTTTCTTTGCCTGTCTGTTTGGTCCAGCTAACATCCAAAATAGCAGAACCGCTTTGACGGGACTTTCACTGGCATACAGCTGATGTTTTATGGATCTAAGGCCAATTATATTTTAGAAAACATAATTAGAGTACCGCGTAAAAAAAACATTTTGTAACCAAGAATCAGGCGAACTTAGTAGCGGGCATAATCTAGTACAATATAAAACACACAACGCAGGGTCGACGAGGTCATAAAATCCGGTACTAAATTACATCTCAAACGGTAAGCCAACAAACCGTAAAACCGCCATAAAACATGCAAAGATCACAAACAAAAGGCAAATCTGCAATAGATCCTCACAGCAAGCGGTGATATTGTTCATTTACTCTCACATCGTGTTAATAATAATATGAGTCAGTGAAAATGGCACTCTTAAGCACTCCATTTAATTCCTACTCCGTGGTCTAAAGGTTTGGGTAGGCACTGAACTGTGAGGAAGTGGATGGGGGATTTCAGGAATTGTTTACCATTATTGAACGAAAAGGCTTACGTAACTGACGCTTGGGAAATGTTGATAGAATGAATGTTGCACTCTAGTTAGACGTTTGAAAGTTAGTATATTATCGCAAGAAAACTGTACATTTTATGGGATAAAAAATTGCTTATTTGCTATTCCAGACTTTTATATCTATCTACATACATAAACTTAGGCCTTTTTCCCATGGGGGTAGGCATAAACTATAGAACGCCACCTGCCACGATCCTTACATACTCCTTTCGCCTAATCTTTTTTTCCCCCGCAACCCCGGCAGGCGTTGGCCCCGTTGGGGGCCCCGTCCCTGTGCTGACAGCTCTTTGAGGCGCGCGCGAACAGAACGCGCCGTCGACCCGGGCTTGGTCCTTGATCGGACGGCGAGCTACCCATTACTCGCCGTCCGCAAGCCCGCGCCTACGGTGGCCGGATGTCGCCTCGCGACGTCCGACGCCCTGGGCGTCTCCCGCGGCGGCTGGGGCGTGAGGTGGTTCTCTCCCTCACGCGGCCCGCCTCCTCCTTCGCTAGCATTACTGCTTCGCAGAAGCAGGTGACTGCATCCCATTCCCTCTCGCCCCGGAGCATGGCCTGAACCAGGTCCGGTCGCAAGAGATCGCCGCCGCCTATCGCATCCGAGAGGACACGGCGGTGATCTGCCCAAGCGGGGCAGTCCTGCACCGTTTCGCCTCATCTACGTTCATACATCTCGTCATACAAGCACGCCGGTTACGAGTAAAGTATCTCTGTACCAATTTTCCTCCAATACTCAATACATATTTTTTTAATGCATTCCATATAAACCTAATCTATACATATAATAAAATCGTAGAGACGTCAAAACTGTACATTTAATATTTTTGAAAAAGAGTAAATGTTATGAGGTCGGGGAGTGATTCTGATGCCGAAAATATTTTTTTTAGAATTTTTGTCTGTTTGTCTGGTTTTCTGTATGTTAGTTAGAGCATCACGCGAATACTGCCGGATAGATTATGTTGAAATTTTGTATAAATGTTCCACATTTTCCAAATTAGAACATAGGCTATAAATTATCACGCTATTGGCTTTAGGGGGTGAGCTATGTTGCATTATGTTCATATTTTTATGCAAATCTCAGTGACAAAATGTTACAATATTTTAAATAGGTGCAGACTGAAGTTCTAAACTAATTATTATCACGCTATAGCTGCAAGGAGCTAAGTAGTGAATTATGGAAAACTAGAACGGCTATTTGAAGCCATTTGTCGTCGAAGCAAATTGCCTAACGGTTCCACGACCGCCTTGCGAAACTGTTGGCGGAAGTTCGGTCCCCAGAGTCAGCTTTTCTTTTTGTGTTTTTTCTAATATTGTTTTGATTGTTGTTTAATTGATTAATGAGATTTCCTTACAAAAAAATAAAAAATAAAAGCAGGAGTGCATATTTCTACTACAACTTTGATTTGTTAACGTATTTTTCAAATGTTAATGTAGAACATAATATCTATACATAGTTACACAACACATAAATCAGCAGCTTTAGAACTTTTTCCTGTATGCACGACTGCAAAGCATGAGGTCTTGGGTTCAATTCCCAGGTCAGGCAAAGTGTTATTGGATTTTTCCATCAGAAATTTCACAATAGCAACCTCGGCGTCTGGATTTGTACCCGGTTGATGGCAATAGGCTCGCCCACTATTACATGGGATTAAACATAACTAATGTGTGTAGGTAAAGGTTATCGCATTATGGCTATTATTCTTAATCATTTTACTGCTGGATTGCTATAAAACGACACCAACGTTACACACAATACTACAGTTAGGTATTAGTTATAATTTATTCTCTGAAATCAAAATCATTACGCTATAACTACAAGGAGCTACTCAACGCTCAACAAGTGACGGGCAGCCTATCTGCAAACATTTTAAGTATACAATATTTTATTACCTGGGCTTACCTAAGCCAATCATAGCACAACAATACTGCCAAGTATACTACTGGAGTACCAGCGGACGATAAATTAGCAAGGATTGGCGAATGTAATTTTTTTACGCAGTAGTAATTAGTATTCTTTTCGTTGCGCTTCCGAATTATTTTATAAAAAGATCTTAGTGTAAGATGAGTGATTAGGTACTAAAAAGAACACTTTTATTTCAATGGCTAAATAGAAAGAATTTGGCAACAATCGGAAGTGCACCAAAATCAATTAAATCAATTAAAAAATCTGTTGCAGTAATTCTCCTGTCGGAGAATGTCTCGCAGACTTCAAGCTTTCTGGGTACTTGATTTGATGAAGCGACTGTGATCGCAGGAAGAGTTTTTTTTTTATAGGCACCGTAAATAGTATTCATCACATTCATATTCCACAAGCTTTAAAATCAATTTCTAAATGACATTACATTTTTTAGGTTACTTATTACCGCGGCTGTGCTGCAAGACATGAATCTTTCCATCTTTACAATAGATTCGCCAACTGGACATTTAGTATTTCGTGGCGAGGAAGTTACGTAGAGTATTAGAAGATCCCTAAGTACCCTGATGTTATATTGGACAGAGCACTAACTTTTTATATACCTACATTGCCACAACACCAATCAAAAAATCATCTGCTACGACACCTCATTTCTACCAACTAGGTAGCAGCACCCGATGTTTTTCGCATAACTGTTACGTCTTTATGCTCCTTCTGCTGGTGAATTTGCGTGTTCAGTGTATCATTGAACAAAAAGCAATATCGTCCTTAACGAGACGTGTAAAATTATATCGGGGCTGCCTGAAACTGACTGCTCAATAAGCTTTTCCCATTGGCTGGAATTGCACCACCTTTCATTCGAAGGTTAGATACCTTGCACACAGGCCATACAGGACCAGGTCGACACCTACCATCACACAACATCCACCAAAAAGAGTTCAACCCCAGGAACACATGGCACTCTGTTGAGATCTTTAGTGGCCTATATAGAAAGCGCTTAATGGACTGCGCACTCATGTTATCCGCTGCAAACGTAACCTAGCCAAATGAGGAGTTATAGATGCCGCAGATACTCAGGGCAAGTGTGGTGTTCCTTTTATATGATGGCCCACTTACTACAGTGCCCGTGAAACACTTGGGCACAACTGGGCCAGAAAAATATTGCAAAAAATCGGCCAAGTACGAGTCGGACTCTCACACGAAGGGTTCCGTTACACCATACAATATTTACACGACAGAAAAAAAGGTTAATAATCGCTTAAATAGTAATTATTATGTCTACATTGCATTGCTTCTTGCCTTTCATGATTATAGGTCAACGGGAAGTTTCCTTTATATTTGGTTTTGATTCCCTAGCGAGCGTCAAAATATCCGCCATAAACGTCCTTATCTTTAGTTTGCGTATATAATAATATAATTTTTTCACGGCTGCAGACCAAAGTTTTTTTTTGGGTAGTGAAAATCATCATATGAGTCCTTCTGCCCTGGGTGGGGCGGAAGGGACTGTCAGACTTTTACTGTCTAAAAAACCACCCTGTTTCTTCTGTTGCCCTTTGCGTTCCGGGGCCACGGTAACCTGTTAAGACTTCCCGCGACTCCGGCAGGCGTTTGGCCCTGTCGGGGCCCCGTCCCTGTGCTGACAGCTCTTTTGTGCTGACAGCTCTTTGAAACGCGCGTGGAACAAAACGCGCTGTTGACCTGGGTCCTTGATTGGACGACGAGCTACCCATCATTCGCCGTCCGCAAGCCTGCGCCTACGGGACGTCTGGCAACGTCCGATGCCTTGGGGGTCCCCCGCGGTGGCTGGGGCGTGAGGTGGAAGATGTCCTCTCTTCACGTGTTTCGCCTCCTTCTTCGTTAGCATTACTGCTTCGCAGAAGAAGGTTACTGCTTTCCATTCCCTCTCGCTCCAGAGCATGGCCTGAACCAGGGCCCGAACGCGAGAGGACACGGCGGTGCTCTGTCCAGGCGGGGCAGATCTACACCGTATGCTCTACCGTGTCTTCCGGGCGGTCCACACAGTGGTGACACCCGGGCGTTTTCTTCCGCTGAATCCAACACAGGAACCTCCCAAAACAATCGCGTCCGGTGAGGACCTGCGTCAAGCGAGACGCGAGGACGCCGTGGCGCACCTCCAGCCACTCCTCAAAGAGTGGTTTTACCGCCGCGATTGCGGCGTGCCCGAGACCTGAGTATTTCATTTTAATTTAAGCTTGATACCTCCACGCGTTCCTTAGAACAGGGTCTTTACAGACAGACAGACGGACAACAAAGTGATTCTATAAGGGTTCCGTATTTGCCGACTGAGGTACGGAACCCTAAAAAAGATAATATTTAAAATTATCGATGAATCGTGATTTAAAACGGTAAAACTTTGCTTAGACTTTAAATAAGTCTATGTTTACAGGGTTTTGCTCATACTTTCTTTCAAAAACACGAAAGTCAGATTCTGATTTCAGTTGCTCTATCGAATCCAATATCTAAATAATCGAAGCTACAATGTGAGGTACAGTATTAAAACAGTAGTGTATTAAGTTTGCGTTTCAATGGTTTGGGATCGAAGAATAAGTCAATTTTGATACCACGTCATAATATTTTGGAAAGAGGTAATCTAAATATACCTTAAATAAATCTAAAAAAGCGAAAGTTCACTCACTCATCACGAAATATCGAAAATTTCGCAGGGAGGTAGTTTATGTTAGTTAGTAGACGTCCGCTAAGTAACGATTTTTCAAAATATATTACCCATTTCCCAAAGAGTAGGTATGAAATGGCGGTCCAAAGTTTGTGTGGAGTTATCAACTTTGACGCGGACGAAGTCGCGGGCAGAAGCTAGTACATTATATGTATAATAAACTAAAATAGATCAATATGGACCCTGTCGCGCACAACAAAAATTTAATAGAGAGGAAGAGGCCTTAGTTGTCAGATCCGTTCACCCGTTTTGGCTTAATTAACAAACATACTTACATTCATCCAAACTTTTGCATTTCTAATAGTAGTAAGATTGTTATAATACACTTTGATTGATAGCAGACAACCAACAAAAAGAAAGTTTGTGCCAATATTGGCTAACTTTGCCGTTCAACACCCACACAGCGCGCTCCAGCGAAATTCAGTCGTGTTTTGTTTTCTCTTTCGACCGACTGAGGTCGAACGAGGAGTTGTGGTGTTTTTACCTTTTTTATTCGGATTAAAGTGTTTTACTAAGATTTGTTTTGTTAGGAATTATTATAAATGCGTAAGTTTGTGACGATGTATGGATGTTTGTAACCTTTAAATTATAGTCTGGAATAGCACGTAGGCTTACTTTTTATCCTGGAATCTTAGGAATTTCTTGGTAGCAGCTTCGGAGTCTGGATTTGTGCCTGGTTGATTTCAATAGGCTCTCCCCTATTACATCCGACTTCTACATAACTTGTATAATGTGGGTGTACTAATGGGTACACCTCTGCCTAACCCTTCGCGGTTTACAGGCGTGATGTTATGTTATGTTACTTAATTTGAAGGTTGTATTCATAGTTAACGGATAGGTGATTTTCTTTTTACATCTTGTATAATCTAAACATCAGCAGTGCTTTTTCATAATTAAATCAGTATTTTTTCAACGAAAAAATTCATTAAAGCGAGTAGGTAATTACCATACTGTTTATACAAGATGTTACGTGTTCTAACCTAAAATATACAGTCGCCATGTTTGTCTTAGAGCTCTGAGAATAGATTCTAGAAATATTGTTTACTTTGTATGTTCGAATATTCATTACATCTCAACCAGCTGAACCGATTTAGATAAGTCAGGCGGGTGGACCACGATCTAGATTGAGATATAGGATACTTTTGTTTTTTCTAGATTTCACTTGATCTTTATAGCTGAAGAAGAAGAAAGAATTTTTATGTTCGTTTGTTTGTTTGTAATCTCTGAAAAATCTTTTTGTATATGATAGCCAGATTCATGAGGAAAAATTCAGTATATAACATCACGCTACAACAAAAGCGAGCAGAGTAGTAATCAAAAACGTAAGTTGAAGAGGGGTTGAAATCACAGGGCTTCCATAATAGAATTATTCTGTGAGTACATCTGTCACTGAACTACCCCAAAACAGGACCAATTTTAATGTCATTTTTTGTGAGTGTTTTAGTGAATCACTGAATGGTTTAGATTCATAATTGAACCCGGTAAGTGGGGTTCTAAGCCGACGTTCAGGCAAGACAACGCTTATCGGGTACGCAATAAGGATCATTTTTCAGAATCAGGGTGAAATCTAGTAAAATCATAAGACGAAGTATATAATCTCGTATTAATAATATATGTTAATTAGGGAAACAGAGAGACTTACTAATGTTCTAACGAAGTTAATTAGCATGGTAGCGAGCTCGAATACTTTGGAATGTTTCTTTTTAGGGTTGGCGTTTTGCGTCTTTCCATCTTATGTCATGTCATATCAAATATAAGTACCTAATGTCTTTAAAGTTACAGTGAACAGGCTTCTTCTTCTTTTCAGGCTTTGACGGGCCTGTTGGTTTAGTGGTTAGCGGCCCTGACTGCTAAGCCGGAGGTCGTGGGTTCGATTCCCACCCAGGACAAACTTTGTGTGATGAGCATGATTGTTAGTTCTGTGTCTGGGTGTGATTTATCTATAATATGTATGTATTTATAAATTATATAAGTATGTATATCAGTTGTCTGGTTACCATAACACAAGCTCTGCTTAGCTTGGGATCAGATAGCCGTGTGTGAGTTGTCCCAAGATATTTATTTATTTATTTATTTATTCTTCTGGGTAAGCTCACTCCTTCGTAGACTTTGTCTCTGTCAGTTCTGACCTAGTTTAGAGTCAAGAGCAGACCCATCTTATATTAATAAATAAATTTATATAACACGGTGACGGAGGAGCTCGTGGCTAAGTAATAACAGCCGCACGGGGCGATCCGTCAGGTTAAGCTACGCTTGCCGAGGTTGGTCCGTGGATGGGTGACCATCTTTACACACCGAGACTCCTCCGGGCCTCGGAAATCACGTTAAGCCGTTGGTCCCGGCTGTCATACGTGGATTTTTGACAGTCGTTACGGGTCGTCAGAAGCCCGAAAGTCTGACAACCAGTCTTACCTAGGGGTATCATATTACCCAGTTACTGGGTTGTGGACGTCAGATAGGCAGGCGCTCCATGTAAAATACTGGTATTCAGCTTCATCCGGTTAGACTGGAAGCCGACCCCAACATAGTTGGGAAAAGGCTAGGCAGTTGATGAATGAATGATGAGGGAATGTTGGTTCACCAATTGGTAACTGCCTGACCCTTCGGAGATTAGAGGCGTGTTGTTATGTTATGTTACTTGCCGGAGTGTCACACTGTCAATATTACTGAGTATTTTACATACATAACATCACGCCTGTAATCCCCGAAGGGTTAGGCAGAGGTGTACCCATTAATACTCCCACATTTCGCCAGTTATGTTTAAGTCCCGTGTAATAGGGGGCGAGCCTATTGCCATCAACCGGGCACAAATCCAAACTCCGAGGCTGCTACTGGGAATCTTTTCTGAGTATTTTAGCAACGTTTTATGTATGGCCAGGCCAACGTTTTATTAAAACATCGATGGCAAAGCGACTGCAGCCACACATAAGTCGGCAATAGCCGTGAAAATATAACCCGTTTAGGAACGCCATTAGAGCATTACCAGAGAACTGGGTCAACGTTCGGAAACTTTTTATCTCGATCGAGTTCATCTTAATATAGGAGCCAGAAAGTAGATACGTTAAATGTGTATATTATATGTATATGGTAAATATGAGTTTATGTTTAACCATTTATACTTGAATTGTAACTATTTAGTATTTGTGTACGTTTAAATTTATTTAGGATATTATTTGTTTTCAATGATATTTGATCACTATTTTGTTTTTTTTTTTCATGTACAATTTTTTGCACCTGCCTTGTTATCTCTTCACATCCTTTGTTTGGCTGGTAGAGAATACCTAAGGCATTAAGTCCGCCGTTGTACCTTTTTGTTGAATAAAGTTTAAATAAATATAGCTACAGATAAAAGTACCGATTAGTTCAAGATGCGTCTTTTGGTCACGTCACGTCAAGTCCGCCTTTGTACAATATATTTTTTTTTTACATCTGCATAAAGTTAAATAAATAAAATATCCCATAAAAAGCGGATTGAAATTATACTATGTGTTAAGCGAGATCAGTAAGTGCGCCTTTTTTTTTAAGTGGTAAAAATCATCAAATGACTCCTTCCGCCCTGGGTGGGGCGGGAGGTACTGTCAGACTTTTACTGACTAAAAAACCACCCTGTTCCTTCTGTTGGCCTGTACGTTCCGGGGCCACGGTATCCTGTTAAGACGTCCCGCAACCCCGGAATATGTGCGCCTTTCAACATATTCTGTTCAGTCGCATTAGCAGAAAAGAATAAAAAACATCTATCTATCTATTTATCCATCCATCCACCCATCCATCCTCACTTTCAAGAAATAGATTGAATAACCAATCACCCTGCATGAGTACCAGATTATGTTTTACATGTACAAGATAAACTACAATAACATGGCGCGCCCCTCCACAATTCAAAACGTTTGAAAGTGTTTGTAAAAGTATTTAAAAGACTCACAACGCAAGTGTGCGTACTGAGACGGCTCCCGAAACAAAAATAAAATCAGCGATTTTTTGCTCGACTAGCTGCGTCATTAATCACTCATTATTACTAGTATGGCGTTGCACTGACATACTCTATGAAAATTACAGGTGCGTTGTTTTGCGCGATCGGCTATTTATGGTTAGTAGACAAACAAATCTGCCGGCTTCTTACTGAAGATACAACTACATACAAACTCTTTCATACGGATGTGACTACACATTGAAATAGTAATATGGAGGGGCGCGTCATGTTATAGCAGTTTATCTTATATGCTGGTAATATTGTACTAAAAAACCCTGTGAAGCTGTACACATCGCAGCGATCTATCACCGTCACTGTTTGTCGGCTTTTTCATCCTCCCTGAGGTGTTTGGCCAAAAAAATAATGAGCTATGAAGAGAGGTTTATGTTCGTATATTGTGAAGGTAGGTGAAGAAAAAAAAAATGTGTCGGATATTAAACTCGTAAAATATTTAGTGTTTTTTTGTTATGGATTTTTTTTTAGAACACTTATCTGAAATAATTTTTAGTTCTGTAAGCGAATGATGCCAAGTCATGCCTTTTACTAAGAGTCTGCTGTCTGTCTGTCACAGGGTTGTATCCTTTGAACTGTAATAGGCAGATAGGCAGAGCAGGACCGATCATTTTGGTTATCTTTAGGGGAGCCCTCTGTCCAGCAGTGGACGTTGTTCGTATGATATGATGATGATGAGGTAGATACATATTTTTTTTACCAAATGTATATCACTATGGCCACTCTAATCATAGAGGCGTTTTTTTCTGTCTTCTAATTAATAATAATGTGCTACACCTTATGCTATGCTATGTGCTGCTGATGCTCTGCGATGTACAGTATGTTAATTAATAAAAGGCATTCTCTTTAATAATAAAACGTTCATACATTCAAAAAAGTACTCCAGCCAAATTGAAATTGAGTAGACTTTAAATAGTACAAAAATTAACAAACGGTTTATTTATTTATTTATTTATTTAAACCTTATGCAACAAATAAAGTACAAAGGCGGACTTAATGCCTTAGGCATTCTCTACCAGTCAACCAAAGCTGGTGGTGAAGAGATAACAAAGCAGGTGCAAAAAATTGTACATGAGGAAATAATCAGATAAGAAATTTTAAAATAATTGAAAACAAAATCTAAACAAGTTTAATCGTACACAAGTACATGAACTCATATATACGGTTCTGTAAAAGATACACTCTTTACATGCGTACTTGTCTATGGATTTAAGAAAGGCAGCGTTATATTAAACGTTGCACTATACTGTGTCACTATTTTGATTTAAAACAGGACATTTAAAAAAAATATTAATTTTATTTTTGTTTTTGGATTTTTATACGCTTATTTTCTTAATAGTGATGTATATTTTTATTTATTTATTTATTTATTTATTCAACTAACACACACTATTTTACAGGTGGAACCCAAAACAATAGTGTTTCTAAAAAATAATTAAATCTAGACTTATCTACTACAAACTAATACTAAAAAACATAAACAAAAAATTTAAATCAATAAACTAAAACCTATTAAAAATTAGACATAAATAAATAATCTAAACTAATATAATTTCTAACTTCAGGTAACTTATTATTATTATTAATTCTAATTATAACTAACAAAATTTAACAAAACTCTTGCGAATTCACTCATATTGCACGAAAATATGTCGACCCGCTCATGCAATTCGTTGAGCACACGGATTGTGCGGGTGAGTGGTGTTTTTGCCAATAGATTGGTTCGAGCAGCAGGCACGGCCAGCAGTGGCGGCCGCCGCCGCCTGCACACGTACCGGTCTGGCACGCACAGCTGTAGGTGACGCAGCACTCCCGAGTTATGTGCGCCTCCTCGCAAGAGCTTCAGCGCGTACGCCGCGAGTGTGAATTCCCGGCGCACCCTTAGTTCATTGTTCCCCACCATACCCAGTACAAACAGTGTAGGATACATCAGCGGGTAAAAAGGGTAAACCCCATAAAGTTTGGAATACAAGTGTGTAGTGAATTTATTTTGTACTCGCTCCAGCATGATATTGTATTTTGCTTCATGGGGAGCCCAAATCACCGCACTGTGTTCCAAGTGACTCCTTACCAAAGCGTCATATAGCACCCTGATTGTGGTTATATTTGTAAAACCCTGCGACTGTCTAAGCACGAAACCCAGGTTTCTGTACGCTTTCCTGCAAATCTTAACTACATGATCCCGGAAAGTTAGATCTGAGGCAAGCAGTACCCCTAGATCTCGTACCTGAGACACTCGCTGCATCGGCGCTTCCTCTACTTTGTACTCGTAGGCTAAGGCCGTCTTCGCGCGCGTAAATGTTATAACTGAGCATTTCGCTACATTGAAATAAAGTTTATTTTTATGGCTCCATTGAACCACACTATCCACTAGTTTAAATATAATTGATGTAGATTAACAAGCATAAGGGAACGCCCTCTGTTATTTTACATTTTGTATTCTACGCGATGACGTGCTACACCGGATAATGGTGCTACGTGATGTGCTACGCCATATGCTACGCGTAATTGTGCTACGCCACATGCTACACGATATGCTACGTGTTACTTAGCAATATCAAAGGCCGTGACTGGAAATATTTTAATAAAAGTATTGGAAATGTCAACAATATTGTAAACGAAGGAGGAGGAGGGGGTACGGCCAGCAATAGACACTCTATTGACATCAATTGAATAGAAATTGTACCCTCAACATGCCGTGAACTGAGCGATTGAATGGCGCGTAAATACTAACAAATGTACTGTTATTGATTGCTGCTTTCATCGAGTAATGGCGCCGATTGCTCTCAATTATGTTCGAGTGAACGCATTACTTTGATGGTAGGGGATTATAAGGAAGAGTTACTTTTAGTACTAATCCAGCTGCTACTGTCGGTTGTAAAAAAAGGACTGACATTGATAAAGGGAAACCCGGACTAATCCTACTATCTAACTAATCCATACTAATATTATAAATGCGAAAGTGTGTCTGTCTGTTACCTCTTCACGCTTAAACCGCTGTACCGATTTAGGTGAAATTTTGTATAGAGATAGTTTAAGAACCGGGGAAGGACATAGAATAGTTTTTATCCCGGAAATCACCCCCTAAGGCGGTGAAAAGGGGGGTGGAAGTTGGTATGCAAGTACGATATAAACAAGTTCCACGCGATCGTAGTCGCGGGCAAAAGCTAGTATTATAATTGCGAATGTTTGTAAGGATGTTTGTTACTCTTTCACACAAAAAATATGGGATGGATCTAGATTAAATTTGGCACCCATACAGATTATAGTCTGGAATAGCATATAGGCTACTTTTAATCCAGAAAAAAAATACGGTTCCTGTGGGATCACGGTTACGGTTCACAGCAAAACCACTAAACCAATTGTAATGAAATTTACCAAAGAGATAGTTGGAGATCTAGATAAAAATATAGGCTATTTTTTTAATCTTCGACTTTTTCTATGTTCGTGATAACATAACGTACATTTATTCGAACGAAGTCGGGGTTAAAAGTTATAGAACAAAAGAGTATAGGACGCTTGGGAGCACGAAACAGTCCAACTATTTTTATTATCAACCTCTTCTGGGAGCAAGAAGGAACAAAACACTGTCATTTAAACCGAGCACTAAGCGTATTGCATTTGTTTTTCTTATCTCGAATGCTTTTCTGAAGGTAGCGTGTTCACATTTACTCAAGATGCAATCTAAGAAAATGCTAACATTAGACAGTTAGGTTTTGCTATCTGAAGATCCAGCACGAATAAACATATTACAACTTAGCTTCTGTCCTTGACTTTATCTGCGTCAAAGCTGATTTCTCCATACAAACTTTGGACACCGTAAAAATCCGTTCTTAGCGGAAGACTACTAACTATAAAATAAACTATCTATTATTTACAAATATTGGAACTGTAAACGACCACTAAACATCTCAACTAACATTTAAATACTTAGTGTGTGAGCCCGCGCCGTCTATAATACACTTAAAATTTAAAATAAATAAAATATAATATTTATGAAATAAAATAATTTGACTGCCTAGTGATCGTAAAGCGTGACTGCTGAGCTTGAGGTCTTGGGTTCGATTCCCAGGTCAGGCAAAATGTTATTGGGTTTTGCCATCAAGCATTTCTCAGTAGCAGCCTCGGAATCTGGATTTGTGCCCGGTTGAAGCAATAGGCTCGCCCCCCGGGCGAAAAGTGGATGTACTAATGGGTACACTTCTGCCTAATTCTTCGGGGATTACAGGCGTGATGTTATGTTAAATAATTTGAATTTGACTGTGGATTCATTTTCATTCATTCACATTCATTCACTTTACGCCAACACGACCTATCGTCGGGAACAAAAATAGAACATCAATCAACCGACTAAATTCAAACCAAACCAAAGAAAAATCTCAACTATTTCCCACCCAGCGAAAACTTGTGACCCATTTCACTGTAACGAGTCGAACTAGAAGTCCCCAAGTTTGTTAGCAAGTTCTATCACATAACGGTCGAACTTTTCAAATGGCGTTCCACCAATCAGCGTCTTTCATAAGTGTCGTCCAGCCAATCGCAGGCCAGATTAATAGTTTTATGTCAAACTTGATGTGAAGGTGTAAAGAAAGACATTCAATATAGTAAGGGATAAATATTTTGTGCGACACTAGCTTCTGCCCGCGACTTTGTCCGCGTAAATATCAAAGTCAAGGACAACGTCAAAACATTTATTTCAATTAGACCATTTACAGGCACTTTTGAATTGTCAAGGAGTAGGTTAGTTAGTCCGAGAGTAGAAGCTAGTTGCTCGTTCCAAAACGGAGGTAGGTCTAAGGAAAAAAACGATTAAGAAACTCCACGGCACTCTTTTCAATTAGGTTTTTACAGAATCCTGGTTACATTATTCTTATTTATTCTACATGTGATAACAATATCGGCTATTGGTGATCTAGTCTTGTTTCTCAGTATAAACTCACTCCCCTTTTCACTCCCTAAGGGGTAGAATTTCTTAAAATCCTTTCTTATCGGATGCCTACGTCATACAAAGAACACACCCTCCAAGTTTCAGGTCTTAACAATCAACAGTTTGGGCTGTGCGTTAATCCGTCAGTCATTTAGGATAAAGCATTTTATATGTATAGATAGATTGAAGTGAAATATTTGATCGTTAAAAGTTAAATTATATAGTTTTCGTGCTTAATAGCAATTTTAGGACGCGCTGGCTTTACGAGCCATTTAAAACTGCAATGAATTTATAGATAGGTACTGAGTTAGGTTCATTACGTAGTATAACTAATCTTACTACTATTATAAATGTAAAAGTTTGGATTGATGTTTTATTTAGTAAATCACGCCAGAACGGGTGAACTAATCTGGATGAAATTTGGCACAGATTTTGATACCAGAAAAATGTAAAGTTTCTGTGGGATTAATTAATACTTTTCGGTAAATTTAGAACTTGACGCAGACGAAGTGACGAGCAAAAGCTAATATGATATAATTATATAATTTTTGTACCTAATTGCAAAGAAGAGTTTTTGCCAGCGGCTTCAAAAGTAAAAAGTATATTGCCGTTAAGTAAGTTGAACTTTTATCCCAAGGGAAAACATTACCGGGATTAAAAGAATCCTATGTGTTTGTCCAGGAAATGGTCTATCTATTTGTCAATTTTCATCCAAATCCTCTCAACGGTTCTCCAAAAACTTTCACATTCATAATATTATTGGCATTGTATAGAAATACTGCCGGGGTTGTGGACGTCTTAACAGGATACCGTGGCCCCGGAACGTAAAGGGCAACAGAAGGAACAGGGTGGTTTTTTAGTCAGTAAAAGTCTGACAGTCCCGAGTAATTTGATGATTTTTACCACCTAAAAAAAAAATGATTAGCGAAGTTGAATCCTGACCTTACTTAAGCATATTTTTAATATACAAACAACTGTAAAAATGTAGGTACAGTGCGTTCCAAATATTTGAACGTACACAAACCAATCGTAAAGCGACTCCCACAGCTTCGCATTTTAACAAAAGCCATTCTACCCACCCGTGAGTGTTGTCAAAGAAAATTTAAAGAGATTACGTGAAGAGGCAACGTTTTCTTGTTTGTTTGTGGATACAAAACAAAACGTTTCGCTTTTAGAATTTATATTTTCTTTTGACCGCTCACGCCACTAATATTATAAATGCGAAAGTAACTCTCTAAGTAGCTCTCTTATTTATTTTGTTTGTATGTATGTATTTATTATTATATTTTATTCTCGGAAATTTTCAGAGAAGGGATGAACCGCATGTGACCAGGAGAGTTATGAATATGAACGTGGATGGATGGAGAGCAAGAGGAAGACCAAAGAAAAGATGGATGGATTGTGTGAAGAAGGATATGAATGAAAGAGGAGTCAGTGATTGCATGACGGCTGACAGGACGGAGTGGAAGAGGAAAACGTGTTGCGCCGACCCCAAGTAACTTGGGACAAGGGCAGTAAGATGATGATGATGATTCTCGGAAATTTTCGAAATCTGTGCACCTACTATGTTTTGTTTCTACGTTGTTTGTGCCCAAGGCGTTAAGCCCGCCTTTGTACAGTGTATTTTTTACATGTGCAGTAAAGTTTAAATAAATAAATAAACAGTCAGTCTGTCTGTTACGCTTTCGTGACTGAAATATGAAGGAATCTGCCAGTTGTATTAGGAGCGATTTATAGTCTGGTTTGCTGGCGACTGCACCGTACCATGACCGTGCTAGAAACGCGTCAGACAAACAAATATCATTGTGATATTTGTTTTTCTATTAACTGCCTCGTTGGTCTAGCGGTCGCAAGCGCGACTGCTGTGTATGAGGTCTTGGGTTCGATTCCCAGGTCGGGCAAAGTGTTATTAGGTTTTTCCATCAGGAATTTCTCAGTGGCAGCCTCGGAGTCTGGATTTGTGCCCGGTTGATGGCAATAGGCTCGCCCCCTATTACATGGGACTAAAAACATAACTGGCGAAATGAGGATGTAATGGGTACATCTCTGCCTAACTCTTCGGGGATTACAGGCGTGATGTTCTGTTGTATTTGTCTTTGTACCTACATCCCATAAATTATTTTCCCAGAAATACTTTACTTAGCACACCTCTGCCTCGTTTGTCTAATAGTCGCAAAACGCGAATGCTGAAGTCGAATTGGTCTTAGGTCAATTTCCAGGTCGGCCAAAGTATTATTGGATATTTCCATCAAGAATTTCTCAGTAGCAGCCTCGGAGTCTGGGTTTGTACCCGGTTTAAAGCAAGCGGTCCGCCCCCTATTACACTGAACATAACCGGCAACATTTGGGTGTACTAATGAGTAGGTACACCTCTGCATAACCCTTCGGGGATTACAGGCGTGATGTTATGTTATGTATTCTATCAAAATACGTCAACCTTTCCAAATATTTCTCTCAAACAAGTTGTTTACGTAAGCAGATACCTCAAGACACGGTATATTGCGAATTCCTGTATTTGTTGAGCTCAGCGAACGAGGCTTTCGTTTAGAAATACGTCTTCAGTTTCGGAATCTTCGGAGATTCGTTTTATGAAAACGAAATATTTGCACTTCGGCTATGACTACGGAGTCTAAAATGATCTATTTTATTTTTTCTGAACTTGTCTGTACTGGTTTTATTGTTATTGTAACCTAACATATATAAAAGACACTCAGATTACTTAAAAAAGAAATAAAGAAAAACTATTTATTCACGCGAAAATGACGCACATAACATAAAAAAATTGAATACAAAAACAAAATAAAAACAAGCTGTCAAACTGTTAAATCTTAAAAAATAAAAACAAGTTAATACAATTAAGAAATATGCGCAACTACTGCGCGAAACGGCGCTTCCTCTTGTGATAAGATTTAAAGATGACCCGAATAAAGTTGAGTTTATCCCGAACAGACAGACAAACACAGCGGAAGACTTTATTATATAATCTGTAGTATTAGTGAAGAATAAATGTTTTTTTTAAAAAGCCTATTTCAAGTATAAGACGTTCAATTCCAAACAATAGTTATCTCAAAACTTTAACTTGAACATTTCCTATTATCCTAAAGTATAAAACTTTTTGATATCGCTCGGGGAGCGAAAACGCTTTGAAAAGATTCGGGAGGCTTCGAAATGTCTGGGAACCAGAACGTAAGTCACAAAAGTTGTCAGTAAAGTGGACAGTTTCAGAATTTGTGTCAGTAGTGCTTGCTTGTTCATAATGGAAGCCTCAGGGGAGGTGCAACATAACATCACGCCTGTAATCCCCGAAGGGTTAGGCAGAGGTGTACCCATTCATTAGTACACCCACATTTCGCCAGTTATGTTTTTAGTCCCATGTAATAGGGGGCGAGCCTATTGCCATCAACCGGGCACAAATCCAAACTTCGAGGCTGCTACTGGGAAATTCCTGATGGAAAAACCCAATAACACTTTGCCCGACCTGGGAATCGAACCCAAGACCTCATGCACAGCAGTCGCGCTTGCGACCGCTAGACCAACGAGGCAGTTAAGGGAGGTCCAACTGTGCAACAAATAGTGACTTATTGTCTTTTGTCCCAGTTGATGGAAATAGGCTCGCCCCCTATTACATAGGACTTAAATTTAACTAGCGAAATGTGGGCGTACTAATGGGTACACCTCTGCCTAACCCTTCGGGGATTACAGGCGTGATTTGATAGATTCAGAACGTTAACGATCTTTTTTCAAATGATGATCCAAGTGGGTCGATGACCGCTATTGCCTCGCTAAAATGACATACCCCAATCTACTAGTCTAACAAGCGTTAAAATAAAACGCAGATGTTTCATTTTATGGACCACTGGCTTAAGCCCGCGAAAATTGATATATCACGCGAACCGTACACTTTTCGGGATAGAAAGTAGCTTATGTGCTAGCCAGACTATAATCTATATCTGTACTAAATTCCGTAAATCCGTTTAGCCGTTTTTGTGGAATTGAGTTATAAACATTCATTCATCCAAGCATTTATGATAGAAGTATAATACAGAGCGTTAGTGTAAACACCGTTATCCTTGAAACCAGTAGTTTGGTTACAATAATAGAACGTAAATTCAATGAAAAAAAAAGTACACAAAAGTACATTAAGTAAAAAAAACGTAAATTTTTTTTTAAGTAAAATATCCATTTTTCCTCAAAATTATTTCACCCTATTATACAATGATGTAATTAGTTAAAACTTATGTAGGTAGTTATAACGGACGGCCAGTGCAGCAGGTCAACGCCCTTTGCGGTGATTACGTAACTCGGGCGCACAGTATCCATGATTTTACGCACGGTGTCAGACAGATTTTCTTTTTAATTTTTGAAAGAAAACTTTGTTTATTTATTTTTTAATTCAGATAAACATTATTTATAATAAATCAAGTACCTATGGTTTTAGTGACAATGGTGTTTACAATAACAGTCTGTTTATGATACATAAATAAATAAATGAATAAAATAAGTTCCAAGTCCAACAATAAACATTCGCAGATGATATGATGATATTCAGTCCTAACATTCTCTAATTAATATAATTAATCCTTGAGACGTGTTATTATTAAGAAGGATTACATTAATTCCGCTCACAGCGTTAAGTCTTAAGAGAAACGTCTGCAATATCAAGGTGCTTTTGCTTGATCTGCTTTTTAATTGGGTTTAAACATTTATAAACCTTTATGTGAACGGTTTTTTTTATAGCTGTATTTTTTTGAAGTGAAACATTCTTTAGCGGCGTTGAGCACTTTTTCTGTAATGGGTATAAAATCTTAAACTCGCGTCAGGACACGTGACCTGATCGAAAAAGCGTAAGACGGATGGAGAGTAGACAGCTATCCCCTCTCTACGGCACGGCGAAAATGTATGCCTGGGCCTACTGTTTCGTTTAGGCAGCGCAGGGCGCTTGCGCGAATGTTCGTGTATAACTTTTTAATGTAAAATAATTGTAATAGTTTTAAAGTGTTAAATTTTTAATGTAATATAAATTGTCATGTTTGTGTACGATAGCGCAATAAATGAATATTGTATTCTACCACATAAATGATAGTACTTTTATACTGATAAAGCAATTGGTGCAATATTATTCCCTAACCATTCCAAAATATCAAACATGCTCAACGTTAATAATCAAGTTTTCACTTCTGCCGGCACTCCCGGAGTGCAACCCGTCTTTTTTTTATTGAAACTTGTATTATTAAAGCCCGCCACTTATTGTGTTGCTCGCCCCATATTACATGGGACTAAAAACATAACTGGCGAAATGTGGGTGTACTAATGGGTACACCTCTGCCTAACCCTTCAGGGATTACAGGCGTGATGTTATGTAATGTATGTTGTATTATTAACTTGTTTATGCCTGTGTGACTTCGACCACGTGAATGTCGGTTTTTTGCGGAGTCTTATTTTTTTTTCTCAAAACCCTAATTGTTATTATAAAGTACAAGCTGTTATAATTAAACAAATTAAAAAACACGACTGCAAAAATTGCACATATTTGTACTTTGTTTACTCGTCAGTTTTTTTTATGACGTTTTTTATTTACAGTGTTATATATTTTTTAAATCTACTTGTCAAATTCTAGACGATAAACATAGACACGACGAAATTCATTAAAAAAAATAATTGAGGCTGGTATTAATTTACGTTTTAAAGTGACCACACAAGATTCTTTTTATTTTTAACTAGCCTATGTTACTCGGAACGATGCAAGGATTGTAACGATACCCCATACATCTAAATCGGTTCAGGCGTTTAAAAGTTATGGTGGAATAAAGAATCTCACATACATACATACATACATACATACATACATACATTAACCCTGAACACATAACACTCCTTCTTTTGGGGCAGTCGTGTAAAAAGTAGCATAAGATACTCCTTATAACATCAGTTGACGTCCGTCCGTAGTCAACAATGAACCCTTACAGTTTCCCTTATTGCAATTTCGCCATGTCTGTCCATCTGTTATGTTTTTGGTTCTGATGGTTTAGAAAAACATAGTATGTTCTAAATGGATCGATGTGGGTTATTCCATAGGTCGCACAAAGTGTTCATAATTTATAAATATAAATTCTTAGTTAATACGGAGACTGAAAATTTCCTAAAATGAAGGGGTAAATAAAACCAAACCCCTTCTAATCAGGGGTTTAGTTTTTTAACCCCTGTTTTCCTAATAAAACTAAAGCAAATAATAAACTGAGTTTCTTTCCAATAATCCTGCACAACAGATATACTACAGCTTTCTTTTCTTACTTAAGCTCATAAATGCTTCAGTTACCAATACAACCTCAACCAACTGTTTTTCTCGACTCCCGACTCTTTTATTCACTATTTTTAGCGTCGTAATCTGAGCCAATAAACGTCCCATGAGATTGGACCGCGGCTGCGAAACACCTTATCACCTCAAATGAAAGTCCGTTAGCCTTTTGTGTGGGTAAACTAAAAATTTTACGTCAGATTATAGTTTACTGCCTCGTTGGTCTAGTGGTCGCAAAGCGCGACTGCTAAGTGTGAGGGCTTGGGCCCAATTCCCAGGTTGTGAAAGTGTTATTGGGTTTTTCCATCAGGAATTTCTCAGTAGCAGCTCTGCAGTCTGGATTTGTTCCCTTTTGATTGGCAACAGGGCCCCCTATTACATGGGACTTTAACATAACTGGCAAAATGTGGGTGTACTAATGGGTACACCTCTGCCTAACCCTTCGGGGATACAGGCGTGATGTTGTCCAATTCTAGTTGATTTTTATCAGTTTCTAAGAATTTAGGTTGTGATCGCCCAGTGGTAAGGCGCCTGCCTCTCATGCACAAGGTTGTGGGTAAGTGCAAGTACCAATAAGACTTAAGTTCTTGCTAAGTTTATCTTAAGCATCACAGACATCGGTGAAGAAACAACCAAACACCGTGAGATAACCTACTAGGCTTTTAATTAATATACCTTTTTTTTAGGTGGTAAATATCATCAAATGACTCCTTCCGCCCTGGGTGGGGCAGAAGGGACTGTCAGACTTTTACTGACTAAAAAACCACCCTGTTCCTTCTGTTGCCCTTTACTTTACGTTTCGGGGCCACGGTATCCTGTTAAGACGTCCCGCAGTCCTGGAATGAATATACCTAAGTCTGATATCGCCAATACGCCTTGAGCCACGTCTGCCACGCGATTATCACGTTGTATGGCAGTCATCATCTGCCTAGACTTTTCCCAATTATGTTAGGTCGGCTTCCAGTCTAACCGGATGCAGCTGAATACCAGTATTTTACATGTAGCGACTGCCTATCTGACCTCCACAACCCAGTAGCTGGATTTTCGGGCTTTTGACCACGTTGTATGGCAATGCTGAATATTTATTTTAATGTTAATCATAAACGAAATGTTGACTCACAGCTTATTTAATACATTATTAAGTATCGTTCAAATATTTACGACTTTTCAGTTCCGCTCAGGAAATGTTCAATGATTCAACTTAAATAATTATGTAAGTTAAACTCCGGTTTTCGAAAGCCAATTATTTATTTTATTATACAATTGAGTCAATTATTTTATTTTATTAATCTGAGTTCATTATTATTAATTCGTCTTAAAGTTTGATTAATGTTGTTGTTTTTTTAAGGGGAATATTTCTAGTTCATACTAATAACGTTCAGGTTCTTCATAAAGGTCGCGCAGTACTCATAACCATGCTTGTATGACGAAATGTATGAACGTGGACGAAGCGAAAGGAGTAGGTATGTAACGATCGTAGCAGGTAACATTCGGTAGTTTCGGCCTACCCCCATTGGAAAAAAGGCGTGAGTTTATGTATGTATGTATGTATGTATGCATAAAATAAAATCTTTTAAAATCTATTCATCAAAGTCTCATTGTAGTGACTATCAACGTTAAAATATGACCGCCTTCAAAAACTACAAAATAAAAAATAACTTTAGCTTGAAAGTCGGCGGCTTTGGTTTTGTTTCTTGTTATGTAGGTATTGCCACCGACTTCCAAGCTAAAGTTATTTTTTATTTTGTAGTTTTTGAAGGCGGTCATATTTTTTTGTAAAAAAGCTTTTTATTTTTCACTTTTTAGTGCTTGTGTGTTAATGTTTGAAATCCTTACATAAAGACCTTTCAAACAATACCTCACACGATATATTTAATTTTGGAAAGTGGTAGGAGGGGGGTTGACGTACCACCTCCCCACTTCCTTTAGTCAGTCATCGACTACACGTATAAACAAAGCAATTTTTCTTGTTACGGCGGTTCTGCTGAAAACTTGTCAAAATGGGACTACATAAATAGGTATTTTTGACAGATTTAGTATTTAGCATATAGATGTTCTTAACTATACGAATTGCCCTTTTCAACCGACTTCAAAAAGGAGGAGGTTCTCAATTCGACGCGTATGTTTTTTTTTTTTTTGTTTTTTTTTTTGTGTGTTTGTTCTACGATTACTCCGCCAATTATGAATCGATTTGGATGATTCTTTTTTGTTTGAAAGAGTATAGTTCCGAATAGGTCCCATAGGAATATTGTCATGATCTGATGATGAACTTTGGAGATACGGAACGGAACTCCTTATAAAATCACAGCAGAACCGCCGTAACAAGACAAATTGCTTTGTTTATGCGTGTAGTCGATGACTGACTGAAGGAAGTGGGGAGGGGGTACGTCAACCCCCCTCCTACCACTTTCCAAAATTTAATATATCGTGTGAGGTATTGTTTGAAAGGGCTTTATGTAAGGATTTCAAACATTAACACACAAGCACTAAAAAGTGAAAAATAAAAAGCTTTTTTACAAAAAAATATGACCGCCTTCAAAAACTACAAAATAAAAAAAATTACTTTAGCTTGAAAGTCGGCGGCTTTGGTTTTGTTTCTTGTTATGTAGGTATTGCCACCGACTTCCAAGCTAAAGTTATTTTTTTTATTTTGTAGTTTTTGAAGGCGGTCATATTTTTTTGTAAAAAAGCTTTTTAAGCCGTTTTCTATCCGCGGAATGAAAATTGACCATATTTTTTTAAACACACGAATATTTATTTTTTCACATTTATACTTCGACTAGAATAATTGACACGAGTAGGGCGCCATGCGACACACGTACTGTGCACGCACGACGGCAAACACAAAGTGAACAAGACCTAACTACATACATACGTACACCGCTTGTGTCTCTTTGTATACGAGAAATGGTCACATAAAACGTTCCTTTCTTTCGCCGCGTCGTTAGGTAAAAAAGATATAAAAATAATGTTGTTATTTTTAATACAGACCTTTAAAATAGCCTTTAAATTTCATCAGGATTTAAACTTTATGCCTGTTTTTATAGACAATGTTTTTATAACCACGAGGGAATAAACTTTAAAACCGGTCAAGTGCGATCTGGCCTTGTACACGAAGGGTTCCGTAACAATGTAAAATATTTGACACATACATACATACATAAACTCACGCCTTTTTCCACAGAACGCCAACTGCTATGATTCTTACATACTCCTTTCGCCTCATCTACGTTCATACATCTCTTCATACAAGCACGCCGCTTACGAGTACTCCGCACCTGACCTTTTTGAAGAACCTCACCAATAAGGTCAGTGTAGGTCTTCCTAGAGCGACCACTCCCTGCGTTGCTACTCACCTCTGCCAATAAATACCTTTTGTTAATCGTCTCTCATTCACTCAACATGACCGAATCATCTAAGCATAACCTTTTCTATCTTTGTCACTACATCCCGAAATAACACTAAATAAAATATGCGTCTTTGTGTATTTTTTCACACTCTGTGAAACTTTAGAGTGTGACCCGGATGAGGGCATTAAAGAAATAAATATCGAGTAGTAACGGAAGATTTTATACGAAAATTAGGAGTCTTCATATGACAGCCATAACAGTGCGAGAGAAATGTCAAAAATGACATAAATTCGACATTGCGTTTACAAATCGATCAACATAAAAAAATATCGTTACCGGCCGGCGAGTTTCTTACCAGATGAACTTACCCGTATGAACGTGGATGAGGCGAAAGGAGTATGTAAGGATCGTAGCAGGTGGCGTTCTATGGTTCCTGCCTACCCCCATAGAAAAAGGCGTGAGTTTATGTATGTATTAACACAATACAAAGTTATTAATTACAAATAAAAGTTTGCAGTACTTGTCCATAAGAATTGCAAGTTTGAGTACATGTTTAACCTACCTGTTTTACCGATGGTTGCTGCAGTAAGCCGGCGCACAGCACACGGCAACGTGTATATGTATGTATATGTACCTATATCCATATTACTTTGCACAAATACGAGTAAGTACCACCATTATCTACGAGTCGAATATCAAACACGTCATGGTTGAATTTCGAGTTAATTGTAACTTCGTAAGGCTGCCAACGAGCTCGCATGAAACAAATCTTCAATAATTCTCCTTGTAATGAGAGTTTATTTGCGTGGGTAACGTTCAGCGAGAACCATAATGGAATGAAATAGCAATGAAAAGTTATAAATGCCTGGGTTTATTATATATCTTTGTTTTGATTTATATTTTACTAGCGACCCTCCCCAGCTCCGCACGGTTGCAATGCTGATACTAAATATAATACGGCCTATGTCACTATTCAATGCAAACTAACAAACTATCAAATCTTTCCTCTTTATAATACTAACTAATATTATAAATGCGAAAGTAAGTTTGTTTGTTTGTTTGTTACCATTTACGCCTAAGCCACTGAACCGATCATCCTAAAATTTTGGATATACGTTGCTAGGTGTACAGGGACGAACATAGGATACTTTTAATCCTGAGAAAAAGTACTATTTTCGAGGGGAATCACAATACCGTTGTTATGATCATAGATGGCGCCACCTGTCGTTTCGAATTGAAATGACAGGACATGGGTAATTTTTTCCGCGACTTCGTCTGTGTCCGCGATAACAGAAATTTACGCGGACGAAGTCGCGGGCACAAGCTAGTCTTAAATATATGTCGCAGGGATATGATAAAAACTGGGATTTGGGCAAATCCCTAAGGGATTTGATCAAATCACGGAAGGATGTTAAAATAACAACAAGATTTTATTACATATTTAAGCAAATCCCATTTTAAAAAAAAATTGACAAATCCCATTAAAGAAATCTATTGATTTGAACAAATCCCAAAACTGGTTCAGTGAAATGATAAAAATAACTTTTCTATGGTATTTTGAAGGTTTATTTTGTAAGATGACCTATAATTATAATAATTGCAACATGAAGAGGGGTTCAGTCTTTCCCCCGCCAGGAGGGCTACCTACTTCTGGGTGGTTAAAAAAAATAACCACGAAGGGGATGGATTCCTGCAACATAGGTATATATAAATTACGCTACTCGTTGTTTGTCCGGAATGGACTCCTAAACTGCTTAACCGATTTTAATCAAAGCACACCGTGTGCAGTTCGCTCAAACTTGAAAGATAGAATAGTTATTTTTATTTCAATTATTGGTCTCACTATTTTTTGATTTCAGATCTGAGCCACTAGCCTGAGCAAAGTAATCATATTACTTTGACATCTTTATCCAATGGGATGTACGAAATTGCTTTTTAATTTTTGGTAAATCGTTCATCAGTTGTTTATGTCATGCTTGATAGGAAAGAATTGTTAGTAATAAGTTATTTTATCAAGACCGAGTATTTTTGCGAAGCATTTACAGATTCCTAGCCTTAGGGCTCCACGAAGCCCACTATCGGCTGCCGTAGATAGATACAATTTTCGGTAAAGAAAAACAACTATAACATGGCGTACCCCTCCATATGACTATTTCAATGTGTTTAGTCATATCCATATGAAAGAGTAGAAACTCTTTCATATGGATATGACTAAACGAAGACTACTTACAACTACATAGAAATGTAGTTGTAAGTATTCGTCTTCAGTAGCAGGCCAGCAGATTTATTGGTCAACTAATCGTAATTATCAATACCGCGCAAGACAACGCACGTGTCATTTTCATAGAGTATATGAGCGCAGCACCATACTAATAATAATGGGTAATTAATGACGCCGCTTGTCGAGCAACAAATCGCTGAGTTGTCTTTGTTTCGAGAGCCGTCTCAGTACGCACACATGCGATGTGAGCATAAATACTTACAAACGTTTTGAATTTGCGGAGGGGCGCGCCATATTATAGTAGTTTATCTATATCTCAACAGAAAACATTATTCTCATAGACATTTTGATATAGTTGTTAACACAAATGGCTCGAGGTCTAAATCAATAATATGTACGATATATTTTTGTCATTGTATTGTTATTTATTCAAGGCTTGTTCGCCTAATATAATATTTAATGGATACAGTATATCATTAGGACTTATTTATAGGATCGAAATAATGTTGTTTCGTAAGCAAACAGGCCTAATGATTGAGCTTTGTTCTGCCAATGCTTGTGGCCATTGACAAATTGTTTGAACGCTAGCTTTTACTCTCGACTTAGTTCGCGTAAATTTTCTTACGGATCCCTTATTTTTCTGACAGTAAAATATCTTCTTCTTTATCATGTGAGCCGTAAGGTCTTATGATCCCACACACCCTAGTGTCAGACAATAAACAACAACACAACATAACAACAAAACAACAACATAGACAACAAAATATGACCAGTAAGAGACAAAGATTATATACCTAGTTACCTATTAACAAAATCGGACTAGTAGTTCCTGAGATTGGCGCGTTCAAAACAAGGAAACTCTTCAACTTTAAATCGGCATAGATAGATAAGAACAATTCCAATTTCAGTGGCAGCATGACAGAGGAACTTACTTTGACAGCTATTATATGGGGCATTAATCATGGGACCCCATTCACACTTCGCTCGTTTTATTGCGACGAGTATTAAGGGCGTCTTCTCCGCAAAGTACCGCGCGGATTCAGCGTGGCTGCAGCGACAGCTGCTGTCGCTAGGTTCGAGCATTTTGGGCAATATTAAATATTAAAGGTTAATGGGACGATGCGAGAAATATCGTGCGGTTTGACGTACATTGTGGGACCGCGGCGACCGATCATCGAAGGATATATACCACAACTTGCACAATATTTCTCGCACCTTCTTAATCAGCTTTTAATGCGCTGCCTCCGCGCGGCACTAAACTGCTTGAAGGCGCCCTTATAAACGTTAAAATTTGGATGAGTGGGTGTTTGTTACTCGATCATGCCAGTGTGGCTGTACTGAGTAGTCTGCAATAGTACATAGGGTACTTTTTATCTTCTTATCACGGAAATAAGCATTGTTCCCATTCCCATGGGATAATAGTTACTTATAACAATTTTGACGCGGGCAGAAGCTAGTAGTTTGACGCGATGTGAATACGAGCTTACAAACTTCAAATTCGAGTTCAAACTACGACGTTATAGACAGTTGTTGACTGAGTGCTATGAAATATTGATCACAAAGCGTCGACTGTCTTTGATTGATTGCTTGAGTTGGAGAACCAAAATTATTAACGGGTTAATTGTGTTTGGATATTCCTCGTAAATAAAGAATGTAATATTTTCATTACTGAATTTTTGTTTCTTTGTGGCTCGTGTCCCGACAAACGGGCTATATAACTCAAAAAGATTTTCTCAAATCAGACCAGTCGTTTATGAGATTAGCGCGTTCAAAAAAGCTAAAAATAATTCTTTAGCTTTATAATATTAGTAATAGAAGTTCCTATCCACAAGTCTACGCAGACGAAGTTGAGGGTTGAAGCTAGTGTTTCTTTTGTTTTTGTGGAAATTAGAGCGCAACGTCAACGTTTAAATTTATAAAATGAGCAAAAAAGATTTAAAAAATACAAGCGCAAATTTTTCTTGTGATAAGTAGGCACCTATAAAACTGTAATACCTCTGGAAGAGGCGAGCTAAAATTTTCAACGATAATTAATCTCTTTTCTTCCCTAAAATAAAGCAATTTCAGCTAAAAAGCCTTAACAAGGTAACGTCACGTCTTTTTGATGCTTTCACGTTTCAGCGCAATTCGTAAATTCTGTAATTCTGTTGGTCAGGTGCACTGTACTCGGAACCGGAGTGCTTGTATGACGAGATGTATGAACGTAGATGAGGCGAAAGGAGTATGTAAGGATCGTAGCAGGTGGCGTTCTGCGGTTTCTGCCTACCCCCATGGGAAAAAGACGTGATACACCTCTGCCAAACCCTTCGGGGATTACAGGCGTGATGTTATGTTTTATGGAATTAGTAAATTTCTCAGTAGCAGCCTCGGAGTCTCTAGATGGCAATAGGTTCATCCCCTATTACATGGGACTTAAACATGACTGGTGAAATGTGGGTGGACTATTATATTTCCTAAATAATAATTTTGCTCAATTTCTATTCTCTCAGCATTCTGTTATAATTCGTCTGAATATATCTTTAGTACGCTCCAAGGGGCCACATGGTCTGACGTTATTTGGTATCTCTTTCCCGCATCAGCTTTTATCTATTGATGTCTCTGTCACACAAATATTTTTTATTACTTCGTCTGTAAACTCGGCACGCTCCGTGCCAAAATTTGTGGGTCAACAAACTTCTGTGTATAGGTTCAGTGGAGCAAAGTTCTTATAACACACGTATTATCATATTGAACTGCCTAGTGTACATTTTTCTTCTATTTTAGTTGGATCTAGACTAGGTTTTAGGCCAGATGAGTATAGGATCACTGCTCTTTTCAACCAACTTCAAAAAGGAGGAGGTTCTCAATTCGACGCGTATGTTTTTTTTTTTTTTTGTATATTTATTCTACGATTACTCCGCCAATTATGAATCGATTTGGATGATTCTTTTTTTTTTGAAAGAGTATTGTTGCGAATAGGTCCCATAGGAATATTGTCATGATCTGATGATGAACTTTGGAGATATGGAACGGAACTCCTTAAAAAATCACAGCAGAACCTCCATAACAAGAAAAATTGCTTTGTTTATACGTGTAGTCGATGACTGACTGAAGGAAGTGGAGAGGGGGTACGTCAACCACTTTCCAAAATTATATATATCGTGTGAGGTATTGTTTGAAAGGGCTTTATGTAAGGATTTCAAACATTAACACACAAGCACTAAAAAGTGAAAAATAAAAAGCTTTTTCACAAAAAAAGATCACCGCCTTCAAAAACTACAAAATAAAAATAACTTTAGCTTGGAAGTCGGTGGCAATACCTACATAACAAGAAACAAAACCAAAGCCGCCGACTTCCACGCTAAAGTTAGGTATTTTTATTTTGTAGTTTTTGAAGGCGGTGATCTTTTTTTGTTTTCACTAAACTATTAACAACTACTAACTGTACGGAATACGTGCGTGCGCACGCCTTTGGGGTAATGGGGGTCATGCGCTTTGCAAATTAAAAACAAATTCTTTGGTATTTTTTTTGTAATCATGAGTACAATCATATTTATAAGACAAGTATTATTCATTTAACCATTGTCACTCATGACGCCCTGCAAAAACCTCATTCTCATTAATCTTATTTCAGAAGAAAACATTTATGGTAGACACGTACAAACATTCGTAGAGGTCAATCCAACACAAATATTAGGTAAGAATTAATGTCGTAAGGGTGCGAACGATAGGCCTAGCACGAGTGCGCGGATTAAACGTAACGTAAATTAGATTGATTTGTAAATACCTAGTATTGGTAATACCCGTTCCGCATAATATTTTTATTCGGTTGCGTGAAGTACGACTGTTATTTCTTATTTTATTTTTGTATGAATTAAGTAATAACAATGCTTATTCCACTAGTGTTTTGAAAAGCGTAGTATGAAACGCGTGTGCATTTTATTATGAACCATATCATGTAACCTAATTATAAGACAACCATTGTAACAACAGTTAATTATTATACCTAGTCGTATACGAAAAACAACTCTAAGCGAAAGCACTTACGTTTGCAATCTCATTTTTCTCTCACAGACTATTTTTATAGCCCTATTTTTCTCTAGTAAATGACGTTCAAAGCCTTTTAAAAGTCTAATAGAAATAAATGATTTGACTTGCACTCTGTGCTAGGCCTACGAGCCGTATATCCCCCTTAACTATCCGTACGTGGTTAATCAACGAGTTTCAGCTACGGCTCGTTAGTCCAGCTGTTGGATAGGTTAGCGATTTATTACCTTTACAGAGCTTACCCTTCGCTGAGGTAGCCTTTGAGTTTACCCTTCCACGGGGGTAACGTTGCCGGATAAAGCCGGATATAGTTAGGCTTTTTGATGGCGTGTCCGGCCAAAATTAACGGTGTTCGGCTTGTCCGGCTTTTGTTAGGTTTTTAATTAAAAATGTTGATAAATGTTTATCTAGAATTTAATTTTGGCTGGTGACTTTATTTGAGGTTATACGGGACCGTTGCGGATTAAAAGAAGATGTAGTGACAAAGATAGAAAAGGTTCGGTCATATTGAGAGGATGAGTGAAAGACGATTGACAAAAGGTATTTATATGGCAGAGGTGAGTGGCAACGCCGGGAGTGGTCGCCCTAAGAAGACCTACACTGACCTTATTGGTGATTTCTTTCAGAAAGGTCTGGTGCGGAGTACTCGTATCCGGCGTGCTTTTATGACGAGATGTACTTATGAACGTCTATGAAGCGAAAGGAGTATGTAAGGATCGCAGCAGGTGGCGTTCTGTAGTTTCTGCCTACCCCCATGGGAACAAGGCGTGAGTTTATGTATGTATATGTATGTGTGACTTTATTTGACTAATTAATAATAAAGTGCTTAGACTGATTTTGCATTATATTTTGTTTATATTAGATTAGAATTTAACAAGATTTTTGGTAATAATAAAAATTGCCTAATTTTACATGCGACTTTTTTGTCGTACCTATTAATACTGAGACACAAAATCCTCAATAATGTAGGGTGTCCGGCCTTTTTACCCAAATGTCCCGCCAAACTGACTGGTCTGTCTGGCTATTAGGTTTGACGACTTGGCAATCCTACACGGGGGTGAGGTTTAACTCAAGTCCAATTAGTAAAAGTAATTCGGTTATTTCGATTGCGAATTGTTTTTGATTAAAGACTAATTTAGTTTGCTATCGAACTAAAAGTTTGTATCAAAGGGATTGGAAATTATATTTTAATTTTAATGGATTTCGATCGTTGATTTATGCTTAAAACGATTTGGTTGCCAACGCAGGTATCTATCCTGACAGGGGTGCTGAATTTGCCCGACCTGGGAATTGAACTACGAAACCAACGGTGCAATAAAGGCTGGCATAACATAGAATTACAGGGCTTAACTTTTTTTCGTGGGGAAACACTTGGATGGATAACGAAGGGGATAACGGGGATAACGAAGGGGTATGTCGGACTCTTACCGATTAAAACCCCACGGCTCCTCCTGCTACCATAAGTCGCGACCCCGGTATTCGCAACGCATGATCCGCGCCTCCGACTTGTATTGGACCGCCATTGGCAAGCCCTTTCACCATGTGCGGCCTATCCCATAGAATATTACGAAAATAGTCAAAGATATTCATTGAAACAAACAGTTCCTAAGAAATAACAGTATTTTCCACAAGTTATGGTTAATAGGCATAATTTTAGCGGAACGAAGCAATATTTAATAAAATTCAAATTGAAATTATTTGACGCCTAATTTGCTCACAGAAAAGTAATTCCATTCTATTACTCCCACACAGATTGTTCAGCGGTTATATAACAGAATATTCATTCAAAATACAATTTGGTAACTAAATATTTTACCGACCGAAGTATAGCAAATACGGATAATAATGATGTAAAAATATCCCTTCAGAATCCTGGCGAAATAGGGCGAAATAGGGCGAAACTTGAATTAAAATATTCCTTATTGTTTTGACCTTTTTTGGTCGTAAATCGTAAATGTCATGCTATCGATACCAAGATCGCATTTATTTTGTATCTACTTACATAACATATCATCACGCCTGTTATCCCCGAAGGGTTGGGCAGAGGTACTGCAGTTAGTACACCCACGTGTCGCCAGTTATTTTTAAGTCCCATGTAATAGGAGGCGAGCCTATTGCCATCAACCGGGCGCGAATCTAGAATCCGAGGCTACTAATGAGAAATTCCAGATGGAAAAACACAATAACACTGCCCGAACCGGGGAATCTCTAACTCAGCAGTCGCGCTTCGCGACCACTAGATCAACGGGGCAGTCACTAGACCTTAGTCCTCTTGGTCTTTTATCTCCATTAACAGTACCTGTTCATATTTTAATGTTGAGCGTCGCCGCGTCTGAGGACCCCTGTATCATCTCAATCACAATGACGTCAGCTTTCAAACAAAAACCTCTCTCTACCCTATATATTTTGTTTGTATGTATGTATATATGTATTTATTTTTATATTTTTTTATATTTTAATATCGAAATTTTTCTGTATTTTCTGCACCTACTACGTTTTGTCTCTGCATCACCCTAAGGTAGACTGGTAGAAAATGCCCAAGGCATTAAGTCCGCCTTTGTACAGTGTATTTTTTACATGTGCATAAAGTTTAAATAAATAAATAAAAACTATCGTCCAATCGTTCGTTCGTTCCAATCGTTTCCGAGCTACCATGCCACAAGACACGTCAAACTTACAACACCCCCCTTTTTTGCGTCGAAGGTTAAACATACTCTTACCTGCCCTCCTTCCTCCTACTCTAAGACTACCCACTCTATTACTTTGCAGCTAAAACCACGTATGACGTCGACAACTAAGTTACGCTAAAACACAAGTAACAATATTGCTGCTCACCCACCTACAAAGTGCAAACTAACCCGTTTACTTCAGTTTCCCGAAAGCTTTCGCGGTATTATAAATTGCTACCTAGACCCCGCAGTTAAGGTACGTCCTCGATTACTGCTCTGCTCCTGTGGGTCTTACTTAGCGTGATGATTTAAAGCCTATAACTTTCCGCGTTATATGGGCTATGTAATACAAAAAGATTTTTGAATAAGTAATAAAAAATGCACTGGTTGATCCATCAGGTTAAGTTACGCTTGCCAAACTATGGTGAAAATCTTTAGGTACAAACCGGGACTCCTCCGCACCTCGGAAAGCACGTTAAGCCGTTGGTCCCGACTGTCATACGTCGATCTTTGACAGTCGTTACGGGTCGTCAGAAGCCCGAAAATCTGACAACCAATCTTATCCCTTCCCAGTGGTTGTGAAGGTCAGATAGGCAGTCGCAGCTGCATCCAGTAAGACTGGACACTATAAAGGCTAGGCAGATTGATTGCTACTTGCTAAATGGGCAGTATGCGTAGGCGATGTGATGTGTCTTTTTAAGTTTTTATACCCAGTAAAAGCTTATTTGACACCAATCCAATTTCACATCGTTACCACCGATCAATTAATATTCGACCAACAAAAGCCGAGCCAACAATACCACAGAATGAATATTTTTTGTGAAACTGTTATTGATATCGGGGTAGACCAATTGTCCTACTGCGCGTAAATACTTGGCTTTTGTTATCCTACATATAGGTGATAGGTGCCTATAGTTTATGGGACGCAGCTGAATTGGTACTTAAACAGGCTATAAAATATTGTATCGTGTTTTTGGCATTCGTAGGCCGAATTTGTAGTTGCCGGCTTTATCTGACCTACTGCTACTAACATTTTAACCAGCAACTACATATTAATTGTTTACAAATTAAAACCACCTCGACTGTCTCGTTGGTCTAGTGGTTGCAAAGCGCGACTACTAAGCATGAGGTCTTAGGTTCGATTTTCAGGTCGCTAAGTGTTATTGGATTTTTCCATCAGGAATTTCTCAGTAGCAGCCTCGGAGTCTGGATTTGTGCCCGGTTGATGCCAATAAGCTCGCCGCTTATTACATGGGCTTTAAACATAACTGGCGAAATGTGGGTAGTAATAATAAGTGTACAAATCTTTATAACATAAGTCTCTTACTTATGTTTCGTGATGTTATTTTTTGTTCGCATTTTTTGCCAAATGCCAAATACTCATTGAGTAGGTAATATTTAATGTTGTATAAATAAAACTAGTTTGACTTAAATATATTCCTAGACCTTTTAAATATCTGGGGAGTTGCTCGTTCAAAGGGTTAAAGCGTGTAACATTTGAGTCTGTATCGAAACACTCCCCCTTGGGGGTTGAGTAGGCCTAACACGAGCGCGCTCACGTACTTCGATTCGATTTTCGAATTCGTATAATTTAATTCTAATAAAATATTTAAAGGCACTTTTGAACTGTCAAAGAGTCAGTTAGTCAGAAAGTTGAAGCTAAAATATTTAAAATATAAGTTCATCAGTCATGTTGAATTTACATGTACAATGTGAGTTCAACGTCACAAGTCAAGGTCGTTCAAAGAGGTGTATCGTTAAACTTAATAATAAAACCAATCATTACAAATAAATTAAAGAAAAAAGAAAGAAAAGAAAGAAAAAATGTTTATTGACAGAAAAATTATAAAAAAGGCAATAAAAAAAAACAAAAAGTAAGAAATTGTGTGTCCCACAGTTGCGCCAAACACACAAAGGCCTGGCATTTTATGCTGAACTGGGTGTTCAGCATAAAATGCCAGGCCTTTGTGTGTGACGTAATTACGCATGTAAACCAGAAATTGAAGTGTATGTATGTAATGACAAAATAATTTTTTTTTACTAAAAATCTGCATAGCCTTTTCCCAACTATGTTGGGGTCGGCTCCCGGTCTAACCGGATGCTGCTAAATACCAGTGTTTTACATGGAGCTACTGCCTATCTGACTTCCATAACCCAGTAACTGGGTAATACGATATCCCTTGGTAAGACTGGTTGTCAGACATTTCGGGCTTCTGACGACCAATAACGACTGTCAAAGATCCACGTATGACAGCCAGGACGTGCTTTAAAATAACATCTTTAAACCTAAAAAATAAAATCGTCAAACGAAATAAATATGTATGTATTATTTGCGTAACGGTAATTAGCAATTCAAAAATCAATGAAATTATTTATAAATAAATTTTAAACCAACAACAACATTTCCAGTGGACAGCGATGCGGATGAATTTTTTGATGACATTTAGTTTTAGTTTCTCTTTTTTTAACTCTGGTTGTTTTTTATTTTCATTTTTATTATCAATCTTGTAAGTAATGTTTATATTATTTTAATTCTTATTTAAATGAAAGAACAACAACAGCAACAATTACATACATAACATACATAACATCACGCCTGTAATCCCCGAAGGGTTAGGCAGAGGTGTACCCATTAGTACACCCACATTTCGCCAGTTACGTTTTTAGTCCCATGTAATAGGGGGCGAGAGTATTGCCATCAACCGGGCATAAATCCAGACTCCAAGGCTGCTACTGAGAAATTCTTGATGGAAAAACCCAATAACACTTTGCCCGACCTGGGAATCGAACCCAAGACCTCATGCACAGCAGTCGCGCTTGCGACCACTAGACAACGAGACAGTCTACAATTGTTGTCAATTGTTGTTGTTGCCAACAATTGTTTACACAATTCATTAAAAAATGTTTCTTAATAATGCATTATAAGTGCAACAATTACTTACAGCTGACACAACGTACGCCATCTAATTTTAATTTTCTTTGCGTTTATTAGGCACGTTAGTACTAGGCCCACTGAAAGGCAGGAAATAAATCACTATATTTACAAACGGTAAATAGGGATCTCAAGGTTTATGACCTTACATAAAAACATGTTATTTATGAAATCTTTATATAGACCAACTAGCTTTTACCCGCGACTTCGTCCGCGCAAATATATAATAAAATATAGCCTATGTTACTATGTTACTAGCAGCTTATCTTTCTAATGGTGAAAGATTTTTTAAAATCGGCCCCGTAGTTGAGTTTATCCATTACAAACAAACAAAAAAAAACCTCTTTATAATATTAGTGTAGATAGTGTAGATATAATTAAGCTGAAGAGTTTTAGGTTTGTTTGTTTGTTCGCGTACAATTTGGGTAGGAAACATTAATTATCTGTACTTATTATACTTATAGTATAATAAAACTGAAGAATTTTTCTGTTTGTTTATACTTGCTTAGTGGAACTTTAAACCATCAGTAAAATTTAACACATTATTGTTGTGTATAATAGGAATTAGTACTATATTCATGAGGAATAGTTTAGACTGTTTTATATCACTCCACAGCCCATGGGAGCGCCATTTTGGGGCGGCGGCGGCCATCTTGGACAATACTCCCGACTAATTTAAACAAAAACAAAATCAATTCATCCATTCGGGAGCTACGATGCCACAGACAGACACATACAGAGACACGTCGATTTTCCAACACCCTGTCGTTTTTGCATCGGGAGTTAAAAAACCACGCAGATGAAATCACGGGAAGAACCTAGTGGTTGGATTTAGCGATAAACTGCTATCTAGCTCACCTATTAAGGCTATGAACATCGAAAACAAAGCGCGTATATTCCTTTATATTAAGACATTCAGTTTTATGTGCCTTCTGCTGGGGCTACATTACCGAGCTACGGCGAATATTCGTGTTAACGCGATGAGTACTCGGGCTAAGACGATGTATTATTGGGGCACTGTCGGCAAACTGGCGCGCATCAAAATAATAATAATAATAATAATAATCGTTTATTTATAAAAAGAGGCACAATTACAATTAAATTTATCTTAAAAATTAGAATAGAGCACTGTTCCTTAATTGCCTGAACTAGGTTGAACCTGTGTTTCAGGCTAAAAGACGCATACGTATCTACTTAAAATAAATAAATTAACCATACAATACAAAAGGATTTGTCGCGACAATATTCGCTTGGGTGACACCTACATTACGCCGCACAACAAAGAACAACACAATCCGGAACGATGAATTTAGTAGTAATAAAGTAGATTAGAACATCACGTATGCGTAGGGCTACATCATCTAAATTGCCGACGCCGGACAAAAACCCCGGACATTTGGGTGAAATTGAGTTTTCTTACCGGACATCCGTGAGAAATGTTTTTTTACAATAAAAAATAATTAATCGGGGTTATATATTGATTAGATATTCCGGACGTCCACCGGACACCCTCTTCTTCTTTATCGTCGACAAATCCGGGGAAACGCGGACGGATGGCAGCCCTACGTATGCCCATACACGATGTTTTAGCGCGCCAACGCGACACGAATCTTCGCCCGCTAATGTAGCCTCAGCTTTAACGAAACAGCAGGATTTAAGAACATGATAATAATATTTAATGTTACTTGTACTTATCTCATTTATGTTTGTACCCACATATGTACAATTCAAGTCAAAAATATCAGAGCAGTTGAAAATGTTATGAGCTGTTATGAAACTTTAAACCATTACAAATTATTATAACTTTTCTACCATTATAAATGGCAAAATTTCGACTGCCTCGTAGGTCTAGTGGTCGCAAAACACGACTGCTGAGCATGAGTTCTTGAATTCGATTCCCAGATTTGGCAGTGTCATTGGGTTTTTCCATCAGGAATTTCTCGATAGTAGTCTCGGAGTCTGGATCTGCGCCCGCTTGATGGCAATAGGCTTGCCCCCTATTACATGGGACTTAAACATAACTGGCGAAATGTGGGTGCACTATGGATACACCTCTGCCTAACCCTTTGGGGATTACAGGCGTGATGTTGCCCGTTCCTCAGAAAGCACGTAAAACTGTTAGTCCTATCTGTAATGCGTAGATCTTTGACAGTCGTTACGGGTAGTCAGAAGCCCAAAAGTCTGACAACCAGTCTTACCAAGGTCAGCCTTTTTGTAGCATGTCATAATGTTTTTAGTATTGCAGCAATGTTGTAAATCTGAGCTAATGTTGTTTAGTTAGAGACGCTAAAAAGCTTTTTATGTTAGACAAGAAGTTTTGTAGGTATTACATTACATAAGGCTTAATAAAAGCAGGTTTATGTACTTAGTTTTTATTGTAACTTTATGTAGTTTCTCTGTTTGTTTGTCATAATTTCAGAGCTAAAACTTCTGAAGTGATTTTTATTAAACTGGGCTGAGATGTAGCCTGAACAAGAGTAAAAATAAGTGGAAGTTTGCAAATTAACCGGTACATCCTAATTCTAGAACTATAAAATGAACAATTAAATGAAATACTCAGTAGGATATTCTCAGTAGCAGCCTCGGCGTCTGGATTTGTGCCCGGTTGATGGCAATAGGCGAGCCTAATACATGGGACTAAAAACATAACTACCAAAATGTGGGTGTGTACTAGGTAATGGGAACATCTCTGCCTAACTCTGGATTACAGGCGTGATGTTATGCTGTTGTTAAATAAAATTGAAGTGTCGGTTTGTAATTTCAAAATAACAACATTTTACTGCATTATGTGCATATGAATATTTAAACGGTCCCTTATAACCCAAAAATACAATTTCTATAATATGCGCTTGACGGGATTCTGACGAGATCATACAATTACTAGCCATAGAAAATCACAAATCAAGATCGCTAACTCAACCTATATACCTACTGCTATCCGACTTAGGATTATCATCCACGCAGCATCCAGCAAACATCCAAAACATCCGAAAGACAAGACAGTAATATCTTCCCAATGCGGTAATCGACCGTTCGCCCTTGACCTGGCAAGCAGCCGACACTAGACTCACAGAACACAGAAGGTCGGCTTCATAAGAGTGAAAACAGACGCACTGTCATATACGACCGGTTTCTGTTACGAAAATCAACGCTGGCTGGTTGTTGATTATTTAGTCAATTATTTAAGGTATCTGATCTGCCGAATGTCACTCGTTGTCGTGAAGCGCGTCTATGTGTGTGTGCGTACAAGGTCGTATTCAGGAGTGGGGAGCGTGAACCCCCCAAATCCTCACACCAGAATTGCTAACTCACCGTTTTGTAAATAAGTCATTACAAAAAAAACAACTGTTAATTTCCAATCTGTGGTACGGGGTGTGGAGCTCATTATCAATTTAATTAAAACTCGGTACAGTCAACTTGTTAGAGCTAAAACTGTATAACCGACTAGAGATGGTATGTCATCATTTGCCTAGCCTTTTCCCAACTATGTTGGGGGTCGGCTTCCAGTCTAACCGGATGCAGCTGAATACCAGTATTTTACATGGAGCGACTGCCTATCTGACCTCCACATCCCAGTAACTGGGTAATACGACTAGAGATGGTATGTTACAGGTTCAAATTCAATCGAATAAACGCGAGCATCGATATGCCTGACGCATCTATCGAGAGATATGCGTCCACCCTTAATTCAATTTGTATGTATGTAAAAACACAAATTGACTTATAGGGGGAAAAAATAAACAATTTTAAAAATGTCGGTCTCTCTTTCTGTATATGTAATCTCTGAAACAACTGGATCGATTTTGACGAACACATCAAGCTTATGGTACTTTTTTTTGGGCACTAAAAACCCGTTTTTACCGACGTTCACGCAAACATTCACCGAATTAACAATTTTACAAAATAAAATTGTTGGTAAAATGTCTACCTTCTGCACTATTCTATGTTTGATGTCTAAAAGATGTCTTAACGACCTAAAACGATAATATCCTTTGAGATACTTCGGGACGATAATGTCTCAGTGATTTTTACTATGGATACCGTAAATTGGAATAATGGGTACCAAATGGATTGACAGCGGTACTTAAGTTTCTGTACAAATGATTACCTATAATTATCTTCTATCTATCTATAAAAGCGAAAGGTCACTTACTGTCACCACGAAATATCGTAATCCGCGTGACGTAAACGTGAGGCAGGAAGGTAGATTAAAGTTAGTATAGGTTCCCTAAGAAAGGATTTTCCAAAAATTACGTTCACTAAGAAAGGGGATGAAACGGCAGTCCAAAGTTTGGATGGAGAAATCAACTTTGAGGCTTTTAAAACAAGCTTTTTTAGGGTGATGTTACTAATTTGATCGTTTTCTACTCTCCAAGCACTTTCATTTGATACCCATATCAAGGGTATTGAGAAAAAATATGTAATCCGCCATCTTGGAACGGCGGTCTTATTTAAATTATTACAATACTGAGTACCTATTGGTCATTGTATTGTCATCAGAACTAAAAGGTGTATGCAAAATTTTAGCTTAATCGGATACCAACAAATGGTCGAAAAATGGTTTGCAAATTTTGAAAGGACAACTTACATATAATAAAAGCTTCTAAAAAAATAAAAGGCAACTGAAACTGACTGACTGATAAATCTGCTCTTCCTCTTTCTACTTATTTAAAAATCCAAGACCTAGCACTATAATATAATAATTCCGCAAGCATACCCAGTAACCCTCCATTCCACAAATATAACCCATTTATCCTAGGTTTATGCTTAGTACTCAAATCATTAGGGTACGTTTTAGGTACTAAAATTATTCACGTTTATATTTGCCTTAATCAAAGTTCGCGTACATTTGCATAGCAAACTGACGCAAATATCGTGCTAACCGATTTAATGCATAAATTACAAACGGTTAATTACTTTTTATACCTAGTTTATTACGTTTAATGATACTGCAATACGGAAACTTGGATTTATTAAAATACTTTTTTCACATCTTGACAACCAGTCTTATCAAGAGGTATCGTATTAACAAGTAGCTGGGTTGTGGAGGTCAGATAGGCAGTCGCTTCATGTAAAATACTGGTGTTCAGCTGCATCCGTTTAGACTGGAAGGCGACCCCAACATACGAGTGGTTTGGAAAAGGCCAGGCAGATAATGATGTGCGCTTCATTTTTAATGTCTATGTTTCTTATTATTGCTTTGTTTTTGTGTTATAAACAAATTGTATAATAATTGATGGATACTAGCGTATAGAACCGGTGCTGTGATCTAGATAATATTAGCATCTCAAGCTTACTTATGACTATTATAAATGCAAAAATTCAGATGGATGCGTGTTTGTTACTCAATCACGCTAGAACGGCTGAATAGATCTGGCTAAATTTGTCGCAGAGATAGATTGTATTATAGAATAGTATATAGTCTACGTTTTATCCCGTAAAAACGTTTGCGTGGGATAATATATCACCTTTAACGCGGACGAAGTAACAGGCGGAAGCTAGTACAGTCAAAACACACAACATCACGCCTGTAATCCCCGAAGGGTTAGGCAGAGGTGTACCCCATTAATACACCCACATTTCGCCAGTTATGTTTTTAGTCCCATGTAATAGGGGGCGAGCCTATTGCCATCAACCGGGCACAAATCCAGACTCCGAGGCTGCTACTGAGAAATTCTTGATGGAAAACTCCAATAACACTTTGCCCAGCCTGGGAATCGAACCCTAGACCTCATGCACAGCAGTCGCGCTTGCGACCACTAGACCAAGGAGGCAGTCCAGTACAGTCATAAAGGATGGTTATTATGAATCTAAACACCACGAATCAAGCACGAACAGATTTGTCAGCGGCGTCTTAATGCATGAGAATTGATCGTAACAGAGATTAATATTCACGAGGTATCCATACCCAAGTTAACTCTAGCGGGTAATAACCCCTTGCTATGTAATTTCCTTTGAGTATTTGCTTGGGATTAACAGTAGGTTTTATTTTATCCCTTTAATTTCTCTCGGGTATCATTATAATTAACATATCCTTAAGGAAATCCCAAACGGGAAATACTTTTATGGATGCAACTTTTTTTTGATATACCTAGCTAATATAATCGCGTATGAAATTTTTACACATAACATCACGCCTGTAATCCCCGAAGGGTTAGGCAGAGGTGTACCCATTAGTACACCCAAATTTTTTTGGCATGAAAATTAGATGTTGGCTGATTCTCGGACCTACCCGATATGCATACAACATAAACATAACATACATAACCATAACATCACGCCTGTTATCCCCGAAGGGTTAGGCAGAGGTGTACCCATTAGTACACTCACATTTCGCCAGTTATGTAAAAAAATCGGTCCCGCCGTTTTGAAGAACTTTGATAAAAAACACTGCGACACGAGAATTTTATTTATTAGAAGAAGATTAAAATTAAACAAAAATTCCACAACTTAGTCTGCGTCCGCGATAACCAACATTTATAGACACAGTCGCGGGAAAAAGCTAGTGTACCTATAATTACACCGGTGCCCTTGAAACCGGTTTACACCTACGCTCCTTTACGGCAGAATAGATATCCTTACAACATAATTTATTACCTATCCCATACGTGGTGGTTATAAATGGTTGCAGAAGAATTGAATTTTTACTTACACATGTGTATGTATATACATAACATCACGCCTGTAATCACCGAAGGGTTAGGCAGAGGTGTACTCATTAGTACACCCACATTTCGCCAGTCTTTAAGCCCCATGTGATAAGGGGGCGAGCCTATTGCCATCAACCAGGCCCAAATGCCGCGTCACCGACAGCTGACGTGACGTTAACTGAGAGTTATAAAAAAAAAAACTTTTCTTTTTAATTTAAGTTTAATTCTGTTTCATTTCAATGCTCGTTCATGGTACGTCTATGGCTAAATTAACCATTGATTTTTATTGTGTAAACAGGTATGTTAAGCAGATTAGTGAAAGACAAAATTAAATACCTATTACACAAAAAAGAAAAAAATATATATTAAAGAAAAGTCTTTTATAAAAGCATAAAGAAAAAAATTGGCACAAAGTAAATAATGCCTTCTGAATAAAATATTAAAGTTTAAAGAAGGTACTCAACAAGAATTCTAGCAAAAAACTTTACAAAGTTATTTTTAGAAAGAAACCTTTAGGAATTCTTTCAGTGAATTCTTGTAGGTTGTAACTTCAAATCCCTTGAGAGTTTTTGCCTTATTATTAAAAACTTCTACATGTTAGGTCGGGAGGGCACTTGGCAGGCCTTCGGAACATGTTGTACTTTCTATGAGCAAAAGGGTCAAGTCAGACGGAGCAGCAATATGTATGGTCAAACTTTTTTTAACCGTCGGTACCTTTTTCATGTGTGTTTCCCGATTACTCGAAGACATCTGAACCGTTTTGGAAAATTCTTGTTTTGTTAGAAAGAGTATACTTTCCAATTGGTCGGTCGATCGGTTGGTTGGTCGGTCAGTTGGTTGGTTGGTTGGTGGCCTTAGCGCGAGTGTAAGATGTGTATGTGTTCTCAAAGAAATATTGTCATGATCCGATCATGAACTTCGGAGATATGGAACGGAACTCCTCATAGGATCGCAGCAGAATTGTCATAACAAATAAAATTGCTTTGTTTATACGTGTAGTCGATGACTGACTGAAGGAAGAGGGGGAGGGGTTACGTTGACCCCCTCCATAACTCTTTCCAAATTTAAATATATCGAGTCACGTATTGTTTGAAAGGGCTTTTTGTAAGGATTTCAAATATTAACGACAAGCACTAAATAGTGAAAAATAAAAATCTTTTTGCAAAAAGACAACCGCCTTCAAACACTACAAAATAAAAAATAATAGGCGACATAAAGAAATACATAAGAGAGAAGGCCTGGAGGTGGCATAACGCCTTTCCCTTACGTGACGATATCTGCCAGCGAACTCCTACAGCCTGTAAATAACTTCCTTACGAAAAGCGAACAGAGTTTACCTCTTGATAATATTAGTAAAGATAGGATTACATGCATCTTCTCTCAGATTAATTACCTAACCAAACAGTAAGAAAGTCTAATTTATTACTTAACTCCAACATCGGAACTTCAATAGAAAAGTTTAATGAACTCACAACTTGTTCCGTGTTCTGGAATTAGTTACTTATAAGTTCGTTTCAGAAACGTTATTTATTTTTATGTTGTGTTAATATACTTAGTAAAAAAGGAAATCACTGTGTAAGTACTTAGTTACCTACTTTTATAGTCGCACGCGAATGCCTGAGTACTTGTTACAGCGGTAAATCCTAAAGCTTGACATAAGCGTTATTTGTTTGGTTTTTGTAACAAAACATAACGTCACGCCTGTAATCGCCGAAGGGTTAGTATTAGTGCACCCAGATTTCGCCAGTTATGTTTCAGTCCCATGTCAAAGGTTTTTGTTGTGTTTTGATCCACGTGAATGTCGGTTATATCGCGAAAGCAGACTAAGTCGCGGGGTGAAAAATTACCTATGTCCTTTCTTGGGGTTCAAACTTACTCTTTACCAAATTTCATCAAGTTCGGTTCAGTGGTTTAGTTGAGAAAGCGTTACAGACTGATAGTTACTTCTGAATTTATAATATTAGTATGGATTATTCTTTTATCACCTTAAAAGAAAACGACCTACTTCCACTCCTTCCATCTTCCACCAATACGTGCTTTATCCCTCAAGTTTACTTAGACGTTAAAATGAATCTAAAGACTCAAATTATCCCACAACCTATGTGTTAAGCAAGACATTTATACTCGTACATACGTGTACAACTATTTCCGTTTAGCCAGTTTAGCACACAAAAATATTGATCTTGCTTAACACAATACATCATTGGATAAGGTTTATCCCGTTTTTGTGGATATGGATAATGGATAAACAGATTTTCGGGCTTCTGACGACCCGTAACGATTGACAAAGATGCATGCATGACAGCCGGGAACAACGGCAAAAAACGCCAAATAAAACTCACATACTGGCCTATTTTCAACCGACTTTAAAAAAGAGGAGGTTCTCAATTAGGCGCGTATGTTTTGTTTTTTTTTGTAATGAATGTTCCATTTAAAAAACGAATCTTTATAAAATAATACAGGCTGGTTATATTTATAAAACCGGAATGTAAAAACTTGAAACTAATTTCTACTGTAATAAACGGCCTGGAATTGCAATCGAGGACGAGCGAATCTTCTTTTTTCAATTTCCATTTAAGGGAACATAAAAAGAAATAAAACAGCCTGTCGTCGAATGAAGCAGGGAAATGGGGAAGTTATATTGGTAGCAATTGTAGTCTTGTGTTACAGACTATAGCAATGAGTGGAGTAGCAAGTCGTTTAACTTTTTCTTGTGAATAATTTGAAAATTTACATCGTATTATTTTTAGTGTTTCGTACCCAATGGGTCGAACGGGACCCTATGTCTAAGACTCTGCTGTCCATCCGTCTGTATGCTTGTCCGTTTGTCCCAAGGCTGTATCTCATGAACTGTGATAGTTTAACAATTTAAATTTTTACAGATGATGTATTTCTGTTGCCGCTATACCAGCAAATATATTCGACGTGCCTGTTGGTCTAGTGGTTAGCGGCCCTGACTGCTAAGCCGGAGGTCGTGGGTTCGATTCCCACCCAGGACGAACTTAGTGTGATGAGCATGATTGTTAGTTCTGTCTGGGTGTGATTTATCTATAATATGTATGTATTTATAAATTATATAAGTATGTATTTCAGTTGTCTGGTTACTATAACACAAGCTCTGCTTAGCTTGGGATCAGATAGCCGTGTGTGAGTTGTCCCAAGATATTTATTTATTATTTAAATAATAAAATAAATAAAAGTTAAAAGGAGGTCTACAAAAGACCTGTTTTTTTACGTTCTTGCCTCGATACTATATAATGTTATATCTACGATGGTACAGGACCCTTTGTGTACGAGTCCGACTCGCACTTGACCGGTTTTTTACTTCAGTTTATATTACGAAACTACATTATTTATAGGGTCGTTTTCCATTTGTTTGAAAATATATTTGTGTAATAATCAGGATAAGTTCTGCCTAAAGGGGTATAAACTCTGCGACGCCAAATATTACATTACTTTTAGCAAGCATTATTAGCAAAAAACAGTTCAATGTAAATTTTAATCTTTTGTTTATCCAAAATCAACAAATTCCGACGTGGGTTGGTTCATTTTAGCTGAAATAAAACCCAATTTAAAGCCGATGACCGTGAGACCTTTACCCTTTGCCGAGATTCATTACTCTCACCCACGCGCTATTATTTGAGCCTAAATGAATAAATTGCTGTTTTTTTTCTGAATATTCATAAAATTAAATAACAGGTCATTTGTGAGTCTGTCTTGCACGTAGCGGGTTCTGTACCGCCGTACAATCTTTCTAATATTATAAATGTGAAAGTTTGTGACGATGTTTAACCCGATGACTGCGGGCGAACATTCGCTGCGCCAAACGCCAGTGCGGCTAGCTACTAATGTTCGTGTGTTCGCCATAGAAAAACACATACGGTGTGTGTGCACTCGCGTTTCTTAGTCGAAACACAATGTGTGTTTTCCCGCAGTCAATGAGTTAAATGTTTGGTTGGATGAAAATTGGCATATACATAGATAGACCATTTCCTGGATTAACCCGACGACTGTCACTATGCGCTTTTGTATCTGTGCGGTACGCGCGACATTCCGAGAGATCACACCACGGGTAACACAAAGGATACTTTTTATCCCGGTTATATGTTCGCTTGAGATAATAGTTAGTTCAACTTAGTTTACGGAAAGTTACTTTTTACGCGGGCGAAGCCTTAGGCAGAAGCTAGTATTAAAACAAAGCAAAAAACACCTTAAATACAGCTTTCTTGTGTATTTACCCTGGTTCATTTTAAATTCTATTTTATTTTTATTATTTCTTGGTATAGCGACTAATAAACACTGAGAAAATGTCAATTGTCTACTAATTATGGTTCATGAAATATAGCCTGCAGACTGACAGACGAACGGATAGCGGTGGCTTAGCAATAAGGGCCCTGTTTGCACCATTCAGTTACGGTACCCTACAAAGGAAATACAAGCTGGCGCGTCCATAAAGTTTCAACAACATCATACATTCACGTTCACGGCAACTTCAGATGTTACCGTTGAAAAATTACATTCCAAATTGTGAATTTCGTACCTTTTTCCCTCTAGAGAATATCTTCAGCGGTGTACCCAATAAATGAGTGAAATAAGTTTGTCGGGTGTTTTGTTTTTCTGATGCCGTGATAAGAATACGAGGTGTGATTTGATTAGTCAAACTTATTAGACTGAGATCAACAAGCTACTATAATTAAAAATTAAAAAACACGACTGCAAAAATTGCACATATTATATTTATACTTTGTTTACTCGACAGTTTTTTTACGACGTTTTCTATTTACAGTGTTATGTATATATTTTTAAATCTACTTGTCAAATTCTAGACGATAAACATAGACTCGACCAGATGCATTAAAACAAAAATTGAGGCTGGTATTAATTTACTTTTTTAAGTGACCGGTTTCTTTTTATTTCTTACTAGCCTATGTTACTCGGAACGATGCAAGGATTGTAATGATACCCCATACATCTAAATCGGTTCACGCGTTTGAAAGTTATGGTGGAATAAAGAAACTCACATACATACATACATACATACATTAACCCTGAACACATAATACTCCTTTTCTTGGGGCAGTCGTGTCTTTTTAGGAATAAATTAATACTTGCATACTAATATTAAATACGAAAGTAACTCTGTCTGTCTGCTACGCTTTCACTTAGCATAGATATGGAAAAGCAATAAAGATATTGAGTATTGAGTTTGATTTTGTTGTAATTTTGTACGAATTTGAACTCTAAGAAAAGTCATAGAACACACACTTTTTTTTCACGTCCTTTTTTACGTCCGCGCCGATAATTCAAGTACAAAGTCGCGTGCAATATGTATGCTAGTATGTAAGCTAATATGTGGAAGGACTCAGGAACCACATTAAAAAAAGTAAGTAAGTAATAGCTTCTGTCTGTGTGTTTGTGTTTTTTTTTACCTGCGTCAGGTTCGGTTACTGCTCGACTCCTGTAGGCAGAAGGTCCCATCTGCCAATACAAATGGCACTGTCGACGTCACATCCTTGGACATATAACTAAACTAATTGTCCAAACAACACAACAAAACAACACAAAAAATGTCGTTAAACTACAAAGTTTATAACGTAAGCAAACAGTCACAAACTTGGACTAAAGTGACAATTCGTTTTGTAATGAAAAGTCTATATAATATAAATATTATGAGCGCGGCACTGTCACCAATTCGTTAAAAGAAAAACACACGTAAACATAGTCGACAAACTACCACGATGATTCATGGAAGACTATGTCAATTAGGTTGAATCGGCGATGCGTTACTCAGCCGTCAAAATAATTGAACGATATGCGGGTAGATTTGAAATAATATCTAAAATACGCAGGGTATTTTAGATATTATTTCAATCTACCCGTCAATCAGTATTAGTGTGTTCGTTGATACTGAATGATATTTAAATATACTTTAAGTTAACATAACTTAATTTACTCTAAATAAATAAAATCGAAAGGTCATTTCACTCACTCATCACTAAATATCGAAAACCGCTTCACATACAAAGATAAAATTTGGCAGGGAGGTAGTTTATATTTAGTAGACGTCCGCTCAGAATAAATTGACCAAAATTTGCCCGCTAGGGGGATGAAACAGGCGTCTAATTTTACATTAACTTTAAAGCGGACGAAGTCGCGGGCAAAAGCTAGTATCTTTATATATGGTTTATTGTAAGTAAATAATCTGCTTAGCACGGCTCAGTTAATTAAATAATTGGTATGAAGTCACCTTTATGAGGTTACGACCTTGATGTCAACAAGCGATTTTATTATTGTCTGCGATACTCAATTAATTATAACATTAGACATATCTAAATCGAAAGCGAAAGGTCACTTCACTCACTCATCACGGAATATCGAAAACCGCTTGACGTATAAAGATGAAATTTGGCAGGGAGGTAGTTTATAAGGATGTTATGTAATGTGTTCTATTAGGTTTGACGCAGCGGAAAAACAATTGTTTGTTAATGTAATACATCACGCTTGTAAACCTCGAAGGGTTAGGCAGAGGTGTACCCATTAGCACACCCACATTTTGCCAGTTATGTTTAAGTCCCATGTAATAGGGGGCTATTGCTACTGACATCAACCGGGCACAAATCCAGGCTCCAAGGTTGCTACTGAAAAGTTCTTGATAGAAAAACGCAATAACACATTGCCCGACCTGAGAATCGAACACAAGACCTCATGCTCGACAGTCGCCGTTAATATGTTAATCTAAAAAAAGAATCATCGAAATATATTCATAATTGGCGGAGTAATCGGGTAACATACATACAAAAAAAAAAAGACGGGTTGCACTCCGGGAGTGCCGGCAGAAGTGAAAACTTGATTATTAACGTTGAGCATGTTTGATATTTTGGAATGTTTATGGAATAATTTTGAAACCTGGACTTATACCTGCCTATTACTGTCCCACTCAAACCATGTCAGAGGCTCTTGATTCGGTGTTTTAAACTCTGACACTAGGGTGTGTGGGCTCGTAAGACCTTACTGCCTACACGATAAATTAGAAGAAAGAAAATTAATATGTGAAAAAAGACGGGTTGCACTCCGGGAGTGCCGGCAGAAGTGAAAACTTGATTATTAACGTTGAGCATGTTTGATATTTTGGAATGGTTAGGCAATAATTTTACACCAATTGCTTTATCAGTATAAAAGTACTATCATTTATGTGGTACAATACAATATTCATTTATTGCGCTATCGTACACAAACATGACAATTTATATTACATTAAAAATTTAATAAAACTATTACAATTATTTTACATTAAAAAGTTATACACGAACATTCGCGCAAGCGCCCTGCGCTGCCTAAACGAAACAGTAGGCCCAGGCATACATTTTCGCCGCGCCGTAGAGAGGGGATAGCTGTCTACTCTCCATCCGTCTTACGCTTTTTCGATCAGGTCACGTGTCCTGACGCGAGTTTAAGATTTTATACCCATTACAGAAAAAGTGCTCAACGCCGCTAAAGAAGTTTTCACTTCAAAAACATAGGCGCCGAATTGAGAACCTCCTTCTTTTTGAAGTCGGCTAAAAATAATCAGTAATATCTTAATAATAAAAATACCGTGTCATTTAAAAACGATACTTTCGTGCCGTGTAAACGCGTTGTTTGTAGTCTACGAGTATATTACATTATAATAATAACACACGTAAAAGAAACGCAATACTGTAAGAACGTTTTGCACAAATGTAGGCACGCAAACACATCATTACTGCAACGTCAGGTTAGAGAAACACAACGGTGTGGATTTACTTATTACAGACTTTGAAATGTAAGTACGATACCTACGCGCCACAAAAGATGAGACTTGACACACCACGCAAACTTTATTATTTCGTAATAAATATTCATAATATTGTCAAGAATTTTAATCTAAATGTCATCGAACAATTCCTGAATGGATAAACAAATTATAATATAATAATAAATTTATTTAAGGTACATAAAGGGGCTTATAAAGAATGCATTTTCAATTACATGATGTAGTCACAATGACTTGTTGGGTGAATCATCTTTCTCCTAGCTAGATTACTGAGTAATCTGTATTTAGGAGAAATTATGGATAACTATTTCGTACATCTATTACCTGCGCTAGCTTCTTACTACTGACGCTTGTCAAGTCTCATCTTTCGTGGCGCGTATTATAAATAGGTGTGTAATGAACTATCTACAATTTACATGAAAATGTCCTGATGGCCCAATGGTAAAGGCGCTTGCCTGTCAAGTATGAGGTTGTTGATTCGATACAACAATATGACATTTTGCAAGTACCATTGTAACTTTTTGAATTTATATTTTTTATAATACTTTCTAAGTTTATCTTAGACTTAGACTGAATATAAGTCTGAAATCGCCAATCCGCCTTGAGCAAGCGTGGTGATCAATGCTCGTGCCTTCTCTGTATGAGAAGAGGCCTTTGCCCTACAGTGGGGTACTAATAGGCTGGTATTTCGCGAGCAGAAGCTGGTAAATTTACAATTTCAAATAAAATGGAAAATACCTATATGAAATTTAATTATTTAGGAACTTGAATAATTAAATCGTGAATCATTAAAGCTACCAATTCCGCGGGGTTTGTTGAATAACCTTATTATTCATGGCACAACACCGAATTACTTGCTCATGATATTACAACAATTAATTACGTAGGTACACCCTACATACTGCGCCCTAATTGGCAAATGATTGGATCGTTACGAACATAAATTACGCACAATTTGCCGAAAATTTGCCTTTACAAATTTTGAAATTGCTCGTCATACATTATTTTCAGATCGTGAGAGACTACCACCCACGCATATTGAGGCTATTGAGGCTCCAAATCGTGGAACCCTTTTTTGCCCCAATTAAATATAAACTAGCTACTGCCTCCGACTTCGCAAGCATGATTTTTTTAACCGCATTCAGTTACGTCTTTGGTGACTATTCCTCATGAATCTAGCCATCATAAAAAATAACATATTTTTCCAATCAAACTGATAGTTTCAGAGATTAGAGCGTTAAACAAACAAAATAAACTCTTCAGTTATATTATATTAATATTGGCAATAGGCTCGCCCCCTATTACATGGGACTTAAACATAACTGGCTAAATGTGGGTGTACTGACGGGTAGATCTCTGCCTAACCCTTCGGGGATTGCAGGCGTAATGTTATGTTATGTTAATATTAGAATGAATGTACCTATGACCTATTGCAAAATATGAAACAACTTATGCCTAAAGGGCTTTAGCATAAACGCACTTTACATTCGATCTCGTAGAACTAAATCCAATAAATATCCATTAATGGCTGGTATCAATTGATAGAATTTATTGATATCAATTGACATAATTGATTGATATCATTATTCTTCATTCACCATATTACTCAGAAAAGTCTGCCACCGACATTGAAGGTCACAACAGACTTGTTATGATCACAAGCCCTTGGCACACGGATTACTGATAACAATATCATAAAGGCAGAGGCACAAAGCTCCTTATCCTCATAACATGATCCCTTAACCCATGGGTTCCCAACCAGAGGGGCGCGCCCCACTTGGCGGGGGAACAGTGACCCATAGGTAGCCAAATATTTAACATATTAGAAATTGCTTTGATGTTATCAACACTATGGTGTCACGATGTACGTCAGCTTCTTGTAGAATAACCCTAAAAGGCAATGGGATCACAAAGCATTTAGAAAAAAATTGAGGAAGACAGGTGTAGTAAAAGGTTGGCAGCCCCTGCCTTAACCCATTGAACGCAAGGGGTCACAAAGGACGGGTAACGAGAGACTCGCTATTGTGTCCGTTTCATGGCGATCGAAATGATAACCGGTTTGTATGATATTGTTGTTAGAATGACCTACTCTTTAGATCCAGTTGACCTAAGCTCGGTCCTGATAGAAAAATAATTGGGCAATCAGCAGTAAACGATAGTTATACTTCTGTATATAACATAACGTAACATCACGCCTGTAATCCCTGAAGGGTTAGGCAGAGGTGTACCCATTAGTACACCCACATCTCGCCATTTATGTTTTTAGTCCCATGTAATAGGGGGCGAGCCTATTGCCATCAACCGGGGTCAAATCCAGACTCCAAGGCTGCTACTGATAAATTCCTCATGAAAAACTCAATAACACATTGCCCGACCTGAGAATCAAACCTTGCATTTATTTATTTGTGTAGTTTGAAAAAATAGCACAAAAATAAAAATGTAAAACATAGTAGTCCACATGTCCAGGAGTATCGCTTTCTAAATCAAACCCTTGATCCAACTGCCCAACGAGAGCATTCCCAGTTGAGGCTCTTGGCTATTATACCATTGTCTGTCACAACTATCGGCACAATGACTGCTGTACTTAAAACACGCAAGTTGACAACGTCGCGAGTCAAATCAAAATTTAGTATTTTTATAATAAAAAATACAATTATGTTAAGTTGGTATACTCTTTTACAATTACACTTTAATAAGTTATATTACCATCAATTCTGAGGTGAAAATCGGCTTAATAATAATATAATCAGTTGTCACCCTGTATGACTAAAATATTACGTCATAAAGGGTTCCTCTGCCTAACCCTTCGGGGATTACAGGCGTGATGTTATGTTCTTACGTCAAAAATACCAAAAAAACTATTTAAAAAAAAAAACCTATACCTATACCCCTAGCTTTTTGCATTAACTTATTACAAAGCAAACCATTTTCTAATCTTTTAACACGACCGATTGACATACATTTGGCATGACTTGACGATTAAAAGTTAACAGTTAATAGGTCTGCTGTGAAAGTCTAATCATTTATTTAAATTAGACTAATAAAAAGCAAAATGGAATGTCATTTTCCAAGGTGCCTTTTATAGGTCTAATTTGCAAGAAGAAGAATTTAATCTAATGACCAATTAACCCCAATTACAAAAGGCAGTATCGTATGGAGAAGAATGGGCGTGAAACTCCACATACAAAGCAAAAAGTCCCGAAATTATAAATTTCTAGGCCAAGTTTTTCTCAATTAGGTATGAAGTTTCTCACAGAAAACTCAAATAGTTCGGACCGAAAACGAATTTCAAGAAGCAGCAAATTTTAACACTTTTAAATTTTCTCGACTGCAACACATTTTCAAAAGATAAAACTAATTTCAAAATATATTTTTAAAACAAGCTTTCATTTTAAACTATTACAATATTGAGTATTGGACATTGTATTGTCATCAGAACTAAAGGTGTTTGCAAAATTTCAGCTCAATCGGATACCAACGAATGGACGAAAGATGGTTTGCAAATTTTGAAAGGACAATTTACTTACATACATACATACATATTTACATACGTGCAAGCTAAATAAAAGCTTGGAAATACACTCATGAGATATTGACCCCTATTTACTAAAACAAAAGCATGAATGGACAACTCACTCTTCTATATACAAAGCATTACCAACGCTTACGCGAGAAGCCTTAAAAACGCAGCATAAACATAACATAACATCACGCCTGTAATCCCCGAAGGATTAGGCAGAGGTGTACCCATTAGTACACCCACATTTCGCCAGTTATGTTTTTAGTCCCATGTAATAGGGGGCGAGCCTATTGCCATCAACCGGGCACAAATCCAGACTCCAAGGCTGCTACTGAGAAATTCCTGAAAAACGCAGCAATGTAAACAAAAGATGTGAAAGACTCTCTGCACTCACTGAATAATAATAACTTGGGACAACTCACACACGGCTATCTGAACTTAAAATAGTCTTTACTTTGTTTTTATTATTTTTATTATTCCATGTAGGTATTTTACAATCCTGGTTACCGTGTCTACTACCTATGTAATTCTACTTATGTCATACTTTTTACTTTTAACTTGCCTTTTTAATGTTATCTACGACCAAACTATTATAGCTGTAAGTTTCCCTAAAATTATTAAAATAAAATGAATAAATAAGATACCCGAAAATATACTTCACTTGAAACGTCTTATCCATACTAAAGATTTATCTGAGAAAGTAACTCTGTCTATTTGCCCGTCTGTTTCGCTTTCACGACTAAACCACGAAACCACTTAACCGAACCCCAAAAAATGACATAGGCTATTTTTTATTACTCGCCTTAGGCTACGTCCGCTATAAAGGACATTAATAAAATATATATTAGATTATACAAATATTATTGTATAATTTGTAACTTTTATGTAATATTACAAAAAATATACTTACACATTATCGTCAATCTGTACTGCTCACGACACATGCAGACAAAACACAGTAATCCAGAGAAAATATAACGTTATCTCACGCTACGAAAACCTTTACTTAACACCAAACTCACGTACACATCACACTACTATCTCACCAAAACACTCTACTAACACACTCACTGTCTTACAGAACACACTTAAAAATATCACTGTCAGCAATTTTCATAGAGAAAATTAGATTTGCAAAATATTAAAGGGTGGCGTAGACCTTGCGTAGACCCGCCCGCCCGCTACGAGCACCGCTACGGACTGACGTAGCTCGTAGCAAGTTGGAGGGAAATAGATTTGCGCACGAAACGGCGACCGACGCGATTTGATACTTTGCGGGTTTTTGAAAAGGCTGTGAAAAATTTGGTGAAGTTTGGTTTTTTTTACAGGCTTTTATTTAGCTTGCACTATTCGTATGTATATAAGTTGTCCTTTCAAAATTTGCAAATAATTTTTTGACCATTTATTAGTATCTGATTGAGATCAAATTTTGCATACACCTTTAGTTCTGGTGACAATACAATGTCCAATAATCAATATTGAAAAATTTTAATTTTTAATTTAAGCTTGATTTAAATTTTATTTTTTATTTGTTCTTTTAATAATAAATGGGTTCACTTTTTTATATTTTTTTTTATTTTTAGTTTCTTTAATTGGTTCTGTCACCGTAATAATTAAAATAAATAAATAAGTAAGTTGAATGGAGACTAAGATTATAAGGTGTAATTATTACATAAGTTTTTAAACTATTATTATCTATAATCCATACTTTATACTAGAAAATATACTAAAATAAGTCCGTTTGTCTGTGAAGCTTTAACGTCTAAACTACTGAACTAATTTTGATGAAATTTGGTACGAGATAAGTTTAAGCCTAGAAAACGACATGGGCTACTTTTGTTCCGCGACTTCGTCTGCGTCCGCGATAACCGACATTTACGCGGACGAAACCTTGCATAAGTTATAATTACGTAGATTTGTAAAATTATACAGTACAAAAGTGGACAATATTTAATTATAAAGAAACTGGGGACAAAATAAATGTCACGATAAAAATATTATGTTATGAATAATTAATGACTATTATACCTACCTCGTTGGTCTAGCGGTCGCAAAGCGCAACTGCTGAGCATGAGGTCTTGGGTAAGATTCCCAAGTCGAGCAAAGTGTTATTGAATTTTTCCATCATGAATTTCTCAGTATCAGCCTCGGAGTCTGGATTTGTGGCCGGTTGATGGCAATAGGCTCGTCCCCTATTACATGGGACTTAAAAATAACTGGCGAAATGTGGGTATACTAATCGGTACCTACACCTCTGCTTAACCCTCCGGGGATGACGGACGTGATGTTATGATGTTATGTGCACAATTTTCTGCTAATCAATTAAGCCGCTCTGGCTTGATTGAGTAACAAACATCCATACATCCAAACATTCACATAAAATAGAAGTTAAGTTTAGCAAAAAAAGTATATTCCTTTACTTAGCAAAAATTCACGTAACATTCTAACAATAAAAAATATAAATCCGAGTCTAATTTTGCTACGCCCACAACCTCGTAGTCACGTAGCAAGTCTACGGGCTACGCGACTACGGCGTAGAGGCATGGTGCCGAAAATTGTGCTACACATAGTCAGGATAATTGGTTTTTAATAGTGGTAGACAAGTTTGCCTGAAAAACGACCTAAAATAATTCTGTAAGGCCCATTTGAGCCAAAAACTTAACTCAGATTAAGTTGTTAACAAGAGGTTCAATTACAAAATAGGCCCGAGTTAGCAACTTATCTAGAGTTTAAAGATAACCCTGTCTGGTGTAGGTGGACCTTAGTTTTCATTTTAGAAATTAGGAGTTTTAGTTATTAAAATGTGATAATTAGTTCGTGGAAATGTCAAGTACAGGTCTTTCATATGTAAGTCAAAATGTTTAAGGTCACAAAATCTAGGTCAAATGTATAAATGTTTATTTTTTTAAATACATTACTCAATCAATAACAGAATGCCAATTATATTTTTTAAGTATTCCTTAAAACAGTAATGTAAATGTATTTGTATGTTTACTCGTTAATGTGTAAGCTGTGGTTACTTGTAACTGTAATTGAGAGTGCATTACGGAATAAGTAAGTTGTCCAATCTTCTATTTTTACACGACTCCCCCAAAAAAGGAGTGTTATGTGTTCAGGGTTAATGTATGTATGTATGTGAGATTCTTTATTCTACCATAACTTTTAAACGCCTGAACCGATTTAGATGTATGGGGTATCGTTACAATAGGCTAGTTAAATAAAAAGATGTGTCACTGTGTGGTCACTTTAAAACGTAAATGAATACCAGCCTCAATTATTTTTTTATCATGAATCTGATCGTGTCTATGTTTATCGTCTAAAATTTGACACGTAGATTTAAAAAATATATAACACTGTAAATAAAAAACGTCGTAAAAAAAACTGTCGAGTAAATAAACAGAGTACAAATATAATATGTGCAATTTTTGCAGTCGTGTTTTTGAATTTTTTAAATTATAGTAACTTGTGTAGACGATTATTTCAATGTATCACTTATTGGTAATCCTCAAATAAAATAAATAAATAACACGGCACCCATACCCTTAAAATCAAAACACACCCACACAGCTATGCATCAGAAATTGTAAAGGTGGTAGTACTTCCCCAGACAAGCTTCTTCACAAAGAGTTCTACTACAACCATCATCGTCCATACAAATACGACATCAGCATATGACCGCGCCGGCAAGTTATCCGCGTCGTTGTGACCGGGCCTTAAATTCAGCCGTCTTCACGACAACTTACAAAAAATAATTTGTTGCCACGACGGGACGCAAAACGTTTTGACAAAACCCACAGAATAATGGCAAGGACGCATATTTTGTTCAACGACTCGTGAATACGCTTCGCCTTATACATAAGACTATGTTTTATGAACGAGCTTTCGATTATGGAACCTTTTATACAGAAATATATTTTCGTCAACAATAAATTGTATTACGGGATAAAAGAAAAGCAATTACCTAAGTACAAAACTTGGGGCAAAGTCTCAGTGTTTATAAAAAGCAACCGTTACTGACCGACTTATCTATCAACACACAGCTCAATCCACTGAACGGATTGCGCTGAATTTGGAATGTAAATAGTTATTATGACGAAGGCAAGCGCAAAGAAAAGATTTTCCAAAATTTATCCCCTCCTTTTTTATAAGGTGGTAAAAATCATCAAATGGGTCCTTCCGAGGAATCGACTTTCAGACTTTTACTGACTAAATAACCACCCTGTTCCTTCTGTTGCCCTTTACGTTCCGGGGCCACGGAATCCTGTTAAGATGTCCCGCAACCCCGGCAGGCGTTTGGCCCTGTTAGGGCCGTGCCTGTGCTGACAGCTCTTAGAGGTGAAATTTACGCAGACGCGTTTAAGAACTAATGAAATTCTCAAAGCAAGCGTGCAATCCGATGCCATCTTTCATAATCGCTTTTAAGTACTTCTTGTTGTAACTTTTGACCTCCTTTGCGTGCATGTTAATATTTGATGTGTTGCATATCTGTGATTATATAATTATGCTATAAAAATCCCAGTGTACGCTCGCTATTAAACAGTTCTTTATTGTATTTCAGTGTGTTGTGAGGTCCACTTTGTTAAAACTCTTTGAAAATGTTCTTAGGATTTAGTGTACATTCATACTTTACTCTTTTATCCCATTTACAATCTTTTCTAGGAGTTTACAAACAAACAAACTGACGTACATAAACCACCCGACCTAAAACTACCTGTAAGTAGGTCATATAAATATTTGTACTGAGCCGGAACAGAACCAGCTAAATGTTCACTTACTATGTCGAAGCGCGGCCCAAGAGCGTGTGTGCACTGACCCGATCTAAGTACCTACACGGCGACAAGGGTACGACAAGTTCTTGTAGAACTCGAAACGAGTTCGCTAGGCACTTTTTCACCAAGATCTAACAACCATATTACCAGCCTATTATCCATCCCACTGCAGGACAAAAGCTTCTTCACATACGCAGAACACTATGATGACAAATAAATTATCTTTATCTTCATTGTCAGCAAAAATAAGATTTATTTCTTTTCATTATTTCTTAAGGTATAAAATACAAAGTTAATTACAATTATTTAAGTAATTACCGGCGTCTGTTTCACGTTAAGACACTAAGATTGGCAGCCGTGCATTTTGAAAACTGGTATTCAGCTGCATCTGGTCAGACTGGAAGCTGACCTCAATATAGTTGGGAAAAGGCTAGTCAGATTGGTTATTTCATGTTAAGTCATTAATTTTTCTTCTCGCAGTACTTGGCGATGTATCTGCCGACTATAATCATGGGCCTTTTCTGCCATTCCGTGAGCAAGGTTTTGCTGGGTGTCACCTGCAAAAATAAGGGTTTTTTTCTTATTCTTTGCTAAAGCAAGTGGAATTTAAAAATTAACAAAGATAAATCTAGGAAAATACGTGTAGGTACCGCGTAGATTCGACGGTGACAGGGACAAACCTATTGGCATTAATAGGGTAATAAAAATGAATTCCTAATGAGAAAACCCACTCAGGCGCGCAATGTAATTTATACAAAAAAAAAACATTAATTAATTTTTTAATGGTTGCCAAACACGAGGAATTTCTCTTGTATCGTGAATACGTTACAAAAATTTTAACACACACACATAAAACCTGGCACAACAACCAGTAAGCATAACAAATATTTTTTGCAAGCGGGAATCGAACAATCGCTCAGTCAAAGTTAAAACCGTGTCGGACAGACCAAAATCACCAGAGTTAAAACTTAAAACAGCGCCATCTATCGCTTCCTGTACGAACCTGATCTCCTTGCAGCCTGTCCAGGAAAGTGACGCAAACGATACTGGCCCTTATTCCTGCTTCCCTGGTGAACGCGCTGAAGGCAGTCGCTTCCATCTCAATATTACGCACTCCTAAATTGGTGAGGGTCTTCAGAAAGGACATCTTGTCGGATTCGCTGTAGTCACAGAAAGGACCATCTAGACGTGCTTGACCTGAAATGAGGAAATTTTGAAACCTGTGTTATGTTTAAAAAAAATATTTCACGTTAACATTAAAACATTTTTTGATCATGCAACTTATTTCCATTTAACAAATGAATGGAATAATAATTTACATAATAAACTGGTATTTATAAAAATCACGCCTTTAAACCCCGAATGATTAGGCAGAGGTGTACCCATTAGTACACCCATATTTGCTAGTTAGCCATCAACCGTGCATAAATCCAGACTCCGAGTCTGTTACTGAGAAATTCCTAATGAAAAAAATACCAACAACACTTTGCCCGTCCTGGGTATCGAAACCAAGACCTCATGCTCAGCAGTCACGCTTTATGACCACTAGACCAACGAGGCAGTCTGAGTCCTTATTTCTAGTAACTATATTATTACCTCTATAAAAGTCATCAGCTGCCATAGTTCCTCCGATATAAGTACCAAACTTGTCAGTATCGGAGGCCATCGAGTGCACCTCCTGGCAGACCCTGGTGTCCAGGATCGCGGGCCACCTGCGGGTCTTGCCCAGCACTGGCTGAAAGATAGATAAACTAAATGATTAGCAGAACCAGACCGACAATTTTATTTCTTTACCTAATAGGGGGCGTGCCTATTGCCAATATTCTCTCAATCGAATTTTGGCCACAGCAGCCAATCTTAATGAAGACTATCAAGTACGTAGATGATATTATTATAGTGCACAGATGCATTCTCTCTTCCTGACTCTAATAATTCGATGGGACGGCAATCTGACCGGGGAGAAATCAGACGTAAGACTAACGGTTTTACACACAATTTCGAGGCAGGGGGGGTGTCATACCAACCATTTTTTTTGTCCACGTGTTGATGTTCACCAAACTCTGAACAGAAAGCTGCTACGAAGTACCTAGTTGATATTGAATGGCAGAACAGTTTTGTGGCCTTATGAACCATCATATTTGACGGTATTACAAATATTACCATAAGTACACGATTATACGTTCCAATGATGACATAATTTGACTTTCCTTGTCATTCAATTTAAAGATAAGAGCTTGTAGGACGAGCAATGTCAAACCATATCTGATTGTGATTCGACGAACGTGCATTCGATCAAGTTAGTGTGCGGTCTGCACGCATGTCGTACGACCATATTTATTATTAATAATAATAATATGGCACCATAACACAAATGGTGCACATCAAAACAACAGGACGAATCATCAATTCCATAAACGGAATGACAGGATAATAATTGCTAGTAATCTTACTACTGTTATACAAATGCGAAACTTTGAATGGATGGATGTGTGTTTCTCGATTATGTCAGAACGGCTGAATGGATCAGGATAAAATTTGGCACTGAGATAGATTACATAACATAACATAACATCACGCCTGTAATCCCCGAAGGGTTAGGCAGAGGTGTACCCATTAGTACACCCACATTTCGCCAGTTATGTTTTTAGTCCCATGTAATAGGGGGCGAGCCTATTGCCATCAACTGGGCACAAATCCAGACTCCGAGGCTGCTACTGAGAAATTCCTGATGGAAAAACCCAATAACAATTTGCCCGACCTGGGAATCGAACCCAAGACCTCATGCACAGCAGTCGCGCTCGCGACCACTAGACCAACGAGGCAGTCCCTAATATATTAATAATAATATATTAATATATTATTATTAATATATAATATATACATAAGTATACAACAACATAAGTAAAACATAAGTAATACATAAGTATTATTCTCTCGACCATCATTTGGCGGTCCATAATACCGTCACTTAGTGAAGTATTGTGCTCTCATAATCCGATAGGACGGCAATCCGGCACGACCGGTGTTACACCAAGCTCTAAACTCCGGGCTGCTACAGATAAATTTAAATAAAAAAGAAAATAACAAATTCTACTCACCACTTCATATGTTTTCTCTAACTTCCCGCTAAGTCCGAAGGAAGACACGACGACGGAGCCAGCTGGTATGCTGAGACCTCCACAAGTACCGATTCTGAAGAAGATGGGGTCCTTAGCCTTCGCGTAGTACATCAGCTTGATCACCTCTTGGAGTAGCGTCGTCATTGACGGGATACCGACGCCATGCTGTAAAGGTATTTCACTGATAAAATAAAAGGTCTAAATTTTATACAACAAAGACTCGGGCAAAGTGTTATTGGGTTTTTCCATCAGGAATTTCTCAGTAGCAGCCTCAGAGTCTGGATTTGTGCCCGGTTGATGGCAATAGGCTCGCCCCCTATTACATGGGACTAAAAACATAACTGGCGAAGTGTGGGTGTACTAATGGGTACACCTCTGCCTAACCCTTCGGGGATTACAGGCGTGATGTTATGATGATGATAGATCTACTAAATTAGAAATTAACAATAAAATAAATTATTTAAAATACCAAATAGAGCAACATTAAAAGAGTTTATCTTGTAAATATTCACAGTGACTGAGTAATATGCTTTTTTTAATAGTTATGTTTTTATTTTGTGTTTAAATCGTACATAACATCTCTCTGTTTCGCTCAATGCAGCCTATATTATGACATATGATATATTTTGACATAAATGACTCAATTACACTGGGTCGTTAGCCCGAATTCGGTAGCCATTGCTAGATTCGTGGTTCCCGAGTGCAGGTAGTCGATTTTTATTCAAACTACTCACAGTCGTTTGCTCGTATTCCAGTACAATGACCAATGTGGTACTCGAATTAGAATTAAGTCATCGAGCACCCAAATATGGGCTTTCGATCAAGTGTATACGCATTAACAAACACTCACGCTAACTGACAAGACAGGTCCACATTTATACATGGCGTATCTTTGCGAGTGCTTGGTGAGGTTCACCAACGTTTCCTCCTTGTTGGGCAGGTTTAACACTTCTGTCATGTACTGCGCGAATTCCCGCATTCGATGCTTGGTACCGCCCATGCAGACGAACTGGAAAAATATAACATTTACTTTAATTTTGTGTCTTCTTCTTCTTATCGTGTGGGCAGTAAGGTCTTACGACCCTACATACCCTAGTGTCAGAGTTTCTAAACCGCCTTAAGGGCCTCTGACATGGTTTGAGTGGAACAGTAAGTCCAGGTTTCCTCACGATGTTTTCCTTCACCGATGCCAGTGATGTCCAAGATAAACTTTAGAAAGTATATATAAATTGAAAAATTCACATTGATGCTTGCCCGGATTTGAACCCACAACTTCATGCATGAGAAGCGGGCGCCTTAACCACTGGGCCATCACGACACAGACTGCGTGAATTTTGTGTAAAGCTGGATGTCTTTTGGGTTCATGGATGGATGCTGTGATTGCAATCTCATATTATCTGGATGTGTTATTTTCAGGCATTACTTTGTATTACTTAGTTTATTTCGACCGAATTTCGGCCACGATGACCAATCTGCATGAAGGTTTAGCCAAGTACAGGGCGCCTACCGCCATCTATTAAAACAATATTATTTAATATTACTTTATAATTTCTGTTGTTGCATTTTCAACTCCAACAGTGCGGAAGACAAAGTAATATTAAATTAATATAGTTTTAAGAGATGAAACTTAACAAACCACACAAACTAAATTATTTCGTAATAAATATTCTAATATTGTTAAGAATTTTAACCTAAATGTCATCGAAATATCCCTAAATAGATACACAAATTATGGATAACTGTTTCGTACATCCATACCTGCGCAAGCTCCACATTACTGACGCTTGTCTAGTTTCATCTTTCATGGCACGTATTAGACGATCTGACACGACCAGAAAGAGATCGATCATGCCCAAGCACTACAGATTAACTTGGTTTCCAAGGTAACAAAAAATCCTAGTGACACTTTGCCCGACCTAGGAATAGAAACCAGAATCCCATTCTCAACAGGCATGTAGACCGAAAGTGGATCCAAAGTCGGTTTCCTCTATCTTAGTAACAAGACAACAAGTCCTGTTGCTTGCTAGCAACGATTATAAATTATTAATTGATGATAAATGATAAAATCCTAACTATAATATTATAAATGCGAAAGTAAGTTTGTTTGTTACCATTTTAAGCCTAAGCCACTGAACCGATCATCCTAAAATTTTGGATATACGTTGCCAGGTTTACAGGAACGAACATAGGCTACTTTTAATCCCGAAAAAAAGTGCTGTTCCCGAGGGAAATCACAATAACGTTCTTATGATCATAGATGGCGCCACCTGTCGTTTCGAATTGAAATGACAGGACGTGGGTAATTTTTTCCGCGACTTCGTCTGTGTCCGCGATAACAGAAATTTACGCGGACGAAGTCGCGGGCACATGCTAGTTATTGATAAATACCAGAAGTAGGTAATCGATATAAGTGCACTTGAATGCAATTTATTGATGATCACGTCATCGCTACTTAAGGCACGCTTCTTTCCAAGGCCGACCTACTTATATTGGCATGTTGTGTGATAAGAAAAAGCATTAGCTAACATGTCCTATCTTGAGTTTTATATAATTTATTATTGTTATGAACAAATTTTCTGCTTCGTCAGTCTAGTGGTCGCCAAGCGTGACTGCTGAGCATGAAGTCTTGGGTTCGATTTCCAGATCGGCCAAAGTGCTATTGGGTTTTTCCATCAGAAATTTCTCAGTAGTAGCTTTGGAGTCCGGATTTGTGCCCGATTGATGATTAAACATAACTGGAGAAATGTGGGTGCACTAATGGGTACACCTCTGCTTAAGCTGCCTGGATTACAGGCGTGATGCTATGTAATGTTTATGAACAAGGTTTTTTTATTGGCGTACAAATAATTATGATAGGTGTTCCTTCTTTTAAATCGGCACTAGTACAAAGTATGAGTAACGGCCAAATCTCTCTTCAAGAGTCCTTCATGACAATGAGGATTGATTTCCTTACGGGATACAGCTGTATACCAGTATGTTACATAAAGAAACTGCCTATGTAACCTAAACAACCTAGCTTGAGTGACGCGATAACCCTTGGTAAGGCTGGTCATCAGACTTTCGGGCTTCTGACTTACCGTAACGCCTGTCAAAGACACGATTAAAAACCTGGACTAACGGTTTTACGTGCTTTCCAAGCTACTAATTAAATTTTGAGAGAACTTTTGAACTTTTTAGTGCTTGTGAGTTAATGTTTGAAATCCTTACATAAAGACCTTTCAAACAATACCTCACACGATATATTTAATTTTGGAAAGTGGTAGGAGGGGGGTTGACGTACCCCTTCCCCACTTCCTTCAGTCAGTCATCGACTACACGTATAAACAAAGCAATTTTTTTTGTTACGGCGGTTCTGCTGTGATTTTATAAGAAGTTCCGTTCCATATCTCCAAAGTTCATCATCAGATCATGACAATATTCCTATGGGACCTATTCGGAGCTATACTCTTTCAAACAAAACAAGAATCATCCAAATCGATTCATAATTGGCGGAGTAATCGAAGAACAAATATACAAAAAAAAAAAAAAAACATACGCGTCGAATTGAGAACCTCCTCCTTTTTAAAATCGGTTGATAATGCTCTAAGAAGATTTGCGTGCTGAATCTTGATTATAGGGACCTTTTTCAGATATGAGGTTTAAAAAATATCTAACTCATTAAGAAGTATGTATGGATCGTAGCAGGTGGCGTTCTGTAGTTTCTGCCTACCCTCATGAGAAAAAATCGGCCGTCTCACTTGAATGCAGGTGACTAAAATATGTACGCTTTAAAAGGTACATTTTACCTTAAAAATGCCACAGCAAGAACGCATATATTTTTATTTTTTAGGTGGTAAAAATCATCACATGTCTCCTTCCGCCCTGGGTGGGGCGGTAGGGACTGTCAGACTTTTACTGACTAAAAAACCACCCTGTTCCTTCTGCTGCCCTTTGCGTTCCGGGACCACGGTATCCTGTTAAGACGTCCCGCAACCCCGGCAGGCGTTTGGCCTCGTTGGGGCCCCGTCCATGTGAAGAACGCATATATAAACAACATATTTCTCTTTCTATCCTTAAATTTCAGCCATGCTAAGATAGAAGGTCTGGCGACTCTGTGACCTCAATCTAGAGGATTAAGGTTCACTTTCAAATAATATTATAGAACTCACTTTAACATCTCCAAACAACGCAGGAAGATCAAAGTTGTGCGTGTCATAGCCCAGGTGATAGAGGATGTCTACATCCAAGTCTTCAAGGTGTCTATTCAACAGCTTAATAGTACCATCGCTGTTCCTGCAATCAAAAAACTCATTAATATTCATAGTGGTATAGTGCTTTTTAGAATAATTCGTGGGTATACCTTTCACGTATAGAGTGGTCTTAGAGTAGGTAGATAGTTTTTATCAATATTTAATATTGCTGAGAGGTATTGTTTGTTAGGGTTGAGGTCACCTCAGTCGGTAAAAACAGAATCTTCATAGGATCACTTTGTTGTCCGTCTGTCCGCTTGGACAGACGGACAACAAAGTGATCCTATGAAGATTTTGTTTTTCAAGTCTGTCTGTCTGTCTTGACAAGCGTCAAGACCCTTTTTCTCAGAAACGCGTAAAGGTATAAAGCTGAAATTAATATCACGCGAGTGCGAAAGTTCGACTAGAATATGAAATATATTGCACGACCATTATAATACCTACCAAATATACATTTAAAAAATCATGAAAATCGGTTGAGCCGTTTCAGAGAGTGCGACCAAAAAGAACATGACACAAGATTTATATACATAATATACTAAGTAGATGTTTTAAATATATTATCCCGGCAATTTTTTGCTGTGACATTGCCAGCAATGTCTTTATCAAAAATGTTGCAGCTACATAATGCTTACTAACTGTGCCCGCGACTTCGTTCGCGCGGATGTCGGAACTTAAGAATATATTTTTAGTGCGAAGCGCTGTTGGAGGATACCGATATATTTTTTTTTTTTAATTATGCTAATATTTCTTTGTAAACATCACATCACATCTCTATAAACATCTGTGGAACCATCTGAAGCGTACACAAAAAGGTTATTGTTATTGTTTACGCGTAAAAGAGCTACGTAGAGTAGGAACTCCTTCAGAAACGATATTCAAATCTTTGCAAAATAAAAGAAGGGCGTGGAATACTGGGAGCCTTACTTGGGACATGGTTTCCCCGGATGCAGTTTGTCCCACAACATGCGACAGTTGTCGTAGTGCGGCTCCAAGTCCTCAACGTCAGTCGTGACATAGTCACAGTCGCACTGCATCTTTTCAGTGTTTGCTGAAACAATAATAAATACTTATATTATTACTAACTAGCTTTTGCCCACGACTTCTTCCGCGTAAATGTCGGCTATCGGACAAAGTTATATGACAAAGCTATAAGACAAAATCGACTAAAAAGTAACCCATGTCTCTTCTTGGGGTTCAAATTTACCCCGTACCAAATTTCATTTAAATCGGTTCAGTGATTTTACCTGCTTTGTTTTACAATGCTTCGCCAATAGATGGCGTTCAAACTTAAGGCAAAAACAAGCGATTTCAATTAACTACAACTAAAAGGTATGTAAAGATCGATATTCAAGGATAGATTTACCGACAAGTATGTCTATAGGTAAACCATTTATTTAAGTCCTCGCCTGCGTCATACAGGGGCGGGCGATCGTAGCGTGATATACAAGAAGCGAAATGTGCACTAGAGCAGGGGTTGGTAACCTTCTAAGACAGAAGAGCCAAAAGTAACAATTTAAAAAAATTCATAATTTTTAGAGAGCCCTGAGAGAGCTACTGAGAAATTCCTGATGGAAAAAACCCAATAACACTTTGCCCGACCTGGGAATCGAACCCAAGACCTCATGCTCAGCAGTCGTGCTTTGCTTCCACTAGACCAACGAGGCAGTTTTGATAGTAAAATAATTTATTTTTACGTATGGAACCGGAGAGCCACAATTTAACATCGAAAGAACCACAGGTTGCCGACCCCTGCACTAAACAGTTCTTAAGATATGTGACGTCACAGAACTCAATCGGTTTAGCTATTAGTAGACATGACCACCTCAACACACAAGTTGATGTTTGTTTGAAACTAAATGATAGCAAACTGTAATCTGGGAGTACAGTGATAAGACTGATAAGATGAAAAATATTATCGTTATAAAATAAATGTGATTGCATTGATACGATATCGTGAATGCACTTGCAGATAGCGTATGGACATGAATAATAATGACGTAACTAATGAGTCGAACAACAATGTTGCATTCAATTGAAATTTATTGATGTTAATTAATTGATGTTGTTAATTAAACCTTAAAGTAAATGTAAAATATGTACAATTTATTAAAAAAAGGCAAAAAGGAGAAACCTCATAGGGCATCACAAAAAATTCGTCCGCGTCGCTGTCAAGTGCATTGTATTTACTTTCACCTGTCCCGGTGTCTGTGGCTAATCAAATCTTACAAGTTCAATTTGACCCACTTCCCGATGTTCGATTGAGCTGGAATTCTGAATACCTACATAATATGATAATTATGCACATTGTATAGCAATGCAAAATTTAAGATTGATTTAAAAAGAAAATTTTTAATCTAGAATTTGTTAACATAACTAGCGAAATGTGGGTGTACTAATGGGTACACCTCTGCCTAACCCTTCGGGGATTACAGGCGCGATGTTATGTATGTATGTAGAATTTGTTAAAAATGTTTTCTAGGTACTAAATGTTTAGACATATGTAAGTATTTTTCGAAAGTTCACTCACTCATCACGAAATATCGAAAACCGCTTGACGTATAAAGATGAGATTTGGCAGGGAGGTAGATTATAGTTAGTAGACGTCCGTTAAGAAAGGATTTTCCAAAATTCACCCCCTAAGTGTTTAAAATGGGGCCCAAAGTTTGCATAGAGAAACAAGATTAGATCGCCGATAGCTGATATTTATGAAAATGAAGCCGCGGTTAAAGCTAGTAAAAATAACATAACATAACATCACGCCTGTAATCCTCGAAGGGTTAGGCAGAGGTGTACCCAGTACACCCACATTTCGCCAGTTATGTTATTAGTCCCATGTAATAAGGGGCGAGCCTATTGCCATCAACCGAGCACAAATCCAGACTCCGAGGCTGCTACTGAGAAATTCCTGATGGAAAAACCCAATAATACTTTGCCCGACCTGGGAATCGAACCCAAGACCTCATGCACAGCAGTCGCGCTTGCGACCACTTGACCAACGAGGCAGTCAACACACTGTTTCTTTATAATATGGGTATCGATACTTGAACTGCGTACGAGGCACGTCGGACAATAAATATACGTACCTACTATTAAATAAACAATAATCGGAAACCCAACATTAATTTCGCAGAAAGTAATTCAAGTCGTTAGTACTCAAGCACTAATGTTGATTATAACGTAATTTAGTAATGATGAATTGAGTCATCGTGAGGAAACCCTGGACTTATACCAGCCTATTACTGTCCCATACAAACCATATCAGAGGCCCTTGAGGCGGTTTAGAAACTCTGGCACTAGGGTGTGTGGGATGGTAAGACCTTATTGCCCACACGATAAAGAAGAAAATCCTTCAATTATGTTAACTATAATAATGTAATGTTAACTGACGAAATGTAGATATCTATGATTCTCATAAGAGCGGACCGTGCCCGGGGCGGAGCCCGGACGGGGCACGGACGGGGCACGGTTTTAAATCTGTTACATTATATTTTGTATGAATCAATTTATATTACACAGTGCATTATCCGTGTCCCGTACGGGCCCTCTCGACGCATTTCAATACCACGTCGGCTCGTCCACGCCCCGGCCCGGGCACGGCCCGCTCTAATGAGAATCATCCCTTACCCTTCGGGGATTACAGGCGTGATGTTATGTATGTAGTGTATAGTTATAAAGAGGTATATATAAGTATACAAACCTCTTTATTTCCATTTATAATATGCACTATACGAAAGTAACTCTGATGGAAAAACCCAATAACACTTTGCCCGACCTGGGAATTTCTCAGTAGCAGCCTCGGAGTCTGGATTTGTGCCCGGTTGATGGCAATAGGCTCGCCCCCTATTACATGGGACTAAAAACATAACTGGCGAAATGTGGATGTACTAATGGGTACACCTCTGCCTAACCCTTCGGGGATAACAGGCGTGATGTTATGAAAGTAACTCTGTTTGTCAGTTACGTTGTCACGAAACAACAAAAAAAAAATTAATTAAAATTAGGTAGTAGTTTTTATTTCGTGACTTCGTCTGCATCCGCGGTAAGTGACATTACGCGGAAAAAGTCAAGAGCAAATGCTAGTATTCTATATTTGTTTCAAGGTTCTACAGATTTTTGTTTTAACGCATTAGTATTTAGCAATTATCGTTACACCTTAACGAACGACAAAAGAAAAAGCAAAATAATAAAAAAAAAGTTAAAAATAACATAACTGGCGAAATGTGGGTGTACTAACGGGTACACCTCTGCCTAACCCTTCGGGGATTACAGGCGTGATATTATGTTGTGGTAGTGTAAAGAAAGAAAATGTAAAGTTTCGCAAAATAAAAAATTGCAAAACATAATCCGTCTAGCAATATTTATGCAAACAAAACAAACTCATAAACACCTCCATTATATTAATATTATACTAACCTTGAATAATATTACAAGTAGGTAATAAAATAGACGTCTGGACGACTCGATGAAGGCACTAAGACTAACTTGATACTTGTACACAGTTGATCCTATCTAGTATTTATTAGGTTGCATTAAAGTTGCATTTTATCTATTGGTTTAATTGGTTATCATGTTGAGGGCGTGATTGGCTGAGCCGTTAATGCCTTTAGAAAGAGTGGGGATACCTCTTTTTGCCGGAATTCCCGCATACACCTCATAAAGCCTTTTCATGATAAGAACATACTTTTTTTTGAGGTAGTAAAAATCATCAAATGTGTCCTTCCGCCCTGGGTGGGGCGGAAGGGACTGTCAGACTTTTACTGACATTAACCACCCTGTTCCTTCTGATGCCCTACGTTTCGGGGCCACGGTATCCTGTTAAGACGTCCCGCAACCCCGGATGATAAGAACATACCTTAATTGGCTCGAAATACCTAAGTAGGTAGATCTTACTAATATTATAATTGCGAAACTTTGGATAGATGGATGTTTGTTACTCAATTACGCCAGAACGGCTGAACGGGTCTCGATGAAATTTGGCATAGATAATTTTAGATTAGATGGAATTGCACATTTTTCCATACAAACTTTGGACCCCTGTTTCATACCACTGTAAACTTCAGGTTTCCGATATTTTGTAATGAGTGAATGAGTTAGTAACCTATCGCGTTTATATATTTAGAAGATGCATACTTGTGCAAGTATATCTCTACGCGTATGAATGCAGGCATAGAGCAACACAGGACTCCTGACGGAAGCCTGCATCCTAGCTAATATTATAAATGCGAAAGTAAGTTTGTTTGTTACCATTTTACGCCTAAGCCACTAAACCGATCATCCTGAACTTTTGCATATACGTTGGCAAGTGTACAGGAACGAACATAGGGTACCTTTAATCCCGAAAAAAAGTACTGTTTCCGAGTGAAATCACAATTACGTTCTTATGATCATAGATGGCGCCACGTGTCGTTTCGAATCATGATTTTAACTAAATAACTGAAATGACATAATATTTTTTTCCGCAACTTCGTCTGTGTCCGCTATAACTGTAATTTACGCGGACGAAGTCGCGGGCAAAAGCTAGTTAGACATATTTTATGATCTGAATATCTGATAATTAAATTGTATATAAAAACTTTTTACGTAATTTTTCGAAAAAAGAATTCGACCAACTAGAAATTAAAAAATAACATAAACAAATGCTAATCTTTCAAACTGTCATTTTTCTTTGATCCATTTTTAGACTGAAATGTTTTTATAAATTATTTTCAGTTATTTTTCATAATATTAGCTTTAATTTTTATTTAACATTTTTTTTTTTACAGTGGACTTAGAATAAGGATTATAACAAAATTATGCCAGAGTAAGTTTTTAATACTTTTTTGTAACTTATGATGTTTCGAGTGCATTATTCATAAGCCGTCTTTCCCTGAACTAGTAGTAAGCGAATCGCAAAGCGATCGTTGTCATAAATCAGAGGCGGGGCTCTAATTAGAAAAAAAAGGTGAAATTACCTACTGTCCCAGTGATTAAGGCTCCCGCTTCTCATGCATGAAATTGCGAGTTCGATACCAGGCGCGTATCAATGTGAATTTTTCAATTCATACTATGTAGGTACCTACTTTTTAAGTTTGTCTTGGACATCACTGACTTCGGGTGGAAACCTGGACTTGTAATTAATGTAAGACTGAAATCGCCAATCCGTCTTGAGCAAGCGTGGTGATCAATGCTCGGTGCTTCTCTGTATGAGAAGAGGCCTTTGCCCTGCAGTGGTACAACAGCTACAATAGTAGACTAGTATTAATATTAGATACTAATAATTAAATGACAATTACTGCAGCTATGATAGTATCAAAGCTGACGTCATATCCGGAAGGCAGATTAATCACAAATTGTTATCAATAGCAAAATTGCACTTTAGATATCGCCTAGTAGGTATTTAATTCGAATAAAAAATGCATTTGCTTATCAATTGGTTTATCTAAATTTTTTATCACAACTTACCCAATTTTTTTCGTATGCACTTTGAAATCACTTTTGTAACTAAAATTTAAATGTCACTAATGATTTTAGTCGATGTAATAGGCGTGTCGCACTTGTTAAGTGCTTCAACAACTGATAAAGTTCGACCTAATACATTTTGTTTCATCAAGACTCGGGGTCAAGGGCGCACTGATTGATAATCTTGTGTCCTTCCTGTTTATATCGATACGTTTCAACCAAATATTATTTTTTTGACACGGTATGTTTGATAAACTTATGGCCTTTTCGAGCGATTTTCGAGTGAGGCGAGAGCGAAGCGAGCTCTCCACGAATAACACTGTAGACGCAATTTTGTACACTAACGTTCTTCACGCGGCGAAAATGTTGCACAACCAACGCATTTACGCCGCGCAGCCACTGTGAACTCGCGGCGCACACGCCGTTCTCGCTTTGATACACCAACAAAATTACGCTTAAAAACAACTTAAAACCTATATTTATCAACACATTAGATAGCGCAGCTAGTACCCCTCGGGATGATTTCTATTGTTTCTAATAATATCTACATACCGGCCAAAATTATAATTCTCCTAGTCGGGTAGTAAGAAATGGTATCTACTTAGTATATCTCAGGTTGGTCAAAATGTTGCCAGCCTTTTGTACACTTGTCCCATTGACGGCGGGTTTTTTCCCTTTTTCTTTTATCATAAACTAGCTGACCCGCCACGACTTCGATCGTGTAGCATCCTTCCCCTACCCAACCGATACCCCTAACCCTATCCTACCGATACCCCTACCTCTACAATACCGATACCCTATCCATACCTTACTCTACCCCTACCCTACACTACCCCTTGAGTTATAAATAGTGTAACTAACACGACTTTCTTTTATACATATATATAGATTGTACATCATCATATCAGCTTATAACCGTCCACTGTTGAACGTAGGCCTCCCCCAAAGAGCGCCAACCTTAATAATAGATTTAAAGTTATAAAAAAGGGGGTTTCATTTACTTATTTATTTATTTAAACTTTATGCACATGTAAAAAAAATACAATGTACAAAGGCGGACTTAATGCCTGACTGCTGACTTATCCTTCTGCTTTTCCAGGTGCTGCGTACCATGCCCGGCGGCGGCGCCATGCGCCCCCTCGGCGGGCATCAAATCGGGGCTACGAGACGGGAAGCCTATCGACGGCAAACAGGAGCACCCCTGCCCCTGTCGGACCTGCTGCTGCGGACAACCAGCTGCCGTGAAGCCGGTACGTGCACGTTCTCTTTTAATCGTTCCCCCATAGCTGAGGATTGTGTCTTCTTCTTTGGTTTGTTTGAGTACTCGATGCGGCCTACCCAAATGTCCTTTCTTTGGTATTGTTCGTCGTGTCGTTGAGCTCCTTAAATTCTGAGTCGAGCTTGACGATTTCTGACAAATGCGTGCATTGACTGGACAGGCCGACTCAAATTTGTGTGCCTCTCTCCTCAAGGGAGCACCTCGGACATTAACCTACTTGGTTCGCATATGATTTGACCAATACAAATAATTGTATGGACTTTAAAAGAGACTTTGACCTCTGAGTTTGTTTCGGTGTTTCTTCTCAGAGCAGTCGGCTAGGAAACACTGGACTCATCTAGTTTAAAATGTGACGTGTAAAAGTGTTATTTATAACCAATTTACTAAATAAATATCATTTCATTTCATCATTTCATTTAACTGATCCGGTCCGTCGCCTGGTGGAAGGTGGCGCTGACAGGTAACTGCAGCTGTTCGGAGATCCGGTCTGACCATCTCTTCAGGTTTCGACCTGTATTCACCTTAGACATTTATGAAGCTAGGAACTGTCTGAATATTACTGTTCTATTTTCACCGTGTCATGTGGTAGCCTAGTCATTTATGGGCATAGGTTTAGAGCACATACGTTATATAATGAATGTAAAGATGCGTATAAAAAAGCTGGAAGTTACATGTCCTGGCCATCATTGCGACGTTTTTTTATTCTGGACTGTAGCTGAGAACCTTCCTCCATTTTACCATGTTTTAATAGTTATTCTGCTATTTGAGGCGGAGACAGATCATAAAAATCGCCATTCTTGAGTTACAAGTCCTTTCGTCCCCAGTGCTACAAACAACCACGCATCCCGGACTCGTACGCCCCGCGTCGTTGCTACATGCGCCCCACTGCACCAGTGGAGTCCTGCACGACGTACAAGCTATCGTATCTACCGACAGATGGGTGTAAAAACTTGCGAGGGGAGGCCCGCAAGCCTGCGCCCAATCTCGTCCCAAGCTGCGAGCCTATGGAAGGATGTACCGTGCAGAAGGTAAAGTAAATAGAAAATGAAGCGGTACTTGTGGGAGAGACTATAGGTAAAAGTCGTGGGTAATTGCTATTTAAAAAAAAATATCAACGCCTTTAAATTCTGCTTGGCTGATTTTTTTCAATAGATATTTACCCAGATAACCTGTCTGTAGAATAGGTAAACAAGGGCACGGTAGACCTGCCGACAACTCAAGTTCGCGAAGAAAAACTTGGTTGATTTTTAAATTTTAAGAAAGCACCTAAATACAATTTTTATAATTCAGTGAAAATTATGTAATAGCATTTATTTGAATCTAAAATGCTTTCAAGCTGAAAAAGTTTCGTTAAAATTGGTTCAGTAGTTTAAGAGTGATGCGATAGTGTGATTTACGTAATTGTGTCCAACGCTCACTTGACCGATTTCAAGTGACCGTGACCTCATCCTTTTTTAAGGCTGTATCTACGCCTGTAGATAAGTATATGACACTTTGCATATTTTTTGTACACAAGCTGTCAAACTAAAATTTTCTTCTTCCATTTCGAGTTGATCTTACCGCCTAAAAAAATGGCCTTTAAGCAAATCATTTATACATTATATCAATCTTATTCTCCAGCTATCGTACCTGCCGAATCCGACATGCATAACGCAAGCAATCCGGCCGTGCCACCACGACATGTGGGGTCAGGGACCCATGCAGAACCTCACGACGCAGCGCCACGACTACGTGCCGAAGCCTTGTGTCCTACGGGAGAGCTGCAAGCCGCCCCCAAAGTTCCACAGTGTAGAACAGCCCTTTGAGAGTAAGAAGCCACGTTGTTATCTCTTCCACTTGGGCACGCATTGCTTTGGCCGACCTGGGAAACTTAATCCGTACCTAAGTCGGCGGCAATGAGAATCTCCAAAGGTGGAGTTTCGCAGATGGCACTGATCTTCGGTGCCTATGCGGCGTCTCTCGGCAGACCATGGCTCACTTTTATCTTGCGACGCATGACCTGACACCTGCACAACACTGAGTCAGCAAATGGTGTTGTCGTAGCTGAATACTGAGCCAAACGTGGCCAAACAAAAAATTTTGCGAAATTTTGTTAGTTGAAATGTTTGCTATCGATACGCTAAGAAAAAGAAGATATATCTCTATGTAGTATAAATAAAGTCGCATCCTGTACGCTTAGATCTTCTAGTACGGAAAAAAACGTGACAAAAGTCGAACTTCCTTCAATATCTCCATTATCAGTTCCCAGGAAGATTCTGAAAATAAAAAATATCACCGCCATGAGAAGAATGGTCTCTCGGCGTTTTAAGTGTATTTTTACACTCGTTTTATATATTAAATTAGTAATTTGTGACACTTATTTCTTAGACCGCACGATAAACAAGTTGTCGTACCTGCCACCGGAGAAGATCGTGTTGACGAAGTCCTTCGCTCCTGAACGATGCTACGAAAAACCCGCCGCCAAGATGGAAGGCACAACCACCCAGAAAATGAGCTATATGCCTAACCAGGTATGGTTAACACTTAAATGTTTCATTATCTTCATCATCCTCGACTCTAAAAGCACGTAAAGCCGGTGTTCCTGCGGCGGACTTAATGCCATAGGCATAACATTCTCTAACAGACAACCAAAGAGATTACATGGTAGATGCAAGTTGTTGTAAAACAACAAAATTAGAGATTTTAATAAAATGCAGGTAGGTATATTGGGATAATGTAACTGTTACCATGAGATTTGTAGATATCCTTCATTCGAACTGCTAGTCATGGCCTCTCTCCCTAAAAACTCTGTCCGTTGACGACGCTGTGTGAAAATTGTGTTTTCTGATATTTCATGAAGATAATTGAAAATATTTATTATTCCAGATTATGCCTAAAGAGCCGATTCCATGGGCCTGCAAGGGACAATACCAGAAGCCTTGTCAGAAACTGGAGGGCCATACGACCTACACTATGAGGTGAACTTGGCTTTTTTGTCTTATTTCAATCAACTATCAAATCTTATAGATGACCAACCAGTCGATCACGCTTTCAGGGCTTCATCAGCACAAAGCCGATCTTGTGTCTAATCAATTTGGCCATAATTGCTATAGACTCTTAAGTCGGTCGGCATAGTCAACTTGAGATAATGGCTAAAGATGACGTCGACGAGGCTGACTTGTACTTGACTTGACTGACCGATACTTGTTTATGAATCAATTATTGAATACTCAAATAACTTTGTACATATTATATTCTAAATCAATAACAATAATTAATAATAATCGTCTTCTGCGATGTCCTTCCCACCGCTCTGGTTTTCTCAAATCCTCTTTTCCTATCCAGGCGGTTTTCTTATGGAACGCACTCCCTCTGAATATCAGGATGGCCACCAATCGGTTCACGTTCAAGGTTAAAGCTCGCGAACACTTACAAAAGAAGTTGGCAGACTCGTCCCACAATTAATTTGTTGTACTTCAACATCTATGTATTTTATCTCTCTCCCCACTTTATATATATATATATATATTTTTATTTATTTTTTGTATATATGTATGCATTTTCTGTATCTGTGCACCTACTTTGTTTTTGTCTCTGCATCACCCTTTTTTTTTTTTTTTTTTTTTGAGGTGGTAAAAATCATCAAATGACTCCTTCCGCCCTGGGTGGGGCGGAAGGGACTGTCAGACTTTTACTGACTAAAAAACCACCCTGTTCCTTCTGTTGCCCTTTACGTTCCGGGGCCACGGTATCCTGTTAAGACGTCCCGCAACCCCGGCTCTGCATCACCCTAAGGTAGACTGGTAGAAAATGCTTAAGGCATTAAGTCCGCCTTTGTACAGTGTATTTTTTACATGTGCATAAAGTTTTAATAAATAATAAATAAATAAATAATTTAGTTCGGTAATAACTGGCACATGTTGGCGGTTCCAGTTACTTGGACGCAGCGAGTGACTGCCGCCGGCGAGCCATCATTCCTGATAGCTGCATGAACCCCGTCACGGCGTCCAAGAATTTTGAATGTCAGACCATTTATAAGAACAGGTAAGTACCTACTGTAATCACTGGGGGACTACGATTACTATACCCCAGGGTTCAATCTACTTAAACACACTTTATCTTGCTAGTTCATATCTTGGAGCTAATTATCTTTACTTCTGTACTATAATACTAAAAAAGCAATTTTTCTTGTTACGGCGGTTCTGCTGTGATTTTACAAGGAGTTCCGTTCCATATCTCCAAAGTTCATCATCAGATCATGACAATATTCCTATGGGACCTATTCGGGACTATAATCTTTCAAACAAAAAAAGAATCATCCAAATCGATTCATAATTGGCGGAGTAATCGTTGAACAAACACACAAAAAAAAAACAAAAAAAAAAACAAAAAAAAAAACATACGCGTCGAATTGAGAACCTCCTCCTTTTTGAAGTCGGTTGAAAAGCTGCAGTTTATTTGACCGCGCTAATATCATGAAATAATCGTCCGATTACAAAAATCTTTGCTTTATAGCCCGTTTGTCAAGTAAGGCTTATACAATATAACTCTTCGACCATGGGAGCGTAGTAGTAATCAAAGACGTAACGCGGATGAAACCACGGAATATTGCTAGCTTCAACTTTATGACAAATTGACTAACTCATTGACAATACTAAAGTGCTAATTGCTAATGGAAATAAATGCTTTAGCTTTTGACTTTAAGTCTTAAAATTAAAAAAAAATTAGTACTCTCTAGTTTTCGAAACTAGTTTTTCGTGAATTGACCAGCGCCAATCATTACCTATGCTACACTACGCTAACTCCTTCCACAGCTACCTGCCAACTAGATGTCCCATTCCGGCGCCTATAAAGCCATCGCCGAACCTGGTCCCGTCTACAGCGCAGATGGAAGGAGATACAGTACAGAAGGTAAAAGAGCTTTAACTATAGAGTCTGGCCAACGAAAGCTGAGCACATGAAATTACGGCAATTGAAAAAAAGTCAGAAAAAGTCCGACGCAACCCAACGTTCTCCCAAACGCAGAGTGTCCATGAGGATTTCCCCACTAAAACTGCTTTTCCGTTCATTTTGACCCGACTGTAAACATTTTTCACAAGCTTTTATTTAACTATCAATGTAGGTTCCTATGTTTATTTGGGTAGAATCTTGCAACTCAATTTTGAAGCAGGCATCTTCAACCGATTGTGTTGAAATTTTGTATACACGTTTAGTTTGGATGACAATGCATGGTTAGCTATGTGACGTCATTCTAAATCCAACATGGCAGAACACCTCAGATGGTGGACTAGTTATTTATTTTTATGATCGATTTAAAAGTAGACCCCGTAATGGACTGGAGGTGAGCTAAACTATTCTTCGTTCACTTTCAGCTGTCGTACCTGCCGAATCCGACATGCATAACGCAAGCGATCCGGCCGTGCCACCACGACATGTGGGGTCAGGGACCCATGCAGAACCTCACGACGCAGCGCCACGACTACGTGCCGAAGCCTTCTGCCATCAGAGAGTCTTGCAAGCCTGCACATAAGTTCCACAGCGTTGAACAGCCGTTTGAGAGTGAGTTCCTTTTGTTTTTGGTAACCGAAGATGTAGCTTTACGTTGTTGGTGTACTTAATTAAATGACTGCACCGTTGGTCTCGTGGTCGCAAAAGCGGCTGCACCTAGGTCTTGGATTGAATTTCCAGTTTGGGGTAAAAAGTGCGATTGGATTGTTCTATTAGGAAGCTCTCAGTAGCAGTCCAGACTTCGGAAGTTGGTGGTGGGACACCCCCGCGACTTGTTATGGACGGTAAAGGACGTTTGTCCTGCACCTAGACTCTTCCCCTACCGTGTCGGAATGTCGTCGTATCGGACTATTATGAAAGTGAGAGAAGAGACATATAAATAAATAAAATGAATTAATAAAGGGATACTTCTTGGGTGAGAGATACCGGAAGTCTATGTGACGCTTAATCGTCATTATACCTGCCTTCAAGGGTCATCATGTTTTTTATCCCCCCCCCCCCAATTATTGTTTTTTATCTTTACAATTTCCCCAACAGACCGGACTATCAACCGCATGTCGTTCTTGGACCCCGGCCGGTGTTGTATACCTAACTCGTACGCTCCGCAAAAGTGCTATGAGAAACCAGCAGGTGAGATTCTATTGTTTTTTTAACGTGGATTCCAAAGTGAATGAGCCTTTATCATGAAAGGAACATGCACTTTCTGAATTCGGTCGCCCCAATGAAGTCCTTTAAGGTGTGAAAAGACAGAACACAAAGCCTTTATCTTCTCGAACGAAGTAACATTGAGCAGAAATTATTGCTGATGAAAAACGACTGTTTTGCGCGGAATGTAACGCATGGGAAACGTGCTTTATAGTGCATGGAAATAGTATAGGGGTTCCAGGAAGTATTTTTAAAAATACACAACACACACATAACATCACACCTGTAATCCCCGAAGGGTTATGCAGAGGAGTACCCATTACACACCACTTTTTTAAATATACGTAAATAAAAAATTGGAAGATGGTTCGTGGCCTAACAGACGAAAAATATTGCATTTATAGGATAAACTTGAACATGTGCCTTACTTTCGACTTCATGTCTTACACCCGTTATATGCAGTAATTTAGTAAACTTCCCTATCCTAAACAAACTGATGATGTTACAGCAAAAATGGAGTCGACAACTACACAGAAGATGTCGTACCAGCCGGTTTGCGCGCCGCAGCCGCAGCGGCCGCCGTGGGCTTGCAAGGGACAGTACCAGAAACCGTGCCAAAAGGTCAGTGCATTCATTCTCTTTCTTTTCAACATTTTCATTAATAGTTCTGCTTGAATAGGCATAACAAATCAGGAGTCGTAGAGATTTATGTATATAAATGCTATTGTCTTACCTTTCTTTTTTGTATTCGTGAGTAAATCTTCATGGATGCCCTCCGTCTGGGAATAACGGAGGGGTATGTCGGATTCTTACCGACTGAAACCCCACGATTCCTCCTGCTACCATAAGCCGTGAGACCGGTATTCGCTGGGCCACATTGTCTTGACCTGTGCGAAAGACAGCTAATGCTTAAATGACCTATTCCACTATCCTTTTTGCAATGGAACAATAAATGGCATTGAGACATCGTATTACGGTCCCAAGGTCGAAGTTTAACCATTGCTATGGATGTAGCCACGTCTGCTTTACCGACATTCAGCAAGAGATGGATACGTACCTCTTTATTGTACCTATATCGTACTGGTGTTGACAAATCCACATCTGGAAATGGATCGTTTCATCATTTGGATCCACACAAACCCTTCAAGAAAGGATAGTAACGCTTTTACGTTACAAAGAATCTCTTGGAAGGTACCTAAGTATACTTAGGTAAGCACCTAAAGTACTCATCAATCGTGTAAAGTCCTTAGACTAACGATACCATACCTCCAAAGCCTTAATGCATTCCACGTAACTAACGAATATTTTCTTAACCAGTTGGAAGGCACAACTATCTACCGATCCTCGTTCCTGCCGCCCGGTGAAGACTGCACGGAGTACATGGACCCGTGCAAGTACGGCGACTGTAAACGTGAGTATTGCGACACTTCTGTTGTTTTCGCATGTTTTTCGCCAGAAGGGATTATGACCTGAAGATGAATCTTATTGGGATAACGTAAGTGGAAATTGTGGGGTAGATGGAAAGCATCCACTTCAAAATATACTAGTAGTTGCCCGTGGTTTTACTCACGTCCTGCAGTAAGTAGGCACCTTTTTATTTCTGAATAAAATTATGCAAGGAGATTAATAACGCCTTACCTCTAGATTTTTACCGGAGTATAGTTTTGAAGAACACACTCATCCAAAGATATCCATTGGTCTTGTGGTCGTATAAGCGCGACTGCTGAGCGTTGGGTCATGGGTTGTATTTCTAGGTCGGGCAAAAAATGTTATTGGGTTTTTCCATTAGAAATATCTAGGAAGCACCCCGTGTAATCGCCCCGTGCTTCGGAAAGTACGTAAAATCGTTAACTCTGCGCCTAATCTCCTCCCCCGGTCGTGTCGGATAGCCTCCCCACCGAACTATGAGTGTGAGGGAAGTGGGAGTAAAATTATAGCCCACTATCCCCAATAAATGAGTACACACCCTAATCTTTGTCTTATATTATTTCAGCTTGCGACTGTATTTGCCCCGCGGAGTGTATAGCAACAGATCCGTGCGCGTGCAACTTCCCCAAAGCAGCGTGCTGTTCCTAGCCACCATCTTGCGACACGTTCCAAATTCAAGCGTATTCAAAATGGCGCCCTTTAGAAGGTTGAGCTTAAATCAGGCGAGTGGCCTAACGTGAACGGTACTGCTAGAGACAAATCATGTTTATTGATTTTATAATAATAACTATACATTAATCTAACATAGTGTTATGGATAATTTTGAATGATATAATTAGCAGTAAATTGTACGATTAAATTATGTTTTTATTAAATTATATTTTGTAATGTTATAATGAAATAAAAGTTTATCTATAAAAAGATTGGTTTTATATAGTATCCTAGTATCTATATTTTGCAATGTGTTCAACATGCTTACTGCAGGTTATCCCTTTCACCCAACATGCTTACTGCAGGATGTGCGTGTGGTGTGAGGGCCACTTTGTTAAAACTCTTTGAAAATGTGCTTAGGAGTTAGTGTACATTCCCAAAGGAATGTGAAAGTTGGAATCGGATTTTGTGAAAGTCTAATAAGCGAGTTATAGACTGTAAAGTCGGGCCCTCAGTTCGCACATTGCGGATTGAGGGCCCACCTATACCGGCTAAACTATAGACACTACACAAAATGTGTTTATGCCGAAATCTAAGCTAAAGCCAAACAAAATTTGTGGAAACAAGATATTAACGCAAAACACTGTCCTACTTCGTATATCTTCGTTCAAAATGGGCCCTCAGTTCTCTTAAACGTCAAAGTTTATTACGCAAATTATAACGAAACCATTGACTTGCAGCTCCTGTTGAATATCTTATAAGCTACTAAATAAATTGTGCAAATTCGTGAAAGCAAGATCAGAACACCACTTCCTGTTGTTTGAAAGTTATGACTATTTTAAAATTCGGGCCCTCAGTCCGCCATTTTATTTTGTTTTCGTGTTATTACTCATAACATATGAGAGATATGTTAAAAACAAAAGCGTCACTTCTTGTGAAAAAAATTGTGCAACTAATTCGATACCAGAAAGAAATAAAAAGGACCCTCTATTGTATCTAAAAATCGAGTTTTATTTTTGCTGTATGAATTAGGTTATAGGGTGACCACAATTTCAATTGGTTTATTCTAGAAATCCCCACCGACCTCGCCCCACCAGTGGGGATTGCACATACTGCAGGTTATCCCTTTCACCCAACATGCTTACTGCAGGTTATCCCTTTCACCAAACATGCTTACTGCAGGTTATCCCTTTCACCCAACATGCTTACTGCAGGTTATCCCTTTCACCCAACATGCTTACTACAGGTTATCCCTTTCACCCAACATGCTTACTGCAGGTTATCCCTTTCACTCAATATGCTTACTGCAGGTTATCCCGTTCACCCAACATGCTTACTGCAGGTTATCCCTTTCACCCAACATGCTTACTGCAGGTTATCCCTTTCACCCAACATGCTTACTGCAGGTTATCCCTTTCACCCAACATGCTTACTGCAGGTTCTCCCTTTCACCCAACATGCTTACTGCAGGTTCTCCCTTTCATCCAACATGCTTACTGCAGGTTCTCCCTTTCATCCAACATGCTTACTGCAGGTTCTCCCTTTCATCCAACATGCTTACTGCAGGTTCTCCCTTTCATCCAACATGCTTACTGCAGGTTCTCCCTTTCATCCAACATGCTTACTGCAGGTTCTCCCTTTCATCCAACATGCTTACTGCAGGTTATCCCTTTCACCCAACATGCTTACTACAGGTTATCCCTTTCACCCAACATGCTTACTGCAGGTTATCCCTTTCACTCAATATGCTTACTGCAGGTTATCCCTTTCACCCAACATGCTTACTGCAGGTTATCCCTTTCACCAACATGCTTACTGCAGGTTATCCCTTTCACCCAACATGCTTACTGCAGGTTATCCCTTTCACCCAACATGCTTACTGCAGGTTATCCCTTTCACCCAACATGCTTACTGCAGGTTATCCCTTTCACCCAACATGCTTACTACAGGTTATCCCTTTCACCCAACATGCTTACTGCAGGTTATCCCTTTCACTCAATATGCTTACTGCAGGTTATCCCTTTCACCCAACATGCTTACTGCAGGTTATCCCTTTCACCCAACATACTTACTGCAGGTTATCCCTTTCACCCAACATGCTTACCCCGATGACTGCGGGCGAACATTTGCTACGCCAAACGCCAGTGCGGCTAGGTACCAATGTTCGCGTGTTCGCCATAGAAAAACACATACGGTGTGTGTGCGCCGCACTTGCGTTTTTTAGTCGAAACACAACGTGTGTGTTTTCCCGCAGTCAATGAGTTACTGCAGGTTATCCCTTTCACTCAACAGGCCTATTGAAGTTCTTTACTCTACTCAGTTCGGTCCTTCAACGAATGTAAACTATAATAAGAAAAACAACCATAAAGGAACTTAAAAAGTTTATTTATTGACCAATACACTGTTCCACACGCGAGATCGCGTTATAATATAGCTCCGGCCCCGTTCACACCTGCGTATAAAAGTACACGCACAACACACGAACATAACGAACCAATATTTTAAAAAATTCTAAAAGCCGATCTATAAATGCGTTTTGGAGCATTCCATTCGTGTGTTTGGACTGCGCTAAACTTCTTGACCGTTCTGGAGAAACTAGAGTTAGCTTTGCGCATTTTCAGAACAGCCACAATCTTCGGCTGACAAGACTCTGAAAGGTATACAAAATGACATCGCCGTCAAACAAAACCCGTATTAGGAACTGCGCAAACATGCCAAAGAAACAGTCAAGAAGTTTTACTACAAGAACGGGCACCGTCAACCGAAAATGGACCTTATGCCGTCACCATACGATCCTATTTAAGTCGCTGCAGCAGCGTGGTGTTGAGGACATTAGCCTGCACGAGGGTAGCCGCTGGGTCTGCCAGTTCTCTGCTGGGGAACGTGGTTAGGAGAACGAACGCTTGGAGCTGGTATGATGGTTCCGCGCGGGTGACGTAGGCTTGAAGATCGCGGACTGTGTGCGTGTGGTTGAAACGACCGGTCAACCGGCTGCCGTCTGCGAGGCGGAACTGAGGAGATAAACAGGCAACTTAGTAAAAATTACGTAGACAAATCTTCGATTATCATCATCTGCCTAGCCTTTTCCCCATTATGTTGGGGTCGGCTTCCAGTATAACCGGATACAGCTGAATACCATAACCTTTTTTTTCTGATTTAAGTGCTATACGATTTTTTATATTTTTTTGGGATTTTCTTCCATGCGTCATATTTTGTTAATTTTCTCTTTTTGTGTCGCATTTTTTATTGACAATTAATCCTGAAAGTATGGTCCTCGATCGACATACGTGGACTTAGTTTGGATAGCCCAAGAAGAGAGGTTTCTAAAATGTTCTTTTGACGTCGCTATCTGGGTCACACTGTAGAACAGCCGTATTTCCAAACTCGAAAGTCGACTTGAACCAAATTTACATTATTTACTTACAAAGAGGTAAGATTTGATTGTTTGTTTGCATTGAACAGGCTCCGAAAGTACTGAACCGATTTTAAAAATTATTTCACTGTTGGGAAGCTACGCTATCCTTGAATGACATAGGCTATATTATATTTTGTTATCAAAAAAGTTGGGATCTGTAAGAAACATCACGCGAACGAAGTCGCGGGGAGAGTACTAGTATTTAATAATTGTACCTGTATGGTAGTGACGGGCTCTGTGTCGTTGATCTTGACGGCGTCCTGCGCGGCCCGCTGGTTGGCGGCGCGGTCGGCCACGTCGCGAGCCACTGCCGCCGTCGCGCCCACCGTCGGGGGGGTCGGACTGACACAACATAATTTAGTTGCACTAATCGATAAAGAGTTGCATTAAAGAACGCACAGTTGCATTATAAGACGTACAGTTACACCATGAGACATAGTGTTAGACCAAGGGAGATATTATAATCGCACCATGAGACATGTAGCTGCACTATTGAACCAACAATAGCACAATAGGACCTATTATAGCTGCACCATGGAACATATAGTTGCACCATAAAACATATAGTTGCACCATGAAACACATAGTTGCACCATGGAACATATAGTTGCACCATGGAACATATAGTTGCTCAATAGGACATTCAGTTCAACTAAAGAACATACAATTCCACCATAGAACATACTCCGTACGGTGTGTTAGTGGGAGGTCGACAAAAAACGATTAAAATGCCACAAATATATCTGAAAATAAGGTGTTTTCAAGGTTTGTTATATTGTTACCTTCCGAGCAGATGTCCCTTGCCGGAGAAGGGCTGCGGCTTGGCGATGTGTCGCGGACACTCTTCATGTCGCCGGTCTTCTAGAGACACGCGCACCTCGCCGCCCGTGCCTGATAGCTCGGGAGGAATCTCACTGGAAATAAATAACACCAAATTATAATTATGTAAAGCGATTTGGCGGTATTTCCTATTTATTGAAATTGAATTGAGGAATTGACTGCCTCGTTGGTCTAGTAGTCGCATAACACGACTGCTGAACATGAGGCCTTGGGTTCGATTTCCAGGTTGGGCATTGTTATTGTGTTTTTCCATCAGGAATTACTCAATTGCAGCTCGGAGTCTGGATTTATGCCCGGTTGATAGCAATAGGCTCGCCCCCTATTACATGCCACTTAAATATAACTGGAGAAATGTGGGTGTACTAATAGGTACACCTCTGTCTAACCCTTCGGAGATTACAGGCGTGATGATATGTTATATATTACTCACCCTCGACGTATACAATTGAGGAAGTCAGCGTGGTCTGGGTCAGTGTAGTGCCGCAGCGCCCCCGAGTCCACGGTGAACCCCTCGCGGTACAGTCGCAGGCGCACCGAACGAGGCTGGACGCTCTGAACAAGACATTACTTCATTGAAAGGGATTTTCTTTTTTCTTTTTAATTTTTGAAGTACAGGTCGTTTCAAATAGTTTTAGTAGAGTTCGAGTGATCATGAGTAAGAGTCTATCAGACCCCTTTACTTACCACAGGGCCGTAGACATACAGGGGGATTTGCCGGGGTTGTGGGACGTCTTAACAGGATACCGTGGCCCCGGAATGTAAAGGGCAGAAGGAACAGGGTAGTTTTTTAGTCAGTAAAAGTCTGACAGTCCCTTTCGCCCCACTCAGGGCGGAAGGACTTATTTGATGATTTTTACCACCGCAAAAAGAAAATACAGGTGCATTTACCATCTCGGCAACAAAAGAAAGAGTGCAGTAGGGTTTTTGTTGAGTTTTTTTCATCATATTCTATGTCCAAGTTGGCAAAGTCCATTACAGACAACGTTGTAGCCTAAGAACGTAGAAGATCGACCTTTATCCAGATAACTTGACGAGACGTATTTTTTATCAAATATAATGTATTAACAAACATGCAAAGTTTTTTTATAATCCTACTTTGTGCGTTTTCGCCACGATACGATCTCCTAAATTTCAAAAGAGGCCAATGACTTACTTGTGGTGCCTGCTGGTTCCCACCGGCATCTACCGACGCTTGCTCTTGATCGTCTGTTGTTTGACCTGCAAGCAAACGACGACTATGAGAGTGAGGGTACAGAAAGTGTACCTGTGTTTGTGCACACACTTGTGTACTATCTCTACCCGATTGATTTTCAGTTGACTGTATTTTGTTTTTAACTGATTTAAATTAATATATACTGCCTCGTTGGTCTAGTGGTCGCAAGCGCGACTGCTGTGCATGAGGTCTTGGGTTCGATTCCCAGGTCGGGCAAAGTGTTATTGGGTTTTTCCATCAGGAATTTCTCAGTAGCAGCCTCGGAGTCTGGATTTGTGCCAGGTTGATGGCAATAGGCTCGCCCCCTATTACATGGGACTAAAAACATAACTGGCGAAATGAGGGTGTACTAATGGGTACACCTCTGCCTAACCCTTCGGGGATTACAGGCGTGATGTTATGTTAAATTAATATATAGCTAATCAATTGAGTCAGCACAAAAGTGACGTCACGTAAATTGATTACCGGTGTCATCTATCCTTTTGTTTAATTCAGTTCTAATGTGTCAAGAAGATGCTTGTTATGAAATGCGTAGTTACCAAGTCTGTATCCTACACCGCTGAACGCGGAGCGCCCCCCTCGGCTCGTAGAAGACGGCTCATCTTCAAACACCACCGCGCCGCGCCTGTAACAATGTAAAATAAGATTGACATTAATATGATGCATATATTTACTTACATTATAATTTCCTATTCAAACCATTATGAACCACTTCTAGCATGAAAACAACCCAGAAATAATGAAAAAAAAAAAATATGTTTATGTTTCTTTTTCTGAAAACAAAAATAATAACAAAAAGAAACCAGCCTATTACTGTCCCAGTGAAGGGCAAAGGCAGAGACTCGAACAATTATCACCACACTTGATCAAAGTCAATTTCAGATAAGTTCAAGTCCAGTCCCTCCCTTGTCACGTTTGTCAATGATTAATATTAAACAAACAACTCACTCTCTAACGCTTTTGAACACTTCAGTGACTATGTCCTTTCTCCCTTTTCCTGGACCGAGAATCTGTTGTCCAGACCTCTCCGACCCGCCTGCATAGAATGCTTGACCTGAAGCAATACAAAAAAAAAAATTATAAAGAAACTGGTTACTTTAATGGGACTCTTAACAAAGGGAACTTGGTTCTAATTAAATCATAAACGACGAAACACTTCCAGAAAGGGTAGGTAGTGCCTTTGCGCTTCGCTTGGCTCGTCTTGGCAGATAATACCAGCCTATTTTCAGCCTAAGGTCTCTTCTCACACAGAAAAGGCACAAGCATGCTTGTTTGAGGAAGATTGACAATTTAAGGCTTATAATAAGTAATTATAACTCCAGGTTTCCTCTCAATGTTTTCACCACAGTCAGCTAGTAAAGACTTCCTAATTTTTGTACCTGCAAACTAGTCTCATTGTCTTTAGTCAAGCTAGAACCAGTAAAAGATACTTCGAAAAAGACTAGGATAATTAATATAAGTAGATCTATTGGTTGAATTGCAAGTTTATACCTTATCTATACTTGATATTTTCAACCTTAAGTAAGGTTTATAAGTGTTTTATTCAATATAATCTAAAGTGTTCTTAAACCTTGTGTCCACTAGGCGACACTGAATGTCCCAACTGCGAAATCGTACAAAATCGCAGGATATCGATCTCATGGAACACAGTGCGACACAATGCGAAATCTAACGAAAACACAAAATGGCGGAATCGCAGTACATCGCGAGAAATTACAGAATATCGTACGAAATCGCGGGTATACAGAGAGTATCGTACGAAATAACATCACAAACAGGAAAAATTCTACACTCAACATACTACAAGAGAGAATGCAAACAGACCTGCCGCACTCTCATCAGGAAATCCTTTCATTCTTGCTATTTCTTTCCTCAACGCACTATTCTCACACAACAATCTCTCCACTTCTTTTTTCAGTCTATTTATCTCAAATAAATTCTCAGAATCCTCTGAGATTTCATCGTTAACTTTCTCTGTTTTGGCATCATTTGAAGGGGGTACAGTAGGTGTAGACTTGGATTTTGAACAAGACACTGTGTTGACAAAGAAGTCATGCACTTTTGATTGTATTTACTTTCCAAACCATCTCCATTCTGATCTTATTGAGTTAGAAAATACTTCTAGTTTTAATTATTTGGTATTATGCAGTTTTCTGCTATTAGAATCCCAATAAAACATTTAGAAATATCAATACCATCATTCAAGCAATAAAATATTATTTAAATAATCTATCTCCTACATAATGATAATGTAAATAGGTCTATTACGCTCCAACACAGAGTGATGACACTCTAAACGCAACTAGTAAACCTGAAAGCTGGCTTTCTCATTGTTTTAAATTGGCACAAGCTATTTTGTATTGCTTGTGCCAAAACAAAGGATAATGACTGTCTAAAATTGCCAGTTGCTATCCACAAAGTCTGCGTTATTGTAGACAGTGAAAGCATTAACAAAAACACAATCTTTTAAGAACAAATAATCACCTTCTTCTTCATCACTTGAGCTCTCCTGCTGCAAGGAGTCTAGTGTAGCAAACTTTTGGCCCGGAGCCTTCTTCTTGTCTTTCTTCTGAGGTGCAAGCGGTGACGCTGGAGGTGACTCCATGTCACTGTCTGAGAGAGTAGGCAGGGACGATACAGCAGCTGCAGGGTTGGAGGGGGCCTCGTCTGCGTTGCCCCCGTGCTCATAGAAGCTGGATAGTGCTACCTGTGGTTGAATTATTTGATTATTTCTCACCTTTTCTTGGTACTATAAAATTAACACAATGAAGAGAAATGAAACATTACTGGCATGATAGTTTTGTTCAGAAATATGCTTATAAGATTCTTGTTTGGATTATAATACTTATTTCAACACAAGCCTCTTGTTGAAGTTAATCATGAATACTTATAATAACAATGAACAAATGGCCAACAAAGCAACCACTCAAGTTCAAGAATACAGTTCATTAATTCATACAAGTCATGTGAAATTATTGATTAAAAGAGTGGATTGTCATTGCTCGTGGAAATGCAAGATATCTATAAGTAAAACAGTACGCAGAAGTACGCATAGAAGTAACAACTGACTGATCTTTGTCCATAGCAAAACAAAAATTTAACTATTACAGGACCAGAGCCTCATATTGAGGTTAATACCAAAACAAAATTGATGTTATTTAATTCAAATGGTCAACTGACATAGGTCTTTAGCAGATAATACGTTAAATTACGAGAAAAACAGCAAAAAGGTGATAAAACAATAAATTTACTTACGTCTAGCTGCCAGTTCGATGACTCCAGGAAAAACTTACTGCGGCCCTCATCGGCGCCAGTAACATCGCAAAACTGTCTCAAAGTCTCCTCCTTATTGGTGGACATATTTAGAATTTATTTTATTTTCTATTCAACTATACAAGACATTCCATGAAAACGCCGATGACTTGCTCGCTTTTGGTTTTATTTTGTTACTTTGGCAGAATTGACATTGGCTAGAGGTTGTACTTAGGAGGTCAATTGTAAAACCATAGACTTATTCATAGGAATTCGAAGTTGGGAAGACACTAAGTGGCAACGTAATGATATCAAAATAAATCCCAAGCACTTCTAAAATAAAACTGAATTTGGATTGGTTAAGCTATCTCGGGGAAAAGACAATAAAACTCATTGTAACGCGATATAATAATATGTAAACATTCCAGTGCCTTCTAGTGAGTAAGTAGTATGTACTATATCTAGGGTTGCCAGGCCATAAAATGCAAAGGCCGGACTGCGCACTATATAAGGCCGGACATTTTGCCCTAAAAGCCGGACATGTATTTTTTATTGCCAAACATAATGTTTTTACTGCTGGGCTGTTGAAAAAAGTATTTATACGTGATGAAAAGTGAGGATATTCGATATTTATTAAAAGATGGACATAATATTTATAATAAAAAAATCCGTTTACGAATTTGAAATGTTTATTAAGTTACACTATTACAGTTTTACTTACAAATGAATCATCAATCTTTTGTAGATAATTAAGTATTATTAAAACTAAAAAACAAACGAATATAGCTCTCTTTTGGCATTCTTAATACTATAAACTAAAAAATATAATATAACAAATAAAAATAATCATTCTTCTGGAAAGTAACAAAAAGATAATATTAATTTTACGGCACGATTCGTACGACGATGGGCGCCATCGTCGTACGAATCGCCACTCTGACAAAAAGCCTGACAAAAGCCGGACAGGCCAAACACGTACATATTTGGCCGGACGCGACTGCAAAAAGCCTAACATGTCCGGCTAAAGCCGGACACCTGGCAAGCCTAACTATATCACCTATTTATGAACCATTGCCAATGAATGACGAACCTTTTACAGAAAACCATAACGAACTATCTTTAACTATTTTAATTATTACTAATTTAGAATTTAAATCAATTTTATATTATGATCTCTTTACCGTTTATATGCTTCTTCTCTCCTACCCTTTTACTGTGCCCTACTGGTTCCATAATGATTTTAATTATTTAAGTTACCACATAAGTATACTGGAGAAGCAATAAAGATATTATTATGTATTGTTTTTCTAAAAATTAGCCCTACTTACTCTTTTTAGCATGAGTTTTAGAGACTAGCTAGAACAAACAGACAAATCAAAAGACAGAGCACGTAATAAGAAGCTGATATTTTGATATTACAAACAGAATTAAAAAACTGTCAGTCCAAAGGGTATAATAGGCCACGTATCCTGCAGTTGGGTAAAACCACAAAACCTTTGTGATCACACCTCTATTAATCCAAAAAGTAGAAATACCGCAACCAACTTACAGAAAAATACGTCATCAAAATGTCACTTCGACAGTTTGTCTTTTTCTCCTTTAGTTCATTCAGGACATTTTAGGTTCATTGACTTCATTCATTAAGTTCAATTACTTCAATTCATTCGAGTCGAGTTCATTCATCACAATGATTACAATCATCTGCAATGCTGTGAAATGATTTTCCTCTTGTAAAACTATTATTTTGGTTTTATTTGTGTTCTGAAATGAATTGGTGAGTTAATAACTTTATTCGATCCTTATGCATTTAATGCCTATCCAATTTCTTAACGGCATTTAATGCTTTTAGAATGCCGGTGAATAAATGAAGACTTCGCGAAACTCATCAGGGACCACCACAATGAGGAAATATTATCAACTTGTACTCGTCATCGTGTGCTTTATAAGCATCGTAACGTTACTCATATACCGCCATGAGTATTACAGGCTTAGATATGTCCTAGAAGTACTGAATTTCTTCGGCAAACCGGGCCTCTCGGAGATCGAGTTTTGTGGCCCCGGTTTTAACGCGACAATGCTGTCCGAAATCCTCCGTAATTCGTCGATGGAAATCCGCGAAACGCCGCCTCTATTCCAGCAGATCGACGAAAATTTCTATTCATATTCGTCATTCCTGAGATCTTATCAAAAATACGACAAGTTGACGCCGATGCATGCTCATAATATTGACACTATTGTAATCGGCAAGGCGCACGTCCCACCCAACTTTCGCTGCAACATTTGGTTAGAGAACACAAACAAGCCCAAAGCAGGAAGGTTCAATTACAAGATAGTATCAGAACCGATGAATGATTTCCGCTTATACATCTTTCAATGTTCACTGAACAAGAATTTGGGGAAGCCGAAGGGAATAAGCTTCTACGTCAACGATTACAACATCAACCCAATACATGCTCCGATTAACAGAGTTATTGAAGTCAATACTAAAAGAAAACCGAGGGTCAGTAGCAACATTATGTTTGTGAACAATATAGAACCTGCTATTTGCGTCATACCTAACCAAGTGCCGTTGGTCTCAAGAGATGCGTTCATAGAGTTTCTAGTCTTCCACCATATGATGGGGGTGAATTACTTCACAATTTATGATAGCATGATATCTGAAGATATTATCCGGAGACTGAACTTACTGCCAGCTGATATAACTCAGTGGAATATACAATTCTTCCCTTTGAATTACCCATTTGTATTTGCTAAGTCTTATAACATTGTAAGAGACGCAATTGAGCTTGACTGCTTATTCAGACATTTTAGATTTGATAAAGAAGAAACTGAGAAAGTGAGTCATGCTATGGTTTTGGCATGGGATGAATTCTTAGCACCAAGAGTCCACAATAATATCAAGGAAATATTCAATGATTTTGATCCTACAAGGAAATTCAAGACATTAGAGGTAACACCTCTTTTGTTTTGCTTAAATCAAGCTGATGATGATAGGGCTGAAGAAGGATACCCAGAAATAATGAAAAAGACACATTACTTTGTGATGTCTCAAGACTTAAAGTCAGTTTATGTGAGGAATTTAGATGCCATGCAGACTTTTGAAGATATATTTAGTGTTAACTCCAGTAGTAAAGTATTGCCAGTAGAAATATTAGCAGCACATAAGTATACAGAGTGTAGAGATCCAAAAACAATGAACCCTAGTGGAGTAGGGTATAATGAGACACAAATGCAGGTTTTCCAGCACAAGTTTGAAGGTGCCATGACAAAGTATGGGCAGAATTTAGTTAGTAATAAAATCTATAGGTTGTATAGATCGGGCAAGATTTGGGAAAAGTCTTCTAACGAATTTGTTAGGGATATGTTATGAACTTCAGATGAATAGGAATCATAATGGGATATTCTATAGCAGGGGTGGCCAACCTAAAAAAACCCTAGATCAATTACTGTTCTCTGACCAGACTGTGCAATCTATTACAAAATCAGTACATCTTCATAAGCTTGGTATTGAATTGTATTTCACATAATTAACATTATACTATCCTTTAGAAAACAGTTTACTTACAAGTAAATTGAAGATTATTTTTAGTAACTACTTATTATAGTGTGAGCATTGCGCATCTGGGATCGACTCGACAAGCTTTATTTACGACGATGCGAGAAATATCGTGTGAGTTGTAGTACATTGCGGGGCCGCGCGGCCAATCTATCCTAAGTAATCAGAAATGTATCGCAACCTGCATGATATTTCACAATCAAATGGTTGGCCATCCCTGTTTTACAGTATACTATCACAATTTTAAGAAGAAAGTTCTCTTGAATGCCAAGCAAATTTTCCATTTTAGGTAGATTCAGAATGCTTTGAGTCACAATTAGTTTTCCTCATTATGAAGTAGTTGGCTCAAATGTAACAATTTAGTAATAAATAGTTGTGACCAAACTGCCATAATATAAAATTTTTTGGTCATGACATGTGTATATTGTATAAAACCATGAACAATTTTTATTTCTTATTGGTATCTACTTGAACGAATTATTTTTATGATATTATTAAGATTGTTATCTGAAGATATAGATTGTTGATTTTAATAAAATGGTAATGTGTTATCCATGTCTATAAAAAAAGCATTTATGGTATTTTTTTACTTTAATCTTTGTTCAAGCTAAGATTATTATTTTTTATTTTAATAATTAATGAATAACCCTGTTTTTGAATAAAAAAAACATTGTTAGAGTATTGTTAAGATGTGCCTTGATTATAGTGGTGGCTAGCTAGATAGATACCTACTCAATTTTCATCCTTAAATGTAGCAGAATAAGACTGCTTTTTGAAGAATCGCTCCTGTTCTTCCAGTCTTTAAAAATTACTATGGAATTTTTTAGGATAAAATTGTCCCTTTATTTTGTTTTGTATTCTAAATTATATTATTCTCATAATCTTACACATTAATCTGTTAGAAAAATTTTGGTAGCCTGGTTTGCAGTGTGATACTAGATTGACAAATTATTTTCAAAAAGATCCAGTATTCGGAACTCCTTTAAAATCGTTCTATTAGGTACCATTGTTCCAGGGTGTAAAATACGCCAGTTTCGCACATGTTCTAACTAAATATGATAAAGATTATATGTTGGAAAGATATATATGGGACATCTACTAAATCTTTCCATATGTTTATCAAGAAATGTAACCAAAGGCTGGATATTTTCAAAAAATATTATTTTACTTTTTTGTTGTGTTAAAGGTGTTTTTATTATGTCTTCCAGTGTGTTGTGTAAATTACCTGCTCACATATTGAAACGTTTCCACGAGATTATGGACCTTATCTAAACCTGCTAAGGTACATATTCCTTGAAGTGTCGCCTTTTTAACCCATGGACTGCGGGCGAACATTCGTTAAGCCTAGCCCGTGGTGCGGCTGGCTACAAAGTTCGCGTGTTCGCCGTAGAAAAACATACCTTGTGTGTGCGCCGCGGGCTCGTTTTTTAGTAGAAACAGCGGGTGTGTTTCCCCGCAGTCAATGGAAGCACTGCGATATCTCTTCGCTAATGTGTCCCTTTATCCACAGAATTTGCAAATGCTTCTACAAATGAATTATTTAGTACATAAAATTAGTTTTCACGTAGATTCTATAAGATTAATACTAACGTGCACTACCTACTAACGTATTCGACCTAACTCTAGTCCAGTATTGATACTGTAACTAAGTAATACGATTTTGTATCGCACGTTTATTGTCCGTTAACATTTGTTAATAAAAAAACAACTTTAAAGTATTTGTTTAAAGTTTGTAATTAAATAAAATAATTTGAGTAGATTTCATCATTTTAAAGATTTATTTACATCTGTTTTACTTTCGATTTAATATTATAAATTAAGACTGAATTTTGAAGTGACGTAAGCAATAAATATGTTTCTGTGTAATTACTCGAATTAGGCAAATTTTGATGGAATCTGCTCAATACCTATCTGTTTTAAATAGGGTGACTGGTGATAAGTGCGCACGCGCGTGTATTGTACGGTAAGATGTTTGTAGAGATAAACTACAGTAACATGACGTGCTCTTCAACAATTCAAAACGTTTGAAAATGTTTGTAATAGTACCTATTAAAAAGACTCACAACTCATGTGCGCGTATTGAGCCGGCTCTCGAAACAATACCAAATCAGCGAGTTTTTGCTCGACTAGCAGCGTCAAAAATTACTCTTTATTATTTATTAGTATGGGGCTGCACTGACATTCTCTATGGAAATGACAGGTGCGTTTTCTTGCGCGGTCGGCTATTTATGATTAGTTGACAAACAAATATGAAGCCTGCTACTGAAGACGATTACTTACAACTACATACAAACTCTTTCATACGAATGTGACTACACACATTGAAATGGTAATATGGAGGGGAGCGTCAAGTTATAGTAGTTTCTCTCTAAAAGAAAAGTAACTGAATTAAATTACAGCTCATAATTTGTTGTTTGTTAATCAATATTCTATTGAGGTCATGCGCTTTGTAAGTAAAAATATTGTATCTGTGGGAAAGTTGTTTATCATGTGTATGAGTATTGGTTACTAATTAACAGTCACCCTATGTTATTGTGTTTGTGTACAGTCTTCGCAATGATATTAAGAGCTTTTTGTCTTGTTTCCGAGACTGCGTTGCTAACACCGAGTGTTTAAATAGAATATGTCCGTTGAACTGCCATTGTTTATTCTGTTTGTTTAAATATACAATAAAAACACATAAAATGATACTAAGTAAATGTTTATTTCTGTCATCTATTCTAAATACAATGCAGGCATTGCCCGCTAATCTTCACAGATCAAGTTATTAAACATAAACAAATTATACTGTCTCAATACAAAACGAGTACTTACTTTAGTCACTCAAAGCATAAACTTTCCCGCCAGTTTTTTGAATTACGAACTTTAGACTAAAGTTCTTAATTCAAAATTGACAATTTAGACATGAGGTCTAAAGTCAGTTTAGAACTTTTCTCTTTTTGAAATGAAGTTCGAAATACAAAAATAGTTTCAAAACTTTATGCCAGGATTAAAGTGAGAACTCGTTTTATAATGAGATAGAAAAGTTTAAAATAGTTAAACGATACGAACCGTTTATTATACACGAATAAAATATTAATATCACTATAGAAATAAGTACAAGGATTAAAAATGAGCATAATTTGAGCAATACATAGCGTATTGTCGTTGCCACAAAATAATAGGAAAAATTTTGGAGGGAACACAGTAACTAAAATATAAATATATTTTAAAGCTTACATAAGTTTTTAAATATTGCAACGAACAAACTTAAATTAAGGCTACAATTTTAAGTACTGATTAATATCTCACTAACGTAATGTCTATGTACGATCGACGGTCATAGAATACTGAAATCGCGTCGAACGAAAATACATCGATAACATAAGTGATGGTTGCGTATCTACTATTTATACAACTGATACCTTTTGTCTGTATGTGTATTGAGAGCATAGTATATAAGCAAAAGGACACAGTACTATTCCTAGATAATTATATTTTTATTTTTTATTATGAATTATTTAAATACAGAAGTCCTGCGTTCTTTTATTTAAACTGAAGTGTTACTGGCAGTCAAAGGGCGGGAATTATGAGCTGGTTGATTAAAAAAAAGAAAATGGTTTGACCAAAAACTGAATTTAAGTATTAGAAAAGGCACGGACTTTTAAATTCCTGTATACAAGATCAAAATAACAAGCCAATCCTGCCCTAAAAGCTCGCAATTAACATAGAAATGTTTGACAACTGCAACGGTCAAATTCTCAACCGCAACTCGAATTTAGGACGCCTAAGTCATATGCTATCCCTGTCACTTTAAAGTGTATTGAAGCGACAGACATACATTTAAAAACGTCTTAAAATTAAGTGCCGTTTGAGAATTCGGAAGTGAAACAGTGTTTTTGTGGTATTAGTAATTATAGCAGTCGAAAATCTGAACAAGCATCTTGATAATGCAAAGATGACGCCCAAACAACAAAGAATATGGTCAAATTATTTCATAATGTTTATCGAAATACATAATTGTGTGTTTGCTAACTTACATAATATATTTTTACATAAACATGAAGTTTATAACACACCGCTTGACCCTTCAAGGCATACAAGAGTGATGTTATGTATTATGAAGTATATAATCTTTAAATAAAATAAGCCCCTTTCTGGTTCCAGTTCAATTATCTAAATGCAATATTATGCTTAGGTGTATAATAGCAAAATACCCAATGAATAAGATAAAATTTATCCTATTTAAGGAACAATTATTTATGTAAATGCATCGTTTCTGGCCATTGGAATGCGATTGTGAAAAGTCTATAATTTGATTGAATATTAGTAAGACTATCAATGGCCGCGCTATAAGCATCGTGAAATAAATAATACGTTATGAATCACTCGAATAGGTCTCTATAAGGGGCTGTCTTCACGAGCGAGAGAATCGCGGCGATATTATCCTCTTGCCACGGCCGACGGCCGACGTATCTTGACGGTCTGAAGATAGCTGTTTGGCTGCGCAATGGATTTTATAGAAACGAAATTGTTTACTGCGCAGCAATCGGCTAACTTCAGAGCCGCCAAGATACGTAGGCCGTATTGTATTTCTATACACTCTCTTAGAACGTGTCTACACACGGCGATGCGATGAGTGGAAATAGGTGGCACGATGATAATAACGCCGCGATTCTCTCGCTCGTGGCAATAGCCCCTAATAAACATGATTTTGTTACATGTAGTTATCGTTCAGAAAAATAGAACATTATTTATTTATTGTCATAATGTTTTGAAGTCGAAACCTCAAATAATAAAAATTAAGTATCGTAGACTCTTAATCCGATTCATTTAAAACGTTTTAACTACTAATTTTAAAATTGCCATATACTTTTTATTTTATTAAATTTTTTGTTTGGAATAAAATTTTATTGCAAGTTAAAAATATCGATCATGCGATAGAAACTTCACTTCATTGATCGGTATAAGATATATCTTAAGATTAATATGTTCAAACATCAACGTCAATATATATACACACAGTATGAAAAGGTATTCCTAAACAAGAAAATAGATTTTAAATATCACCTTGTCTAAAGACTAAATAGTAAAAAGGATTACAGTAAATGCACGAAAAATAGTTACATAGTCTCATGAGTTTTTTTTTTATAACAACAGTATTCTAAATGAGCTAAACAACTGCTGTGTGCGGATATCATACGTTTACGACAAATTATATACAAAGAAGTTTTTATTATATTTTATTTATTGCCGTAACGGGCATCCCACAATAGTTTCAAATTAATTGAAACTTTTAAACACACAATAGCTGCACACAAACCTAGGATAAATGGAAGCAGCCGAATTTACAGACAAAAAGTATTTGGTGAAGGAAAATCAACCTTGAGCACGTTAGTTTAAAGTCGATTTTGGCTTGGGAACGAAGCAAGTCTGTTAACTCGGCTGACAGACTAGCAATTGAATGTCGTTCACTAAAGGCTTTACGGCACTAGTTGAGTCAGTTATTCTTTATCAATCAAGATGAACAAAAACAGACCGTATTCCTTTGATACAGATTCGATTTTCACAACTTTTCGTTTCCACCCGCGATTTCCTAACGAAGTTAAGCTTACCCTAATAAGCTCTAAAACTCCCAGTTACCGCAAAACCTTTGTCCAGCACAGTCAAGCATCGCAAAAATTCGTAATAGCATTTTTTAAATACATGCAATTGCCAATCCGAAACATTAATTTATATTATTAGTACAAGTATATTCGGATAACATTCTATTACATACAAATAGTAAATATTCCAACATATATACAGTTAACAGTTATATTTATTAGTTAAAACGTAGTTGCTTATAAAATGTAACAATTACATTACTATTGAAAATATATAGTTATTAGGCGTTCACTTCGAGTTCGCCGTTACCTCTTGCCCGCTTCCCCACCCCACGCCTCAAGTCAGACCCACTTAGTATGGATAGCAAATTCGTAATTTCATTTCCGTGTTTTTTTTTTATCTTTTGAATGTTTAATTTAATTTTTTGTTTTTGTTTGTTTGTTATGGACACGATTGTAAATAAGACAAAAAATTAGCAATTTTTCGGTAGTTTTTGAAATGAAAAATGTTAAAATGTGAAATAAAAGAAGAAATACACACAACTTTATAATTGTATTTCTTATTATTAAATTTTTGAAATTATGTTTTCAGTAATCAACAATTCTTTTTTGTCGACGTTACTTGCGCGTAGGTATGTCATCTGTCACGATACGGCCAACTTGAAGTGAACGGTAGTATATTATGTATTTGATTTGAAACAGCGTGCTTCAAGATATTTATATTGTTTAGTGGAAAAAACTAGTTTTACTTTTGTAGAAATTTCTCTGAACATAGGCATAACCAGGGTTAAGCAAATAATGACTCTCTCCACAAATTAATACGTTACACAATCTTTTGGCACCTGTAAACTTATTTACCTGCCTTATTTCAGTTGAAGGAGTGTGTCTGAATTAGGAGTGTTGTCTCTTTCTATCCCGTTGCAAATATCAGTTAATGATTTAAGAAGCATCGTAACGGCTGCCCGTTTGAAGTTCAGAACAACACTAGCTAGAACTACTCAACTGCCAATGGAAAATGCCACGCGCAGTAGTAATTAAGGTCTACTATTGCCAAATTTAGTTTAATCACACTGCAGGTATTTAAAAATACACCATCAAATAAAAACATTATGAAACCACAGTATTCCAATGTTTTTGTAGTTTGTTGTGGCAATAGATGGTGTTAAATTCAGAAAAATAAAGTTGAACACTCAAATGGGTATCAGACACTAAAAATAAATTGACGTACTTTTTATGACCTGTCAAAGTTGACCTTTCGCGATTGTTGCCTTCTCTCTCATTTGTCAGACAGCTGTGTTAAAAGTGGCAGGTTTTCATATTCGATCTCTTTTCTCTCTCTAACGCTCCCCCCTGGTTAAACCCATGACGTTCTTAGTACAATTTATGTTGCATTAATCTCACCGTAATACAACACAAATAATAGCAATAATACTGAGTAACAAGTGATTCAAAAAGATTATAATTTAAAAATGTTCCATAACAAACAATTTTATTATTTTTTTAAACATTTTTTATATTTTTAGTGTTGGCAACATTTACCATTATATTGCACCTTTTTTTTACTATCAATCGATTTAAGTTTAATCATTTCTAAAAGGTCTTTTGCTCTCTGGTTCCCACTGCTATTATGGTAAATGCTCCCAACATATATAGTTATATACATATGTCAATGTATAATATTCAACAACAAGATTTTTTTATTTATTCCCAAAACATCTAATATAACAATTTTCTATTATTTACCTATAGACCGCTAAGTGTAGACATTGTTCTACAATTAAAATCTTAAATTAGTTCCTTATTATTAATAAATCGTTAATCGATTAGCTCTCGATACATAATCGACTAAAAGATGGAATAATTTAACATCGACACAGTGCGGTGACTGCAAAGTTTTGAAGGATTTGAAAATCGAATCGATGCGAAAAAGTATCGATTATCGAGCATAATAAATCGACTAACCATCTATTAGTAAAAGGGGAGTCGATTAAATGTTATGTTATCGCCCATTTCTTTGTTCTATTGGTTATAATATACACTTCGTTATACGTTTCTATAGCAACGGCGCATTACAGCAGCCGTCACTTGTTTCAGCGGTCAGATCATCATTTGTTTGAACTTTGACACAAAGTACAATTGTCCCAGTGAGTTTACTGTCTAAATGCGTTGTCACACTAACGCAAAGTTCGTATTCGCGTTATTTAGTATTATTTTCCTATAATCTACCATGTTTTAGTCCATTATTCGACGTTTGGTTAACGCGTTCGACTAAATTTAGTCACTTTTTTATTATTTTATGTTTAAAGTACGTGAACTATTATCTAAATATTTTAAGTTTCACCTCACTCGACCTTCCTATTAAATATAAATAATTTAAATAAAAAGGAACAGTGTAAATAGTTGCCTCAGTACAAAGCCGCGATTAAAATACTGTTGAGTAAAATAGATTTTATAGGGTTAAAATAGAGATCATTTTAGTTAAAATGGAATGTCTGATAGTTGTTATAAGCTCGTATTGTTTGTTTGTACTTCATGAAAGATATAAAATTTTGTTGATTTGTAGGATAAAATATAGCTGCACATTTTTTAAAATATGTAAATTTAGAAAATATTTATATTTTAAAGAGTTAAAACATTTAATAGTTTTTCGTTTTACGGTTTTAAAATAGTCAGAAAAATATTTTTATTAATCAATGGTATTATATTTTGATAAAAAATTTAGTTGATGAATAAAATGTCACTAAATCGTAATTAGTAAGTTAGTATTTAGACTAAGGATGTACCGACTATAGAAAGTCGACTACATAGTCGATTAGTTTTAAAATGACGATTATTTTTTGAGACAATTTTACATGACTTATTGCCTTATTATTCAGCACATTACCATTATTATCTATGAGAGTAGAGTTCAAGAAGTATATTTAGTCAATCATTATAACTGACTAGATTAGTTTATGTCCAATCTCTGTCGAAAAAATCCTTTAAGAGTTGTAACAAGACTTTTAACTTCGGGTTTTCGAATGAAAATTAGTATGCTTTGTTCGGTAGTTGATAATTAAGTCAACCAATCACAATTCTCAATTTTCACAATAATTTTACTTTTATAGTTAATACGCAGTGAATTTTCTATTCTATTAGCGACAGAAATGTCGGAAATGCTACACAAAAATGTTATCAGAAGGTTACGTTATCGACTCCTTAAAGAATGACTAAAATTATAAGGGCCTCATATTACTTCGCGCATGGCGATGCTATCCTAAAAAAAGGTGCTACGGAAAACATCATGACGTCATAGAAAGCAAATTAAATGCAACAAAAACTACAATCAGTGGCCTAGCATGAACGATTTTGATGTATCGTAATAATGTTAATATATCGTTAACATAGCAAATATTGAATCGAAAATAATTAGTTATCCTAATGTATTTTGTATCATACAGATACAAAAGCTGTTCGTTAGTAACCGCATTACTTGAAAATTGGCTATTATTTGTTTTTATATGTCCTTAATAATCCGAAATAGGTTTTAATGGAAAAAAAATGGAAATTTTTCACTTCGGGAAAAACTACACGTCCTTTCTTCTATAGATTTTTTATGTGAACTTAAGAATTTGAACAGGGTAATGTCTGTCCGGGTCAACTATTCATATAGATAACAGTTTTCTAAACTAACACTTGATAGAGGAAAGATTTGTATTTTTGTTTGTTATGGATAAACTCAAAAACGACTGAATCGATTTTAATAATTCCTTCACGTATGGAAAGCTACATTAACAGCGAGTAACAAAAGCTAAAGTTTATAAAAAAAAAATAGGGATCCGTAAAGAAAATCCACGCAGACAAAGTGGAATATTTTCGATTCAAATATTCACTTAAGTAAAGATACATAACATCAGATCAATCGTTCTCATGCTAGGGACACAGAACGAAATCAAAAGTACCAGGGCGCTATAAACGTTCGGAAGGTCTTATGAGAGGCGACAGTCTCAGGAGCGCGTGTGCGGCTCGTTGTGTGGCGGGTGTCAGAAGAAGATCACCTCCTCCTCCGGCGCCGCGGCCGGGGGCGACGCGGCCGCCGCGCCCGCGTCCGGCGAGCGCACGCGGAACTTGTCCGGCAGCTTTGGATACGTGTTTGTTCTGTGGAAGAAAAGTTCATTGTGACAGTACAGATAATCCTGCTTAGTAGATAGTACTATTTTGATCCCAAAGACAGATTTGCACGCACACTATGAAAGCTGTGCTGGTCATTGAGCCATTTCGTCGTGCGTTCGTACTGTATAAATCTTACTACTATTATAAACTCGAAAGTTTGTTAAGATGAATATTTTTTTAGTCTTTCACTCAAAATCTACGGAACGGATTTTATAAAACTTTACACCAATGTAAGGATGAACATCAGAATAACACAGGAATTTATAAAGGTAATGTGTCAATTGTATATAGAGTGGTCATAGGCTACTTTTTAATTAGTGACTCCATCTTCGTCCGCGATAATCAGACATTTACGTGGACGAAGTCGCGGGAAAAAGCTAGCATAAAGATAAATTTCAAGTAATTCGGAAAAATATTGCCATCTTGATTGAGCAGCACTAATGTCATGCCTGGCGGTAGCTAGAGCTTCTTAAGTGAGGTTGTTACCTGGTGGCTTTGTTGTTTATCTGCTGCTGCGAGGGCAGCGGGGCGGGCGAGCTGCCTGTGCGAGTGTGGTGGATCACTAGACCTTGGCCCTGATGCTGCAACACAATATAATAGGTAAGGTAAGCAACATAAGGTTCAAAATATTATACAAGGTGTAAGGGACATCGTCACGCAACTTGTTACCATGTATTCAGTATACGATTTTAGACTACCAGAGTTTAAACTTTTCATTGTTTAATATTAACAAGTGGTGATGTTTCGTGCGTTATGATCTTGTAGGTGACACTTTGTATGCAAAAGCATTTTTTTTTAACTTTTCGTCAAAAAACAATAAAGATGACCACTGTATATTATTTTTTACAATTTCAACACTTAATGGTGACTGTCTAACAAAAAAATACAAGTTCTATTTAAATGTTTTTTTTTTAACCAGCTTCATATATTCAAAATTACAGCTCAATCGAACACCGAGACACTTCTCGGTCAAATGTAACTTGTAAGATTTGATCAAGTTCCTATAGCCACTTTCGGGTCTATCATCAGACCAGCTCTGTGACATCATTATATTGCATTGTCATGCAAATTACACATTTACACAAAATTTCAACTCATTCAAACATCGGGAAGTGGCTCAAATTTAACTTGTAACATTTGATGAACCTTAGACACCGGGACGGGTTACAGTAAATAAAAGCTTGTAATACCTACATATCGTTTTTTCTTTTATATTTTTCACAATATAAAATCTAAGCAAAGCATGCTCTAACATCGAAAGCGGAACAGACGAAATGGTTGTAGATACATCAAATACTGAAGAGAACAGACGTGGAAGCCAATTGCGCGGTGGTATATTACAGTTCACTACCGAAGCTCAAGTGGGCACTTACATACGGATTTATTTTAACGGTAATGTTGATGCGAGGCTTGTAAATTGGTGTTTTAAGCTTTAAGGCAAGTTGAATGGTAAAGATTACTTTTTGAAACATAACCCTCCTTCTGCGACATTCGGGTTAATATAACTTGTACAGACTGTTAGTGTAAACACCGTTGTCACTAAAACCATTAGTACTTGATTTATTATAAAAAATGTTTATCTGAATTTAAAAATAAATAAACAAAGTTTTCTTTCAAAAATTAAAAAAAACAATCTGTCCGACACCGTCCGTAAATTCATGGAAACTATGCGCCCGAGTTACGTAATCACCGCAAAGAGCGTTGACCTGCTACACTGGCCGTCCGTTATAACTACCTACATAAGTTTTAACTAATTAAATCATTGTAATATAGGGGGAAATAATTTTGTGGAAAAATGGAGATTTTACTTTAAAAAAAAAGATATTTTTTTTCATTGAATTTACGTTCTATTAGTGAAACCAAACCACTGGTTTCAAGGATAAAGGTGTTTACACTAACACTCTGTATAATAAGCCTGGTCTTCTGTAACCATATTTTATTTAATTACTAGTCAAGTCCCACGTAATGAGACGCAATTGATTTTCTATTGTTCTGACGTACCGGTAAGTCAGCAGGAGCTTGACAGGTTATTCCATGTTTTCACTACAACATAGGGGCCCAATTCATTCAAATACGTCACTGTTATGCTAACCAAATAATAAAAAAGGCTTAGTGGGAGTTCATTATTGTTCTTTAAAATTCTACTATCTTACTCTTATTAAACTTGTGCTGGCACAGTAGCAAAACGCCACCTTCTGTTGTGTTGTAGGTTCACAACCGGGCACGGGCAAGTTCTAAAATGTCCGTTTTTTTTTTTTTCAATTTCTTAGATACTATCTAAATTAAAATAAATTAATTCTGAAATCGACAATCACCCTTGAGTAAGCATAGTGATCAATGCTCGTGCCTTCTCTGCCCGAGAAGAGGCCTTTACCTTGCGGTGGGACACTTATAGGCCTGTAATTTTATTATTATAATACTTACCATTTACATTATCATGTACGGACGACAGCGTTTTAAGGTAAACACTGCGGCATCTTATGCTGTTGTAATAAGAGCGATTTTACAAAAAAAAGGTATAGTCTGATGTGCTGACATACCATAACATCACATCACGCCTGTAATCCTCGATGGGTTAGGCAGAGGTGTAAATTTTACCAGTTATGTTTTCTATGTCCCATGTAATAGAGGGTGAGCCTATTGCTATCAACCGGACACAAATTTAGACTTCGAGGCTGCTATTGAGAAATTCCTGATGGAAAAACCCAATAACACTGCTTAACCTGGGAATCGAACCCAAGACCTCATGCTCAGTAGCCGCACTTTGCGACTACTAGACCAATGAGGTAGTCGCGGATATGCTGACCTGTACATATTACGTTTTTTTACAAAAAATACCGTTAACTTTCGTAGTTAGGGAATCCAACTAAGCGCCATATTCTACAGTTCAAAACTAACACATATATACCACAAATACAAGTGTGTACATAACGACAAACTGCTCAATACTACTGGATATCAATATTACTTACAGTATAAACTAACATTGACGTTAAAATACGTTCGGATACTCGAATTCCTGCAACAGGCATCAACCATTTGATCTGTTTCGCTACTTGATTTAAGAAAGGGATTTATTTGAAAATAGAACAAGGCATTTATTTTATTTTATTATGAATTACTATTTACTATCTGTCTAAAAAAGCACTCTGTATAAACTTTACGGGACTTTCTTAAAGTATCTCTAATTAAAAGTAATAAATAAAAATGAATTTACGAAAATATTCAAATGACTTCTAAATATTGAGCACACAGTTGCTTTGAATGTCTTAAGCGCGATTTCACAGCAAAACTACGGAACGTTTTGGCAGTAAATTAGGGAAGCTTGAACGAAAACTTTAAGCCCGAAGGCATTTCTAAATACTTCATCCTATTTAACTATGATAAATACGCTCTCAAATTTAAAAATCGAAGCAACTTGTATTAGCCTCTTAAATATAAATTCCCAGAAACATGAAAATTATAATAAGTCAAAGAAAAAGTTTTAATGGAAGTTTTAAGTTAAAATACTGGCCATCATTTATGTATTATCATTGTTCCAAATTTGAATCGAACGACCATTTAAATAATCATAAACATTTATGAAAAAAAAACCAGGTGACTCGACACCGGGATTGTAACAATTTAAGACCACAAACATAGACAATGAATTTTATAGAAGTACTCACCTCGCTGGGTGACTCGTGCAGTCTATGGTAGCCGGGTGGCGGCTGCTGGCTCTTACCACTCGCTAGCTTCAGTGGCAACTGCTGTTTTACCATTTGCTGTAATAAAATGTAACAATACTTTTTAATTGTTTTAATAAATTAAAGCTGTATTGAGATTGTCTTTCTATTTATTGTAATAAATATTGATTTGTATGGGTTAAAATACTAAGAATTATTTCATTATTTCATTTTATTTAGCGACTGGTCGACTTTTCACATGACCAGAGGGCTGGCCTTTTCTTAGGCCAAAGAATCAGCATTGCGCGGCAATGCTGTCAGCCTTTTGGGCACTTGCCCCATTGACAGCGACGCGGACGAATTTTTTGATGCCCTACGAGGTTCCACCTTTCTGCCTTTTTTTTATAAATTGTACATACTTTACATTTACTTTAAGGATTATGTTAAGCTTATTTATTGAAGAATGTAATGATCGATGTAAATATCTATACTGACATTTTAAAGAATTTTCATTATTATTTTTCCTCTTTCTTTCTTTTCTTATAAAACTAAGACATGGTTTTTAAATTGAGTAGTAGACATCACCAATCAACTGACATTTTTTTTTTAAGCTGTCAAAACAAAATATGATTCGCTGTTGATTTTGTATGGCACAGAAGAACATCAGTTATTCGCTAAATAAATTTACTAACTATTAACTGATTTCAAAGCAACTTAACATCTAATATATTGAGACACAATTGATTATCTATTGTTCTGTCATATCGGTATGACGGCCGAGCCTTGAGTGGTTAATTATGTTTTTATTATGTTTCATCATCATCATCATCATCTTCCTGTCCTTGTCCCAAGTTATTTGGGGTCGGCGCAACACGTTTTCCTCTTCCATTCCATCCTGTCAGCCGTCATGCAATCACTGACTCCTCTTTCATTCATATCCTTCTTCACACAATCCATCCATCTTTTCTTTGGTCTTCCTCTTGCTCTCCATCCATCCACATTCATATTCATAAATGTTTTTATTACGTTTACAAAAGGTAATGTTATGTATGTGTATATAGGTAGGCGAGCGGGCTGCGTCCCGCCTCCCCGCGCCGGGGCATGTTCTCGAATAAATCAGTGTGCAACTTACTAGCGAGCGAGTTTGACATATATCCCCAGTACCTACATACATAACAGGTAATAAGACAGACAGATAATTAAAGTGTTCATAATACTCACAGATATAGCAGAGGCATGCACAGTGGCTCTGGTCTCATTCTGCGCGGACAGCAGCTGTGGAGGGGGCAGCACTCCGCTTCGTACGCTGCAAGCGCTCACTGACGACTCAGACCCGGTGGAGCCGCGGTTATCTGAAGTTATTGATAAGTTATAGCTATATAGTGAAAAACGTCTAGTAAATAATCCCCGGTGACCAACGAAATGAGGTTTAAACTAGCAATACGATAAATATTAAAAGGAGTATGCAGTTGCTTTTGTTAAAATAAAATAAAAAGAATAGGTTTGCTAAAAAATAGAATATGGCGCATTTGTTGAAAAATATTAATTTATCGTTTAGGCTGCGGTTCCGCTTGAGATAAGCTAAGCCTTAAGATGCTAAAGATGTGTCTGATTTACACCAATAGGATTCTTTTGTGCTAACGTAGCTAAGCTTAGCTCAAGTGGAACCGCAGTCTTAAGGTGCAATTCCAAGATGGACCGCAGGCCGCAAACTGCAGCTGCAGGATCAAGCGACACTACTGGTTTCTATAGAAGCAACCGCGACTGCAGGCAGCACTGCGGGAGACCGCAGCCGCTAGCCTCATTGTCGCCTGCGGTTGCAGTCTGCAGCCCATCTCGGAATTGTACCTTTAAGGTGTTCCCATTAAATTCGTGCTTATCATGCCCTTTCACTCGCTGAGTATGCGAGCGAGTGAGAAAACATGAAAAAACCTCGAAGTATACCAATTTAAGACGTATTTAAACGCAGCTAAAGTCTAATTTCCTTAATTTTAAGTTAGTCACAGTAATACCATCCCCATGGTTTTGAGATAATCTTAAAGTTATCCAGTGTTAGCTATGACTGTTAGTTAGGAGTTAAGGTGGTCGCATATCTGACGGACTAACCGTCGAGCGCACTCGTTCGACGCGTTTTCCGTCAGGTGTACGTACACCTTTAGGGTCATGTATTCTACTAATTAAAACTAGCAAAAACCGTTTGCCTAGCCAATAGATAGTACATAGAAAGAATGTGTGAGAGAGTGAGAGAGATAGAGACATATTAGTTTAAATAGATAACATTCGTTTAGACAAATAACATTAGTTTATAACAGTATGCAGTTATGTTTAAGTCCCATGTAATAGGTGGCGAGCCTATATTCATTGAGTTCACTGCCTATATGCACTAATAATTCTTTCACTGACAGAGATAATAAACTATTGCCAATGGACTTCTACGCGAACGAAGTCGCGAGCCAGAAAGTACTCACAAATGTACAATTAGAGAACTTGTTTGACATATTTTGTTGTGATTTGAATTTCGAATGTCAATTCGGTTCCTCAAATTGACAGTACTACAATCAAAGTAATACGCTTCGGCAATGTTCGTGATTCCGAATAAATACGAATAGCCGCGACACCTAGAGTGACAAGTATGAAAAGATAGAGAGAGATAGCACGTGCATAGAGATGTTATGTGCATGCATATTGTAAATGTATTTTGACAACGTACTTCGCCACTTGGGCTCTTTCCGTCGCGTGGTATCGCTGACACTGGAGTCCGGAGACAGAGTGCCAACGCTCGCTATTTCTTCCTGAGAACCGCCTGCTAAGAAAGTTTAAACTGCATTCACAATTTCAAAGAAAAAGCAAGTTTAATACCTACGCACAGAGTTTAGTTTCCGCTGCAACTTTATTTTAAAATCAATAGCAACTTAGTAGCTGCTGATATGCCTGCTATACACGGCGAGTTTAGGCGTGCTATACACTTAAGCGGATCGGCAGATTCGGTTCGCCATTCTCAGATACAACAGTGTAAAAATTTGTATTGAAAATATCGTACCGAACGTGGCAACTCTCTTAATGGTTATCGCAACTGAAGCGCTCTTGCCGTGAACCGTGAATTTTATCTTGTCATTATAAAATTTACTTTACGGTTTACGATATAAAGTTCTAATTTCAATGGCAAGTTTCGTTAGAGTGAGCGATGACTTGTGTGTAGCACGCTTGATCCGATTGGTCAGACAGGTTGTGTGCGCATAGGAACATGATATTTTTGAATTGTTCCATTCGACGATTTGCTTTAAATAATAGCCGTTACGTCGTAGTCATCTTGAAGTTACAGCCTCTCACAGTAAAATGTATAGTTTATAGAGATTTTTACTAATAAACAGTTACAATAAAATATTAAAACAAAGCATACCATGTTGCTGCAACCGCTCCAACCGCCTGAAGAGCCTCTCCCGTTGTTGCTCCACGTCCTTCTGCTGTTCGGCTAACTCTTGTCGAGCGGCTTGCAATTGTTGGCGTTCTGTAACGTGTTACAGTAACTATTAGTGATATTGTAATAACAAAATTAGTCTATGTTTTCATTACTCCTCTACGTGAAAGAAAGCGGTCTCTAACAGAGCGGAGTTCTGAATCCACTATTCAAATCTAGTGTGGGTTGAGGAATCGGGTATGTCTTAAATATTACTCCAAGAGAGAGAGAGGTCCAAACGGAGACTTAATGCCTGTGCTCATCCGTCCGTCTGTCTGTCAGACTCTTATCACAACGGTCTAGAGTAGACTATATTTAAATAATATGAGGCATTGAAAGCCATCCTTTTGCATAATTTCGATACCAAGGTTGGTTATACGAAACCCTTGTATTATTATGCTCACCTGCAGCCAAAGCCGCGTGGTCCGCCGCTCTCTGGGCATCAAAGGCGGCTCTGTCCCTGGTGAGGCGCGCCTGCGCATGTCGCAGCTCCTCCAGCTGCGCGTCGGACCAGTCGGGCGTGCGAGCTGAACCCCCGCCCTGCCACCGCCACGCGCTCACTTGAGCTTCTAGACTGTAAGAAGAACAAGAAGGTTGTCTGTTTGTACTGGTTCGTTAGATGATACAAATCATTTGATACTACTGTACTGAATCAAATAACGTGTCTAAAATAGAAAAAATAAAGCCCACTGGAGCAAGTTAGGTCTTTCGTTTAACTCGCGAGTTAGTTGCTATCTATTATGTTTGTCAGTTTGTTATTAAACCTCGTGTTAGCAACTAACTCTGTGTTAGTTTTTGAAGAAAGTGGACCTAATAAATATATTTAGTCTGGTAGAGATAAACTACTATAACTAGACGCTCCCCTCCATATTACCATTTCATGTTTTCAACTTGTACGTCTGGTGCACACCATAAGTATAAGTTGGTTGTTTTTAAATAAATAAATGTGTGTAGTCACATTCCTATGAAAGAGTTTGTATGTAGTTGTAGGTAATCGTCTTCAGTTGCAGGCAAATTTGTTTGTCAACTAATCATAAATAGCCGACCGCGCTAGACAACGCACCTGTCATTTTCATAGAGAATATCAGTGCAACGCCATACTAAAAATAATGAGTAATTTTTGACGCCGCTAGTCGAGCAACAAATCGCTGATTTGTTTTTGTTTCGAGAGCCGTTTCTTTACGCACACATGCGTTGTGAGTCTTTTTAATACTATTACAAACCCTTTCAAACGTTTTGAATTGTGGAAGGGCGCGTCATGTTACTGTAGTTTATCTCTACACCTGTTTTACCCTATAATCAACTACTATCTACAGTTACTACCTAACGACTATCTATAGTTGACATCAATAGTTGCTATAATCAATTTATTAATGTACAAATTACCGCTAGGCCGTTCGATTTTCAAAAAGGAAGAAATACTACAACACCTTTTTATGTAAATCGAATTTCTAAAGAGAGAGAAAGACTACGTTTTTAATCAGCCTATCTTCTAATAATGTGAATGTTTAATAGTACTTTCTAAAGTTTATCTTGAACATCACTGGCATCGGTGAAGGAAAACATCGTAAGGAAACCTGGACTTACTGTTTTACTCAAACCAGGTCACAGGCCCTTGAGGCGGTTTAGAAACTCTGACACTAGGCTGCGTGGGGTTTTAAGAACTTACTGCCCACACGATAAAAAAAAATCTAACAATTACTGACTTACAGTAGAGTTATGTAGACTAGTTTAGTAGACTAATGAGTTGAAAACATCTGAAAGTCTGGCTTTGCATCTTCAATAGCTTATTTCGCTCTCATCGCTCACTTACCTGTGTATAGTAGTAAGCTGTTGCCACACGATGCAGGTGAGCGTGTATATGGCATGTTGTAACTTGAGAGCCGCCTCGCCGCTCACTTCGGGTCGCTCGCCTTCGGGATGCTTCGGGTCGGCTTCGGGTTCTCCGCCTTCGGTGGGCGTGTCCGTTGACATTCGGAGGGTTACGTTTGAAACTGGAAAAATAATGATTATATGAAGGACTTTTTCATATATATATATTTTTTTTAACAAGACGATGAATTTGATCATGAGATGTGATGAGAAAAGACACGGTGGAAGTAACATTGTGACACAAACTTTTACCAAAAATTCAGTACCGTACAGAATAAAATTTTTTTTAAGAAAATTAATTTAAATTTAAGTTATTAAAAAACCAAATCAGCTTTTCCATACAAAAGTCCAAAATCCGCACGGTCCAAATGCAGGGAACAACATTTTTTTTTCTTTATTAACCCAAGGAGTGTTAACACTAAAGGTTCTAGAATCATGAACTGAATGCATATATCGCCGACTGAGTTAATACTACAGCTGCATACTTCAATAAACTGATTTTCAGTAAACAAGTTATAACCATACCTCTATGCCTACTCGCGTCGAAGCCGGCGAAGGTGTCAGCTCGTCGCGGGAGGGCGGGGCTCTCGTAGGCGACGGAGTGCCTCTCGCCAGCCGAGCTCGTGCTGCGACCTAACGCGCCGCCGCACTGCCAGGGGCCGCTGCTGGCTTCAAGGGCGTCCTGGGAAATTAAATCCTCGTTCTTATTAAGCCCTCATTTTTCGCAACAGTAAATGCCAAACGTGCAAAGAAGGCGGGCCGGTAAAAAAATATTTAAATCTGAATTAACCACCAGTGATATTAAAATAATACTGTATTAAGAAATGGGGGAAGGCCTCCAGGTCATGAGCACGCCTTCCACAGCATTAATAATAATAATAAAACTCTTATTTAGGACAGAGTCCATAGGGTTAGTAACAATTTACTTAAAAACTAGTGTTAGTAGGTACAGACATATTAAACTAAAATATACAGCTACACTTTAGCGTGGAGCTGCATTCATCATGCCTCGTTTGCCATATCCAACAAAACATTAACTTCCATACATAAGTGTAAAGTTTACACTTATGTATGGAAGTTAATGTTTTGTACCAGCACGCCGATTATGTTTCGTGTTTTTGTTTCACAAAACATTAACTTCCATACATAAGTGTAAAGTTTACACTTATGTATGGAAATTAATGTTTTGTACCAGCACGCCGATTATTTACCTGTTTACATTCGATCTTAATATAAAAACTATTTTTTTTTAACGGTGTACATGTATACTTTATTTATTTGGACGTACCATGACAACTTTGCAGACGTCCTGCCACAACGCGTACTTGTCGGCAGACGGCGCCGCCAGACGCACGTAGTCGGGGAACACAAGTCCTGGGAATGCCGTGCTGCTTCCTGAATACGTAACATTGTATGTTAGTGTCTTCTCCTTTATATCGTGTCATAAGATCACAGCGAAAGCTTTTTAGCGTAATTAATCACTTAAAATTTTAATAAAAATCTGTCGTGCCAGCGACACAAAGAACAAGAAGCAAAATTCATATACTTTTTTTTTAGCGTATCGAAGGCAAATAAATGTGGCTATTTATGAAAATATTTCTGTTAAATGTAATGTATTTTATTTTAACACATCAAATATTCGGGGGTCTAGCAATGTAGTTACTTGAAATTATGACATTAATTTGTCAGACGCCTTTGAAAAGTTTCCCCAGCTAATTTAATTTCACTTATTATATATAACTAACAGCTAACACAAACAAAAACATATGACATAAACAAACACGATGACATGAGAATATTTTTTTTACACGATTTAAAAAAAAATCCCAGGTTATTTTAATTTCGCCATTCTATCTTTACCGTGTGGGCAGCAAGGTCTTAAGACCCCACACACACTAGTGTCAGAGTTTGTAAACCGCCTCAAGGGCCTCTGACATGGTTTAACTGGGACAGTAATAGGCTGGTATAAGTCCAGATTTCCTCACGATTTTTCCCTTCACCGAATTTCACCATGAATAACGAATACTTCACCCACAAACAAAACATATAGACAAACACATGCTAAAACAAACAAACATAAAAAAATAAATAAAATACTAATATGGATCGATACTAACGCAACTGACCTGTATGTGGCAGTGTAAGCCACGTCTCGTCCGTTATTCCAACCATTTTCATCTGTAACGCCATCTTCTCTTCCAACAACGTCGCATGCTCCCTGTCTTTAGCTCTTAGTGCCTCTGTGCAAACAAAACGAGCAATGTATTGTGGGTTTTAAAAAGAGTCGTGGTTTTTTTTAGAGCATTTACACTGACGGTTTTTGTGTGTCGAATTTGGTTATAGAACATTTACGTGCATAATTTTGATTTACTTGCCATTTATTCAGGAATTTTAGTAACCATTGATATAAACAACTTTTATTATGGGACAAACTGTTGTTTGTTACAAAAATGTACTGAAATAAGTGGAACAGCATTTTTTTTTCATGTTTCAGAGTCTTCCCTTTATTTAGAGTTAAAAATTAAAAGAAAGAAAATATGTTTATTGACACAGATCATGTGCACACATAAATAATTATAAAAAGGCAATAAATAAACCAAAAAAAAATATTATGTGCCACACAGCTGTGCCAAACAGGTCCAGTCCAGCAAAAATGCCAGACCACTTGTGCCTGACGCTGGCACAAAAGGCATGTTGTATAATTTATTTGCGCACTCTAAATCTTTCAAACAGTGAGAAAACAATTTAAAGCTTGTATCTTTCTCAGTATAAATGCTCTAAATAATAACCACTTATATTTTATTCACATTCATACAAATGGGTCAAATGCGAGTTCGTTTTTTTTTTCACAAAGGATATGTATACACACTATTAAGGGCTAACATCGTTTAATTATGATCACATTATGACGAAATAAAAACATTTATATTCTACAAAATATTAAATAAATCCACACAGTTTAATGAAACATAATAGAAATAAACCTTTTGGAGTGCGTCAATCGGAAGTCTGTACGTAATGGTAGAGGTTTAGAAACAAGCCAATTATATTTCAAAAATTAACACTTTTTGGCTGCGTTTGCACCAGGGATGTGCGGAGATGTGTAGTGATGAATTTGTGTGAAAATAACCAATGCTATCGCTTCTTATTCATAACTTGAGCTAAGCTAGCGTTGTAATTGTTTAGATTCACACACATTCCTCGCTACGAATTCAGGCGTTCGCGGGCTTAGTGTGATACCGCGGCAGTTTGCCCGTTTTGTATAAGCCATCCATACAAATACTATGGCAGTATCTGACCGCGCCAGCAAGATGTCTACTCCGGTGTGTTTACAGAACACAGCACATGTCGTAAAATAAATAGAGGCCAACTGTCGAGGAGCCGGCTAGCGAGCGAGGGAAAGGTATAGCATAATTTGACTTACCACTTCATTGAATGCAAAATAATATGCAACCAAAATTGACCCAAATAAACTTAATTTACCATTCGACACCTTAATTTACCAAGAAAAATATTATGTTTTTTGAAATTTCTACTTTGAGATTGTGAAAATCCCTCATAAGATTTTTAACCGATAGTTGCCGAGGTCGATAAGGGAAGATAAAGTAACATAGGGATGAGTGCAAGGGTATATAAACCATATATATTTTTAAAAAGAGAAAGTATTGAGTTTCTTGCCCGTTCTTCTCCATACGAAACTACCTTTAGGAATGGGCAACTAGATTCAATATGATAATTTTTCTTTTCTCTTGTAAAAGACGTTCAGAAGTGCCTTTTAATGCTCTAATTAAATAAACGATTTGACCTTGACTTTGACTATGGGGGAGATCTTTGTCCAGCAGTGGGACAATAAAGAACATACAAAGAGACCGTTATCGGCTCTTATCAAATTCAGCCAGTATCTCTATCCTAACCGTTTTCATAAATGTGAGATAGTAGTGGCCACCTTGGTTCATGCACAGTAGTCCACCATCGAGGACTAAGTGCGGATACCAAACTCCTATGATAGATAAACAAGCTATTCAGCTTTATAGTATTAATATAAAGAGTTCCACTAGCTAGGACCTAGTGGAACTGCTAGTCGCAATATTCCTTTAAATTTTGCACCGCTACCACAAAAGACAGACTCTGTCCGACGCACTATGACGTAACATGCTGTCATGCAACAGGCATTTATTACTCAGTATTGTATCACCTTCTATTTGCCACCACGGTGTCTCATCTGTTTGATAACAAAATTTTAATTCAATGTTGTTCCGTTTTTGAAAGTTAAGGGTCTTAGCACACTGGCAACACAATGAGACGGGACACGTCGTGTTTGAGTCATTACAAACTTTTTAAAAGTATTGTAATTTTGAATTCCCACTTAAAAATGCAACTAAAGCACGATAATTCAGCGCGAAAACTATATTGAACTGTAATTCTGCGTGCTGTAAATGGAACTCAAAAATTGACTGAAGAACTTAATTGGCAATTTCGTTTTTCAATGTCTCAGTGAAAAATAATGATGTTTGATTAGTGTTAACCAATTTTTTGACTCGTCTCACTGTGTCACCAACATGATTTGACCCAAAGCGCTCCATATTCAAAACTGTTCTGAATAAATGACGCGTAATTTTAAGACTACCCCATACTGACTCAAAGTAGGTAAAATAATTTGGAAGAGAAATATGTAATAGTAGGTGCCAATCGTCGCCTTTACGTTTTGTAAAGACTAAGTTTTACGCCACAAGACAGTACAAAATAGCCCTTAACAGTATGAAAATAAAGTAGAAAAATCAAATGAGAGAATTATAATTTATTATTAGAATTATATTTTATTATTTTTGTATTTTATACAAAATTTTGATTTAAAATCGATTCGATTCAAAAACTGAAGGCAATACCTTGAGTTTTCGAGTCGAACCTAGATTTAGTACGAAACGGGTCGGACTTTAGAACCTGAACCCTATTAGCTAACTTATAAGGCTCAATACGGTACATACCAGTGATCAGTCTTATATTCTCGTGCCTCGCGTCGAGCTGCCGCTGTCGCTCTTCAGCGGACGGCGCCGTCGCTCCTACTTCTGACTCTTCTACCTCCTCTGGACAACTTTGGACTACCGCCCTGGTAACAAGAGAAGAGATGGTGTAAAAAGACATTTCACGAAACCGAAATTTAGATGTTCTTGCCATCATTGTCACACCTAGGAACCTTCTGATTATGAGATTTTAAAGGTCAAACTTCTAATAAGATTAAATATCCCTGTACTATTGCATAATCAAACCGCTTAATTGAGTCCTCGTCTGCGGACACTATTAACCGTTAACCACTGTGACGTTACATATCATAAGAACTGTCCAGTGCACATTTCGCCACTTGTGTATCACGCTACGACCGCCCGACACCCACACAACTCTCGGTCCCTGTTCTCTTCATACCCTCCCAGGTCAGGACTCAATTAACGGGTATGTGATGTATCTTTTGACACCCCGTATAAAGTTATGGAACATACCTGATGGCCTGTATCCAAGTGTGTATGTCCTTGGGGCGGTGCACTCTCAGCTCGAACATCTCGGGCTCCGTGGGTCCGCTGCAGATGAGGTACAGACCGCGGCCTTCTGCGCCCGCTTTCTCTCGCACCAGTAATTTTACTAGGGATACAACGCCGGTCTGTGGACAACGTTAAGAGAGTTTGTAACTTATGAACAACGACTTAAGTGTGCTTTTGCAATAACGTGCAATTTTTCAAAGTTTATTAGGCGAGATGTTTAGATTACTTTACTTGTCCGAATATTCAGATTACAAATGTCATTATCTATATTAAGACATAGCTATAACAATAAGTAAGTGTCAATCAACTAAACAAAACGTTTCTCTGTCTGTATAAGACCCTGAAGTGGCAAAATTGCGAAACTCAACTGGCAATGGGCGGGGCACACAACTCGTAGACTAAATGGCAATTCGGCATAAGGCTCTTAAGTGGCTATCACGTACCAATAGGCGCAGTGGGGGACGGGCCCCTAAAAGGTGGACCCGTGACTTGGTAAACACATACATAAACTCACGCCTTTTTCCCATGGGGGTAGGCAGAAACTATAGAACGCCACCTGCTACGATCCTTACATACTCCTTCTGTCTCTTTCTGACTTGGTAAAGGTTACGGGAAACTACTGCATGTGGGCAGCGCAGAACCAGTCATGGTGGTTATCTTTAGAGGAAGCCTATGTCCAGTAATTCACGTCGTTCGGCTGCTATGATGATGAAGCTACTGTAATTGGTTGATAATTCTGTTGACCAATCAGCTTACACGCTTATAATTGGCGCCACGAGTCGTGAGCACAGATTGTAGGATTTCGCGCATGTACACTTTTGGCCAAATCAAGGCTAACATGTATTCCTTTTAAATGTACTTTAAAAAATTAAAACACAGCATTTTTATAAAACGAAATAATAAAAATGAACTATATTTAACCAGAAACACAACAAATACGAAATAACGAAATTAAACTATATTAAAAAAAAAAACATCTAATACGTAATAACAAAAATAAACTATTAAAAGTTCAAAACGTGATTCACTAATATTGCACAAAAGTGTACAGTAGCGGAATGACAGGCGATAGACCAATAGACGATGAGCATCAATTGACGAACCAATCGCATGCAGCCGATTGCAAGATCGGCGTCCCCCGCCTTTTTCATTCCGCCAAAGAGACCGGAATATTAACAAATGCGCAGTTGAAATTTGTGCTCACCACTCGTGGCGGTACCTATACCAATTTCTTACAATAAATTTTCGTTCGTGAAACCGAGAGGTTGGTTCAACAATATGCTAGTATTAAAACGTACCTTATTATCAGGCGTAAAGAACGTATATTTGTTGTTATTATCGTGCAAGAAGAACAGTACATCCGTCAGCACAATCACTAGTAACGTCTGCATCTTGCTGCGACCCTGCATTAATGTGGCCACGCCTTCAAACCTGCGAATTAAATGGGAAATTTAGTATTAGTTTAATGTCCTATATTGGACTATAAGACATACTCCACTGTCTGTCTGTGCGACCATCTGTCACAGGGCTGTATCTTCTAAACCTTATTAAGTAGACACTTGAAAATATTACTGTGTGCATACTCGTATATGTCTTAGTGATTGAGACACCTACCTTTCATGCATGAGACCGTGGGTTCGAATCCGGGCAAGTACCAATGTGACTTTTCAATACTTTTTAAAGTTTTAGACATCACTGACATCAGTGATGGAAAACATCGTGAGAAAATCTGGAGTTCTAATTAAAATAAGTCTGGAATCGTCATTTCGCCTTGAGCAAGCGTGGTGATCAATGCTCGTGCTTTCTCTGTATTAGAACAGGGCTTTACCCTGCAGTAGGACAATAAAAGGCTGGTATTCATGATTTTATTACTATGGCCGCTATAACACCACGCCTGTAATTCCCGAAGGATTAGGCAGAGGTGTACTTATTAGTACACCTACATTTCGCCAGTTATGTTTAAGTCCCATTTTATAGGGAGCCAGCCTATAACAACAGCCTGTGATACAGGTTTATCCTAGTACAGGCATCTTACATTATTAATTTCAGATTCATGATGTATTAATTTTATCTTTTAAGATTCTGAATAAAGAGTTATTATCTTTTTATTCTTATTTTAATGTTAATAAATAATAAAAAATTAAATAAAGTTAAAATTAAAGGAAAAGGCTAAGTTTATAGCGCAAGTAGATTTCATAGTGTCAAATTCAATACTGATTCCATCTCAAAAGATCACCTAGTACTCACTTCAGACTACGGTTCCCCTGGAGTATGTCGCTCTTCTTAAACTTGCGTCCCCTGAAGTTAGCGAAGGACTTCGCGTCTATCCGGTGGTATATCTCCAGTTTCCGGTCTTCTCGCTCTTTAGCGGCTACTTGGTTGTCGACGTCGACTAGGATTTCCTGTAAAAACAATCGAGATATAGTATTTTTTTGGAACTGTCCAAGGTCAATTTATGTAAAGAAAGCATTTTATACGAATCTAAACCTTATTCTTATGCAATTGAGGTTCACATGTGATATTTTGTGCCATCAAGAAAGACGACTTTATTTTTCATGAGATTTTCATTGTTAGTTTATACACATTGACGAAGTAAAATCAGTCTTCTTTCATGCTAGATTAAGTTCAAGTTACCTTGACACCACACAACGCTTTCTGCAACAACTCCCTCTCGTTGACGTCATCACCTGCCGTCTTCAACAGCGGTTCCAAAAGCAGCGGGTATTTGGTTAGCCTTTGTGCGACGAACAACACGCATTCTGGGACACCCTGTAAATGAAACAAAAAAAAAGTTACATACATAACATAAACATAACATCACGCCTGTAATTCCCGAAGGGTTAGGCAGAGGTGTACCCATTAGTACACCCACATTTCGCCAGTTATGTTTTTAGTCCCATGTAGGGGGCGAGCCTATTGCCATCAACCGGGCACAAATCCAGACTCCGAGGCTGCTACTGAGAAATTCCTGATGGAAAAACCCAATAACGCTTTGCCCGACCTGGGAATCGAACCCAAGACCTCATGCACAGCAGTCGCGCTTGCGACCACTAGACCAACGAGGCAGTCAAAAAAAAAGTTGTTAAATAAAATTATTCTTTACTTAGGACCCACCCCGGTTTCGCAAGGGTGCAATGTCCATACATAAACCTTTCTCTTGAGTCTTGAATCACTCTATCTATTGATGAAAATTCAAGGTTTTTGTACCCGGAAAGTGCCAATGTTACCCTATTACTATTCAGCTGTCAGTCAGTCATGACCTAGGTCGAGATAAATTTTTCACAGTGTGTATTTCTATAGCCGTTATTATTACAACAAATAAAAAGAATAAAAAGGGACTACCCAACTACCCATTCAAGCTACGTTTTTTTTACACGACTGCCCCAAAAAAAGGAGTGTTATGTGTTTAGGGTTAATGTATGTATGTATGTATGTATGTATGTGAGATTCTTTATTCCACCATAACTTTTGAACGCCTGAACCGAATTAGATGTATGGGGTATCGTTACAATCCTTGCATCGTTCCGAGTAACATAGGCTAGTTAAAAATGAAAAGAATCCTTTGTGGTCACTTTAAAACGTAAATTAATACCAGCCTCAATTATTTTTTTTAATGAATCTGGCCGTGTCTATGTTTATCGTCTAGAATTTGACAAGTAGATTTAAAAAATATATAACACTGTTAATAAAAAACGTCGTAAAAAAAACTACCGAGTAAACAAAGTACAAATATGTGCAATTTTGGCAGTCGTGTTTTTTAATTTTTTAATTATAGTTGCTTGTTAAATATTGGCCGGTCTTTACTCGCTACTCACGCGCATACCAGCAGTATAGTACTGCTGGAATGCTCCTATCATATTTATAGTATGTTTGTATTAACATAATTACCTTCTTCCTGAGCAGTGGGTTCTGTTGGCACTTCCTGATGAACCGAGACAGGCGCGGCTCTCGTGTGCAGCACTCCTTGAACACCTCCACTGCGTCGCGGTGGCGGGAACAGAATTCACCTGGAGAAAAATAAATAAAAGATGTAGTTTTGCATCATCATTAAATTCAAGGATACAGTATCCAGGGTCGTCAGATATAGTCGAAGTTTTCTTAGAAACCGACTGCTTGTTGTCTAATTTTCGAATGAATTTACATTTGAAAACATGCAACAGTTTCTAAAAAAAAATTATATGACAATTTGATTAGTTGTGTCATTTATCTAAGTACCGGACGATCACGCGACATTTGTTTGAAAATCGAACAATCCGAAAATTCTTGTAGTGTATAAACTGCCTAGAGTAACAACGTACCATATGCAGCCTTCAGCTTATGATGAGCCGGGGGAGCGAACGTATCGCACAGTATGTCAGCTATAGTAGCCACAGCCGGGTTAGACTTCTGCCTCGCCCTCAACCTGGCCAGCAGGGCAGCGTGTAACGCCCACAGCTCATCAACACGCGGGAACATACGAGCCACTTGAGCGGTCGATACACCAGCGCCGCGGACCATGCCTTCTGCGAACATCTACGATGAAATGACAAACGATGAATAACTCATTTTGGTCCAGGTCCAAGCAGATTATAACATTGGTGCCGATTCCCTTGTTCACAGACTAGACAAAAATTAGAGAATTGACATCTCTTATACCTACTTACATACAGCTTAATAGAGATATCAAATTAGTTTTGCCTTAAACTTCTTCATGCTTTTAATCAATACGTTCTGACATGTCAACTATAATTTTGTCCCTTTCTTGTTTTATTGGAGAGATATAGACAGAAACAGTCTAAATTAAGTTTGGCTCGTGCATAATAGGATCGACACCATTTTGTTAGTTGCCAAGAGGTCCCGAGCACATTGGAAGTGTGGTGGCAAAGACTGGAGAGTGTTGGCCTGAGATTAAACAGAAAACGGTGTACTTGTTTTATGATTTCGGCGGTTTCTCCAGTTCTGTACCAATATCTCTCGCTATACCGACCTACTCTAACTTTCGGTACCTCGGATTGCTTGTCCAAGGGGATGACGAAGTAGACCGAGACGTAACGTGCCGGTCATTGGCACAACTTGCGACCCAAGGATGCCCCTCAAGTTTTTCTTTCTTTCTTTCTATCAAGTGTAAACGACGCTTACCTTCTGCATCAGCCTGATCGTCAGGCAGTGATGTTTCTCCGTCAATATTAACTCGTAAATATGTTCTTGTCGCTTTGTCTCTCTGTCACCAAGTTGTCTGGAAAAAAATCAAACCGTAAATATAGGCTACAAAAATTCAAAAGGCGCGGAGATTAGTGCGCTTGTAACTAAACTCTTCGAGTTCGTAAAATTATTGACGTGATTTTTAAGTAATTTTTTTATACTATTAATGCTAAAAATAATAAAACAGTAAATAGTTAAAATTACTTGATAATTTTGAATCATAACAACTGGTCAGACCAATAATAATGAAGGCGCAACTAATGCCCTCTCACTCGCACATTCAAGACCGGAATAACGTGCAAAAGAAAGGACATGACAAGTGCCTTTGTCTGGACGCCATTTTTAATTTTTTTCTTTTTTTTTTACCGACGCTAAGGATGATGTTGTCTAGCGTCGAAATCACTACGTCCGAATCAACGTTCGTTTCTCTATACAAACTTTGGACCCTCGTTTCATCCCCTTAAGGGGTAAATTTTAGAAAATTCCTTTCTTAGCTGACGTCTACTAACTGTAAACTGCCTCCCTCCCAAATCTTATCTTTAAACGTCAGGCTGTTTTTCATATTTCTTGATGAGTGAATGAGTGACCTTTCGCTTCTATATATTTAGATAGATGTATGACCACGTAAAACTTTTTAAATAACTGTGGTTATAGAAGTACTATTAATGCAAGTCTTACTTGGCAAGTCCTTTAGGCGCTCCTGCAGCCCAAGTGTCAGGCTCACAAGCCCCCAATCCAAGACGTATCGCCTCGTCGCCCAGCTGGTCCGGCGTTAGGAACACTTCAGGCCATTCTGACACGCCCGCATCGTCCGATGCACTGGAAGTCATGAACATAGACGTTTAGTATTTATTGTTATGGAGAATTAGGTTGAAAATTGTGACAATTTGCATAGGCATATTGGCTATAGGCTACATTTTCTATTGAACCGTCTACGGAAAGTTATGATTCTAGCAGTCTTTGTATGTATATTTGTTAATAAACTGTGTGCGAATATCTCCCTCCTGAGGTATCGTTGGAAGAGCCATGATGTTCGCCTGCATTCAGGCCATATGACGTCACAGAAAAGTTAAAATGGCGGCTTACAGCTGTCATAAAACACGAAAACTAAGAAATTAAAGTTTGGTGTCTAATGAAAGGTTTTAATTAAGCACATTTAAAAAATGTAAATATGCGAACGTAGTAAAGAAAGAAAGTAAAAAGAAATGGACAAGAGAAACCACAGCTAGCTGGTATCACACTGACAGTAGTCTTTTATTTGACAAGAGACATGATATTCACAGATAACAACATAAGAGAACTTATATTCCAAAATAATTTATATAAATACTAACGTTAGAAACTTGTTTTCTCTTTTCAACTTATTTTCTTATTTTACATTTGTACCGCTTGTTCGCAACTAAAGCTTGTTTGACATATAATACTTACTTGCTCTGGTCGTGTTTATGGTCGGAGCCATCTTTGTCGTCATTGTAGATGTGGCTGGTACTGTAAATACAAACACAGCGTCAATATTTGTCGCCGAGATGAAACTCATTAATGGGACACAACACAGAATAATCGAGTTTGTTTAAAGGAAGTTTTTTTTTTTGAAAAACAAATTGTTTTTTGTACGGAACAAAATGATGATTGAAAACGTTCAATTATATAAAGCCTACTTGCTTGACTAAATACAGCGTTAAAGCTATTTAGAACATCACTGCATTCCTGTCAAATCGTTTGAAATTGACAAGGACAGAATGATGTTTTAAATACGCTTGGCGCTAAAGTGATTTGTGTAGCAAATAGGCTTCAAATTAAAAAAAAAAAAAAAACAACTTTCAACACTTCACATGACAGTATGACAAGTGTATTGCTAACTACAAATTATTCTGTGTTGCCATACAAAAAAAATATCGAAAGACAAAGACAGGGTCAACTCAACCGACACGTAACAAAAGACATTACTGTTTGGACCTTACAAATTCTCTTACACATATAAATATTAATTTTAATTTATTTAATTCTTATATTTAAAGTTCAGCAAAGCCTAAATAATAAGAAGAAGCAGAGAACTCACAATACGTGTCATGCAAAACTTTGATAAAAACATGAATAAATAAAAATATTTTTATAAAAATTGCTTCGTTGCTGCGTCGAAGAAATTCTACAGTCTGTTCGAGGTAAAACATGTTCTACTGAATAGGGATTAAGGTTTATTTTCAATGTATTATTGTAATTATTTTCAATTCAAGTAGGAGATTATGGAAACAAAATCGTTTTAAAGCAGTAACAGTATAATAATTAATACAATTCGATTTTACAATCGGGAAATCGAATCAATCGATTAGATAATAAATGACTATCGAAAAAGCGTTCACTTGTTTTTATCGTGTAAGTTTAAAACCTTTACCATGTTCTTAGGCTGCAACTGATAGTGGATTGTTTTATACAATTTTAGTAACTATCAGATTCATATTCATTTATTTGCATATCGTAATGTGTATAATAGATTTTACTAAGGCTTAAAGCTAAAGTACAGTTATGGATCCTGAGATTCATAAGATCATGCCAATTAGCACTTACAAAAAGGTTTACAAATGAAAACCAAAAATCCCATATCAGACGAACAAGTTAAAACCTTACACAGACAAAAAACCTGTGACCTATAAAAAAAAAAAACAAGAAATAAAATATCTCCAGCATAACTTGACAAATTACAATAAAAAACGTTATTAAATTGAAACAAGTAACAAGTGCTACGACAATGTCAAAGAGAAGTTCAAACTACCGTCTTAACAGACAGAAAGATACACAAGTAAGGCGTCGTGGATGATTCGAGAACGTTCTAGAAGAATCTGCTCGATGTGTGGTGACGTCATGACAGCGCGGTGTTCTCGCGAAAAGAAGCATAAATGATCGTACTGTACCCGGGAGTTTGTATGACATATCGAGGATTGGAAAGTGACTGTCACACAGGTTGGAGTGACAGAGACGGCGCTATATAAAGCATATAACTTTGTCCAAAACTCGATGTGTCATAATTAGGGTGACGCTTCACAGAAGTGGAGAGAAGCGGAGCGGAGGAAAGTTAACCAATAGGATTGCCTTATGACTGCTGGGCGGAGCAACGTTTTTATGCAAGGTACATACATCGTATTCACTTGTCCTGTCCCTAATTGGTAAATTTTTTAGTAAGTATGGAGTTTCTTGTCCATACGAAACTACCTTTTGGAAGAAGCAAATAGATTTAATTATGTTTTCTTGTAGGCATATGACATTCAAAAGTGCCGTTGAATTTTATTATTGGAATAAATGATTTAATTCTGGCTTTGAGCCTTTATAATATTTGTACCCTATTGGTTAATTTTCCTCCATTCCGTTCCTCTAAACTACGGTGGAGCGTAACCCTTACAATCAGGTACTGCACTTTGATCGTATAGTGTGGCTTATGACCTTTTGTTTGTGCAACGATACGTTTACGAAAGTAGGTGTATATTACAATACTAGCTTTTACCCGTGCGTGAATTTTAACTTCAGTATAACGTAGCTTTCTATTATAAAAAGAATTGGCAGTAGTTCCGGAGATTGCCGCGTTCTAACAATAAAAGAAACTCCTCAGATTTATTACACGACTGCCCCAAAAAAAGGAGTGTTATGTGTTCAGAGTTAATGTATGTATGTATGTATATATGTATGTATGTATGTGAGATTCTTTATTCCACCATAACTTTTAAACGCCTGAACCGATTTAGATGTATGGGGTATCGTTACAATCCTTGCATCGTTCCGAGTAACATAGGCTAGTTAAAAATAAAAAGAATCCTTTGTGGTCACTTTAAAACGTAAATTTATACCAGCCTCAATTTTTTTTTTTAATGAATCTGGCCGTGTCTCTGTTTATCGTCTAGAATTGGACAAGTAGATCTAAAAAATATATAACACTGTAAATAAAAAACGTCGTAAAAAAACTGACGAGTAAACAAAGTACAAATATGTGCAAATTGGCAGTCGTGTTTTTTAATTTTTTAAATTATAATATTAGTATATAAAATCTAAATACCTACTTTTGATGATTTCAACTTCTCTAAAATAAACTTTATTTCTATTGGCAGAAAGATCATTCCTAATCATCGTATTCGTTAACTTATTGTAATTAATTTATAAGAAAGGTATGTCTGATTTGGCTAACGTCAAAAACTTCAAAAGTTTGTTTAAAACCCTATTTGATTTAATTGTTATTGTGTTTAACTTACAAAATCTAGCTTAGTTTTAAAAAACTTGATCACAAAAACAAATCAGACCCTGAAAACACCCACATCCTACCAGGAACACATGACAAGACAACCGCACATAACAAGTGAACAAGACAGAGACAGAACATTAACAAACAACGATGTATATGTGGGATGTATGTATGGATGAGAGAGATAGAAATATAGGCAGCTTGCTGGCATCATTCCCGCAACTTACTGCACGCCGAGCTTGGTTGCGACGCGGCGCCACGGCGAGTAGCATCCTGACTTCTTGCTGCGCGTGCCGCGAACACACGAATAACACACGGGTACATATGTGTGCGTTGTATATTTTGGCAGATTTTTGTATATATTTTGTCGTTTGTGACGCGAGTGGAGGTCGAGGTAGCAAACGGTTTTGATACTTTATTTCAAAATATAAATAGTGATTTTTGAAATGTTGTGTAGTTTTAATAAAAAGCTAAATTAAGTAAAACATAGTTTTGGAAAAAGTATAAGAAAGAGCCAATAAGTAAATAAAGTAGTAATGAGATGGTTTTTTTTTAAAGAAGTGAGTTATGAACAAAAATATTAATGTTTTCATAATAAAAATATTTTTCTTTGTACGCATTTAACTTGTTTTTAAAACTCCACAGTATGCCACCTCGAGATCTCCAAAATCCTAATGATACTTTATAGAAAAACCATTCCGTATACCGAAATAAATGAAAAAAATAAAACCAACAAAAACACGAAGTATATAGCTTACAGTAAACATAACATAGCATAGAAATAGCTGACAGAAGTCGAAAATCGAAGGTATATACAAAGAGTAAATAAATAGCGAGAGTACGAAGCAAAATATAATATAGACAATGTTGACACAGAATACGTAGTATACAGATACCTAACTTTGACAGACTTTAATCGCCTAAACCAATGCTCGAAACCTCGGCTTTTTGCCTATTTTAAGAATTCAACAGAAAAAGGTAAGATAATTTTATTTTGCAAATACGGTGACGTAAAAATACAGAGTATTAGTGTAAACACCGTTATCCTTGAAACCAGTTTGGTTTCACAAATAGAACGCAAATTCAAAGAAAAAAAATTTTTTTTTAACTAAAATCTCCATTTTTCCTTAAAATTATTTCACCCTGTATTACAATGATGTAATTAGTAAACTTATGTAGGTAGTTATAACGGAGGGCCAGTGCAGCAGGTCAACGCCCTTTGCGGTGATTACGTAACTAGGGCGCATAGAATCCATGAATTTACGGATGGTGTCGGACAGATTTTTTTTTAATTTTTGAAAGATACCTTTGTTTATTTATTTTAAATTCAGATAAACATTTTTATAATAAATCAATTACGTATGGTTTTAGTGACAACGGTGTTTACACTAACAGTCTGTACTATTAGCAACAGCCATATTTTACCCACCCATAAGTACAGAATACACCAGAGATGATTAGCATAATTATACAATCAATTCTTCTGTGGTCAAAGTATTGGAATTATACGTCTAAAAGATTAATTGAAATCATATTTTTGTAATTTCTAATTATTATAAAAGTTGTCAAATACATAAGTATGTCAATCGATTGATTATACTCGATCTGGCCAGTTTTATTAGTTTTGTATCTCCAGATTTCATCTCCGTTTAATTATACCAAAACGGTGTTATTTATTTACCTTTGATTCATGTTTGTAGTGAGAATATCAGGGTTTCTTGTTCAATTGTTGCCCGTCCTAAAACGGCTTTGAAAACCAGTGCCCTTATCATATTCGAAATTCGAAATTTTTAGTGAGGTATCTGTATAGTATGTAATCTGTGGTGTAAAAAATAACACCTATGTATCTTGTATCTTATAAGTATGACATTGAGTTTTGACGAACCTATGTCCTGTTATTATGTTATGTTGTTGGAATCGAAAAGTTTTAGGGAAATCGTTTGGTTTTTTTGATAGGTGGTTTAGTATGTATAGAAGTTTTTATTTTTTTAGACAATTTTAAATATCAATGAAAAGTCGCCATATTTAGTGTTCCTAAAAACATTTGTAGCACTAATCTTAGGTTTTGTTTAAGATTTTTTTTTACGACAGCATTAATTGAGTGTTTGCTACGGCCCGTTTGCACCATAAGTCATAATAAACATTTAATGTGAAGCATCTTTAAAACATCGTTTTATTTCTGTCAATTGTTTCAAATTAGAAAATATAAAACGTCGATTTAAACTCGTTTCGCGTTAAATATAATTAATCACTTTTGGAGCACACGGGCCTTTACCAAAATTGACATTGTTATTAATTATGTTTATGTTGTTCGAGATAACTAACTTTATAAGTCAAGGGAAAATAGTTTTTAAACCACCACACAGAAGAACCACTTGCTCCCTTCATATTTGAACATTATTACCGCACGCAAAACAATAAAAATGCATCAGCGCGTCGCCGACGTCGGCAATCAAATATAAAGCTGCAAAACATATGCCATACATAGTTACTACGCATTCTGGCATGAGACCTTTTAATTATCGTATTTATGGGGATATTCTGGTCGCTTCTTCTTACTTTGAGATGTTTGTCAAACCTCAAAAAGAAATCTTTAAGTAAAAGGGTACTGCCATGATTTTAATCGATTTCAGAAGTTATGACACACATAAAGTCAATTCATTTATTTCAATTAGGCCACTATAAGGCACTTTTGAACGTCATTACATGAAAAAAAAAATAGAATTGAATCTAGTTGCCCCATAATTATGTAAAGCTACCACTCTCCCGACGACTCCGTTTGCATAATTTTTCTTACGAAATCCCAATTTTATGATAATAAAATATAGCCTGTAGCACTGTGATAACGTTGCTTCCAAAATCAGTTAGATTGATCCAGAGATTAATCCCTACAACCTCACAAATTCTCAAATGTTATTCCGGAGCTGAATGAATGAGGAATGAAGTTTTGAATTATTATTTTTTTTCGATGCGAGATAGAGAGGGAGAGACAGAGCTTTACATGAGCGCTAGCACTGTCCCATTTTCGTAATGAAACAAAAAACAAACGGAAACAATATGACTTTCAACATTCATATGAACTTTCAAAGTTTATCTTAGACTTCACTGACAGTGGTGAAGATAAACATTGTGAAACCTGGTCTTATTATTTGACTGAATTTTCCCAACCGCCTTGAGCAAGCGTAGTAATCAATGCTCATGCTTTCTCTGTATGAGAAGAGGCCTATGCCCTGTCGTACAGTAAAAGGCTGTTTTTTTTTTTTAATTTAGAATAAATTACCGTTGAGGTTTGGTAAACAACATTGTAAGAAGCAGCGACTAGACGCATCACCTCAAATTTTAGTTCACTAGTTTGTAGCCAGATGGCGTACTTACCTATTGGTGTTTTGTGATTGGCCGGACACGGAGCTGCGCTTGCTGCTTTTACCGCTGTTAGCGCTCAGGGATTTGGCGACTGAAGTCTGTGGAGATGGATAAGAATAAGTAATAAATAAATAAATAAATAAATATCTTGGGACAACTCACACACGGCTATCTGATCCCAAGCTAAGCAGAGCTTGTGTTATGGTAACCAGACAACTGATATACATACTTATATAATTTATAAATACATACATATTATAGATAAATCACACCCAGACACAGAACTAACAATCATGCTCATCACACAAAGTTTGTCCTGGGTGGGAATCGAACCCACGACCTCCGGCTTAGCAGTCAGGGCCGCTAACCACTAGACCAACAGGCCCGTCAAGTAAGCATTATATGCATCATCTTTTTGTACACATTATTGTATGCAAAAAATGATTATGAATAAACGTTCATGATTAACATTGCTTTCTAGAAGGAAGTTTCTTAACACGGCGGTAGGAGTTAACTGGTAGAAATCTTCACATAAAGAAATTGCAACGACATTAGTACGATATTAGTAATAACTGTTTTAGGATGTTGTTGGGACTACCGCGTAATTGTAGTGCGTCAGGTATGTTTGCTTCCGCGCATACCGACGACTTTTACGCGATAACTAGGAAGAAAACGTTTGCATTATTGTCAATGGCGCGGTCTAGTTCGAACAGCATTCTAATGTTGATGGACAAGCACGATGCGCCGCGGCTATCTTACGCTATAGCGGTGCTTGTCAAATGATATTATAGTTATGTAGGTTGTTTTGACCCTTTGAATGCGGACGAACATTCGCGGCGCCAAACGCAAGTGCGGCTAGCTACCACTGTTCGCGTGTTCGCCGTAGAAAAACACATACGGTGTGTGTACGCCGCACGCTCGTTTTAAGTCGAAACACAACGTGTGTGTTTTCCCGCAGTTAACGAGTTATAGTATTATCTCCTGGTTGTAATTACTAACATAGATTAAGATTTCTGTTACTAACAAACGTTGGGCCCAGTTGCCATCAATAACCAAAAAATATTATTATTATTTATTAGTACTCCAAAATACACACCTTTGAAGCTTTTGGCTTGTTGCAATCAAAGTAGTCCTTGCACACATTCTGATGCACCGTTTTTGTACAATCTGAAATTAAAAATTATATTTAGTTAACCGATTTCTAAAAAAAGGAGGTTATGTATTGGGCTCTTGTTATTTTTTTGTTTGTGTGTACACCGATTTCTCCGAGATTACTCTCATTCTTTATTTGTTTTAAAAGCTATACAGTATCAATTATCTTGCTTATGTGCAAGATAATGGATACTGTATTATTAAACAACGTGTAACGGAAAGGGTATATACATACAAAGAATAAGGCTTCTTTAGATGATAACTAACGATATGGTAAGGGTTATGGCAAAGGAGTATGCAAGGATCGTAGCAGGTGGCGTTCTGTAGTTTCTGCCAAACTGCTAAACTCACGCCTTTTTCCCATGGGGGTCATGGGAAAAAGGCGTGTGTTTATGTATGTTTGTGTATGGTAGAAAAATATCCATTTCCCACTGCTCAAGAACTCTTCACCAAACTGCATGGTGGTGAAGAATTCACTAAATTAGATTTATCAATGGCCTACAACCAATTAAAAATACATGACGACTCACAAAACATCACATGTATAAACACCTCTCGAGGTTTGTTTATTTACACTCGCCTTATCTTTGGTCTAGCTAGCGCTCCTTCAATCTTTCAAAGGGTGATTGAAACCATAATGGGTAACTTGGAAGGGGTGTTAGTATTTCAAGATGACATCTGCATAACTGGCGCAAACAGAACTGAGCACTCTAACCGTCTGAAAGAAGTGTTAAGACGTTTGCAAGATGCCGGATTCACTTTAAGGAAAGATAAATGCGTTTTCTTTCAGAAAGAAATATCGTATCTCGGATACATTATAGATAAAAATGGTATTAGAAAGAATCCGCTCAAAGTAAATGATATTTTACAAGCAACAGTTCCAAAAAATGTAAGCGAGTTACAATCATTTTTAGGCATGGTCAATTACTATAGGAATTTCATTCCAAATGCATCTTCTATACTGAATCCGTTACATGAGTTATTAAAAAAAGGCAACAAATGGCACTGGGAATCACAGCAAAATACAGCTTTCATCAACATCAAAAAACTCATGTCTTCCGATAAGGTTCTAGCACATTTCGATAACAATGCAAAAATTATTCTAACAGTAGATGCGTCCCCGGTCGGACTAGGTGCAATATTATCTCAAATAGGTAGCAACGGCATAGAACAACCGGTTGCATACGCTTCGCGCTCATTAACAATAGCAGAAAAAAAATATTCACAAATACAAAAGGAGGCCACGGCCATTATTTTCGGCGTTAGAAAATTCCATCAATATCTTTATGGCAGACCAATACCCTTCATTTTACGCACAGATCATAAGCCTCTAACTATTATCTTTAAGCCAAGCCGTGGCATTCCAGAAGTATCAGCAAACCGTTTACAACGATACGCAATATTTTTAAGCGCATATAATTATGAAATTGAATATATTAGCAGCGCGCAAAACACAGCTGATTTCTTATCACGTGCGGTTCCCAGAAATAGATGTATAGGTAGTACGATAGAACAGCAACAGGTTTGTACGAGGGACAATGCCGCTTATGTGAATTTTGCTATCGACGGCTGTTTACCAGTAACTGCGAGCGAATTAGAAAACGAAACTGATAAAGATCCGGTTTTAAAAAAAGTATGTAGCTATGTACAGAATGGTTGGCCACGCAAAGTAACAGATGATTTACTCAAACCATATTTTTTATGTCGTATGCAAATATCGTATGAAAATGGAATTCTATTGCGCGGACATAAAGTAATAATACCAAAAAAAGTGCAAAATAAAATTCTAAACGAACTCCACAGTTCTCATTTTGGAATTGTCAAAATGAAAGCAGAGGCCAGGGCTCGAATTTGGTTCCCGGGCATTGATGGAGCACTGGAAAGGTTAGCTAGTGCATGTGGAGTTTGTGCACAGCTGCGGCCGTCTCCGGCTCGCGTACCCCTAGCGCCATGGCCACACCCGCCGCACGCATTCCACAGGATTCACATGGACTTCTTAGGCCCCATGTGCAATAAAATGTTTCTAATAATTGTGGACGCATACTCAAAGTGGGTCGAGTGTTACATAATGAATAATAATATTACAACTCAGACAGTAATAACAAAGCTCATTGATTTTATGTCAAGGTTCGGCATGCCCGATACAATTGTTACTGATAACGGAACTTCATTTGCATCACACGAATTTACTCATTTTTGTGAGATGAATAGTATTTCACATTTATTTTCACCTGTTTACCATGCTATGAGTAATGGTCAGGCTGAATCATTTGTAAAAATAGTAAAAAAGGGCATAAAGTCCATTATAGTAACTAGCCGTAAAGACGACTTTCAAAATCAGTTATCTAAATATCTCTTTGACTACCGCAACTCTGTCAACAGCACAACCGAGACTTCTCCAGCTCAGTTAGTTTTTGGGCGCAAGTTACGTTCACGCTTGGATCTAATTACAAAATTAGTTACTGATCCAACCTCGTCATCAGCGTTACCCGCGCTAATACATAAAAAACAGTGCTCACAGGTTAAAAATTATGGCGGTAGACCACAAAAAAATTACTTGGTAGGTGACACAGTGTTATTCAAACAGTTCAAAAATAAAAAAATATACAGTTGGTCAAAGGGAACAATTGTAGATAAAGTGGGCAGAGTAATGTACAAAATAAAAATAAAAGGTACAAATAAGAACATTATGAGGCACAAAAACCAGCTTCGTTCTTATAATGGAGACAGTGCTGTTACCAGCGACGGCAAAACGGAAGACGTGTGGGATGTAACGTTACCACAAGAAGAGGAGAACTCGGCGAAAAACGGAAGTGGTACAAACAATGAACCACAAGAAATGTCATCAACTATGTCCGCTGACACTCAAGCCCTCGACGCCTTAAACCAAGATGTGAGTACTGACAACACAGCGGAAACATCAACAACGCCAGGTACGCCTGTGATGCAAGGAACGCCAAGTAGACCTACACCCAACAACACGGCAGTGGAAGGTAGTCCTGAATTCAGTACCCCTCAGCCGGCACCAGCCAACGATGATAACTCCCACACGTCCGCACCAATCCGTGTTCGTAGGAATAGACCCATAATAGATTATAAAAAGTACTTTTAGTCAAAATACATTTGTAATTTTTTTTTGTTTTCTCCGATTAACACTATAGGGTTAATTTGTCTTGTCTTTTATATTTCTTTTTAATTTCCTTATTATTGTATTTTTTTGTTACCATTTTAAGAAGGGGGAAAAGTGTTATGTATGTACCTATACGTATAGATGTGGCTGCGCCGCATAGTAAGCAACGGTCAAATACATCAGTGCGAATCATTCCGTCTTTTAGTTCACACCTCTGTAGGTTCCTACTTAACAGTTATGTATATATATTGTTACGCAATTTTCAATGCAAACCATGTCAGAGGCCATTGAGGCAGTTTAGAAACTCTGGCACTAGGGCGTGGGATCGTAAGACCTTACTGCCCACACGAAAAAGAAGATAGAAGATCAATTAATCAATAAAAACTTGAGCGTAATATTATATTATTGGCTAAAATAATTCCTTAATATGAATGTAAGTACTCACTGTCACAATACAAAGCAGGTTTGTCGGCCAGCGCCCGCCCACACCAGTCGCAGTCACCGCCGGAGCAAGCCGCCGACCACGTATGCGCAGTCTTACGGGATTTATCCTGCAACGTATCAAACGCCTGAATTCACAATGGCACTGACACATTTTATTGGTAAAATGTTCTGACAACCGATATTATTTTTATTATTATTAGGTAGTTCCCACCATCCTAATTATAAATGCGATAGTTTGGATAAATGGATGTTTGTTACTTAATCACGCTAGAACAGCTGAACGGATCTGGATGATCCATGCTTGCTCAAGGTGGATCATTTAGCTTAGCCTAGCTTTTGCCCGCGACTTCGTCCGCGCAAATGTCAGTTATCGCGGACGCAGACAAAGTCGAAATCTAATAAAAAGCCTATGACCTTCCCCGGGTCTTAAACTATCTCCATGCCAAATTTCATCAAAATCGGCAAAGCGGTTTAAGCGTGAAGAGGTAACAGACCGACAGACAGACATCGCATTTATAATATTAGTATGGATTTGGATCTCCAACGAAAGATACTACACATCAAGACAAAACAATAGCCAACAAAAAGTATTATAAAGGTGTACTCCTTCACATATAGGAGACCACAGCATGCACAATAAGTTAACAACTAGCTAATATATTTTTTTTAATGGCGATTTCAGATATGTAATAATTATAAGTCCAGGTTTTCTCACGATGTTGTCCTTCACTGATGTCAGTGATAAATGGCATAAGTAAAGACACATAACATCACGCCTGTAATCCGTTTTTTTTTTTTGTGATGTGGTAAAAATCATCAAATGAGTCCGCCCTGGGTGGGACGGAAGGACTGTCAGACTTTTACTGACAAAAAAAACCACTCTGTTCCTTCTGTTGCCCTTCACGTTCCGGGTTCCCTGAAGGGTTGGGCAGAGGTGTAGATTAGTACACCGAGATTTCGCCAGATATGTTTTTTTTTTTAAGTATATATTTGTGTAATGGATAAGGTCAGGAATGAGTACATAAGTGGAAGTCTGAAAGTAGCGCCAGTGACAGAAAAGTTGAAAGAGAATCGTTTGTGGTATGGGCATCTGAAGAGGAGGGATGAAACGCATGTGACCAGGAGAGTTATGAATATGAATGTGGATGGATGGAGAGCAAGAGGAAGACCAAAGAAAAGATGGATGGATTGTGTGAAGAAGGATATGAATGAAAGAGAGTCAGTGATTGCATGACGGCTGACAGGACGGAATGTAAGAGGAAAACGTGTTGCGCCGACCCCAAATAACTTGGGACAAGGGCAGGAAGATGATGATGATAAAGAAAACACTGATTACCTTCTTCTTCCTGAAGAACAAGCTGCCCCGTTTCCGTCTCTTCTCAGCGTGATGGTCGAAAGCCGCTCTGTACAAAACAATCAACGTTATAAGTACAACAAAACGCAACCACACTTTCTCCACATTCTTCCCTGAACATTAATTTCGTGTAAAATGTTTTCGTGTTCTGTTTCTGTGACATGCAGAAAAAAGCGAAAAATAACAATAAATCGTTTATTTTGTAATAATAAAAATAAGTGTAAAATCAAAACGAACACATCAAGCGAAGCCTGTGCCTTTAGCATGCTAGATTTAATTTTAAAATAATGTGCTTGCATTTTTTTTTCTTTTATTTTTATACTTACTTTTTACTCTGTATTTATCTTCTTGGCTGATGTCTTAAATAACCTGTTTTTGCTGTTAATTGAGATGTTTTTTGAACCTTCCATTTTTTAGAACTGTTAAGAGATGTTACCACCATTCCGATGGATTTTTATTTATTTAAACGCTATTAAAAAAAGTACAAAGCCGTACTTAATGCCTTAGGCATTCTTTACCAGTCAACCAAAAATGGGCCAATGCTAGATGATTACAGGTCTTCTCTTTGTACAATTTGACCTCTTTGCGAGTTCTACTTTGTTGTTTGTTCTACTTTTCTACTTACAATTTGAACTCTTTGTACAATTTGTACTCTTTTGGGGACTGCAATCTCCTATTTGAAGAGTTAAATCACTTACCAAAAGGAGAATTCATTAAATGGAATTCTTTGCCTATTATTCCCCATATGAAACTATTGTTGAAATTCAAAAGTAACATTTAATTATATAAATGAAATAAATATTTTGACTTAGACTTTCATTTGTAAATTTTGCGCTCATTTAGATGCCTAAAGCTATCATTGATTGCTTCTTTAATTTCATAATATTCTATTAATTTGGAGATTTCCACAAATTAACTTTGTAACAGTTTAAATCATATTCCATTAAATTGGAAATCAGCAATTCATTTCGTAACAATGAATTACTTCCTAACAGGTAGATAGAGACCTAGTAGAGTCTGCCTACATCCCAGTAATACTCACTGTTCCAAGAACGTAAGTCGATGCAAGCCGAGATGGTCCTGCGCGGGCGCATGTCGCGTGGGCTGCGCGACCCCGACGGTGGCGGCCGATGCGTCGTCACTCTCCGAGTCGCTGCCCGCCGCGCCACCGCTAACCATACGCTTATGATGCTCGTGTATGTATGTATGTACTGACGTGATTTTATTTGGGGGACTAGTAGGTGTCTAAGTCGTCTAATTTTAGTATCTACTTGCAGTGTAAAAAGTACTGTAATTGCTTAAATGTCTGTGCAAAAGTGACAAGAAGATAATATTTATATATTGTCTAGAATAAACCAAAAAAGGTTTTTTTTGCTTCTAATAGTTCTCATAATTAGGAAAAGTTCCTTAAATTACCGAGAATACAAATATTTTAAACGAGAATGTGTGGAGTTTCTTGCCTATTCTTCTCCATACGAAAATATCCCTTGGAATGGGCAACTAGATTAAATTCTTTTTGTTTATGACATTTATAAGTGCCTTTTAATGGCCTAATAGAAATAAATTATTTGACTTTGAGGTAACTAATTCTTTTCTAGAGAAATTCGTTATTACAGAAAAAGGACAAAATTCATAATAAAAAAAAAATCACGATAGTAATACATTTGAAGTGCAAATTAAAATGTAAAAAAAAAAACAAACATTTTGTTCGTGTACTGATTCGTTAGTGCTATCAAAATCAACCTGAGCAAAGCAACAGTGCGACAACAAATAAAACACATTGACTCACACATGCATAACACCTAATTCATAATGGAACCAACATTGCAACACACTAATGAACGGGAGTAAGAAGCTCACGATATTTCTATCTCACTCGCACTGAATATTAGCGAGCGAAATGCAAATAATGGAACCGGTAGTTTTATAGTATACACGTCAAAGTTGGTGGCGGTCACGGTCTCAAAACGAAAGAGTGAGATAACACGATTTTAGAAATCCACAACTATTGAACAAGAAGCAGTTTTTTCTCGTCAAATTCAAACAGGTTAGTGATTCTCAACACGAATCGATTGTAATTTAAACTGATTTTTTTTTTGTAGGTCATTTTCGAAATTAATCTAGCCATCTTGCCGCTGGGTTTAGGCAGGCGGGCGATGAACCCGCATGCATACGTTCACGCAACACTGCCTACTGCACACACAACAGGGCAATTCTGTTCTTTAAAAGAGGTGTATTCTGCAATACTGCCAAACATAGACAGCTATAAAGTCGGTTGAAAAGAACATTAATTTATTAATTATTAACCAGCATAATTTTATTTGATTATTTAAGTATTCAAAACCTCCTGAAGTTTGATGAAGATGAAACCGAACCTCGAATATCAACTGTCCTACTCGCACATTTTGTGACCGCGATTGCCACGACGCTAATAAAAAATTCGGGTTTTTATTTAAATGTTGGATCTACTATGCAAAAGTTCATTCAACATGAGCTAAAACAACATGAAATCAAAACTACAAATTCAAATACATGCACAACATGATCTGTCGACATACAATAATGCGTGTTTAAACTAACGAAGGTAAGGGCACTGAACGAAGCCGAAGATTATTCTTTCTATCATTGCGATAGTGGTGCCGATTCCCTTGTTTACAACCTAAAATTAGACTATTTCTATCTTTTTCTGTCCAAAAAAAACAAGAAAGGGGTGGAAATATATTAGACTTGTCAATTTTAGTTAATCTGAATCTTACGTGTTGAATGTGTTCCTCAGTTGACATGTCAGAAGGCATTGATTAAAAACACGGAATACACATACATATATAAACTCACGCCTTTTTGCCATGAGGGTAGGCAGAAGCCACAGAACGCAAAAACACTGAAAAGTTTAGGGCAAAACTAATCTGACATTTCAAACTTAGTTCTAAAATGTCACCGTCCTTTTCTTTCGATGTTTGTTAGTAAGAGATGCCAATTATTTAATTTTAGTGTAGTTTGTGAACAAGGGAATCGGCACCAATAACAAAGGTTTTATTTTGTTTCGTACTTTTGGGGTAAATCTACTGCAATATACTTTGGGATTACTGCAATCTACACTTTGGTAAGTCTCAAAAAACGGAGTCACTACAATTTAAGATCTAAATGTCATTAGTAGGTGTTATTCAAATGCGTTGTATGATGTAGTAAATACATGAACCTTCTTTTTTTCAACAGTGGGGTAAAGATGGTTTCAGTATACATATTATAATACCAGCCTATTATTAATTTTTCCAATGCAAGGTAAGGCCTCTTCTCATACAGAGAAGGCACGAGCATTGATCACCACGCTTGCTTAAGGCGGAGTGGCGATTTCTGACTTATATTCGTTACCAGTCCACGTTTCTTTACGATGATATTTTTTATTAAACTTTTTTTTTGTAATAAGTTCCCTATGTCAATTCGGAACATACTTTATTATCAAGCCACAATACCAATATCTTAAGAAGTTGAGTCAACTTTCAGTTTTAAAGATCTGACAGGTTTTTAGCATTGTATTGCAAAATTACTCTTGAAAAACTATTTGAAAAGTTATGTAAGTAACGCACATATTTCTTGGCAATATCGACATTATTTTTTTATTGTAAACATTGTAGATGATAGTAATGCGTGGAAGAGACATTACAAGGAAAACTTTAACTTTGGATTTTCGTTAAATTGTCCCTTTTAACTGGTATAAAAATTATTAGTTGAGCCTCTCTATAGACCTAGTATTAGTTGGCTGACGTAAAAGTATACGCTAGGCAGGAGTCGATTTTTGAATTTAAATAAGACTATCCTAAAGCATTTTAGCCTTCAAACTATGTGCGAAACCTTTCAATTTAAAAATCGAATATACGTTACAATTATTCTTCGCGTTCGTGTTAGGTCCTTTATCGTAAACGTTTATTCCGATATCCCGGTAAAAGAGTACGTACACGTTAGGCGGCGGCTGCGCAAGATGTGGCTGCACGGCGGCCACGATGCTGGGTGTGGACACCGACTTCTGCAGCGGAAGTCGCGCCGCGAGCCGCGCGCCCTCTACCGGTGCCGCCGGGCCAGCGCGAGCTGCTATGCCGCCGGCCCGTAACGCTGCTGTCACTTTCTCGAAGTCCTTCTGTTTAGGGGAAAGATTGGTGTAAGGACAAAGCAACAATTGGAACTACTTACATAAAACGGAATCAACACACACACATTGAAATATTTTTTTTCTAGAATGCCAATTAAAACTGCGCTACGATTTTGCTCGACCAGTTGTTAATGAATAATACATAATGAACCTAAATTCAATTCAAATAAAGTTGTTAATTGCGTAATTGCATTAAATAAAACTTACAGCGAGATCATTGTCGTTGAGCGAATGCGTCGAATGCCTGACTGGTCGCGGCACTTCGCCTTCCGACTCCATGGACGAGAGTGAAGCACTGTGGCCGTTCAACGCACTGGAAATAAGACCACAATGAACAATAAACAGGAACTTTATGGCTTGTAGTATCTTTATGTCTTACTACTATTATAAATGCAAAATTGTGGATGGCTGTTTCCCAATCAATCGCACCAGAACAGCTAAACGGATCTTGATGATATTTGGAACGGATTAACAAAAATATAGTTTGGAATTGCACATAGGCTACTACTGCAACTGCAAGGCACTTTAGCATCTAATTCTGCAGAATACTTCAGTATCTGAAGGATATTACTGCGCCTTTTGAAATTGAGGGACTCTTACTGGTTTTAGCCAGTAGGAGTCCATTTTCAAAGTGCACAATAAAAGGATGCTGCTGCATCTGTAACTACGCTCAAGTATCCTGCTTCAATTATGAGAGCCACATACTTGCGCTGCCTGTGTGAGTCGTGTGTGCGCGGGCCGGGCTCGAGCGCCGCCCAGCTGCTGCGGCGACCCTCGTCGCGACGCTCCCATAGTATCCATTGCCGTGATTCACCTGTACATATAACATACACTATCTTACTATTACTATGAATGCGAAAGTTTGGATGAATGGATGTTTGTTACCCAATCGCGCCAGATGAACGGATTTGGATGAATATTGCTGAAACTAACATTTCTGATTATTTTTCATTGCGGATTGCAAGTCAGTTGAATTGTTTTCTTCGGCGCTTTTCTGGTGGTCGCCACTGTTAATTCCGGCTTTCAGGAGTTGCGGTGGCTTAGGAATAGAGTGGGGAACTAGTCCCAATATAAAAAAAAAAATGCTAAAACCTAAAGAGAAGGCGGCATTACTCACCGCTGCCCTTCCGGCTCTGTGGATAGAAGTCGAGGTGTGTCGGAGACGAGCAGTCGGCTTCTACTACGCCATCCTTACAGAGTGAAGGACATGAAGTGCTGAGACGACTGGTGCCTGTCGCCTGAAAAACAAAGGAAGACAATACAATTTATACGGGACGTAAAAAGACACATACATAGCTATTAACTAAGTATGCTGTTCTTCAAACTAAGTAACAATGAACAAAAACTATTGTTGGGGAACGACTTTTTTTTTGTGTGAATCTAACACCTGAGATTCATCCGTGCCTCGGAAAGCACGTTAAGCCATCGTTTCCAGCTGTCATATGTGGATCATTGACAGTCGTTACGGGTCGTCAGAAGCCCGAAAGTCTGACAACCAGTATATCCAAGGGGTGTGGCAGGTGCACGCAACAGTACTTAGAAGAGTCGCGGAGGTATTTAAAGTTTAATTATAACATTTAAACCTTGGTTTTATTATATTATTAAATACTTAGTTGGATCTTTGGACCTTTAATAGTCTAATATATAAATAGTCTTTAATAGACCTTGTAACCAGAAGGTCCCCGGGTCCGATCCAGAACAAAAAATAATGCTTGCAATGATGAGAAGATGTAGCTTTTGGCTTCGTTAATAGACCTATCTACACCTTTTATTAAAGCTCCTTTATTTCATAGCAGTAAGGTCGGCTTAAGTAGTTCAAAACTTACCAGAAGTGGCAGTGGCGCAGTTCTCATGCGCTGCACAGCGGCATGCAATCGTCGCAGCTGCTGCAAGCTGTCTTCCAGTAACCCCGGACTGTGTGGGGTTACGCTTATCGTGGGCACCTGTAGAGAAAATAATTATTTTAAAGTCAAAGCATGTATTTCAAATCAACCATTAACTGACACTTTGTCGGTCAGTTAGTCCGAACGTTAAAGCTATTTGCTCGTTGCAAAATGGAGTCGAACAGAGCGATGCAACGCTACGACACCAATTTCTGCCGCAAAGCAGCGTTGCTACGTACAAACGTATGGGCGTAATGGGCCTGTGTGTAAATACAGGCCCATTAGCAATTCCAACTTTGTGTATGATATGGCACCGCGTCTGCAGGATCTGGAAATCCACATAGACGATGATGACCATTTCACATCATATGAACTAATGATAATCGTGTGTCTGTGGCTTGTTAGCCATACAATTTGAAAGCCTCACAACACCGTAAATCTATCATATTTGTATATAAAAGGAGACCTGACTGACTGAGTGACGTATTAGCGTACAGCCAAAACTACTGGAACTAGGAACGTGAAATTCTTTCAGACGGCTTCCGTTTTTAATATGTAAAGTACCCCTAGTTTAGGAGGAGATTAATTTGCAAAATACTAGTATCTCTATGATACATACTTGAGCCCTGGCGGCGGCCATGTCTGGTGGTGGCGTGGATCTCGTCACGTGCTCAGTGACCTCGTCCTCGCTGCTGTCGGAGCGAGAGTCCGAACTGCCGCCGCCCTCGTCTGGAAATAAACAAAGCAACAATTTAACAAAAGAGATCGATATGATAAAATACCACACCACGAATAGTGTAAGGGTTATGAGACAGCTTAAATTATAACCGACTGTAATTGGTTAATTAAGACTAGACTACGTTGCATAGAACGCGTGCCTGGGCACGCCTTTGGGGTCCAAACACCATAAAGGCGTGCCCATGCGCGCGCTTCGTACGGTCCTGCGCTTTGCAAAAGAAGATTTTTTTGGTAAAGAAATGTTTCATGAGTATAATCGTGTGTTTAATTCTCAGTCACCCTATTTTTTTTATTTGAGTCTGTGTAAGCTGTAGCCTGTACTGAAGTCGTAAACAGAAGTGACCACAATATTTTCAGTGAATAAACAGTTATATATACATCTCTTTCTTGCTGTGGAAACTTTTCTCAAACGACGTAAAATATGTGCCTACGCACCTAGCATTAACTATCATCAATACAATGTTCTTGATTGAGATATGTAGACTCTGATAGGGAAGAGAAGAGGTATTTTACGTATTTTATGAACGCTTAAACAAACAAACTCCAATAATAGAAAGCATCAATTCATAGCAACCAAAATACTCGAAATCTGTTATTGCTCAGCTACACCTGATCAAAACATACGTAATGAGAGGAAACGCGGGTAGTCTTTTCCCCAAACAAACACTCTTGCCTATTTTCTTTCTGGTTTATGACTTTAAAAAAGTGATTTTATCGAATTAAATAAATACTGGCCAACTATATTTGTATGCCCCTTATGTTTTCCTTTTCAAATATAAATTATTTTTATAAGCATTAGAACCCACAGTATATGCTCAAAATTACGTGGTATTTATCCCAGCGCACCCATTTTGAACCGCACCTATCGAAACGCACCCAAACTATTCCTCACAGCGCAACCGTTAGGTGCGCTTCGAAATTAAATTAAAAATATTATTACCGCTGTGAACAGAGGCCATTTTTTTAAGAATGGGAAATGATATAATGACTTCTTCCACTCTAAGCGGAGCGGAAGGGAGTGTCGGACTCTTACTAACTAAAACCCATCCGTGTTCCTCCCTACCCTACCCTTTGCGTTCCAGGACCGCGGTAACTCTTGTGAGCAAAATCCGCAACCCTGGCAGTCTTTCGTAGCCATTAAAGGCACTTTTTCACGACATGGTCATCGTGTCGTCGAAGTACATCACCGTAACATCTGACTCTTTCACTTTATCCACTGTCAGACTTTTACTGACTAAAAACCACCCTGTTCCTTCTGTAGCCCTTTGCGTTCTGGAGCCAAGGTATCCTGTTAAGGCCCCGGCAGTTTCTGTAACATTGAAGCTCTGTCTAATATGCTCGTTGCGCATCTTGTTTCAGAGTGTGACTATCCCTACCCACCGTAGCATACAAATTTCTGCCTTGCTTCTTCCAATGGCCAATGCTCAAGTCTCTCTGGCCGCGTTTCCTCTTAATGTGATTGTTTACATCGGCAGCAACTCGTCAGTAAATACGTTAGACGCGGCCCGTCTTCACCTCAATCACGTTAGGCAATTAGCTTCGGGTGAAACGTTATTGTAATATCGTCCTATTAGAAAACGATTAGGTAAGACGATTTTTTTGAGAGATAGATGATACATTTTTTGGTAGTTCAATCATTTTATAATAAAATCCATACTAATATTATAAATGCAAAAGTAACTTTGTCTGTCTGTTACGCTTTCATAACAAATCCACTGAACCGATTTCGATGAAATTTCGTACGAGGTAAATTTGAACCCCAAGAAAGGTCATAGGCTACTTTTTGTTCCGCGACTTTGCCTGCGTTCGCGATAACCGACATTGACGTGGACGAAGTCGCGGGTTAGTTAGCTTTACCGCGCAGTTTCAACCGCCCCTTTGGTTACTGCACTGCTCTTGTGAAACATAGCTTAATGTAGGGTTAGAGGGGGAGACTGTAACACCCGCGCGGCCGCAGGGTTAGGTGTCGGACGTAACGCGCGCAGCCGTAGGGTTGTATGTCAGATATAGTCACGCACATGCGCTATGCACACGTGTCACCTCCCGCGCCCCGCGCGCTGCTGCAACAGTCGCGCGCACCTGCTTCAAGGCGGACGGTTGATATTTTGTTCTTCCCGCGGCTCTCGTTCGCTCCCGGGTATTTTATGATGTAATTTAATAACAGTGTTTCGCATAAGTTGTTCTGTCATTAATTACATTCGTGCTTTCATGATTATTGTTTCTTTTACTAATAAATATTAGCCCACGCCATTATAGTTATATAGCCTATTCATGAATCTGGCTATAATTTACAAAAATATTTTTCCAATTCGGCTAGTAGTTTCAGAGTGGTATCTTCATTTCCTGACACCAAACTTTCCCCCCACCATCTAAAAATACCCATTTAAAAACTATTCCTATCTATTCCCAGCACAAAAGTACGACCTTATTTAATTTCAAAAAGCTATTTCATTTCACATCTCGTCCATTAAAAGCCGTGTTCCGAACACAAATGTTTATCAAGCGTAACTTCCCAGCGCCGGGAAAGCTTCACAACTTTGCCCTTCGTACTCCGGAAAGGAATTCAAGCAATGTGCTTTGATACGCCTGTGTATTTGTTACAAATCGACCCTGTGTTTGTGTGTATAATAGAGAAAACATAGAACTAGCTTTTCAGCCCTGCTTTGAGGCCTTAATTTTTACAGGTTGAGATATCATTCCGAGAATAAAAGAAAGAACTAGATTATAACCTGATTATGCTTTATTTTATTTTAACACAGAACCTTTACTTTTTTACTTCTTATAAAATCGACAATCTGCCAGTGACAGTCCTGTTAAAATTGGTTCAGCCGGAAAGCAGAAAACAACAGAAATAAGCCGGTACAAACAAACAGACAGACGAAAAGTCAAAATTAGTTTTTTCGTGTAAGTACCGTGTAGACATGTATGAACGTGGAGGAGTAAGTAAGGATCGTAGCAAGTGGCGTTCTGTGGTTTCTGCCTACCCCCATGGGAAAAAGGCGTGAGTTTATGTATGTATGTACTGTGTAAACATTCTTATTATGCATTTAATAAAAAAGCCGTTATTTTGTCATTACAAACAGACACTTCAATTTTATTTACTTGTATAGATAGCGAGTATTTTACCTAAAAACGCGAACATGCTTGGAATATTTAATAGTGTGAGAGGATGCATACATGTTTGAACAGGTACTTTATTTTAGTGTTGAGACCGACAATGTCTGATCAAAGCAAAAGCGGTACTTTGTTTAATAAATTACTAGCGACTCGCCCCGGCTTCGGTGCAATGAGATACATAAACCTTCTTCATGAATCACTCTACCTATTGATGAAAACCACAAAAAAAAAAACAAAATTGCGGTGAATTTTGGAATCCACGGGGATGAAACGAGGGTCCACAATTCCGATAATCGACAATCACGCAGACGAAGTCGCGGAAAATTACAAAAAAAGATCACCGCCTTCAAAAACCACAAAATAAAAAATAACTTTAGCTAGGAAGTCGGCGGCTTTAGTTTTGTTTCTTGTTATGTAGGTATTGCCACCGACTTCCAAGCTAAAGTTATTTTTTATTTTGTGGTTTTTGAAGGCGGTGATCTTTTTTTGTAAAAAAGCTTTTTATTTTTCACTTTTTAGTGCTTGTGTGTTAATGTTTGAAATCCTTACATAAAGCCCTTTCAAACAATACCTCACACGATATATTTAATTTTGGAAAGTGGTAAGAGGGGGGTTGACGTACCCCCTCCCCACTTCCTTCAGTCAGTCATCGATTACACGTTTATACAAAGCAATTTTTCTTGTTACGGCGGTTCTGCTGTGATTTTATAAGGAGTTCCGTTCCATATCTCCAAAGTTCATCATCAGATCATGACAATATTCCTATGGGACCTATTCGGGACCATACTCTTTCAAACATAAAAAGAATCATCCAAATCGATTCATAATTGGCGGAGTAATCGTTGAACAAACACACAAAAAAAAAACAAAAAAAAAAAAAAAAAAAACATACGCGTCGAATTGAGAACCTCCTCCTTTTTGAAGTCGGTTGAAAAGGAAACTACGTCCTTTCTTGGGGTTCAAACTTACCCCGCACCAAATTACATCGAAATCGGTTCAGTAGTTTAGTAGTAAAAGCATAACAGACAGACAGGCAAACAAACAGAGTTACTTTCGTATTTATAATTTTAGTTTAGACTAAGAGCTATGTCAAAAAGCTATGCAAACTTTTCAAAGTATTCTGAAAAGATGGAATCTCTGCTTTCGTTTAATCAAACATTGTTGTACCGAGAAGTACTTTGTACAAAGGACTTGAATGTTACGGCTTCATAAAATTGCAAATGCATGACATCGTCTTGGCACTTTTACGAAGAATAGGTACTTTGTAGAATGCTCCTTTTAATTTAAATTTCATTTTAAAACGTGACAGGCGACAGCCATCGAATATTCGTTTTAAAAAGTACCAAAACTTTAAATTAGACTATAGAAATGATAGGTATTGGTGCCGATTCTCTTGGTCAGAAACTAAACTAAAATTAGACTATTTCCATCTTTTTCTGTCCGATAAAACAAAAAAGAGAAAGAGACTAATGTAAATAAAAACTGTCAAATTTAGTCAATCTGACACATCCATGCAATTATAGTTGACATCTTAAAACGTATGGATTAAAAAATACGGAAAAGTTCAAGGAAAAACTAATTTGACATCGCTAACTTAGTTCTTTAACTCGTTGACTGCGGGAAAACACACACGTTGTGTTTTGACTAAAAAACGCAAGTACGGCGCACACACAAACGTGTGTGTTTTTCTATGGCGAACACGCGAACATTGGTAGCTAGCCGCACTGGCGTTTGGCGCAGCAAATGTTCGTCCGCAGTCAAAGGGTTAATGTCACCGTCCTTTCCTTTCGCTGTATGTTAGTAAGAGATGTCAAATCTCTAAATTTAATCTAGTTTGTGAACAAGGGAATCGGCACCATTGTTTTTTAAGTCGTAGTCACACGTCAGTATGATCTACGGCCCTTCGAAATAATATTAATTGATGAATGACGTCGGACTACGACCTTTAACAAGTTCTGTCCAACATTTTTTTTAAACAAACATTGTTATGCAATGTTCATAATCTGTATTCAAAATTTCAGCTCAATCAAACATCGGGAAGTGAAACAAATTTAACTTTGTAAGATTTGATTAAGTTCATATGGCCACGTTCCAGCTCCAACTTTAGACCAGCTCTATGACAATATTATATATTGTCATGCAAATTGCACATTTACGGAAAATTTCAGTTCAATCGAACATCGGGGAGGGTCTCAGATTTAACTTGTAAGATTTGATCAGCTGCAGACACCAAGACAGGTGAAATAAAAGCTTGTAAAAAAACATATTTTTTATAGTCCAATATATATTTTTGATACTTTGTGATATTTCCCGACAAAGAAAGAAAACGGTCTCTCCAACTTTCCTGACAAATCTATCAACATCGAACACAAAGGAAACTTCAGAACAAGTTCCAGAGCTAAACACTAATAAATCCAACGCGTGGAAGTTATCAGATGCAGACAACGGAAGCGGATATCGGTTGGAGTCGGACATCCCTATCGGTGGGAATGTGAAGAGGTTGCTCGCTTTCCGATGCGTCGTATATACGTTTATATTCAGGTTTCATCGGAAACCATGCTTTGATTTACAATAATACTAGCTTCTGCTCGAAATGCAGATGAAGACGAATAAAAAGTACTATGTCCTTTGTTGGGGTTCAAACATACCCTGTACCAAAATCGGTAATTATTTTTCGGGAATAAACGGGAACTATGTGCTATCCCAGACTATAATTTATCTCTGTGCTTCATCTAGATCCGTTCAGCCGTTAAGGGGTGAATGAGTAACTAACATCCATCTCCATCCATCAAAACTTTCGCATTTATAATAGTAGTAAGATAAGTCCAGGTTTCCTCACGATATTTTCCTTCACTAACGTCATTGATGTCCAAGATAAACTAAGAAAGTCCATATGAAATGGAAAAATTCACATAGGTATGTATCGTACTACCCGTGCCCGGCGCCGCTTTGATGAGGCAGCATGTTATTATTGGAACTGCTTATAAACAATAGGTACGTAGAGTCTAATTCTGTCCTCGTTATGTAGTATTGATTTGGGTTTACAAGCGATTGGGTTTTAATAGTTCAACAGTTTCGCAAGTAAATAAATTGACCAGCTTTTGCGCGCGACTTCGCACGCATGAAAGTCAATGTCAAATGCGTTCTAAGTTCTAAGTCTAAAATAATTTACTACCTCTTTTGTAAACCAAACAATAACGCACCGTTCAAAAACATCAGCATCGAATATTCAAACAAGATCACAAGTCCCATCGTAATGAAAATCACGTACAAAACATTATACAACCTCGTTAACACAGATCTCTTTTATTCCCACGCAAAAAAAAAGGTACAACAAAGGAAAACACATCCCATATTTCCCCATTTAGCGCCATACAAAATGCATAATGATCCGGAGACAGGGCCGCTCGGCCTGACCCATTTTTCCGAGGTCAAGGCTTTAAATACAACCCTGTTGAGCATTAAGCTGAACCAGCATAACAAGACACACCGCACTGTTCCACCCGAACAAAAGGTTTGGGACAACGGAAACTAGGAGAATGGCGACAGCTCATCTAAAGTTGGACAGATCCCAAATTGTAACTGTTTGTTCCACTTGTCATGCTTTTGTTGTGCATTCTCGTGTTACAAATGACTGAATGTGTTTTGAGAGTGAGTGAGAGATTGCTGGGGGTTATGAATAGCCGTTGTGTGCGTGGGTTTCTTAGGAGATAATATCGAGTACCTACTCAAATTGGCATGGCGTTCAATGGACACTGATTACCTATAGCATATTTATCTACATCTGCTGCTACACTTTAAGATTGTTTTTCCCAGAATCGATCATGCACAAAATGTTCTATTAAATGTTAGTAAGATTTTTTATGCGAGAGACGCTTCGTCAATATACGACCGAATGCTAGATTGATTCTTTTTAGTCGTCAATGTGAGGGATAATTCGAAGAAGCCTCTCTGAGAGTCAAATTCGACAAAGGAACATCTGATGTAGTGGCAGATCGTATATGTTAGACATTTTTTGCAATTATCCGAAAAATCTCACACGTTTTAAAAGACCCAAACATGTATATTAAAACCTGAAATGTACTTTGTCTACAAGAGCCTTACTATGACGGTGAGTTCCTCAAGTCATGGAAAAGACGACAACAAGTTCCCTCTAGCTGGGAATCACATCACACATACAAGTTCTAATACATTCTTCACCCTTTCTTTTTCTTAAACTTAATGCGATTTTCATCAATACATAGAGTAATTTAATAGGAAGGTTTATATCTTACTATATTTAAATTAGGTACGCGTGACATTGTTTGTCCGGGATGGACTAATGAACTACTCAAACCTTTTTTATGAAATATGGCTTACTGTGTGTAATTTGGTCAAACTTAAAGATAGGATAGTTTTATTCCGATTATTGACCTCAATATCTGTAATTACTTCAAGTCACAGCAACGCGTTGTCAAGTCAGCTAGTAGTTAATAGCTACATTGCACCCGTGCGACGCCGGGGCAGGTCGCTAGTTAGTGATAAAAGAACCTCTTTACCCAGTTTCGTGTGCCGTGCGACAACGGCATTACATTAGTTCATGTTTAATTGTCATTCTGTGACACGATAACAATGGTTCATTCCACTCGGTTCTCACTTCTAATTAAAATATTCAAGTAATTAGTCGACTACGTAGCTGTTACTTGGGACTTTACTTGCATACAAAATTAGTATTGGATCGACTGACTGAGGAGTTCCGATTCCGACCCTTCGATCCCGTATGATTTGGTTTACGAAATATTGTTAAAGTTAAATAGGCTCGCCCCCTATTACATGGGACTTAAACATAACTGGCGAAATGTGGGTGTACTAATGGGTACACCTCAGGCTCACCTTACAGGCGTGATGTTATGTTATGTTAAAAATTTAATTTAAAAGAGCAATATTGTTGAATTTCTTGCCACTTTTATATACGAAACTACATTTTGGAAGGGGCATTTAGATGTAATTCCTCTTTATTGTATTATCTGACGTTCAAAAGTGCTTTTCAATGGTCTTATTGAAAACATTATTTGACTTAGGCTGAAGAAAAATTATTGCTCAGTGTAGATACTTCACTGTTTATGGTAGCGCGCAATATTATGCACGCAAGAATTTGTGCTTAAGGGTGCATGCAACAGTGCAGTGGTATTCAAAGTTAAATTACCTACAACATAAATAAAAACGGTTTCGTAAAAATAATAATTACTTTCAATATCTCCGTAATCAAAGGTGCTGGACCAAATCTAGGTCCAGAAACATAATAATAATATCATAATTAAAAAAAGAAAATGTTTTTGTCTCCAACATAATAATAATATCATAATTAAAAAAAGAAAATGTTTTTGTCTCCAACCTTCAATATTTTCGTAATCAGAAGATTTCTTCAAATCAAAAAAATATTACAATGATGGGAAGAACATAAAAATTGTTTCGGCTTCTTTATGAGTCTAAAAAGCGTGTAAAAACACACTTTTTAATTCAGTCATGCCAGTTTGCTACCTAGCTTTTAATAGAAACCTCATCTAAGACAACAATTTCTCACATAGACAACGTCTGAGTACGGAAATGTTTATGTAAGAGGCGGATAATTCAAAGATGTGACCATTCGTATTCGTATGCCAGCCTAACACAATGGGCACGAGGCCAAATCCGAGCCCTGGAGCTTTGTGACCACTTTGCAATGTCAATATGACTATCCGAACTTTCACAGACAGACTTTTCTGAGTCCGTATAAATATGGGCAGTATTCCTTATTTATTTAGGTTGGTTTTTCTACAGCGAGCTGGTCTAGGAGTATCAGAACGAAGGTCGATAGCAGTTTTGGTGTATAAATATCAAATATGCAATGCAATTAAACATCATCTAAGTAGATGCTCGCTAGAAATTATATTTAACTACTTATACTATATCCATACTTTTACTATTATAAAATGCAAAGTTTAAATGGATGTATGTTTGTTATGCAATCATGCCAGAATGACAGAACGGTTCGGGATACAATTTAGCACAGTAATAGATTATAGTCTGGAATAGCACATGGGCTACTTTTTATCCCGGAAAAATGTACGGATCCAGCGGGATATTATATCAACTTTGACGCAGACGAAGTTGCGGGCAAAAGCTGGCAAAAGTTAGTAGACAAAAACTGTTACCACTTTTTTATTTTTCTTGACTTTTGACTTCTAGATGGTTATGCGTGTGGGCTACCGTTGCTCTAAGTATTATTATCTAAAACGTAAACACTAAAATTACATTATCCTAAAACATAGGTACTTCCACCAACTTCCAAGTCTGTATTCCATGTATAAATTTCTGCTACACGCCCCTTTGTCTTTAACGCAAACTGTTTCCATTAAATTACGATGCTACACGTACTTTTGCAACTTCAGAAGCGACTTAACAAAGTTAATATACACTTGAACACATATGTAGTTACCCCGACGACACACATTGGACCGAACTTCCACCAACATTGGATCAAAGACCTGCGCAGCTGATGCGAACGTTGTTACTCGTCGATCCACACATACTGGCTCTAACTTTTCGGGTTAAACTACAGCTTCATACGTAATAAAACCCGAAGTGCGTAGTACGAGAGATGAGACTGAGCTCAGTTAATTCCAGCCAGAGCGCCCGTGAGTCTGTAATTTCGGCTGTCACTTCATAGTCGATCCCATCGGCCGATATCTGGGTCACGTTTGGGATTGACTATTTCCACTCAACGTATCCTGTATATGCTAACATAGCTTTACGCTAAGCGATATCTGGATACAAAGTCAAGCCCCCTAAAAGGAGTCTCCTGGGATTTTGTTGAAAGGCAAAGTCTCAGGGCTTGATACCAAAGACAAAGGGCCACAGACAATAACGTTTTAAGCTTTTGATCCCCCTTGACGTCATTTACGAGTATTCGTAAATGACGTAAGATGCCGTGAAGAGTTTAAATATCTTCGAAGATATTATCAAAGGGATTTTAAATGGAACTTTAAGATGTTGAAGAGAATAAGGGATAAAAGATTGGTAACACCATACTAACTAAACCACAAAATCATTTTGAAAGTACGTAACTTAAGAACATCTATTCGACCCACGGGTGTTGTACGAGGTCAATACAGAGCCTGACGTAATATCTAGCGCCAAAACAAAGAGGTTTGATGTAATTTATTATGCAGATATAACTAAGCCATAAAAACCAAATCTCTAAGCTACTATAAGGACCACATCTCTAACCATCATAGTTCCGTCAGAAAAACTTAAACAGACTAGAAAATAGATTTATCTGGAATGCACACAATTACCGTAGAAGCACATTTTAGTTTTCTTGTGGGAAAGTAAACTTGATATCAGATAACGAGATTTCCAGATATTGAATTTCAAGTCGAGGCAATCAGTTGAGCGTGCAACGAATAAACAGATAAACATTATCGCTTTCTTAGCGTTTAAGTTTAGAAAATTTATGATAGACTAAAGATTGGCGGTCAGTAGGGCAAATAGGTGATAAGAGATAGGAAGCACGTGTTCGCAAGATAGCATTGCACATTCCTGAAATGTAGACACAACAATCTTCAAAATTGTAGTCTTACGTCTTATGAAAAATACTTGGTACTCTTCCAAAAGGTAATTTAAAGCTCTGTTTTGATTTCCAAATTCAAAATCTGCGAATCAAAAAGTACAGAATATTTTTCGGACTTTTTAAATTCTCGGAGATTTACTGTGTATTCAGCAATCGCAAAAGAGAGAGTTATTCCTGAATTCTTCTGAATTATTTTGAACTTTTGGGTTTATCTGACGGAGCACAACGCTATATCAAAAAGGAGAAAATGTATTGTATAACGCCAGCTTTGAAAAAACTGACTTATCCATAGTGCACATCATTGTTCATTCAGTCACCACTTTAAATCGTAACGCCTTAATCTTATGTCTGTCCTAAACCGAAAGGGCTCCTCCCTCAAGGGTAAAGGGCTCTAATTTTCCGATTGGACGATACTTGAGGAATCTAATTAATACCTCGTCGTATAACAGGATTATGACGGCACGTGCCGTAGGTTGTGATATAATACGCGTTTATTACATATCCACATATTAACGACCGCAGGTTTACGGTTTGTTTGTTACAATGTCCCTGATATTGTGGCGGATATTATAATGCTTACTCAAAAGGTCATATCAGGCTGACAAGAATTTTCGAGAATAATTTTCTAGAAAATCTTTTCGACTCCATAAGTTAATTGCTCGAGTTTTCAAACGGTAGTGAAAAGATTTTCTTCTACGCTCGGGCACTTTCCGGCCCCTTTTGCAGGTTTCATATTGCTCAAAGATACTGCCGGGATGCTCATTAAAAAGCGCACGGCTCTTTCAGTGAGGATACTGAGTTTCTAAGAATATGAAAAGTTTTAATGCGAGTTTGAGTTTTCTCCCTGTATGCTTTTGGGACTTTACTTTTATATTAAAATGGGGTTGCTTGTATCATACATGTTCTTAACCTTTTGTCCGCTACAGTCATGTATAGATGACAAAACAATGTGGCTAGCACACCACGTCTATATGACAGACTTTAAATACATAAATAAAGCTCATGAAACATCATTGCTTTTTTTTTTTCCTTTGCTGATTATGTTCCTTGACTCATCCTAATTTGAATAAGTTGAACTTCTTTCTCTATATTAATTACTCAAGTCCCACGTAATGAGACACAATTGATTTTCTATTGTTCTGTCATACCGGTAAGTCAGTCGGGGCTTGACCGGTAGAAGCAAGATGACAAAAACTAATACTAATTATAAAGTTTCTAATTCGTAGCTTGGCGTCGAGGGCAAGTTTTTGCTTTTTTGACGTGATGGTCAAAAAGATACACAAAACAACCAGGTTTCCTGAGGATAATATCCTGGAGTCTATTTACGCAAAAAATACAAAGATCAAAACGAATGTTAGTTCTATAAGTTTACTACTTGTATTTTTGTTTATTGTAACTTTGTTATGTCTTTTATTGTTCTTATTACAATTTTTATTGTATTATTATCATGAATTAATTGTTATTTAATTTTAATGCGCATTTAGTGGCAATTATTACCATTTTTGTCTGCCTAACCCTTCGGGGATTACAGGCGTGATGTTATGTATGTATGTATTACCATATTTTTTTTTTGTAATATGCGGATAATGTAGTATGCCACAATATTGTCAACACGCCATATGTTATTTTTTTTCAGCATGTCACATGTATATTGTAGCTGTTTATTATCCCTCAATAAATAAATAACTACCTATATCAAATCAACCTAAATGTTCGAAATACAAGATGTAGCGACCCCTAATGGAAGAGCGAAGTTGTAGGACAAATTGGAAAAATTGGATTAATCCATAGCCTTTAGCCAATTTGGAGTTCGAAGAAAAGCCCCACCCTAACTTTGGTATAGAACCGAGTTATTTCATTTCAAACATTGCTGTTATTAATGAAATTTCGAATGTTATAATACCACTGCCTCGTTGGTCTAGAGATCGCACTTCTCTTCGTTCGCAGGTCGGACAAAGTGATATTGGCTTTTTCCATCAAGAATTTCTCAGTAGCTGCCTCGGAGTCTAGATTAGTGCCCGATAGCAATAGGCTCCCTTTTACAGGGGACTTAAAAACATAAACTGGCGAAATGTGCGTGTACTCGGGTACACCTCTGCTTAACCCTTTGAGGATTACAGGCGTGATGTTATGTTATAATAACAAAATTAGATGAGTTACTTCTAAACCAAGAATGTAAAACTAAAGTTCATTAGCATTAGCTAACTATTATCTTTTTAAAATTAACGTTTCTTCATTATTGATTAGAAGGACCAATTTAACTCTATAATACGAATATTATCTTAAATGCGCGGCTCTAAAGACTATCATTAAAGTCTCGTAATACCGCGTAGGTGTTTACCTTTAGAGTTGAAATTGCGTCTATTTCGTAAACCAACAAAGACAGGTATGGTCAGTAACAAATCGGTGGTACAAATTAGTACAAAAACGGCAGAACACATCAGTACGCGTGAAGCACGATAAATCAAGCGAGGCCAATGTAGAACGTTAAGTAAAGAATATTATCATATTTCTTGAGTACCTATCATACTACTTTATGTTAAAGCAAGCTTAGGTGGAGTTGATTGTAATCAGTCTTTTAACCCTTGGGTGTAAGGCGGTTATTCAATTCTCCGTTCCTGCCCGATTCCGTTTCGTTCCGTTTAGACAATTTTGTGCTTCATGCAAAATGTTTGCCTCACAAATGGCGTATGCAAAGTTATCAGTAACTTTGTGGTCCTTACAGTACCCAAAGACCAGAACTTACAACAAAATGACCGAATGTCTAACTTTTCAGTTTCTGTAATAGATAATACTCGAACGATCCCGCAGGTTTTACGATATATCTGTATTCAATTCGTAGTATTTACTGCCACTTTTTGTCTCCACCTGTCAGTTCCGTGAAAAGATTAATTGTGCTTGGCTCGAAACTGACTACACCTGGGAACGAAGTTGAAGAGACTGCTAATCACAGAAATTGCCCTCCGAAATATTCACTCGTTTTGAAGCACAAACAAAGAAGTATTTAAGGTTGCCGTTCTAAAGCTTTACCATTTACTTTTCCCAACTCTACGCCACTCTATTCCCAACGACTGCCACTCCTAAAAGCCAGACCACTGGGAAAGCGCCCGAACAATAAATTTCGACGAGTCCCGGAGAAACGATTCAACTGACTTAGATTCCGTAACGAAATTAATCAGAAAAGAACAGTGAGTAAGAAAAAATCCATTACCATCTATTATTGTCAAAATCTGGCAGACTTTAATCATTATGCCGAATTCATTAACGATACAATAGACAAATATAGCTCCCCAGTTACGGTCCGTCCTTGTGATGGACAATCAGAAGCGTTTCTACTTAGTTCACGTGAATTATGAGAAGACAGATGTTCTGTATATGGGAGACAATGAGTGGCCCTGATGATTGCCGATTTAGGATTTAAGTAATGTAAGAAGAAATTGGATTGAAAAGGGGAACCAAAGCAAAACTTGTAATTTTTTTGGGTGATTAAAGTTATATGCGTTTAAGTTGATGGTTTACTTAAAACACCTGCGTGTCTCAGACTCTCAGTGTATCATGTATTTTTATGAAATAACAGACACTGCTAATCCAGCCGCTTTTTAATGGCGGTAGTGTAGCTGTTGCTCTAAATTTCTGAAAGCAAGCCGGCAGGAATCGAAATATATGGAGCTTACGTCATTAATTTTGAAATTCTTTTTTTTAGTGACGGTGTCATGGTTTTACGGCAGGGATATTCCAGCCAGGGCGTACGTTCGCACATATTTAAGTAGTCCCTCGGCGGGGCTCTTTAATGTATCTCTAATATGTGGTCTTTTTTATTATTATCTTGGTCTTTTCGGATTTATTGCCAGTGTCTGTTTAGTTTGTGCTTCAGGGATTCCTTTAGTAATTTTTTTTTGTCTACAGAGAATATTGAAGGTCAAAGTTCCATTTTTTGTACGTTTTTTTACTAAAATTTGTTTGGCCCCAACGGCCTTTATACTGTGAGATGCACCCATAAAAAAATTGTATCTCGAGTTTTAAACTGCGCCCTGCTATACTTTCACACCAAAAACAAAATGGTTCCCCAGAAGGTTCCCAGCAATATCATATATGGTTGCGTTTGGTCCTTTCTACTCCATTAAACATCCGCTGCTAGCAATTCGTTGGATTGATCTTGAAGATTAATAGCAGGATAACCATTAGTCACTGCCATGAGTAACCAACGGTTCATTGATCTTTGAGGACCCATGAGAAGTAAAGGCGATCCTTAAAAATTTTCAGTGTATACATTCCTAAATGTGTACGGATCTGTCTAAGCGGGAAACGTATTACCAGGGTGGAGCACTTTTTAGAAACCTCAAGCACTCCCAAAAACTCTTTCGAAAATTCTCTGAAAGGGGGTTTCTAGTTCATTAGACTTCAATTAGGAAGTAAATTAAAGTAATGTGACATTAGGATAAGCCCGTTCCTTTCAAAAGAAATATTGCACGTTACGACGATCATAAAACTCAAATAGGTACAGACGTTTACCTCTTAAAAGGTCCTTTATACTTGACGAAGGTCACAGGTATTTCTTTTATTGGTTTTGAGCGAGTATAATTGAATTCTAGTGTTCTCGAACCATCGTAGAAGAGTGTTGGGCTTCAAATGTATGTAGATGATATCTCGTTTAGTTGACATGATGTTTTGGTGGCTTGTTACCAAATAACCACACCCGCGGTAACAGCGGTGAGCAAATGTTTCCATGTTTTAGTAAAACTATATTCTAAAGTGCTTCAAAAAATAGATTGTTCAAAAGATTTGATCAAGGTCTTTCCCTAAATCTTTTCCACAAAGTCTCTATATTTAATTTAAAATATTCAAATAGATAAAGCAGTTACATACATACATAAACTCAAGCCTTTTTCTCATGGGGGTAGGCAGAAACTACAGAACGCCACCTAAAGCAGTTACCAAATAAAATATAATTTGTGGATACATCTGAAGTCATTCATTGATCGGCAAATAGTTGTACAATATAGTGGCGCCCAACAGGGACTAATTAACAAACCAGTTAAATTACAACATAATTCTACCCAATTATTAAATAAATATTATTTTATAGTTCTCGTTAGCCGCAAAGCCAAATGTCGTTCCAATTTTATAGACAGCCCGAAATTTCAACAACAGTCGGCGAATCATTAACTTTTATAATACCTTATTACGTAATCTGTACATTAAAATCAAGCGCAACAAGTAAACGAATGCTACAAGTTTCATACATACCTACACAGCAAAAAACGAACCAGCTACATTTTTGTAGGACACCACTAACTCAATTAACGTTCGAACACAAAAAGACACCATCACATCAGAAATTAAACATAACAAATAAAATAAAAAGTCGAAAGTAAGAAACCTGAATCAATAACTGAAACTTAGAGGAAAACTAAGCGTTTTATAGTTCCAATAAACATATTTAGGCAAGACTTTCAAATGAAATGATTATTTAAATAATATTGCGAGGCTCGCGTGCGAAATTCGCGAAAATCGCGTATTATTTTGACAGGCCCAGCTTGCTAGGGAGCAGCCTAGCCTTTGTACGGGCGAGGGCGAGGGCGCACGCGCGACATCGATCCCTCTGAAGCCTTCCAGTGAGGCAGAGAATACATAACTACTCACATGATTCACTCCCTAAATTCCTAACGCTACGTACTCACACAAACGCAATCCTACTTTGCATAGAATTCTGAGTTGACGTCACGAGAATCGCCAGTGAGACCCTCAATTTCTCGTTAAATTTTGTGTGAACTAAGTTTGCGTGTGTGTGCGTGCAACGAGCGGTAAATGAAGGAAGATAAATGGGTGAATAAATGTCTCTCTGACTAAGGCTAAAGTATTCAACACCCTTAGTCGATTCAAGGGTGTCGGCGAAACTGTTATGCGTAACTTTTGGGCATTTTGTAAACATAATTTAGCCATGTATAGAAAATGTAATTTTATTTAACTGTCCGTAGTATCTCGAATCTAGAAAGAGTTAGGAGAGCCCATCGATCACTAATAAAGAAATAGTTTTTTGTTAGTGATAGATGGGAGAGCCACATTCAATTTGTGGTTATTGCCTCGCATTTCTAGCTGACAAGGATCGGGAAAACAAATTAGACATTGGAATATAGGAACATTCTTTCTGCAGTTTTTCGATTTAGTTAATATTACTAGCTTGGAGAAAACGGAGGAATACGACTACGTTTTGGAAGGAGCAACTTGATATATTTCTTTATTCATGTAAATGGTGTTCAAACTGCCTTTTAATGGTCTAATATTCTTTTTCTTCTTCTTTATCGTATGGGCAGTAAGGTCTTACGACCCTACACACCCTAGTGTCAGAATTTCTAGACCGCCTCAAGGGCCTCTGACATGATTTTTGAGTGGAACAGTAAGTCCCAGGTTTGCTCACGATGTTTTTCTTAGTAATAGTCTAATTGAAATAAATGATTAAACTTTAACTTTATTTAAACGAACCTGGGAAAAATCCTCTAATCAGGTTAATTTAAGACCAAAAATGAAGACCATATCTAAGACCTGCAAATGAGGCAAAGGCATAGACCCCAATTTTACTTTAGGCCTCGTACACGGAGATTCGTGTCGTCGCGCATCGCATTGAGCGACCTGGCCCGCACTAAATAGCCGTGAAAACATATAGCATTTTAAGAGAGCGTTTAAGAAGAAGCGAGTTTACGCGTTTGCTTGAAAAGCACGCATACTCCGTTCACAGTAAACCGTTGCGACATCTGAGGCCTTATCATTTATCAGTCACTAAAACTCCAAGAAGGAGATGGCGGGACGACTTGGTAGACTTCCTCGAGAATTGGCAAGACGTAGCGCAAAATCGCAGATGGAAAAAATGGACAGAGGCCTTTGTCCAGCAGTGAGACAGTACAGGATAGTTATATCAAACTTCCATCAGCGTTGACGACCTCTCATAGTGGGAACTCGGGCTAATAACTCCCGCGCATAAAAGCCCAAGTAGCTGACACAAAGATACAAGAAAATCTCGCAACAACGTGAGATTTTAACAGTAACATAGTTCTGATGAAACAGTCTCTATTGTAAAGTACCAGAATGAGATTCTCTAAATACCTCATTTATTTTAGTACAATCGCGACACAGCTATCTGAGAACCACACGCGATTGTAAACTTAAACAGCTTTGAAATAAATGTGTTATTAGTTTGGACACAAAGGTAATTAGTTTAGGACGTGTATGGATGCCGTTAGACAATGCATAGCTGGTTGATAATGACAAGTTATAATTGTTTAAAGTTCGTTGATATATTTTTACACTTTGGTTTGTATTGAATATGTCTTGATCACACGGTATTGGCTAAGTAGTTAGTTTGCATGTTTGTACCAAATTGGCTAAATGTTTTTCATTGTAACTGATTTTTTTATGGATTTTGTGAATGCATGTTTAATTTTGCCAGACAGTATAAACCAGAGGTCTAGGAGAATAAAGGATAACGCTCAATGGAGCATCAAATAAATTATTAAAAAAACATATTATGTATATTTCAGGTCTAGTCGGGACAAGCTCTATTCCAATAACAGTAATAAATCTAATTAAAAAGGAATAGTAAGCCGAAGGGGCGTCATAACTCATATCCCCGTAACCCCTCCCCCTTTATTTTTAAGAATGGGAAATCGTCAAATAACTCTTTCCGCTCTGGGTAGAGAAGAAGGGAGTGTCAGACTTTTATTGGAAGGGCTCATTTGATGATTTTTACCACCTTAAAAAAAGGGCCCCGGTAACTCTTTCGAACAAATTCCGCAACCCTGGTATCCCCTGGATCTTCCCTTAGAATTCTAAGGTTATAATTTTTATACTAAGATTCTTACCAGAAGAAAATATATTCTCCAATGGCTGTAAATTCATCGTAGCTGCGGTGGCTTCCATGCTGAAACATAAAAATTATATAATCAGTAAAAAAGATTTGATGTTCATTAATCAGCACTAATGATACTCCCTATAATATAGAATGATTGGTCTAATACAATACAATCGTTAAAAAGAGGTACACTAGAGCAAATTTGCTTTTTATTTTATCATGACAACTTAGGGTCAAAACTGGGTTAATATAATAGCACATTAAGGTCCGGTTTCACCACCTCTGACTTAGCACTAATCTTCCGACATATTCAAAAATAGAACAATTTATATGAAATAATCTAGAAAGTAATTTAATCGGAACTTTACGGAAGGTGGTGAAATAGGCCCTAAGTTTATAGAAAATTGGTACATGGAGATGCATTCCTTCCCTCATTCTATAGTTGGTGGGAAAACAATTTAACGCAATGGGAGATTATAATAATAGAACCAACATCTTTCATGTTTTTTTGTAAGCTGGGGGTTGTCACATCACCAAATTCCAAACTCCGGACTGCAACTGAGATATTCGTAATGAAAAAACTCTAAAGCACTTTTTTCTTTACATGCTAATTGAAGGAGTAGAGAGAGTCCTTTGCCCAGGAGTGGGACAGAATAGGCTAACAAAGAAAAAGCTAATTGAACCCAGGTTACCACCGTCAGTAGCCGTGCTTGCAATCACACGACCAGTGGAGCTCATAATGAAATATAATATGTAATAACTCTGGTAAAGAAAATAAATACACAATAACAATAATAATAACAGTTTGATGCTAAACAACAATAGTCTATTAATAAGAACATTTTGTTTTATCTCACTTTTAAATTATTTTCTTATGTAGAATATCTAAATATAGCAGTTGTGGTTCCCACAATATTCTAAACAACTGTTAGGAATGTACAAGCTTAACAAGATCATCGTTATAATGCATTTATACTAAAACGTTTTTACTTTCTTGCCCATTCTTCTCCATACAAAACTACCTTTTGGAAAGGGCAACTAGATTCATTTCTTTTTTTCTTGTATATGATTTTCAAAAGTGATGTGGATTTTTGACAGTTGTTACGGGTCATCAGAATCACTAAAATCGGACAATCAGTCTTAACAAGGAGTATTGTATTACCCAGATATAGGGTTGCGGAGGTCAGATAAGCTGTTGCTTGATGTAAAATACTGGTATTCAGCTGCATGCGGTGCAGACTGGAAGCTGATCCCAACATAGTTAAAAAAGGCTAGGCAGATGATGATGTTCAAAAGCATCTTTTAATGGCCTGATTGAAATAAATGATTTGAATTAGACAGAACTCTTTATGTAAGACTGCCTCCTACTTTTTTTTGACTGCCTCATTGGTCTAGTGGTCGCAAAGTGCGACTGCTGAGCACGAGGTCTTGGGTTCGATTCCCAAGTCGGGCAAAGTGATATTGAGTTTTTCCATCAGGAATTTCTCAGTAGCAGCCTCAGAGTCTGGATTCGTGCCCGGTTGATGGCAATAGGCTCGCCCCTTATTACATGGGACTTAAACATAACTGGGGAAATGTGGGTGTACTATTGGGTACACCTCTGCCTAACCCTTCGGGGATTACAGGCGTGATGTTATGTTATGTTATGTTCTTTATGTAAGAACCTCCTCCTTTTTGACGTCGGTTGAAAAGTAGGACCACACCTGTGCGCATGGAATAACTGTATGGTTCACATGCATCATAAAAATATTGTGTGGACATAACTATTCAGCATATAATAGTCATAAGAGTTTATGTTGTAATTTTTAGTTATATTTTTATGCAACAGGTCTTGGCCATTCATTTATTTGAATGATAAATGATAAATAAAAGATTTTTAGTAGCATTGTTGATTAAAAAGATTGTTTTTTAATTAGGCATTTTGGACAAAAAGTATGTACAATAACTGAAGACCGAAATTTTTAAACATTAGAAATGTTTTGTTCCAAATAAAAGTTTCAACACGTAGGTAACCGAAATTCATCGAAGCCTTATAATATTACAGAGGATTGTTTACAGTATTTCGAGTGTGTTTAAAATAATGTCACGTTTGGGCACTTACCAAATATTAAATTCAGTGGATAAGTAGACTTAACACTAAAATAACACACATTTCACCAATATTAAGCGACGTCTTACGCTAGTCACACTTATTAGCGTTTTTCCCAGCGTATAGGTACCCGGAAAGATCGAACAATGGGATCTGAATTTTATGGCAAAACACTTTCACATCGGGTCCAGTACAACAGTAGGTACCTAGCCACCTACACTCCATAAAACAATACAGTTACACAGCCTTCGAACATCACAAAAACAAACTTTACGTCGATTACACACCATTTATTAACTTTTCTAAGATAAACAGTTGCCTCTAAACACAAGATTACATGCACAAAGTAACTTTTAAATTATTATCGTAAAAATTTAAAAACTTTAGCCGTGTCGACAACTAAACTCTTGAATTTTTGATTGATAGACAGAGATAGAACGATACGCAACGCAAGCCGGCTGAGTTGTTTCGACACGATAAAAGAACACAGTGTCTTCAAAACGCACTATGTAAAATCGTCCAAAATTAAGTATCTTATGACGTTGCAATAAAGTTCATAATTGCTCCATAATTGAGTTAAAGTTAGATGTTTCAAGTAGCTGGAAAACTTGAGCAGCTGATACCAGCTTCTTATAAAATTCCCTTTTTATGGGGAAAATATGCAACTGTTAGATACCAATAAAGTGTCTTATCATTGTTTTGATGATGAAGAATCAAATCTTAACAATGTAGCAATACTGGTACAGAAAGAATGGAAGAACTTTTTTCAAAGTTAGGTAGTTAGAGATTTAGTGGTAAATTACTACAACGATATGCTGACAATCGTTTAACTTTTTAATTAATAAACATCCTAAAACGGTGTTCAATTGAGCCAAGTACAGTGTCCCAGAACTACATAAATGTAATTGAATGTATAATAAACATAAAAAGACGCGATTTTTTAAGTTGATGGTAACAACACTGAGATTAGAATCACAGCGTTTAGTTATTGCCATAAAAAAAAATGTTTCAGAGCTATAGTCTCAAAGAGGAGTGAATCAATGTAAGTTATGTTAAAAGTATTTCAATTCTTGACATGAACAAATTAATAAACATCAAAAAATCTCGATGCTCTTATTTTGTAGTTAAACTCGCTTTAACATAACGGTATACTTTTATTGATATGCAAAGAAACTAAACGTTTACTCTTCATAAAAATTATATTGAAACAAGGTCTTTTGAGAAATCTTTGTTTTGATAGATGTTACAAATGTTTACATACTAAAAAAAAACTACAAGTATAGAAAGAATCTTGCTTATTTATTTTAAAGGAGTAAATTCACAATAGGCTCTCGGAATAATGTTACTCTAATGGGTTAATAATGCTAATCGATGAACATCACAATCTAAGTTTTAAAACATACAAAATTCTTCAAGTCATGGATTACCTAAGTAAAGATTATGTATTATAATAATATAAGCTATTCATTTCTTGATAAAACATGTTCGCTCAAACGTGAAGAAAGTAGGTAGATAACGCAACTCGTTCTGTGCAGAGAACAAAATGTTTAGTACCTACCTATTTATGCTTTCACAATATTGACATTAGCGCCATCTATGATCTATTCTATGTACTGTTATAACTATGAATCTCAATGACATTATCGGCGGCGGCGTTTTAGTTTTCTATTAAATAAATAGGGGGCGCTATGTAATTCATAGTACCCGCTTGGAAACTACCTAATGATCCGCTCTATCCATTACATCTTATTGGAAATTGCGAACAAATAACCGAATGCATTTTGTTTTTACATAATATTCTTTCCGAATTTAGGTCATCGCACTCACAACGGCTAATCTCAAAAGAGACATCAAAGTAGGAGGTGTAAAGTACACAACCATGAATGCACTGTGCCCTCACTCCTCATCGTCCTATCGACTGCATTCCAACACGGGAAGCGATCAGGCGCAGGGCCAACGGCTTTAAAGGTGGAGTGACATACTACCCACTTCCAAACTCCAAGCTGCTAGGTACTGAGTATTTCTTAGTGGAAATCCCAATAATATTTTGCCCGACCTGGGATTGGAACCTAGGGCCACGAAACGAACGGGGCAGTCAAATGAATGAACTCGACTTAAGTTAAAGGAGAGTATACGTATTAGCAAACCATCACAGAATGCAACATTCAATTTTGACGTAATGTTTAAAAAAACAATAACTTAAAAATAAAGACGACTATTTATGCAAATTATTTCATTTTAAAACTATGCCCGTATGAAACAAAATATTTATGCTAATTATTAAGAAAGATATTTTTCCCTGTCACTAACGTAATTCTTGATTACAAAGAATTTAGGACTTTTGTGTATGGTAATTATTTAAGTTGGTCGCAAACGGAGCGACTCTGACCAACAGGTTTCTGATAAGAATACACTGTTTGTGTTTTATATTATTAATGGCATCTCCCAGTTCAAAGTAGATTTTAGGCTGCTTAACCGGACTTTCCTGTGGTGCCTTAAAAATCAAGGCCTCCAGATAGGGCTTACAAAATACACTAAGCGGGAAGTCGGGGCCCGCTAAGCCCAGTGCCAGTACCAGGGTGGTATTTGGTTCGAAAGGGTTACCGCGGCCTTGAAACGCAAAGGGCATTATGAGGAACACGGATAGATTTTAGACAGTAAGAGAATTCCTTCGGCTCCGCCCAGAGTGGAGGGCCCGTCCAGAGAGTGATTTGATGATTAACAATCCTTAAAAAAATTAGGTTTAGGGTGTCGCTTTGCGAGGATAGCAAGGGGACAGGCTTAATCGAATATCGATTATTTCGGAACGAATTGAAACTTGCGAACTTGCTGGTTCGAGCAAGGCTCGGGACACTCTTGTTGAAGGAACATACTTATACAAGTTACATTTGTGTTCACTGAGACTATGCGACATCTAAATGAAATGCCAGCACTGCCTGTATCTGCATCTGCCTGAATTATTGGATTTTAACTTAAAGCGCCGAGCCGAGCGTTCAATATCCAACAGTGCGCTTTTAATAAAGCATTACGAGCTTTTCGGGTGTGATCTAGTCTAGAGTTACTTAGAAAAAACGCAAAATAAAACGTTAAAAAAGTTGCAAAATGTTGCAACAACATGTTTTGTGTTGCCAAAAACATGTTTTTAGCAACACATGTTGACCAACTTTTGCTCACTAAGCTTAGGCAACAGATGCGACAGATACAAATGTTGATCGGTCGCTTAACCTAAGGAAGGGTAAAGGTTACCTATGCGTTAGCAAATAAAGTACATAATTGAATGAAATCATAAAGTCCAGGGGCTCATTGCTAAATGATCGCTGATTGATGGGTCAGCGTTAAGCAATATTGATGTCGTCAAGTATTGAATAGATGCTTGCTTGAGAGCTTAATATTTACACATCGAGACGACTCCGAATATAACGAGATAATTTCGTACCTCGAAGGTGTATTATTGTTGTATTAAGCAGGATTAGCATTACAAAGCAAAAAGGTCAATGTAACCAGTAATAGTTTATTGATTTTTTGATTTTAAGAGTGTCTTGAATTTCTTGCTTGTTTTTTACATGCGAGCCTGTTTGGAACGACTGATTCCTTCACAGTGTTTTATTTGAAAGAAATAAATTGGTTTTGAAGAGAAGGGGTTCGAATTCTCGTTAGTAAATATCGATCAATACTGAATATCGATGTTAGTACCTATCTAAATAAACAATTTGAAAATGAGTTACTGATAAAACCTTATTTTCATAAACCTAAATTGTTTGTTGTTACCACAGATAATAAAATACTACGTAGGTAGTTGTTACAAAATTAAAATTTAAAAAGAACCTTAGCGACAATTAGTTCCCGGGTCGACGGCGCGTTCTGTCCGCGCGCGCCTCAAAGAGCTGTCAGCAAAGGGACGGGGCTCCCAACGGGGCCAACGCCTGCCGGGGTTGCGGGACGTCTTAACAGGATACCGTGGCCCCGGAACGTAAAGGGCAACAGAAGGAACAGGGTGGCTTTTTAGTCAGTAAAAGTCTGACAGTCCCTTCCACCCCACCCAGGGAGGAAGGAGTCATTTGATGATTTTTACCACCTAAAAAAAAAAAAAAAAAAGCGACAATTAGTTGCTTCTGCTGTAACCAGCCTAATTTTTGTTGTCTAACACCGATATTTAAATTAATATAAGAGATTGCAAATGTGTGCAAATATAGAATTATTTCAATCGGTGAGTCATTTTACGATGCGTTATGCATTTATTTAAAAAAAAATGATGTGTCAAGGATGAATAATTTATATTAAGTAACAGTTTGAAGAAACAGTTTACGATTTTTACAAGCTTTTATTTATTTTCCCGCCTCTTGTCTGTGGCTAATCAAATCTTACAAGTCTGAGCCATTCGATGTTAAATTGAGCTAAAATTTTGCGTAAATGTGCAATGCTATGTGTATGACAATGCTATTTATTGATTTCACAGAGCTGGTCTGATGATGGAGCTGGAAACTGGCCAAAGGCACTTAATAAAATTACAAGGTAAATTGACCCATTTCCCGGTGTTCGGTTAAGCTTTAAGGAATTTTAAATACCTACATAAGAATATAATATGACCACCTATGCATGCACATTATCTTTTGTTTTTTGATGGAACTTGTTGCTTAGCCAAAATTGTGTACCTGTGGCGTCACGACGGATAGTCACGACAAACATTTACGAATACAAAACCATCGATACAGAGAGCACAGTTAGGAAACCTCTGCCTTAGGGGATAACAGCGTGATGTTTGGTAATAAAGTAAATCAAAACACAGACGATCTTATAACAGTTCTTCACTAATGGTGTAATCCAGGGATTCAATTACTTATTTATGATGAGGGTGCATCATATGAATTAGAGAATCCCTTTATACCTACTCGAATGCCCCCAAAAAAAGGAATGTTGTGTTGAGGGTTAATGTATGTATGTATGTGAGTTTCTTTATTCCACCATAACTTTTGAACGCGTGAACTGATTTAGATGTATGGGGTATCGTTACAATCCTTGCATCGTTCCGAGTAACATAGGCTTAAAAATAAACAGAAACCGGTGTGGTCAGTTTAAAACGTAAATTAATACCAGCCTCAATTTATTTTTGTAATGAATCTTGTCGTGTCTATGTTTATCGTCTAGAATTTGACAAATAGATTTAAAAAATATATAGCACTGGAAATAAAAAACGTCGTAAAAACAAACTATAGAGTAAACACAGTACAAATATGAGCAATTTATGCAGTCGTGTTTTTTATTTTTTTAAATTATATTAGCTTGTTACAAAGAAAAAAATAATATCCGTTGCCAAGATAATAAGTTTAACAAGTTTAGGTTACTATCAAACAATACGCAGGTTAAAAAAAAACTATTAATATTTTTTATTGTCAAAATGCTTAAACTTCATATCAGTCGACGACGTCCATTGCTGAACATAAGCTTCCCCTAAAGATAACCAAAAAGACTGGTACTGTGCTGCACGCGTCTCATTCACACTCCACCTAAATTCACCTAAGGATATTTTTACACAATAGACCGACTGAAATATAAAATCACTATGATTATCACCCACACTTTGTCACAAAATTTAATTAATACTATATGAGGAGGAAGCAACCAATAAAGTATATTTGATTAATTTGGAATTTCTTTAATAGAATGAATTATTGTTGTGATTATACAATCGAATCTAAAAAAGGAAGAATGTGTCATTGAATTTCAAGCCCACACATTACCTACTTACTTTTAAAAATTCGATGAGAGACTAATCAGAAGTAATAAAATTTCTTAGGTATCGAGTTTTGCAATTTATCTTATCAATTTTAAATTTTACTTTTTTTTTTAGCAGTTGAGCTGTTGTAACGATTTTTCTGTTAAAGCCAAAGTTTCCATACAGGGGTAAAAAAATCTTCAATTACCCGATATTTAATTAATAGTTATTAAGTTTGTGGTCTTTTTGCCCGTACGTGTAAATAGTCGTCCTTTTACTCGAATAAATAATAATCATATATTTTATAACCTACCTCATTAGAGTCATTTAAGAAACATACTCATTGTCTGCAAGAAAAAAAAATGAATAAAAACACAAAAAAAAGCCAAACAATATGAAACTTTACCTTTTAACCCCATTGTAATTATTTACTAGACAGACCTCTGAAAACTTTTTGACAGACAGTGACGTCATTTCTCTCGAATACATCACTTTAGTGTGACTTAAGTTCTGTGGTTACTTATACTTACTGTTGCAAAATAAGCGCTAGTGGGTAGCTTATTTGTTGCAAGCTAATATTACTTAGTCATTGAAAAATAACCTCGTTAAATTACCTCAAGCAATTGCATAGCTTGGCAAATTAGTAAGATGTCTAGTTCAAATCAGATTCATACTAATAATTATAAATGCGAAAGTAGGTTTGTTTATCTGTTTGTTTGTACACTTTCATAGCTAAATTACTGAATCGGTTTTAATGTAATTTGGTACTGGCTAATTTTTAATCTACAACTTTATCTATGTATAAAACCGACATTCACCCGAACGAAGTCACGGGCAAAAGCTTGTAGACCATAAAACTAAATAAGGTTATCGGACCAAACTGTCAGAGACTCAAATTAGAACGGTTCAATAGCACAGGTCCATTATAACCTTGAAAAAATAAACTAATATACAAAAGCTGTTACAATATTGAATGAACTGCATCATACTGTCAATTGAATATGTAAATAAAGACGCAATTTGCAATATTTTCGTAACGATATTGGCAATACAATATACTACGAAACGGTTACAAATGTGAGGCTTCTTTTACAACATTATAAGTGAAAAGGCCCATAAGAGACTAGGAAGGCGGACCGAAGGACCAGACTTAATATATCGATTCTGTAAAAAACTACCTACTTCGGTAAATTAAGGTAAAGTCAGCTTAAATGTAATTAAGTAAATTATTACGAGCAGTTCTTAATTTTAGTAATCAACTGATATTTTTTACACTTTTACAGACCATAAAATAACAATCATTGAGCACGACAATTTGTTGAAATGGAGAACATTAGTAATGGATGCAAGGGAATTCCATGCAGTGTACATATTTATAGGTCAAGCAATCGAGTTTAACACCTTTTTAACCTACGTAAATCCCTAATAGGATAACTAAAAGTTAGTACAACTGTTTATTATATTTGTTTTGGACCTTCAGTTACGGATGCGGGAACAAGTGACCCTGATTTCTAAAAGTGGGCTTTTCACACTGCGTCATTTTATTTGTCAAATAGTTACTTTGGAAATACCTTAAAATTGTAGTACTGGATTCCAGTTACGTCTTACGAAAGTGGCAAACAGAATAATCATATTGGTTACAGGTCAAGATACATTTGTTTTTTACAATGTTCCATAGCTTAAGTCTATTAAAACATCTACCAAACTGCAAGAAACTTATCAGGCAGTAGGTTCTCGTGGATTTTAAACGAATCTTCTGTAAATGAAAAGAGAAGAAAACTACGACTACGGCTCTGCAAGCAACGACTCCATATGTGAATACGAAATAGTTTCCCCTAAAACTGCATATTCTAAAATCATAGCCACCCCTCAGTACAGTTTGTAGGGGGCGCGGATCATACGTCAAGTGTACCGGGCTCTCGAATTATGATAGTATTATGGAACGTGGGGTTTTAGTCGGTAAGAGCACGTCAAAACATGTCGATAGATTGGTCGTGTCAAATATCCAATTACACTTATACCCTTCAATGATGATATCATTTTAATAATAAGTAGAATAAATACCTTTACAAGTATACCGGATACCTTCCGGACGGAAATCAATGTCAATGTTATCGACTATAATAATAACTATTATTTAAATTATTGTCAATTAACTAATTAAATAAATACCTTTTCAGTTATAATATTTATTTAACACCTAACAGACACATTGATGTCATTGTAAACATCATTTATGAGATGTACCAGCTTATACCCGCGTTTCGTTCACGTGAATGTCGGATTTCTGTGGAGTTTTTTTTGTGAGTAAAAATAATTATTTTCTTAAATTAAAGAAGCCTAGTTACTCCTTATACCAGTTATCTGCCAGTTTAGGTCCAGTCAAAATCGGACCAGCCATTTTGGAGATTAACCAGAACAAAAAAGACAGAAAGACAAAAATTATAAAATAAAATTCTCATGTGGGTACGTTTCGGGTGTCGCGCATAAACAAACAAAAAAAAAAACTCTTTAGCTTTATTATATTAAGTATAGATAACATGCAATGTAATGGGTAGTCATAAATCACTCTGTCGGCTACCACATAAGACATGTTTGGAATATTTTAACTTATACGGCAGGAAAATGATGAGAGGAAAATTATGAGCACAGGAACCTTGCATATGGCATTGACAAGAAAAATAATAGAAGGAAAACAAAAACAAACGAACAAAATTTCTTACGTTTTTGCAAATTGTACTTTTAAATTACAAAATGGATTTAAATGCGGTTTTCATCAATAAACAGTGATTCAAGAGGGTGATTTATACGTATAGTTAATATCTACATATTATTATATACCTATATATCTGTATAGGTAACATCATCATCATTATCTGCCTACCCTTATCCAACGGGGTCTCTAGTAACATATATATAAATGTACTAATTTAAGGCCTTGTTTACCTTTCGCATTTTGATGGACGTTTTTTTCCTAGTCGTGTTTTTCACTTTGTAGTTTTCCAAGGTTTTCTTTCGTAAAAAGCTCTTTTACGAAAGATCTCTGATGCATGTGACTGTGGGGTACGCAACCGGACTCAGCCAAGTACTAGTCAGACTTTTTGTATTTCATATGTACTTTCTTTCCAAGATAAGATTCTGGTAAAGGAAAACCATCGTGAGGAAACCTGGACATATAATAAATAGTCTGAAATCACCAATTCGCCTTGCGCAGGCGTGGTGATCAATGCTCGTGTCTTCTCTGTATGTGAAGAGGTCTTAGCACTGGGGTGGTATTATTATTATTTTTGCAATTTTTTATATTGTTTTTAGTATTTTTAGTACATCTAAAAATATCTGCATACTTGCATTGTGTACGGTGAACGCATGTGGCTCCATCAAGGCTACACGTAGAAAGGGAACGAAAATGTCATCAAATACGAAGTTTGTATGTCATGGACTACCTTAGGTTAACGGACTTCCTGAAGATATTTTATTTCGGAATAAAATTCTTAGTCAAAATCGTTGAAATTAAATGATCAAAATCACTTTTGACTCAAATCAAAAGTGATTTTGATCATTTAATTTAGGTAATTAATTTGTAGGTTGTTTATCCATACTATTATAATAAATTAACATTTCAGAGAAAAGGTCAGAAAAAATAGTTTAAAAGCTTAACCCAGGTAGCTTTAGTAGTAGTAGCCAGTTAGCTGGTAGCTTAGGTACCCACAGAAGCGGAGCAGTAACCACAGACGTAACTAAACGCGGGTTTAAAAACCTATGCGGACGAAGTCGCTGCCAGAAGCTAATTACGTAATAAAGTGAAATTAATTTAAAGTTTTTGTCAGTATTTTTAGAAAATAATACCATTTTCAACCGACTTCAAAAAGGAGGAGGTTCTCAATTCGACGCGTATGTTTTTTTTTTTTTTTTTTTTTTTTTTTGTAAATTTGTTCAACGATTACTCCGCCAATTATGAATCGATTTCGATGATTCTTTTTTTGTTTGAAAGAGTATAGTCCCGAATAGGTCCCATAGGAATATTGTCATGATCTGATGATGAACTTTGGAGATATGGAACGGAACTCCTTATAAAATTACAGCAGAACCGCCGTAACAAGAAAAATTGCTTTATTTATACGTGTAGTCGATGACTGACTAAAGGACGTGGGGAGGGGGTACGTCAACCTACCTACCACTTTCCAAAATTAAATATATCGTGTGAGGTATTGTTTGAAAGGGCTTTATGTAAGGATTTCAAACATTATCACACAAGCACTAAAAAGTGAAAAATAAAAAGCTTTTTTACAAAAAAAGATAACCGCCTTCAAAAACCACAAAATAAAAAATAACTTTAGCTTGGAAGTCGGTGGCAATACCTACATAACAAGAAACAAAACCAAAGCCGCCGACTTCCAAGCTAAAGTTATTTTTTATTTTGTGGTTTTTGAAGGCGGTTATCTTTTTTTGTAAAAAAGCTTTTTTATTTAAATACTGTCCAATGATTTGGTCCTTTCCGACTCAAAAGACCAATCTTGGATTTCACTGACATCTTTCTAGGAAAACATCGTGAGGAAATCTGGACTTATTATTAATCTAAGTTTTTAATGACCAATCCGCATTAAGCATTGTAATCTATGTTCGTGGAGGCCTTTGCCCTGCAGTGCTACAATAATAGGCTGGTATTACTACAATTATTAAATTACTTTATAACACTTAATGGCGTCAAAGCGGATCCAATTAGCAACGATTGTTTAATTCAAGTTTTTATCCGAAAATAACAAACTATTAAATTGTTTAACAAAGTATCGATGATCGGTTTTTGTGAGGCAAATTATATTATTATATGGGTGAATCGTGCGCCTATAATTAATTTCGATCTAATCGGGGGAAAAAATGTGGCGTGTCCATATGGTTCGTGCTGTAGTGGTTCCGTATAGTGATCGTTATTATTATTATTCATATAAATACATGACATATAAATATTTAAAAAATACGACATTTTAAAAATATAAAAAATTGTAGCCCACCGGTGACGGAAACAGGGTCCAAGTCACCAGCGGCGGTCAGGGCTCCAAAGAGAGACATCTCCTAACTATGCGGGGCGTGTCCAGAAGTAACTTCTTTCTGGATCAAGCCCTTGATTATTATTATTATTTTAATACACGGTGCAGTTTTATTTCCTCGACAAATATGAGGAAATAAGATAACTATGCTTTCTCAACACGAATCAATAATAAAATAAATACGGGGGCGCAGATTGTATGTATATGTGTCTTTGTAGAAAGGTGGTGTGTCCTAAATAAGTTAGAAAACCTCTGGCCTAGTTCATCTTTACGATAGTATAAAAAGTGAGGCATTTGACTATAAAACTAGCAGTTTATTTTAACGTGGCGCGGTACCCAAATAATTACGGAACTGAGCAGATAGGTACAACGTTTTTGTAAAAAGATGCCAATTTAGTGAATCAGCACTAAATGCGTTTAGTCACACGTTAAAACATGTGTGTTTATAATTACGTAACAGAAGAAAAAGGTGTTTATAACATTACAAATGTAAAAAACAGCAAAGAAGTCTCGCTTATTAACATTCTCCAGACAATGCAGACACAGGAGATATCATAGTGTGTGCGCCAACATGACTGCACTCCCTGTTCCCAAACCCTCATAATCTGATAGAACAGCAACCCGATCTGAATCAATCCAATCCAATCTGACCGGAGATCAGGCTCGGGAAGTTGGGACCTATGGTTTTACGTGCTTTCCGAGGTACGAGGTTGTTACACCACCAGCTGTCAATCTATTACTACTGAAAAAATTCTAATGTCAAATCCCAGTAACACTTTTTGCCCGATCTGGGAAGTGAACCCAGGCAGGACCCCACGCTCAACAGTTATGCATGCGACTACGCGACTAACGGGGCTTTCAACCATACCATTACTAATTTCCTACCTTATGATCATAATGGCTTAATATTTGCTAATTAAATTCTGATTGCATAAAAAAGGGGCGATTCAATTAAGCTTCGGAAATCAGAACAAATATTTTCGTTCGTTCTTCAGACTCAATTCAAAGCTGGATTAGTTTGCTAATGATTTGCTTTTAAATATTTAAAAAATGCAGAAATCCTTTTAATTAAATAAATGATCTTCAATTATATCGTGAGCTACGTAAAACATTAGAGAACTATGTCAAAGTGAAAAATGCAAAAACTTTTTTTACAAAACAGGCAACTCTTAAAAACTGCAAAGGGAAAAAAATGAGTTCAAAAAGTAAAAAGTTCTAAAAAGTATGAAACAAGAAAAAAAATACATCTGAAATTGTTACTTTGCTCTAAAGCTGATGAATTTCACTTACTTATTACTGTAAGAATATATTGTTTTGTAAGGGTAGGTGGAATACGTACCACGGAAAACAGCTCTGAGAACTACCCTATTACTTTGTACTTACGCCTGTACAAGATGTGATTCATGAATTTAAAAAATATATCCCAGGATGTCAAAAAACAAATCGCTTCATAATAATCCGTCAAGTTATTTTGGGCAGTCAATCATTTTATTTCTATTTTTATCTTGCGTGCAAATACCCATTAGTGATTTGAGAGACAAACTAGGTCATATATGTTGACGTTATTTTTGCTAAACAAACTAGGTAATACGTGATAAGGTGGTATGTCCTCGCATTTCATTAATAATTGTGATGGTAAATATTTTTTTGAATTCTTTTGTCGGTTAAGTAAAATCGTAGGTTTGGTAGTTACAAGCGGTCTCGACAATCTTATACTCGTATTAATGGTATGGTAATGATGTGACATTTAAATTCTCTTATAATTAATTAGATCACATTAATCCGGCCCTGGATTTGGCCGGATTCATAATGTCGGGGCCCTTAGGCAATATTTTTGATTTACCATAACGCAATATTGTTGATTTACCATAACGCAATGTTTTTATACGTATGTGTATTTTTCTAAGCGTTTTGTTTAAAGAAATACTTTCTATTTTATATGGATAGTCCGGCTCTGGATTTCGATATCTGCATTAATACAGGATTCTGTAAAATCTACTAATGAACAAGCAGCAAAATAACACAATGACCTAAATAGGCATGGCATACCTACTAAATAGTTTTATGGCATATCTATATAAGGACAACCTTAATGGTGTCATTAAAAAATAGATTATTTTTATATTAAAAGTTGTAAATGATCCATATATTACATTGGGAGCAACTATAAACTCAAATTAAATAAAGCCTTCACAAGTTTAAGACGTTCATTGACCATAAATCTTTTCAAGGTCCTTCCACTAATTCACACTTGAAAATTACCACGTAACGCCGCATGCGACGCAAGTCTTCTGCTAAACCATCCCTCTACCGATCGTCTCATGTTATACTATACATAAAGGTACAAACAAACGTTACCTAACCAGTTAAATTATATTCATTGTGCACACCGCACGAGAGAACGGAGAACGATCAGTGTTCGTTAAAGATCGCGGGACGATGATCGTAGCGTGGACGATTGTAGCCTTCATAGGCGCCGCAGCCGCGCGGTCTGCATCGCCAATCGACTTCACACCTGTAAACGAATTTACTTTACAATTACTTGAAAATACTTACGCGTTTCAAGAAAATTTTGGAACAAAGAACATTGCTCTATCACCATTGTCTGTCTGGAGTATATTCTCGTTGTTAGCTGAAGGGTCTTCAGGAGAAACGTTTTCTGAATTAGTGAGTGCGTTACGACTACCTAAGGATTTAAAGAAAACTCAGTGTTTGCATTCAGCAGCCAGTGATGTATTGAAATCTCAGAACCAGGATGTCATAGTGAAAGGGCAGTCGGCAATGTTTACAGAATGTGCTACTAAGGTACACGATGATTTCTGTGAGTCAGCTTTACGATACGATATGTCTATATATTCATCTGAAACTCAGAACACGACTGAGCTAGCTCATGATATCAATTTATTCATCTGCTACGCAACTGATGGAAGAATCTTGAATGCAGTAAAGCCTCAAGATTTGGAAAATTTGCGAATGGTGTTAATTGACGCTTTGTATTTCAAAGCAAACTGGACACATCCTTTCGACCCAACACAAACGAAGGTACAAAATTTCTACAACTCGCAAGGAAAGACAATTGGATCAGTCAACATGATGTACCACAAAGCTCCGCACTTCGTTGGAGACTCTGACGAAATCAGTGCTCAAGTTCTAGAAATGACGTACGGGAAGAAGGAGGACTTCGCAATGATGATACTCTTGCCTTACGACGGCATATCAGTGAAGACTGTGCTCAAAAACCTAGCAACTAAGTCACAAAATTGGATGACCGACTTCAGAATACAAGGCAGTTCACCATCGATAGACACTTACATTCCAAGGTTCAGATTATCATCAAGACTGGATTTGATCCCACCGCTGATGTATACGGGGATTCACTCGATATTTGACAGAACGAAGGCTAAGCTGCCTGGTATTGCTGATAACCCTCTTTATGTGACTTCATCTATTCAGAATGTAGAAGTGGAAGTTACTGAAGAAGGAACTGTAGCAGCTGCTGCAACAGTTGTTGGTTTAGAAGATAGGATACTAGGACAAAGGTTTGAAGCAAACAAGGAGTTTATATTCCTAATCACACAGAGAAGTTGCAACGTGATCTTGTTTGCTGGAGTGTATGGAGAACCGTCAGTGGTGTGATTTATGAGTGATATCAAATGGTGTGTACAATAAATGGTGTTAAAATAAATGGACACATCGTTGTGGAGAATCAACATACAAATAGTTGTAAAGACAATACTTTGAAAATATTCAAATTTTAAAGTCAGAAATGCGGATTTTTATAAAACAATGCTGTGAAGTAATCGTATGTAAATTGTTAACAATGAGAGAAGAGTGACCTTCACGTAAGATAGCGACAAGACAGAACAACTGATACTGAAAAATCAACATTGTACCCTTAAAATTCTACCTATATTTCTTATAACCAGCGGTCTTTTTTCCAAAAATCTTCCTCGATTAATTTAAGTAGAGTGAGGTTGAGGTGAATCCTAAGCGTCAGATTCCCTGACAGCTCCCGTTAAACTTACTTCACCCAACGAGGGAGATTTTCACATAATAGCATTGCTAAATCAGTCTGAAATCTACAAAATACCAATTAACTTGCTTAATAATATTATTTAACGAAAATCTATGTCAAAAATATTTAATATATCAGATTTTTAACCAAACTCGAAAACTATGACCATAAAAAATTATAATGGTCCTTTGAGACGAGATGTTCAATAAGTGGTATGGTTTTTTTATATCTTGATATATATAATTTTTAATGATGTTTTTGTCAACTTATTTACGCCACAGCCGTATTTTAAACGACCTAATTAACAAAAAATATCCTTAGTATTGTTACTGACATAAAACAACAAAAAACATTTCAAAATAAAATGAGCGGAAATAGTCCTGTATTGTGTTACAAAAATAATAATTTCATAACATTATCATAATATAATTAAAATCGAAATAATTGCAACGTGTCCAATTATAACTAAGGTTCAATAATTTATTAAGCAAAATCAATTCTAAAAGAAGTAGTTAATGTCAAAGTCACTTCGAATTATAATTACAATTTCAATGCTACTGATGTTTGTAAATATTGTGAACTATAAGCTGATTCGCATAATGATGTGAATAGCGAAATTTGAAAAGATAAACATCTTTTGTGCAATACTATGTAAATTATAGCCATGACTTATAACACCATAAATAAAATTGCCATGTTAAAAAAACAGTTTTTACGATAGGCATAATTACTGTGAATAATAATTTTAGCTAATTATAATTGTATGTCATTAAGTTATTAAATGTTTTATTTTTAAATAATTTGTGTTTTTGTGGTACCTCAGTTTTTTAGGTAATAATTGGTCCTTCGAGACGGATCTTGGTAAATTGTAGGTAATAACTGCCTTTTTCTTGTTGTCGACTTCAAAAACTGATAATTAAAATACTAGGTTCTGCCCGCGACTTCGTCGGCGATGACTTCAGGATTAATTGTTCAGCCATTCATCCCTCTATACTCAATAAATATCAAGTTTATAATAATGAGTACTTAGGATTCACATATGATAGCAAAATGCTGTTAAGGCTGATAGAATTACCTTAACATCTCACCATAATGAATAAAATGCATGGATAATTATTATCAAATCGACCTCAAAAACATTTTATTACTACAAGACGACATTTGCAAAAAATTACAACAAGCTATCAACACTTTTATTCATCTGTTTTTTCTTCACGACATTGAAAAACAAACAATGCTGGTTACATAATATTTTGACCTCTGCAAGGGCATTTAAAAAGTCATTAGTAGGTAAACTTTGCACTTTATTTCATTATTAAAAAAATTTGATAGGTATTTTGCTTACGATTAACTTTTATTTAATGACCTGCCTTTTGTATGGCTCTTCCTACCGAATTTTAGCCACAGCAGCCAATTTTAATAAAGATTACCTAAGTACGCAGCAGATATTATTATTGCAAAAGTGTTTCCGCAGACACAGGTGCACTCCCTCTTCCCTCACTCTCATAGTCCAAGATAATCAGACACAACTGGAAAGAGATTAGACGTAGGATAAAAAGCTTTTACATGTTTCTAAACTTCGAGATTATGCTGAGAAATTCATGTAAACAAACTCTAAAACGCTATGTCCGAACTTAAAATCGAACCCAGAACGTCATGCTCATTTGCGACCAGTAGATCAATAGGCGATCATTTTTTATTCATTTATTTAGCAGACCTGAAAATCTCATGACTTTCATAAATTAAAATAGTCAGCTCTGGCCTGGTAATAATTAAGTAATATGATTTATATTCAAGCAGTTGTATTTCGATAATTTTAATCGATTTGTCCTAGAATCATTGTTATTTATGGCCTAAATTAATTCCTATATTTCAAAATTGAAATCCATCTATCGTTATTTCAAAATCTTATTACTATGTTTGTTGTGAATGGATAATTATGTAAAATGTATGCTGAATAATTAAATACATAAGTAGATTATCGAGAGCTCGCGAGTTCAAATTCTGAGAGTTAGGTGGCTTATTTTCTATAATTTTGTCTTATCCCTACTAGGGCCAACTTAGGTTAGACAAGTTTCAGGAAATCTGACTTGTTTAAACTTTATTTCAATTAGACCAACAAAAGGCGCTTTATTCAAGTCTTGAAAACAAATATTTTACAGTGATTTGTCCGCAATGGAAAAACAAAAAAAAAAGAGATTTTGCTACGATTCTGACTACCTTTTTTTAATTTAAATAAGTACTTTTGTCTCAAAAGTACGTTTTATTGGTGTCATAATCCTTTTAAAAATACCGCCGCAATTAATAGGTATTAAGACGTTCATTGAATTCACGTCAAAATAATGAATAACCTACTAATAATCCATTTTAATACCGGACTGATCTTTTTGTTCAAGTAGCATTCGCACACGACTTCCACCGCTTGAATTTTTTACGAATCCTTAATTTTAATGAATATAAAATAAAGCCTTTGGCACCCAGTAATCACATAGCTTCCTAATTTTCAGAATCGGTCCAGTAATTTCGGAGATAAACGAGTTCAAAGTAACAAATAAACTCTTCAACTTCATTATTCATATTCAATGGCAAACCTATTATGTATCCTATTTACATCTCTGTCTCATTACTGCATCGCAAACGTGACTTCAACGACAGACATATGTCAGACTAAATCGTGATTATATAAATCTTCAAAGGTAAACGAGAAACCACTGCATAGTTTTATAATGACGACCTAATCGCAATTGCATCTTTATAAAAAGTTTATCTCGTACCGGAGGACCAAAAAATTCACTATTTCTACCTAATCGGGGTATCATTTTTTTTCGTGAGGGACATCTTTATCATGGCATCGAATTATCGATGGTCAGGCTACACATGATGAAGGAGCCCGCTGTTGGTAACGCAAGTCGGAGGCGCGGATTATGCGTTAAGTGTATACCAGGATCCCAACTCATGATAGTAGAACCGTGAGGGTTTAGTTGGTCAGAGTCCGACTACCGAATTAGGTAATTTAAATCGGACCGATACAATATGAACAAAGAAACCTGGTCAACCATACTAATCAAGCCTGTGGCTCTGCCATTTAAAAAATCTATGTGGTTAAACTTGATAACAGCTTTGTCAAGTAGTTTACATGCCATTCAACTAAATGTCGTAAGTACTTCACTGACAAGTCAAAAAAAATAAACAGTTTTGCAAAAAGATCAAGAACACAGCCTTTGTAGACATACTGCACTTGTGAAGGTAACATGCAGAATTCATTACATAGGGAAGTGTTTTTATTGATTACATTGTAGATAAAATAATAATAATAATAGCTCTTCTCATACAGAGAAGACTAGAGCATTGATCACCATGCTAAAGTCGGATTGGGGATTTTAGACTTTATTAATTTGAAAACAGATTTTCTCGTGGTAAAGATAAATAGAAAGACAATTTACTGTTATTCTTATCCAGCACTATCCAGAAATATGACAATAATAATTGTCAATTAGTATAATACTCTACAAAAATACTAGAAGACATTTTCCGCTTGTAAGTTAATGTTTTTGAATGAAGTTATCTACCTATAAACTACTTACCTGCCAAATTTCAAGTTCACAAGTTTTTAAGCTTTCGTGATTATATGTAAAAAATAACTCTAAGATTACCGGTGGTTTCTAATGTGGCGATATAATTATATCGCTATGTGATTCGCCTAAAGATGCGCTGTAAAATTGACCTTCTTTCAAATAGCTTATTTCGGGTGATTTTGGTCCTAAGTTCCGCGTTTCTCTTTTGGCAAAGTCATATAAGGCTGAGAGGATAACAATTATGCTTTCAAGGGAACCACACTTCTTCGTATTTTTTTTATTTCAAAACATACCTACCTACATGAATCCAAAGGCGAAGTCCAAACCGTTTGAACAAAAATCGACTATAAAATCTTATCAAAAATACTTTAGCCACATAAACAGGTAGGTATGTGATTGTCTCTTTTTTTACTTCACACGCCAATTATATTCTGACATCATTACAATCATAAAAACGAATCCGCATGTTATAACAAATTTCAGCGTACCTTGAATGCCGGATTTTAGATGTTATGTAAGTGCAAGATTTTTTTCGAGATGACCTCTTACTCGTGTGTGGCATTCCTATGACATGAGCGATAATATTACCAGGACTATATTCTATCCGTAGAACAAAACAAATCAGTGGTTTAGATACTTGCCCAGTTTTGAAGACACAACCTCATGTATAACGGCATGGTTAGCGTAGTAACTGAGCGATTATCCGCTACGCTGCGTATCGCGGCTTTGATTCCCTTACGGAACAAATACAAATAGTTGTCAGTGTCTGGCTGTTTGTATATGTGAGTTTTTAATGTCTATAAACGCACCCAGGTGAAATAGATAGCGCGGGATAACGTATTTTTAAAGAAAAGAAAAAAAGAATATGTATCATAAGGGCCCCTTAGCTATCATGTCCTTAACGGAATTAGCTCCCAGACTGATCTAGCTTAACATTTACAATTTTTTTACCACGTGTTTAGGTTTCTGGATAATTTAGGACTTCAGCTTAATTGTGAAGGCACCGGCAGAATTTAAATAATAGGTACATAGATTTTAATATTCAATTTTTGTAATTTTTGTAATACAGACATTTGCAATATATTGACGTAATATATCAACACATTGTAACAGTATGATGATGAGTCATCATTGATTATAGCTTTTATCACATATTGTATGTACAACAGGTTTGTATACTTCCTGTATATCATAAACATGTCGTTTCCGATAGATTTGCTTGTTTTACGGAGACGATTGTGATGTGATAATTGCCGTCCTATTAAGACATGACTGTTATGTTTAAAGTCTAAGTTATAAAGTATTGTGACTTAATTTGCACCTTATATAGGTACCGTGTTTCTGGCAAATAAATAATTTATTATTATGTCACTCTAATTGTATTTATGTACTACATTGTCTGATACATATTAATATAAAAAAAAACCAATTGGAAAAATATAATATACCTAGTAACCCATCGGTATCGGCATCAGGGTCCAAACTAACGGTGTCAGGGCTCTCGAGAAAGGATTCTCTTAATAATATGCGACGTGTCTAGGAGTACTGCTTTCTGAATCAAGCCCTGAGCCATCCCCATTATTAAGTCAAGCGTAATTTTGGTCGAAAGCGATTTTTTGTTAAATGTCGTAATATAAAAAGGACCTACTTTATTCGACATTTGTGGTCCTCAGAATCTAGGTTTAAGTTTAGAAGAAATTATTTAAATCAGAGATCTGAAAGACTTCAAGCGAGCATGGCAATATAGGCATGTATTGTCTGTTTGTTTGTAATATAATTTCTTCATCATTAGGTACCTACCAAACTAAACTACGTACAGCCTTCAAAAAATACACAATTATTTTATAAGTGGAAACTTGTAATGAGCCATAATCTTTTCAAACGTCATAAGTATTTATTCTAAGTCATTTAAAAAAAAAATACGAAATTAAAATAAAATAAATAAAACAATTGAATTATACGAATTCATCAATTCGGTACTTAAAACTACACAATTATGTTTGTGCACTATTGTAACTTAATGTAGTTATAAAACTTACTATAAGTGCAGTAGCTTATACCTACCTATTAATCATAACAATCATACACGTACCGACATAATGATGTTATTTGAATCTTAATAGACAATCATAGACTTGTAATATCAATGGAGAACAATCTGGGTAAAACCAGTTGATCCGGGTCACGTTTTAGCCAAACAAAATGATCAGAATTGCATTTTTAAAGTAACATTTAAAGTACGATTTTCGTAAAAATAAGGAACTTTTTACAAAAAAGACAACCGCCTTCAAAAACTACAAAATGAAAAATAACTTTATTTTATTTTTATTTTAAAGTTAACTTTGTAACACTTCCCGTGACCCAAAAGGACTGGGTTATTACCCTGGGCAGATGTTAAGCATTGCTATCCATCCGACGCGAGACGTGGCAATGCGGCCAGTCTTTTGGGCACATTTCCAGTAGACGGCGATGCCGATGAATTTTTTGATAGGTACCATTTAGTTGTTTCCTTTTTTTTATCTCTCGAGCTGGGAATCCAACGCTCAGCAGTATCTCTAACGACCACTAGACCAACGACACAGTTCAATAAATCAAGCCTCCAATTTGATTTATGCCTTCTTAAAACAGTGCTATTAAGTACTATCCAATTGAGACCACTTATTAGCAAGTACATACAAAACAAAGCTATCTAAAGAAACGTATATCTTTTAAAACAAAAGCCATGGGATTTTACGAGGGCATTATCTTACAATTGTTAGACGTTATGGTCGAGGAGCTCGGGCCCAGAATCAAATTACCAACATTAATTTTTTGCACATTAAAAAATTGGTGAATGTAATGATTTTAAATATGGAATTACGTAAAGCTTTTATTACAGTACCCAATCCTTATGGCTACATAGTTAGTGTGGGCGTGGCGTGGCTAGTGCGGTCGGAAATAAACACCCGATCGACCTAGCAGTAGAGAATATCCCTCTATCTGTTATTACACTACCCTACCTAGGAGATAGTAGGGACCCTACCGATTGAGTAGTGTAATAAGCGCTTAAGAACTTAAAGAGGAAGTTTAGTTAATTTCGATGCTGGGTCCAAGGCAGTTGAATTGTTTCTCCGGGACTTGTAGAACTTCAATGCTTCGATGTTTTTGTGCTCGCCACAATTGATTCTGGTTTGGGAATAGTGTGGTGGGCTTATCCTAAATAAAATAAAAAGTTATAAAAGTTGTTCATAATGATGAGTAAATACATTTTACAGAATTTTTCCAAGCCGTCTGGCAGTTCTAGAGATGAGCGCGTTTGAACAAACCCACAAACAAACTAAGAAGCTCTTCAAATACATTAGATAGATGAATAATGAATTTATGATAGATAAATAGATAATATAGATGGGAATTACAACATTTTCCTTTAAATTAGACGTACAAGATTGACACACTAGCTTCTAAACTATCACGTCCTACCAGTTACCACTAAGGCCATTGAAAAGGGAACGGCTCCAATTTGTTAAACCACGATAAATGCGTGTACTTACACTGTAGGCGTTTGTGAAATATCTTCCTTGCATATCTACACAACTGGATGCAGAAGGTAACACAATTGTAAAAAGTTTCGTAAGTATGCTCGGGGTGCTTAATTAGACCTATGTTCTGCTTGAAGTTTAGGTGATAAAGCGTTAGTTGATCAAACTAAACTGCCGCCTGCGGTTTCGCCTGCCTGGAATTAGTACCTACTACCCTCAATTCATAGCTTGTGTTATTTTGACATATTTAAGCTATATTACTGTCAAGTTTTATTTTTTGTTCTGTAGTTTTTGCGTGAAAGTGTAACCTAACATCCATCCATCTGTCCTCAGATTTTCGTTCATGGTAGTAGTAGGATTGATGGTATCGGTACATATATTTTGTTGTTAATAAATTAGGAATTAATTGGTAGATAAGTATATTAATTAAATAATGTGGGTTAACAAAGCTTCATTTAGCGCTAAGAGGTACAATGATTGAGTAAATTATAATTAAATTAATATTATAAAACTGAAAAGTTTGTGTCTTTTTCTTTAATCTCCATAACTACTGGTTTAATAAAAAAAAATACTGCTATGGAGCTACGTAAGCCCTGAGTGCTAAGGTTTATTTTATAATGAAAAAATATAGATTCTTCATTAAAATTTTAAAATCGTGATATTCTATATTTTACTCTTACGCCATCTATTGAGTATTACAAACACCATTACAATCTTAGTGTTCACAGAGATTAAGAGAAAACCAGTCTAGAGCTGTACTGATTTTACATTTATATCATAGATGGCGTTATACTCAATTCAATAACGTAAACTAATTAAACCAGCATTTTTGCCAAAAATTAACACAAATTATACCAACGTCGTAAGGTGGTTGGTATATTTCGTATATTTATGTGTATTTCTTAACCCTGAAGTGGGAAGCTTCAGGCTGACAATTTTAGGTAACTTAACAGCTGTTACATACTTAATATCTACCTACATACTTCATTAATAATTGAAATTAGTTTTATAGTCTTTACAAACAAATGACTGTTAGTCGTGGGTTTTTCCGACCTCTTCGTAGATACCTAATCAATGAGGAAATACGTCATTTAAATTTGAACATTATAGCAATTATGTAAGATAGTGCTTAATGTTGTTCAGAATCAAAACAAAAGAATAAGTAAAAAAATATTAACAGGTTGATTCATAATATACATTAGTAAAGTCACAGTTCCGGCGGCAGTCCCGACACCGTCCGATGTCCGTTTGGCAGTATCAGCAGCAAGGGCGTAGCCACGGTGAGACAGAGTGGGGCGCGTGCCCCACCCTGACTGGCTCATGGGTGATTAGTTGCTGCTTTTAAAAGGTAGTTTCATGTAGAAAGAAAGGAAAGAAAATGTATAATTACACTTAAAAAAAATGTTCTACAATCCAGAAATTATACCACAGTTTTGTACATTTGCATACATTATTTGTATGTATTTATCAGTATTGCCCCACTTAAAATCAAAACTTGGCTACGTCGATGATCAGCAGTATTCTAATTTTATTGTGATTTGTCCTTTTACATCACGTACAGTGTGTTACTGTAATTTGTATTGCTAACAACGCTAAGATTGTCAGGCGCGTTGTACCTATCTATGTATACTCTTACTACTCTTAGAGGCACTCATTATCAACTTCTTGTCATTTTGCCCCATCCACCGTGTGGACGTAATAAGTTAGTCGTAGTGAAAGATTGGGAGCTTCTGGTCTATGGGAATGTAGAAGAAAATGTGTATGTGTATATAAGGTTTGTGGGCTCCTATATGCCGTGTCTGCCACGCATAGCCAGGTAAGTAGGTATTACAAAACCCGACAAAAGATAAATATTGAAGATGCATTAAAAGTCACGTGTTTCACTCGTTTTATTTATTTGGGTCGATAATTCTGGTGCATTGCACTTTGTTGCAACTTTCACAATGTGTGAAGATCACACCAAAAGCGAAGCGATGGGGAATAAAAGCTAGAAAGTAGCAAGCCTTCTTTTGTTTTAAAATGTTGGTGATTGCTGCCTTAGTTTAAAGAGTTGGAAGAAACTAGAATCGTTTATCGAAATGGATTTATGGGTTTTCATTAAATATTTACGTTAGGCAGTATAAGAAGACTATAAAGTTGGCCAAATTGGGTAAAATAATGTATAAAAAATATAGGTATAATGCTTCAAGTTGAATTTGACTTTAACTGCCATAAGCCTGTTAGCTAAACTATCAAACTAAAAAAACAGTCATTCTTTTATCTTTACAAAGAAGAACAAATAAATACTTTACAAAGTAGACGCAAAGCAATGAATTACTTACTTTAAAGGAAAAATGCTACGACAAATAGCATAGCAAATCATGCAGTAAGCCTAATCTTAAAGGTAAAACCCGAAGTGACAACACGGCGCTTAATCCAGCCCCTATGCTCCCAATACCTGATTTAAATAAGAGACTAACGGGGTATTATATAAGGTGGATTTTACATCAACCAAGACTGGTATTATAAGTATTTAAAAAGTTTTTAATTTTGTCATTAAGTGCTTATTACCCTACCCCATCGGTAGGGACTCCTATCTAGGATAGTAGTTACAGAATAGTTAGTTTAAGAGATATTTATAGACCCTACTGCTCGGTGGATCGGATGGTTTCGAATTTGCCATGCCACTCCCACCCTATCAATAGGGCCCTACCAATTAGGTAGTGTAATAAGCGCTTTAATTAAAATTAATGTCAAAATATTTATTTCAATTAAACCAATTACAAGTAGTTATCCAGAGTTAACTAGAAAGCAAGATAGAAAAATCGCATTAAAAATAATTGCATGGATATTCATAAGTTTTTAGATTTATCATTTAGTGTATTTAAAATTTCGCTCAGCTGTCAAACTTAAGTATTACATCTGAGATTTATTTCATAACTTTCACTTAATTTCGCCATCTGTCTATACTATAATATTATTATTATAGAGTAGTAAAATTGTTTGATAATTTTCAAGAGGTAATTTTTGAAAGTGCTGGTCCTACAGAAAGTCACTCTATTACCGAGTGCTAAAGACTAAATTACTGTGTATTCAAACAACCAAAAAGTATGCAGGAATAATCAAATCTGGTTTCTAAAACTAGTTTTTAATTTTGAAGGTCAAACGTGGCAGAAATCAAAGAGCATTGTGAATAAAAATATTTATTAAAATTACAAAATGCCTGTTTTGATTGGCATTTTGTAAATTATGAGGGATTTTGGTCATATTCCAAGTGCGAGTCTGTGTCGCACACGAAGGGTTCCGCCGCACAATCGTATAGTAAGTAGTTTAAAAAAATACTCGTACGTGGTATAGGGACTCCTTTCATTTTTACTTAATTTTATTTTTACTTTAATTTGTACGGTGGCACGTAATTCGACTTGACACACGTTTTTAGGCTAGAAGACATCACTAATCAATTGACGTACTTTTTATGACCTGTCAAAACGCGATTCTTCCATACATTTTTTTAAATTGAAAATGAATCGCGTTAAAATAATTTGTTTATTTTTTAGTACCTACCTACCTAGTCTTGGAATTATTGCAATGAATGTTGTCTAATAGGTACATGGAAATTAAACTTACAGAGAGACATTTTTATAGAAAGCACTACACACACCTGTAGTTCACACGCAAATGTACACCTTTTTGATCGTTAACGCCAAACCTTAGGCGATTAACACACGGCACCGCACACCGCGGTCGGGCGACGGCGCTGTCATAATCGGCGCTTCACAGCATACCGCGGGCCGGTGCGGTGTGCGGTGCCGGTTAATCGCCTTATTCTTGTTTTTTTAATTGTCAATACCTAATCACAAACGCAATAGTTGTAAACATAACGATTTATCAATCTCACTAACAAGAAATTTAAACGCAGCGTTCAAAACACAAATGAAAACAGTCTGTATGCTTGTCACGTATAATTTTGACGTAATTGGCTCAAACGCGGTATTATCGCGGAATAAATCAAATTGAAGTGTGGGTTTTTCCGAAGTTGGTTGAAAGGTATGTTTAATAACTGGCTTGTTTTTTTTTTGTGATAAAACTTTTGAGCCCTGGTTGTGATGGGTAATGCCATTCAAATGCTGTTGATAAGAGCGTTTACGCATTAAAACAGATCTATAGATCAGTGTGAAGTTGTCTTAAGTTATACGCAGGACCAGTAGGCTTACTCTTGAACAAAATCGAGAATGAGATTGGAATCGACTGCATGTTTGACTACAGCGATTTACATGAGGTTGCCATACAAATGAAAACGTAAATTACCAAATTTTAAAATATTAAATAACTCGTTAATTCTATAAATAAATGTCTATAATTATTTATGGGAATTGAAACTGGATCGGATGTACATGTAATGTCGATTCCAATCTCATTCTCGAGTTTGTTCAAGAGTAAGCCTACAGATAGTCGTATTGTATTGTTAAGACCGCGGGTTCGCGGTGGATGCAAGACGCTTCCATCCTATTGGAAATCTGTAGGGGAGGCCTATGTTCAGCAGTGGACGTCCTACGGCTGATACGATGATGATGATACGTAGGACATCGCGAAAGAGTTACCGCGGCTCCGGAACGCAAAGGGTATTAGGAGGAACACGGATGGTATTAAGTCAGTAAGAGTCTGACACTCCCTTCCGCTCCGTCCAGAGAGGAATAACTAAATTGATGATTTTCCATCATTAAAAAAGAAAAAAAGGACATCGCTGAAGGCTGAAGGTGCATACGCTTCCAGCATCCGCGGCGTAAGTGTGGGAAGGGAACAAACGGGGAGAAGATGGCTAGTTCGAATTCGAAAATAACCTAAAAAAAAAAATCTTGTTTTTGTTTCTTGATTCGTGTTGAGAAACACAAGCATACCTAGTTACTTTCTTGAATTTAACAAGGATATTTAAACTAAAGAGAATGCACCCTCTAGATGTCAACTTAAGATTGCCTCAGAAGAGGAAAATTTAATCGTTGTTATAGTTATCGCAATAGTATCTGCATTTCCAGACAAACTACCAATCTGTTGACCAACATACATAATATCACGCCTGTAATCCCCGAAGGCTTAGGCAGAATGCACCGATTAGTACACCCACATTTCGCCATTTATGTTTTTAAGTCCCACGTAAAAGGCGTCGAGCCTTTTGCCATCAATCGGGCAGAAATCCAGATTCTGAGGCTGCTACTGAAAATTCCTAATGGAAACATCCAGTAACACTTTGTCCGACCTGGGAACCGATCGGATCCCAGGACCATGAGCTAAGCAGTCGCGCTTTGCGACCACTAGATCAACGAGGCAGTCTTTTGAACAAGTGCGTCGATTATAGTAAATCGGTAACCCATCCAATTATTGATCGTGCACTTGTGCACAATATCTTCTGTGAACTTTGCTAGGCTTCATTGAGATTTTGAATTAATTACACGTAAACTATAAACAGAATAAAAGTAGCCTAAACGACTCCTTTTAAAATTAGTTTTCTTCTAGTGAAAGTCCCGTCAAAATTGGTCCAATTTTTACCGGAATAAACAAACGGACAAAATTAAAAAATATATTTTTTTTTAGTTAACCAACAAACATTAATATTATTATTTAAATGACGTTACAAACAGACACTTCAATTTTATTTATTATAGAAAAACCCAATAACACTTTGCCTGACCTGGGAATCGAACCCAAGACCTCATGCACAGCAGTCGCGCTTGCGACCACTAGACCAAACGAGGCAGTCATTAGTTAATATTAGAAGAATAGGTATGATAAATTATGATATCTGTAACTTAAAGATGCAGGGAATCAACGACCTTATGACGCGACCAACTAATCCGTCGACACAGTTTAACAACGGTCGTATTCATTACTACACAATGATAATAATTTTGTAATAATGTAAACGATCAACATAAGTATGGGATAAAAAGAAGGCATTGTGCTCGGACCTCGTGTATGGAACACTAGTTGTTACCGCGTCTTCGCTCGTTGAATTATTATTTTTGGAAAACTTTAGCCTTGCCCCTTTCATTTTTGATGCTTTTATATAGTCTGATTCTCGCAAAGGTAGAATGAGAACCACTTTCGCTGGACAATAATGATTATATCACTGGACACTGAACTAACACTTGCGACACTCAATCCTGACACTCACGACACTCGTCTCTGACACTCGCGATACTCAATCCTGACTCTCACGACACTCAGCTCCGAGACTCTGAAACTCGTGATATTCGACTGACTCCTTACAGTAAGACATAATCACGTAAACGACAAACAGACAATCAGATCTGTACATGAATGTCGGTATGTATAATAATAGTTCTTTTATCTTACAATGGGATGTTTTATTGTATATTACAATCATGTTTGACCTTGAAATATTTGCATAATGCTCTGTTTGAAGGTCAAGGGCGTTAGTCGGAAAATCACTTTTTTTGCTTCAGTTTCGTTCGACGCGGCGCGAGCGCAGTGACTTGGTATACATATATCATAAAGATAATAAAACTTATAATTCATATTTTTTATTTAGTTCTTTCAAGGTACTCCGACCACTTCGCGACCGACAAAGTCGCGTGCAAAAGCTGTAACTAATTAAAAGTGTGTTTTAAAAGTGGGCAGTTCCTCGCATCTACTCTATTGATTTACGGATTAATTTATTGGTGTAAGGATGGATGAAAGAAAGAAATAAAAACAGTTTATTCTGTGAAAGTGACACACAAACATAAATTAACAGAAATTGATGGATGTTTGTTCCTCTTTCATGCAAAATTAGCTAGCATTTAGCACTCCTTAGATTATTGATCTTGAGGATAATAATTTTTGTTATTGCAAGTCTTTAAATGGATATATTTAAGTTCTTCACTGTCTCAACATAACTGATGAAATGTTGGAGTACTAATGGGTACACCTCTGCCTAACCCTTTGGGGATTACAGGCGTGATGTTTATGACACTATCACAATAGGGTAAAACCTGTAATGATAGTGTAGGTAAGCTGTTATAAATAAATAAATAATTTTGACACATAGGATAATTTTGATCCCGTTTTTGTTTTCTTGTTAAATCACGCAAAGTCACGGAAAAATGCTAGTAACATTTTAATTTAATCCTAGCCACGTAAAGTATTTTATTTTTAGTCAAGGTCGTCATTAACATTAGTTATTTAAATAATTAATTACAGGTAATTAAATCGTTGCATTTGTAAATGAATAACAATTAAGTGTTTCAAAACGAGTAATGAATCTTAGGTATTTATTTGTAAATTAGTTCATGCTTGACTTCGGAATAATATGACCTTCCATTAAATTACTATACCTAACTAATTAACCATAGATTTAAAGTTTTGCTACACTTCTTACACTCCATTTCATGCCTTTTTTGTTACACCAAAAATGCTTCACTCGTTTTAGAGGCAAAACGTAACAAACAACCGAATAATGTCATTTTCCCGTTAATGGTTGACTCAGGGGTTCCCAATCTTTTGAATCTCATTATGGGATGTAATTTGTTTTTTCAACGCCCTTTTAAATAAAGATAAGATTACTTTTATTATTTAGTCCCATGTAATAGGGGGCGAGCCTATTGCCATCAACCGGGCACAAATCCAGATTCCGAGGCTGCCACTGAGAAATTCCTGTTGGAAAAACCCAATAACACTTTGCCCGACCTGGGAATCGAACCCAAGACCTCATGCACAGCAGTCGCGCTTGCGACCACTAGACCAACGAGGCAGTCATAACTGGCGAAATGTGGGTGTACTAATGGGTGCACCTCTGCCTAACTCTTCGGGGATTACAGGCGTGATGTTTTGTTATTATTTATATTTCATTAAGGAAACTCCATGGATCATAATCAATACAACTTGTTAGAAAATATCTTACTACGTACCAAATTTCAGTAAAATTGGTTCAGTGGTTTAGTCGTAACAGCTTAACAAACAGACAAACAGAGTGACTTACTTTCGCATTATCGCATTTATAATATTAGTGTGAATAGTGATTGCATTACAATTAATGCTACTCGAGCCGTAGCGCAAAGCCCTCAGAATCCTGCTGGGGTTGCGGGACGTCTTAACAGGATACCGTGGCCCCGGAACGTAAAGGGCAACAGAAGGAACAGGGTGGTTTTTTAGTCAGTAAAAGTCTGACAGTCCCTTCCGCCCCGCCCAGGGCGGAAGGAGTCATTTGACATTTGATTTTTACCACCTTAAAAAAAAAAAAAACAAAAAAAAACCCTCACCGCGACCCGGCTGCGCTGGGAGTTGCAACACCCAGTTTCGGAACCCCTGGGTAGACTGTTTCGTACAGTACGAAGTTCAAACGTCATAAAATTATGTTGGCTGACTCACTGATTACACCAACGAAAACAAAAGACTGAGGAGTCGTCACAATATTATAAATTAGTCATCTTTTAGTCACGCGTTCTAATAATACTCGCACTTAGATATTATAGGTACCTGCTATTCATTATCACAAGTGTGACTACTTAGTGTGAGGTCTTGGATTCGATGTCCAGTAAAGTGGTAGGTATTGAGATTTTGAATTTCATTCAGGAATTTCGGTCATGGTAGCCATTCTCAATAGAGACTATGGCTCTGAACTGCATTCACACTGGAATTTGGCAGTCGGATTGCAGTTGAAATGCAGTCCGTCTGTTTAGAACCTAAGACAATGGACACAGAAGATATTATGTGTACCGTCCGGTGTACCGTCTCGTTAGAAATACGTTACTCGTATGACATATTAGCTAATGTCAAGTTAAAATAAATAAATAATGGAAACACATGATTTGACTTTGACTTTGCTACTGCTCTTGAATCGTCTTTATAATTGTAGTCACCGAGATACTTCAAAAGGTATTTTAATTATCTTTGCTAGCTAAACCAGGGTCGTGTCTTGCACTTCGTTCACGAGTTGTGGTCAATATTAATCATCCAATCAATTATTGATATTTATGATATCATTATTTTATAGTCGGTATGCATTCTAAGTATTTTGCAGTATCATTTATTTATTTTCCAGTAAAGATGTTTTACTATACCTAATGAATTAGTTTCATATATACAAATACAAATAATAAGAGTAAATTGTCTGTTTGTAATGTCAAATTAACAGATTATTACATAATAATATACGAAAAATAAAAGATCTCTATCTGATTGTTTATTCCAGCTGATCTCCCCAAAAGCTGGACCAATTTTGACGGAACTTTCACTTTTAGAAAACAGAATTAGGGTTTCGTGCAAGAAAAATATTTGTTCCATCTGATCTCCCAAACCGTTGGATCGATTTTGACGAGACTGACAAAGGATTAACTTAAGCTGCTTTTATTTTATAATTCGACTTCGGGTTCCACACAAGAGACACCGCCAATAACCGACATTTACGCGGGCGAAGTCGCGCATGCACTAAGTATATAAGAACACATTATCAGGAAATGAATGAGCATCTTTTAAAATAACGTCATCCGCAGAGTTTTCCGAGTCTTCGGTTTCGAGAATTATTGCATGCATTTGATTACTTAATATTTTTTAATCGTATAGGTCTCGCTATTGTACCTATACTGGAATTACCCACATTTTTAAATGCGGCATACCTATCTGATTGTAATGGCAGTCGATCATAATATAATTATCGAGTTTAGTTGTTTCTAAAAGACTAAAGCGATAGATGCGTTGCTCTCGGAATTGTCACTGTTCCCGAGTCCGACGCCCGCAGACCGCTATTTCACGGCATCTGTAAATCGTTCTGAGTGCTAAGTGTGAGTTTTTTACTCACGTTCGATTACGAGCGCGTTAGTATTTTGTATGGAAAATAAGGTTTTCCTAGTGACCACCAGATGGCGCTATAACTTTTTCCCGTATAAAATTCTAACGCGCTCGCAATCGAACGTGAGTAAAACAACTCACACTTAGCACTCTGCTCCCTCTGGCTTCTGGTGTGTTTGCTGCGGGTGAGATGGATAGCCTCCCTTTCCCATTCCGCCACTCACCTCTTCGCATAAGACGATGGCGTCCCAAGCACTCTCACTCTCGCCCATGGCGAAAACCACGATCGGGAGCGAGAGGCTACCGTCAGCTATAGCTGCGACGAGATCACACCGTGACAGATGACAAAATTCTTGACCTAACACAACATAGGAGGTACATTTAAAAAGTTACCTGCCTAATATTTACAAATAACTGTAACAAAAACCTAAATGTTTGTGTGAAAACCCAAATGCATTCATTATCTGAGGGCAAACCACGAGCGCGCGGTGTTAACGTAACGTAACTAAATTCTTGAATCGATATTATTCAAATTGGAAATACCTGTTTCGCACGTAATATTTATTTAATTTGAAGGGTTCATTCATTTCAATCGTCGGTCATAATAATTAGGCTTGTCGTATACTATTAATAAAATTATAAATAAATAAAATATTTAAAAAAGCTTTTATTTAACAAAAAAATGCACTGTATGACTATAAATAAAAGCTTTGGCGCTCTTAAAGAATGAAAAGTAGAATTATGATTAAACATTTTTTTCATATTTAATATTTAAAGAGCGCCAAAGCTTTTAGTCTTTTGAAATCTATATTGATCAATATCAATATGGATTTCAAAAGACTAAAAAGTACACTCCCACTTGAGGAGTTCTCTGGTTTGGAGCCAATCCTGGCAGCAGCATCACGTCATGCTTATCATAAACATACTTTGTCTTTGGGACTTGACCAGTATGTAAAATTTCATGTCTCTACTGTTAACCATTGAGGAGTTCCCTCATCTGGAGCCAATCCTGGCAGCAGTATCACGTCATGCTTATCATAATCATGCATTGTCATCAAAACCAAACGTGTGTGCCAAATTTCAGCTCGATAGTTTTAGTAGAAGTGGATGAAATATTGATTGCAAAATTCCAGGACATACATACAAAGTTACATACATACAGGTGAAGTTAAATAAAAGCTTTTAATAAAATATAAACCCGACACAAACAAAACTTCATCAGAACGGTGGAAGATGTTCACGATCACATCTATTATTCATCTAGAAAAGAGCTGATTATCTTCAATCGGCTGAACCAATTTTCTTAAATAATAGCTACGAAAACCCCTTGATCAAGTCACCTTTTATACAACACATGACATCACGCCTGTAATCCCGGAAGAGTTAGGCAGAGTTTGTTTCACACCCACATTTCACCAGTTATTGTAACAGCGGGCGTGCCTATTGCCATCAATCGGATCAAATTCAGACTCCGAGGCTGATTCCTGATGCTAAAACTCAATAACGCTTTGCCCGACCTGGAAATCGGAATCAAGACCTTATGCTCAGCAGTCATGGAACTTAAACACAACTGGCGAAATGTGGGTGCACTAATGGGCACACCTCCGCCAAACCCTTCGGGGATTACAGGCGTGATGTTATGTTCAAATAAGGTTTTTTTTTTGCACGAGTTGAGCCCGCTGTTTGTCTGTACATCCATACCTCGTGATTTGCATACAATACACGCATTGTGACATTTAAATCAGTTGGTATTACCCATGTATGTAGCACTCACCATTAGAGGTTGCAAAAAATGGAGGTAGGTACCCGTTTATAAACGGAATGCCATTTACATGGGTTTTTGTTAGTCGCTGTTTAGGTAGCGGAGACTTATTTTGAAAATACGGTATTTTTGTACTATCAGTGGTGTTATTTAGTAAATTTCTTCTTTAATGAATTTAACGCAATTACTACTGGTATTTAAGCTCACCTGGGCGCCTACCGCCACCTCTTATAACAATATTATTTTAATATTACTTTGTAATTTCTGTTGTTGCATTTTCAACTCTCGGCGCTGATCAGAGCGTTGAAAATCCAACAGTGTGGAAGGCAAAGTAATATTATAATAATACTGTTTTAAGAGCTTGTGGTTGGCCCCCTGAAGTCATCGAAAAAGATTTTTAAACAATAAACCGCCAGGTCGTGTAAGCGGTGAAGCAGATCTCATGTTAACATAAGAAAAGAAATCCGACAAAAGAAATCCTTTAAGAAATCCGTTGATGCCTAACACACATAAAATCCGTTCCGGTGCAATCCGTTTACCAGCCACCGCCCTCTGCTGCCGTGTGTTTATCGCCTTCGATGTATTCAATCAATGATCAGTCAATTTATCGTCGTCAAAAAAATTTTGAAGATCCTGATTCCACGAGTAGCCATGTCTGCAATAATGTATTTTTTGTTTAATTTCAATTATTTAGATAAAAAGGATAAATTAGGAAGATCTACACTGACCTTATTGGTGAGGTTCTTAGGAAGTTCAGGTGCGCAGTACTCGTAACCGGCGTGCTTGTATGAAAATATGTATGAACGTGGCGTTCTGTAGTATCTGCCTACCCCCATTGGAAAAAGGCGTGAGTTTATGTATGTATGTGAGTCGAGTGCTGTGGAGCCTCCTAACAATGCGAATTGTAACCAGAAGTACCATTTTCTGAATCAAACCTTTAACCCAATCTGTCTAACAAGAGCCTCCTCAGGTGTTGATCGAGGCTCTTGGCTATTAAGCCATTGGTTGTAACAACTTTCATAATGATGGTCGACATCTACATCCCAAAGTCTGTCGCCACTCGCCCCCTATAAAAAATAAACCTACATCCCCCATGTCGACAACCTCGCGATTACTTCACTTGATTTGCTTATCTTGTTGGGATTTCACGAGGTTTACATCATGCGGGACTGTCAATAAATCATTGCGCGTTCTAATCGATCCACCACCACTTTATGGGATGTAAAAAGACACACCACAAATTAATCATAAAATGCCTGTCAAACTAAGTAACTATGACCAAAACTTGTCGCTGAGAAACGACTTGTTTTGGTGTGAAAAATCACGCACACAAAACATAGTAGATACCTACTTTGGGGCATGCAACAGAATGGCTAGGTGTCGTGGTATTTAACCTGACTAGTAACATAAGTACCTGTGCCACTAGCCAGGTCGATGACTAAACGAGATTGTCTAGGAAAATCCGGGAATTAAAAACCGGATTAGCGTCCAAGGAGCTTTGCACATGTACCTATAGTTAGGTCTTGGATAAAGGATTTTGTATCCGATCCATAGGGGTTCGACTAACATAATGCGAATTCCAATCCTCCCCTTACCTATAATGGTTTCAATTTCTTACTTGGATCGATCAATGCCATGCTAAACCGTTCTCTATGTCATAGACATGGGCGTAGCCACGGTGAGGCAGACTGGGGCACTTGCCCCACCCTGACTGGCTCATGGGCGATTAGTTGCTGCTTTCTTTCAAAAAGTGGTTTCATGTAGAAATATAGGCAAGAAAATGTATAATTAATTACACTGTTTTACAATACAGAAATTATTCCATAGTTTTGTACATTTAAATAAATTATATGTAAAACTTTATATGTATTTATCAGTATTGCTCCACCCAAAATCAAAACTTGGCTACGCTGATGTCCATAGATTCTACAGTAAAAATTCCGATGTTAATATCAAAACACAGCAAAGTAAACCAGTGAATAATTTGGTTTAACGATTAAGTATTTTCAGCTACCTCAACTTAATTGCCTGAGTAATTAACGAGTAATTAACCTAAATGTTTTATAACTTGCATCGTCATAAATACAGTCACAGTTTTAAAGTAATTCTTCCTCTTATTTCAACTTTCACATTTTTTATTTATTTATTTATTTAAACTTTATGCAACAAAAAAGTACAAAGGCGGACTTAATGCCTTAGGCATTCTCTACCAGTTAACCTAAGCCACCTACCATTTTTTGTGTGTGATAAAATATTGATCTACTTAGTTTACTTAGTAGTAATAGTAACTTTAAATGTTTAAGCCCGAAAGTCTGACAACCAGTCTTACCTAGGGGTATCATATTACCCAGTTACTGGGTTGTGTAGGTCAGATAGGCAGTCGCTCCATGTAAAATACTGGTATTCAGCTGCATCCGGTTAGACTGGAAGCCGACCCCAACATTATTGGGAAAAGGCTAGGCAGATGATGATGATGATGAGTAGTAATAGTAACTGGCAGACTGCCTCGTTGGTAAGCATGAGAACTTGGGTTTGATTCTCAGGTCGGGCAAAGTGTTGTTGGGTTTTTCCATCTGGAATTTTTCAGTAGAAGCCTCGGAGTCTGGATTTGTGCCCGGTTGGTGGCAATAGACTCGCTCATTATTACATGGGACTTGATTACTCAAGTCCCACATAATGAGACACAATTGATTTTCTATTGTTGTCTCATACCGGTATGACGGCCGGGCCTTGAGCGGTTAAACATAACTGGCGAAATGTGGGTGTACTAATGGGTAGGTACACCTCTGCCTAATCCTAAGGGGATAACAGGCGTGATGTTATGTTAATAATAATAGGTTGACAACGTATAAACTGTGGCAATTAAAAATACTTATCGTGCCATTTCACTCGCATATTAGAGAGCGAGTGAAATGGCATTACAAACTCCTTTGTTTCCATATGCGGTTTACGGTTTCGAATTACTTCAGAGTTCAAAGACCTTAACATTGTATTCATGTACAAACGTTGACATTTTATTGTTAAGTTAGAAAGTACATTTGTCATCTAAGTCCATTATAACAATGTTTTGTTTGGTAGCAGTAGCTGGAAAGTATTATAAAGGAGAACCTAACCTAACCTTTTTTTTGTTACCGTGGTGGAAAATCCTTACGGACGTCCACCGCCCTGCGGAGGGGGGAGGGGTCTGTCAGACTCTTACTGACTAAAAACCACCCCCGACCTAACCTAACCTCTACACTCACCTTATTGGTCGGATTCTTCAAAAAGGTCAGGTGCGCAGTACTCGTAACCGTCCTTGTATGACGAGATGTATGAACGTAGATGAGGCGAAAGGAATATGTAAGGATCGTAGCAGGTGGCATTCCGTGTTTTCTGCCTACTCCCATGGGAAAAAGGCGTGAGTTTATGTATGTATGTTGCAGTCATTGCACATAACTTTGTAATAATATATCCTCTCGACTTAATAGCGACTAACCAAGTACGCAGGAGATATTTTGCAAAATGTGTGCGCCAACACAGGTGCAGTCCCTCTTCCCTTACTCTCATAGAAAAATATTTTCAAAGTCGCTCGAAAATGAGTGCGGGATTATACTTAATGCTGCTCTGTGTGGCAAGTAATCCTGTTCGTTGACACTGGGTTTTCCCAGTTTGGTTGGAGCAGGATCAGCCCTTGTACTTATAGCGTTAAATGGCCATTGGCCTGTATTTAAATACCTGCTTAAGCGAGTCTACCCACTATGTAGTATCGTGGATGGTATATTTCATGTTAGTAGCTGTTCACAATAATTATACTGGCCGCAGTATAACTAAGTATTTACACCATCAACTGCCCCGTTGGTTATAGTCACAAGCGCAACTGCTGAGTATAAAGTTTTGGGATCGATTTCCAGGTCGGTAAAAAGTGTTATTAGGGTTTCTCATCAAGAATTTCTCAGTAGCAGCCTCGGAGTCTGGATTTGTGCCCGGTTGATGGCAATAGGCTCGCCACCATGGGACCACATGGAACTTAAAAATATAACTTGCGAAATGTGGGTGTACACCTCATCAGGGATTACAGGCGTGATGTTATGTTACATTATCCTTATAGTAATGGGACATAAAAAGGAATTTTGAACTTCATTTTAGGGCAATAGGTAATATTAATATAGAAGATAGGATGCTACCCCACACATAAGTCCGCGAAATAATGCCGGGAAGAAATTTTGGTGTAAAAATTAACCATATTCTAAATACCTTTCTTTTTTTCCAGAGTATCATCGAAAATCAAATAACCTGTGACCAAATCATCAAAGACCGAGACAAAATGGAAACTACTTAGTGGGTTGAATTCATTCTCGTCCTGCCCACATTTGAAAAAAACAAACTGGCAAAAATACATCAAAAGAGCCTCTGTCTAGGATAATACATAATTGATTTTGCCTAGCCTCCTGCCGACTACAAAACAGGCTTTATAAGATAACCAGTCACCAGTAAATCGACCTCAAAGGCACAGAAAAACGTGTTATTTAATATATCAACAACTCACAATATTTAGCCATAAAAATTATATTAATGACCCATAAGGGCACAGTTTTTATGTTTTCGCTCATATATAAAGACTACAAGCGAACTTAATCCATCTGCTATGTACAAAACATTTTACAAAATGGACAAGAATACCGGTTTCAAGCTTCTTCGCATACCTACACAACTCGTTAGTATTAAACGTAGTGTCAACAAGGAAATTGGACTTTAGAGCAGAGACTATACAGTTAGATTTCATTTGTTCATGCTTACTATATAAATGTCTATAAATTAGTCACATTCCCGTTTCGCATAATAATTGTTCAGTGTGTTGCGAGACTCTGTCGAGATCACAATGAAAGCTGTCGCGTTAGTGTTAGTATTTATCGGTGCGTGTTACTGTCAGGTCGATTTCAATGAACGACCCCGAAATTTTAGTATAGAGCTATTGTATTATACACAAGCGGAAACTAACGGACATGTAGTGATATCACCGTTCGGAATATGGACGTTGATGACTGGTATCGCCCTTGGAGCAACGGGTAACAGCTACCAACAACTGGCGAGGGCATTCATCCTACCGAAGAGCCAAGACACCCTGATCAGAGGCTACAAGGACTTAACAACCGCTGTTCTAGCACAAGGAAACAATGGAGTCAGCCTTGCGAGTAAAAACTTCGTGTTTTTGGACAACGACTTCACAGTGTATCCAGCATTCAGGAGATCTTTGCAAAACGACTTTGGAGCATCACTAAAGGTCCTAGATTTCGACGACCCCAATTCCGCCCGCATTGCTAACACGTACATCGAAAAGTCAGGCGGACGAGTCTCGAATGTATTACGTTCAGATGACTTCCGTGAGTCTAGAATGATTTTAACAAACGTCATATCTTTCAAAGGACTTTGGGCATCGCCTTTTAACAAATCTGACACATCATTGGAACCGTTCTACGATGAAGATAAAAATGTTATTGGCAATGTGAACATGATGTTCCAAAAAGGTCAGTTTGCCTTCTCAAATATGCAGTCTTTGAAATCATTTGTTGTGGAACTGCCTTATGGAACAAGTGGGAGGTACTCCATGATTGTAATCCTGCCTTATCCGTCAGTGAAAATCGCGGATATGTACAAAAACTTTGCCTATGTCAGTTTGAAGGACATCTTCAAAAGGTTGAAAGATGATGTCGACGCATTTGGAATGGAAGATGTTGATGTGAAACTACCAAGGTTCCATATAAGCACGAATCTCGTGCTGAACAAGCCGCTGAATGACATGGGTGTTTACGATATCTTCCAACCTGACCTGGCGAGCTTCCAGCAAGTGTCAAAGGACAGCATCTTCGTATCTGCTATAGTACATAAGGCTGACATTGAAGTAACTGAGTCAGGAACTGTAGCATCCGCTGTCACGACTGCTACTTTCTCTGATAGAATATCAGCGCCGTATTTTAATGCAAATCGACCGTTCATCTACTTTATCATGGAAAAAACCACGACGACTGTGATATTCAGTGGCATTTACTCTAAACCTACAGTGTATTAATAAGTACTTAATCCAAGACTTTTTGCACGTAGTCTACAACGATGTTTAAGCGAGAATCTCGATTAAAAACTAAACAAGTCGATATTCGTGCTTGAGCATCGTTCTAGAATTCCGGCCATAGTGTTAGTTTTTAAGCAAAGAGTTCCGCTAATCATGAACTTTTAAATATAGAAGCGCATTTATTATTATGTTAAGGTTTGCATATGTGTGAATATTAATACGATTTTGATGTACATTGACAGTTTAGTAACGAATTATCAAATCGTTCCTAAAGCAAAAGGAGCAATGAGCACGATGTAGAAACGTAATTTAATATAAATCATTGTGTTTAGCCTTAACATTTCTATTTGAGTCGTTTAAAAATATTATAAGTGTTATTCATTGTCAATGGTTTTCAGTGATTTTTCCTTCCTCTAATTACACATTGTTTGGCAAAATATTTAAAAAAAGAACTGCTGAGTAAGCAGACTCATCTTCGTGCGTCAGCTAATACTTAATTTGAATTTAATTGTTTATAAATTAGAGTTGATTATCATTTGCCACAAAGTAATATTATTAAATAACAACTTACCTACCGAACAAGTTTTCGTTCTGAATAACAGAATAAATTCGAAACTTAAAATCGCCATTTATTTTTAATATTGACTGTGCGTTCGATTTATTAAAATTTGAAAACAGAAATGGTCAAAGATTAAAAATTAATGTACACAGAAACGATAATTGTTACTTCTTAGCTATTATTACTTGACTAGCTTCTGCATGCGGCTTCGTTTGTGTGTTTTTGTTAATTCTATATTAACTGCTCTGCTCCTATGTGTCGTAGTGATGTTATATAGCCTTTACTCCTCATGAATATTCTAAAAGATTTTTTTCCAATACGACTGGTAGTTTCAGAGATTATCGCATTTAAAACAAAACAAACCAACAAGAAACTATTCAGCTGTATTTTTTAAACTATAGACAGATTATATCACTCCAGTCATAAAATTCTATTTATAATAACAGACTAGTTTAACAATAATAACCTTGATTAGGTAGTAAGATCACAGAACATTTGGTTACTCGTATGAATGTTCAGTGAGATAATGGGTAGCTGTTTTAATAGCCCACTTCCTATATTATTATTCTGTAGTTGTGACGTCATGATGGCTCAGTGGTTAAAGGTGCTGCCACACTGCAGTTTAAAAATGTTTACAAACGTTATTTAAATTGATATTTGTTCACCTATACATTTTTTATAATTCTTTACAAAGTAATTTTAGAAAATTTGTGTAAACTTTTCTAAACAGCACCATAATACGCCCGCCTCTCATGCGCGCAACTCAAGTTCTAATGTGACTTTCTAGGGTTCCGTACCCGAAAAGTGCTAACGGGATCTTTTTACTAAGCCTCCGCTGCTCGTCCGTCCGTCCGTCTGACAGCGGGCTGTATCTCATAAACCGTAATAGCTAGAGAGTTGAATTTTTTACAGAATGTGTATGTTTTTTTTTTGCTGCTAAACCATTAAATAATAAAAATTAATAAAAGTTGAAAATGAAAGGGGGTCCCGAAACAGGCCAAAACCTTTTTTTTTTTGCTTAATGGCAATACTGCTATATCTTCTACGATGATACGAAACCCCTCGTGCGAGACCGACGCACGGTGGGCTGGAATTGTCAAGTGTGGACTTAAGGATTCAAATGAGTATTTTTAAATTTTATGTACTAATACAAATGTTTTTTGTTATTTGTAATTTTTTTATACCCAGTATTTTTCGAGTTATAAACCCCTAAAGTTTGTATGAAATATTAATCGGTTTTTGGTTTATTCTGACATGCTTTAATATTGTATTACAGAAATATAGCAAAAAAACAAATTATTGGTAAACATTCTACACCACCCTTATGACGTCATTTATTTTTCACGATACTCACACCACCCTTATGACGTCATTTGTTTTTAACAATACTCATTAGCGCAGCAAAATGATGACGTGTCATTATGTGATTGGATGATGAATAGCAGGTAAAAAAATGACACGGTTACATTTGAAAAACAACCATCTTCAGTACGTTGTTACACATCGTAATAAACGCACTATCCTATCTCACATTTTCGGAATACTAATACTATTTATTACGTAAAAATGTTCGATTTGGTGTCAAATATTGATATTGTTGTGCTATTAAAGGAAAGTGGAAGTTTTAAAAATAATTGTGTTTTATATAGTGCTATTAAATCTAGATTAGTCCCCACTGTGTTAAGTGATGAAAACGATAAAGCGCTAAAAGCGTTTTGTGCAAAATATTGCTATAATCTGCAAAGGAGATGGCAAAATGCTCATAGCAAAGAGGAATTGTTTAGCAACAATAATTGCGAATGGTTATCATCGGAAATAAAGTGGCCTGATTTCATTGTAAGTGCATTTGAAAGAAACCAAGACTCTGTTCCTAGTACATCAAGTGAACATGAATCTCCAGCAAAAGTGTCTACTGCCACGTCAACGAATGTAAGTCCAAGAAAACCATTTTGTGAATTAGGACCTAAGCAAAAAAAGAGACGTACAGAACATATTCATACAATTATGACTACAGAGGAAATATCTCATGCACATATTATGAAATTACGAGAGGATGGTAATTAAGGAATAGCTGAAATCCTCGAACACCTACTTAAAAATCCACAGGATGTGCAAAAAGCCAAAGATAGTCTTTTACGTAAAAATGAAAAACCTAAATTTACTCCAGATGAAGCTTTGGGACTTGTTTTGTCCCTTAAATTAACAAAGTGGCAATACAATATTTTAAGAAAAAGTATCAAAGAGAAAAATGTCGACATGTTCCCTTCCTACTACAAGGTGCAAAATGCAAAACAAGAATGCTACCCGCCAAAGGATGATATCACCTTAACAGATACAACTGCTAGAATAAAATTGCAGGCTCTATTAGATGTAACCGCTAAAAGGATATTCAAAGCAATCAATATTGATAGCACAGACTGTAAGGAGTTGACAATGATAAGCAAATGGGGAATGGATGGTGCCTCGAATCAAGCAAACTATAAGCAAATAATGACAACGGATGACAAAGAAGACAGTGCTTCGACAGATGATTCAAGTATTTTTATGGGTAGTTTAGTACCAATAAAAATTGTTTCCGAAGAACAAATTATCTGGAAAAGCGACTCACCAAATTCAGCATATTGGTGTCGTCCAATATTTTTCAAATTTGAAAAAGAGAATAAATCAACGATTTTAAGAGAGAAAACAGAAATTGAAACGGAGATAAATGAATTGAAGGAAACAGAAATTGGAGACATAAAAGTCTCACATTCATTATTGCTTACCATGATAGATGGCAAAGCAACATCAATCCTCTGTGAAACTTCAGCTCAACGATGTGACATATGTAAAGCTGTTCCTACAGAAATGAATAACTTGTCTTTGTTATTGACTAAAAACATTGATACCGACTTGTACAAATATGGTTTATCATCGCTACATATATGGATACGTTTTATGGAATGCATTCTTCACATAGCCTATAGACTGAATTTCAAAACATGGGTTGCAAAAGGTGAAAACAAAGTTTTGATGGAAAATAGAAAAAAAAGCATTCAGGAAGCTTTTAAAAATCAAACAGGCCTTTTAATAGATGTTGTAAAGCAAGGACATGGAACTACTAATGACGGGAATACCGCTCGAAGATTTTTCTCAAATACAGAGATTGCTGCTGCAATTACTGGTGTCGATGAAAACTTAATAAAACGGTTTTCAATCATTTTAGAAACAATATCTTCAGGTCATAAAATTGACACAGTGAAGTTTAAAGAATATACGGAAGCCACCATAAAATTATACGTAGATTTATATGAGTGGTATCCCATGCCCTCCAGTGTGCATAAAGTTCTTGTTCATGGAACAGCTATCATTGAAAACTTGGGATTAATTCCGATTGGAAAGTTATAGGAAGAAGCGGCTGAATCGAGAAATAAAGACTTTAGGCGATATCGCCAACACCATTCAAGAAAATTCTGCAGAAGAGCTAATAATGAGGATATTTTGAATAATTTAATAATTAGTTCAGACCCTTATATATCATCAAAACGTCATAAAATGATACGGAAACACAAACCATTTTCAGAAGAAGCGAAAGCCATGCTTCTGTTATCTCCAACATTTGAAGATGATGAGCGCGAAAATATAGAATTTGTAAGTTTGGAATGTTTAGAGAACGAATGTGAATCAGAATCTGATGAAATTGTATAAGTGATAATTTTGTGAGTGCGTGTGTGAGTAACAGTGTGCGTATGAGTGGATTAGGCCTCCTGGGGACACCACTGATAAAAAAAAACGCGCTTAGTTCTCTACCTCAAGGGTGGTGTGGAAAAGGGAATGAAAATCAATTTTCTCCAAAATCGAAGAAAATCGAAGCAAGTGATATATCGGATAATTTGCCTAAAAAATAGCATAATCGAATACCGAAAGCCGTTTTTTGAGAACTCTTGAGAATTAAAAGTTATTCATATAAAATCAAATTTCTCCATACAAAAAAAAATTCAAATCGTTATAACTTTAAAAATATTAGGTATATACAAAAATCGTAGAAGAAAAGTGTCTTGTATTTAGTGGTAGATCGCAAAGCCGTTATTTTTTTTTTTTTAATTGCTCATCAATTTTCCTGAATCCCTAAGTCCATGAAAGCTTGATTTCGGCCCACCGTGCGACGCGGCGACGCACGAACGACCACGTTGACTGCAGGCTTCGCTGCGTGTCGTGACTCGATTCCCGGACGGAACAAATATTAAAGATAGGTAGTTGTCCCGGGTATGTCGTTTGTGTACGTGACTTATTATGTTTGTAAATGCAACCACGTTTCTGGAGAATTTCCTAGAGTGAGACAACGTTTTCAATAAAAAATACCTCGTCTGTTCTGAATTAAATGGATGTAATACCAGAGATTGCTATGAGTCCCGGAAAAATACCTAATACCTACTTCATTATATTATTATCATTCAATACTTTAATATAATCAATTAATAATATGATATAATTAAGTTGGCTTGACCTTGATTGCATTATCAATTAGGTGTCTAAGATTTAAAGATTGAAGATTCGAGTTAGTATATTATGCAAATACATACTACATAAGAATAATAATTATTATTTTACTGAAATAAAATGTAAGTAGTTAAAGTTACGGTCAAATGGTCATTATTTAGTAATACTGATAGGTGGCGCACTTGATCTACGAAAATCGCCTTTACTGCTTCGTCATAAAGGCACTATTTCAGCGCCTTTATACTACGATACGACTACAAAACCTACGTTATTTTAAATTCTGTGTAAACTATGGAATGGATGAATTGTAAAGAGGTTGTATTCAAAGTCAAAGCTTATGTCAAATACCTAATTTATTGCAAATCGATCATTACAAGGCATTTGTTACCCCTTTAGTTAGTTTCGTATGGATAAGAATGGGCAAAAAATTCCATTTTTACCTACACCTGTTTTCCTGTTTTTATATATATTTTACAATTGTTTTTATAGTTATTAATATTTAGTTAATCAATTCCGGAAAGTTGGCTGTTTAGGTATAAAACCGTCTAGGTCCAGTATACTCGTATTAAGGTAGGTATTTAGTCTTTGGCCTAGGCACCCGGTCGAGTACCTACTTCCTTTGGCGCCCTTTATAATTATTTATATTATCTCTGGAAGCTAGGTTATTACGCGAACGAAGTCGCAAGAAGAGTGCTAGTTTTTAGTGCGGGTTTGCATGGCGCCACCTATGCCCCGCGGCGCCTAAGGCTCACCCCCCACATGAGCCGGCTCTGGTAAATACCTAACGAAAAACGAATGTGACAAATTGTCTGGCGTGTGTAAATGGCTGTGATTAGTCGTTGATGATTCATTCAATTAGTTATGCTTCACAATTCGTCACATTCATTTTGTGTTCGATAAACCGAAGACTAGCGATTTCATGCAGCCACACATACGACAGGCGAAGAATAGCAGTTGTGATTTGAATTCACTGACAGTTCTAAGTTGCTAGCCCTAATGATTTTTAATCTGTCACTTTGTAATTTGAGGTTTACCTTTGGTCCCAATGACACCTAGACCTTATCCTGAGTTTAATTCGAATTCAAAGTCGTATAACTGAATCCGAGCATTGTATAAACCTAACCTAAACCTTTTCCCATGGGGGTAGGCAGAAACTTCTTAAATAAACCTTTTACCTCGTCAGCGTTCATACATCTCGTCATACGCCGCTGGTTACAAGCACTGCGCACCTGACCTTTCTAAAGAATCTTATCAATATCCAGTACGACATTCAGTCGGTACTACCTAGAATATAAAGTTTTATAGTTCTATTAGGTTTACTGGCTCGTGTCTACGTAGGACTTTACCTATAAGAAAAAAGCTGACATCTTGAGTTATAACACAAAGTTTAGCCAAATAATAAGAGCATTGTTGTGTTTTATACGAATATGTTTATTTCAACTGATACCCAAAATAGCAGACGTTTCTCATTCTAACAAATATTTTTATTAAACACAATCAATGACGTATTAATTTATATTATAATAATTTATATGTCATTGAACACAATATACACAATGACATGTCTGTACTATAGTAGGTAAAGGCATCTACTTAAGTTTATCTCTATGGATGTGTTTGACAGTAATCATTGAAGTGACGTTCAAGTAATTTGACATAAGGCCTTCGGGTTTTGAATTGCGATTATATTTTGTGGTCGGGAATTCACCGCAAGTTATTTTCTAGTTAATTTATAACATACATGTGAAGTCAACTTACTTTCATCATTAATCTATTCTTCAAAGCTTCCATATTAAGTACTTATCGCACTAGCTCTACGTAAAACTATCATGTGCAAAGTTACAGCTAAAATAAAAGTTCACAACATAACCTCTATGTAATTGATGTTTACATTTTTCTTTCGAAATGTTTATATGTAAAAACTTCCTTTTGAGGGCACATGTGTGGAGAAGATTATTAAATAATAATGCTGCTCTCAATATACTTCCATTAAATACCAATTATAGCGGTAAGTACCTATTAAAATGAAACTCATTTTTCGTATGTTTAAATTTTGAGTACAGTAAGCACATGACGCAACTTTATTTGCAGAGGCATGAGCCTACCAATCTTTCACTATCTATTGAAACTCCTACAAAATACCAACAAGAATAATAATGTTTTTTTTTTAACAATTACCTACCTACGGAATTTTAATGGGCCCATCTAGAGCTCCTTTCTTTAGAAGCCTATGTAAAGCAATGGTAATAAATAAATTTGATTGAAATATGCATAAACTTTCCATAATTAATTATCTAAAAGATATTGAAAGTCACATAAAAATACATTCTGTGGTTTTGAAGAATGGTCAAACAAACAGACACTAAAAACAATTTTTTGTTTTAATAAATTGAATACTAATTTAATAATTATTGTTTACAGGATTAGCAGTTTGTTTACAAAATAAGAATCAATTCAATCATGGAGGCCTCAGAAGTAGATACAATATCACAAATCTGTTTCCTGTAAATAAAAGATGGTGTTCAAAAAGTTTATTAGATGATGGTGAATTGACTGTTCAACATGAAAAAGGTACTATAAGAATTCAAAGTCAAAGTCAAAACATTTATTTCAATTAGACCATTTACAGGCACTTTTGAATTGTCAAAGAGTCGGTCAGTTAGTCCGAAAGTTGAAGCTAGTTGCTTGTTCCAAAACGGAGGTAGGCCTCTATGGAGAAGAACGAGCAAGAAACTCCATGGCACTCTTTTAAATAAGGTTTTTACAAAATCCTGGTTACATTATTCCTGTCGATTCTATATGTGATCACAATGAAGATGAATATAAAATAGTAAAAAATATTTAAAAAAATGAAAGCTATAGCAGTTAAGAGATGACCAATCCCAACTGACAGCACTCGTTCACAAGCATGAAGTTTTCATGAAGAATTGTAAATGTTTTGGCAGATCTCTTTAACCTTTATTTATGGCTTAACAGTAGGGCTACCATTCCCTAAATAAGTAACCATAGGGCAGAAACTTAAGAAATCCTAGATATTTGGGTGAAATTGAATTTGTTTTCTGGTTCATTAGGTCATCGTCAATTTTGCAGGGCCAAAGTTAGTTTGGAAGCAGTTTTCAATAATGAATAAATTTTTGACATAAGTAGTAATTTTTTGCTTATCTTTCAATTTATTGGAATTGTGCAGATACAAAATTTTCACAAACAATCACATTCTTTCTTCTTCTTTATCGTGTGGGAAGTAAGTAAGTCTTGCAACCTCACACATCCTAGTATCAGATGGCAGTTTCTAAACCGCCTCAAAGGCCTCTGACTTGGTTTGAGTGGAACAGAAAGTCCAGGTTTCCTCAAAATGTTTTCCTTCACCAATGTCAATGATTTCCAAGATAAACTCAAGAAAGTACATATGAATTGAAGAAATGACCTGATAAACCTCATGCATTAGAGGCGGGCGCTTTAACCAATGGGCGATCACGACTCATGACCATCACATTATAATCATACAATGATATTTAGCTACTAATAATTATTATTTCTGTCCATATTCCAGTACAAAAGAATATAACAGATTTATTCCCGTTACCAAGAGTAACGTTGAACGAGCTAACAACTAAAACACCCAGCAAGATATTCGAGATACATTACAAACAAAACACAGTCGCTCCTAAAGGAAGAAAAAAAAGCACACAGAATAATGACTGGACTTGTACTTATGCGTTTGTTTGGCCGGAGAAAGCGAAGTTTGAAAGGTAGGTAATTATGTATGCTTTGTTTCTCCTTGTCTAATGCCCGCTATAGACGTTTAAGTATTTTGATAAAACAGGCTGGTTCCAACAGTTTCATCGAATTGGCATGAATGTCTGTGGTAAAATTTGATCAAATTTGTAGGGTATGTGGTCGCCTGCTTAATCCAATTACTTGAATGTCTATGGCGGGCATAAATAAACACTTTAAACTATGATCCAAGATCCAACTGTGTGAACTGTGACATCACTTAATTGGCAAACTATTATTGATTTCAAAGCCACAAAAAATCTAATTAAAAGAAGATGCAGTGACAAAGATAGAAAAGGGTATGCTTAGATGGTTTGGTCATGTTGGGAGGATGAGTGAAAGACGATTGACAAAAGGTATTTATATGGCAGAGGTGAGTGGCAACGCCGGGAGGGGTCGCCCTAGGAAGACCTACACTGACCTTATTAGAGAGGTCCTTCAGAAAGGTCAGGTGCGGAGTACTCGTAACCGGCGTGCTTATATGCCGAGATGTATGAACGTAGATGAGGCGAAAGGAGTATGTAAGGATCGTAGCAGGTGGCGTTCTGTAGTTTCTGCCTACCCCCATGGGAAAAAGGCGTGAGTTTATGTATGTATGTGTGTAAAAAATCTAATCTCACAGTAAATAGAACATGTGTCAGTTTTTCATAGCTTTATTGTAATGGAATTATTAGTTACTGGTGTCAACTACCCAATTTCTTAAATTTAAGAAAAATTGGGTAATGTTTGTGTGTTTGTTTGTAAGGCGTTATGTCTGAAAGTACTTGTCAGATTACAAAAAATCTTTCACTGATGGAAAGCTACTTTATCACTTAATGCCATAGGACATTACTGCCGTGTTACCGAAAAAGGGCACAACTAACACTTTTTGTCAAAATGAGTTATATATATATTCGGAATCAGGAAAAAAAGGTCTATCTGCCTGATTTTTTGTGGATTTTTAGCTACAAAATAAACAGAGATAGCATAAGCTTAAAGGGCACAACTGCATCATTTTTTAAGTTTTATTACAATAAAAAGGCATATTGTGAGATATGACTTTTATTTCACCTTTTTATTATTGATATATTTAATGGAAAGGGCATAACTGACGTACGTTAAATATAAAAGGCTTATGTGGCAATTGTGGTTATTTTTTATACGAATACTTTAGCAATTAATGTAGAAAGAAAAGTCACAACTGGCAGTTATGCCCTTTCTATTTACACCTACGCTTTTAAATGTTATATAAAAAAGGCACATTGGCGTTTAAGTGCCTTTCCTACTAAACATTTCTGAACGGAGATGAAGTGAGGGGGGCAAGGTATGCAGAGAATGCCGTCAGTTGTGCCTGATGTGTCGAGGCGAGAAGAGAATATTGTCGAAAAGACTTTTGCAAAGCTGTATGTGATACTGGCTTTCGCACCATGGTAAGGAAGATGGGAGTTCAAGACCTTTATGATTATGAAGACTGCTCTTCGAAGAATACTTTTAGCTTGATTTTCTTAAGTTAAAAAATATTAAAGAAGGAATACCACCTCCACGACAAAAACTTGTTCCGAGGGGTATCATGAGTGAAAGAAAATCTGCCATACTCACAAAGCTTGGTCCACTTATACTGACAGGAGAGTTTTTTAGGAAACTACCTATAAATGATCGAGCAGTCGATTTGTTTCAAAACCAAGAAGACTGAAATAATGCAAGATGGATTTTTTACGCTCACTTTAGTGTCGATTTAATTATATTGAGAATATATTAGATGCTTTGAAATTTCAAATTTTCAGATTTAGAATTATTTTTTTGTTTAATTTTTATAATAAATAGTTCCTACTTATTTTGTAACCTTGTCAAGATTGTGATAGAGAGATACATAGTGCCATTTTTAGTATAAGGTAAAAAGAAGTTAATTCCATTCCTTGGATTGTAATAAAAAATTGAACTACTTAGATGTTTGATACATAATTGTTATGATATTAATTTTATTGTTTTTGTAAACTTCGTTTTCTTTTTTTGATAAATATATTGAAGTTCCTAACTGGCTGTGTTACCTAATTTTTAACTAAGAGAGATTTTGAAGTGTCATTTTTAGTAAACAATTCTGTTTTTGTTTTGTTGAGTCCTTCAATAAAATAAGTGATAGTACTTTTGAACATTTTGTTTGTGTAAACTCTTTGAAATAAATGTTTTATTTTCTTACAACTGCCTTATTTTTCTTACACAATGACATTTATCAGCATCTTTTAAAATATAGAATCCCATTGCAGAGACACATTTACCTATGTATTTATTTTAAAAATTTACAGTAAAAAGGCACAATTGAGTAAATATGCCTTTTTGTCGTAAAAGTTTAAAATTTTTACTCAAAATATTACATTAAAAAGGCATATTTGGTTATATGTGCCTTTTAAACGTAATATTGCTCTTTTCATGTTATTTTTTATGTTAAATTAAAAAGAAATATGCTAATTATTAAATATATCCATTAAAATTAAAAATATAACATTGCTATCTTTGTATACATACTATAAATACGCAATTTTTCACATTTACACAATTTCGAGAAACACATTTTAAACGTGTTTTTTTTAACAAAATTCAAAAAATATTTAAATCTCAATTTTCTCAACATTTGTAAAATGTTAGTTGTGCCTTTTCTAATTACGACGGCAGATTATGTTTTATGATATACTTGTCTACCACACAGACAAAATAATAATAATAATATATAATAATATCATGGGACAACTCTCACACACGGCTATCTGATCCCAAGCTAAGAAGAGCTTGTGTTATGGTAACCAGACAACTGATATACATACTTATATAATTTATAAATACATACATATTATAGATAAATCACACCCAGACACAGAACCAACAATCATGCTCATCACACAAAGTTTGTCCTGGGTGGGAATCGAACCCACGACCTCCGGCTTAGCAGTCAGGGCCACTAACCACTAGACCAACAGGCACGTCATTTTGAGTCAATCACGTTCAGAAGCTATACTATAACACACAAATATTCCTATTCACAGCACAGCAATATCAAAACGGAAGGCCGCAGAGAAAGCAGCAACTCAAGCAATCCACTGGCTTTTCATAAACAACAAAATAGACAGCAAAGGCCACCCTGTATATGAAAAGACAGTCTTACAAGATATTAAGAAAACTTTAAATGAGCCGATACACGCTGCCATCAGTGCAAACTCTATGGAACGCATACAGAAGATATGGAATGATTATGAAAATGGGATAAGTGGGTTTGTCTTTAATTATTGTAAGTTATTGATAGAATATAACTGACTGCCTATTGGTCTAGTGGTCGCAAGCGCGACTGCCGTGCATGAGGTCTTGGGTTCGATTCCCAGGTCGGGCAAAGTGCTATTGGGTTTTTCATCAGGAATTTCTCAGTAGCAGCCTCGGAGTCTGGATTTGTGCCCGGTTGATGGCAATAGGCTCGCCCCCTATTACATGGGACTAAAAACATAACTGGCGAAATGTGGCTGTACTAATGTACACCTCTGCCTAACCTTTCGGGGATTACAGGCGTGATGTTTATGTTATGTGATAGAATATAATTTTTGTCACATTTGATTTTAGTATGAATTTCTTAACGTTTTTATTGCGGTACCTACCAACACTGAAATAAAATAAAATAACTGTTCTACATATACATTTTAATTGTATTAAAACGATTTTTGTAGATATATATATGTATAAACTATGAAATAAGTAAGATGAGTTTGTCACTACGGTCGCGGCTGAATGGAGACCGTACTAGTGCGGTAATGTTATGTAAAAAGCACGTGTGCGTAATACACCGCATTGTCACCCTAAAAGCGATGCATTAAGAGCCAGTGGGTTGAAAAAATGGAGATTTTTGCCTCCTGAATAAGTTGATAATCATTTAAAATGACCAATAATGCAAAGTAAAACATTTTATTTAACAAGCAACTGACCAATGCCTTAATATTACATTTATTCAACTTTAATACAATGCAGTAAGGTAACTAATTCATTGTATTTGTTTCAGAGGACATCTATGAAGCTACATTCAAAGAAGCTAGACATAAAATTGTACAGACACCTGCAGTATTAACGAAAGATTCTACTATTGATGAAGGTTTGTACGAGCAACCTAGGACAATGGCAGTTGACCAATTTTCAACCTTATTGCTAAGGACGTAAGGGTGAAAACTGGTTCATAGTAATTGTCAGTGATTGTACAGTTGACGACATATTTAGTTTTATTACATTTTATTTAAATCAACTAAATAATATGTAAATCCATTGTTTTTATACTTTATTTTATTTTTTATTTTAAATATCGATTCTTATTTATACCGCTGCATCCGGGCAGCGCAGGACCGGTCAGGTCTTTAGGGTCTTTAGGGGTGGCCTATGTCCAGCAGTGGACGTCGTTCGCTGATATGATGATGATAGATGAAAGTATAAAAAAATATCCTTGTTCCAGATGATGATTTTTGTGAAAGCGACGGTGAGCTGACTAATTTTAATGACAACTCAGGCAAGTATTGAGTTCTATGATCTATTGTTCTGCCATAACGCACTAAACCACGTCAAAATCTCTCCCATTTTTCCAAGTAGTTGTAATGATTTTAGCTGCCCCATTTGTAAATGCCCTACTTTGATTCTGTAGTCGGGCAAAGCGTTATTGATTATTTTTTCATCAGGAAATTTCTCAGAACACACCGCAGTTTGGAAGTTTGTTGTGTGACACCCCCGTGCTTCGGTGCGCATAAATATAAAGCCGTTAGTCCCGGCTGTCTTTGGTAGATCTTTGACCGTCATTATTCATTACTGACGTTATAAAATGGTAAATATTGCTTATTTTTTTGTTTGTTATCTCTTGAATTGCTGGTCTGATTACAAAAACTTAATAAAAAATTAATTTTAAATTAGAAAAAGTCATATTTTACTAGTCCGTTCCTGGTGGTGAACTTACTACTTCGTACATGAAAGGTCTGGTAGTGGGTACCTTTCTTTTTGTGGAAATGCTCATGGACTACCTCCCGAGGTTGACGGAGGGGCATGACGGACTCTTAGGCGCTTTGCACACGGAGCAACTTACGTTGAGGCAACTGACAACTTTTTAAAAGTTTCCTGTAAAAGTTGCTAGTTGCCATAACGTTGCCGGATGCCGCAACTTTTTGGCAATTTGCGAGCAACTTTTTTAGCCGAGTTGCTCAATGTAGGCAGTGTTGCAAACTTAGTGGTTTTACCACTAGATCTAGTGGATTGAGACTTTGAGAGATTGCTAGTTCCGGCAACTAGCAACTAAATTAGTTGCTAGTTGCCGCAACTGAAAACTGTTGACGATTGCCGCAACTCGAAACTCGAGTTGCTATGTGTGCGCAGTCAAATTGAATTATATGTAAACAGCCAGTTGCCAGCAAGTTGCCAGTTGCTGCAATAGTTGCTCTGTGTGCAAAGAGCCTTACCGGCTAAAACCACCGCAGTGTTCCACCTCTGCCTATGGTCGGGGTCGCGGGATTTGCATAAGCATTAACCACACCCATGGGTACCTTAACCACTAGGCAATCACTTCCCGTCATTATCCTATTGCTATTTATAATCTTTCCTTTATCATACAGAACTAAAGCATCATGTCCATCCGGTATACGGTAGAAAAATATTGCCACCATCTGCAAATTCACTTGAAAGAAGAAACCGCATTCTGAAGCAGAAGTTTGAAGAATATGATGAAGAATTAACTGCGTTACCCATTGATGAATATCGGTAAGTTTCGTTTAGAAATCAGGCCCTGATCTAGCCTTTACACTAACTACGATGGGATGATACCTATACAGGGTAATTGAAAATATGGATCAGCTGATTTTTTTTTCATGATTTCAGGGTTGGTCCCTTAGTAAAAGTAGTTCATAATGATGAGTACAATGACCTCTTTTAAGGTTTCGGGTATATTTTTTTAATTACCCTGTATATGTGATATTATTTGAATTGTATAATATTAAAATAATATGCGTTAGTCTACTACGGTTTCTGAACTAGTTTACAAAAATTCATGAGAGTGTGTTGGACTTCGTGCAACCGCCCGGCACACTCAATTTTGCGCCCCTTATTTTTGCCGCTCTGGGCGTTTGCCCGGCTTGCCCCCTTAGATCGGGCCCTGTTAGAAATAATACCAGATTATTATTGTCCCACTGCAGGGCAACGGCCTCTTCTTGTACAGAGAAGGCACGAGCATTGATCACCACGCTTGCTCAAGGCGGATTGGCGATTCCAGACTTACATAATATGTATAAGTCCACGTTTTCTTACGATGTTTCCTTTCACCAATGTCAGTGTTATAAATGTTCTTAAAAAAAACGTGTGAATTTTAAAAGCCCTGCAGATGGTTATTGCCCTGTTAAAGGAACTGAAAAGGTTTTCAACACAGTTGCTTGTAAATTGGGTCTTATTGTACTGCTGTTAGAGTCATAATGCCATGTACGCACGCACGCGTGCTTTTTACATTACTTTGTGTTCGAATCAGTTGTTTTGTCGTGATGAGGTAACAAGCAGACTGTCAGAGTTACTTTACCATCTATAAATAAAAATGAATCGCTAAATGTGTTGCTTATCACGAAACTAGAAAACGGCTCGACCGATTTGGCTAATTCTTTTTTGTTGTATTTATAATTTCCCAGACAAGGTTTATATGAAAGAATTTTTCAAAAGTCAGAAATGGCACTCGTGCGAAGCCGGGGCGCTCTGCTAGTTTTCAATAATAATAAGCTGCGTGTGTAAACAGAAACTTATTATAGCGGCATCTATCGTCATATCTCAGTACTAATGTGAAGTTTGTCGTTGTTCAATTTATTACTCATAGATGGCGTTAAAATATTTAGGTCACATAAAAATATCAAAACTTTTTTATTGTTTTTGGTTATTAAGTATGTGGGAAGTGTAGTTTTCCGGTTAGAGATAATTAATGATTTATTCTCATTTTTCCTTATGCACAATCAAAGTTTCCCGCCCAAAATAGTCACAATACCAAAAGGTCTTCAACGACCTCAATTCGTTTAAAATCAAACCACATTTTATTACAGTTTTGTTATCATTCTTAGGAGCTTTGTAGATTTATCTGCCTTTTTTAGATCTAGCCTGGCCTGAGTTTTATGTCTACATATCAATAATACTTGATTGATAGAAAATTCTTATAAAAGAATGTCCACAAGAGAATTCATACAAACTTTCAAGTCCTTATTTTTCGAAATGAATGTACCGATTGGGGTTTAAACTTACCCCGTACCAAATTTCACCAAAATCGGTTCAGTAGTTTAGTCGTAAAAGCGTAACAGACAGACAGCAGATTAACTTTTGCATTTATAATATTGGTATGGATATTATCCTTGTAAAAAACCAGATAAGTATACAAGAAAATCCCAAATATTAAACAAGTTTATTGAACGTACTTCCTACTTCTCAATATACCTACAATTTATGACGTCAAACTCACACATACACACACATCCACATGCCCACATCTTCCAAACGTCCTCGACCTCTCAAAAGCGTCCCGATTCCAAAAGCCTTGTACCACTTCCCTTTCAAAGTAACCTCGTTGTCCCCTAACCTACAATACATGACCTTGAGACCTCGATTCGCGGCCGTAACCTCATAACGTGCCCTCAAAACCCGGGAAGTGACCTTGACATTCTGTTCGGTGACCTTTTCAGGTCACAGATTAATTTTATTTAGGTTAGAGAGTTAAAAATAGGTCTGTTATTTTAGTTGCTGTTTTTTAATAGGGAAGTATGTATGTGAACCTATATTGTTTTGTAGGCCTTTTCTAATAATATTTTAGGTATTCAAAATTGTGTGAATTTTAGTAATGACATAAGTTTTAATACACTTCAGAATTGTACAAAAAATTAACATAACAACATCACGCCTTGTAATCCTCGAAGGGTTAAGCAAAGGTGTACTTTAGTGCACCCACATTTTAAGTTATGTTTAAGTCTCATGTGATAGGGGGCGAGCCTATTGCCATCCATAGGGCAGACAAATCCGGATTCCGAGGGGCGCTATTAAGAAATTCGTGACGGAAAATCAAATAACACTTTGCCCGACCTGAAAATTAAACCCAATCGCACTTTGCGACCACTAGACCAACGAGGCAGTCAATAAAAACTAATAAGTAATTTAAATTTTTAAGGAAATGATAATTGTTATAATGACCATAGTAATTCACACAAAAATAATTCAAATGTCGTCCTATTACGGTTCAAAAGATACAGTAGGCTTACTCTTGAACAAAATCGAGAATGAGATTGGAATCGACTGCATGTTTGACTACAGCGATTGACATGAGGTTGCCATACAAATGAAAACGTAAAATTACCAAATTTTAAATTATTAAATAACTCGTTAGTTCTATAAATATATGTCTTCTTATATTTATTGGAATTGAAACTGGATCGGATGTACATGTAATGTCGATTCCAATCTCATTCTCGATTTTGTTCAAGAGTAAGCCTACAGCTCTGTGACAAACGGACGGACAGATACAGCGGAGTCTTACTATTGGGGTTCCGTTTGGTACCCTATGTAGCTGTACAAGTAGTAACGTAACAATTTTTCATCAGTGGCGTAGCGTGGGTCTTCTCCGCCCGGGGCCGTCCGAAATTTTGCCACACTATAATAAAATACCTCTCATTCGGAAGGAACATAATTATGTACATCTATGAGAAGAAATGGGGGCCCACCGCCATCATATAAAAAAGTACCATTTTAATATGTATTACTTTATAATTACTGTTGTTCGATTTGCTTGATATGTTGTGACATGTCCAGCAAAATGCGGAGCATTTCGGGGCGCGATTTTTTTTAAATTTCTAATTTAAAAAATCCTGGCACTTGCCGCTGCCCCCTGTCGTATGCCGCCCTGGGTCATGCCCCCTCCCTCCCCAAGCTACGCCACTGTTTGTCATGTCGCTCATGTCTTTCCATCAGAAAGCAACTACCAACTTTCCCTTACCAACATCTCCAAGGCTATTGAAAGTCGAAGTGAGCGGCAATATAACCTCAATACGACTTTAAGAAGACATTGCGACCTCCTTTTAGTAGAAACTGTACGGACCATAGAGTTTCTATGTCACTTTCGAATTCAGAATCATGCAGTTTTGCGAATTGAGAACTGAAAGTGTGGAGAATTCGAATCAAGGTTTTTTGAATTGCACTGTTAGGTTTTAAGAGCGGTTTGCTTGAGTTCTGATGTTTTAAAATTTAATTTTGGAAACCGAAGTAAAAAAAAACGTATTAAATAAATTACTATTATAAATGCGAAAATTTGGATTTTGTGTTTTGTTACCCAATCACACCAAAACGGCTGAACAGATTTGGATGACATTTGGCACAGACATAATAGATCATAGCCTGGAATAGCTCATAATTATGCTACTTTTTAGCCCGGAACAATGTACGGTTTGTCAGTCAAATGCCAACCCTTTACCCGCAACTTTATCCGCGTAAATGACGGTTATCGCGGACGCAGACGAAGTTGAAGTCGAAAAAAAAGTCTTTTTATTTTTCACTTTTTAGTGCTTGTGTGTTAATGTTTGAAATCCTTACATAAAGCCCTTTCAAACAATACCTCACACGATATATTTAATTTTGGAAAGTGGTAAGAGGGGGTTGACGTACCCCCTCCCCACTTCCTTCAGTCAGTCATCGACTACACGTATAAACAAAGCAATTTTTCTTGTTACGGCGGTTCTGCTGTGATTTTATAAGGAGTTCCGTTCCATATCTCCAAAGCTCATCATCAGATCATGATAATATTCCTATGGGACCTATTCGGGACTATACTCTTTCAAACATAAAAATAATCATCCAAATCGATTCATAATTGGCGGAGTAATCGTTGAACAAACACACAAAAAAAAAACATACGCGTCGAATTGAGAACCTCCTCCTTTTTGAAGTCGGTTGAAAAAGTAGCCCATGTCCTTAGTTGGGGTTAAAACTTACCCCGTACCAAATTTGATGAAAATCGGTTCAGTAGTTTTGTCGTAAAAGCGCAATAGACAAACCTACAAGTTACTTTTGCATTAGGAGAAAATTTGAGGGAGGTTAGTTCGCCGCTTTGGCTGAACTAAATCCAACTAAAAAAGTGTAACAAATAAATACACTACGTATTGTACGACGTCACATCACCATGCAAACACGACAACTATTCAGTGACGTCATTTGCGTCACTCAAACGAAATCGAAAGCAAATGAAATCGAAAGTTTCACTCTCGATTGTCAGCTGTTACTACGTCATTTAGGAGTACAGTCGGCAGATCGTCAGACTATACATTTTTGTTGTAATATCGCTTATATTACAACCGCATAAGATGCCACAGTATTTACCTTAACGCGCAGTCTTCTGTACAACTGCGTAAATCGCATCATACACTTTCAATAACGTAGATCTCGTCATTATACACTTTGGTGATCACTCTCGGTTTCGTTCGCTGAGCCCAACTTTCACGGCATACGTCAGTGTGACGTAGACAGTAGAAGTTGGATTTTCGGCTGTCGAAAGTCGGTTTTCACTTTTGCTTTTTATATACTTGCACTTTCATTATGTGGGTCAGTTGTATTGGCCTGGATGTGTTACGTTTTACCAAACTGTGTAACACGAAAGAAGGGCCAGAATTATCTAATTCTGTTTAGTATTTAAAATTTTCCCAATAATAGGTCCCTACTGTTAAAGTCTCTATGTTATTCAATATTAATGAACAAAATTCTCGACTACTGGATGTTTAATTTATCAAAAATCTGAAATGGGGTCAAAAAGCATTTTTGTAGGAAAAGCAAATTTTTTATCACATTTTTAGGTTTGGTCCAATAGTAAAAGTTGTTGATAATGATGAGTATAATGACCCCTTTTCAAGTTTTTGGTAAATAAACAATCATGAAACACACTACATTACAATAAACACAAAAAAAAATACTTCGAAGGCAATTTTTAACAATACTATTTATAACATAAGAGCTGCGCCATTTTATTCCAAATGGCAAATTTGGTTATAAATATAAAACTATTAAACAGGCAGACAATCTAACCAATCTAACATTTTTGTTAACTTCGTTCCAGGGACCAAATAATATCAACCATAGAACAGAACAGAGTAACAGTCATAGTCGGCGCGGCCGGTTGCGGCAAATCAACTCGTGCGCCGGCCGCCATACTGCGTCACTGCGGCGCTAAGACTTCGGCTATCGTGTCGGAACCAAGACGCGTGGCTGCCATGGGATTGGCTGAAAGAGTGGCCAGTGAATTAGGCGAAGAGGTGGGTAGAACTTCGATGTTTTATTTTCCATAACATCACACCTGTAATTCCCGAAGCGTTAGGCAGTAGTTATATTTAAGTCCTATGTAATAGGGGGTGAGCCTATTGCCATCAACTGGGCCCAAATCCAGACTCCGAGGCTGCTACTGAAAAATTCCTGATGGGAAAACGCAATAACACTAAATTTCTTTTTTTTTTCCATTTAATGACATCTGATCTGTACTTCTTAAGTATCAGAATTCTTTTTAAGGAATCCTTTAGGGAATATACTATTTTTTTTTATTATCTTTTATTTTAAGGACTTGAATATACTATAATTGTGAAGTCATCGACCCATATAAATTTTCTGTCAAAAAAAAAATACAAAAGCTTGCTGCTAAGTAATCCGCGCGTTCTTGAGAAAAAGGGTATTGACGAGTGATCCTATAAAGTTTTATTTTTGAGATGCGGAACCCCTTGAAAAATCTCGAAATATATCTTGATCGATCTACCAATATTAATAATCATTTGCATTTTGTTTCGTTCCAGGTAGGACAATCAATAGGCTATCAAGTGCGACTGCACTCAAAACCTCCAAAACCACCTGGAGGGTCCATTCTCTACTGTACATCCGGTGTCTTGTTGAGAAGACTGCAGACTAATCCGGGTAAGTAAATATCTACTTAATCTCCATATTCATAAAGTTGAAATTAGTATACAGCTTCGTATAAGACTCCAACCCTCATCCAATAATTACGCTGTATAAAGAACCTTAATCCCATTTAATACAGTCCAATTTCTATTGAAACCAATGTAGTCTATTCAATTAAACTCCCATTTTAAAACCAACCTAGTTTACGTATCAATAAAGTCGATATTTGTATACTTTCACAGGTCTGGAAGGCTGTACACACGTGATAATAGACGAAGCTCATGAACGCGATGTCAACACTGACATAACATTATTATTACTAAAGAGGGCGCTCGATATTAATCCTGAACTCAAAGTAGTTGTTATGAGCGCTACATTGGACACTGAAGTTTTTACTAGGTAGGTACGACACCCTTTTTATTACACGATTGCCCCAAAAAAAGGAGTGTTATGTGTTCAGGGTTAATGTATGTATGTATGTTTCTTTATTTAACTTTTAAACGCCTGAACCGATTTAGATGTATCGTTACAATCCTTGCATCCTTCCGAGTAACATAGAATAGTAAAAATTAAAAAGAAACCGTTGTGGTCTCTTTAAAACGTAAATTAATACCAGCCTCAATTATTTTTTAATGAATTTGGTCATGTCTATGTTTATCGTCTAGAATTTGACAAGTAGATTTATATAATATATAACACTGTAAATAAAAAACGTCGTAAAAAAACTGCCGAGTAAACAAAGTACAAATATGTGCAATTTTTGCAGTCGTGTTTTTTAATATTTTTAATACAGTATACTGTAGCTTGTTACTAACTTATTTAGCTTGCACTTTTATTTAGCATTCCTCTAACACATAACATCACGCCAATAATCCCCGAAGGGTTATACAGAGGTGTACCCATTAGTACACCCACATTTCGCCAGTTTAAGTCCCATGTAATAGGGGGAGAGCCTATTTATTCCTCTAAATGTCTATAATTATGTATGTTCTTGTTCCGATATCCCTTCTACCTATTATTTCTCTTTGTACAGCTACTTCGACTCCTGCCCAGTCATAGAGGTTCCTGGCAGAACTTTTCCAGTAGAAGTATCATATTTGGACGATATACAAAAGAAATTCAGACTGAACTTGTCTTACACTGCAGAAACTTGCGACAAAATTGATGGAAAACCTCAAGTGAAATGTCAAGAAGTAAGTATTCTGAAGATAATTATGTACGCAGAGTTGCCCTCAGAAATAAGTATTCGTTCAACAAGTTCCTTTAAAGTGAAAGAGTTAGGGTGCCCGCGAAATCTGGGGGCACGGCAGTGCCACAGGGCTTGGTTTCGTTTCGTTACTTACTTCAAAAACTAAATATTCGCATCACCTCCACGACGGAAGCGAAACGGCGAAGCCATACATTTTTACACGACTGCCCCAAAAAAAGAAGTGTTATGTGTTTAGGGTTAATGTATGTATGTATGTATGTGAGATTCTTTATTCCACCATAACTTTTAAACTCCTGAACCGATTTAGATGTATGGGGTATCTTTACAGCCCTTGCAACGTTTCGAGTAACATAGGCTAGTTAAAAATAAAAAGAATGTGTGGTCCCTTTAAAACGTAAATTAATAACAGCCTCAATATTTTTTTTTTTTTATGAATCTGGTCGTGTCTATGTTTATAGTCTAGAATTTGACAAGTACATTTAAAAAATATATAACAATGTAAACAAAAAACGACGTAAAAAAGAACTGCCGAGTAAACAAAGTACAAATATGTGCAATTTTTGCAGTCGTGTTTTTTTTTTAATTATAGTAGCTTGTTACTAATATGTAGAATTTGTGAAGTTAGGGTCGGCAGAGTTAGGCCGTGTAGATTCAGAAGCTTGGCTCTACATGAGATCTGATATCTTTTTCACAGGGCAAACCTTATGTGGTCGTCTTGGCAACATTTTACATGAAATGTTTTTGGTGGATCAGATTTTGTTACGTTTACAATACAATTTTCACCTCAGCATCAGATTTTTACAAATAAACAGACGCAATAATAACTTATATGTATTTACAGGATTATAATTGAGTAATTGGCGCCATTAACCAGTAATTCTGAGATTCTTAAAAAAGAAAACACTTTATTTTACCTGACTTTTTTTTTCAATAAACCGAAAAAGAATGGTTTTTTAATTGACTGCTCTAGTGGTCGCAAAGCGCGTCTGCAGAGCATGTGGTCTTGGGTTCAATTCTCAGGTCGGGCAAAGTGTTTTTCCAATAGCAGACTCGAAGTCTGGATTTGTGCCCGGTTGATAGTGATAGGCTCGCCCCCTATTACATGGGACTTTAACATAACTGGCGTGCCTATCCTAGCGCTTTTGCTTACACAACTAACTATATAATTCCAGGTCGCAGAACTAATAAAAGCGGTTGACAAAAACGAGAAAGAAGGAGCTATACTAGTGTTCCTCCCGGGTTGGTCTGACATCAAGCTGACTAAACAATTATTGGATGAGCACTATGGACAGTCCGCACTGCATATGATATTACCTGTACATTCTAGGTAAGGGGAAATAAGATCTTAATGAATAATTAAAATACATTTAATAAATCTGATCTTAGTAACTATAACTGTTTTAATACGTTAATTTATAACATATACAAATAAATAAAATTGAAATGTCAAAATAACTGATTTTTACTAAATAAATATGAATATTCAGATAGTACTTTAAAAATACCATTTTTTTATTTTTGTCCGTGTCTTTGTTCCGGAAAATCAAAATTATACATAAATAAAATGAAGTGCTCTCTAAATCTAATTTCTTTTCAGACTGTCAACATCAGACCAAGCAAAAATGTTTTCAACTCCATCTCCAGGCATTCGCAAGATAGTACTAGCTACGAACGTCGCGGAGACGTCCATAACTATACCTGACGTTGTGTACGTCATAGATAGTGGAGCGCATAAGGAGAACAGGATCAAAGATGGCACCGGTAGGCGGTATTTATTTCTTTACACACATCCTAACTAATATTATAAATGCGAAAGTAAGTTTGTTTGTTTGTTTGTTACCATTTTACGCTTAAGCCACTGAACCAATCATCCTAAAATTTTGCATATTCGTTGCCAGGTGTACAGGGACGAACATAGGATACTTTTAATCCCGAAAAGTACTGTTTCCGAGGGAAATCAGAATAACGTTCTTATGATCATAGATGGCGCCACCTGTCGTTTCGAATTGAAATGACAGGACATGGGTAATTTGTTCCGCGACTTCGTCTGTGTCCGCGATAACAAAAATTTACGCGGACGAAGTCGCGGGCACAAGCAAGTACATAATATCACGCCTGTAATCCTCGAAGGGTTATATTTCTCACGCTCTAGGATGGTGCCGGTGACATTTGTCAAACTGTTGCGTTTCACTCTTGAACGTTACGGCGAACGTTATGATTGAATATTTTAACTGCACACTAATATCATAGTCGTAAAATATGGAATCAGTAAAAAGTAAGTAAATAACTAGTAAATTAAATAATGTTGCTGACCTACTTAAGCGATTCTGACATCCATAGATGAATTGCTGACATGTGTCACCCGCACCATTATAGAACGTATGGAATATAGGCAGAGATGTACCCATTAGTACACCTACATTTCGCCAGTTATGTTCGAGTCCCATGTAATAGGAGGCGAGTCTATTGCCATCAACCGGATACAATAAGTAACTTAAAAAGAAAAACTTTTTTTTTTTAATGATTGCAGGCACAGCAAGTCTGGAAACGGTTTGGGTGTCTTTAGCAAGCGCTAAGCAGCGAACGGGGAGAGCTGGAAGAGTCCAACCAGGCAAGTTAATAAATAAAGAATTTTAATTCACGTGTCCTGAGCGTCATGACGCATGACATGCCAATATAACTTTTTTAATACATCACGCCTGTAAATCACGAAGGGTTAGACAGAGGTGCAAACATAGTACACCCACATTTCGCTAATTATGTTTTTAACCGGGCACAAATCCAGACCTCAAGGCTGCTACAGAGAAATTACCGATGGAAAATCCTAATAACTTTTGGCCCGACCTGGGAATTGAACCCAAGACGTCATGCTCATCAGTCGCGCTTTGCGACCACTAGACCATTGAGGCAAACGAAAAAAAAGTGTTCAGTGTGTTTTTTTTAATAATTTTGTTTATTTTTCCAGGCCACTGCTACAGAATGTATACCAAAGAAAAAGAAGCTGAGTTCGTTCCGCATACGACTCCAGAAATATTGAGGTAAGTTGGGGGTACATAGTTATTTTTACTTTATATACCTGTTTTTTTACTTTAGCTAGTTAAAAATGTAATTATTTTAAGTTGAGGGCTGTGCTCTTTTGTCGCAGACCACTTTTATTGCATACCACTTTTAACGCGGATCAGTTTTATCGCGGATCTGATTTATGCGGACCACTTTTAACGCGGATCACTTCTGTCGTAGATACTTTTTTGCGGAACACTTTTATCGCAGTCTAAAAATCAATTAATTAATATTTAAAAAAATGGATTGCCCATAATCATCGACTCGAAAGGAAGAAGAAGAATCAATAATTGATAATCACGACTCTCAGCCCACGACTTCCTCCACGTGGGATAGAAATTTAATTAATATAAATAACATTATTTTACAGGATACCTCTCGTCCAAACAGTATTAGAATGTAAATCGTATGCGCCTGACGAGAAAATAGCAAGCTTCCTATCTCAACTACCTGAACCACCTACTCATAAGGCTATCAACTATGCTGTCAACGATCTTATAGACTTAGGTAAGTCATTTAGAACTAAAACATACACATTAACAAACATAACTTACCCCCATGGGAAAAAGTAAGCAGAAACCACAGAACGCCACCTGCTACGATCCTTACATACTCCTTTCGCCTCATTCACGTTCATACATCTCGTCATACAAGCACGCCGGTTACGAGTAGTACTGAAATCCTAACTAATATTATAAATGCGAAAGTAAGTTTGTTTGTTTGTATGTTACCATTTTACGCCTAAGCCACTGAACCAATCATCCTGAAATTTTGCATATACGTTGCCAGGTGTACAGGAACGAACATACGATACCTTTAATCCCGAAAAAAAGTTCTGTTTCCGAGGAAAATCACAAGAACGTTCTTATGATCATAGATGGCGCCACGTGTCGTTTCGAAACATGATTTTTACTAAATAATTGAAATGACACGACATGGGTAATTTTTTCCGCGACTTCGTCTGTGTCCGCGATAACTGAAATTTACGCGGACGAAGTCGCGGGCAAAAGCTAGTTCAATATAAATACAGTTGAAATTTGAGTAATTGCGTGCAAAATAATAAATGCCACGTGGAGTTATATCTTGCATTGAATATTCAACTGTATTGCCGTTGCTAGTTGATTTAACCACTCTGCTCGACAAGATTTTGACATTTGACACATCCCTTGACTCGGCAGGGTGTTGTGGATCACGTCATAAAATTCTGGAATTTACATCAACTTTCAGGATTCAATTTTTTAAGAAAAAGTAACGATTGCAGCTATTTTATAGAATAAGTTTATGACAAATATCTTTAATTATAACTCGAGGTCGGTTAAACCACTTCAGATCACTGCAAAATTGGTACCATATAAGTTTTTCTGCACCCTATCCAAAGGCAGACCACTCAGATTAGCTAAAATTAAGTACATAAAGAACCTTCTCGCTTGCTGAAAAGATGCATTCAGACGAAATAAAGACATTATCATTCCATCTCCATTGTTTTTTTTGGCATTATCCATACATAAGTACTTTAAAAATACAATCAAATTTGGCCAAAATTTACACAAAATTGTGGCACTTCTTAGTGCTGACCGTTTACCCAAGTTTCATAATTCGATTCAAAAGTCGCGTTCAGCCGAATCGATACTTGAAATAAAATCGAGGTTGGCCAAAGGAGTCTGAATGAAAAAAAAACCTTTTGATAATATTTCTCAGGATTTATATTTTATATTAAATGGATAAAATAAACGCAAAGCTTAATCAGGAGCTTAAGTTATTTTTAATAAGGTATAAGATTTACTTAAGTAGATATTTTAGCCGACTTCAAAAAGGAGGATGTTCATAATTCATTAAATACATAATTATGCATAAATCTGGTAAAATATTAGCTGAATTATTTTGTTTTATGTAGACTTAAAATAATAAGGTCTAAGTGAAAATCCAAGATGGCGGTCGTGAAATTTTACAAAATATGCGTCATGGGTGTTGGTTCCTTGGTTTTGGGTTTATTTCGTGGTCACGAACCCATGACGCATCTTTTGTAAAATTTCACGACCGCCATCTTGGATTTTCACTTCGACCTCATTTTCGGCATTAGCACCCCCGAAAACCATGGACATGACACCCATGACGCATATGTCGTTAAATTTAGCGGCCGCCATCTTGGATTTTCACTTCGACCTCAATTTCGGCATCACCACCCCCGAAAACCATGGATACGATACCCATAATGCATATGTTGTAAAATTTTGCGGCCGCCATCTTGGATTTTGATTGTAACAAACGGACGGACAGACAAACACACGCGTGATCCTATAAGGTTTCCGTTTTCATTTGGACGTACGCAACCCTAATCCAATGTTACAGCCCCAATCAAACTAATTAGATAAGTTAATTATTAATATTGATGCAAATAATTAGACGTTCTATTAAATGTAGGAAAAACGCGATATACACCAATCTGAGATAAATGTATACTGTGCACGCTGCATCAAATTTTAAAAAAGTAGGTAACGCACAAAAATTAAAATTCTTAATTAAATTTAATATAAAATTTCAGAAAAAAAATATGGGTAGGTACCATAGGTATAGTTCATTGGTAAGGACCAATGAAATATACCTATCGTAGATACATATTTTTTCTGTTGAGTCTTGAACTAAAAAACTATAAATAACAATTATTAACTGAGCTGGATAGCCTAAATAATTAATATTTATTGTAATTTAAACTTAAATTCCATTTATATTAATTTTTACGAGTCGATATCTCATATGAATAATTTTAATTACTCGAATCGATTGAAATAAAAAAATAATCGATTGACATAATCACAATCGCACATCAATGCATTAAAAAAAAAATTGTTTGACAATTTCTAAGAATACAAAATGAGTAGTGGTAATGAATATTCCGTGTTTTTAGACCCGTGTTTGTAATTTACACTAAGAATTGGGCATTTTCTTGTTGTTTATTATATTTTGAATGACATTTGTCATGTTTTTTTTAATATCTAAATGTATTATAGTGATATTTGTGACAAACAAAAATGTAAACACGCACGGATTGGCGCGAAGTTTCGACTTTGGATATCAAAAACTTTATTACCACTACTAATTTATGTTAAACTATCGATGAAATCGACAAATAAATCAATTATGAGTTATTTACTGCTCCTGTAGTGGAGCTTGGATGTCTAAAATCCACAATTTTTATGTTTTTTAGCCTCGACTACTATGGTCTTCAAAATGGCGATGATTGCATTTTCACACTTGGATTTTAAAACGGTGATTTTATATACTCGCGTGCTAAATCTAAAAGAGTGGATGGCTCTAACATTTAAATATTTTATTAAACTCTGTTACTTAATGCTCACACATGAGATTAGATGGCTACCATAATCAGTATTTACACTTATTGGTCAGGATGACGCATGCGCGAACTCCGGGGTCCAATTGGACCCACTACCGAGCCGGCGGAGGTTTCTGTGTTCGGGTCCAATTGGGGGCGCTTCCGAACTATACGGTTAAATTATTGAAAACTGTTCGATCATTATTCGTTATTGTCTTGGAGAGTCAGACCGAATTTCATATTTTATTTTCGACCGTTTTTGCTGTGTTGGTTCGTTTTCAGTTGAAGATATTTTTTTTCCCAGCAAATCATTATATCATGTATTCAAAGAAATTCTTAAGATTACAACAAATAAAAGTACAATAAGAAAGCTTTTATATCACTTAATAAATTGTGTAATACATGTACTAAATTGATTGGTTTTGATGTAATTTAAAGTTTATTTTCTTCTTTATTGGGCAATTAAATAAAAGATAGTTTTTTTTTTTAATTACAATTATTTTTTATTTGTCTCCACAGGCGCCCTAACTCCCCAGGAGCAGTTAACCCGTCTCGGTACGCTCCTGTCGTCGTTAACCCTCCACCCGCGCCTGGGCCGCAGCGTGCTGCAGTCCGCGGTAGTCGGGAACGTGGTTGCAGTCACCAACATGGCGGCGCATTGTGCCACTAACACTGAGATATTTGTTAATGCCGCTGATCGTCGAGATGGTATGTACAAGTTCAAGATATACTATATATCTTGACTTTTTCAATCCGTAAATACTCTCTAAGAGTACATATGGGTTGAAAAGGTCATAATATTACTTGCCCGGTAAGGAACCCTCAGCCTCATGTCATGAGAAACGGGGCCTCGATCTTAACAGCGGGTGAATATTCGCTACGCCAAGCTGCAAGGGTGGCACACCTAGCGCGTACCCCGTAGAAAAACACATACGGTTGTGTACACGCATTCAACGGGTTAATATTGTATGGTGGTATAGAAGTTAGAACCTTTTATATACGAGTCCGACTCGAACTCGGCCCTTCAGCTTTATTATATCAGCTTTATTGGTCATCATATCAGCCGAACGACGTCCACTGATGGACATAGGCCTCCGCTAAAGATAACCACAATGAACAATGCTGAGCGGCCCGCATCCAGCGGTTTCCCGCGACCTTTGCCAGGTCGTCAGTCCACCTCGTGGGGGGCCTTCCCACACTGCGTCTTCCAGTATGTGCCACATTATATTAGTTCCTGTAGATCAACAACAAGAATAATGTAACCAGTATTTTGTAAAAACCTAATTGAAAAGAGTGCCGTGGAGTTTCAGAGACTCAGACAGATTGTGATACAAACTATCGATTAATTTAAACCATTATTGTTGCAGAAATTCGTGAAATAAAACGTAACTACAGCCCTACGTCGGACTACGCAGCTCTGTACTGGATACAGGACAAGTTCGACACGCTCTCGCAGGAAGGGGGACGAGACGCCTCGGATAGATTTTGCGCTAAACACGGCTTGAGGGGGGATCGACTTGGCTTCATTAGATGTTAGTATAATTTCATCGATCAACCGCCTTAGGGGGAGGGGGAAAGAAAGAAAATATGTTTATTGACACATACCATGTGCACACAAAAATAATAAAAAGGCAATAAAAAATAGAAAAAAGGCACAATTGCGCCAACCAGGCCCAGTTCAGCATAAAATGCCAGACCACTAGTGCCTGATGCTGGTTTTCACCTTGACCTGAGGTCAGAGGGGTCTGACAGATTCTTAATGACTAAAACTAAAACCACTCCAGTCTTCCCAGATGTCTGTATCAAACTGTAATTGCTTTATACAATCACGAAATTTAACATATTGCACGAATATAAACAAAACCCCAGTCTAAAGTTATTTGTGCCTTTCGCATAAATGTCTTTTCGCACAATTGTCTAATCGCTAGTGTTTTTAGCTCAGCTGTCTCTCCACACAAGTAATTTTTAGCACAAGTGTCTTTTCACACAAGTGTCTGCGCAAAAGAGTCTTTCCACTCAAAAGATACATAACATAACATCACGCCTGTAATCCCCGAAGGATAAGGCAGAGGTGTACCCATTAGTACACCCACATTTCGCCAGTTATGTTTTAGTCCCATGTAATAGGGGGCGAGCCTATTGCCATCAACCGGGCACAAATCCAGATTCCGAGGCTGCTACTGAGAAATTCCTCATGGAAAAACCCAATACCACTTTGCCCGACCTGGGAATCGAACCTAAGACCTCATGCAAAGCAGTCGCGCTTGCGACCTCTAGACCAACAAGGCAGTAAAAAAAAAAGCAAAAGATACAAATCTAAAAATTCTGTGTTAGTTCTCAAAAACTTAAGCAACACAAAAGTAACTAACGCCTTTCTTCCACCAGCTGTCTCCTACATCCACTTGGAACAGCTCCTCAAATGCAGCATGATAGCGCCCACCACTGAGGCCGAGGAACTGAACCGTTTCTCTGACATTGAGGAGTTGATGTGCGGAGTATTGATGTCTGGCGCTGATGCCTTACTCACTACGAGGAAGCAGGTCAAGACCAAGGGGAAACTGAAGACTGTGGTTGATGTTGTGACTAGGTAAGTCTACATTATAATACATACATACATAAACTCACGCCTTTTTCCCATGGGGGTAGGCAGAGACCACAGAACGCCACCTGCTACGATCCTTACATACTCCTTTCGCCTCACCTAATTTTATACATCTCGTCATACAAGCACGCCGGTTACGAGTACTCCGCACCTGTCCTTTCTGAAGAACCTCACCAATAAGGTCAGTGTAGGTCTTCCTAGGGCTCGTGGAGGAGCTCGTGGCTAAGTAATAACAGCCGCACGGGTCGATCCGTCAGGTTAAGCTACGCTTGCCGGGGTTGGTCGGTGGATGGGTGACCATCTTTACATACCGAGACTCCTCCGTGCCTCGGAAAGCACGTTAAGCCGTTGGTCCCGGCTGTCATACGTGGATCTTTGACAGTCGTTACGGGTCGTCAGAAGCCCGAAAGCCTGACAACCAGTCTTACCTAGGGGTATCATATTACCCAGTTACTGGGTTGTGGAGGTCAGATAGGCAGTCGCTCCATGTAAAATACTGGTATTCAGCTGCATCCGGTTAGACTGGAAGCCGACCCCAACATAGTTGGGAAAAGGCTAGGCAGATGATGAGGTCTTCCTAGGGCAACCCCTCCCTACGTTGCCACTCACCTCTGAAATACCTTTTGTTAGTCGTCTTTCACTCATTTTCTCAACATTCAGATTTCTCACATACAGACCGAACCAAAAATCTGGTAACACTTCAATTGTCAAAGTAAAAAACATTTATTTCAATTAGACCATTTACAGGCACTTCTGAATTGTCAAGGAGTCGGTCAGTTAGTTCGAAAGTTGAAGCTAGTTGCTCGTTCCAAAACGGAGGTAGGCCTCTATGGAGAAGAACGAGCAAGAAACTCCACGTCCACGTTCCAACGTCAAGTTACTGAATATAAATAAAAGTCGAAGTATAGATAATAACATAACATCACGCCTGTAATCCCCTAAGGGTTAGGCAGAGGTGTACACATTAGCACACCCACATTTCGCCAGTTATGTTTAAGTCCCATGTAATAGGGGGCGAGCCTATTGCCATCAACCGGGCACAAATCCAGACTCCGAGGCTGCTACTGAGAAATTCCTGATGGAAAAACCCAATAACACTTTGCCCGACCTGGGAATCGAACCCAAGACCTCATGCACAGCAGTCGCGCTTGCGACCACTAGACCAACGAGGCAGTCAGGCGAGGCAGGAAGTATAGATAATATTTTTATTAAAACATTCATTTTGTCCACAGTTCCGGCGACCGAGCCCACATAGGTACAGAAAGCGTCAACAAGGATATAACGAAACGTTATCAGAAGCCATCGTTATTGTGTTACTTCGGCGGACATCACTCCACAGAGAGGCGCGCTCTAGTTGTATACAAGACTTGTGTAGTACCGCCACACACACCACTGTTGTTTTCCATAGGAGACGTTTTTAAGGTAAGCTGTCAAACGTTGGGCAAAATTTTCTGTCGATTGCTGGGCAAACCATGTGTCAAAGCTTTTTGTTAAAAATGTTGAATAAAACTTTCTGTCAAAGGCTGGGCAAAACGCTCTGTCAGAGTTGGGGAAAGGGACTTCAGACCCTTAGGTTTTTATTTTAATTTTATTTATTTATTTAAACTTTATGCAACAAAATAGTACAAAGGCAGACTTAATGCCTTAGGCATTCTCTACCAGTCAACCAAAGGTGGTGAAGAGATAATTTTATCTTGATACTTCTGATAAAATGAATGTTGCCAATGGTGTTGGTTATTGAGTTTTTCTATCAGGAATCTCTCAGTAGCAGCCTCAGAGCCTGGATTAGTGCCCGGTTGATGGCAAAAGGCTCGCCCCCTATTACATGGGACGTAAACATAACTGGCGAAATGTGGATGTACAGTCAGCAAAAGAGATAGGTATGCAGGTTCGTCAGATATATTTGAAGTTTTCTTAGAAACCGATGAATGTTTTCAAATGTAATTTAATTTAAAAAGTAGATAATAAACAGTTCATTAATTAAGTTAAGTTTCAATCGTAGACATCCATCTAAGAATACTTTAACTATATCTGACGACCCTGCAACCCTCTCGTTTGCTGACTGTACATCTCTGCTCTCCCTTCGAGGAATACAGGCGTGATGTTATGTTATCTCTAACCTTGTTTAGTAATTAAACGGAATATACATGCATGATGCAATTAATTTAAAAGTTAAATGAAGTATGGGCTTTTCCCTCTTCGTTACTTTTCCTTAGTGACAAGCTGTGAACGTGCATTTATAAGTATGATCTTGCGGTTTTAAATATTACGTATTTACTGAGCTTATATGGATTTTTTTATACTATATCGTAATACAGCTTTGCGGTTAGGAATCTACACTAATAACAATGAAGCTGAACAGTATGTTTGATTCTTTGTTTGTTTAAACTTGCTATAGAACGGTTAGACTGCCTCGTTGGTCTAGTGGTCGCAAGCGCGACTGCTGTGCATGAGGTCTTGGGTTCAATTCCCAGGTCGGGCAAAGTGTTATTGGGCTTTTCCATCAGGAATTTCTCAGTAGCAGCCTCGGAGTATGGATTTGTGCCCGGTTGTTGGCAATAGGCTCGCCCCCTATTACATGGGACTAAAAACATAACTGGCGAAATGTGGGTGTACTAATGGGTAACACCTCTGCCTAACCCTTCGGGGATTACAGGCGTGATGTTATGTATGTATGTAAAACGGTTGGATTGGAAAAATATTTTTGTTTATGATAACTAGATTTATGAGGCAGTAAGGTATTAAACATAAGAGAAGAGGCTTTTGTCGTTCTAGGTCATCTAAAAGCGGGTTATATATATTAGTATTGATCTATAGGTAAGTCAGTGATAAAAATGAGTATTTTTGAACGTTAATACCTAAATAACCCTTTGAGGTGTGTTTAAAAAATTTAGAGCATATTTTTATCCCGCAGGTTTCATTATATGAAATGTCGTGATGGCCTAGCGGTTAAGGCGCAAGCCTCTCATGCATGAGGTTGTGGGTTAGAATCCGGGCAAGTACCAATGTGACTTTTTCAAGTCATATGTACTTTCTAAAGTTTATCTTAGACATTACTGACATCATTCCGTGCCTCGGAAAGCACGTTAAGCCGTTGGTCCCGGCTGTCATACGTGGATCTTTGACAGTCGTTACGAGTCATCAGAAGCTTGAAAGTCTGACAACCAGTCTTACCAAGGGGTGTCGTATTACCCAGTTACTGGGTTGTGGAGGTCAGATAGACAGTCGCTTCATGTAAAATACTGGTATTCAGCTGCATCCGGTTCGACTGGAAGCCGACCCTAACATAGTTGAGAAAAGGCTAGGCAGATGATGAGGTTTCGTTATATGAGCCAAATTTGACAGAGGGTTAAAAGTGGCTTCGAAAGTCAAAAGTCAAAAGTCAAATTATTTATTTCAATTAGGCCAATAAGGCGCTTTTGAACAACATACACAAAAAAAAATAGGATTGTATCTAGTTGCCCCTTCCAAAAGGTAGTTTTGTATGGAGAAGAATGGGCAAGAAACTTCATACGAATGGTTTGTGTAATAATACAATGGTGCTAGCTCGCCAGTTCTGTTAGCTTGACCTCGCCTTGAGAACAAAAATATAGGTCTTTGGTCTCGTAGTGGTATAGGGTCCTGGGCTCGACCTACACAGACCTAGATATTCGAATAGGAGCAGAGTTTAAATCAAACGAAGTAGAAACGAATAATATGGTTTTCTGGTTATTATAATTATGTTTTTGCATTTTTAAAGTAGATAACTCTTAAAACAATTGTTTTATTTTGTGATTGTAGTACCAAATGATAACCTAGAAGTCAAATCATTATCTACAAATATGTATTTTTCATTTACAATTCAGAATTGATTCTTATGTGTTGGTAATAAGTATTAATTTTCTTTGTTTTAGGAGGACAATAGCGATACCTCAATACTCACCTTACCGAAGCATCGCTTGCAAATAAACGTACCTACCAGGTAAAACAATAAATGTATGAGGTTGTATCAATTGATATTTGACACTAAAAACCTGTTTGTGTCTGCCTCGTTGGTCTAGTGGTCGCAAGCGCGACTGCTGTGCATGAGGTCTTGGGTTCGATTCCCAGGTCGGGCAAAGTGTTATTGGGTTTTTCCATCAGGAATTTCTCAGTAGCAGCCTCGGAGTCTGGATTTGTGCCCGGTTGATGGCAATAGGCTCGCCCCCTATTACATGGGACTAAAAACATAACTGGCAAAATGTGGGTTTACTAATGGCTGCACCTCTGCCTAACCCTTCGGGGATTACAGGCGTGATGTTATGTATGTTACTAAAAACCAATAACTCCAAGACACAACTTCTCTTAAAAATGACTTTATTTTAGACCCGATTAATTTTAACTTATCTGTGAAAATACATTTTAATTCATCCATTATCCATTGTTGCCATCTTTACACACCGCACACCGAGACTCCTCCGAGCCTCAGAAAGCAAGTTAAGCCGTTGGTCTCGGTTTTCATATGTGGGTCTTTGACGGTCGTTACTCGTTACGAGCCTTCAGAAGCCTGATAGTCTGACAACCAGTCTCATACCCAGGTTCTGCGCTGTCAGATAAGCAGTCGCTCCATGCAAAATTCTGTATTCAGCTGCATCCGGTTAGACTGGACGCCGGCCCCGACAAAGTGGTGAAGAGGCTAGGCAGAGGAGTCTGAAATAAGCTTTGGGCGCTTGTGGAACAGTCAGGAAATACCTTTATCCCTAATTTTATCAGTCAGTCTCCAATTCCTTAACACTCCAACTCCGTCACACCAGTTGCAAAAACCTACAGGAAAAAAATATATGAAAAGTAAAATAAAATCTCCCGATACCAAAACCGAACGGGTTTTTAAGAAAATTCCCATGACTGCTAATGATTTTTTGGATTTTTGACGTCAATGATTTTCCCGATTACCTGTTCAAACGGTTTTTAATTGCGTCAGCCAGGCAAGTGTGTTTTTCTTGTCCTAGATTTCAAATGTTTGCGACAAATTAAACGAACGTTTAAGAGACTTTGGTCCGATTCCACCAGTCACAGTTGTCTTCTAACTTTGAATTAGTTTTTGACACAGACCTGTTGATTGACATGTTTGACATTTTGTAATTTAACCTCGTCTTAGCAACTAACTCAGGATTTAGGTTTTGGCGTAAGGTAAATATACCTGATGGCAATTCTTTTATATTCAAGAATGATCACATTTTAACTTGTCAAAATAAATGATTTGGCTAAATATTTTCTTAGTGAATTTTCCAAAAATAATTATAATCCGTGCCGGTTTTTCACAGGACTTATGAAACAAGTGGATTTTCCAAAAATAATTATTATTTTATACAATTACTAAAATTGTATAAAATAATAATAATTTTTGGAAAATTGAAATTATTATTGTAATTATTTTTGTTGTTGTTGTTGTTCTTATTGTTTAATAAGTTAATTACACCTGTGAAAAACCGGGACGGATTGGTAGTAGTTCCTAAAAAACAAAATAATGTCTTGATAATGCCAAAGGTCTAATAATAATTTTTGGAAAATTGAAATTATTATTGTAATTATTTTTGTTGTTGTTGTTGTTCTTATTGTTTAATAAGTTAATTACACCTGTAAAAAAAACCGGGACGGATTGCTAGAAGTTCCTTAAAAACAAAATAAAGGCTTGATAAGCCAAAGGTCTAAGGTCAAAAAACTCACGCCGTTTTCCTCAGAGGCTAGGCAAACATTACAGGATTTTACCTGCTACCATTGTTTCATAGTCCTCTTGCGTCCACGTTCAAACAATACGTTCGTACGTAGGTTGATAGTATACTATTGTAATTGTATTATCCTATGCGCGAACAACTCTATCACAAGCTGACGTGTGACGTCATACAAAAGTTACGTCAGATTAAAACCACGCCCCTTTATGCAATGTCAGATTCGTGCGACAAGGACAGAAATAACGTATTAAGCGTTAAAATATTGCGGGAGACGCTCCGGGCGTCGGGAGCCGCGAGACGACTCCCGGCCACCGTAGACGCGGGTCTGTGGGCGGTGAGCAATGGGTAGCTCACCGTCCGTTCGTTGAATAACGACAGACCGTGTCGACGGCGCGTTCGTGTTCCACGCGCGCCTCAAAGAGATGTCAGCAAACAATTGGAGGGGCCACTAAGGGCCGATGCCTGCCGGGGCTGCGGGTTGTTCGAAAGAGATACCGCGCCCCCGGAACGCAAAGGGCTCGAGAAGGAACATGGATGGGTTTTAGTCAGTAAAAGTCTGACACTCCCTCCCGCCCCGCCCAGGGCGGGGGAAGTCATTAGATGATTTCCCATCGGTAAAAAAGAAAAAAAAAGCGTTAAAATATTAATGTAAAAATTATGTAATCTCACCTAGGTACTAGATATTATATGTGCGAATGTTTAGATGAATGGATGATTATTACTTCAATCACGCCAGAACGGCTGAACGGATCTGGATGAAATTTGGCACTGAGATAGATTATAGTCTGGAATGTTGCACTAAGCTAGTTTTCATCTCGGAAAAATATAAGATTCCTGTGAAATAATATATCAACTCGATCTAATAGCATTGAATAAACGTGCACGTTAAAAAATCAACTTTAAAAGAGAAAATCAAAACGTTTATACTTAATAACGCGGGGTTCTTTGTAAGCAGATCTATACAATGGTACCGATTCCCTCGGTCACAAACTAAACTAAAATTAGACTTTTCCATCTTTTTCTGTCAATTAAAACAAGAAAGAGACTAATGTAAATAAGAGCTGTCAAATTTAGTCAATCTGACACATCCATACAGTTATAGTTGACATCTTAAAACGTATGGATTAAAAATACGGAGAAGTTCAAGGCAAAACTAATTTGACATTGCTAACTTAGTTCTTTAATGTCATCGTCCTTTCCTTTCGCTGTATGTTAGTAAGAGATGGAAATTCTCTTAATTTAGTCTAGTTTGTGAACAAGGGAATCGGCACCATTGTATTACTTAAACATTTATAGACTAAAATGTATATAAAAAAATTAGGGGGTAGGCGGAGGGGCAAAGGAACAGAAAACACCGAAAAAGAAAATTCATGTAATGAATCTTACACGTTTATTTGAAGCGGCCATCGAAGTATTTTTTATTGTTTTAAAATAACCAAAAGGTCGGATCAGTACTACCAGAGATTACATCTTAAAAACAATTCTTATTTATAATAATAAATTCAGTTAATTGAAAAGTTTTAATATAAGTTACAAAGTCAAAGCCAAAACATTTACTTCAATTAGACCATTTACAGGCACTTTTGAATTGTCAAGGAGTCGGTCAGTTTGTCCGACAAATGAAGCTAGTTGCCTGTTCCAAAACGGAGGTAGGCCTCTATGGAGAAGAACGAGCAAGAAACTCCACGGCACTCTTTTTAAAATAAGTTTTTGATTCTTTATGTGAAAACAATGAAGATAAATATAAAATAGTAGTAAAAAATATAAAAATAAAGATGCATAGCATAGCAGTTAAGAGATGACCAATCCCAACTGACAGCACTCGTTCACGAGCATTACTTCACACAAAGTCTTTCACAAATCTGAAAACTTACCCAACTATATTTCAAAACGTTGCACAGTTAACGGGCCACAATATAAATTAAGATAACCACTACAATACTAACTAGAATTTTAAGACAACTCAAAAAATTTCCCTCATTCTAAATCTCCCAAAAATCCCCTAACGCAAAATAAACACCACCTTATGTAAATAATCATACGATCCATTCTCTATTACTTGTTAACACGGATCTCCCCGAAACTGGCATCAAATATTTACCTTCTTATACATACTCGTACGTAGTTTAATGTAAACATTTACACAATTATGTGACTTAACGCGCGTATGTTATTCGTTGAATTCTTTTTCAAATTGTAATCTCTGCGCGGTTGACCCGTAGGTTACATACATACATTCATGGTAGTCGGGTATCCCCGATATTTACCTCATATGACCTCAATCTCCCCATTATAGTAAAGATACTCTAATAACAAAAATAACACACAATCAGCTGTATTGTTTTTTAGTTAGTTATCCCTTTTTACAAACAAAACTATTTAACTATTGTTTCATTTAACTACGTATTGACCATACGAAACAAGCGCGTGCGCACGCCTTTGGGATGACCGCCTTTGGGGTGATTGGGGTTAAAAAAGTTGTTGTTAATGGTTTAATTGAAATTGACTTGTGACTCTTATGGCTTTTAAATGACTGCCTCGTTGGTCTAGTGGTCGCAAACGGACTGCTGAGCATGAGGTCTTGGGTTCGATCCCCAGGTCGGGCAAAGTGTTAGATATTGAGTTTTCCCATCAGGAATTTCTCAGTAGCAGCCTCGGAGTCTGGATTTGTGCCCGGTTGATGGCAATAACCTCGCCCCCTATTACATGGAACTTAAACATAACTGGCGAAATGTGGGTGTTCTAATGGCTATACCTCTGCCTAACCCTGCGGGGATTACAGGCGTAATGTTATGGCATCTATTTAATTATTATTCACTAGCTTTAGCCCGCGACTTCGTCCGCGCATAAATGAAATAAAATATACTATGCAGATACTCGCAGATAATGTAGTTTACTAATGGTCATAATGGTGAAAGAATTTTTTAAATCGGACCAGTAGTTTTTGTGTTTATCCATTACAAACAAACAAAAATACAATTTTTTCCTCTTTATAATATTAGTGTAGATTATTCATTATTTTTTCGGCAGCCATCTTAGGTTTATTTATCCGCTCGGTTGCCGGTCAAACCACATTCAACAAATAACAATTACGCATATGTAGTACCTACTTACTTGTTATATTACGTTTTTGTTTATTTTATTATATAACTTCGTACATACTAACCCATAAAATAGCCATACCCCGCGGTCACAACAGCGTGAAGATAGTCTTTGATTTCTGCTCCGCTTCTGTGTGTCCTAGCAAAATGTTTTAAAGCCCTTTCTTTATACATTTAAGAGCTTTGTAAAACTTGAAAAGTATTTTTTCACAAGCTTTTATTTAGCTTGCACTGTTCGTATGTATGAAAGTTGCCTTTCAAAATTTGCAAACCATTTTTCGACCATTTGTGGGTATCCGATTGAGCTGAAGTTTCGCATACACCTTTAGTTCTGATGACAATACAATGTCCAGTACTCAATATCCCCTCATCTGTGGATCGAGCTCCTGGAGCTTGACGTTTAAAATGCTCGTCTGTGTACCGCGCTCCTAGAGCTCGATTTTTTATACGATTTTTATTTTTACCACAGATGTGTCGTAAACTGGCCAAACTCAGTTGCCACAGTTGAGCTATTATTGAAATAATTACTAATTAAAGCTTGTTCTTTTTTTGTTTAATTATTTCAAATTAGACCAGTACTTTCTGAGATTAGCGCGTTCAAACAAACAAACCCTTCAGCTTTATTATATTAGTGATCATATCAGCTGAACGACATCCTTTGATGCACATAGGCCTCCTCTAAAGATAACCACAATGATTGGTGCTGAGCGGCCCGTATGCAGCGGTTTCCAGCGAACTTTACCAGGTCGTCAGTCCACCTCATGGGGGGCCTTCCCACACTGCGTCTTCCAGTACGTGCCACATTATATTAAAGTACCTGTACCAACAACAAGAATATTGTAACCAGTTTTTGTAAAAACCTAATTGAAAAGAGTGCCGTGGAGTTTCTTGCTCGTTCTTCTCCGTAGAGGCCTACCTCCGTTTTGGAACGAGCAACTAGCTTCAGCTTTCGGACTAACTGACCGACTCCTCGACAATTCAATAGTGCCTGTAAATGGTTTAATTGAAATGTATATATGTTTTGACTTTGACTTTGACCACTGTCTTTCGTTGCGTCGTCCTACGTGACATATTATATTAGTAGGTACCTGTTGATCAAATTTCAAATGTAAATTTATCCAAAGTTTGAGAATGTCAAATCAAAATGACGTCATAGCTAATGTAAAAAAAAAAACAAGTTACTGCGTGGTAAAACACACGGTTATGTTAAATTGAAATGCACGTGTAATGAACTGCAATCAATTCGATATGTTATCGAAAGGTTCATGACTAACAGCTAATCTGGGTAAAACCAACTACTTATTGGGAAATACCATTAGGTTTCCTAATTTCCGAGGTAAGACCGGTTTTGACAACCAAACCCACTCCAATGAGGAAAAGGATGTTTAATCTGTTTTTTTAACTTCCCAGTTATTACCTTAGGTAACGGTGACGAAAATCATTGTGAGGAAACCTGGACATAAAATTAACTTCATCAATCAAATCAGCTTCTGCCGCGATTTCATTTACGTCATCGAAAGTTGATATAGGTATTATCCCACGGGAACCGTAATTTTTTTCAGGATAAAAATTTGCCTATTTGCTATTCAAGACTATCATCTATCTACATACATAACATTACGCCTGTAAACCCCAGCAGGGTTAGGCAGAGGTGTACCCATTAGTACATCCACATTTCGCCAGTTGTGTTTAAGTTCCATGTAATAGGGGGCGAGCTTATAATCTATCTCTGTCGTTATAATTCCTAAAACAAAATAAAACGACTGCGTACAGCAGTCATTGTGTCGATATCGATAGTCGTGACGGCCAATGCCAAGAGCCTCTGGGTGGCGGTTGGATCAAGGGTTTGATTCAGAAAGCTGTACTCCTAGACACGGAGCGTATTGTTAGGAGATTCCTTTCTCAGGGCCCTGATTGTTATAATATCTTAATATCTATAATAATTATCTTAGGACAACCAACACATTGCCATCTAATCCCAAACTAGGCAGAGCCTGTACTATGGTAACCAAACAACTAATAAATATACTTATATATTTCAAAATACATACATTATTTATAAATTACACCCAGACACAGAACAAATCATCGTGCTCAACACACAAAGATTTTTCCTGGGTGGAAATCAAACCCACGACCTCCGTCCTAGCAGTCAGGGTCACTAACTACTAGACCAACAGGCCAGACGACGATGATGATGATTTGAAAAAAAAACAGAAGACATGATGATAATTTTATAATAAATTTTCCTTTGTTTCAGCCAAGCTGACAGCATTTTGAAAGTACGAGAAATGCTTTGGAAGACTTTCGAATATTACATTGAAAGGGATGTGAAAAATCTAGACTTTGATGACAATGAAAAGGTATCTAGGTTCAAAGTGAGGCTAGTCAAGGCAGTTGGAAGGATACTTGTGGAAGGCCACAGGGAATACGTAGAGGGGAAATCTAGGATCGATGATGTTGAAGAATTTGGATAGAATAAAAGTTAGAAAAAAATAGTTTTGACTCTTTTTTTTCAACTCCCAAATGGGCCTTAGTACTTACCTAAGTCCTATTTATAAAAATTATCCGCATTGTAATTGTGACGCGATCTGGCTACCCCTATCTCTTAAAACGGTATTATTTTAATATTAGGTACTTTGCCTTGCGGACTGTTGGATTTTCAACGCTCGATTCAGCGCCGAGAGGTGAAAATCCAACAACAGAAATAAAATGGTACTGTTTTAAGAGATGGTGGTAGGCCCTGACCCTGTGACGACACGTCGTCATTTCGCCCCGGAATTCGAATTAAAAACTCCGCCATTTGTTTTTACACTTAGGTATGCGACTTTTAAAGCGATTCATTTAAATTTTGTATTCAAAATGCCGAACCTAATACGCCGACTCGCTTTAATTGTATAGCGACCATATCAGCCATAGGTACATCATTCTGCGAAATAAAAAATGTCTATTACTTTTTATAAAAGTCTATTTATTTTTTCTGTATTGCCATTAGAATTCTTTTTCGATATCAAATTGCTATGAGCAACACAATGTGTGTAATATATATTTTTTTGGATTCTTAATTTAAAAACCTGTTACTAACTTGTCACTCTGGTTGTAGAGATATTAAAAAAAAAAAAAACGTAACACGTCTTTCTTACTTGAATACGAATTAGATTTTTTATCAAAACAAATCAGGTTCTTTCCATCGAAGTTTTTCTCAACCGAACTGAATTGTCTGTTATTATCATAATTAATCCGTTATTATTATAAAAAAATCCCGTTATTATTGTTATTAACAAACCGGTCTTCATTTGACATGCCAATGTCTACGATACTGCTGGGCATACGACGGACGCCATAATTCCATAATTTAGGTTGCGCTCATAAAATAAATCTGATAACCGACATTTACGCGAACGATCCCGGATAAGCTAGCTGAACATAAACGTAATGTGGCTGGAGAAATTTGACATCTCTGGCTTACTCTTTGCAGAATGTAGTGACATTGAAACAAAAAGTGTTATTGTTCTGTGCCGGAACTTTAGGTGAATGTTGTTTTACCTATAATAGTCCCGAGACGGCACGCCGCGCGCCGGCTTGCGCTGAAAACCAAAACCGTGGTTTTGAGCCTTCTTGCACGGGCCGCGGCATTATGCTGAGCGTCAGCCGTGTCGCGCGGTATTGGTGCATATTTCCGAAGACGATATCTTTTTTTTTAATACCAACTTATTATTGATTTAGGCTTTTGTATACAATAAAATATTATCGCGTCTCTTTCACGTGTATAAACAGTTTATTCTTTCGTTCTTTTTTTTGAGAATGCAAGCGTGACGTCATGTAATAACTCAAACACCTACTCATAACCATGAGGTGTTGAGTTTTATTACATGATATCGCTAGTTTTAAATAGGTACTCATACTTATATACCTACTACATTCTATTAACAGTTTTATCGATTAGGTTTTCCCAAAGAAATTCATGTACCTGTACTTAGTTACGAATTAGTGTTAGTGTTATAACTAACTTGGCTTGACACGCTACCGCGTGTCTAAATCCGTGCCATGCTTCGGAGACGGAGAGCACGTTAGGCAGTTGGTCCCGGCTGTCATATGTGGATCTTTGACAGTCGTTACGGGTCGTCAGAAGCCCTAAAGTCTGACAACCAGTCTTACCAAGGGGTATCGTATTACCCAGTTACTGAGTGGTGGAGGTCAGATAGGCAGTCGCTCCATGTAAAATACGGTATTCAGCTGCTTCTGGTTATACTGGAAGCCGACCTCAACATAGTTGGGCAGATTAGTACTTTAATGTTCTCGTGTGGGGAATACTTACCTATCATTAAAATCGGTCTTTAAAACTGTATGAAATGTCGTAGGTAAACGCTCTGGGTGAAACAGAGCGGGAATAGCTAGTCCATATTTTTACTGAGAGTTTTATGTATTGAGACAAAGATTATAGAATAGGTACTTTCTTATCTCTAAAATTTAAAACCTATCTTGGGAAAAAAAACATGAAACTTTAATCATAGTCATGTAAAACATAAGCAGGCACCTTACTTAGAATTGATGACGTAAGTAGTAAGTTACCTACGTATTATAAGAATCTAATTTATTGGAATTAGTTATTTATATTAATGTATAAGGAAAACAGATGCCTCCAAAACGTGATAGGTACCTGCCTACCTACTTATGAGATTAATTATTTATTAATTATGGTTCTACACGTGCATTCGAGTAGCACGAACTCGGAAACCAGGGGTGGCCAACTGATCAGACTCAAGGCCAGAGGCGGATTAAACATTGAGAGCGCCATAGGCAAGTTTCTCATCGGCGCCCCTAATTTGATAATTAATAACTCGCGCCCCTGTATTGAAAATAATTAACTTAGTGGCGCAATTAATTTTATGCTATATTATATACAAGCTGACCCGTGCCCACTTCGTTGGGCGGTAACCATTTTAACTTGTGATGAAAATTATGAGTGTGGTTCGGTTAGTACTGATTGAAAATAACTAACTTACTGGCGCAATTAATTTAATGCTATATTAGGTATATATTATTCTTTTTCTTTTGCAATTCCGCCCGCGCGCCCCTTTGTACCCTCGCGCCCCTAGGCACGTGCCTAGTTTGCCTTAAGGGTAATCCGCCACTGCTCAAGACCTACTTTTTATTGACTGAATTCTATGCGATCTACTAATTACATCATCAGCATTTTTCTAAACTTAACATTATTGTATGAAATTTTTAATCGAGTGGGTATATGAAATAGTAGGTACACAAGTAAAAAAAAAATCGAGTAGGTGAAGTACAAGCAGGTAATCAAAAATAAAAAGGAATTCATAAATAATTTTATTATAAATAGGCATACAGCATTGGGTAGAATGAAATAAAAAAAAAACTAATAGACGCGTACCACTCACAAAATATTTATTTACCAGATTTCATCGAAATTGGTTTAGTGATTTAGTCGTGAAAGCGTAACAGACACACAGAGTTACTTACTTTTGCATGTATAGTATTAGTATGGATAATTCAGAAAAAAAGTAGGTACAATCATATTCGGTAGGTACTATCACATATTTTTTTAAAAACCTACCCTACTACTTGAAACTTAGTTGCAAATTGCAAAAAAAGGAAATTTTGAATTTCGTAGGCAACCTTAGTGCCTGTAAACAAATGGTCTAGTTGTAGGTAATAAGTACCTAAATGTTTTGACTTTCGACTTTGACCTAGTCCTAGTGTGAGTGTAGTGCTTCATATTTATGATAACCTCAGTCAAGGACAAGTTTTGTTGTTATTTTAAACGTTAAATACTGACCGTCTTAGAGCAATGGTGGTTGCTAGGAATACGAAGATGGTGTACCTGGGTCTACTTACATGTGCAGTAAGAAAACACGAGAGGGCAGGCAGGGTGAGTGGACATTTAAATAATAAGGTAGGTACTTAAACAAACTTATCAAAAGGCAGGAGGTTACAGCTGCATTACTAGCTGAGCAGCTAAACATGAAATTCTGATAATTGAGTCCCTGCTTACATAACTAATTTAATTTTTTATCGATTGTCAAAAACGGTGGAATCAGGATGTTGGAATGGAACTTCGAAACATAGAAAATAATAATAAGTAGGTAGGTAATTAACTGACTGCCTCGTTGGTCTAGTGGTCGCAAAGCGCGACTGCTGAGCACGAGGTCTTGGGTTCGATTCCCAGGTCAGGCAAAGTGTTATTGGGTTATTTCACCAGGAAATTCCCAGTAGCTGCCTTGGAGTCTGGATTTGTGACCGGTTGATGGCAATAGGCTCGCCCCCTATTACATGGGACTTAAACATAACTGGCGAAATGTGGGGGTAGGTACTAATGGGTACGCCTCTGCCTAACCCTTCGGGGATTACAGGCGTGATGTTATGTAGGTAATTAACAGGCTATAGGTACTTGATAATAAGGTGACGAATCAACAGTGGGACGTTATTTTTAAGAGTCTCATAAAAAACAACTAGTTCATTTGATGAGGTCGTATTATTATCGTTTTACGCATGGTTGCCTAAATAAGTAACTACCAACGTCATATCGATTCTTAATTTAAAATTCCCAGGCGTACATTGACGTCATCAAGGACAGGACTTTGGACCAAAATATTATCGGACTGCGATGTTGTTACGGCTGTAATTATAAGAAATTCGACAGTCAATAATGAATATTATAATTTTTAACAATTGTATGTGATTTAATTTGTCTGGGAACAGTAAAACGAAACGTAGTTTCAGTATTGCAACTTTAATTTTCCTTGATAATGGGGAAAATATTTTGTGGAGTTGATTAGATTTCATCCTAATATTAATATCTTCCTATGAAGAAACTTTCGAATACAGATGTGGATGGTTTATGTAAATATGCGAAGATTAAAGAAACTAAAAAGATTTGGCAAGTAGTTAAAATGGCCGCTGAAAACGCAGTTTCAATGAAACTGCCATTGTTTAAAAATCCTATTTCCCTTTGCAACTTGTCACGTCATGGATGGTTGCAGAAATCCATTAAACGACGTATATGATTGACATTTCACTTTTTACAATACAAACTCAGTCGTCATAGCTATTTTAATGCTAAATGGTACTTTAGATATAATTCGTTACACCTATTCGATTTTTCCGAGTGACTAATCCAGTAGTAAATCAGAATAAAATTATTATTAAAATTATTAAATCGCATACCATTAAAGGCGAACTAGTTCTAGACTAGGCTCGTAAGTTAATGTGTTACGTATAACATTTTAGATCACACGTTATTGTGACGTAAGTACGCCAGGAGGCAAAGGATAGTATTCTATTAAGTTGAAGCCGGGCAAAAGTGACGCAATGAAAAAATACATATGGGTACTAAAGTAGGTACATACAGTTTACAATATAATCTGACGACAGATTTGTGTCAATTTTTAATAATAAGATTTTTTTGATGTCCAAGTAAATCGTTCATTTATTAGTTGATTACAGCATTTTTTAAATTACCTATGTGTTATTTGAAATCTATTAATTTATGAACTACTAACACTACTAACTTTCTACTCATTTTTTTTGTCGATGTATGCATTGTAGGTATTACATTTTTTTTATAAATTCAAGACCAGAATATTTTTGGTTCTACTAGGATAATTTGAAATGATTATGCTTGCAACCCTTTCTAAAATTTGGCCACATCTGTATTCCGTGGTGGTCCGAAAAAAAGAAATAAATGGGTAGTGGGTAGACATCATTTTTGAAATTTACGATAAACGAATGAATTTTATCTTCAACTTATGGAGCAGACTGAGTCGTCTCTCAGTTCACGTCTTGTATAAAACTAGTATTGTAAACATTCGATGTGTATATACCTACTGCCAATATGATAAATAAACCTGCTTTATTTGCCCGCTTATAAATACGTCGCGCCAACGTATTTACCGGTCAGTGAGTAGTTTTCCTTGTTTGGAATAGCTAGCGTAGTCAGTGTGCGTGTACGCTTTGTGTTAAATAAAATAAAAATGCCAAGCGTGTGCTGAAACTGTGTTCATAAAATACAAGCAAAACAGCTTTTTTTAAGAAATCTCAAAAGTGTTCGAAACAATGGTGCGTTTAATAGTAAAGCTTTTGTTTTGTGTGGCGTTGTGTTACGGACAAAATACTCAATTACCAGTGCAGGAACCCATACAAAATGCTACGGGACTACACAATGAATTATCAGAGAAAATACGAAAATTTTGCATCGAAGTGTTATTCCATACATCGAAAACGTTAGCAGAAGGGGAAAATTTTATCATGTCGCCTATCACGGTGTGGAGTGTGCTAGCAGTCATAGCTGAAGGTGCTTCGGGCAACACGAGAAACGAGATAAATAACGCTCTCAGACTATCAGTCCGTAATCGGGAGGAGACTCGCAGTGGTTTCACAAATATCACGCATTGGTTGCAAGTTAACACAGGAACAATTAAACTGGCTAAAATCAACGCGATTTTCGTCGACAGAGACCGTCTCCCGGAGAAAGATTTCCAGGACATCTCTAAAGATTACTACCAAACTGAAATGATACCTTTAGACTTCAAAGATAGTGTGAGATCAGCAAATTTTCTTAACACACACATCTCAAACTTGACGCATGGAAAAATTCCTAACCTAGTAGAGCCAAGCTATTTTCAGGACACACAGATGGTATTGACAAGTGCTTTGTACTTCAAAGGACAATGGACAGTACCATTCAATGCAACATCTACGGTCAAAATGCCCTTTTACGACTCGAATGGGAAAAAAATTGGAGATGTCAACATGATGTACAACAGATACACGTACCCATTCTCTAATATCAGACAACTACAAGCAAGAGTAATTGAACTGTCATATGGTAACGAAAACAGACTGTCAATGTTGATCATGTTACCGAACCCAGGTGTTTCTCTAGAAGATATGTTCTCAAACTTTGAAAAAATAGAACTTGATACATTCTTCGAAGAATTAAGAGTATCTAAAGAAGAATATTCAGAAGACGAAGTTGACTGTTTCATTCCTCGTTTTAAAATTAAATCTGATATTGATCTTACAAATGTATTGAAGAACCGTTTGAGCATTAGTGACCTGTTTGACCAGTCAAGGGCTCAGTTACCGTATATGTCAAGAACACCAATGTATGTGTCAAAAGTAATTCATAAAGCGGAAATAGAGGTGACTGAGGAGGGTACGGAAGCGGCCGCAGTGACTGCTGCAGAGTTCAGCAACAGAATAGGAGCTGTACAGTTCCAAGCAAACAGACCATTCACGTACTTAATTATTGAAAAGGTCACAAATTCAATTGTTTTTGGAGGTTTCTATAAAACACCTTCGGTATATTGAACATAGAATTCAGAGTAGGATGACAAAGAATGTACAAAGTCTGCATTTCAACATACAAACTTAAAAAAAAGAACTTAACTTTTTACTAACAAGAACAATGAAATAAAATATGAGTTGTCATGGGTTCTTCCATTACATATAGGAAGTTTGTTACTACTGCATTCAACATAAAACTACTGGAAAATCAACCTTACACTACCAACGTTACCATTACATTATCAACGTTATTGTGTACTTAAATAAACAAAATACCAGATAGCAGACGAGTTCTTGAAATCTTAAATGTCACAGGTCAAATCAAAATGACCTTTGGAATAATACAGAAAGATAATTATTTTTGTTCTTGTTGCCATATTCAGATGAAACCTAGAAATGTATGTTATGAGAAATGTGAGACCAAAAATTTATCGCACTTAAATACATTTAAAATTCAAATATGAAATGTAATTTTTTTTTATAATATCTTATGTCCAGTCAAAGTTGCTGTTGAAAAAAGACCTCAATCTGTATTGCTATAAGGTTGTTCATTGTTTAACAGAATGCTCTCTAATTGACTATGTAAATAAGTTGTTTTGTCATTTCAAACAGTAGGTAATGGAACATTTTAGGGAAAAATGTGTCATTATCCTCAATGACTAGCAGACAGACAACAATTTATTGGAAGAATTAATTTGTTTTTATAACTAAAAACATTGGACTGCCCTCATGCGGGATTTACAATTTGTGTCCTTATTATTAAAACCTTGGGGTGTTCCGATTTGTATATCATTATACTTTATTGTAGTTGCCATTTTGTACATATTTATTTTTCTTGTGGTTAGGACGGTTTAAAAAAATATAGATGTATGTTTCCCACCATAAGTTTTAGATAGCTAATAATCATAAAAACCTTTGTTTTAATACTGTATAAAAAATGCCACTTCATCTTGAAAGGATTCTTGTGCAAACAGAACAGGTTTTAAAACAAGTTTTGTTGTATAAATTGAAGCCAATTGTGAATTCAATGTGATGAGAGATATTAAAAGAAAAATATTTACTTATGTGACGAACTTGCGCAAAAATCCTTTTAAATGAATACACATTTAATTTGGATGTTGTAGTGCTTTTTGTGCTGCCAATCTAGAGATTTTTTAGGCTTTAAATCCAGGTTTTAAGTGGTGTCAGTGTAATAACAGGCTTAAGTCACTTTGTTTCTGAAATGGCAACGCACCTGCAAGGGTTCTGGTATTGCAGATGTCTATAGCCAGCGATGACCACTTATCATCACATGGGCCACTCATGTTTGATTGGCTGCAGCAGAAAACCTATAACGTCCTTACTAAATGTTATATCTACCAGCAGACAAAATGTATAGGAATATTAGGACAGAAAAAAGTCTGTGTGAAAAAGATTTCAAATTTTCTTGTATGTTCAGATATTTTAATAATTTTTAAGTGACAATGATCTCCATGAAGGCAGTCTAATAAATCTTAAGACTTCACAAAATATTGTGATTGTGATAGATCTGAAATTATATTTAATTTAAGTAAAAAAACTTTGATTAAAAACTTTTTTGGTAAATCTGTATTTTTTTTTTATTGTTCTATCTGTGATATTAAATTTAAGCTGTGATAACATTATTGAACTTTGTTATTTATTCAAAAATTCGCAATTTGGACTTAAGTATAAAAATAAAATAATTATGAAAATATTTTTAACTTGTAGTTATATTTTTGATCTATCCTATTGAATCACTAAACAAATCTTGATTGAATTTTAAAATTTGAAAACTGTTAGTAACTTTTATCAAATTGAAGATACCTAGGTCCTGAAATAACAAAAAAATAAAGGTGTGATTTAAATAAATATCTATGATAAAATTATTTTTTTCTAATCCTAAGGCCGCGTTCACACCAAACGCATAGTCAGCCGCCGACTTAGAGCTCATAAGTTCTAAATGTATGAGCAATCATAGTCAGCCGCCGATTTATCTAATGAATTTCTCCTGTATCGAAGATGCGATTGCAAATCATTACAAAATATTTGATAATTCCGGTGCGGTAATCGAACCTACGGCACACAGCACAGCAGTAAATCGCTCAGCCGCAGTTCCTACCATGTTGTCAATCAAAATTAGGTAGATACCTTACCCATACCCATTATTATTGGATTTTAATATACATAATACATATGTTTTATTTAAAAGAAGTAAAAAAAAAATTGTAGAGACCGTTATTACCTAGATACCAAAATACATACATGTTTATATTTATAATATAACAAATAGGTACTTATTTTTTTTTTGTACCTATTTTTTTTTTTAATTTTTTTTTTCCTTCAAAATTTCGGGAGGCAAATGACACATAACTACCTTATACCACATAATTTTCTAGAATGAAAACTTTAGTTAGATATCTGCTGTAGGTAGGTTTCAATCGGCCAATAATAAAATAATTATTATAATAATATCAACCTACCTACTGACATTTAAAAGTTAATCATTATCATTGCTACCAACTTGCCTCACTGTTAGGGAAATAAACATGCGAACTTATTTAAAATAGACTTTCCTCATAATATTCCACACAGGACATCCCGATAAACAGAATAGAGCGTTTCGAAAAAGAAAAATGCCTGTCTGAAATAGGGGTCGCAAACCGGGATCCCGATTTCTAAAATACCGGAATACCGAACTTAAAAATACCGGTACTCATTTACCGGGATATTCGGATTAACAAAAAATTAAGAAAAGACGCCGTTTTTTAGGATTTTTATTAGGCTGGAGAGCCTTTACTTAGCTTTCAATAGATAACAATTATTGTCAAAATAATTTATTTTATATTTTTATCAGACAAACTACTCAAAATCCTGAAACCGTGTAGTAATCGTAGTATTCTGAAACCTACAGTAAGTAACCGAGTAGGTAACACATGTCAATTTGTGCATAATTTTCTCCACTAAGTAACATTGTTGTTACCTCTTTATGCACCGCGGTATACTAGCATATTGTACCTATAGTCGACACACAAGCGACTATCGCGAACAGGTTTCTATAAATATTTTTTCATTCAATCTTATGTTAAGAATCAGGAAATTCCCTCGATGCTAGGGTTGTCGCAACAAATAAAATTATAATTAAATACAGTTAAAACAATTATTAATTCGTCTTTATTTTTTCTCGTCGTCTTGTTGATACTTATGACTAACCTATTTATCTTTAGTACCTATAATATTTGTTATAACTTGTTCCTTGCGGAGTATGTGGTGTAACTTTGAACGATAGAGTGAGGAATGAGGATATACGGGACGAGGAAATAGGCAGCACATGAACATGACTAATTCCTTTTCAACCGACTTCAAAAAGGAGGAGGTTCTCAATTCGAAGCGTATGTTTTTTTTTTTTTTTTTTTTTTTTGTGTGTTTGTTCAACGATTACTCCGCCAATTACGAATCGATTTGGATGATTCTTTTTTGTTTGAAAGAGTATAGTCGCGAATAGGTCCCATAGGAATATTGTCATGATCTGATGATGAACTTTGGAGATATGGAACGGAACTCCTTGTAAAATCACAGCAGAACCGCCGTAACAAGAAAAATTGCTTTGTTTATACGTGTAGTCGATGACTGACTAAAGGAAGTGGGGAGGGGGTACGTCAACCCCCCTCCTACCACTTTCCAAAATTTAATATATCGTGTGTGGTATTGTTTGAAAGGGCTTTATGTAAGGATTTCAAACATTAACAAACAAGCACTAAAAAGTGAAAAATAAAAAGCTTTTTTACAAAAAAATATCACCGCCTTCAAAAATCACAAAATAAAAAATAACTTTAGCTTGGAAGTCGGTGGCAATACCTACATAACAAGAAACAAAACCAAAGCCGCCAACTTCCAAGCTAAAGTTATTTTTTATTTTGTGATTTTTTTTAAAATTTTTAATTAAAAAAATACAATATTGAGTACTGGACATTGTAATGTCATAAAAGCTAAATAAAAGCTTGTAAAAAAAGGGAAAATCAATTATTGATTAATTTGTAAATAGCTCCAGATCAAGCGAAACCACTTTTTTTGCGTCGCAATTTATAGGTAGGTTTGGTTAGGTTAGCCTAACCTACCTACCTATAACTTGCGATGCAAAAAAAGTGTTTACTTCTACTCGATTCTATGGGTACCTATCTAAATTCACAGAGCATAAAGACCGGCAAAAACCACTCCCAAATTCTGAGAGATGACTAACAAAAACGTAAAAAGCACACAATGGCCACCTGGTCACGTACAAGACATAAACTTAGTCTAAATAGCTCTATACTTAGCTGTGAAGGACACTCGTCCGTCTCCTCACTCCCAACTTGGAAAAACAAAACCTTAACTAATATTATAAATGCGAAAATTTGAATGGATGTTCGTTACTCAATCACGCCAGAGCGGCAAAACGGATTTGTTTAAAATTTGGCACATCAATTTTGACGCGGACGAAGTCGCGGGCAGAATCTAGGCTATACAAATCTCGCGAAATCCCCAGAGCCTAAGTAGGTAATTGATTATTCTTTCACAGTTAACGCGTAACGAATTTACATTACGATTGCAGTAAATCACGATAAAATTATGATAATTTCTGGCTAACTGTGAAGGAAAATGAAATTAACAAATTGTTCGAACAGCAAATAAGTATAAGATTCGATCAAGGCTTCGCGAGATAAGTGGTTAGAAACTAAACTACGCCACAGGACATAGCCAAGGTCAAAGTTACTGTTCATATGGATTTGAGAAAAAATATCCCGCAATAATTTTGTTTTCTGGTACTTTGTTAATCCCCAGATTATCTAAGCAAGTAAATCAATTCAGTAATTTGACATGACACTCAAGTGCAACCAATTAAAATACTCTCGTTCCACTTCGCGATCCAATTAAATTTTAATTAAAATTTTAATAACCAGAACTTATTGGAATTCATATATTCGTAAATTGGTTTAAATTCCTTTTAAAATTTAAATCACAAAAATTATATTTAGCTAGGTAGGTTCCCTGCTATCTGGATATATTTATTCGACGATGATCAAAACATTTATTTGACTGACTGGCTGCTGCCTTGCGACTTCGTACGTGGTTTTTTTCACCAGTGTTATGTTTCGTCTAACCGCTTCGCTGCCGTGGGTCATAGCGTCAGCGTGGGTCGTTATAAAGCCCATATTATTGCCGATGAATCTGGCTATTATATACAAAAAAAAATTTTTTCAAGAGTGTTCCAGAGATTTAAACAAACAAACATTTCTTCAGCTTTATTATAATAGTACCTATAGATCAGATAGGTTAGACATAAGTACCAACAAGGAGACGAGAAAAAAAATACGGTTTAATAATTGTTTTACTGTATTACCTCATGAATCTGGCTGGTAGTTCAAGAGATTACCGCGTTTAAAGAAACACACAAACAATCAAAAACATTCTTCCGCTTTATTATAGTATAGCATAGTTGGCTTCATAATTTATAGATATATTCATAATAATAAATATTGAATCAATTCTTATCTATTATATTTTATATCTAGTTTAATTGTGAGCCATAGTCACGGACTATTAAATCTTATTTTAAAATGACTATTACCTCATGGGCATGGAGTAATTTAATGATGATTTTTTTTTTGCCCATTTATAATACAACATAATAACAATATTATACAAGAAGTTGAAAACACTAAATTCTTAGGCCTCCAAATAGACAAAAAGTTAAACTGGAAATCGCATATAGATATTTTAAATAAGATAATTTATAAATCAGCGTATGCTTTAAGCTCTCTATCACCGATCATATCTACAGACGCACTCCTCACTGCCTATTATGGTATTGCAGAATCCCATTTACGATATGGTTTAATATTTTGGGGCAATTCAACTGAGAAAGAAACAGTATTTAAATCACAAAAAAGATGCATACGGTCAATGTTTAAATTAAAGTCTACCGACAGTTGTGTGCCATATTTTAAACAGTATAAAAAATTAACCTTGCCTTGCCTTTACATTATGGAAGTAGCTGTATTTGTGAAAACCAACCCAAATCGTTTTACACGTCTCGCAGACATAGCTCCTCGAAATAGGCGCGATGATAGCAGATTATGTATGCCAACCGCAAATACAGCACTCATGCGCAAAAGTGTTTTCTGCATGGCTCCATTCATTTACAATAAGCTACCTAAATCTTGGAAGGCATTAAATCTACCTTCATTCAAAAAAAAGCTACGCACTTTTCTAGTGGGTAAAGCCTATTACAACATTTCAGAGTTTTTTGCAGAAAAAGAAAATGCATTTGTTTAACTATTAAACACGGCTATCACTAAATGTTGAATGTTATTATGTAATAATTATTTTTGTTGCTGGTCTTGTACCTTTCGCATGCCTAATGGTAAAATGTGGCTGAACTTTGCTAATTGTTTCTTTACACCATGTACTGTACCCATATTTGCGAAATAAATTATCTTATCTTATCTTATCTTATCTTTAGGTGGTAAAAATTATTCGTTCCGCCCTGGGCGGGGCGGAAGGGACTGTCAGACTTTTACTGACTAAAAAACCACCCTGTTCCTTCTGTAGCCCTTTGCGTTCCGGGGCCATGGTATCCTGTTAAGACGTCCCGTGGTGGTTGTCTAACTTACAGGCTTTCAACTACCCTTAACGACTATCGAAGATTTACAAATGACAGCCGGGACCAGCAGCATGACGTGCTTTCCAAGAATCACCTATTCAGAGTGCAGAATGAAAGAGTTCGAAATCGCTATCGATAATTACTCATGTAAAAGTCATATTTTTTTCTCTTTTATTTAAGAGTTTAGTCGCATAGGAGCATGCTACCGTGCGAAAAACAAATCTCTATTCAAAACACTTAGATTCGTATTTTTTTAAGCGTAATACTTCTCACTGACTAATTACGAAATCTCGAAAACTTGACCTATGAAGGTGATAATTATTATTTAAAAAAACGCATCCTGATTTTATATAAAAGGCATACAAAAATGCTTAAATAAAATAAATAAATTAACTGTCTATAATTCCAAATCGGACCAGTAGTTCCAGAGGTTACCGTGTTCAAACAAACAAACTCATAAGCATTATGTTTTTTTTTTCTTTTTTTTTCTTTCATCTATTGTGTTAGTATAAATAAAAGCCCGGTTCCTACATGCCTAGAAACATCCAGAACATAGACGGAAATTCTAGAAAAAGGCACACTCATAGGTACCTACATTATCAACAAACAAATGACGTCATTCACTTTAAGTAGTTTGACAACCCTGGCGCATATCGTCGACATGGCTCGAGGACGGCGAACTGGGAAAACCCAATGGTCAGCTGAATTACGCAAGAATTAACCTTATTGCATTAAGTTATGATTCATTTTTCTTTGTCCTTGTATTTGTAATGGTCAGTCGGTTAAAGTCAACAGATAATTATATTATTTATACTAGCGAGTTGCCCTTGCTTTGCACGAGTATGTGGCGATATAATGTCAAATCAAAACTTTAAAGAAAACACAAAATTGAAAAACATTTATTTTAGAGAGTAAATATGGAGTTTCTTGCCCATTCTTCTCCATACGAAACTACCTTTTGGAAGGGGCAACTAGATTTTTTTTGTCTTGTTCGAGAGTGCCTTTCAATCGTATAATTGAAACAAAAACTACAAAATAAAAAATTACTTTAGCTTGAAAGTCGGCGGCTTTGGTTTTGTTTCCTGTTATGTAGGTATTGCCACCGACTTCCAAGCTAAAGTTATTTTTTATTTTGTAGTTTTTGAAGGCGGTCATATTTTTTTGTAAAAATGCTTTTTATTTTTCACTTTTTAGTGCTTGTGTGTTAATGTTTGAAATCCTTACATAAAGCCCTTTCAAACAATACCTCACACGATATATTTAATTTTGGAAAGTGGTAGGAGGGGGGTTGACGTACCCCCTCCCCATTTCTTTCAGACAGTCATCGACTACACGTATAAACAAAGCAATTTTTCTTGTTACGGCGGTTCTGCTGTGATTTTATAAGGAGTTCCGTTCCATATCTCCAAAGTTCATCATCAAATCATGACAATATTCCTATGGGACCTATTCGGAACCATACTCTTTCAAACAAAAAAAGAATCATCCAAATCGATTCATAATTGGCGGAGTAAACGTAGAACAAATATACAAAAAAAAAAAAAAAAAACATACGCGTCGAATTGAGAACCTCCTGCTTTTTGAAGTCGGTTGATAAATGATTTGACTTTTAATTTTAACTTTAGCTTTGAGATTTACAAGCTGCTAACTGCCTAGCCTTTTTGACTATTTTCAACTATGTTGGGGTCGGCTTCCAGTCTAACCGGACGCAGCTAAATCAGCTAAACCAGTAATTTACATGGAGCGATAGCCAAGTCGAGTTTGATACCTACTGAGAAACACGATACTCCTTATTTAGACTGATTATCAGACTACATTTTCTGGCTTCAGACTAGACCGGTCCGTAACGAATTCTTCTTATCGTGTGGGTAGAGTAAGGCCTTACGACCCTACACACCCTAGTGTCAGAGTTTCTAAACCGCCTCAAGGGCCTCCGACATGGTTTGAGTGGAACAGTATATGACCAGGTTTCCTCACGATGTTTTCCTTCACCGATGCCAGTGATGTCCAAGATAAACTTAAGAAAGTACATACATACATAACATCACGCCTGTTATCTCCGAAGGGTTAGGCAGAGCCATTAGTACACCCACAAAGAAAGTACATATGAATTGAAAAATTCACATTGGTACTTGCCCGGATTTGAACCCACAACCTCATGCATGAGAGGCGGGCGCCTTAACCACTGGGCCATCACGACACTACTTTAGTGATAAATAAGTAGGTATATTCAAGTTTTAATCTATTTATCAAAATATGTAAAAGCGAAAGGTCACTCACGTACTCATTCATCACGAAATATCGAAAACCGCTTGTCTTATAAAGATGAAACTTGGCAGGCAGGTAGATTATATTTAGTAGATGTCCGCTAAGAAAGGATTTTCCAAAATTCACCCCCTCAGGGGATGAAACGGGAGTCAAAAGTTTGTATGGAGAAATCAACTTTGAAGCGGACGAAGTCGAGGGTATAAGCTAGTACTATAATATAATAAGCTGAAGAGTTTTTTTTATTTGGCAGCTAGTGTTTGTTTAAACGCGTTTATTATAATTATCTGGTATCGGTTGAAATGGTAAGTAAATACTTTTTGGATAATTAAGATAGCCAATTCATAAAGAATAGAATAGGCTATATGCAATATTACGCTATATAACGCCCACGATATATAACCGTTTTAAAATCAATATCCGTAACGTAGTTTTAAAGAGCTATTAGGACAAACAGACAGACACACAGTCTTTGTTAGGGTTATTTAAATTGCCTACTGCAGTATGCCATTTATTTTACTTTATAAGTGTTATCAGTTTGTTGACGGGCAAATTAATCAGTCTACTATTATAAGGATATTGTAACTTGTTTACTAGTCATAATTTTATTGATATTCATGAGAATTAAATAAACATTGATTGTTAGACAAAACTTATAAGTATGTAGCGACATCTAGTGGCAAAATATCGAACTTGCTTGACTCTCGTGTAATTTGCAATTTTGATAGTTTCTAGTCTTACTCATAGGTGGCGCACTAAGTGTTGCCCACATTTTTGAAAAAGATTTTTTACTTTCTACTAAAGTTTACACACGTCAGAACGGCTGAATGGATCTGAATGAAATTTAGCACAGAGATAGATTATTGTCTGGAATTGCATATAAATTTTTGCTCCCGCTGTTCTGTTCCCGAGGGATAATTTAGGACTTGGGCTTAATTCTGAAATCTGTGAAGGCAAAGTCGCGGGCAGAAGCTAGTGCCTTTCTAATGAGTTGGGTTTGGGACGAAATTAAATAAAACATATTTTTATTATTTTGGACATCACATTTAATGTTACCTATTTATAATTACATTTTTGGCTACACGGATTACAATTTGGCAGTTTTTTTTTTTTATAATAATAACACACTTAGCTAATAACAAATATTACAGTATACTACAAGCGTTCTATTTACAATTATCTTCTATGTACTTTGGAAAACCATAATCAGAAATTCAGAACTATTATTATAAATGCGAAAGCGAATTTGTTTGTTACAATTTCATGAGTCAGTGGTACAAAAAAGGACATTTTTATCCAGAAAAAAGCTGTTTGTTTGCGCAATGCATCTTTTAGAAACGAAATTGTCTACTGCGCAGGTAATCAGAGTGCTAAATGTGAGTTTTTTCACTCACGTTCGATTGCGAGTACTTTAGTGTTTTGTATGGAAAATAAGGTTTTCCTAGTGACCACCAGATGGCGCTATAACTTTTCCCATATAAAATACCTATTAAACTAGCTCGCAATCGAACGTTAAAAATAATCTCACTTATAGCACTCTGTTAACTTTAGGACCGCCAAGATACGTCCGTCGCATTGTACCTACATGGTTGACAGTTGAAATATTTGAATCGAATGTACGACATCTTGACATTGTATTAGCAAAACAGTAACTTTGGCTAAGTCTTCAAAATAGGCTTTTTCTAGACCAACATTACATTTACAAATTATGATTAATTTAATTTAATATTTACAAAAGTAACGGCTTCTACGTTCTACATACTGGCTAGATAGGCAACACATATCTATTTAAATGAAAAAAAAATATGAATAATAATAAGGTTGGAAAAAGACAATCATATTGATGTTAACTACGCACATGACATATCGTTGCCAGGCGTCCGGATAAAGCCGGACATAGTTAGGTTTTTTGATGGCGTGTCCAGCCAAAATAAACGGTGTCCGGCTTGTCTGGCTTTTGTTAGGTTTTTAATTTAAAATGTTGAGAAAAGTTTGTCTAGAATTTAATTTATGCTGATGACTTTATTTGACTGATTAATAATAAAGTACTTAGACTGATTTTGCATTCGATTTTATTTATATTAGATTAGAATTTAACAAGATTTACGGTATATTAAAAAAGTTTAATTTTGGATACATTTTTTTTGTCGTACCTGTTAATAGTGAGACACAAATTCCTCAATAATGTAGGGTGTCCGGCCTTTTTACCCAAACGTCCCGCCAAACTTACTGGTCTGTCCAGCTATTAGGTTTCACGACCTGGCAACGACACCACCCATCAAACTAAGTAACATTGAGCAAAATTGCTGTGAAACGACTTTTATGTTTGGTGTGAACATCATTACTTAGGTACTTTTATAGTAGCAGCGCCCCCTGAGAAGACGAAAAAGGGGTCCAAAGTTTGTATGGAGAAACCAACTTTGACGCAGACGAAGTCTTATTCATAGCGTACGTCCTAACGGTGACATCAAAGGTAACTTCACGAATAGATGACGAAATAACACTGTAATAGGAAAAATAACTTGGAATGTTCCTTAAAGGTAGAGCTGCCATCCGTCGGTTTCCCCGGATTTGTCCTAGTTTACTGGCCATCCAGGGAACGTCCGAAAGGGGTTGTCAAAAAGAGTCCGGGTAAAATTCGGACACTTTTAATACCTGGACCTGGAAACCTGGACTTACTGTTCCACTCAAACCATGCCAGAGGCCTTTGAGGCGGTTTAGAAACTCTGACACTAGGGTGTGTAGGGTCGTAAGGCCTTACTACCCACACGATAAGAAGAAGATAAGAAGAAGAAGGGGAATCCCGATTAATTGGAAGATAAGCCATTAATCAAAATAAATCTTAATTAAAAATTATTTGCTTTACCTAATATTAAATTTTATTGCAATTTTTTTTCTGGGATGTCCTGGAAAAATACTCAGCTTCACCCAAATGTTCCGGGTTTTTTTAATTTTTGCCTGGCGTCGGAAATTTCGATGATGACAGCCCTTCTTAAAGCAAGCACAATGGCCTGATTCTAAATACCTATAGCACACACACACATTGTTTACGAATTACATCATTTTTGCGTTAATTAATCACGGATATTATATTATTTGTTGCACAATAATAATAGCTGTAATACGTCATCAACATCACCTTATGTGATGACGTAATTATGATGACATTTCAATTTATTGCTTCATATTACAAGCTGAAGAAAAATTTTTGTTTGTTTGTTTAAACGCGTTTATCTCTGAAACTCCTAGGCGGATTGCAAAAATTCTTTTTGTATATGATAGCCAGATTCATGAGGAATAGTATAGGCTTTATAACATCACGCTACGACTTACGGGAGCGGAGCAGTAAGCGAAGACTTAACGCGGATGAAAAAAGTATTATACATAACATAACATAACATCACGACTGTAATTCCCGAAGGGTTAGGCAGAGGTGTACCCATTAGTACACCCACATTTCGCCAGTTATGTTTTTAGTCCCATGTAATAGGGGGCGAGCCTATGGCCATCAACCGGGCAGAAATCCAGACTGCTACAGAGAAATTCCTAATGGAAAAACCCTTTGCCCGACCTGGGAATCGAACCCAAGACCACATGCACAGCAGTCGCGCTTGCGACCACTAGACCAACAAGGCAGTCGCATACTTTATACACACATAAATTACGCGTCACGTTGTTTGTCCGGGATGAACTCCGAAAACACTTAACCATTTTTTATGAAATATGGCTTACTAATTTGGTTAAACTTAAAATATAAGGATACTTTTTATATCGATTATTGACCTCAATATCTTTACTTACTTCAAGACACAGCGACGCGTGGCCGAGTCAGCTAGTATTCATTAGATTTGTTGCACAATAGTAGGTAATTAATAGCTGTAATTCGTCATCAATATCACCTTATATATGATGACGTAGTTGTGGTGACATCTCAACTTGTTTCTTCATGTTTTTATGGTGATATTTTAATATAGCAATTACTCAATGCAATTCCGTATTTTCCTTAATTTGTATATTTTCGGTAATTTAATAACAAATGACGAGTGTGTTTATTTGAGAATGTCAATTAGATACTGTAATCACGTAATCCATATCCATACTAATATTATAATATAAATGCGAAAGTAACTGTCTGTCTGTCTGTAACACTTTAGCGACTAAACCACTGAAGCGATTTTGGTAAAATTTGGTACGGGGTAAGTTTGAACCTGAAGGAAGGACTAGGCTATTCCGCAACCTCGTCTGTGTCCGCGATAACCGACATTTCACGACCAAATCGCTAGTGTACATACCTACTACATATTTATATATATGTAAATGCCGCGTCTAAATTTTTTGTTATCATAATGACCTGCATTTTGCAAAAAACGTGAGAAAATTTGATTTTCACACACTCTAATGAGTGCTGTCAATCTCAATGCTATTTACACCTTACGGAATAAGATTTTTTTACAGAATAACACTGTATATTCTGATAATAAAAGCGTAAATCATACATTGAACTTTTGAAAGAGATTCACTAAGCCTGTGTCAGTTCTAAAATTGAATAAAAAAATTAGCAAAATCATAATCCTATTAGCTTATCTTAAAACTAACAATTTACTTAAAATCTACAACAGTTAGGTACATATAGATAGGTAGGTACGTATCTATCTCAGATTCTTTTAAACCGAGGCCTTTGCTATTCGTTTATGCATATAAAATTTTTATATTTACATTTTATTTAAATACTATTTTTAAGCGAAATCATTAATATTAAAAATCTATTTTTGGTGAAATAGAAATATTTGATTATTTGCTTAAAATCTTTGTAAGTCAAAGTGCAGAGTTTATTTTCAAATTGCAGAGCTTAAAAATAATTTTGCAGACTAGATACTTATCTTATATTTACAGTTTAACTGACTTAATAAATAGTCTAGGAATGTAGATATAATTTGTATCTTAATTAAATATTATGGAATACAGCTTTATATTAAATCTATAAGCGACATTGCAAAAACATGTCCTTTTTTATTTTTTAGACATCTTGGAACATGTTTGTAGAACCATCTGTGTGTACGCTATCGTAATTTTAATAAAAGCAACATTGCTATTACCTATTTACACTGCATTGCAAAGCCCTTAAGTCTTAACTAACATCAAGAAAGCATATTTACACCAATTGCAATTTTTTAAATGCGGACTACAACGTTGACAATTCTCTTTTTGGCTAGATAGACTTAAGTTAAATGTAATAGATTTTTCTCTTTGTGAAACTACACAGTTAAAAGACAAATCCAAGTTACAAACTCAAAAACCAATCATGTAATGTCGGTAACATTGCAAATTCAATTCAGCACAGTTAAGTGAACTTGCAGAGTTTACATACTAGTAATCTGAACTGCAGAGTTATTTAATTCTTATACATATCAGCTAGAACTTTCTCCATCGGTGTCTGTCCAATGGTTTTGGCGAAAAATTCACGCTCTAACTGTTGAGGGGTGACTAGACGCAATAGAGGTAGTAGTAGAAGGAGTCTGCCAAACCTTGCAGGGGCTGTTCCATGGGCTGTGCGAGCGTGGGTCATAAGCATTACTTGAGCTTGATCTTGCAGATTTTCAATTTGGAGTGGGTCTTTTAGACCTCGAGTTTCTGTAAGTTGATAAAAAAAAACATGTATAATTAGGTTAGGAATGTAGGTAAATGTGATAAAAATGAAAATCATAATTATTCTGTAAAAAGGTGAAAAACTTGACTGTTGTTTCCTAGCCCACTACTCCAAAATGGTAAATAATACAAAACGATAAATGAAAAAAAGGTGAAAACTAATTCTTATATACACGTTTTTTTTTTTAACTGGTTCATATGAGGTTTTTGTTTCCTAGCCCACTAATCTAATGTAATATACGCTAAAGAGAATATGGTGTTTAAAGTAAAGTCTGTATATTAAATTCCTTACCAGATTTAAACAGCACAATAGCTTTCATGCAAGCAAACTCTGCAGGATCGACGAGCACAGTTCTGTATCTTGCGAGCACTTCACGCAGACGACGCAGAGTCGCCGAATCTACGCCGTTCTCTGCAAAACCATTTATAGTGATGCAATGTAGACGTAGAAGAATTCTTTCTGTGTACAAAATTAAGACATAAGGGTCTGCAGAGTTTATTCCAAACTGCAGAGCTTTTTATAATTATTTTTAGGCATAGTTTTGTCAGCAATTTATCACGGTATTTTATTGGTTGTTTTTAGGCTACGAATACAACGTTATTTATTTATTCTATAGCAATAAAACATATAGTCATTGTTTGCGTGTGTTTAATTTTAAACAATCATTGACTGACAGTGTAACGGCAGTGTTTAACTATACCTTGATCAATTTGGTCGCTGCCGAACAATGCGGCGCAAGCTGCATCAAGGGGTAAGCACCATTGTATAGCGTTGAGCAGAAATAGTTCAGACCATGCTTCTTCTAGAAGTATAACCTGAAAAACAAATGAATATTTTTTCATTACGCTAGGCCACAGGTCATAGCCAAGGTCAAACTTCTCCATAGTACAATCAATTTATATTTTAGTTAATAATAAATTAAACTGGATTTTTGTGGATAGGGTAAAGGCGGAAACAAACTTATAATACGCTACGCCGCGCCACGTCAGAGATGTGCTGATTACATTGTTTCTCGTGAAACTACTCTTTGTCTTTTGTCCAATAAGGACGCTAAGGATAGCGTAGCGTCTTACAAGTCTCGTTTCCATCATAAGGTTACTAATATCTAGGCTTATGGTTAATAAGTTTCCAGTTAAATAATTTTAATTTAAAATGAGAATGTTTTCTAAATCTAAGTTTAAGATTTTTAATTATGATTTTAATGTTCAAATAATTGATATCTACGTTCATTGACCTTCGTTCATTGACCAGGTAAGACATCAGTGTGTACGTTCATAGACCTTCTTATGTAAGATGGCGAACACAGTGTTAGGTATACACTGTGTTCGCCATCTTCATCAAATTACCTACCTGATCTCTAAAGGCAAGACTAGCGAATGAGGGTAGGTTCTTCGCCCATTTTACGGCCATGAACAGCAAACGAGCTGCAGATTCTGCTGCACTTTCAACACCCAATGGTCTGCAAAAGATCAGATATTATGATTATTTATTTAGAATAAAACGCGCCACGAAAGATGATACTTGACAAGCATCAGTAATGGGGAGCTTGCGCAGGTATTAATGAACGAAATAGCTATCCAAATCCATTATTTGTGTATCTATTCAGGGATTTTTCGATGACATTTAGATTATCTTAGCAATCCTAATCCTAACTTCATAACTAATATTATAAATGTGAAAGTAAGTTTGTTTGTTTGTTACCACTTTACGCTTAAGCCACTGAATCAATCATCCTGAAATTTTGCATATACGTTGCCAGGTGTACAGGAACGAATATAGGGTACCTTTAATCCCGAAAAACGTACTGTTCCCGAGGTAAATCACAATAACGTTCTTATGATCATAGATGGCGCCACGTGTCGTTTCGAATCATGATTTTAACCAAATAATTGAAATGACATAATAATTGAAATGACAGGACATGGGTAATTTTTTTCGCGACTTCGTCTGTGTCCGCGATAACGGAAATTTAAAATTGCCAAAGTTAGTATTATAATATTTATTACAAATCAAATTAGTGGGGCATATTCCACTGCAAAATTTTAGGCAGCCACAGCAGGGTGGCGGCTTGATGGGGCAAAGTGGAAGATTAATATGATATTTTATTGAAGTGAAAACTTCTATAACGGCGTTGAGCACTTTTTCTGTAATGGGTATAAAATCTTAAACTCGCGTCAGGACACGTGACCTGATCGAAAAAGCGTAAGACGGATGGAGAGTAGACAGCTATCCCCTCTCTACGGCGCGGCGAAAATGTATGCCTGGGCCTACTGTTTCGTTTAGGCAGCGCAGGGCGCTTGCGCGAATGTTCGTGTATAACTTTTTAATGTAAAATAATTGTAATAGTTTTAAAGTGTTAAATTTTTAATGTAATATAAATTGTCATGTTTGTGTACGATATCGCAATAAATGAATATTGTATTCTACCACATAAATGATAGTACTTTTATACTGATAAAGCAATTGGTGCAAAATTATTCCCTAACCATCCCAAAATATCAAACATGCTCAACGTTAATAATCAAGTTTTCACTTCTGCCGGCACTCCCGGAGTGCAACCCGTCTTTTTTTTTTCTAAATATCTTACCTATAAGACGCACAGTTTTGTTGGTAGTTCATAGCTGCTGGCGGAGAGTACGAAGTGGAATCCTCTTCGTTTGTCACGTCAATGCTGTCATCTGAAATAACATAAAATTATTTACAATTACTAATATGAAGCTATCGTTCCGCGAGATTTCTTCCAATAATAAATTCTGCCTAAACATACCATTAGAACCGTGGTTTAGTCAGTAAGAGACAAAACCTTCAGTTTCTCCCAGGTGGGGTGTATCCATGAGGATTTGCCCGAGAAAAAAATACGAAAGCAAATCCATCGCAGTCTCAGTCAGGCCGACTCATTTTCATAGAACGCATAAACACGCAGAATTTCCGTCGCGTAATTTTCGATGTTCTACGCTTAGATATTGTGTTTGCTACGACGTAGCAACTGGCTACGAAAGCTACGAAAAATGTTGAAAAGAGACAAAAGTTCTGTTTCACATACCATCACTGTCAGTATGCACGTGTCCCTCTTCATTGTGATCGTGGGAGGAGTCCGGTTGTGCTTGCTGCGTCGGTTGGGGAGGCGGGAGCGGCGCGTAGTGCGGAGACAGCAATGGATAGCGCGCTGGAGATAGTGCCATGGCCAGCGAGACGGGTGGGCTGTGGACAAGACTTTATGTAATACCAGTTTCTGCACGCGACTTCGTCCGCGTAAATGTCGGCTATCACAGACGCAGATAAAGCCACAGAATTAAATTTAAATAATCAAACCCATCAATTTAGAACAATATGTGTACCTGTAGGTATTACATAATTTATTAAATAATATAAAAGTCGCGAGATTTTAAATAAAAGCTTGGTAAAAGAGTTTAGATGTCCTTTCTTGGGGTTTAAAATAATCCCGTATCAAACATCACAATCGGTTCAGTGGTTTAGTCCTAAAAGCGTAACAAACAGGCATAGTTATATTCTTTTAAAAATACTAACTCTAGAACTTCTAACTGCGACTTTGTCCACGCCAAAGTTAATTTCTCCATACAAAATATGAACCCCCTTTCATCAACTTAGGGGGTGAATTTTGGAAAACCTTTCTTAGCGGACGTCTGCTAACTATAAACTACCTTCCTGACCTTCATCTTTATACATGAAGCGGTTTTCGATATTTCGTGATGAGTGAGTCAGTGAGTGAGTGACTTTTCGCTTTCATATATTTAGATTATTATGGATCGTGAAATCAGTGTCTTCTTAATCTTCTGAGTTGGATACATGTTCCCCTATAAATTCTCAAAATTTCGCCCTGCTCAAACAACGTAGGTATTGTGAGTCTGGACTCTCGGCCGAGAAAGTCTATTTTCAGAACCTACGTCGTTAGGTACTCGATACCTACTCACCCTAGATTTATAATTACTGGATCGAACTATTAATAACTTATCACAGAATGACGTCCAGTCTATTATTATTAATAGTATCCTCCCGCAAAAATAAGGGGCAATAAATAATTAATTGTGGCAAAATATATTAATTGTTGCCTACTGCTGTTTTTTTTTATTAAAGTCAAATAATTTATTTCATTCAGACCACTAGGTAAAAGGCAGTTTTGAACGTCATTTACAAGAGAAAATTATGATTGAATCTTGTTGCCCCTTCCAAATGGTATGGAAAAACTAAACCTACTTACTAACTCTTTTAAAAAATATGTTATTTGCATACAGGATTACACGAGAACGCGTGTTATCTTGCATAACAACTACAAAATTGTAATATGTTAAAAGATACAAAATGTTCATATGTCTACAAGTATAAATATTGGAACTGTAGACGACCACTCTCAACATTTCAACAATCAATAGACCCTAGAAGATTAATGAACACTAAAATTGCTAATCTGAATCGAGCAAACGTGGTGAACAATGCTCGTGCCTTCTCTATATTAGTAGTAGCCTTTGCCCTGTATAACATAACATAATGCCTGTAATCCCTGAAGGGTTTGGCAGAGGTGTACCCATTAGTACACATTTTGCCAGTTATGTTTAAATTAACAGAGGGCGAGCCTATTGCCATCCACCGGGCACTGCAGACTCCGAAGCTGCTATTGAGAAATCCCTGATGGATAAATCCAATAACACTTTGCCCGACTTGGCAATCCAACTCAAGACCTCACGCTCAGCAGGCGAGGCAGGCTGGCCTGCAGTGGGTCAATAATAGGCTGGTATGTTTATTCTATTCACCTTAATTCATTATTAACATCAAACTAAGTCCACTTGAAGGGCCAAGAAGCTATAAATATCTGTGACGTCAACCCGTCGAGCCGTGTCGATCAAGCCTCAGCCTCTGATCAAAGGTTCAACCTCACTGGTCAGTGGTCAGTGCCGCTTGATGTTCGTGGGATGAATGAGCCGCCATTTTGTTTACATGTTCTGCTTCGCTGATTGGTGCTTTTAAATATCTTGTTGTTTGTTGTTGGATGATTTTTGTTTTTTTCTTGGTGGTATATTGTTTTAAGATGTTTCTAGATACAATAAAATAGATTTTTATTGTTTAATTAAAACTGTATATTACTTTCTAATAATTATTCTAAACACAAATCTTCTCTGCAGTAGGTAAAATTTTTTACAGGTAAAGTTGGTTGGTTGCTAGTTTGTAGGGTTTAATCTCTGGATCTACTGAACCGATTTTCAAAATTCCTTTCGCAAATTGGAAGCTACGTTATCACTGAGTGCTATAGGCTATATTTAACTATCAAAAATTTAGGGATCCACAAGAAAAATCACGCAAACGAAGTCGCGCGGAGTTACTTAATAGGAGTCATCATCTGCCTAGCCTTTTCCCAACCATGTTGGGGTCGGCTTCCAGTCTAACCGGATGCAGCTGAATACCAGTATTTTACATGGAGCGACTGCCTATCTGACCTCCATAACCCAGTAACTGGGTAATATGATACCCCTAGGTAAGACTGGTTGTCAGACTTTTGGGCTTCTGACGACCCGTAACGACTGTCAAAGATCCACGTATGACAGCCGGGACCAACGGCTTAACGTGCTTTCCGAGGCACGGAGGAATCTCGGTGTGTAAAGATGGTCACCCATCCACGGACCAACCCCGGCAAGCGTAGCTTAACCTGACGGATCGACCCGTCAGGAGTTACTTAATAGGAGTATGGATATTTAAAAATTGTTTTTTTTAATGCTTGATACATTTTTTTAAATCTTTATTTTAAATCTTTGACCTTCAGCATAAATCTTTCTGTAACCAGAAGGTTCCCAGATATGGTGTCCACAACAATAAAAATATCGCAATGATTAGAAAAACACGTAATTTTCGGCTTCGTTAACTACTCTATAACACCCGATGTATCTTAAAATCACCATTTCAAAACAGAAGAGGGGTTCTCTTCTAATAAAACAAAGAATAATTCCCATAAATCAATATTCAAAACACTATGAAAAAGTAATCCATCCTATCATAATAATGAACACAAAATTCTACCTTCACTATTCAGCCAATAAAAACTGAATCTGCTATTCAAATAGCCAATCACGGTGAGTGCGTTATCATGTTTGCAAAACAAGTGAATGGAAATATGAGGTACTCTTATGATTATGGTAAATTCATGGGGTTTTTATGGCGACAAAAGAAGGTGAAAGTTTCAAAATAACGTAGATTAGGTATCTACTTGTTTGTTTGAGAGGAGAAGTATTTGGCAAAATAATGTTTAAGTGGACTGCCTCGCTGGTCTAGTGGTTCAATTTCCAGGTCGAGCATCGTTATTGGGTTTTTCCATCAGCAACTTTTCAGTAGCAACTGCGGAGTCCGGATTTTTGGTCAGTTGATGGCAACATGTTCACCCCCTATTATATGGGACTACATAACTGGCGAAATGTGGGTGTACTAATGGGTATACCTCTGCCTAACCCTTCGGGAAATACAAGCGTGAAGTTATGTATAAATGCAAAAGCTTGCATAGATGGTTACTCAATCACTTTTAAACGGCTGAACGGATTTGGATGAAACTTTGTACAGAGATAGATTATAGTCTAGAATAGCACATAGGCTATTTTTTATATTCTGAAAAATGTGGGATAATATATCAACTTCGTCCTTCGAAAAGGAAGAACTAATCGTAATATAAAAGCGAGGGGTCTTCACTCACTCATCACGAAATATCGGAAACCGCTTGACGTATAAAGATGAAATTTGGCAGGGCGGTAGTTTATAGGTAGTAGACGTTCGCTAAGAAATGATTTCTCCAAAATACACCTTCTAAGGGGATGATAATTACGCGGACGAAGTAGGTAGCGGGCCGAAGCTAATATTTCATAATTTCTCGCGCACTCCTTTGCCAAGTGCGAGCTACTGAATCCAAAATGAAAACAAACGAATATAACTTTTCAAACAGTCTGGTACAGTCTTTGACTCGTCTCTCGGAAACTGAGCGTCGAGCGCCGATGTGGAAGAGAGCTTTGTTTTAGATGAATTTTTCATTGAAGCTGTGTTGAATGCGTTTGAGTACTTAGATGTTTTGTAGGTACTTTTGGCTGTATGGTTCTATAGTATGATACTGTTCGACGGTTTGTTTGGAGATGGACTTATATAGGGGGAATTAGCTTTTGAACGCGACTTCGACCGCATAAATGTCAGATCCCCGTTTCATCCCCTCAGGGATAGCGTTTTTAGGGGGAAAGAATGTTTACTGCCTCGTTGGTCTAGTGGTCGCAAGCGCGACTGCTGTGCATGAGGTCTTGGGTTCGATTCCCAGGTCGGGCAAAGTGTTATTGGGTTTTTCCATCAGGAATTTCTCAGTAGCAGCCTCGGAGTCTGGATTTGTGCCCGGTTGATGGCAATAGGCTCGCCCCCTATTACATGGGACTAAAAACATAACTGGCGAAATGTGGGTGTACTAATGAGGGTACACCTCTGCCTAACCCTTCGGGGATTACAGGCGTGATGTTATGTATGTATGTAGAATGTTTACGTAAAATTTGAAGTAGATTGGACGAAGGAATCACGTTGTCCCATAAAAACTTTACCCCCTTTTCCAGCCCCTAAGGGGTAAAATATCGGAAAATCCTTTCTTACTGAATGCATACGTCATACAAAGAACACACCCTACAAGTTTCAGGCGTCTACGATCAGCGGTTTAGGCTGTGCGTTGATCCGTCAGTCAGTCATTCTGGACAAAGCATTTTATATGTTTATATAGATAGATTAATGATTTGTTTTGCTTTGACAACGAAATCAACACTCACCCAAACACTCCGACAGCGACTGCAGCTTCCCTCAAGGCTCGCTCTTGGTCCATGTCTCTCAACGCTTCTGGTCGGATGGTGGCTGTGTTTCTGGGCTGGCGTTCGTTTTGAACAGCTGTGGAAGAAACATGCTTTGAGTTATGGAAGTCAGTAAAATAACTAGGAACAAAAAATAGCGAGTTAATTAAAATTTAACGGATGGTCTCGTTGGTCGCAAAATACGACTGCGGTGCTGTCGATTCCCAGGTCGGGCAACGTTATTGGGGTTTTCCATCAGTAATTTCACAGTAGTAGCCTCGGAGTCTGGATTTGTGTCCGGTTGATGGCAATAGGCTCGCTCAATATTACATGGGACTTAAACACAACTAATGTGAGTGTTGTACTAATGGGTACACCTCTGCCTAACCCTTCGGGGATTACAAGTGTAATGTTATGCTATGTTATGATTCTGACTCATACAATATCATATAATCAGTCAGTCGATGATAGTGAGTCAGTGATATTGTAAGTATATCTTATAGTCAACTGGCACTATTTTAAATCTATATCTACTTTTCTACTCGATCAAGCCCATATTCAAGCTATTATGATTGATGGCGGGATCTGTAAAAGCCAGAGTAGAGGCACACACGGTCGTACAGTTTGCAAAATAAAACCTTTTGCGACAATCTCTCCCCCTCCCTCTTTGAATAGGGTTGTTGAATATTGAAGCTACTATACCTAATTAAAAAAATTAAAAAACACGACTGCAAAAATTGCACATATTTGTACTTTGTTTACTCGACAGTTTTTTTTACGACGTTTTTTATTTACAGTGTTATATATTTTTTTAATATACTTTTCAAATTTTAGACGATAAACATAGACACGACCAAATTCATTAAAAAAATACTTGAGGCTGGTATTAATTTACGTTTTAAAGTGACCACACAGGATTCTTTTTATTTTTACCTATGTTACTCGAAACGATGCAAGGATTGTAACGATACCCTATACATCTAAATCGGTTCAGGCGTTTAAAAGTTATGGTGGAATAAAGAATCTCACATAATATACATAATTTAACCCTAAACACATAACACTCCTTTTTTTGGGGTAGTCGTGTAAAAATACGAAGCGTTAGAAAATAATGGGTATTATAAACTCATTTTTTTTCCGACCAATATTGAGCAACCTTTACTCCTTCCAGACTCCGAGGCTGCTACTGAGAAATCCTGATGGAAAAACCCAATAACACTACCTGACACACATACATACGCTCACGCCTTTTTCCCATGGGGGTATGCAGAAACTACAGAACGCCATCTGCAACGATCCTTACATACTCCTTTCACCTCATCCCGACCCGACCTGGGAATCAAATCCAAGACCTCATGCTCAGCAGTCGCGCGACCACTAGACCAACGAGGCAGTATTTTTAAAGCATCGACAGCCCTATTTTATTCCATCCTACGCTAGTGCTGTGAGCGAGAACGCAGTAAGAAACGTTTCTAATAGAATTATTTGTTGCGACAAACATATTTGAAACTTCTGAACCGATAATTTTGTTCACATGTTCGTTGGTATTAGTTTTGATGGGAAGTAGCTTCGGTTCTAAGTTTATCTTGATTCGATAGCTATGTGTGCGTCCGAGAGGACGTGGCAGTGGAGTGTCTGAATTAGTAATATGCTTCCTAACTTGCGGCGATGAATGTTCTATTTTGAACAAATCACAGCTTATAATCCGCCCATGATTTCTAAACTCAATACTCAATTTTTATTGCATTCCTTAAATACCTATTACATCATATAATTTACAAAACAAAAGAAATCAATGTGGACCCTGTCGGTCATAGCATAAATTAGGAGAGGGGAAGAGGCCTAAGTAGTCATTCAAACAATTTAATATTACTATAAATTATAATAAGATGAGTTTAATTATGTATTGAGACATCATCTTATCTGCTATCCTTTTCCCAATTATGTTGGGGTTGGCTTCCAGTCTAACCGGATACGGCTGAATACCAGTATTTTATATAGAGCGACTGCCTATCTGACCTCCACAACCCAGTAACTGGATAATACGATATTCATTGATAAGACTGGTTGTTAGGTTTTTGGGCTTCTGACAACCCGTAACGACTGTCAAAGATGTAGATCTTTAACAGTCGTATAACAGCCGTGACCAACAGCTTAACGTGCTTTCCAAAGTACGGAACGATGTCAGTGATGTCTAAGATAAACTTAAAAAGTACATATGAATTGGAAAAGTCACATTGGTAACATGATATTTTACAAAATTAAACATATTAAAATCCTCTACATGATCTACTCATCCCACTGTACAGAAAGCGCGATCATATAACTACAGCTACGCAGCTAGCAGACGGACTGAAACTTGAACACGAATTAATGCTCACACACATACACAGACCCCACTAACGCACACTACACCCCCTCTACATCTACACTATAAATCAAATCGCCCCTCCCATATCCGGCCGCAGCCATCTTTGAGATCTCACTTCCGGTGTTAAGAGTAAACGAGACAGAAATATCATAGTTTTCCATACGAGTAAAAGAGATGGATAGGTGTTTGTGATTTTTGATTTATTTTAGAATTTGTATGGAGCTTTGTGAAGCTTTCGCGAATGAGATCAATGAGCAGAATTCATTTTGTTGGTTCGATGCAGATTGCGCTTTGTGGCAATTATTTTAGGATTCTGGTTGAAAAATCTTAAGCCTTACCGAGAAAGGATAATCAGAGGGGCATTTCTCGTAATTATCCATCGCATACTAGGGAACCATTCTACTAAAGTTTAGGAACGACCGCAATCCAAATCTCACTCACAATCTGTCAAAAATACCTTTAATTTAATGACATTGATTGTCGGTGAGTTGAGATTGCGACTAGATTCGAGCGTTACCTATTTAGTCGGTTTGGCCTTCTAATCTAATCGTAATCTGTAAAAAAAAATCGAATGTAAAAAACGCTGAAAGTCGCCGAGATATTAGTTTTATTAACTAATATGAATTACAGTCCTATTCTGTAAAAATCTCCAACGGAGAGACTTCATGGAGAGAGCAAAGCGTTTAAAAAAATGTCGGGTTAGAATATAATAGAATATCGTTTATTTCTGAGTATTTGTGGTATTACAGATATTATAATGTTACAGAGTATTGTTCAAAGTTCTTTTTTAATCCTACATTAAAATAATGCCCGTTTAGGTTTTCATGCAGAATTACGATAGTCGTATAGTAATTCTGCATGGAAACCTAAACTACAATATTAACACACATTCAGTCTATTAAATAGTTATTAGATTTTTTTGGATTCCTACCAAAATGATAATTATTAGACGATCGATTAATCTGTAACCATACCTATGTTTTACAAAATAAATGGTTTATTGATTGGTTGATTAAATGCCATTTTGAATTACAATATTTTTTTTATTCAATCAATTTTGACATTTCCTATTAGGGTCGTTATACACTTAAACGTATCAGCCTACTCAGTTCGGTATTCTATATACAAACTTTGATAACGTTGCATTGAAAATGACAAACCGAATGCGTCCCGTATATATAGCGACCTTAATACCTACGTACGTACGTTGAAACATGAATATTTACACGTATAGAGCAATTTGGAAATTGATACCAGGTATTCCCTAAGCTTTCAAACGATTCCATTCGATATGACGATGACGACGACGCAGGGAGGTATTGGAAGTTGGAGGTTCATCTATGCAAAGATATAGGTACAAATAATCTATATAAATACTTCGATACATACAATAAATAAAATGAAAGTGTCTGTTTGCATTGTAAAAATAACAGCTCTTTACTAAATTACCAAAAACACAGTGTTTCCAATTTGTGTATGTCTGTCTGTCTGTTCAGGCTAATCTTTGAAACGGCTGTACTTACTTCGACGTGACTTTCATTGGCTGATAGCCGATGTTATAGTTAAGTAGTACCTAACGTAGGTTACTTAATTTGAAAAAAAAAAAATGGTTCTTTTTACGCAAAAACAAAAAAAACCTCGTGGTATCCGACATTCACACGAACAAAGTCGCGGGCAAAAGCTGGTATTAAATAACGATATGTGCATATTTATGTGTATGACATTGACATCGCTCGTTGAAGATAGGAAGATATTCAGATGTTTGGATGTTTGTCACTCAATCACGCGTAAACCGTTGAACAGATTTAGATGAAAATTGGCACATAGATAGAACATTTCCTGGTAATCCATGAAATGGTCTGTCTATGTTACCGGTGTACTGGTATAAAAAGTATCCTATGTTCACATAGTATACACATTACATACTTTTTTATCCCGGTTATGTATAATAATATGGATAATAGTTCAACTTACTTTAAGGAACCTTTTATGCGGGCGAAACCGCAGGAAGAAGCTAGTTATCTACAACATGCATGAATTCCCATTCTTTCCGTACCTTCTTCGTTATGCGAGGAACCCCTAAGACATTATTTATTCTCAAATATACAATAAAAATAAATACAGTAATAATCCACTACACATTTGCACAGAACAATCATAATTTAAAAATAAAATCATGTGGATCAGGTGCGCACACCAACCCTAAAAGTGAAACGAACTAATAAAAATCCCTCTGTCTCCCTCTCACTTGTACAAAGTCATATATTACTGTTTCACTTATAAACGACTTCTGTCAAACTGGCGACTTAATGGTTATTGATTTCTATTTAATGGCGAGGGGATTTGAACTGTATTTTTATGACGGGTAGGATCAATTTCGTTTGAATGTTTTTTTATGTAGCCAATGGAACATGGACTTGTAAGGCAGTGGCCTGTAATATAGCGATAATGGAAAGGACGTGATGGCTTTAAAGTTTAGAAAAATAAAATTTTAAAATGATTTACTTCAAGGGAGCAATGGAGAACCTCTGCCAAATTGAGAACCTCCTCCTTTTGAAGTCGGTTGTTAATTAGTAGAATTGGACTTCCGATATTTTTTTTTTGCTATTATCAAATATTTCTTTTTCGTAAAGTAAGTCCTGCTGTCCTATTCTGTAAAAATATCCCTTGATAAAAAGTGATTGAGTTTGAGGTGAGCGGTCATCCCACCTAATGCTAGGGATTGTTAGATTGCCTCGAACTCACTTCACCTCAGTTCTCCGATAGAGAAACAAGAATAACACTGCTGAGTAAACATAAACGTGCATCAAAACAAAGGAATGACATAAAAATAAATGAAAATTGCAAAAGTTTGTTGGTTTGCAGAGATTTTGTCTATACAATAGTTTTTTTATATAAGTTACTTATTTTGATGGGCTGTATGCATAGTTTACGGATTTGTTGTTTTTTTTTTACACCCTATGTATCTAGTAGTCAAAACCTTTCCCTATGATATCCATGATGCTTATCAAAGACAATGCAAAAATTACCTACATTGTATATGTATATTTTATAGCTTATAGTAAAGCTTCGCCGAAAATAATCGCTGTTCTCCAGGCCACAGCCGGGCCTTTTGAATTTGGACTTCCACTTTAAAAGTTAGAAATTCGAGCCAAACATTCGTTTATCCCCGCTCATTACAATCAAGACTCTACCCTTTACGATCTAAAGTTGAAATTCGTTCCCAGAATTAAAAGGACTTGTGACCTTCTGAGTTCGGTTGAATATTAATACAGGGTTGGATTTAGGGTTTTATAAGCGGATTAAAATCGCATTAATCAGTGTCTGTTACTGCAGATTTAACTCTCGGTATAAACAGTTAAGTGTTAGGGTACGACGGATTCCGGGGACTGGCGTGTGCAGCAATGTTTTATTGGCTAAATATATCATACCTTGTGCTTATGTCATAAATCTTTGGGAGTAAACGCCATTTAGTATTGTGAAACCTGTTTTTACCTATGTAGGTATATGTGAGCAAAAGTTTACCTCGTTATCTCGAAAAACTAGACTTCTTAAGCTGAATTTGGCAGATAGGTAGTTTATATGTAGTTAGAAGACGTCAGTTATGAATATTGCGACAGGGCCGAATTTAGTGGGGCATTTTTGACGAAGGCGCGGGCATAGTGAAACAAAAGCCTCATATAGGAGAAATACCAATTCTAATTTCTACTTTATACCGTGGCCCCGGAACGTAAAGGGCAATAGAAGGAACAGGGTGGTTTTTTAGTCAGTTAAAGTGTGACAGTCCCTTCCACCCCACCCAGGGAGGAAGGAGTCATTTGATGATTTTTACCACCTAAAAGGTCAGTATTTAATTATATAGACATATAATAATATGTAAAGCAATATAAGCTGAATAATAATGACAACATTGAGATTATTTGGCTTTAAGGTGCAAAAACTACGCTTGGTCAGCGAACAAAAGGAATCAAACTTCTACGGAATTCATTTGTCATACGCCAGACCTTATAAATTATAATTATTATGTATCTACAATATAAAAGAACGAAAAATGATTAAAAATACATCAGAATAAAAATAAACTGTGTCTGTGCCATTCTACAAATTTCAAAACACGAAGAGAATGTCTCAAATTCAAATACAATTTTCGCAAACAACGAATTCCGAAACACTTTTGACGGCGACCTCACGCTGTAATACCGAGCTTACAGTCTCACGGAGTAGGTACAGGCGAGGATTAAAGCACAAAATCACAGCCATTAGCATTTAATTTTACAAATGAATCTTTAATTCTCTGCCTTCTACTCTCTTCCGCTTTGTTTTAAGTCAGAATGTCGAAGATATGCTCCATTGTGTGTTATTTTCTTTTATTAAGTTGATATTTTCGAAAAACATCAGGGTTAGGTATATTGCCCAAAGAGAGCATTGCATCTACATTTAACCAACGACGTTTAAATCAAATGGTATAGAGGACGCGTCCATGCTGATAACAACCGAGCATTAATTCAAGTCCCTCAGAGTTTTAATTGCAATTTCTTCAACAGAAGAAAGAGAAGAAGAATTTCACAGTAAGCTCAAAATATATCTCGAAACCCAAGCCTTTGGAAGATGAACGAGAGGCTGAAGCCAACTAGCAGAGGCCCCATATAACTTAAAATGAAATGAGACATCAACTGACTATTATCTCAGTATGCACTATGCAAACGCCCTAGAACAACCCGGTTGGTGCAGGACTATTGCCGGAAAAAGAATGGAACTAAGTTAGCTTATTATTACTGTTGTGTGTTAAATTGTTGATGAAAAAACCTGTTAATACCTTAACGAGCGATTAGATCGTATTCAGGATCACATTGTCAAAAGTCGCGCTTATCATTACTAGACCAATAAAAATTCGCTAGGTTGGTCCTACTTATTTAACTTTGTCTTAAAATTCCCATGAGAGTTAGTTTCCCCAAACGTTTATAACCGGAACGATTTACTGATCATTGAGAAACTTGCGTTGTGTTTGCTTATGTTTTCATGGGGCTCTCATAGTTTTACATGGAAATGGAAACGTTTATGGAAAAATGTCATTTCCGACAATGGCATTTCTGTTATTTTAGAATCTTATTTTTCATTTTATTTTTAATGATTTAAATAATATAATCTTTACTTATACCAATTTATTTCGCTGTCTATTATACTAATATTATAAAAAGGTAAAGTATTATTTTGTTTTTACTTAGGGCAACCTCTGGAAATACTAGTCCATTTTATATTAATGAAAAGATAATTTATCATAGGCTTTTTTATGGTACACTCATCTTAAATTATATCCTTCCGTAGACCAAACCACCATTCCACCCCGAAACTCAAAATTAAAAGTACAAAAAAAAAAATCAAATCAAATCAACAAAACAAAACCAATCGCAACTCCTAAACATAAACTTAATAAAACCCAGAAACATCCATTACAAAATTACCATAACGCATGAACAACGAACAATGAAAATGTGATCCAATTTGTGCGAGGAAAGAAAGTGTCAAAAAGATAAAGGTAGTAACGAGGGCCCGACGTTGTGCCCTGCGGCACGCCAGACGGGGACGCCTTTATCACTTTAAGCTTTGTATTATTTTGGTCTTTGGGACCCCCGGTATGAAAAGGAAAGTGTAATTTCGTTACGCTTTGAGATGTCGACGCGACAATCTAATTATTTTCGGATGGTGTGGTAGGTTCACCTTGTCAAAAGCCTCTCAGTGTTCCTTAGCATGATTTAATTAATGAGTGTTGGTTTAATTTTCAAGTTTCATTGAGAGAGCAGTGTTTAAAGTTGATTTGTAAAATAAATAGAATATAACTAAATGCCTACATTTCAGTCTAGCTATTTTAAATAAATTAATGTATTTTATACGAACTGTATCTTGAGTAGATTCCATGCAGATCTGGGAACGAAAGAAAAAAATTGAATGTATCAGTTGCTCATTATTAGCTCAAGTTGTAAGAGTTATGGAAGAAAATTATATATTTTATTCTTTTAATAAAAAAGTACTTCTTTTCTAAAGCTTATTTTCTGTGATTTAATATAGATTGCTAAATATTTTACCATTATAAAATATTCTTAGCTAAATACTACATTTTTTAAGATTTTTCCTGGATATCGTTATATCGTGATGACCCAGTGGTAAGGCGCACGCCTCTATGCACTAAGCTGTGGGTTTACAACCAGGCACGGGAAAGTATCAATGTGATTTTTTCTATTTCATATGTTCTTTCTAAGTTTATCTCAGACAACACTGACATCTGAGACTAAACATCGTGAGGAAACTTGGACTTATAATTAACGAGTATAAGTTAGAAATCGACAGTCCGCCTTAAGCAAGCGTGATCAATGCTCGTACCTTCTATATATGCGAAGAGACGTTCGTCCTGTAGTAAGTCAATTATTATTATAATTATGCGAACATGAACGTTAATACATTATTGGTAAGAAGCCTATTTTTCTGCCAATTTTTTTATCTATGACCATTAATTTGTCTAAAACACATTGTAATTATGAACTCAATTAGAAGCATCGCCAGTCCGCATTATTATTAAATTTTGTTGCATTTCATGCGGTTAAACATCCCACTTTATAACGAAGGGTGCTCATTTGAATGTGAGCGCGGACGCCTGAGGGCGATCGCTTTGTAGTTTTTCCTTAATTATCTGTTTGCGGATTCCCACTCATTAAAATGTGGGTGTGTTACTTTGTACTGGGTGTCGCCTTATTAGATCCAGCTTTAGGGCATTACGTGATCTGTGAATGGTTTTGATTCTGTGCTTTAGTTTTGTGGTTGTTATTGTTAGTGTGTGAATGTTTTACTTCTATTATTTTGGTGGCTATTGTATGAATGTATAGTTTATTTTAATGCGCAGCATGATACACTGTGACGAGTGTCGCTAATGCTAAGAACTGTTAATATAAATGTTGCTACTAACTGCTAAGTACGACTCCTACAACTATTATAAACGCAAAATTATGTGAGGATGGTTGGATCTTTGTAACTTTTTCACGCTTAATTTAGTAAACGAAATTGACTGATGTGGATCTAGTCTAAGCTGGCATAGAATATTTTTTATGCCGTTTTTTTGTCCCGCGGGATAATTTAGTACTTTGGCTTAATTCAAAAGTTCAGGTGAAGTCGCAGGCAGAAGCTAGTATATCTACAATTTTAAAAATATGAATAATATAAATATGATAAAAAGTATGTCCCAATGAACAATTCTGACACTAAATAAGAACACAAATGTAAATGGTAAGAAAGAGCTATCTCGCTTCAGATCATCCAAAGCTTTCCGAGACCATTCAGGCGAACAAATAGATACCCGATACATAAATATTAATACATATATACGTACGTACGTGATAGAAACCTAGAATGCCAGTCAACTTTTAAATAGGTTACTTTTGGGTATTTGACACGATTAACCAATAATTCCAAAACACAACTTCTTAAAAAAAACATGTAATTTTAGATCAAAAACCCGATAAAAATGTTCAATGAACAATAAAATTAGATTTTTAGTTGCTCTAAAATCAATAAATCGTTAATCAATTGAGTTAGCTAGTAAGTGACGTCATAGTTTACTTTTGCCATACATAATTTTTGGGAGAATGTTTTGGCAGGTCATAAAAAGTATGTCAATAGCTTGGTAGTGTCAAATACCAAATTACACTATGTGACAAAAACAATATTGATTGAAGAATGACTATCATTGGTGCCGATTCTCTTGGTCACAAACTAAACTAAAATTAGACTATTTCCATCTTTTTCTGTCCAATAAAACAAGAAAGAGACTAATGTAAATAAGAGCTGTCAAATTTAGTCCATCTGACACTTCCATACAGTTATAGTTGACATCTTAAAACGTGTGGATTAAAAATACGGAGAAGTTCAAGGCAAAGCTAATTTGACATCTCTAACTTAGTTCTTTAATGTCACGGAATGTCACCGTCCTTTCCTTTCGCTGTATGTTAGTAAGAGATGTCAATTCTCTAAATTTAGTTTAGTTTGTGAACAAGGGAATCGGCACCAATGTCAAACAAAATGCATTGCTGACAAATTCTATTGTGCAGTAACAAGTAGCAGAAGTTACTATAGAACTAATAGCCGGAGGGCGAAGGGTTGACATAATGCGTCAAGTAATTTGCACAGGGAATTTGTAAGGTTACGTATATGATTCATTTTTCGTTCTCCGAATAAATTGCGAGTTAGGAGAAATATTAGAACTAGTAGACTATATGGAACTACTAACTATAATCCCATTCATATAATTATTGGATATATGGATCTGTACAAATTATTGTAACAAAGAGTAATTATAAAGTTTCCTTTCGATACGAAACTACCCGTTGGAAAGGGCAACTAGATTCATTTTTTTAAACTCGATCTAAAGTGCCTTTTAGTGGACTAGTTGAATGAAATGATTGACTTAAACTTTTAATATCTAAAAGGGCCGACACACGACAGCTGTGCGATGCGGTAGCGCATCGCAACGCACTGCGGTACTATGTCGAAAAGTATCTTACGCGATATGACCATTTTTTATTATTTATTTTTTCAATTCTAACTGTACTTTAGCTTTAGGCATTATGTAACATCTTCTATACACATTATGATACGCAAGTAAATGAATATGAATATGATCGCCAAAGTTGATAGACGTTTATGACGTCACAACGCCAAAATACACGGCAAGTTGCACGTCGCATTACTGTCGCCTATTCGGTCAGTTAATCAGAGAGTTAAAGCTTGTAGCTCATTGCAAAACGTAGGTAGGTCTCTATAGATGAGAACGATAAAGAAACGCAGTCATCTCACAAGAACACCGGCATTACAGAAGATTCGACCAAAAATACAAACAAAAATTAAACTCTTCCACATGACTAAAGCAACAAGCTAAAAAATAACTAACCCGAACCTAAAACACCAAAGAAAGAAGGGTTGTACTTTGTGCATAATAGAGACAATCTTTTAGACCACGTGCCGCCACGTGCCAGCGCCGCCTCGTATACAAATTATGGCTTAGCAGTTAAAAGTACAGTTTTTATTCCACAAACTAAGTCGTGCATACGTTTGTTAGTTTAGTACTTGATTGGTTCCGGAAGAATGGAAATGGTGTTAAAATTTAAATGGTTGGGTATTTTTAGAGGAGTACGTAATGGGTTGGTAAAGTATTTGACATGTGTATGGTCCCTCACTATTTAAATGTTGGGTCTTCTTGAGTACAAAGCATTTACCTATTTCAATTAAAACCATTTACAGACACTTTTGAAGTGTCAAGGAGTCCGGTTAGTTAGTCAGGAAGTTAAAGCCTGTTGCCAATTTCAAATTTGATTAAAATTATAATCATTACATTGTACAATAAATAACCTAAATATAAAACCTTAGGTACAGTAAATGTAAAATAAGTAGATTTAAAAAAAAGGCAGAAAGGAGGATCGATGTATATATAAAATAAAAATTTATTACTCTGTTCAAATTATAATTCCTCCAATTACCTTAAGCATGTGAAATAACTCTTCCCTAACTTCGTCGACATTCATTCATTCTTTTCTTCAGAACCTTCACGGATACTCCTTTCAATCAACTTATAGCAAAATTGTAGTAAAGCTTTCCTTTTTGGTTGTGTACCTATGTGTAATGTTAGCCATGACAGTTAAGAGATGACCAATTGACAGCGCCCATTCCCGAACATGACGCGTGGATCACGAGTAATTTACTACTGGTACTGTAATACATATTGTGGTTTTCACCTCTAATTCTATGCAATAAATATCATGGTTTTAGATGTCATCAACATAATTATCATCATTTCAGTGATGCACGTTCGTGAAAATAAACAACAATGGTGACATGACTGCTAGAAAAACAATAAACTAATAAATATGTAGGAAACGCGATCTAGGATTTATCTTCGAGAAGGAATTCTTCTATTCGAATATTGTTTGCAATCGACAAAATAATTGCTTTGCAAAATTAACCATACCTAAAATCTAACCTCATCAAATAATTCGCTAAACCAACATCCATTCAAAATCCAACCTTACCGTAGCAGAAACAAAGTCCAACCTCCATTAACAATGAAATGCGAGGGTGAGCTGTCTACATGAATATCTTCACGCCTAATTGACTTGTATGCGTGCGACAGGGCGCGTACCACACATCGGTTAGCTTTTTATAGCAATATGAAATGTTATGACATGTTTGGACATGCTGGGACGTGGGAACTGGTATTTACTTTGTGTAATCTTCTTTGGCAAATATTGGTTTTGATTTTGGTTTGTGGGAAGCTGCAATAAGACCTATTGTTTTTGAAGATATTCAAGCGATATTAGAAGTTTATAAAACTAAAAATTTGAAGTTCAAAGAGAGTTATATTGCAATCAAAATTACGGCAGCCTGGTTTTTCTGTGTTAATTGTATAAATCCTGTCATGATCTGTCATGTCATCTGATGCAAGGTATTGATAACTCATCTCATGCAAAGGAGGCCTTTTACAGAATACCCCTTTAGAAGCTCATAATATGAGTATGCCTGCCATGTTATCTCTTTACCACCTTTGGTTGACTGGTAGAGAATGCTAAAGGCATTAAGTCCATCTTTGTATTTTAGTTTCATAAAGTTCAGATAAATATGAATCTAAAGACTTCAAATTTTAAATCAAAAACAACTTTGGACTTTCGTATAATCTACGAAAGTGTTAATATAAAGCTCAAGATATAATTAGATCACGTGTTCGCGCACTATTCAAATCTTCTAAGCAATCAATGTTCAGCAAGGTGTGACATAATCACTCCAGGGAAGCGACAAATTAGTGATTTGAAGTTAATCATGTGGATTAATGTAGGTATTAAGTTTATGTTACGTATATTGAAGGTGATTTCAAACGAGAGAATCGAAATCATGCTGACTCTTTCATACCGAAGGATGTACCACGCCGAGATTTGTGTATCTATTTTGCAAAGGATACATACTCTACCAAAGCATTAATATAGTTCCATGTTGTACGAATAAATATTTTAATTCTCATCATTCTATTATTTTCGATCTATAGATTGCGTTATAGAAAACGGCCGTGATTTGACGTAATGTGTGAACTGTGGAGCTGCTGTTTTTTCGAGTTTTCTGGGTTGGTACCTATTTGGATATTTTTACGTGGTTTTAAGTTGATAGCATACTACATCTACATACATCTACATCATCATATAAGTCATATAAAAAAACAATTTTCTTTGATAAACTCTTACAATTTGGGTGCGATAAAGGCAACTGCTACAATCGTATTTTCTTGACGTTATTTTGACTTCCAACAAAACACTAGTCGCGTTAGCTTTTGTAGGTAACTTAGATGATTGCCTCTGCAATAGTTCGTCATCAACAAGGACCTATTTAGTATATGATCATTTTTAAATACTACAACAAACCGATCTCTTTCTTGAAAAAAAAATTGTCCCACACTAGGAATTTCTCCTGTATCGAGGGTGCGTTTACAAACTAAAAAAACTCACACACAATCCTACCAAACCCGAAACACTACCTGTAAGCCATATAAATATTTGCCCCGTGCGAAAATCGAGTCCGCGACATGCAGCACAGCAGCCAATTGATCAGCTACTGCGCCAAACGTGTAGTAAGAATAATAGGATTCAAAGAGAACTCACCGTCTTTGTTCATCCCCATTGCGAGGCATTTCTTCAGTCTGCACGCTTGGCACTGATTCCTGTGAGCCTTGTCGACCACGCAGCGGCCCGTGCCTGCTTGACATCTGCCAACAACATGTCAATGTCAATAGTATGCACAGGGGGGCAATACGGGTGTTGTAATTGACAAACTTTTATGTGTTATCAAAACGAGATTTGGTATGCCAATAGCAAACTATGACGTCACTTATTTGACTGTTTATTCATATCAAAACAACAACAAAAACATATTTTAAGTACTCAGAACTCGCATAATTGTATCTACCATGCCATTTTTTTTTTCTATCTATTGTGGACTGTAGGTTAACCAAAATCTTTGATTTCCAAACTGCTGTGCTTGCTCGTTCCTCTCCACAGAAACTACGTTTTGAAACTGGTAACTAGCTTCTACTTTTCTGACTAACTGGGCGCCTACACCCATCTTTTAAAACCCCCTGACCAATTCCTTGTCAATTCAAAAGTGCCTGTAAATGCTTTGACTTTGAGTTGCAGGTACTTATTACAAAGCCTAAACAGGAAAAATAACGTTTGATCATTATCGACGCTGTTCCAAAATGTTTCCAATTCGTTCCTTTCTCGCTTCGATTACAACTAAACCTTCTTTCCCCACAAAAATCTGCTAGCACAGAAACTAATACAGATTAAAGATATTTCATTACCGATAATCCCATCTGTAATAGGCTTACGGCTACGTTGACATTTGTTGCAGTTCTATATAAAAGGGACAGGGCCCAGGATGGCGCCCTGTTTCACGCCACTCTTGCTTTTGAATTGTAATGGCGGTTTGAGTGTTAGGTGCCAGGTTTTTGCTGTTCTGTAGTAAGGAGAGTTTGTTGTGGCTATACGAATTATGTTTTTAAGGTGGAGAAGTGTATTTTCAACCGACTTCAAAAAGGAGGAGGTTCTCGATTCGACGCGTATGTTTTTTTTTTTGTAAATTTGTTCTACGATTACTCCGCCAATTATGAATCCATTTGGATGATTCTTTTTTTATTTGAAAGAGTATAGTTCCGAATAGGTACCATTGGAATGCTGTTATGATCTGATGATGAACTTTGGAGATATGGAACGGAACTCCTTATAAAATCACAGCAGAACCGCCGTAACAAGAAAAATTGCTTTGTTTATACGTGTAGTCGATGACTGACTGAAGGAAGTGGGGAGGGGGTACGTCAACCCCCCTCCTACCACTTACCAAAATTAAATATATCGTGTGAGGTATTGTTTAAAAGGGCTTTATGTAAGGATTTCAAACATTAACACACAAGCACTAAAATGTGAAAAATAAAAAAAAACCTTTTTTACATAAAAGATAACCGCCTTCAAAAACTACAAAATAAAAACATAACTTTAGCTTTGAAGTCGGTGGCAATACCTACGTAACAAGAAACAAAACCAAAGCCGCCGACTTCCACGCTAAAGTTTATTTTTTATTTTGTAGTTTTTTGTATAAACACTTGAGCGTATTGTATCAAATGCTTTGTTAGGAATTTATGTTTCTATAAAGTAAATTTGACTGCCACTATAATATGTATTTATAAAAAAACATTGAATCAAAGTGTTTTACCGAATGCGTGATTATTTTTTTTGGAAAATCATTGATACTTTTTATTCATACTAAAGACGACTAAGTATGTAGTCGACAATCTATTATGTTATATTCTTTTACACATAGTTGTTGCCTTACATTTTATAGTATTTTTTTTAAAGATAATACTATATTCTTAAACTTTTAAATTATATCTCTTTTTACAAACTATGGGACGTAAATTAAATAAATTTGAATACTTAATTCAAGACATAGTGTAATGAATAACATACTGCCAATAAAACGCCTGGAAACTGCAATAATTACTTTCACTGATCACCAAAAAGCGATATTCTTAAAAAAATCAATAGAGCATAAAACCCCAGCGAAAAAAACGTTCACATACACAAAGAGACTCTAGAAAATCAATTTGTGAATCGTAAAGCCGGTACACATGTCACACTTGACCATCTATCATAAGGGTGGCGCACAATATTAATAACATTAGGACGGGTAGCGAATTAATTGAATCGCCACTTAAGTAGGGTAGGGAGCCAAATGTTAAACAGTTTTTAATGTTATCTGTGTGTTCCCTTACTTTTTTGCGGTACATATTTAGTGGATTTGGTCGTATTTGAACAGGTTAATATCGAACGTCAGTACTCCATATTGCTACGACCTTGAATTTATAACTAGCTTTAGCCCGCGACTTCGTCCGCGTGGATTTTTGCGCGTTAAGTAACTTATGAACAGGTTACGAATTTACGATATAGAATGCTAGCAGTCTTATTGCTACAATCTTGAATTTCTAACTAGCATACTGTTTTTTGCTCGTTAAGTGACTTCTTTGGTTACTGCTCCGCTTACGTTCGTCATAGCGTGATGTTATAATTAGCCTAAAATATACGTCATGTATCTGGCTTTTATAATTAAGAATATTTTTTCAAGCGGATTAATAGTTATGGAGATTAACGCGATTAAACAAACAGACAAATCTCTTCGGCTATATTTTATTAGAGTTGTATTAGAGTATACAGATCCATTAGAGATCTGTGGAAAAAAATATTGTTGCGCCACCTGGTGTGGACAAATGTTTTACTTTTTAATAAATTAATTTGCTTAATGTTATGATAATGATTTAGTTATATTTATAACTAACTTCTTAATTATTCTAATGTTCATTTTTTCCTTTTTATTTTAATGTAAAATTTCGATACAATGTAAATATTGCAAAAATATTGGCATCGTAAAAAAGAAAGCATGGCGAAACCTGATGGTCTATGCTGTAAAAAACATAATACCTATGTATTTATAAATCATAGCTCTAATACAACATAATTGAAACAAAATTCAGTTGTAATAAAAATTCAGAATTAATTTACATCATATTTAAATACCCCTCTATTGGCAATGTTAAGGTGCGGACACAGTGCAAGCGCGAAAGCGATTTGAAAGTATTTTACTAAGTCTTGACGAAAACGAATACTTAATTTGTTTTAAAGATGTCTTTAAGGACAAAATGGACTAATACTATACTGATTTTGATATAGCTGTCAGGTAAAAAGCATAACCATGCTACATTAAATTGCAAATAATTATAGTTAAGTCTAAAGCTACCCCGCTTTAGACTTAACTATAATTATTTGCTACAATTATTACTACAATTATTTGCAAATAATTATAGTTAAGTCTAAAGCTACCCCTGTACTGGTGTCAGCAGATAATATTCAATAGTTATGAAATGCTTCAGAAGAAGAAGAAACAGATAAAAAGGACTATTAAAAAGTGTTTAGTGTGAATTATGAATGCAGTTAGATTCAAAGTTGACTAAAATGTCCACAACATGTAAATTGTAACACTATAATTGTTACGCCACAATCCTTCACAACATGACAGTAAGAATAAGAAGACATTTATTCAATAGGAATAAACATAAACATTACAGCAACAATGACAAGAATAAAAAAAGGAAATAGGCAGTCATGAGGGCTGCCAGCAGAAGTGAAAACTTAACGTCACTTTAGCATGTCCCGGTGACGCAGTCACATAAGCATGATGATTAAAAGAAACAACAAGTTTAACCCTTATCAAAAATTCGCTCGCAAATGTTTTCACTTCAAAACTGACAGCCAAAAATGAAATGAAAACCTCGCTACGCCCACACTGTGTCCACACTCCAGGCCGGGTCACAGATGTACCAAAAATTACAGAAGCGTTCTCTACTGCTTCGGATTAAGTGGGTTTAAGTGCTCAAACATTCCCGTTCTTTCTATTGTCATTTTTGGTATAGCATCGCAGATGAGCCGTTGTATGTTTATGTTAGTGTTGCCATTTTTGGTTGAGATTTTCGGATTATGTATGTTTAGTTGCTTTGATTTTTCTGTGTAGTGTGTAACACTTAATTAGCTAGTACGTTTTATTTTTGTTAGAATATTGTTGGTACAAATTTTGTTACAACGTTTGGATGTTCACATTTTTTTTTTAAATTGGTATTTGATTTAGAGTTTATATTGCTGTTTATTTTAGCACTGATATATTGTTGTATTTCTCTCTCATTTCAATTAAGTAAATGTAAGTCACTAAGCTGCTTCCAACCGGTCTTTTTGGAATGCTGCAAGGGACTCAACACTGTTCAACATAGGCCTATGTTGAGCAGTGGACGTGCTACGGCTGATATAATGATCATGAAGTCATTTACCTCAGCAGTACTGTTAAAAATCTCCTTCGGTATGGACATGTCTGGTACTCAACAATTTATGAAGCCTTAATTAGTTTTCGTTATTGTAGGAAAATAAATGGTCTAAATCTACGATGAAAATGTTATCGTTTTTAAAATTGAACGTTATATTTATTAATTTATTTTATTACTTTTAAGAAGGCTTACAGGCTGATTACATGATAATAGATAACAAAAACACTTTATCCAGTTGCCATATATAGTAGTAGTTTATATGGCCAAACGATTTATATTAAGGTTTAATAAAAAACTTATGTTTAAAATAATGTGTTGCTTAAAAAAACTCTTAAAATAATGTCTACTTCTTATCTATGTCATTCGTTCAATATCCTTTTGTTTCAAAAGACCTCAAAAGTTTCAGGTTAGTCAACAGACTCTGACTCATTCCCTCACTTGTTATTCGTAATACTTACTGTATCACCAAATATTAGAGTTCTGGTTGTTTAGTTATTGATATAGCTGGTCCACATCCGTGGTTGAACTGTGTCACACATGTGACCCCATGGTTGGAATAGACTTTCTCTTTTACATTTCAAGTATGGTTTTTGTGGAATGTTGGATGTTTGAGGATTCTGTGAAAACTAATTTAAAAGAGTGCCGTGGAGTTTCTTGCTCGTTCTTCTTCATAGAGGTCTACCTCCGTTTTGGAACGAGCAACTAGCTTTCACTTTCGGACTAACTGACCGACTCCTTGACAATTCAAAAGTGCCTGTAAATTGTCTGATTGAAAAAAATTTTTTGACTTTGTTATTTTTTGACCCCTAATAAAAAAAAAACCAGGTATCGGATCGATGAGGACTTTTTAGGTTTCATTCATTTTATTTACTGTATTTATTTATTTATTTTACTTTAACATAAAACGGCCCTTTGCCAATTACATTAGTTAAAGATATAAAATTTACAAAAATCATAATATAATATAAAAAAAAGAAATAACAAAAAAATAAAAAACAGAAATATAACATGAATGACTTACAATAAATTAAATACTATTATTTTCACAAAAATGCAGACACATCACCAATAAATCAACAAACTTGTCTGCGAATAAATCACAGTCCAGGCTGGCTTCCAAGCTTATTTAACGCGGTCAATACGCGCGATACGGGAGACGCAGCACGGGCTGCTGGGTTCATGATGGTGTTTTGAAAAATCCTACCAATTTTCAGCTGGGTGCGAGTTATTGTACCCTCACTCCAATTTTTTGGTCTAATTTGACCGGACTATTATCTTTGTTGACGTCAATTCGAAAATGGCCGGGCGAAGTAACGAGCTAACAAGCGATAAAGAGTTCGCGGATTGCGAATTAAGAGTTGATCGTCGCGGTGTCATATTTCTCATTGATATGAATAAAAAAAATACCTTTGTTATTTTCGTTATCTGACACCAGTAGGTTTACTCTTGAACAAAATCGAGAATAAGATTGGAATCGACATTACATGTACATCCGATCCAGTTTCAATTCCATTAAATAAAAGAAGACATTTATTTAACGAGTTATTTAATATTTTAAAATTTGGTAATTTACGTTTTCATTTGTATGGCAACCTCATGTCAATCGCTGTAGTCAAACATGCAGTCGATTCCAGTCTCATTCTCGATTTTGTTCAAGAGTAAGCCTACTGATCTGACACTAGAGACCAACTATCAAATCTGACACTAGTGACACTCGAGTGCGACACTCGAATCTGACAAATATTTCCGTAATTACATTTGTTTAATAAATATTCTTTTTCTATAAAATGTAATGCGGGTCGCGGTCATTTCATTCCTTAAAACGGACTCCGAGCGAAACTAAATGGTGACCCCTGTACTAGACCGATATCGATTATCGATAATAATTATGAGTATGATGATGATGACGCCCCAAAAAACCAATACACCTATCTCAGTAACCTTCCAATAAATTATAACCTACCAACTATGATACATAATATCATCAAGAGCAGACAAAATAAGTCAATACATAAAATTCTGCAAAAAATTATGACAAAGAGACATATCATACAATTATTGCTCATAAAAAACACAGTTGAGCAATCAATGTATTCCAAAAACCTGTTCACACACTAACAACAAAATCTACACTAATATAATAAAGATAAAGAATTGTTTTGTTTGTTTGTTTAAACGAATTAATCATTAGAACTCTCAGTCAGATTAAAAAAACTTTCTGTTTATGATAGCCAGATTTATGAGGAATTTAAGCGCCCCCGCGGCTTCGCACGGGCGCATATTTCCGACATTACTGGTGGATTTTTCAAAAAAAAATCTTCCTTATAATCATCATCATCATTATCATATCAGCCGTAGGACGTCCACTGCTGAACATAGGCCTCTCCTATAGATTTCCAATAAGACCGGATGGAAGCGGCTTGCATCCAGCGCAATCCCGCGGTCTTCATCAGATCGTCTGTCCACCTTGTGGGTGGACGTCTTACGCTGCGCTTGCCGGTGCGTGGTCCTTATAATAGGAATAATAAATCGTTTTATTATCAGGCAACTGTGGCCCATAAAAAAATACACAAAATAATCATATATAAAAATAAAAATAAACTAATACATATTATGAAAGACTTATTAAATAACTAAACACGCAGCACTTATGACCCTCCGGAAAATATCGAATACAACAAAAAATAATCATTCAAATTGGTCTAATCATTTTCGAGTTTTGCGCTTAGCAACAAATTTGACCATTAAAGTCAAAGTCAAAACATTTATTTCAATTAGACCATTTACAGGCACTTTTGAATTGTCAAGGAGTCGGTCAGTTAGTCCGAAAGTTAAAGCTAGTTGCTCGTTCCAAAACGGAGGTAGGCCTCTATCGAGAAGAACGAGCAAGAAACTCCACGGCACTCTTAATTTTTATTTATGTAGATGTGAAAGTTTGTGAAGATATTTAGATGTTTGAATGTTTGTTACTCAATTACGCGTAAATCGTTGAACAGATTTAGATAAAAATTGGCACATAGATAGACCATTTCCTGGATTAAGACATAGGATAATTTTTATCCCGCTAATGTGTTCCCTTTCGATAATAATTGAACTTACTTTACGGAAAATTACTTTTACGCGGGCGAACAGAAGCTACTATCTAGGTTATATAATCATACTACGACCCACGGAAAGCGGAGCAGTAAGCAAATACGAAACGCGGGTGAACAAAACCATGCGGACGAAGCCGCAGACAGGAGCTAGTACGAAATATAATACAAATATTATGACGAAACGGAAGTTTCACTTGATATTCGAGCAGTTGGTACAGTTAATACAATTGTGCAAATATTACTTGTAATATTTGAGTGATCTAAATAAGTACGTTTTCTTTTGAATAACGCTTGTGAAATTGTGAGTCTTTGAAATTAGAACATGGAATTATAGATTACTAGCTTTTGCCCGCGACTTCGTCCGCGTGAATGTCGGAATCTCGTTTCATCCCTTTATTCAATCAATCAATTTAGGAAAATCCGTTCTTAGCAGACGTTTACTTACTTTAAACTACTTCCTTGCCCTTCGTCTTTTACGTCAAGCTGTTTTCGATATTCCGTAATGAGTGAGTGTATGACCGGGACTACAAAATATCACAAGCCGGGGTGCCCTGATATAGGGAAACGGGGTCGCGGCAGGCCACGAAGGAGATGAAAAAGAGTATCAGTTCAGCGTTGACGGCAAACTGACGGAACGGAGCGGCCGATACTTCCCCCGTCTCTCCGTGCGCTACCAAAGGCATGGTACAGCGGTCTCGGTCAAACTGTAACAAAAACAACTCACCTGTAAATAAGTTTCCGTCTCACAGATCTTTTGAAGAAACCACTGCAGCCGTTGCAAGCGAGGATGCCGTAGTGTTTACCAGAGCTGGTATCACCGCAAACCACGCAGATTAATCCTGTAACAAACAGAACTGTTAGTGGCACATACTATAATATTACCTATTTTTGTCCAACTGCCGAGCATGGGCCTCTTGTCACACAGAGTAGAAATATGAATAGAATAATACAAGAAATTATGGATTATATTACGTAACCGGCGTGCTTGTATGACGAGATGTATGAACGTAGATGAGGCGAAACGAGTATGTAGGGATCGTAGCAAGTGGCGTTCTGTAGTTTCTGCCTACCCCCATGGGAAAAGGCGTGAGTTTATGTGTGTGTATGGATTATGTTTTTAACTATTTCAACAGAAAAATGTTGAACTAATTAAAAACACACAGCTCATATTAGGAGAATTAAAAGAGCCGACAAGAACACAGATAAGCCTAATAAGGTTTAAACACGATTAAACTGTCGCTTAGTACATTTTCGCTTTCAATCGTCAACATCTAAATTAAAAAATGATCTAAAGGATGACTGATGCCAACCTGTCTTACCCAAATGGTTGGTCTTCTTAGTGGGCGGGTCTGGTAACCAGGGTCTTAGAGCTGGTGGGGCGAGCGCGGCGGCTACCAACGCTGCTGACGACGGTGGTGACCAGCGTAATGGTGACGCATTGCCTTCACCTGTTGGAGAGATAGATCGGTTAGTTACTGTTACACTAATTTAATGAAAGTATTTTTGTTTGTCTGTTTGTTTAAACGCGCATGTCTTTGGAAGTATCAGTCGGATTGTAAAAAATCTATATGTGCATGATAGCCACATTCATGACGAATAGTATAGGCTATATAACATTACGCTACGACCGAAGGGAACGGAGTAGTAACCAAAGACGTAACTTTACTCGGGCGAGAAAAACGAAGCAGCCGAAGTTGCGAGCAGAACCTTGTCTATAATCATGTCATAACGCTGAAGAGTTTGTTTGAACGCATTAATCTCCGGAAGTATTGGTCCAATTCTGAAAATTCTTTAGTTAATAAGAAGCTACGCGTTCCTTACGTGGTATAGGTATGACTGAATTAGAAATGTTACTATCCCATAACATTTTTGAAGTGAAAACTTCTTTAGCGGCGTTGAGCACTTTTTCTGTAATGGGTATAAAATCTTAAACTCGCGTCAGGACATGTGACCTGATCGAAAAAGCGTAAGACGGATGGAGAGTAGACAGCTATCCCCTCTCTACGGCGCGGCGAAAATGTATGCCTGGGCCTACTGTTTCGTTTAGGCAGCGCAGGGCGCTTGCGCGAATGTTCGTGTATAACTTTTTAATGTAAAATAATTGTAATAGTTTTAAAGTGTTAAATTTTTAATGTAATATAAATTGTCATGTTTGTGTACGATAGCGCAATAAATGAATATTGTATTCTACCACATAAATGATAGTACTTTTATACTGATAAAGCAATTGGTGCAAAATTATTCCTTAACCATACCAAAATATCAAACATGCTCAACGTTAATAATCAAGTTTTCACTTCTGCCGGCACTCCCGGAGTGCAACCCGTCTTTTTTTTTTATACGACAACCTCTTTTGATATTAAACATTGATTTTAAAAGAGTACGTATGGAGTTACTTGCCTATTCTTCTCCATACAAAACTACCTTTTGGAAGGGGCAACTAGATTCAATTCATTTTTTTTTTCTTGTAGTGACGTTCAAAAGTGCCTTATGACCATGCCTGTTGACTTTGACTTTGACTTACATATGAATAAAGTCTTCAAAGGAAAACAATATTAAGTGAAGCGGATTGTTCAATTAAATTTAATCGTTTGAATTTCAATTATTTTTTCTCCGCGCCCATGCTCAATGAAGTCAAAGGCAAATCATTTATTTCAATTAGACTATCAAAAGGCACTTTTGAACGTCATTACAAGAAAGAAAAAAAAAACAATAATATAGGATCTAGTTGCCCATTACAAAAGGTTGTTTCGTATGAAGAAGAATGGGCAAGAAACTCAAGTAATGGACCGGAATATGACTACAGAAGAAAATCTTCTTAATGGAGATCGATAACAATAAATTCCAAAATAGATTCATCACCCTACAGGAATAGCTGTGCGAACATACAATACTTTAATAGCATCACACTACCCTCAAAATATTTAATCTCGATAAAGCTAATAAAATAACCATTGCAAATCACACCCTTTCATTTTAATAGATTTCCAGTTTTCATGTGAGGGGTTACACCCTCTAACACGCATAAGTAAACGAATTTCAACCTTATAACAAGGGTCATAGAGATGGTGATTTCAATGTTTAGAGGATAGATTAAGACCAAATGTGTCGAATCAATTAACTGATTGAAGAGCAGACGCGCAAATTGATTGCAGGGTGAGAATTTCAAGGAGTTTTGAGTTCAAGATATTACGTTGAACCAAAAATATTATTTTATTTTATACAGTTTTAGCCCGCGACTTCATTCGCGTGAATGTCGGCTATGATGGAGATTTTTTAAATAAACGTCATCTATCTGTCTGTGAAAGTCCCGTCAAAATCGGTATAGCTGTTTCGGAGATTAGCCATAGACAAACAAATGGGTTTTCTCGTGTAAGTGCTCCGTAAATATTCATATGTATTTAACATAAACATAACATCAGTCCTGAAATCCCCGAAGGGTTAGGGCCCTAGGGGGCGAGCCTATTGCCGTCAACTGCGCAAAAATCCAGACTCCGAGGCTGCTACTGAGAAATTCCTGATGGAAAAACCTAATACCTAACACTTTGCCCGTCCTGGGAATCGAACCCAAGACCTCATGCACAGCAGTCGCGCTTACGACCACTAGACCAACGAGGGAGTCAATATTCATATATTATTTATTTTGTAAAAAGCTGTTACTTTTACCATTGAAAAAAAATAAAAATGAATGAATGAATTTCATTTATTGTTATAGCCATAATATTGAATTGATATGTGCGCAAGAGGGTTAATAAAATCGTTTCAAAATCAAATAATTAATAGAATGATGTTTTAACTCAATTGATAGCGTTGATGTCTTTTGAAGGGTTACTTGTAAGTTGTTGAAGAAAAGAAAAACGATATAATTTTAAGGTTAGGTACGAAACCCTTATAGAATCACATTTCGTAAGTAAGATGAGTGACTTTTCGCTTTTAGATATTTAGATTAATATAGTAGAGACCAACTGCAATAACATGGCGTGCCCCTCCACAATTCAAAACGTTTGAATGTGTTTGTGATAGTATTTAAAAGTCTCATAACGCATGTGTGCGTATTGAGACAGCTCTCGAATCAAAACAAATCACTGATTATTTATTAGTATGGCGCTGCACTGACATCATCATATGCCTAGCCTTTTCCCAACTACTTTGGGGTCGGCTTCCAGTCTAACCGGATGCAGCTGAATACCAGTATTTTACATGGAGCGACTGTCTATCTGACCTCCACAACCCAGTAACTGGGTAATACGATACCCCTAGGTAAGACTGGTTTGTCAGACTTTCGGGCTTCTGACGACCCGTAACGACTGTCAAAGATCCACGCATGACATACTCTATGAAAATGGCAGGTGCGCGGTCTTGCGCGGTCGGCTATTTATGATTAGTTAGCAAACTCATCTGCCGGCTTGCTACTGAAGATGGTTACTTACAAATTACTTACTACATACAAACTCTTTCATACGGATAAGAACTACAGACATTGAAATAGTAATATGGAGGGGCGCGTCTTGTTATAGTAGTTTACAATAAAAAACATTCCAACTCTGCAAAATCACGATAGGTCAACGAAAATCGCCTCCCTAACGCACAACGTCAAATTAAATTACCAATCAGCGACAATGACAATACAAGTGCAGTTACAATTAATTGGTGGAATGCAATTGAAGTGCACTGTGTCTATTTATTTACCTATATTAAGTGACGGGGGCAGTCGACACGTAGCGTACATAGAGTTAGAGATGGGGTAGATGAGGCAGTGTCATTTAAATCTCAATTTTTCTTTAATTTTTGTGTCAAAACCATTAATTAAATTTAACAGTATCCAAATATTCTTTGTCGGTTCGATAAAGAATATTGTAAATTTAATTAAATGTAGACTATACTTAATCTGAAGAGATTTTTTGTTTGTTTGTACCTACACTATTCTTACATTAGACGCCAGAGTACATCGTAAACACTTTTCTCCTTCGTTATAATGCTGCAGTGTTTACACGAGTGTTTTCTTTTTACAATTCAAGATAATAAATAACTTTTTATTTTACGCACATTACGCGGACGAAGTCACGGGCAGGGTTAGGCAGAGGTGTACCAATGCTGCTACTGAGAAATACTTGGAAAAACCCAATAACACTTTGCCCAACCTGGGAATCGAACCCAAAATCTCAAGCTCCGCAATCGCGCTTTGCGACCACTAGTAAACTAAATAAATTACGTCAAACAAAATCAATATGTCCAACATTACAGACCTGTAACGTTTGTAGCTGTTATTTTAAGTTTCAGGTTAGAAAATTCTCATGGATGTCCACGCCCAGGGGAGGCGGAAAGGTTAACCATGGACTAACGAAGCAGAAGCTAATCCATAAAATGACTATAGACTAACGAGGCAATACAAAGTATAATATTTGTCAGTTTTACTGAAGCACTTAGCCAGAAATTTCAATATTTTATGATCATCCACTACGGTAGTCGGCCCCGGCCACTTCTATCCATTCACAGGTCTATGTCAAACAAGATAATTCGTTGGGGAGACGTCACACACACTCAGTAAGTACATTTGTACCACTAGCGCGTGCTAATACAATTGCACCGCCTCTCGTTACGTTCTCTATGCTCTTTTAATCATCAATCCTACTGGTTATTCTATTTGTTGAGTGATTTATGTCTTTATTTAGCCACACTAGCTTTTGCCGGCGACTTCGTCCGCGTAAACGTGTGCTTTGGTTGACTGGTAGAGAATGCCTTATAAGGCATCAAGCTTGTCTTTGTAAATTTTTGGTGCTTAGAGTTTAAATAAATAAATAAATGGCGGTTATCGCGGACGCAAGCCAAGTCGCGGAATAAAAAGTAGCGTATTTCCTTCATTGGGATTCAAACTTACACCGTACCAAGTTTAAAATAAATCAGTTCAGTGGTTTAGTCGTGAAAGCGTAACAGACAGACAGAATTACTTTCGGATTTATATTATTAGTATTGATTTATTGTTTAACCATAATGTTTTTTGTATAAGTAAGGAAACATAACATAACATCACGCCTGTAATCCCCGAAGGGTTAGGCAGAGGTGTACCCATTAGTGCACCCACATTTCGCCAGATATGTTTTTAGTCCCATGTAATAGGGGGCGAGCCTATTGCCATCAACCGGGCACAAATCCAGACTCCGAGGCAGCTACTGAGAAATTCCTGGTGGAAAACCCAATAACACTTTGCCCGACCTGGGAATCGAACCCAAGACCTCCGGAAGACCGGACCGGAATTGTATTAAATAAAAAAAAAATGTTTCTTGCATTTTCATGAGGCTTTTACATACAAGGTTTGGAGAACACCTTTTAATCAAGAAGATCCTTGTGTTAACTGTCTCCGTTATTCGTAAAAAAAGCATATAAAAAGTGCGAATGTCCCAATCTCCTCATAAGTTTTGGGGAAAATCTATATTAATATAGTAAAGCTATATTTTTTTGTTTGTTTGTTCATTTTCTTGAACTTCAATTGGATTCGAAACAATCCTAAATATATAAAACATTATCCCTTGTGTTAAGCTTTATACCTACGTGTGTTAAACAGTTTAGGCGTAAAAGAGTTACAAACAAACATGTATCCTCACTAACTTTCACAGTAGTAAGATAAGATTTGAATTCCAGAATACCACTGAAAAAGTTCCTTTGATATATTTGTAACAGCAAATTAGCCAAAATGACTTCTAAAATGAAAAACCTACAATACAAAATCAATTGCAGTTATATCTCCAAACAGTCTCCAACTCTCCGCTCGAATCACACCGCACGATCCCCACAATATGTGAGCAATATAAAATCAATATGAGACAAGATTGCTCCCCCGAGGATAGAAGCACATGGGACCTGATATTAGGCGGGGTTCAAACGGTATATTGATATTATGATTTGGGTTAAACCGAGATTTTTGGGTTGAGGGAGCTGTGATGTAGAAATCGGAATGTTTGAGTGAGATATTTCAACCCGTCTGTATTGTTATATAGGACTAAAGCAGGGGTCAGCCACCTTTGAGACAGAAGAATCTAAAGTTATCTACAATTTACATTTAATAGTTTTTAAAAAGTCACAAAAAAAAGATTAACCGTCATTGCGATGGAGGCAGTATATCTGTCATACTATATTACACTATTTCATTATGGATAGTTTGCACGATGTGAAGGATTTTGATAGTAAAATTATTAATTTTTACGTACGCAACCGGAGAGCCACAACTTAAGATTGAAAGAGCCGCAGGTTGCCGACCCCTGAACTAAAGGGTTTCATTGAATTGGTTGAATAATAATATTCTCGAAAGCGGCCAATGGAGACTAGACAAGTAAATACCTACGCAGGAGATTATTATAGTGTACAAATGTGTACTGCGTTATTCTCATAGTCTGATGGAACGGCAATTCAACTGGGGAGAGATAAGTCGCAGAAGCAACTGCTAGACGAGATATTTCTGCTTGCCCTTATGAAACTCTTTACCATAAACTTAAAGGACAGATGATTCTAGGATAAAGGTGGTAAAGAATTGAAAAATAAACAGTATAAAATCCCTATCATTATCTATAATGAAACAAATGCTCGTTCATTTAGTTTTGAGTGCATATGATTTTAGTATTTCATTTTCATTTTTTAATGCAATCCGAAGATCGATCTCTGCTCGCAACCAATAAATGCCAATCAGACCATTTACTGAGTTTACCACCGATTATTATAGTTATTGTTTGAATTGGGTATTTCATTGAAATATAAAGCGGTTTTACAATCGGGAAAAGTTACCGACCCCGTTGATCGATTGATCCTAACGACTATTCAATTAATTAACATGATCTCCAATTCCTTTTAAACTTACAACACAATATATCTCGCCCAAAAAATCTCAGCAACGAATAGTCCTATACTGAATCCCCCACAAATATCTCGATTTACGTCACAATACATTGAGCGACACAAAACGGCGGAGAGCCATAAAAGAAAATTTTATAAGACACATAAAAAGTTCTGGGCCCGAAATTGGAAGTCAGCGGGAAGAAGGAAGCGTCGCCTAAATCCGAGGTATCAGGATAAATCAATGTTTGTTTGTGTTAGAATGCCACTTACTGAGCGCAGGGGAAAATGTTGAGTCGGTTTGTTTGTGGTAGTATACTTTATTGGTATGTAATTCATATGTACTTTCTAAAGTTTATCTTGGACATCACTGGCATCAGTGACGGAAAGCATCGTGAGGAAACCTTGGACTTACTGTTCCACTCAAACCATGTCAGAGGCCCTTGAGGCGGTTTAGAAACTCTGACACTAGGGTGTTGTGGGGTCGTAAGACCTTACTGCCCACACGATAAAGAAAGAAGACTTTATTGGTGTAGGCACTGTGGAGGTTGCATACCACTGCAATCTGGCCGAAATGTTTAACTTTATTCAAACACTCTGCCGAATTCTATAAGGGATTCGACTTTTAAAATAATAGGCCATTGAGTTTCTTTATATTGGGATAGATACTTTTTGATGTAACTACAATAGAGGTGGCATACCATTGATTTTAAACTTCCTATACCTATGCAGCATACATTTATTAGGTCAAAAAAATTAGTTGGAGAACATTTTGTTACAAATATCTTTTTGAAAAAAGAAAACGAAATCTCTGTTTCTTACGGCAAACTTAAATTCGGTTGAATTTAGCCGAAACTAAGTAACTTTTTTAGAAAGGAAGGAAAAAGGCGTAACTGTAAAAGTAAAAATATTTAACTTTTTAGACCTATGTATTAGAGTTTCATTAAAATCCGTTCATTCATTTCGAAAAATATGTAGGTACTTGGACGTTTGTCAAGTATGTAGTACCTAAGACGAAAACGCTCCTATCACAAGTCACAACACATAAACAAAGAATTTCTAAACAACAACAAAAAAAAAAACGATTTCCGCTCATCAGAATCGTCTCCATAGCTTTCTTGTCTCCTAGCAGTAGAAACTTTGTCGCTTGCCGTTTTATTTGGTTTTCTTTTGACGCGGCAGCCCTTGAGCCCGTCTGATTAATTTCACCCCCACCCTCCAGGGTTAGAAGTACCCGCGCCGGCGGAATAACGGATTTTGTTGCTAGCCTTTTTTTATTTAGAAGTGGAAAGTGGGATGGTGTGCTGTTGGTAGAACTGTAGGTTGGTAATGTTATATTGTGAAGTATGGTTAGTAATTGTAGCTTGGTTTTTTGTTGTTTAAATCTTATTCTTTTATAAATAAAGACCTTTTTAGACTAAAATCAACCCGATCGGTAAAACCTTTATACATACATAACATCACGCCTGTAATCCCGAAGGGTTAGGCAGAGGTGTACACATTAGTACACCCACATTTCGCCAGTTATGTTTTCAGTCCCATGTAATAGGGGGCGAGCCTATTGCCTTCAACCGGGCACAAATCCAGACTCCGAGGCGGCTACTGAAAAATTCCTGATGGAAAAACCTAATAACACTTTGCCCGACCTGGGAATGAAACCCAAGACCTCATGCACAGCAGTCGCGCTTGCGACCTCTAGACCAACGAGGGAGTCAGCAGCCTTCATCTTGATCGTAAAAGGTCAGAGCAGACTACTTAGCTAGTTTTAGCATCGAATAGGTGATAATGTGACTGCTAGGATGCAGCATCACGTTCTGGTAACTGTTCGAAGTACCTGAATCGAAATCGCTTAGCTGTATAAGCTAGCTTGAGGTGACCTGTCAACCCATAATATCAGTGAAATGACCACTCACCTCAAACTCACTTTTCCTAATAGAAATACAAAATAGATCCGCTAAATACATTATAGACCTAGACCTCCCAAAAGTACCTAACGAGCTTCACCAAATCTATCAACGCTAAAATACTCAAACAAAATTGCTAAGTCCATTACATTTCTCGCTCACAAAATTATCCTATACACACCCACACAGAGAGTGTTAATAAAATACCAAATATTCAAAACGCGACGCCATTATGCGAAAATGAAATTTCAAATCCCCCTTCGCAGTATTGGTTATTTTGTATTCAGCGTGCAATCTGACCGGGTAAAGTGGCAAATCATGGAGAAGCTGAAAATCAGTCAAATAGACCCCCGAGTTACTGGCTGTATGGGCCTGAATACTAATGTTGCCTTTGCCTGTTGAAAAAAATATAACTAGAAGTATGGCCGCCGCGCGGGAAATGGTACAAAAATATTATTATCTGTTGGGTTATGTTGTCTGTGGAGTGAATAAATATGGCGGGTTTCGATTTGTTTATTGTATTTGTTATTTAAGTTTTTCTGGCCTAAGTAAAGATTGTAGATCTAATGCTTACATTTTTATTAACTTTTACGGACCCTATTACGTAAAATACCTCCTACACGTGACAGTCTTTGTTTTTTAAATTGCACACTGATAAAATCACGATAAATAAATCATTGTGATTGTATCAAACCTAACATAATACATAAATAAAAGTCTGTGCGATAGACTAAGAACAAAGAAAACCCGCATGGCTTCTTGATAGCCATAATAAGAAACGACACGACGCCGATCGACGCCGTCGCCGACGGCTCGTAATAAAGTAACTGAATTTGACTGAAAAAGTAAATCAACTAGCTTTCATGGTACGTAGGTACGTCTTAAAAATGCTACGGATATTGCAGAGTTTATAAATTGACGCGAAAAATGGATTCATGGGCAAAGTCAGAACGTTTTTTTTATGTACCTACCTAAATAGGATTTTATTTAAATTAAATTGTAAAAGTTAAATCTTAACTTGAAATACCCGTTGTACTGTTTAATGTAACCAGAAGCACAATGTAACGCATTTAATATCAAAAATAAAAACCTCAAATCCCGATAAATGTCAATGACTAGTAAAAATAGATTTTTATATGCTCTGAAATAATAAATAGTAATCAATTAAGTTAGCTACTAGCTATTTTGTATGGCAAAAGTGCCAAAAAAAAACTATGGAAGAATCGCGTTTTGACAGCTTATAAAAAGGATGTTCATTGATTGGTGGCGTCAAATAACCAATTGGAAACATCCGTCCTAGTTTGACCGGTTGGATGTAGAGATCATCATTAAATTCTTAATTCAAATATTATATTTACCTGTCATTCGCCCGTCTGTATGATCTTGGGTCAGCTGCAGAGGAGTTTGAGCCACTTCCATTTTTATTTAATTCACTACTATTAACACTGAATATTCAATTCAAAGTCTTCGGTTTTATAAGACAAGATGTTTCATATTTTTCTTTTGAAATACACCGATTTTCGAACTAAAGTTTTTTAGGAAAATTACAATAATTGCACACAGAACACACCTATATCACCCAATCGTTACCCGACTATAGCAAAGCCAAAAGGAGGTTTATGGTTTTTAGGCCTTTATTTAAATATTATAATTATTCAGCAGATCAAAAAACCTTTTCCCATACAGAGTAGAAAGATTTCTTCAGTAGATATGTAATAGGGTAGAAAAAACCATTGATAATATAAGTACATTTACCAATATGGAAACAAAACTTCTTTGAAGAAATAAAAAGAAAGAAAAAAAAAAATAGTTAGTCAATTGAGTCCGCAAAAAGTGAGGTGAGTTTGCTATTTGCCATACAAAATCTATGGGGGTTTCGCGTTTTGACAGTTTATAAAAAGTATGTCAATTATTTGGTAGTCTAGACCCAATATCAGAAGGCCAATTTTCCCAAATGTTCAAGTCGAGTGGCAATCTCATCTCACGACAAAACGTTGGCTTTGGTGTAATGTAACACTTTTGGCATATTTAATTGGATGTAAGAATTTAACTATCAAGAGATTGTGGGTTGGTTTTTTTTGGCTGACAAATTATTGTTAACTATAACAACTGACTACTAACTGTAACAAATTTATTGATTTTATGTTACAAAAAATATTATTTGGTATATTGTATAGGTCTTAATTAGTAAAATTACTACATAGGTTTGGTACATTTTATTTTCGTAATGTTTGTTCAGATGTTGACGAAAATCTATAGCGATATCAAATGTTACAGTTACAGATTAAAAAATGTTTAGTACCTAGTTTGCGATGATGAATTATCATGTTTTTTTTTTTGTCACCATAATTCGCTGTTTTAAACAAACGTAAAAGGGACAACAGAAGACTGCCTCGTTGGTCTAGTGGTCGCAAGTGCGACTGCTGTGCATGAGGTCTTGGGTTCGATTCCCAGGTCGGGCAAAGTGTTATCGGGTTTTTCCAACAGGAATTTCTCAGTAGCAGCCTCGGAGTCTGGATTTGTGCCCGGTTGATGGCAATAGGCTCGCCCCCTATTACATGGGACTAAAAACATAACTGGCGAAATGTGGGTGTACTAATGGGTGCACCTCTGCCTAACCCTTCGAGGATTACAGGCGTGATGTTATGTTATGTAAAAGGGACAACAGAAGACTTCATTGTTGGTTGAGATGTTGAGAGTGTTTGTCTACAGTTCCAATATTTGTTAACATGTGAACACGATGTAACTTTAAATATATTTTTACCATGAATTCCTAATTTGAAATATTAATTATTTTTGTGTGTTATTATACAGTCGTTTTTTTATATAAGGTACATTGCATTCACATGTAATTACGTATGACTATGTATACGACACTACGTTCAAAACTGCCTTATACTGGCCTAATTGAAATAAATGATTTGACTTTTGAAGAAAAGCCATTGTCACAATATTTTCATGAACGATCTACCAAGAACAGGTTATAAATACTGTTCCCATTACTGGAAAACAAACCTCCATTCTGGGAAAATGAATAGAATTGAGTGCCGGTTGGTGGATGTAAAAATGTACGATTTTTTTTAGAGTTCCCTACCTGAAAAGAAAAATCACCGAGCAGTTTTTCTACAGGGCAAAGTACTACGGTAACCCAGGTGCACTAGGAGGTCGGTAACGTCCCTGACTCGTAAACCGGACGCCGGACGTGTTACAACTGGGCCACTACCTGCTCGAAAAATGACCACTGTATTTTACTTAATACATTAATTATAGACCGGAAAACGTATAGGAACTTCGTGATAGACCTAGGCGGAGATGGGGCAACAAGCTTACCGCTTACAGGCTGGACTGGCTTACGCTAGCCCAGGATAGATAAGTCAGGAAAGGAGAAAGGCAGGCCTTTGCCCTGTAGTGGGCCGTCAGAGACTAAAAGCAATGTTTAACGCCTGAAGGGTCAACTGGTGTTGGAGACCTTGCAGCAACACCAGTTGACTGGTAGAGAGTGCCTAAGTAATTAAGGGTAATATTTTAAGACGAAACATAAACTTATGCTTTCATCTATTTCCAATTGGACAATTTCAAATGTATGATTTCAAGAAAAGATACTTTTTAGTTAGAAATAAAATTATTTTGTGTGATTTTTTTTTCTATATTTATAATTATTTTTATATCCACATTGGTATCCACCTAGTATTCCTAGTAATGTGTGCATGATGTGGTCTCCTGTAATTGAGGGAGCACGCGTAACTCAAACGAATTGTAGTAATGTATTGTATCTGTGTGGCCTTTGTTGGAGATTCTAAGTAAATAAATTTTAATCTTCCACTCTGCAATAAGATGCAAAGTAGATAATTATGGGTAGTAACAGGGACTAGGCTACTATAGGTAGGTCCTGTTGCAATTTCTTTTCAAAATAATTAATTTTAAAAAATACCAGCATTATTAACCTCAAAAATAATACAGATAAAAATTCAAACCGTTCACACTAGAAAACCCTAAAGGATTCCCTCCAAAATTTGACAGCTAAACACGTGACGTTTCACTTTTGACGTTTATATTTTTTTAAGCACGGACGGGCATGGAGCCGCGCGCGTTATGCCACGGCCGGGGAACTTTTGACGCGATATTGCCTGTGAGCTTGAAGGCGTGGCGTGGCTCCGCCCCGTTGCTTTTCGCGTCTGACTCTGTCCCCCAGACGGGGGGACACTTCGATTTTGGGTCAGCTGTTAACCGGCCGTTTTAAGCTTTAATTTGTGGCATTACGCCGCTGTTGCGTCGGCCCTGTCGTTTAGAATAATGCCGTCGTACATTTTAGCGCGGATTGAACGTTCCGTTTTCCAATTACAACGTGGAATGGTTGTTCGAATTTATATAGAAACAATTAGGTGCGGGTTCGTTTACGCGTCCATCGTCTGTATTTTTGTCGCAGTATTTTATTGAGAAAATAAAATCAACGAGAATGCTGGCGGAATAAGAATAAACCAGAACGTTTTTCTTGAGCAAAAATTACTGTGAATTTCTAAGAATTTAAGTTATTTTCTTGTTTTGACACCTTTAATTCACTTGGACATAAATGGGTAAAGAAATCTCTTGTCTCCATTTTTTATTTCACATTCGATCAATCTTATCATCCGATGTCCGATCCATCTTCAGTGTCATATTATAGACTTCATCCTAATAATATTGCTAGACACATTACAATTTGATGAAGCTTGATCAAATTATATTTAGTAGTTATAGAGACGCTGTAATCGAACAGTAATTACTACGCCTAAGCCCCTTAATATGGCCAAGACTGCATGTACAATGGACATAATAGACAACGTTGACTGTGCCAAATGTGCTTAGTTAGTACATATGGCTTTGTAGTCAATTGGAAATGCTTATAAATAGCCTACTTGACTTAATTTTACAATAAGTAGGAACAGTACAAAACCTTTCTAAATCTTTCGATTGGCTTCTTCCAAAATTGTACAGATACCTAAGTTACACAATCATTTTCTCAGATAAATATGTTTACATACATTCAGCAAGTGACATTTGATATCACCCAATAAGAATTCGCACATTTGGCAGGGCGTGGCATGTTGCCTGTGCCCGCGGAAAACAACCGTCATAGACGAAAAGTCAACAGTTCCCGCGTTTCCATTGGGCGCGCCGTGATTTTGGCGCGAAAGGTAGCTGTCAAGATTGGGTGCTTTTTGATATCGTTTTGCGAATGTTAGTAGGTAGGTATTTAAATAAAATATGATTACCTTCCCTGGACCCCATGATTAAATTGAAAAGTAACAAATTAATGTCCTACGAGAAGTATCCAGGCTACCTATAATTATTTTTTTTTATCTTTATGACTTTTTTACTATACCTACCCATAAAAGAATTGTATTTTTGACACTGCATTTGATAGGTACGTAATAATTTTTTCAGAGGTTCTGAATTCGTACTATCACCAGTCTATAGAAAAAAAAATCTTTTCTCGGTCGTTAGAAAAGAAAATAGGAAATGAAAAACAATATTTAAAGTTTGACGTTTGATTTATTTATTTTATATACCTACATAGAAATAAATATGAAAGAAAGAAAGAAAACCAACGAATACAAATTCCACCAAAAAAGCCAACATCATAAATATGCCAATGAAAATAAAATTTAAACATTCAATTCGCTTAAAATCCATGCCAAAGGAACCCCGAAAACTACCCACAAGTCAATCGCCAAACTGCGAGTTGTCCCCCCCGCCACCCTACTCCCCAACCACCCCACGTTTGCCCCCGAATTACCGGTCGCCCCCTAAACCGCGGTCTTCGGTGACAGTTCAATAAGGCACAGCGACCAATCGCGGCAAACGTCGCCCGGTATAAGCCAATAGGATTAACGCTATACACGTCTTTTTCTGGCGCACTGCTTATCGCATAGACCCGTCTCGTTCTAACGCACGGTCTACGGATTCTTGATTCGATTTCGATTGAATTCTTTATACGAATTTTCTTTTGTTTTTCACTCCGTTGAAAAGGCATGTCTCTGATAATATTAACTACTTGTTCTTTTTTCCTCTGTTGAATTAAATGTAAAAGGCTTTGGGTATTCAGGCTAGAATTTTCAGAGGGCGAAATTGGTGAATAAGTAAAAATTCTAAGCTGTATTTATTTTATGAGTAAGTATGGAGTTTCTTCTCTATACGAAACTACTTTTAGGAAGTGGCTACCATATTTATTTTTCCTTTTTAGTCTAATAATAATTTAAATTAATAACAATTTTATTGACCTCTGACTTTGCTGCTGCTTAGCTCTACAAAATAAGTTCGTTACAATTTAAAAACAAAGTGCAAAGTGTGGCAAAGTCTTTTAGGGTTTTTCCATCTGGAATTTCTCAGTAGCAGCCTCGGAGTCTGGATGTGTGCCCGGTTGATGGTAATAAGCTCGCCCCTATTGCATGGGACTTAAACATATCTGGCGAAATGTGGGTGTACTAATGGATACCTACATCTCTGCCTAACCCTTCGAGGATTATAGGCGTGATGTGATGTGATGTGATGAACGAATTTTAAAAAAGGATCTCTGTGTTACTCATACTTACCTATACCTACTCTATTTCTTTAAAGATTCATATTCCATTTTTAAAATCTTAATTTTATTTGGCTGGAGTACTATAACCTGTAGCACTGAATCAGGAGTACCGCATTATTATTGCGTAGCTAAATTATAAACGTTGCATGGTTGCGTTACCTAGTTTTCTTGCCAATAGGTATGTAAATAGGTCGGTACTGGTAGTGTCTTTAACATAACAAACAAATTAATAGAAACATCCCCAAAATTAAACAACCCCTCATCAAATCCAACTGAACAGGCCGAACAACGAACAATACAAAAGTATACCTTTTATTAGAGGAACGTCAGTAACAGTGTTTATTTTAATCATCGCGTTTTGAGCACAGATAAATTGGATAATAAGCGCGGTAGGGTGCCTCTACGGGCGGCCGATGTCACGGACAGGCATTACTCGCCCATAGAGACGTCTGACTGCCAGTGTCTTGATGTAGCATTGAAATGTTCGTTATTTGAAAAGTGACGTTTTTAATATTATTGTTTTTTAAAAAAAAAACTATATTGACGTGCAAAGAGTTTGGTACTTTACACGACCTAAGGAATAAAAGATTAATAATTATTGTGGTAAGTTTAAAAACTGAAAATTTTACGTAGGTAGGTACCTACTTCCCGTCATTAAGATGTTTTTTGTTGTTTTCTGCCCTAGTTGGCAACCGTTTGGTAATGGAGATGTTGTAAGCCAAAGTTATCTACACCTATTAAAAAAAAAGTACGCATGCATTTTTTTTATTACTAAGCTTACATTTACCTACAATTAGTTGCATGCGCGATACAATAAAAGTGATCTTTCATTCTTTCATTGGGCAACTATAGGTTCAATATTATACAATTACTTTCTCTTGTAAATGACGTTCATAAAGTGCCTTTTAATGTCTAATTGAAATAAATTATTTGACTTTGACTTTCCAAAAAAAAGGCGTTTCCCAGGAATATTTTTTACATAATGTACTTTTGTAGTACGGACAATTAACGGGTCTTTTTCAGCCCGTATGCCTATCACAAACCAAACCATATTCAAATTATCCAATGTACACCCAGCCTTACACCAACAAAGCGCATTTACATAGCGTTGACCAATGTCCATAGACAACAAATGAGCTGATGCAATTGCACTTCGTAGGTACTGATCACAAAGGGTATTGTCACAGTCGGATACAGCTTGCTCGAATGTAATTCACGTGTCTATTCCGATTCGATTAATGCGTAGGTACTATGCAGCTTTTAGGGTAGAGGTAGTGGGGTAGGTAATTTTTTTTCGGAAATCACTGAATGGGACTTGACGTAGTTACCTACTACGGTTTGTGATGTAAAGCTTTGCGAATGGGTACCTACGTAAATATCTGTATAACTCACTAGTAGTAGGTACTTCCGCACAACCGACTTGTGCGACTTGTCCGACTTGTGCGGAAATAATATTTTAATGTCACATTAAACAGATAATATTATTTTTATGTGTACACTACCTATACCTACACATTTTGTAAATTACTGGGAATTGTCCCAGTAAACATAATTGTAATTTTAATTGTAATTGTAAATAATTGTAATTGTAAACATAATTACGCTAATTAAAAAAATATGATAAATTTTCGTTAAATTATTTGTGATCTTTATACGCTTAATAAGAGGGCTGGAATGGAGGCGCCGTGGCGCAAGAAAAGAATTTCTGAAACGAGTCCTGGGAGGCCTTTGCTCAGATGTGGGAAAAATGGTAATAATTATTATATAATTCCTCGATAAAAAGTAGCCTGTTCTATTACAGACTATTTCTGTCTTTCATCCAGACCCATTCTAGCTTGATTGAGTAACAAACAAACATGCACAATCAAAACTTCGGATTTATAAAAATAAAGTAAGCTTTCCCGACAACCTGAGAACCAAACCTTCCGCAGTGACCACAAGACCACAGATTATCTATACTGTATTATAATATTATATAGAGGAAAGATTTGATTGTTTCACTGTTGGGAAGCTACACTATCCCCGGATGACATAGGCTATATTATAGGCTCTAGTTTATTATAAAAATAAAAATTAGGGTTCCGTAAGAAACATCACACGAACGAAGTCGTGGAAACAGTGCTAGAAACTAATATTACGGAATAGACGTCTAGCTAGATCGCTAGACCAACCGAGTTTCGTAATTTCAACAAACATGAAAAGCAAAATAACGTTGTCTTGTAGCGCCATCTGTACATGACAATACTTATTAGTGTGCCCGCTTCAATCTCTAAATAACGCCATCTGTCTACTCTGAACGTAGTATCATCGGCTGCACCCTAGTCAGTAGCATTTTTTTTAACTTTAACCAAACTTTTACTAATTTAAATAATTAATTGATTTTTCCATGCTATCTCATCAGAAATAGCATAGAAAAAATCTTCTTATTTTATCAATCGTTTGCAAATTCAATGTTTTGAATGTAATGAAGTTTGTAGCGTAACAGTGTTGCCATTTTATAGTTGAAAATACTACACAACACTTGAACTGGCTCAATAATATTTAGACAAATATTTACATAGCTTTAGTATTTTATAGCTAATCTTCTCTAAAGAAATACTTCTTTATAACCGTTAATAAATTCATTGAAAATGTGGTTTTTAAAGTTGTATTCTTGAGCTTCAAAATCAAGTCTGGTTGGAATATTAAAAAAAAAATAATGTCTCCAAAATTATTTGAAAGGGCGGGAAATATACAAAATAAAAATATTCACTCAAGGAAAAAAATATATTTTTGACTGAAATTTGACGATTTATCACGTAAGTTTTGCTGAGAAAGTATTTTTATCTTAGTATTTATCAAATCAAACGTTATTTCCCGACTAAATTGCCGCTTTGTGACAGCAACACCGTTGCGAGTAAGCACGTATAATTTTATACACATGTAGGTCAAGTCAATGGAAAAAATGGCTTAGCACCGAAGTAAGCTCCTATGTATCGTGGCAAGAAATAATTTTATAATTTAAATGGCCTTCAGTGATTTATGTCACATAGGTAATGCGTACAAAACCGTCGAAAATGAAACAGATCAGGTAAGTGAGTGTTTTTGTATAGTGCCATTTTTCAATGGGTGTTGTAAATGTCTTGGACTGTCAATCTGACCTGAAATCCGGGTGATATTACACGAAATTTTTGTTACAAGTGCATTAATTTACTAATGTGGACTACTAAGAGTGTAAAATATGATTCTAATGAACTTTTGTTGTGATATTTCGTGTGTCGTGTTCCGATATTTTTTTGACGAAGTGTAAGTAATGACATCGGAGAATGCACATAATATTTTTAGAATTATGTAGTTTGTACGTTAGAGGACAACATAACAAGGTAACAATATTATAAATATACTACTTTAATGTGTATGACGACATTTAAAATGTTATGAAAGATGTTTTGTATGGGGTGTTGCTTTTATGGACAATATGCTGACACCTACCCACTTTCTATATTAGTTTAGCTATAATACAATCATAGTTACAGTTCCTACCTTTAACTGAATCAGTCAACTGTATTTTTAAGTGTCTCCTCAAGCATAATTAGACCTTATGTTAACTGTAAATAGATATCAAATACTAGTGTCAGATTCCACTAAGAAAACAATTAGAATGTCCTTGATTATACAATTCCTAAATAACAACGCATATTTATTAATGTAAGCAACATCTGTCTTCATAAATTTTATTTTGTTTTGTATTAAAAAGATCTTTTGACCTATTTTGTCCTGTCACTATTATTTATTGTGAAAAAAAGAAAGATTTTCTATTTTGTGTGTAATGCTGATGGAAATAGGAATTTCTTAAATTAATTACTTACAAAAGATTGTAGTACTTGTACTGATTGGCTGTGTATTTATTGACATCATCATAAGCTTAACAGCGTTATAGTGTCAGACTTCAACCTAATACATCCATAGAATTGGGCTTCTTAAGAAAACTTCCAAGTTTATCAATTACATAGGACTTCCTAGTGGGTTACTTAGTATTTTGTAGTATGCATGTGCCACTCATGGGCGCAGCCACAGTGAGGCAGACTTTGGCCACTTGCCCCTCCCGGACTAGCACATGGGTGCTTAGTTGTTGCTTTCAATAGGTAGTTTCATGTAGAAATATAGGCAAGAAAATGTAAAATTAATTACACTGTTTTACAATCCAGAAATTATACCATAGTTTTGTACATTTAATAATTACATATGTAAAACTTTATATGTATTTATCAGTATTGCCCCACCCAAAATCAAAACTTGGCTATGCTGATGGTGTCACTATGTTTTTAGTATGTAGATGGAGATCTTTAATTGTGTCAGCCTATGAAAATACACATTCTATTATCGCATTTAGACTCAGATTTCAGTCCATGTTTGTTTTAGGCCTTCATAAGAAACTAAACTTTAATAAACTAGGGAAAGTCGTGGTCTATCAATGTATAGTATATACATTGCAATAAACATTATAATTGTTATAATTGTTATTACATGCATACAATAAACATTATAATTGTTATTACATTTAATTTATTACTTAACTTCTCACATATGACCTACATGCTGCTCTTAAAAGTCCCATCTTATCATTTCTGTAGAAAAAGCTTTTATAGATACCAAAATTAAAGTGGTATTGTTTATTCATGTTTAAAACTGATGCAATCAGTGTGCTGGTTGAGAAACATCAACAAGATGCAAGTTTGGCACTGGCTCCTGCAATATAGGCCAGGAGCCAGGTTAATTAATGACATTATCAACTTCTACTAACAGTTTATGTATGAAAATATTTAAAGCTTCAATTGCTATGTGTTTTTAGCAACAACATTTTAAACACTGAAAAATGAACTTAGAAGTCTTATAATTAGGGCTAATTTTATTTAAGATGGAGAGCTAATTTTATAAAAGCTCTTAATTGCCATTTTTACTCCTTTGATAGTGATATCTGACGGGTGAATCGGCTCTTAACTCGTTGACTGCGGGAAAACACACATGTTGTGTTTCGATTAAAAACGCAAGTGCGGCGCACACACACCGTATGTGTTTTTCTACGGCGAACACGCGAACAGTGGTAGCTAGCCGCACTTGCGTTTGGCGCAGCGAATGTTCGTCCGCAGTTAAAGGGTTAAGGTAGTATTATCTAGTAAATACCTGTTACAAAATAACAAAAAAAAACATTTAATTTTGTGGAACTCGGAACATCTGTGCCAAAATTTATCTGTTAAATAATTATGCAGCTGTTTATTATCTTATGTTGCAATCTGTGGAATGTTATGAACCTAAGCAGGTCTGTACATTTGCATTTTAATCAAAAAATTAAAGATTTGCTATCACTTATCAGTCTGATAAGCCAATTCATTCAACAAAATATTTTTGTTTGTGTTGTTCTGATGCAACAATTGTTTATTTAGGTGATTTGGTGGCAGTTCAGATAAACAGGTAAAATAGGTAGCTTCATCTTGTTATTTTTATTCTAGTGACTAAGAAAGTATTATGTTAGTCATACAAACATCATTAGGAAAATATTGTGAGGATACATGAACTTATAATTAACTAGTTTCTGACCGTGATTTTGTGTGCTTTTTTTTTCACCCGGGTTAAGTTTCGCCTTTGTTTACAGGATAGGTTTATAGATTTGTGGAGGTTAGATAGGCAGTCTATCCATGTAAAATACTGGTATTCAGCTGCATCCGGTTAGGCTTAAAGCCGATTCCAACATAGTTGGGACGAGGCTTAGCCAATTGCTTAATAAGTTACTGCTTTTGTTATTGCTCTTTTCCTGTTGGTCATAGCATCTTATTATAAAGCCTATTCTATTCCTTATGAGTCTAGCTATCATCTACAAAAAGATTTTTTCCAATCTGGCTGCTGATTCTTGTTTAAACAAAAAAAAAACTTTTCAGCTTAATTTTTTTTTTATATTATTTGTTTCTATACAAAAGTTTTTTTATTGTATTCAATATAAGTTTGGAATTGTCAAACCACTGTGAATAAGTGTGATGATCAATGTTCATTCCTTCTCTGTATGAAAATAGGCCTTTGCCCTGCAGTGGCTCAATAAAAAGCTGGTATTATTAGTCATCTGAGGAGGTACATAGTTTTGTATAAAATAAAACAAATAAAGATAAGCTAATACGTAAAGTATGTTGTTTGTTTGTGGTTACACAACCTTTTTACATTTGAAATGTAATTAATGTTTTGGAGTAAATTTCTCTTCCTTTAATGCTACAGTAAGATAAGTTCCAGTCTAGCAAACAATATGACTTTTCCAATAAAAAAAAATACATTGTAATGTACTTGTGAGTAATAAAATATATATATGTTTTTGAGACCTGTCTCACCAGTAAATCCATAGATAAGTAAAGACCACCTTACAAACTCTTTGAAAATTCAAAAGTTAGTAAAGAGTTTCACTGAAATGAATGCTTTGTCTTTAAGCCTGGTCTCACACCGGTCACCGACTACAACCACAGAACGCCGCCACCGACGTGTTTCCTGTGGTTTTCATACATTTTTAATGGACTCGCCGCTCACCGTCGCCACAACGTTGATTATAACTTCAGGTGGCGGCGTTTGTGGCTGTCGCGTGTGGCCTGTGTGTGGCGAAGCAATGAATCATATTGAAAAGCCATAACGTGGAAAGTGGAAGTGAAATATAAAAACTCATTTACACACAGAGCAATTACATTGTCTTCTTGAATTAATGAATTTGGGGGGGGGGGGGGGGGTTGCTTTTACCTAACTCCGGAAAAGCTCCAAATGGAGGGTAGATATTTTTCACAAAAGTTTGAGTGAGATAGTGGATTATGTTTCGAATTTTCGCTTACACGGATCGGGGCCCCTGTAGTTGGGGGACCCTTATCTTTCATACGGCGGTAGCTACGCCCCTGCTTTTTTTATTACAAGGCATTGGATGACCTCGCAATGTCAAGGCTTTTCATACCATGAGAGGTCAGCAAAGCAGGGGATTTATAGCTTGATGGCAATAGGCTCGCCCCCTATTACATGGGACTAAAAACATAACTGGCGAAATGTGGGTGTACTATTGGGTACACCTCTGCCTAACCCTTCGGGGATTACAGGCGTGATGTTATGTGTCGTCATGCTTATGATTTTGATTATTAGTTTGGTTGCATTCAACAGGCAATTTAGTGTTACTAGACCTTGATAGTGCCAATTAAATATTTACCTTGTTGCATCTACTCATGGAAATCTCACAAGGAGTGTAAAAGTATTATTTTGTTGCTTAAAATCTTGTAATATTTTCATTAGTGTTTTACTAATATCATAAATGTGAAAGTTTGAATGTTTGTTACTCAATTATGCTTTAACGTCTCAACGAAATTTGGCGGATATTGTTCTAGCTTAACACAGGTTCATTTTAGCCCCATTTTTATGTTGACTTTGTAAAATTATTTAGGGCTTAATTCTGAAGTCTACTCAGACGGAAGTAGCGGGTCGAAACTGGTTCTTCAATAATCGAAAAAATATAAAACTATAATAGGGTGGTTAATTTTTCATTAACCAACTTATTCAGTTTGATCTTTTCACACTGAAAGATGTATGGCCCGCGTCGCGCGAGCCTTCGTTCAAGCCTTCAAGGCTTAGAAACGGAAATAAGTTCAGTCAATATTCGATATCTACAGCCATATCTCGTATAGTACGTCAAACTTCTATCGGGAACTTCGGTCGATGTTGTCATAAGTAGGTCAACGCGATATTAGATCCTGCAGTTTTATTTTGTAAAATCTCTCTCGGTGGTTTAAGGCGAAGTCAGTGTAAGTTGAGCTGCAGAGGCGGAGTCAGTGTGAATTTTTTGGGGCCCTGGGCTAAAACTACTTGGCCCCAAGTAATGTTAGCGTTACTTAACTAATCAGACGAATTGCCATTTTGCCATAATACTGTATTCAATATTATAGGAAAGAAATTAGTTAAAAAAAAATAAGTCCATTATTAAGGTCACAGCTAAGTTTGTCATCACAGTGGAGCCAAGATGGAGGCTGGGGGCCCTTTATATTCATGGACATAGGTGATGAACTTGATGCCTTACAGCTTTGCAAAAATTTTTCATTCCATGTAAGTTTCTAAAAGTAAAGTTACTCTAAGAGCCAATTAAAAAAATCAATCCATTATTATAATAAGCTGAAAAGTTTTTTTTTTTTTGTTTGAACGCGCTAATCTCCGGAACTACAAGTCCGATGATGAAAATTCATTAACTATTAAGTAGCTACGTTATTCCTGAATGCTATATTATATTTTATTGTCGAAAAAGTAGGGTTCAGTTAGAAAATTTCACGCGGACGTCGTGGCAACAGCTAGTATATAGATAAATAGAATATGTACCTATGTGTAACTATTTTCTTTTTGTTTGTTTGCAGTCGGAACGCATTATGGAAGAAAATACGATCGTCCGTGATCTCATCACAAAAATTCTCGATGAGACCGGACCTCTAGACGGGTGCAGGTAAGTTAATCAACATTCGATTTTTCTATAACTTTTAAGAACTTTTTTGCCGCTCATTGAAGCCTTATTTAGACGATGAGAGTAATATCGTGCGATTTGCCGTACATTTCGGGACCGCGCTGCTGTCGTTTCATAAGTGACAGTTCATCGATGGAAATGTACCACAACTTGAACAATATTTCTCGCACTGTCTAAATCCGCTTTTAATTAAATGTCAAATGCTGTCAAGCTGTAAAAGTGTTATTAAAATCGGTTCAGTAGTTTAGAGTCTAGGTGCGATCACGTGATACGTGTGATTGAGTCTATGTCGGACTCGCACTTTTTCGTTTTACTAGTGACCGTCTAGTGACCGTGATTACATTATTTTTTAACCCCAGATGCAAAAACGACTGCATGTTTTAAGTTTGACGAGGATGTGTGTGTGTGTCCGTGGCTGTGGCATCGTAACTCCCGAACAGATGAACAGATTTTGATTTTGTTTATTTTTTGTTTGAAAGGTGAATTAGTCGGGAGTGTTCTTAGCTATGTTTGCTTAAAATCGGTCCAAGATGTCCGACACCACAAAATGGTGGAATGGTGAATGTCGGGAGCTTTTTAAATTTAAATTTATTGTGGGCTGAGTCCATGTCTGTTGTCATCTCTGTGTTGTACAGAATATGGACCATTGTATTACAATTACTTGAATCTAGAACTCGTATCTGCGTCAATGCAAGTGAATCAGTGGCATACGGGAAATAGTCCATTATCGTACAATAAAGAATCTTGCAAGTGCACTCTGGACTGTTTGTTAGACATCCAACATAATAATGACATAACATAACATCACGCCTGTAATCCCCGAAGGGTTAGGCAGAGGTGTACCCATTAGTACACCCACATTTCGCCAGTTATGTTTTTAGTCCCATGTAATAGGGGGCGAGCCTATTGCCATCAACCGGGCACAAATCCAGACTCCGAGGCTGCTACTGAGAAATTCCTGATGGAAAAACCCAATAACACTTTGCCCGACCTGGGAACTCATGCACAGCAGTAGCGCTTGCGACCACTAGACCAACGAGACAGTCGAGGCAGAATTATAATATTGAAAAAAAAATTGACACAAAAATATTGCGTGGCAACGAGGCATAATAATGAATCTAGAAATAAAACTTCCTTGAGACTGCTTCAGTTGTTATTGTCATAGTGTACTTGTTGAACCAATGATTGCGCGTGTTTTTTTACTCCCGTCGAAAACGAGAGTAATTTTATAAGTTTAATGTATTACAGTCTGTGGATTCGTAGCGCCCAAATCAGTAAACCGATTTTGATTGTGTGAATAGCAGTTCTTAAATTTTTAAGTGTGATACTTTATGCCCTACCATTGGCAGTTGGGCACCTCTCTTCTGATGTCTTGTTCAATTTAGAACTAGCATTTTCTCCGCGACTACGTTCGCGTGATTTTTCTTACGAATCCCTTATAAAATATAGCCTATACCACTTAGTGATAAAGTAGTTACCGATTTGCGAAAGAATTTTCAAAATCGGTTCTGTAGATCCAGAGATTACCCCCTAAACCTCAAAAACTCACAAACTTTACCTCTTTATAGATATTAGTGTAGATTAGATTAGCAAACTGACAGACAGACACATAACCGGCTTTGTAATACCTAACTATTCAGTTTAATTAGATGTACCTAAATATTTATTTTTACAAACCAATAATCATGTGTTTAAAATATATTTTTAAGAATACTCAAAAATCACTTTGCAATGCCAAATTATTGACGTAATACACGTTTGAGAAAGACATTTTGAGGGCGCCACGACCTCTTTTTATCTTTTCTTTATCTAATATCAAATTGCGTATAAAAATAAGGCGGATAAAATGCTGCACCACGCTTTAATTACTAAAGGCCCACGTAATGAGACAATTAGGATTTTAAATAATGTTTTTTTTATGTATTTTAAAACTTTATTATTAATATTTTTGATAATTTATGCAAAAACCTAAAAAAAAAAGTAATATTTTCAACTAATTACAAAAAAATAAAAATTGATTAAGTTTATAAAAAAACACGTGACTATAAGCGCCACGATTGGTCACTAAAGTTGTGACGTCATAATGTTGTAGCTATTTAAACTAATATTACAAAGAAATAATTTATTTTATTTTATTTTTGTTTGTAAGAGGTTATCTATGAAATTAATGGTCTGATTACAAAGCTGATTTCAATGATAGAAAGTTACACTATTGCAGAATGTCGAAGACTGATTTATGGTATACTAGCTTTTGCCCGCGATTTCGTCCGCGTAAATGTCGGTTACGGCGAACGCAGACAAAGTCGCTGATTAAAAATTAGCCTGTCCTTCATTAAGGTTTAAACTTACCTCGTGCCAAATTTCATCAAAATCGTTCAGTGGTTTAGTCGTAAAGGCATAACAGACAGACAGACAGACGGACGGACAGATATTAGTAAGTATTTCACTTCTACACGGACAAATTCGGGTGCAGAAGCTAGTAATAATGTAAATTTGACACCAACATAGCACTGAATATTCATATTATGATAATAATAATAATGAATGTAGATTTTTATGTATAAAATTATAATTTATATTCATTTGGTCTAGTGACCTGACCCCCTGTGTTTATTTACTTTCCATATCTGAGGTTAAAAGTCCAAGAACTAAAAAACTTTAAGGCGAATTAACAGTAATATGGTCAGCAACAAGAGTCGCTTAACGAAATAAAATTATAATGTTGCACCGGGCGGCCGTTTCAAATAAGCGATTTTTAATGTCAGTTAGGAAACCTACGCTCGACCAACGCCCAACGCGAGGATACTCTCATTTTCTATCGAACAGCAATTTTTGTTGACAACCTCAACCTATTTAAATAAATATTTTACAAAATGTACACAAAATTTAGTGAAAAGATCATTTTAATCACAATTTTTATATCTGAGGCGTTTAAAAAAAGTTTTTGTTGCTACCAGTACCTAGTGTTAATGCTGATCGATTGTGTAAACAGACAGACAATATTCGAAGAAGGACAATTACAAAGCAACATCGTTTCATAGCTAAATGTTGTAGCCTAATATAGCTATTATACTTGTGCAAGCTGATTGATCGATAAGATTAGTCGTGTACTCGAGTTGCTTTATAACACGACATGACATTTTGACTTGTTGCACATGTTCATTGTAAAAATACAATGTTGCGGCTTTGTTAAACTAAAATAGAGACATTTTTCATATCTACAATACTTACCTGTTATAGAAATCAAGAAATGTACCATTTAAAATTCGAATACTAAACTTTTTGTTGTTTTTTTTTTATTTCAGCCCTATACAACAGCCAGAGAAACCTCTAAACAGCATAACGAACAGCCAGTATCCTAAAAACGAAGGAAACTCATTTCTACCACCTCCTTTCAATTCCTACCAGAACAACCAGCTGTTCAATTTCAACCAATCCGATCAAAACGGCTTCAATTTCAATTTGCAAAACGGTTTTGCCAACACAAACGGTTTTGTCAATTACGAGAACGACGTTAACACGTTACTCGGTATTGATCCGGTACCTGATACTTCCACTGATACGGTGACTCCGGAACAGTTAAATCTTTTAAGACTTGCTGCTCAAGAAATCGGCGGAGCACAGTTCTCGACGCCTGCAAATAAATACGACGAAAAATTTAACAATTACAATTTCTTCGAACCCCACCAAAGAAATTCGTTGCCTGAAGCCAACATGTTCCCAGGGAACAACTTCAGCAGACCAAACAGTTTGAATCTTGATATGAACTTCAATACGAATTTTGAGACCCCGTTCAATAATACACAGAGGTTTCCTAACAAATACGAGAATTTCCTGAAAGATCAGAATCAGGAGACGGAAATATTGTCTTACTTGAATCAATTGAACATGTCTTCTGATAGACCTCGCGAAGAAAATGGAATTAATAATGTAGACTTGAGGATGCCAATGGATTTAAATGGCCATTTTCCTAATGAGGATTTTCGACAAGAGGATAGGAACAAAATGTTCGTCAACAGAAACTTCCAACAGATGCCGCCTTCCAACAGAAACTATGGGGAGAACAATTTCTACGATATGATGACCCAAATGAATGACAGGAGTCCAATGGGCCAAAACTTCGATTTCTCCAACCAATCGACGCCTGTTTCGGCGGCAAATTCGATGAACTACAACCGATCGAATGGGTACAATCAGAACGAAATGATGCAGCGACGTGATATGAATCCTATGATGCCTCGTGATAACTTCCAAGGAAATGGTAATATGAATGAAAGGACAAACTTTGAGAATCTCGGTCGGGAGAATATGCAGCAGGCAGCTATGATGAGACAGAACCAGGAGTTGGCGCGGCAAATGAGTCTTTTGATGCGGAATAGGCCACCTCCTAGCCAGTTGAATGTTGACGTGTCGTTTTTGCATGAGAATAACCCTTTTAATCTTGGTAAGTCGATTTTTGTTTACTATTACAGAGATATAACCCCCAAAATACAGGCACTGCCTACTTTGGGGACCGCTACTCAATCACTATGATTTAAATTAAACCTATTCACTGTTACCTGTGAGCCGAAAGTTACATGTTCTTTCTTTCATTGCAATAAAATTTTGTTCTGAACCATACCTGAAAAACCTTCTGGTTACAAAGACATCAAAGATAACATTTATTTTTTTACTAAAGTAGGTTTTAAATGTTTCAATAAAATTATCAAATACCTAAGGACACCTGTACTGTTTCATTTGAAAACTAATATAAACATAGTTACATTGAACGCTAATATAAACAGTGAATTTTCATACCAAAATAGAAGTTGCTTCCTGGACATAATTTTTGCTCAATGTTAGTTAATTGTATGAGCACTGCGTATTTGTTTAAGAAATAATAATAAATAATAAATAATAATAATCGTTTATTTATAAAAAGAGGCACAATTACAATTAAATTTATCTTAAAAGTTAGAATAGAGCACTGTTTCTGTTGAAATGCTTGTCGTAATATAATTATTCTTAATATATGTATAACATTTTTGGGATAATAAGAACTACTCAGGGTACTTCAGAATCGTGGTGCATCTCATTCTCTTCTGTTATTACTATCAATTAATCTGCCTAACCTCTTCCCGACTATGTTGGGGTCGGTTTCCAGTCTAACCGGATGTAGCTATAAATACCAGTATTTTACCTGGAGCCCATCTGACCTCCGCAACCCAGTAACAGGATAATACGATATCTCTTGGTGACTGGTTGTCAGACTTTCGGGCTTCTGAAGACCCGTAAGGACTGTCAAAGATCCGCGTATGATAGCCAGGACCAACGGCTTAACGTGCTTTCCGAGGCACTGTTGTTTTTATCAATAATGCATTAAACATGTTACCGACAGTAGAATTCATTGAATATTTGCTGAAAATCATTGCTTATTCAATAAATGGCCTTGATAAATACTTTTGTTATTCAATGAGTCGGCAGAGTGCTATCTAATGAAGTTTGTATGTTGCTTCTAGTACCTACCCAATATTTGAATAATTCAAGGTGAAAAATATGTTGTTTTTTTACCATTGAATGGGTAGTCTTTTTTAATGAATTATGAGCAACAGTTATAACCGTTTTTCCTTAAAGAAATACTATTTCAACACAGCCTTCTGAAATGTTGCCAACATTAAATATTTTCCTAAATTTTCAGGTTTGGGCGCCCTATTAGGCCCAAGCCCTCCGGTCCCACCGCCAGTGATGCCATCACCAATGCTAGATCTACCTCTGTTGGCGCCGTTTTATGCAATGAGGAATATGAGGTAAGTCAATATCTTTAATTTATCATTAATCATCTGCCTAGCCTTTTCCCAACTATGTTGGGGTCGGCTTCCAGTCTAACCGGATGCAGTTGAGTACCAGTATTTTACATGGAGCGACTGCCTATCTGATCTCCACAACCCAGTAGCTGGGTAATTCTTCATTAATATAGTATAATAATTTGAAACATTATAATTATCGGATAGTAGACACTATTAACCGATTGCATGCAAAATAAGTATCAGACAGAACACATAAACATAACAAAAATACTTTCAAATAGAAATTCCTATGCCAATAATAACTATCATAATCGTTTTATTGTGAACAGAAGCGCAGCCACATCATCCGGTATCCTCCACGCCCGCCTCGACGCGTGCTACGAACAATGGCGCCAGTTGGAACGTGAACGTAAACGCACAGAGGCGCGGTTAGCGTTAGCGTACCCCGGGCGGGCTGTGTCGTCGTCTAACTCTATACCTGTGCCGAGACTGCCGCCTTGCCCCACCAGGGTCGATAGACTCACTGTTGATATGCTGAGGGAGCACACGAAGGTAAGAAAATAGGTTCTTAAGTAATTTAAATAAAAAGCACGCAGTTTGAGGTTCCGTAATACCGCGGTTACGGGACGGTTTAACAGGATACCGTGGCCCCGGAACGTAAAGGGCAATAGATGGAACAGGGTGGTTTTTTAGTTAGTGAAAGTCTGACAGTCCCTTCCGCCCCACCCAGCTTCCGTAAAAGGTATAGCTAACTGACAGCTGTATGGACAGTGGCGCCATTTTTTATTAGACGCCAGTGTAGGCAGTGGTGCTATATTTATCACTTGCGCCACATTCATCACTCGCACCACTTAATGACAGTAGTACTTGCTAAAACGTGAATGTAAACGCACTATAGCGGTTAACGTTAGCGAACTCGGGCACCATGTATAAAAATGCAGAAAAGACAGTGGCGCCTTTAAAAGGAGTGCTTACAAAATAAAAAGTTGCGCCAATTTCAACAATGGCGCAAATTGAAACAACGGCGCCACTTGAACTATACAGTAGTAACGACGATGCTTGTATTAAAAAACTATCTCCAACAGGTACTAACACTAATGGGTAAAATGGAAACCCTTCGCGCAAGCGTCTGCGTCGCACAAAACAAGAAACCGAACAAACCCGAAGACACCAAGATCACAGTACTAAAGCGCGGGCAGGATGTGTGTGACAAGGACAACGGAGTCGACCCGGCGACCTTCGAGCCTGCCTCGTGGAGGGAGGATGTTAACAACTTGTCTGAGATGTAAGTAGAACATCTGTCATTACTTTTCTCCTCATCATTTGTCTAGGATTTGTTCTGACTCCCGATTAATATGGAAGGAAGTAAAAATTGGGTAGTGACACTATCAGTCGATTGATATACTGTTTATGACCTGTCAAAATGCGCCTGTATAGATTTTGTATGGTAATAGGAAACTGTGACGTCATGACGGTATTTGTCAACTCAATTGACGCAATTTTATTAAATTATTAGTCAATTGAGTTGGCAAATAAATGACGTCATAGTTTGATATTGCCGTATTCTTTGCCATAGAATCCTGTTTTGAAAGCTCATAAAAAGTATGTGAATGTAGTCCTCTATTCTTTTGAAATTGATTTGATTGCGAGATTCAAGACAGTTAAATCATTTCTTGAGAACTTGTCGAGTTTCATTGTCTGCGCTTTTCTAGTTGTTGTCACTGTAGATTTTGACTTTTACGTGGTTGGGAATAGTGTGGCGCCCTTGTCACAATAAACCAACCAACCCAATTATTTAAATCGCTTTCCGAGATACAATACGGCCGGCGTATCTTGGCGGCCCTGAAGTTAGCCGATTGCTGCGCAATAAACAATTTCGTTTCTATAAGATCCATTGCGAAGCCAAACAGCTATCTTCAGATACGTCGGCCGTACTATACGAATAGAGTATTTATTACTTTACAAATATTAACAGTTGCAAATCCAAACCGCTCTTGGTTTCGACGATATGAAACCATTTTGATTGTTCCCCCGCAGCGCGCCGCACAGCGAGGTGGAGAGCGCCATGCTGGCGTGGCGCAGCGCGGTGGGCGGCGTGCAGGCGGCGCGGCGGCGCGAGCTGGCGCCCCACCACGCGCCCCACCATGCGCACCGCGCGCCTCGCGCTGATCGTGCGTATACGCCACGTGCTCCCACTTTCTACTCATATGTATTCGAACTTTTAGTTCTACCACGACCTAACCCACATACTCTGAATAATTCAATTTTCATTACGACGGAATTAATTTAATATGTCTGAAATTCAGTAATTATTTAACATTCAAACACTTTAATGTATGTATCTTATGATATGATAGACTTTAAATTCATCAACGTGTAAATATATGGGAGAAATTTGAATCGTTTTAACATTTCGGAAAGAGATTTCATTGTTTTTAGAAAGAAAATAGGGAAAAATTAATGTAATAAAACTGCCTCGTTGGTCTAGTGGTCACAAGCGCGACTGCTGTGCATGAGGTCTTGGGTTCGATTCCCAGGTCGGGCAAAGTGTTATTGGGTTTTTCCATCAGGAATTTCTCAGTAGCAGCCTCGGAGTCTGGATTTGTGCCCGGTTGATGGCAATAGGCTCGCCCCCTATTACATGGGACTAAAAACATAACTGGCGAAATGTGGGTGTACTAATTGGTACACCTCTGCCTAACCCTTCGGGGATTACAGGCGTGATGTTATGTTTTATGTTATGTAATGTAATAAAATAAGTAACCCAAATGTTCCATGTTCCAGCTATCCTGCAGCTGGCGGAGGCCGTGAAGCAGCTGAGCTCGTGTGCCCGGCGCGCGCGCTGCGCCATGTGGTGCGACCTCACGCTCACCGTGGCGCTGGCGCCGCACGCGCCGCACGCGCGCGACAAGCTGCCCGACGCGCTGCAGGTGCGTGTGCTCGGGGACGTAGCAGTAGTTTCCAGCAGAGAAAAGAGATTACACTTTTAGTGTCAGGGGAATCCTGATTAATTAAAAGATAAACGATAAATCAAAAGAAATCTAAGTTAAAAAATATTTTAAGCTTTTTATATATTATTATATAGCACCCAAATGTCCGGGGTTTAAGTTTTTATCTAGCGTCGACAATTTAGGTGAACAAGACAACGCTTTTCCGCCCTGAAGCCACGTTTGACCTTGTATGCGTAATAACTTAATAACGTTGCAACTATAAGTTTAACTTTCAGGTGGACACTTCCTCCCCAATCTCCCCAGTGACCCCGGCAGCTAAGTCTCCCGTGACGCAAGATAACGCGACCGCTGCCAACGCACAGGCTGCGGCCGCACCTGCTACTGATAGCACTGAGGTATGGACATTATAATTATTATGACGTCACGTTTGCCGCAGCGGCTAAAGGATCGGCGGCACGTAACGAATATTTGTATAGCCTATATGTAGTTGTTCCTGGTCCACATCGTGAAGAAACCTTGACTTACTGTTCCACTCAAACCATGTCAGAGGCCCTTGGGGCGGCTTAGAAACTCTGACACTAGGGTGTGTGGGGTCGTAAGTCCTTACTGCCTACACGATAAAGAAAGAAGAAAATGTTCCTGGTCTGGTTGTTTGTGGATGTGAATTAATATGTTCGTAAACACACACGACACAGGAGAATCTAGTGGTTTTTTTTTTTTGTGGACTTCCTCGTTGGTCTAGTGGTCGCAAGCGCGACTGCTGTGCATGAGGTCTTGGGTTCGATTCCCAGGTCGGGCAAAGTGTTATTGGGTTTTTCCATCAGGAATTTCTCAGTAGCAGCTTCGGAGTCTGGATTTGTGCCCGGTTGATGGCAATAGGCTCGCCCCCTATTACATGGGACTAAAAACATAACTGGCGAAATGTGGGTGTACTAATGGGTACTCCTCTGCCTAACCCTTCGGGGATTACAGGCGTGATGTTATGTTATGTTTTTTTTTTATGTTTATATGAAATGAGCTCTAAAAGTACTGATCCCATTACAAAAAAAAATTACTATTGCAAGCTACCGTATAGCCCTATCGTTAAGTGCTATGTTAGGGCTATGTTTTACAACATACTACCACGCGGACGAATTCGCGAATAGAAGCTAGCTCAGATAATTTTTGACGTATAAATTCAACAAAATCTTTCCACAGGAAAAACCACCCGCCGAACAAGCGCAGCCCTCGAAATCTGAAACCAAAAACGAGGCAGCGAAACCTCAAAAACAGACTGAGAAAACCGACAAGAACCAACAGCGACGCACACAGAACTACAGGAAGGTCAACCAACGTAACGACTTTTACCAGAAGAATCAGAGGTACGACACACGGTTCATGCACAACCGACACCCTTATCATTACCTGGCTACTGGACCTATTAATTAAGACCTTTATGGAATATATTGAACCTTATTTGAGGTCATTAAAAATTACACAGCTGATATTGAAACCTCCTTTGTTCTTTAATCGGCATGGTATGATAAAATGAATGAATTAAAATTAAAATTGATTGCTTGGCGTTAAAGTTGAGGTTTTCCATGAGGACTCAAACTCTTATGATAGATTAGTATAGGAATGGAGACCATCTTTATGTGTGATTGCTGAATGAGACAAATACTCTACAAAAATCTGAAGCCGCTACTGTCACATCCATGGAATGCACTAAAGAGGTTGTATAGTTAAGCTGTTTTATACCCAACCTTATTATTGGGATCTCTTTCCAATTTCAAAATAAACGTGATTAAATGAACACAAATAAGGTTCAATATAGCGCGATGAATTTTCGTCCGAAGTGTGTTAAAAACCTTAATTGTTTGATGTAAACAAGTCTGTTTACGATTTAAAATCGAGAACAACTGTAGATGTATTTATACAAGTGTAGTAAGCCTTTCTGGTCCAGTAATGGCGGCTGTTGGTGACGAAATAGACAGATAGATCTTGTGCATAGTGTAAAGCCACCGAGCCAGATAATCTTGCTACACTGTATTTTAGGACTGATGCAACACTGGAATTGCAGACTACAAAGAGTTTTAATGAGGAATTAAAAGTATGTTTGAAATCAACTGAATACTGCCATGAGATAATTACGCTTAAGATATTTAAAGAAAAATGTTGAGTATGACGTTTCATGTTGAGCATCACATTGGTGACATAAAATGTGTCAATACTCCGACGAGGCTCATAATGACTGTGGCGAAATGTTGAATTGACATAAATCTACTGAAACATGTCAAATCCTATATACATATTTTGTTGGTTCTTCTACTTTTCGCAACGTTCATAGAGAGTCATGAAGAACGTTACAGTTGTCTGAAAAAGGTTTTATAGCGTAAATACGATAGTTGAGCAAAACGTGTTCAAATTGAGCATCTACTCATGGGCCGGCGACGAAACTCAACTCAAACCTTTTAAAACTAGTTTCAACCAAACAAAGCTTGAAAATAGTTTTAAGTACTTGTTGCTTGTCTTGAGTCATGTTATACATCCCATAAATTCATGCTTCGCTCAATTTTAATTGATAAATAGTTCATTAACAGTTTGACTAAGTAAATGAGTCTATTTTAACACTTTTTTAATGTTTTCTATAACTAAATAAACATTTACGCTCAAATAACTTCGAAACGTTACGCTCAGTTTTTTCCATGTATCGCTCAATATTCACCTGTTTAACTCAACTATCGTACAGACTGAAGAACAATAAGCGAAAATGTTTTCTATGTCGTTTGTAATAAGGTTTAAATTAACATTTTAACGCATTGCTCCGTAGCCTATATAGCATCGCAAAAGCATTTTATCGTGATTGATATTGACGAATAAATAATTACGCGCCTAAAGTGATTAAAGTATGAAATATAGTAAAAAAAAATAGATATTTAAACTTAAAATAATTCAGCTATAGTTGTTAATGAATGAGTAAATAGATGAAGTTTTTAAAATATATCGGTGTTTTAGATTTAAATAATGTCAGTGTGCTTGGTAACCCTTTCTGCGTAGTTTTTTGGATCAGCAGTTATCGAATTATGAGCTTATAAATGTACCCTACTTGTACCTTTAGACCAATTTTCTCCTATGCCATATACACTGTTTTAATCGAACTATATTTCATACTTTGATTACCAATACGTTGGTGGATTCGCAAGGGATCGTTGCAATCACAATGATATCATATCAACATACAAATATTGTAGGGAATAGAGTTACACTTTTTATGATTGAACTTACTATGCATTTATGTGCGCCTGGTACTTTATGCGGTATATTTTTGATAGATTTCTTGAAAAAATGTTACAAAACTTTTATAACTTCGGCTGTAACACAAGCTTTTTGTACTTTCATAGACTTTGATGATTTCTCGACTCGTCTAGAAATCGTAATTTTTTATTTAATTTTTTACTCTCTCACTGCGATAATATCACACATATAACTGAAAGAAATTAAAATATCTCCAAAATATACCTCAAATTGAGCAAGGCGTACACAATTGTAGAAAGTGTACTCAAACAAAGACTAAAACAGGTATAATAGAGACCATGATTATTATATGAGTATAATAATGAATAAACTACATAATTATTACTCTGTGTGTAGGTTAAATAATTGCCAGTATCAGAATTGCGTTATTTATTCATCGTGCTTAGCTGGATTAATGTTTAAAGTATTATAAAGGGGCGTATTGTGGTGATACTTGCCAAAATAATCGGTGTGAGCGAAGGGTGGGTGTCCCAATACATGGATATGAAAAATGAGGTCGATTTTGAGGTTAGGAACGGTAGGACGCTTTTTGAATTAAATGTTTTAGATGCATTAGAATAGATGTAGCTCGCGTGTGAGGAAAGACGAGGAATCGAATATTTTATTTATTGGAAATTTTTATGCAATACAAAAAAAAGCAATGAATTTTAACGTGAAACCTAAGGTTTTCGTTACATTTCCAATTTTTACAATACACTTAAAGCTGTTTCTAGTCACACATTAAACAAAGTATTTTTATGAATGAATTGTTATAAATGGTTGTAGTTTCGCTCACACCGACTTCAAAAAAACCCTTTGAAAATGTGATGTTTCTACGTTATTACTAGTTGACACTATTTTAATATATCACGTTCGTGCGAATAACAAAAAGTATATAAAATGAAGTTATGAACTATTAGCGTGTAAGTGTACCACTTTTTATTTATTTAATTGAGAAAAAAAAATATAAAAAACAATGAATTTAAATTCGAATGAATTTGTATAGTTGATAGTTAGTGCTTATTCGGATGACGGGACGTACTGAATCGATTTTTAGGGTGGTACATCGGTATCGATTTGAGAAAAAATATGTTATTTATACCCATTGCAGCTTGGTATTTTAATTATTGCTTAACAATGTAATGGGTATACATTTTATTTTTTATACAGTCGATGACTGGTGTTTCCACCCTACTTGAATAAGATTGAAATGCTTCATATGACGGGTTGGCTAGTTTTCGTCAATTCTTTATAAATTTTAATTTGTACTGTAGCATTTTAACCCTTAACTCACTGCTACGGTGCAAAAAATGTTATTATTAGTAAAATATATGCACCTGTGTTCTTATAGTTAATATACGGCCAAAATGAATTGACTTGCTGAGATAGTCGGTTCAAAATAATATTAGGTTTAATATTTTTCTGAAGTCATTTTTTGCATGGACGCTCAGAAACTCAGAATCATAAATATAAAAATCCGGTTTTCGTAACGGATTTCATGTATATCCGGTTTTAGACGCGGATTTCGTATGAAACCGGTTTTTGACGCGGATTTCGAATCGATACAATAATTCTACATACAGTGCACAAACTGCTTTGGCAGGACGTAACCAAAATGATAGGGTAAAATGATATCTTCCATCTTAAGTTTGTTAGTATGTAAGAACAAATATTAGTTATATTATTATTTTTCTCATTATTCGTTGTTTTAAACTATAGTAATGCCGGTTTCTGCGCGCATTGCTTAATTCCTACTCATAATTATATGAGATGATAAAATCAGTAATAGGTTTGTCGTCCACCAAAATATATTTTCGCTTATAGCAGAAACCGGTAGTTACTTTAAAGATTTATTTAATCAGTTACGAAATGGCTATAGATTTTTTATTAGTATTCGTTGATTGTAGTGCCTTTCTATATAAATGTGCATGCATTTTAAGCCCTATGCAATGTTGTACAAGCATTCAATAAGTTGTTTGAAAAACCGTTGATTTTTTCATAGTTTTTTTTTAGTTATACCTTACTCGTGATGCGTTTCAGTGTGCAATAAGCTTTATTTATTTTTTTAAACGCACTGGTAGTGCTGATTGTCAAAGTGGTGGGGTTGGTTTGACAAGAAAGTAGAAATGATTAAAAAAAAAAACAGTAATTTTGCTACACAAAAAAAAAGTGAGTTTGTTTAGGCTTCCATAATCCGACCTAATGTTGTGATTTTCTATAAAAAAATATGCCTAAAATTGCTCTCATATTTTGATATTTTTTAAAACAAATTTTTTTAGGCGACCCAACCAACCCCATGCATAAATGCTTCCAATAATTGATATATTTAACGGATATTAGTACAATCAATTCGCACTTAGCGTTTATAGAATATAGTCAAAGATATTCTTGTTCTTAAAGAAAAAAATATTTAGCACAATATAATAAAGAAAATGTTTAGTTTTTTAGTGAATTAGTAGATAGTTAATTATTTCACGTCCTTTCGAAAGCTAACTATATTTATTACTGAGATAAAAGATTTTTTACTTCACTGTTTTCCGATGTTGCCATATAGTAACGTATTTACCTCAAATCACTGTCTTGCAAAGTAGAAAATTCTCTATATTTTTTCTTTCTTCGTGCGCAAAGTGAAGCTACTAAGTGTCATTGCTGTTTAAAAAGTTTATTATTTGTTAAATGAATTTTATAGGTCTCGGCTATATTGAAATGCGATTCTATAAAAATAAATGAATTAAAATATAACTAAATGAAATGGACTTCGGTATTTAAGGAATTATTTATTAATGTATTGATTATAATATAGGCAGCTTAATGAATTGACCTAAAGAAACAGTCTTGCTGCTAAAACGACTAGACTGAGCGAAGTTCGCGTTGCGTTTGTGCGAAAAATAAGATTTATTTACATTAGTGCAATAAATATCGCCTTACGAATAAAAAGTCGCAACGTATCGCTTTGCCTCGCATATTCAGTGTAGCCGACACTATTTAAGTTTCCATTACTTAATAGAAACATTATTTATGTAGGCAATCAGGCTATGAGACTTGTATACCTTGTAAACTCTATTCTTAAGAATGGGAAACCTTTTAAAGTGCCACATCTAGCTTCTTTTAAAATAATGTGTCGTTGTTCGGGGCGTTGTTTTAATTCAATTGGAGTAAAACTAAAACAAATTTCGTATACGTAATTTAAACTAAAGATTATTTCAAATAATTTAAAGGGAATTACAATTATATAAGAAAAGGCTACTTAATCTATATGTCTTCTAACTGTAAAGGATGATTAAAGTGCGTAAAGATTGCACTTCATTTTACTAAATTAGTAGTTTTTTTGCGATAGGTTGGCAACACCAAATGGTTTGCCATGCGTAACAGTTTAAAGCGTGCGCTTGAAATATAAAGTTGGAATGTTACTCGAAACACACAAATGTTGCTTAAAATTGAAATTAGTTTTCTTTTTTCACGAAAACGTTGTTGATTAATGGCCTACGGATATTCAGCATAAATATTCATTGACACAACGCCCCGGCTCGCCATTTAAGCCCAATTTATTTTAGCTCAATAAATGTTTCCTTCCGTCCATATAATATTGGAATTTTTCATAGCATATTATAAGCTTCCCTTAATGCATTTTTGAACCAATCTCTAAACATGCTTTTTTCATTTCTCTCAATTTTTTTTTTTCGTTTTATAAGTCCTTCCTAAGGGTAAATGTTGTACGCTAATTATTATATAAAAAAAAAAAATATAACATATAAAATATGATTTCTGAATTTCAATGACCAACGCTTATAACAGCATATCTTTAAGAATATTGTGTGATATAACCTAATTATATTTAAAAAATAAAGTCCTTACTTAGTCCTTATCGAAAAAAAATATAAAAAAAATATACCAAAACTATTCAGTACTTAATTTAAAAGCCAATAATGAACGCTTATGATAAGTAAGAAAGTTTGTAAAAATCCTAAATTTTATCAGTAATTCGTCCTGCAGCTCCTTCTAAAGACATCCGCTATCTATATTCTCTCAAAGGCTTGACACAAATCTGAACAGAAAAACGCAACGGAATTTTGTTTGCATGTTTTGTCAGTTGACACCATTTACCATAAATGTAAAGAGCAGAAACCAACAATTGACTTGACAAATAAGTGACGTCACTGTTCGATAATGCCATTCAATATACATGAGGATCTCTCGTCGTGTTTTGACAGTCCTTAAAATTAAAAAGTATTTCAATTGATTGGTGGTGGCAACTACCTAATTGTAACAAAGGCGTGTACGCGCGTTTTTGCGTGCGAATTTTCGCATCTTGTTTTACATGAAAAATTCCGGTGCGTTTTTCCGTACAGATTTTTAGCCTAGAGTATACAAAACGGTGCTAGATTGCTCGATGAAATAAATGACTGACTGAATATATGTAGCGGGTTGCTTGTTATAGTAACTTACTCAACTGCTGCTTCAAATAATTTTACTTATACGTAAAGTTTGAGTATTTTACTATAAGGCCTATGATTGAGGGTCGTTTTTAGAGTATTTTGGCCTTAAGTAACATGTAACGTGACGTCACATCTCTATCGCTTAGGTCAGGGATGGCAAACCTTTTTTGGTGAACGTGATTTTTTTTATGAAAACAATAATAATGTGTCTATCCGTGTGTGTGTGTCCGTGCCATCAAAGAATCTTGACTTACGTGATATAATGGAGAAATATAAAACTATGTCTAATAACTTAAAACCTTTTATTATATTTTATATTCAAAAGATTCTATCAAATACAAAGATTTGTCAGTTATTGACGTGCCCGAATTATTTAGTCGCGTGTCACTGACTCACCGTCCCTGGCCTAGAGTATGATACAGTAAAATTTAGTCATTTACGTTTAATTCAAGCGATAATATCAAGCGTGGTGATCAATACTCGCGCCTTCTCTGTATGAGAGGTCTTTGCTCTGCAGTGGGGTATTAATAGGCTGGTATCATTATAAATTAATCCGTGTCGCTTACCTGACATGTGTAATACTAAGTCCAAACTCTAATTTTGTTTCAATGTTTTAAGTGTGTATGCTTAAATATGCTGTTGGTGTACATTATTAAAAAATAAAATACTTTAAACACCATATTTCACATTTCACAGCAACACTAAAATTTGTTTAATCAGGCCAATTTCCTCTAAAAAGTAGTCCTCAAATCTCAGGCCAAAACAATATGCATTAAACCTAAGAAACCTTACAAACGCTAGAATGTGTAGTTAGTAAAACATGCATGAATAATAATCGCGTTATTAATTATTATTTCGTTTTTTTTTCTTTTATTAATTAGTCGATGTTTAGAGCAAATGAGATTTTAGTCGATGATGATGATGTTCGCAGATATTTTCGTACGATATATCGACGTTGAAACATCGATGGGCCTTGTGTAATGCTCTTTACGTACTTGTTGCCTTTTTAAATTGATAAAGAGTAAAAATCTCAATATTATTTATCGTAATACTAACTGACTCGACCACGCGTTGCTGTAAGTAAAGATATTGTGGTCAATAATCGAGATAGAATCTTCCCTATCTTTTAAGATTGACCAAATTACACAGTGAGCCATATTTCATAAAAAATGGTTGAGTAGTTTAGGAGTCCATCCTGGATAAACAACATGACGCGTAATTTATATATTATATTAAGATTGAGGTCTGTTTGTTTGCATTAGGTAATCTTTGTAAGAGGTGTATTCTGAAACACTTTCAAACATAAACATTAGGAAAGCAAGTCTCTTCTTCTCTTTATCGTGTGGGCAGTAAGGTTTTATGACCCCACACACCCTAGTGTCAGAGTTTCTAAACCGCCTCAAGGGCCTCTGACATGGTTTGAGTGGAACAGAAAACAGAACACAACAGTTCGTGGAACAGTTTCCTTTTACCGATGTCAGAGATGTCCAAGATAAACTTAAAAGAAATTCAGTTAAGAAATCAAGTATTTATTATATCTTCTTGTCTTTTATGACAACATTCTAAATTTTTACTAGAAACTTGTATGAATTATCTAAAGGCAATTTGCTACGTAAAGAACATTACAATCGTTTAGAAACACTTGGTAGTAGCTCGGTTTTTAAATATTGCTCAAGTCCTTTTTAATAATTTATAGGGAATAATCGCTTTTATTAAATTAGCACTTTTTATATGGCCTAAACATATCCGCGATCCCTTGTAAGTTTTAAACTCGATTTATAGACCTTTTTATGTTATTTTTTAATTCATTGATCATTACAATTTGTCAGGTATGTCTTGTAATGTGCAATGTTTCTTGTTATGCTATGTTCAATTTTTAATGATGGATATGACACCAAATGCTTGCAATCTGAATTGACAGTACCTTATTCAAAGGGTAGTTGATACCAATAATTCCAAGACTAATGAAGTTATGTCTTAATAACGGTTTGTTTTAGCCCTGAGAACTCAATTTTTAATTTACTGTAAAATTAGATTTCTTGTGGCTTTGAAATAAATAAACAATTGAGTTGCCAAATAAGTGACGTCACAGGCCGCTATTGCCATGCCAAAATCTATGGAAGAATAATGTTTTGACAGATCATAAAAGTACGTCAATTGATGGTGGTGTCAACACGACTATTGTCGTTCTCCCTTTCAAAATGTAGCTGGTCTATCAAGTAAATAAAAAAAAAACTTATTATATATCCTTGATCTTAAAATGAACAGAGTATAAATTATAACGCAAACGGGTCTTATAATTGACGACAAAATCAAGCTTTATCCAAGCAACAACTGTCCCAGTGTTTCTAACAAGGTACTTGAAGATTTTCCCTCACACAAGAAGGTTTTGCTCCTAAAATCCTGTATGTACAAATCGTGTCTCAACACGTTAGAGAATTCAGCTAGATATGTTTTATTTTTTTAGGAAAGTGTAGTCACACCATTAGCAAGACTGGATAACGGTTCTCTTTATTATTTAATTCTAACGCTTCGCGGTCAAGTCTCGACGTCTTTTACGTAGGGTGTTGTTGCACCCACGCGATCGATATTCCATCTATAGTATAGATTTATCGAAAGGTATGCTTTTAATGAAATCGATTCGCTGTCGTAGGTATAGCTTTTAATATTTGACATATTCTGTTTTGTTGAATAGTCGATAAACTATCGATTTACGTTCGACTTTTTTTATAAGCTGTACCTATAATAATCCCTACGCGATCGACGTTAACGTAAATAAGGGCATCGATGTTACGTCGATCTTGTGGGTGGAATAACACCCTTAAAATAATTCCCGACTTTTATATTTTAAGTTTTTAACAATAATGTTCCTCGAATTATATCGCCGTGTCACGTTAAGCGACGGTTTGCTATATGTCGCATTTATTAATATATGACTGGTTGTCATACATATTTATTGGGTTAGAATTTTTTCGGTTGTGGTTAATCTTTGACGTTCATAATGCTTCAGTGTTTCTCGGAATTTCCGAGTAATTTTATGTGAATGTGGATCAATCTTAGAGCTTTATCAAATTTGATAATAATTTACGGATGAATATTAATAAAAAAATAAATAATAATAACCGAACAAGTAAAAAAAAAATCTCTGTAGGAAATTCATAAACTCACTGTTTAGATAGATATTCCTGCAAAATTGTGTAACGTAGTTGGTTTTTATCTATTTTAAACGATGCTAGTTGTGTAGTGTTCGATCGGTGAGCATTCGCCTTTAGGTGAGGAGTGTGACGATAGAAATAGGTGGATACGGTCCTAAAGCTTAAAGTACGAATCTGGTAGTTACATGTTTTTAAATACAACCTTATAATGAATCCTCGTTTAGATGAAAATGTAACTATTTAGCATAATAATCGGTGTGTCGGCCCATTCTTAGGTGACGGATAGTTTGTATGTACGTTTGTAACCGCCACTTGAGCCCGTGAGCACAAAATACTCTTAAAAAATCTATTAAATGTGTTTTAATCACTTTTGATACTGTGAATTCGTAGTTCCGTTGGGTGTGAAGCTAATGGGATGTTTATTTTTCATTAATATTAGTTGCAAATGATAGTATTTTATAGTTGAATGAGTGTGGACAATAACGGTGGTTAGTCCTAATAGGTAGTTTATTGTGATATGTTTGAGCCAGTCGTCTGTGGACGCAAAAGGTCAACCACCATTTTAATCTTACTCTACTAGATTCTTAAGTTTAACGTTGCTTCTACGAGGTTTTGCCGTAACACGTAGGCAGATTGTTTTTTTTTTTTTCTATTGGGTATTTAGCGGATTTGATATTTTGAGCCATTGTTTAGTGTGCATAGTCTACTAATATTTTTGCTACTCGTCAATACGCGTACAGTGAATAGTTCTGTCCAATTTATAGGAATGGCATCATGAATTTTATACTTGAGGACCAAATCTGGTTTTTTTGTATTCAATTGTGAGTTAAATAAAAAAAAAGTAATAAAGGAAAAAAAATATTGAAAACGGAAAAAATACAGGATTTATTTTGCCAGTTCCTCTTAAATGTAAGTGAGAATTTCTAAAATATTTTTCTAGTTGATAAGTGTTGGTGAATTAATTTTTTTACATATTTTAGGTAATTGGTGTGTGTACACAAGTATTAAAAGCAGGTTTTTGAGCACGGGGAAAAATTGTTTTTATTATTTTCTCTTTCCGTTTTTTCTCTGAGGAATTGATGCGCCACTTGGATTTGTTAGTGCATACGTAATTGTATAGTTTATAAATGTGGTGCTACACACTACTTGTCGACACCATTAAGTATATTTTACGATAATTTAATTTATAAGTGACAGTGTTTTTATTCAGTTAAACAAGACAAATGTAATGGGATATTTTATATTAAGTCATTATTTGTTCAGTGTTTTGAAATCTCACTACATTTAGTCCGATTACAGTGAACGCCGATTATCAAATGATTTGCCATATGAATGTGTTAGTAAAACTAAAAGATTAAGCTTTTGAACGGAGCCCGCGCTCGACAACACGAGAGATCGCTTGAAATATTCAATGCAAATACTGTTTTTTTTTTTATAGCATTTCTTGAACACTGCCACTGTTGAAAAATGCCCATATTTAAAACTGCATTCTGTTTTTATTATCATTGTTCTTGTTATATTTTTGTTGTTTTTAGCAAAGCTTTGTAGGCGCGAACACTATTATAATAATATTTAAAAAAAAAAAACATAAATTGATGATCGCTAGTCTTTATCTCATGTATAACTTTGGATCTGTCCGTATAAATGAAAAATAAAAAGTAATAGGTGTTTTTTAAGATACTTAATGAATATATTAATGGATACAAAATATTACTGTCTGTGGTGAATATCGAATTTTATGAGCTTATTAAACCTAATTCCGTGGTATCGGTATCGCGATGGAAGTCGTATTGTGGTGTGCTAAAAATGTATACTTTGATAATGCACGTCTCCTAAAATGCCACATAAGGGGGCAAGCCTGCTAACTTTGTCATTATGGCAACATTATGACTACTATTGGGTAAAATACCATACTAAAACAATTTGGTAGTTGTCATCAACCAACAATTCCAAGACACAACTTTATAAAAAAAGAAAACTTATTATTTTTCACAAATTAAAAACCACAATTTATAATTGTAGATTTTTATTTACTTTGAAATCAATAAATAGTTAGTCAATTGATTTGGCAAATAAGTGACGTCATAGTTCACTATTGCCATACAAAATTTATCTTAAATTCGTATTTTGACAGCTCTTAAAAAGCATATCGTTTGATGATGTCTTCTACACATTTGAATTACCAACTATTGACTACCAAATACGTAAAAACAAAATGGCGCCCAACTGTCAAAATCAAAAGTTATGATGTCAATTTGATCGACCATTCTGACATAATTGTGTTAGCAGACTTGTGCTCTTGATCCCGACAGTTGTCATAGGAAACGGTATTACTAAGACCCGCTTGTACCATAGATCAATAAATATATTTAAAGGTAAACATATTGAACATCACTGCATCTCTGTCATGTTGTATGTAATTGACAGAGACAGAACGATGTTTTAACCTTTTGAACGCCACGTGAAATAAGCAATACCCTCTGCGGCAAGCTGCAAATTCGAAATTTTATAAATTGGTTTTAGTTTTTGTCATCTTGAAATATAAATAAAGAATTTCAAAATATTTAAATTAGGATGAGTCAAGGAACATAATTAGCAAAGCAAATAAAAAAAACAATTTTGTTTTATGTATGTCATGTAGTCGTGACCGTGGCGCGCTGGGCACATTTTGGTTTGTCATCTATACATGACTGTGGTGGTCAAAAGGTTAAATTTAGCGCTAAATGTATTTAGTGATTAGCGGTGCAACTGGGGCTTTAAATAATAAAAACTTCATACATATGAGACAGTCCAATTTTAAAAAGAATAATTTTATAAAAACTGTTTCCTTTGGCAATGTTGGTTAAGCACATTTTGAATGTAACTCAAATAGCTTTAAGTATACGATAGATAAATGTATGTTTATCCAAATGTTAGCTTGTCTTTTAGAAAATGCACAATGTAACATTGAGAATTTTGTAAAAAAAACTATCGTAGGAAAGCAAATAAAAAAATAAATTGTTTTAACACAAAATGAGTATGACTCGAGACGATTACTTTCCTATGGTAAATTTTAGTATCATGTTACCACGTAAAATTAAATACGTATATAGAATGTCCAACCTTTATTAATTATAATAAAAATGTCCTCGAAAATATAAACTATTTTATAATTGGCTCATTTTTGTACTCGCTTGTAAATCCATTCGATATTTTACCTCGAAAAAACGTCGAATGTTTAGGTATAATTTTATTTTTATAAAAACGGCCGCTTCTTATAGAACTCTAGTAGTTGAGACGCGCATTATCGAAAAGCGGGTAAAACACTAATTTTCAAGTAAAAAAAAAGTTTGTAACGAAGCTATTGTATTACATAAGATGCCAAGTTAGCTCGCATTGGACCAAGGATATAATAAGATTAGCTCACATCACATGCTAACCGTACCTATAGCATTTTACATAGATGGTTTAAAAATAATAAAATATTTTGAAGATGTCTTCTGTCTTTCTTCATGTTAGAACGTGTATACATACAGTAATTTTGTGATTAAATGTTAGATTTACGCGGCATGATGATCAAGCGACAGACTGATTTTAGGGCAGGTTTATGGCGCGGCGGTTGTCGCAAGATCTGCTCTTACGCAGTATTATAATGTGGGTAGTTATGTGCAGTTTTAAACTTTGTTGGAGGGTAGAAGGAAAGTAAAATGTGGTATGTTACATGTTGGGTATGTAAAAGTGAGTCTTCGTATAATATTGACCAAAGCATATCTTACATAGGAGTCAGGAGTTGAATGACGAATGAATTGGAAAGTGATTTGATTGGTTAATGTCAATTTATTTAATGAGAAAATTTTAATGTTTGAATTTTTTATTAATTTATAATACTTGTCTATTATTTCGCAATGGTACTCAAACATTATAATGCTCAAGATGATTAATTAAAATCATGCTATACAGGGTGTAAAGAACATCGACGCGCATCATGTTACTATAGATAGTGCGTTAATGTGTTTTACACCCTGTATATCTGATAATCATAAAAAAAAAGTTAACAAGCCGTTTGTTGAGAGATTACCGTTGCTAAATAATTTAGCTTTTTCAGAGAAGCAATTAATAAAATAGTAATTGTTAATAATAAAATCATCAATTTAGTATTTCTTGTTGCACTTCCTTAATTAAAAAAAAAGACTTTTCTGAAAAAGATTTCGATAAAAAATTACAATAAACAAAATGAACTTCACTTTCGACTTACTAAATCGAATTTTATTTAATAAAAAAAAACGCCAATGATTATACTTATTTAGCGAAACGCTTAAAAAATAGTGATATAAACATCTGCGCATGACTACCCTCCTAATAATAATGTAGAGAAAATAAATATCCATTAGGCGTATCGGTGTTATGAATCTAGTTCACAATTTATATATTATTAAAAAATAAATAATAGTTTAATATTGCCAACTGTCTTGTTCAAATGTTGTGAAAAATATAAGTGTTAAATGTTGTCCTCCTATCAACATAGGATATTGTTTATAACTGGGTATTGAGTAGTTAATGCTAGATGCATTCTTGATTTTTTCGTACTAATGTTTTGTTACTGTTTTGGCACTATTAATTACCTTCTGACAAAAATATATAATGAATAAAATGTTTTGTGCAGTTTTATTTCTTTTTACCCCTTGTTGGAGAGCTTTGCTTTATCTCTGAAAGCTTTTTTCAGGTCAAAATTTAGTTAAGTCATTCATTTTTGCTTTTGGTTTTGTCCTAGAAATTATGAACACTACAAAAAGAATCAGACGAATTGGGCCAGCCGTTCTTAAGTTTTGCGCAAAGCAACACATTAAGCGATTCATTTATTTTATACACAGATGGATTAGATAATCTAATATTATAAAGAGGAAAGATTTTCTTGTTAGTTTGTTTTTACCGAAAAGGCTACGCAACTACTAGACCGATTTTGACTATAATTTTTTACCCATAGAAAGCTAAATTATCACAAACTTACAGGCTACAATTAATTTGTCTTTCGAATCATGAGTTCAATTTTAAGACCATTAGGGACCATTATACGTCAAGTGTCGATAGACCGATGTTTAGATAACCCTAGAAAAAGATTATTGTCAATTCGGCGTTACAACAAAGTTTAAATATACGTAGAAAAAATACTAAAATCTAGAAAGTATTCCAACAAAGATATTAATGTTCTGTCAAAATAAAGAGGGTAGTTTAATATTTGTATTCTAGAAATAAGCAAATACACGCTGACTCAATATTGCGGGTCTAATTAAAAAAGTACTAGGGTGTCAGAAAATCAAGGGTATTCAAACAAAAATCACTTCATTCATTATAATTTTTTTTCCACAAGTACAACCCGAATTGATCGGTAAATTCTAAATTAACGCAAGCAAAGCCGAGGGAAAAAGCAAGTCATACAGATGTTTTATTCAGAAGAATCGTATTTAACGTGGCAATACCGCCACTTTCTAGAGCATATTTCCAGATGTACTAGGCGCACAGTAATGCAGTGGAGGTAGTATAGTAGCCGAAGCCAAAGTGAATTACTTACTATCAAACGTTGAAATTGCGTCGCTGCGCACGCGTCACGAAATCGGGTACCAGGCGCACAGAAAGTTGTGGGAGGTGTTTCGTGTCACCGTTAGAAAAGGACAGCAATAGCCGAAACTGAGATAGTATCCTTAACTACAAACATACGGAAATCTACTCGATAAAAGATGGCGCTGTTTTAATTCGTATTTAGCAAGACAGATGGCGTTGTTTTAAATTTAGGAAGTTGAATGGAGTTTTTAATTTTAATATATGTAATTAATTTGATACTCAAACATTAGGTTCTACCTACATTACGCTGATGTGTTTTTTTTATTTATATGCCTAAGTTTTATGCAGTCACAATTTCGTTCCAAATAAACGCATTTATTTATTTCTTTTCTATAAATAATTTATTAACAATATCTACAAACAACTACATACTACAATACACTTATTCTGACTTCAAGACGACTTTTCCTAGTTTCCCTTTGGGCACATTTATTGATGAGAGCGTCTCTGTGATTATTCCTGTCGCCACAGTGACATTATTTTCTCTGACAGTGAAAGGCTGGCCAACAGTCATGACCATATCTTCGAGTAGGGTTAGGTAGACTTCTCCGTGATCGCCGGGCATCATCATGTGTTGAGAAGGGTCTGAAAAAAGACAATATTTATTAGGTCACGTTACGGAAGATCATAACTGAACTCTTGGGTATCGAACGGCCGGTTTATGGAAGGATTCCACAATTACAGCTACAGATAATTTGTTAGCATTAATTGTCATCTACATAACATAACATTACGCCTGTAATCCCCGAAGGGTTAGGCAGAGGTGCATTACAAAGCCCTTAATTTGCCAGTTATGTCTAAGTCACATGTAATAGGGGGCGAGCCCATCAACTGGGCACAACTCCAGACACCGAGGCTGCTACTGAGAAATTCCTTATGGAACACAATAATACTGCCCGACCTGGGAATCGAACTTAAGAACTCATGTTCAGCCGTCGCGTTTTCCGACCACTAGACCAACGAGGCAATTGAAGCATCGTTAGATATCGACCTCCATCATGTTTGTAAAGTTTCTCCAGCTAATTTGGCCTTGTATTTCTCACACTTACCCAAATCAATCCTGACAGCTATATTCCAAGTGCCACTGAACATCTGTTGGGAATATTTAGAAAATATCGGCTTCCTTCTACCGCCCTCGTTTCTCGTCAAGAAATATATCTTCGCTTTGTAATGGTTGCTGAGAAAACAACTTTTTGAGGCTGTGAGGAGCATGCCCGTTTCAACTGATTTAATTTTCATGCCGCGTAGTAAGACTCCTACATTGTCGCCGGCTAACGCCTGAAATAGAATGATTATTTAATTATTAATTTTATTAAGAAAAATATGAGAGATCTTTTTAATACATAAATGAAATTGTGCGGGCGATATAATTAATAAACAACATCGACCCTTTTGAACATACGTCTTCAGTATTTATAATTGTACTGGACCGATATGGATGTTTTATGTGTATATTTCTATGGGTTCCTGGATGGTTTGGAAACACGATTGGACTCGGTAGGTGGCGCTGATTTATTACGGGCAGAACGACGCCTTCCGGGTCTGCTAATTTTATTATAATTATCATGTAAATATAATTCAGGAAATTAAAAAAATATGTTGTTTAATTAATTTTTTTTATTTACTTTATGCCCAATTCATTTCTCTAAAAAACCAACCCTAAATTAAGGCTCAAAAACAAATAATAAGATTGTAGGTATATAAAAAAAAATACATATATACTAATTGTATAAAGCCGAAGAGATCGATTGTGTGACCAAGCTAATTTCGTAAATACAGGCACGTATCTTAAAAAACAAACACGCTTTTATGAATCTACATTATCCCAGAGCGCTATAGTTTCTATTTCGTTAATAAAAAAATTCAAAAGCGATAAAATACCAACCTCAGGCACACTCTGCTTAAATATCTGAACATCAGATATCGTAGTTTTAATATTATGTCCAAAACCTAACAAATCAGCGTCAGCATTCTTCTTCATAATTCCTCTTTTTATGGTCCCAACGACTACAGTCCCTCTGCCCGGGACTGTGAAAGCATTGTCTATGGGCATTAGAAAGGGGGAGGATAGGTCCCTCACAATGGGAGGGACGTATTCATCCATTGTCGATAGGAGCTTGCGTACTGATGGTGCGCCTGGAAAGTAGAAAAACAATTATAAAGAAACAAGCTAATATAATTAAAACATAAAAAAACACGACTGCAAAAATTGCACATATTTATACTTTGTTATCTCGTCAGTTTTCTTACGTTTTTTATTTACAGTGTTACATATTTTTTAAATCTATTTGTCAAATTCTAGACGATAAACATAGACACGACCAGATTCATTAAAAAAATAAATTGAGGCTGGTATTAATTTACATTTTAAAGTGACCACACCAGTCTCTTTTTATTTTTTATTAGCTTATGTTACTCGGAAAGATGCAAGGATTGTTACGATACCCCATACAAGAACCGGTTCAGGCGGTTTCAAAGTTATGGTGGAATAAAGAAACTCACATACATACATACATTAACCCTGAACACATAACACTCCTTTTTTTGGGGCAGTCGTGTAAAAAAGGCTTTTAAATTATCTATACTGTTATTAAAAGGAGGTAAAGTTTGTTTGTTAGAGACAAACTTTGTGGAAGTCCAGTTCCGATTACAAAAATCTGTGCGAACACAGCTGCACTTCCCCCAAAGCAATGGCAAGACGCAAGCCTAAGGCAGACACGACCGCGGAGAGATCACCAACAGCTTTACGTGATTTTCAAGGCATGGGTATCACTCCGTCAACTTTTAAACTCGGAGCTGCTACTACTGAGATATTACTAATGGAAAACCCCAATAACACTGCCCACTCCAGTTCAGCTATCATGCTTGCGACCACGAGAGACCAACAGGACAGTCACTGTTACAGAGGAGTTTTTAACTTACCAAATTCAGATTCGTCGCCGTTTAACGCCTTTAGTGCAGACCCACAAATCATGGGCACTGTGTTTCCATCGTAACCAAAATCTGACAGCAGTTCTCTCATTTCGATTTCTACTAGTTCTAGTAACTGAAAATAAGTTTGAAAAATTTTTAGATGCTAAATGTTTATTGGGAATATTATTATCATTTTATTGGACAGACAGAAGACAGATTGGTGATTAAGATTATATTGATAAAAAAACCTGACTGTGTTAAACATGAACTTTAAATAAACACTGAAAAGGAAAAAAAAATCAGGTCCAGTATTCTTTAATTCTAACAGTCCGGATTCGGATAAAAATTTAGACCCGTTTAAATCTTCCGTCCCGCCATCTCCTTGATGGTCTACCGCGTCTGCGTCTCGCCATACGGACACCAATCTTGTGTTTTACGGGCCCATCGGTGGCTCCATGTCATGTGGCAGACATGTCCAGCCCAGTCCCGTTGAAGCTGGGCAGCCTTATAGACCACGTCAACAATCTGTGTTTTGGAGCATTAATTAAGACTACAATAAATCTCTGAACTCACCTCATTATCAACTAAATCAGCCTTATTAATGAACACCAAAATATACTGTATCCCAACTTGTTTGGCTAACAGTAGATGTTCTCTTGTTTGCGGCATTGGTCCATCGTTGGCAGCAACTACAAGTACGGCAGCATCCATCTGTGACGCTCCTGATATCATGTTCCTAATGAAGTCTGCGTGACCGGGACAGTCTGTGTGTGCGTAGGAACGTAGCTTTGTGCTGTAGCCGATGTGAGCTGCGTTTATTGTTATACCTGGAAATGAGTACATGTATTTATTTAACTTTTACTGGTTGACTGCAGGCGAACATTTGTAATGCCAGGCCAAAAGGTGTAACTAAGCCTTTGGGTAAAACATAGAAGATAGAAGAAAAAAGTACCTTTCTGTAATATCTCATACTCTGTTGTAATTTGACCTATGTTTACAAATAAAACATTCTGATTCTGATTCTGAAGTGCTTACAAAAACACATACAGTTCTGTGCGCGTTTTTTTGTAGAAACACAACAGGAGTGTTTTCCCACAGTCAACGGGTAAAGTGTTGCCTGTCTGTAGCAGTATCATTCTTCATCTTAGTCTAAGCATAAGCACAATGTCTATGAATGATTTTTACCATCAACAATAAAACTTGTTTCCTAACAGTCACTTTTGCCCAAAACAAATAAACAAAACACCAAATTTATCTAAAGTTAAATCATACTTGCTTTTTTATTATGTATGGCCATTAAAAAAAGCAGCATTTTTTGATTCCAATGTTCTATGATATATGTGTATGAAGTACAAAAAAAAACCCTGAGGGTAGTTTTACTTGAATCATTGTATAAGTACATCTATTTTTGTACTTGGTGAAGCCCTTTGCCCAGCAGTGGGACAGGATAGGCCTGAGAAATAAATAAATATACATTTGTGGCAGTATAACACTTACTTAATTATTAGAAACGACCTTGGCCATTATGATACTTACTGAGGTAGTCTACTAGAGATATACTAAATAAATAACGAAACTATTCAAGAATAAGAACTATTCTTCCTTGAACTGCACTTTATATTTGAATGATTATTAACAATTTATAAATAAAACGACCTTACCTCTTGCTTTTTCCTCCGGGGCCCTATCAATTTCGTCATAAGATACATACTGTGCCAGCCCATCGTTCGCCAAGATCTTTGTAATAGCAGCAGTCAGGGTAGTCTTCCCATGGTCTACATGACCAATAGTCCCTATATTACAGTGTTTCTTCTCCACAATTTCGGCTTTTGGTTTGGTACAATAACCATTGCAGGACACTTGAAATATACCGACGTATAACCGATTTGCAGGGAGAAGTTTGTGTTTCACTGGTGCTTTTGCCGTAAAACTACAATATAAAGACCGTAATATGAGTCTTCCACTCATTTTTCAGTAAATATTTTTAATTTTTCATTGAGGAAGATACGTTTTTTAGGTTATCTTAGATTTGTCAAATGAATGACAGATTGACAGTTTACGTGAAGGAAAATGGTTCGTTCAGAAATTGACAATCACAACAACTTTTGTTCAGAAATACAGTAATAATGAAAACTTGTGAAGAAACTGCATAATAATATGTTCAGCCACAGAAGTTTGTTACTTGACTAACACCAGCACGAGTGGTTTATTACGCCCTACTTTTCACAGACACGAGTCTCAGTCAGCATTACCAGCAGAGGAAACATCGTAGGCTTATATTGTAGTTAGGAACATAATAAAAAAAGACATACAATTTTAAATTAACAACTTTATTTCAAATAGTATAATTACAAGCATGTCACAATTAATTTACAGTAGACATTTCTAGAGCATCTACAAAATATTATCTTTCGCGTCATTAACTTCAGTTAAGTATTGTGGCTTATAACTATTTGACAAGAACGTTATTTTAGTTGCTAGAACCCATTTTGGTCGTAGGCATTTCACTGGGACTTCTGATTGGTGTTTCTTGCATACTATTTTATGCAAGTTACTTGCATACTTTTGTGCATGTTTGATCCTGGCTTTATCAGCAATCTGATATTACAGCAAAATGGCATGCAAGTTACTTGCATATTTGTGTGCAAGTTACTGAGTTACATACTACATAGACTGATCATGTTTCGACTAAATAATTTCCGTAAAAGTTAGCCAGTATTGATACATAATGTAGATAGAATAATCCAATATAATACCTTAACATTAGACTCTATACACAAACGCTTATGTTTTACTATACTTCGACTTTTAAGGCGTTGTTCACACTACGATGAGTCCTACGACGCACAACAATGCGCGAAAAAATGGAGCCTAATAATGTGCGCAGGCGCAAGGCAGTGTGTACGACGTCTAAATTTATAATTTTGATGTTGATCTGACGATATAAGCGTTTGTGTACAGGATTAATGTTACATATTAAATTCTGAATACATCAAGCGGTTTCGAAGCACCTTTAAAGTAATTGTTATAATTTTTATTTTTATTATGGCAGTTACTTTATTTATAATTTGATATTATGTATTTACTTCAAATAATTTGAGAATTAAATCAATAAGAAATATTTATTTTAAAGTACTTACTGTATATCATGATATAAATGCGTATGAATACAATTTTATATTGTTTGCATAATATGAGGAAGTATATCTTGGACATCACTGACATCGGTGAAGGAAAACATAGTAAGGATACCTGGACTTGCTGTTCCACTCAAACCATGTCAGAGGCCCTTGAGGCGGTTTAGAAACTCGGACACTAGGGTGTCTAGGGTCGTAAGTCCTTACTGCCCACACGATAAAGAATATGAGGTTAAGATCATTAATTTTTGGGATACTAAAAAAGATATTACAATTTTAAATAGTCGGAAAGAACACTTTGAAAATATTACCTGCACTAAACCAAAAACAACATTTTTTTTTTTACTCTATCGTCTTATGAACACTGTGTACCTACCTATTATTACCTGTCATCATAATATGTATGACATTTAGCTACCTTATTACATACCAGGTAATCAGGGTAAATAGAGAGGCAGGGGTGAATCGAGACGGAACTATAAAAGGGATTATAACGTTAAACTAATAAAGTTTGTCGCCAACAAGACAGACCAATTTGTAAATAAGTAACTAGTTTTTGCTCGCGACTTCGTCCGCGTTAATTTCGGTTATAGCGGACACAGACGAAGTCGCGGAAAAAATTGCCCATGTCCTGTCAATTCGAAACGACACGTGGCGCCATCTATGATCATAAGAACGTTATTGTGATTTCCCTCGGAAACTGTACTTTTTTCGGGATTAAAGGTACCCTATGTTCGTTCCTGTACACCTGGCAACGTATATGCAAAATTTCAGGATGATCGGTTCAGTGGCTTAGGCGTAAAGTGGTAACAAACAAACAAGCTTACTTTCGCATTTATAATATTAGTTAGGAAGTTAGGATGCATTAAAAACAGTAGAGTTTGTTGGAAAAAAGTTTCCAACAAACTATATTATTTTAACATTAAAATCTCTTTTAAAGTTTCGTTCCGCTTAAGCCCTGCCTTTATTCACCCCGTTTTACGGTATTATTATTTTTCTTATTCTTTTTTTTTATGTTAGGTGTGTGTGACACCATTATTTCTTGCTTTATATTATAAAGTTGTGTGTCCTGTCCACTTACAAAACTCTCGGCAAAAAATAACACAAAATTATTCTATGGATACGACATTAAACGTTTTCCATACAAAATAATGTATTATTTGTTATATGTATGTGGATGGAAACACACCGTAATACAGTATTTCCTAGTATATTTTATTGTAATTAATTAACAGTCGTTTTCGATTATAGTTTAAGCTTTAAAACGAGTTATTTCATAATAGCTTTATAACGTTTAAAGCTTTTTAATAAGTATTATCGTATCTTACCTAAAGCCGACTTACTACCGATTCTTTGAACACAAAAAATAACGTTGACGACTGAATGCCGTTTGCTCATTGGTTTAAATTGATCTCGTGTTCTATTGGCCAATGAGAATGCGTTATTAAAACGTCAGTAAACGTTATTTTTTTGCACTCGATTAAAAGGTTTGGCAATACCTAAGGAACAATTTTTTATGCTATTATATTTCATAGTTTCCAAAAATCTATTTCAAATCAATATATTGTCAATTCTCCTTTCATTTTCTATGAAGAGTTGTTGGTAATTTTGTGTCAACCAATCACTAGAGTTAATATAAAATTAAAAAGAAATCTGACGAATCAGGGTCCTAACCAAGAGAGGGTCTTTAGAAATTTTATTGGGAAATATACATTGGAATAATTACGACGTAAATGTTAATATTTGATAATTTTAATATTGAAACTGTTTCTTTTAGTTCCAATAAACTTTTCGACAGCTGTTTATAGTATTCAGCAATTCTATGTTTTTAAGTAATGGACTAGCAAATTCAAATTTCAAATATTTTCGTTAAATATTGAATTTTGGAAGAGAATTGTCCTTGTCAACATTTGTAATGAATTATACAATAAAAAATACTTGTAATAATAATAATAACATATTAAATGTTCAATTAAATGTTTAACACTGTAGCTACCTCTATAACTACTTCAAACTAAAGTCAATAACTGATGATCACTGAGTTGGTCTGTTTACCAATAAAATTGAATTGGTTATCAATTAAATTGAAGTGATAAACAATTAAATTGCATTGGTGTTTCTTGAGTTCTTGACAATACATAAACTTTGCATTTATGTAAGTTTTATTTTTGCTTTACATTAATTACAAAGCTTATGTTTTGTTGTGAAGAGAATTGATATTATAAGGTGAGTCCAGACTACGTAGAATAAGATTTCATAACAATTACTCAGAGTAATGGGACCGGAATGATAAAAATTGATAAAGGGAAAATCTAAAACTAACCTATTCATTATTTTTTTTTAATGTTACCACTCAAAAATGCTACTAAATTGTATTCTTAAGGTGGAACCTCCACGGTAAGCCGAAAATCAAATTTGTTTACGTTTTTTTGCAATTTAAAAGATAGATTAAAAGAGTAATTTACAAGGTAGATTCGCGGGCGTAAGTAGTATGTATTTTCAGAATTATAACCATTAAAATCAGTATAATAACTCCATAAGTCGGTTTAATAATAAAATGTCAAGATTTCATGAAATAGTCATTCTTTCGGGTTACCTGTCCCTATGGAGTTTTCAAGACCAATTCGACACAGCTGATTACAGTGACGTCTCTAAGTAAATCAAGAAATCCGTAGACTGTACTCACCTCAAAAAATGTCAACGGAAAAAAACCACCACTTTAAAAAAAGAATTAAACCGGTCACTTACTACGCTAAGTCACAGTCTATACACACAATGGAAGGTGCAATACTTCCTGAACTGGGTCCTAGAGAGGCATGGTGCGTTTCATTGTTTTAAAACTCTGTAATGTAGTGTGAACTCCACATTGGACTTCCATATGAAGTGGCGGACTGTTCGTAGGTCCATGTTGGGGTCGAGTACCTGGAAATTAAAATGTTTTGGCATTAGATCTTACTATAAACGCGAACGTTTAAATAGATGGATATTTGTTACTCAATTATGTCACAACAACTGAACGGACTGGGAAGAAATTGGCACAGAGGATTGCCTCGTTGGTCTAGTGGTCGTAAAGCGCGACAACTGAGCTGCCTTGGGTTCAATTCTCAGGTCGGGCAAAGTGTTATTGGGTTTTTCCATCAGGAATTTCTCAGTAGCAGCCTCGGAGTCTGGATTTGTGCCCGGTTGATGGCAATAGGCTCGCCCCCTATTACATGGGACTAAAAACATAACTGGCGAAATGTGGGTGTACTAATGGGTACACCTCTGCCTAACCCTTCTTGCATTACAGGCGTGATGTTATGTTATGTTGTGGATGAAATGCCAGGGGGTGACTAGCACACTATTATTATTACCTGATCACAGCACAGCAATTCGACCCTTTCTTCAGGCGCGTCGTTTCCACTGTTCTCATCAGCACTTCCTCGTCCACTACCTGCGCTCGCGCCGTTCACATCGCCACCCCCCACAATTTTTTCGACCACGTGTTCGGCGACCTTACGGCATTGGATGAAGTCGTTGGCTACAAGACGATCCTGCAAATTGGAGAAAAGAATAATTATGTATTTTCTACTTTATTGTCATGTTAGCTAAGCGGTTGAGGTCTGTTACTCATGTGTTGGCTATGGCTATGCTATAATTAATATGCTCTTTCTTAGTTTATCTTGGACTTTACTAACATTAATGAAGGAAAAATATTGTGAAAAAACCTGGACTTATACCTTATATATTTACTTATAAATCTAAAATCGCCAACCCATCTTAAGCAAGCATAGTGATCAATGCTCACGTCTTCTCTGTGCGAGGACCCGTTTTTGCCCTGCTGGGGGACAATAATAGACTAATGCTATTATAATTATTTGTCGGTGTCTATGAATTTATTTTTGTAAACCTACCCACAATAAAGGAGAAATCAATTGTTTTTTTTTTTAAGTTGCCATAATGTTCATAGAGGACTGTTTACTGGGCTGACAACTTTGTTATATGAGGCCATGACAGAATGGAAACCAGACATATAAGTTGTCGTAATATGTACCTTCTTCTGTCGATCCTGCTTGCTCTGACAGCTTGAATGTGGCAGCAGATAGAAAGGCAGCTTGTTTAGCTTGGGCGCCGCCATCTCTATAGCCACGTCGACCACCCACGATGGTACTGTCTCTACGAGTAAGTTGCCTTCTGTTTCACCGCCTGCGTCACCTACCTGGAAATGGGGAATTAAATTTTGTTTAGTTAAACTGCTTAATATAGCCAGTGGCTAACAGTGAACAGTGTAGACAGGCGAGGTCGCAATTCAGCAGACAACACAGTGGTTTTTAGTCACAAAATCATCACATTGTTTTGGTTTTTACTGTGAGAAATGTCCAGTGGATATTTCGCCACTTGTGTATTACGCTACAAGTGCCGGTGTCCGTTCTCGTCCAAGCCCCGCGCCCCTGTACCCCGCAGGCGACGACTCAATAAAATTAAGCAGTTCCTTTATTTATATGTAGATGATTTGGCAAAAATGTTTAAAGAGAGATAATGGAAAAATATGTAGGTAATGAATGCTTATAAGAAAAATATATTACATATAAAAAAATAATGGAAATACTTTAGACATCACAAATACTTGTAAAGAAATAAACAGTCAGACTTATTAAATAAAAATATATGTTAAATATCAGCAATTCAGCTTGAGCAAGCATGTGTTCAATGCTTGTGCCTTCTCTGTATAAGAAGAAGCCTTTGCCTTGCCATGGGACAGTAATAAACCTTGTTATTATTCAAAACTAATGGTAAGTATGTAGAAAATTGTGTTGTGGAAACAAATTGAATAGAGTTGAACCAAAAATATATTGTGATAAAATATTATTCACTAACCTGCAGTCTATAAAGTGTCCTTCCACCAACTTCGCTAAAAATAAGTGGAGTATGTTGCGGTACACTGAAGTAATTATTTCCAATAACCCTCTGTCCCGCCTCGTTCACCCTATTGGGATGATTCCAATGATCCAACAAAGCTTGCAACAATAACGCACCGAAGTTAACCTTTTGATCATTCTCCGTAGTCAAACCTGCCTCTTTTGCACTAACCCATGCGCTAAGACAGTCAGTTTCGTCCTGCCCCAAATGTATTGTCAACATGCCTGTCTTCAAATCTACGTTAAACCAATTCGGTACGTAAACCATCTTAAATCTTTTCTTCACCTCTTCTTCATAATCTACTTCTCCTAAATCTTCTAGTTTACTTGCTTTTAAGACGTCATATAAAGCTACGTTGTTTGCTGTATCTTTTGTGACTACGTGTCTTTTGTCATTTAATACTGTGTAGTGCTTGATTGCGGGACCACCAGGAATGTTATGTAGAGGCTGTGTTTGGTACACGTTATTAGTATTATAATTGTTTTGGTTATACATGTCTAGAGAATTCATCGGAGGCAGTTTCCAGCAACGGACATCAGATTCGGATGTTGACACCCAAACTCCAGCGTTGTCTGCTGTAAAGCACAGTTTAAGTATAGGAGCAGTTTCTTCACACACTATCATAAAGTTGTCAGGGTTTCGTAGTTCTGTTATAATGACTAGCCTATCTCTTCCACCGGAAATGATGTGAGTAAAAGTTTCAGTAGCGAGTAACGCCCATACTGCTTCAGAATGTACTCTTATAGTAGAAACACACCGCTGCTGCGATAAAGACCACAATTTGATTGTGCCATCTGAGCTGCCTGATACACACTGCGTTCCATCCCTGCTTACAACTAAAGCTTTCACATTGTCCGCATGTCCTTTTAACTTCATAAGTCTTGAACAGTTTCTCGGGTCCCAAACGCGGAGAACTTTTTCTGTAGATCCACTTACTAAGATTGTTCCAGGAGGATTCATAGCCAAACTGTATATTGACTCCTTGTTACCAACGAGACTTGATGTGGTCACGGTATTATTACTGGCTGTTAAAGCTGTCAGTGTGTTTACATCCCAAAGAAAGATTGCTCTGTCAAGACCTGCGCTGGCAACCTGTTCCTTGTCTTTAGCGTACGCTAGAGTACGTACATAGTCCTTATGAGTGCGTAAAGTCGACATACAGAACCCCTTTGGAGCGTTCCACACCTTTACAGTCGTATCTGACGAAGCGCTTATTAAGTTTTTACCGCCGCAGCACAGTACGATATCGTTCACCCAGTCAGTGTGGTGCTCCATACTCTGGATATACCGGTCCTGGACACCGGTCGCGGTACTCCACACGCGAATAATTCCATCCCGACCGGCCGAATACAATCGGCCCTGTAATGGATCAAGTTGCAATGAACTAACACCATTTTTATGCCGCCGTTCCTCTTCATCTCTTATCACGAACGACACTTGAGTTTTCTTACGCATCGTGCCCATTTTCCGACATTTTAAAACGGAATTAGACTATTATTTCTTACACTTTTGTTACAATAATCGCAAAATTCTTGAGATTTGTTTCAGAATTGTTTGACATTTGCGTTTGACAGAACAGGAAAATGGCTGGTCGTTGGTGATTGGTTGACGAGTACTTACGTAAACATAGACCAATCAGGTGGCCAATGTTAAACTGCGTTCAAGGAAAACGAAGATTATATTTTTGTTTAAAATACGTTCGTATTAATTTATAAATTCATCAACTTTCTAAGTTTTAATGGTTGTTTTATAATTACGTTATTTTTATCAATGCAAAATCCATTTAACACTACAATGATAAGAAAGATTATCACTGTTTGGTTTAGATTTTAAATCTAGTACAAATAAGTGATAAATGATAAAAAATAATTGCGTCACTGTGTCATTTCGATAAAATAATATTATCAAGACCCATGAACGATAGCACTAGTCTGTCATAAATTATCTCAATAATATGCCACGAAACAGCTAGTGAATATGTATTATTGCCACATGTGTTTTACAATCAGTTCCTTCAACACCAAATCTATGTGATGGGTCCCGTCTAATCACGTCACCGGCCATCTCGATTACAATTGGGCAACTTATTGATAAATTTCGATAGTGTACGAGAGTCCATAACTTCTTTCACTTTCCAGAACTATGTACACAAAGTTACAATTTAACCCTCCAGCAACAATATTAACTGTCCCTCGTTTTTCTGGATCGAGGTCAATTATTGCAATACCTGAGATTATAGTTCCTGTTGGGTATTCCAGATTCACAATTTCTTGCCGTTTGAAGAACAGTAAGCCATGCTTTTTCACTTGCCTATAAGTCATACGGGCCCCAAACTGTTGGCCTTCGTATAAATCGTAACACAAAATCGCGTAGAATGTTATGATGAAAAATACACAGAAGCAGAGAATTCTCATGATTAAATAAAGTTAACACGTTTCACTGTGTCAATGTCGTTGATAAGACTGTTTGTTGAGATTTAAAACTGCTCTCATTATTAATTGCTGTGATGGTTTAATTAGTCATTATTTAAGGGGAAGCTAGTCGAAACGAAGTAAAGCGGCCAGCAAGGATTTTAAAATTGAAAGTGGCGAAATCAGGCGTAATTATAAGTTTTTTGTATTAGAACGTTATACGACAGCAATTCTTTAAAAAATACGTTTAGGATACTGTCTGACTGACATGGCTTTCGTCGCGTTGTAGTGCTTCCAGGGGTCCTACCCCAATCTCTTAAAACAGTACCATTTTTAGGATTCCGGGTACCCAAAGGGTAAAACGGAAAACTATTACTAAGACTCCGTTGTCCGTCCGTCTGTCACTGTCTGTATCTCATTAGCCCTGATAGCTAGACAATTGAAATTTCACAGGTGCCAGTCGGACTCACACACGAATATTTCCGTACCATGAAAGAATATATACCTAACAGTATTGTCATTATTTATTTTATTAGAAATAGGGTAGCTTACTATGTAGTTAGTATCATTTAGGTACGGGACCCCGAAAAAAACACGAGTTAAAACAAGAATATTATTTTCGAACTGGCTTTGATAAACTTTTATTTTTATAAGTAATTTGGTTATCTACTCCTTAAAGAATAGATAATAAACCAAATTAACATACTATCAAATGGGCCGGTTAATCAAAATAATACGAACACCAAAATAGTCTATGGTAGGTACGTACTTATAATAATAATACCGGCCTATTATTGCCCCACTGCAGGGCAAAGGTCTCTTCTCATACAGAGAAGTGAGAGAAGGCAGGATCGACACGACTGACCTTTGTTGGCGTTAAAGATGATTTTTCAACCGACTTCAAAAAGGAGGAGGTTCTCAATTCGGCAGTATGTTTTTTTCCATACAAACTTTGAACCTCCGTTTCATCCCTATAAGGGGTAAATTTTAGAAAATCCTTTCTTAACGGATGTCTACTAACTTTAAGCTACCTCCCTGCCAAGTTTCATCTTAATACGTCAAGCGGTTTTCGATATTTCGTGATGAGTGAATGACCTTTGGCTTTTATAATATTTAGATTACTACATATTATGTAGGTACTTCTGCAGTATAAAACGTTTTTGTAACGTCATTATTTGGACCATTATAATATTATTTAATTATACATTTACATTCTGCCTCGACTGCCTCGTTGGTCTAGTGGTCGCAAGCGCGACTGCTGTGCATGAGGTCTTGGGTTCGATTCCCAGGTCGGGCAAAGTGTTATTGGGTTTTTCCATCAGGAATTTCTCAGTAGCAGCCTCGGAGTCTGGATTTGTGCCCGGTTGATTGCAATAGGCTCGCCCCCTATTACATGGGACTAAAAACATAACTGGCGAAATGTGGGTGTACTAATAGGTACACTTCTGCCTAACCCTTCGGGGATTACAGGCGTGATGTTACGTTACATTTACATTCAAGTTTTTTAATAATTAAATATTAAATAAAATCATAAAGTAATTCATCCGCACAAAAAAAGCTGCATCGAAAAACAATAATCGAATGCGCAAATAACCGAATAAATTCCAGTTCCAACTCGAAATAATTGCTCAATCGATTAAAACTCGACTGGCGACTTTAATCTACAAAGGATTGGCTACAAATCATGAAGATAAACAGTTAGTGTAGCCGGAACAGCTTAATAAATTGTGTTGAACTTTTATATCGACGAGAATGGAGTCAAAAGTGAAATGTTGAATTAAACAGTTGGATCGGATTGGATTGTCATTCTTTTGTCTTTTAATAAAGTTTCTATCTAGCGAATACTTTATCCGTACTATAAAGTATAATTTTATTAACCTCTGTAAATTGGGTATTTTTTTTGCGGTGGTATAAGAAACCATCCTGTTCCTTCTGTTGCCCTTTGCGTTCCGGGGCCACGGTATCCTGCTAAGACGTCCCGCGATCCCGGCAGGCGTATGGCTCTGTTGGGGTTGCGGGACTAAACTAAATTAGACTTGTCAATTTTAGTTAATGTGAAACTTCCATGAAATTTCAGTTACCATGTCGGAACGAATTGATTAAAAACACGGAAAAGTTCAAGGCAAAACTAATTTGACATCTCTAACTTAGTTCTAAAATGTCATCGCCCTTTTATTTTGCACCTACGTTAGGAGATACTAATTCTCTAATTTCAGTGCAGTTTGTGAACAAGGGAAACGGCACCATTGTACCTTATAGTTTTTAAAATAAACGGCGAAAAAATATCTAAGTAGACATATTTAAATGTTAACCCAAAAATCCAATCACATAATGACACGAAACAGTCCCTGGCTGGATGGATTCACTATTCAAAGCCTCACAGGAAAACAGTATAAACAAAATTGTCTTTTTTTTACGCTTGAACAAATCTTAGGGATGTACCTACTGAATTTTGTAAAGCATTATTGTGAAACAACTTGTTTCCTTATATCAGCCGTTATCTGGCTGGATAAAGGTAATACGGATTGCGTAAGGCTATTCTTGAATCCTTTCTGGCTCACATGGAATTTATTAGTTTTTTTTTTCCCTGGCTTTAGTTATCTGTTAGTAAGGTAAGGCTGAACCGTTTTTTGTGTTAGGCTATAATAGAGATGGCGAACCGATGGCACACGACATAATAATTTGGGCACGCCTATAATTTGACGAAACGACTAATTTGCAACAGCAGAAATCACATTAACTTTTAACTAAAATAAACAAAAATTACGACAAATAGACCAAAGACGTAGTCTGTGTGTAATTTTACTCAATACTTGTAAGGGTGCCATCATGATGTTACCCTGAATCATCTTTTTTTTTTCTCTTTAAAGATGTTTGATGTCATAATTAGTTTTAGTAAGTAGATTTCTACCATAATAATGTGTTTATAAAAGCTGGATAAGGAGTGATTTTCGAAAAAAAAGGCTTTTTAAGACAATAAAATTAAATTACAATATTTCTGTGGAACCAATTCGGAAGTAGGTATACTCTTTTAAACAAAAAAGAATCATCCAAATCGATTCATAATTGGTGGAGAAAGAGTTACAAAAAAAAAATACCGCTTAATTAAAAACCTGCTCCATTTTGAAGTCGGTTGAAAATAGTCCCATAATCCAACTGATTGGACATCATAGTTGGATCTATTCTTGAGTCCCGCAGTGATTCAAGAAATCACAAGAAGTACAGATTAAAAAAAAATGATCGCGTTAGCACCACGTCCTCTTTAAACATATTGCTATCCTTTTCCTACAACCGAAACAATCCATCCTGTGCGAGAGACCACAAACGTCATTCACTTCGTCTGAAACATGCACTATCATCATTGAAACCATTCACACATCAGTTCACAAATTGAATGAAGTTCACCATGAGAGTTTATGGTCTGAAATAATTTACGGCTTGCCACGATCAACAATTTCACGACATAATTACTGTTAAGAGCGAGCCATTCCAGAATAATTATGGGGAAATCGACTAATAGGAAATAATCGACTAATTTAATCGAATATGTAGTTGACTTGATTGAAGGTAATACTCAAAGTCAAGGGCAAAGTTTGATGTAATGAGATATTTTGCCACAAATTAGTAGGCAAATATTAGAAATCTATTCACTTTAAAAATGCATATTATTTTTGAATCTACCTAAATATATAAAAGCGAAAGGTCACTCACTAACTTATCATGAAATATCAATTGTCTGCGCAAAAATAAAATAAAATATAGCCTATGTTACTCGCAGATAATGAAGCTTTCTAATGGTGAAAGATTTTTTGAAATCGGTCCAGTAGTTTTTGAGTTTATCCATTACAAACAAACAAAAATGCAATTTTTTCCTCTTTATAATATTATTAGTGTAGATAGACGTCCACTAAGAAAGGATTTTGAAAACTGCAGCCCCTAAAGGTACCGGGGTTGCGGGACGTCTTAAAAGGATACCGTGGCCCCGGAACGAAAAGGGCAACAGAAGGAACAGGATGGTTTTTTAGTCAGTAAAAGTCACAGTCCCTTCCGCCCCACCCAGGGCGGAAGGAGTTATTTGATGACTTTTACCATCTAAAAAAAAAAGCCCCTAAAGGTAAGAAACTGGGCAGAAATAACCTTTGACGCAGACGAAGTCGCAGGAGCTATACAGCAGTTGCAGAATATAGAAAGCCATGTCAATGTTGCACAGTTTAACTCCTAATATAGCTCTTATGTTTATTGCATTCACTCAAAATCGAGTCCAGAATTTAGTCGAGTCGTTAAATACTCGATTAGTCGAATCGTGAATCGATGTGATAGTTTGTAGTAGGGAATTAGTGTGTAGACCAATGTCAATTGCATTTGGCGGCGTTGTTAGGTATTGCACACACAGACCGTCGCAAATTGTTTAGTTACGATTACTGTTCAAGGAGATTATAGGCTTAATGGGACTCTGCGGAGAGTACGTTCCATACAAAACTCGTCTAGACATAATTTGGGCAAAAATAAATTATAACTCTATCTTTTTCTTCTTCTAAATGAATGCCTAAGGCATTAAGTCCGCCCTTGTACTTTTTTGTTGCATAAAGTTTAAATAAATAAATATTAGATATAATGTATATAAAAGTGATAGGTCATTTAAAAATAAATTAAAAGATTTCCATTTATAAATCAGTTTTCAAAGGAGATCAACAGTATCTGCCAAATTTTGTACAGAAGGTACACTTAGTGGCATAAAATACACTAGATTACACTGAATAATATTGCACTCTTAAATTATTTATATAGTTGCCCGGGGAAGAGAATAAAATATCTTTTAATCGTAATAAAAAGCACGCCATTTTGGCACTCTAGCAAATAAGCACCTAAAAAAAGCCCCGCCTGTCAAGTTGACAGACGAGTAGGTACCCCGCAACGCATAAACGAACGGAAGTGTCAACAAAAGCAAAACAAAATGACATTTACGAAAATGTCAACCCGCGTGACAAACAATTTAAAACGCAATCGTACATGCAATGTTGCCACATGTTTTAATTGTATTACAGGTTATATTTAAATAATTTATTAAATAGTTAAAATTGATTTATGAATAAAAGTAAAATTATTTTCGAATTCCTCTATTTTTTCTCTACGATTTGGTGCACGTGTACCTCGAGATATATATTTGGGCAAAGTTCTATGGGATTTTGTTGACCTCCTTTAAAAATCGGTCGGATTAACGTTCCGTTTACTCCGCGCTCTCATGCTAGGCCTTCAGAAGAAAATACTGTAATCCATCTAAAATCTTAGTAGTTTGAAACAAAATACTGCTGATCAAAAGTACTTAGGTAAATTGGAGCTGATTTGAATTCCAATCTAGAATAGATAAGATAGTTGAAAGACTTAGTTAGAGCTATAATCTCGTTACTTGTAAGCTTGTTCTGTCGTCTCTGTTCGTGGATTTATGTAGTGTTGTTAGCATACATAACATCACGCCTGTAATCCCGAAAGGGTTAGGCAGAGGTGTATCCGTTAGTACACCCACATTTCGCCAATTATGTTTAAATCCCATGTAATAGTGAGCCTATTGTTATCAACCGGGTATAAATTCGGACTTCGAGGCTGCTACTAAGAAATTCCTGATGCAAAATCGCATTAACACTTTGCCCGACTTGAAAATTGAACCAAAGACCTCATGCTTAGCAGTCGCCACCTATTAAACTTGACACCTTGGAAAAGGGCAAGATTGTACCTAGCAAGTACACGCATCTAATTTATGCAGCAAAAGTACAAAGGCGAACTTAATAATTTGCACCTACCATGAGGAAAAGGCATTTATTCATTTAAGCTTTATGCAACAAAAGTGTAAAGGCGGACTTATATTAATGCCTCAGGCATTCAAATCAAATCATATTAAATCGTTTATTGCAATCCATGATGTAGGTACACTTATAGGTGGACATACATGTGTGGACATACAAGATACATGGACCCTGTCCGGCACAGCATTTTTTTAAATAAGTAGAGAGAGGAAGAGCGCTTTATTAAATTGTCTTATGCTTGAGATATTTAATATTGTATTTTATATTCCTATTCATTTACATAATATATTACAATGCTATTTATTCGTTTAAAATTTATTTAATTATTTTATATTTAATTATCTAACAGTCAACCAAAGGTGGTGAAGAGATAACATGGAAGGTGCAAGTTATTGTATGAGAGAAAAACAGCAAAAATAGAGATTTAAATAAAAGGTGGGTATTCAAAATTTACGTAAATAAAAATAATGTGTACACAAGTACAAAATAATCAAAATTCTACATACCACTACAAAAATACCATAATCCATACTAATATTATAAATGCGAAAGTGTGTCTGTCTGTCTGTTACCTCTTCACGCTTAAACCGCTGAACCGATTTAAGTGAAATTTTATATATAGATAGTTTAAGACCCGGGTAAGGACATATAATAGTTTTATCCCGGAAATCACCCCCTAAGGCGGTAAAAAGGGGGGTGGAAGCGGACAAAAGCTAGTGATAAAATATTTATAATAATAACATCACATCTTCAACGACACATTCCTATCTATCTAGTCAGAAATTTTGTGAATTCTACCCACAACGTTGCATAAAAACGAGACAATTGAACAAAATCGATACGAATGTCGGTACACAAAAGATTTGGGTACAATCTCTAGAGATTTTCATTCAATCTCGATTTAAAATCGAGAAAGCTCAATCGTAATCATGCAGCGATGACGCGGCAGCAATCGTTTAAATTGCTAAAGCGATGTAGCGCTGTATGTTGACGAAAACGGGATGTCTTTGACGTTATTAGTTTTGTGAAACAGTTTTTTTACGTTAGATTTAGACCAGCTTTTCCCAAAGTGGGTGATAACGCCCCCTTGTGGGCGCTGCAGGTCTGAAGGGGGGCGGTGAGAGACCCAGAAAAAAAACAGGGCTTTGTGTAGAGACTTGGAGAGCGATTTGTAATTTTGCGATTTACTTAGGTAAAAAAATGGGGGCGCTAGAAAATAATTTATTCTCAAAGTGGGCAGTAGACAAAATAAGTTTAAGAACTCCTGATTTAGACAGACTGCCACGTGCGGCAATGGGCTCGCTCTAAGATGGGACTTAAACATAACTGGCGAAATGTGGATGTACTAATGGGTACACCTCTGCCTAAACCTTTGGGGATTACAGGCGTGATGATGCTATGATGACACTGCTACGTTTGACCGCTACCGCTGGCTGTTATCAGCCAGGACTTTCTTGTTATTTTCTTTAACTAGATGCTGCTGAATACCAGTATTTTACATGAAGCGACTGCCTACCTGTCCTCCACAACCCAGTAACTGGACAATACGATACCCCTTGGTAAGACTGGTTGTCAGACTTTTGGGGTTCTAACGACCTGTAACGACTGTTAAAAAGCCGGGTCCAACGGCTTTTCCGGTGCACGGAAGAGTCTCTGTGTGTTAAGATGGTCAGCCATCCGCGGACTAATCCCGGCAAGCGTACCTTAACGTGATGGATCGACCCGTGCGGCTTTTATTGCTTAGCCACGAGCAACTCCATTATTTTTTGCAGCTTTGGCCTATTATAAGTGAAATTTAAAGTAATATGTCTTTATGAAACAAGATAAGCACCTACTACTTTTTACGTAATATCATTTACGATACACAATTAGATGTAGTGTATAATAAATAAAATTTTCGCATCGCTAATTAACGATATTCATTAATTTAAAACGAGTTAATTTTCTATTTAAATTGTAAATAAATGTAAACGTAGAACCGCCTGATTATGCGCATAATTAAATCCTTTGATGTTCAATAATATTTTAATAGGGAATGTAACAAAATTTTACGTCGTTACAAAATAAAAATGGTTTATAAATAAATATTAAAAGGACATAAATATGAAGGACTTGTGTAACAGTTTGTTTTCGTATCATAGGATCATATTTTTGGGTTGCTGCTGTGCGAAAATTATTTATTGATTCAGAAACCTTAAAGTGATCATTATATTCAGAGTCAAGTGTGTGTGCACCTGGTTTTTTTTTTGGTGGTAAAAATCATCAAATGACTAGGGACTGTCAGGCTTTTACTGACTAAAAATGTTATTTGGGAAATTATACATTTATTTATTTGACCAACAAATATAAAAATCTGCCGCATCAAATCAAATTAGTGGGACATAAACCATTGCAAAATTTTAGGCAGTCTTCTTTGCAGGGTGGCGGCTTGATGGGGCAAAGTGGAACTACTCGAAATCACTTCACTTGTTTTAATTGTTTTAGAGAACTCGCGCCGTAAAAAAAGCTTTTTTACAAAAAAATATGACCGCCTTCAAAAACTACAAAATAAAAAATAACTTTAGCTTGAAAGTCGGCGGCTTTGGTTTTGTTTCTTGTTATGTAGGTATTGCCACCGACTTCCAAGCTAAAGTTTTTATTTTGTAGATTTTGAAGGCGGTCATATTTTTTTGAAAAAAGCTTTTTATTTTTCACTTTTTAGTACTTGTGTGTTAATTTTTGAAATCCTTACATAAAGCCCTTTCAAACAATACCTCACACGATATATTTAATTTTGGAAAGTGGTAGGAGGGGGGTTGACGTACCCCCTCCCCACTTCCTTCAGTCAGTCATCGACTACACGTATAAACAAAGCAATTTTTCTTGCTACGCAGTTCCGTTCCATATCTCCAAAGTTCATCATCAGATCATGACAATATTCCTATGGGACCTATTCGGAACTATACTCTTTCAAACAAAAAAAGAATCATCCAAATCGATTCGTAATTGGCGGAGTAATCGTAGAACAAATATACAAAAAAAAAGAATTGAGAACCTCCTCCTTTTTGAATTCGGTTGAAAATAGTAAACATCAACACAGAATTTGAAAACTACATAAGTAAAGTTGCCTTACTACGTTTTCCTTAACAGAATTTGAAGACAAATGTGGGCCATAACTATGAGAGATGTATCAGCGGTCAAATGGGTTCGACGCTACCGTATATTGTGTTAGAATATGCCAAAGTATGTCGTATATTCTTCTTCGTATTATGGGGTATATTTTTCACTATAAAAATTGAGAGAAATGCCTTTAACCGATTCCCGGGGCAAAGAGTTATTAGGTTTTTCTCAGTGGCCGCCTTTTTTTTTAAGGTGGTAAAAATCATCAAGTGACTCCTTCCGCCCTGGGTGGGGCGGAAGGGACTGTCAGACTTTCACTGACTAAAAAACCACCCTGTTCCTTCTGCTGCCCTGTACGTTCCGGGGCCACGGTATCTTATTAAGACGTCCCGCAACCCCAGTCTCAGTGGCAGCCTTATTTCTTTTTTGGACTTAAAATCCCAGCCAATATTATAAATGCGAAAGTAAGTTTGTTTGTTTGTTACCTTCGCACGCCTAAGCCACTGAAACGATCATTCTGTTTCATAAACATCCAAGTCCTTTTTTTAATGAATTCATGAAACTTTCATCGCATGAAAAGGATAAAAAAAAATATAAGGCCATTTGCACATGCATTGCCATACGGTCATGGTACGGTCGCCTGAAAGCATGAAAAGGGCATAACACACTTTAGCTGTAAGGCTTCTGGTATTGCAGATGAATATACGCAGCGGTAACTACTTAACATCAGGTACACTCAGGTCACAACAGGTGCTACAATAACATGACGCGCCCCTCCACAATTCAAAACGTTTGAAAGTGTTTGTAAAAGTATTTAAAAGATTCACAACGCATGTGTGCGTACTGAGAAGGTTCTCGCAAATCAGAAATTTGTTGCTAGACTAGCGGCGTCATTAATCACTCATTATTGCTAGTATGGCGCTGCCCTGACAAACTCTATGAAAATGACAGGTGAGTTATCTTGCGCGGTTGGTTATTTATGATTAGTTAACAAACGAATCTGCTAGCGTGCTACTGAAGACGATTACTTAAAAAAACTTAGAAACTTTTTAATACTAATGTGACTACAAATATATATTTAAATAGTAATATAGAGGGGCGCGCCATGTTATAATAGTATATTTATAGGCCGTCGGCTTGTTTACGATCCAATGACACAAAAAAGTGTTTTAAGTATGTATGTATTTCATTGTAATTCTTCAGGGATACATTTCTTTACGATTCGATTAAATCCACAAAAGCCTTATAATAAATGATGTTCTTTTCCACCTCTACCCCTTTTAAAATGTACTTATTGTGTTCCCGAGTAATACACAAGATTATTCGATTATGTAACGTCGTATCGAGAAAGGAATCGATTAAAATCTAATCGAATCGACGCTTGTGTGTTGTTTACTTAGAATAAGGTGTGGAAGTAGGTTACCGGGGCTTATTGATTGGTTTTAGTTGAGCTTGAAAAAGTTCTAAGTTCGATTCTCAGAATGGGTAAAGGAATTCAGGGCGTGTTGTTTTCTTGGCTGATGTTAAGGATTAATAGTTTACCTCGAGCTCACTTACCAAGAAAGAGAGAAAGAATAAACAAAAAAAGAAAAGAAAATTTGAAGAGGATTTTACTATTTTGTTCAGCATTTTCATATCTATACAAATATATAAAATTGAAGTGTTTGTATTGTCGGTGTCGATGCGCATCACATTGAAATGACAGTTGACGCTTTGCGTTAGTGATGGGACATGTTTCGACTTGCAACACAGTTGGGAATATCTTCACAAATGGTAAAAGATAATAATAATAATATACACAAACTTGTTATAAAAGATACATGGAAAAAAAGCCAAAATCTGGGATCATCTTTGTATTATAATGTACTAGCTTTTGCCCGCGATTTCGTCCGCGTCAAATTCGGTTGTCGCGGACACAGACGAAGTCCCACGTCCTATCATTTCAATTATTTAGTTAAAATCATGATTCGAAACGACACGTGGCACCATCTATGATCATAAATAAGTTATTGTGATTTCCCTCGAAAACAGTACCTTTTTTCGGGATTAAAGGTACCCTATGTTCGTTTCTGTACTCCTGACAACGTATATGCAAAATTTCAGGATGATCGGTTCAGTGGTTCAGGCGTAAAATGGTAACAAACAAACAAACAAACTTACTTTCGCATTTATAATATTAGTTAGGATTAGTTAGGATTATAAATGTTACCAACAACTAAATTTATCGTTTTCCACTCAAATTCTATACGCGAAGACTTGTAATTGGCTTCCTATCAACTATGGCCTCCTTTATTACTCAGTATTTAAAAGCTTTAAGTCTTTCATGCTTCATTAAATAAATAATGAAATAACTTGCCTGCCTTATTAATTTTTTTGACTGCCTCGTTGGTCTAGTGGTCGCAAGCGCGACTGCTGTGGATGAGGTCTTGGGTTCGATTCCCAGGTCGGGCAAAGTGTTATTGGGTTTTTCCATCAGGAATTTCTCAGTAGCCTTGGAGTCTGGATTTGTGCACGATTGATGGCAATAGGCTCGCCTCCTATTACATGGGACTAAAAACATAACTGGCGAAATGTGGGTGTACTAATGGGTACACCTCTGCCTAACCCTTCGGGGATTACAGGCGTGATGTTATGTTATGTGAAATAATTTAATAACGTAAAAGATTCGTACAAACTCTGCCAAAAAGTAACGGATCGGATACGGATCTTCTTCTCCCTCAGATATCCTCGAATACCGATACGCATACGAATATCCAGCACATCACTATTAAGAAGTGCCGGTAGGTAAGAAGATCTTACGTAACAATTTCTTTTGAACTAGCGTGACCTTCTCAGAAATGCCCATTGCTTTTACTACCTAAATAGCTAAGTGTCACTTAGACCGTTTGACCTATTGACCGCTTCAGCTGGTTTATACATTCCCCAGCCATAGTCTGAGATCTCAGAGTCGCCCGAACTTCGTTACATCATCTTAGCATGGCTCCCAATGCGTAGCTTAAAAGATCTAAGCGTACAAACGGCGGGAACCGAGTTCGTTTTATATTATTTAGAGATTTTTGAAAATCTGCTGTTCCATACATTTTGATCGTGTAGATGTTGCATTTTTGTATCGTTTGCATTTTTAAGAAGAAGAGAAGAGAATGTACAAGGTGCAGTTTTGCGTCGCCTTCAAATTCAAGAAGGTAACAATGACTCATTCATCTGCCTAGCCTTTTCCCAACTATGTTTTGGTCGGCTTTCAGTCTAACCGGATGCAGCTGAATACCAGTATTTTACATGGATTGACTGCCTATCTGACCTCCACAACACAGTAACTAGGTAATACAATACCCCTTGGTAAGACTGGTTGTCAGACTTTTGGGCTTCTGACGACCTGTAACGACGCTCCGCGAATGGCAGCCGGGACTAACTGCTTAACGTGCATTTTGAGTCATGGAAAGATTCCAGTGATATCCCCTCCTCATTCCAGATACGACGGACCCCTACTCCGAGCATAGCCCTCTCCATTGATACATGAGTGTGTGAACGTAGTTAAATTGTAATATATATAAATTACGCGTCACGTTGTTGTTCTGGGATGGACTCCTAAACGACCTAACCGATTTTAATCAAATTTGCACACCGTGTGCAGTTTGATGCAACTTGAAAGATAGGATAGTTTTTATCTCAATTATTTGTCTTAACATTTTTATTTGCAAACCTGAGCCACAGCAACGCGTGAGCCGGTCAGCTAGTATTTTATTATGTCTTTAACAAGTGTAATGGCCAATTACCATTTTATGTTAAAGTAAAATAATTTTAAAAGATTACGTAAGTCTAGCGACTTCGGGATCTTGTATCATTATTTTTCTTGTAGGCTCTTCACACACGATTGGCTGGTCCTGCAGAGTGGTGCTCTGAGTCGCCACTGACTCGTTAGGGAACCTATTTATAATCGTTTTATTGTAGTTATTTATTCACAAGTTATTACTGGTTTCAGTGTACCGTAAGTAATTCTTCGGAACCTTTTTGTGTTTTGAAGTGTAAAATGTAGGGATGGGACTAAAGGACCAAAACTTAAATACTGACTCACATTGATATTTTAAACTCGCAGGTTTGAAATTTAGAGTGCCTCGGTCTAGGGGTCGCAAAGCGCGACTGCTGAGCATGAAGTCTTGGGTTCGATTCGTAGGTCGGGCAGACATAGTAGGTGCTAAGACATAGAAAATCTTCAAGAATAAAAATAATAAACACGTATAATTAAACATACATACAAAAAAATAATACATAAATTAAGAAATACAACAAATTCATTGTGGGACTAATCTGCCAACTGCTTTAGTAAGAGTTCGCGATAGGGGGCGAGTGTGGCACAAATCCAGACTCCGGAGCTGCTACTGAGAAATTCCTGATGATAAAAACCCAATAGCACTTTGCCCCACCTGAGAATCGAAACCAAGACTTCATGCTCAGCAGTCGCACTTTGTGATCACTAGACCAGACAGTCAAACAATTGACGGGCCTGTTGGTCTAGTGGTTAGCGGCCCTGACTGCTAAGCCGGAGGTCGTGGGTTCGATTCCCACCCAGGACAAACTTGTGTGATGAGCATGATTGTTAGTTCTGCGTCTCGGTGTGATTTATCTATGATATGTATGTATTTATAAATTATATAAGTATGTATATCAGTTGTCTGGTTACCATAACACAAGCTCTGCTTAGCTTGGGATCAGATAGCCGTGTGTGAGTTGTCCCAAGATATTTAAAAAAAAAAAACACGAGTACAAGTTCTGAATATTTAGGTACAAGATAATATAAACTTTTTTACCTAAACCATAAGGTTAAAAATCCTTCTTACCGCTGTAAATTATCTCACGAACTTTAAAGGATACTGTTGTATCTCGATACTGAATATAGATATCAGTATCTCTTGTACACAACTGGGTCTAGACTACACACCGTGATGAATAATTTATTAATGTTATATAGACCTTAGTGCTGTTATGTTAAGATTTGTTTTTGAAGCTTGACTGTGTTTACCTGCGGAAGTTTCTAAAATATGTTTTACTTTAAAGATTATTTTTAATGTTTTTGTTTTTTACGAGCTTTTTACGAGCTGCTTGCACTGTTCGTATGTATGTTAGTTGTCCTTTCAAAATTTTCAAACCATTTGTTGGTATCCGATTGAGCTGAAACTTTGCATACACCTTTAGTTCTGATGACAATACAATGTCCAATACTCAATATTGTAATAATTTTCAATTAAAGCTTGTTTTTAAACATATTATTTTTTATTTAGTTCGTTTATTTTAATTGGGTTTAGTTGGGTTTAAAACAAACCAACCCAAATCAACATTTCTCTAATGTTTTTAATTGTACTTAAGAGCTTTGACGTCGTAGCGTAGGTACGGCATTGCATACACACTTTCAAGTCTTGTTTTTCAAAATGAATGTGAAGCTTCCTGCACATAAGCAGGATGCATAAGTCTATAAAGTTAGGTGACGACACAGGCTAATTATTTTTTCATTTATTTATTTATTTATTACATTTGGGAAAACAAACAGTAGTACATTAAGCATAAACAATTCTGTCTTAAAATAAAAACTTAATGAAGTATATTCATTAAGTTTTTATTTTGCCAACAAACATAACTGGCGAAACGTGGGTGTACTAATGAGTACACCTCTGCCTAACCCTTCAGGAATTACTGGCGTGATGTTATGTATGTTAAGAATATACCCAAAATATTAGTCCGTCATTTAGTCAGTTAGTTTTGACATTTAGTCGCGTGCAAAAGCTAGTTTCTTATATAAAATGCCAGAAACATTTCGATTTCCGTCCTACTTGGTTCGTCCGAAAATTCCCGGAAAGAATCTTCGCCCCAAACGATACGTGACACACAGACCACGGTACAAGCAGTGAAGCCCCGCCCCCCTCATTTGATGATTCCCAAACACTATTTGGTTTCCCTCAATTTTCCCGAAGGGTTGATGTATCAATAAAGTAAAAAAAAAACTTTTTTTACTAAACTTGTCCGAATAAATCGCCCCCATAAGTTCTGCACATTTCCGATAGAGGGCGTAGCGACATCTACGCACAGTCGTAGACACGCGCCCGTAGCGGCACGACGTAGCGCGGCCCGTAGCACCGGCGTAGCAAGGACTACGCTACAGTGTTCCTGTTTCGAGTGACGTGTTGTGTGACAGATGTGTTTTTTTTTAAAGTGACGTAAAAGTAGGTGACGGTAATTTGTAGTGAAAAAGTTTTGACAACTTTCTGGTGTTTTAAGTGCTCTGTGGATATAAAAAGTTTGGTTAAGATTTTTTTTTTAATTTAAATATTCAAGGCATTTCTGTGTCGGATATTGTGTTGAGTGGTAAGTTGGAATCTTTAATTTGTTTGCTCCTTTTATATTAAATAGTTTGTTGGAGTGTTTTTAGTCGAGATATTCTGGAATATAAACTACTTTTCTAAGCTTCTTTTAGGATTATAATTACAAAAAAGTACTCTAAAGAATTGAATATTTAAATGCGTTTTTTGCCTGAGTTACATCAATGTAATAAGATTTTTTTTAATAGTTATTGACGTAATTAAGACATTTGTTTTATGCTTACATCGATATTTAATTATTGTAACGCAACTGACTGGGAAATTAATTTTAAATATTAATTTAGGGGAAAATATTGAATTTAAATATTTTTTAGGACTCTTTTTATTTTGTACATTTAAATTTAGTGCGACTATTATTTTGTAAATCGACAAATATTAATTAATTTATTTATAAAAACACTAAAACTATAAGTTAAATGAAATTTAGTTTTAATTTCTTAAACTATTTTAAAATAACTTCTGTCGTAATTAATTCAAACTTGCATCTGACCTTTTATAAAAAAAACAATTCTTTAGATTTTGTATTGATAAAAAGGATTCCTAATTTTATATTTAGACTATACAATAAAATAAATTGTCAGTATCCACTGTAAGAAATAAAAATTATTAAAAAATTAAAGCATTAGACAATATGAAAAGAAAACGCGTAAAAAAAATAACATGAAAGCGGAATAAAGAAAAGCGAACATAATGCCACGGGCAGATAAATACATTTTTCCTGATATATTTTTATCTTTCCCAATAGGGAAAAAATTCAAAAACACATCTTTAATTATAGAAATAATTTTCCTATAACTACCATCTCTCACGAGACTCGTCGTACCATTGTTTAATATTGATCAGCTAACGATTGTGTCAAATGAGATTTATTGACAAACTCATAAACTTACTTTGTTAAGCAGATGCGACATTATACAGTTCTTTTTTAATTTTTTTTAGTGATGATACGAGGTTTATTGTCATAGTCCTTTGATAATTAGGAGCGCACGCTATTCTATAATTGGGTATTTGTCACCCTTATTAGACAATAATTCCAAAAAAAATAATTGTATAGTTAATTGAAAAAAATCAGGTGTTTAGCCGCTTCATTAATTTTCAATTAACTGTATTATACTGTACATTTGCCTTACGAATTCTTCGGGGGAATCGCGTTTTGACAACTCATAAAAAGTACATCGATTGATTGGTGGTGACAAGTATCTAATTGAGAACTTCCTTCTTTTATTTAAATCGATAAAAAGGGTTATGGCTTTATATAATTTTAGATTGTATGTCGGTTGACGAAGTCGCGGATTTCAAAGTAGCCTATGTCCTTTCTCGGGATTCAACCTTACTCCGTATAAAAATTCATCAAAACCGATTCAGTCGTTTCGTCGTGAAAGCGTAGCGGACAGACAGACAGAGTTACTTTCGCCTTATTAGACAATAATTCCAAAAAAAATAATTGTATAGTTAATTGAAAAAAATCAGGTGTTTAGCCGCTTCATTAATTTTCAATTAACTGTATTATACTGTACATTTGCCTTACGAATTCTTCGGGGGAATCGCGTTTTGACAACTCATAAAAAGTACATCGATTGATTGGTGGTGACAAGTATCTAATTGAGAACTTCCTTCTTTTATTTAAATCGATAAAAAGGGTTATGGCTTTATATAATTTTAGATTGTATGTCGGTTGACGAAGTCGCGGATTTCAAAGTAGCCTATGTCCTTTCTCGGGATTCAACCTTACTCCGTATAAAAATTCATCAAAACCGATTCAGTCGTTTCGTCGTGAAAGCGTAGCGGACAGACAGACAGAGTTACTTTCGCAATCATAATATTTGTATAGATTCAAAAGATTAACCATATAAGGAGTTACCAATGTCGGTAGCGGGAGCAATTCTTTGAGCTAAGTTTATAAGTCGTAGAACGTCAAAAACGTGTAAAATTAGGTTGTAGCAGAATGTATAGAAGACGGGGCCCGTCAGGGCCAGAGCCTGTCAAGATTGCGAATTTTGTTCGAAAGAGTCACCGCGGCCATGGAACGCAAGGGCATTAGGAGGAACACAGATGGATTTTAGTCAGTAAGACACTCCCTTCCGCTCCGCCAAGAGCCGAAAAAGTCATTTGATTATTCCCCATCCTTAAAAAAGGACTATATATGTATTCCGAAAGAATTACATGTTATTTAATGAGCCTAATTAATGACCTTGTCAAAGTAAGGCAGGCCTGGAAAACGCTGTACCCTGAAGTGATAAAGTTTCTTGACAGACTTTTGTCGGCACGAATTTGTTTAGATTTTTCGTGCTCAACCCCTGAGGGTCTGCCAGGGGTTGAATTTGTATAAGCACAAAGTTGATGAGCGGGGAACAGCTAGTACCTAATTACCTACTCATATAAATGTGCCAAAGTTTTATACTTTTACATTTCGTTGGTTTCACATTTTTTTTCATTTCACCACCACAATTAAATGTTCTCATAATGTAGCCATTATAAATACTGCGTGTGATGTTTTAAAAAACTCCTTTTGTTGTACGTTTTTACAACTGTGCCCGTAGTTTCTTTGTGAGGACCCAGCTGATGGCCATTTTGTGTTTTTTTTTTTACATAATATTTGTTGGAGCTAGATTTTGGAACGCGTCGTCTTTTTTTTTTCTGTGACGAAGTAGGCTGGCTGGCTTGTATTCCATATTTAAATATTTTATGAGTAATGAAGCTGTTTTTTTTTAATGTTCTGAATTTAAATTTTATAAGCCAACATAAATTATAATCTATTTTTTGACGTCACTACGTCAGGAATATACGACATTTAGACGTATCTCATAGCCATAAATTATAAACTACTGCTGAGAAACAGCTTTTATTTTCAACCGACTTCAAAAAGGAGGAGGTTCTCAATTCGACGCGTATGTTTTTTTTTTTTTTTTGTTTTTTTTTTGTGTGTTTGTTCAACGATTACTCCGCCAATTATGAATCGATTTGGATAATTCTTTTTATGTTTGAAAGAGTATGGTCCCGAATAGGTCCCATAGGAATATTGTCATGATCTGATGATAAACTTTGGAGATATGAAACGGAACTCCTTATAAAATCACAGCAGAACCGCCGTAACAAGAAAAATTGCTTTGTATAAACGTGTAATCGATGACTGACTGAAGGAAGTGGGGAGGGGGTACGTCAACCCCCCTCTTACCACTTTCCAAAATTAAATATATCGTGTGAGGTATTGTTTGAAAGGGCTTTATGTAAGGATTTCAAACATTAACACACAAGCACTAAAAAGTGAAAAATAAAAAGCTTTTTTACAAAAAAAGATCACCGCCTTCAAAAACCACAAAATAAAAAATAACTTTAGCTTGGAAGTCGGTGGCAATACCTACATAACAAGAAATAAACCAAAGCCGCCGACTTCCTAGCTAAAGTTATTTTTTATTTTGTGGTTTTTGAAGGCGGTGATCTTTTTTGGTGTGAACAATCACTATACTAGCCTATGTGCTATTCCAGACTATAATCTATCTCTGTGCTATGGATCTTTGACAGTCGTCGCGGGTCGTCAGAAGCCCGAAAGTATATGTATATTACCCAGTTAGTGGGTAGTGGATGTCAGATAGGCAGTCGCCTCATGTAAAATACTGGTATTCAGCTGGATCCGGTTCGATTGGAAGCCGATCCCAATATAGTTGGAAAAAGGCTAGGCAGATGATGATGAATCTATCTCTGTGCCAAATTTCATGCAGATCTGTTCAGCCATTCTGTAGTGATTGAGTAACATCATCATACATAACATAACATCCATACATACAAACATTGTCATTTATAATAGTAGGTAGTAAAATTAGTAGTATTAGTAGTATGTGTAACTTAAAAAAAAAGTAAATTTAAAAAGATAATAACCTAGAAATGATAAAATAAAGCTTGTAACAGACTTAATACCACACAAGGCGAGCAAACCACACTTTACACACGCTAACATGTTTCCAATAAGTGACCTTAATACCGAAATGAGTAATTTACTAGTAATTATAGGTCTATATCGTTCATACATCGATACTTTACGGTAAACGATATCGGTTTTCACGCTTTCAAAGTTTTACGTTAATTTACGAAAAATGCCTCGTTTTTCTAGTGGTTGCGAACCGCGACTGCTGAGCATGAGGTCTTGGGTTCGATTCTAAGGTCGGGCAAAGTGTTATTGGGTTTTTCCATCAGGAATTTTTCAGTAGCAGCTTTGGAGTCTGGATTTGTGGCCGGTTGATGGCAATAGGCTCGCCCTCTGGTACATGGAACTTAAACATAACTGGCGAAATACGGCGTACACCTTTGCCTAACCCTTCGTGGATTACAGGCGTGATGTTATGTTATGTCGTGTGTTGTGTGTGATGTTTTTTTTTTTAATTATGAGCATAAAGTTTAAAAGATAAATAAACTCTTTCTCTAATAGAAATCTAAGTTAGTCATATTCATATTTATATATTGCATACCATGTGTTTAAAAAGATGTTACAGAATGCTTAAAGCTAAAGTACAGCCATGGACCCTGTTAGGGCGCAGCAACATAGTGTTAACTTTACAAGTTAAAACAATTAATATCATTTAACAAAATGAAAGTAAAAATAATAATAATAGTTAAAAATTCATCAAATTCAAATTTATTTTCTTTTAATTTATTTATTTAAACTTTATGCAACAAATGTACAAAGGCGGACTTAATGCCTTAGGCATTCTCTAACAGTCAACCAAAGGTGGTGAAGAGATAACATGGTAGGTGCAAGCAATTTTAAGAGAGTAAAACAACAAAATTAGAGATTTAAAAAAATAAAAATAAAAAAATACTCAAAATTTAACATAATAAAATAAAGTGTACACAAGTGTGTGTGTGTGTTTATTCTTGATCGCTATAAGATAAAAAGACATAAACAGAACGTAACATTATAACATTATTATTAAAAAAACAAGGTAACCGTAAAAAAATTCACGCGAACAGAATCGCGCGTAAAAGCTAGTGGCTTATAAACCTCGGAGCTATTACTTTATTATAATATAATTTGCTAACGATAACATTAAGTGCAACCATTATGGAGCGTATAATAATAATAGTCTGCATAATATTGCAATAATGATAATGTGGTAAACATCAGAGAAGTTATTTTATTATGAACAGAATATTCTGTGTTTACTGTGTTCAAGTAAATCTGGTCAGAAAATATTTATTTTATTTTTGGTGTTAGATGAGCTGGATTTAAACTTAGCTGTTATAAAATGAAATAAACATAACATAACATCACGCCTGTAATTTCGGAAGGGGTTAACAATTAGTACACCCGTATTTCGCCGGTTATGTTTAAGTCCCATGTAATACCCCTATTAAATAGCGAGAGCCTATTGCCATTAAGCGGGCACAAAACCAACATTGCAAAATGCCTAAGGCAATAAGCCCGCCTTTGTACAGTTTAAAGTTTTAATAAATAATAAAAACCAGACTCCGACGCTGCTAGGTACTGAAAAATTCCCGATGGCAAAACCCAATAACACTTTGCCCTACCTAGGAATCGAACCTAAAACCTCATGCTCAGCAGTCGCGCTTTGCGACCACTGGACCAACGCGACAGGCCAAAAATAAAAAAATTGAAAAAATGTACGCCATGACAAGCTTTCAAATGACATTGACGTTCTTATCCAAATTTTATATTCATACTTGGAATAAATGAAATGAAAAGATCTAAAAGATTCGTAAACTTTTATATGTAAACTAGCTTTCGCCCGCGACTTCGTCCGCGTAAATTTCGGTTATAATCATGATTCGAAACGACACGTGGCGCCATCTATGATCATAAGAACGTTATTGTGATTTCCCTCGGAAACAGTACTTTTTTTCGGGATTAAATGTACCCTATGTTCGTTCCTGTACACCGGGCAACGTATAAGCAAAATTTCAGGATGATCGGTTCAGTGGCTTAGGCGTAAAATGGTAACAAACAAACAAACAAACTTACTTTTGCATTTATAATATTAGTTAGGATTCCTTGAAAAACGAACCATAAACAGCTCACTATGAAAATAAATTTTAAAATACTGGCAACTTTCCCGTGCACTTCATTTTTAATTTCCCACAGGAATATTTTACTTTTTTCTTTCGGACATAAATAGCTGGCTGGAAGGTAATGCCGGCCGGTGAATTACCGATGAAATGCAGTGGTTTGGAACCGGCCATTGTTTTTTTTTAATGCCTCATTGTTCTTAACTCTGCAAGTAAGGGTAGTGGGATTTACGAGTAAATCCTGGATTTCGTGCTGAATTCGTATATCTTTATATCGTATTGTATATCTAAATATACAATAGGCTCACCCCCTATTACATGGGACTAAAAAAACATAACTGGCGAAATGTGGGTGTACTAATGGGTACCTCTGCCTAACCCTTCGGGGATTACGGGCGTGATGTTATGTTATATCTAAATATATATGTAAATATATAAAAGCGCAAAGTTATTTACTTACTCATCACGAATAAAACCGCTTGACGTCTACGGATAAAATTTGACAGAGAGGTAGGTCATAGTTAGTAGACGTCCGCTAAGAACGGATTCTCCAAAATTCACCCCTTTTGGGGATAAAACTGTGGTCTGACATTTACGCAGACGAATTTGCGGACAAAAGTCAGTCATTTCAATCAATGCACGCTACGTAACTCAGTCAACGTAAGGAAGATCAAAAACTGATTCTTAAAATGGCGGACATGACACGTTCTGACAGGTATTTTAGAAGATAAGGGTAGGCTAATTTCCAAAGGTCTCTATGGCTTTTCATTAAATAAATACTACAATAGTTTTACTATAGGTACAGTTTTTGGACATTAATCGTATAAATGTGTTGTGTTCAGTTAACGGTTTCTTAGAAAAATGTTTTCCTTTTTCATAAAAACTAACGTACCTACAATGCAATAAGAATAACTAAGTTTATAGGGATACTTTAGAGTCATGACCTTTCAATTGTTAGACGCCTCAGTACTTTCCGACTCACTTTTTATAGTGTACTCATTGCCTTATGGAGTGGATACAAAATATGGCCGACTGTTATAACCTTTTTGGTGTTTAATGTGCTACTTTGTCTTATTATTATTGTGAAACTTTTTAGTGTCTTTTCTAGTAGATATTTGTAAAAGAGCGAGAGGGCTAGAGAGAGCGAGACCACACATCGTTGATCTGATGTGTTCAGTTATAAAGGAAACTGAACTACAATATATTTACTTACATAACATTACGCCAATATTCGTGAAAGGGGTAGGCAGTGGTGTATTTAAGGTAGATAATTCGTAAATAGGTAGTTAACTCAAATTTTAACTTTCAATTTACGTAAGACTAACGGTAGAAATTCTTTTTTGTGTTTAGAAATAAAAATAACTTTTGATGTTGTAATAAATTTATAAATGCTGTAAGTTTCGTTGGTAAATATTTAGCGAGAGGAGCCAGTAAAATTCCTATTTTGTTTTTGGAATAAACTAAAAATTATGTTTTGAACGTTGTAAATAATAAATTACTATATTAAAATAATAAATATCTACCTCGAGTTTTCTTGGTAAATAATTTTTCCCCGCTGTTATTTAACAAAGGCGGTTTTTTTTCTAGTATGCAGCCATTAATGAAAGAAAAACACGTTTAGCTTCATGTTCTTGTTCGAAATTTAAAACTCGGCAAAAACAAAAAAATATCTACAATTCGTCTCCTTTTTTTAGAAAAAAGAAACATGATTTATCAGCCAGGCCCCTGAGGGAAGCTTGTAATTTTACGAGTATTAAAAGGGATGGGTCTCGAGCGGAAAAATGTAATGACCCGAATTGTCGTTCAGACCGCGATTGTACAGTCGAATGCATGCATTACTTTGCAATGAAAATCGCATTTCTACCGCATTTTGTTGAGCTTTTAATTATTGAATTTGACTATTCTTTTCATGTTGATATTGTTTTAAATAGGTACCTTTGTTTGTGATTTGTAGGTACTGCATGTACGTACTGTGCTGTTCCGTGCCTCAGGAAGCACGTTGAGCTGTTGGTCCCGGCTGTCATACGTGGATTTTTGACAGTCGTTAGAAGCATGAAAGTCTGAGAACCAGTCTTACCTAGGGGTATCGTATTACGCAGTTACTGGGTTGTGGAGGTCAGATAGGCAGTCGCTCCATGTAAAATACTGGTATTCAGCTGCTTGCGGTTAAACCGGAAGTCTTTAATTTTTAACTGTTATTGTTTTTTTTATTATTATTTGTTGGTATAGCGCCAATAAAAATACACATTCTGTGAAAACTTTCATTCTCTAGCTTATTTACTATTTATTTAATTATTTACCTAAAAATTTTTTTCATTATATAATTATAATTTTTTTTTTAATAAAAGCGTGTTACACCTTCCTGATTTTTCGTAACGTATTAGTGTAACACGTTTTTATTTTAAAAATTGAGACTGTTTCTTACCAGACTATTTCTTATCTGAATTAAATTATTTTTAATATTTTTGGTAAAGCTTGTTTTTAAAAACTTTTCTTTTTCTTTTAATTTTTTTACACTTATTTTATTGTAATTATTTGTTGTTATAATGGCCGTAGTTAGTAAAATCTCTGTAAAAAAATCAAGTATTACGGTTCGAAAGATACACCCCAGTCAAACAACCAACCATACCAACTTGTCACTATTTTGCTTTTATGTACAATTTGTTTTTTTTTTCTTTTTATGTTTTAAGTGTCATTTTCGCGAGAATATCTTTCTTTTTAACCCTAAAAAAGAACAAGAAAGGCATTTCACTGTCTCATTTCACATTTGTCTGACACTATGCCACGGCAGTCCTATTTGAAAAGGTAAATAAAAGAGCATAGACTATGAAAATTCAGACGGTAGGTAAATAGTAGTACTTGGCTGATTGCCTCTAAGCTAAATGAGAAACCGTAAAACTTTCTACTATACTGAAGTCAAAGTAAAATTTCGGGAATGTCTACTTAGTTTATACGAGATGGTATTTACTTATTTATGGAGCCAACTGTGTATTTAGGTACAGCCGAACAAGCGATTTGGTATAAAGGCAAGATTGCAGTCATCTACACTAATAATCCTAACTAATATCCTAACTTCCTAAATAATATTGTAAATTAATGCGAAAGTAAGTTTGTTTGTTAACATTTTACGCCTAAGCCGACTGAACCGATCATCCTGAAATTTTGCATATACGTTGCCAGGTGTACAGAAACGAACATAGGGTAGGTACCTTTAATCCCTAAAAAAAGTACTGTTTCCGAGGGAAACCATAATAACGTTCTTATGATCATAGATGGCGCCACGTGTCGTTTCGAATTGAAATGACAGGACAAGGGTAATTATTTCGGCGACTTAGTCTGTGTCCGCGATAACCGAAATTTACGCGGACGAAGTCGCGGTCAAAAGCTAGTAATATTATAAAGAGGAAAGATTTGTATGTTTGTACCGAAAAAGCTCATAAACTACTGGACCGATTTTAAAAATTCTTTCACCATTAGAATACTACATTATCCCTGAGTGACATGAGCTATATTTAGTTCAAGAAAGAAAATTATCTAGATTTTATTAGACACCCGTGCGAAGCCGGGGCGTGTCACTAGTGACACAATATAAACCTCATATGAATTAAAACGAAATATAAACTTAAATAAAATTTACAAGTATTTGGAATTGAAGTTATACAGCTGGCCGCGCACAATGCTTGCTGCTCAACCGATCACATCACACACCCGTATAGAAATAGACAGGGAGAAAGAGAGAGCGGAAAGGTCACCTTGCATAAGTGCCATAAAGCTTTTTTCTTAAATTCCACAATAGACTATTTTTCTTTTACACGACTGCCCCAAAAATGAGTATTATGTGTTTAGGTTTAATGAATGAATGTACCTATGTGAGTTTCTTTATTCCACCATAACTTTTAAACGCCTGAACTGATTTAGATTTATGGGGTATCGTTACAATCCTTGCATCGTTCCAAGTAACAAAGGCTAGTAAAAAATAGCAAGAAACCGGTCACGTTAAAACGTAAATGAATACCAGCCTCAATTAATTTTTTTAATGAATCTGGTCGTGTCTATATTTATCGTCTAGAATTTGACAAGTACATTTAAATAATATAAAACACTGTAAATAAAAAACGTCGTAAAAAAAAACTGACGAATAAACAAAGTACAAATATGTGCAATTTTTGCAGTCGTGTTTTTTAATATATATTTTTATTTTATTTTATTATATTTATTAAAATATAGTTGCTTGTTAAATACTCCGTTCCCTCTGACCTATGCAACGACTAAATCTAAGTATAAATCTTATTTATTTATTTATTTAAACTTTATGCACATGTAAAAAATACACTGTACAAAGGCGGACTTAATGCCTAGGGCATTTTCTACCAGTCTACCTTAGGGTGATGCAGAGACAAAACGTAGTAGGTGCAGAAAATACAGAAAAATTTCGATAAAAAAATATAAAAAATAAATACATATATACATACATACAAACAGAATATATAGGGTAGAGAGAGATAAAAAATAAATAGGTGGTGAAGTACGACAAATTAATTGTGGGACGAGTCTGCCAACTTCTTACGTAAGTGTTCGCGAACTTTTACCTTAAAAGTGAACCGACTCTCTGAAATCTTGTAGGTAAATGGGTAGCATGATTGACTAACGCTGAACGCTAACGTCTGTGTTTGCGCATACAGAACTATATAACGTTCTCTATACAATATTCGGATCACAGTTCAAACAGCGACCTCGGAATATTGCAGGTAGCGTTTGGTCACCATTGTTGTGACATTTAGGTACGGTGTATAGTATCGTGATGGGCCGGTGGTTAAGGCGTTAGCCTCATGCATGAGGTTGTGGGTTCGATATTGGTTAGTTGTGACTTTTCCAATTTATATGTAGGTACTTTCTAGACTTTTTCTTACTCCTCCGCTATTATTTTCGGATTAATTTCGTTGCGGGACCCAAGACAGTTAATCGTTTCTCTGGGACTCGTCGAGCTTCATTGCCTCGACGCTTTTCTGGTGGCCTCCACTGTTGATTCTGGCTTTCAGGAGTTGCAGTGGGTGGGAACAGTGTGGCGGGCTTGTCCCCAAATTTAAGGTACTTTCTAGATAAGTTTACCTTAGACATCACTGACAACGGTGTAGGACAACATCGTGAGGAACCTGGACTTATAATTAACTAGCTTTTGTTTTATCCCCTTAAGGTGTTAATTTTGGAAAATGAATTTTTAGCGGAATGAGTCTTTCCACCCTGAAGGGACTGTCAGACTTTTTCTGACTAAAAATCCACCCTGTTCCTTCTGTGGCCCTTTACGTTCCGGGGCCACGGTATCCTGTTAAGACGTCCCGCAACCCCGGAATCTACCTCCCTGCCAAACACTTTTATGCGTTATCCGGTTTTTGACATTTCGTGAAGAGTGAGTGTTGGACCTTTCGCTTGTATTTATTCAGATTGGTCTGAAATCATCAATCCATCGTGAGCAAGGGTGGTGATCAGTGCTCGTGCCTTCTCTGTATGAGAAGAGGCCTTACCCTGCAGTGGGACATTACTAGGCTGGTATTATTATTATTATATTTGATGCTAGTTTCTGACCACGACTTCGTATGCAAAGACTTCATAACTAAGTCAAAGTCTGTGAATCTTTTTATACACTTCCTATAGGCACAATTTTATATGAAAGTTTATTTATACAGCATTATTTAACCGCGGGATCGCGCTGGATGCAAGCCGCTTCCATCCGGTCGTATTGGAAATCTGTAGGGGAGGCCTATGTTCAGCAGTGGACGTCTTACGACTGATATGATGATGATGATGATGATTATTTTATAACGCTATGTTAAAGATAACGTTATAGCATATAGTGCTAAGCGTTATTAATATTAACATTCTAGTGCCTATAAAAAAACAGCGTTTGTGGTAGTAAAATATAACGTTAACAATACATGTATTTTTTAGTTTGTTTTTGTGCCTTAAATATTCTTTCAAAGTACCCATTTCGTATACAAAACAGTTTTTATACTTCAGCATAATATCGTGACTATTTTTAGATCTTCACATGAACAAAATATCTACCAACTTTTATTCGCAAATGAAAAACAAAATACTTACAGTCCAAGATGCCAGAGTCGTTAGACGCACGTCATTTTGGTATGGCTGAAATTTTGGAGACAGTCTAAGGAATATTTATTTACACACATACATACGTTAACTCGCGACTTTTTACCATATTTATTTATTATGAAAGTTTATAAAAAAAAAACTGTTAGTCAAATGATTGGTGGTGTCAACTGTGTCAAGAATCCAATTCTGGGCTATTTTTAGTTATCTTCAAAGTTTCAGCCATGCTTGAGATAACATGGGTCTGGCGACTCCGAGATCTCAGACTATAACTGTTACTTATCCATTAACCACCAAACAAAAACAAATATTGAAAACAAAATTATGTACAGTCAACAAAGGAGATAGATATGCAGGGTCGTCAGATATAGTTTTGTATCGGATTCAGTTTTGTACTGTTATAAAAGTATTAAAATCAAATTATTAAAAAGAATAAAAAAAAAAAAAAAAAAAAAAAATAACTATAGGTATACTTCTGCTTTAAGATGTAAATAGTAATTTAATTTTCTTCTTTATCGTAATTTATAGTATTTTTCCTTTTAAGCATTAAAGGAGATAACCTAAAACTGTATTTGCCTGTAGCCCAGATTGTGCAGACATAAAATGGGTCTTATTTAGTAACACAGGTCTTATTTATATACATATAAAATGCTTTGTCCTGAATGACGAACTGATGGATCAACGCACAGCCTACACCGCTGATCGTGGAGACCTGAAACTTGGAGGGTGTGTTCTTTGTATGACGTAGCATTCGATAAGAAATGATTTTCCATAATTCTATCTTTTAGGGGGAGATTAAGGGGGGCAAAGTTTGTGTGGAGAAACCAACTTTGTCGCGGGCAGAAGTTAGTATTATAAAAATCAAAAAGGTGCATTCTGCTGAGCAGCCGTTGACAAAAGTTATGATTTATATAATCCAAGAGATGTGCTATTGAATGACACCCATCTCATATCTGTACAAGCCCATAAAATTCTGGGGTCGAGACAATATTTGTTAGTGTGGAAGTTTCAATATTGACTTTAGAAGTAGTTAAATTCTACCGTGTCTCGTCCCCAAACGGGGCACTGCAATATTGTTTAAAAAAGGAACGAAAAAATTGCCAACTACCTACATAGTTTGAAGCCCAATACTCCCGAAAAAAATGCAAAAAAACTAGGGCAGAGGTTCCCAATCATTTTTGTATTGTGACTCCCTTTATAGGTTGAAATATTTTTGTGACGCATTTGTGATAAGAAAATATTTGTGTGTAGCTGTAGCAGATATTAAGATTATTTGATTATAATACTAGTTATTTTTATTATTGAGTTTTAAAAAATAATGATAAATAATAATAATAATAAAGACTATAATTGTGTAATAACAAAAAAAAAAAACAAAGTATTTTGTAACTTGCCTCGTTGTTCTAGTGGTCGCAAACCGCGACTGCTGAGCATGAGGTCTTCGATTCGAAGGTCGGGCAAAATGTTATTAGGTTTTTCTTTGTAGCAACCTCGGAGTCTGGATTTGTGCCCGGTTGATGGCTAAGCTCGCCCCCTATTACATGGGACTTAAACATAACTGGAGAAATGTAACTCTTCGGGGAAACAGGCATGTTGTAATGTTAAGGATGTCAGGTTGGTTTAAAAAAAAAGAGACAATAATTTAAGAAAACTCCAAAAACTAATATTTGTTAGAAAATTTAAAAGTGCAATGATTTGTCGACAATCAATGACAAGAACGTCGGGTGACGACGACCCATGTCTGCGGTCGCGACGCATAGTTTGGGAACCCCTGCTCTAGGGAACATGTAACGGTTTTCTGGTGTCAACTGACACCGATCTCACATTGCTTTAACAACGGCTATCGATGACGTTTGACATTGTTTGTGTATGACCGACGCAGTGCTTTGAAATGGACGTTTATTTTTGAAAAAGGAACTTGTTTTGATAGGAAAGTGACACTTCTGTTTTTTTTTATTTGGAAGTTTTTTTTTTGACACAATTGCCAGCGTTTATTTTGTCGTAGCGGGCCATACTTTGACCGTTTCTTTTTTTAGGGTTCAGTGAGGATTGGTGGACTTCACATGTAGAAGAATATTCGGTACTTTAAATCTGTATTTTTTAGTAATATTAAAGAGCAATAAAATTGTTTGACTTTTGAAAATTTACTGCTTCGTTGGCCTAGAGGCCAAAAGCGAAAAAATAGTTTGAATTTTGAAAATTTACTGCCACATTGGCCTAGCAAAGCGCGACTGCTGAGCATGATGTCTTAGGTTGACTTCCCAGGTCGGCCAAAGTGTTATTGAGCTTTCCACCAGGAATTTTTTGAAAAGAAAGAAAGAAAAGCTATTTAACTAACTAACTTATTTGTTTTTGTTTTGTAAAAAGCTTTGTTTTTCATTACAAACAAACACTTTAATTTGATTTATTTGTATACATTAACGTCTTGGGTCCCGAGTAACCCGGTAAATGACTATGTGTTTGCATCTATGGGACTTAAACCTCTAAAACTTATGTACATATCACATCACGGCTATTCCCTGAAGGTGTACCCTTAGTTCGCTAGTTCTGAATATTTAAGAGTCATTATGTAGAGGGCTTAGTAGTCCAAGATCCTGGAGGCGCTAGCTCTACGTTATGTTTACATGAGTGAAATTTTGAGGATAGATCTATACTATATATAAAATAAAGTTGAAGAGTCTTTTTGGTTTGTTTGTTTGTTTAAATGTGCTAAACTACCAGTCGAATCGGAAAAATATTTTTGTATATGATAGCCGACATGGGGGCGACAAAAAAAATCACGTGTATTTCGTCGCGGGCAGCAGCTAATAGGGAAATGACAAAGAAAGGAAGAAAAACTATTAATTCCCGCGAAAGTGATGCACATAACATAGAAAAATTTTGGTAAATTTTGCTTGGTTTTGTTGGGTTTTCGTTTGGGGTTTGTGTTTAGGTTTTGGTTGTGTTTGTTTTATTTTAGTTTTTTTTAAGCTTAAGGCAAAAACAAGTACTGAGCCTAGAAAAAAAAAACATAAATGGTAACGTAGGTAAGGCGACTCTCAGATCTCAGACTAAAACGCCTAATTTCACAAATTCCACAAATCAAACTAACTTATTTAAAGGCCTCAGTGTAAGGCCCACTCATAACTAAGAAATAAGGATTCTAGTCCAATTTATTATTTTTTCCATAAAGATATCCTTGCCAGGTGTAACATGTAACATTTACGTTACTCTATTGATACAGGCTCGTGGGAAAACATGGCGTGTATCAGCTACTTAAGAGCCTGTAAATTGTAGCAGTCAATTGAGGAAAATAGGCGTGTTAAGACCTCCACAGTGAAGGGCCCTTCGCCGTACGTTGGCTGGTTGCTTATCGAAGTGTTGGGCGGAAAATTAATGAAGCGGGGTGTTTTGCTTTATTTTACCCGATTGTGCGAAGCCCGGGAGGGTTATGTGTTTGATCTGTATGAATGATCCCCGTTTCATCCTTTTAGGGGATGAATTTTAGTAAATCTGTTCTTATCTCCCATTTTCTCCAAAATTTATTTCAGTATAATACCGATAACTTTTACGTGGATCTTTGACAGTCGTTACGAGTCTTCAGAAGCTTGATAGTCTGACAACCAGTCTTACCTAGGGATATCGTATTACCCAGTTACTGGGTTGTGGTGGTCAGATAGGCAGTCGCTCCATGTAAAATACTGGTATTCAGCTGCATCCGGTTAGACTGGAAGCCGACCCCAACGTAGTTGGGAAAAGGCTAGGCAGATGATGATGATGACCGATAATTTTTATCTCAAATTTCTCGTCCTAACATTGCCTACATTATTAGCGATATATTTAGGCTCGTCCCAAACGCTATACACACAAAATCTACCAACTTTAATTGCTTTCTCAGATATATCGTAGGGGCGAGCAAATTGATCTACATTATAAAAAGTTTGCGGTCCTCCTTACACGTTGGTCGGTTCTAGGGCCTTGCTATATTAGAAGCGGCAGCGGAGCGTATTGACATATTCACGGTAAACTTAAACACACATAACATCACGCCTGTAATCCCCGAAAGATTAGGCAGAGGTGTACCCATTAGTACCTACACCCTCATTTCGTCAGTAATGCTTTAGTCCCAAGCAACAGGGGGCGAGCCTATGGCCATCAACCGCACAAATTCAGACTACGAAGCTGCTACTGATAAATTCCTGATGGAAATTACAATAACATTTTGCCTGACCTGAAAATCAAACCCATGTCCTCACGCTCAGCAGTCACTTGTTATTTTAGCAAAATTGGTATCTTGATGAAAAACTGCATCAAGTCTATGGTACTACATACCTTGGTATACAAGTAATTTATATATACCTATATATTTTTTATATTCCATACAACTTTGAATAATCCACTAATCACTAAAACGCATATTAAAATCTGAAATTATTCTTTTCTATATTCAATGTCACTATGTTCATTGTTTTCAAATGTAAAAGCAACAAGAATATTGTAATCAGGATTTTGTAAAAACCTTATTGAAAAGTGTCCGTGGAGTTTCTTGCTTGTTCTTCTCCATAGAGGTCTACATCCGTTTTGGAACGTGCAACTAGCTTTAATTTTCTGATTAACTGACCGACTCTTTTACAAATTAAAAGTGCCTGTAATAATTGGTCTATATGAAATAAATGTTTTGACTTTGACTTTGATTATCGGGCCGCTGTATTATTCGCTCGTCGCTCCCGCTTTCTATGTAGCATAGGTTTTAATATGTAGCCTATTGGAAAGCAGCCAAGTTGTGGCTTGTCATATATCACCACGCTATTGTGTTAGGCCGTGGGTATGAACAGAGGAGTATAGTCGCTTGTTTGGAAAAGTGTTCATGAAATTAGTGCATGGCTGTTTAATTACTTAAATGTGAACTGAACCGTTAATCTTATTACTGTTATAAATGACAGAGTTTAGATGGATGGATTATTGCTTAATCACGTCAGAATTGCTGAGCAGGATGTTTGGCACAGAGACAACAAAAAAATAATAAGAGAAATCGGTCCAGCTGTTCTCGAGTTTTGCGTTTAGTTTGCAATACATTTTGCGATTAATTTTTAACTCCCGACCCAAAAATGACGGGGTGTTATAAGTTTGTCTGTGTGTGTGTCTGCCTGTGGTATAAGTTAGGGAGTGTTCATGGCTATGTTTGGTACAAGATAGCGCCATTTTTTAAATTTTATTTTTATTATTTATTTAGAAGATGGCCCGCTGGCTGGCTGGATTTGTACCCGGTTGATGGCAATAGGCTCACTCCCTAATACATGGGACTAAAAACATAACTGGCGAAATGTGGGTGTGCTAATGGTTACACCTCTGCCTCACCCTTCGGGGATTACAGGCGTGATGTTAAGAAGATAGATTTGAGTTCAACATCACTCACAAAATCAAATGAAAATAAACTTTATTTCAATGAAAGAAACATCTATAGTCATTATCCTTCAACCGATATCGTTATTGACTATAAAGCCTTTTGATATTCATCGAATAAATTCATGTAATGTAAAGAATCTATCCGTATTCTTTGATGCTTCATATACAAAGAATCGGCCATCCTTTTTCCCGTGGGTAGCGTTATAGGAAAGGGATTTACTTGTAAGTACATAGGCAGTGCTTTTACCCACGCAATCAGAGTATTGTAAAGTAGGATTAAGGCTTTATTGAACATCGAGTACACGGTGAAAAGAAGATCGTTGACGAAATTGTTTTTCTAAGTCAAATTATTTATTTAAACCAGCTACCAAGATACTTAATCTATATTTTATTTTAGTCACATACACGTACTCATAAACTCACGGTGTTTTGCATAGGAAAAGAAACAGAGCGTAAATAGCAGAAAATACAGAACGCTACCTGCTACGATCCTTACATACTCTTTTCACCTCATCCACGTTCATACATCTCGTCATACAAGCACGCCGGTTACGAGTACTGCGCACCTGACCTTTCTGGAGAACCTCACCAATAAGGTCAGTGTAGGTTATTCTAGGGCGTCTCCTCCCTGCGTTGCCACTCACATCTGTCATATAAATTCCTTTTGTTAACCGCCTTTCACTCATCATCTCAACATGACCAAACCATCTAAGCATACTCTTTTCAATTTTTAATTATCGCATTTAACCAAAAAATAAACGGACAAATTCTTCTGCTTTTTAGATTGTACATAGGTTATTCAAAACGCTATGTATTAATTGTTGATGCACCCGCCTCTAATGCATGAGGTTGTGGGTTCGAATCTGGGCAAGTACCAATGTGTGTTTTTCAATTCATATGTAGGTACCTACTTTCTGAAGTTTATCTTAGGCATCACTGACATCGGTTCGTGCCTCGGAAAGCACGTTAAGCCGGTGGTTCGGCTGTCATACATGGATCTTTGACAGTCGTTACGGGTCGTCAGAAGCTCTAAAATCTGACGAGTCTTACCATCAAGGGGTATCGTATTACCCAGTTACTCGGTTATGGAGGTCAGATAGGCAGCCGCTCCATGTAAAATACTGGAAGCCGACCTCAACATAGTTGGGAAAAGGCTAAGCAGATGTTGATGACTTGTATTATATTTTTTTTTACTTTTTTGTCGTGATTGAAAATACTCGTGCTAGGTAAGTAAGTACTCATATATACTCTTATATACAGCAAAATCAAAGAGTCAACATCGCTCCTTAGAATTTCAACTAGTGGTAAGAAAAAAGATAATGCACAGTAATAAAACTGTCGCCAAAGACTAGGAGTATCGTAAACTTGCTCTATGGTCGAATTGAGGCTCATTTACACAAGTAGAGATTCTCGTTTCGTTTAGCAACATGAAATAAATTCGTTGATTCGTGTAGCGTGTACGATATTCGCATTTCAAATGCGAGAATTTCATAACATTTGAATTTAGAAGCGTTTGTGTTTAACAAAAAAAAAACCAACCGTTTTATGAGATTTCGTAACACAGAGAATGGCTCGACGAGTCTCATGTGGGCATCAAAGCCGTTTTTTACCGACTTCAAAAAGGTGAGGCTTTCAATTCGACTGTATGTCTGTCATGCCATCATTCCGTAAATTATCAATTAATACTCCTGAGGTGGTCCCATATTAATTTCTTGAAGATCTGATGGCCTTTGGAGATAAAAATGGATCTTCTCAATAACAAATAGTAAACGTATTATGTTGTTGTTATTGTACTGTAGATCAAAATTAAACTGATCATGCTTTTCGAACATGCATAGATGTCCTCATCGATTAACAACAAGCCTTGTTTTTTTTTTCGTGGGGAAATGCTCGTGGATGTCCTCTGTCTGGGGATAACGGAGGGTTATGTCGGACTCCTACCGCACAGTTCCTCCTGCTACCCTAAAGCGGGAGCCCGGTATTCGCATTTCGCATGATCCGCGCTCCCAACTGACCGACGGACCACTGCGCGCCTCCATCACAAGCCATGTCTGGTTGAGCGACAAACTGCCCCAAGTAGGCTACTCCTTACGGCCTCGCATCAAACCAGGCAAGAATCTTTTCTTGTGTAAAGGAGCCTTGACGGTCGTAAAATTCACTGGCAACGAATTACAGCTATAAAACGTTAGTGATCTACGCTAGTAGTTCAAGGAGGGTTTACCCGACTGCCCAGTAGGGGAGGGTAATGTTTCTATTGAATTCATATACAAATATAAAAGTTGTTATGTTCATATTTTACGAGTGTTTTGTTGTAGAAGGGGTAGTGTCGTTTTGTGATTTAAAGGTCAGTTCACATCACACTGCGACGCGAGGCGATGTTGCGCTTACTTTTTTGGATTGCGACATAATGGTGCCGATTCCCTTGTTCACAAACTAGACTAAATTTAGAGAATTGAAATCTCTTGCTAACATACAGCGAAAAGAGGACGGTGATATTCCGTGACATTAAAGAATTAAGTTAGCTATGTCAAATTAGTTTTGCCTTGAACTTTTCCGTATTTTTAATCCATATGTTTTAGTAGTCAACTATAATAATTGTATGGATGTGTCAGATTGACTAAATTTGACAGCTCTTATTTACATTAGTCTCTTTCTTGTTTAATTGGACAGAAAAAGATGGAAATAGTCTAATTTTAGTTTAGTTTGTGACCAAGGGAATCGGCACCAATGTCGAACTTATTTAAAAATAAATAATACCAGCCTAAGTAAGTCACACAGAGAAGGCACGAGCATTGATCGATTGGCGATTTCAGACAGATATTTAATTTTAAGTTCACGTTTCCTGACGATGTTATCTTTCACCGACTGCACGAGTACGCACTAAAGCGCGTAGCTATACTAATATTACAAATGCGAAAGTGTCTCTGTCTGTTACCTCTTCACGTTACACCGCTGAACCGATTTGGGTGAAATTTTGTATAGAGATAGTTTAAGACCCAGGGAAGGACATAGAATAGTTTTTATCCTGGAAATCACCCCCTAAGGCGGTGAAAAGGGGGTTGGAAGTTTGTATGCAAGTACGATATAAACAAGTTCCTCGCGGACGTAGTCGCGGGCAAAAGCTAGTCGTAAATAAGGCCGAAATAAAAAAACCATTACAAAAGATGGTATTAAAAACCAAAATACATTACATTATGTCAAACTAAATGAATCAAAACAAAGCAAATGGCCAAAAGCCAATTTTTACTCTAAAATTGCATCACGTCAATCAGAAACAGAAGCGACGGGAATATTGCAAAAACCTATCACCCCTCGGGATTTCCCAGTAAATACGTCATAGAACTAATTTTCTATGACATAATTATTTACTGTGAAATCCTGATACAAAGGTTTGCGAACTTCCACCCACATTCATTCTCCGAAAACCGGAACCGTGGCAGCAAAACCGCAGCATCGCACGAACTCATAAATAATTGTCTGAATAAAAGTCATTCGGTAAAGGACCTTATCTACATTGAATTAAGTCCGTAACTGAGACTGCATGCATGTGATACCACCGTAACTTTTATAGAATTTAAAAGTCGATACAGCCGGCGTTTAATTAAATATTATGAAAAAAAAGAAGCTTAAGTACTAGTAAGATAAAATATTATGTATAACATATAATGTCAAATCTCGAGATAAGAACAATAAAAAAAAAAGTTAAATAAAATTAGATAATAAAAAAATATATATTTAATCGCATCTCGGTGTGAACTAACCCTTAGTGCTGTCAATATACAATACAGTGAGTTTGTATGTTTGAAACGGTTTTATGGCTAATTTACTATACAGATTTTTATTAAATTTGGCCCGGATTTAGCTAGATTGTATGTGTATATTTGGTACAATTTTATGACTTGAAGACAAAACCGATTTTGACAATTTTTTTCCGAGAAGGTGTCACATAGGTCTACTATTTTGAAAAAGACATAATCCTACCCTTATCGAGTTTCCTGATAAGATGTAATTAGAAGAAAGATAATGTGTTACTAAACACATTGTTATAGGGTTACCATTCCATATTTGCGCAAGGCAATTTTTAATTAAAATATTTTAGAAATAATTAAATTTTCGGAGTACCTAACCCTCATCAAGAAGTTTCCTTAAAAATGTAGATAATAATATAGCATAAAATGAAGATAATAAAAAGTACTTAAGGCGATTACACACAGCACTGTGCACCGTCGCTGAGGGCGGTGGCGGTAGCGGATGGCACCGCTCGGCCGCGCGGTCTGCGGTGTACGTTAAGCATCAACGGATTTCTTAGAGGCCATGCCGCCATGCGAAATGAGATCCGCTTCGCTGCCAATCTCGGCGGTGCGCGGTTCTGTGTGTTAATCGCCTAATAGAGAGTGCTGAGACGAAGAAAAATTGATGATAAAAACTGTTTGGGCCAAGTAGGAGCCATGTTTATTGCTGCGTAAGAGGCGTTGTACAGGTCGCCAAGGATGAATCATGTTTGCAACAGTTTACTTATGTGCGTAGTAACTTTACATGTTATATAATTACGTCGTTACTCATAAACAGAACTGCATGCACAGCTAGTTCACTACTATTTAAGCAAGTTTAAGTTCAGAGACGGCAAAGGAAGCGCTGTCAATTTACTGCTTCAGTTTGACACCGCTACAGCACTGCAGCGCTTCACTAAAGCGGCTGTGAAGTAAGTTTCGAGTACTTTTGCAAGCCGCAAACCCCTCTAGCTCTGAAGATCGAAATAGCATGATAATGATGTACTAAAGAGGACTGCGGTTTCATAGTTTGTTTCGTTATAAAATTGCGCTTTAAAACAACTGTAGGTAAAGCATTTATTTTAAACTAGCAGGAATTTTACGAAAATGGAAAAATGCATCTTGTATAGGTAACTACATGACTCAAATTATTTTAATGGTAGTAAGCAGTAAGCTATGGTGGTATCAGGACATATGCGCGAAAGACATTTCCGCGCCAGACATTTGCGCGAGTCGAGATGGAAAAACCCAATAACACTTTGCCCGACCTGGGAATCGAACCCAAGACCTCATGCACAGCAGTCGCGCTTGCGACCACTAGACCCACGAGGCAGTCAATACAATACCAATATACAAAATGTCTTAACATGTAACTAAACAAATATTATAATTACCAACTTATACAAAATCTTCGTTACTAGATAGAGCTCAAAACAAAATTATGGTAATCATGTGTATCGGCGCAAGTGCATTATTTAAAGAACCTCGTCAACTATATAAGATGCAGCTACATCAACGAATAATTAGATTAAGAGTTGATTACAATTATGATCACGAATTAATTGTTTAAAAACACAAATTATGTTAATGTTATTTATTTTGAGGGTTAATTAATTATTATTGATGATTAATTAATTATAATTGTATGGTTCAATTAATTATCAGTTTATTTACTCCAAAAGATTGTAAAAATAATCATTTATTTACAAAGTTAGAATCCTAACCTAAAAACTCAAACACGTGCGCCGAGCACGTGGTTAGTGTCTATAAATACAGGCGACAGCCACAGAGCGGCTCAGTTGCGCACGAGCCGTCGGACGGAACACATCTCTGTGAGTCATATTTATACTTTTTTTTTGTTTTTTTTTTTTTTTTGAAGATGATTAATTAATTATAATTGTATGGTTCAATTAATTATCAGTTTATTTACTCCAAAAGATTGTAAAAATAATCATTTATTTACAAAGTTAGAATCCTAACCTAAAAACTCAAACACGTGCGCCGAGCACGTGGTTAGTGTCTATAAATACAGGCGACAGCCACAGAGCGGCTCAGTTGCGCACGAGCCGTCGGACGGAACACATCTCTGTGAGTCATATTTATACTTTTTTTGTTTTTTTTTTTTTTGGTTTTTTTTTTTTTTGAAGATGAATAATTAATTATAATTGTATGGTTCAATTAATTATCAGTTTATTTACTCCAAAAGATTGTAAAAATAATCATTTATTTACAAAGTTAGAATCCTAACCTAAAAACTCAAACACGTGCGCCGAGCACGTGGTTAGTGTCTATAAATACAGGCGACAGCCACAGAGCGGCTCAGTTGCGCACGAGCCGTCGGACGGAACACATCTCTGTGAGTCATATTTATACTTTTTTTGTTTTTTTTTTTTGGTTTTTTTTCTTTTTGAAGATGATTAATTAATTATAATTGTATGGTTCAATTAATTATAATTGTATGGTTCAATTAATTATCGGTTTATTTACTCCAAAAGATTGTAAAAATAATCATTTATTTACAAAGTTAGAATCCTAACCTAAAAACTCAAACACGTGCGCCGAGCACGTGGTTAGTGTCTATAAATACAGGCGACAGCCACAGAGCGGCTCAGTTGCGCACGAGCCGTCGGACGGAACACATCTCTGTGAGTCATATTTATACTTTTTTTGTTTTTTTTTTTTTTTTTTTTTTTTTGGGACAAGCCCGCCACACTGTTCCCACCCACTGCAACTCCTGAAGGCCAGAATCAACAGTGGAGGCCACCAGAAAAGCGTCGAGGCAATGAAGCTCGACGAGTCCCAGAGAAACGATTTACTGTGTTGGGTCCCGCAACGAAATATTTATACTGTCGTCCTTGTAAAAAGTGTTTTATTTGAAGAAGATGGAAAATAACCAAGAGTGTGATGTCAGCAATGCTTATTTTTTTTTTTTTTTTATTATGACTCCGACTGACGAAGGACTGTCAGACTTTTACTGACTAAAAAACCACCCTGTTCCTTCTGTTGCCCTGCAACCCCGGCAGGCGTTGGCTCCGTTGGGGGCCCCGTCCCTGTGCTGACAGCTCTTTGAGGCGCGCGCGAACAGAACGCGCCGTCGACCCGGGCTTGGTCCTTGATCGGACGGCGAGCTACCCATTACTCGCCGTCCGCAAGCCCGCGCCTACGGTGGCCGGATGTCGCCTCGCGACGTCCGACGCCCTGGGCGCCTCCCGCGGCGGCTGGGGCGTGAGGTCGTTCTCTCCGTCACGCGGCCCGCCTCCTCCTTCGCTAGCATTACTGCTTCGCAGAAGGAGGTGACTGCATCCCATTCCCTCTCGCCCCGGAGCATGGCCTGAACCAGGTCCGGACGCGAGAGGTTGCCGCCGCCTATCACCTCCGTGAGGGCACGGCGGTGCTCTGCCCAAGCGGAGCAGTCCTGCACCGTATGCTCCACCGTGTCCTCCGGGCGATCCACACAGTGGTGACACCCGGGCGTTTCCTCCCGCCCTATCCGACACAGGAACCTCTCGAAACAACCGTGTCCGGTGAGGACCTGCGTCAGGCGGTAGGTGAGGACGCCGTAGCGCCTCTCCAGCCACACCTCAAAGAGGGGTCTTATCGCCGCGATTGCGGCGTGCCCGAACTTGGGTTGCGACAGTCGCATCTCCCATCCCGCCATGAGATCGCACCGGAGCTCACTCCGCAGTGCACGATTTGCCGCGGCAGCGGGGTTTCACCCCGGCGCTGCGCGTCCACACGCCACTCGTAGACGCGCTGGAGGACTGTTGCCTCCAGATCCCACGGCGGCAATCCGGCAAGGAGGCTTGCCGCTTCGCCGGAGACCGTGCGATATCCCCGGATCATCCGGATGGCCATGACCCTCTGGCATGCCACCAACTTGGCTGGTGGCCGCCGCCTGATGGTAGGGGCCCCGTAGAGGGCCATGGACCGCACGACTCCGGCGTAAAGCCTCCGGTAGGAGGCGCCTGGTCCCCCGAGGTTGGGCAGGAGCCGCCAAAAAGCAGCCCCAGCCCTGTCCAATCGCGGAGCCAGACGTCGGAAGTGCTCCTTGAAGCTCCACCGGCTGTCGAGGACGAGACCCAGATACTTCATCGTCGCCTCGACGCCGATGTGAACCCCTCCCACCGTTATTTGGGAACCCGACGGTGGCGCGTTCCGAAGACCATGAAAGCACATGGCCTCGGATTTGTGCAATGCCACCTCGAGTCCCAATTGCCGGATTCTTTCGACGACTGTCGCAACCCCTCGCGTCGCTAGGTCGGCCGCCGCCTGGTGCGACTCTCCCTGTGCCAGGACGAGCATGTCGTCAGCGTAGCAGACTACGCTGACGACGTCAGGGAGGTCGGCGCGCAGCACCCAGTCGTATCCAATGTCCCACAGAAGCGGTCCCAGGACCGATCCCTGTGGGACACCGCACGACATCTCTCGCCGGTTCCACTCTCCCCGTTGGCCGGGGTAGACGACGGCCCTATCCGTCAGATAGTCCTCGACAACACGACGAAGGTAGGTAATGCATTGGAGATGTCGATAGACACCGCCAAGACGACCCTGCCCCGGGATACTGCTTCCCCCTTCGTGAGGGCCCTCACGCGCATGATGGCGTCCACCGTGGAGCGCCCCCTGCGGAAGCTTAACTGGCTCTCCGCAAGGTCCGGCCCGGATCTCCCCAGGTGCCCGACGAGGCGGTTTGCAATTACTCTTTCAAAGAGCTTGCCCACCTCGTCGAGCAGCACGATGGGCCGGTATGCGGACGGTGAGTCCGCAGGGCGCCCCGGCTTCTTGATGAGGACCAGTTTCCCCGTCTTCCAACGAAGCGGGAACTGGCCCCTCTCTAAACATGCGCTTAAGAGCCTCCCTAGTCGAGGACCGAGAGCCCCCGAGGCCAGGACCCAGGCTTTCCCAGGTAAGCCGTCGGGTCCCGGGGCGGTATTCTTGGCCTTCAGCCGTTGTACCGCCACTCTCAGATCTACCTCGGCCACCTCCGGAGCATTGTAGTCGCCGCCGTCGCTGTGGTCCGCGTCTTCGTCTGACACCACCAGGGGAGCCATGGGCGGGGGGGTATGTTCCCCCCGAGAAGGAAACAGGGCGCCGACGCCCTGTCGCCTGACGGCCCTGTCCAGAGCCTCCAGCATCTCCCTGCGGGATAGATTCCTAGCCCGCAGCATCCCATCTCGGAGGGCGGTCTTCGCCGCCCTGTACCCCTTGTACAGCTCCGCCTCAATGGCTGCCGCATTCGGAGGTCGGATGCGGCACCGCCTCGCGTAGTGCCGTTATCTCGCGCGACCACCAGTACACCTGACGCCGGGCGCTTCCTGGCCGGGCCCGGGGCATTGCCATGTCGCAGATCACGGACATGGCCTCCTGGAACCACTCCGCCTCGTCGTTGACGTCGGCAGGCCTGTCTGGTGACGACACCCAGGCCTGCACGAACGAGGCTTCCAGGAAGAGCTCCCGGTCCGGCTGCTTCAGCGCCCATCGCGGACCACTCGGGGTCTGTCGGACCGGCGTATCTGGGATCTGGGCGAAGACGTCGAACCGGATGTACCGGTGGTCGGAATATGTCTCCACCCCCTCCTCTACGCGCCAGTCAACGACACGTGGCGACAGAGCGAGGCTGGCGAACGAGATGTCCACCACCGACTCGCCCCCGCATCCGTACACACGTGGGGACAGAACCCCGGTTCAGGATGACCAGGCCTGTCTCCAGAGCCCAGTCCTCCACCATCTTGCCCCGTGCATGGTCCGTGTACCGGGAACCCCAAGCCACGTTCTTGGCATTGAAGTCCCCGAGGACCAACACAGGGAGGGAACCGAACCCGGCGACGACGACTCCTAGCTCCCTAAGGGAGACGTGGAACTCGGCGAGAGTTCGGTTCGGGGAGAAGTAAACGCCTACCACGGCGATCTCCCCGAACCGTGCTGCCACACAGCCCCGTCCTCTCTTGACGCTCTCGAGAGACGGAGTACCGGCGGCAGCCGACGCGATTATGACCACCGAGCCGTCGAGGTCCGCCACCCAGTCATCCCTGGGTGGGACAAAGTACGGCTCGGCGACCACCGCGATGTTGATCAGCCACTGCGCCATGCTCTGGACCAAGAGATCCTGAGCGGCGGCGCAGTGGTTGATATTGGCCTGGAGGAGGCGCAATGGGGCCGTGACTAGCCCTCCATTACATCCCCCTCCAGGGCCCTCCTCGAGGGCGGAATCGCCCTAGCGGCGGCGACGGCGGCGACAGTGGCGGCGGCAGCGGAGGGCCTACCTCTACCGCTGGCCTTGGCGGGTGGGGCGCAGGCCTTGCCTCCTGCCCGGTGATCGGCCGGCTTGCCATCAGCAGGTCATCAGCACCCCCGAAAACCATGGACACGACACCCATGAAGCATATCTTGGAAAATTTTCCGGCCGCCATCTTGGATTTTCATTTAGACCTCATTTTCGTCATCAGCACCCCTGAAAACCATGGACACGACACCCATGAAGCATGTCTTGGAAAATTTTCCGGCCGCCATCTTGGATTTTCTTTTAGACCTTATTTTCGTCATCAGCACCCCCGAAAACCATGGACACGACACCCATGAAGCATATCTTGGAAAATTTTCTGGCCGCCATCTTGGATTTTCATTTTGACCTCATTTTCGTCATCAGCACCCCCGAAAACCATGGACACGACACCCATGAAGCATATCTTGGAAAATTTTCCGGCCGCCATCTTGGATTTTCATTTTGACACCATTTTCGTCATTAGCACCCCCGAAAACCATGGGCACGACACCCATGAAGCATATCTTGGAAATTTTTCCGGCCGCCATCTTGGATTTTCATTTTGACCTCATTTTCGTCATCAGCACCCCCGAAAACCATGGACACGACACCCATGAAGCATATCTTGGAAAATTTTCCGGCCGCCATCTTGGATTTTCATTTTGACACCATTTTCGTCATTAGCACCCCCGAAAACCATGGACACGACACCCATGAAGCATATCTTGGAAATTTTTCCGGCCGCCATCTTGGATTTTGTTTTAGACCTCATTTTCGTCATCAGCACCCCCGAAAACCATGGACACGACACCCATGAAGCATATCTTGGAAAATTTTCCGGCCGCCATCTTGGATTTTCATTTTGACACCGTTTTCGTCATTAGCACCCCCGAAAACCATGGACACGACACCCATGAAAGATATCTTGGAAATTTTTCCGGCCGCCATCTTGGATTTTCTTTTAGACCTCATTTTCGTCATCAGCACCCTCGAAAACCATGGACACGACACCCATGACGCATATTTTGAAAAAAAAGTAACGGAACCCTAATTCAAGAATTTTGCCCATTGTCCTTTATAAAAATATACTTCGCGCATATTTCGCGGAAGTATCTATCGCGCAAGTATAGGCGCGCATATGTCTGTCGCGGAAGTGTCTTTCGCGCAAGTGGCCAGCGCGCAAAGGGACTCGCGGAAGTGTCTTGGCGCGGAAATGTCCATTCGCGCAAGTGTCTGTTCGCGGAAAGGTCTAGGCGCGCAAAAGTCCATTCGCGCATGTGTCTTGGCGCGCAAAGGGACTCGCGCAAGTGTCTGGCGCGGAAATGTCTTTCGCGCAAGTGTACCAGATCCAGCTATGGTCAATTAAGGTTAAAATCGTATGTACTGTTATTGTTACATTATTATTTTAATTTGGATTTTATATTTGCACGACTGTAAGGAGGAGCTCCTGGTTAAGTTATAATAGTCGCATGGGTCGATCTATCAGGTTAAGCTACGCTTGCCGGGGTTGATCAGTAGATGGGTTACCATCTTTACACACCGAGACTCCTCCGTGCCTCGGAAAGCACGTTAAACCGTTGGTCCCGGCTGTCATACGCGGATCTTTGACAGTTGTTACGGGTCGTCAGAAGCCCGAAAATCTGACAACCAGTCTAACCAAGGGGTATCGTAATAGATATCTTGTTACTGGGTTGTGGAGGCCAGATAGGCAGTCGCTCCATGTGAAATACTGGTATTCAGCTGCACCCGGTTAGACTGGAAGCCGACCGCAACATAGTTGGACAAAGGCTAGGAAGATTAATTGATTTAAACGACTGACAAGATGAATGAATATATTGCAACAAACAAATTAAAAAAAAACACTTTATTTACGTCCAAAATTCTTGCAAATTAAGATATCAATTTTTTTCGGTCGTGAAAAGCATCAAATGTGTCCTTCCGCCCTGAGTGGGGCGATAGGGACTGTTAGACTTTTACTGACTAAAAACTATCGTGTTCCTTCTGTCGCCCTTTACGTTCCGGGGCCACGGTATCCTATTAAGACAGAGATACCATTCGTTCAAGTATTTAGGTGTTTCAATATGCGCGGGCTTGCGGACGGCGAGTAATGGGTAGCTCGCCGTCCGATCAAGGCCCGGGTCGACGGCGCTTTCTGTTCGCGCGCGCTTCAAAGAGCTGTCAGCACAGGGACGGGGCCAACGCCTGCCGGGGTTGCGGGCCGTCTTAACAGGATACCGTGGCCCCGGAACGTAAAGGGCAACAGAAGGAACAGGGTGGTTTTTAGTCAGTAAAAGTCTGAGTCATTTGATGATTTTTACCACCTAAAAACAAAGGTGTTTCAATATACATGAAAAAACAACAACGTACCTGAAATCTATCCGCATCGACAAAATACCCCAACAAAGGTAAATACGATAGGTCAAAGTTTTTGTTAAATCTTTTTCGTCCAATACTGGTATCAACTGGATATTGGCGACCGGGGGCGGTTTGAGCCGGTTTTAGCCGGTTATAACCAACATCGTTTGGGCTACCAAAATGTTTGGCATTGCATGAAATAGAGTGTAAACGTTATTCCGGTCCTTTATTAGGAAATGAGACCTTAATACAGAACCTTTTTGGATCATTTTCTGATACTTGTTTTTTTTAGGTAATTTGTGTTTTGTAAGGTTTGAACTAAATTGGCCGTTTCTAAAAAGACCTTTATTATTTTGTATAGGCACGGTATGTTTTATATACAAACAATTTGTTTTGATTAACAATATTGTCTATGTATATACATACTCGTACATAAAACAAAATAAGGTTACTTGTACTTGAACAAAAAAAAAACTTTGTGACGAAAACTGAACTTGTAATAAATATAAGTCTGAAATCGCCAATCCGCTTTAAACAAGCGTGGTGATCAATGCTCGTGCCTTCTCTGTACGAGAATAGGCCTTTGTCCTGCAGTGGATCAATAATAGGCTGGTGTCATTGTTTATTCCAAATTAGGTTTATATTAGTGCTAATTACGATCAAAACCAGGGTGTGAAGTGCTCTATTGTCCTAATAATCAATTTAATTGGTCTGGATTTATTAATGAAATCAGTGGTACGAGTTAACGCATTGAATTAATATTCTATTTAATGTGAGCTGTGATATTAGAAATTGATGAATTTTGAAATAAATTTGATTTTCTGGGAGCAATTTTATAGTATTTTACATGCTTTTATTCACTTTCACTTATCCAGGTATTTGTGGGTAATCAAACCTTATATGTTGAAGACGCCGTGATGGCCCAGTGGTTAAGGTGCCCGCCTCTCATGCTTGAGATTGTATGTTCAAATCCAGGCAAGTACAGCTAACAAAACAGATAGCTATGATGCTATCGTCAGATAAAGTTGAAGTTTTCTTAGAAATCGATGGATTTCTTCTATTGAAACTTAATAAGTGAACTGTTTATTGTCTACATTTTAAATTAAAATAAACATATATTGGTTTCTAAGAAAACTTCAACTATATCTGACAACCCTGCATATCTATCTGTTTTGTTGACTGTACTAATGCGACTTTTTCAATTCCTGTGTACTTTCTAAAGTTTATACCTATATTGGACATCACTGACATCGGTGAAGGAAAACATCGCGAGGAAACCTGGACTTTATTCCAGCCTAATACTGTCCCATTCAGTCCATGTCAGAGGCCTTCGAGGCGGTTTAGAAACTCTGACACTAGGGTGTGTGGGATCTTAAGACCTTACTGCCCACACGATAAAGAAGAAGAAGAATTTGACGCATTACCCGATCGAGCTGTTTTGTGTAAATGTGCAATTTGTATTACTATGCAATACATAAAATGATGTCACAGAGCTGGTCTGTTGATGGAGCCGGTAAGTGGAATAATGGTAAGGTGAGTGGAACTAAATTAAATCCTAGGTACAAGTTAAACATTTAACTTGTAAGATTTGGTGAGGTTCCTACGTCCACTCTGCAGCTCTATCGTCAGTGGGTCACATGACCCACTTCCCAATCCGCAACCGTGTCGTACGTAGGCTACTTTTTTATCCCCGGCTATGCCTGCGTCCGCGTCAACCGACATTTAATCGCACAAAGTCACGGATAAATGTTAGTGAGAAATTATCCAGTCAGTCATCATCATCTGCCTAGCCTTTTCCCAATCATGTAGGGTTCGGCTTCCAGTCTGACCGAATGCAGCTGAGTACCAGTATTTTACATGGAGCGACTGCCTATCTGACCTCCACAACCCAGTATGAAACTGGGTAATACGATACTCCTAGGTAAGACTGGTTGTCAAACTTTCGGGCTTCTGACGACCCGTAACGACTGTCAAAGATCTGCGTATGACAGCCGGGACCAGTGTTAATCATCCAGTCAGCATTGATCGCGAAACATCAAACAGTAATTCAAGAACGCACTATTCAACATTAAGCACCCTCGGTCAGCTAATGGCGAACACTTCAGCCCGAAACAGCGAATCATTCGAAATGAAACTAACAATCATGGCGGCGTTGATCTATGTATTTGTAACTGTAAAGCTTAATTGCCTTTCGATTAGGCGTTAACTTTGAAGAGCATGGTGTGAACATTATTCAACACTAGCGTTTGCCCGCTACTTCGTTCGCGTTATTTTTCTTACTGATCACAAATTTTTTGATAATAAAATATCCTAACTAATATTATAAATGCGAAAGTAAGTTTGTTTGTTTGTTTGTTACCATTTTACGCCTAAGCCACTGAACCGATCATCCTGAAATTTTGCATATACGTTGCCAGGTGTAGGTACAGGAACGAACATAGGGTACCTTTAATCCCGAAAAAAAGTACTGTTTCCGAGGGAAATTATAATAATGTTCTTATAATTATAGATGGCGCCACGTGTCGTTCCGAGTCATGATTTGAAATGACAGGACACGGGTAATTTTTTCCGCGATTTCGTCTGTGTCCGCGATAACCGAAATTTACGCGGACGAAGTCGCGGGCAAAAGCTAGTAGCTAGTACTATATATAGCACTCAATGATGATAAATCGTTGGTCTAGTGGTCGCAAAGCGCGACTGCTGAGCATGAGGTCTTAGGTTCGATTTTAAGGTCGGGCAAAGTGGTATTGGGTTCTTCCATCCGGAATATTCAGTAGCAGCCTCGGAGTCTGGATCTGTGCCCGGTTGATGGCAATAGGCTCGCCCTCTATTACATGGGACTTAAACATAACTGGCGAAATGTGGGAGTACTAATGAGCACACCTCTGCCCAACCGTTCGGGAATTACAAGCATTCCTTTTGCGCCGGCTCCAAGTAAATTTTGTATGTATCAAGACAATTCTTTTTTACGCGGACGAAGTCGCAAGCAAAAGCTTGTTGCAAATAAAACAATTATTTGAAACAAAAACCACCTTCCCTCACACGCACAATAAATTTCACTTAAACGTTTCTACAAAGCAATCCACCCAAGGACCGCACTTCAGTAATGATGACAAAGCTATGCCGCGAAGCCTTGAACCCACATATCATCTTCTATGATTCTATCAAAAGATTTACTATAACATAAATCGAATCTCAAGATGATAAATGCTACCTGGAGTGTGATTCCAATGGTACCACCACAAATAACCGATCGGCTTGGATTCGTACCAAAAAGCCTTTATTTAATAGTACCTACTATTTTGTGGAACTACTTTATTTGGGACTGCGTTGTCATTAGTTGAATTGGCAAGTTGCTTTTAATGGTATTTTTCGCGTGCTTTGAAAGGTATGATTAATTAAAATGGTACCTCGTTGGTACTTAGTACCTCGTTTCAGTTGTTAACGTAAAAAATATAAAGATTTGATATTAATTTATGGTTTTAGGCGACTCAGCTTTTTTCAACCGACTTCAAAAAGGAGGAGGTTCTAAATTCGGCGGTATGTTTTTATTTTTTGTATATATGTTACGCGATTACCCAGTTAATTATGAATTGATTTGGATGATTCTTTTTTTGTTAGAAAGAGTATCCTTCCGAATTAGTCCCATAAATATTGTCATGATCTGATCAGGTGTACCAAACAGAAAGATAGACAAACAAAAATTATATTAGTGAGAAATTCGTAATGGAAAAACCCAATAACACTTTACCGGATCTTGGAATCGAATCTCGGACCTCACGCTTAGCGATCACGCTTGTGACGCAAGACCAAAGAATGGATGTAGTCCAAAACAAACAAATACTCATAAAAAGATATTGTCCGATTCTTTTATCGAAACTTATCGAATGGTTCTATTTTTAACGTTTTCCTCCTTCCAGAAATAATGATGTCCCTTAAAACAGATCAAGTGTAAGTTGGGCTCGCACACGAAGGGTTCCGTACCATTATCTGCCTTGCCTTTCCCAACTATGTTGGGGTCGGCTTCTAGTCTAACCGGACGCAGCTGAACACCCTGTATTTACATGGAGCGACTGCCTATCTGATCTTTACAATCCAGTTATTGGGTAATCCGATACCCCTTGGTAAGACTGGTTATCAGAGTTCCGGGCTTCTGACTGTCAAAGATCAACGTATGACAGCCGGGACCAACGGCGTAACGTGCTTTTCGAGGCATGGAGGAGTCTCAGTGTGTAAAGATAGTCGACTATCTACGGACCAACCCTGGCAAGCGTAGCTTAACCTGATGGATCGACTCTGTTATTACTTAGCCAGGAGCTTCTTCACCTATCAAGTGTCCACCTATTACGGTTTAAAACATATAGCCCTTCTTCTTTATCGTGTGGGCAGTAAGGTCTTACGACCCTACACACCCTAGTGTCAGAGTTTCTAAACCGTCTCAAGGGCCTCTGACGTGGTTTGAGTTGAACAGTATTATGCTGGTATAAGTCCAGGTTTCCTCACGATGCACGATAGCCCTGTGGTAGAGATGGATGGTCAGGCAGCAGAGTCTTGTTAATCGCGTTCCGTTTCGCCCTCCTTGAGAATGGACCCCTAAAAAGTAACACCCAGAAGAAACTACACAACACACTTAAAGGCTATTGTTGTTGAAAATTTGCGGCCCTAAGCTCGTTAGGGGAACCCTATTAGAGGTATTGTTAGAATTTGTAAGCCAAAGGTGGAAATTGAGAATGTTGTGTCTTTAAGTGTCGGAGGTCTGAAAAGATGTGAATTGGTTTGATCTATTTTGAAGAGTGGTTGTGTGGATCGAAGATGGGTTCTGTAATATCGAGCATGAGAGAGTCGTGGTTGTAGTAGCGTGGGGCTTCGATTTCCAGGTCGAATAAAGTGCAGTCGGGGGCGCGGATCATGCGTAATGCAAATACCGGGCTCCGTAGCAGGAGGAACCGAGGGGTTTTAGTCGGTAACAGTCCGATATACCCCTCCGTTATCCCCAGACGGAGGGCGGGTTTATTTACTCACGAAAAAATAATATCCGATAAAGAGTTATTGTGTTTTTCTATGAGGAATATGTCAGAAGCAGGCCGGAGTTTGGATGTTGGTAGACTGGTCGGATGGTCTTGTCGACAAACAGCAAGCCAACGACAATCACCGACCTGTAGGCTTACTCTTGAACAAAATCGAGAATGAGATTGGAATCGACTGCATGTTTGACTACAGCGATTGACATGAGGTTGCCATACAAATGAAAACGTAAATTACCAAATTTTAAAATATTAAATAACTCGTTAATTCTATAAATAAATGTCTTCTTATATTTATTGGAATTGAAACTGGATCGGATGTACATGTAATGTAGATTCCAATCTCATTCTCGTTCTCTCATTGTTCAAGAGTAAGCCTACTGATCTAGTTTATATCAAATCTATCTTTTTAATATACGTCATACACTCATCACGAAATATCGAAAACCGCTTGACATATAAAGTTGAAATTTGGCAGGAAGGTAGTTTTTAGTTAGTAGACGTCTGCTAAGAAAGGATTTTTGAAAATTCAACCCCTAAGGAGATTAAACGCGGGTCCAAAGTTTGTATGGAGAAATCAACTTTGAGGCGGGCAAAGTCGCGGCCCGAAGGTAGTATTATAATACATAAAAGAGTAATCTAAATATTATTTAAGTAGATTTGTCTTTTTCTAACGTGAAGTTTCTCTAAAATACAATATTTTCTGATATCTTTCGCGAAGTGAGCAAATATTTTCTTAGTGAAATCGTGATATTATATGTTTGAATAGTAATGAAACTTCAGCTTCTTGGAAAACGAAACTAGGATATGATTTGATAGAGTTCTTATAGGAAGTAGGGTCGCCATGAATATGTGTGTTGCAAAGACTTTTCTAGCAAAAACCTAGTACAAAAGCGTGCCGTCTAATTTTTTAGACGTCACAATAATGTTTGGGTGTTGTTTGGTTTTTCTATCAGGAATTTCTCAGTAGCAGCCTCGGAGCCTGGATATGTGCCCGGTTGATGGCAACAGACTCGCCCGCAATAATAATAATAATAAAAATATGAATTTGTAAAAATCATCAATTGAGTCCTTCCGCCCTGCCCGGACTGTCAGACTTTTACTGACTAAAAACCACCCTGTTCCTTCTGTTGCCCTTTGCGTTCCGGGGCCACGGTATCCTGTTATGACGTCCCGTGACCCCGGGGCTCGCGCCCTAACATCACGTTATGACCCAGAGCAGAGCAGTAACCAAAGGCATAACACGGTTGAAAAAATCAGAGCAATTAGAGCAGCTGGTAGGTAATAATGATCAATTTTCGGAATTATACCGAATATTTTTTTCTTTTTTATTTTTTCCTTTTTTTTGACTGCCTCGTTTGTCTAGAGGTCGCAAGCGCGACTGCTGTGCATGAGGTCTTGGGTTCGATTCCCAGGTCGGGCAAAGTGTTATTGGTTTTTCCATCAGGAATTTCTCAGTAGCAGCCTCGGAGTCTGGATTTGTGCTCGGTTGATGGCAATAGGCTCGCCTCTATTACATGGGACTAAAAAAAAAACATAACTGGCGAAATGTGGGTGTAGTAATGGGCACACCTCTGCCTAACCCTTCGGGGATTACAGGCGTGATGTTATGTTATGTTTATATTTTAATGAGATATGAACAGGCTGTTCTTTTAAATATATTTTACTATGTAACAAATCTAAATAAAAACTTTCATTTACGTTGTAAAAATATTTACCAAAGTAATGAGGGTTTAACATTTTATATCGTCGGCCATAGCTAACCTAGTAAACCTAATTAAAATACGTAAAATTTGCAAAATGTTTAATTACGCTGCTGTGTTCTCAAGGATTGTTGATTATAATTATAAAATTACCGCAAAGTAATGAGATTTCTGGGATTGTTTTACTTGCATACAATTAGACTTTGTTTTTACATACTTTGCTGTGTCGTAGTTCCTTTTCAGGGGTTTAATTATAAGACAGTAAAAAACTGGCTAAGTACAAGTCGGAATCGCACACGAAGAGTTCTGTACAACCATATTTTTGTATAGACAAAACTGTTTCAACCGACTTCAATTAGGAGGAGGTTCTCAATTTGGCGGTGTGTTTTTTTTTGTCAAAGTCAAAGTCTAATCATTTATTTCATTTAGGCCAATATAAGGCACTTTTGAACGGCATATACAAAGAAAAAAGTTTGTATCTAGTTGCCTAGTTTGTATGTGTGTTACCTGATATCTCCGCCAATTATGAATTGATTTGGATGATTATTTATTTGTTTCAAAGAGTTTACTTCCGAATTGGTCTCATAGAAATATTGTCTTGATCAAATCATATAAGTTGTGGTTAAACTGGATTTTAAATTGATTCCATAAAATAACCTAACCATACAAAAGGGTTGAAACTACCCAAAAAATGTTGAGCTTTCCACGTTTTTCAACAGTTCAGCAGCCAACCACGTTATAATCCAGGACTTGTCCTCTAAAACGGTCACGTATGGCAACCTCAGCTCAAGTTAAGCTCCTTACATTTCTCGGGATCAGAGTTCGCGAGCAAATATTAATAGATTTTACAGATGGTTGCTTTAGTTCTGGATTTAGGATTTTTGTAGTTCATAATTCTATTACGTTTGCGTCAAAGTTAATATATTATCCAACAAGACGCATATTTATATATTTTTTATTATTTGCTAAATCTTTTTCCCTAGTTACATCCAGATTCGTTCAGCCGTTCTGGCGTAATTGAGTCTATCCAAACTTTCGCATTTATAATAGTAGTAAGATTATTAGGATTAGTTGATGTTTAAATACTTTTTTTTTTGTAATACATTAAGTTAACATTTTTGGATTTATTACGTAAGATAGGCACATTACGTTTAGTTTTTTTTTGCGTAGTATGGCTGTGCCCGTCACTGAAACGTAATCATTAATTTTGATCACAGATTGCGATGAAGATTGAAGCTTCTGTAGACCTGACACTTAGTACTAGGATTACAGGTTGGAGGTGAATACATTGGCAGCTACCAGCACCGTTATAAAAAAAAAGACGGGTTGCACTCCGGGAGTGCCGCTTTTAAAAATTTAACACTTTAAAACTATTACAATTATTTTACATTAAAAAGTTATACACGAACATTCGCGCAAGCGCCCTGCGCTGCCTAAACGAAACAGTAGGCCCAGGCATACATTTTCGCCGCGCCGTAGAGAGGGGATAGCTGTCTACTCTCCATCCGTCTTACGCTTTTTCGATCAGGTCACGTGTCCTGACGCGAGTTTAAGATTTTATACCCATTACAGAAAAAGTGCTCAACGCCGCTAAAGAAGTTTTCACTTCAAAAAGTAGCGAATTCTTCATAATTATATTGAACTAACCTTAAAAAAGTATTTTAACTGAATTAAAAAAAGGAGTATTACTAGTTGTATGAGTGTTACTAACAACAATATGAATCATTTGTGTTCGATTTAAATAAATAATAACAATAATGTTCGAATTAATGTTTCTATTTTTAAAACTTTCACCAATTCTTCCGCTAAATTCTTTATTTAAATATAACTTTTGTTATGGAAGCTGGTGCTAATACAAAAAAAAACCGAACCAAGTGGAGTATTTCTTTTTTTTGTAAAAAAAGAATATTCTTTTAGTTTTTTTTTCTTTTTTTTTGTTTACTTATTAAATTAATTAGTGTACTTTATATTGGATTTATTTGTTAATTTTAATGATTTTTACTATCATAAATTCAAACGGTTGAATATAACGTACCTAGTAAGAATTCAATTTTCATTACCAACATTAGGTAATCACATTGCAAATTAACTTATTCTCAAACATCCGATGGATGTTAGCTGTAATAGAAACTTGTAACAGACGCTGAAGTTCTAAACTCCATGTATGTGTGATTACGGTGGCGTGTCCCAGATTATAGCTAAATCGCTTCATTGAGTCCTCGCCTGTTGTTGTCGTTCACCGTGTACGACTCATCATCTGCCTAGCCTTTTCCCAATTATGTTAGGGTCGGCTTCCAGCCTAACCGGTTGCAGCTGAATACCAGTATGTTACATGGAGCGATTGCCTATCTGACCGAACTGGGTAATACGATACCCCTTGGTAAGACTGGTTGGCAGATTTTCGGGCTTCTAATATGAATGTCAAAGATCTACGAATGACAGCCGGGACCAACGGCTTAACGTGCTTTCCGAGGCACAAATTGATTGTGTCTAAGATAAACTTAGAAAGTACATATGAATTGAAAAGTCACATTGGTACTTGGCCGAATTAGAACCCACAACCTCATGCACGAGAGGCGGGCGCCTTAACCATCACGACATTTTCCGTTTACGACTATGACGTCACATATCTTGAGAACTGTCCAGTGCACATTTCGCCGGTTGTGTATCACGCTACGGTCTCCCGCCATCCGCTCCCCTCTCGGTCCCCGCTCTCGTCCTACCCCCACGCTAGCTGAGGACTCAATTAAACAGTTTAGCTATAGCTTAATTTAGTTACCAGTTTCCAGTGTGGACTTAGTAGTACCTAGATGAAGTTTAGGTTACCTTCTGTTAGTATTGTCTGTAGTTATTTTATTTGGCTGTCGTTGTGTGCTTGTATTTGATTAAGTGGAACCTGAAGTACCTAAACTGAGAGTGCCACGAATTTGCTGAAGTAAAAGCAGGTATTCATTCGACTCGAGTTGATTTTCCACAAACATACACATAAACTCATACCTTTTTCCCATAGGGGTAAGTAGAAATCACAGAACGCCACCTACTACGATCCTTACATACTCCTTTCGTCTCATCCACGTTCATACATCTCGTCATACAAGCACGCCGGCTACGAGTATTGCACATCTGACCTATCTGAAGAACCTAACCAATAAGGTCAGTATAGGTCTTCCTAGGGCGACCCCTCCCTGCGTTGCCACTCACCTCTGCCATATAAATACCATTTGTAAATCGTCGTCGAGTCGAGAAATACCACGGATTTTATATGATTAATAAAATTAAGAAAATTCTGATGGCTCAAAACTGTTGCATTTTTAATTATACTCGTTGTTGTCTCGTCCACGATGATTATAGGAATACAAGTGTAGTTACGGCCTGTCAGTCGCTTGAAGAAATAAGCAAAAATAAAACGTATCCGTACATGTGCTGCCACCTCTGTGGAACTATCTTCATTAAGGTAAGATATGTATAGATATTTCAGTGTCATTCTCTAGAAGTTTCTGCTCAAGAAACGGGTCCTCAAAACTACGGGCGTGACTGAAATGACGGTACATTCAACCGAAATAGTTACAAACTTCTTGTTATGAAGTTTCGGAATCAACGGAGTTTCGGAATCGCAATCAGGACTGATTGTTACGAAAATGTAATTTTCAGTATTCGAAGTGTATTTTATGTTGATTCGCTTGACCCCTTGATTGTACTTGTTGATTTTAAAGGTAGCATTCCGATGTTGGCCCCCATGACCAACGACCGCAATTGGCAACAGCATACGGGTCGCGCGACTCACTGCTTTGTATGAATATATATGAAATTTTAAACTACGCAAACCGACCGCGTCGCGCGACCCGTGGTCGTTTGCATTGTTTACGTGTTAGAGTGGAGACCACCTTTAGACAAACATAGTGTGAGACGCCCTGCTTGACGGTGTACCGTCGATTTAAGAAGGTGGCGGGCTGCCCAAGACAAGGATGGATGGCGCTCTTTGGGGGAGGCCTACGTTCAGCAGTGGACGGCCATAGGCTGATATGAGTGAGTGTCGCCAGTCGCGGGTCATCGGTCGTGGTCGCCAACATCGGAATGTTACCTTTAGTTCGACCGAGAGACGCCTGCACTAATTTTCGTCGTAATTATGCGACGTTCTTTTTAAATTGAATTAATTATTTTTATCAGATCACGTCTGACGAAGCTTGATGAGGGGAGCTCGTTCATAATTAAATGGGATAAGGATAAGTCGGGAGAGAATCAATTTTTATTGAGAGTGTGGTAATTTTCGTAATTTTTTGAAGTGTTAAGAATTCCGTCAATTTTGAACTTTATAATTTACAAAAATAACATAACATACATACATAACATTACATCACGCCTGTAATCCCCGAAGGGTTAGGCAGAGGTGTACCCATTAGTACGTCCACATTTTGCCAGTTATGTTTTTAGTCCCATGTAATAGGGGGCGAGCCTATTGCCATCAACCGGGCACAAATCCAGACTCCGAGGCTGCTACTGAGAAATTCCTGATGGAAAAATCCAATAACACTTTGCCCGACCTGGGAATCGAACTCAAGAACAAAAACAACTACAAAAATAACTTACGTATTTTCTAGAAATAACGTACAATAGGTACCTTTATTATAAAGTACGTCTAGCAACCCTTTATAAATGTCGCGTGATAAGTAATGTTTCAAATGTCACAAAAAGTAAACATATCGTCTCTTCTATGACCATTCATCAATACGAGTATTATAATAACCATCGAGTACGGAACCATTTGTCATTGTTAAAACACTAGCTTTGGCCATGTTTACCTTACCCTACCTACCACCTTTAATACAGCCATACACATAGCCATTGGCAGTACTAAAGCAGCCTAGGAGTCCGGATTTGTGCCCTGTTGGTGGCAATAGGCTCGCTCCGTATTATATGGGACTAAAAGAATCATCATTTTCCTGCCCTTATCCCAAGTTACTTGGGGTCGGCGCAACACGTTTTCCTCTTCCACTCTGTCCTGTCAGCCGTCTTGCAATCACTGACTCCCTTTTCATTCATATCATTTTTCACACAATCTATCCATCTTTTCTTTGGTCTTCCTCTTGCTCTCCATCCATCCACATTCATATTCATAACTCTAGTATAGCATAGACGGTGTCGGACAGATTTTTATTTAATTTTTGAAACAAAAAATTGTTTATTTATTTTTAAATTCAGATAAACATTTTTTTATAATAAATCAAGTACCTATGGTTTTAGTGACAACGGTGTTTACACTTACAGCCTGTATAGTCGCGGGTCTTTTATGAAAACCTCCTGAAAGACGAGTAAAACTGCACCTCGTAGAATACATTTACTGTAGCTACATAGGTATAATAAAATTAGTTAAATAATTTATTATGAAATTTCCTAAGAAAGGGCGTTTCTTGTGTAATGTATGGAAGCGCCTAATGTCTATGCAGATTAGGCTTGTTCATAATTCTACTTTATGACGCTCTGGAGAGAGCTTGGTGAACTGTGCCCTTGTATGTTTACTATGTGATTTGATTAATTATTTTACTTAGAAAGTTTTAGTCGTTCAGAGCCTTAATGGCTGCGCCACCTAAGGACTAGAATTAGATAGTAGATCTGTATAACATTACGCCTGAAATCCCTGAAGGGTTAGGCAGAGGTGTACCCTTGGTATACCCACATTTCGCCAGTTATGTTCAAGTCCCATGTAATGGGGCGCGAGCCGATTGCCGTCAACCGGGCACAAAGACTCCGAGGCTGGTAAGGCAAATGATTTTAATAATTGGCAATTTTTTCACCACTAAAGATACGCCTTTATAAATACAAGCAGACAAAGCAAGCCTATAAGTGCAAGTAGTAGTGTCCTATTACGTAGTAGTTGTGTACTGTTCCACTCAAACCATGCCAGAGGCCCTTGAGGCGGTTTAGAAACTCTGACACTAGGGGTTGTAGGGTCGTAAGACCTTACTGCCCACACGATAAAGAAGAAGTGTCCTATTTATAAGTACAACATTTGAAGGTCATCGCAGACATTAATTCAACCAAATCCAATCAACCAATTTCGCCAAAACAAAGATACATCCTATCGAATACTGACGAAGCAAGTCAACTGGCCAACGACCATAAATCTATTATTATTGAGCAACAAAGCAGTATACTGAGTAAGCAATGGTACAGTTTACCGCACGTCATAGTAACTGTTCTTGTTGTTCTTTTTCTTAAGACGACTTAAGAAAAAGAACAACAAGAATAGTACGCACGAACGAATAAAAACGTGGTGAACTAGAACATCGATCTTGGAACATTTTTGGTTAGGCAAAGGTGTACCCAATAGTAGATCTATATTTCGCCAGTAATGTTTAAGTCCCATGTAGTAGGGGGCAAGCCAATTGCCATCCAATGGGCACAAGTCCAGACTCCGAGGCTGCTACTGAGAAATTTATAATGGAAAACCCAATAACATTCTACCTGACTTTGGTTTAAATATTAATTAACCTTAAAAGGCAATCAAGTAGAGGCAGTCTTCAATAACACTTTTTGCTCGACGGAACCCAAGACCTCAGCAGTTGCACATGGGACCACGAGACCAGAAACTACGAAATATAGACGGTTTCAAGGTCAAACTATTAACATTGATGTGCGGTTAACTGTACATTTGTACAATGTACCGGTTTGGAGTCTTGCCAAGTCCTGAAGTTATTGTATTGAGCTACCAATTTATTTGAAAGATATAGGGTATTAGATCTGTCTGTGGCTTTCTCTTTGGTGCGTAGGTTAGGTAGCAGTAGGTGACCTTGATAGGGGTCGCAGTACTGGTTGGGGTCAAAACTGGTTGTTCCAAAAACACTGATCAACTTATTACTTTGGTTACGGAGATAAGAATATGAAAGTTCTAAATTTCTGTCAAAAAAACATTAAAACAATCAGAATAAGAAAAAATAAATAAAATAACAATAAAAATAAGGAAACTAAAACTAAATGACATCAATTTTTTTATGCCATGTAGTTTTAGTTTCATTTTTTTTTATTATGTCTGTAAATATTGTAAAATAAATATTCCTTAAATAAATATAATCAACCTTTTTTGACGCCTTTTACGTAAACAAGTGTTCAATGTTGCAACTAAACTTTAAATGTTCTGTGTTATAATAATTTTAAATTTTTATTATATGTATATTACATATTTCTTTATTTTTTGTTACAGGTAAGAATCCAGATTTTTTTATGAAGAACACAATTCACACTATGTCACCATTCTAAAAAAAAAAAAAACTGTAAGTTTAACCGCTCAAGGTCCGACCGTCATACTGGTATGACAAAACATTAGAATTGTGTCTCATTATGCGGGACTCGAGTAATTATAAATATCGATACCAAGCTTTTGCCCGCGACTTCGTCCGCGTAAATTTCAGTTATCGCGGACACAGACGAAGTTGCGGAAAAAATGACCCATGTCCTGTCATGTCAATTATTTAGTTAAAATCATGATTCGAAACGACACGTGGCGCCATCTATGATAATAAGAACGTTATTGTAATTTCCCTCGGAAACAGTACTTTTTTTCGGGATTAAAGGTACCCTATGTTTGTTCCTGTACACCTGGTAACGTATATGCAAAATTTCAGGACGATCGGTTCAGTGGCTTAGGCGTAAAATGGTAACAAACAAACAAACTTACTTTCGCATTATAATATTAGTTAGGATTAAGTTCTATAAGACTGGACCTGTTTAACCAAAATTACTTAGCTTATAATGAAGGATATACGAGTTTATGTACTTACGTATGTATGTATGGCCTATTTAGGTCCAGGTCAGCAGACACAAATTGCATTCTTATCACAGCCCATCTTACGTCACTCAATACAACAGCGATAATTATCAAATTTTGTTTCGTTCCTTCCTTTTCACGTGATGTTAACGCAACGGACTCCGGTCTTTACGCCTCTTATCTTAATGACGTAATCAGTGTGACGTCACAGCGCCGAAATAAATCACGTCACGCCTCTCGCCGTGTCGTAAATGCGAGAGTTGACGTGATTCGTTGCGCGTAAAATGTGTTGATGATTTTGTTTAGCTTTTTTTTTTTGGAAGACTAATGTTCTTTTTTTGAAGTTGGAGGGAAATCTTTTTCTACGTTTCTTGTGTTAGTGTAATGGAATTGCTTAAACGAAAATAAAACCAAAGATGCGCCATGAGCACAAGCCTAAATATAGATATTTAAATAAACAACAAAAAAGGCGAAGTCGGGACAAAATTAAAACAAAAAGTAAGTTTAAATAAAATTTACTCGGGTTTAGAATTAAGATTATACAGCTGGCCGTGCACAATGCTTGCTGCTAGAATCTCGATATTCACGTGCATATATCCGTGTATAATAGAAAGAGACAGAGAGAAAGAAAGGGAAGGTCGCCTGTAGGGGTATAACGCTTTTTTCGTACGTGACGGTTTTTGCCAGTTAACTCCTACCGCAAGCCGCATTGAGGTACTTGCCAAAAATGCAAGGCGGCTCGATTTAGGTGTCCGGTAGCCCATAACATTTCAATGACTTGTTGGTTTCGTGGTTGCAAGTGCAACTGTGTTCAATTCCCAGGTCGGAGAAGTGTTATTGGGTTTTTCCATTACGAATTTCTCAGTAGCAGCCAATAGTTTGGAAGTTAGTGGTATGACACCCCCGTGCTTCTGAAGGCACTTAAAGTCCTGCGCCTGATCTATTCCCGGTCGTGTTGAATTGCCGTCCCATCAGACTAGAGAGTGAGGGAAGAGGGAGTGCACCTGTGTTTGCGCACACACTTGTACACTATAATATCTTCTGCATACTTGGCAAGTCTCCATTGAGAATGACCGCCGTGACCTAAATTCGGAAAGATTTTTCGGAAGGACATTTCAATCCAAAAGACGCGTCATCAAGTCTATTGTCACTATTTCTCACAACGATTTCTATAAGACTTTTGGTGACGAAACAGTCATATAACATTGAGAATAAATAACATACGGATATCACCCACATTAATACATTTCAGGTCGCAGTTGACTAGCTTAAGCCTACAAAGTCAAAGTCAGAAGATCCACTTTAGGTAACATAAAGCAAGCTACACATGTATCGATATTTTGCATAAGTTTAGACTTGCACAAGTCAATGTAAAGCCGTTTTACCAATGAAGTTAATTTATTTATTTTTAGATAATTAAATATAATTATCTAAAAATAAATAAATTAACTTCATTGGTATATAATTATCTAAAATAAATAATTACATTATTAAATATTATTATAAAAAATAAAAACATTTAAAAATTAAACAATAGTATAATATTATAGTATTTTATAAAGTAAGTATATTATTACAATTTTTAATAAAATATGAATTTAGATTGTTTATTCAATTTAAAAGTGATTGTAAATGGTTTAATTAAAATAAATACTTCGATCTTAAATATAAAAAGTTAGCTGCCAAATCTTGACCCATATAAGTACCTATTCGACGGTACCAAAACGAAACTAACGGCGACCAGCTAGCGGGTAACAAAAGATAATTATATGGCAGTTGTGAGTGGCAATATATTGTCACTGACTTTATTGGCGAGATTCTTCAGAAAAGTCAGGTGCGCAGTAGGTACTCGTAACCGGCGTGCTTGAGCGACGAGATGTATGAACGTGGACGAGGCGAAAGCAGTATGTAAGTATCGTAGCAGGTGACGTTCTGGGGTTTCTGCCCCCATTGGAAAAAGATGAGTGTGTGAGTGTGTATGTGAGTTTATGTATGTATGCACAAGCTAGTCTATATAATTTATTTAGAAAATTATTTGTTTGCAATGATTTTAAAATCTCTTTTTTCAATTATTTTCTCATGTACAATTTTTTGCACCTGCCATGTTATCTCTTCACAACCTTTAGTTGACTGGTAGAGAATGCCTAAGGCATTAAGTCCGCCTTTGTACCTTTTTGTTGCATAAAGTTTAAATAAATAAGTAATGGTGCCGATTCCCTTGGTCACAAACTAAACTAAAATTAGAGATTATTTCCATATTTTTCTGTCCAATAAAATAAGAAAGAAACGAATGTAAATAAGAGCTGTCAAATTTAGTCAGTCTGACACATCCATACAGTTATAGTTGACATCTTAAAAACGTATGGATTAAAAATACGGAGAAGTTCATGGCAAAACTAATTTGACATTGCTAACTTAGTTCTTTAATGTCACCGTCCTTTCCTTTCGCTGTATGTTAGTAAGAGATGTCAATTCTCTAAATTTAGTTTAGTTTGTGAACAAGGGAATCGGCACCAATATCAGAATAGAAAGTGTACCTTCTGCCCTAACGTTTAATATAAAGTAAACCCTCCAAAAACTCCATATAAAGAGGGATTCATTCATTTCCGTTTAGCTTTCGTCAAGATGATAACATCTTTATGTTGACGCTTTGGCACAAAAACGTTTTGAGAGAACAATGCCTCGTTTGAGCCTCTTTGAGTTCCGCAGAATGTGTGAGACCGTGTAATTGTTGACAATTATTTGTCTTTGTGTGCGGTAAATGCTACTGGATTGGCCATTACGGTTTTTGTTTTGATTTTGAGAGTTATTTGGGCTGGCGTTTGGCCGCGTGGGTTTTTTTTCATCCGCGTTAAGTAACAGTAACGAAAGACGTACTTGGGTTACTGCTCCGCTCGCGTGGGTTGTGGCGTGATATCTATTAAAAATATTATTATGATTACAAGAACATCATAGAGATACGATTTTCCCAGAACAGTATATCAATTGGTTAAATAGTTTCAAAGATAATATAAAATTACTAAATCGCAAAATGCCACCGTCCATTCACGAACTGCATTACCTAGAACATGATTTGTACGAACGTTTTATCCAGGATAATAGATATTATATATTACCCATGGATGACGTTGTGTAATTACTTAATTTTTCTGAATACGCAATAAAAACAAAATCCTCCTAAATCATAGCACTCAGTACTATCCGAACCACACTCATAATTTCATCACAAGTTAAAATGTTTACCTCCCAACGAAGTGGTCACGGGTCAGCTAGGTTTATATATAGCCTGTATCCTTCCTAGACAAAAAATCTTTTGTATAAAAAGGTAACCGAATTCAAAAAATATAAAATACCTTTAGTTTTGGAAGTCGGTGGCAGTACCTACATAACGACAAACAAAACTAAAATTATTTTTTATTAAGTTAGTCTTTTTTGTAAAAAAGATTTTTATTTTTTACTTTGTAGTGCTTGTCTTACACGGAACTTAAACATAACTGGCGAAATGTGGGTGTACTAATAGGTACACCGCTGTCGAACCCTTCGGGGATTACAGGCGTGATGTTATGTCTTGTAAAACCAATGAGCTATTTAAAGTTCCCACTCTATTTGACTACACTCCACTTCAACTTCCAAGGTCTCATTCAGTTCCGTTGTGCCTTTTATTTCACAGTGGTTAGCATCAAAGCTTGCGAGTTTTTACCCTTGAACTAGTTACCCTTTTGTTCACCTGAGTGCTGTGAACTGTTACCTTTTCTCTCGGCTTGCAGAACATTTTTGTATGAAAGAGTTTTTTTTATTGTCATGAAAGTGCATTGGATTTTTTTTTGTGGCGATTTTAAAATATGTTTGGCAGAGATATATACCCACATTTCGCCAGTAAAGTTTAGATCCCATGAACCTAATAGGGGGTGAGTCTATTACCATCAACCTGGCACTAATCCAGACTCCGAGGCTGCTACTAAGAAATTCCTGATGGAAAAAATCCAATATCCCTTTACCCTACCTGGGAATCGAACCCAAGACCTCATGCTCGGGAGTCGCGACTACTAGACCAATAAGGCTATTTCTTAGACCGGGCACAAATCCAGACTCCGAAGCTACTACTGAGAAATTCCTGATTGTAAAACCCAGTTTGAAATATAGTTTCGCTGATTACCGTTTAGCAAACTGTTCCTCAATAATCGTTCTTTAATTATAAACCATTTTCCTTCCGCATTACAACTCAGAGATGCTCCCAAGGGATGCGTAAGATAGTTTTAATTACTTAGTCATAGTTAGCGATGTCTACAGCTGTAAGAATCTTATTTCCCTAGAGTCTCTGAGGTCAGTGCGGCCCGGTCGACATTAAACTAATATTGTAAACATTGAGAAGTTTTAGCATGCTATAATTGGGCCATCTCCCTGCCAAAGGTCTTTTCGAATGAGTGTTTAAACTTTCGCTTTTATATATATTTAGATAACTAATATTATAAATGCGAAAGTAAGTTTGTTTGTTTGTTTCTTAACATTTTACGCCTAAGCCACTGAACCGACCATCATGAAATTTTGCATATACATTGCCAGGTGTACAGGAACGAACATAGGGTACCTCTCATCCAGAAAAAAAGTACTGATCCCGAGAGAAATCACAATAACGTTTTTATGATGATAGATGGCGCCACATGTCTTTCGAATTATGATTGAATTTTAAACTTAATTAGCGAGCGAAGCCGCGGGCGAAAGCTAGTATTTAGATACATAGATATAGATAGAGACACATAAGTGAAAACTCTTGTTACTTGTATTACTACCTACTTGCACGGGAACGAACCCACTACCTCCTGTATAAGAGCCTTTACCCAATAATTTATTTAAGCTTAATGTTTTGCTGGTAACTGAAATCTTCAACGACTTTTCTAATACGTCCTCATCAGATTCCAGTGTCGCAAATTAATTCAGCAATTTATTCCGGGCAAGTACCAATGCGTTAAGTTTATCTTCGACATCACTGGCATCGGTGAAGGAAAACATCGTGAGGAAACCTGGAATTATACTAGCCTAGTGCTGTCCCGCTCAAACCATGTCAGAGGCCCTTGAGGCGGTTCAGAAACTCTGACACTAGGGTGTGTGGGGTCGTAAGACCTTACTGCCCACACGATGAAGAAGATGAAGTTTTCAAGCACAAGACATTTTGACTAAATATATATTTTGTCGAGAATTATACAAGGCGCATAAACAAGGTTTTTATTCTAGACATAAAACTGCGTGTTTATTGAAATGTCAGGGACAATTTTTAGGGTCCCAGTAATCTTACTTCATGTATAAATTACATTTGGACAAACTGAGATATGTACTGTGTTTTTTGCAAAAGGAAAAAGGGTAAAATTGGATAAGTAAATAATTTTATTTCCAAAGGCCGAGATTTTGTATGTAAATATCATATTGTTACGGGCTTATTCTATTTTCTGTTAAGTTCTACATATATATGAACAGTAAGCAAAATATAAAAATAACTAGGTTAGTCGGATAAAGTTGAAATTTTCTCAGATAAAAATGAATTTAACCGAATATGTAATTTGTTTTGCTTTTGAAAACATCCGACAACCGAAAACTTTATTTTTTATCACATATATTGCTTATGAATATAATGTTATCTACTGTAAACAATCACTGCCTCGTCGGTCTAGTGGTCGCAAAGTGCGACTGCTGAGCATGAGGTCTTGGGTTCGATTCCCACAACGGGCAAACCGTTATTGGGTTATTCCATTAGGAATTTTCTAGTAGCAGCCTCGGAGTCTGGATTTGTGCCCGGTTGATGGCAATAGGCTCGCCCCCTATTACATGGGACTTAAACATAACTGACGAAATGTGGGTGTACTAATGGGTACACCACTGCCTAACCCTACTGGACTTACAGGCGTGATGTTATGTTATGTAAAAAAATCATTGCTATAAAGTGATGAAAAAGAAAATAGGCGACAGCGTTTCTTTGAAGAAAAAACCCGCATTTCCTCTTAACAAAGTGTATTAATATATAAAACAGCAAAATCATGGTCTTATAAATGACATATTAACTGGCAAAGGGCCCATCTTATGTTGAGCGCTAAACTCTGCCAACAACTTGTAACACTTTGTTAAAGCCGTGCCCATATGGGACGTAGGTACCCTACGTGCCGATGCTACTTTTAAGGCTTCCCAAACGGGATCCTATTACTAAGACCCCGGTGCCTATCTGTCCATGATCATACGATATCTTTTGAATCGTAATTGGTCGACAGTTGAAACTTTCTCAGGGTATGTTTTACTATTGCCGCTATAACAACTAATAGTAGTATTATTGGTCTACTGCATGGTAAAGATCTCTTCTCATACAGAGAAGGCTTTAATCACCATCAGAGGAGGCTCGCAAAGGCGGGCCAGCACCAGTCGGGGATCGTTGGAGGCGCGTACGTTTCCGTGGACCCTGGTGTAAGTGTAGAAAGGGAACACCGGAATGGTTTTTATCCAGTAAGAGTCTGTGGAAATTCTGAAGATTTTCAACCCTAGAACGCAACAAAAATAAAGTACAGTAAGACCTGGTTTACATTGGGTCAGACATACAGTTTTATTGGTCCGACAGTTGTGTGTTCGCTGTGATAAAACGACGGTAATGACGATGGTGTTCGAATGGCAGCTTCTAGAGTAAACAGCGACATCCTGTAGTCGGTCAACGATAAAACTGTTGGTCCGATCTAATGTGAACCAGCTGTAAATCGGTAGTCGTAGTCACAATTCCCTCATCGACAAATTCTTTTACAAACAGCTCTTCAACTGCAAAAAGTCAAAGCAAAAAGAACTACGGCTTGTGCTTCTCCGAAAGTGTCCGACTTTTCCTAACTTCTTCACTGAATGAGCGAGTCAAAAGCAGGAATGTTTACAGTTTAATGAAATAAATGCTTTGAATTCAACTCGTGCTTTTGCTGGCTTTTTACTCCTAAAGCTGATGTAGTTAGGTACTCCCGGGTTTACGAATGAAACATTAAAGTGATAAAGTGTCTAGCGAGCGTAAGCTGTTGTGATTGGCTAATCAGGTTACGCGCGCTTGACAATTTGTCGAATAATTCCTTCGTTCGAGAAACCTGTAATATCCTCTTGACCTCTCGAATTTCGGTTACGGCGACCAATCTCCATGGAGACTAGTCAAGTATGCAGCAATCATGCTAGCATGTGTACATATTATAGTGCACGAATGTGTGTGTGTGCAGACATAGGAGCACTTCCTCTTCGAACAAAGAAAGAAAGAAAAACTAGGTATTTATTCCGGCGAAAGTGTAAAATTCACACTCTCATTATAGTCTGATGGGTGGGAAATCCAACACGATTGGAGATAGGTGATCTCGTGTACAACCAACAGCTTTCATGTGCTTTCCGAGACATGGGGGTGTCACAGCATCAGCTCTTCGGGCTGCTACTGAGAATTTCCTAATAGAAACACCCAATAACGCTTTCTGCCCAACCTGTCAAACGAACCCACCACACGCTCAGCAGTCGCGCTTACACCCATGAGGCAAACGGAGCATTCGATAAACCGAATAGTTCTTCCAATTCACATTAATCTCAACAAAATCAGTGCGAGCAATATTTCACATTCAACTATTATTAAATTCCAAAGCATTTGTGTGGCCGAGGAAAAAATGCATTTGTCACAATGCGAATCGATTCGAACAGAGCACCCGATATCTTTCATTCGATTCCAAGTCGTCCACTATCCATTTCCAATCGATTCCGAAGAATGCTCAACTCGGCTTTTTACACAGAAAATATTCTATTGACTGGGTTCGTGAACTTTTATGTACTTTTGATGTGAGTTTTACTTCTTAACGTAGAAGAATGAGGGCAGAAGAATTATTTCCGTAATGACTTTAGAAGTAATTGATCAAAAGCGTTTGTGAGCTTTTTAATCAGTTTGGCATCTTTGAGGTGCTCTCGGATTATGTTTAGCGAAGTGTCATTGCTCAGAGCGTTTACGTCGTATGGCATGTTATAATATAATGGTGCCGATTCCCTTGTTCACAAACTAGACTAAATATAGAGAATTGACATCTCTTACTAACATATAGCGAAAGGAAAGGACGATGACATTCCGTGACATTAAAGAACTAAGTTAGAGATGTCAAATTAGTTTTGACTTGAACTTCTCCGTATTTTTAATCCACACGTTTTAAGATGTCAACTATAACTGTATGGATGCGTCAGATGGACTAAATTTGACAGCTCTTATTTTCATTAGTCTCTTTGTTATTTTATTGGACAGAAAAAGATGGAAATAGTCTAATTTTAGTTTAGTTTGTGACCAAGGGAATCGGCACCATTATATACTTTCAAGTCCTTATTTTTGAAAATGAATGAACCAATTTTAATGAAACTTTCTACACAATAAGCAGGATACCTGCATATCCTGCTTGATTGCTGATTGATAATTTACCAGAAACCGGTTGAAGTTAATGAATGATAATGATGAGTACAATGACTTCTTTGCGTCATTGTACTCATCATTATGAACAACTTTTACTATGGTGGTCCCTGAAATCATGAAAAATAAAAATCTGCATTACGATAGTGTTTTATAGCATTTTTGTAAGAAAAGGCAGATTTTTTTTTCTTGATTTCTGGTTTGGTCTCATAGTTATTCATAATGATGAGTACAATGACCCCTTTTGAGGATTTTGAGGATTTTTCAATGACCCTGTATAGGTCTCAAAAGTTACTTGAGATCAATATTTTCTAAATGTTTTATTAAAAACTAATTAAAAAATACATACATACATAAACTCACGCCTTTTTCCCATGGGGGTAGGCAGAAACTATAGAACGCCAAAAAATAAAAAATAAAACTAATTAAAAAATATTTTTCAAAACAAGTTTTCTGTGTTATTACTATAATATTGAGTTGTAGAGAGTTGTTTGTAATTATAACACATTGTATTGTCATCAGAACTAAAGCTGTATGCAAAATTTCTGCTCAATCGAATACCCACAAATGGTCGAAAAATGGTTTGCAAATTTTGAAAGGACAACTTATTTACATACATAATATGAATACATATGAACAGTGCAAGCTAAATAAGCTTTTATAAATAGATAAACTAAGCAAACGTTTGGGATGAACATTAAATTGATGTTGATAGATGGATAGTAATGAAGTTTGTATTAGTTTGACGTAATTAATGAGGTTATTGAGAGATTGTTGGTCGGCTAGTTTATGCAGAACTTAACCCAATTAGCGGAACTTAATTAGCTTAGCTTGATAATTAGCTGAGAGGTTAAAAATACCCGGCCTAGTACAATGAGAGCTAAATACAGCGCTATACAATACAACAAATATAAAACAGTTACATACCTGGGTCTGCGACTGCTGAGGTCTTGTATTATTGGTTTTTTCTATCAGAAATTTCTCAGTAGCAGCCTCAGAGTCTGGATTGATGGCAATAGGCTTGCCCCCTATTACATGGGACTTAAACATACCTAACTAGCGAAATGTAGGTGTACACCTCTGCCCAACCCTTCAGGGATTACAGGCGTGATGTTATGTTGCATGTAAACACAGGTATTTATATGGCAGAGGTGAGTGGGTCGCCCTAGGAAGACCTACACAAACCTTATTGGTGAGGTTCTTCAGAAAGGTCAGGTGCGCAGTACTCGTAATCGGCGTGCTTGTTTATCGAGATGTATGAACGTGGATTAGGCGGATGGAGTATGTAAGAATCGTAGCAGGTGGCGTTCTGTGGTTTCTGCCTACCCTCATGGGAAAAAGGCGTGAGTTTATGTATGTATGTATGTGAACACATTCAAGATCAGGTGTCCTGGCAAATCCATCATCAAATAAAGGCACTCGTACCTTCCTGTACCTTTAAAGCACTTAAATTGTCAACTGATCCGGAAAGTCTTTGATCTATAAAAGATTCCCTCGAATGTTCGCCGTGACGCCACACCTTTTTATGATGGAGGCGCGGTCCCTAATCAACCTTTAGAATTTTTAATTGGACCTTTGAGCAGTTGAGGTGTTAACCATTTAAGCGGTATAAGAGGCTAATGGTTTGACATGCTAGAGTCGCCAGAGCTTAATCTGAGAGATTTATTAGCTGAAGAATAAATATGACAGCTTGACATTATTTTTATCAAGCTTTCATTAAGCTTGCACTGTTCCTATGTATGTAAGTAAGTTGTCCTTTCAAAAGCAAACAATATTTCGAACATTTGTTGGTATCCGATTGAGCTGAAATTTTGCATACACCTTTGACAATACAATGTCCAATACTCAATATTGAAATAATTTTAAATTAAAGCTTGTTTTTAAAAATATTCTTTTTTATTTATTTATATAAATGCTGTGAAACTGTCATACTTATTACTCATATAACATAACATCACGCCTGTAATCCCCGAAGGGTTAGGCAGAGGTGTACCCATTTTTACACCCACATTTTGCCAGTTATGTTTAAGTCCCATGTAATAGGGGGCGAGCCTATAGCCACAAATCGAGCACAAATCCAGACTCCGAGGCTTCTACTGAGAAATTCCTGATGGAAAAACCCAATATCACTTTGCCCTTCCTGGGAATTGTACCCAAGACCTCGTGCTCAGCAGTTGCGCTTTGCGACCACTAGACCAACGAGGCAGTCAAAAAAAAATAGAAAAACCAGTGGCAGTCTGAAATAGATAAACTATTTATAAAACTTGTGACTCGTAACGTACGGGTAAACTTGAGCCTGTTAGTCCTAGCTAAAGCAGAACGGCAGCGTGCACGTACAGTAGCGGTCATAAGTGGAGAAGCAATCTCATAAAGCAATAGATTGTTTTTTTTTAACTTACGACCTTTTGACGCCCTGTGCCAATTTTGTGGCGTTCGTAGGTACTGTGTTAATGCATAATCACTGTATACACAGATGAAACATAACATAACTAAAAAAAAACAAAACAAAAAAAACAACAACAAACACAACTAAAAAACAACACAGCAAAAACATAACATAACACAACTGGCGAAATGTGGTTGTACTAATAGGTATACCTCTGCCTTACCCTTCGGGGATTACAGGCGTGATGTTATGTATGTATGTATACACAGATGTAGGTACGGTCTGTACCACGTGTTCACAGCAATTCAAACCTTAGAATGCTACTGCACTTATGACCGCTTACTGTACCTGCCTGGAACACGCAACCGTAGTGCTCTTAACAGCTCTAGGTGTAGCAGCAACCCTCGCAGCACAATCGTTACGTACAGTCACGAGCAAAAACAAGTATACACTTAGCAAAATTCAAAAGCGATTTTCTTGTGAAATAATGGTTGTAACTTTGATATAAGACCTATTTCGAAGTAGTATTGTATTCAAAATACTATATCCCTAAAAACAAGACATTTCGATCAATATTTTCGAAGAAAGTAGCTTCGTAATGTTGCCAAGTGTATACTTCTTTTTGCTCGTGACTGTACATAACAAGCGTTACGTCCCTTCTCTGTGCCATCATGACACAGTAATTCCAACAAGGTGTATCAGTGAAACCCGGAAATTGTCGTGGTATTAGCATCGCGGTTTGGGCCCCGTATGAGGTTTAAACTGTCAGGTTGACTCAGCAAGGGGTCGTTTGGACCCCACTCTGGGCACGATCGACGTGAATCGTCTATTATCTGGCTTAATTGGGCTTAATAGGTAAAGAAATTCTTAGTATTTAGCAACCAATATTGCTTGTTGACGAAAGCGAAAACGAAAAGCTGTAGTATTTATGAAATGATTTAACATTATTGTGAGGTGGAAAGGGAATCGGTGTGGATCTAGGTGGAATTTAGCACAGAGATAGATAACAGTCTCGAATAGCATATAACCTAATTTTTGTCCTGGAAAAATTTTTGGTTCTCATACATACATGAACTCACGCCTTTTTCTCATGGGGGCAGGCAGAAACCACAGAACGCCACCTGCTACGATCCTCTTTTCCTCCGATCCTCCTTTCGCCTCATCTACGTTCATACATCTCGTCATACAAGCACGCCGGTTACGAGTACTCTGCACCTGACCTTTCTGAACAACCTCGCCAATAAGGTCAGTGTAGGTCTTCCTAGGGCGAATTTTTGGTTCTCGTGGGATACTTTTTTAACTTTGACACAGACCAAGCCGCGGGCAGAAGCTAGTGAGTTTAAATGTTTGTTTAATTAATACACACCCACAAACAATACAGGAAAAACGCTTTAGGGTGGAGCAAAATTGAAAAAAAAAAAATGTAGGAAAAGTTATTTTTGTTATTCGACGTAACAGAATTCCTTTCCGAAAATTACACCAGCCAACCAAGTCTATTAGAATATTAATATATCCACTTATAAGCGGTCGGAATTAGGAACTCTTTGGGCATCACTCATTTTTGACAAGGCAACCATCAAATATAATTGATTACTTGGAACTGCTGTTATGTGTTGAAAGTATATATGTACTAAGTATATGGGTACGTGTTTACGCTCCACTGGTCGTCAATGCGGTGTGTGGATATTCCATAGGAGTGTTCTATTTTTGGGTTGTAAGTTTTCGGCTGGCAAATTAGGTTAGGTGAACAGGCTATTCTGTTGGACAAAATGACAGAGCATCGCTTTGTGGACCTATCAAGCGGTAAAATAAAAGTATTCTGTTGCAGTCGATTTTCGAATTAGTTTGGAGTTTTAATTCGTCTACAGTGCTGACATCTGGTTTCTATGGACCGAGATATCTACGAACAATTTTTTCTATCACCAAAGTTTTCGGCGAACCATGCTGTCTAAATTAAAAAATTAAATTAAGGCTGGTATTAATTTACGTTTTAAAGTGACCTCACCGGTTTCAGATACATCCAAATTGGTTCAGGCGTTTAAAAGTTATGGTGTAATAAAGAAACTCACATACATACATACATTAACCATGAACACATAACACTCCCTTTTTTGGGGCAGTCGAGTAAAATATTAAAAAATATAAAATACCCGACTGTGGTAAAAAACCGGGAAAGAAAAAATGCTAGTGCAAAACAAATAATTCATTCTAATATGGAACACAGGCTACTTTAACAGTCGGGACTCATTAAAAATCTAAACCTTCTTTCCAGTAATGGGTCCAGCCCGTTACAGTAACATTAATAAGTCTGTATAATTATTGCCTTCTGAATGCATGGTAAAAGTTCATCTCTTGATGTCCCCTCCATTACGTATATACTCTTATTTCTTTCTCCAACCTTCAAAGCTACTTCGTAGTAAATTCATACTAATATTATAAATGCGAAAGTGTGTATGTCTGTCTGTTACCTCTTCATGCTTAAACCGCTGAATCGATTTTGATGAAATTTGGCATGGAGATAGTTTAAGACCCGAGGAAGGACATAGAATAGTTTTTATCCCGGAAATCACCCCCTAAGGCGGTGAAAAGGGGGGTGTAAGTTTGTATGCAAGTACGATATAAAGAAGTTCCACGCGGACGTAGTCGCGGGCAAAAGCTAGTATTATATAATATTATGTTCCTTCCACAAATTAGTTTGTCAAGCTATTAGGGTACATGCATGATCATGTATGGTGATTCGCTCAACTTTAAACGCAGTTACATAGTTCGATGAAGTTGTGTAGAGATGAAGGCCGTATGTCACTTCTGATTTAAGATGTTAGTTAATTTGGCTAGTTTGCACTTAGATAGGTACTATTTCATGAGCCATCCCGCATTAGCTTTATAGTTAACTGCTTCGTTGGTTTAGTGGTCGCAAAGCGCGACTGCTGAGCATGAGGTCTTGGGTTCCCAGGTCGGGCGTAGTGTAATTAGGTTTTTACATCAGGAATTTCTCAGTAGCAGCCTCGAAGTCTGGATTTGTGCCCGGTTCATGGCAATAGGCTCGCCCCCTATTATAAATAAATAAAATAAATAAATATCTTGGGACAACTCACACACGGCTATCTGATCCCAAGCTAAGCAGAGCTTGTGTTATGGTAACCAGACAACTGATATACATACTTATATAATTTATAAATACATACATATTATAGATAAATCACACCCAGACACAGAACTAACAATCATGCTCATCACACAAAGTTTGTCCTGGGTGGGAATCGAACCCACGACCTCCGGCTTAGCAGTCAGGGCTTCTAACCACTAGACCAACAGGCCCGTCAATATAGGACATAAATATAAATGGCAAAATGTGGGTGTACTAATGGGTACACCTCTGCCTAACCCTTCAGGGATTACAGGCGTGATTTTATGTGAAAGACATATCTATCGTCGTTGGTAGTACGTGGAACAGAATAATAATGAAACCGTTCGCATTTCAAGTCTTCGGAAACAAACAAAGAACTTTAAATAATAACAAGTGCAACAAAACTGCGATCTTCGTTACCGCTATTCTGCTTGAAGCGTCGGCGTCGCATACAATCACGATGCGACCTATATAAGAGAATAGAGGCGCTTCTAGCACACAATTTATATCTTCAGTTGACCTGAAACGGCTATTCTGTGTTCGACATACTGTAGATGAGTATGGCAATTTTTTGTCACGCTTTGTACGGTTTATTACTTTGAATTTTACACATTCATCATCTGCCTAGCCTTTTCCCAATTATGTTGGGGTCGGCTTCTTGTCTAACCGGATGCAGCTGAATACCGGTATTTTACATGGAGCGACTGCCTATCTGACCTCCACAACCCAGTAACTGGGTAATACGATGCCCCTTGGTAAGACTTTTTGTCAGATGTTCGGGCTTCTGAGGACCCGTAACGACTGTCAAAGATCCATATGACAGCCGGGACCAACGGCTTGCCATGCTGAAACGTACATATGTACGTTCGAATTTTACACATTATGAATCTTAACTAATGGTATCTTTAGAGTTGCTGTGTAGTACTGAAAATAAACTACCTTGACTCCTGCTGTCTGCTGTTAACTGTCCGATGTCCGTTGGGACGGCAATCCGAACCGAACGGAGAAAGATCTGTGGGGCAAAAATGTTACAACTTTTAGGAACGATTGCAATCTCAATCTGACGAATTAAGACAGACTCATTGAAAAATAAATCGAGTCACAGTCTCATCTCAGAGACAATACATTTTAAAATTATATAAATAGTGTTGGAATACTATTAGTTATTGCGATGATAGATAGCAACATTGGCTTGTCCGAAAATTAATTTTAAGACACACCTTTAGCTTTTTTCATAGGCAATAGCTAATGAATTAATTGCATTTTTATTCATTCAAGAATTAATTCATAAAGTAGGTACGTTAACGAAATATAATTGATATTGATTATCATTGGGATGAGATTGTGACTTTTTACATTATAATTAGCAAAATTACCCTTTAGGTATAAGCAAAAAATGCTTTAACGTACTTTGCACAGCACAGGGGTGTTACACCATCAACTTATAAACTTCGATTGTTATTGAGAAATTCTTAACGAAAAACACACTATCACTTTGCCCGACCCTGAAATTGAAACATGGACCCAACACTTGGCAGTCCCACTTGCGACCACGAGATCAAAGGGGTAAGTCAGACAGTTTTTTTATGAGTCCCAATACTTGTTAGGGTAATCCCCTTTTACAATGTTGCCACCTAAAGTGGATATTCATATGTTTTTTTTTAAGGTCTGTTATTAAAAACTGGAATATTAAACTTTTTTATTGCGGCCTTTTTAGGACGAATATTTGAATAATATTAAAAAGGTTTTGTAGGTAACTGGAATAAACTCAAAGTATTTTTTACACTGTGTCGTTATTCTAGATGTCGCAGAGCGCGACTGCTGAGCATGAAGTCTTGGGTTCGATTCCCAGGACTGGCAAAGTGTTATTGGGTTGTTCCATCAGAAATTTGTCAGTAGCATCCTTGGCGTCTGGATTTGTGCCCGGTTGATGGCAATAGGCTCGCCCCCTATTACATGGGACTTAAACTTAACTAGCGAAATGTGGGTGTACTAATGGGTACACCTCTGCCTAATTCTTCGGGGATTACAGGCGTGATGTTACGTTGTTATCATAGAGTGCTTTAGGCTATATTTTATTATCAAACATTTAGGGATCCGTAACAAAACTCACGCGATCAAAGTCGCTGGGAAAGTGCTAGTGGTCTAAAAATTATTGACAACTCAATGCAATTTTGTAGATGAAGACCAACATACATAGTTTCAAAATGATAATGGATTAAATCTGTTACAAAATTTTGAATTGTGTTCCACTTTGTAATTATTTGATAGATTAAATTAACGGATTTTATGTAATTTTTTTTCTTTTTCTTTTTACTCGACTGCCCCAAAAAAAGTAGTGTTATGTGTTCAGGGACATTAACCCTGAACACATAACACTACTTTTTGTATGTGAGTTTCTTTATTCCACCATAACTTTTAAACGCGTTAATCGATTTAGATGCATGGGGTATCGTTACAATCCTTGCATCGTTCCGAGTAACATAGGCTAAAAAGAAACCGGTGTGATCGCTTTAAAACGTAAATTAATACCAGCCTCAATTTATTTTTTTAATGAATCTGGTCGTGTCTATGTTTTTGTCTAGAATTTTGACAAGTACATTTAAATAATATATAACACTGTAAATTAAAAACGTCGGAAAAAGAACTGACTAGTAAACAAAGTACAAATATGTGCAATTTTTGCAGTCGTGTTTTTTAATATTTTTAATTACAGTAGCTTGTTAAATTTATTTATATTGATAAAAAGTTGTAAGTTTCAGTTAATTAAGTATGGAACAAACAAAAAAGTTAACGCAATTATGCGATTTAACTTTCGGCTTTATTAAAAGTGTTTTTACTTTTACGACCCACAGAAACCCAGCTTATTCCATTTGAAATGACACCCAGTAGTATAAATAAATGTAACGGAGCAGACAAATAAACAAAACCTTAATAATAAAGGCGAAAATTGTATGAATATAATAATTAACGCATTAATTTTATAATTAAATTTAGAACATAATTAAGGCTCATTTACACGAGCCGAATTGCTCTCTCGGGAAGTAAGAATGGCTTTAGTCTTGTAGGCGAGTAATTGCCATTATCATGATTGTGTTTACCCTTTATATTCGAGCGGAAACAAAAATTAGTTTAGGATTAAGTTATTGTAAAACATAATTATATGTATTTTGTCAATAATAAATATGGCGTGTCATGCTTATTGCAGCTAGATTAAAAAAAAAATGTTTTTTTAAATGACGTATCAAAAGTGCTTTTTAATGGTATTTGATTTCGACTTTGTACTTTCAATGACTGACTAACTAGTCTGGTAATTTTCCTAGATTGGAAAACTCACACACACGCTTCCAATGTTCAATGCTTCTTGCCTTTAAATTATGCAATGACGTTGTTGTGTAAAGGTTTATTTACACGAGTCAACTTAATTATGTCCTTTCAATAATCTTCTACTCGATGCGACAAACTCTCTTCATGTAAACGAGCCGTCAAGATCGTATTATAATTACGTAGGTCTATATTTAAAGTACGTACTTTAGTTAATTAAAATTGAGATTTTAATTAAAGCAGTGAGTTGTAAAGGGGTTGTTTCCTATGTGGAAGATTTTATGGTTCTTAGGCAATTAGGGTGAGAACATATGGTTAAATTATTATGTGGTGGGGTAAGCTGGCGTATTAAATATGCTTATAATTATCAAAGGGGTAAATAATGCTTCGGAAGACATTAACTCCAGTTAAAACATAATTAATTAATGTGCTTTCTTTAATAGGATTACAAATTATAGTACATTTTTTAAGTTTTATTTTATCAATACAATTAGTTAAGTACCACATATCCACATATAGATGGCGCTATTACAAAGTTTAAAGAAATGTTTGTGTGTGAGTCCAGCTGTCAGAATTTTCAAGAGAAATACAAAAGTTAGCTACACTATTCGGTTACTGAAGCAATAGTAGCAATAGTTTTATTTTAATCTTCAACGTAAAATTCGTATTTTATTCTTTTTGCGCAACGTAAATTCTGCATGATTAGGTATGTTTCCATGAAAACTTAACTTTTATAAAACTTGACATGTCAAACACACTGAATTTTCTGTTGCGTTATTTTAACACATGTATCACTCCTTAGGTACTTTTAAATTAGTATTTTTGAGGTCTACTTGCACCTAATCTTAACTCAGATTTAGTTGCTAACACGAGGTTAAATTACAAATGGGCCCATGTTAGCAACTAACGCGGACTTAAAAAGGTAACCCTGAGTGGTGCAGGTGGGCCTGACACTACAAACTCCGAAGTTACTGTTATTACCTACTACCTACTAAATTATAATTAGATAGACTGTAAAACAGCTCAACGTAATAAAAATAAATTTGAAGAAGGTTTGCGCTTTATTTGTAAAGTAACCCGTCCGGAGAAATACTAGCATTATACAATTTAGTTTAAACTCTGTTGATGTACTTAGATTTTCTTAAATCCTCGTCCAATAAAATAGTATATTTTACATAAAAAAAAAATAATCTTACTAATATTATAGAGAGGTAAAATTTATGAGGTTGTGTGGTGTTGAATATTATTTTTTTATGTGTTTTTATTAAAACAAAAAAAAACACAAAAAATACACAATTGAATAAAATATTTAAAAAAAGAATATTATTCGCTATTGTTCGTTACAAACATTATTTGGTGTTATCAATAAAATTGTGCGTGCTTTCATACGATTTGGTTTTAAAAGCAAACTCAATAAAATCCGTACCATACCATGGTTTCGCCTTCTGTCATCTATCTACACATTCAGCGGTTTTACAGCACCATCGTCCCAGTAAAGTTATAATTAGTCCATTCAAAATTTTAATCATTTCTCGCAATGAAAATGTTGAATTTAAACATGAATACGACAATAGCTTACTTTGTAGACGTAAAATGATAATGTGTAGCAAAGAATAATAATTATTGAAATGTCTTTTGTGTGTGTTATCTTCTTTGTTGTGTCTTGTGTAGCTTTATGTGGGTGGATGAATGATATAGGGGACTGAGCAGATAATTATGCGGAGTTTGGATGACTGCTCCGTTGCTCTCGTGGTTGCAAGCATGATTGCTAAGCGTAGGGCCATGGGTCGGGCAAAATATTAATGCGTTTTTTCATCACTTATTTCTTAGTAGACTGCCTCGTTAGTGCCTGCCGAGCATGAGGTCTTGAGTTCGATACCTAGGTCGGGCAAAGTGTTATTGGATTTTTAAATCAGGAATTTCTTTGTGCCCGGTTGATGGCATTAGGCTCGACCCCTATTACATGGGACTAAAAACACAACTGGCGAAATGTGGGTGTACTAATGGGTACACCTCTGCCTAACCCTTCGGGGATTACAGGCGTGATGTTATGTTATGTATATTATGAATTTCTCTGTAGCAGTTCTCTGTATCCTGCCGGACGCGATCGTCTGTCGCCGCATCCGTTCTTATTCGATCCGATGCAATGCGAGCCGTTTGGTGGAAACCATTCTTAAGACATAGGTAGCCTGCAAAAGGGCTCATCATCTAGACCAGCAAGCGCTTATATTAAATTCTTAAACTTAAACAACAAACCTTAAAATATTTATCTCTTAAAATTTTCAGCCATGTCAAAAAGTGTTTCAACTTTGAGATCTTGGATAAACAAGAGCAACAGAACTATTGTAGTATCACTAATTGTACCACTCAAGAATTACGTAAGCAGTAGTTAAATTTATTCTAAGAACATTTTTAAAGGCTAGAACCAAGTACAATCTAATTTTATTCGCCCAAAAGGTCATTCCTTTTGTACCGTGAGTTAAAAACTCTAAATTGTTTCATTATACAAAGCTTAGACAGAAAGTAATAAGACTGTGTTACTGTTTTAACGTATTTTATACTTAGGGCGTGTCATCGACTTGTTTATACGGGATTAGGCAATTCAAAATACCTACAAATAATCGGGTTATTGTAAACTCACCACAACGAAAATTTGCCACATTTAAAAATATTGGTTAACTTGCCGCAGAGACAAAATAATTCACAACAGGTACGTCAAACTGAGTGCACTACCTGAGTTCGACAAATGGTCGTGCGATGCACGCTAGTGCGATAGTTCGAACGCACTAGCGTGCATCATAAGTTTACTATACCTGTTGTGAAATATTTTGTCACAAGCTTTGCAATATTTTTAAATGTGGCGAATTTTTGTTGTGGTGAGTTTACAATAACCCAAATAATCTTAGTGTCATTAAATATGCGATTTAGATGCATGCTTGTTTGACTGCCTCGTTGGTCTAGTGGTCGCAAGCGCGACTGCTGAGCATGAGGTCTTGGGTTCGATTCCCAGGTCGGGCAAAGTGTTATTGGGTTTTTCCATCAGGAATATCTCAGTAACAGCCTCGGAGTCTGGATTTGTGCCCGGATGATGGCAATAGGCTCGCCACCTATTACATGGGACTTAAAACATAACTGGCGAAATGTGGGTATTCTAATGGGTACACCTCTGCCTAACCCTTCGGGGATTACAGGCGTGATGTTATGTATGCTTGTTTGTTCATGTCAGATGTTAATAAATCATGCCAGAACGGCTGAACGGATCTGAATGAGATTTGGAACTGAGATAAAAAAAAAACATTTATTTCTAGCAGCACATACCTTGGAAGCAAAAGATAGTATGCAGATAAAAATATTTATTTTCCTTAAAATATTAGTGTAGATTTAATAGGAAATCTCTTTGGCTGTAACACATTTTAATATTCTTTATTTAATTTTTACCTGACACATAGGTAAAAATTACATAGAATATATTAAAATGTTGTCTGCTTATGCGTAGAAAGTTTCATTAAAATTGGTTCATTAATTCCGAATCAAGAAACTGTTTAATAGTGTGGGAGTCAGAGCAAAACAGACAGACAGACGGACGGACGGAGAACAAAGTGATCCTTTAAAGGTTCCGTTTTTTCCTTTTGAGGTACGGAACCCTAAAAATTGTATGGTTTAAGAAAAATATATTCTAAAGTGTGGTAGGTATTTATGCGTTTTGAATATTTAAAAGGTTGGATACTAAAGCTGGATGAGTCTAGCCAAGCATAACATTATTATGCTGGATTACTGTCTAGACGATTTTATTATTGTTAATCTTATTACAGAACTAGCTTTCGCTTGCGGCTTCGCTTGCGTAAATTTAGAATTTGCTAATCAATTCAGGTTGTGCTCTGCTTGTAGATAATAATGAGTGAAGTGATTTTTGTTTGAATAGGTACCCTTGATTTTCTGACACCCTAGTACTTTTTTTTTAAACCCATGTATGTTGACCTTTCCAGTCTGAGTAAAATTGCTTATTTCTACTGCCATAGGTCTATGGAAACGGGATACAAACAAAAAAAAGGATAAAAATCATATGTCCGTCTTCTGGTTCCAAGCTATCTCCTCAACAATTTTCAGCCAAATCGGTTCTGCCGTTCTTGAGTTATAAATAGTGTAACTAACACGACTTTCTTTTATTATTATAGATTTCTTGAACTCTATTTAATTCTCCATTTGTATTTAAAACAGAATCAACATCTTGTATCAATTAAAATAATTATTACACTTGACTGCCTCGTTGGTCTAGTGGTAGCAAAGCGGGGGAATGCAGAGTTTGAGGTCTTGGGTTCGATTCGCAGGTCGGGCAAAGTGTTAAATGGTCTTTTCCAACAGGGATTTCGCGGTAGTAGCCTCTGAGTCTGGATTTGTGCCCGTTTGATGGCAATAAGGTTACCCCATGGAACTTAAATATAAATGGCGAAATATGGATGTAGCAATAAGTACATCTCTGCCTTACCCTTCGGGGATTACAAATTTGATGTTATGTTATGTCTTATTCTACTACCATTACAAATGCGAAAATTTGAGTATGCATGAATAAATATTTGCTTGTTTAAAATTTTAAAAAACTTTAAAATTTTAAAAAAACTTTAAAATTTTAAAAAAACTTTTTCATGTTTAAAATTTTACACACATTATAATTTTGATCCCGTTTTAATGTGCCGTGAGATAATTTAGGACTTTGGCATAATTTTGAAGTCAGCACAGACAGAGTCATGAACAGGAGCTAGTCTAAAGTAATGACTAGTACTATACATTTCAATGTTGTATTATTAGCAACACTTACTTGCAGTCTAAGCGAGATGAAAATTATACGTTGCAATTTCTCTAAATTGCACAACTGTTTATAAGATCGCGCGAGCCACTCACTTGAATTGCTCGTGCCATCATCCACCTTAACGTTCATAGAATAAGGTCCTATTAATAAAAGCGTTGAAGACTTAAAAGCTAAAGTTCTTAAAGTTTTAAGTTATTTTTTCATTTAATTCGACGTAAACGAATACGGATTTGTATTTTACATTTTTGTTAATGTTAGTAATATTTTTACGGTTTTGTTTTCTCTCTATATTTTGGTTGGACAATACCTAATATCAATTGTAGGTCCAATGAACTTTAAGGGATACTTACACACTGTTAATTTTAGACATCACTAGTTCCGTGCCTCGGAAAGCACGTTAAGCTGTTGGTCCCGGTTGTCAAGCGTGGATCTTTGACAGTCGTTACGGATTGTCAGAAGCCTGGAAAGAAAAAAGAAATCAATCTAGTTACCCCAACTAGATTAATTTCTTTTTTTTTCTTTACAAAAGTGCCTTATAATGGCCTAATTGTAATAAATGAGTTTGTGTGTAACCTTTTCTCTATGTGGTAAAAATCATCAAATGAGTCCTTCCTCCCTGGGTAGGGCGGAAGGGACTGTCAGACTTTTACTGACTAAAAAACTACCCTGTTCCTTCTGTTATTCTTTGCGTTCCGACCACGGTATCCTGTTAAGACGTCCCGCGACTTGTGTGCAGCCTTTCCATTACATCATAAATATTTTGCGTAGAACAATTTCTATTTCTATTCTGCCTGAGACGTTATCGCCTTCGCGATAAACCCGTGTGTAGAGACATCTATAAGAATTAGGTTAAAAGTATACATTTATGTAAATATTAATATATTTTTATTTGTACTTTCTAGTTGTTGAGCTGTAAAATTAACACGGTGCGAATTTGTCATATTCTTTTGGGAATTAAAGTAATATTCAAATAGTAATAGGGTTAGGTTACCCTTGGCGTGAGTCTCTTGAGGCTATTTGAATAATTTGAATGATAGCCAAAAAATTTTGTTATTAAAATTATACCCTCGATGTCGGCACGTGTAAATTACTGGGTTGAATAATACTTAACTGTAGCTACATTTATAAACGTTACTGACTAAACCCGAAATCTCGAACCTACATTTTCTATTAAGCTGTTATTTGGCAGGTAGGTAGTTGATAGGTACAAGACGTCATCTGAGAACGATATTTGCGACAAAGCCGAAGGGATTTCTGACTCCCACGCAGACAAAATTGCGGGTAAAAGCAAGTATTTTTATTAAACAGTTTAATTTTCCTCTTTGATGTTGATGCTAGGTTCCGCATTTAAAGCGTTAGAGCGTTATTCTAGGTTCGCTTACTAAAAGGACCAGTAATTTATTTAGACTCAAAGCTTTTTGAATATTTATGATACACTAGCTCCTTTCCCCGACTTCGTCCGTGTAAACTTAAGAGTTAAGTCCTAAATTCATTATTCTATGTGTTAAGCTAAATCAATATCAGTATGTTGTGCAAATTTTAAGCCAAGTCGGTTAATTTGTTTAATCGTTAATGAGTAGCCAACATCCAAACATCTATCCTCCATCATAATAGTAGGATAGTAGGATTAGGTATCATAAATGTTTAAAACTAAGAAGCTGTATGGATTTTATGCTAATGGCCATGTATATTTAAAGTTAGACTCGACTTTAAGACCGTCACTTAGTGCAGGCGTCGCACGCTTTAAATAGCAGGATAACGCTACAACTTGTCTTGCAAGCTTGCAACACATAAATTACCCATATACCAACCCGTAAATTGGCGCAAGAGAACAGACACTCCGGCTGCTATATTCTTATGCATAGTTTCGTTGCCACGCCTCGTTTTCGTTGGTCTCGTGGTTTGAAGCGTGACTGCTAAGCGTGGGGTCCTGTGTTCAAATCTTTAGGTCGGTCAAACTAGCACTTGAGTTTCTCAGTAGCAGCCCGGAATGTGTGTACGTGGTATGAGTACGTAAAGCTGTTGGTTTCGGCTGTTATTCGTAGATCTTTGACAGTCGTTGCCAACCAACCAGGGCAGGTCAGATAGGCAGTAACTTCATGTGAAGCTCTGGTATGCAGCTGTATCTGGTTAGACTGGAAACCGAACCCAACATAGTTAAGAAAAGACTAGCCAGATGATGATGAGTTCTGTTGCCACGGAAAATAATTAGCATTTTGTTTTGAGAGAACTGTGTCTTGCTACCGACTTTAAGCTAATTGATGAATGAAGCACTGATGGGGTTTTTAGTTCTTCAAGTAAATTTAGTTTTTGGTCCTTCTTGGCGCAACATTTCCAGTCTCTTTTAAAACAGCTTTGAGCACAAAGTCAGTAATACAAAAAGAAAGGTTTTCTACTCTAATGATCTCTCAAACAAGACAAAGGGGCGACTTTACTACACGGTCACGGAAAATATTTCATTTGTATGCAATTTCAAATGTCAGAGTTTTTCTTGCGATCTGTCTCCCGATATTGCTGCAAATAAATTGAAATATGGTATGTACAGCGTATTTTAAAAATCGTATTTTTCTAGGCACTGACACATGATAAATGACGTTTCTAGAAATCCAATATGGCCGCTGCCTTGTAAGCGTTTGGCCTAGAATTTTCTGCATGGAAGTTTTGAATTTTGTTTTTTTTTTATGTCTGTGTAGCCAACGAGCTCTTTACTTTCCACTTTGAAGCTTGATGGGATTTTCTTTATAAGCATAACTAAATCACAAAGGCCCATTTTAGCAATCTGTTACCATGAGTGTACTTCCTTAGAATACGAAATGTCAATTACTTGCCTGTTAAATATTTAAAAGAAACATACAAGTTACTTTTGGTATTTGGAGTTGCGTAAAGAAAATAACTTTATTTTGTTGAGAATTAGGTTGACGTTTACATGACAGCTACTCGACTTTGTGTCACTGACGGTATATTGAGAGTTGTTTATTTCTTATAAAGCGATTGACAGTGATTTAACATTTTTTCCCATTCCACCTTCAGAGTATTTGACATTTTTTGGAATTTGACATAGATAATTATAGTCAAGGCTACGGACATAAAGTAAAAATTAAGAGACCTAGCGCAAAAGTCGCGAAAGTGATTAAACTTCTAACCACTCCAATAAAAATATATTTTCATAAATTAAAATCCTCCCTGGATTTGAATAAAGCGATATTAAAATAGGCTGACATCTAAAAATATCAGAGTAGGTAATTTCAACAATTTGCGGCGCAAAATTGAAATTGAACGCTATCAAGCGACGATGATAGTGAAATATAACTTTGTACTTTTAAAAAGGAAAAGATTTTATTTTTGAAATTGATAAAGGTGGTCCTTGGTGTCGAATTATAATATAAGTATTGTGTAGGTATTATGCCCTATTGGTTTTTTGGTATCAATTTCCCAGATTCGGATTTAAGTGTAATTGGATTATTCCATCAGAATCCATTTTTGATTTCCACTTCAAAAGTAGTTGCTAGAGTGACAATTGCGCGTGCAAAAAACGCATTGCTCCTGCGTTTAATCTCTCCAAGGTTCTGTCGGATTGTCGTTCCATCTGACTATGAGAGAGAGAGGCAATTCTAGAACATTCAGTACATGTTAACTTAGACATTTTATGGATTGACATTTTATTTAACCGTAAGACAGTGGTATCTTTTCATAATTTGAACTTGCCTTTTGAATTTACAGCCTGGTTACGCTTCGTTCAGACAATGGGACAGGTACTATCTTACTAAAATCATAATTTATTGTCATAATAATTATGTAATGAAAACTAAGCCTAGCATTATCGTCTTTCTAAGAATTTAATAGCAAACTTCAATATCTAAGTATAAATAAATAATTTCCTAGAAGCAACCATTTTATATGATTACGCCGTTATCTATAACCGTAATTGATAACCAGTTAGTTGAAACGTTTCAGTTTGAAAAGACTTTTTTTCAGCCTTTTTTGTGAAGTAATATTTTTTTGGGCCTTCGATTCGGATCTCGGCAATATTGTGAGATGAAAGGAACATTTGTATCTATTACGCCCACCCAAATGAAAAATCCGGTCAGTGTATTCGACTATGGTGCAATAACGGTTCTGTAGCAGTAACATTTTTTTGAATATAGTAACATAACATAACATCACGCCTGTTATCCCCGAAGGGTTAGGCAGAGGTGTACCCATGAGTACACCCACATTTAGCCAGTTACTGGCGAAATGTGGGTTTGAATATAGTCTATAAAAATAAAATAAAATTGAAGTATTTGTTTGTAATATCAAAATAACAGCATATGAATTTAAAAAATCAATTTAAATAATTTAAAAAAATGTTATCTGTCTGTCTGTTTTTTTGTGCGTCTGTCTGTTTGTTCTGGCTAAACCTCTAAACGGCTGGACCAATTACGATGGGTACTAGCGGATTGCTGATGTTATAAAGACTAACTCAGGTATTTTTATTTTAGAAAAACAATTATTAGGACTCCGCGCATAAACAAATATTGCCGATAGTCGACATTCACCTGAACGAAGTCACAGGGATAAGCTACATCCAATATAAATGATGATCTGATAAAGAGATTATCTAACAGAGAAAGTTCCTCATGTGTCGTCGATAAGACACTTGTCAGTCTTGTCTATAAAAATCAAGAGATTTTTCCCTTCAATCCTTGGCATCAAGTAGAATCACAGTTTACCTTAAGCTCACATCTCTTAAATTCACCGACAGAGTTTTATTGAAACAGAATTACACTACTAAAGACAAAAAAGTCTTAAACGCCATGTTTAAAGAAAATCCTAATAGGATTGTTCAGCTTTTTCAAATAAATAATAAACAATTTGTAACGTCATGTTTTTGCGACAGAAAGCCATGAAGTAAGTATTTATTTTTTTCCTTGCTTTCTTCTGCGACTTCGTCTGCATAAATATTGATTATGGCGGACGTAGACGAAGTCGTGGAATAAAAAGTAGCCTATGTCCTTTCTTGGGGTTCTAAGTTACCCCGTCCCAAATTAGATCAAAATCAGTTCAGTAGTTAAGTCGTGACAGCGTAACAGACAGACATACAGAGTTACTTTTGCATTTATAGTAATTAGTATAGTTATTTTTGTTTGTTATTTAAGAATAAGTAGATTTTTTATCCGGTAACTTATTCGTAAAGTAATTATGACTGTTTGATGGTTTAAATTTAGAAAAAAAATGTTAAACTATTGAAAAATCGGTCCTACGGATAACTGCGGATCCCTAAGTATCTGTGTCTGTGGAAAGCGATAGGGATTCAGCTATGTGGTGTCCAAGAATACCTTTTTTATGTATATTGAAGTAAGGGACGATCATGGGATTATATCAAGAGCATAACCAGGAAGCTATTCATGCAAAATAAATGTCAAAAAACATTATTATTTATTTTGTAAAACCTTAACATAAAAAGACAAGTAAGCTATAATATTATATTTTAGTATATCCGTGTAAGTTTCTTTTGTCTCGTAGCCTCACAAAGCTAGTATTGTTTTAACTTCTACTAAGTTACAAAGTGACTGTTGTGCGGAGGGTACGTTGTAATAGTCTGATTATACTATAGACGTTCGTTAAGCTATGAAGTTGTTGAAGGCTATGAGAAGAGCGGGTCTGTCAGGTTCAGCGGAGAAATGACTAGACAAAGAATATTCTTTATTGTCCGCTAACTAACAAGATTTAACAAACTCGGTTCTGCCCTCAACTATGTCCGCGTCGGAGTCAAGAATATTACAATAGAAAAGACTATAGCGCTTTATCAGCGAAATATTTATGCCAGATACGGTCCAATAAACAAACATCTTTACTTTTTCATAATATTAGTATAGATAAAAAAAAAATTAAGATAGGGTTGGTAATAATGTGGGTGGTTAAATAGGTTCAGGACCTACTTTATAATCCGCCTCGAAGGACCGTAATCAAATCTCTAACCGTTTAAATTGTATATATATGTGTTTGTTTATTTTTAGGGTTCCTCAAAGAGAAAAGTGCCTTTAGTGAAGATTACTTTTTGTCTGTCTGTCACATAAGCTTGTTAATTTTGGCAATTTGTTTAGTTATGGTTTAATTATACTTGGTAGGATGACAGCTTATTTCTGACTCACTTCGCTTAAATTCACCGAAGAATGTTTTACAGAAGGCCGGCTGATTGTAGAATGAGATTATAGATACCCAATTAGGATTTAACGTAGGTAGGTAAGTGTATTTAGGACCGACTTGGCTGAGGTCCAGTCGCTAATTGTGTGGTCTGTGACCTAAAACTTATTTTGTTGTAAGGCTATCTGGGGATCGATCTGTAGTTACCTAGGTAGTTTAATATAGTTATTTTGATTTGGTACCTAAGTTTATCTTGGACATTACTGACATCGGTAAAAGAAAATATCGTGAGAAAACCTGGATTTAACTTTAAATTAGGTCCGAATTTGCCAATCCGCCTTGACCAAGAGTAGTGATCAATATTGCCTTGCCCGTGCCTTCTCTGTATGAGAATGCTTTTGTGGTACAATTATATGCTGGAATTATTATTAGTTATTATTAGAAGTTTTTGAAAATTGTACCATGCCCGGTACTGGAAAATCAGAAATTGTATTTTTCTTTCATGTTTTTTCAAATACCTAACATTCGTGTTGTCCAGTCTTTGTGCTATTGTAAAAAGTAGCACAAGCAAACAGCGGCCTAAGGGTTCTTGCTTTTGTTACTTTACAGTTGCTGCCCTTGCAACCAGTTTGAAGTCTTAGATTCTGAAAATATGAACTGTACTTGCATGTCCTAGCCATTTATTTTTTCATGAATTTTTTTCAAAATTTTGTTCCATAAAAATCTACCTCATGTATGTTCAACTTGGAAGGTATTTTGGGTTTAATTACACTCAGATAGGTGTATTTTTAGTTCGAAAATCGACTTAGATAACATACTTATACGTCTGTGCGTTTGTGTTAACCTCTATTATCAATTATCGCGTTTCGTACCCTCACGCACACTTTCAAGGATTTACAAGTAATTCATTTCGCACCCCTGTCTATGAATAATATCAGAGTCTAGTGTATAAATTAAATCTATCTTTCAGCCCCTTTTAAATTAAAATACCTTAGCGTGTGTAATCTTCTTGAATTTCTCCTGGGAGATAAGTTTATATGGAAAGAGTTACGCAGTGGCGGAGGCTGCGTGTGTGAAAAGTTTTGTGGTTTAATTGTGAGTCTAATTAGTAGGACTAGTCTAGATTAAAATAATTTTGTAAGGGCAAAACAAAACACAACACAAAATTATATTATACCGACCGAATTTCTTTTACTAAGGCCCATCTAAATGGAGACTAACCAAGTACGTAGGAGACATTTCTTTTAAGTATTTTAAAGAAGGGTTACAGAGTAATAAACGAAATGTGTAAAAAACTAGCTTCTAACATATGCGTGAAAGTTAATATATCATCCTACGGTAACCGTACATATTTAGGAATTTAAAGTATAGCCTATGTGCTATTCCAGACTATAATCTATCTTTGTGCAAATGTCATCCAGATTCGTTCAGCGGTTCTGGCGTGATTGAGTAACAAACATCCATCCATTAAAGGCTTCATTTATCTCTTTGGGTGATATTAACGACGTTTGTCGTATAAAAATAAATCCTATTGCTATATTAGGACAGTCGTATTTCCAATCCGAAAATTGACTGGAATTTTTACGGTAGCGCGTTCTTACACCCCTTCTAGTCATAACGCAGTAATACACTTATAAAAAGCAAAAATATGTTCTATTGAAACCCCTTCTGTATTGAAAGCCTATAAGAAAAAGAAAATATAGACTAATAAAATATCCAAGCTCACAAAATATCCAATATGAAAGGTATTATATATCTCAAATATACCAAACAAAAGGAGGCATATGATTTTCAAAGGAAAACAGTTGCTAAGTCCCACGACACTAGGCCAGTGTTAAGGTCATACGATATCCTAATAATTGTGGGCCCAAAAATAGTTTTCCTTTGTAATGGACATCGGTATATTAAGGACCAGCTTTTGCCAACGATTTTGTCTGTGTAGACTTCGGAATTAACATCAAAAAAATATTTTAGATCACACAGAATATTGTTGTTGACATTACCGCTATTACTTGTACCTATGACTTTAAAAAATAATTATTATAACTTACATATTTTTTAAACAAATATGCTTCTTTAGACCTTTCGTTGGACACCAAACATGATATAATAATTACTTTAGTTTTACTTTTTGATTACGTGTTTTATGTCCGCTGTAAGCCGCCATTTTCATTATTTAATGTTTAACGAATAATATAATAGGAGATAGGCGCACACAAATGAGCAGATAGACTGCTAAAGTCATAATCCTCCGTAGTCGGGTAAAAAGGGCCTAGCATTGAGGCCAGAAAGGCATAATTGACTTGGCATGCTAAAAAGACGTAGGTTTGAATGCTCCGAGATTTCTACCAAAAGGATCAAAGGACAAAGTTTTTTAAAGAATACTGACCATCCACATTTTTCAGGTTAAACGCAAAAGCAATATTCAGAAATTCGGATATCTTTGTGACGTGGAAATATTCGCCCTATAATCTAAAATATAAGGGATGTTTTAGATTATACGGCATTTTCTTTGAGATCAAAACAATACCGGTGATCCGGAGAGTATTCTACTCCGAAAATTCCACTTGCTTATTGTGTATTAAAATAACCTCAAGGTACTTTGAGGTCTATACAATATATTAATAAGTTAGAATTTCGTATGCATTTACAAGAACAGCCCTACATAAGAAACATGAGTAAGGAGCAAAGTAACCTAATGTTTTAACATGAGAGTGTAAGTAATGCGAAAGAACACAAAATATTAGCAAAATCTCTCAAACTCCACGCCACCCCACCTTTGGCCGGGGCACGGGGCATTCGGATCGCTCTGAGCATTCTTCCGCACCCCGGAGCAGGTATTGACCCGCCACCACCACGAGGCGGGTCCCGTCACCCGGTGCGGTCGTCATCCACGAGCTGCACTGACTCCAGGCAGGCGCACTAGGAATCTGGCTCTCGGGCCTGTCTCTGTTCGGGCGGCAGACTGACCCCAAATCCGCCGCCCACAGGCCTTCTTTCATGAGAGAGGCGCCTTGGGGAGTTTACTACGAGTGGGATGGAAGAAAGAAGAAGCCTTTCCCGTTCAGCCGGGTAACCTAAAACCTATCTGAATGTGTTTCATTTACATGTCGCGTCTATCAGAAATTATTCGATATTTTTACATCAGATTCGATTACCGTTTCGTATATAATAGATTTTATTTCGGTTATCCGACAATTTCGGTTACAGTTACGAAGCTCCACAATATCCCTGATTATTGTGACTGCCTCCTTTTCTCTGGAGAGTGCTGTCGAGAAAGTATTTCTAAAGACATTGTGAAACAAAACACGGTGTCACCCTTATTTGCAGTCGTCACGTGTACCTACTAGTGTGATTCGCAAACGACAAATCACGACGGAGGTACATTTCATGAATAATTTCGCAGTTAACGACTTCGAAATGGGGTAGCAGCAGTTTAAGTTCACACGGAGAATGCGTGAGTTTACTTTTTATTTATGGTCCCGGTTTTATTGATATAAAATACTTTATGTTTATTATTTTCAATTGGGGCTGTTTGTTATAATGTTATTGGTCTATTTCTGGTCCTTTTAATGGGTTTAGCGAGGATTTATCTGTAAAGTTTTGAAAAGCTTTTTGCGGTAATGTCTTTTGGGGCCATTTATGTGGGGTTATGAATATTAGAAATATTAATTTCACAATATGGTCCTAAAATGGTCACAAAATAGTAACAAAGTGATCTCAAATGGTTCCAAAGTAATCCTAAAATAGTCCCAAAATAATCTTGAAATGTTAAAAATTGGTCCTTCCAAATTGATTTGTGCCTAAGAGAAAAAAAACATTGATATGTTTGGTTTGACAAGGTCATAAGACCTGAAAGTATGAAAACCAGGATTTACTGTAGGAAGATAAGTAACACATAAATATACTCGCACCACTAGTACCGAGCTTAGCTATCTACGTAATTGTTACGTAATCCTTCTTAATTATGCAACAATGTTAGAGCTTTACTAGAAATAAACGTCTCTAAAGTTCACATTCCTTTGTCATCCCACTATTCCGTTGTATTTCTGCCCCAAACTTTTGTAATGTCATCTAGTTTTCACTTTCTGGGAACATGTTACGCGAGGCGGAATTCTGTTACACGGTATCTACATGTTTCATTTAATGTTCTAGAATTTGGCGGCTCCTTTATCTGTGTGTACAGATGTAATGGAGATAAATCTGCACGAACAACTATGTATATTCATGACAGTGTATTCAGATTGAGATTTCGTGGCGAGATGTTGAGATACACTGCAGATCTCCGAAATCGGGGCACTGGACGTGTTTTGGTGGTCTATAGCAGCCCGTAATGGTTCAGTGATTAAGGTTTCTGATGCACGAGGCTAGGGGCACTGGCAAATACGAATGTGATTTTTAGTAAATTGTATATTTTCTAAGTTTATCTTGGACATCACTGACATTGGTGAAGGAAAAATATCGTAAGGAAACCTGGACTTATAGTTAACTAGCTTTTGCGCGATACTTCTTGATTAGTGAGAGAGTGACCTTTCGCTTTTATATAATTATTTAGATCACAGTCAAAGTCAAAACATTTATTTCAATTAGACCATTTACAGGCACTTTTGAATAGTCAAAGAGTCAGTCAGTTAGTCCGAAAGATGAAACTAGTTGCTCGTTCCAAAACGGAGGTAGGCCTCTATGGAGAAGAACGAGCAAGAATCTCCACGGCTCTCTTTTAAATTACGTTTTTACAAAATCTTGGTCACAATATTCTTTTTGATTCTACATGTGAAAACAATGAAGATAAATATAAAACAGTAGTAAAAAATACTAAAGATGTAAGCCATAGCAGTTAAGAGATGACCAATCCCAACTGACAGCACTCGTTCACGAGCATGACGCATGGATCAGCACCACCTAGCTCAACCATTATGAAGGGAGCCAAGTGATTCAACGCACACGCTACTATCAGCGAGACATTTGAGTTAAGGCTGAAATCGCCGATCCGCCTTGTGGAAGCGTGTTGATCAATGCTCGTGTCTTCTCCGTATTAGAAGAGAACTTTGCCCTGCAGTAGGACAATAAAAGGTTGGTATTATTATTATTATTTTTAAAAGGACAAATTTTGACGTGAGTTAGTTGGTTTTTATCAGAACTAAACTCACCAGTAGGTACCTAACAATTGAAACGGAGCTTATTTTACACCATCCTCAAATTCAGATTGTAATCAGTCCATTACAAACAATGGAATCTTCACTTTACAATACCAGTATTTATTCCAATTAAAATAATTGGTCCTTATTAATTGAATAAATAATTGTTCTTAAATAATTTAGATTGTAAGGGTACTGTAAGCCGTTTATAATTGAATAGACACTTTTCTATCATCGAAATTGTAAGGCTATTGACACACAACGCGCTAAATCTATTCCATCAGTAATTTATAGGGTTTTAGGTATATCAAAAAGATGCTTAATGTCTTCAGTCTGTGGTCTTACAGCCTGCGCTCTGTCAGTCACAAGTCTGTTATTTTTTCAGCCGTAGTGGGTACACTCTTGAATTTTTCACAGAGTAGGTATGTATTACTGTGATGTCAACTGACTTTAGACAATATGACGTTTTTGACATCTGTCACAAAAGCGACCAAGCAAGCAAGCAATCAAATTGTAAGTTTGCTTCTCGGGAAGCAATCTTATTCAGCTTGGTTAACGGATAGCCATATTTTGACAGCGAACTGAATTAGCCTGCATGTCGAATATAGCAGGTATTTTTACAAATACAGTTTTTTTTTGCTAAAAGTACCTGTTCCTTACAAAAATGCAACACCTACACAGTCAAAATAAATGGACCAATAGATATTTAAATAACCAAAGTCAAAGTCAAAGTCAAATCATTTATTTCAATTAGGCCATTATAAGGTACTTTTGAACGTCATTACAAGAAAAATAAAAAATGTAATTAATCTAGTTGAATCCAGTTGCCCCTTCTAAAAGGTAAAACAATGATCAATGTTAACGCTAGAAGGTGCCAGGATGTCCTTTCAACTTCGCATGTCCGTCTTAGAAGAGTACAAGGGTACATCAGACGAGTAACTCGTAAACCATAGCTAGCCTTCCTCAGTAAACAAGGGTTTCCCGATCTTCAATGGAACGCACCATTGCTTTCCCTTCCTTTGACGTATCCCACCCAAGGAAACGAATCCTTCTAAAACGCGTTCACGCAGCGATTTTTCGCTCAATGTGTTTCAAGCCTTAGTGTTTATTCTGAAATCGTACCGTTCAATTATTTAAAGTACAATTGAACTTGTTAAAATGTTACGCAAACTTCAAAATTGGTTCTTGATTTGATGTTAACTTGGTTTAATATCGATTGGGTCAGTACTACGGTTAATTTACAGTAAGTTTTGTTTTGATTTCTTTATAAATTGTTCTGTTGTTTAGTTGTTCGTGCAATGTGAGCGTTGAGCTGTTGGATTGTTTATTTCGTCGACCACAAGTCAACGAAACTCTGACGAGTTACTGAAATCGGTGAAGAAACACATCGTGAAGAAATCAACACATAAGTCTATCTAGGTTTCTTCACGAGTATGTAAGGATCGTATAGCAGGACGGTGGCGTTCTGTGGTTTCTGCCTACTCCCAAGAGTAAAAGGCGCGATTTTATGTATGTATGTTAAAATAAAATATTCATAGTGAATCACAGCGGTTAGCAGTTAGTTTGTATTTGTAAAAATAATATCTTATAATTAAAACAAGGCTGCCCAAAGTAACTATTCACAAAGCTAATTATGTATGTAGGTATATTGAAAAATTCGATACTATAATCCCGAATTCAGGGGTTATTGTACCTAAATTAACCCTACATCATCATCATCTGCCTAGCCATTTCCCAACTATGTTGGGGTCGGCTTCCAGTCTAACCGGATGCAGCTGAGTACCAGTATTTTACATGGAGCGACTGCCTATCTGACCTCCACAACCCAGTAACTGGGTAATACGATACCCCTAGGTAAGACAGGTTGTCTGGTTGTCGAAATTAACTACACCGTTCATACAAAATATTGTCGATGATTAAAATTAAATATTTCCCCTAAACAACGTCAATTTTATAATTACAATTTGTTGTAATTATACATTAAAGCTAAATAACATCAAATTAATGGGTTAATTGCTTTTAATGAAGAAGCTTCTCGATCCAGAACGGTTTCCCTTGATTAAACTTTCTTAGTTAATAATTTAAATGTAGCTAATGAGGTAGTTTAGAATTTCTTATTGATGAATTTAATATTATCTACTTTTGGGGGTTCAAAGGGGTCTTATTTTCTAAAAACCTAATTAAAAAGAGTGTCCATGGGGTTTCTTGGTCGTTCTTCCCCATAATACTCATAGTTCGCATAGAAAATATATAAAGTACGAGTATTATTACATAACAAAACGTCTGCAATCTCCGAAGGATTTGAAGGACCCACATTTTGCCAGTTATGTTTAAGTCCCATGTAATAGGGGGCGAGCTTACTGCCATCAACCGGGCATAAATCTAGACTCCGAGGGTGCTACCGAGATATTCCTGATGGGAAAACCCAATAACACTGCCTGATCTGGAATCGAACCCAAGACCTCATGTTTGGTAGTCGTGCTTTGTGACGACTAGACCAACAAGGCATTCTTAGTAAAAAGGTTCCGCATACGTTTCGAGTAAGGAACCCTAAAAAGTCGTTGGAAAAAAAATATCAGCTGTTCCATACATTACGATAGTGTTGTGTCAAATTGTAGGGAACGGCAGATTTTTTTAAAAGTATTATATAGTAAAAGTATAGAAAAAGTTGTTCACAATGATGAGTACAATGACCCCTCTTCAGGTTTCAAGTAAATTTTCGATTATCCTGTATAAATATTATTATTATTTACTATACAGTATTATATTATTTTATTCAAGCTCATAACTAGTTCTTGTTGTGACCTATTTCCACAATGAATATTAGGCACAACGCCAAGAGTCTAGTAAATTATTTCCATAAAGTACGTGGTAATCTTCGTTAAAGTACTTACGTACTATTACATAAGACAATAAAGAACAATATGCCTTGTATTATCTGAAGGGGTATATATGGATAGGACGTCGTATAACAAACTTTGCACAAAGTCAAATGATGTGATTTGATTTTGACTTTGTAAAATTTGAAATTGATTTGACGTTCAGAACTGCCTTATAATGGCCTCATTAACTATGAGGCAGTTCTGAAAGTATTAAAAAAAAAATTGAATCTAGTTACCCCTTTTAAAAGGTAATTTTGTATGGAGAAGAATGGGCAAGAAACTCCACGTGGACTCTTCAAAAAAACTAAGTGTTTTACAATAAGTAGGAGGTACAATAAATACTATATTATAATAAGAAAGAAAGAAGAAAGAAAAACTTTTTATTCACGTGAAAGTGACGCACAAAAGATACACAATAATATACAAATAATATACAATAAAAATATAAACTAAATACACACTACTAAATCACATGCAGAATCAACAAGAATAATATAACCAGGATTTTGTAAAAACCTAATTTAAAAGAGTGCCGTGGAGTTTCTTTCTCGTTCTTCTCCATAGAGGCCTACCTCCGTTTTGGAACGAGCAACTAGCTTCAACTTTCGAACTAACTAACTGACTCCTTGACAATTCAAAAGTGCCTGTAAATGGTCTAATTGAAATAAATGTTTTGACTTTGACACAATAGAAAACAAAAAATTAAGTGAAGTAATATAAGTAGTAGGTACAGCAAATTCTTAATACCTAAAATTAGTCATAGTAGTCATCTAAAGTAGTACAATACCAAGTGCTACAAACGACAATGCAGAATAATTCACACCTGCCATGTTACCTCTTTACAATACCTTTTTAAGGCATTCCGCCTTTGTTCTTTTAGTTGTTAAGTTTATAAACTTTTACCATTATATTCACTACTTTCTAAAATTACTTATTTATAACATTTTAGACCAATATTTATCCTGCTTATGAGTAGGAAGTTTTATTAAAATCGGTTCATTCATTTCAACTTGAAAGTTTGTACGAGCTTCTGTACGGCGTAAATGCTCAACTTTCTTTCACTTTTGTCACAGTCGAAAGAGAAGACAATGAACATCAAACAAAGACAGGAAAAGTCGGGAATAAAACAAGCGATCTTAGTCTAGAATCCTGAACGTAATCCAATTTGTATTCTGGCTGCTTTCGGAGTATTTTTGAAGCTAGATTTTGCTTGCGAGGCGTTCTTTTTAGGTTAAGAAATCCAGCTTTTGCGTCTGATGCTTATAAATTATTTGTCACTGTAAACACGAGTAATACATTTTAGACGCAACTTTAGATCTTCAAAGTATTTTGTGATGCTGTGAATATTTTAGAATGTTTGTTTTCTAGGTTTTAAAAATTACGTAATGGAGGTTTTTAAGCAGCTGTTGTTTAGAACTTCAGAAGGGAAGCCAATAGGAATCAAGTTGTATAGAGTCCTTACAATTGATGTTCAGCAAGGATTTTCGCAAAATGGCCGGTGCAGGTGGATACAAATTCAGAAACATCCATACTTTTATGCATACAAATGAATAAAATTGAACTGTCTGTCTGTAACGTCAAAATTAATGTTTAAAAGCTGCAGTCAGCAACAAAAGTTGATTAACATTTATGATTTTTAAATCTTAATTATTAAGTACAATATTAAAAGTAAAACGCAATAAAAACAAAATTAAGATAAAAATTAACCCTTAGCAATTACCTGAAATTCTGAAAGCTAGTACATTATATGTTTAATGTCTGTTTAAATAATATACAAAAGTAACATTGTTAATCGACTTTTGTTGCTGACTGTACATAAAAAAAAAACTAATTTTTTTTTGTCTATCTGTCGGTCTGTCTTTTGTTGTGCATTTACTTGTATAACAAAACATTGAGTCGCTCTTGTGTCACCCTCTCACGAACCAAACATTGAGCACGACGCTCGACGGTTTGGTTTTACCAAATTTCACAAATCATCGAGCGAATTTGTGTAACAGTTCATCGAATATATATACGAACATTTGCAACCTGGAGATCTGATGTTTCAACGAAAACTAAATGCAAAAACTAATTAAAAAAAATATTTTTAAAAACAAGCTTTAATTTTAAATAATTGCAATATTGAGTATTGGACATCGTATTGTCATCAGAACTAAAGGTGTAATGCAAAATTTCAGCTCAATCGGATACCAACAAATGGTCGAAAAATGTTTTGCCAATTTAGATAGGACAATTTACTTACATACATACATACGAACAGTGCAAGCTAAATAAAAGCTTGTAAAAATAAAGTAATGTTTCAGGTAAATGCTCATTCGCCTTGAACATTACGTCGAACACAGCATCGAACATTCGTAAGAACGTTACATTACACCGAAATACTCAAGAAAAAGCTCAGGTGTATATTCTACTTAAACCTTTATTCTACCAAACATTTAGAAATAAGTTCTATGCAACAATAGCAGTTTTAATCAAGCTTTTCAAGTAATTAAGATCTTTATTCTGTAGCAATTAAAGTCTCTTTCACTAACAAGTTTGAGAAGATCTTGAAGATGTCCTTTTGTAAGACCTCTTTGGTTATTTTAATATTAAAATAGGTACTTAAGTTGGCGGTGTAGTTAGTAGAATTATTATTAAGTACTGGGTGAAACTTTCAGAAGAGTATTACATTTTGTTTTGTGTACTACTAATATTTTGTGATAGTTTGGTCTAGTGGTCGTAAAGCGTTACTGCTGAGCACGAGGACTTAGGTTATTGGGTTTTTCCATCAGGAATTTCTCAGTAGCAGCTTTGGAGTCTGGATTTGTGCCCGGTTGATGGCAATAGGCTCGGCCCAAATTACATGGGACTTAAACATAACTGGCGAAATGTTTGTGTACTAATGAGTAGGTACACCTCTGCCTAACCCTTCGGGGATTACAGGCGTGATGTTATGTATGTATGTTGAGTATTAAATTTATTTATTATTTATTTAGGAACTCCAACAAAGACTTTAAGAAATAAATTTAGATAAAGGACGACGAGGTATTAGGTAAATGTACTCCTTCACTTATAGAAGACCACAGCATTCACAGTGTAGTTATCTAATTAAGCTCCTAGTAATTAAAATAAATAGAAGAAAGAGAAGAAGAAGAAGAATAAGTTTGAAGGGATATCTCAACAAAAACTTTGCCGAACACTTATTTATTTAAACTTTATGCAACAAAAGTACAAAGGCGGACTTAATGCCTTAGGTGTTCTCTAACAGTCAACCAAAGGTGGTGAAGAGATAACATGGTAGGTGCAAATTAATGTACGAGCGCTAAAAAGCAAAATTATGATTTTTAGACGGCCCAGTGTTAAATTATCGATGGTTAAAAAAGTCTGCTGTTATACGAAACGGCAATATCTACTGGTCATTCAAGCTGCCTAGCCTTTTTCTAACTATGTTGGGCTCGGCTTCTAGTCTGACCAGATGCAACTGAGTACCAGTATTTTACATGTAGCGACTGCCTATCTGACCTCTACAACCCAGTAACTGGGTACTACGATTTATTTATTTATTTAACTTTAATTAAAACGGTTAAATAACCAATTAAAATAATTAAAGACACAGAAGACAGATAAAAGTAAAAATATAAAAAAGAAAACACGAATATACATTTACAAACAGAACAAAATAACTTCATCCCTTTCATAAATTCACTTCACAGTACTTCTGACACCTACCTTACCTTCCATACCTTTGGTAAGACTGGTTGTCAGACTTTCGAGCTTCGGACGACCCGTAACGACTGTCAAAGATCCACGTTTGACAGCCGAACTAACGTTATAACGTGCTTACCGAGACACGGGGGAATCACGGTGTGTAAAGATGGTCACCAATCCATCTATTATTTAAATTACATAACATCACGCCTGTAATCCCCGAAAGGTTAGGCAGGGCTGTACTCATTAGCACACCTATATTTCACGAGTTATGTTTAAGTCCTATGTAATAGGGGTCGCCCCCTATTAAATAGGACTTAGGGCTTATAGCCATCAACCGGGCATAAATCCAGACTTCGAGGATGTCACTTGGAAACTCCCAATAAAACTTTGCCCGACCTAGAAATCGAACCCAAGACCTCATGCTCAGCAATCGAGCTTTGCGACCACTAGACCAACGGGGCAGTCAAATTATTGTTATTATTATTCAAATTATTGTTTTCTAAAATACTGTTCATGAAAGAGTAAATTTAATCGTATTTTTCACAATTGGTGACACTCAAATAGGGCCCTAATTTGCTATAAAGTGTCACACTGACAGTAATTCGATTCCATTCAAACTCGAAGGAGTCTTGAGCTCAAAGGAGTCTGAAGTAAACCAAGCGTATATTTTAATTTGTCTCTTATTTATTTTCTGTCTCTTTGAATGTCGTGTACAAGCTTCAATAGAGCAGGCATTCACGTTTTTATGTTCTTAGGCAAAAAGGGTTGATTTTGAATAAAGCCTGCCTCTAGTCTGTTTTAATATTTAATATACATACACATACATACATAAACTCACGCCTTTTTTCCATGGGGGTAGGCAGAAACTATAGAACGCCACCTGCTATGATCCTTACATACTCCTTTCGCCTCATCTACGTTCATACATCTCGTCATACAAGCACGCCGGTTACGAGTACTCCGCACCTGACCTTTCTGAAGGACCTCACTAATAAGGTCAGTGTAGGTCTTCCTAAGGCGACCCCTCCCGGCGTTGCCACTCACCTCTGCCATATAAATACCTTTTGTCAATCGTCTTTCACTCATCCTCTCAACATGACCGAACCATCTAAGCATACCCTTTTCTATCTTTGTCACTACATCTTCTAAATAATCTCTATCTCTTCTTCTTCTTTTAATATTTAATATGTTTAATCAATATCGGATGAAAATGACAGAGATAGACAGATTGATTGACACTTTCGTTTTTTATTGGAATGGATTAATGAGGAGCTCGTGGCTAAGTAATAACAGCTGCACGGGTCGATCCGTCAGGTTAAGCTACGCTTGCCGGGGTTGGTCCGTGGATGGGTGACCATCTTTACATACCGAGACTCCTCCGTGCCTCGGAAAGCACGTTAAGCCGTTGGTCCCGGCTGTCATACGTGGATCTTTGACAGTCGTTACGGGTCGTCAGAAGCCCGAAAGTCTGACAACCAGTCTTACCAATGGCTATCGTATTACCCAGTTACTGGGTTGTAAAGGTCAGATAGGCAGTCGCTCCATGTAAAATATTGGTATTCAGCTGCATCCGGTTAGACTGGAAGCCGACCCCAACAAAGTTGGGAAAAGGCTAGGCAGATGATGATTGGAATGGATTAATGTCTATAGAAAAATAGAGGATTAAAAAATGCATTGGCGTAACGCTAAAAAAAAAGCAAGAAAAAGACTCCGACAACTCCACTTATTGCAATTTAAATACCGGTTTTTGTCTGCGACTTCATCTGTATGGAAGTCAAAGTCAAATTCGTTTTTAGGTGACGTCTACCTACTTGTCAGACAGCTTCCTAAGTTAAGTTGATTCCGAGATTTTGTGTTTCGATCAGAAAAAATGATCTAAATAGCTTTTGCCTGCGACTTAGTCCACGTGAAAGTCAAAGTCAAATTCGTTTTTAGCTGAAGTCTCCTACCTACTCGTATAAACAACTTTTTTATGTTTGACAGATTTATTATTTATTTAAACTTTATGCAACAAAAAAAGTACAAAGGCGGACTTAATGCCTATCGATTTCATAATTATTTTGTCATCGTGTACCTTTCGCTTTTGTTTTATAAGTAATATTATCTTTATACAATATAAAAATAATGATGAATGTTGTTAAAACAATGTATAAATAATAAGAAAATAGAACACTAAAAATCATTCGAATAAAAATCAAATTACAATTCCGTCAACAAAGAAATTATTTTATATTACCCTAAATATACAGTGTTTTATCAATAAATCTACAAAATAAGTAGGTTTAATCACAGATTTTATCGTTCAGAAATTTCAATGGCCACATTAACTACACAAGATGGCGGCTAATAATTATTTTCCCATGATTTTTGGACGAAAATTATTAACAGCTCGAATTCCTTCCGAAGCAAGCTTGCGTGATAAGCCAAAATTAATGGTTGTGCCTTATTTTTCTGTAGAATTATAAGCTATTTGAATAATTGAGAAAATATTTAGGGCTCATTTTAATTCGTTTGTTTGTTATAATTTGTGAGTTTTTGATTCTATTGTGTTTTAAGTCGCCAGCTCGTTGGTTTGTATAATCAAGTTGTAAGAAAACGTCGAGAGTCGTACTCAATGTTTGTAACACATCTTGCTCGAGTTGTGACTTTTCAACCAACTCCAAAAAGGAGGAGGTTCTCAATTCAGCGGTATGCTTTTTGTGTATGTATGTTACGCGATAACTCCGCCAATTATGAATTGATTTGGATGATTCTTTTTTTTTTTGTTTGAAAGAGTATACTTCCGAATTGGTCCCATAGAAATGTTGTCATGATCTGATGACCTCATATTCATCAGTCGCGTTTTGCGACTACTAGGACAGACGACCAACGAGGCAGTCTAAAATAATAAACAAGTCCTAAAATGGAACTGTTCGTAACAGATTTGTTATTTATAACATTCTTGTATCTAACTCAAATGTATTTTAAGTGTCAGAATAATTTATTGAATTAATTATTTAGTAGGTTTTAGGTGTGGAGTGAAAGCTTGTGTGGTTTAGTGAGATATTGTTTATATTGAAAACTAAAATAAACAAATCTATTATGACTACTGTCAGGCTTTGAGGAGAATGAGGTATTGGGCTCGATTTCCAGATCAGACAGATGTTCCTTCAGGAATTTCTCAGTAGCAGCCTCTGAGTTTGAATTTGTGCGCGGTTGATCGCAATAGGCTCGCCCCCTTTTACATGGGACTTGAACATAACTAGCGAAAATGTGGGTGTACTAATGGGTACACCTCTGCCTAACCCTTCGGGGATAACGGGCGTGATGTTATGTATATGTACCAGTAACTGAATTCATGACGCTGTCTAACATTAAAACCGTTTCCAATCAAGTTTCAAGTTGCTATGCAAAATCTCAGTAATCAAATGCAAATTCCATTCATGTCAAAGCCATCTTGGGTAGCAATCTTCTAATAAGCTAACGGGACAAAAACTTTACCCAAACATGTTGCAAACCAATTCAGTAATCAGTGAACTATAGTATGAACAAGATTCTGTCTCCAATCCGAGGGTTGGGGTATGAAAAAGACATGGTTGTCTTAGACCTTGTCCAGAAGGGGCGAATTCGCCGCGAAACGAGATACTAGACGCCAATAGATGGCGTCTACAAGCATCGCGTGATTTCGAAATACGCGCGTAAATCACGTGCAGTAAGTCAAAATACTGGACACTCCTTGTTGCTTCCAGTTGTATCACGGCGAATGGAGCGTCAGAACTTTGACACGCGCTCGCGCTTTGCTTTTCTCCTTCTGGACGAAACGGTCGCGCGTAACACGCACGAGAGAATCGCGGCAATATCGCCCTTTCTGGGCAAGGTCTTATTAGTGACGTCAACAATATAGAACGCAAACTTCATTCTTGTAATTGATTCTTGATTGTTGTGGGTTCAGCAACTAGTAATTAATGTAACTTTTTCAATTCGTATGTGGACTTTCAAAAGTTATTTTGGACATCACTGACATCTTAGAAAGAAAGCATCGTGGAGAAATCTGGACTTGTAAAATTAATATAAGCCGCCTTAAGCAAGCATGGTGATTAATACCTTCTTTGTATGAGAAGAAGCCTTTGATATGCAGTGGAATAATTAAAAGGCTAATAATTAAAATTATTCATAAATAATAATAACATATTACTGCTTCTAATTTTCTAAATAATTTGAAATAACAATTATTATTTCTATACTTATTCTGTCTACAGTTTTGACAAAAGACATCAAATATCTTACACAAACTTTAGCAAATTAGTGCCATCTCTTGTCATTAAAGTTCGCAAGCGCTCTATAGCTCAATTAATACTCTTAGTAGAAGGTCACATTAATCACAATATATTGTTAGGAACAAATGACTGCCCTCCGTTTGGTCCTCAATAACATTTCTGTACATCTTGCAATTTTGTTTTGATAAACAGCGCACTTGAGAGGAATACTAATATTGTTTGCTAAGTGTGCTTAGTCGTGACAAATGCGAGAAGATGCGACGAAACTGTGGCATGTCTAGATAGTATGGACGAAGGCGGTTATTTTAGATAGTTGTCCGTCTGCCGGCGAGGAAGCGACTAACTATAGGCTATTTTCAACCGACTTCAAAAAGAAGGAGGTTCTCAATTCAACGCGTATGTTTTTTTTTTTTTTTGTATAATTGTTCTACGATTACTCCGCCAATTATGGATCGATTTGGATGACTCTTTTCTTGTTTGAAAGAGTATAGCTCCGAATAGGTTCCATAGGAATATTGTCATGATCTGATGATGAACTTTGGAGATATGGAACGGAACTCCTTATAAAATCACAGCAGAACCGCCGTAACAAGAAAAATTGCTTTGTTTATACGTGTAGTCGATGACTGACTGAAGGAAGTGGGGAGGGGGGTACGTCAACCCTACCATTTTCCAAAATTAAATATATCGTGTGAGGTATTGTTTGAAAGGTCTTTATGTAAGGATTTCAAACATTAACACACAAGCACTAAAAAGTTAAAAATAAAAAGCTTTTTTACAAAAAAATATGACCGCCTTCAAAAACTACAAAATAAAAAATAACTTTAGCTTGGAAGTCGGTGGCAATACCTACATAACAAGAAAAAAAAACCAAAGCCGCCGACTTTCAAGCTAAAGTTATTTTTTATTTTGTAGTTTTTGAAGGCGGTCATATTTTTTTGTAAAAAAGCTTTTTTCTCGCTTAAGAAACGTACAAAAGATATGCATTCCGTGTGAAAAAACAGATGCATATACAGACTGTTAGTGTGAACACCGTTGTCACTAAAACCATAGGTACTTGATTTATTATAAAAAAATGTTTATCCGAATTTAAAAATTAAAAAAATTCTGTCCGACACCGTCCGTAAATTTATGTATACTATTATGCGCCCGAGTTACGTAATCACCGCAAAAGGGCGTTTACCTGCTGCACTGGCCGTCCGTTATAACTACCTACATAAGGTTTAACTAATTACATCATTGTAATATAGGGTGAAATAATTTTGAGGAAAAATGGAGATTTTATTTAAAAAAAAAAATATTTTTTTCATTGAATTTACGTTCTATTAGTGAAACCAAACCACTGGTTTCAAAAATAACGGTGTTTACACTAACACTCTGTATTAATAGTTGTTTGCTGACTGTAGACTATATTTTATAATAGAATTTGGTTAGTGGGACTGAAAAGACATAACAGAATTGCAATTATAGTATTGAGCAAAAAACGCAAAAAACTTCTCTTGTACCGATCCGGACTCCTTCTCATTTTTTATTTTATTTTTATTACTTGTTAGTATAGTAATACATTTAATACATATTCTGTGAATATTTCAACTCTCTATTACGGTTAATGAGATACAGCCCGCTGACAGACGGATGGACAGCGAAGGTTTAGTAACAGGGTTCCGTTAGCACCCTTCGGATAGGGAACCCTAAAAAATGGCGCGAGTGATAATCCGTCGCACTCGCACACTCGTTTATAGCCCAGCGACAAAACTATTGGAAGGATACACTCGCTTCTCGCTGCTAGTAACTAGTTTCTCGCTTCTCGCTCATCGTTGGCGGTGGGACAAGTGCCTAAGAGAATAAATAGGATTGTCTTGTTATTTTTATTTTGTCGGACGGTTGTTTGTTTTAGGCTCTTGCCAAGAGGTCATTAACAAAGATGGAACGATTGGTCCTGTCCTTTTGGGAAAGAGTTTCTGAATTTATACAGGGTTAGCACCGGCGCCCACTCAGTGGCGGTACGGCAAGGGATTTTTTATGTGACCTATCTTATTTAGGTGGATCTAGATCCGACGAATGCGCTTGCGACCTGCCTAGATGTTATAGGGAATATGCATATGACTCAAAAAAGAGTCAATTATTTATTTTTAAAAACTTTATTGTTTAAGAATTGTATCGTCATCAATATTTCTGATTAAAATTTGTTTTTAAGCAAGGTTTTAATTTTAAAACTGTGGTATTTCTGGAGCGATTTTAATATTTGAAACGCAACGCCATTGGTCTAAGCGGATATGACGTAAATGTCTAAGACAACATACGTCAATATTACTGAGTGAGTAGTGTGATATTGACACTAACCTTTCCACTGCTTTGTTATGACAACAATAGACTATGACGTCACACTAAGCGCACCAAAATGGCGTGCGTTTAAAGTATCATAGCGTTTCGGTTGGCAATTTTAATTTTATAATTTATATTACTTTTCTGGTGTTAAATATTTTTTTTCCATTACAAAAATAACAAGCTTTTGCCCGCGACTTCGTCCGCGTAAATTTTTGTTATAGCGGACACAGAAGATGTCGCGGAAGAAATTACCCATGTCCTGTCATTTCAATTCGAAACAACACGTGGCGCCATCTATGATCATAAGAACGTTTTTGTGATTTCCCTCGAAAACAGTACTTTTTTTCGGGATTAAAGATACCCTATGTTCGTTCCTGTACACATGGCAATGTATATGCAAAATTTCAGGATGATCGGTTCAGTGGCTTAGGCTTAAAGTGGTAACAAACAAACAAACAAACTTACTTTCGCATTTATATTATTAGTTAGAAGTTAGACTAGTTAGATAGAAAGTTAGAATATTAGTTAGAATTAGTTAGGAATAGTTAGGATAAGGTGATGTTAATGATCGAATAAAAATATTTATAAAATCATTCATAATCGCTATTGTTTGGTGCAACTCACGCAAAGGCATGCACAGAGCGCGTATGTAGCTCAGTTTGCTTTAATGTATTCAGGCTCCGGCAATCAGAAGCAGACTAGGCGGTAAGCAGGCGGGAGGAAGTAGGTGCTACCAGTGGGCGCCAGACTTTATTGGTAGTTAAGCATCTATCTTTTTTTTTTGTGAAAATCCTAATGGGTACCCTCTGCTTGGGTCCCGAGGTAACGGGTTTAGGACTCCTCCCACCATTTGAAACACAAATAGGCCGTACTGAACTAATTCATACATTTTCAGAATTGTACGTAACTAATGAACTTTCAAGATGATTCAAATTCCATTTTCGATTTCTGTGCAGGCAACGAGTTTCAAAATAATTTATTACTTTTATGTCAAAATAACAGCTTATTACCAATTATAATGAATGTTTGAATGAATTAATGAAAAATGTTGTCTGTTCGTCCGTTTGTTCTAATTAACGACTGGACTGGACCCGACTTTCTCTGTCAGCTGATGTTATAAGGGGTAAGTTAGGCTATAATTATTTTATAAAACTAATAAAAAGCCTCGTTGGTCTAGTGGTCGCAAAGTGCGACTGCTGAGTGTTTGGTCTTGGGTTCGATTCCCAGGTCTGGTACAGTGTTATTGGGTTTTTCCATCAGGAATTTCCCAGTGGCAGTTATGGAGTCTGGATTTGTGCTCGGTGGATAGCAATAGATGGCTATTACATGAGACTCAAACTGAACTGGCGAAATGTGGGTGTACTAATGGGTACTTATACCTCTGCCTAGCCCTACGGGGATTACAGCTGATGTTATGTTATTCTCAAAAATACATCCATGCTAAAATGACGTAACTCTAGAGACACTGGACTCTCAGATCATAACAACTGCGCATGCTTGCATATGTCTCACAATAAGTTGTATGCTAATGACAGAAGTTCTGCGTGTAAATATGGAGAGAATATATGCGTACGACATTGTGGTGGTAAGCCACATGTTACATAATATTTGTGAGTCTGTGGCCCAGGAATTTGTGCCCCAATTATGTTTAAGTCCCATGTAGGGGGCGAGCCTTAACTCAAAAACTACTTAACTGTTTTTGAACCACTGTTTATAGTAACATTTCGCCAATTATTACGTTTAAGACCCATGTAATAGGGGCCTAACCTATTGCTATCAGCCGTACACAAATCCAGAATGCTACTGAGAAATTTCTGATGGAGAAACCCAATCACACTCGACCTGGGAATCGAAACCAAGGCCTCACGCTCAGCAGTCGCGTTTTACGACCAGTAGACTAGCGAGGCGTTTTCCCAAATCAAAAACCGAAACGAATGCTTTTACGTAAGCGTGTTCATGCCAGGCCCAACGTGCTCCGCGCGTGTTCAAAGTGGCATTTATGCTCTAGGCGCGTCCAACCGTGCATGTTTCGGTGAGCGCTCCAAGTGGCGAATTTTGAGCGAAAACCACATAGAGCTTGCCTTTAATTGCTTATATTGCGACCATTACGATAGTTGTGCACGAATGTAGTGGAATTTCAGTTTCACACTTGGAAATTTATGTCACTCTGTTATGAAACAGCCTAAAGGCTCCAAACTATCTCGTTGGTCTTCGACTCCCAGGTCAGGCAAAGTGTTATTGGGGTTTTCTATCATGAATTTCTCAGTTGCAGCCTTGGAGTCTGAATTTGTGGCAATAATAATGTGTAATACGGGGCGAGCCCCCCGTATTACATGGGACTTAAACAAAACTGGCGAAATGTTGGTGTACACTGTGGATGAAAGAATTTTCAAAATCGGTAAAGTAGTTTTTGAGTTTATCCATTACAAACAAAACTACAAATCATTTCTCTTTATCATATTAGTAACTAGCGACCCACATCGGCATAGCACGGGTGCAATGTAAATACATAAAATTCCTCTTAAATCACTTTATCTATCGATGAAAATCGCATTAAAATCCGTTGCATAGTTTCAAAGATTCAAGCGTACAGACGGTGGGACGCGATGCGACTTTGCTTTATATGTAGAGAAGATGAATTTCGTGGAGGTGAGAATTCAGCCTGAGACATTCTTGCTCCGAATTAACTATTGATACGCAATCCCAAGTTCTCAATAACCGAAACACTCCGCCCACGCATTTATGCTACCACAAACATATTTTCCCGACGCCCACACAGTAATAACAAAACAGTACAAAAGAAAACAGCACGTTAAAATAAAATGAAGGAAAACAATAGAATAACGCGATTGTTTATTATGCCTAACAAATTGTTACAATCAAATAGGGGGACGCGTAATTGGGGGCGTTCATTGAGTTGATTATGCTTTGGTCACTACATAGGTAGGGGCAGAAGGTCGGCTTCATGCATCTAGCAAAAACAGTTTCTTGCAAGCGTTTTTGCCATACCTTATTACTGTAATCGAACAGCTCACATTACCAAATTATTGAATTTATTTTTTTAAACATTATGCACGTGTAAAAAATACACTGTACAAAGGCGGACTTTATGCCTTGGGCATTTTCTACTAGTCTACCTTAGGGTGATGCAGAGACAAAACATAGTAGGTGCACAGATACAGAAAATTTTCGAGATTAAAATATAAATAAAATTATAAATAAAAAAAAAATTAAAAAAAAGCTTTTATTTAACAAAAAAATGCACTAAAAAGGAGAAAAAAGTTAAATAAAAGCTTTTAATAAAATACTGTCACTGATTGTCATGCGCCGCGTGACTTGACACCTGCACAAGTGAGGACCTAATGACTAAGTCAACTGATAGTATTGTCGTAGCTAAATCCTGGGTCAAACAAGAAAAAAATACAAAATGTTAATATTTAATAACTGTATATTATCTTATGTGAAACTGTGAACTGTATTATAATACTAGGTTTAATTTCGTGATCATAAAGTTTAGTAGTAGTTTCGGTTAGCAAGTTGAGTGATGGAACGCGTCCCGGTTCGATACCCCGACCCAGTGCAGGCCCCGGTGTCGTCTGCAGCCTAAAAAGATGCGCCGTAATAGTCCTACTTCCAATTCAAAAATGGAATCGAATTACGTTATTGCACTCATAGTAGGTCCTTTAAAACAAATTCTGGTTGCGAGTACTCTCGCATTTTCTAACGTATGTAATTTCGCTCGTTGTTCGTAATTGGCCTTCTGTGCATATCTTTTTTATGCAACAATAGGTCTACCGACAAAATACGGAATTGTGTGTGCCATGGTTTATCTTAGTTAGAGATCTTGGGGGAAAAAAAATTGGAGATAAATCTGTTGACAACTTGCGGGGACGGAATATTGTGAGTGATTGTTGGTGCAGTGTATTTTTAGGGTAGAAATACATCTGACGGAAAATGCGTCGGATGTATGAAGAGCAAGACGATTTTCAACTATTTTCTGGAGAAATAGCAAAACCGTGACCTATGAAAAGAACAGAGGAAGGCTTTTGCACAGCAGTGGAACAGTTTGGGCTAACTATTATAATAATAATGGTAGAAAAAATATTGAGAAAAAAAACGTAGAAAAAATTACGCACTGCAAATTGTATTTTAAACTAAACATTTAAAATTATAATAATAATATTAGTCTATTATTATCACACTGGAGGGCAAAGCCCACTTTTTGTACAGAGAAGGCAAGAGCATTGGTCAGCACACTTGCTCAAGGCGGATTGGCAAAATTATTTTTGTGTAATTATAATTTAGTCAGATTCATGAGAAATAAGCTGATAGCACGCTACAACCGCGGAACAGTACCAAAGACGTCACTTAATACGGGTGAAAATACAAACGCGAATGGAGTCGCGGGCAGAAGCTAGTAACAAATATACGAGTCATTAGAAAAATGGCATATACTTAGAAGAAAGTTCTCACCGAAGAAATAAAAGAAAACAGCTGTTTGCTATCTCACGTAAATCGTCGCAATCAACAAAGGGAATGAGGAATCGTAGAGTTAATTGGAGCAATCATTTTATTGGTCTTATGGTACGGAATGAGTTTGCGGGAAAATATTAGTGAAATATAGCTATAGATAAACATTGTCGATCTGCAATTAATTACTCCTTTGGACTAACCAAGATTCTTCAATTAATTATCTAGACTATTAGGAAAAGTTTGTTAGTAGAAGGTAATCTCTAGAAGTATTTGTTCGATTACATAAATTCTTTTACTGATAGAAAGCTGCACAGTTGCCTAGTGTCATAGGCTTATAGTGTTTGGCTAATTTGACTTTGACGCGGATGAATTCGAGAGCAGAAGCTAGTACTGGTTATTTGATTGAATCTGATTTTATTTTTTTTTATTTTCCAGGATGAAAAAATGTTTTACATCAATCTTCAAGTATCAAGTACTACACGCATTCGAAAAAGTGACACAGGGATATTAACTTTCATATTCATAATATAAATAGGGATAACGTAAAATGTTTCTGACATTAATACGACACGTTATTTCTTGTCATCCGACGAAAGGTGACAGAATTCAACTGTCAACTTAATATCGTTTAGGAATATCGTCTTTTTATCATATTATTATGCTTAATCTTCTTTACAACTACATTATATGAGTATTTGGGGTCTGTGTTGATGAGTTTCGAGGTAGGCAGAAGATTACCTGTAAGGACTGTCAAAGATTCACGAATGTAAAAAATTTAGTCTTTGTATCAAAGGACCAAAAAATAGAACCACCTTTAACAGTTCTACATCAAACTATTACCACCCATAGTCCCAAGCACTGCTGTCAGCATGGTTTAATCTGATAAACCCGGCCCGGTAAACCATTCCGCGCAGATACTTAATCAAAAACAAAGGGGACAGGACTTAATTGTGCTGAAATTTACGGCATGACTGTACCTTGTGTACACAGTTTGTTGGCTTAGGACAACTTATTAGAACAATTCGGTGACAAATGTTCGTAATTACCTAAAGGGACACCGCTTGTATTGAGTAGGTTTTTAGGGGGCGATTGTTGCCTTTTATTTTGGGTGGGCTTAGTGGTCCTTTAGGACAATTTGGGTCGCCCGAAATATTTTTTTAAATTCAAAATCTCGTAATGTTTTTGGTGAAGGAACACACCCTGGGAAACCTGCATATAATTAACCAATAAATCGTAAATAGCCCATTTGCCCTTAGCGAACTTGGTTGCGCATCGCCCTGCAGTGGGACAATTATAGGCTGATATTATAATTTTATTAGTTAAGAGATTTTTTAATTATAATACAGATTGTGTAAATGTGGGCTGTAGTATAGTGAAAATTAAAAATAAACCTTTATTAACTATGCGTATTAAATTTTTGTAGCATATTTTGAACTTTTAGTTCTTTCAGCACTTGACTTTTATCGAGAGCTGTTATGATCATCAAAATTTATTAATTTCCAAGATTTTGAGCCTGAAAAGTTTTACAAGACACTGTGCCACGTAAGCGCTCTTAAGATTCAATAAGATAATCATCTTAGAACGATTAAATCTAACTAAGGATTCTAAAACAAGTGCTATAGGGTTTTTATTTCAAAAAATTACTCTTAAGTAAACATCACGTAGCAAATACAAATTCTGGCTTCAGTTTTTGGTACCCTGTCAGCTATATTATTTATATACAGAGGAAGGAGCAACCGTGATTGATTGCCCAAAAATATTCCTTAAAAAACTCGCTCGCTATCTCATAGATCGATTGAACGGGTAATCCGGACTGATGTGGTCACGTCTTCGGATAGGGGTTTGCTATTCACACATTCAGTCGGCTAAACCATTACCTATCTATGCGGGGTTATCTTTAAAACAGTAATATCCTCGCAGTACTATGTTATTAACTACACAAACAACAATTTTGTACCTACTATGACTTTTACAAATTATTTTATTTTAATTTTTAAGAATTTTTTAAGCCGTTTTGTTTTCGTTCTCTTTTTTTATTCTGGTTGTTTTTTATTTTATTTTTATTATTAAGCTTGTAAATAATGTATATATTAATTAAGTTTTATTATGAAATAAAAATTATTTCACCGCGCTTTAAACAATAATACAAAATCATCACTATGACTTTTTACAAAACAATCAAAATAAACTTTCAATGTTTTGTAATTTACTTTTAACACTTTTTGAACTGTCTTGTAATAATAACCCACTATACAGTTTGACTTTTGATTTATTGTGCACGTTTCAGGAAGCAAGATTTCACATGAATAAGTAAAACTTTTATTACAGGATCAACTCTAAAATGACTGCCTCGTTGGTCTAGTGGTCGTAAGCGCGACTGCTGTACATGAGGTCTTGGGTTCGATTCCCAGGTCGGGCAAAGTGTTATTGGGCTTTTCCATTAGGAATTTCTAAGTAGCACCCTCGGAGTCTGGATTTGTGCCCGGTTGATAGCAATAGGCTCGGCCCCTATTACATGGGACTAAAAACATAACTGGCGAAATGTGGGTGTACTAATGGGTACACCTCTGCCTAACCCTTCGGGGATTACAGGCGTGATGTTATGTTATGTTATGTTATCAACTCTAAAATATGAAGAAACAATCAGTTGCACCTTTTGCTTAAAATTAAACTTCACTCGTGACTTGAGGACTCTCAAGTTAAAGCTTTTGGGACACTAGCATTCGAATCTTAATTACGAAGCCAATTAGACAGAGATTCAGTTTGGGTTAAACCAATTTGAAGCCACTAACTTCAGAAACTGTATCATGGGCAAAACAAATTAATATAGCTTCCAAAAACATTATTGTTCATTTGTTTTAATAATAGAATACAGTTAAGAAGAAGAAACAGAAAAATAAGGTACTCAGGTAAAGCTTTTCCCTATATGTAGATATTTTTCAGCATATCTGCGATAGGAGATTATAGAGGCAAGTAGTAGTATGGCAAGGTTGTGTCTTTGTATTGTATTTAAATTTTTGATCGGAAGTCAAAACCGCCGTTTTGGTTCTTTGGGTTCCGTACCTTGCAAAATCTAGCTGTTTCCATACATTTTGACCTATTACGTATTTTTGCATAAAACAGTTGTTTTTTTTATAAAAAAAACAAATTTTATTATGAATACACTAAATTACACGAAAAATAAGTACCAGTTGTACTATACGTGCAACTGATCGTGTTGTCAGTGAATTAAAAGTCAACCTGTATTTTACCACTGCATTAAATGAACTATTCTTAAATTTCAAATCCAAAAGCAACTAATCTTTTATCCACTAACCTCACTAAAAAGTCATAAAACTCTTCTATCCACTTCAATCGATCAACTGCCAAGTTTTATACGTTTCTGCATGCCCGCATCCATTGCATCGAATGACAGATTGGTAGCAATTGACGTATGCAGCCCATCTCAATTTATCACTCTGAAGACTGGGAGAAAATGATCGAGAGGCATAATAAGAGTCAAATGTATTGCATTTGCACAAGTCTCAAAGACTGGAGTGATTGATTGGAGGATTTAGTACCGTTAACGACTTGATGGATCTGTACTGTGATGTATTTCTTTTAGTTTTTATCAGAGACTTCGTTGTCAAATATACCTTCGTTAAATCCGCTGAGGGATGAAGTAGGTGTCGAAAAACTATCCGCCTCAAAGGACCAAATTTTGTACATGTTTGTTTTCTTTTTTGTTAGTTTTTTCATCTTTCTAAGTTTATCTTGGATATCACTGACATCGGTAAAGGAGAAAAATATGAGGATATATGGGCTTACAATTAATATAAGTCTTAAATTGTCAATTCGCCTTGGGCAAGCTTGGTGATTAATGCTCTTGCCTTCTCTGTATAAGAAGAGGCCTTTGCGTTGCTGTCAGATAATAATAGGCTGATATTATTCTTAGACATTTTTTAAATATTATTGGTACAGCTAGGCAGTAAATAAGTCGCCATATTTTAAACATCAGGTTTTGTGTAATTATTTTACGGGTGAAGGGAAACATGGAGAGAATAATTAGACGTTGCTAATCTGAGATTAACAATAGGTATTGAGTAAGCTAGATGATAAAGTTTTCGTCTTTCTGAATTTAAGAAAAGGTATTTGTCCAGCTATTAGACAAAGAGTATCTAGACTTAATGGATCTAATACCCTTTGATTCAGAATTATTAGATGTTTTTAACTCTAAACGTCAGATCAATATGCCTTATCTTCATTGTTTGAGCATCCCTACTAATTGGGTTTTAGATTTACGAACAGATTAATCTAGACTGTTGACCTTGCTATCTCAATTAACGTACCAACCCTTGCTTCTGACATCCGGCATTAATTTCTAAGTGTTAATCATATTATAATTTAGTTACTAACAATTTTGCTGAACTCAAAAACTCATTTGCATTTTAGGGTTAAAAACGGTTTTGGTACTAAATAAAGGCTCATAATTTTATGAAAATAAACTTATCTTTGTAAAATATGTTAATTAAAAATCCAGTGAATTATCTCGCATAATTTTAAGCCAAATAAGCAATTTACCTTCAACGTATAGCGCCATTATAAATCAGCGGTGGGTGTTGGAACTACAATAGTTCTTAATAAGAATCAGAGGCTGGGTCCACGTGTTAAAATATAATAGTATGCGGACCAATAGTGTTTCATGTTCACGAGAGTAAATGGACCGCACCCGAGGGATAGATAACGAATAATATATTTTGGCGGGTTTTCCAAGCAAACGGTGGCTTCGTACGCAATGCGGCATTACGCCGACATCGTGTGAATGTTCCTTTTTTGAATTTTAAAAAGCTTATTTACAAAATTTGAGTTACAAAAAGTAATTTATATTATTATTTTTTCTTTTTGGCAACCGAATGTCGGTTGACATGTTTTTACAATTCGTTTAATGGGTGTAATGTTTCCTTTTTGGATCGAAGGACCAAATAAAGCTTGAAAAAAAGGCAGTTGTTTTTTCTGATTCTGGACCCGAAACAATAAAAGAATATCTTTTAAAAGGCACTTGGCTTGACTAGCTTATCGAGTGAAGGTTAAAAAGGTTTTCAGGAGTGGCTGACAAGTAGAAACTTGCTTTAAATGTAAGTTGTTTTATAAAAACAAACTTATTACTGTCGCAAAAGAAAAATATTGTAGTCGGACCCAATTTCTTTGTATGTTATTTAAGCCGTGGGTAAGTTTTGTAACAATATTTATGTACCTACATATGTAATTCAAAATGTCTATTTATATTCCGGATTCATAGATTTTATACGACTTACCTTTTTCAGGAGAACTAGGAACGAGATTTTTTAGTATTATCAAAGTAAAAGAAGGAATTGCTCAAGTTTTTCGGTTCGCGGAGAGGAGAGATATTTCTTTTGCACCTTTTGGTCACGTATGCTTTGGGGAGGTGTTTTAAATTTCGAATGTCGTGGAAGTATTTAATTTGAGTAAAGAATTGTGAATGGAAAATGGCGGTATATTGTTTGTAATTTTGCAGTTATATAACGATTTTATACCATAGATTATAACTATAGTACTTTTTTACTATTTCTTGCATGCGTCTTGATTTAAAAAGTTTTATTACTTTTAGGTACAGTAGTCAGGTACTTGCCATTTTTCTTGAACTTATTTTGTAAAATTAACAAATAAGACTATGGACGAAAGGAGGTCATTATTTTGGTTCCAAATAATTAAAGCACAGTCTATTTCCAGTTACCTACCGCTCTAAAGCTCTTTGGTCCTAAATATCGGAGAGCCATAAGCCTACATTAATAGACCTCCGCCATTTCTGAGCTCGCTTCCGTGTCGACTTGATGTCATTTGAGACTTTGATTTAAAAAAGGAACGTTCTCCTATTTTATTACCATCCAACTAATGGCATTTTGTGAGTGTATTATCGTTGACAGCAAGTTCGTTGATGTCTTTGATTTTTAGGGTTCCGTACTTAAAGCGTGCTAAACGGGACTCTCCCTATTACGAAGACCCTTGTTTATATACATACACGTATTTTAATTTTTTCAGTAGGCTATATATAAAACACAGCTTACATAAAATATTGTAACAATTTGAAGAAGTGAAATACTGCCAATAAAATATTATAAAGATCAAACTAGGATTCTATAAAAATCTCCCTTGAGTGAGCTGTATATAATATGTATGTAATACATTTATCTTTTTTGCTACCAAACATAATTATGAAACATTGACCGAAGCATCTGTTTATGGAATTGCTTACTTTATCTATACTATTAAGGCCTGATACAGTTGAAGTTATTGTAATAATTTATTCGAAATTAAGTTTTTTTCTGGCAATGGCTTGTAGCCAAATGTTATACAACACGTTCTGAGCAGCCTGCAGGGAGACAGAAGTTTAACACGGTGTACTTATATAGTTCATTTAATTTTATTCTGGATAATTTGTTCTTTTTTTTGGCAAACGTAGGTGTGTGGGTAATTTTGAGTAAACGTTCTTTAGATGAATGATCTTCGCGTGAACGTATTTGGCCAATTATATGTGTTGGGTAATCGTGAAGCTTTTCTTTTTTAATGTTTTGGATTTTAAGGATTTTTGTATTAATTTTTTATACTATTTTTCTTCCTTTTTGTTTCGGGATGGAAAATTGTTATTGTTGTTACTCTTACCGATTAACAACTACCCCAGTGTTCCCTTCAAATACATCGTAAATCCCGTGAGTACAGGCACCTTCTGCTTCCTTCTCCTACCTCCACAGAAATATCCAACACGCCTTGACTACACTATCGACAATGAAAAGCCAAACGGCGAAATTAATGCCAAATTAAAATCCGTGATTAACATTGCTCAAACGAACCAACCTAAATAAAAATTCCCTCTTTCAAGCAATTGTAATGATTTTTGATACGTAACGGTGATAATTTTGAATCTACACTCACTCAGCATAAGTACTATTCAGCGAAATCAGGCCAATTTACGAGTACATCCTAATGTACTCGTAAATTGGCCTGATTTCGCTGAATAGTACGTAATGAAACACATTGGGCACACAATTATGTTGATTGATTGATATGATAGATTGGATAATTTTGGCAGAATTAAGCTCAAATTAACAAACGCTCTGAATTTCAAATAAATTTTAATCATATTATACATTATAATTCCAATTCACTTTATTGAATTGTCACTTGTTACAGGAAGCGCAATATTCAAGTGTCCAAAGCAATTAGTCGTTTGATTTGCGGTTACATTTGAGAGTAATTTCAAACCGGTAATATGACATCGTATTGAATATAATTAATCTGTTTAATTCGTATTGCACGTTCATGTTTTGTGCAGGAATTTGTGGTTTGATTTGAAAATAATATGCTTAATATAGCTCGTTTATTGAGAAAGGTTAAGTCTATGCAACATTGCGCTACGACATACGGGAGCTTAAGCAGTAATCAAAGACGTTTCATAAGGTGGGTTGGTGGTAACTGCAAAGTATAGCTAGTTATATGCGTAATAAAAAAGATTTTCTATAATAGTATTTTAGAGATACTGAAAATTTTATGATCTCAAGGACCAAATTTTAAGTTATTGACTCTAAGGACCACACATTTTAGCATTTTACAAAAAAGCATGGGAGTATTTTTGTAGAGACTACCGTGACGTGAGTAGGTATATTTTTTACGTGCCTTCCTAGCGTCTAAACTAATGGACCGATTTTTCCAAATGAAGTGTTTATCGATTTGGTTTAGTGATGCGTACATTATAGAGTAAAGGTACAACAAAGTTAAGGGCCTCCGCCCGCGTCAATTTTTTGTAGGATCGATTTATCGGACCATTCAGTATTTCATAATTTCGTAGAACCAATTTTGTGAGACATTGCGTTGTCATATTATTTGTTAGAAAAATAATGACTCACATTAGGAACCTAGCATACGCTAACAGTCAAACCCGGTACAATTATCTGTAGGCCATATAAGTTTTGTAATGTAATTGAACTCGCGACACGCAGCGTAGCGGCCAATCACTCAGCCACTGCGACAACCGTGTTGTCAGGATTCAATGTTCTATGCTCTGACAAAAACTGGACACTGATTGTCGGACATATGAGAGCACACTGAGAGCTTTCAACCGTGTCAGCCAATTGGTGACCGATTCCTGGAAGTGTATGATCAGCGCAATGCGGGTCGGTCTTGAATCGGTCCTACAAAATATCGGTCGCGTGAGGTCACACTAAGCATTATTTCGATTATAACTCAATATTTATTTCTTATTTTCTTCTTCATTTTATATCATTTCGTGCGCTTCATAAAATAGAATTACAGTAGATTTATTATAATCGTCATTCACCTGTGCCTTTAATAGGATTTAAGCGTGAGAAAATTCTTTTTCTATTATAATGGTTGAAAGGGCTTTATTATAATACAAAAGATACGAGAAAAATCAACAACTAGATTCTACCCCCGACTTCGTGAGCGTAAAAGTCAAATATATCAAACAACATATCCTCTGAAACTCAGTAAAAGTGTAGCATTCTGCAAGTGAAAAATTTTTTGTAATCAAACCGGAACTTTCAGAGTTCATTTTCCAAATAAAATTACTTTGCCTCTTTGTTTTAGTATAGAAGTAGGGATAAATGAAAACGTGACAGTTTCTTGTACACTACCTCAAGTTTTCCTTTAAAACAAATATAATTAATAAACTGGAATGAGTCCAAATAAACTCCTGGAGATACAAAAGGTTGGTGTATGAGGTAAGTATACATATAAGAAGGCCCAAAATGGAAGGAAATTCTAATGAACTAATATTAATTAGTTACGCTTACGTACAATAACTTGTACTATTTCAGTTGAAAAATGCTAATGATGTTGATAAACCTAGTGAAACAATACAACAAGAGCAGTAAAAAATAAGAATTAATTATATTCTGAAATCTATTCTACAATTCTACGAAACACTCGCATTTTAAGAGCTGTTTTGTCAAGATATAGTTGTATTTAATCGTTGTATTTCTATTTTACCCTCGCAGTATATATATGTATATTTATAAGTAGTAAGCAGGTTATGTTTTGTAATAATAGGATAGGCATTTGTTAATATTCCTGTAAATAAATAAACACTTAAAAAAACAGCTGTCTTTTGAATGTTTTATATTTAAAATACTTATTAGATGAGCTGGCATTTCCAACCAAACTTCCTGAAATCAAAATCACGGAAACGCAAACACATTTTCCTGAGTTGGGAATTCTACGTAATTTATTACAGGGGTCTTTTATCAAACTGAGGTAGGGTAGATACGAGTCCGGTAGAAAAATGAGGGATTCCAGTTAAAGTCACACTGCAATAACATACGATGAGCATAAATTGTGAGGAAATATAAACGTGTACAAAGAGTTGGTCCTTCTGTTCTTAATTTTTGAACAAATGTGACACTTGGTCTTATGAAACGAATTGTGTTATTCAGGAAAACGAAGAGTTCTTTTTAAACAAGGTTTTTCGAATTTTCTTGCTCTGGATGTTCACTAAAGAGCTCATTTGGGTTTAGTAATGCAGCTCCACTTTTTGGGTGATTACTGATAACCTACCTACCTGATGGTAGACAGACAAACTTGTTACGACAGCCACAAGACAGTGAGTAGGTGTCATTTATGACTGGACCATTAAAATTCTGTATGTTCCATTTTTTTGGCAGAGGTGAGTGGCAACGCCGGGAGGGGTCCCGGGGTTTTTGGTAAGGTCCTTCAGAAAGGTCAGGTGTGGAGTACTCGTAACCGGCGTGCTTGTATGACGAGATGTATGAACGTAGATGAGGCGAAAGGAGTATGGTAAAGATCGTAGCAGGTGGCGTTCTGTAGTTTCTACCTACCCACATGGGAAAAAGGCGTGAGTTTATGTATGTATGTTCCATTTTCCAGTTTCATCAGCGACCGGCTAAAATTCAACATAACTCCGAACCATACTTTTTATGATCATCTTTATAACCCAGTCAAACCCACTTCTTGAATTAACGTATTCCTCATAAATCGTTACCAGTCTTGAACCGGTTGCCAACAATGGGTCCTCACTCTCCATCAAATAGCAATTGGCTTTTTAAGTCAGCCGTACCAAAAGTATTGTTATTACCGGACCGAAGGACCGCGCTACCGAGGGTTGGTTAGAGCGTTTCAAAAATTAATTTGTGATAATTTGGCATCACATCGCCGAGTTTTAGGATCATATTTCTCCTGATGAGTTTCATGGTTGTTGGAGAACGTAGAGTATGCTTAACGATTTAAACTGTTGATGTTATAAATGACCGATTGTTAGATCTAATTTTGTGGCTGTTATAAACAGTTGATGTAGGTAATTATCTGTTGTGATCATGGTTAATCACAGGACCATCAAAACACATTATAATTACCACAGCTTGCGTGAAGCTGTTGCATGTGATTATGGCTTGGATAATTTGATATTTTCGATTATTATGTACTTTCTAAGTGTATCTAGGACATCATGAACATTGGTGAAGGAATTAGTCTGAAATCGCCAGTCCATCTTGCCTAAGTGTGGTGATCAATCCTCGTGGCTTCTCTTTATGAGAAGAGGCCTTGCAGAGGCAGGGCGTATAATAGCCTTAAGGGAAAATTTTTGGAAGTCCCCTTTAAATGAAAACATTATTATTTAGAAATGCGAAAGTATCTGTCTGTCTGTGCGTTTGTTACCTCATAACAGCATATCTCGTATTAGGTGAACTTATGGCTTTAAAGTTTCTAGCCTAGTTACATAGATCTTACCAAGATCAGTCCGCCTGCTAGATAAATATATCGATATCATCTTATATTCGAGCGCATATTTCCGAGCGCTAGGAAAATAAAGCAAACGTTTATAGCACTACAGGTTTAAAAGCTTTGTGATCGCTGAGCACTCCTTAAAGCCGGAGCCAAGCGATGGACGGAAAAGTTTGTCTTTGTGTCTATGGCATCTGTCATTTATAGGACAAAAGGAGTATTTGTTCAGAAAGGTAGTGAAAAGATTTGTCTATGATAGTTGGGGTGACACTGAGTTTGTTGTAGTCTTTTTCATAGGTAAGATAAAATCAGCTATTTTAAACTTGTTGCAAAGCTAAACCGTAAATGATATTAGAACCTCATTTTGAAGTCAATTAAATATCATTTTGTGTTTAACTGAAACGAAATTCAATTTTAACAATCCAATATTTTTTTCACTTTTCTTCCGACACACTTTTCCTTATTTTTGGAATTCATTTAAAAAGGGAAACAAAAAACAGAATTTCACACGTTTACCGACTCACAAAATTGCGAGAACGGGCGGAATAATATTCAAATGTACCGACCCGCCGTTTCGTCGAAAGCCGCGAAAACAAAACACTGTTACGTCATAAAGGAATACAGTACTATTTGTGCCCCCATAGTCGTACCGATTCAACTGTCCCCTTGCGCCTTGGAAAGTTTCCAAGCGAAATATGAGCTAGTTGCGGGACAGCAATTTAATTCGGAAGCCAATGTCTTAGAAGAATGACATGCGCGAGACGATGAAGCGCAGTTACGCGATGCGACTAAAGTATTATAACTTACTAGGTTGGGCTCGCGACTTTGTGTGCGTGAATATCGGTTTTCTATGGGTTATTTTTTGCACGGATCCTCAATTATTTTACTAAAATAAAAGTAGCCTAATTTTCTCTTTCTACCATCAGCCAGTGAGTCTTGTCAAAATAGGTCCAGCCGTTTCGGAGATTAGCAGGAAAAATCATAATCAGACTTTGACGCACATATTTTTTTTTTATGTTATGTGTGTATCTTCGCTTGAATAATAGTTTTGCTTTCTTTCTTTCAGACGGAAAGACAAAAAATTTAAAAATTGGTTGTTAAGCCCATTATGTATTTCTAAGTAACAGCCTGGCGGAGTTCAGAAGTATGTGAAGCGAAACCCCCTTGCCACGAAAATCAACGGTCTTATGCCTAGTCGCTCCCGGATCGAACTGTGAGAGTAAAGGAAAAGGGAATGTACATATAATTATGTTATACATAGCCGGGAACTACGCAAACTGCCCATGTAGCATGGCGAAGAAATTATTGCTGTAAAAACACTTTGGTGTGGAAAAACATTAACTGACTTGACTGCCTCGTTAGTCTAGTGGTCGCAAGCGCGACTACTGTGCATGAGGTCTTGGGTTCGATTTCTAGGTCGGGCAAAGTGTTATTAGGTTTTTCCATGAGGAATTTCTCAGTAGCAGCTTCGGAGTCTGGATTTGTGCCCGGTTGATGGCAATAGGCTCGCCCCCTATTAAATAGGACTAAAAGTCAATTTTACTGTACTAAAAATAATACTTAACTTGGAAGACTGACAAACTAAAACCCCAATAATAAAAACAATTGACAAACTCACTTCTCCATATAATCGCGTACTCATGTCGACAGCTAGCGTTCTACGCGACACGCGGGACGCCGACTCCATTAATTATGCTTACTTAAGATGTGAGCAAAACATATTTATTATGCCTCATAACTGCACATCAAACAAGCAAACTTTACGTTATTTAGACACTATAACATGGCGCGCCCCTCCATATTGTTATTTCAATGTGTGTAGTCATGTCCATATGAAAGAGTTTCTATGTATTTGTTTCTACGTATTCGTCTTCAGTAGCAGCCCGGCAGATTTGTTGGTCAACTAATCATAACTAGCAAGACCGCGCAAGAAAACGCACGTCATTGTCATTTTCATAGAGTATGTCAGTGCCAAGCCATACTAATAATAATGAGTAATCAATGACGCCGCTAGTCGAGCAACAAATCGTTGATTTATTTTTGTTTCGAGAGCCGTCTCAGTACGTACACATACGTTTTGAGTCTTGTAAAATACTTACAAACATTTTATATAAGTTCTTTTATGTAAGCTACATTGTATTCACGTGTCATTATGTATGATTCTGTATGCAAATATTGTAAAAATATTGATTTTAAAAGAGTACGTATGGAGTTTCTTGCCCATTCTTATCCTAGATTCTAGATCAATTCTAGATCTTAGATTCAAACCTTTATTTGTATATGACGTTCAAAAGTGCCTTATTGGCCTAATTGAAATAAATGATTTGACTTTGACTTTAAAACGTTTTGAATTTGTGGAGTGGCGCGCCGTGCTATAGTAGTTTATCTCTACTTGATTAATATTTGCAGTTTGGTTATAAACGTCTTGTGAAGCAGAAATTTTGCCCAGAGGGATCCATTTCGTATTTATGTGCTTTGTGAAAGTGATCGCTGTTTGTACTCCCTGCTACGCCGTATGCTTGGATTTTGTCACCCGTGTTATGTATTTAGTTACTACTCCCCTCCTGTGGGTCGAAGCGTGATGTTATATAGTCTATACTATACTTTTAAATCTGGCTATCATATACAAAATCATTTTTACGTTAAAACAAACAAAGAATAAAAAGATTTATTAATTAAGTAATATAGATTTTCGCGATTCATCATCTGCCAAGCCCTGATGTCTTATCTAAAGAATGTTATAAAGAAAAACAAATTGTATTTAGCATGAGGTCTTTGGTTCGATTTCCAGGTCGAGCGAAGTGTAGGTGTTATTAGGTTATAGTTTAACTATCTGAGGTTTTCCCTGTAGCAGCCTCGGAGTCTAGATTTGTGCCCCGTGGATGGCACTAGGCTCGCCTCCTATTACATAGAACTTAAACATAACTAATAACATAACATAACCTACCCCCATGGGAAAAAGGCGTGAGTTTATGTATGTTTAACATAACTGGCGTAACGTAAGTTTATTGATGGGTAGGTACACCCCTGCCTAACCCCTTTGGGGGACAGGAGTGATGTTATGCTGTGTTCTCTTATTCAAGTTTCTATATTTCGACGCCCCCAAGGAATAAACCTGTATTATACTATTACTGACTTTTTACTGTTATTCCATTTTCGGAATCTATGGGTCGGGATACACCTATGCAATTTTTTTCGTATTTTTTCTGCGGTAATTTCCAACGATTTTCCTTATAACACTTTTGTTCTTTGTAAATTTTCCATTTTTTATTTACTAGAAAAATAACGTTATACATTATTACAATTTAAGTTCTGTGGCTACATTTCGGTAAAGTAATATTACTGTAAAATATTTTAAAAAAAATCTTGGTTAATGCGATTACAGGTTTATTATCGTAAATTTTGTGGTACACATTTTCGCGTATTGGCGGTAACTTGGTCGCGCTCGGCGAATCAAGTACATTTTCGGGTCATAGAGGAGATTCCCAATGCATAGATAGAATTTAAAAACACCTCAAAAGTAATTGAGTATCAATCTCTCTCTCTCTCTGTAATGAAAAAAAACGTTCAATAATCCAGTAAAGCAATATTACGCCAATAAGTTTTAAGAAATTTACAAGAATAAATCGGTAAGTAAACATTACTGGAATAATATTGATAAGTCAGGATCGTAAGATATCAATACCCTAAAAATTTTATGAAACCATTTTCGGTAATATGTACTTTGGTGAATAACTTATTCTGTGTATATTTAATAGTTACACTTAATACTTTAAACTTTTCGGGTAAAAATTAGCTTTTCCGTCATATAACAATGTTCTCATAATTACCTTTTGTTGAAGAGATATACGCCAAAAACACTAAAACATTTTTCCTGTAAAATTTGATTTTTGCGATTACCGGTTTATTCCTCGGGGACGTCGATTTATTTAGGCAAGGCAGGTTTCAGTCATCTCATAATTATTTAAAATGTTAATAATAAAAGTTTGTATGTTGTTGTATATTTCAATGTCTGTGTTTATAATCTTTGAAGAGAATATTGGAGAAACAGAACATGAAATAACTTTAGACAACATTTTGACGTCTTGAATCTTGTACAAACTTTCACCTAACATTACTTCTACTGCGAAATATAACGAGAAAACCGCACGATAGAATTTCTTGGTAAGACTTTCTTGATATTGAAAATCAACGCAGGTATAGGTACCGCCACGAATGGTGAGCACAAATTTCACCTGCGCATTTGTTAATATTCCGGTCTCTTTGGCGTAATGAAGAAGGCGGGGGGCGCCGATCTTGCAGTCGGCTGCATGCGATTGGTTCGTCAATTGATGCTCATCGTCTATTGGTCTATCGCCTGTCATTCCGCTACTGTACACTTTTGTGCAATATTAGTGAATAACGTTTTGAATTTTTAATAGTTTATTTTTGTTATTACGTATTAGATGTTTTTTTTAAATATAGTTTAATTTTGTTATTTCGTATTTGTTGTGTTTTTGGTTTAATGTAGTTCATTTTTATTATTTCAATTATTTCAATTGTGTTTTTAATTTTAATTTTAATTTTAAATACATTTAAAAGGACTGCCTCGTGGTCTAGTGGTCGCAAGCGCGACTGCTGTGCATGAGGTCTTGGGTTCGATTCCCAGGTCGGGCAAAGTGTTATTGGGTTTTTCCATCAGGAATTTCTCAGTAGCAGCCTCGGAGTCTGGATTTGTGCCCGGTTGATGGCAATAGGCTCGCCCCCTATTACATGGGACTAAAATCATAACTGGCGAAATTTATTTATTTATTTATTTATGCAAGGCACACCAACGACATATTTACAAATACAACAGCTAGTAATTGCAAATTTTTAAAACTGTGTAAATACATCACTTAAAGGCATGCACAACATTATTACTCAAAGGTCAAGAAGTTCTTAAAAATAAAGCATCTGAGACAATATAGATTATTAATTAAATGGATTCACATCAAAAATTTAGTTAAGTTAAAAATAAATTAAAATAACAATGGTTTAACAATAAAAAATAAAAATAATAATAATAATAATTACATTAATTACATTAAATTAAAATAAATTAAAAATTAAATTAAAATTACAATAATAATAACATTACAATAGATTTACAATTAATTAAAAACAACGCATTGGTATTATACGGCAGAAGCTGATCACAGATTCATTTTAATTACTTTTGATTTGAATACGGGCAAGCTATTACAAAAGATGTCGATAGTGCTATCGATGGAATAGGCTCTGTTGTAAAAACTCAACATTCTGTTGAGGGGAGCATGTTGACCCAGGTTTGTGCGACAAGGTATAGTAGCAAACGTCGCGATGGTTCGCTTGGACCGGAGGTGTGAATAACGGGGTACGTCTAGGTTGATTTTATTAAGAAGATCTGGAGTTGATGTTCTACCATTAATAATTTTATAGAGCGTTGTCAGATCGATTAGAACTCTGCGTCGTTTTAATGAGTCGAATTTGAAGTAGCCTAGGCGTTCCCCGTAGTCTGCCCTGTAAGGGCATTTATGATCTTTGAATCGCAATGACCTCGTAAATTTTTTCTGTATGCGTTCGATACGGTCTATGTGAGTCTTGTAGGTCGGACTCCAGGCGGGAGACGCATATTCTACAAGACTGAGGACAAAGGTGTTATATAAAAGTTTCAATGCTTGAACTCCCTTAAATTCTTTACCAACTCTGGTGATAAACCCAACCATTCTCATTGCCTTCTTAATGATGTTATTGATATGTGCGGTGAATGAAAGATCGCTGCTAAGTATTACACCTAGATCCCGTATGTTTTTTACTTGTTGCAATGGAGTTCCGTTGAGGGAGTACGTTGATTGTATGGGGTGCTTTTTTCGAGTGAATGATATGTGATAACATTTGCTCGCATTCAAAACCATCCCATTCACCGCACACCAGTTTTGCAATGAATTAAGGTCAGATTGAAGCAAAGCAATGTCCTCTTGAGTTTTTATTTGACGATAGATTTTAAGATCGTCGGCAAACAAGGAACACTTGCTATGCTTGATGTAACCCACTATGTCGTTAATGAAGACAAGAAAGAGAATAGGCCCAGTATGAGATCCCTGGGGCACACCGGAAGTTGAAATGTAAATTGGAAATGTGGGTGTACTAATAGGTAATTGGGTACACCTCTGCCTAACCCTTCGGGGATTACAGGCGTGATGTTATGTTTATGTATGTTAAAAGGAATATGTATTAGCCTTTATTTGGCCAAAAGTGTACATGCGCGAAATCCTACAATCTGTGCTCACGACTCGTGACGCCAATAATAGATAATACCTGTTGTGATACAAGTGAGTTATATATGTCATTACGAGTTAAGGTGCGAGGGTGTGCTGTTACCGAGAGTGTTATGATAATGGTCTAATATAAGTACATGAATCTACGTGAAAATTAAAAACAAACTCTCAAATCCTCACTTGTGTGGTAATAGATTTAAACAAGAGTAAATCTGTAGCGTATTTTTACAAAATTCTAATGGGAAACCACGGAACACGTATCCACTGTTGTAACCCCCAAAGGGGGTCACGGAACTAGTAATAGATGGGATTCAAATTAAGTATAACAGAAATATCTAATAGTCATGATGGCCCAGGATATCCATGCATAAGGTTATAGCCGTTTCAGAGATTAGCCGGAACAAACAAACGGACAAAAAAAAATTAAATGCATGTATTATTTATGTACATTCATTTGCATGTATTAAAAAGCGGTTAGGGTATTTTAATATTACAAACAGACACATCAATTTTATTTATTTGTACAGATGTATAGATGTAACTCTGAAATCGCCAATTCGAATTAAAAAGCGTAGTGATAAATGATCATACCTTCTCTGTACAAGAAGAGACCTTTTCCCTGCAATGGGACAATAATAAGCTAAAATTATTAAGGGCAAAAATCTTAGTTGGAAAGTCCCTTTGACTAAACAAGCCGAAAAATTGTACCAAATAATGTTTATGTTCATTACAATGATTGGGTCTACAAAGGTTGTATGTAATTAGGAACTTTTTCGTTAACTAAGCTCCTTATCGTATTACCGACAAAAGAAAAGTTTTAGGTAAACTCTGTAACTGGCTTGTTCTGTGTGTTGCTGTCGAGTCGAGCGTGCCTAAATGAGGACGTGAGAAAAATCCTAACTAATATTATAAATGCGAAAGTGTGTCTGTCTGTTACTTCTTCACGCTTAAACCGCTGAATCGATTTTGATGAAATTTGGCATGAAGATAGTTTAGGATCCGAGGAAGGACATAGGATAGTTTTTATCCCGGAAATCACAGTCAACAACAATCACCTAAGGCGGTGAAAAGGAGGTGGAAGTTTGCAAGTACGATATAAACAAGTTCCACGCGTTTATATACATAAACTCACTTCTTTTCCCATGGGGGTAGGCAGAAACCACATAATGCCACCTGCTACGATCCTAACATAAGTACTCCTTTCGCCTCATCTGCGTTCATACATCTCGTCATACAAGGACGCTGGTTACGAGGACTGCGCATCTGACCTTTCTGAAGAACCTCACCAATAAGATCAGTGTAGGTCTTTCTATGGCGACCCCTCCCTGAGAAAAATACTACAATAAAATGAAATACTTTAGTAATACGGAACTATATTTTTTATGGTTTTGTGATAAACAAACATGCTTGTCGTTCATTTGGCGGTGAGTGGTCATCGCTGTCTGTTACCGATATCAGAAAACTAGCTTCAGCTCGCGACTTTGTTTACATACTTGGCTAACTGCTCAGCTTCCGTGAGATACAGCGTGATGTTATATAGCCTATACTGTCCATACTTATATTATAAATACAAATATAACTCTGTCTATCTGTTACGCTCTCACGACTAAACCACTAAACCGATTTTGATGAAATTTGGTACGGGGTAAGTTTGAACCTCAAGGATGGACATGGTCAACTTTTTATTCAGCGATTTCGTCTGCGTCCGCGATAGCTGCCATTTACGCGAACGAAGTTACGGGTATTGCCCGCTACTGAACAGTTTGTTTGTTTGAACGCGCTAATCTCCGGAACTACTGGTCCGATTCTAAAAATTCTTTCTCAAGTTAGAAGTTACGTTATCGTTGAGATTTATACGCTATATTTTATTTTCGAATAATTAGAAATTCGTGAGAAAAAATCACGCGAACAAACTCGCCAGGAGGGATCTAGGTTCACAGATTACTAGAAGACACATATAACGTACTATTCTTTGGTCATTCACAAGATGGATAGTCGAATTTCTACGGCCATTCCGTACCAAGGTAAGTATCCAGCGTATTTGATTCCCGTAACGTTCCGCGACGCTGCATAGATATTTATCACTATCAAATAGAAGGAAACATTGGAGAGAAAGCCGTATGTCTGTAAGCGAGGGAAATGGCTGGAAGATTTATATTTACTAGTAGAAGTAATAGTAAATGAATGTTACTAGCTTCTGTTCGCGACTTCGTCCGCGTAAATGATGGTTATTGGTGATTCTTATGTTGTTTTTCTCTACTAATTTTGGTCCCTCGGTTCATCCCTGAGAGGGTGAAGTATACTTTGAGATCTATTGTCATACTTTATTAAATATACATACAAAAATTCATAAAAATTGGTCGAGTCGTTTCGGAGGAGTGCGACCACAAAATATATTAGGTTCATCAATAATTGTTTTTTTTTATAAAATTGGCACCCCAAATTACAATACGCGCCACGAAAGATGAGACTTAACACACCATACAAACTTCATTAATTCGTAATAATTATTATAAAATTGTTAAGAATTTTAATCTGAATATCATCAAAATATCTCTGATAGATACAAAAATTATGGATAACTATTTCGTACATCTATACCTTTGCAAGCTCCCGCTTGACAAGTCTGACGCTGACTGACGCTTGTCAAGTCTCATCTTTCGTGTTACGTATTAAACTAGAATTTTAGCTCAAAAACTGTTCATTTTAAATGCCTGTGACATCATTCACATTTCTTTTCTACCTCTCAAACCGCTGACATAAGTTCACGCCATTTTATGTCAACCCAATTTGGAACGGTACAAAAGTATAAAATTACCTTCCATTCTCTCAAAATTGGAACTATGCAAAGAAGCCGTTGCAATTTAAAAGCACAAGCTTCCAATTTTGAAAATAAACGAACGAAAAAATTGCCGCTTATTTTGAAATTGGAACTAGGACGGTGTGTTGAAAGTAGCAATTGTGAGAATGTACAGTTAACAAAGGAGATAGGTACACAGGCGGCTAATTAGAATAACTTTTTATGACCTATTCTGTGTATACGTGTGACGAATAATCAAGTTCATTGACTTGACTCGACTTAAGTACATCCTAGATGTTATAACATCTAAGTATTTTATGTTCTCAAAGTTATTCACACGCTTAATATTGCTAGAATAACTTTGTGAAACTCGTTCCGAATAATGTTCGCTAATCTGCAGCCTTATTACGTGACGTTTAAACACACTCATCTCTGGAATTACCAGTCAGATTGGAAAAAATGTTTTTGTATATGATAGCCAGATTCATGAGGGATAGTATAGGCTATATCACGCTTTTTTTTTTTTTTTTTTTGAGGTGGTAAAAATCATCAAATGACTCCTTCCGCCCTGGGTGGGGCGGAAGGGACTGTCAGACTTTTACTGACTAAAAAACCACCCTGTTCCTTCTGTTGCCCTTTACGTTCCGGGGCCACGGTATCCTGTTAAGACGTCCCGCAACCCCGGCAGGCGTTGGCCACGTTGGGGGCCCCGTCCCTGTGCTGACAGCTCTTTGAGGCGCGCGCGAACAGAACGCGCCGTCGACCCGGGCTTGGTCCTTGATCGGACGGCGAGCTACCCATTACTCGCCGTCCGCAAGCCCGCGCCTACGGTGGCCGGATGTCGCCTCGCGACGTCCGACGCCCTAGGCGTCTCCCGCGGCGGCTGGGGCGTGAGGTGGTTGGCTATATCACGCTACGGCTAAAGCGGGCGGAGCAGTAACCAAAGACGTAACTGAACGCTGGGTTTAGCTGTGTATAAATAACTTTTTTTTATATATATTTTCTTATAACATAATTAACTCGAATCCATCTGGTTTATTCACACATTAAAATGCTAGCATGCACAGAAAACTGTTTTGTTGACGGTACAAGTAACCTAACATGTCTTGTTGTACAAATTATGCTTGTCTACGGTACAGAATTACGCAATTTGTCATCTGAAGTTTGCGCCAATAAGTCGCTTCGCTTTGTTTCGCAAAAGATGAAACAACTGTGAATTTGACTGATTGTAAGGATTTTCGTTTCATCTGCCTTATGAAAAGATTGATATAATTTTCTTTGTTTCTGCCAGTAACAAGCAATGTTCTTTTTTTGTTTGAATATTAAAGTTGTTCTAGGATTTTAATATTGGCATTAGCTTTTGCATGCGGTTTCGTTCGCGCGGATTTTTTTATATCGTTATGTCTTTGGTAATTTTCCGAGTATTTTCACTGTGCCCCACCAAGCCGCCACCCTGCTGTGGCCAAGCAGACTGCATAAAATTTTGCAGTGCAATATGCCCCGCTAATTTGGTTTGATAGGGCAGATTTTACTAGTATAGAATCTTGGTGAATTCTGCCCTGCTAGGGTTGGCACCTCAGAATGGGTGAAGGAAAACATCGTGAGGAAACCTGGACTTATATTGTCCCACTCGAATCATGTCAGAGGCCCTTGAGGCGGTTAACTCTAACGCTAGGGTGTGTACTGCCCACACGATAAACAAACAAACATCAGAATTGGTGCAGACCTTCCAACAAAAATTCTGAGGTTTGTTTAATACCAGCAGCCGCAGATCTGCTAGTATATTTATATTTGTTTGTAAAAAAAATAAACGTGACCAATCTGTAAGGGTTTACATTCGTAATACGTGTCACACCTAAAGGTCCAGTACAAAACCAAGTGGCCTGACATTTTGTCAGAATTGGGCCTGTTTGGCGCAGCTGTGGGGCACACAATATTTTTGCATTTTCAATTTATTACCTAACCTAACCTTTTTTTTGTGTGTTTTATAAATTTTGTATGGTGTATTTTTAGTATGTGATTTTTTTTTGTCATTTTTTTCTTTCTTTCTAGTAAAAACTTGACTGCCTCGTTGGTCTAGTGGTCGCAAGCGCGACTGCTGTGTATGAGGTCTTGGGTGTTATTGGGTTTTTCCATCAGGAATTTCTCAGTAGCAGCCTCGAAGTCTGGATTTGTGCCCGGTTGATGGCAATAGGCTCGCCTCCTATTACATGGGACTAAAAACATAACTGGCGAAATGTGGGTGTACTAATGGGTACACCTCTGCCTAACCCTTCGGGGATTACAGGCGTGATGTTATGTTTTTAGTAAAAAAGGACTTTATAATTGCGATTAACAAAAGGTATTTACATGGCAGAGGTGAGTGGCAACGCAGGGAGGGGTCGCCCTTGGAAGACCTACACTGACCTTATTGGTGAGGTACTCGTAACCAGCGTGGTTGTAAGACGAGATGTACGAACGTAGATGAGGCGAAAGGAGTATGTAAGGATCGTAGTAGGTGGCGTTCTGTGGTTCCTGCTTACTCCTTTATGTTTATGTATAATTGCATTTTTTTGTAACCTGCCAGTGTTTTACAAAACGAATTTGCACTTCTCCAAATTCAAATGTAGAACAATATGCATTTGAACATTTGTATTTGTGCGCGTTCTATATTCAAACCATCTTCCTTTTACCGGCAACGACGCCATTCTGTTGCATTCGGAATACAATTATTTAAAGCCATTTATTTCTCTCAGTTGACTCTAACTACTGTTGCAAAAGATAAGTGGTTAGCAATGAATGGGTTCTGTCTTGTGCAATGTAATCACTCTTTGTAAACATCTCCGCGTTGAATGGAACAATGTTATTCAATGTTTCGACTGAACATTGTATGCATAGTGCTCTGAAATACTGATTTAAAGTTAGATATACCGAGACATAATTCTTTGAGGAAAATTGAAGATTAGATTGTGATTATAAGAACATACTTAATAAGTACATACATGTAGGAATATTTTATTTGTTATATTTAATAATTAAGTTTATAAACGAAGCTTAGAGAGAATGAGATGGATGAGTGTGCCAGAGATAATATGGCGGTAAGTAAAAAAAGATGATTGTGCAGATTTTTAATTAAATGATATAAATAATAAAAGAAGTGTCTGAAATTCAAGGGTCTCATTTCTGTGTCCAATCCTACAAACATGTTAAGCCTGTAATCCCCGAACGGTTAGGCAGAGGTGTACCCATTAGAACACTCACATTTCGCTAGTTACGTTTAAGTTCCATGTAATAGGGGGCGAGCCTATTGCCGTCAACCGGGCACAAATCCAGACTACAAGGCTGCTACTGAGTAATTCCTAATGGAAAAACCCAATAAGACTGCCCGACCTGGGAATAGAATCCAAGACCTCATGCTTAGCAGTCGTTCTTTGCGACCACTAGACCAACGAGGCAGTCGAGGAAGTTAGATTCTTGCTTAAAAGATGTTCTCTAAACCTTGTATGTAAAAGCCTTATAAAAATGCAAAAACATTTTATTAATACATAAACATCAACATCACGCCTGTAATCCCCGAAGGGTTAGGCAGAGGTGTACCCATTAGTACACCCACATTTCGCCAGTTATGTTTTTAGTCCCATGTAATAGGGGGCGAGCCTATTGCTATCAACCGGGCACAAATCCAGAGTACGAGGCTGCTACTGAGAAATTCCTGATGGAAAAACCCAATAACACTTTGCCCGACCTGGGAATCGAACCCAAGACCTCATGCACAGCAGTCGCGCTTGCGACCACTAAACCAACGAGGCAGTTATTTTAATTTTTTATTTATTATTATTTTATATACACTAATTTGTTTGTAATGGATAAACACAAAAACTACGGGACCGATTTAAATAATTCTCACCATTAGAAATCTACATTATCTGCGAGTAACATAGGCTATATTTTATTTTATTTTTGCGCAGACGAAGTCGCTGACAAAAGCTAGTTTTTAGATAAAGCGAGAGGCAATTCATTGAGGAAAACGAAAGTATTGGATTTCTTAATTAGATTAAGATTATAAGAAGTATCTTATAATCCGAATCTAATTAAGAAACATAGGTACATACATAAACTCACGCCTTTTTCCCTTGGGGGTAGGCAGAAACTACAGAACGCTACCTGCTACGATCCTTACATACTCCTATCGCCTTATCTACGTTCATACATTTCGTCATACAAGCACGAAAAAACGCTAATTAAGAAACGTATTATATATATACGTCTATATATATACGTTTGTTGAATAAATATAAATTTATGAGATAGGTGTCTTTATAAACGTTTAGTTGTAATATCTTCGTAAAAAGAATATGTTTCCTTTTTCTACCACCGATGGCGTTGTTGTCTCTTCCCTTTGTAGAAAGTCAAGTTGTTTGTGGTCAACCATTTTTAAAATAAATATCGCGTTTATAGAAAGAAGTCCACGAGTTTTTAGTGAAATATCGTCAAATCCCAATAATCTTCCGCATGATAACCCTTTCACTGTATAACTATGTACTGCCCTTGATAAGGACTTCCGTGGCTTATCTTTGAAGTCCATTATTAATATTGACCTCGGATAGGTAAGTAACCAGAAATTATCTTTGATCTTCAGTACACTAAGCAAATCACAACACGTGTAACTGTTCAAAGGCAAAGTCAAAGTCAAAACATTTATTTCAATTAAACCATTTACAGGCAGTTTTGAATTGTTAAGGAGTCGGTCAGTTAGTCGGTTGAAGCTAGTTGCTCGTTCCAAAACGGAGGTAGGCTTCTATTGAGAAGAACGAGCAAGAAACTCCACGGCACTCTTTCCAATTACGTTTTTACAAAATCCTGGTTACATTATTCTTGTTGATTCTACATGTGAACACAATAATGTTATTTAATGTGAATGTTCGTTATTGAGGAGTTCCATTGTCTATTTCCTAAGATTAATTATTACATATTATGATCTTCACGAATTAAATATGGTACCACCTCGAGAGAATAAGTATCTGTCAAAAAAAAAAAACGAATTATTTTTAAATCGGTCGACAAAGACGAAAATCATCGATGAACATAAATTCAAAAAAAGAATCCTACATACAAACGAATATTATTGAACCTTTTCCTTTTTTAAATAAGTTTAAAAACAGAATGGAATGCAGATTTTGAATAACGGAAATCGGTCTTTAGATCCACTAAAATATGGCTGGCAGTTAACACAATGGTTAGACAAACAATGTAAGGAAGGGAGAATTTAGATTTTAGGAAAATACGAGTATTCAGCTGAACTTTAGCTAGATTAAATTAGTTGTAAGTTCTATAGCTTTATTAGTCTACTACGGAGCATATTGTTCTAAGTTTCAATAACGTGGAGTAGGTTTGTTTTTAGTACAAAAAAATAATAAGATAGGTACTACCTACCTTCTTTTGTTTTAACTAGTAGGGACACGCAAAAAAGATTGTTTTAGTAAAAATCTTTCTTGGTGAATTTAGGTAAAGCGAGCTTGAAATGAGGTGCCACAGTTAGGTACGGGTTAAAAATTATTATTAAAATTATAAATGCGAAAGCGACTCTGTCTGTCTATCTGTTATGTTTTCACAACTAAACCAAAGAACCTTTTTTGATGAAATTTGGTACCTTAGGGTAGGACATACCCTGCCGGGGGTGCGGGACGTCTTAACAGGATACCGTGGCCCCGGAACGTAAAGGGCAACAGAAGGAACAGGGTGGTTTTTTTAGTCAGTAAAAGTCTGACAGTCCCTTCCTTCCCACCCAGGGCGGGAGGAGTCATTTGATGATTTTTACCACCTAAAAAAAAAGCGCGACTCCTGCTGCGTTCCCGATTACCGTCATTTATGCGGACAAACTCATGGGCAAAAGCCAGTATAATTATAATAACTAACTGTACGCCGGAGTTTAGCCTACGTTCAGTTACGTCTTAATTCCTCATACATCTGGTTATCATATACAATCAATGCTTTTTTCCAATCTGCTGGTAGTGCTAAAGATTAACGCGTAACAAGCTACTATAATTAAAAAATTAAAATACACGACTGCCAAAATTGCACATATTTCTACTTTGTTTACTCGTTAGTTTTTTTTACGACGTTTTTTATTTACAGTGTTTTATATTTTTTAAATCTATTTGTCAAATTCTAGACGATAAACATAGACACGGCCAGATTCATTAAAAAAAATAATTGAGGCTGGTATTAATTTACGTTTTAAAGTGACCACACAGGAATCATTTTATTTTTAACTAGCCTATGTTACTCGGAACGATGCCAGGATTGAAACGGTACCCTATACATCTAATTCGGTTCAGGCGTTCAAAAGTTATGGTGGAATAAAGAATCTCACATACATACATACATACATACATACATACATTAACTCTGAACACATAACACTCCTTTTTTTGGGGCAGTCGTGTAAAAAAAACACTTCCCAGAGTTATTATATTATTGTAAATTGAAACTGGAAAAAGATTTATTAATATTTCATAAAAATAAAGATCTATTCACAATAAAAGGTCCCAATCCACCCTGATGCAATCAGGAACCGAAAACGACAGGATGGCAGAAACGCTGACTTAAGGGTAAATATGGGTTACACGCGTTACGCCCGGGTAGGTTCTGCTTCCGTAGACATTGAAGGTCAAATACCAACTGTTCTTACGAAATCAAGTATTTACATAACTGAACTTTAAAATATCCCCAAGACCCTTGATATACGTCCATAAACACCAAGTTTTGTGTGCATTACATTAATCGCTATCAAAACAGCTTCAGTGAGTAGTTCAGTGGCTGTGTGATATGTCTTAAGCCTCCTCTACACGTCTGCAGATGCATCCGCGGACGCCTGCAGATACATCCGCAGATGGATCACCACGAGCTGTCCACACGTCTGCAGGTCGATCAGTCTAGGTTCATTCTTGACAGACGCAACACGCACATTTAAAAATGGATATTAAACAGTTTACAGCTTGATATAGCTCAATAAACCTAAAAGTTTTTTCGGTGCTTATATTATTAGCCATTTCATCAAGAATTAAACCGCAAGAAGCACGCCTGCACTCTCAAATTTCTCAATCGCAACTCCGATTTAACTGATGCGTCGCCAGACGTGTGGACAGACGCCAGACGTCCACGCCGAAACCCTTTGATCCGTGTCACAAAAACCGACAACAATCGGATTCGAGGCGGACGCGTCTGCGTGCGTCTTCGGACGTTAAATACCTACAACAGATGCACAAATCATCCCCTCTATACGTCTGCGGAGGCATCTGCAGATGACGTCCGCGGACGCATCTGCAGACGTGTAGAGGAGGCTTTATAACACCCCATATAATTTAATTATGGTTTAGATTTAAGTCGTAAAAGTAACGAAAGCTTTGTGATGAAAGTCACTGAACTCAGGCTACCCTGTGTCCTAATGTGAAATGGGCCTGAGGGCAGGGGGCCCGAGGTCTGAAAAGAGTGTTCCTTTCTTTTTCGGTGTGGCCGGTGGATTGACGGCCGTATTTGGTGACGTGAAGGTTGGGGAGCCGCCTTGTGGCGGTGGTGGGTCAATGCCTGTCGGGGTATAGAAGAATTCTCTGAGTGACCCCAGTGCCCCGGCTCAAGGTAGTTGAAAGAACATAGTGGAGTTTGGTTTTAGTCGGTAGGAGACTTCTCGAGGTGGAGACAGACCATCAGGATTGCATAGTGTCGAATTTATGGAAACAAGTATAACTATGAAATGATTTAAATAAATAAATTAAGTACTAAAATGTGGTACCCTTTTAAACATACATACATACATAAACTCACGCCTTTTTCTCATGGGGGTAGGCAGAAACTACAGAACGCCTCCTACGATCATTCGCCTCATCTACTTTCATACATCTCGTCATACAAGCACGATGGCTACGAGTAACGGGCGGGTATGATTAAAATTAATAAATAATTTAGTGCTAAAATATGGTTTCTTTGTCTTCAGATGCAGTGACAGCTGACCAGATGAATTCTATGGCTCCGAACTCGAGGGGCTGACAAGATGACGTCGGCTGGTCTTTTGGTCTTCTGCTCAGTGCTTACAAGAACGCTATGCGTTATTGCTCCACAGATACCAGGTATGTTATTTTTTATCTGTAGGTATAATATGCGCCATGAAAGATGAGACTTGACAAGCGTCAGTAATGGGAAGCTTGCACAGGTATGGATGTACGAAATAGTTATCCATAAATTTTTGTATCTATTTAGGGATGTTTCGATGATATTTAGATTATATTTTTTCACAATATTATAATATTTATTATTACGAAATAATGAAGTTAGTGCAGTGTGTCAAGTCTCTTCTTTCGTGGCACGTATTGTACTTTAGTCATTACGCCAGCGTTTTCTTGGCCATCCTCGTGAGAAAGAGAGAGAGAGGATTATGGCAGGTTGGTCAGAGAAGGCAACGATTTGGGATGTGTGGGCGGCTATGTTGGAGACCTTTGCTCAACAGTGGGATATTACAAGTTGATGAAAAAAAGTAAAAACAGAAGAGAAATCTGCCTCGTTGGTCTAGTGGTCGGAAAGCGCTACTGCTGTGTATTATTAGGTTTTTCCATCAGGAAGTTCGTAGTATCAGCCTCGGAGTCTGGATTTGTGCCTGTTAATGGCAATAAGTTCACCCCCTATTACATGGGATTTAAACATAACTGGCGAATTGTGGGTGCACTAAAGGGTACCTACACTTCTGCCTAACCCTTTGGGGATTACAGGCGTGATGTTATGTTATGTTTATAATGTGACAGTGATTTTTTTATAGTTTTTAAACCTTGGCTATAGCCGATTAATCGACTTCGGTTGGACACAAATTAATAATTAAACTGATCACATCGAAACTTTGGAATTTTTCAACTCTATTTTCATTTTATTTTAGTTCAATATCAATTAACCGAGTACGGAACTCTAAAAGTTACAAAAACTAAATATCCTTGAACTCCATAGAATTTCCATTTCTGTCGAATATTCATGAAAAAGAATAATGTTTTTTTTTCTGTAGAATGTCGACCAATATTTACAGCAAGTTATCACGATATTTCCCCTTCGATTGCTATTGTTATGGCGATTGCTTGGTTCGTGTCTGACATGTTTTCTGGTCGTTTTCAGAAAACTTCCGTGAGAATATGGTTGTAGGTCGTAACGATTTTTAGGGTTCTGTAAAAATGGAAGAGATTTTTTTGAAACTAGCTTTCGCCCGCTACTTCGTTTGCGTATGTTTCTCGTTGATATTGTAGCTTTGTATAGTTGAAAGAATTTTTGAAATCAATTTTTTTTTCGTTTTTGATTTTGTCGAGTTTGCCATCTGTCAGGTCTGCTAGGAATTAATTTAAGTTTGAAATCCCAATCCGCCTTGAGCAAGTGTGGTAATTAATGTTCGTGTCTTTCTCTGTTTGAGAAGAGATAATTAACCAGTGGGGCAATAATAGGCTGGCATTAAATATTCATAATTATCATTATCGTATCAGCCGATCGATGTCCACTGCTGGACATAGGCCTTCCTTAAAGATTACCACAATTAATTTAACCCGTTAAATATAACGTATGGAGTTGAAGAATGGGTTCTTTATACAAAACTACCTTTTGGATGGAGCAACTAGATTCAATTAATTTTTTTTTTGTTTACATATTACGTTCAAAAGTGCCTTTTTATGGTTTAATTGAAATAATTGAACAAAACATAAACAAAAAATAATTACAAAACACACTGAAAAAATTAACTTTGAATTATTGGTTGTAGGTACCAATAAAAAAAATTTAGATATAATATCATTTTCTAGTTAAACAATTCCAAAATTCCATTTGAAATAAACGTAACTTTTTTCTACTATTATTCTTTAATTAGTCCCCCTGTTTGTACGTACCTGCACTAAAATTATTACCTTTCTCATAAATTGCTTGGTCTACAGACAGCTTGCTCAGATTTATTACTACAGGCCTTATTTTATTATTTATTGCTTAGCAACTAAGATTTTCTTGGAATTTTTTCTTCGTTCTGACCGAGATTGGTAGAACCACAGAGCGAATAAGAAATAGATATTCCAATAGGTATTTTGTCTGAAATACTTTTTTGGTCTTAGATAAGTCTTGTAGATTAAAAGATCATTTATTACTTTAATTTGAAAACTTTTGAAAAGCTTAATTGATCGTTTTTAAAGGTTGTGGAGGCATTTTTTTTTTGTAAACCGTTGAAACGTTTAAAAAGGTCTGATACGATATGAGTGTGTACAAGTATATTATAGCCGATATTGACCAGAGAGTTTTATTTTACAGCTGATAAAGCAGAGTAGGGTTATGTAATTTGATTAGTCCAATTAAAATTCAATTAACGTATTCTCACAACCAAGGGTATTCGTTTACCCAGTAACCGGGTTCATTGAAAAATGCTGGTATTCAGTTATATCAGTTTAGACTGAAAGCCGACAAATATTAGGTAGATGATGATGAATTAGAACAGTTTTCAAGTTTTATTTCCTATGTAGCTTTATTTTGCTCGCGACTTCGTCCTGTGAGTTTTATTTACGGGTCCCTATTTTGTTTGTAAAAAATATAGCTTACATTATTAACTAATAATGTAGCTTTTTATGGACGAAAGAATTTTTTTATCGGTTTAGTAGTTGTTGAGTTTTTTATAGAAACAAAAACACAAACCTTTTCTCTGTATAGTATTAGTTTAGAAGTAATTTCTTTGTGTTTTTGAATAGTATTTTATTTTTGCAATGATAACCAGCGTAAAAGAAAAAAGACAGCTAAGTGATAAATTTTGATATACCAAAAAATTACATGCCTTCTCTATTCTCCCAAACGCTCTGTGGATAAAACTAGGGAGAAGGATTTATACGACGTTTATTTATTGTCTTATAAAATCAGCGAGATTGAAAGTTATTTCCATGATATTAGATGAGTCGGACACGTTCTGACCTTGCTGAATAAATCACTAAGTCTATTGACATGCGACGATATTACAAGTTCGTGGTGTATTAAGTCAAAGTCAAAGTCAAAGTCACTACATTTATTTCAATTAGACCATTACAGAAGATAACATCACGCCTGTAATCCTCGAAGGGTTAGGCAAAGGTGTACTCATTAGTACACCCACATTTCGCCAGTTATGTTTAAGTCCCAAGTAGTAGGGGGCGAGCCTAGTGCCATCAACCGGGCACAAATTCAGGCACAATTCTAATTGGACAATTAAAAGACACAAACGAGACACAAAGAAAACAAGTAATATATTGAATCTAGTTGCCCAATTATGTAATTATGATTTAATGGAATAAGCAGTTACGTTCTCGAAAATATTAACTAATAACTTTATTACCTATGTACTTCAAAATATTTACAACTTAATTATTTTCTTATAATGGCGCCTTTACGCCGTTATGTTCTCAATTGTTTTTTATAGAAAATGAAACCATAAAAAGAAAAACATTACAGGAAACATTTTGTATAACGTTTTAACGATAATTTTTACCATGAATTTTTCTTTAAATGTATTTCGATGTCCTTACAATGTATTCTTAAAATATACTTACTTGCTTCTGTACAGTAGGAGTCGTAAGTGGAGTAGAAATCTCACAAAGCAATAGATTGTTATTTTTTAACTTACGACCTTTCGACGCCGTTTGAAAATTCTGAGGTGTTCACAGGTACTGTGTTAAAACATAATCACTTATACGCACAGATGTAGGTACGGCCTGTACGGCGTGTTCACAGCAATTCAAACTTTAGCATGCTACTGCACTTATGACCGTTTACTGTACATCCTTACAAAGTATTTCTATAAACTACTAGTTCCAAGTTCAAATAATACCACTTATTTAAACGTCTTCAACCGACATACTCCAACATTTTACCTTTTTTCACAGAACCTCCTTGAGCATTAAGTAAAAACCTTGGCAGCGCTCGCGTTTCTGCTTCAGTACTTACAAAACTGTGTTATGGTAGCTCCTAATTCTTCCCTCAATGAGCCCCAGACTTTCTTCGGAGAAAAAGTCACCCTAATTAGTAATTAGCCGGATTTCTTTTAAGCTTTCAATGTTTGCTCCCTTAATTTGTGATTTTTCTTAGGGAAAATTCTTTGTGTTTCTTTTGTGGGTAAATATTGTCCAATTTGGAAGCTTTGTTTAGGTTTTGGCCTGTTGTAGATAAGAATTTGGTTTGAAAAGGATTCGGTAGTCGAAAAAAATTTTTCGTTTCTAAATTTTTGTTGCAGAATTTTGGGGTGATGGTAATTATATGCTAGCTTCTGCCCGCGATTTCGTCCGTGTTTATTTTTTCACCCACGTTCTCTTAACATACTTTGAACTCCTATTTTATCCCCTCAAAGGGTAAATTATGGAAAATCCGTTCTTAGTGGCTGTGTACTAACTTAAAACTACTTCCCTATCCATACGTTAAGCGGTTTTCGATATTTCGTAATGTTGAGTGAGTGAATTTAAATCTAAATATATAAAAGTGAAAGGACACTCACTCACTCATCCACTCATATCGAAATATATTTTATGTGGTAAAAATCATCAAATGACTCAAGGGACTGTCAGACTTTTACTGACTAAAAAACCACCCTGTCCCTTCTGATGCCCTTTACGTTCCGGGGCCACGGTATCCTGTCAAGACGTCCCGCGACCCCGGCAGGCGTTGGCCCCGTTGGGGATAGAAAACCGCTTGACGTATAAAGATGAGATTTCGCAGGGAGGTAGTTTATAGTTAGTAGACCGTCTGAAAGAATCCTAAGCAAGGATTTTCCAAAATTTACCTAATAAGGAGTTAAAACAAGGGTCCCAAGTTTCTATGAAGAAATCAACTTTGACTTTCGATGCGGTCAGAAGGAATTTATTATTATGCACTACCTAAGAATATGGAATCAACACTAATCAAAAACTTTTCTCCAACAGACTTCAAAACCGGTGACAAAAAAGTCATCAACGGTCCCTTCTGGCACGAGGTCTTCACTGAAACATATGAAGACCACGAAGAGGACCCGTCTACTACTACTTCTGAACCTCTGCCTTTCTTCGAAGACGATGCTTCTACTAATAATGTGACGTCACAGCTGGGCAGCCGCGTGCATTTACACTGTCGAGTGCATGATTTGGGAGAGAAGACGGTGAGTTGAATAATAGATTTAATTGAGTAGAACTACGAGATGGAAAGAGAGTCATCACAGTCATACCTTTTTACTATGCTTACTGACTTGGATTAAGTAAGATTGAGTAAAAATTTCTCAGTAGCTGTCTCGAAGTCTGAATTCGTGCCCGGTTGATGGCAATACGCTCGCCCACTATTACATTGGACTTTAACATAACTGGCGAAATATAGGTGTACTAATGGACACCTCCTGTATGTTATAAGTAAAAAAAAATTGCTTATTAGTTTTTTTTTAACCAGTTAAATGATAAAAGACTTTTTAGTCTTAAAGAAATAAAATTTGTATTTGACCGTTATCAACAAACAAATAGTTGACCTAGTATTATTATTCGGAGCCATCGATGGATCAATTTAAACGACCATACCGATTAAAGAACAAAAGACTGTAAAGTGAAAGAAATAAAATTGATAGTTGGTCATAAGTATTCATATGATTATTATTATTTGTCGACCTTACCAGTTAATCAACAACCGACCTTAGCTTAAATGAAATAAAATAAGATTTTGAATATCCAAATAACTTACAATAATAATATTCTTTGTGGACAATTTCTTCAGATCCGTGTAATGTATAACCTTGTTACTGTAGCCTACCTAACATAAAGGCGAACTTTTAACCATGTCATACGCCTTTAACATCTACTTCATGCCGACGTGAGAGACATGCAGTGTATTATAATAATTAATCCTTTCATACAAATATTATTATGCTGCAAAGACAGCAGAATCCCATTACGCACTCCGAGACGCAAAGTTAAACATCTGTTTCATTTTATGCTGCAAACAATGCGAGACCACAGAATAGTATAGATACAGAATGTCACCTCAATATCTGCCCAGCCGTCGGCTGCCAGTCTAATCGGATGCAGCTGAATACCAGTATTTTACATTAAGCGACTGCCTATCTGACATACGATACTCCTTGGTAAGATTGTCGAGCTTCAGACTACCCGTAACGACTGACAAAGATTTACGTATGGCAGCCGAGCACAACGGCTTATCATGCTTTCCGAGGCACGGAGGAGTTTTAGTGTGGAAATATGGTCACCCATCTACGGACCAACCACGGCGAGCGTAACTTAATCTGACGGATTCGACTCGTGTGACTGTTATTGCTTACCCACGAGCTTCTCTGAATGTCACCTCAACATAATGAACGAAAATGCACGCACACATAGACACGGTCGAAAGTATTCACAAAGTGGCGACGGTCATTTGTTTGAGAAATGCATATATGTACGTATCTGTGTGTGTGCGCGCCTGCTTCCGCATGTTGAAAGTACGTGGCCTTCTGTGGCTATGTATTCTGTGGCGAGAGTGTGTTATTTTATTAAAGCTTCTACTTCATGCATTAGAATTATGATATTATGAGCAAAAAGGCTATAAAACTAGTACCTATGTTTCTAGCGAAGCATGGCGTTGTTCTAGCGTATGTTTTTTATACTTCTGTTGTTTAACTTTGTGAGTGGTTTTTTAAATTATTCATCCATTTTAATTTGGTTTAATTTTGCCAAAACAAACAAACACACGTCCAAACTTCAAAAGGTCTTCAATTTTTCGGAGCAATTTTTCCAATTTTAAATGTTTAACGTTGATTTATTTTAGATGAACTGTTCTTATTTCCGAATGATAATGTATCACATTTGGAATATTCAGTTAGTGCTTATGTCGTAGAAGAAGAATAAGAATAAGAATAATTTATTTTTCCAGATACATGGTTACATGATGATAATGATTTTAATAATTGAAAGGTTCCGATTTGGTTCTTTTAAGCGGAATGGAAATCAATATTATTCTTTTGAAAACACTGCCTACTTGTGTTCCTTTATCTTCAAGAATGACTACTACTCGTTTACAAAGATTAAATTTTATTGCTATCTTTGCAAAACTTGACAGATTTGAACTCTGCGGCCCATCACAGTTTGCTTAACAGACAAAAGCTTCTGGCCCACAGCTTGATACTATCATTTGCCTAACAAGAAACTAGTTTTGATACTTGGGAAGTTAGAGGTTTATCTTACTACTATGTATTATAAATGCGAAAGTTTGGATGGTGCTTTGTTACTCAATCACGCCGGATCGTCTGAACGGATCAAATTAGGCACAGGGATACATTATAGTCGGGTATAGAATATAGACTACTTTTTATCGCGAAAAAAGTACGGTTCCCGTGGGATAATATACCAACTTTGAGGCGGACGAAATTATGAAAAAAGATTTTAGTTTCGGCTTTTTTAACTGTCTTTTACATGTTTTATTTAACAAGCTACTATAATTAAAAAAAATAAAAAACACGACTGCAAAAATTGCACATATTTGTTTGTACTTTGTTTACTCGTCAGTTTTTTTACGACGTTTTTTATTTACAGTGTTATATATTTTTTAAATATACTTGTCAAATTCTAGACGATAAACATAAACACGAACAGATTTATTAATAAAAATAATAATTGAGGCTGGTATTAATTTACATTTTTAAAGTGACCACATCGGATTCTTTTTATGTATAGCCTATGTTACTCGGAACGATGCAAGGATTGTAACGATACCCCATACATCTAAATCGGTTCAGGCGTTTAAAAGTTATGGTGGAATAAAGAAACTCACATACATATATTAACCCTAAACACATAACACTCCTTTATTTGGGGCAGTCGTGTAAAATAAAAATAGAATAGAATTTGAATGAAAAATTCTTATTTTCGAAATGAATGAACGGATTTTAACGAAACTTCCTACACATAAGTAGGATAGGCGTAAAATTTTGTTGAGAACATCATCAATAAATTGTGTTGCTGCAAAATTCGAGCAAACGTTTTCCACAGAATCAGAGATTTCAAATTACCTGTTTTTTAATAAAAACATTTCGAAAATGTTTTTCACTAACTTTTTAGACCTATATATTCGTATCCTTCTTATATGTAGAAAGTTAAATTAAAATCGGCTCATTCATTTCGAAAAATAAGAACTTGCAAGCTTGTATGAAATGCCGTACGGCTCTTAAGATTGAGTTGCAATTTTTGCAAATCTGACCTTTAATTCTTCCCCCAGATATCGTGGGTACGTCGCCGTGGCGAAGAGCTCCATCTCCTCTCTTTTGGACGCCACACATACTCAGCCGACTCTCGCTACTCTCTGGCCTTCGAACACCCCAACGATTGGCGACTGCTGATCCAGTACGTCAGCGAAAGAGATGAGGGGTTCTACGAGTGTCAGATCTCTACCCATCCTCCTTTAGTTAGGAGGGTTCATCTTAGTGTTGTTGGTAAGTATTTTTTTTTTTTTACTAAATGGTATTTTGTATTATGTAAATCTATAGTAATAGCTGACTCGGCCACGCGTTGCTGTGTCTTGAAGTAAGTAAAGATATTGAGGTCAATAATCAAAATAAAAACTGTCCTATCTTTTAAGTTTGACCAAATTGCACACAGTAAGCCATATTTGGGTTAGGTTAAGGTTTTTTAGTTTAATTCACTAACGCAATTGTTATTATATACGAAGGTTAAGATATTAATCTATAGGTCTTTGTAAACTGAGAATAAAAAAAATATAAATGTATGAATGATGATGTTGTGAATGATTTATTATTATTATTATATTTTCATTAAAAAAAATGGTTGAGTAGTTTAGAAGTCCATCCCGGACAAACAACGTGACGCGTAATTTATATATATTAATATTTTAAGATTTTAAACAGAAAAAAATATTTGGTTAGAGGCAATTTTTAGCAGTGCTGGTCCGAAAACAAAAAAATCTTTCACTAATAGAAAGTCGAGTCGAGTCATTTTCGGGTTTTGACGAGATTTAACGCCCGAGGTTTAGTTGTGAAAGCGTAATAGACATACAAACAGACACATAATTAATTATCTTCTGTTATGTCATACCGGTACGACAGCCGGGCCTTGAATGGTTAAACATAACTGGCGAAATGTGGGTGCACTAATAGGTAATTGGGTACACCTCTGCCTACCCCTTCGGGGATTACACACGTGATGTTATGTTATGTAGGTACGCAGTATGGATAATTCCAAAATTTCATTTTTCTTTGATTCATTTGTCGAAATATATGCAAAGTACTCAGCACTAGCTTAGGTAGGTTGCCTAAGTTTATCAGGTAATTTAGGGTAGGCACACACCACACTATTATTACATACAAAAGACAATTTAGTAATAACAGTATCGTCAGTCCTGTCTTAGTGTTACAGGTCGGGGTCGACGTATATGTTAACTGTTAGCAATTTGCTGCCGAAACAGTTATTGTATTGTGTCTGTATTATATGGTAGAATTTAGATGATGATAGCCAGGTTAATTGCTGTTAGAAGTTGTAGTTATGTGTTCTAGGCCTAAGACACTAGATGCGTACTGATGCGGTTGGGAGATGCAAGAAAGATAGAAAAAATGTTTATTGACACAGACCATGTGCGCCTGCCTCGTTGGTCTAGTGGTCGCAAGCGCGACTGCTGTGCTTGAGGTCTTGGGTTCGATTCCCAGGTCGGGCATAGTGTTGTTGGGTTTTTCCATCAAGAATTTCTCAGAAGCAGCCTCGGAGTCTGGATTTATGCCCGGTTGATGGCGATAGGCTCGCCCCCTATTACATTGGACTAAAAACATAACTGGCGAAATGTGGGTGTACTAATGGGTATGACCTCTGCCTAACCCTTCGAAGATTACAGGCGTAATGTTATGTGTTATGTTACCATGTGCAGACAGAAATAAAAAACTAAAAAGCAATAAAAAAAAAACAAAAAATCCGCATGCGTTCGATAAAAAGTTGAATGAAATATAGACGGGTAGGTCGTTCCGCAACACACCTTTACCTGTTGCGGGTTACGACATGCAATAGAACTGCAAGTCGTACGTCCACCTCCAAACTCCGGGCTGCTATTGAGATATTCGTAATAGAAAAACCCGTTAATTTTCAATGGTTGTTGAAATCAATGAATAGTTAGTTGTTTGACAAATAAATAACGTCACAATTTTTTAAAGATTAGAAAATATTAAATCTATTTCGGAATTGCGTTTTTATGATAGTGACGACCAAATTAAACTTAGAAAGTCCATAATATGAGTTTACAAAGGCAAATTTGTGCTCGCTCAGGAATACTTTTAACTCGACTTGAGAATCGGACTAGGACCCTAAAAAGTCAAAACATTTATTTCAATTAGACCGTTTACAGGCACTTTTGAATTGTCAAAGAGTCGGTCAGTTAGTCCGAAAGTTGAAGCTAGTTGCTTGTTCCAAAACGGAGGTAGGCCTCTATGGAGCAGAATGAGCAAGAAACTCCACGGCACTCTTCTAAATTAGGTTTTTACAAAATCTTGGTTACATTATTCTACATCCTATCTATCTATATATATATATCTATATATCCTACATTCAGCATTCAGGTTTGCGACCAGACGAACAGTGCAGCCGCAGTAGCCACTCGCGCTCTGTAGGTATAAATACCGCGCCGCAACTGGCGGTATTTTTTTTAATATAATTATAAAATATTCTTTGATCAATTTTTTGCCCAGTGGCGATCAAGAGAGCAGTTGAGCATCAATCTCTTAAATAGGAATAGCTCTTAAGCGCAAAAATCCGAATTATTCGAATAGCAGACGGAAAGCAGTTAACTTTATTCACTACTAAAGGTAAGTTCGTTAGGCTAATGGATACTAAACTTTATCTCCGGTGTGGTTATGACAGTTCTTCTAAGTTATTAGTATAGTTATGAGCTTTTTGGAGCGGTACTGATTTAGGGGTGAAAAGAAAGAAAAACAACCGTGCGGCCGACTTCTTGGCGACGTAGCATCAAAGGGTTCAGGAAAAAGAAATCATAACATAACATCACGCCCGTAATCCCCGCAGAATTAGGCAGAAGTGTACCCACTAGTACACCCACATTTCGCCAGTTAAGTTTTTAGTCCCATGTAATAGGGGGCGAGCCTATTGCCACCAACCGGGCACAAATCCAGACTCCGAGGCTGCTACTGAGAAATTCCTGATGGAAAAACCCAATAACACCTTGCCCGACCTGGGAATCGAACCCAAGATCTCATGAAAAGAAAAAGAAATCAAATTTACTTTTCTTTAATAATGATACCAGTCAATTACTGTTACTCTGCTGGGCAAAGTCCTTTTTTTACACAAATATGGCAAGAGCATTTATCATTACGCTTGCTCAAGTCCTATTTTAACTATATGTCCAGGTTTCCTCACTATGTTTTCCTTCAAAAATGTCAGTGATGTCAATGATAATCTTAAAAAATACAAAACTATGAATGGAAAAAATCTAGATATATTGATACTTTGACGTTATCAAAACCATCATACATGGAGAGAGAGAGAGAGAGGCGAAAGCCTTAACTACTGGGTAATCACGATATCCATCACCACGACGCTCCATGCATGGAACCCGACGATTTTGGTCGATGACGTAAGGGACGGGGCCCCAACAGGGTCAAACGCCTGCCTGGGTTGCGGGACGTCTTAAACAGGATAACGTGGCCCCGGAACGCAAAGGGCTACAAAAAGAATAGAGTGGTTTTTTAGTCAGAAAAAGTCTGACAGTCCCTTTCGCTCCGCCTAGAGCGGAAGGACTCATTTGATGATTTTTATTAACCCAAAAAAAAGGTCTATCTTATTTATTTCGACAGAAAAAATATTTTGATGTCTAAAACATTTCTGGCACGGTTCGATGAAATACGGTGTAGTGGGCAGACTTCTTTAAACTCTAGGGGTCAATAGTTTAACTGACGTAATAATTTCAGGTAAAGGTCATCTCCAGGCACGAATTTATTATTATTATTCTTGATGGACAACAAACTAAACTATAGGCAATAATATTTTATGCCTTCAGGCCGAGTAGGTACTAAAACTTTCGATAAACACGGCAGGAACATCGCTGCCCAAACTTTTACAGTGGATTCGGAACATGTTTCAAGGTCACAAAGGATTGGAATTTTTCGTCACATTGAGAAACAAATTGTTGAATACATAATTACAACATCATGATTGTATAGAATAGATTTTTTTTTCAACGATGATAAATTTAATCGTAATATTAGGTTGTAATTCTTCGCCGAATATTGAAAAAAATTGCGGTTCTTTACATTTTGACTTTGAAAGTATTACTCTTTAGCGTAGAACAGCATTTTTTTTTTAAAGCGACGAACGTTACGCCGTTTTTTTTTAACTTTGCCCCACACTTCTAGTTTATCCTATATCGTGGGTACAAATAGTCAGATCCGAGACAACTATGTGTAGGCTATACAATTCATATTTTTTGAATATATGGTATTTCATTTTTTTTTATGATGATTTCATTTTTTACAAAAAAAAGGTACTGTAACCATGGTAAAAGTTGGCATGTCGACTTCCTTTCAGCCTGTACGAGTATACAACCTTTATGCTCAAAGTAATAAATCAAAACTCAGATTGTTTATGGTCTCTACATAATTTTATAGCTGAAAGAACTAAAAGCTTGAATGTTTTTTTAGGTCACAGGTAAGAAAAATGTTTTTTTTTTCGCTAACTTTGATGTTTTATTATAAACTTTTTGAGGTTATAACCTCAAAAAGGTCATACTTGTGAGGTGCTCGTGGCTAAGTAATAAAAGCCGCACGGGTCTATACGTCAGGTTAAGCCACGCTTGTCAGGGTTGTTCCGTAGATGGTGACTATCTATGTAGGTATACCAATACTCTTCCGTGCCTCGGAAAGCACGTTAAAACTCACACATACAGTGAAGTCACAGTCACCGTCCCGTATCAGTGATAAATTATTTTTGCATACATTTTCTATGAACGCGTTCACACTTGTCAGTGTCAGTGACGACACAGTGCTCTCAGTGTCAGTTCCGGCGCGTTTACGAAGAATGAATGAAAGAATAATCACTGATACGGTACTGTGCTGGACACTGATATGACCTCATGCTTAGCAGTCGCGCTTTGTGACCACTAGAACAACGAGGTAGTCAGTTAAAAACAAAGTCATCAAATCTCGGATACATTTACATCGATGTAAATGAGAGTCACAGCAGACGTAATATTGACTATAAAAATGGAATACAATTTGTAAGAATGTTCCTTTCTCAAAATTACGTTGTATTTTTAGAGTACAGTAAATTGTTTGGCAAACAATATCAAGTCTTCTTTTACAGATTTGATCACAAAAGCTGACGGTGGACGAAAATAAACGTTATTAAATTACTTATACAATTTGAGAGCTCTTATTGCATTGAGAACTTGATGAGAGTTAATTTTCATTAGCTTTCACTGAGTACAGTACGATTCAAACTTAATGGCGGCTCGGAACATCGTACGTTCCGATGCGCAGAACACAACAATAGGTAATTAAATAGAGACTAAACTATTATTGACTTCACTCTACCTGCGCAGACTGTACTCGCAGCTAACTTCAGAGCCGCCATTAAGTTTGAATCGTACTATACAAAAATATTGCTTATTTTGCTTTACCGTGTTTGAGCCGTAATTGCACCGATTAATGTCTTGTAAAACACCAGTTATTTGGATTGCTTTGTAAAGCTGAGAGTACATAGAAGATTTCGGAACTATTTTGGGTTAATTTCCAACCATATTCTTACTTTTACTGCTCGTTCGTGTCTGTCAGTAGGCTGTATATCAAGAATCGTAGTAGGTAGGGAGTTGACATTTTCGCAGAGTTTGTGTAACAATAGCTGAAAAAAAAAACAGAATACAGTTGGAAATTAAAGGGGTAACATCATAGGAAACCTGTTATTTTTGGGGCGGTACGAAACCATTAGTGTGCGAGTCCGACTTGAGTTGGGCCGATTTTTAACAATATCTTGTGCGAAATTGGGCCGATTTTTAACAATATCTTGTGCGAAATTGGGCCGATTTTTTAACAATATCTTGTAAGAAATAATGCTATGATAATCAGCCGTCCTAAAAAATGGATGTAGGTATCTGGAATCTGGGTCCATACATACATACATTTAACTCTGCAATCTAACCTGGCTCAATATAAACGTGGAATAAGATGAATATTGAGAAACCCTATGAATTATGAATATTTTTGCAAAAATGTGCCACAATTTTATACCGTATTCCTATGAAGATAAGACTTTCAATTTTTTTGTACTTTCGTGCCTGATAATATTACAAGCAATGTGTGCAGAATAATCAATATTCCTGTTTTCACAATCTTCGAAGCGAAATCACCTTATTCGTAGCGCAAGCACGGTTCGAGGCACAGCGTACTGAACCCTCGGATATAAAGAGTAATTGGGTATAATACTATCGGGCTTGTGAATCGAGGTACCCTGATTTTTATAAGCTTTTATTTAGCTTGCACTGTTCGCATGTAAGTAAGTTATACTTTCAAAATTCGCAAACCATTTTTCAACCATTTGTTGATATCCGATTGAGCTGAAATTTTGCACACACCTTTAGTTCTGATGACAATACAAAGTTCAATAATCAATATTGTAATAATTTTAAATTAAAGCTTGTTTATAAAAAGATTTTTTAAATTAGATTTTTATTTATATTGAAGTGCGTCGAGAGGGCCCGGACGGAACACGGACTGTGTAATATAAATTTAATCATACAAAATATATGTAACAGATTTAAAACCGTGCCCCGTCCGTGCCCCGTCCGGGCCCCGCCCCGTGCACGGCCCGCTCTAATGAGAATCATCCCTTATTGTCACGGACTTGATCTGCGGAGTCGGAAAATGGTCATAGGAGTTAAATCAAATCTTGCAAGTTAAATTTGACTCACTTCCCTGTATTTGATTGGGCTATAATTTTAAAAACACATGCAAATTACATGACAAAATAAATATGAATTTGACTTTTATTTAGTCCCAAAAATTTACTTTAAGTAGGTTCTTATTTCCGGGGTTGCGGGACGTCTTAACAGGATCCCGTGGCCCCGGAACGTAAAGGGCAACAGAAGAAACAGGGTGGTTTTTTAGTCAGTAAAAGTCTGACAGTCCCTTCCGCCCCACCCAGGGCGGAAGGAGTAATTTGATGATTTTTACCACCTCAAAAAAAAAAAAAAGTAGGTTCTTATTTAATTTCCAAACATAATTACTTAGCTAATGTTTAAAAGATGTAAAAAAATATAACCGACACAAAACATAGCACGCGTTCGCTGTATCACGCATTCAATTTATATCATAGCATTGTTGCAATCTTTTCCAAGAAAAATACTACCATTCCTTTTTTAAAAAAACCTTTTACATTGTTTCAAAGTTGCCAGCGCTAACACGTTCAGTTAGAACAGCTGCATATATTAACTATTCATTGTTTTTCATATTTTCTATGCATGAGAATGTTGCCACATCTTAGGAGCACGTTTCTACTGATATATCTACTCTGTGGTGGTTACGTTAGCAAATATCCTGAGATATGATATATGATCTTTACGTGAAATGTGTCTGTGTATGTCGGGAGTCGTGTTGTAGTAAAAATAATAGTGGCGGCAGTCTTTTGTTTTGTTTTTTTGTGTGGAATTTTTATCGTATCCCCCCTCCCCTTGTTTAAAAATGTGTGTTTATCTGTGTATCAAAATATAGCTGGCTTATATTTTTAACCTTGTCTGAAAATGGGAGTAGAACGTATAATAATATACATGGAATATTGCATTGTATTTTCAGTAGAAATGTGGTTAGCTTTTGCCCGCGATTCGGTTCTAGTGAGTGTCGGTTATCTGTGTGTTGCTCTATTTTTGTTTTAATGAAAATTAGCCTAAGTTACTTCTTATAACATCAGCTATCTGCCAGTTTCGGAGATAAGCCGGAACAAACATAATAAATCAAAGTCAAAGTCAAAAACATTTATTTCAATTAGACCGTTTACAGGCACTTTTGAATTGTCAAGGAGTCTGTCAGTTAGTTCGAAAATTAATTAAATAGACTAACCAAACATTTTATTTTCGTTACTCATAATTGTCATTGATATATTGACCGAAAGACTGCGGAATCTTAGTGATAAGGTCCCATTTTGATACGCAACCCTAAAAAGCATATTTTTAATTTAATAGCATGAGGTTTTTCTTCTTAAAAGACTGTTTACTTAACCCTTCCAAATTCGTCTATATCGAAGGTTCTAATGTTAATAATGTGAGCCACAGAAATGAGTAAATAGATAAATTAATATACATAGTTACCCGGTCACCGAAGCGGATGGGTAGACTGGAGTTTAGATGAACATCTATGATACTCTGTGGTTATGTGAGCAAACATCCTGAAAGATGAAATATGATCTTTACATAGAATGTGTCTGTGTGTGTTTAGGGAAGCTGTTTGGTTAGTACTACAACTAATACAGTATCTTTAGTGAATAAATATCTTTTCTCTTATCTTTGACGCAAAAGATAATGATTGGTTACCATTTATTTAGATATAGCCTATTGACTGCCTCGTTGGTCTAGTGGTCGCAAAACGCGACTGCTGTGCACGAGGTCTTGGGTTCGATTCCCAGGTCGTGCAAAGTGTTATTGGGTTTTTCCATCAGGAATTTCTCATTAGCAGCCTCGGAGTCTGGATTTGTGCCCGGTTGATGGCAATAGGCTCGCCCCCTATTACATGGGACTAAAAACATAACTGGCGAAATGTGGGTGTACTAATGGGTACACCTCTGCCTAACCCTTCGGGGATTACAGGCGTGATGTTATGTATGTATATAGCCTATGTCCGCGACCTCGTCCACGTGAATTTAGGTTTTCTGGGAGGTATTATTTTTTTGCATAACTGGCTAATTGTGGGTACATTTTAGTATTTCTCTTCTATTTTGTCGGCTCTTAGACGCACGTGCCCTCCAGAGACAGACAGACGGACAACAAAGTGATCGTATAACGGTTCCGTTTTTGCCGACTAAGGAACGGAACTCTAAAAAATGATTCATTACGACGTCTCGTCTTCTGCGTATTGTAATGAAAAACTCCTCGTATTGTAATGAATGAATGATTTGAGTAAGTCGAAATTGAAAAAGTAATAATTATCTGTAGGCAATTAAAAGAAATTTTGTAAAGTATTGATATTCATGAGGAATATTGACAGTTTATGTTTGATATCAACAAAATCGTAATCTTCTTTATTGACTGCCTCGTTGTTCTAGTGGTCGCAAGCGCGACTGCTGTGCATGAGGTCTTGGGTTTGATTACCAGGTCGGGCAAAGTGTTATAGGGTTTTTTCATCAGGAATTTCTCAGTAGCAGCCTCGGAGTCTGGATGTGTGCCCGGATGATGGCAATAGGCTCGCCCCCTATTACATGGGACTAAAAACATAACAGGCGAAATGTGGGTGTGCTAATGGGTACACCTCTGCCTAACCCTTCGGGGATTACAGGCGTGATGTCATGGATGTAATCTTCTTTATAGCATACATACATAACATCACCCCTGTAATCCCGAAAGGGTTATGCAAAAGGTGTATTAGGACACCCACATTTCACCAGTTATGTTTAAGTCCCATGTAATAGGGGGCGAGCCTATTGCCATCATCCGGGCACACATCCAGACTCAGAGGCTGCTACTGAGTAGCAAACATTCAAACATCCTTACAAACTTACACATTTATTTTTAGTAGAATAGGACTAAGATCTAACTTAACACATAAGATAGTGTTTACCCTGTCTTTGTGTTTGCGAGAGATAATTTAGGATTTAATTTCGAAGTCGACAAAGAGGAAGTCGTGGGCAGATGTCTTTCTAAATTAAACAACTAGTAGCTGCCAATTACCAGAGATCCTTAGTTATATTACTAACAATTGAGTACTCCCACACAGAAGCTCAAAGCAAGTTTACCCTCGAGTAAATCCACACGAGATCAAAGCCAATACATTTCGTTTTATTCCGATTACTATTTGAAATACTCAAACATGCAAATACCAAACCTGCGCTACTCGAAGACATTTACAAAAGACAATTTCTCAAAGTACACTGGAATTGATACGACAGTCTTCTTGAGATAATCCCTTCCTTGCGTTCAATTACACGTTCCGATGTCAACGGAGTGAATGACACGGAGTGTGGAGAGAATGGAGGTTTAATGCCGGTGGCTATATTGATTCTGGCTGGTTAAACAGTTGCAGTCGGAAAGAATGAGAACTGTGAATGAATTAATGAATAAGGGATGATTCTCATTAGAGCGGGCCGTGCCCGGGGCGGGGCCCGGACGGGGCTCGGTTTTAATCTGTTACATATATTTTGGTATTGAAGTGCGTCGCGCGGGCCCGGACGAGACACGGATAATGCACTGTGTAATATAAATTGATTCATACAAAATATATGTAACAGGTTAAAACCGTGCCCCGTCCGGGCCCCGCCCTGGGCACGGCCCGCTTTAATGAGAATCATCCCTTATACCTATTTATTTGCAAGAGTTTACGATGTACAGTCACAAGCAAAAACAAGTATACACTTAGCAAAATTCATAAGCGATTTTATTGTAAAATAATGTTTGTAACTTTGTTAAAAGACCTATTTCATAGTAGTATTGAATTCAAAATTCTGTATTTCTAAAAACATGACATTTCAATCAATTTATTCGAACAAAATAGCTTCTTAATGTTGCTAAGTGTATACTTGTTTTTGCTCCTGACTGTACATCAGGTTTAATTATTTAAATTTTATGTATGGTACACACGCAAATGTTTCATGTTTCTACCAGTCTACCATAGGGCGATGCAGAGACAAAACATAGTGACAATTTCCAGGGATCGGATTTTGTTTAAACATCATCGTCATTTGATTTTTAATATTAATGTGGTCACTATAAGATGTTGTTAGATTTGTTAATTATTACGTAATAACTTAAGACAGAAGGTCCCTTAAGTAAGGACTGAATAAATCAACTGACTTTGTATTACATTGATCTCACAACTTTCTACGGTAGAAGAACTGAGTTGCGAGACTTGTTTTTTTTTTACAAGTTTTGTTTTTGATGGCATTAAATATAATCATAAATATATATAACACTAGCTGACCCGTGCCCACTTCGTTGGGCGGTAACCTTTATTTTTTTTATATACAATATAAAAAAATAAAGGTTATCTATATACTATTGTTTATTTCCTATATACAACTATACACTATACTATATACAACTGTTAAGGCAGCGCATGCAAATAACTTTGTTGTAAGAGCTATTTTTTTCCGCCTGGCTATACAAAAATTGAGATAGTTCGGCTAATATGCATGATATCTATATAAATTATAGCCTATAGAACTCACGAATAATGTAGCTTTCTACCAGTGAAAGAAGTTTTAAAATCGGTTCATTACTTCCGGAGATTACCCCCTACAAACAAACTTACAAACTTACAAACATATAAACTTACAAACAAATTTTACCTCTTTATAATATTAGTATAGATACCTACATGCAAACAAAATATACAAAATAATTGTGGGACAAGTCTGCCAACCTCTCATGTAAGTGTTTGCGAGCTTTTACCTTGAATATGAACAGACTATCATTTTTGTTTGTTACTCTATATAATTATTCTGCCTTTCGGTCATGTAAATGTTAAATTAAAAATAACAATAAGTATTTGTTTTCAATTTCATTGTTGTGAAAGGTAATTATAATGAACTGAATAAAATTACCATTATTTTATATTATACAAAAATGTTGATGTTTATTTTTCCTAAACTGTGTTTGTTTTACAATAAATGGAGGATGGGTGGGTAATGGATGTGTTTGTTTTTGGTGGTGGTCTAGCGAAGTGAAACTTTTTGAAAGTATATTATTACCATGGATATCAACCCTCCCACGTCTGATTAACAGAACCAAATCCTCTAATCTGTACTAATTGAAGAGGTACTTTGTGAGGTTGTAGGGGGTAATCTCTGGATCTACAGAACCGATTTTGAAAATTCTTTCGCAAAGAAGCTACGTTATCACCGAGTGCTATAGGAGAATTCGTGCGACAAAAAAAAAAAAAATGGCCTATGATACTTGCAGATAATGTACCTTTCTAATGGTGAAAGAATTTTTAAAATCGGTCTAGTAGTTTTTCAGTTTATCCATTACAAACAAACAAAAATACAAATTATTAGGGTAGATAAAAAAAATCCGGGGATCTGTAAGAAAAATCACGCGGGCGAAGTCGCAGGGAAAGTGCTAGTAGGTAATCATTATAAAATCAGTAACATAAATCCTGTATGTAGCTTTGAAGTATTTTTTATCCCGACACTTATTCGAGCCAGCACACGTCGCTGAGCCTACCATCTCGAAGCAATAGCACGCTTGACGAAAAGATGTAAAACACCCAATTCTAGCCCCTCGTAAAAAAAGAAAATATGCAAGTTGGTATTCCATTTACTACTACTCCGACCAAAACGGTTTGCTCAAACGGTTCTTGAGACGGAGATTTTAAGCATTCCTCTTTACCTACTTTGTGACCTGAATTTATCAGGATTTTTATGACGAAACACCACGCATATTTTATTCGAAATTTTAGGCAAATATAGTGGCTACTATTTGATCCGTTTTTTTAGGGTTCCGTGCCTGGTGGTTGCTAACGGAATCCTATTAACCTCCGCTGTCCCTCCGCCTGTCAGCGACTGTATCTCATAAACCGTAATAGTTGGAGAGTTGAAATTTTCACAAAATGTGTATTACTATGGTCACTATACTAACAAATAATAAAAATATATAAAAGTTATTGAACGAGGTTATGAAAGAGGGTCGCCATACAAGGAACCTGTTTTGTGTTTTAGCGTTTTTTCTTTAAGAATTTCTCGGTATCAATCCGGAGTTTGGGAGTTGGTGGTGTTATACCAAAGCACATAAAGCCGTTGGTTCTGCGTCGGATCTCTTCACGATTGTATCGGATTGCCGTCTTATTGGACCATGAGAGTGAGGGAAGAGGGAGTGCATCTTTGTTTGCACACACACTGATGCAGTATAATATCTCATGCTTACTTCCCTAGTCTGCAGTGAGATTGCCCTCCGTGGTGACAGAAATCGAACACTGCACTGAAGACTTGGCCAATCGAACAGCTACCAATACTTAACCAGCAGTGTTATTCTGTAAAATCTTTCTCAGTGAATTTAGGTGCAGTGACCTTGAAATGAGCTGTTATCCTACCACGCTATGGATCGACATCTCACCTCAATCTCACTCAATCTTTTGCCGAGCGAGGTTTATTCAGAATACCGCTGTAGTCTGTAATTATGTTGTCTTTAGCAATGCTTAGGTACTTGTACTTTGTTGTAGCAACCGCGACACCGCGTCAAAGGCATTCCTTGAATGTGTAACAGGATATTACAGAATCACAATGTAATCTGACTCTCTTCTATACAAGTAAATGCAAATGAAGTGTCTGTGTGTAATGTCGAAATAACAGTTATTTTCTACATCTAAAAAAAAAAGAAGAAAGAAAGAAAAAATGTTTCTCACGTGAAAATGACCATTACATACAACAGCAATATTCTGAATTTTGTCCGTCGGCCTGTCTGTCTGTGTGTTTATTTATTCCGGTTAATCTCTGGACGTACTGGACCGATTTCGACAAGACTTTCACTGGAAGATAGCTTATGTTTGAAGGAATAACTTAGAAAAAGAAAAAAATAGGGTATCGCGCGAAAAAAAATAAAGCCGTGACAACTAACATTAAAGTGAACAAAGTCGAGGGCATAAGCTAGTATTAAATAAATGTCTGTTCTTTCTTCCTTGTCGCGAAACTGTTGGCAGAAGTTTCTAATGAAAGAACCAACACCTCAGCGTCGAGTTTTTGCTCCGTTTTTATTTTCTATGTGTTTAATAAAAATAATCATTTTTACTTATCTTGAAATTGAACATCCTTGGTTAGTGTTACGCAAAAAATTGATGTCAGGGATGTTATGAAGACTTTGTAGATACCGCGCTACATACAAAAGTGTCTGTCGTGATGGCCCAGTGGTTAAGGCAGGTGCCTCTCATGCATGAGGTTCAAATCCTTGAAAGTACCATTGTTACTTTTTCAATTCATATGTTTCATTCCAAAGTTTATCTTGGACATCACTGACATCGGTGAATGAAAAACATCGTGAGGAAACCTGGACTTATACCAGTCTATTACTGTCCCACTTAAACCATGTTAGAGGCTCCTGAGGCGGTTTAGCAACTATGACACAAGGGTGAGTGGGGTCGTACCTTACTGCCCACAAGATACAGAAAGAAGAAAATACAAAAGTAGTCATTAAACTCGATCAAATTTTGTAAATGGGAATATTCAAGCTTTTCTTTTGTGCTTGGTGAAGAAGCTCAAACTAACCCCGTACCAAATTTCATCAAGATCGGTTCAATGCTTCAGTCGTGAAAGCTTAACAGACAGACACACAGAGTTACTTCCACATTTATAATATTAGTATGAATAACATTATAAGTAAAAAACCAAAAAAGCTAAAACAGGGCATCATACACGACTACTTATGAAACGCACACTCGATAAACTTCCCTTAAACATTCTGACCTTAATACGCCAACATTATTCTAAGTTGAAAAATAAATTGGGCGAATGATAAGCTAAAGGCCCGCGTCAACTTAGGGTAATGTAAGAGATTTTTTCGAATATTTTTTAGGCTGGTATTATACAGGTAGTCTTCACTTTTTGTAGTATCTACCTAGTCCCTTTTATGACTCTCGGATCTAGGTATAATGGAATCTTTCAAGCGTTGAGAGGAGATACCAGATTTAGGGTATTGTGTGTGTCACATTGATAGATATGACACACACAAGTCAGGTGCGCTGTACTCGTAACCGGCGTGCTTGTATGACGAGATGTATGAACGTGGATGAGGCAAAAGGAGGATGTGAGGATCGTAGCAGGTGGCGTTCTGTGGTTTCTGCCTACCTTCATGGGAAAAAGGCGTGAGTTTATGTATGTATGAATATACGTTGATAGATTGGTTGTGTTTATAAATGGATGTTTAAAATATGTGTCATTTATCACTACATAGTATAAAACAAAGTCGCTTCCCGCTGTCTGTATGCTTAGATCTTTAAAACTACGTAACGGATTTTGATACGATTTTTTTAATAGATAGAACGATTACAGAGGAAGGTTTATGTTTCTACATAGTATCCGTGCGAAGCCGGGGTGGGTCGCTAGTCTATCTATATAAATAAAAATGAATGGCAGCAACAAGCAAGTTATTTCAATGTTAAGCCATTTAAAGTATTACACAATAATTCATACATTCATTTATATTCCCTATCAATTCTAACAGCTTCAGCCATTTTAATATGACGTAAATCTAACGACTCTTAGCTCTTTGATCATTATAAAAAAATAAAATAAATAACAAACAAGAGAACATAACACAATCAATAGAATAGAAGAACATATAAAATAGAAAAACAGAACATAACATAACATAAAACAACATATATACATAGAAAAACATCTTTCATATATTATAGAAGATAACTAATGAAAAAGTAATTAAATTCTAAGTTTCACCTAAAGATTGGAAGTTTCTTGAGTTTCAATATGACACCAGTTATCTAATATCTATGACAATTATAAAATACCACTCTGTTCGAGTTATAATAAAATTGAAATTTGAAAAACATGGCGAGACGAGCTAGATAAAATCAATAGCCAATAGGAAGCAGCTGAAAGGCATGGGGACTTTACATAGCTATGGGATGATGTAGCTTGACAGTAGTAGTACTTGTATTTTTATCGATTGCGTGAAATAAAAGAAATATACAATAATTCTGTGACGTCACATATTTTAATTGTGTTTACGTACCGTACGGCATTTCCTAAAAACTTTCAAGTCCTCATTTTTTAATGATACTTTCAAGACTTATGCAGGTTACATAGTTCTAAAAATTTTGCAGAGTAAATTTTCGAGAAATTGTGTTACTGCAAAAGTCGACCGAATTTAAGTTTTCCATGTACCACTTATCTTTTTTTAAACAAGAAATTTCGAAAATATTTAAAACTAACTTTTTAGACCTATGTATCCTGCTTAAGTGTACGAAGTTTCATAAAAATCGGTTCATGTTTTTCAAAAATAAAGACTTGAAAGTCTGTTTGAAACGCCGCGCGCCGTACGGCGTAAACCCTCTTAAGAACTGTCTAGTGAAAATTTCGCCTCTTGTGTATCACGCTACGAGCACTCGCCCCCCGCGCTTCTCCCGACCTCGTTCGCCCTAATCCCGCGGCGGTAGTAGTTAAGGCGAGAACACAATTATGTATTATGCTGTATCCGTACAAATTTTAATTTCAGAAATTCCGAATTTCACGTTTACATCATTTGGAAGTCTGCACGGAAAAAAGAAAAAAAAAGCGGCCAAGAACGATTTGGACTCGCCCATGAAGTGTTCCGTAGCAGAATTGCGGTTGACGATTTATGACGTATTAAAAAAAAGTACTTACTAGATCTCGTTCAAACCAATTTTCGGTGGAAGTTTACATGATAATCTACATTATATATTTTTTTTTAGTTTTATCATTCTATTATTTTAGAAGTTACAGGGGGGGGGGATACGTTTTTTGTTACACTCTCGCGCAAAATATTCAGTTTAGAAAAAAATGATATTAGAAACCGCAATAAATCATTTTTGAAGACTTATCCATAGATACCCGACACGAACGAGTATGATGAAAATAAAAGAATAATGAGTTTCAGTTCTAAGTATATAATCAAAATTTATTGTTTTTTCTATTTTCCTGTAAAATCTTAATGCGATTCACAGAATACATCTACTTACCAGGTTTGAACAGTATAGTTCTTATAGTTCCGGAAAATAGTTGCTGTGACATACGGACGGACGGACAGACAGAAGACAGACAAAATTACATGACGAATCTATAAGGCTAGGTTTCGCTACGGAACCCTAAAAACTGAAATGAGAATAACTAAGAACGGTAAAATCAGGTCACTGCAATTTGCTGTAACAACATAGGATCGGTTGCCAAATACTCTGTTTATGATTGCAATATCCAAATCAAGAATTGTCGTTTTGGAATGCAGAAAATTATGAGGAATTTCATAATTTTCCTGGCGCCAGACATAGTAGTAGTACAAAGAAAATTGGATTGTGGAAAGTAATAATGTAAAGAGAAAAGATTTGTATTTTTGTTTGTAACCGATTAACTTAAAATCTAAACAATAAAAATAAATTCCAGCATGTCAGTGTCACTGCAGAGCAAAGGCCTCTTTTCATATAGAGAAGACATGATCATTAATCACCACGCTTGCTCAAGACGGATTGGCGATTTTAGACTTATATGAATTACTAGCTTTTGCCCGCGACTTCGTCCGCGTAAATTTCGGCAATAGCGGACATACACGAAGTCGCGAAAAAAAATACCTATGTCATAAAATCATGATTCGAAACGACACGTGGCGCCATCTATGATCATTTGAACGTTATTGTGATTTCCCTCGGAAACAGTACTTCTTTTCGGGATTAAAGGTACCCTATGTTCGTTCCTGTACACCTGGCAACGTATATGCAAAATTTCAGGATGATTGGTTCAGTGGCTTAGGCGTAAAATGGTAACAAACAAACAAACTTACTTTCGCATTTATAATATTAGTTAGGATAAGTCCAGGTTTCCTCACGATATTTTCATTCACTTATGTCAGGTGATATCCAAGATAAACTTAGAAAGTACATACGAAAGACATTTTGGTACTTGCCCGGTTTTGAACACTTAACCTCATGCATGTGAAGTGAAAGCCGTATTCCAGTGATTAAGGCACCCAATTCGCATGCAAAAAAAATTACACTACTTAACAGATTTTAAAAATACTTTCACCTGTCGAAATCTGCATTATCAGCGAGTAACATAAAGACTATCCTTTTTTCAAAAAAACCTCAAAAATCTGTAAGAAAATTCACACGATCCAAGTCGCAGGCAAACGCTAGTCAACAAATTTTTTGTCTTTCCTTCCCGTTTCAGCTCGCTATTTAACAAGAGTTGATAATGACATTTGGAAAACATTGAAAAATACATTGTAGAAAGTTTTACAGTTAGTAAAAGTTTAGTATTTTTCTCTATTTGGATCTGTTTAACCTTATTTGCAGTCCAAAATGGCTAAAGCATTTAATTTGAAACTTTGTTGAAGTTTATTAAACGCTTACTGTGGCAATACAGGAGTCATTGAAGCTTTGTTTAATAGGTAATAATATATTTTTAATTCAGACATGAATAGTCAGAATTTCTCAGTAACAGCCTCGGAGTCTGGGTTTTTGCCCGGTTGATGGCAATAGGCTCGCACTCTATAACATGGGACTAAAACATAATTGGCGAAATGTAGGTGTACTAAGGAGTACCTCTGCGTAACCCTTTGAGGATTACCGACGTGATGTTATGTTATTAGACAGAAAACTGACTTATCACAAGCTTAATCGAGTAAAACCTTATTAACCAAAATATTAATATGATTAGGCTGCTTTGTTAAGGAGCGTACTTAAGCAGTAAAGCTTCCCGTTTTATTTAGTTTTTGACAATATTTTTTTTTTTTAATCTTAATTTCTATTTTTATTTTATTCTCTTAAATAAAATAAAAATAGAAATTAAGATTAAAATAAAAATGTTTTGCTTGTCTTTTTTATTTTTTATTTAATTCTCTTTAAAAAATCAGTTTATTCCTTAATAACGTTACTAGAAGTACGTCTTATAAATACATAAAAAATACTGCAGGCATTCCATAAAAAAAAAAAAAACGTACGACCTCGCACCCTACCGACTTCCTTACCAAAATCAAAGCCCAAATTTATATAACAACACAAACAGAAAATGCGTGCGAAAATTTCCTTTTCAACCCCAAAAACAGGCAAAGTGCGAGCCGAACTCGCACACAAAGGGTTCCGTACTATACTACACAATATTCAACACAACTTACAAAAGATTAAGTTTATAATGGCAAAAAAAAGTAATTATTTTGTGATGTAAGTATAAAACGGTTTTCGGATTTATTCCTTTACTTGGTCTACATCACATGATGGCATTGCTTCCTACGAATATTCATGATTTTGGTCAGCGGGAAGTTCCCTATAGTTAGTCAGTTTTGTTGGGTTTTGATTCCCTAGCGAGCGTTAAAATAAGCGCCGTAAATGCCCTTATCTTTAAATTGCGTTGACTTAGAAGTTTGTTTTTTTCTCTGCTGAGAACTTGATATTCATTTCACCTTGAAACCTCCACGCCTTACTGTGTAAACGGTCTTGACAGACAGACAGACACACAGAATACAAATAAAATTGATCCTATAAGAGTTGAGTTCAGTTGAGTTGTAATGTAGTAATAGCCTAGCGGTTACGTTACCAATGTGACTTTTTCAATTCATAAGTACTTTCTAAAGTTTATCTTAGACATTACTGGCAGTATTCCGTGCCTCGCAAAGCACGTTAAGCCGTTGGTCCCGACTGTCATACGTGGATCTTTGACAGTCGTTATGAGTCGTCAGAAGCTTGAAAGTCTGATAACTAGTCTTACCTAGGGGTATCGTATTAGCCAGTTACTGGGTTGTGGAGGTCAGATAGGCAGTCGCTCCATGTAAAATATTGGTATTCAGCTGCATCCGGTTAGACTGGAAGCCGACCCCAACATAGTTGAGAAAAGGCTAGGCAGATGATGATGAAGAGTTTCGTTTTTGCCGTCTGACATACGGTACCCTAAAAATACCCAGAATAAATCTGTTTAATAAAACTTTAAGCAAAATGTATCGGGATATTTTATATTCTGTACGTGAAGTATCTATAAAAGCTGATTACAATTCATACGCCCTGTATGTGGGCCGCAAACGTGAATCACATATTTAATGATATCTGTATAGCTTAGGGACTGGATTTTTGGGACTGTATAGCTGTGCCTGTGGCTTCGCTTACGTGGACCCAAGTTTTACGGAAATTTGAATTGAATAGTTAGAAAAATATCATCCGGTACTTGCCCGGATTCGAACCCACAACCTCATGCATGAGAGGCAGGCGCCTTAACCGCTAGGCCATTACGACATAAAAATAAAAAACACAGAAAAAAATAAACAAAAACAAACAGAAAAAAAAAATAAACAAAAAAAAAAATACACAGAAAAGATAAAGGTCAATCCCTTCTAATGTTATAAAAGCGAAAGATAACTCTGTCAGTCTGTCTGTCACGCTTTTACGACTAAATTACTGTACGGATATTGATTAAATTTGGTACAAGGTAAGTTTAAACCCCAACAAAGGGCTTAGGCTACTTTTTACTATGCGACTTCGTCTGAGTCCGCGATAACCGACATTTAGGTACGCGGACAAAGGCGCGGGCAAAAGCTAGTATATAATAAAATATTGCTCATCCTTCATAACAAAAAGCGTTATAATTAGCCTATAGACTGACCGACTGACTTTGAATAGAATCTATCCCATAGTCATTGGATCAAAATTAGATTCAGTTTTAATCGCCTGTAATCCCCGAAGATTTAGGCAGAGCTGTACCCATTAGTATACTCACATTTCGCCAGCTATGTTTAAGTCCCATGTAATGGGGCGCGAGCCTATTTATTTTCAATAAAAATTAAAATTAAATTTTAAGTTGCATCAAAATCAATAAATAGTTAATCAATTGAGTTGGCCAAAATGTGACGTCATATAACATATAAAATCTATAGAGGAATCGCGGTTTTATAGCTCATAAAAAGTATATCAATTGTTCAATTTGATGAATCCAATTGCGTAATGTTTCAACATACCTACATTATTTTGTTACGATTTTTATGGAGAATTTATTCGTACGAGGTGTGATTGAAAAGAGTATGCTTAGATGATTCGGTCATGTTGAGAGGATGAGTGAAAGGCGGTCAACAAAGGGAATTTATAAGGCTGGTGTCAGTGGCAACACAGGGTGGGGACGCCCTAGGAAGACCTACACTGACCTTATTGTTGAAGTTTTCAAGTCGTACTCGCATTCGAAGGGTTCTGCGCCAGCGTAACATAACAAAGCAAATATAACATTATAGTATAGTCACATTATAGACCCAAAAACGCAAAAAACCAGGTATCTTGCATGAGGACATCCCTTTCATTTTTAAGTTTTAATTATTATTATCATTTATTCATTTTACAATACATAATTTGTACATATTTTAAATATTTATATGTATAAAAGTAAAATCATTTAAAAATATAAACAAGGTAGTCCACCGGTGACGGAAACATTTATTATTATTTTATGGTATAGCGGCAAAAGAAATACACATTATGTAAAATTTAGAAAAAAAATTAGAACTCTCTATTACAGTTCATAAGATACAGCCCGCTGACTGACGAACGGACAGCGGACGCTTAGTAATAAGGTCCTGTAAGCACTATTCGGGTACGGAACCCTAAAAAGTGATAGCAATGATGGGAAAATCATGTAACATTCAGCTACTTTAAGGGTTTTTTCACACCCGTTATATTTTAAGTACAGGCTTATACTCTTCAGTAGGGTCAGAATAGATAGTTAATATACATTGATATGTCTATAAGAGTACCTAGTTCTATTCTTAGACGTGTCACGGCTATGAGAAGAGATCATCCTACGTGAAAGTATGTAATAATAATACAGGCTTAGGACTTACGCCTCACTCAGTCTAAATATAGGATAAGTAGTTTAATGTTACGAGTATGACAGAAATTCTATCAAAGATACAAAAAAATTCTGTGCATGTATATTCTAGAATAGACTACTCCGTTGGTTTGTGGTCGCAAGCACGACTGCTGAGCATGGGGTCCTGGGTTCGCTTCCCAGGTCGGGCAAAAAGTGTATTGGGTTTTTCCATTAGGAATTTCGTAGTAACAGTCCGGAGTTTGGATGTTGATGTTGTGACAAACCCGTACCTAGAAAACACGAAAAGCCATTGGACATGCGTCTGATCTTTCCCAGGTCTAGTCGAGTTTTGAGTGGTATTAGTAACCCCCTCTCTTATGTCAATAACCCTTCAGCTATCTAAACCATGTTCTATATAAATAAAAATGAATCGCTAAATGTGTTGCTAAGCGCAAAACTCGCGAACGGCTGGACCGATTTTGTTGATTCTTTTTTTTTTGTATTCGTAATTTTCCGGGCAAAAGCTTTTATGAACGAAAAAATATGGAAAATTCAACCGATACCCGTGCGTAGCCAGGCGGATCGCTAGTTATTAATAAAATAATGCTTTTTTTCTTTCTTCGTTCTTTCTTAGTTATTAATAAAATAATGCTTTTTTTTGTTTCTTTCTTTCGTTCTTTCTTAGTGTGGGTGTGAGCATTATGGACCGCGTGCATTATTGAGGACGCAGGTATTATTCAGGATGTGACAAACGATTTTTTTGACTACAACCATTATTGCTTTTTATCCATACCTACCTAAAATGACATAGCAATTTTCAGTGAAACGTACTGATAAAAACATTCCTTTAACCTCAACAGCATCGTGTGAATGGCCACTAAATATTAATAACACTGTTACAGCATTTTCATCCTGTTTGCCATTCACAAGCGACCACCATATTTGTTTGCAAAATATACGTCACAACTGCGTACTTGTCGCCAAGTTTTGGTGTTTTTAACAAAAACTGTTCCGATTTTTTTGGTTTTATTTATTAAAATTAGTACGTTCTGTGGTTTCTGCCTAGCCCTATGGGAAAAACGCTTGAGTTCTTGTATGTGTATATGTTTTTGACATTATAAACAGACACTTCAATTTTATATGTTTTTACATCCATCACGACTATAATACCCATAGGGTTAGGCAGAGGTGTACTAATACACCCACATTTCGCCAATTATGTTTAAGTCCCATGCAATAGGGGGCGAGCCTATTGCCAGCAACCAGGCATAAATCCAAACTCCGAGATTACTACTGAGAAATTCCTGATACAAAAACCCAATAACACTTTGGCCGGCCTGGGAATCGAACCCAAGACCTCATGTTCAGCAGTCGCGCTGTGACCACTAAATCAACGAGGCAGTTATTGTGTTCATACAGTGAAGATTAAGAATCAAATAACCCTTTAGGGAATGGGTGTAATGTACGAGTAGGTATGTGTTGATTAACCTACCTAAGCGGCAATTAAACCATTCTTCTTTATCGTATGGGGCAGTAAGATCTTACGACCCCACACACCCTAGTGTCAGAGTTTCTAAACCGCCTCAAGGGCCTCTGACATGGTTTGAATGGAACAGTAAGTCCAGGTTTCCTCACGGTGTTTTCCTTCACCGATGCCAGTGATGTCCAAGATAGACTTTAGAAAGTACATATGAATTGAATAATTCACATTGGTACTTGCCCGGATTTGAACCCACAACCTCATGCATGAGAGGCGGGCGCCTTAACCACTGGCGCATTAAACCATTACTTAAACTGAAATGAGAGAGAATTGTGTTTATCATACGCAAAAAATAGAATATTCTAGATAATTGTTAAGCAAAAACGGTGTAAGTAAATGGAACCTAATGGTTTCTAAGTAATAGAATCTAATTTAGAAAAAAACTCAAGTAATTAACCAGAACTCCGCTTTCGCAAGGAAGGAAATAAGCTATAATTGTTTTGTAAAGATTTATAGTGCTGGTAAGATGTATTTTTGACTGCCTCGTTGGTCTAGTGGTTGCAAGCGCGACTGCTGTGCATGAGGCCTTGGGTTCAATTCCCAGGTCGGGAAGTTCAAAGTGTTATTGGGTTTTTCCATCAGGAAATTTCTCAGTAGCAGCCTCGGAGTCTGGATTTGTACCCGGTTGATGGCAATAGGCTCGCCCCCTGTTACATGGGACTAAAAACATAACTGGCGAAATGTGGGTGTACTAATGGGTACACCTCTGCCTAACCCTCCGGGGATTATAGGCGTGATGTTATGTTATGATGTTATGTTATGTTAAGATGTATTTTTAACCGAGTTAAAAAAAGGAGGAGGATCTCAATTTTTCTGTTTTTTTTTTATGCACGATTCCCGATTACTCTAAGACGCTTGAATCCGATTTCTGGCCACTGTAGGCGCGGACGGCGAGCATTTGGTGACTCGCCGTCTGAAAAACAAAACCAGGCCCGTGTCGGTAGCGCATTGTGTCCCACGTGCGCCTCAAAGAGTTTTCAGCATAGAAGATGTGGCCCGCTAGGGCCAGTGCCTGTCAGGGCTGCGGATTTTGTTCGAAAGAGTTACCGCGGCCCTGTAACGCAAAGGGCATTAAGAGGAACATGGTTGGGTTTTAGTCAGTTAGAGTCTGACACTCCCTTCCCAGAGCGAAAGAAGCCATTTGATGATTTGGCATCCTTAAACAAGCTACTGTAATTAAAAAATTAAAAAACACGACTGCAAAAATTGCACATATTTGTACTTTGTTTAGTCGTCAGTTTTTTTACGACGTTTTTTTTATTTACAGTGTAATATATTTTTTTAATCTACGTCTCAAATTCTAAACGATAAACATGTCTATGTTTATCGTCTAGAATTTGAGAACTAGATTCTTTAAAAAATAAAATTTAAAGAGGATGGTATTAATTTACGTTTTTAAGTGACCACACCGGATTCTTTTTATTTTTAACTAGCCTATGTTACTCGGAACGATGTAAGGATTACGATACCCCATACATCTAAATCGGTTCAGGCGTTTAAAAGTTATATGGAATAAACAAACTCACATACATACATACATTAACCCTGAACACATAACACTCCTTGTTTTGGCAGTCGTTTAAAAAACGTCTTCAATAACAAAAATATATAAATTTTCCACAATAAAAAACTTGTTTACGACTTACCAGAAATAACTATAATTTTACTTTTAAATACAAGGCCGTGTGTAGGTACGCAATCAAAGAGAATAGAAGACTGTTCTTCTTCGATTCCCTACCGCCTACACACGGCCTTGGACATTGAACTAACATAAAAGATAGTGAAAGTACCTAAATCGGCGGCAGCTATATTTTTTTATTCCGAACTAAATATCTATTAGGCCGCACATGGCTTTTATTAGTTTACATTGGACCTAAAAACAGCGTGTGGCGAATATTGTAGCGTAGCCGTAAGGGATAAGTGATAGCACTCCTAATTAAGTTCGTGTAATAAATTACGACATTAATTAAATTAATTCTGATGTACTTCTAAGTTTATCTAGGACATCACTGTTATAGGTTAAGGAAATCATTGTGAAGAAACTTGGACTTTTATAAATAAGTCCGAAATTGCCGCTACGTCTTGAGCAAGCGTTGTGATAAATGGTCGTGCCTTGTCTGTATGAGAAGAGGCCTTTGTCCTACTATAGAACCGTAATAGGCTGTTATAATTATTAAGTGGACTTTGGTTAAGCTGACACTAGTACACTCGCATTTCGCCAGTTATGTTTAAGTCCTATTTTAAAGAGGGCCTATTGCCATCTACCGGGCACAAATCCAGAGTCCGAAGCTGCTACTGAGAAATTCTTGATCGAAAAGCGTAATAACACTTTGCCCGACCTGAGAACCCAAGACCTGATGCTCAGCAGGCGCATCTGCGACTATTAGACTAACGAGGCAGTCGTGCAGTTGTTCTAATTTGTTGAAATTTCCCCATAAGCGAAATTACCCCACATGTTTCATAAACTCAATATAGGCCACTACAAATTTCTCCAACTACCCTCAACTAACTCCTAAAATTCTCTTTCAGTGCCAAAGGTAGAGATAGTGGACGAACGCGGCCGGCCTCTACAGGACAAGTTCTACAAAGAAGGCTCTATCATAGAGCTTCGCTGTGTGGTCAGTGAAGTGCCACAGCCGACGAGACAGGTCAACTGGAAGCATGGAGCGCGGTTGCTGAATTACGACACAAAAAGAGGCGGTGTGAGGTGAGCTTTAGTTTAATAAAAGTATCCCACACAATATGTATAATAGAATAATATGTTTATATAAAAACTTAGCACTCTTCCTGCGATTTCGTTCGTATGACTTTATTTACTTTAATTTTGCTTGCACTGTTCGTATGTATGTAAGTAAGTTGTCCTTTTATGCAAACCATTTTGTGACCATTTGTTGGTATCCGATTGAGCTGAAATTTTGCGTACACGTGAAGTTCTGATGACAATGCAATATCCAATACTCAATATTGTAATAGTTTTAATATGGCCACCGTTCCAAGATTTATATTTATCAAAGATTGCATATTTTTTCTCAACTTTTTTCTCAAATGAAAGGGTTTGAAGAGTAGAAAATAGTAACATCACACTATAAAAGCTAGTTTTAAAAAGACTTTTTACCATTTTAATTGTGTATTTGGATTTTTAAACATTTATTTTTTATGGTTATATTTTTTTAATCAATAATTAATGTAGATTAACGAGTTTAAAGGAACGCTTCTGTTATTAAACATACTGTATTTCATTGTACTTCCCGACCTCTCGAAGATAGCCAATGAATTTTAAATGAAGCCGATATTAATTCCGTGTCCGCCCCTTTGAACTTTATACCCAGAAAATCAGCTAATAATATTCATTCAGGCAGATGTAAACTTGCCTAAATACAATAATCTCCCAAAGCTATGCTCTGAGGAACTCCACGGGAATTAATTATTTAGCCTTATGGAATGTTTGCCGTACTCAATAGGTTAGATTCTCAATCAACGGTAATGAATATTTGAATAGCATAAGGTTTTGAAATAGTTTTAAGTGGTTGTGCTGATGAAATTTTTGATATTTTTTGACTTTTGAGTTTCCGGCAATATATCTCTGTATATTACGCTTTTACGACTAAACTACTGGAATCTATTTTAACAAAATTTGGTACATACGGGGTCTGTTTGAACCCCAAGAAAGTACATAGGCTAGTTATTGTTCCGTGATTTCGCGGCATCCTTGATAACTGGCGCGGACGAAGTCGTTGGCAAAAGCTAGTATCAAATATCACTCATAATAAAAAGAGACTATGTATATAAACCATCCAGAATGTTTTTTTAGGTTGACATTTGTTTTCATAACATAACATTATGCCTGTAATCCCTAAAGGGTTGGGCAGAGGTGTACCCATTAACTAACCCATATTTTGCACGTTATGTTTAAGTGGTCTAGTAGTTACAAAGAGCGACTGCTGAGCATGAGGTTTTGCGTTCTCGATTCCCAAGTCGGGCAGTGTTATTTAGGTATTGGGTTTTTCCATCAGGAATGTTTCAGTAGCAGTCCCGGAGTCTGGATTTATACCCGGTTGCTGGCAATAGATTCGCCCCCTATTACATGGGACTTAAACATAACTGGCGAAATGTGGGTGTACTAATGGGTACATCTCTGCCTAACCCTTCGGGGATTACAGGCGTGATGTTATGTTTATGAAATTCTGAAACAAAATTTTCTTCTAAAACATAGCAACTGAATATTTCATGTAGATCAATGGCATCGTATTTTAGCCACCCAAAATTTATGGGGTGTAAAATTGGTGTATTTGTTTTGTACCGCGCTACCTCCCTGATTTAGTAGGGTAATATTTAATTAGCCAGATACGCAAAGTAGAAGTCAAATATCATGAATTTATAAAGTAGACGTGGAGTTTCTAATTACACGAGCATTGATTTAGTTTTATTATAGCCGGCGTGAGCAGAGCGATAGTTTTCATTGATAATTTTTGAACTGAAATACTTTGCAAATAGAGTTCAAAATCGTGTACAACATATAGGGAGACTGGATTTAGAAACCGATAATTATACACGTGATTGTACTCGCTGCCTCGTTGGTCTAGTAGTCGCAAAGCGCGACTGCTGAGCATGAGGTTTTGGCTACGATTTGCAGGTTGGGCAAAAGTGTTATTGGTTTATTTCATAAGAAAAACATAACTGGCGAAATGTGGGTGTACTAATGAGTACACCTCAGCCTAACCCTTCGGGGATTACAGGCGTGATGTTACGTTATGTTATGTCATCAGAATTTTTTAGTAGCAGCTTTGGAGTAAATGTAAAGTACATGGGACTTAAACATAACTGGTAAAATGTTGATGTACTAATGGGTACGCCTCTGCCTTACCCTTCGGGGATTACAAGCGTGATGTTGTCAGAATCAGTTCGAAAAAAGATAAGATATTATTTTATATGCAATAATAAATTACCATTTATTTAGTTACAACAATTTTTCCAGCTGTTTTCTTATTAATTGGATGTTGGTGCTAGTATCAATAAATTGCTCTAAAATACAAAATTCACAAGAGAATCTGATTGTCACAAAGATTTTCTGGAACATGAATTTGATATCGCTTATTAAGAAAGTTTGGAAGTTGCTGATCCTGTCTTTTGAATTTGCGATTGTAAAATGTTTTTGGACGCTTCCAAATCGTATTTAGGTCAGGAGGAATACGCAGTTTGATGAATATTATAAGGAATCTGAATATTATGAATTACTACAGGATCCATCTGCTTAGCCTTTTCCCAACTATGTTGGGGTCGGCTTCCAGTCTAACCAGATGCAGCTGAATGCCAGTATTTTACATGGAGCGACTGCCTATCGGACCTCCACAATCCAGTAACTGGGTAATACGATACCACTTAGTAAGACTGGTTGTCAGATTTCGGGCTTCTGACGACCCGTAACGGCTGTCAAATATCCACATAGCCAGGATCAATAGCTTAACATGCTTTCCTAGGAACGGAAGAGTCTCGGTGTGTAAATATGGTCACCCATCCACGGACCAACCCCGGCAAGTGTAGCTTAACTTAACGTATCGACCTGTGTGGCTGTCATTACTTACCCACGAGCTCCTCAGTATAAATTAGTTATGAGTATGAATTACTACAGGATATTATCGTTTAACTGCAGGGCAAAGGCCTCTTCTCATACCGAGAAGGCATGAGCATCGATCACCACGCTTGCTCAAAATGGATTTGGAATTTCAGACTTACCTTATTCACTTACAAACTCACCAGAGGGCTGGCCTTTTCTTAGGTCAAGGAATCAGCATTGCCATACAACGTGGCAATGCTGTCAGCCTTTTGGGCACTTGCCCCATTGACAGCGACGCGGACGAATTTTTTGATGCCCTATGAGATTTTTCCTCTCTGCCCTTTTTTTTTTTAATTGTACATATTTTACATTTAAATTAAGCTTTTATGTATAGGTTAATAATTATATAATACAGATTGAAACTCAAAAACATATTCTGGTTAATCTCCGAAAATCGGAAAACGTCGTCAGAAAATCAGCACTTAGAGGAAAGATTAGATTGTTTTTTTGTTTGAATTGAATAGGCTTCGAAACTACTGAATCGATTTGAAAATATCTTTCACTGTTGGGAAGCTACACTATCATCGGGTGACCAAAGCTATATCCTATTTTCAAAAAGTTAGGGATCTGTCGCGGGAAGTGCTAAATAAAATATGAGTCCGGAATCACCCACCAATCCGCCTTGAGAAAGCGTGAAGATCAATGCTCGTGCCTTCTCTGTATGAAAAGAGGCCTTTGCTCTGCAGTGGGCCAATAATAGGCTGGTATTGATGAGGCTCTGTACGTAGTACCTTCATGCCTATTTGGCTCTAAACAGCTTTGATGTATTCCTATGTCAAAGGTCTATGTGCCGATGTAATTACACACAAGAGGAATTTCTACTGCGATGCCTTTAGCCTTGTCGATTTAAAGTCACGAGCATGTCACAGTCCTGTCCTACTATTAATTTGAACGCGAAAATTTGACAGGACGGATAGATGTATGTTTGTTAATCTGTCACGCAAAAACTACTAAACGGATTGTGATAAAACTTTTCAGTAATATAGTTCTTGTATCAGAATATCACATAGGCTATAATTTATAAAATTATTATGTAATTTGGCCAAAATATAACTATAAGTCTTAAACAAGTTGAAAAATTTCCTGCTCTCTGAGAGCTTGGGACGTAATTCTACGCGAGGGAAGCCGTGGGCGGCAGCTAGTTGAGCATAAATAAACGCACACAGAGTTTGGCTTCATTCTGAAGTCTATGCAGACGAAGTCGCGAGCAGGAGCTTGATAAACAATAGATTTTTAATTACTCAGCTTAAAATATTTAAACCCACTTAATTACTTCAAAATAAAAATATTTGTAAAAACAAGCTTTAATTTAAAATTATTACAATAATGAGTACCTATTGGACATTGTATCGTCTATGCAAAATTTCAGCTCAATCGGATACCAACAAATGGCATAAAAATGGTTTGCAAATTTTGAAAGTACAACTTGCAAACATACGAACAGTGCAAGCTAAAAAAAGCTTTTTTTCAAAAAAAGATCACCGCCTTCAAAAACCACAAAATAAAAAATAACTTTAGCTAGGAAGTCGGCGGCTTTGGTTTTATTTCTTGTTATGTAGGTATTGCCACCGACTTCCAAGCTAAAATTATTTTTTATTTTGTGGTTTTTGAAGGCGTTGATCTTTTTTTGTAAAAAAGCTTTTTATTTTTCACTTTTTAGTGCTTGTGTGTTAATGTTTGAAATCCTTACATAAAGCCCTTTCAAACAATACCTCACACGATATATTTAATTTTGGAAAGTGGTAGGAGGGGGGTTGACGTACCCCCTCCCCACTTCCTTCAGTCAGTCATCGACTACACGTATAAACAAAGCAATTTTTCTTGTTACGGCGGTTCTGCTGTGATTTTATAAGGAGTTCCGTTCCATATCTCCAAAGTTCATCATCAGATCATGACAATATTCCTATGGGACCTATTCGGAATTATACTCTTTCAAACATAAAAAGAATCATCCAAATCGATTCATAATTGGCGGAGTAATCGTTGAACAAACACACAAAAAACAAAATTAAAAAAAAAAAAAAAAAAACATACGCGTCGAATTGAGAACCTCCTCCTTTTTGAAGTCGGTTGATAAAAGCTTGTTAAACGGAAGAATTTTTTTTTATATGGACTGTTTTATTTTGACAGAACTAACCCCAAAATAAGACTGTCAGTAGTGCCGATTCCCTTGTTCACAACTAGACTAAATTTAGAGAATTGACATCTCTTACTAACATACAGCGAACGGAAAGGACGGTGACATTAAATAACTAAGTTAGCGATGTCAAATTAGTTTTGCCTTGAACTTTTCCGTATTTTTAATCCATACGTTTTAAGAGGCGCGGACGAAGTCGTTGGCAAAAGCTAGTATCAAATATCACTCATAATAAAAAGAGACTATGTATATAAACCATCCAGAATGTTTTTTTAGGTTGACATTTGTTTTCATAACATAACATTATGCCTGTAATCCCTAAAGGGTTGGGCAGAGGTGTACCCATTAACTAACCCATATTTTGCACGTTATGTTTAAGTGGTCTAGTAGTTACAAAGAGCGACTGCTGAGCATGAGGTTTTGCGTTCTCGATTCCCAAGTCGGGCAGTGTTATTTAGGTATTGGGTTTTTCCATCAGGAATGTTTCAGTAGCAGTCCCGGAGTCTGGATTTATACCCGGTTGCTGGCAATAGATTCGCCCCCTATTACATGGGACTTAAACATAACTGGCGAAATGTGGGTGTACTAATGGGTACATCTCTGCCTAACCCTTCGGGGATTACAGGCGTGATGTTATGTTTATGAAATTCTGAAACAAAATTTTCTTCTAAAACATAGCAACTGAATATTTCATGTAGATCAATGGCATCGTATTTTAGCCACCCAAAATTTATGGGGTGTAAAATTGGTGTATTTGTTTTGTACCGCGCTACCTCCCTGATTTAGTAGGGTAATATTTAATTAGCCAGATACGCAAAGTAGAAGTCAAATATCATGAATTTATAAAGTAGACGTGGAGTTTCTAATTACACGAGCATTGATTTAGTTTTATTATAGCCGGCGTGAGCAGAGCGATAGTTTTCATTGATAATTTTTGAACTGAAATACTTTGCAAATAGAGTTCAAAATCGTGTACAACATATAGGGAGACTGGATTTAGAAACCGATAATTATACACGTGATTGTACTCGCTGCCTCGTTGGTCTAGTAGTCGCAAAGCGCGACTGCTGAGCATGAGGTTTTGGCTACGATTTGCAGGTTGGGCAAAAGTGTTATTGGTTTATTTCATAAGAAAAACATAACTGGCGAAATGTGGGTGTACTAATGAGTACACCTCAGCCTAACCCTTCGGGGATTACAGGCGTGATGTTACGTTATGTTATGTCATCAGAATTTTTTAGTAGCAGCTTTGGAGTAAATGTAAAGTACATGGGACTTAAACATAACTGGTAAAATGTTGATGTACTAATGGGTACGCCTCTGCCTTACCCTTCGGGGATTACAAGCGTGATGTTGTCAGAATCAGTTCGAAAAAAGATAAGATATTATTTTATATGCAATAATAAATTACCATTTATTTAGTTACAACAATTTTTCCAGCTGTTTTCTTATTAATTGGATGTTGGTGCTAGTATCAATAAATTGCTCTAAAATACAAAATTCACAAGAGAATCTGATTGTCACAAAGATTTTCTGGAACATGAATTTGATATCGCTTATTAAGAAAGTTTGGAAGTTGCTGATCCTGTCTTTTGAATTTGCGATTGTAAAATGTTTTTGGACGCTTCCAAATCGTATTTAGGTCAGGAGGAATACGCAGTTTGATGAATATTATAAGGAATCTGAATATTATGAATTACTACAGGATCCATCTGCTTAGCCTTTTCCCAACTATGTTGGGGTCGGCTTCCAGTCTAACCAGATGCAGCTGAATGCCAGTATTTTACATGGAGCGACTGCCTATCGGACCTCCACAATCCAGTAACTGGGTAATACGATACCACTTAGTAAGACTGGTTGTCAGATTTCGGGCTTCTGACGACCCGTAACGGCTGTCAAATATCCACATAGCCAGGATCAATAGCTTAACATGCTTTCCTAGGAACGGAAGAGTCTCGGTGTGTAAATATGGTCACCCATCCACGGACCAACCCCGGCAAGTGTAGCTTAACTTAACGTATCGACCTGTGTGGCTGTCATTACTTACCCACGAGCTCCTCAGTATAAATTAGTTATGAGTATGAATTACTACAGGATATTATCGTTTAACTGCAGGGCAAAGGCCTCTTCTCATACCGAGAAGGCATGAGCATCGATCACCACGCTTGCTCAAAATGGATTTGGAATTTCAGACTTACCTTATTCACTTACAAACTCACCAGAGGGCTGGCCTTTTCTTAGGTCAAGGAATCAGCATTGCCATACAACGTGGCAATGCTGTCAGCCTTTTGGGCACTTGCCCCATTGACAGCGACGCGGACGAATTTTTTGATGCCCTATGAGATTTTTCCTCTCTGCCCTTTTTTTTTTTAATTGTACATATTTTACATTTAAATTAAGCTTTTATGTATAGGTTAATAATTATATAATACAGATTGAAACTCAAAAACATATTCTGGTTAATCTCCGAAAATCGGAAAACGTCGTCAGAAAATCAGCACTTAGAGGAAAGATTAGATTGTTTTTTTGTTTGAATTGAATAGGCTTCGAAACTACTGAATCGATTTGAAAATATCTTTCACTGTTGGGAAGCTACACTATCATCGGGTGACCAAAGCTATATCCTATTTTCAAAAAGTTAGGGATCTGTCGCGGGAAGTGCTAAATAAAATATGAGTCCGGAATCACCCACCAATCCGCCTTGAGAAAGCGTGAAGATCAATGCTCGTGCCTTCTCTGTATGAAAAGAGGCCTTTGCTCTGCAGTGGGCCAATAATAGGCTGGTATTGATGAGGCTCTGTACGTAGTACCTTCATGCCTATTTGGCTCTAAACAGCTTTGATGTATTCCTATGTCAAAGGTCTATGTGCCGATGTAATTACACACAAGAGGAATTTCTACTGCGATGCCTTTAGCCTTGTCGATTTAAAGTCACGAGCATGTCACAGTCCTGTCCTACTATTAATTTGAACGCGAAAATTTGACAGGACGGATAGATGTATGTTTGTTAATCTGTCACGCAAAAACTACTAAACGGATTGTGATAAAACTTTTCAGTAATATAGTTCTTGTATCAGAATATCACATAGGCTATAATTTATAAAATTATTATGTAATTTGGCCAAAATATAACTATAAGTCTTAAACAAGTTGAAAAATTTCCTGCTCTCTGAGAGCTTGGGACGTAATTCTACGCGAGGGAAGCCGTGGGCGGCAGCTAGTTGAGCATAAATAAACGCACACAGAGTTTGGCTTCATTCTGAAGTCTATGCAGACGAAGTCGCGAGCAGGAGCTTGATAAACAATAGATTTTTAATTACTCAGCTTAAAATATTTAAACCCACTTAATTACTTCAAAATAAAAATATTTGTAAAAACAAGCTTTAATTTAAAATTATTACAATAATGAGTACCTATTGGACATTGTATCGTCTATGCAAAATTTCAGCTCAATCGGATACCAACAAATGGCATAAAAATGGTTTGCAAATTTTGAAAGTACAACTTGCAAACATACGAACAGTGCAAGCTAAAAAAAGCTTTTTTTCAAAAAAAGATCACCGCCTTCAAAAACCACAAAATAAAAAATAACTTTAGCTAGGAAGTCGGCGGCTTTGGTTTTATTTCTTGTTATGTAGGTATTGCCACCGACTTCCAAGCTAAAGTTATTTTTTATTTTGTGGTTTTTGAAGGCGTTGATCTTTTTTTGTAAAAAAGCTTTTTATTTTTCACTTTTTAGTGCTTGTGTGTTAATGTTTGAAATCCTTACATAAAGCCCTTTCAAACAATACCTCACACGATATATTTAATTTTGGAAAGTGGTAGGAGGGGGGTTGACGTACCCCCTCCCCACTTCCTTCAGTCAGTCATCGACTACACGTATAAACAAAGCAATTTTTCTTGTTACGGCGGTTCTGCTGTGATTTTATAAGGAGTTCCGTTCCATATCTCCAAAGTTCATCATCAGATCATGACAATATTCCTATGGGACCTATTCGGAATTATACTCTTTCAAACATAAAAAGAATCATCCAAATCGATTCATAATTGGCGGAGTAATCGTTGAACAAACACACAAAAAACAAAATTAAAAAAAAAAAAAAAAAAACATACGCGTCGAATTGAGAACCTCCTCCTTTTTGAAGTCGGTTGATAAAAGCTTGTTAAACGGAAGAATTTTTTTTTATATGGACTGTTTTATTTTGACAGAACTAACCCCAAAATAAGACTGTCAGTAGTGCCGATTCCCTTGTTCACAACTAGACTAAATTTAGAGAATTGACATCTCTTACTAACATACAGCGAACGGAAAGGACGGTGACATTAAATAACTAAGTTAGCGATGTCAAATTAGTTTTGCCTTGAACTTTTCCGTATTTTTAATCCATACGTTTTAAGAAGTCAACTATAATTGTATGGATGTGTCAGAGTGACTAAATTTGACAGCTCTTATTTACATCTTTAGTATATTTCTTGTTTTATTGGACAGAAAAAGATGGAAATAGTCTAATTTTACTTTAGTTTGTGACCCAGAGAATCAGCACCAGTGTCAATCGACAATCGTCACTGACCATCCTTAATCCCTGAATTCTCTTAAGCCATACATGTTTATACTCCGTTAAAAACTTAATGAATTATAAACATAAGCTTTACATACATACATACATAATTAATTTAGAGGTACCACAGCACACTTTAAGAAGGGATTATGCGTAAAGCCACTAAAGGGTTGCTAACGACTTAAATATGTTTTGTGTGGCCCAAGGGTAAGTTGTAACAGAGGTATAATGTAACAATAGTTTTCCCAACAATTTTCATTGTTCGCTGCTTGTATGTCCTCTCCATTGAAACGTATAATGTTACTTTAGGAAGTTATTTAGGTGTTTATATTGGTGCATATTTGAGAATATGTTTTGAATGCCAATAGATAGCTTTTGTTTAGATATTAAGATGTTTATTTTCAACAAGCTACTATAATTAAAAAAATAAAAAACACGACTGCAATAACACTCCTTTTTTTTGGGGCAGTCGTGTCTAACATTATGATGTCCACAATCTTATCTCAATGTAAAACTTCTGTTGTCATGGAGACAACATAATGACTTTTAAAAACAATGATGTAAAAATAACAAAAAAATAAAATTTGTTCGAAATTCAATGGGTTTTTTTGTTTGTTCTCAAAGATACTTTGTTGAACGACCTATAAACCTACACTGACCTCATTGGTGAGGTTCTCCAGAGAGGTCAGGTGCGCAATACTCGAAACCGGCGTGCTTGTCTGACGAGATGTATGAGCGTAGACGAAGCGTAAAGGTAGCCTTTCGAACTGAGCGTCACAAACGCAGCGTCTATAGCGTCACCAACATCGCACTACAACAGCGGCACTGTGACGTCACTGACGCCGCGACAGTGACGCTGCGCTCGAATGACGTTCCCTAGAATTTCATACATTTGCATAGAACATCTATCTGTCGCACTGTCGCGGCGTCACAGCCGCGGCGCCAATGACGCCATAGACGCTCAGTTCGAAAGGCTACCTTAAGGAGTACGTAAGGATCGTAGCGGGTGGCGTTCTTTGGTTTCTACCTACCACCTTGGGAAAAAGGCGTGAGTTTATGTATAATATGTATGTTAATTTGTTCAATGTTCAGTTTGTATAACTAACTAAATGAAGTATCTTTTTACAACACATTTCATTCACTAAATTATATAAACAAACAAGCAAATACACAAAGTTATTTTTGCATTTATAATTACCGTGAATTACGATCTAATTTGGCAAACAAACCTACTCTTACAAAGCCAAAAAACCGGATTTCGAAGTTTTTAAATCAACATCATTAATACAACGAGCCTCAATAATAATCCTTTATCCATTTACCGGAAAACAGGGCTTAATGTAAGCCAGACTTTACATCCTGAAACAACACATAAAATAATGAAAACAAAAGATTTATCCTTCGCAGTAACCTTTGTACTTATCCTTATAGGTGTGACTGCCTCGTTGGACTGCTGAGCATGAGGTCTTTGTTTCAATTCCCAGGTCTAGCAAAGTGTTATTGGGTTTTTACATCAGGAATTTCTCAGAAGTAGCCTTGGACTGAATTTATGTCCGGTTGATGGCAATTGGCCCGACCCTATTACTTGGGACTTTAACATAACTGGCGAAATGTGGGTGAACTAATAGGCACACCTCTGCCTAACCCTTCAGGGATTACTGGGGTGATGTGTTATGTTATCCTTATCGGAAGTAATTAAATAGTTAAATCAAGCAAGGCGTTTATATTAGTTTAACAAAAGCAAAGTTAAGTGGAAATACTTTAACTATATTGTTGTGAAATCTTTGAAAGAGTATGAAGCTTCCGGAGTAGTTAGGAGTTAGTAGTTTTTGATATGTCGAAGGTCATAATGGCTTTTTGTTAGGTTTTTTCAGTACCCTTCAAGTTGGTTGAGCTAAATGATGTGTGCCATGTGTCATGTCTGTTTTAGGATTGATCTACTCCTATTTTTTTAATTCTTTTAGTTGTTACGGTCTTCAGAAGCTCGAAAACCTGACAACCAGTCTTGTCAAGGGGTATCGTGTTACTCAGGTATTGGAGGTGGGTTGTGAAGGTCAGATAGGCAGTCGCTCCATGTAAAATACTGGTATTCAGCTGCATCCGATTAGACTGGAAGCCGACCCCAACATGGTTGGGAAAAGGCTAGGCAGATGATGCTGATGTTTTATATTGCCCTTCACCTAATTTACTGTCACATGTAGAAGCAACAATAATAATGTAACAAAGATGTAGTAAACATTTAATTAAAAAGAGTGTCCTTGGAGTTCCTTGCTTGTTCTTCTCTATAGAGACCTACCTATGTTTTGTAATGAGCAACTAGCATCAACTTTCTGAATAACTTACCGACTCCTTTACAATTCAAAAATGTTTCTTCATACATAACATCACGCCTGTAATCCCCGAAGGGTTAGTCAGAGGTGTACCCATTAGTACACCCACATTTCACCAGTTATGTCTTTAGTCCCATATAATAGGGGGCGAGCCTATTGCCATCAACCGGGCACAAATCCAGACTCCGAGGCTGCTACTGAGAAATTCCTGATGGAAAAACCCAATAACACTGCCCGACCTGGGAATCGAACCCAAGACCTCATGCACAGTAGTCGCGCTTGCGATCACTAGACCAACGAGGCATTCGAGGTTTCTTCATAGTTTAATTAATATAAATGATTTGATTGTGGCTTCAATTTTTGAAGATATATCTTTTGTTTGATTGATTGTAAATTTAGTCTAAATTTTTGTGATTTAATTTGTGTAACAATTATTATAGGTCAACCAATAAAAATGCTGACATAAATTCTAACGAAAACGGTTTACAAAATTCACAAATAAAAAAAAAACATACTAAAATTCTGATTTCAAATCGGGTCCGCAAAACGAATTGTAGAAAAAAAAAACCGGACTCCATTCCAAAGTAGGTCAGGATTCCTCTTTCCAATCAGGTGGATTGACAGTAACATCCATCTGAATCGACTGGCCCAAGTTCCCGTTTAATCAAATATCGATTTTGTCTGTTCTTAATTGTTTCAAAGGGAGAGGCTACGAGTCTAAATTGTGTTTGAGTGCAAGTTATTTGTAGTATTGAGTGTGTTTCGACTTGTGGGGAATGGGGTACGGGATTAGAAAATTGGTGTGTGATTTTTACGAGCAACTAGCTTCAACTTTCGGACTAACTGACCGACTCTCCTTGACAATTCAAAAGTGCCTGTAATGTGCCTGGTCTAATTGAAATAAATGTTTTGACTTTGACTTTGAGTGTGAGTTTTAATTATTGATTTTTAGGGATTTTTACGACCCCAACGGCTGTTTGCTCTACGAGTTATGTGCTTTGCACATTGCCGCTTGAGCTTCGCAATGTTCGGAGCTGTGTCACTGCCTCGTTGATCTAGTGGTTGCAAAGCGTGACTGCTGAACATGAGGTCTTGGGTCGGGCAGTGTTATTGGGTTTTTCCATCAGGAATTTCGCAGTAGCAGCCTCGGAGTCTGGATTTGTACCCGGTTGATAGCAATAGCCTTGCCCCACATGGGACTTAAATATAACTGGCGAAATGTGGGTGTATTAATAGGTACACCTTTGCCTAACCCTCGGCTTATAGGCGTGATGTTATGTTGTTAAGTCGGTCACTTTAGTTTTTGCAGAGCGGACATAAAGTTCAAATTTCCTTAACACATGACTAATCTTTCTCTATTGTTCTTAGTGTGAAGACAGAAGCAACATCCAACGGTGCGCTGTCACGCCTGTACATAGCGAACGCCAACAGAAATGACTCTGGGAACTACACCTGTTCTTTAGCAGACGTTGCGGCCTCCGCTGTGTCTGTGCACGTGTTGAGAGGTAAGATATTAATTAAAACTAGCTGACACGGCCACACGTCGCTGTGTCTTGAAGTAAGGAAAGATATTGAGGTCAACAATCATCAATTAAAAAATAATTTTCTTTGTAAAGACTGTTAGTGTAAACACTGTTGTCAGTAAAGCCATAGGCACTTGATTTATTATAAAACATGTTTATCTGAATTTAAAAATAAATAAACAAAGTTTTCTTTTAAAAATAAAAAGATAATCTGTCCGACACCATCCGTAAATTCATGGATACTATGCGCTCGAGTTACGAAATCACCGCAAATGGCATTGACCTGCTGCACTGGCCGTCCGTTATAACTACCTACATAAGTTTTAACTAATTACATCATTGTAATATAGGGTGAAATAATTTTGAGGAAAAATGAAGATTTTACTTAAAAAAAAAAAGATTTTTTTTCATTGAATTTACGTTCTATTAGTGAAACCAAACCACTGGTTTCAAGGATAACGGTGTTTACACTAACACTCTGTATAGTTGAATCTAAACGGACACACATCTCCCTTTGTGTTTGTTGTTTTGGCGCATGGCACTCGTGGGTTGCAGCTGAAAATCAGCGTCAGGTGGTACACACCTTGTGTTGCTATCTGACACTGTGCTGAGCTGTGGCCCTTTTGGCATTATATTATATTCTCCGTTGTCACAGTTTTAAGTTGATGAATTTTGATGTAATATGCCAATAAACGCAATTTTCTTTCTTTCTTTCTTTCTAATTAATAATAATAATTGAGATAAAAACTATCCTATCTTTTAAGTTCAACCTAATTACACTCAGTAAGTCATGTTCCATAAAAAAAGGTTGAGTAGTTTAGGAGTCCATCCCGGACAAACAACGTGACGCGTAATTTATATATATATTAAGAAGATGATAAATATAATATACTAGCGACCCACACCGGCTCTGTACGGGTGTAATGTTCTGTGCCTCGGAACTATAGGTGAATGATGGTTTACCTATAGTCTGAGACAGCGACACGCCAGCGGTTTACGTTGAAATCCAGCGCAGTGGTTATCGTGCCTTCATGCATGAGCCACGGCATTATGCCGAGTTCCCAGTTGTGTCATCGGACAATGAGAGTGAGGGAAGAGGGAGTGCACTTGTGTTTGCGCACACATCTGTGCACTATAATATCTCTCGTGTACTTGGCTAGTATGAGATTAGCTACCGTGACTAAAATCGGGTTTAGTTAATATTATTTATCCAATTCCAATGACTAAGTATTAAGTACTTATAAAATTCCAATAACTAAGTAAGTATAATTCCAATCTCTGCCTCGTTGGTCTAGTGGTCGCAAGCGCGACTGCAGTGCATGAGGTCTTGGGTTCGATTCCCAGGTCGGGCAGTGTTATTGAGTTTTTCCATCAGGAATTACTCAGTAGCAGCCTCGGAGTCTGGATTTGTGCCCGGTTGATGGCAATAGGCTCGCCCCCTATTACATGGGACTATAAACATAACTGGCGAAATGTGGGTGTACTAACGGGTACACCTCTGCCTAACCCTTCGGGGATTACAGGCGTGATGTTATGTTATGTTAAGTATTAAGTATAATTCCAATTTCCATGAAATTTCTAAAAGGGTAATTGAACTGACTTTGTCCTACCTGGAAATTAAACCCTATGTTTAGACAAACAGCTATTATTTTTCATTACTGCATGATCAAAATTGATATTATGTGGATACAGCTAACAACGAAATATCTCCTAACTCCATTCGCACACAAAAACGAAAATGACCCACATAAAATTACCCTTTTTCCCTCCTCCCTCCAAACCAATTCAATGAACCTAACTCAGAGCACATTGTACATTCGCGTTCAAAATTAAATGTACCCAATTTAATTTTTTAACATTCACAAATCGAATGACTAAATGAACCGAGTGAATTTGGAATCTAATCTACTGAGTTACTGAATCGATTTTAACTGAATTTTCTTCATTCGAAAGAATTTTGTGGAAGATTGATCGTCCCTTTTATATTCGTAATGCGTCTTCGCAGTGACAAGGATTGACGAAATAATGTTCTATTCAAAGTTAGCGTTCTGTGAAATGTGTTATATATTTAGGTATATATATTTAGGTATATTATATATTTAAATATTTATGAACATATTACCGAGTCATTTTACCAAACTTTTGTGTGTTTTTTTCTTTGTTACACGGAAAAAGTAAGAATGCTGTCGGAAATTTTGTTCCCAATAACAAAAAAGACATATCACAGCCGTTTGCCTCGTATACTGTTCATTAAACTAAGTATCATTACACAAAAGCTGTTGCTGGGAATTGATTTTTATTTTGGTATGAAAAATCACTGTTAAAGGTGGATACCGTGGCCCCGGAACGTAAAGGGCAACAGAAGGAACAGGGTGGTTTTTTAGTCAGTAAAAGTCTGACAGTCTCTTCCGCCCCACCCAGAAAAAAAAGATAACAAAAGTGGTTTTTTAGATAGTGAAAGTTTGACAGTCCCTTGAAGGACTCACTTGGCGATTTTTACCACAAAAAAAAAACAACACGAAAAATAGCACATTGGTCGCACAATAGCCAATAGCTGTGGTCCCATGGATGGCAGTTGTTACGGGTCGTCAGAAGCCCGAAAGTCTGACAACCAGACATATCAAGGGGTAGCGTATAACCCAGTTACTGGGTTGTGGAGGTCAGATAGGCAGTCGCTCCATGCAAAATACCTATATTCAGCTGCAACCCTAACATAGTAGGGAAAAGGCTAGGGAGATTGATTGATAAAGTTGGCGTTAAAATTGTTGAGTTACTTGCATACGAGGTTAAAGTACAAAATGTCATACATAATGCTCTCGTGTTAGCAACTAACTTGGAAATAAAAGTTAACCCTGACTGGCTAAGGGGCCGCCTCCACGAGCGAGAGAATCGCGGCGATGTTATCGTCGTGCCACGTATTTCACTCGATTTTATCGCGGCGATGCGATGCGGTGGCTGAGAGTAAAACGCCATAGTATCGCAGCGCACTGTCAAACGCAATCGAGCGAAATAAAACTACTACCTACTATTCTTTCAACAAAACTATTGCACAAAGCCTCATCGCGTAAAAGGTGGCGTCGCGGATACGCGGTGATTCCGTTGCGAGTCGCGACGGAATAATCGCTCGTTCGTGGAGACTACCCGATGATAGGAGCGTTGAGACGCTGCGATTCTCTCGCTCGTGGAGGCGGTCCCTAAGCAGACTTACCTAAGTAATGTATGAAGTAGTGAAACTATTATAAGTATTCTTGTTAAACTCTATCCAACTACCTGATCTAAATAAAATTTGCTTGTTCAATGTGCTTAGAGTTGTTTAATTGTCCCGTGAGTCCCGATGTCGCAAGCGCGTCTCCTGAGCGTGGGATTTTGTGTTCGATTCCCAGGCCGGGCAAAAAGTGTCATTAGATTTTTATATTAGGCATTTCTTAGTAGCAGTCCGGTATATTTTTAATGTTTGTCTGGCTGTCTATCTGTCTGTCTCCCTCCCTGTCTATATTCTTCGGCTAATCACCAAGATGGTTATCAGAGAAATTTTCGAAAGATTGTGTCACAATTAAATTGGACTGATTTTAAGTTTTCCATATAAACTGCATTTATCTTTTTCTTAATAGGGCATTACGAAAATGTTCCCTGGTTTCTTTTAAGCCCTATGTAGCCTGCTTAAGCTTAAAAAGTTTCAATAAAATCGATTAGAAGTTTCATTATGTCTTTCATTTCGATTTTTTAGATTTAATACAAACTTGTTTCAACATTGACTTTGACTGCCTCGTTGGTCTAGTGATCGCAAGCGCGACTGCTGTGCATGAGGTCTTGGGTTCGATTCCCAGGTCGGGCAAAGTGTTATTGGGTTTTTCCATCAGGAATTTCTCAGTAGCAGCCTTGGAGTCTGGATTTGTGCCCGGTTGATGGCAATAGGGTCGCCCCCCGTTCAATGGGACTAAAAACATAACTGGCGAAATGTGGGTGTACTAATGGGTACACCTCTGCCTAACCCTTCTGGGATTACAGGCGTGATGTTATGTTATGTTATGTTGTTTCTACTTTGCTTTTATGTACAATTTTTACTTTTTATATCGTGTGCGTCATTTTCGCGTGAATGAGAAAAAATGGTTAGTTTTTCTTTCTTCTAAAATTAGAGTCAAGTTACAAGATTGTACGAAATTCCGCACGGCTTAAATATTCTACAGCAACTTTCCTATCCAATCTTATAGAACAGGTGACACGTCTACTAATATAGCCAGGACCATGTTGCCGTAAATATCGTACGTATCATATGTAATAACGGTTAACGTCAACAACTTCTAGTTTCCGGAACACTGGACGTGTCTAAGAAAATGTTAGCTATGAGTATTAGGTACGTTCCTACGTACTACGTCGACTACTCTTGAGGTGTTGGTACACTGTTGCGAATGACGTCGATCGCTGATACGATTCCATTTTAATTTTTTTTTCGGTATTGCCACCGACTTCCAAGCTAAAGTTATTTTTTATTTTGTAGTTTTTGAAGGCGGTCATGTTTTTTTTTGTAAAAAAGCTTTTTATTTTTCACTTTTTAGTGCTTGTGTGTTAACGTTTGAAATCCTTACATAAAGCCCTTTCAAACAATACCTCACACGATATATTTAATTTTGGAAAGTGGTAGGACGGGGGTTGACGTACCCCCTTCCCACTTTCTTCAGTCAGTCATCGACTACACGTATAAACAAAAAGTTTTTGCTCACGACTTCGCAGAAGAAGACGCGGTTTAACAAATAGCCTATTTCCTTTTTCAGGGCTTAAGCTCAGTCTGTACCACAGGTCTGTACATACGTAACCAACAAATAAGAAACAAACTCACTTTCGCTTTATAATATTAGTTAGGATTAAGAGCTAGTATGTACCGTCACCGGACAACCTATCAACAGCGTCACGTCGTTTGTCTATCATTCAAGCATCGATTAATAACAAATGGACTGATGACATTGAACTACGTCGATTAGAGATCGATCAACGTAAGACTATTCATTGTCCTGCGTAAAACAATTTGATTTTGAAACCTATCCTAAAGCATTTAGGTTTAATTTTTTACAACAAGCACAATTAAATACGTATCACCCATTGTTAAAAATAAACTTTCAACTAAATAAATATATTGTGCAAAACAGGTATTTCTAAATTTAAAATCAGTTAAATTTACATTATGCTTACTCCGAGCCCTAGATCCTCTGAACCATTTTCAATGACACAACTCCGACATCGGTCGTTCACCGATTGACCGACAGACAAGAGCAAGGTTGATCGATATTCTTTTAACAAGTTTAAAATAACGATTTTGCCTCGTTTGCCTGCCTGAACTGCTGAGCATGAGGTCTCGGGTTCCCAGGTCGGGCAAAATGTTATTGGGTTTTTTCATCAGGAATTTCTTAGTAGCAGCCTCGTAGTCTGGATCTGTGCTTGATGACAATAAGCTCGCCCCCTAATACATGGGACTTAAACATAACTGGCGAAATGTGGGTGTAATAATGGGAACACCTCTGCCTAACCCTTCGAGCATTACAGGCGTGATGTAATATGTAACTGTTAATGGCTAAATCAAAATCGACGGAGCTTTCCTATAGGAAATAGCGCTGGTTTGGCATCTAAACACAACGCCAAACGCCTGCCAGAATCGCGGGACGTCATAACAGGATACCGTGGCCCCAGAACGCAGAGGGCTACAGAAGGAACAGGGTGGTTTTTTTAGTCAGTAAAATTCCCTTTCGTCCCAACCAAGGCGGAAGGAATCGTATGATGATTTTGACCACCCTGGGATCCCCCTTCGGGGATTACAGGCGTGATGTTATGTAATGTAAAACAACGATCTTCTTCTTATCGTGTGGGTAGGCCTTACGACCCTACACACCCTAGTGTCAGAGTTTCAGAGAACAGTAAGTCCAGGTTTCCTCACGATGTTTTCCTTCACTGATGCCAGTGATGTCCAAGATAAACTTAAGAAAGTACATATGAATTGAAAAATTCACATTGGTACTTGCCCGGATTTGAACCCCCAACGTCATGCATGAGAGGCGAGCGCCTTAACCATTGGGCCATCACGACACAACAGGCAAAACAACGATTATCCCAAGCCTTTAAGTTACACGATCGCCGTTGTTCAAAAACATCGATGGGGCGTCCATTGTGTGTGTGCACACACCTTAAGAAAATTGTTAGTTGTGAGTTCTACGCCGTCTATTCCTTTTAGTTGCAATTTGTGCAGGATCGTGTGTTCAGTTTCTTGTGTCGCTTTCACATTTTTTTCATTTCAAAGGATTATTGGTCCACTGGTCGGGCATTTGATGTTAGAACGTAATTCAGTCAGTTAGAAATATTTATCTGGTCAAGTGGAATATCCAGTTCTGTATAATCCTTACTAATATTATAAATTATACTGCCTCGTTGATCTAGTGGTCGCAAGCGCGACTGCTGTGCATGAGGTCTTGGGTTCGATTCCCAGGTCGGGCAAAGTGTTATTGGGTTTTTCCATCAGGAATTTCTCAGTAGCAGCCTCGGAGTCTGGATTTGTGCCCGGTTGATGGCAATAGGCTCGCCCTATTAATATTAATTACATGGGACTAAAAACATAACTGGTGAAATGTGGGTGTACTAATGTGTACACCTCTGCCTAACCCTTCGGAGATTACAGGCGTGATGTTATGTGTCTAATAGAGTTATATTATTAAATAGATAGAGAGTTGAAATGTTCAGAGTGCGTACTCCTATGGCTGCTATATTAATATAATAATACTAAAAGCTTAATTAATAATGCTTAATGCTTATTTATATAAGTATGTATATCAGTTGTCTGGTTACCATAACACAAGCTCTGCTTAGCATGGGATAGATAGCCGTGTGTGAGTTGTCCCAAGATATTTATTTATTTATTTAATAAAAATATAATTAAGTTAAATATTAAAGGGAATCTCCATACAAGAAACCTTTTACTGTTTCATAGTGTTAAAATCGTACGGTAGTACGGAACGTGGTGGTACTGGGTGTACGAGTCCGACTACACTTGTCTGTGTTTCTTTTCGTAACACTGTTATTTGAGCCCGGTTGGTGGCAATAGGGTCGCCCCTTAATACTTGTAACTTAAACATAACTGGCGAAATGTGGGTGTACTAATGGGTACACCTCTGCCTAACCCTTCGGGAATTACAGGCGTGATGTTATGTTATTTCAGCAGACCAGAAGCCGTTTTATTGATTAATCAATGTAGCTAATTTTATTCGGTACTTCCTCCAATTGTGGAAGCCCGCCTCATTTTTGACCGGTTTTCAGAAACGAATTATACTAGTTTGTGTTTTGTTCAAAGCTTTGTCATACTAGAATATTTATTTTTTGCTTTCATTTTGCTACCCTTTGATGACTAGTATTTGAACTATTTGCACCAAAGCATTCTACCCAAATACAGAAATAAAACAGCGAATGAAAATAACCACTATTATTCGCCCGATCGGATTTTAGTTATGGCGGTCAGTTTTAATAAATAAATTTATACAATAATAAATAATAACATAATAATAAATAATAAATGCTCATTTAAGCTTGATTCTCACATATCCGGAATTCACAGTATCGTATCAGTGATAAATTATTCTTGCATACATTCTATGAGAACGTATTCACACCTATCAGTGTCAGTGATGACACAGTGCTCTCAGTGTTAGTATGTTCATAGAGAATGAATGAAAAATAATTATCACTGATACGGGACGGTGCCGGAACTGTGGCGGACTCTGATATGTGTGAATCAAGCTTTATACACATAAAAATAAAATCAAACATAAGTACAATAAAGATTAGCCATGTAGATTAGATGTAAGCCTAAACGTCCCTATGGACGTAGCCATGCGGGGTGCGGGGGAGCGCGGTATGCGTCGGCGGCGGCCCCTGCTGGCTGTGGCTGGCTTCCGCACCCGCGCTACAAGAAATGCAACCACGCGACGCACTCTTGCGCTACTCAACTCGATCTTATTAACTCAAGATGTGGACCTTATATCCGCGGCAAATATCCACCTCACACATTGTCACACTAGTACATATTAAGATGACGATCGCAGACTTTTAAGGATTTTTAAACTGAACTTTACGTAACTAGCCTAAGCAGTATTCACGGTTCAAGCATGAATAATTAATAATAATGTTACCTATGTGAACAACAAATAACTGTACGCGTATAATTTAAATGTAACTTGTTTATAGACGCTTTGGGTTGACCTTTAAGTCTACAATATGTTTAATAAATAAATAAATAAATAAATGTCATGCGTACATTGCATGACATTTGTAGTGCACAAGTGTGTGTGCAAATACAAGGGCACTTTTTCCGTCACTCTCATAGTCCTATGGACCGTAATTTCTTATGACCAGGGAAGGATCAGGCACAGGAATAACGACTTTACGTGCTTTTCGAGGCACGGGGAGGTCACATCATCTGCTCCTCGGCTGCTATTGAGAAATTCCTAATTTAAAACAAAATAACCATTTGGCTCGCGAATGCTGAGCATGAGGTCTTGGACGATTCCCAGGTTGGGCAAAATGTTATTGGGTTTTTCCTTCAGGAATTTCTTAGTAGCAGCCTCGGAGTCTGGATTTTTGCCCGGTTGATGGCAATAGGCTCGTCTATTACATGGGACTTAAACATAACTGGCGAAATATGAGTGTCCTAATCGGTACACCTCTGCCTAACCCTTCGGGGATTACAGGCGTGATGTTACATAATAACCATTTGTTTGCAAAACATAAATAGAGTTGTATCAGCTGTGTACTTCCACTTCGATTGTAAAACTAACCGCTATAATAAGGTTCTGAACGTGATGACGTAATAACTAACATTTAGTTTTCTTTCCAGGCGAGAACCCGCTAGCGATGCAAAGAGGGGGCGCAGCGGGCTGTTCCGATTCATTGCTGGCTATACTTGCCGCGTTCATCAGCTGACACTTAGCCAGCGCGTCGTGGACGTGCAACACTGTGTAAACTTTAGTCACAATTACTATGTTCGTAAACGCTAGACTAATCTTTCTCGGTCGGGATTTCTTTGCGATTGTATTTTGTTGACTTCCTCTTTATTTTATTAAATCAAAGACAAATTATTTATTTCAATTTATATGGTATTTTTGAACGTCATACAAGAATAAATAATTTAATCTAGTTGTCTTTTTCAAAAGGTAGTTTCGTATGGAGAAGAATAGGCTAGAAAATCTATAATTACTCATAAAAAAAAAAGATTTACAATGTTTTGTGCACAGAATCATATAAGACGCTGTCCGCTTTTGAATCGTTTTTGAGTGTTTTATTATTCTTATCTACAAACGAAAAATTAAGAAAATCAAGTATGTTCCTACATACTTGATTTCGAACAAGTCTTCCTTGAAGGAAAACCGTAACGAGCGGACAAAATTGAGGTCAAACGAATGCGATTCACACACACTTCTCTAGATTTTCCATTTCCACAGAAGGATTTCATGACGTCAGGTCTAATTTGAAAGATATAAATTCGCGATGAATATACGGAATTTATTTCCTTCTATAAGTAGTTTATCAAGGAGCGCCAGAAGAAAAATCACTTCTAGAAAAGAATTATAGCCGTAGACATTGACAACAACTTTGAATCGTAAAAAAAGTATTCTAAGGCACTCTTCGGCTGTCGTCGCAGTTTCAAGATTCATACAGTTTATAGCCTGAACCGGTTACAGGGGAATCTTTATAGCTGTTTTATGGGCCATCGCTTTCACGCACGCATCCATGCATCGCATATTAAAGATTTCCACATGCTTTACACCCCACAAGATACCATCAAATTAATGACTTGTCAAGTTTTATTTATCGCTCGTAAAAAGGGGGTAATCTAAATGTGATTTTGACGAACGGATGTTTAATGTGTATGTTCATAGTTAAAGATTAATTTATGGGCCAGATTAAGTTGATCAAACAGAATTGGATTAAATTAGTGCAAGATCTATCTTTGTATTTATTTAGGGTCTCCATCAAAAGATATGCATAAATCATGACATATAAGTAAATAATGATCAACAAAAGATTATAATATGTAGATTTAAAATCTTGATTCAAGTTTCATGCCAATTAATCCTTATCCCTATCGGTGAAGGAAAACATCGTGAGGAATCCTAGACCTTTGCCAGCCTAATACTGTCCCACTCAAACCATGACCTACCACCATCACCACCATGAACCTTGAGGCGGTTTAGAAACTCTGACACTAAGGTGTCGGGGGGTGGGGTCGTAAGACCTTACTGCCCACACGATAAAGAAGAAGATCCCTATATACCTATTCACCCCGTAAGTGAAGAGTACGGGAACATATTCTGATCAAAATCATCATATCAGCCAAACGACGTCCACTGCTGGACATGGACCGCCCCTAAAGATTACCACTATGACCGGTCCGGATCCAGCGGTCTCCCGCGACCTTCGCCTGGTCGTCGATCCAACTTGTAGGAGCCTTATCACACTGCGCCTTCCAGTACGTGGTCGCCATTTGAAAGCTTTTGGCCCGTCACGTCTATGAGGACTACGAGCTATTTGCCTAGCCCATTACCACTTGAGTTTCACAATTGAGAGCAATAACGGTAACCTCTTTTGCGAATCTCTTCATTTCTGATCCAATCACAATATTCCCTATGATTCAGGATTTCATAGAAACGGGTAACTCGTTAGACTTTTGTTAGGATTTCCTCGAAATTCGTCTGGAAAGTAATTGAATTCAAATATTTCACACATTTTTTAAAATTTTTATTGAAATTGAATTTGTTGTTCGGAGAAGTGTGTGGGATTTCCGTGTTTCGATGGTCTTTGTAGTTATTTTTACTGTCTGTATTTTCGGGCCCGCTTATAATTTTTTGGTCTTTTTTAAGTTGTGTTAAGTACTCATTTGAACACTTAAAATTTAACTACAACCAACCATGTAAAAACCACCAAATATGAACCAACCGAATGATCAGATACATGCACTACCATGTGTACTTTCACCCCTCCCCCTTTTTTTCCGCGGGGTAAATTCTCATGAACTTCTTCCGTCATGGGTGACGCAGGGGCATGAAATGAAATGAAATGATATTTATTCAGTAAATTGGTTATAAATAACACTTTTACACGTCACATTTTAAACTAGACGAGTCCAGTGTTTCCTAGCCGACTGCTCTGAGAAGAAACACCGAAAAAAACTCAGAGGTCAAAGTCTCTTTTAAAGTCCATACAATTACATGCTGGACTCGTACTGGCTAAAACCACCGCAATGTTCCTTCAATGCCTATGGCCGAGAGTGCGGGATTCGCATAATCATTCTCCACTCCCATCTTCACCCCCCTAGAAGACAACCCGCCCCAGTGAATTAAAAGTCAGGTATCAGGACCTGTAAGTTTATCGTTGTGTGCAATTTTCTTAGAAACTCAGTTCGAAGATTTTTAAACTTCCTACAAGAATCTTTACCATCGCAACCCTCTTGAACCCTCGTAACTGCTTTACTTTTCTGATAATTTCCAAGTATTGTAATTTGTAGTCATTAATTCTTATTTCGGTCAAAGTTCGAACAACTTTTTTATACAAAATAAATAACTGGGAAGTCATTAAAAGTACATCCGCGGGCCATTCCGACTGTACGTTCTCTTAAAGTATTAAAATTGTAAATGATAAAAAAATGTTATTTTAAACCCTATTTCGTAGCTTGTTAAGTTGATTGTCGTTTGTGTGAGTTTTGTTTTTGCTGACACTTTAAGTTTTCAAAGAAAACTAAAAGTATACTGTTCAAGTTTGGTTTTATAAAAAATATGAATTAGGTACATCGCCGACCGTTGTTATTACTGTCATAATTTTTACAAGTTACTGTTACTGTGTTTTTATTAACGTTTTTATTTTAAAGCCCTAAAAGAAGGTACTGTAAACTAGAATTACTTTCCTCAGATTCTACAAAAAACACGTAAAATAAAAATAACCTTTCCGTGGTAATAAAATCCTTGGTACAAATGGCTTTGATCTAATAAAGCCCCCAAGGCTTGAATTAAGCAGAAACTCCAAATTATGATTTCGTAGAAAACCACATCGAATGTAACATTTCGCCGAAACAGACACATGTCATCACAAACAGGATATTAAAATGATTTGTTAAGGAAACAGAAAGATAATATCGTTTGCCAACTGTACTGACACAAGTGTATAATTTTACAAGTTAATAACATTTTCGACGTAATTCGGTTATAAAGACTATAACATATTTTATACGGTATTAGTAAAAGTTGCTATTCACGGAAAATATCGTAGTGCTGAAGAATAAGTAATGGATGACGTAATACTATGCATAATATAATAAGAAAGGACTTTTTTAAGTGAAAAAAATTAAAGCCCATGATAAAAAGTGCTATTAGTTTTATGAAAAATAAAACAGTAATAATAAAAATTGTACCAGTTTATTTTTGACTAATTGCTGTGTTCATTCAAATATTCAGAGACAAAAAACAACAAAAAAGTACTTTGAAAGTACGATGAATTGTAAAAGCCACGTTGGTACGTGCCCGGTATCAAAACCGCAACCTAATGCTTGAAAGGCGGGCTCCTCAACCACTGCGCCATCACGACAAACATAAAATTACAAAAATAGTACTCAATATGTGACAAAACCATTTCTATATAAAGCCTACTAATAGAAAGTCAACTTATGTGTTATAAATGTAAGGTTTATAATTCCAAATCATGAATAACAAAATATTCAATAGAGGAAAATTACATCGAGTGATTATATTATAAAGCAGAAATTGAATACGAGGTTCTGCCAATTTCTCTATAGAAATATTTGTGGAACACTTTTCACAGTAAGCTTAAAGAAATAAGACCTGAATTACACATGATAAATTATGGCTAGACTGAATATCATGATCGATGCTTCGGAGAATTCCTGGGTCTATTATTTATTACCAATTCTGATCCAATATGATGTGTCTGGCTTTCTGTGAGAAAAATTCGCGAGGGTACCCGCAGTTTTATGTTAGTTTTTAATTTAATTTTACGATGCTTACATGATTATTTGTAAAACCTACATTTTGTCTCTATGCTAATTATTGGAATTGTACCGTTTTAATTAACTATGAATAAATAAATTTCTCAGAGAATATTTCATCAGTAAAAATGACAGTTATATTTACTTAATATATTAGATTTTTGTTACCCGAAAAACGTTTAATGTTTCTGATATACTAGCTTAGGTTTTGCTTACGTAGAATTGCAAAATGTTCGAAACATAACCAAGAAATGTAAGGCTACCAGAAACAACACGCAAATTGGATCAGTGGTTCTCGAGTTATAGACGCACTAACGTAAAGATACTCGGTTTTTTTTATTATTAATATAAGGCTACGTTACTTTACATAATAATTATTTCATCGAAATGCTCGAAAAAATACACGAGACCAAATCCACCTTTACAGATTATAATAACACGGTAATTTCATGTTGAATAGCCTTAGTTACATAGAAGATTGATCAGACTACATAACTACCTATAGATATAATTTGTATATTATTTAGCCGTGTGCCATATAGACAGTAATTTCCCTTCCCCTTCCATGATACGGCTCATTAGGCTAATCACTTTCCTAATGTGATGTGTTTGTAGATATTTTATTTAGGCTTGGAAGGCTGTTGTGTATACATGTGTGTGTGTGAATGTTAAATGAAGCAATCATTGTTTGAGGAATCGTGTGAATATCTTTAAAAATTAATGCTAGTGGCCTTAAGAAATTAGGTGTACCCCGTGGTTTCGTTGTTACATCTTTAGTTACTGCTCCGCTCTCGTGTGTCGTAGCGTGATGTTATATAACATATACTATTCTGCATAAATCAGGCTATACGGCGTTTTGCACACGGAGCAACTTAAGTTGCGGCAACTCTTTAAAAGTTTCCTGTAAAAGTTGATAGTTGCTATAACGTTGCCGGTTGCCGCAACTTTTTGGCAATTTGTGAACAACTTTCATAGCCGAGTTGCCGTATGCCGTCGCCGTAGCGACACTGGCATTGCCGGGCACACGGAGAGGGAGGGAGGGTGTGAAATCGCCCGAAGCGTTGCGATTGACGGTTGAGGAAACCGGCAACTTTTAAAACCGGTTCAATATTTAAAAGTTGCTAGCAACTTACTTAGTCATCGATTGCAGCAACTGAAAACTGTTGACGATTGCCGCAACTCGAAACTCGAGTTGCTCTGTGTGTGCAGTCCAATTGAAATGTATCTAAACAGCTAGTTTCCAGCTAGTTGCCAGTTGCTGCAATAGTTGCTCTGTGTGCAAAGCGCCTGATTGATCCTAAAGATTGTTTCCGATTTCATTGGTAGTTCTAGAGATTAAACATGTTCAAAGGTACTACATAAACTTTTAACCTTTATCATACGTATAAGTCGAGGAGGATTTTTACAGAATGGTCCGATTGCGAAGCTCCTAATCAGGCTATGTCATATATCCTGGAGTGTCCCCATTATCCTTTCACCTGCACCTTTGATGATCTGAATAGCGCCTCTGACGCGACAATGAACGGCCATCCTGGGCTCAAGTACTATAAATTGTTATACGATATGAAAAGAAGAAGGCAGTAAAGCATTGCAGATTTTTGAATGTGGAATATGTAAGACTATCTAATATAAAGGTCGGGTGCGCAGTACTCGTAACTGGAGTGTTTGTATGATCGTGGACGAGGTGAAAAGAGTATGTAAGGATCATAGCAAGCGGCGTTCTGTGGTTTCTGCCCACCCCTATGGAAAAAATGCGTGAGTTTATGTATGAATACAGGGTTATTATCAAAACAGCCGAAACCTGAAAAGTAATCATTGTACTCATCATTATGAACAACTTTTTCTATGGGAACAACCCCGAAATCATAAAATTTTTTTTTTTTTCATTATTTTATTTTATTTAAAAACCCTGTATAGTAAGTTTGGTTATTTAGTTTCTACCAGCTAAGTACATGAAAAAAACATAAGGTTATTTACGTAAAAATTTTCTATAGAGAAATTGCAGAGCAAAATGCTAAAAAATTCATGTGTTAACATAATGTGACATAAATACATAAATTGACTTCCACTGGCCGCAATTCCATTGGCTTTAATTCATTTATAATAACAGATAAATAATTTTAAATGACAACCGATACCGTTGACAGGAATATTAAAATGCCACAATACCAATAAAGCAACGTCGAAATAACCGCGCAATGTGAACTAAATATGTTTCCACATTTATTGAACGAATTTATTTTACACTCACAGAAGGAATAAAAGTAACACTTAGAGGTGTTTTACCGAAAATTAATTTTTTATCGCATATAAAATGTTTGGGTAATATTTCGACGAAACGTTTTTGAATTAATTTATGTAATTGCGGTACTAAAATTTTAGGCTCTCGATCGATGTTTTCGCTATACATGGATCCACGAATAAAGTATGTTTAGAATTTCGCGTGTGTTTTTAATTGGCGCTTTTAAAAGGTAATCTTTCTAACGCAATTATGCTCCATGAATATTTTCAATTTGGATTTTTAGATGAATAAAAAAGCAACAATTATTTCACAAAATTGATTTTAATAACATTTCCTTAACTGAGACACAATTAATGATTTAAAACATACACGAATTCCACTTTCAGTAATTAAAAACGTTCAAAATCTAATCGTAATCTCATCACAGCCACAATCAATACCAAAAATGTTGCTAAATTCGAGGTATTGGTAGATTGATAAAGAAATTTAACGTGAACGTTCTTTTGAATACAAAAATTGCTCTGATATGATCATTATCAATAAACAAAAGAAGTTATCAAGGTATAGAAGAAGAACAGAAGAATATATATTTATTGTAAAACATGAGTTTACATCAAATAATATGTGCAAGGTCTTAAAAATAAAAGGTAGATCTGCATGTTTTGCCATATTATGGCGTACAAAACAACATATTTTTGATATTTCTTTTCTCAAAAGAAAAAACCATAATGATAATTAGAGTCTATACAACAAACTATTAAATTGATTTTAAAAAAATCAAATATATAAAAATTAATGGTCAAATTGTGAAAACGTCGTAATTATAGGGATTCATTTGATTAAATGCGGTCATTTAAGAATTCCGATATGGTATAATAACATTAGGCTATGAGATTTTTTTTTTTGTGTATTTTAAACAGAGCAGTAGGCATTTGTCTAATTGATATAAACTTATCGATGTCAAATCTGCAAAGGTTTAATTCATACAAATACTATAAATGCGAAAATAAATATGTTTGTCTGTTAAACTTTGACGACTAAACTGCTGAACCTTAAGTACGGGGTAAGTTTGGACCCCAAAATTTAAAAAGGACATAGGCTGCTTTTATTTCGCGAATTCGTCTGCGTCCGCGATAACCGGCATTGAAGCAGACGAACTCGCGAGCAAAAGCTAAGAGTCAAAATATTTTTTTTTTGCCGAATACTTTAAAAAAGGAAATAAAAATTGTTTGAATTACACATGAATAAAATTCTTTTTTACAAAAAAAGATCACCGCCTTCAAAAACCACAAAATAAAAAATAACTTTAGCTTGGAAGTCGGCGGCTTTGGTTTTGTTTCTTGTTATGTAGGTATTGCCACCGACTTCCAAGCTAAAGTTATTTTTTATTTTGTGGTTTTTGAAGGCGGTGATCTTTTTTTGTAAAAAAGAATTTTATTTTTCACTTTTTAGTGCTTGTGTGTTAATGTTTGAAATCCTTACATAAAACCCTTTCAAACAATACCTCACACGATATATTTAATTTTGGAAAGTGGTAGGAGGGGGGTTGTTGTACCCCCTCCCCACTTCCTTTAGTCAGTCATCGACTACACGTATAAACAAAGCAATTTTTCTTGTTACGGCGGTTCTGCTGTGATTTTATAAGGAGTTCCGTTCCATATCTTCAAAGTTCATCATCAGATCATGACAATATTCCTATGGGACCTATTCGGAGCTATACTCTTTCAAACAAAACAAGAATCACCCAAATCAATTCATAATTGGCGGAGTAATCGTAGAACAAATATACAAAAAAAAAAAAAAAAAAAACATACGCGTCGAATTGAGAACCTCCTCCTTTTTGAAGTCGGTTGAAAAATTCCCGAAGATCGAAGAGAATACCTACGTTTTTAGGACATTAGCAATTCGTATTGACCTACATAATAAAAAAACGAATTTTATTTATTCAATAAAAATGAGTTACGCTATTGAGTTTTTTTTTAATTTTATTGGCATGTTAGACTGCCTCGTTGGTCTAGTGGTCGCAAGCACGACTGCTGTGCATGAGGTCTTGGGTTCGATTCCCAGGTCGGGCAAAGTGTTATTGGGTTTTTCCATCAGGAATTTCTCAGTAGCAGCCTCGGAGTCTGGATTTGTGCCAGGTTGATGACAATAGGCTCGCCCCCTATTACATGGGACTTAAAACATAACTGGCGAAATGTGGGTGTACTAATGGGTACACCTCTGCCTAACTCTTCGGGGATTACAGGCGTGATGTAATATTATGTTACATGTCAGACTAAAAAAAAAATTAATGAAAATGGTAGATATAATTATGTAAGGTTGATATTTTTTGTTAGACTAGCTTTTTATCGTACATACAAATTTCAACTAAAATCAATAGGTCAATGGACTGAGTTTTCAACTAAAATTAGTTGCTCTCAGTTCCCCCTAGTTCTATTGTACTTCTCTATCTATCTATTGACTTCAATGATTGAAAATGTTACACATTCAATATTTAAGTAAGTATAGTTAGAAACTTTGAATTCTACTATCAATAATTTTTGTTACAACAGCTGTTTAAGTTTCGAATAATATCTGTAACGAGCTTTTGAACAACTAATTCCCCCTTTTGGCGCAGTCTGGTAAAGATTTGCCTATGTCATTTCTTTGTGTTAAAGCTTACTCTGTACCAAATTTCATCAAAATGGGTTAAGTGGTTAAGCCGTAAAAGCGTAACAAACTCAGTTTCGCATTTATAAAATTAGTATGGATTACTATAAACTGTAACAAAACTTTAATATCCAATAATATAAATTAAAATAAAGCTAGAATTTCCGTACTGTATCAGTAGTGTTCCATGGACTTTAATTGCGTTGAACAAAATTTATTCAATATCGATAATTACGTGCTGTGAATCGAATAGAATTTTAATCGAGTTGGAAGCAAATAAATTTGTAAATTTTACGATTGTTGCTCGGTTTCATGAATTATCGGACATCGGTCGTGGGTCCAGGTGAAATGTTAAGGTTGATTTCATACTGGTCTGGTTCAATTTTGCTGAAATTATTAATTCAAATGATAGTAGTAGCAATTGCAATGGTTTAAAATTTAAATTCCATTACAGTACGCTCTCTGTAAAATGTTATTACTTTTGTTAAATAAACGTTAGCTATATTTTATAAATTTTATGAATTTAAAGTTAAAATGTTCCTTTCTGCAAAATGTATCATCATTATATTATATCCTTGTTATTTTTGGTTAATGTTGATTGCAGAAAATATTTTATAAAAAAGAGAAAATCTAGTATTTTTTTTTATCTTAACTACCACAAAACTTTTTGAATTAAATTGCAAAATATTTTTTCACGCTCAGCAATGTTTTGGTAAAAAAAACGTAATATTTCTAAAAAAAGTTACGTAAATTACAGCCTTTCTTTTTTGCAATTTAAAGGCTGACATCACAAGGCTCGCCTAATTATTATTCTCCGCAAGACTCGACGTATCATTGACACGTACCCTCATCCCTCGCAACTCATTCAAGTTGAAAAATAAACCAAATTCCGTGGATCACGCAACTTTTAATCAAACCGTCGGAACATGTCAATGCTTGGTTTGACAAATTAGCAAAACGCTGTACCTTCGTAATTAGGGGCTGCAAAATTAAAGCACATTACAGAACCCGGCCGGAAATATGGCACAGTTTCAGAAAACGTTTGGATTTGTAAAGTGACACCTTTGGCACTTGTGTCATTTCATTTGTGTGGTATTTTTTTTAACTCACTGCATAGTATGTTTAAGGAGTTCTTACCATGACCGCGCTATGAAAGTATCACGCACGGAAAAAAACATTAAACAGAATGCCCACTAAGAAGTGTCTGTGTTGATCGATGATTGAACGGTTTTATACTTTTCAATCATCATCATATCAATCAGGTTAATATGCAGCCTATAGCCGCCCACTGCTGAACGTAGGCCTCCAAAGAGCGCCAACCATCTCAGTCTCGGGCTGCCCGCATACATTCGCCACCGTTTTCAACCGACTTCAAAAAGGAGGAGGTTCTCAATTCGACGCGTATGTTTTTTTTTTTTTTTTTTTGTATTTTTTTTTTGTATATTTGTTCAACGATTACTCCGCCAATTATAAATCGATTTGGATGATTCTTTTTTTGTTTGAAAGAGTATAGTCCCGAATAGGTCCCATAGGAATATTGTCATGATCTGATGATGAACTTTGGAGATATGGAACGGAACTCCTTATAAAATCACAGCAGAACCGCCGTAACAAGAAAAATTGCTTTGTTTATACGTGTAGTCGATGACTGACTAAAGGAAGTGGGGAGGGGGTACGTCAACCCCCCTCCTACCACTTTCCAAAATTAAATAGGTATATCGTGTGTGGTATTGTTTGAAAGGGCTTTATGTAAGAATTTCAAACATTAACACACAAGCACTAAAAAGTGAAAAATAAAAAGCTTTTTTACAAAAAAAGATCACCGCCTTCAAAAACCACAAAATAAAAAATAACTTTAGCTTGGAAGTCGGTGGCAATACCTACATAACAAGAAACAAAACCAGCCGCCGACTTCCAAGCTAAAGTTATTTTTTATTTTGTGGTTTTTGAAGGCGGTGATCTTTTTTTGTAAAAAAGCTTTTTTTAAATCGTCAGTCCACCGAGCAGCAGGGCGTCCCACACTACGTATGCCTAAACGTGGTATCCACCAGCCGTCTGTAAGTCTGCAGACATAACCGGCCCACTTCCACTTCAGCATACTAATTCTGCGAGCAATATCAGTGACTTATCAATACACATTAAATTCGTTTGCCTAACACGTTTCTAGCTCGGTCATGGTACCCAGACTTTTAGACTTAAATTATCAGCGATGTACCCTAATTCATAAAGCTTATCGTAAAGTAAAATTTAACTGAAGTTTTTATTACTTTAACTTTTCGTCCCTAACTGTATGTAACTATAACATTAATATGTAAATAGGAATTATTTACATTGTAAATAGATAAAGGAATTGTAGGTAGTTATCATTCAAACTTCTGGGAGATAGCGATGTTCGTAATTGTTATCTTTTTTAATTAGTTTCACGAACAAATTGGGGTGTTTGTGTTATTCATTAAATCAATAACTCTTTTGTGGAATGTTTGAGTTTAATTTCTGATCGCTAATTGATCATTTATTGGTTGTGGAACAATTTCAGGGTTATTGAACGGTATTTAACTTTTAAACGGGCTTTATTTTACTTGGCCAGTTTGTTTAATTTTGTGTTGAGAATTGCGCGTAGTAGGTATTTTCCTGTTTATCTAATCAAGATTTGTAATTCTTTTTTATATTTTTAATGAAAATCTGATCGTAAAATAAACATCAAACGTTTCAGACAGATGCAAACTGATCTTATATAAAGGTTAATGATCGTATTCATTTATTACATTTAAACAAAGAAACGATTCAGTTTTAATATCTATAATGATTGGTTGATTGACGATAGTAATATAATTATGATTCCGTAAATCACGGCAATTTCTTTTAGTTACAAAACAACCAGATTCGGTACCAGTTACAAGAACGTAGGAAATTTTGAATTTTGTGTGCAATCGTGGTGCGTTCACCTTAATGCAACAACTATTGGCGATATCCTTTAGACAAACCAAGATAGACACAAGCTCTTAGATATTAGCGTGGCCGCATACGTGCCATAATCAACAGCCACAAACGCCGTCACAAACGCCCACACCTGGATCTAGAAGCGGCGTTGTGGCGACCACCGATGTCAACCGTGTGCGACGAGTTCCTATAAAATGTATGAAAACTACAGGAAATACGTTGGTGGCGGCGTTTTTTAGTTATGGTCGGTGGCTCGTCTGCGGCCAGGCTTAGATATAGACTGACATTTCTTAAAGGATGAAGACAAAGCCAAAAACTTGACAGCTCAGAATGTACTTAACATTCTAAGTCTTAGTCCTAATTTATGACTTAAGCCTAATTGCAAAGCTCCTTGAGCATTGAAATGTCTTCACTTGCAAAAAAAAGTGCTTATAAAAAAAAGTTCAAAGGGTTTTTTAAGCTTATTTTGAACCTTGGTCCTGGAATTTGCGATTAGAATTTTTATTTAGATACCTATAGTTTTTTTCTTATAACGCTGATACCAATTCACTTGGTTTTTTTACCCGTGTTAAGTTTCGTTAATAGTTACTGCACCGTTCCTGTGGGTTGTAGCGTGATGTTATATAGCCTATGCAATTCCTCATTAATCTAGCTATGATATACAGAAATATATTTTCCAATCGGTTCCAGAGATTAACGCGTTTAAACAAACAAAAAATCTCTTCATCTTCATTATATAAGTACAGATTTCAATTAGCAAGTTATACAAAAAAAATACAGACTCCACTAAAAAGTTTGAGAATAAAATGAATAAGAATTGCACTGAATTTCAGATTTATTCTTCGTTCGTCCCGAAGTTTTGTCCCACATTCCAAAAAAATCTTAGTTCGTCCCATATGACTTTTGAAGTGGTGATTCGTCCCAAATTACAAGTACTTTAAAGGTACGGTCAACAAACAAAAAAGATACGTATTTGAAATTTTTACAAATACGTCAAATACAGATAAGTAGTTGTTTCGGGTCTGGCTGTTTGTGTATGTGAATTAATATGTTTGTTTTCCTTTCTATTGAGATCGTTTAGGGGCCTACCTTCTGTTCATTTCTGTCATCCTGGTACTTTTTAAAACAATAAATAATTCAATTTCAAAACCTGTATTTTAACCATTATCAAGCTAAGTAGTAAGTCGCTTAAGGATCTAGTTCCAGTTAATTTCTGCATTCCTGGTAGTAAAAAGTACTGGTAAAAAGTACTAACGAAAAGTCGAAAAAAATGTGATTATTACTAACAATCATGCATAAAACAAGCATTTTAAAAAACAGCATTCATAAACTAAAAATTTAAGCAACAGTAAACTAAACTAAGAGAAAACAACTGAACTTTAATTTTATTTTTTTTGCAGACTGTACATAAAAGTAAGTTTAGCTTATACAAAAAAAAATATGGGCCGTAGAAGGAATATAAAATAGGACGAAACAAGAATAAAATATTTAAAATTATAATTTGGGACGAAGGAAGCATATTGCTTAGGACGAACCAGGAATTTTTTATGTGGGACGAAACTCAGTGGGCCGAACGAAGAATAAACCGAATTTCAAAATTATTGCACTACTTCATCACTATCTCCCAAACTATAAAATAATATAAAAATCAATGTAACAAATAATGGTGTTTATTATATTCATTTATTTATTGTCACTTTTATATTATTTTTATTTTAACTGTTAAATTATTGTAAGGCTGCCGCTACTAAAAATAAAAAAGTAAAATATTCAATAAGTTATTTATTGAATATTTCATATTTATTTATTGAATATTTTTTAAATAAAGCTTTTCCACACCTGTGCGATATTAACAAAAGGGGGATATTTAGATACCTATCCATCCGTTGAACAATTTCTATGATATTTCAAACACATTCTGTGGTAATGTAGCAAAAGTGTGTGGAAAATCCTTTAATGTAAAAACTGGCTGAAAACGAGACGTTTTCTGTTGTCAAGTTTAATCCGCAAAGCCGTGACAACTCGCGCGGCTCAACAAAATGCGATTACGTTTTGTACTTTGTGAAACTATTGGAATGCAATGTTCGTGTTGTATCACCGTTTTACTGCAAAACTCTGCAGGAATCGTTTTGAAAAAAGAATACGTCATTCAACCGTAATAAAATAAATTATTGGTGACTTTTTGAACGAAAAAAGGACGTAAGTACTTGCACTTAGGTTCTTTTTTCGCTTAAGTCTTACGAGTACAGACATTGGGCACTTGAAACCGCCAATCAATTATTGACATAATTTTAAAGAGCTGTCACTATTTGATTCCCCCTTAGAATTTGTATGGTAATAGTAAATTGTGACGTAATTTATTTCCGTATGTATATTATTGACTGAATCCTATTAACTACTATTACCTACTACTAAAAATGGTTTTTTACAGTTAATTGAAAATGAGGCGATGCGTGGATGTCATGGGCCGCGAATAGAAATCACGCTTACCTTTTTACACCCAAAGATATCATCCATTGCTATACCGAGTCTTCGTTGTTGACCGCTCGAAAGGCCGAACGGGTAGTCAACGGCCGGTGCGAGATTTGAATATCCGTTTACAAAGTAAATAAATACTTTATTATTAGAGTAATTAAGTTCTATATTGTACCTTTTACACCAAAGATAGAAATTTTACTAAAAAATTTCTATTCACGCCCATCCCCGATCCACGCCTTGCCTCACCGGTATAAAACCACCTTTATGCAAAAATTTAAACATCAGTATGTGGCAAGCTTAACAAACCGTAAATTAAATTTATAACAGCTTTATTTTATAAGCGGCAGCCATCAAATAACACTAAATATCACATTCAAATAATTCTATTCCAAATTTAGATTTTGTTTAAACTAAAATTTAATTGAAAATTAATCGTTATTGAATTATTCAATTTTATTATTGTATAATTTGTCGTTCTTAATTGTTTTATAGAGTGGTGCGATTGTTTTATGTTTTTGACAAGTTTTGTAAACGATTTAATCATTGTTTGTTGTAAAGATGCCATTGTGCGTTTGAAAGGAATAGACGGCATTTGTTTTTAGAATTTGTTATTTATTATTATTAAAAACTAGCTTATGAGCACGACTTTGTTTGTGTGAATGTTAATTCTCAAGGTTTTTATGCGGCACCCTAATTCTTTTCTAATTCATAAATAGCCAGTGAAAGTCCCGTCAAAATCGGTCCAGCCGTTTCGAAGATTAGCGGAACAAACACAGTCATACAGACCTTCACAAATTCAAAAACAGACACTTGAATTTTATTTGTAAGAAGCTTTTGCCCGCGACTTCCTCCACATAAATGTCTGTTATCGCAGATAAAAAGTAGCCTATGTCCTTCCTTGGGGTTCAAACTTACCCCGTACGAAATTTCACCAAAATCGGTTCAGTGATTTAGTCGTGAAAGAGTAACAGAAAGACAGAGTTACTTTCGCATTTATAATTTTTGGATTACATCATTATAATTATTTTATTAATAAGACTTGGTAATGTATAATTAATTTTCTATCCTGTCTTTAAGACAAGTTTTACTCAATATACCTACGGCGGTGTTTGTAATTGTTTAAGACATTATTCTGTTAAATTGTTTTTCATTAATTTTGAAGAAGCCAAATGAGGTTGGTAACCTACAAAATATCAAGGTCGTTAAATACAAGATGGAGAATAAAGTTAGATAATTATCTTAAGAGTATTTACGTCGTACGGAATTTCATACAAACTTTCAAGCCCGAGTAATGAACGATCCGATTTTAGTGAAACTTACTATGCATAAGCAGGATACATAGGCCTTAAAAGATATTAAGTATCATCATCATCTGCCTAGCCTTTTCCCAACTATTTTGCGGTCGGCTTCCAGTCTCACCGAATGCAGCTGAATATCAATAGATATTTTACATGGAGCGACTGCCTATCTGACCTTCACAACCCAGTAATTGGGTAATACGATACCCCTAGGTAAGACTGGTTGTCAGGGGGCTTAGACAAAGTAACATCGCTTCGTCGATTGACCACGTGACTTAACGCGGCTTATGTCAATCCCATACATTTTAGTCTTTCATGTGGTCATCGCTTCGTCGATTGACCACGTGACTTAACGCGGCTTATGTCAATCCCATACATTTTAGTCTTTTCTAACTTCGTTATCGTTTTGAAATTGTTACTTTGTCTAAGACTTTCAAGCTTCTGACGACTTGTAACGACTGTCAAAGATCAACTTATGACAGCCGGGACCAACAGCTTAGCGAAAAGATTTTAAGTAATAGAATATAACACTTAAAAAATAAAATATATAACCCGACTGGAAAAGTGTTTTTTTTTTATTTTCATTTTTTTGCGATCGGGATTTTTATTTTGTTTTTTTTTTTAAGTCTTGTATGATATCTTTCTAGACCTATGTATCCTGCCCATGGTAGGGAGTTTGTATGAAATGTCGTACGGTGTAAACGCTCTTAGCAAGCGATGCCTTTTTTATTTGCGATAAAAATTTTGAATAAATGAAAGCAAAAAAGGAATAAGAAACCAATAACCTGCGACCTGTGTTTTTTGCGTCCTTTCATTCGCACAGTATAGCGAGCGAATGGGACGTCATTATTAGTAACGCCATTTTCATTTTTTTTATTTATGCCAAATGTTGCAAGAATATAATAAACAATATTACACCAATATTGATCTTCAATATAAATAATATTACCAACATTAAAAAACCAACATTGATAAGCTGGGTATAAAACTGAATAATTGACGATTACGCTAATAGTTTGAAGTATTTGCGTTAATTCTGTAACAAACATATTTAATTTTAATGTTGTATTTAATTTTGCTGCTCACGAGCACGTTAAAAATTGCATGTTTAAAATAAAATATTGGAATGAATATTTTATATTTGCGAGCAGAATAATTATTGATATTGTAATATAATGAGTGATAAATATTTTCCTAATCCACTAATGTTATAAATGCGACAGTAAGTGAGGATGTATGCATGTTTGTTAAGAGTACTCTTTCATGGTAAAACTATGAAACGGATCTGGATGTTTGGCACATTTAATAGATTTTTATTTCGGAAAACTGAGTGCCTCGTTGGTCTAATGGTCGCAAACGCGACTGCTGTGCATGAGGTCTTGGGTTCGATTACCAGGTCGGGCAAAGTGTTATTGGGTTTTTCTATCAGGAATTTCTCAGTAGCAGCCTCGAAGTCTGGATTTGTGCCCGGTTGCAATAGGCTCGCCCCCTATTACATGGAACTAAGAAAACATAACTGGCGAAATGTGGGTGTACTAATGGGTACACCGCTGCCTAACCCTTCGGGGATTGCAGGCGTGATCTTATGTATATTCCTGAAATATGTACCTACGGTTCAGAAGCTAGTTATATAATATATCATACTAATAATGTTATAAAATTTGTGAGTTTGTGAGATTGTAATCTCTGGATCTACTGAACCGATTTTGAAAATTCTTTTACAAATTGGAAGCAACGTTATCACTGAGTGCTCTATGCTATATTTGTTATCAATAAATTTCTGTTCTGTAAGTAAAAATCACGCGAACGGAGTCGCGGGGAGAATGCTGTTATATTTATAAGTCTTAGTAATAAATGACACACAGTATTTGAATCTGGTTCAAGGCTGTAAAGTTGAAAGCATTTTCATGTTTGTCACACCATTGTTTTATAAGCAAAGCCCATATCTGTAATATCTAGCTAAGACTCATATACCTAATCAGTGAGTGTGTCAGTGACGAAATCAGCATATTTCAGATATCAATAAAATTTAAAGTATTAGAGCTATTTAATTGAGACTTTGTATGTTTAATTGGTCTATTATTGACATCATATCCTGAGAATATGAACTATCTGGTGCATCGGAAACCAACTCGATGAGGGTTCAAAAAAACGACGAGACACTTCGAGAAAAGGTAGGTAGGTAGTGCCCTTGCGCTTCGCTTGACTCGTCTTGGCGGGGGCACTGCCGTGCCTCCAGATATCGTACATAATAATAATTATGCCCATATTTCAAATTGTAGCCATAAGTCAATTTTTGTAAATTACTTTTTTAACACCGTCGCAAAAACTTCTGAGTGTGTGTTTTTCTGTGGCAGCTCCCGAATGAATAAACCTATTCTAATATGTTTTTTTTCGTTTGAAAGGCGAATTAATTGGCAGTATTTTTAGCTATGTTTGATGAAAATCGGTCTAAGATGGCCGCCGTCAGGAGTTCATTTTTTTTTAAAGTAAGTAAAGTACGCGTATTACTTTTTATGTTGTCGAAGCTTTGACACATAGAACTGAACACGGAATACCTACTTATGTTTAATAATACCAGCCTATTATTATCCTTCTGCAGGGCAAAGGCCTCTTCTCATACAGAGAAGGCACGAGCATTGATCACCACGCTTGCTCAAGTCGGATTGGCAATTTCAGACTTTTATAAATCATAGGTATGTTTTCTTCACCGCTGTCACTAATCTCCAAGTTAAACTTAGAAAGTACATATGAATTGAAAAAGTATCATTAGTACTATGCCGGTATCGAGTCGACAGCCACATGTATGAGAGGCGGACGCATTAACCACTGGGCCATCACGACAAATATGTTATAGTATTGTATAATTATGGTTATCTTTCCTAGATCAAAACAGATCTAGCCAACCAAGCAACAGATATTAGGTTAAATAGTTTATGAGTCAGTGTTATTATATTATAAGTTTAAATGCATTGTAATCACTTAAGAGACCTGAATAAAAAGGCTATATTTTTATTATTATTTATTGTATAATTATACATAATAACTTAAGATTTATATATTTAGTTATGTTTTTACATTGCCCATTTATACGCACAAATAATCGAATAGTTGTCTTTCTTATGCATAAAGTCGAGAAAACAAAAATGAGTTCGTTTATTCAGCAATTTCTCAGAAACATTAACTCAAGCGCACCACTCTATTGTTACATTAAAATGTACTAAATACTAATTAATATTGAGAAATAAGCCAGCAATGTTGTTTATATTATGGAAAGGAATAAACGTTTAACTGGAAATTGTTGTTTTAATTGAATCCTGTTGTTGTTTAATTGGTTGTTGTTGTTTTTGTTGTTGTTGTATCGAAATAACAAGTTTGATCAAGTACTCATTTTACTTCATTCTTCCAGGGAATAAAGCTCATCATTAGGCAGTGTAATTCAATGAAATGTTTTCTCAATAATACATTCTCGCGATTCCTTGAATTCTATCACTTCCCAACTAGCAAAAAGTTTTATAGTATTTGAAATATATAACTAATAGACATTTAAAGGTCTTATAATAGTTTTATACCTGTTAACTGTTTTATAATAGTGTTCAATTCGACGCATTAGTTATATATTATTTATTTTGCTAGTTGGGTTATTATACGAATAAAACATAACATAACATCACGCCTGTATTCCCAAAGGGTTAGGCAGAGGTGCACCCATTAGTACACCCACATTTCGCTAGTTATGTTTTTAGTCCCATGTAATAGGGGGTGAGCCTATTGCCATCAACCGGGCACAAATCTAGACTCCGAGGCTGCTATTGAGAAATTCCTGATGGAAAAACCCAATAACACTTTGCCCGACCTGGGAATCGAACCCAAGACCTCATGCACAGCAGTCGCGCTTGCGACCGCTAGACCAACGAGCTAGCTGAATAATGATAATATTATTTTTCCCGACCGCATTTCGGCCACTGGAGACTAGCGAAGTAAACGACAGATATTATTAGTGCACAAGTGTGTGCGCAAAACACAGGTGCACTACCTTCTTCTCTCACTCTCATAGTCAGATTAGTCAGCAATATTACACGACCTGGGAGAGACCGGTCGCAGGACAACAAAGAAAATTCCTAATGGAAATAATCTAACAACTCTGGCGGACCAGGAAATCGACCCACGACCAATGGGGCAGCCCAAGTTATGGTAAGTATAAATATAAGGTGGATTGGTAATCGAAACTTGAACACAATTCTTCTTCTTCTTTATCGGGTGGGCAGTAAGGTCATACGACACCCTAGTGTCAGAGTTTCTAAACCGCCTTAAGGGCCTCCGACATGGTTTGAGTGGGACAGTAAGTCCAGGGGGCTTAGACAAAGTAACATCGCTTCGTCGATTGACCACGTGACTTAACGCGGCTTATGTCAATCCCATACATGTTAGTCTTTCATGTGGTCATCGATTCGTCGATTGACCACGTGACTTCACGCGGCTTATGTCAATCCCATACATTTTAGTCTTTCATGTGGTCATCGCTTCGTCGATTGACCACGTGACTTAACGCGGCTTATGTCAATCCCATACATTTTAGTCTTTCATGTGGTCATCGCTTCGTCGATTGACCACGTGACTTAACGCGGCTTATGTCAATCCCATACATTTTAGTCTTTCATGTGGTCATCGCTTCGTCGATTGACTACGTGATTTAACGCGGCTTATGTTAATTCTATACATTTTCGTCTTTTGTAACTTCGTTATCGTTTTGCAATTTTTACTTTGTCTAAGCCCCCTGGTTTCCTTACGATGTTTTACTTCACCGATGCCAGTGTTGTCCAAGATAAACTCAAACACAACTCGATAAACATAATTGATTGTACGTACACATGACAAAAACAAATTTTCCAAAGAAACAATTTAATGTTTAAGTAGCTTTCGTTGGAATCGGACATTCAAGCAAACCACAAAGTGTTCGACGAATTGAAATGTTTCTAGTATTGCTAACCTCAAACGAGAAGCTTTACGGTTAAAATGCAGTAAAATCTTGTAAATAAAACAGTTCGAGGAAGTTTGCTGTGAGTAATAAATTAGTTTGTCCTTAGTACATGTGTATCCCTACTAATATAATAAATGCGAATGTAAATCCATCCGTCTGTTTATTACCCTTTCATCACTAAACTGCTGTACCGATTTTGGTGAAATCTGGTACAGAGATAGATACACCTCGGGACTAGGTCATAGTCACGAAAAAGAGGCCTAAACGGTTGTAAATAGGGGATGGAAGTTTGAATGGAATTCCGTCATTCATAGAGAAAACCATGAAACTTTTTGAGACACTGTCTTGATAAGAAATAAATACAATTTCGACCTATATGAAGGTGAAATAGGGTTATGAAAGTTCGTCTGGAAGTTCATACAAATCTGTCAATGTTTATTAAAATCACAGCAGTAAGTTTGAAAGTATATTACGTACGTAACAAAAAAGGCTGTCCAAAATAACTTTTCCAGGCGGACGAAGTCGGGGGCTACAGCTAGTAATTTATATTTAATCCGCTGACCGAGTTGTCAAGCTGCTGTGGACCTACAGTTTGCGTAATAAGTGGGTCGTGTGTGTAAGAAGATAGTATATGGCTTATAGTTATACATTTCTATATATAGTAATGTGGTTTTAGTAATGGGAAGTACATCTTAATCCGCCTCGAATTTTCCCTACTATGTCGGAGTAGGCGTCTAGTTTAACCGGATCTAAATATACAACGTGTAACGGAAAGGGTATATACATACCAAGAGCAAGGCTTTTTTGGATGATAACAAACGAATGATTATTTTTGGAAAATTCTAAAATTAGCACTCTTTCGAAACCGGCCGGTTCGCTAGTATTTTAATCAAAACCCTTAATTTTCTAGCACAAATTGATGAAACCTGTTGAACGATACACATTTGAATTGGTAATTTTGCTCAACAAAAAAATGGGGCATCATTTCGTATTCCTGTTGTGAGACCAGTAACTAAACTAGACCGAGGAAGGATTTGATTGAGGTTACGCTAATCGTTGAGGATGAATGGAGATTGAGGTCGATTAGGAGACAAAGGATAGTTCATTAATTGAATTGTATTTATTTATTTAATTACTAACTTCCGCCCCCGACTCCGTCCGCATTTAAGTCGATATATTATCCTACGAGAACCGTGCATTTTTCCGGGATATCATCTATCTATGTGCCAAATTTCATTCGAATCCAGTCAGGCGTGATTGAGAAACATCTATAACATCATCACGCCTGTTATCCCCGAAGGGTTAGGCAGAGGTGTAACCACGTTTTGCCAGTTATGTTTAAGTCCCATGTAATAGGGGGCTAACCTATTGCCATCAACCGGGCACAAGTCCAAAAATCAAGGCTGCTACTCAGAAATTCCTGATGGATAAACCCAATAAGACTGCCCGACCAATCAAACCCAAGACCTTAAGCTCAGCAGTCGAACTCAACTATTTTCTTCAAAATTCAAGTGATTAACTTAGAAAAAACATAAGTTAAAAATAACTAATACCCGACTACGACAAAATCGCGCACTGAAAACTATAAAACAAGAACAATATTTATTTGACAAATATTTTTAAGTAATAGCCGTGGTCGTGTGCCACCTGCGGTTGTTTTTTTTTTTTAATTTGATACCCATGTCGATACTGTGCGAAAATATTTTTTGCCCTTAGAGGGCGCCATATTGGATTTGGTGACAGTACGTCACCTAACCTATAACCAGGAAGCAACTGAGACGCTTCTAACGACACCTCATTTGTCATGTAATGATAAGTAGTTTAGAAGTTATGAGGGAACAAACAAACATACATACATACATACAAACATACGTACATACCGGTCAAAAACATAATCCTCCTTTTGGCTTTGCCGTAGTCGGGTAAAAAGAAGTAGATATATTTATATAATAGTACTTCTAAATAATTCCACCTCACATTTCGACCATCAATAACAACACTTGTCGATTTTTCGCCATTTCATACGATCTGATTTGGTTGTGTGTTCAAACAATATAGGCACCCAACCTATGCAAATAAGACATAACGGAATGTTTGTACTGAACCCTGACCCGAATTCGAGAATGTTTCAAGAAAACATGGATTGAATGTGAACCGCTCTATCAAAGAATTGTAATTTGAAATGTAATCCTGTAATCCTGGTTCATACATACATAACATCACGCCTGTAATCCCCGAAGGGTTAGGCAGAGGTGTACTCATTTGTACACCCACATTTCGCCAGTTATGTTTGTAGTCCCATGTAATAGGGGGCGAGCCTATTGCCATCAACCGGGCACAAATCCAGACTCCGAGGCTGCTACTGAGAAATTCCTGATGGAAAAACCCAATAACACTTTGCCCGACCTGGGAATCGAACCCAAGACCTCATGCACAGCAGTCGCGCTTGCGACCACTAGACCAACGAGGCAGTCCTAATCCTGGTTCGTTTAACTAAATGACGAAGCAAAAATCTAAATATATGAAAACGTAAGGTTACTCATTCACATACTCACTCATTCACTCACTCACTCACTCACCACGAAATATCGAAAACAGCTTGACGTATAAAGATTAATTTTGACATAGACGTTTATAGTTGATAGACGTCCGCTTCTTCTTCTTATCGTGTGGGCAGTACGGACTTACGACCCTACATACCCTAGTGTCAGAATTTCTAAACCGCCTCAAGGGCCTCTGACATGGTTTGAGTGGAACAGTAAGTCCAGGTTTCCTCACGATGTTTTCCTTCACCGATGCCAGTGATGTCCAAGATAAACTTTAGGAAGTACATATTATGAATTGAAAAATTCACATTGGTACTTGCCCGGATTTGAACCCACAACCTCATGCATGAGAGGCGGGCGCCTTAACCACTGGTTCATCACGACAAACAGACGTCCGCTAAGAAAGGATTTTCCAAAATTTATCCCTTAAGGAGATGAAACGGTAATCCAAAGTTTGTATGGAGAAAACGACTTTGACGCAGACGGAGTCGCGGGCAGAAGCTAGTAGCTTTATAAACTTTCAGTTGTCAAAATTGAATTACGATAATGAAATTAATTGAAATTATATTTAGCCAATAAAAATAATAATCAATCAAAAATTCATTGTACGTCGGGAATGATAGATATTCACACAGACAAAGTCGCGAGCAATATCTAACCACTTCATATTTTTGGAAAATGATACTTTCAGAGAGTAATCTCGGAATCAGAGATGAAAGGCAAGATTTCGTCTCTGATTTAAAGATTAACGTTGGTTGATCCGCATAGAAATTATTATTATAATCATAAGCCCCAACCAAATACAAAATCAGACTACGGGAATCAATTTCATCTTTTTAAATGGCGCCTCAATTTGTATTAAAATAATGAAAATACAAGCTTATGATTGTCCCATTGTAGGGCAAAGACCTCTTCTTATACAAAGAAGACAAGATCAACATTGATCATCATGCACTACACATTGACGATTATACTTATATTATACATTGATAGCTTCTGCTTGCGACTTCGTCCGCGTCAAAGTAGTTTTCTCCATACATACTTTGGACCCCCGTTTCATCCCCTTCAGGGGGTGAATTTTGGAAAATCCTTTCTTGGTGTATGTCTACTAACTATAAATCTACCTCCCTGCCAAATTTCATCTTTATACGTTTAGCGGTTTTCTATATTTCGTGATGAATGAGTGACGTTGATATTTTCCTTAACCAAATGTCAGTACCTAATGTTTAAGATAATCTAAGAAAGTATTGATAAGTCCCACAATGTGCCCATAATATTAGTTATGAGAGGTGGATGCTTTCATCAAAATCGCTCCATCCGTTCGGAAGCTACGATGCCGTAGCCGGACATACACACAGACACGGTTAAAAATAGCTTACATAGCTTGATCCTTTTCAAGGATTAATATTGCCGTACAAGGCACTAACGATGCCCAAAGTCTTATAATTCCCTAACCTGCCAGAGCTTTGGCATTCCAAAGTATTTACGAACTAGTTAACTACAGGCTTAAGCCTCATTTATCCGTGGCGAGTTTTTCGGTCGCCGAAAGGTCAATCTTCAACTAGGGGATTATCATACAAATGATGTGTTAACAGTCAAGCGATAAAAACTCCAGTGCGGTTATTGCATTTAGGTGGACGGCTCTTCAAATGCTTTTTGGGAGTATTCTCGTTTGAGCATCTAGAGCACCAATCAATATTTTAATGTGGAACTCTAAGGGCACCAACTTTTGGTGCTCAAACGGGAAAACTTCGCTTTTTGGAACGTCATTTGAATACTTTAAGTACGATTTTGAAGACGCGGATGTCATTCTCTTTATCGATTTCCATATGTAACGCTAACTGTTTGAAATTATTTCCTAGTGAGTGCAATATGACTTGACAGTCTGAATTTAGTTTTAAATACGATAGTCTGGCGAGTATCATCATTTGCCTAGCCTTTTCTTAACTATGTTAGGGTCGGCTTCCAGTCTAACAGGATGCAGCTGAATACCAGTATTTTACATGGAGCGACTGCCTATTTGACCTCCACAAACCAGTAATTGGGTAATACGATACCTCTTGGTAAGACTGGTTGTCAGACTTTCGGGCTTCTGACGACCCGTAACGACTGTCAAAGAACCACGTATGACAGCCGGGACCAACAGCTTACCCTGGCGAGCATTCCCTGTAATGTAATAATTCAAGATTCTATTTTGTTGTGTGTATTTGAATTGAAAAGTTAAAACGCATTTTTTTAATATAGGTTAAACGTAAGGGAAACATGAAATAATGTAAGGGATTATGTTATTTCATATTTCCAGTATCGATATTGTACAGTGGAAAGAGTGAGTCCGGTTTACACTGACTCGATTTTTTTATTTACCTACTTTTGAAAATCGCCTATTTAACCAATAACCGAAAAGGTTTACTCGTATAAAATCCCCATTAACCTCTTCAGAACATTTAGACCGCAAAGACACTCACACTTGACCCCTCGCTTTATTAATCTAGCCTCCATGTTTGAGCTTAAAGTATTTAGTAGGGTAGCTCGTGGAGAAATGTGGGTCATTTTTATTTCTACCCTTATTGCTTCATCAGACGTCGGTTCCGTAATCATAATTGCATTTTCTTGATGATTTATTGTATGATGATGTGGGTTAGGACGTTTATGTTCTGTAGTGTCAATATGTTCATATCTATACTAATAGTAATCTATATAGCATATAACATCACGCCTGTAATCCCCGAAGGGTTAGACAGAGGTGTATCTACTGGTTCACCCACATTTTGCCAGTAATGTTAAGTCCCATGTAAGGGAAAATCCAATAACACTTTGCCCGACTTTGCTTTTTAAATCTATACTGTCTCTATTATAATTATCTCAACATAGTATAAAATGACAGCCTCGTTGGTCTAGTGGTCGCAAAGCGCCTTTGCTGAGACATGAGATTTTGGGTTTGATTTCCAGGGCGGATAAAGTGTTATTGGGTTTTTCCATCAGGAATTTCTCAGCAGCAGCCTAGGAGTCTGGATTTGTGCCCGGTTGATGATGATTAACACATTTAACATTACATGGGACTTAAACCTCTGCCTAACCTTTTTTCACAAAGTAGTAGCGTACAGACGCTTCAATTTTATTATTTGTAGAGATGTATAGATTGAAATTTGATTTGTGCCCGGTTGATGGCAATAGGCTCGCCCCCTATTACATGGGACTGAAAACATAACTGGCGTAATGTGGGTGTATTAATGGTTACACCTCTGCCTAACCTTTTTACACAAAGTAGTTGCTAGGAAACACTGACCACATCTAGTTGTGAAAAATTACCATTTCGCAAAATAAATGTCATTTACACCAATGTAGAAGATATACTTACTATTTGATTAACCGGTCGGTAAGTTATAGGAATCCACCACAATACACCAACCCAACATTACACAGGAAATCAAAGACATAAACTACATACATAATCTAATACATCAAGGCTTTCATAATCTCCCTCCAGATCTGATTAAGGCAGACTTTCGCATTTACAATATTAGGACCGACAGATAAATCTCAAATGTCGGCGCCAGTCAGCTCGAACAATATGTTACATTGTTTATCTAATCTCTTACATAGGTTTTTGTTGTACAGGACTATTGTGTGGGGAGTAGACGGACAATTTGTGGGGATATATTTTCGCTGGACTGCCTCGTTGGTCTAGTGGTCGCAAAGCACGACTGATGATCATGAGGTCGTGGGTTTGATTACCAGGTCAGGCAAAGTGTTATTGGGTTTTTCCATCAGGAATTTCTCAGTATCAGCCTCGAAGTCTTAATGTGTCACACCACTAACTTCCAAATTCCGGACTGTTACTGAGAAATTTCTAATGGGAGATCCCAATAACACTTTGCGCAACCTGGAACAGGTTCTAATGCCAGACACATTGGAAACAGTTCCAAGTTGCGCAAAAAAGAAACATAGTGTCACAGTTCTGTTGGTAATGTTTCGTATGCATAGAAAACAATAGAACACTGCAAACATCAAAATTGTTTTGGCAACAATGTTGCGCATTTGTTTCAGAACATTGTTTACAGAGTGTACAGAAAGAAAAATAAAGAAATTCTATTCATTCACGTGAAAGTAGCGCAACTAAAAAAAAAAAAAAAATTGTTTACAAAAGCTTTATTTTTTGTACGTGGGGAAAGCCTCGTAAATGCCCTGAGTCCGGAGACAACGGAGGGTTATTTCGGACTGTTACCAACCAAAATCCCACGGATCCTTCTACTATCATAAGTCGGGAGCCCGATACTCGCATGACGCATAATCAAAACAAAATCAAGTTCCCACTACACCCACCCACTGGCGGTGGTGTGGTGGGTGGAAATACGTCGCTTAACGTAAATCGTCTACAATCCACCTTTGTTACTTCTACAAACTTCCTATCGAAATCTGTACACCGATAAATTTACTGCTGACAAAACCAGTTTTTCTTATCCTAAGATTCGGCGTGAGATACAATTTGAAGGTTCACATGAACAAAATGTTCGGATATCAAAGATATGTTCGGAAACACTGAAGATACGATTTTCTTTTACTTAGATACATGGTTGTGTATCTTTTTGGGGAGTCTCGTAAAGAATTATCTGCCCTTTCGCCCCGTGAGTGTCGTAAAAGAGAGCTATGGGATTTTATCGAGGCAAACGAAAGTGTTTGTGTTGCCGAAATCATTGTGGATTGAGCGGCGATAAATGTTGTGTTTAGATGGCAAACCAGCACTATAAGAAAGTACCCTCGATTTTGATTTAGACATTACATCGCGCCTGTAATCCCTGAAGGGTTGCAGGACGTCTTAACAGGATACCGTGGCCCCGGAACGCGAAGGGCGACAGAAGGAACAGGGTGGTTTTTTAGTCATTAAAGTCTGACAGTCCCTTCCGCCCCATCCAGGGCGGAGGGACTCATTTGATGACTTCTGCCACGCAAGAAAAAGGTTTAGGGAAAGGTGTATTAGTACACCCACATTTCGCCAATTATGTTTAGGTCGCAATATAATAGGGGCGAGCCTATTGCCATCAACAGAACACAAGTCAAGACTCCGAGGCTGAGTGAGTTTCTGAAGGGTTTTTTTTTCTAATGTTACTTAGAATGTGTTTATGCAAATTAAGATGGGAATTATGACTTGTTTTTAAACGTTTCTTAACAAGGCGTTGCTTATTATGAACAGGAATTATTTATCACATCAAGAAACAATCAAAAACAAATACAATTTTACGACGCGAACCGTTCGATATCTTGAGCATACACTACAAAAATGACGTATTCACTCAGTAGTTTTATTGACGCACCAAAATATGACGGCAATAATATTCACTGTCTTATCTTTGTGACGTGACGTATTGTTATCATAATTCTGTTAGGTCAGGGTCTACGAGCTTCAATATTTGAATAGAAACTGTAATTTTTGTTTAGGTTTTTGAAGTTAGAAGCTTAGTCTTCTGATCTGAGGAGTATGTCCAGGAAAAATGTCTGCTAATGATGACAATGGATATCATAACATAACATCACGCCTGTAATCCCCGGAGGGTTAGGCAGAGCTGTACCCACTAGTACACCCACATTTCGCCAGTTATGTTTTTAGCCCCATGTAATAGGGGGCGAGCCTATTGCCATCAACCGGGCACAAATCCAGACTCCGAGGCTGCTACTGAAAAATTACTGATGGAAAAACCCAACAACACATTGCTCGACTGGAATTGAACTCAAGACCATATCATGCACAGCAGTCGCGCTTGCGACCATTAGACCAACGAGGCAGTCAGTGGTCGATATAAGGAACTTTTAATTTTGCTAAGTCTCCTAGACCTTATTAGGAGACCACTAAAGGTCTTAACACAACGGACGGTAGCCATGTTAGCTTGTACCCATAAATACTTAAGTAATTATCTGCTCATAAGGGTTTGGAGTGGAAAAAATACTTACAAATTTTAAAAGAGATGAAATCTAGGTGAAATAACAAACTACATTAAAAAACAAAAAAAAAAACAAGTCATAAAGATTACATGGTGAGCAAGTTTGTAAGCAAGACCTAAGATAATCAGACCTTATTAGGATAGCACTAAAGGTCTTAACACAACGGACGGTAGCCATGTTAGCTTGTACCCATAAATACTTAAGTAATAACCTGCTCTTAAGGGTTAGGAGTGGAAAAAAAACTTAAAAATTTTAAGAGATTAAATCTAGGCGAAATTACAATCTAAATTTAAATAAAGCCAAGAAAGTCATGAAGATTACGTAGTGAGTAAATTTGTAATCAAGACTTAAGACATACGCGACGTCATTTATATCCTTGAAACATTGTTGTGTAACAAATTTTGTGTTGTAGAAAACATGGAATGATACAGTATTCCATGTTTAAAATAAACAATAGAACATTTTGCAACAACTGAATTTAGCTGGCAACAATGTTGCTTGATAACGGTGTATAAATACTTATAACCTTTAATGGAGGCCTTTTAAAGTATCTTTAGAAAAATATAGAGATATTTACCCGCAACTTCGTCCGCGTAAATGTCTAACTGGGATGAATTTTGGAAAATCCTTGCTTAGCGCATGCTTGTAATAATAACTATCTGAATGCTTGTAATCCGTTCAAAAGTTTTAGCTGTGTGTTGAAAAATCAGTCGTCAATAACGATTGCCTTATATCTATACTAATATTTTAAAGACCTTATTGGTGAGGTCCTTCAGAAAGGTCAGATGCGGAGTACTCGTAACCGGCGTGCTTGTATGACGAGATGTATGAACGTAGATGAGGCGAAAGGAGTATGTAAGGATCGTAGCAGGTGGCGTTCTGTAGTTTCTGCCTACACCCATGGGAAAAAGGCGTGAGTTTATGTATGTATGTATATTTTAAAGAGGAAAGATTTGATTGTTTGTTTATTTGCATTTAATAGGCTCCGAAACTACTGAACCGATTTGAAAAATTCATTCACTGTTGAGAAGCTACACTATCCACGGGTGACATAGGCTATATTTAATTTTACAATAAAAAAAAGAAACATCACTCAAACGAAGTCACAGGGAGTGATAGTAGATTACATTCTGAAACTTTAAAAAGAACGATCGTTCCTTGTCAGTTACCGCATAAGGAAACACACATGAGAGTAATAAATTTTAAACGTGACGTGTATGTCACTTTGCCTGAACATTAGCTGACGTAGATACATCGACTGACGCCTTACAAGTCCATATTAAACGAAGTAGATAATAATATGGTGCTTCTAGAAGAAAATATCGATGCAATATCTATGAAGATTGCTTCAAGATGGATTACATCTGCCTGCCAACTGCAGTCGATCGTGGCAATAGTGCTATAGCTTGTTCGAATTTGGAATTGCAATGCCAAGCATTCGACAGCCGACGCAATGGATTGAGGCAAGATGACAATCGGCAAATTCTTGAGTTTAGTGTTCTGTTTCATTGTGTTCCATTTTCGAATAGTGTTTAATTTCAAACTAGCTTTAGTTCACGACTTCGTTCACGTGATCTATGACACTCGGCAATAGCTAAATTCCAATCAGGAAAAGATTTTTTTGTAATCGGACCAGTGCTGCCAAAGATTACTTTTACAAAAAAAATAAACAATTTTACCTCTTTGTAATAATTAGGTAAAGGATGGTAATTTGAAATGAAATATGATGATTATGAAAAAAATGAATGAGGAACCTGAATTAAATTTTCACATACATATTCAATAATACCTCACTTAACATAGTTAGAACATCGATTTTCAGTTTTTTCAATATTCAATTTGTGGCGTCATAACCATATTGAATAATGATTAGTGTCATGTCTTTAGTGACACTCCCATGATTGACGTAAGCATCATCGAAATCGGCCCAAATCTTTGGTCTTTAGAGCGCCACAAAGAAACAAACAAACTTACATGCATAAGTTAATAAACAAAATAATAAAAAATACAAATAATTTTAACAATTTGCCGTCTCGTCCAAGTAGTAACACTAGTACTATGAAGCATTACACATCGGAGAAACGTATTTTAAAAAGAATTTACGAATCCTGTCACCTTTTCGAATAAACTGCATCACTTCAGAAAGATGCATTTTGTAAGTAGCAAGCTGAAACTCCGAAATCGAATTTACATTCGTACTACAAGCGCATGTGTAAAGGTTGCCATTCGGCAACATTTTTCTTGAATACGTTTTTAGGGACATGAGTTTCTTTTTTCTTTTTTTATAATTTCGTAACCGAAGATTGCCAACGGCAATTTATAAGTATTATCATAGTTTAATAAGTATTTTGTTTTATTAGTAAGTTAGCATGTATAACATCTCATTGTACTCCTGTTTTTTATCCCGAAAAAATAAAATAAAAATACTATCCGATGTCCGTATTTTTATAATTTTTTACTACTGTTTATATTCCACTGCTGGGACTGCCTCGTTGGTCTAGTGGTCGCAAGCGCGACTGCTGTGCATGAGGTCTTGGGTTCGATTCCCAGGTCGGGCAAAGTTATTGGGGTTTTCCATCAGGAATTTCTCAGTAGCAGCCTCGGAGTCTGGATTTATGCCCGGTTGATGGCAATTGGCTCGCTCTCTATTACATGGGACTAAAAACATAACTGGCGAAATGTGGATATACTAATGTGTACACCTCTGCCTAACCCTTCGGGTATTACAGGCATGATGTTCTGTTATGTATTTATATTCATCTCACATATCAATAAGAATAAATGTATTTAGAATTTTGTAAAAACCTAATTGAGGAGTGCCGTGGAGTTACTTGCTCGTTCTTCTCCATAGAGGCAGCCTACCTCCGTTTTGGAACGAGCTTCAACTTTCGGACTTACTGACCGAATCCTTGATTCAAAAATGTCTGTAAATGGTCTAATTAAAATAAATGTTCTGATTTTGACTGACTTTGTTCGTCTATCATTCCTTCTGTTCGTCCGTTTGTATGTGAGCGGGCTGTAACTCAAGAACCGTATAAGGCAGAGAGGTTACCTTTTCACAGAGTGTGTATTCTAATTGATTTTTTACTGTCGCTATAACAATGAATAATAAAAATATAATGAGAATCATAAACAAAACACTAACATAATAAAAAAAAACCCTTAACACTAATAAATTTAACAAAACTATATTTTGGACAGCCCTTAAATCCTAGTTCCAGTTTTCAAAAATTATATTACACGTAGCAGCCCTACTGGTGTTGCCAGTTTCTGAGCAAAAATTCTTTAATTTCCGCGGGGACCGACGGTTACCTACGCTCCGCGCGTAAATCATGTTAAATTTAGGATCGTGTGTGTATAGGATGGTGTTGGCTTAAATTTTCTATTACAGATAAGTTTTTTGGATAGATTTTGTGAAGTTATTGATTTATTTCAGGCACAAGTGGACTGACGTTTAATGATATAATGTTTTTATCATATTTTTTGTTTTTATTATTTTAATGTGCACGTGGTCTGAGTCAATAAACAGTTTTTCTTTCCTTCTTTTTATTTTATTTTATATAATAGGGACAAAAAAAAACAGTTATAAATACGTTAGAATATCAACATTAAGTTTAAGCATAATAGTTCAAAATCGTATCACCCACACTATTGTCCACTAAATAATATAGAATTTAAAAGAATTAAGGAAAGAAATAAGGATATATGCAGAGAGAGTGAAAAAGAAAGGAAACAGATGTATACAGAGAGAGTGGAAAAGAAAAATAATAAAAAATAATTTAGTACATTATGTCTGGATAACGTCCATAAATAGTAGTTTAATTAATTAGAATAAGTAGAATAGAATCATATTTATTATTTGCTTAAAAACATGGTACAAAAAGATTATAAAATACAACAAGATAACATGAGCATATATGTTTCTGCTTTTCAACCGACTTCAAAAAGGAGGAGGTTCTCAATTCGACGCGTATGTTATTTTTTTTTTTTTTTTTGTGTGTTTGTTCAACGATTACTCCGCCAATTACGAATCGATTTGGATGATTCTTTTTTTGTTTGAAAGAGTATAGTCGCGAATAGGTCCCATAGGAATATTGTCATGATCTGATGATGAACTTTGGAGATATGGAACGGAACTCCTTGTAAAATCACAGCAGAACCGCCGTAACAAGAAAAATTGCTTTGTTTATACGTGTAGTCGATGATTGACTAAAGGAAGTGGGGAGGGGGTAAGTCAACCCCCCTCCTACCACTTTCCAAAATTAAATATATCGTGTGTGGTATTGTTAGAAAGGGCTTTATGTAAGGATTTCAAACATTAACAAAAAAGCACTAAAAAGTGAAAAATAAAAAGCTTTTTTACAAAAAAATATCACCGCCTTCAAAAATCACAAAATAAAAAATAACTTTAGCTTGGAAGACGGTGGCAATACCTACATAACAAGAAACAAAACCAAAGCCGCCGACTTCCAAGCTAAAGTTATTTTTTATTTTGTGATTTTTGAAGGCGGTGATATTTTTTTGTAAAAAAGCTTTTGCTTTCTTCCTCGTTGACTAGAAACTCTAAAAATACTTCAACCATAACGCATACCATAAATAAATAAAAAAACAAGCTTTAATTTAAAATTATTACAAATTGAGTATTCTCATCAGAACTGAAAGTGTATGCAAAATTTCAGCTCAATCGGATACCAACAAATGGTTGAAAAATGGTTTGCAAATATTGAAAGGACAACTTACTTACATACATACATACGAACAGTGCAAGCTAAATAAAGCTTGTAAAATAGAGAAAATGAGATGCCCTTATTGCGACTACTCTAACAGAGGACGAAACAAATGACGCCTTTAAGTTTCAAAGTTATCCTTTACAAGACACTAAACACATTTACCAACAAATGTACAATATTCAAAAAGTTGGGCCACAGAGAAAAGGTAAGATTTTATTCACATTTAATCTCGTTGTGGTATACGGTAGATTGTAGAACCTTTCCTCGTATAAAACTTTGAGGTATGCAGTTGGGGTATGCATGAGACAAGCTCAGTCGGGGATTGCGGAAGGCACGTGCGTTCCCTCCGCGTAAGTGTGGGAAGGGTATACCGGGGTGCTTTTAAGACAGTGAGAGTGTGACAGACCATTCTGTCCCCTCCAAGGCGGTGGACATCAATTAGGATTTTCCACCAAAAAAAATGTAAGCTGTTGAGTGCTTTTGTTCATATTCTGAAATACGGAATCTTTTGTTTGTAAGTACGGATGGCTGCATTTACGGAAATCTAAAGTTTTCAGCAAAGATAAAAAACGGCAATGGATTTCAGATGCACTTGAACTAGTTAAATTGCTACATTTTAAAAACCATACGACGTCAAAAGATTAAGAAAGAAAATATGATAACAATGTGTTGCTATATCTATAATTTTATTTAATGAGGCGAAGAGATCTTGAAGGTATTGGCCTGATCCTTCCCCGGATGAGTTATAATAGGAAAGAGGGAGAGCACTTGTGTTTGCGCACACACTTGTACCTTAAAATACCTCCTGCTTGCTTAACTAGTCTCCATTGAGATTGATCAGAAAAATATAGAAGATTATTATTATACCGAATTACAACCGAAACCTTATCTTATTTATACTCTAACGTAGAGCCTTTTTGCAGTATAATTGGATTTCAGACGCTATGATAAGTGTTTTGTCAACATTCCTGGTTTCGCGGTAAAATATTATTACATATTTACTTTTTGCCCGCATAATCCTTTGTTAGGAGTACCTACTTACCAAAATGTTGTTAGTAATATAACGTGTACGTAGTCGAAAATATCTAGGACTCGTATAAGAGGAAATGCGGGTGATCTTTTCTGTATAGAAACGTTCTCGCCTTTTTTCTTTCTGGTCACCATTATCTGCAGCTGAATACCAGTATTTTACATGGAGCGACTGCCTATCTGACCTCCACAACCCAGTAACTGGGTAATATGATACCCCTAGGTAACACTAGTTGTCACGACTTTTGGGCTTCTGACGACCCGTAACGACTGTCAAAGATCCACGTATAACAGCCGGGACCAACGGCTTAACGTGCTTTCCGAGGCATGGAACCTTTTTTTCTTTCTGGTATATGACTCTACAGCAATGTGTTATTTGTTTTATAGTAAAGTAAATAGGTTTTAATAATTTCTATGCCTCTATGTTTTCCTTTTTATGATACATTATTTTTATAAGCATTAGAACTTACAAAATAATCTCAAAATTACCTATTTATACTGCTCTGAATACAAGCCAGGCCAAGGCTGGGAAATCATCAAATGACTGCTTTCGCTCTGGGCGGAGGATGGGAGTGTCAGACTCTTACTGACTAAAACTGATCCGTATTCCTCCTTTGCGTTCCTGGGCTACGGTTACTAATTTGAACTAAATCCGTAACCCTGGGCTGGCACTGGCCCTAGCGGATCCCGTCTCCTATGCTGAAATCTCTATAGAGCGCGCGTGGAACACAACGCGCCGCCGACACGGACTGCGTCAAACACACGAGCACAGTATAAATACTTCTTATACAGTAGAAATAGTTTTTATATTGGTACATTATTGTATCGTACCCAGTTACTGGGTTGTGGAGGTCAGATAGGCAGTCGCTCCATGTAAAATACTGATACTCAGCTGAATCCGGTGAGACTGGAAGCCGACCCCAACATAGTTCGGAAAAAGGCTAGGCAGATGATGATGATTGGTACATTATTAGAAAAGAAAATATTTGAAAACCAAACCGCGAATTATGACTTTTTACTTAGTCTATTCAGTCGGATCTGCAGTTGTCCTTCTCGCACGCCGAGGCTCGCAAAGCAACAGCGATAGTTTGTCCTAATACCTAATTTTCAAACATCTTTTCGCCCGCTTTTCCTCTTAGCGTATAGGTTGGTTTGTAAAAAGAGCAGGGCTTTATTTCATAATGCCATCTTAGGAACGTAATAAGAAATAATATTGCTTGTGTTCTAAGAAGAAGTACTTACTTTGATTCTTTGTAGTTACATATTTTTAATAAATATGGCATTATGTAGATTGTTTTTACAAGAGTCGTCATGATTTTACTGACATCTTATGCCTATGTTATATAGCAGGTTGCCAACCAGTCGATCGTGAAACACCGGTCAATCGCAGGTAGGCTTTAAGTCGAATTGATTTAAGATGTAATGCTGATACTGGTGCCGATTCTCTTGTTCACAAACTAGACTAAATTTAGAGAATTGACATCTCTTACTAACATACAGCGAAAGGAAAGGACGCTGACATTCATGACATTAAAGAACTAAGTTAGAGATGTCAAATTATGATAGTTTTGTTTTGAACTTCTCCGTATTTTTAATCCATACGTTTTAAGATGTCAACTATAACTGTATGGATGTGTCAGATTGACTAAATTTGACAGCTCTTATTTACATTAGTCTCTTTCTTATTTTATTGGACAGAAAAAGATGGAAATAATCTAATTTTAGTTTAGTTTGTGACCAAGGGAATCGGCACCATTATCTCATTTTAAAAAAGCGAAAGAAAAGAAATAAATAAAGAAAGAAAAACTGTTTATTCACGCGAAAATGATGCATATCACATAATAGAAAAAAATATTTTTTTTACACAAAATCTTGTTTGTTTAAATCTTAAAAATAACATCACTCACAAAAAAAGAAAAGGCAAATGCACTTACTCACTCATAACGAAACATCGAAAACCACTTGACGAATAAAGATGAAATTTGGCAGGGAGGTAGTCTATAGTAGTAGATGTCCGTTAAGGAAAGATTTCTTGTAAATTCCCCCCCAAGGGGATGAAACGGTGGTCCCATGTTTGTATGGAGAAATCAACTTTAACGCAGACGAAGTCGTGGGCAGAAGCCAGTTTAATATAAATGATAGATTATAAAATTATACACGTATGTTAAGTCAGTTTATAAATTATCTTATATCAAACCCAATTCGTATACCTACATCACTTTTACGAAATAAAAGTTCAATCTTTGAAGCTACTCATCCATTGTAATAAAACCCGCAAAGCTAACACTCCTATTATTATCCCTAGAATGAATAAAACCACAACACCAGCCTCAAATATCAGAAATAATGAATTATCCCAAATAATAAAAGTAAGGGTATTAAATAAAAAACATTGTGTTTTCTTTCTAAAAACGGTAATAGGTAATTTTATGGTAACCATAAAAGAAACATGATATTTGCCTCGGTATTCTTGTTTGAGAAGGGCGACCATCATTTCTCTTATAAAGAGGATACCGTAAGATTGTGGGTAGACTTGATATTGCATGGAAATAATAAGGACTCATGATTAGGATCAAAATAGGATTTAGAGAGCGTGCACCATGAAGAAAATGTGACATAATGAGCAGTTGCCGCCATTCGTATAAAGGGTAATAATAGTGGATTAATTAAAAAGCATCTACGGTTTCTGAAGTTTTTAAAGAAATCCATTCAATAATACATACATACATAAACTCACGCCTTTTTCCCATGGGAGTAGGCAGAAACTACAGAACGCCACCTGCTACGATCCTTACATACTCCTTTCGCCCCATCTACGTTCATACATCTCGTCATACAAGCACGCCGGTTACGAGTACTCCGCACCTGACCTTTCTGAAGGACCTCACCAATAAGGTCAGCGTAGGCCATTCGATAATGGTTATTGATCTGATGTCACTTAGTAAAAAAATGTACTTCAACAAAGTTTACAAATTAATCACTAAATAAATAAAAAAAAACCACTTAATGGTTTTATACTAAGTGCAGTTTTAAATAATCCTATAAAATTATTTATTTAGGTTTTTTTGGGTTATTACATAAATACTTTAATGTAACTGTGTAATACCTACCTGAGCAGTTTATCTTCGAGCAAAAGAAACTTTAACAATAACACGTAAAAAATCCAACGAAAAATATCACCTAAGTTAAAGTCCATTATTGCCAAGTTTTTATACTACAAGAAAACGACTTCATAAAAATCCTATAAAATACTTTTCACATAAATCATGGTCACCATACTTCCCAATGTATTTGTTTATATTCAATCTCGATTACATTAGCCGATTTTTTTTTCGCCCGTTATTTTTACAAGATACTACAAAAATATTATGTATATAGCTTTTTCTCGCGACTTCGTCCGCGTGAACGTCGGTTTTCTGCGAGGTTTTATTTTTTCGCGGTGAACCCTAATTCTTTTTCTAAAATAGAAGTAACCTAAGTTACCCATATTACATCAGCTATCTGCCAATGAAAGTCCCGTCAAAATCGATCCGGGCGTTCAGGAGATTAGCCGGAGTAAACAGACAGACAGACAGACAAAAATTTTAAAAATGTTATTTTGGCATAAGAACTTATTTATACTTTTATATGCATGTAATAAAAAGCGGTTAAGTTAATATTACAAACAGAAAATTCATTTTATTTATTTGTATGTATTGTATAGAAGATATATAGACATAATCTATACATAATATATTTTAAAAACGGCTAATAATATTCCTGTTTAGAAAAATGAACCATTTTGTAAAAGTATGTTACAAAAGATTGGTAGCAGGATGTATGAAAAAATAATCTTGACCTTTGTCACTAAAAAAGATCTTTTATAAGGACAAAGGTCAGGATTTTATTATATTTATAGAAAGAAAGGAGGGTTTATTACCATTTCACTATTTGTGTTGACCTTTTCAAGCGATTGTTGCTTTTGCAAAAAAAAACATGAAATCATGAGATTTTAAGTTTATAGTCAAAAACCTCAGTTTTAGATAATAAAATTAGTTTATTACGTTACACTAATCAGTTACAATTTGAAAAAGAAGATTTCAAAGAATTAAGAAACTTCTCCTTTTTAAAAAACGGTTATTAAAAATAAACATTATAAAAATAAACTTCAAATAAGACATAATAGAAATTTTAAATTCTTAAAGAATTTAATCAGTTTCTCTTCTCTAAAATAATATTAAATTATGAAATTTTAATATTCAAACAAAAGAAAAAAAAACATTATGACTATCTGTTGTATAAGTTAATAAGCATATTAATATACAACAATTATATTAACATAAACGATGGTTTTTCTCATCATAAATTATAAGCCGTTTCCCAGCAAAAATTTTAGCTCAATATTGGTGCCGATTCCCTTGTTCACAAACTAGACTAAATTTAGAGAATTGACATCTCTTACTAACATACAGCGAAAGGAAAGGACGGTGACATTCCGTGACATTTAAAGAACTAAGTTAGAGATGTCAAATTAGTTTTGCCTTGAACTTCTCCGTATTTTTAATCCACACGTTTTTAAATGTCAACTATAACTGTATGGATGTGTCAGATTGACTAAATTTGACAGCTCTTATTTACATTAGTCTCTTTCTTATTTTATTGGACAGAAAAAGATGGAAATAGATAATTTTAGTTTAGTTTGTGACCAAGGGAATCGGCACCAATATTTAGTTTAATGGGCACTAAGCGTAGTAAACGGCTATATGACGTGTCTGTTATATTCCTCATCGTAGATGTCTATTTTTTTTTTGCACAGATTCAAAATATTCGTACAAACTTAATATAGAAAGAATACCTTACATGTAAGATTAAGACGCGACGCCCGAAAGACAATTACGCCAGGACAAAAACATAAAACATACTCAGATTACGTCACGGAAAAAGATTTTTGTTGTGAATTTTCCTATGGTATTCATATTTCCTCGAAAAGCGGGGTTTTCTTGTGTAATCAGAGAGATTTGCAAAAGAATCAAGGTAGCCGACTTCTCTTACATACAAAATATCTGATGGAACCAAACAAGTCTCGAATGACGAGTACAACATACTTAAGTCACATTAATTTTAATTAAAATATTCTACACTTTTTCACTTCATTATTATGTTAAAGAGTTTGTTTGTCTAAATGTGCTGTCCACAAGAACGGCTTGTCCGATTAAAAAAAACTCTTGTGTTGCATAGCCCGTTTATCGAGACAGGTTACCTTAACTTACTAATAATATAACAAATGCGAAAGTTTAAATGAATCGATGTTCGTTACTCAGTCACGCCAGAACAGCTGAACGGATCTGGATGAAATTTGGTACGGAGATAGATTATAATCTGAAATCGCATATAGGCTACCTTTTATCTCGGAAAAATATACGGTTTCCGTGAGACAAAATATTATTATCAATTTCGAAGTCGCAGACAGAAGCTTGTAGGCTATATGATATTACGCTACGACCCACGAAGGCAAAGCAGTAATGAAAGACTGTAACTTAACGTGAATAATACCTCGGGGTATTGCTAGTTAAATAATAAACACAAAACCAAAGCCGCAGGCCACAGCTATTCACAAGATAAATTAGCTAAAATACAGCCATATACAGGGGACGTGTTAGCGGTTAGAATATCATAATAATTGTGCATTTAGCAGTTAGAGATAGTTAGTTCATTGTGGATGAATACTGACCTATTTAGCGCGGTGAGCTGGCTCGGGACAGTTGGTTGTGTTATGAAATTATGATTTCAATGGCGCAACAACGGTTGATGGAAGTTTGTGTTCCTTTCTTTATTTTAGTCAGAGTTATAGGTAGGTTTTTGAGGTTTTTTCCCACGTTTCTGTACAATTTTTAGGGTTTCATACTCGAATTGGTCGAAATTAAACCCCATTGCTCTCGCTCATCCGTCCATCTATCTGTTTGTCCCTCTGTCAAAAAGCCGTACCTTTTAAATCGTACTAAGTAGATATCATACATTTTAACAGTGTGTATGAAATAAACACACTTTATAATATTTGTATTCATAATTATTGAGTACCTAATACTAAATTATGCTTTTTGTATTAAATCAAAAGAAAACACTGTAGAATAGACGTATTTTCAATTTGAAAATCAACTTGAAACAAACAGGTAATACATAACATAACATAACATCACGCCTGTAATCCCCGCAAGGTTAGGCAGAAGTGTACCCAACAGTACACCCACATTTCGCTAGTTATGTTATTTTTAGTCCCATGTAATAGGGGGCGAGCCTATTGCCATTAACCGGGCACAAATCCAGACTCCGAGGCTGCTACTGAGAAATTCCTGATGGAAAAACCCAATAACACTTTGCCCGACCTGGGAATCGAACCCAAGACCTCACGCACAGCAGTCGAGCTTGCGACTACTAGACCAACGAGGCAGTCAATCACAGGTAACAGGTAATCTCGCATTTTTTTCGCATTCCATTCAAAAAAATGGGAACTGCTGACAGAAGTACAACGTAACGTCATATTAGCATGTCGGTGAAGAGAACCTTTCCCACCAAATATCGTTCAAAACGGTTAAAGAAGTTTTCACATAAAAAAATTAAAACAGCACGACACGTCCTTTTAAAACGGTCTTCGTAACGTAACATAAGTATGTTTCTGCTTAAACTTCAAACTAAGAAGTGAGTTTTTTTTTTTTTTAACGAAGGTGACCCATTTCCGTAAGGGTCGCTTCACATATGCTTAAATCTTAAAAGTTTGCCGTAGCGTACTGCGTAACTCGACATTTTTTTTCGTACAATATTTAAATTTCATAATTATGACCTTAAGGAACGTTTACGCCATACGGCATTTCGTACACTTTTAGGTCCTTTTTTTAGAAAAGAATGAACCAATTTTAATGAAATTTCCTACGCCTAAGCAGAATATATTGGTCTAAAAAGTTATTAAAGAACATTTTCGAAATGCCTTTTTTATCAAAAGCAAAATTTGGAAATCTCTGTTAAGCTATGAAAAATTTAAAATCGGTCGGCGAATTTAAAGTTGTAACACAATTTTTCGAAAATATTTTATTTTTATTAACTTATTTAATTTAAACTTTATGCAACAAAAAACTCCAAAGATGGACTAAATGCCTTAGAAATACCTATGAATCTTGCATAAACGTAATTTAAATTAGAATCGGTTTATTCGTTTCGAAAAATAAGGACTTGACATTTTATGAAATGCCGTACGGCGCAAACGCTCTCAAGGATGTGTGAGTGTAAAGCGTGGATGTAAGAATATATACATAACATAACATCACGCCTGTAATTCCCGAAGGGTTAGGCAGAAGTGTACCCATTAGTACACCCACATTTCGCCAGTTATGTTTTTAGTCCCATGTAATAGGGGGCGAGCCTATTGCCATCAACCGGGCACAAATCCAGACTCCGAGGCTGCTACTGAGAAATTACTGATGGAAAAACCCAATAACACTTTGCCCGACCTGGGAATCGAACCCAAGACCTCATGCACAGCAGTCGCGCTTGCGACCACTAGACCAACGAGGCAGTCCAAGAATATATATTCTGTTTTTTAATCATTTTATGCATGAACTTATTATAAACGTATAGATTACGCACAAAGTCTCATTGTGACATCTACAAACTCACACTGCGACTGTGTGGTCTACAGATTATCACAATACCGTGTCATATCACAAACAACAACAGGTTTCAAACAGATTTCGAGTTTGTAATCACGAGATTACAGTCTCCAAAATTCCGATAGGTACCTACTCGCAATACGGGTATTATCTTGTAATCTATGCCTTGTCATACAAAACCCCGCAACTGAGCTATGAACTACAGTTTCAACTCGAGTTTGTCTGTCCTGTTGGTCGCGTGGTCGCAAACACGACTGGGATTTGGGATCTCAGGTCGGGCAAAAAGTGTTATTTGGGTTTTCAATTAGGAATGTCGTTATAAGTAAAATATCTTAAATAAATTACGAGTCACGTTGTTTGTCCGCGAAGGACTCCTAAACTACTTAACCGATTTTAATCTAATTTGCAAACCGTGTGCAGTTTAAGCTACACATAACATAACATCACGCCTGTAATCCTCGAAGGGTTAGGCAGAGGTGTACTCATTAGTACACCCACATTTCGCCAGTTATGTTTTTAGTCCCATGTAATAGGGGGCGAGCCTATTGCCATCAATCAGGCACAAATCCGGACTCCGAGGCAGCTACTGAGAAATTCCTGATGGAAAAACCCAATAACACCTTGCCCGACCTGGGAATCGAATCCAAGACCTTATGAACAGCAGTCGCGCTTGCGACCACTAGACCAACGAGGCAGTCAAAGCAGTGCAGTTTAAGCCAATTTAAAATATAGTATAGTTTTTATCTTAACTATTGGTTTTAATAAATAAACCAGTTTTAATAAAGAATTTTCAACCGAAAACCTATAAATCACCTAATTTGATCTCAAACCACATTGAATACCCTCGACATAGGTATCTGGCGTACGAATAAATTTTAAAAGATTTGTTATGTTTTTTCCCGTACGCGACAGATCGTCGCAAAGGGGGAAGAATTGGATTGATAGGGTCGTACTGAAGTGAAGGGTTCTGTAGATATTTAATGCGGGGGTTAGTAAATCTCTGTGTGGTTTAAAGGGTCTTTTTTAGTGATGGATGACAGTTCTGTGGGGAAAAACAAACAGATAGATATACCGATTTTTTTCTTGTGTTTTATTTTACATACATACATAAACTCACGCCTTTTTCCCATAGGAGTAGGCAGAAACTACAGAACGCCACCTGCTACGATCCTTACATACTCCTTTCGCCTCATCTACGTTCATACATCTCGTCATACAAGCACGCCGGTTAGAGTACTCCGCACCTGACCTTTCTGAAGGACCTCACCAATAAGGTCAGAGTAGGTCTTCCTAGGGCGACCCCTCCCGGCGTTGCCACTCACCTCTGCCATATAAATACCTGTTGCCAATCGTCTTTCACTCATCCTCTCAACATGACCGAACCATCTAAGCATATCCTTAGCGTGTTTTATTTTAAAGATGGGAAATCATCAAATGACTCTTTCCGCTCTGGGTGGAGCGGAAAGGAGTGTCAGACTTTTACTGACTCTTCTTCTTCTTTATCGTGTGGGCAGTAAGGTCATATGTCCCCACACACCCTAGTGTCAGAGTTTCTAAACCGCCTCGAGGGCTTCTGACATGGTGTGAGTGGAATAATAAGTCAAGGCTGGGCAGACTGACTAAAACCCATCCTTGTTCCTTCTACTGCCCTTTGCGATTCACGGTAACTGTTTCGAACAAATTCAGCAACTCTGACAGGCATTGGCCCCAAGATATACGTACATTGACGTTGTGAGGGCCTAGTAAAACTCGTGCGTTCTGTATATGAGAAGAGGCCTTTGCTCTGCAGTGGGACAATAATAATAGGCCGTTATTATTATATTTTATACTTATTGTTTACAGTAACGAACTGTACCTACTACATGGGGCAGTTCGTCGCCCCACCAGACATAGGCCTGTGATGGCGGCGCAGAGTTCCTTGCGCGCCTCTCTAGGGAATGTGCGGTTGCAGAAAGGCGGCACATGGTGACGGAGATCGCCAATGGCGGAATAATACCAGCCGAGGGCGCGGATCATGCGTAATGCGAATACCAACTTGTGGTAGCAAGAAGAACCGACCGGTTTTAGTCGGTAACAGTCCGACATAATCTTCCGTCAGACAGAGTTTGGCATCTATGAAAACCAAAAAGAAAGGCACAAACTGTTTACTAGCTCAACTTCAAACTTTAAAAATACTTTAGAAAATTTTGTTGCCAAATAACAAAGCTGTCCCTATATTTATCAAGGTTGCAGTTAGTCTAAATGTTAGTTAAGTACAAAGTTTCATTTAAAGATTGGCCTAAAAAATACACAAACCTAAAAAACTGAATTTATTTACTCTCCTTTCAGTACTGTACCCAAAATAATCAATTTGAAACGAAGAGAAACATAATTCACGATACAAAAAAAGCAATTCATCTCCATGTCTAATAAAATAATGGCGTCTGTTTTGCGGCAAACCAAAGCGTCATTAGGTTTCCGTTGACAGGTTTTTGTTGCGTACCCTAAAATAGGGGCCGACCACGGAATTTCAGACAGACGGACAATTTACTGTCGAAATAATAAATTCAGATCGCGAAACTTCGGATAATGAGAAAACGATTTTTTCCCATTATTTTCCTGTTTTTTTCACTTCACTATTTGTTTCGAGAATAAATTTTATCGAAAACCCTTCTCGAATTTTTTTTCACCTGTCTGTTTTCAAAAGTAATAAATAGACTACCATTTTTTGCGGTAACATTTTTTTGCGGTTTTTTATTGGACGAAATGGAGCAATGGATGTTTTATGAATATAATAACATATTTGTGAGAGTAGGTTGTTTCGATAACAATATTTAATTATTGCCTACCTACTATTATAACACGAAGTGGAGTTTTTAGAGTTTTTTATTTTTATTTTCTTTGTTAAATATTGTACGGTGATATGGTATCTTTTTTGTGCGAGTCTGACCCGAAGTTGGCCGATTTCTTATTCATTTTAACTTGATAATTAGGTAAGTAGAAATAATTATCTGTTACTAGCTTCTGCTCGTGGTTTTGTCCACGTCAAAGTTATCCCACGGGAACTGTTCATTTTTCCGGGATTCCGGGATTAATAGTAGCCTGTACTTACTAATCCTGACTATAATCTATATCTGTGCCAAATGTCATCTTGATCTATACAGTTGTTCTGGCGTAATTGAGTAGCAAACATCCATCCAATTTGACATAATATATGTAAAGAAAATATACTTTCTTTATTTATTTTATTTAGGCCGCGCTACTACCACCTTTACGGTAGCAGACTACATTGTCATCCGCCTGGAGTCTGTGGTCGTGTCAGAACATTATAAAAAAATATTAGCTGATTATTTTTTGTTAGAAAATGGGAATGGTGATCAGATTGTAAATAAGAGCATTAAATGTCGTTTTTCTTATTACAGGTAAGAATTTAATTCATAGTTAGTAATGCAATGTAATATTTGGTATTCCAAATAAATAAAAAATGTCATTTCTTCTTACAGAAAAAACTCAGTTGTGTTCTTAATTCCTTGCTGACCCTCCTGACTATCAAACAAATAACATTATAAAACGCCGTAGTAAATAGGATGTACTCGTTAGCAAATTTTGGTCAGATTTACTTCTAGTTTTCCTCCGTTTCCCGGAAAATTCCCAGTAATAGTACCTCCGCCATATTTGATTCCCATCAAAGGAGTTGTTTACCAAACTTCTTCGTAATGAAAACACTGAGCTGAAAATTTTCAGTAACATTACACTGAATTAATTTATAATATTAACCGACCTGGCTTAGTTTATGTTGTTATGACAAAAGTAATTTTATTTCTATGAATTTAAGTTATAGTTTACATTAACAATAATTGTTTACTGTGGCTTCACGTTAAAGGGGGTAAATCAATACTAATTTTATAAATACGAAAGTAACTCTGTCTATCTGTCTGTTACGCTTTCACGACTAAACCACTAAACCGATTTTGATGAAATTTGGTACAGGCTAAGTTTGTACCCCAAAACAGTTGATGTCACACCATCAACTTCCAAACTCTAGGCTGCTACTAAGAAATCCCTCCTGGAAAAACTTAATAACACTTTTGCCTGACCTTGGACTCGAACCCAGGATCCGAAGCTCAGCAGACGCGCTTGGGAGCACGAGACCAACGGGGCAGTTAACCTACATAAGATGGATAGACAAAAAGACACAGACAGCAATTTTAGGGTTTGGTTTGGCCCACTACACTCACCCTAAAACAACGAGTTTCTTTGTAAACTTATGTTTAAAAAAAAAAATAAGAGCGTCCCGGACAGTACAAATCTCCCACAATACGTAATAGTACCTGGTAGCTTACAGACCAGAAAAACAACAAAAATAAGGTTAATCGTCCGTTCTCTGCGCGGGATTGCTCTGACTCTGTTCCCGAGATTCGAGTCACAAAGTAGGTAAAAACAGAAGGTTAGTTCTTTTCTTTAAAGAGGAAATCTGCGCGATTACACAAGCCCTTCTAACGTATTATGTAGCAAGTTTTTTTTTTCTTTTATTTATTTTAATTTTGACCTCATTTTCGGCATCAGCACCCCCAAAAACAATGGACACGACACGACACCCATGAAGCATACTTTGTAAAATTTTGCGGCCGCCATCTTGGATTTTCATTTTGACCTCATTTTCGGCATCAACACCCTCGAAAACCATGGACACGAAACTCATGACGCGTAATTAGCTGTTATAAATTTTATCTAATGGATTCCTATTTCAAGAATTTTGCCGATTATCCTATAGAGTGTCATTAGAACTTTTGGTCTTAATTTTTCCGTCTAGCCCCCTTTCGCAACAATCGTAACGCGCGATAAGGAACTACGTTCCAAAAATTCAACCCCGACACGCGCCTGTCCCGCTCCCATTGTGTCTGTGTATGAGGCCTTAATCTTGCGACTAGCTTTCTTTTATTTATTTATTTAAACTTTATGCAACAAAAAAGTACAAAGGCGGACTTAATGCCTTAGGCATTCTCTACCAGTCAACCAAAGGTGGTGAAGAGATAACAAAGCAGTTGCAAAAAATTGTTTAAGAGAAAATAATCAAATATGAAATTTTAAAATCATTAAAAACAAATATCTAAACAATTTATACGTACACAAGTACATAAACTCTCTCTTCTTTTACATGAAGCAATTCTAAATTGCCATACACAATTACACACGCGTCAATGTATGCATGTCGTCCGCTTGAAGCATGGACCTAGCCTTCTGTACTTATCTATTCAGTGTCCAAGCTCTCCTAATTACTGTTGGTGAAGTTAATAAAAGTTTGAGAGATAAGACACTGAGCTCCTAAAGTTGTTACGAGCGGGATAGTGATCTTAGTGTCAGATCAGCTTCTGCCAGGAATTGATCTCGGGCAAGGAAAAATAGACTAAGGATTAAGAGTGCGGCCACACGATGCGTTGATTGTGCGGTAAAGAGCCTGGACGGTGCCGCTACGTCATCCAATATACAAAAAAACACTATACCATGTCACTATGATGCATGGAGCCGAACTGCAAGCCATTCATCAAATGACTGCTTCCGCCCTGGGCGGGGCGGAAGGGACTGTCAGACTTTTACTGACTAAAAAACCACCCTGTTCCTTCTGTTGCCCTTTACGTTCCGGGGCCACGGTATCCTGTTAAGACGTCCCGCAACCCCTCTTTGAGGGGCGCGCGAACAGAACGCGCCGTCGACCCGGGCTTGGTCCTTGATCGGACGGTGAGCTACCCATTACTCGCCATCCGCAAGCCCGCGCCTACGGCGGCCGGACGTCGCTTCGCGACATCCGACGCCCTGGGCGTCTCCCGCGGCGGCTGGGGCGTGAGGTGGTTCTCTCCCTCACGCGGCCCGCCTCCTCCTTCGCTAGCATTACTGCTTCGCAGAAGGAAGCTACATTATCTGCGAGTTACATAGGTTATATTTTATTTTATTTTTGCGCGGACGAATCGCGGGCAAAAGCTAGTTATTAATAATTTCATATATCTAGTCCGTTGTCATCATCATCCTCTTCATCGTCATCTTCGTCGTCCATCGTCATCCATCATCATCAACATCGTTGTCATACATTCTGTCACCACACATATCAACTGCCTTGATTTTTTCCAACTAATCTTTTGGTCGATATCTAACCCAACCGAATGCAGCTGAATACAAGTATTTTCATACAGAGACACTGCCTAATGACCTACACAACCCAGTTACTGAGTAACGGCATCCTTTGTTCGAACGCCACTGCCTTAAACTAAAGGAAAATATTAAATAACCTCCCTAAATCCAGGATTATGACACTTTGATCACGCTATTAGATAAAAAAATATGAGAAAGGTATTCCAAACCTCATATTTTGTAACCCGGTATAGCGGGAAAAGGAAAAAACTGGCTACGTGCGAGTCGGACTCGCGTACGAAGGGTTCCGTACCATTATCTATCAAATACCTTAAATTTTTGTTTTATTTAATTTAATTATTGTATTACGCATGCAATGCGCAAAAAAGAACACGTTTATTGTCTGAGAGTCCCCTTAAATAACATAACATAACATCACGCCTGTAATTCCCGAAGGGTTAGGCAGAGGTGTACCCATTAGTACACCCACATTTCGCCAGTTATGTTTTTAGTCCCATGTAATAAGGGTCGAGCCTATTGCCATCAACCGGGCACAAATCCAGACTCCGAGGCTGCTACTGAGAAATTCCTGATGGAAAAACCCAATAACACTTTGCCCGACCTGGGAATCGAACCCAAGACCTCATGCACAGCAGTTGCGCTTGCGACCACTAGACCAACGAGGCAGTCAAATAAATATTCCCCTTAAATATTTATTTTATTCTGAATTTTAATATTTGTTGTTATAGAGGCAACAGAAATATTATACACCATGTGTGAAAATTGTAATTGTTTAACTATCGCGGTTCTTAAGATACAGCCTGGTGACAGACGGACAGATATAGACAGACGGACGGACAGCACAGTCTAAAAGCTCGATTCACACTTATCAGTAAAATCACAGTTCCAGTACCGTCCCGTGTCAGTGATAATTTATTTAGATATTAATTATACGACACAGTGCTCTCAGTGTCAGTTCCGGCGCGTTCATAGAGAATGTATGAAAGAATAGTTTATCACTGATACGGGACGGTGCCGGAACTGTGTCTTTACTGATATTTTGTGTGAATCAGGCTTTAGTAATAGGGTCTCGTTTTACCCTTTAGGTATACAGAACCCAAAAAAAAGTAGTGTATCGTAGGAAAAGCCGAAAAAAATCTAGTATTTTAGGTAGAAACACGTCAATATGATGCCGTAAAATGTTAGTTTATGTTACACTTGGGCATATTTTATATTTATGGTGATCCATTTCGGTTGATACAAAGTTTTGTTATTCAATAGAGTATGGTCGAATCGATGAAGTCATTTTGCCGTAAAGGTTTTGGTACAATACTTCGATTACATTTGTTTTCCAAACATAACATCCTCACGCCTGTTATTTTATTTATTTATTTTCTTTGGGAAAACAAACAGTTACACAAAGTTTCTTAATTAACAATCCTTAGTATCTAAAGTATACAGTGTATGTGTAACTCACAACGTTATCCACATGTTGCCTATTCCATTTTTTATACAAGAACTAACTAGGCATGCGAGTGATTGTATTTTTTTTTAAATTAAATACGTGATGACCCATTGATTAAGGCACCCGTCTCTCACGCATGAGCCCTATCGGCAAAGAGTCCCGTTGAAGTAAAGTCTTGTCGGTGTTCAGACTGTTGGCGTTGTGTCTGTCGGTGTTCAATCGTACACTGGATGTCATCACCATATTATCCATAACACAACAACAATAACATCACGCCTGTAATCCCTGCAGGGTTAGGCAGAGGTGTACCCATTTGTACACCCACATTTCGCCAGTTATGTTATGTTATTATCCATAATACGTAATAAAACTCGATGTTATGTATCTACCTACTATAGAAGAGGATAAGAGTACTGACATATAGGCTTATGGTTTTTCTGACTATCCTCAATATTTCAGCCTTGCTATGATGACGTAGTTCTAGCTTCTAGCGTATTTCAGTCCATATTTTTTACACCTGACTGCCTCGTTGGTCTAGTGGTCGCAAGCGCGACTGCTGTGCATGAGGTCGTGGGTTCGATTCCCAGGTCGGGCAAAGTGTTAATGGGTTTTTCCATCAGGAATTTCTCAGTAGCAGCCTCGGAGTCTGGATTTGGGCCCGGTTGATGGCAATAGGCTGGCCCCCTATTACATGGGACTTAAACATAACTGGCGAAATGTGGGTGTACTAATGGGTACACCTCTGCTTAACTCTTTGGGGATTACAGGCGTGATGTTATGTGTGTGTATTATTTACACCTCAAAGTTCATACTTAATTGTTGTACTGAAAACTGAAACTTTGTTATACAAAATATGCTTGTAAAGCAACTGAAGCCTTGTCTGTTGTTTACTTGAAGTAACGGCTAATTTACAGTTGGAAGCCTTAACAGTGGAGGTTCTTAAGGTACAGTTTGTTTAGAAAAGGATCTTATACCTATTTATAGTAGTACTAGCTTCTGCTCGTGACTTTGTCCGCATTAAAGTTGATTTCTACATGCAGAGTATGGACCCCCGTTCCTTACTTTTAGGGGGTGAATTTTGGAAAATTCTTTCTTAGCGTATGTAAGGATCGTAGCAGGTGGCGTTCTGTGGTTTCTGCCTACCCCCATGGGAAAAAGGCGACAGTTTATGTTTTTGAAGTTTCTCCTGTATCGTGGGTGCGTTTATAAACATAAACTCACATACACAAACAGAACTGTCTGTAGGCCATACAAATACTTGTTACGTGCGGTAATCGAACCAGTGTCACGCAGCACAGCAGCCAATCACTCAGACACTGCGCCAACTGTCATCATTATGCAAGCCAAGTCTAGAAACTTTTAAGCCATACTTCCACCAAATTATTAGCCAAGCGTGGATTAAAAGGAAAAAAAAAAAGTAATATTTATATGAAAACTGCAGCCAACCAGTATCATAAAACTCTTCAACCACTTTACATTCTTGCTCCCACATAATACTAGTATTAAAGTTATACAGTGCTTCCAACAGCTTTTGTAAAATATACGGTGCGAGTATAAAAACGTTAAAGCGCAGCCTGTGCCGCCGACTGTACTGCTATCAATCTTGGCCTCGGATATTCCGGGCCATTAAAGAGATTTTTCTTTAAAAGCCAGGCGCGTACGACCTATAGTTGTTTATATGGGGCGTTTAGACGCTACTAGTTACTTGCTTCAAGTTGTGGGCAAGTTGTTTAGGAAATAACGATCGAGAAATTATATCGAGTGGGATCCAAAATTGAATTTGTCATACCTTTGGCTTAAGTTAAGCTCTATCCAAACAAAGGCAGTGGCGATCACTTGTCACTTTGACATAATTATACTATCCATACCATGATCTAAATAATTATAGGTATAAAAGCGAAAGGTCACTAACTCACTCACTCATCCAACTACTACTCAGAAAACCACTTGATCTATAAAGATGTCATTTGGCAGGGAGGCAGTTGATAGTAGACGTCCGCTAAGTATAGGATTTTCCAAAATCTGTATTGAGGGTCAAGGTAAGGTAAAGTTTGTATTGAGAAATCAGTTTTGACGCGGACGAAGTCCGAAGCAGAAACTAGTCTATAATATCTCTCAGACTTGTTGAATTTCCAGCTTTCTCAGAATGACTACAAGGTATATTTTCCTATGCTCCAACGGCTTTCATAATTTAAGCATAATCGACTCTTGCCAGTGAATCGCGCGAGTAACTAGAACACTCCTTCATGTCGCTTATAAAATGATCGATCACTAGCTTCATAATTGATTGGCGTTTTGTTCCCGCCAATATCGCGACAATACATTCTTCACCATGAATAGAACGTAAAGAAATATTGCATCTCTCTCTAACATGTGCATTGGAGTGAGTGTAGGTAATAACTACTATACTCTCTCATTCGCACTTATGTAAAATAAAGGTGCATGTTATGTGGTGTATGTATGATTTTGTGCACCTGCTTTTTGTCATAGAATAAAAATTCATAGAAGCGAGACTTGCAATTCAAACTCATTTTATGGCAGTGTTAAATGCAAAAAGGAGGCTTTAATTGTTTGCAAATACGTAGGCTTCTTTTCAACCGACTTCAAAAAGGAAGAGGTTCTCAATTCAACGCGTTTTTTTTTGGATATTTGTTTTACGATTACTCCGCCAGTTATGAATCGATTTGGATGATTCTTTTTTTGTTTGAAAGACTATAGTTCCGATTAGGTCCCATAGGAATATTGTCATGATTTGATGATGAACTTTGGAGATATGGAACGGAACTCCTTATAAAATCACCGCCGTAACAAGAAAAATTGCTTTGTTTATACGTGTAGTCGATGACTGACTGAAGGACTTGAGGAGGGGGTACGTCAACTCCCCGCCTACCACTTTCCAAAATTAAATATATCATGTGAGGTATTGTTTGAAAGGGCTTTTTATACAAGCTTTTATTTAGCTTGCACTGTTCGTATATAAATGTAATTATGATGTAAGTTGTCCTTCCAAAATTTGCAAACCATTATTCGACCATTTGTTGGTATCCGATTGAGCTGTTTTGCATACACCTTCTGATGACAAAACAATGTCCAATACTCAATATTGTAACAGTTTTAAAATAAAGCTCGTTTTAAAAAAATACTTTTAATATTTTTATCCTTAAATCAAAATATACCAAGAGGATACCGCGGGAAAAGATTTGGGTAAAAAGTAAACAAGTTTCGCGTCTACAAGGTTTTGTTATTCTTTGTTACCGCTTAAAATCCTACCTAATTTATTATGTTTGCAGCAATGTTTCGGAATTTGCGCTCGCAGGATTAGTTGCATACCTATTTAGTTACATAATTGGGCTTGCTGTTGTACATTCAGACTATTGTGTAATGGCTTTGTTTTAACGGCTTTACAGACTAAGAGATATAATTTTTTTGACATTTATAATACTACTAGGGTAAATGCGGGTTACTTTAAACCTGTATGGATACTTTAGCTCAATACTGAAAAAAACATTTGACCAGAACTTCCCGCATGTGTATGAATGACGATATTTTTTTTTAATTCGAGATTCATTTTCAATTCCAATTATATTACTTTTTCTATTATTTTTTAAGAGATCAGAAGGTTAAAACGTTTTTCGTTTCAAGACAAAATTCCCCTACAGGGTTAAAGTAACCCACATTTACGGTAGCTGACACGATCACGCGTTGCTGTGGCTTGAAGTAAGTAAAGATGAGGTCAATAATCGAGATAAAAACTATCCTATCTTTGAAGTTAGACCAAATTACACACAGTAAGCCATATATCATAAAAAAGGTTGAGTAGCTTCGGAGTTCATCCCGGACAACCAACGTAACGCGAAATTTATACGTATAACATATTAAGATAGTGATTTTCACTGAGTCTTATTAACGACTTAAAATCGGTTCAGTAGTAGTAACATAACTTAGCATAACATAAAATCACACCCGTAACCCCCGAAACGTTAGGCAGAGGTGTACCCATTAGATGTACTAATGGGTACATTTCGCCAGTTATGTTTTAAGTGCAATGTAATAGGGGGCGAGCCTATAATATTATAACTACTAGTTTATTAAAAATCACTCCTAAAAGGATAAAAACCACTGGTTTATGAACGGAGTTTTGCTGAAGCCCGTCGCTCTGTTCCATCAATTTTCCCGCTTCGCTCAGCATTGGCTACAATTCTGCCCAATTTTGATGACACATAAGTTTCGTCACTTTTGGACGAAGTCGGGTCACGTTCTGCTTCCATAGACACAAAGAATAGTACTGATTTTTATTTTGTACTAGCTTTTGTCTGGGATTTCGTCTGTGTAAAGTTCAGAATTAAGTAAAGCCCGAAATTATGTCACGGATACACAAAAACGGGATAAATATTATTCTAAGTATTAAGCTAAATCAACTATTTATTCATTTACTTATAAAACTGACTTCCTTATAAAACTTGACTGCCTCGTTGGTCTTGTGTTCGCTTCCCAGGTCGGGCAGTGTGTTATTGGGTTTTTCCATCAGGAATTTCTCAGTATCAGCCGCGGAGTCTGGATAATATGTGCCCGGTTAATGGCAATAGGCTCGCCCCCTATTACATGGGACTATAAAACATAACTGGCGAAATGTGGGTGTACTAATGGGTACAGCTCTGCCTAACCCTTCGGGGATTACAGGCGTGATGTTATGTATTATATGTTACTTATAAAACACATATACTATAATCACAGGCTTACCTAATCAATAGTAGTAAAGATAAAACTAAAGTAATGTTACAAATTGCGGCCCGAGTGAATTCGCTTAGAGTACAATTGAAGCAGTCAATCTGTTGTGACATCATATTGAGTATACGCAGCGGGATTATAATTATTACACATACAGTTGAACTAACTTAATACACACATAACATAACATTACGCCTGTAATCCCCGAAGGGTTGGGCAGAGGTGTACCCAATAATACATGCACATTTCGCCAGTTATGCTTAAGTCCCATGTAATAGGGAACGAGCCTATTGCCATCAACCAGGCACAAATCCAGACTCCGTTAAATTAATTAACAAATTTTGTTAATACACACATTTCTAACAAAATTTTAGCTAATTCGGTTTAGCCATCCATCCATTCTTATAAACTTTTATAATAAGTAGAGCGATAATTTCAACAACAGCTGTTGTTTTGTGACCAAAAATGATTACAATAATTTTATCAAGAATAAGAAATGTTGATTCTAGAAAAGTCAAAACCTTGAAAATATTGATCTAAGATAGAATTCACATCCTCATGCATAAGAGGTCGATCTTAGGCCCGGTGTCCACCAAAGAGGAGACGAGAGGTGATGTCTCGTATAACCAATCGGCTTGCGTAATTTTCACATCTCACCGCTTAGCTTCAACACAACAGAGAATCTTATTGGTTGTTTACAAGACATCTCTTCTCCTTTCCGCTTTGGTGGACTCCGGGCCTTAACCAATGGCCGGCCATGACGATACCACGTACAATAACCGTTCAACCTAAATTGAAACTGTGAACTCAGACCCACCACAGCATTTCAAAACCGTGCCAAAACGTTTCAAAATAAATATTTAACCAGCTTAAACACCTTAGCACTTTCAGTATTCTACAAAGATACTGTGTGCTGCCTGTTGCTGTCTGTTGCCCCCCGCTCTGGCAGTCCGTGCGACAACACGTAACTTTTGGTGCTCCGTATAATAAAATCGAAATATTCGTGAAAAAGTTAACCTGTAGTCAAAAATCATTTACCATTGTTTATCTAATAGTGCAGACAATACAGTGCGCGTTTCGAATCGTGAACTAACCAAGAACTCGAGGAATAAACACAGTTTTAGTGAACAACAATCCCGTATTTCTTTAAAAACGGCGAAACGCATGAGTCACCCTGTCACCGCAATCAATCCGACGAACAACCTCGCACGTCACATATCGGCCGCAAGACACGTTCGGCTCCACATCGGCTGCACTCGGCTGTCACATCGCTGAACCTGCTACTAATAACGAGCGCGCAAAAAATCTACCTACCCACTTAATTTAACTTCGTAAGTACGACTCAATACTAGTACCGAAAACACCACTACTTTATTAAGTACTTACATATTATATGATGCTATCCTCACCTCTAACCTCGCCACTACGCAACTCCGAGCCGAACTTGCATACAGCTTCTCCTCAAGATAATATCCATATAACACAGAGGAAAAGAAAACGCGAGAACGATGAATTAGAAAGAATGGAAACCATGATGATAGAGATGAAAACCATGATTTCTGATTTAGTAGGTAAACAATCAAGCAACCTAGGAAAAATAGATGCATTACAAACTGCTCTCGATGCCATTAGATCCCAAAACTCGATTATTACTGCTCAAAACTCGGAAATTAGGCTACAAAACGACGAAATTAAAAAGGATATGATATTCCTCTCCGCCAAATACGATGACGCCTTGAAGGAGATAAACAACCTACATTCTAAGTGTGACGCCAACCATAAAGTCATAAAGACCCTAGAACAAAAGGTAGACACCCTTGAAAGAAATATGAAAGCAGGAACTATTGAAATAAAAAATATTCAGCCCACAAAACCTGAAACCCACGAAACCCTTACAGAATCAATTCAGAAACTTGGAAATGTCATTAACCATCCTGTTTCAAGGTCGGATATAAAAAATATCTTCCGTCTGAAGAATAAAACAGAGTCACCAGGCATCGTTTTTGTTGAATTCATAACACCTGCATTTAAAGACCAGTTCTTACTGTCAACAAAAAACTTTAATAAAAACAACAAGGAAAATCGTCTCAACAACAGCCATCTGCAAGAAAAAGGTCCTAAGTATCCGTTATACATATCCGAAGTCCTAACCACTATGGGCAAACGTCTCCACTACCTAGCACGTGAGTTCATAAGAAGTAGCAACTACGAGCATTGTTGGACCGCCAATGGGAAAGTTTATGTGCGAGAAAAGCAAGGAATGCCCAGCCGACTTATTAAATCCGAAGAGGATCTAACAATACTACGCAAGCAAAAATGACTAGTTTGCTGTACTTTATGTCTTGTTGATAAAAATATTTCTCAAACTTTATATCAAATTAATATAATCTTAATGTCATTAACCACTGCTAACACTCAACTCTCAATCACCCATACACTACACAATATTCAAATAACAAAATGTACATCACACATCTATTTACATAAAACGTCATTACGATTTTCAACAGATATCAAACGCCTTTGTAGACCAAATAGCAAAGTTCCTCTGCATCGAAACTTTGTTACGAAAATATTGAAGTGCGCTAAATATCTAAAATACATATACAAGTACACAAACCTCAAGGATACCCTGATCATACCCAAACCTCATATACACACACACATCTACACCACACACCTAACGTTTGTGATTGCCTACCAACAGAATACAGGACCACCTAGTATTATCTTCCCTGCCTGTGCCAAAACCAGCGCCTACCTAAAACTTCTAGCAAAGAATTACAGTCTATCCATATCACTGATACTTTTAAATGTAAACAAGAATAAATTATTATTTTTCATTCGATAACTTATTAAGTAGGTAATTGCTCTAACATAGATTCCGTCTCTGTGTCGGATTCAACCACATGTGATCTTGACAATTGCATTCCATCCAATATCAAACCCACTGACTCACTCAAAATTCTTAATCAAAATATTAGAAGTATTTCAAAAAATATATCAGGCCAACACACGATACTAGCTAGGACTAAAGTAGATTGGGACATAATTACCCTAACGGAATGTTGGCTGCCCAACACTAACACGATCCCTGACATGTCAGGTTACAACTCCTTCTCATCTAAGAACAATAATACTCAGAATGAGGGAGTAGTAGTCTATGTACGCACATACGTTAATGTTTCTGTACACGAACCCTCCCTTTCAGATGCAAACTGTCTGCTGTTAAAAGTAGACTACAACACTATAGTACTAGCAATTTACCGTCCTCCAAGCTACAAAGACATTACCAACTTTCTAAATTCCCTAAACATGACTTTAACAAGTGTCGCAAACTTTAATAACATCATAATCACCGGTGATATAAATATAAATATCAGTGACCAATGCCACGATTCTAGTAAATATAATTACCTAAACTTATTAGCGTCACATGGACTATTACCTTCACACACACTGCCCACACGACTCAACTCTTGCCTCGATCATTTCATTCTAAAAACCCAATGCTCCGCCTCAACACTAGTAGCTCACTCTGCGCTAACTGACCATGATACAGTACTATTATTTCTTCCTAAGAAGATGTCTAAAAAACCTGTAAAAAAAATAGTAGTACGCATTAATCACGATCAGTTAAATGCAGACCTAGAACTAGTTGACTTTAGTCAGGTTTACAATACACAAGATCCTGACGAGGCAGCTGAAACCATGGTCAATTCAATTAAAAAAGTGATTGAAACTAATTCTAACTCTATTAAAGTACCCAACCGTAAATCAACAATAAAGCCATGGATAACTCCAGGTCTTCTTCGTTGCATTCGACACAGAGACAACCTTCATAAAAAATTAAAAAAGACGCCACATAATGAGACACTAAAGATAACTTTCACCAGGTATAGAAACTTCTGTAACAAACTGCTAAAGAAGTTGAAAAGGGAGCACGAAAAGAACGAGCTAACAAAAGCTGGTAATAATCCTAAACAACTGTGGTCGGCAATAAATACATTAACAAATAGGGTAACTCACAAAGAATATTCCAAACCTCTCCAAAAGTTGGCAAACACCCCAAAGCTCTCGGTAAACGGTGTAAATGATTTCTTTGCTGCTGTTGGTGAACTTCTTGCCAAGAAAATAGTAAGCTGCCCAGCAGAGGTATCTACTGATGACAGCCATAAAGTCCCCCAATCCATGGTACTCTTGCCTACCGATGAGATCGAAGTGGGCAATTTATTAATGAATCTACGCAGTGGCAGCGCTGTGGGATGGGATAAGATATCCAGTGACCTCCTAAAAAGACATCGGTCCCTGATTACTCCACCTCTAACATACATCTGTAATCTTGCACTCTCCACAGGAAAATTTCCAAAAGTTTTTAAAAAAGCTGTAATACACCCGATCTTTAAGAGTGGCGACGGAAACTGTGTCGAAAATTACAGGCCTATAGCGGTGCTCCCAGCCCTGTCAAAGGTACTAGAAAGAATAATGAACATTAGACTTGTCAATTACCTGGAAAAGCATAATCTTCTTTCCTCAACCCAGTTTGGTTTTCGTACCGGAAAATCCACATCGGATGCAGTTCACGAATTGACGAACTTTATCGTTACAAACCTAGACAAAGGGCAAAAAGTCCTTGGCATATTCTTAGATCTCGCTAAGGCATTCGACACGGTTTCTGTACCTATACTCACTGATAAAATGGAGTATCTGGGAATTAGAGGGATTCAACTTCAACTATTTAAAGACTACCTCTCTGGGCGTACGCAGTGCGTTAAGATAGATGACTTTCTTAGTGATGAACGCAAAGTCACCTATGGCGTGCCTCAAGGCAGCGTACTCGGCCCGACCCTTTTCCTCATCTATATTAACGAACTGGGTATGCTCACCCTTCCCAAGGGCAGAATTATAAGTTTTGCCGATGACACAGCCCTCCTGTTTAGTGCGGATTCCTGGCGCGATGTGTACTCGTACGCTCAGTCGGGCTTCAATACTGTCACAAAATGTCTGAGCAGTATCGCACTTACACTAAATGCGAGTAAAACTCATTACCGGTAAGGTAATGAGTTTTACTCGCATTTAGTGTTGCATTTAGTGTTGCATTTAGTTTGCACTAAAAAAATCTAATTTACCTACAGTGCCGGACACTATTAAAGCTCACACGTGCCCAACACCGCATGATGCTGCCTGCACTTGTTTCCATCTGTCTAAAGCCGAATCCGTAAAATATCTGGGGGTAATAGTCGACAACACCCTTAGATTTCAACAACATATAGATTCACTAATTACTAGACTACGTAAACTGATATATGTTTTCAAAACTCTGAGACACGTAGCGGACGACAAACTAAAGAGGTCAGTCTACTTCGCCCTCTGTCAATCGTTAATAACCTACTGCATAACAACTTGGGGCGGTGCACCTAAAACCACTCTCCTTGAACTAGAGAGGGCCCAGAGAGTTATTTTAAAAGTATCCAACTTTCTACCACACCGATATCCCACAGATCTTCTTTACAAGCAATCAAAAACCCTAACAGTACGCCAACTGTTTATCCTGCACACCCTACTAAAACAACACTCACTACTCACCTATCACCCATCAATGACACATGGAAAGAGACGATATAATCCTGTAACTCGCACTCATTCTCCCCTTTCCACTGTCTTCTCCAGCCGCTTCTTCTGCCATCTGGGACGATTCTTGTACAACAAAATCGATAAAACACAGCTGATTTTTAACCTTAATAAAGGACAATGTAAAAGGAAGCTTACCACATGGCTTCAGGGGCTCAACTATGATGTCACCGAAAAACTACTCACCGCTATGACCTAATGTAAAACAACTGCTATTTAGTAAATCCTCACCCACATACTCTCACACACACCCTACCACATACGCACTCTCACACATACACACACGAAACACATCCTACTCACTACATTATGTTTACTAACAATACTAACACCATACAAACACATTTCAGTTTTTTGTTTTCTCTTTTTTCTGCCTTGATTTTGATTTTTATATTTCTCTGTTTTAAATTTTTTTTTTTTTTGATGAGCTACAGACTCTATAAGCCACTATACAACCTCTTAACTCGAAATTTGTTAAACCACTTTTACTATTATTATCATGCAATGTATCGAACTGCTAGAGGGCGGAGACCTGGTGACCTGAAACACAGGCCCTTAAAGCCTAGCTTAGGCACCAGTCTCCCACAGTAAACTGAACCAAATAATATTTCTTATGTAACAACGTCTATAATGTTTATTGTGGTGAGAGAAATAAATACTTATTATTATTATTATTACTGTTGTCCTTTTTTTCCCCAAAAAAGGTAATTCCTAGTCAAAATACTCCCACCTATTTGTGGGGGTACCCCAGCAAAGTAATTTACATTAAACAAACATCTTAAACAAGATTCTGTTTACTTTACCTATTTCTTGTTTATTCTTTAAAATAAAATGGGGTACCTAGTCGTGCCTTTAAAGTTGACAGAAGAAAAGTGTTACGTTACTTAAAATGAAAAGCGTGTGGAGACATTTTTGAAAATTAGGTTTAAGAAGAAGCTATCGCTGTCTCTTTGCGAGTCTCGGTGTGCGATAAGGACAACTGCAGATGCAACTAAATAGCCTAACTAAAAAGTCGGAATACAGGATTTGGCTTCACCTATTTGTTTCTGTAATATTAATCTAATAACCTTTCTAATATTAAAAATACGATGCAGTAACTCTGTCTGTATGTGTCGCTTTCACGACTAAATCACTGAGCCGATTTTGATGAAAGGAAAATTGAGGGCGCATAGGTGTATACAACAAGCTGCATGCGTCTTAAGGTAATCAATATTGCATGCGCTTGACGCGAGATGAATTGAAAGTTGAAGACGCAAGACGAACATGAACGCGCACTGGTGTGGACATAGCTGATAGATTACTAAGTCATCAACAACGCATGCTGCCCTTTAAACTAAGTAAGATTGAGCAAAAATTGTGGCTGGGAAACGACTTTAACTCTTGGTGTAGCTTAGTATGCATAGCACACGTCAGTGTGCGATCTAACGTACGCAAAATATTTTGCATGCAACCGTGCAAGGATCAAAGGAAATATAAACTTTAGTTAAAACATATAAAACGTTTAAGATTCAACAAAGGACAAACCAAACTCAACCTCATTACCTTAAAGATAATAGAGCTCATTACTGTCTGCCCACAATCTTAATTAAATTAATGAGGTACGTTAAACTAATTAAATAATTATGCCAAATGTGTTACATTATTATCATTATCATATTAAATGTACAGTCTTTCTTAAAATCCGATGGATTTCTTCGATTGAAACTTTACTTTTAAAATGAATTCGTTATTGTTACTTTTTAAATTAAATTATACACATACATACATACACTCACGCCTTTTTTCCCATGGGGATAGGCAGAAACTACAGAAATCACCTGCTACGATCCTGCATATCTATCTCCGTGGTTGACTGTACATCCAAACAAAATTTTTTGAAAAAATTAAAATTAATTGCTAAAATTAATTATAACTAATTCGAATAGTGGAAGGAATGTTTATAAAAGATGATTCGTTTAGAATTCCATCCAATCAAGGTAATAGAATACGATGATTAAAACTGAGAAAAAGAAAAGGCAAAATTTACGGTATCAAGTTCTTTTGGCTCTAAGGAAGGCCGCTCACAGCTACGTTTTGAAACGATTCAGTTAAGTCAAAGTCAAATCATTTACATTTGCATTTAAGCGACATGATGAGTAAAATTACCGCGATACAGACGAGACGCTGTCGCTGGTCGTATGCCATCGATTCTGTATCTACTACAGCTAATATTACAGCGACTGACACGATATCGCATGAAACAATCCCGCGTTAGAAGCGATGCAGACGCACGTTGGTAGCGATGAAGTGGCGCGTTAGTAGCGATACAGTCACGCTTTAGTAGCGATACAGTCGCCAATTAGTAGCGATGCTATCACGCATATCCAATGCAAGAAACTTCCAAAACTAGCGAAATAGTCGCGCGTTAAAATCTCCGCAAAAGGTCCCCGTGTGCCACCTCCTTAAAGTCCAGTGTTAAACAAAATAGACATTAAGAGGCTAGGTATTCAAAGAATTTCTTCATTGTCTTGTAAATTAATTCGCAGGACAGTTTAAATAGATACTGGTAGTACTTGGGAAGGAAACTTTCTCACCTTTTTAATGAATGGGTACTAGACAATGAAACTGTTTAATTTAATTTTGTTTAGTGCTTTCAGTTTTGGTTATACGAATTTATTTTCATTTTGAACGCAAACAGTTGGTTTAAAATCCTACTTTCTACTTTTTTTAAGAATTGAATGATAGATGTATGTATGGATGGATGTTTGTTACTCGTTTACGCCTTAACGGCTGAACATACTTTTAATTAACTGAAATTCAGCACATGCATATATATGATAATTATAATAATATAATTGATATTACTTATCATACAACAATTCTAATACCGTTTTTGTGTTCACGTGAAAACATTTAGGAACGTGCTTAAATCTGAAGTTACCGCTGGCGAAGCCGCAGGCAGAAGCTGATATGAAATATGTAGTAGATTATAATATACAGTTCTTAATAAAAAAATAATGATTCCCTGAGGCAATACAACGTTGAAAATTTAAAGTTCGGATTCAATATTCTGAGTAGTAATTTAACACAGGTTAGGCATTGGTGCCGATTCCCTTGTTCACAAACTAGACTAAATTTAGAGAATTAACATCTCTTACTAACATACAGAGAACGGAAAGGACGGTGACATTAAAGAACTAAGTTAGAGATGTCAAATTAGTTTTGCCTTGAACTTTTCCGTATTTTTAATCCATACGTTCTAAGATGTCAACTATAATTGTATGGATGTGTCAGATTGACTAAATTTGATAGCTCTTATTTACGTTAGTCTCTTTCTTGTTTTATTGGGCAGAAAAAGATGGAAATAGTCTAATTTTAGTTTAGTTTGTGACCAAGAGAATCTGCACCATTATGTTCTTAAACATAAACTAACAATTTTTGAGGAATATTCACAGTTTTTGTCTAAAGTGGTAGGCCTTTAATTCCCATATCAAAAAAAAATTGGTCCTTCGAGCTAAAAAGCAATTAACGGTCTGATCCTTTTAATCTTGCCAAGTTACAATGAAAGACCATGAAATTATCAAATCCTTTCTAAGCAAAAATTAATTTACGCTATTCACGTGATCATAATAATGGTAATTATGATGACATAGGTAAACAACGTAACTTAATTTCGCAGGCAAAATCCTGCAAGCAGTATTTTTCCTCAATTTTGTTGGGCAAAAACGTTGACACAATTATTTTTTTCTGTATCGTGGGTTTTCTAAATAAGCATATAAATTCACAAACATACACAGCCAGCATTCTTTGGTGCTTTTGTGCTTAGGGCTGATTTTTCAATATTCGTATAAATTATACCTATCTGAAGAATAAATACGTCAGTTCCAGATATTTTCTATACAAAAGCTGTCAATCCGCTCAAATTTATTCTTCCATTAAGAGCAATCCGACTAATGAAAAATCGGCCCTATGTATACTATCTCTAGCTTCTGCCAGCGAATTTGTCCGCGTCTGGGAGACAAAGTGCATCATTAAGCATAACCCATGCTACTCGGCTATAGTGTAACTATCTATCAGTAAAAACATTTTTGTAATCGGACCGGTATTTTCATTGATTAAATCTAAAAAACAAAAAAAAATACCCTTTTTAAAATTCCACAGAAATATAAAAAATATTTTAAAATAAATAAAACTGGTCCTTTGGCCCAAAACACACGTAATTTGTCTAATACAGACTTTATATTTTATTTTTGCCAAAATTTGCATGCAATCTCCCAATATTAGCTGTAATATTCAGATACATCATAATGCCCACTGCATTTCGTAAGAGGTATTGAGGTCATTTCATCCGGAGCGAGCCCGATTGTCCGCGCGTCTGCTCATTCACCATTGTTTTTCCTTCCATTTCATGGACCAGTTTATATGTTAGAGAACCAAGAAATGTTGCAGTTAATATAAATGATGCCTTCGGGAAATTTTTCAGCGTTGGAAACTTTAAAGTTTACTCACGTTAAATCCTCTATCTTTATAGGAGACTAGCTTTTGATAGCTAATTCGTTCGCGTGTACTTAGTCGCGGATTAAAAAGTAGCCCAAGTCTTTATTCAGACTTTCATTACGATTAGTTCAGTGATTTTGTGCTGATTAGTTTAAACGGAATAAATATTTGAATGAATAAACTTTTATTTTCAATCTGTATTCAGATTTCCATGCAACATAAACATACCATTCAAAGCGAGAATCAACAGTAACTACCATCAGAAAAACGCTGAAGCAATGAAGCTCGGCAAGTTCCGGAAAAACGAATTTAAAATATTTTTCTCGGAGCTTGCTTTATCAGAAAAGAACTGCTATGGAGCAAGAAAAAGCACAAAGTTCTCTTAATTTACACACCAACAGTTTACCAGTTAATGTTTGTATCCAAACTATTAGTAATAATAATATAGATAACCCCGCATTGACTCCTTAAAGCGCTGGCACCGACCCGTGTGATCAGAACTTAACTAAACTTGAATTACGATCATCAACAATGTTCCGATAAATACCATCTTATAACCCATCGGCGACAATGACCCAAGTTATGTTGTATTCCAACCATAAACGATACAGGGTGTTAAACTACGTTACAGGGTAAAACCGTTTTAGCACGGTGATGGGGACAATGAATAGTGAATCCAGAAGGACCAATTTCTTCATGCAGTCAACGATAGCATTTAGAATGTAGTCAACCTGTGAACACTGTATAATCTTAGAAATCCTGGTGTCTGTTTTTTGCCCCTTAGAGTTTACATACGAACAGACATGAGAGTTCAATCTATATAGTTGAAAATGTTGTACCTCCATACCTCTGTAAGCGTATAAAAAGCTGTTCTGTTTAACAAACCATTTAATTTTAGGGGTTATAACGTATAGCCAAAAGTACAAAGTGGTCGAGTTAATTTTTAAACAGTTTCTAATGACATTATAATACAGTTATCCTGTGAAGAAAGGACCACAAAGACAAAGGAGTATTTTTGGTCCTTCTGCACTTTTTTAGTCTACATTAATACTGACAAGATTAAGGTTTACGCCGTTTTGATGGTGACTTAAGGGGCGTAAAACAGCTCTAAAGTAGCTTAACAACCGATGCCACTAGAACATTAGGATCGACTGATTATGGTGTTTGGGGAAACATGGTAGGTAAGTAGGTACTGTAGAGACTCAGGCTCATTTAGCCATATCCAACCTTTAATAGTTTATTTTGTAAGATAAGTACTAAAGATTTGTGCCCTGAATTGGCAAGATGGATGCGCGGAAGACCATGACGATTTGGTCGGCTTCCTTGAAAATAATGTAGGTTCTATTTGAATATGAGCGGCTTTTGACCTAGCAACAACGCGAGGAACAATTCACTATTCTGATCGCTCCAAGTAGATGTTTCAAAGGAGACCATATTTACAGATAGACCCGTTTTTGCTTCGATGAGTACTTAAATCTTCATTAAAATGTGTAAATATAACCCCTATGGGCTGTAAAGCTTAGAAACTCGTTATTACATAGTAATTAGGAAAAATAGACCAAATACTTGATACTAATTAAACTTCAAATTTTAGAAGACCAATTACAAAATCCGAAACACAATTCCCACTCCTAGTTTCCTAACCATACTTCAAAAATAATTGCTGTCAGATAACAAGTAAGGGGACGGCTTAAACATTGAATATGTAAACAGATACGGACCGATACAATGAGATGAGACCCTAATCAACCGGACACGTAGTGTTGTGAACTGATGTGAAAAGTTTGCGGTTCGCCGAAAATTTAAATCTACCTCTGTGCCGAAAATTATTCTGTTAGATAGAACCACTTAGGACTGATATGGTCCACTAGATATTGCTTAAAAGGACCCACTTTAAAAAAATATTTTGGTCCTTTGAGTCCAAAATAAAAAAGACTTATTAACCTTAATATGGGTAAAAATAATATTGGTACTTTCAATATTACACTAAAATGAACATATCAAAGTATACAAAAAAGAAAACGTTTTTTGTCAAGTAATTTAATACTTGACGCACTGTCAAGCATTCTACATATAATATTTATGTAAGCATTCTTCTTATTGTCTCCAATTTAAATTACAGCAACAGAAATAATAAATAACAATTTACTTTGTACATGATCATAGAGCCAGAGTATTGTGTAGTTGAAAGATTTTTTTTGATTATTAAGGCCGAATTTTTTGTAAGAGAAACGAACACTGATCATAGAGCGAAAATACATATTGTATAGTTGAGAGTTTTTTAGAATTAGGCCGATTTTTTAGTAATAATGCATCAAGAAAAGTGTCTAACAATTTCAAACTCAAAGTATCAAAATTTCCATTTGAATTGGATATGTATGCATCGAAATGGAACACGTACAAAATATTATCAACTATTTTTTTTTACTGATCGTCCCAACAGATACTTATTTTATTTTTAAACTAGATTCTGCCCGCGACTTCATGTGCGTGTTTTTTTTTCACCCGCGTTAAGTTACATCTTTGGTTATTGCTCTGCTCCTGTGGGCTGTAGCGTGATGTTATATAGCCTATACTATTCCTCATGAATTTGAGTTATAGTTCTAGAGATTAGTGCGCTTAAACAAACAAACAAACTCAACGTTTCTTTGGGCTTTTTGATATTTTGTATGTATTTAGTAGATAAGCTAGAAAATACATTAATTTATAGAATAATTATTCAATGTTCAGTCCTTATATGTAAACAATCATTTATATTATTTTGTTTTATTTGACCAAGAATTTTATTCAAATAAAAATAAATTACACTAAAACAAATATTTTCCAAGCACCTACGGGTACGATGATGTGATTTTTATTTTAATATATAAAAAAAAATATAATCAACTAAAAACCTTCGTCAAATAATACCAACCACTTAAAATACGAAACGAAATTAGCCGAGTTTAGCCGAAGCCGAAACATCGAACAACGCACATCCTTCGCTATCCTCTTACGCGGATAGCAAGACTACTAATTACAAGGATCAAAGGATTCAGTTCTTTATATCAAGGAGCTCGTTAACTCTGTGCAATAATTAATGGGGTAAAACCAATTTCGCTTTTAAGAATCATTAATTAGTGGAGGTAGGGTCGAAGATTTGAAAGTACAGAATTTTTTGGATTGTGACGTGTTGTGGTGGCCAGAGGTTAAGTCAACCCACCGCTTATGCATATAAGGTTGAGAATTTCTTAATGGCTATATGAAATTAATCTTTCAAGTCTCATTATATAGCCGTTACCTACACATACTGTTCAAAAAACTAAGTAACTTTGAGCAAAAGATTTTGCTATGGAATGACTTTTCTTTTTTTGCTCTGAAAAATCACTCATTCTTTTAGCGCGCAATGTAGCTCATGCAAAACATTGTAATTTCTGGTGCATGCAACAGTATACTTTATTTTGTGACATTTAAAACTGGTTTTCGTAAAAGAACGTATCAAAAAGTTGTAACTTCGACCCTAAAGGCCGATTCACAAATATCATAAGGTCACACATAATTCAGTGAAGTCACAGTTCCGACACAATACCGTATCAGTATAATTATTTCTTCATACATTCTCTACGAACGCGCCTGAACTGACACTGAGAGCACTGTGTTGTCACTGATACTGACAAGTGTAAATGCCTTCATAGAGAACGTATGAAAGAATAATTATCACGGGACGATGCCTGAACTTCGCTGAAACTGTGACTCAAGTGTGAATCAAGCTTTAATATCTCCATAACCAGAAGATACCATAACTGAGAAGTATGGTCTAAAACAAAAAAATATATCGAAGTGATGGGATAACGGCTATACAAAGCGTCTTTTTACGCCCACTGTACTTTCCAAATCTATCTCGGACATAAACTGACATCGGTAAAGGAAAATGTCGTGAGGAAACCTAAACTTATAATTAATAAAGTTTGAAATCGCCTATCCCTGTCGAGCAAGCGTGGTGATCAATGCTCGTGCCCTGTACTGAAACAATAATGGGATGGTATTATTAATATGACCCTTATGATGTAATGCGTGGGTGTTGCGGCCATTTAATTTAACGATGACGAGTACGGGTCAGCATGTGTAATAATATGTAAATCAACATAATATTATACTATATTACTGTGAAAAGGACATTGACACGCAAACTTTAACCATGAATTTCGTACATTATTGTACGACTCTAGACTTTTCATGGCAGGAAAAAAAATAGTCGTTCCATACTAAAGTTAAACTACATACGCACTCCATTTTTGGAGTTGGAGTTGAATAGAGTTTTTTGCCCATTATTTTTTTAAATTAATATGGGTTTGCTCTTGACTGCAGTTTAGGTCAGAAGTGACACAGACATAGTCTACGATGGAGTGAGCTTACCCAGAAGAAACCTGTTCACTCTAACTTTTCAACAGATCAGGGTCGAATGCTTTCGGAAATACAGACGCAGGCAGAGAGTTCCACTCCTATGCTGTGCTAAAAATACAGTTGGAAACGCTTAGTGGGAATAGATGGAATAGCCATAAGGTAGGGATGATAATTAGCCGTTCGTCTAGATATTCGATGGTGGAAGGAGGCCGGTAGGATGAGGTCGTGGAGTTCTTGGGCACAATCTGTAGAAGACCGACAAGAATGCAACCTTGCGGCGATGAGGCGATGAGCAAACCTGTGAAGTTTTGGCATCCACCTGTTTAAGGTCCCCAATCATCTCCATACAAAACTACCTTTTAGAATGGGCAACTAGATTCAATATTTTTATTTCTCCGTTTTACAAATGACGTTCAAAAGTGCCTTTAAGTGGTCTATTTAAATTTGACTTTGACTTTGATGACCCTTTAAAATTACGACGGTAACTTTTTAATCTTTGATCATTAGGTGTGTTGGCATAGTATATTCGCTAGACATTTCAAAATACATAAAGGCAAATTATAAAATTACGGGTCTGGCCCTCGGTAGGCATATGTGTAAATCTTATGTAACATAAATGTATTTATAAAACATTTTAGAATTAGTGATTCATGAGAATTTCATGAAAATCTTCACTTTGTAGTTGAATAAGAGAATATCTACATTTTGGTTAAGGGATTTGTGTGTTACTAACAATTTATGGGCTATGTCATATATACTTTCTAAGTTTTTCTTAGACAGCACTGACATCGGTAAAGGAAAACGTGAGGAAACCAGGACCTATAATTAATATAAGTCTAAAATCTCCAATTCGCCTTGGGCGAGCGTGATGATCGATGCTTCTCTGTATGAGTATACACCAGGTAATGGGACAGTGGACAGACAAAAGGCTGGTATCATTATTATTTATTGTATTGATGTGAAACTAGCTTATGTCCGCGCAGAAATAAAATAAAATATAGCCTATGTTACTCGCAGATAATGTAGCTTTCTAATGGTGAAAGAATTTTTAAATTCTGTCTAGTAGTTTTTGAGTCTTTTAATTCCTCTTTTAATATTAGTGTAGATAAACGTGTTATTGTTGTTATATATTAGTGAACAACTAAATAGTTAGAACAGCTTCAAACTTTGCGCTATCCACCCAAAGAGGAACCGACAATGATAGACGATATACTGAGATCAGAATATTTTTTTTATCTTTCATTACTTAGTTGTATAAGGAAAACCGATTTGCTGAAAGTTATGTTTGGCAAATCAGAGTTCTGTACCACATACGTGCAGGTCGATAAAGAAAGAAGATTTTTAGGGTATCCAATCACGCGGGTGGTGAACTCGGGGTAAGTCCTTTGCCCGGGGGTCCCCAACGTGGCCAACGCCTGCCGGGGTTGCGGGACGTCTTAACAGGATACCGTGGCCCCGGAACGTAAAGGGCAACAGAAGGAACAGGGTGGTTTTTAGTCAGTAAAAGTCTGACAGTCCCTTCTGCCCCACCCAGGGCGGAAGGAGTCATTTGATGATTTTTACCACCTAAAAAAAAAAAAAAAGTCCTTTGCCCGAAAAGAGACAGGCTCAAGAGAAGTGCGCGAAGTGCTGCCGGTGGGTGATGGCCGGTTCGTGTGACAGGACTGGCCTTGTGGTGGTGACTGGCAGGGTGCACCTGTCAGGGTACGGAAGAATTTTCTAAGCGACCCCACGGAGAGACAACGTAGGGTTTTTGTCGGTAGAAGGCTATAATATATCTTCGTGCCAAACATTCAATGCCGTTCAGCCTTTCTGGCTTGATTGTATGACAAAGATTCATCCATCCAAAAATTTCTCATTTAAAGTAAGAAACATATGTAAAGAGGCCTTTACTACTTCGTTTTGTTATTGAGAAATATGCCTGTGACCGCCAAACGGATGGACGCAAAAGTTACTTAATAAAGATTTATCGTTTTCTTTCAAGTTAGGAAACCCTAAAAAAATATAAACCCAAGAACACAATTCGACGTCGGGCAGAGAATTTTTTTATTGGAAAAGACATGACATGTGTGTGTTTTGATAGTATGCGAAATTGATGAATTGATTCTTGAGCTGGGTACTGAATTTCAAATATCCTATTTTTTCTTCTTACGGCCTTGAACCTTGTTACAATGCCTAGAAAACTGAAATTGGAATGTAATCATATTTTTTCGTTGAACGATTGGTCTTGGCAGGTTTGTAATTGAAAATTCTCCGTATTATATAGTTTCTTCACGCTACTCCGTCTATTTGGTTTTTTTACTCGCGTTATGTTACGTCTTTGGTTATTACTCCGCTCCCGTGGGTCGAAACGTGGTGTTATTTAGCCAAAACTATTCCTTTTAATCTGACTGGAAATTCCAGAGATTAGCGCATTAAACAAAAAAAGTTCTTCATTAATATGTTAGTATGGATTTTACAAGTTTATTTGTTGCTAGTCCGAAACTAAAAATCACTTAGGTAGGTTAGGCAGATGTGAATCTATGAGTTAGCCCACATTCCACCAGTTATGTTTAAGACCCATGTAATAGGGGGCGAGTCTGTTGCCTTAAAATCCAGACTCGGAAGCTGTTACTGAAAAATTCCTGATGGAAAACTTAGCCCGACCTGGAATTCAGATACAAGGCTTCACAAAAAAAAAATACGTATCTATTTTATTCTGTTGTAAATCACTAGCATAATTATCTGCATTAATTTGGACCGTTTGCAAAACTCCTCCTCTATATTTTACGAAAAATTCTTGGTTAAGTTTTTAATTTCTAAGGCATTTAAGCAAACTGGTTCCCTCTCGCATGCCGCGACTATAGGCTCGAATGAACACAAGATACCGTAGCTCGCATGAAGTCTTGTTGGCACCGTGCCAAATGCGTGCGATGTGTACATGGTATGCACACTGCTTAGTTGAAAAGCCACTTTTGGGAAAATCGTAATTAGATTTTGTTTGAGAAATTAATGTTGGTTGGTTTTGAGCTTGCTAGTGTTTAAATTGTTGGGTAGTTTAGGGGGTTGTGAAGGCTTAGTGGTGGAAGGTGTCCGCCTCTCGTGTATGAGGTTGCAGGTTCAATATCGGGCTAGTGATTTTGACATTTCATATGTACTTACTTCACTAACATAACATAACAGAACATCACGCCTATAATCCCCGAAGGGTTAGGCAGAGGTGTACCCATTAGTACACCCACATTTCGCCAGTTATGTTTTTAGTCCTATGTAATAGGGGGCGAGCCTATTGCTATCAACCGGGCACAAATCCAGACTCCGAGGCTGCTACTGAGAAATTCCTGATGGAAAAACCCAATAACACTTTGCCCAACCTGGGAATCGAACCGAAGACCTCATGCACAGCAGTCACGCTTGCGACCACTAGACCAACGACTAACTTCACTAACTTTAATAATTGACATCGTTGAAGGAAAACATCGTGAGGAAATCTAGATTTATGTCGAGTTATTAAGAGTGTATAAATATAAGTCTGAAATCGCCAAGCCTCTTGAGCAAGCATGTTGACCAATGCTCAAGTAGCCTGGAGTTAGAAAGCTGGTGATGTGATATCCTCGTGTCTCAGAAAGCCCTTAAAGCGTTGGTCCTGACTGTCATACTAGCTTCAACTTTCGGACTAACTGACCGACTCCTTGACAATTTAAAAGTGCCTGTAAATGGTCTAATTGAAATAAATGTTTTGACTTTGACTTTGATATGTGTAGATCTTTGACAGTCATTACGGGAACTCAGTAGCCCCAAGGTCTGGTAACCAGGCTTACCAAGGGGTATCGTGTAAATAGGTTGAAGGTCAGATAGGCATTCGCATCTGGATAGAGACCTCAACATAGTTGAAAAATGCCCATCAAACGTACAACGATTGAAATATTAACTTAATTTCAAATGATACATGATTCAAATTCTTGTATGTGTTCTAAAAATAATTTTCATTTCAAAATTGAGTTATTTGACGAGAAACCGACTAACCCCAGCCTAAATATTAGAGCTTTTATCCTGTCTAGAAAGTTTCATCGGGTTTAATGATTTATTGAACAAAATATGACTCGGCTAGTACAAAATGATGAAAGCTAGACTAGTTTTTTACGTAACGCGCTGTCGGGAATGTTCTCCTAATCTCGCAGACTGATCGATTCGCCTTATTTTTTATTCACAATTCCCTCAACTGTCAGAAATCAGAAATTACAAGTCATATCATAAATGTACTGATAAGACTTACAATAAGCTTCGTATTATAAAGAAAGAAAAAATGTTTTTGACATAAACATGTTTTGTTGTGTTGTGCACACAAAAATTATAAAAAACAAAAGGACTGCACTTTTGTTTTTTATAAAAAAAAAAACTTTTTGTGACGCCCAGCTACGCCAAACAGGCCCAGTTCAGCATAAAATGCCAGACCACGTTGACGCTTATTTAGTGTCGACGTTTTTAAAATACAATTTAAAGATAACAAGTAACATAAACAATGTCCTAACATAAAAAATATATAATAATTATTATTTATACGCCTTACAAAGACCCGGGTCCTCAGGGTCCCGGCATATATATTATAAAGTAACTTTAAAGAATAATTATTAATTTAAATTAAAAATGCCTGCCTGCGACTGGCTTGTTGGTCTATTGATCGCAAGCGCGACTGCTGTGCATGAGGTCTTAAGTTCGATTCCCAGGTCGGGCAAAGAGTCATTGGGTTTTTCTATCAGGAATTTCTCAGTAGCAGCCTCGGAGTCTGGATTTGTGCCCGGTTAATGGCAAGGCTCGCCCCCTATTACATAGGACTAAAAAAAACATAACTTTCGAAATGTGGGTGTGCTAATGGGTACACCTCTGCCCAACCCTTCGGGAATTACGGGCGTGATGTTATGTTATTTAAATAAACAATTCTTTTATAAATTCTACAAATTCTGAAAGGAAAGACATATTATCAATCACAAATTCGAACTGGATGCAGCTGAATATCAGTATTTTACACAGAACGACTGCCTATGACCTCTATAATCCAATATCCCGATACCCCTTGGTAAGATTGGCTGTCAGACTTTTGTATTTCTAACTACCCGTAACGACTGTCAAAGATCTATGAATCACAGCCAGAACCAATGGCTTTACGTACTTTCCAAGCACGGCACGGTACATAAATCCCCATAATACTTAAAGATGTTCTCGATTTCATTACATGCAGCAATTTTCTCGATGTGCGAGCGAACAGAATCGATTGATAAAATGCGAATAGCGATTTAATCTCCCGAAATATATAAGGGTATAGCTTGGAAAGTCTTGTTCAGGGCTGTCGAAGAACAGTTTTTGAGACATAATATTTTATATTGTGAATTAAAGATAAGTGAACGATTCTAATTGGAACAATTACAACATTATAAAAACCCGCCAAGTGCATGTCGGACTTCGTACCATTATTTATAAAGACGAGCAAAAAAAAAAGCATCTGTTTGTTATATGGGAGCCTCCTTAACTATTTATTTTATTCTATTCATTGGTTATTGTTATTAAAGCGACAGCAGAAATACATCATCTGTGAAAATTTCAAAATTCTAACTATCACGGTTCATGAGATGCAGCCTGGTGACGGACATACAGACAAACAGCGGAGTCTTAGGAATAGGGTCGTTTTACCTTTGGCGTGCTAAAAAAAAAAAGGTAAAGGAAAAAATAACCAAGTTACACAATAGTTAAACATATAATATTTTTTTCTTAAATAAAAGCGAGCGTTGAGAACTTTATTCAATGTTGGCAAGATATTTATGCAAAATATTCTCTGATAAATTAACCTACTAAATAAACGTTATAACTACATAGTTATTTTTAACAACCCTACTAACTGAGCTATATTATTAGTATATTAAAAGGATCTTGTTTAGGGGAAGGCCGGCAAAATATAGATTGTAATACAGTTTTTAATATTAATAAAATAAATAAATTGAACCCATTCGTTGTTTTAGTGTTCTGTGAAGGAAATTTCGTAAAGTAAGCTATAAATAGTGCGAAATTATATGCCTCGACTTATTGACTGCCTCGTTGGTCTAGTGGTAGCAAAGCGCTACTGTACATGAGGTCTTGGGTTCATTTTCCAGGTCGGGCATAGTGGTACTGGGTTTTTCCACCAGGATTTTCTCAGTAGCAGCCTCGGAGTCTGGATTTGTGCCCGGTTGATGGCAATAGGCTCGCTCCTTATTACATGGGACTTTAACATAACTGGCGGAATGTGGGTGTACTAATGGGTACATCTCTGCTTAACCCTTCGGGGATGTTATGAAAATTATATGCCAAAACTTACAAAATATACTACTATTCTAAATGGGAAAGTCAGATGGATGTTTGTTACTGAATAACGTCAGAACGGCTGAATGGATATGGATGTTATGTGACTTAGATATTTTTATCCCGGAAAAATGTATAGTTCCCATGGAATAAATATCAATTAGGATCTTTGGATGGCCAAAGAAGCTAGAATTACTAGATCTTCCGCCAGCTTTGAATCGTAAATTATTGTCTATGATTCTTAACTGTCAAAAACAGAACCTTCCCATTATCCAACAAAAACTTTGTAACACATTGCCATAAAAAGGGACACCACTAATAATAATAAATCGGTTCTAATTCTATAGCATAATTCATAAGTCAAGATCCATACCAAGCTGAAATGTTTGTCTGTTTAAACCCGCCTATCTTCATAATTACTGGCTCGATTCTGAAAATTCTTTCACTGATAGGAAGCTCCGTTATTTTTGAGTGTTATCTTACTTACTATTATTAATGAAAAAGTTTGGATAGATTGTACAAACAATCTATCCAGATTATAATCTATGTCTCAAATTTCAACCAGATTCGTTTATCCATTCTGGCGTGATTAAGAAACAATTCTTAATCACGCCAGAATGGATAAACGAATCTGGTTGAAATTTGAGACATAGATTATAATCTGGAATTACATTTAGGCTACTTTTTAATCCAATAAAATGTTCGGTTCCCGTGAGATGATATATCAACTTTGAGGGGGACAACGTGGCGGGCAGAAGCTAGTAGGTTACATTTTATAAAAAACTATGTAGAGAGAGAGAGAGATATAAACAGAGACAGAGTAGTTAGTAGTTAAAAAGGCTCTACAAAAAAAGGAGAAAAAAAATAGTGATCAGTAAGGTAATTCACGCGAATCGAGTCGCACGCAAAAGCTAGAGGTAAAATAAATCGATGCCATCACGATCATGTGTATTGAGTCCATCATAGGCACCCATGGCTTGACATTGCGATATTATTAGAGAGGATTAAAAAGGAAGCTTTAGCGAGCATTTGAGAATCATTATCCTATCCTCTTGGTTCTTCGTTAAATCACTTTTTAGAAAAGCGCCGAGACAATTAATGATTCAATTGTCTTGGATCTCAAAACGAAATTAATTAAAAAAAAATAGCAGAGGAGAAAGAAAATCATAATTTCTAGTTCCCACCAAACAAGCAAGGACAGAACAGAACTAGGTTAATGGGCACAAACTGATGTTTACACTGGGAGAAGCCCAAATTCCAAAGAAATAAAGAACAAGAACAGCAGTAAGCATTCCCCGGATTTGTTATTGTTAAAGGGCGTCCGGAAGGTGTTTACAAAAAGTGTCCGGATAAAAATCGGACACTATTTTTTGTATCAGGGAATCCCAATTAACTAAAAAATAAGCCATACAACAAAATAATAAATAAAAAGAAAATGTAAACGATATTAATATCCATTTTTCCTGAAAAAAAAATTTTCTCAAATATCTGTAATTTTTGAAGTTTTTATCCGGCGTCGACAATCATATCGGTGATGATTGTCCTAAGCTCAATATCCGTTTATATCTTGTCACTTACACCAAACATCAACCCATATCCGCCTTAAGCATTGACCAGAAAATGGCCACCCACGTAATGTAGAGGTCAGATGGCCGTCTCGCTTCCAAATTATAATGCTCCTATATGATGGAACCGTTTAAGTACATCTGCGCCATCATTGCATGGGACCTCATAAAATGAAGGCAGATGTCGTGCGGTGATCGATTGAGGTGTTTAGAGAGAATGAATGGGTGACGTCATAATGATGTCGTATGCTCGGTAAATACTAGTATTTCTAGCTGACTAGGCCACGCGTTGCTGTGGCTTGAAGTAAGTAAAGATATTGAGGTGAATAATGGAGATAAAAACTATAACATAACATCACGCCTGTAATCCCCGAAGGGTTAGGCAGAGGTGTACCCATTAGTACACCCACATTTCGCCAGTTATGTTTTTAGTCCCATGTAATAGGGGGCGGGTATATATTATAAGTTTGACCAAATTACACACAGTAAGCCATATTTCATAAAAAAAAATGGTTGAGTAGTTGAGGAGTCTATCCCGGACAAACAACGTGACGAGTAATTTATATAATATTAAGTTTAATAAATGATTTCATACAAAATCTCATTTTTTTTTTATATACGGCTAGATTAATTTTGGCTGGACTTTCATTGGCAGACAATTTATGTTATTATGTTTACATACTCCTTTTGCTTGATCCATGCTCATACATCTTGTCATACAAGCACGCCGGTTACGAGTACTGCGCACCTGACCTTTTTGAAGAACCTTACCAATAAGGTCAGTGTAGGTGTTCCTAGGGCATGTTTTTACTCACCTCTACCATATAAATACCTTTTGTTAATCGTCTTTCACGCATCCTCTCAACATGACCGAAGTATGTAAGCGAGTCTTCATTCGTCTTTCGAGAAGTCTATACTTATATTATAAAGAGGAAAGATTTGATTGTTTTTATGTTTGTTTGTTAGCATTGGATCGGCTCCTAAATTACTCGATTTTTGTTCGTTTCTTTGCCTTGATTAGGCTCCAAAACCACTAAATTGATTTGAAAAATTCTTACACTGTTCGGCAGCTGCACTACTCTGAATAACATAGGCTGTATTACATTTTATTATCAAATAATTAGGGTACCGTATGAAAACTCACGCGAACGAAATCGCGGGAAGAGTACTACTTGTGACATAATTCGTTTAAACAGAACTAAATCCAATTAAGTACAGGAAGTTAGCCGAAACAGGATTAGTGTATTAACAGATTGCATCACAGAAAATACAATGCGAAACACGCCACCGGCAGCCAATCGGCCAATCTTCAACAAATTGCTAACCTCTTGCAAATTGCAAATTAAACTGGATTAAACAGCTGGTACATTCCATTTTCCCTTACATAGGGATCAACGGCGAAAGCCGAGCAATCGTCAAAAACAAGGGGAATCTGGCGGATTTAAAGATACCTCTCAAAATACGATGTTGGGAATTTTTGTGAACGTTTTCCTTTAGATTTTGTTCGAATGCAATGGATTCAGGAGGGTAATGTTTTCCGTGACTTCTTGGATGGGTACCTACCTACTTAACTGAGAATAATAGGGAATAAACTCCTGGATTTCTAAATCGAGCTGTACTACATTCTTGAAACGAAAACACCGCCGCGCCGCTCGCGTTTCTATTGTCGCGTTGAGCGATTTTAGGTAGGGGAACAACTTGTGTTCACGTCACCGACATGCTTATGTGACCGCGATACCGACATTCTACTCGAGTCACGTCACCGACATGTTTATGTGACATGTTGCGCCAGACTTACAACACCCAGCGATCTGTGTACATGGATAATAAAATTAAAATTATTAAATTTAAAAGACCCGGTTGATGGTCTAATTGAAATAAATGTTTTGACTTTGACTTTTAACTGATGTACACTAATATACGTCGTTTAAATAATCGATATGGTAATTTTCATATTATATTTCTTAATACTTAAGTTTTCACTTCTGTGGGCAGACACCATTACTGCTATTTCTTTTTGTGAGAATTGAATTATTCACACCACTACTTGCCCGGTATCAAATCAATAACCTCATGCCATTACGACATTACAACAAAATAAAAATGCTTTAAAAACGCGTCACGTAATTTGTTACGAAATGAAATCGATACAAATCAATACTAATATATTAAAAGCTTGTTTTGCAGTGTTTTGTTTGTTTGTATCTCTGGAATTAACAGTCAGAATTAAAAAATTCTTTCAGCATATTATAGCCAGATTCATGAAGAATAGTATAAGCTTTATAACATCACGCTACAACCCTCGGGGGTAGCGCAGTAACCAAAAACGTAACTTAACGCGGTTGAAAAATAATACGGACGAAATCTCTAACAGTAGCTAGCTGGTTTATAAAATATTCAAAGCCTTCTTTTTGGGTCACTAAAAATTCGTAACGGATTCTCAGCAAAGATATGCTAATAGAATTTTTCAACAGGTATGATATTTTCTTGTGGTAATAAGCCATCAGGATACTTCGAGGCCACCCTATAAATTGGATTAAAAAAGCTGATAAATTCAATATCGAACGTGTTCGCAACGTCCGCAGAAAAATCAAAATTTATATTTCGATTTCGATAGTCTATAATCTATACATACATACAAATAAATTAAATAAAAGTGTCTGTTTCTAATATTAACTTAACCGCTTTTTACTACATGCATATGAATGTATACATACGGTACTTATGCCAAAATAACATTTTTTCAATTTTTGTCTGTCTATCTGTTTGTTTGTTCCGGCTTATCTCTGGAACGACCTTACCGATTTTGACGGGACTTTCACTAGCAGATAGCTGATGTAATAAGGGGTAACTTTTATTTTAGAAAAGAATCTAAGTTGGTACAGTCGTTCGCAAGTTAGGCGCGTACATACATTTCAGTGATTCATTTTTATTTATATAACTAGCTTATGTTGTCGACTTCATTCGCGTACATTTTTTTATGGATCCCTGATTTTTTTACAATAAAATAAACCCTACAGTACTCAGTGATAACGTAGCTTCCAATTTTTGAAAGAATTTTCAAAATGGGTTAAGTAGATCCAGAGATTACACCCTACATACTTACAAACAGTCAAGTATGAGAGCCTTAACTACTAAATTGTTATCGAACTTGTGTTATGATGGCTTACGACATAAGTTCGATAATAATTTCGGAAAATTGGATTTGATTCAAAAGAAGTCTAGAAAGTTTTCAGTAATTGGATTAGTTTAGTCAAGGTCTAGCTCCACGTGGCTGTTGACGACGGATGATAAGCAGCAGTAACGAAGGGTCCATTGTCGTTAGAGGGAATCGGAATCAAAAATTGCTTAATTAGGTTTAAATAAAAATAAATAAATAATAAATATCTTGGGACAACTCACACACGGCTATCTGATCCCAAGCTAAGCAGAGCTTGTGTTATGGTAACCAGACAACTGATATACATACTTATATAATTTATAAATACATACATGTTATAGATAAATCACACCCAGACACAGAACTAACAATCATGCTCATCACACAAAGTTTGTCCTGGGTGGGAATCGAACCCACGACCTCCGGCTTAGCAGTCAGGGCCACTAACCACTAGACCAACAGGCCCGTCAAATATATTGATTCTGAAACAAGCTTCTATAATTAAAAGAATTAAAAAACACGACTGCAAAAATTGCACATATTTGTTGTTGTTTTGTGTTTTTTTTTCTACGACGTTTTTTATTTACAGTGTTGTATATTTTTTAAATCTACTTGTCAATTTCTAGTCGATAAACATAGAACAAATCCAGATTAATTAAAGAAAAAATTGAGGCTGGTATTAATTTACGTTTTAAAGTGACCACACCGGTTTTATTTATTTACTAGCCTATGTTACTCAGAACGATGCAAGGATTGTAACGATACCCCATACACCTAAATCATGATTTTTAACGAAATAATTGAAATGACAGGAGATGGGTAATTTTTTCCGAGACTTCGTCTCTGTCCGCGATAACCGAAATTTACGCGGCCGAAGTTGCGGGCAAAAACTAGTAATTTTATAAATGTGAATGTAACTTCGTCTGTCTGTTACGATTTCAGAACTTAAGTTTGAAACCCAAGAAAGGACATTGGTGCCGATTCCCTTGTTCACAAACTAGACTAAATTTAGAGAATTGACATCTCTTACTAACATACAGCGAAAGGAAAGGACGGTGACATTCCGTGACATTAAAGAACTAAGTTAGAGATGTCAAATAAGTTTTGCCTTGAACTTCTCCGTATTTTTAATCCATACGTTTTAAGATGTCAACTATAACTGTATGGATGTGTCAGATTGACTAAATTTGACAGCTCTTACTGCCTCGTTGGTCTAGTGGTCGCAAGCGCGACTGCTGTGCATGAGGTCTTGGGTTCGATTCCCAGGTCAGGCAACGTGTTATTGGGTTTTTCCATCAGGAATTTCTCAGTAGCAGCCTCGGAGTCTGGATTTGTGCCCGGTTGATGGCAATAGGCTGGCCCCCTATTACATGGGACTAAAAACATAACTGGCGAAATGTGGGTGTACTGTTGGGTACACCTCTGCCTAACCCTTCGGGGATTACAGGCGTGATGTTATGTTTATGTTATGACAGCTCTTATTTACATTAGTCTCTTTCTCATTTTATTGGACAGAAAAAGATGGAAATAGTCTAATTTTAGTTTAGTTTGTGATCAATGGAATCGGCACCATTAGCTACTTTTTATTCCGCGACTTCGTCTCTTTGTCCTTATTACATGGGACTTAAACATAACTGGTGAAATGTGAGTGTATACTAATAGGTACACCTCTGTCTAACCCTTTAAGGATTACAGGCGTGATATTATTATTAAACGCATAGCATTTTTTTGCTGATCATGGTTTTTCCAAGTAAAGCAAAGTCATTGCGCAGCTTTTCTCATAAGAAAACTTTGTGATCTTATCAGAGATTGACGATCTAAGATAAAGGTACTAACATCGGTCGTATGAGCGTTACGGTCCTGCCGAGGTACATAGGTACACCTTAATGTACCTGGTTTATTAAAAGAGGCTCAGTTGTGTACCTGTGTTTTTCTTTTTTATAATTTTGTTGTTTTTTTGTGATGTTTTGTGAAGGTTTGGTTTCAATTTTTTAATGGGTGAAAGAAATATTGATATTTATTTTTTAATATGGATTCAGTGCGTGAAATAAACCAGTCAAGTGCGAATCGGACACGAAGGGTTTTGTATTTGTTCCAAAAACGCAAAAAAACAGGTCTATAGCATGGGGACCACCTTTTAATCGCAACTTTACTTTATTTACATGTTTTGTTAGTATAGAAGCAATAGATATACACATTCTATAAAATTTCAACTCTCTAGCTATTACGGTTTAAAAGTTACAGTCCGCTGACAGACGGATGGACAGAGGGACTTGCTTCTCATGAACCGTAATGTATTTACCGCTATACCAATAAGTAATAGAAATAAATAAAATTTGGAAATGAAAGGGGATCCCTGAGACCTGTATTTTTGCGTACTCCGTACGATACTGTTGTATCTTCTACGATGATTTATTTGTTTATTATTATAGTTAATTAAAACGGTGTAACACCAATTACAATAATTAACATGGAAACACAAAGCAAGACAAAAGTAAATAATCTAGTGGACAACATTCAATGGTTTACATTAAATTAAAATTAAAACCAACAAGGAACAGTGGACACTCTTGCTTACTTCCTCTCACAGAATGCCAGACATATACGCATTAATTTATTCCATTCATTCGCAAACACATCACATTCATTCAGGGTTGGCAGACAGAAGACATGATTCGGAACCCTTTTTATTTATATAGGTATAGATTATATAACTAGTACAGATGTTGTAATTTTACCTCGTACTAGCAACTAACTCTAAGTAACATTTGTGGCGCAAGCCTAAGAGGTTTATCAATTAAGCGAGTCTACACGCACTGAAGTCTAAACGAGGCCTACATGTGGCGTCTGTTCGCCCCTCAACACGTAAAACTCCCCTACAGAGGCGCCATATGGGGAAAACACATTTTTTTCGCATTTTCTACAAACTTTGCCCACTATGAACGCTATAAAAAGTTAGACAATATATCAAGGCACACTGAGTCGCTATTCCTTCGCAAAAAGGGAAAATGTTTGTTAGTAAAAGTGCTTTTGAATTGTTTCCCGGTTTATGACTGCAAGTTATTTGATATTGTTGTTTTTACGTCGTTACGTTTTGTTTATTTTGTGGTTGTTAGCGCGACTGTTGAGAGTTCAGGTCGATTTACGTGTCTTCTTTATCGTGTGGGCAGTAAGGTCTTATTACGTCCACACACAACCTAATGTCAGAGTTTCTAAACCGCTTCAACATGCCTCAGACATGGTTTGAGTGAAACAGTAAGTCCAGGTTTCCTCACGATGTTTTTCCTTCACCGATGCCAGTGATGTCCAAGATAAATTTTAGAAAGTATATATGAATTGAAAAAGTCACATTGGTAGGTACTTGGCCGGATTCGAACCTACAACCTGCATTAGAGGCGGGTACTACAACCACTGGGCTATCACGATACTTCCCATCCCGGATTAATGATAAATTATTATTTCATACATTCTCTATGAACGTGCCTGAACTGTCACTGAGAGCACCGTGTCGTCACTGACACTGACAAGTGTAAACGTGTTGACAGAGAATGTATGAAAGAATCATACATTCTCTGTGACTTCACTGATGGGTCCGGAGTTAGGACGGTAGTGGTGTGACACCCTCGTGCCTCGGAAAGCACGTAAAGCCGTTGGTCCTGCGCCTGATATGCCAGACAAGTTAGTGTAAATAATGAAAACGTGTACATATAGTCTGAAAAAGCTCAGACATGTACTAAACACATAAAACTCTTATTTGTTTAGGGTCTTCAAATAAAATCTATACTAATATCATAAAGCTAAAGAGTTTGTTTGTTTGAACGAGCATATCTCAGAAACTACAATTCCGATTAGAAAAAATATTTTTGCGTTAAAAAACTCATTTATCGAGGATGATTTAAGACAAATGACATCACGCTATGACCTATGGGAGCGGATCAGTAATCAACGACGTAACTTAATACGGACAAAAAGCAGCGTCAATTATTATAGGGTAATATTGACCTTTTTTTTCTCGGAAAATCGATACAAATGAATGGTAAACTAACCTATGACCTTGACCTTCAATCCATACTGATATTATAAATGCAAAAGTAGCTCTGTCTGTCTACAACGAAAAAACCACTGAACTGATTTTAAAGAAATTTGGTACAGGGTAAATTTTAATTATAAGAAAGGACATAGTATTGTTATAAAGACCTTAGCGATACACATTCCATACAATTTATAAGTGCGTATTTATAACTATTTAAAAGATACAACCTGATGGAAGACAGACAGCAATGTCTTAGGGGCCGTCTCCACGAGCGAAAGAACCGCGGCAATACTATCGTCCTTCCACGTATTTCTATACATTCTCTTAGAACGTGATTACACACGGCGATGCAATGAGTGGAAATACGTGGCACGACAATAATATCGCCGCGATTCTCTCGCTCGTGAAGACGGCCCCTTAGTAGTAGGGTCCTATTCAGCACCCTTTAGGTACTTAACCCTAAAAAATACACCAACCCTAAAACAGCTAATTTGGGTACAATTACAACCAAAAAAAAAGTAACACCACAAGTATGCGACGACCTGATAAAAAAGGGTCTTCACTTAGAAATGTCTACCGAAATAAAATCAAGAGGTAAGTAGACATAGTAGGTACCTACAGATAATTTTACTGAGATAGCAAATTACTCGCAGGAAGCGGCAAATGAACCGAGAATATGATTATTTCGCCCTGAGACTTGCGAAAATTTATACGAAGTGTTCCCTTTTATTTAAAGTGTAAAGGTGAGCAGTTAGGTGTGCGGACTTGTTTATCATTAATTAGTTTTAGTGTTAAGTAAATTAGTTTTCAAGTACTGTAGTGTTTTGTTTTAGTTTTAGGTCTAAATTAGGTGGAGAGGCTAAAATTGAAGTTTGTGAATTAAGTTTAGCTAAAGGTGTGAAAGAGGAATAAGGGGCAAAAAGATCTAGGCAGGTACAACATAATTTAGATCTTAGGCAAGTAAATTTATTCATAGTGAACAATATTTTTGTTCAATTTAAGAGTTTGTTGCAGCGCTCGATAGATGGCGTTGTTTTCAAATTCGATCTTCCAATAGTCGTTATCGGCCGGCATTTGTTTAAGTTGTTTTTTTTTTTTTTGCGAGCATCCAATTTGTATAGTATTATGTAGGTACGCTATATGTTCTGCTATTAGTGCTATAATATTTTACTCCTACCTCGCCTTAAACGGACACTAGATATTAACATGTAGAAAAGTAGGGTAGATTTAAAAAAAACTTACCAGTACTGCTCGCTGTGACGCTCCGCGTGCCGAAGGTTCAAGGGTGATGAAGTTCATCAAGATCTTTCTACACGAATGTTCTACAGACACTGGTTATCGTACTGTTCTCTTCTTGTTGCACAAAACGGTCGAAAACCGGATTTTCGAAAAAGTTTTAAGAGCGCACAAGCGCGTGCGGCGCGACGCGACGGAAGCCGTTAGTACACTGATTAGACACACGAGGCGCTAGTGTGCCTGTACTCCGACAGCGGCCAATCAGATTGTTGTAGAAATAAATTAAGTAATGGTTGCAGTTACAACGAATCAAACCCCATCTTCCTTCACATAAGTTATGGTATCATCATACCCATTAGTATACCCACTATTTGCCAGTTATGTTTAAGTACCATGCAATAGGGGGCGAGCCTATGGTCATCAACCGGGAACAAATCCAGACTCCGAGGCTGCTACTGAGAAATTCCTGATAGAAAAACCTAATAACACTTTGCCACACCTGGCAATCGAGCCCAAGAGCTCATGCTCAGCAGTCGCCCTTTGTGACCACTAGACCAACTTAAAATAATGTATCATCAAAAAGGAAAACATAACAAATTGTTGATTGAATTGTTGATTTACTTTACTGTAAAAATCATTGCTGTAAAGCCATAAGCAAAAAAAAGACGGGTTGCACTCCGGGAGTGCCGGCAGAAGTGAAAACTTGATTATACATACACGAACATTCGCGCAAGCGCCCTGCGCTGCCTAAACGAAACAGTAGGCCCAGGCATACATTTTCGCCGCGCCGTAGAGAGGGGATAGCTGTCTACTCTCCATCCGTCTTACGCTTTTTCTATCAGGTCACGTGTCCTGACGCGAGTTTAAGATTTTATACCCATTACAGAAAAAGTGCTCAACGCCGCTAAAGAAGTTTTCACTTCAAAAAAAAAACAACAGGCGACAACGTATCTATGGAAAAAAGACCACCGCATTTCCTCTAAATGAGCCAGTAAGAAAAATTACCAGCATAATATTCCTCTTTAGACATACCACCAAAATGACAAGAATTTGCTTATTACACTATCTGTGTCGATTTGCATTTGTTTATTATGTTAATGCATAATTCGACAATTACTTGTGCCGTATTTTATTACCTAGGGGCCTGATACGCACGGTCATGCAAAAGTATTCTCTTTCAGTCGATTTTCGAATTAGAAATACGATTATGCTAAGGCATTTTCAACCGACTTCAAAAAGGAGGAGGTTCTCAATTCGGCGGAATGTTATTGCTTTTGGTTTAATTTTATTACTCAAGTATAGCGATTATAATTTCAACAGTTTATGTATGTATGTATGGTAAATGGGAAATTTGTACCCGAGCACAGCCGGGGCGTTTTGTGCACTATACAAAAAATAAGAATCTGTGGTAGATTCTATTGATACGGATAAATTCTTCAAACTAGATCATCTGATTCTTCTTCTAGGTCTGGATTTATGCCCGGTTGATGGCAATAGGCTCGCCTGCTTTACATGGGATTTAAAACATAACTGGCGAAATGTGGCTGTACTAATGGGTATACTTCTGGCAAACCCTTCAGGGATAACAGGCGTGATGTTATGTGTTAAATGTGTCTTCACACAAAAAAAAAAACCTTATAAATATTATGTGCTAAACTAGTATAATAATATTACATTTTAAAATCGTACGATTTTACTTTAAGATTATAACGCGTGCTTGTGGCAGGGCCTTTGGTCTCTGTGGTATGTTTTGTAGTTCCTTGGCACAATATTTGGATAATCATGCCATTATTTTTATGATAATACAAGAGTTTATGCTCTGAAGAAAGTGTTAAGTAATACTTTTCTGAATAATGTTTTGTGTCATTATTTATACAGCTACAGCTATGTATAATAATATAAATAAAATTGAAGGGTTTGTTTGTAATGTCAAATTAACAGCCTTTACTAAATGCATATGATACATTTACAAGGTAACTTAAGTATACATAAAATATACTGGCCTGTTGGTCTAGTAGTTAGTGACCCTGACTGCTAGGACGGAGGTCGTGGGTTCGATTCCCACCCAGGACAAATCTTTGAGTGATGAGCACGATGATTTGTTCTGTGTCTGGGTGTAATTTATCTAAAATATGTACCTATGTATGTATTTAGAAATATATAAGTATATTTATCAGTTGTCTGGTTACCATAGTACAGGCTCTGCCTAGTTTGGTATCAGATGGCGATGTGTTGGTTGTCCCAAGATATTATTATATTATATTATTATTATATATTAAAAAAAAAATTGTGCCTTTGTTTTGGCTGTTCTCCTAATCGACGAGACCGATTTTGACGGGACTTTCATTGGCTGATTATTCGAAACCAAACTATCCTATTACTCAGCAGATATTACTGTTACTATTTTAGAATGAAGCATTTTTTAAAACAATATCAAATGATCCAAAAACCGCAATGGAAAAATGATACAGATATTTATAATTTTTTCTTTCTTTTTTTAACACTGTTTATAAAAAAACCATTGGTAAATAAGAAAAACGAATCGTTTTTTAATATTGAAACTCGTTACATCATTGCTCCTTTCAATATTATCTTATTGTCTTTTATAGTTATTGAATTTGGATCCAGAAAGTACAACATAAAATTCAACAATGTAAAAAACACATTTTACTGAAAATCACAATCCTTATTTTATTGTTATTACCTTTAATGTAGCACGGATCCCTGAAAATACGGTTATGGACTTGTGTCTACGGAACCCGAATACAAAATAAGAGTAATTACATAACATAACATCGCGCTTGTAATCCTTAAAGGGTTAGGCAGAGGACCAGGTGTACCCATTAGCACACCCACATCTCGCCAGTTCATACGCGTAAAAGTAATTACTATTGATGAGAAATGAATGCGACTAATTTGTCAGCTGTTTGATTAAATTATCAACAACCAATCACAAGAGGTGTTTTAATTGTCAATTTGTTTTAACTGTTCCATCTAACTATGATGCCTTTTTTTTTTTTGAGGTGATAAAAATCATCAAATGACTCCTTCCGCCCTGGGCGGGGCGGAAGGGACTGTCAGACTTTTACTGACTAAAAAACCACCCTGTTCCTTCTGTTGCTCTTTGCGTTCCGGGACCACGGTATCCTGTTAAGACGTCCCGCAACCCCGGCAGGCGTTGGCCCCGTTGGGGGCCCCGTCCCTGTGCTGACAGCTCTTTGAGGCGCGCGCGAACAGAACGGCCGTCGACCCGGGCCTGGTCCTTGATCGGACGGCGAGCTACCCATTACTCGCCGTCCGCAAGCCCGCGCCTACGGTGGCCGGATGTCGCCTCGCGACGTCCGACGCCCTGGGCGTCTCCTGCGGCGGCTGGGGCGTGAGGTGGATCTCACCCTCACGCGGCCCGACGGTTACATTAGGGAGCGATGAGTCGTGTCGCGTCAGCGAGCTAACACATTGTGTATAGGCATACGAGATATTATTCTTGTCTACATTAGGCAGGCGGAGATTCATCGTGCATCGCTCGTTAATTATATTGTAGTTGGTTTTATGGATTACTTACATTTCCTCAACGTCGGGAAACAAGGGAAAGCGGAATAGATATTTTTCATACGACAAATAACAAGTTTTATTAGTCTGCTCTATAAAAAATTTCCTCGGCAAGTCTATTAACGTTTGAAAACTGAATTTATGAAACCGTTAAGCTACAGTTTTAATCTCTAGAATGTCGCGTGTACCGCATAGGTACAGTCAACAAAGTATATAGGTATGCAGGGTCGTTAGATATTGTTGGGGTTTTCTTAGAAACTGATGGATGTTTTAGATTGGAACTTAACTAAATTAATGAACTGTTTATTATTTATTTTTTAAATTACTGCCTCGTTGGTCTAGTGGTCGTATAGCGCGACTGCTGAGCACGAGGTCTCGGGTTCGATTCCCAGGTCGGGCAAAGTGTTATTGGGTTTTTCCATCAGGAATTTCTCAGTAGCAGCCTTGGAGTCTGGATTTGTGCCCGGTTGATGGCAATAGGCTCGCCCCCTATTACATGGGACTTAAACATAACTGGCGAAATGTGGGTGTACCTACTATTGGGTACACCTCTGCCTAACCCTTCGGTGATTACAGGCGTGATGTTATGTTATGTTATGTTAAATATCAAGTTCATTAGTAGGTACAGTCAACAAAGTAGATAGGTATGCATATGATATGTGTTTTTAGAAACCGATGGATGTCTTCTATCGAAACTTAACTTAATTAATGAACTTTTTATCTACTATCTGTTACATAACATAACAAAACATCACGCCTGTAATCCCCGAAAGGTTAGGCAGAGGTGTACCCATTAGTACACCCACATTTCGCCAGTTATGTTTTAAGTCCCATGTAATAGGGGACAAGCCTATTGCCATTAACCGGGCACAAATCCAGACTTCGAGGCTGCTACTGAGAAATTCCTGATGGAATAACCCAATAACACTTTGCCCGACCTGGGAATCGAACCCACGACCTCATGCACAGCAGTCGCGCTTGCGACCACTAGACCAACGAGGCAGTCAAACACGTAAAATATCATCAAGAAATTAACCATTTACCTCCCAATAAAAAAAGTTATTCAACAATCATAAAGCACTTTTACTTTTATGATCCATTCAACCTCTCCAGTAATTATGGTCTCTAGAGAGAAAACGATAAAAAACTAATTTATATACCCTAGGTAAGAGTTAATTTGAACTTTATGTAGCTGATTTAGAGTTGTAAAAACTTTTTGATGACAGTTTAATCTATTTAAATACATTTTAGAATTTAATTGCTTGATAATATAAAGCAGTGACAATTCATATGTAATTATCATTAAATCATTTTAGGCACAAATATAATAACATTTTTAAATATTTGGATAAAAAATAAAAACATAAAAAAAAAGTTAAAAATAACTAAAACCTGACTACGACAAAATCGCGCACTGAAAACTATAAAACAAGAATAATATTTATTTGATAGAAATTTTGAAGTAATAGCCGTGGTCGTGTGCCACCTGCGGTTGTTTCACACAATCTTTATTGGCGATCGGAACACCTCGGCACCCTCCTTTTGGCTTTGCCGAAGTCGGGTAAAAAATAGTAGCCCACCGGCTTTCGGAACAGAGTCCAATCTACCAGTTCGCGCCGTGTCCAGAAGTATCGCTTTCTGAATTAAACTCTTGATCCAACCGCCCAACGAGAGCCTCCTCAATTTGTTAGTAATATAATATATTATACAGAGTGTTAGTGTAAACACCGTTATCCTTGAAACCAGTGGTTTCGTTTCACTAATAGAACGTAAATTCAAAGAAATAAAAAACTTTTTTTTTTAAGTAAAATCTCCATTTTTCCTCAAAATTATTTCACCCTATACTACAATGATGTAATTAGTTAAAACTTATGTAGGTAGTTATAACGGACGGCCAGTGCAGCAGGTCAACGCCCCCTTGGGGTGATTACGTAACTCGGGCGCATAGTATCCATGAATTTACGGACGGTGTCGGACAGTTTTGTTTTTTAATTTTTGAAAGAAAACTTTGTTTATTTATTTTTAAATTCAGATAAACATTTTTTTATAATTAATCAAGTACCTATGGTTTTAGTGACAACGGCGTTTACACTAACAGTCTGTATAATAATTATTAGGTCGTAATTAAGAGATTAGGCAGCTAACATGATAAGTTGCACGTATACGAGGCATTGGATTTGCAACCAGCCACGGGTAAGTACCAAAGTGAGTATTTCTATTCCTTATAATTTCTAAGTTTATCTTGGACATCATTGACATCGGTAAAGGAAAAAAATGTGAAAAACTGAGCAGCTGATCTATTCTATAACAACCTTGTCTACCGCCAATTCCTAGCTTCAAGTGGGAATGACAACTCACCAAAAGATTTCTACAGAATACCACTGCAGTAGGTAAGCATGAAACCTTGCGCCTGAGTCGTTTAAAAACAGGTTTTTTTTTAAAACGACGAGTCTTTTGTTGAAGCCTCGAGTCCTAAATCTAGACTCTTAAAAGGCTTCAGGGTATAAGGACTTGATTGAGTCGAAAACCCTCATAACCGAGGCGAGTCCTTTTTAAAGACTTGAAAGACTCAAGTCCTTTCATCACTAATCTGTATCATGCACCTTCCTATGATCCACAATAAAGATGAACTGAACTGTACTGAACTGAACTGAAAACATAAACATTTTACCACGTAAATCTCAGGGGGTTGACCCCATAATTTCACATGACCCGATAATCTTTAAGGGACTTTCAAAGGGTAATAGAACCCTTTATCTCGCACCAAACACCATATCTCAAGGCATTCAAATAACAGTTAACATCGCCATTTCAACGTAACCCATGCAATGCACCAAATTGGGTAGCGAACGACATACTGAAACAAAGCAAATTTGGGCGCAAAACAATAAATAAAGATTACAGTGGCATTTTCCCACCAAAATGACCGTTGTTGTGGGGTTCTGAGACCAGCGGGTTATGGAGTTCTGAAAGCACCTATAGACTATGTCCACACCAGTGCGCTTTTACGTTCATCTTGCCTTTCTATCTGACGCATGCATGAAGCGCATACAATAAAGCATGCGCTAAAAGTACTAACTAGTATGACGCAGATGAATTCAATGTTCTTCTTCTTATCGTGTGAGCGGTGAAGTCTTACGACCCCTAACACTCTAGTGTCAGAGTTTCTAAACCGCCTTAAAGGCCTCTGACATGGTTTGAAGTGGGATAGTTTAAGTCCAGGTTTCCTCACGATGTTTTCTTTCACCGATGCTAGTGATGCCCAAGATAAACTTTTGAAAGTATACATATGAATTGAAAAAGTCAACTGCGCTGCTGTGGACATAGCACACAGAGTTCAGATTTCGAATTGCAGAATGAAAACAAATGCCGATCGGGTGACTGAGAGTGTAGATCACGTCCGCCGCATATACTGCTCTCGCATTGGTAATCTCGAGCCTTGTGCTAATGGAGTTTAAACCCTATGGACAAAATACTACACGATACGAAACCGCATAGTGACACGTTCCATACGAGATATCCATAGCTTGAAGGAATTTCGTCGCAATGTTGCACGTGTCTTCGCCCTAAGGCGTAGTTTCGAACTGCATATTTGTTCGCAAGTTTGCTCCGATATGTACTTGCCTGTTCCGATACGCGATATGTAAGGATCAAGTTCATTGAGAGAAGCCGTTGTCAGCAGGACTAGTCCTGACATGACTTTGTGAAGACCTTTATACAGCAGTGGACGCCTTTTGGCTGAGATGATGATGTCCAGAACTAATATAAGTAAACCATCTTATTATCAGGTTACTGTGGCCCATAGAAAAAATACACAAAATAATCATTAATGAACAACTAAATTAAACCTGACGCAACAGTTAATCAATTTCTTAAAAGTTATCAGTTACAATCATCACCATCATATCAGCTAAACAACGTCCACTGGACATAGGCTTACCTAAAGACAATCATATTATTATTATAATGCTTCATAATAAACTAACAAACTTATTAATATGCTATGTTCAATACATTGAAACCCTAGGACCCATACTAGGGGTGACCCTGTATCTTAAAGATCAGTGACCCTCGGCAGACTCGACAGAGTATTTGGTTACATAACATCACGCCCGTAATCCTCGAAGGGTTAGTCAGACTGAGGTGTACCCATTAGGAGGTACACCAACCAACATTTCGCCAGTTATGTTAAAGTTCCATGTAATAGGGGGCGATCTTATTACCATCAACCAGGCACAAATCCAGACTCCGAGACTGCTCTGAGAAATTCCTGATGGATTCCTAATTTGGTTCTCTCGTTAAATTCGCTGATTCTGTGGCCCCAACGGCACCCAAACAGTCCTTTCTATTGTTATCATTACACTAGTAAGTTCGGGGGCCGTTTGGGCATTTAAGCTTAATAAGGAACGATAAATATGCCGAAAAAAATGTCCGAGACGGTACCATTTTCTGGAAAAGACTAAAGAAGATACACTCTTAAGGGTGTTGTTTCAGAGTTTGGAGTTCTTTGCACAAAATTATGCTGATTGTAAATAGGATATTTGGTTACATTGATTAAGTTAGTTTTAAGTGGTTTTGTGGTTAGTTGGAAAATATCACGAGGTAATCTAATAAAATCCGAAACGTTAGGTACTTAAATGAGAGTCGTCGACTTCCAATTAATGAGATATATTAAAAATGCTATGCGAAGCAAGATTTAACTTTTTTAAATTATGTTATTGAATTACCAGATTTTTAAAAGCTTATATTTACTATAACCTGTCCCGGTGTCTGTGGCTAATCTAATCTTACCAGATTTTAAGCCACTTCTCAATGATTGATTAAGCTGTTTTGCGTAAATGTGAAATTTCTATGACAATGCAATATAATGAGGTCACAGAGAAGGAACTTAATCAAATCTTTTTTTAAGAATGGAACATCATTAAATGACTTCATTAGTTCTGGGCGGAGAAGGAAGCGTCAGAGTCTTACTGACTAAAACACAGGCCTGTGTGGCCTGGTATGTCTACCAGTACTTGCAGGTGTACTTCCAGTCGATCTCGAGGTGCAGCGACGTGCTGCAATGTACTATTCCGCACGAGAGACCATGGGCGCAAACTTTCTGACACAACGTGACAGTGCTAAGATCTCTAGATTATTTAAACCGCAGGCTGACGTCTGAGAGGAACTTTTAACCGAATGGCAATGTAGGTGGGATAATTCTATCAAGGGCCGGCACCTGCATCAGTTCTTTCCATCCGTTCGTGAGCGGCTGGCTAGAACATGGCTGGAGGTGGACCACTGTGTTGCCCAATTTCTCACAGGTCATGGTAACTTTAAGAGTAAATTATTTTCTTTCAAGCTTGTTGCTTCTCCTTTGTGTCAATGTTCTACATCTGACTGTGAATATGAACAATCTGCTCATCACATCTTATGGGAGTGTATTCTTTGGCAGAATGAACGCAATATTATGCTAGATAGTGTACAGGCTACATCCGGTGTTGTTTATTATGCGGACCTTGTAGAAACTAGAACTAATTTCCGTGCGTTCAAGCGTTTTTGCCATACCTATTACTGGAATCAAAAGTAACAGCTCACATTAGGACCCATTAATTTAGTAATAATTGCAATCCGTGGTGCTTGGCAATCTGGGCTTTTCCCAGTTGCAAATGTCCCTTTGTGCCTATTGGCCTAGTTCTGTTCTGTCTCCTGCTTGTATGGAGGGAAGTGGAAACTATTATTTTTCTTACTCCTCCGCTATTCTTTTCTGATTAATTTCGTTGCGGGACCCAAGACAGTTAATCGTTTCTCTGGGACTCGTCGAGCTTCATTGCCTCGACGCTTTTCTGGTGGCCTCCACTGTTGATTCTGGCTTTCAGGAGTTGCAGTGGGTGGGAACAGTGTGGCGGGCTTGACTAAAACACATCCGTGTTCCTCCTAATGCTCTTTGTCTTCCAAGGCCGCGGTAACTCTTTGGAACTCCGCAACCCTGGCAGAACTTAACCAAATCTTAGAAGTTCAATTTAACCTACTTCCCGTTGTTTGATTGAGCTGCAATTTTGAATAGATATGAACATTGCATGACAATGCAATATAAGAGATTGTTTTAAATATAAAATCCTTACAAAAAGCCCTCTCTAACAATACCTCACACGATATATTTAATTTAGGAAAGTGGTAAGAGGTTGACGTACCTCCTCCCCCCCTTTCTACAGTCAGTCATCGACTACACGTATAAACAAAGCAAATTTACTTGTTCCGATAGTTCTGCTGTGTTCCCATGCGGAGTTTCGTTCCATATCTCCTAAGTTCATCATCAGATCATGACAATACGAGTATTTATATGGGATCTATTCGGAAGTATACTCTTTCAAACAAAACAGAATCATCCAAATCAATTCATAATTAGCGGAGTAATCGGGTAAAATACATGCAAAAAAAAACATACCGCGAATTGAGAACCTCCTCCTTTTTGAATTCCGTTGAAAATAGTGTTTCTTTTTTTTTAAGATTCGTTTAATATGGAGAACAACAAAATCTAACTTAAGCTTCTTACACATTAACCGATAAGGTTACGGGGTACGTGGGCAGAATAGTCCTGGCTATAAACGAACGTATGTCAATGGCCTTATCTAGGCGTAATCATAATTTACTGTAATGTTTGGCTTAGTTTGTGTAAATTGCTACTTTTAGTTGTGGACTAATTGATTTTTATTCGATTTAATTTTGTAGCTTAGGACCTAGGCACTAAGGTTGCAAACTCCGAAGAAAATAATGAGACAGAATGTTTTGTTTCGTTGCTGACTATAAATTGTATTTAATTTCAAATGGCATAGCGACTGATATCCCTGTATAGCTAGTGCTACGTCATACTATTGCTGACATTTTAAGTAAAAAAAAAGAGGATAATATTATACGGGGTGTTAAAAGAGATGTCACATAGCCATTAATAGATCGTAAATAGCCTTAAACCTTCCTCAATAAGCGGGCTATATAACGCAATTTTTCAAATCGTACCAGAAGTTCCTGATATAAGCTCGTTTAAATGAACAAACGAAGTCTTTATCTTTATAATATTAATATAAAAATTTAATAAAATTCATTTTCTCTCAAGTATATCTCGAGTTTATTTTACCTTCTGAATATTATTGAATCAATCTATCTGCCTAGCCTTGCCAGCTGAATACCAGCATTTTACATGGAGCAACTGCTGAACTGACCTCCACAACTCAGTAACTGGGTAATACGATACCCCTACGTTAGACTAGTTGTCATGAACTGGAACATGCTTTCCGAATCACGGAAGAGTCTCGGTGCGTAGAGATGGTCACCCATCCAGGAACTAACTCCGGCAAGCGTAACTTAACCTGATGGATCGACGACGATCGATGGAGTTATTAATGAGCCTAATGTTGTGCAATACGAGACATACCCAAAGGTTCTTAAAGTTCTGGTCTGGCGATTCTCTGATCTTGTCCTAATTGATCTACGATAGAGAACCTACCCTGTCTGACCTACAATGCCCAAAATGTTCTACATAAACGATAATAGGTATTCACTACACTATCCCCTAAGCTAGGGGAGAATAGGGAAATAACAGTAATTATTGTGTGAACGAATCTTCCTAATGTTCTGTGTTTGAATCTATCTATTTCTATGGAGACGGAAACTTTAGTCGATATGTGTATAAAAATTTGCAAGTGTTTTTGTTTGTTGATCATTTTATTATTTTATTGGGTTTTGCCCGCGACTTCGTCTGCGTGAAATTTCTTAAGGATCCCTAATGTTTTTGATAATAAAAAATAGCACTTAGAGATAACGGATATGGAGGAGTTCCGTGTATTATCGAGTTCAAACAAAAAAAAAAAAACAACAAACAATCTCTTCGACTTACAAAAAAATTGCTGATTGCTCGGAATAATTGTAGGTAAATGAACTTTCTTCATGATTAATTTTGCTTAAAGACTGAAGCAAACCCAGGTGATATACTAGTTAATGACAAAAGGGAAAGATCTTAATAGTAACGTAAAGACAGCTAATAGTAGCAACGCGGAAGAAATAGGAATGAGTAAGAAATCTGATAATCTGAGTTTACCTTGTCGGTCTAATGCACATTATTCCAGTTCGTTTGTTTCGTGGTTGCAAGCACGACGGTTGAGCATGGGGTACTAGGTACTAGAAAACTGGGTTTGATTTCTAGGACAAGAAGTTTCATTGGGTTTTACCGTAACGAATTTCTTAGTAGCAGCTCAGAGTTTGGAAATTGGGGGTAAGACACGACCGTGCCTCGGAAGGGACGTAAAGCCTTTGGTCCTGCGCTTTATTTCTCCCCGGTAGTGTCGGATAGCCGTCCCATCGGACTATGAGAGGGTAGAGGGAGTACAGCAGCTGTTTGTGCACACACTTTTGCACTTCAATCCTTACGTATTTGGCCGGTCTCCATTGAGATTGGACGCGCGCTGAAAGATTTGGTCCTAGGTAGCGAAAATAAAGAATACCTATAAAGAGTCGAGGGAGGCGTTAGTTACCAGTAGGACATTACTGGCTGGATAGAAAACAAGTAAAAGTTTATGAAATTATGAATAATCATTTCAGTACATTAAAATTCAACGTGAATCGCTCGGTGAAAATTAAGACCAGAGGATCGCGCTTCTAACTAGCGCTATTGGAATACTGTAGGGGAGGCCTATGTTCAGCAGTGGACGTCCTAGGCAGGCGACGTCATAACAGGCTCGCGGCATTCCGAAACACGAAACTCTGCTTACTTACTCCCGAATACAAAATGGCCGACAAACAGATAAACAAAGATTTAAAAGTATAAATAACGACCAATAAATAAGGTATAGGCTCTTCTCCTGATTTATGTTGGATTCCACTAACATTTTTGTAACGAATTGTTAAAATATTTAAATGTTTTTTGTTGTATCGCTAATGCGTTTTTCGTGAAATATTGGGCCTACCAGCGAAACTAGCAGTGGTATTCTGTGAAACTGTTCCTTGGTGAGTTTATGTGAAGTGAGCTTAAATTGAGGTGTCAATCTCTAGCATCAGTGGGACAATAGCTCACCTCAAATTCACCGCAACATCTTTTTACGGATTAACAATGCTGTAATCTATTGATTAGGTATTATAAATACGAAAGTTTAAATGGACGGATGCTTGTCACTCCATCACGCCAGAACGACTGAACGGATCTGGATGAAAGTTGGCAAACAGATAGATTATAGTCTGAAATAGCACAATAGGTTCCCGTGGAATAATACATTAACTTTGACGCGGACGAAGTCGAAGCTAGTACTAAATCTATTTTGGAAATTATTTCATTAATAGACAGTTATATTGTCCTTGAGTGCTATAGAGTATGTTTCAAAATAAAATAAAAAAATCACGTAGACATAGTCGCGGTCAAAAGCTAGTATATAAATAAGCGTAGTATAATACTTTTCAAGACTGATCATCAAACATTTTATGAGCAAACCCATTTGACAAAGGATCTATAACAATTAGGAAGAGTTACATAAAACAACTTTAACAATATTTCAGACGTAACTTTAACAAAAGACCACATAAACTGAAAACAATGTTAAAGTAAGCCCTCTTTCTACTGAAGAATAAAATAATAATTACAGCTGTAAGTTCGTCTATTTTTCAACCGACATCGGAAACTAAAGCCGACAACAATAGGGCAGAGAAGTGGCCCCTCTTCTGTTGACATTGATATAAATGGACTAGAACTGCAGTCGGGACGTCGACTTTGATATTTTGAACACTATGAGTAAGAAAAAAAGAGTCCTTTTTGAAAACATTAAATCTTTTTTATTCTTATTGTTTTTCACTATTGGAATTTCTTCTGTATCATGGGTCCGTTTACGAATAAATTATATAAACTTACATACACGATTAGCCAGACCCGAAACTACTATGTATCCTACTAATATTATAAATGTGAAAGTTTGTGAAGATATTCAGATGTTTGGATGTTTGATACTCAATCACGTGTAAACCACTGAACAGATTTGAATGACAATTGGCACATAGATAAACCATTTCTTGGATTAAAACATAGTTGCTAACACTTGCACACCCAGACTCCTCGTGCCTCGGAAAGCACGTTAAGCCGTTGGTCGCGGCTGTCATACGTGAATCTTTGACAGTCGTTACGGATTGTAAGAACCCCAAAAGTCTAACAATCAGTATTACTTATTTACTGGGTTGTGGAGGTCAGATAGGCAGTCGCTCCATGTAAAATACTGGTATTTAACTGCATCCGGATAAACTGAAAGCCAAAATAATTGATTGATTGGTAAGTCAGTTATTGGCGAAGACCGCATGAATTATTTTGGCGCGTGCCACCACTGGCACGCGTGTCATTTGTTTGCCATCCCTGTACTAGAGCTACGTACCTCATAAATGAAGGTAAAACAAACCCTTTACAAAACTTCCACAATCTGTAAAAGTTTAGATCGACTGCGGTCGTTGCACTCTGCTTTTGATTAACAAAGTTTTGACAGCCAACGGATGCCAGTGTCGGATGGTGGATTGCTCAGTAAAGAGACAGTAGCTAAGTGACTACCATTTTATTTATAGATATAACAGCAATGTTATTTATAGGGAATGTTAGATGAATTGCGGTACAGCAGTGATTTTCACGTTCAAGGTTGTCAGAAGGACCAAAAATTGTAGCGCTTTAACAATTGAGGGTTAAGAATATATTTTGTTAAATTGAAAACCAGATATTTATTTTAATGTTGATGAAGGTCAATCGTTATCGACAATGAATCCACCAAATTACATTGAAAGAATAAATAACTAAGCAAATGAAGCTTAGACTCTTAGGACCAATTTTTTAAAAAGAGCAACATACTAAAAATTGTATGTAACTTCGACGTACTAGGTGAAATTGCGCCATGACATCATAATGTACTGTTTCATTACAAAAAGCTTGAACACATTGCCTTAACTTCAATTGAACTTATTCTTTTTTATAAATTTGGCAATTTGACTGCCTCGTTGGTCTAGTGGTGACTGCCTCGTTGGTCTAGTGGTCGCAAGCGTTCGATTCCCAGGTCGGGCAAAGTGTTATTGGGTTTTTCCATCAGGAATTTCTCAGTAACAGCCTCGGAGTCTGGATTTGTGCCCGGTTGATGGCAATAGGCTCGCCCCTTATTACATGGGACTAAAAACATAACTGGCAAAATGTGGGTGTACTAATGGGTACACCTCTGCCTAACCCATCGGGGATTACAGGCGTGATGTTATGTTATGTATGTTAAATTTGGCAAAAAATGTGAAATAAAATATAATAAATTGCACTACATAAATTACAATTATGTTTTTAAATAGTATTCGTATAGCAGAGGCTTCAAACAAAAAAAAAATACAGCTATGTTTCGTACCTAATAAATCACAAAAATTACAAGAATATCATATTCCATCCAGCATTTTTACATCTTTTACTCATCTCTAGGGAGAACCACTAAGTGAAGTCCAAGCGCTTTCAAGAGCCAACTACGTTTTGTACTTAGAAAACGTTGAAGGCTACACACAGCCGTCTGTTGCTAATTAAATGAATCCGCTAAACCTTTGACATCAGATCCATGTAACAAATGCTTCGGTCTTTAATGTTTTGGTCTTTAGTCTCAACGTTTTTGTCTCGTGCGCTTTGAAATATTGTGCTTAATTCAACCTTCACAGTTGAATTGTTTTCAGAATTTCTTATGAAGATTAAAGGGTTTTTTAAATATTCAATGTGGTCAGAGTGTATTTGGGTTTTTTGATATTAAGTATCAAGTATAAATGCAAACAGGCTCAGCACTTGATAAAATGATCAATCAAGAACGTATAAAGGGGATGGTTGTATTTCACTTTTAGGGTTGGAAGGTTCGAATGGTGCTAACGGTGAATCTATTACTAAGAGTTTCTGCTCGATTTGTCCGTCTCTTGCAGTGCTGCGTTTTTAAACCGTATTAGTAGATCTTAAAAGTTTATCTTTATTATATAGACTGTCTAACCATGCCGTTTTGGAGAGTAACTGGAATAAACAGACAGAAAAGAATAAACATCATAACAGAAACATTACTCTTGTGATCCCCGAAGTGTTAGGCAGAGGTGTACCCATTAGTACACTCATATTTTGCCAGTTATGTTTAAGTCCCATATAGAAGGGGGTGAGCCTATTGCCATCGACCGAGCTCAAACCCAAACTCCGAGGCTGCTACTGAGAAATTCCTAATGAAAAAACCCAATAAAACTGCCCGACATGGGAATCGAACTCAATACATCATGCTCAGTAGTCGCGCTTTGAGACAACTAGACCAACGAGGCAATCGAGTCAAAGGCAGTATAGGAAGAATGTTTTATTCATTCAGAGACACTTCAATTTTATTCATATAAATAGTTTATAACCTTTCAGAAACTTCTGAGCATTCCCAACTCATTTATAATAAAACTTAAGTTGAAATTTTACACACAGATACGGCTTGTTATAAATAGACTAATGTTTTCTGAGCCAGTTCCTTGATTACACTATGATTGTAAAACAATAAGAGCTTTCTTACTTATTACTTGGTCGTTAGAAAAGTATTTATGTCTAGAAGCTTCTGAAAGAACAGTTACTACATAGAGAGTGATAGAAAACCAGGGGGCTTGGACAAAGTAACATCACTTCGTAGCGAAACGATATCTAAATTCGTCATCGTCTTTGGAGATAACGACAAACATTTCATAGCCAATGTAACACTATGGTCGCGATCACGATCGAGGCGAAGGCGAACACTGAAAGCGCTGCTTGTCTACGCATTTGTATGGGATAAACAATTAAACGATAACGATTCGTTACTTTATGATTTCGTTATGAATTTTATCATTGTCTACCAAATTGCGATAACGATGTCGATTACCCACGTGACTTAACGCGGCTTATGTCAATTCCATACATTTTAGTCTTTTCTAACTTCGCTATCGTTTTGAAATTTGTTACTTTGTCTAAGCCCCACGGATCGTCAGATACAGTTGTAGTTTTATTAGTTTTCTTACTGCCATGACTTACATGTTTATTTTTTTATTTTTTTACTACTGTTTTATATTCGTCTTCACTGTTCCCACATGTAGAAGCAACAAGAATAATGTAACTAGGATTTTGTAAAAACCTTATTGAAAAGAGTGCCGTGGAGTTTCTTGCTCGTTCTTCTCTATAGAGGCCTTTACGTTCCGGGGCCACGGTATCCTGTTAAGACGTCCCGCGACTTTCGTTTTGGGATGAGCAACTAGCTTCAACTTTCTGACTAACTGACCGACTCCTTAACAATTCAAAAGTGCCTGTAAATGGTCTAATTAAAATATTTTTTTTGACTTTGACTTTAGAAACTGATGGATGTTTTCAAATGTTATTTAACTTAAAAGCGGCCAAGTGCGATTCGGACTTGTACACAAAGGCATACCATCGTAGAAGATTTTAACATTATAGTATAGAGCCAAAAATGCAAAATAAAAAAACAGTTCTCTTGTATGGGGACTCCCATTCATTTTTAACTTTTATCAATCAACCGACTTCGACTTCAAAAAGGAGGAGGTTCTCAATTCGACGAGTATGTCTTTTTTTTGTGTATGTATGTTACCTGATTACTCCGCCAATTATGAATCGATTTGGATGATTCTTTTTTTGGTTACTGACTGATAGAAAAGAGGTACGTCAAATTTGTTGGTGGGTATAGCGGGAATAGAAATACACATGAAAATTACTCTCTAGCTATTACGGTGTATGAGATACAGCCCGCTGACAGACGGACGGACAGCGAAGGCTTAGTAATAGGATCCCGTAAGCACAAAAATTAAACGTGGTTTTTTTTCGCATGTAGTGTTAAATATTTCTCGGTAGTACAGAACCCTTTATGTGCAAGTCCAACTTACACTTGTCTTGGCCAGCCTTCCTAAACACAGCCACAAGTTGTGTTTTATTTACACCAACACATTTTAAACCTTTAACCCTTCACCTCTATTGTTCAACCGTGTTTTATTGACTAGATTTTCTATTTCCAATTTCCCTGTATAATAAATTTCCAATACGTTCCGTATTTTTCTCCCAATCTTTAGTGAACGCAAAGCTCGGAACAATAGGTTTACATTTTGTACCTCCCAGCGCTATTAACGCTGCCAATAGCTTTGGTAAGCGGCTTTATTGCGTATTAAATCAGTGTTGGACGTGATTGTGGGTACTAATTAGGTGTTTTGCTGTAAGAGTTTTGTCTTGAAAATTACTATTGAGTTGAAATGTTTCAGTACTGTAACTGAATACGTGTATAACTTGTAAAAGAACTCTTGGGTAACGCAATCATGGACACTTGAGTCTGGTACTCTAAACAATATAACATCACGCCTATAATCCCTGAAGAGTTAGGCAGAGGTGTACCCATTAGAACACCCACATTTCGCCAGTTGTTGAAGTCCCATATTATAGGGAGCGAGCCTATTGCCATCAACCGGGCACAAATCCAGACTTCGAGGCTGCTGCTGAGAAATTCCTGATGGGAAAACCCAACAACACATTGCTCGACTGGAAACTCACGACCTCTAGCCAGCAGTTACACTTTGAGACCGCTAGACCAACAAAGCAATCAAGGTCAGTCAGTATGGATACAATTTTTTAAAGAACTCATGGTTATACACAACTAACTGATCTATTAACTCACAGCTCAATCCACTGACCGGATTATGCTGAAAGGCACGCATATAGTTATTATGATGTAGACATGAGAAACGCTTTTCCATAATTCACCCCCTAAAGGGATGAAACGAAAGTTTAAAGTTTGCATGGAGAAACGAGATGAGATAGACTGTCGCAGTTAGAAGGTAGTGAACAATATTCTCCAAAATATAATGTAAAAACCAGCTTTATTTAAATGTATGTAAGGTACCTTTTAAGTTTTATACCTGAAATAGGGTCTAACATCAAAGCTAGCAACACAGACTTTAACGACAAAATCCTCGATCTATTCCCAAATTTCAGGCATCAGACCACTCTAGGATCTTAGATTACAGCCAAGACTGTGGAATACCGCCCATTCGCTTAGCATATCAAGTAGGTACCGCGTTTGTTTTAGTATCGTTCAAATTCGTCAAAACATTTGCGACATGACGTCACTCCGTACAATAATCTCATTAGCTTTGTGTTTGTTGTATATAAAAAATATTTATAAACATGTACTATTATATGTACTATCTCTAAGTAATGGATTTCAAACAAGGTACCTCCAAATTCTCTTACATGTTGTATTACGCGTTTCTGAGAACGCCGAAATAAGCTGATCCAGGAATAGATCAAAGGCGTGCCATTATCTATACTAAGTTATGCCTGTGACTTTGTCTGCGTATATGTCGATTATTTGCTCGGTATTTTTAGTGCTTTTTAAATAAAAAAAGTAGGTAACCTAAGTTAATTCTTAAAATATCAGCTATATGCCAGCGAAAGCCCCGTCAAAATCAATCAAGTCGTTTAAAATATTGGCCGGAACGAAACAGACAGACAAAGACACAAAAATTCTAAAAAATGATTTTTTGAGTACCTACATTTATTTATATGCATTTTATAAAAAATCTGTCATTTCGAGAATACGAACAGACACTTCGATCTTTCTTTGTGTATATGACAAAGTAACTTGGTGACACTCTTGTCTTGTTACACAATCGATTCCCAAAGGAAGGATGACAATGAAAGTTTTGGGTCCTGCCAAGGAATAAGAAAACATGGAATGTCAACACACACATCATCTCTTTATTATGAGTTTTATTGCCGAGTCATTTGGTGAAGCGATTCAACAGAGCTTCATCATCAACTGCCTAGCCTTTTCCCAACTATGTTTGGGGTCGGCTTCCAGTCTAACCGGATGCAGCTGAATACCAGTATTTTACATGGAGCGACTGCCTATCTGACCTCCACAACTCAGTAACTGGGTAATATGATACCCCTAGGTAAGACTAATTGTCAGACTTTCGGGCTTCTGACGACCCGTAACGACTGTCAAAGATCCACGTATGACAGCCGGGACCAACGGCTCAACGTGCTTTCCGAGGCACGGAAGTCTCGGTGTGTGAAGATGGTCATCCATCCACGGACCAACCCCGGCAAGCGTAGCTTAACCTGACGGATCGACCCGTGCGGCTATTATTACTTGGCCACGAGCTCCTCCGATTCAACAGAGCTTATAAGTTTGAATAAAAACTAAAAAATGGTTTACACATTATACTCGTAGGTTCAACATGAATGATATAACCTAACTTAGTGATATTTTATTTATTTTAACAGAGTGTTCATTAAATTTCTTGCTTGTTCTTCTCCATAGAAAAATACTGACTGGGTCCATGATAATTCAAAAGTGCCTGTACTACATATTATCACAGATATTATGGTGTATTTGAAATAAAAAGATTTTACTGTTTTAAATTTAATTTTAGATGCACATTGACGCCAAGTTTGTTCACTGTAAACTTACCTCGACTATAAATCTAAGGAGCAAGTTTTTAATTTATTTCAATATGAGAACCATGCAAATATAATTCCGTCACTGACAAACGATTACTAATACTAACAGTTTTATCCATGAAAGGTCAAAGGCACGCGATCGGAAAAACAAAATGACACCGAACCTGCAAGCAATTGCCAAGTCAATGATCGACCGTTCTGACATTTGTATAAGCCGGCTTAGGCCCCTGCTCTAGACATGTAGGGTGTGGTTTAACGGCAGAAAGATCAACATACGATCACTACGGGTCGTTTAGCAAACGATTCAACCGAACCCTCACATTAGCACTCCAGTTTTACCTCCTCCGTGGTTTTCTTACATCACGGAATGTTCGGACCTTTTATCCCAGGTACATATACCTCCCAAAGGCACAGTATCAAGAAGACTAGATTACACGTTTTGACAAACTTGGAATTGAATCTCCGAGTTTGAGAGAACTGGAGTGGTATGAATGAGATCGTAAGTAGATATTGTTTTGTTTTTGAAACTCAAGTTGGAGTAGAGATAAACTACAATATCATGGCGCGCCATTCCACAAATCAAAACGTTTGAAAGTGTTTGTAACGTAATAGTATTTAAAAGACTCACAACGCATGTGTGTGTACTGAGACGGCTCTGGAAACAAAATCCAATCACCGATTTATTGCTCGACTTGCGGCATCATTTTTCACTCATTATTATTAGTATGGCGCTGCACTGACATATTCTATGAAAATGACAGGTGCGTTGTCTTACGCGGTCGGCTATTTATGATTAGTTGTCAAACAAATCTGCCGGCCTGCTACTGAAGACGATTACTTACAACTACATACAAACTCTTTCATACGTATGTGACTACATACATTGAAATAGTAATATGGAGGGGCGCGCCATATTATAGTAGTTTATCTTCTAATGTTTTGATGTGTTTTAGGAGTAAAGGTCGTTATACTATCGAAGTAAACATGTTTTTAGTACAGGCTTTTTGAACCGGCGTTGTTGTGTGTTGACGATGGTGTTAACAATAACATCAACTTATTATTGTTGTACTGCAGGGCAAAGGCCTCTTCTCATACACAGAATCGATCAGCACGCTTGCACAAGGCGGATTGGCGAGAGATTCACATATATCCTAACTAATATTATAAATGCAAAAGTAAGTTTGTTTGTTACCATTTTACGGCTAAGCCACTGAACTGATCTTCCTAAAATTTTGCATATACGTTGCCAGGTATACAGGAACGAACATAGGGTACCTTTAATCCCGAAAAAAAGTACTGTTTTCGAGGGAAATCACAATAACGTTCTTATGATCATAGATGGCGCCACGTGTCGTTTCGAATTGAAATGACAGGACATGGGTAATTTTTTCTGCGTCTTCGTCCGTGTCCGCGATAACCGAAATTTACGCGGACGAAGTCGCGGGCAAAAGCTAGTAAACTATATTTATCATAACATCACGCCTGTAATCTTATTAATTCCATTAACCAGCCCTATTGTATGACGCCAAGCCACGCATTCAGCATCTAATAAATTAGGATGATGCAATCAATCCAATCTAACACAATACAACAGTAGGTATAACTAATGACACCTAAGACAATGGGTCAAGTCCTATTAATCACGGCTAGAATTAGGTGTGTGATACAATTGTAATACATTGATTACTGTCGAGCTTACTGATCCTTAGTGTTAAAGTCAAAACTAGCTTGTGCCCTTGACTTCGCTCGTGTGAATATCGCTGGCCCTGCGCCACGCTCCGGGGTGCGTGGCGATGGATCCACGCGTGCATGTGCTGTCTGCATCATCGTGCAGATTTTTTACAATCTTTTATTTAGCTTTCACTGTTCGTATGTATGTATGTAAGTAAGTTGTCGTTTCAAAATTTGCAAACCATTTTTCGACCATTTGTTGGTATCCTATTGAGCTGATATTTTGCATATACCTTTAGTTCTTATGACAATACAAAGTCCAATACACAATATTGCAATAATTTTAAATTAAAGCTTGTTTTTAAAATATATTCTATTTATCTACAATTAAACTTGCCTATGTTACTCTTCGTAACATCAGTTATATTTCAGTGGAAGTCACGTAAAAATTGGTGTAGCCGTTTCGGTGACTATTCGGAATAAACAGACAGACAGATAAAAATTAAAAAAAAATGTGTGGTCAGTCAAATCAGTATCTAGAAATCATACAAGATATAAAAAAAAGATGGCATTAACTTTACTTTATTTTTATTAAGTACACTAACAGTGAATACATTATACCTTGAGAAAAATAAAGTACAATGTACTTGTTACGTGTAATAATAATTATCTAATGTACACACCCATTAAAAGTATACATAATTATCATTCTAAATTCATTCATTTGACGGGCCTGTTGGTCTAGTGGTTAGCGGCCCTGACTGCTAAGCCGGAGGTCGTGGGTTCGATTCCCACCCAGGACAAACTTTCTGTGATAAGCATGATTGTTAGTTCTGTGTCTGGGTGTGATTTATCTATAATATGTATGTATTTATAAATTATATAAGTATGTATATTAGTTGTCTGGTTACCATAACACAAGCTCTGCTTAGCTTGGGATCAGATAGCCGTGTGTGAGTTGTCCCAAGATATTTATTTATTTAAATAAAAATGTAGAGGACAAAACCGTGGACATTTTATGACACTCATCATAAATTTATGTTCACACACAACACATCCGAAAACGGAATACAAAAAAGTGTAAAAACGATAAGCAGAATGAATTTCAAAAAGTACACTCTTACACAGAATAAATAAAAAACGAATTCAATTGCCAACTCAACTGTACTTCCGACGTCCGTTGCGAATGTGAAGTATTTTTCGGGCAAACAAGTCGAGATTGGACAGTAAAAAATAGTTTAGTGCATTTTTGTCCAATCTCCCGATTTTAGTATAGGTCTCTCTCTGTTTCTGTCTACTTCACAGAGCAGTTAAAGTAACAAATGGAATTGAAAGACTTATTGCCCGGATTGAAGCAATAGAACTATTTTTGAATTTTGTTTTTGGAACGTTTCGATTTGACTCAAAGGACCATTGGAGGTTTATTATTTTTGTGTTGAATGTTAGTTTGTACTTTCTTAATTTTTGGGTTCCGTACCGCAAGGGTGCCAAACAGTACTGAATCGCTAAGACTCCACTGTCTGTCTGCTCGTTTGTCGGTCTGTCGCAGGGTTGTATGTTTTAAACCGTTATAGGTGGGCACTCGAAATTTTTACAGTGTGTAATACTGTGCCTGGTCTCAAATAAAGAATAAATTTTATTTTTAACTGTCTACTTCGTGAACCAGTTAAGGTAACAAATGGAATTGCAAGACTTATTGCCCGGATTGAAGCAATAGAACTGTTTTTGAATTTGGTTTTTGGAATGTTTCGATTCGACTCAAAGGACCCTTGGAGGTTTATTATTTTTGTGTTGAATGTTCGTTTGTATTTTCTTAATTTTTGGGTTCCGTACCGCAAGGGTGCCAAACAGTACTGAATTGCTAAGACTCCACTGTCTGTCTGCTCGTTTGTCGGTCTGTCGCAGGGTTGTATGTTTTAAACCGTTATAGGTGGGCACTCGAAATTTTTACAGTGTGTAATACTGTGCCTGGTCTCAAATAAAGAATAAATTTTATTTTTAACTGTCTACTTCGTGAACCAGTTAAAGTAACAAATGGAATCGAAAGACTTATTGCCCGGATTGAAGCAATAGAACTATTTTTGAATTTAGTTTTTGGAACGTTTCGATTCGACTCATAGGACCATTGGCGGTTTATTATTTTGGTATTGAATGTTAGTTTGATTTTTCTTAATTTTTAGGTTCCGTACTGCAAGGGTGCCAAACAGTACTGTATAGCTAGAACTCCGCTGTCTGTCTGCTCGCCTGTCGGTCTGTCGCAGGGTTGTATGTTTTGAACCGTTATAGGTAGGTAATTTTTACAGTGTGTTTAACTGTGGCTGCTCTAAAATTAAATAAAACTTAATTTTATGTTTAACTTTCTACTTTGTGAAGCAGTTAAAATAACAAAATATTGAATTAAAAGACTATTTTCAACATTCACGCAAACGAAGATGAGGCAAAGGCTAGTTAAAACCAATATCCTTAATTGCAATACAAATCACACGCAATAACCAAAGATTCGAGGCAACTGGACGATTTGACTGACGCGCAAATGGAAATTGCGGTTGAAAACCGCAAATCCCTGTCAGTACACAATTTCAATTTGATTGGTGAAGCCGAAATAAAGCAGGATAATCGTTTCTGTAATCTTTGAAAAGATAATATCTTGTATTTCATGATATTAAAATCTAGGAAAGTTATTTTTAGAACATAATATTACGCCTGTAATCTCTGAAGGGTTGGGCAGAAGTGTATCTATTAGTTCACCTACATTTTGCCAGTTATAATTACCTATAAGTTATAATTAATTAATCCCCCATGTAATAGGGGGTACAAATAAAACTGCTACTGGAAAAATCCTGAGGGAAAAACTCAATAACTCTTTGCCCAACTTGAGAATCGAAGACATCATGCTCAGCAGTTGCGCTTTGCGATCTTCATACAAGTGACCTGTTCTGTTTTGCGTCTTTGGCTCTATACTATAATGATCATCTTCTTTGATGATACGGAACTCTTTGTGTACGAGTCAGCGAGTCCGACTCACACTTGGCGTTTTTCATTTGTTTTTCTGCTTGGTTTTCTATGCTATATGCATAAAGCACAGGACCTCTCTTTTCCGTTCCATATTATCAAAGGAGTCAGCATTACCAGACATATGCGACTAACGAATGGGAGATGAAAGAGTACGTCGGTACTGTGCTAATTGGGAACTTCATTATTTGAAATAGTTTCGTGTATTTGAAGTAGCGGTGGGCTGTTGCAGCTATATGAAACGAAACTATACAAGGTGTAAAAAAAAGACGGGTTGCACTCCGGGAGTGCCGGCAGAAGTGAAAACTTGATTATTAACGTTGAGCATGTTTGATATTTTGGAATGGTTAGGGAATAATTTTGCACCAATTGCTTTATCAGTATAAAAGTACTATCATTTATGTGGTAGAATACAATATTCATTTATTGCGCTATCGTACACAAACATGACAATTTATATTACATTAAAAATTTAACACTTTAAAACTATTACAATTATTTTACATTAAAAAGTTATACACGAACATTCGCGCAAGCGCCCTGCGCTGCCTAAACGAAACAGTAGGCCCAGGCATACATTTTCGCCGCGCCGTAGAGAGGGGATAGCTGTCTACTCTCCATCCGTCTTACGCTTTTTCGATCAGGTCACGTGTCCTGACGCGAGTTTAAGATTTTATACCCATTACAGAAAAAGTGCTCAACGCCGCTAAAGAAGTTTTCACTTCAAAAATGTTTTTGAAATGTGCTCATTAAGACCTAGAGGTTTTATTAGACACCAAATATAATTATAATTTTATTGTAATATTATATTTTGTTAATTGGGTTTTATTATTAAATTAATGATAATGAAATTAATTTATTCCTTCTTTCTTCTTCTGGACTTATCCCATCTTTGTTTTTGTTGGGTTCCTAATAGCTCTTCTCCAAATTCGTTTTATGGTCCTGATTTGTGAGTGATCACTTTCAATGCATGATGACAGTAGGCTCGCCCACTATCACATGGGACATAAACATAACTGGCGAAGTGTGGGTGTACTAATGGGTTCACCTCTGCCTAACCCTTCGAAGAGTTAAGGCGTGATATTATGTTATGCGTTATGTTAAACTACGTTGAAGCTTAAAGAAACCAAGCCACATAATAAAGCCAGAAATCAAACGCCACGAAATAAAATTCTCACGTCACCGAACACTTAAGTTCAGAGGGAAATTCCCAAGATATTCATATTACCCTAAAGCTGAAAGCGCTTTATACGTACGGAGACGCTAAAAGGAAGAAATTTGTCCACTTTAGGTGTCGGAATGATTTATGCAACGAGTTTCTTCGCTGCAGCCGCTAAGTTTTTTATAGTTCGTTTCGTATTGCACGGATCTGGGTATTGTTGTAAGTTTGGATGATGGCCTGAATACTGGAGTAAAAGAACATTACAAAACATCACGCTTGTAATCCCCGAAGGGTAAGGCAGAGGTGTACCCATTAGTACACCCACATTTCGCCAGTTATGCTGAAGTTGAAATAGAGGGCAAGCCTTTTTCCCGGCAAAAATCTAGACTCCGAGGCTGCTACTTAAAAAATCCTAATGGAAAAAACCCAATAACACACCTGAGAATCGAAACCAAGACCTCATGCTCAGCAGTCGCTCTTAGCGAAAATTCACCCTTTAGTGTGAAACGGGGGTCCAAAGTTCCGATAACCGACATTCACGCAGACGAAACCGCGGACGAGAAGCTAGTATTAGATTTATTTTCTTACAAAATAAGACAGATGCATTTAATCATACAGACATAAAAATAAAATAACAGAAACTCGTATAAAAATCTATTTCCGAATTGCGACGTGCAAGGGAAGCTGGGCATCATTAGAACTTCCTCTCTTACTTCTGATACCGGATGTTCAAATAGCCCGCACCTCCCCTCAGGGGAAATAAGAAATGGACGGTCGCATGCAAAGTAAATAGTATTTATGGATGTTTAGTTGTGAATGTTAGTATTTAATTATATTGTTAACAGACTTAATTGTTGTTTAGCATTTTGAGCATTTAAGTGTCAAGATATTGTTATTTTCAACCGACTTCAAAAAGGAGGAGGTTCTCAATTCGACGCGTATGTTTTTTTTTGTTTTGTTTTTTTTTTGTGTGTTTGTTCTACGATTACTCCGCCAATTATGAATGGATTTGGATGATTCTTTTTTTGTTTGAAAGAGTATAGTTCCGAATAGGTCCTATAGGAATATTGTCATGATCTGATGATGAACTTTGGAGATACAAGACAAATTGCTTTGTTTATACGTGTAGTCGATGACTGACTGAAGGAAGTGGGGAGGGGGTACGTCAACCCCCCTCCTACCACTTTCCAAAATTTAATATATCGTGTGAGGTATTGTTTGAAAGGGCTTTATGTAAGGATTTCAAACATTAACACACAAGCACTAAAAAGTGAAAAATAAAAAGCTTTTTTTCTTTGTGTTCCTAGTTTTGTAAATCCTTACTTACTATAATAGTATCACTGCGGAAGTAACTCTAGTCTATCATCTATTATGCTTTTAGGGCCAAATCACTGGTCCATTTTGATGAAATTTTGATGAAAACTCACAGGCATTAGCTATTAAAATATAAATTATTTAGCTTCTGCTGCGCATGTCACTTAAACCATATATCAGCGATGCATCAGTGACAAACAAAATATCAAAAAATCTTTACCCCTTGTTCCTTTAATACTGAATCAAATTCTTTCACGTTAGCGCGCTCATGTCAGGCCCACTGATTACAAGTACCTAACCTACTTTTTCCATAATCCCCACGAAACACAATCTAGACGTCCTGCAACCGAATTTACGGGCGCTTTGACTGAAAACCAGAGAATTACCGTCCTGGCGATGAGAAATACGAGTACAAAGAAAAATCAGTTACAGAAGTCTCACTTACTTGTATTTTAAAGTAGCTTTTGTCCGCGACTTCGTCCGCGTAAATATCGGTTATCGTGGAATGAAATTGAAGGAATCGTGGAAAAATAATTTCTTGGGATTCCAACTTACGCCGTACCAAATTACATCAATATCGGTTCAATGGTTTAGCCGTGAAAGCGTAACAGACGGACAGAATTACTTTCGCATTTTTCATATTAGGGGGAATTAATTAAGACTGTTCCATATAATTATGACCATATAGACAAAGTGTTAACTTAAAATCTGCATAAGTACATAAGCTACATCTTATTTCGTGGCTTCGTCTGCAGCTGCACCCACGGTCGCCGATATTCACGTGGACGAAGTCGCGGGCAAAAGCTAGTCTCTAACACCAGTCAGTAGCGCAAGTGCACTTGCACTTGTTGTACGTGAAGGCACGCACACATAGACATCTTTGTTATTGGTTGTTATGGTTTTAAGGACCAGACTTTCTGTAATTTATCTATGTGTGACACGGCTTTATCTCCCGGATTCGAAACGCACTGGAAGGGAGACTGTTGGTCGTACATAATCTGCCAGAAACCCGAATGTTGCTCGAGCTGTTACTTAGCATAGCGATCGGGCGAGATTAGGTGGGATTCGAATTTTAAGTTGAAATTATTCTCGTGGTCATACTTTTTTGGTCCTTCGTGGCGGACATTTGTGATCGAATGTTTTGGTCCTTGTTGTGAAGAAATTGTAACTAACTTCGAACAGATGTTTTTATTATTTAATTATGTGAATATAGTTTTCGACAACCTAGCCTAATACTGACATTGACAGAACGATCAAGATTGCATGAACATCTTTTAAAAACGAAATATTTTTTCAAATCTGGTCTAGATTTGAAAATTTATTTCTCTTACACAACAGTGTGTCATCCAAGTTCGAAACAATATTCGTAAAATTCTATAAAGTAAAATAATATATTACTACTAGTTTCTGCCTACGACTTCGTCCGCGTCTAATATTCCTAATCAATTTGACATAGACAAAAGAGATTTTTTTTAAATCCTTCTGGATAGTTCAGATATTAGCCTGTTTAAACAAACAAAAGACTGAAAGTGAACTGACTCTCAGACCTGACATGATTCACGCCCATTAAACTTATCTAAAAATAGTCCCGTCTAAATCTCTAAGAGCTTCTTAACACAATGTCTTTTTTCCGAAGTAAATTCTTCTATTGAACAATTTTTAAGTGTCTCCCTTTTGACGTATTTGAAAGGAATAAGTTTTATCTAAGAAAAAGTTATAAGAGAAGTACTTACAGGGTCTTATCACCTGACGTATCTTTTAATGGGCAGGTCAAGGGTCAACGCAAACAGAGCATAATGCTCGAGCAGTTTCCACTAAATTAATTAATAATAAACTAATAAAAAAATATTTTTATTTAATATTAAAATTTTTATATTAATTAAGTATTGGACATTGTATTGTCATTACAACTAAAGATGTATGCAAAATTTCAGCTCAATCGGATACCAGAAAATGGTCGAAAAATGGTTTGCAAATTTTGAAAGGACAACTTACATACGAACAGTGTAAGCTAAATAATAGTTTGTAATGAGGTAGACTCGAAAACTGTGTGCATGACAATACAGTGCGATGTTTACATCTACCACGCATTTTTGGGGTTCCGTACCTGAAGGTTGCGACCTTATTACCAACCCTCCGCTACCGTCCATCTTTCCGTCTATCCGTCCGTCTGTCAGCGGACTGTATCTCATGAACCGTAATAGCTAGAAATTTTGAAATTTTCACATAATATGCGTATTTTTTGTTAATACTTTTACTTTTAATTTTCACGCTTTAGTATTGTTAACAGAATCGCTTATCCTTTTCAACTAATAAATCAACACAGTCCACAAGTTGTATATTGTATAAAACATAAATGCACCTAATAGCTGAACACTGTCTCTTAAGATACAGGAAACCCTAGTTTAAGGGGCAGAGCTCACCAATATTGTGTACAGATTCTTATTCAAGGTAATCTATATATAAGCAACTCTTGTTACTGAACGCTACTATAAATAAATAAATAAATAAATAAAATCATTTTATTTCAGGCATAACACGTTTTTACAAACATTTCACCCATAGCATTTTATAAAATAATAAATAAGTTTTACAAATATTATTATTATTTTGAAATTAAATTTTAAAGTTTAAATTACATTACATTACTTTTAATATTTAATTAATACATTTTAACAAAATTTTAACAAAATATACAATAAATAAATATAACAATGAGAAAATAAAATATAAAAACAATAAATTTTGCATACACATAATCTTTCAAAAATAATTAACTAACTATGTTAACTTAAATTACTAAAGTTAGTCTGTAAACTGGTTAAAATAAATAAACTTTATTTATTATTATTATTATTATTTTTATTGCCGCTATACCAAAAAACAAAATAATAAATATTAAAAATTAAAGTAGTTCAAGGGCGGAGCGAATTACTGGTCTATCTGTTCTAATCTTTATTTCCCAGAAAAGACACTGAGATAGTTTTAGCTCAAAAGATGTCGCTATTTTCCGTTCCAAAAATGAAGGCTAGTGTTATTATAAACATAGGCATCCAAGCTTTTTGTTTCTTTTTTAATTCGATTTTCTTTTGTTTCCACACCGAAAAGTATTATTTTATAAAGTTTTTTCTTCTTATGTTAAACACAATATAAAACAAATATCTCTACAACTCGTAAATGTTTATCTCTTGTCTGAATACCAAACTCTTTCATTGTATAAGGCAGGGGTTACCAAACTATGCATCGCTTCGCACTGGTGGGTACTGGGTGGAGCTATCCTGAGTCCACTAGTCACATTGATTGTGGTACAATAATTATACCGTTATATTTTCTAAATAAAATAGTAATAATGAAGACCTTTGGAACTTTCTTTAATGAATTAATTAAAAATAATAAATAAGTAAATATGTAAGGATCGTATCAGGTGGCGCCCTGTAGTTTTTAGCTACCGCCATGGGAAAAAGGCGTGAGTTTATGTATGTATGTAAATAAGTAAAGTATTCTTGATATGCTGAAGCTACACACAAATATATAATAATAAATTACGTTACAAAAATATTACAACCCGTAAAAGGAGTATCAAAAAGATTGACAACCCCTGGTATAAGGTACTTATCTCGTAAAAGCTTTCGGAGAAAATAAACGAATAAAAATCTTAACATATTGAAGGATAAGCCGCTGACATTCACACGTTTCGATTCACGCAATATAACAGGATTCTATCAAATAAATGTCTAATAAAAACGCGAAATACCGACTGTCTAGCACCTACTCTAGTATAAAGACAAAATTATAATCATTGTTGTGTTCAATGTGTCAAGATAGAATAATGTCAATGCCAACTCTTTTGGCGCGAATAAGGATGGAAACAGACTTATAATACGCGACGCCTCGCCGCGACACGTCACTGAAGCGAACTCTTTGGCCGTTTTTTATCTTGTGAAGCTACTTTTTGTCATTGGTCCAATAAGTCTCTTTAATTGATCGACTTAAAATTGAAAAAAATCGTGCGCATATTTATAAGGTAGTAACAGACTGTTAGTGTAAACACCGTTGTCACTAAAACCATAGATACTTGATTTATTATAAAAAATGGTTATCTGAATTTAACAATAAATAAACAAAGTTTTCTTTCAAAAATTAAAAAAAAAAAACTGTCCGACACCGTCCGTAAATTCATGGATACTATGCGCCCGAGTTACGTAATCACCGCAAAGGGCGTTGACCTGCTGCACTGGCCGTCCGTTATAACTACCTACATAAGTTTTAACTAATTACATCATTGTAATATAGGGTGAAACTATTTTGAGGAAAAATGGAGATTTTACTTTAAAAATATAAGATATTTTTTTTCATTGAATTTACGTACTATTAGTGAAACCAAACCACTGGTTTCAAGGATAACGGTGTTTCTCACAAATTAATAGCACGTTGCATTAAGCAAGAGAAGCAAATAATCGAAAATTTTAGTCATCATTTTGCAAGGACATATTAAATGTATTTTTAATACATTTAAAAAAAAATAGATCTTGCAATGTAATGATAAGATATCAAACATTATTATAGTGCTTTTAGATATCGTTTATTTCCCTTAATTAATGAGATAATAACCTTTGAAAAACTACTAAAAACAAGGTTTTGGTCGGGGTACCGCCTTAAGGTAAAACATACACAAGTAAACTAAATGTAATTTACTGTAGAACATAAAAAGTAGGTAGTTTTTTTGACACACGCCTGCCCACGTTACTTTACTACACAAAGGTCAAATTAGGAAAAAAAGGTGAGTCGGCTATTTTTTTTGCAACTTTTTAACCACCCACTACTTGTACCTATCTAACGGATATTCTCAGAATTGTGTATAATAATATAATTATGTTGTTTTGTACCAATGACAAAGCAGTGTTCTGAGAAATTCGTTTTAGGTCTATGTAATATTAACATAAAAGTATAATTATTGTAGGCAGGCCGGTAAAAAAAAAAGTTGGACAAAAATACAATTTCATGTTATAATAATTAACAATGCCAGCCTTTCACTGTCCCATAGCAGGGCAAAGGCCTCTTACCATACAGCGGAGGCACGAGCACTGATCGCCGCGGATTGGTAATTTCAGGATTATTTTAATTATAAATCCAAGTGTCCTTACTATGTTTTCCTACACAGATATTTACTACTATGATTTCCTACATAGATCCAAAATAAACATGAGAAGTACATAATATGGAATAGAAAAAGTCACTGGGGAAATGTAGGTGTGCTAATGGGTATACCTCTGCCTAACCCTTCGGGGATTAAAGGCGTGATGTTATGTTGTTCTTGTAGAAAAAATCACATGGTAGGTTGCGAACACACAGCCTCGTGCATGAGGGGCGGGCGCCTTAACTATTGAGCCATCATGACTGTACTATATTTTATGAAACCTTGAAAAAAGATTACCAAGATAATAGTAATTACAATATTACGTAGTTTGGGATTAGGAAACACCTAAGTTCCGTTTCTTTAGCTTTAAGTGATATTTTGGATTTTTTAATACACATTTTTTGTTTTTCATTTTCACATTCATAATATTATGACCCGTTACAGGAAATGCCTATAAACAATGTACAACATAACAAAAAATAGGTATCTATTTGCAAAATCCATATAGATTCGTTATCATCAATCACGAACAATCAAATATAACTACTGATTGATGACTCTGCAAAGATCTGAACGATTGTAACACGTCCCCATTCCTTTGACGAATAATCATAATTAATAGCTCTGAGTTTCAAAATGAGTATAATCTGTCATTTTGTTCAATTACGTTAGACCTTAAAAGAGAAAAAAAAAATGTGTTCCTTTTTTGTATTCTGTGGGTCAAAGGAGGTTTTATAACTGGTCATTGAATTCGAAATTTGAAATTGGTTTAGTTAGATCGGTTAAAGAATTTTTAATTGGGAGAGTTGTGAATCCGTTTGTCTATTGAAATGATGGTAGATGAAATTTAAAAAAATGCGGTTTATGTTTTGAAAATAAAAGACTTAAACAGCCATTTATTCCGCGACTTCGTCTGCATCTTCGATAAACGACATTTATACAGTCCAAATCATTTAAACCAATTGAACGACCACCAAAAACATAACATAACATCACGCCAGTAATGCCCGAAGGGTTAGGCAGAGGTGTACCCATTAGTACACCAGTTACCTATGTTTACGTCCCATGTAATAGGGGGCGAGCCTATTGCCAGCAACCGGGCACAAATCCAGACTCCGAAGCTGCTACTGAGAAATTCCTGATGGAAAAACCCAATAACACTTTGCCCGACCTGGGAATCGAACCCAAGACCTCATGCTCAGCAGTTGCGCTTTGCGACCACTAGACCAACGAGGCAGTCTTTAGACCACCAAAAAATAGACAAAAAAACAAACATAAAATTTCAAGCCAATCCTCGCGCTTATTAACCACATGACACGTACAAAAACTCAAGGATCAAAAGATTCAAAACACACGCAATCCTTTTACAGCAACAAAATAACGTGAACACCCAAAAAACACCATTAATGGTCAGCATAATGTGCGAAATGTAATTAAAATGCCTTTCGCGAGAGATTTTCGTCGTTTTCATTAAAAGTTTGGCGAGGCGAACGTTAAACTCGTCACAGTCTCCGCTCTGAGCTCACATACCGACATACGCACGCCTTTAATTCTGGAGTTAAGCCTTTGGATTCAGTTCATTTGTTTTCTGTTTCTGGGTTGTGCGAGAAACGTTTCAGTTTTAGTTGCGATAGTTTTATTTCTTCGACTTTTTACGACTTTTTTGTTCGCAAGTGAGACTGCTGAACGTGGGTCTTGGGCACGTTTTGAAGGTCGGACAAAGTTTATTTGGTGCTCAGAAATTCTAAATGGAAAAAAATGGGATTTACATAACATCACGCCTGTAATCCCCGAAGGGTTAGGCAGAGGTGTACCCATTAAGTAAGACACCCACATTTCGCCAGTTATGTTTTAAGTCCCATGTAATAGGGGGCGAGCCTAATGCCATCAACCGGGCACAAATCCAGAATCCGAGGCTGCTACTGAGAAATTCCTGATGGAAAAACCCAGTAACACTTTGCCCGACCTGGGAATCGAACCCAAGACAGCAGTCGCGCTTGCGACTACTAGACCAACGAGGCAGTCCTTAGCCTGGCCTTAGTCCTGGAATTTCTTAGCTAGTAATTGGTGCTGTTGGTCCTGCGTGAGAGAGAGAAAGGAAGAGGAACAGAGTGCACTTGAATTACGCGTACACCCTTGCCTTGTGCACTATTTTTCTTGCATACTTGGCTAGTTTCCATTAAGCCTGACAGTACACAGAACACACGCGACCACCACAGATGTCGTCACAGACGCCGCCACCTGAAGTCCATATAAAATGTATGAAAACTACAAGACATACATTGGTGGCGGCATTTTGTGGTCGTGGCCGGTGGCTCGTGTGGGGCCAGGCTTACTGATCGCCGTGACCGAAATTCGGTCAAGAGATATATCTTTTTCGAAATTTTTAGGTCATGAAAAGGTTTGAAATCTGCTACGCCAATGTTGGAAAATAGACATTACTTACATAGCACATATTCTGGTTTAGTTAATATCGACGGCTTATTGCAAGAAATCATTAACTGCAATAAATTACTAAATACGTTTTTATCTATAGTGGACTTATTTTGACACATTCTACAAAAAGCAAAAACTCACTAATTTCTATCTAGTCATTTTATCGCGATACGGCTTTGCCATTATGTAATGGCAATTTTGGAAACTAGGCATTTACAAAAAATGACTAATCTGCACAAGTTATTTTTATTAAACAGATAATTATTAAAAAAACAAACATACATATTTTACAGAACTCATTTTTTACCATGTTATTAACTTTATCTATACAAGTGTAGCATGAATAGCATAGAATTAGGTTCGATAAAGTTCATTATTTGCATTTAATTACTTTAAGTTTTATAAGAATAAGAATTTTATTTGTTTTTCATATGTCTAGTACTGTTCTGTTCAGTTCAATACTAAACATCCCTCTTAAAATTAAAAATTTGATTAGATTTTCGTTGTTTTATTACAATTTGGAAATAATTAATTCATATACCGAATAAACTTACAGTAGCCAGAAGTCATTAACTTTTGTTTTGTGTTTTTAAAAAATAAATTTATTTGTAGGATTAGCGACCCTCTCTTGTTTTTATTAGTATACATAATAGGATAATCGAAAACATTAATTTTTTCATCACCGTAGTTATATTTAGGATAATATAAGCAAATCAACATAACCACTACCTAATTCAAACTAAAATACCGTTTATCTCAGAATAGTGAATATGTCACATAATGACTTCTTGCAATTAGCCGACGAATGTTCTTATCCCTGTCTTGCACTCGTAGTTTGACAGTTGAGCGACAGTGACAAGAATATTGCTTTAAATAGTTAGTAGAACGTTTATTATCAAACTTTAATTTGGGTATCAAAACTCTTGACCTAATATTACTTAGCATAAGAGGTTGTCACTAGAAATGAAACTTTCTATCAACTTCTTTAATATGGGACACAAGAATAGTAGAAATGACTATGGTAGTAGTTGGTATGTACGTAGGTACTATGGCGGACAAATTGTGGTACCTAAACCATTTCACTCTTACACCCTCAATAATAAGGTTCAAGGTTGAAGTGGCAACCGCCATTGACACTTTTATAATAAACACTATTCCTACAAGAGATTGTACGCCTACAAAAGTTTTAGATGTCCTTAAAATTGCGGGCTGAAAATAATATTTTTATACAATAGTACCTCAGTTTTAATAAAAGCTTTGGTCATTCGATACACGCAACGTTGTACGCTATCCGTTATTTAGTTGTACTACACAGTATCAGTGCCTCAAAGGTTTTAAATTTTATATATTTTTACATTTTGAAAGATTTATATTTATATAGGTCTTTATATACGATTTATATGTGAATGAATCACTCAAATTTATACTTTTTATTTTTAGATCGCCATATTTTTTTCTTTTTCATGTTAAGTTTTCATTTTAATAAAAATGTGATTTTAAAAATATTTGTTATTAGTATCAATTTTATTATTCCGCGACTTCGTCTGCAACCGCGATAACCGACATGCACGCAGACAAAATCGCGGGCAAAATCCAGTATATATGATAATTGTTACAGCTTCTCTTTGGCCAAAAACAAAAAAGAGAAAACAAAAAGTAAAGGAACGAAATTAATAGAAGAACAAAAAGTAGAAAGGTTTTTCTGTACAGCATGTGTTTATTAGTAAGAAAACCGCGGTGATAAGAGATCTTTTTGGAATGGAAATGTTGTGACAAGGGTCGAGGGAGCCACACTACGACTTGCTCATGAGAAAGATTTATCACATGAAGCCAAATGTAGATGGCTGTAGACAAAATGCAATTTGAAAAAAGAAATTGGACTATCTAACTGCCTCGTTGGTCTAATGGTAGCAACGCGCGACTGCTGAGCATGAAATCTTGGGTTCGATTCCCAGGTTGGGCAAAGTGTTATTGAGTTTTGCCATCAGGAAGTACAAGATGTTAGACATACATACATACATAAACTCACGCCTTTTTCCCATGGGGGTAGGCAGGGCTGGTCCTATAGTAAGAATTATTTATAATGATGAGTACAATATTACTCTTTTTCAGGTTTTCAGTCAATTAACGGTCATCCTGTATAGCATATACTTGCCTTAGGTACTTAATTAATATTATAAATCCGAAAGTAACTCGGTCTGTTACAATTACACGACTAAACTACTGGACCGATTTTTATGAGATTTAGTACGGGGTAAGTTTTATTCAGCGTCTTTATCTGCGACTACGATAACCTATATTCATCATCATCTGCCCAGCCTTTTCCCAAGGAGTTACTGCCTATCTGACCTCCATAACCCAGCCACTGGGTAATACGATACCCCTAGGTAAGACTGGTTTGTCAGACTCTCAAGCTGCAAGTTAGAGAAGATAAGATTAGTTTAAATTAACATCTAAAATCTACTTGTTAATCCTGCATCCCCATCTACTTTGTGTATTGTCTATTTTGGTTTTAAGTTAAGCATCTGAAGACTATCAATTTTGTGTCAGCCGATGTCATATTACCAACGTTGATAAGGGTCGACTGTAATTATCAAAACTGAACAACATTTTAAATAGAATTCTGTGTATTTCCTCACATAATAGCCTTGCGGCTGTGACTAATTAAGTTTTGAATAAATATTCTGGGTTTCTTTATTTTAATGGAACATTTTTGTTTTTCTTTCTGTTATATTCTCTTTAGGTGAATTTAGGTGAAGTGAACTGTCATCTCGCGTATTAATGCTACGTAATGATAGCTCATTTCAAGCTTACTTTACCTAAATTCAGTGAATATTTTTTTTACAGAATTGTTACTAAAGATTGACTGCTCATCTCAAGGTCACTTCACCTAAATTCACCTAGTGATATTTTTACCAAAACGCACACCACGCTGTATCTCATGAGCCGTAATAGTTAGACAGTTGAAATTTTCACAGATGATGTCTTCCTAGGGCGTGCCTTTTATTAACCGCCTTTCATTCATCTACGTTCGTAGCTATCTCCTACCTATTAACTATTTAAATACCATACAAGTAGTTTTTAGTGTTTTTTTTTAATCATTGAAAGACCGACAAACTTAACATTATAATTTTTTTTATTTAGTACTAGCTTTTGCTCGCGACTACGTCCGCGTGGAACTTGTTTATATCGTACTTGCATACCAACTTCCACCCCCCTTTTCACCGCCTTAGGGGGTGATTTCTGGGATAAAAACTTCTATGTGCTTGCCCGGGTCTTAAACTCTCTCCGTGCCAAATTTGATGAAGAGGAAACAGACAGACAGACAGACACACTTCAATTATAGGCCAAGAACGAGTGGCTTTTCGCTCTAATATAGATAGATTTATTTCCATTATACTTGTATCTGTAATACTCCAACATTAGATTACTAAATCACTGTACCATAATAAATATGAAAAGAAAAATATAACCAAAAAGAAAATCTCATATCAAAACAAAAATATTTTGTTACACAGTCTGGCCTTCACAAAACTGTTTCAGAATAAATCCTCTTTGCAGGGTACATTTGTTGCAAGGGATCCCTTTCCCCCTCCTTCCCTGCTTTTCCTCTAAGGGAATAGACACGTACTTACCTAATCGTATTAGAGGATTTTTTTTCCCGGCAGGGAAGTTTAAGGAAAAGTTTGACTTTTTAATGCCTTTATTAAAATTATGACGTCGGAATGTTACTAGCGGTCACAGAGCATTGCACAAGCACGTGCAGTAAGCACGTAATATACGTTCGATTTTCAAAATAAAAATTTAAAATTCGCAATTAATATCTATTTGGTTTAAGGCTTAATGGGTGGTATTTATTGTGCTTGATGTATGTAAATAAACCAAAATTCTAAAGGATAGTCGTACTTTCAATTAAAAAAATGACTACTTCAGTGTGTTCTTGGTTGACCTAAATGTGTTACTATTTACCATAAGTGACAGAAGTCTCCTCTTCAGTCAAACATTCTTTGAACAATCATTCTTTCGAGTGAATGTTCTTCAAGCAACCGCTCATTCGGGAAAACGTTCTTGGGTCAACGATCACTCATTCGAACATTCTTCGGTCAAATGATAATTCGTCCCAACATTCTTCGTTCAAACGTTCTTCGTTCAAACGATCATTCGTTCGAACGTTCTTCGTTCAAACATCGCGCAATCATGTCGCGCACACTCTTATCACATCTTCCTTGTTTCTGTAAACCACCTCACATGCATTATTGCAATCTCCAGATCCAATATGTTATTGCAATTTCTAGCAGTATGTTGATGCGGGAACACTTCGCACACCAAATTGAATTTTTCTCTAACGGTGTCTGACAAACAGCTTGACTTTATTGGTAAGGAAGCGGTATACATTTTAGAGTACCTGTAGTGTTTGATACTTTCAATTTAATCATTTAAAAAAACGGGGGAATTTGCGGGCAATTATAAACAATAAGGGTGAAGCCAAACGAGTGTAATTTTGTGAGTGTCGCAGAATTTCGGTCACAGAAATTCTGCTGCATTTGGTTTCATATAAACGTCCTATTTGATTTGCACGGCGGCGCAAAATGAGTTCTCTGCCGACTCACATGCATTATTCGGACCGAATTCAGTTTGTGGGGGGAGGGGGCCGACGCACGACACAAACGTCAGCTGTAAACGTTGGATGGTAACTGAAAAAAATGCGCTCGTCTGGCATCCCAACAGAATTTTTGCCCGGCAGAATTTCTGCGACCGAAATTCTGCGACTCACGACTCACAAAATTACACTCGTTTGGCCTCATCCTAAGCCGGTACAGAGCTAAGCAAATAAGTACCTATAAAATTTATTAACATGGCAAGGCAATGCCCACAGTTCATGTAATAACAAATATTCCTGTGACCGTACTAATAAGCGTGGGAGACTTAACAGCTGGCATAATTATACAATACTATTGTGGAATTAAATAGCAACAGTAAAAACCCGGCCACACAGGAGTAGATAACTTTCTGGCGTGGTCGCTGTGTCGTGCGCCGTCTGATACTGCGGATCTTCAATTCGAAATCTACATATATACAAGGGGAAGCCGACCTATTATAACATTACAATTAACACGAATTTCAACATATTTAGCAACGCAAATTTTATCAGCCTAGGGTATCTCAGGAACAGTCACATGTAAAAGCGAAAGGTCACTCACGCACACATCACGAAATATCAAAAACCGCTTGATGTATAAAGATTAAATTTATATCTGAAACAAAGGTTAAAAGGTTGTATGGAGAAGTCAACTTTAACGCAGACGAAGTCGCGGGCAGAAGCTAGTTTATAGATAAAATAATATTATAAAAATATAAAAAAATATTGGAAGGTGAACTACTAAGGGTAATGTTAATTACTGTTTTGATTACAATGGAATTTTATTGATTCTAAGCTACAATAATGTCGAGTGTCATAAAATATATTTGACGGTACCTATACTTGACTTCTACATAATCAAAATCGAGGGTAGTCAAATACAAACGAAAAATCTATTATAATTCGGTGAATTGACTGCCTCGTTGGTCTAGTGGTCGCAAGCGCGACTGCTGTGCATGAGGTCTTGGGTTCGATTCCCAGGTCGGACAAAGTGTTATTGGGTTTTTCCATCAGGAGTTTCTCAGTAGCAGCCTCGGAGTCTGGATTTGTGCCCGGTTGATAGCAATAGGCTCGCCCCCTATTACATGGGACTAAAAACATAACTGGCGAAATGTGGGGGTACTAATGGGATTACAGGCGTGATGTTATGTTATGTAATTCGGTGAAGATATGGAGGTAACAATCATTAAAGAAATATTCGTCAAATTGAGAATTCCTGCCAATCAATAACAGGACAAGTTTATAACACTTTGGTTTCATTTTAACCTTTGTAAACAGCATAGCAAAAAATTTATATTTCACAACAAAAATAAATCCTACAATAAAGAATACACAAATAAAAATCAACAAACAAAACTGTTCGTCAAGTATATTTATTACTTTTATATATTTATAGTTACTGACCAGGTTAACCAAACCCATTCAACTGTAACATCCACAATGACGCACGAAAAGGGTTAAGGCTATTCTTGCCCAAAACTTCCAAATAAAAGAAAAAGAAAGAAAGAAAGTTAGCCAAAACAACTTCTGTTAACAACAATGTTGCAGGACCTCGCTTCGCCGAACAACGCTTATATTCCGAATATCCAATCAAAGATCGAAATATCTGCTGTCACAACTTCTGAGGTAACTACGTAAAACTTTGGCGTAACACTAAAATATATAACGTAAGTTACCTGAGAAGTTGTATAAGGGTCGTACAGACATGCTACTTTGGGCATTGGTGATCAGCGATTTTGTGAGTTCAGCAATGCTGCTTCTATGTCGCGTTTTACGATTCTCTTTGTTTTTATTGTTTTTACGCTGTATTCAAGATTGCGGAGTTTGTTTAAAAGCGTCACCGCGGCTCTGGAACGTAAAGGGCGTTTGAAGGATCACGGATGGGTTTTAATCAGTAAGAGTCAGCCTTCCGCGTCGCCCAGAGTGAAAGAAGTAATTTGATGATCTCCCATCCCCAAAAAAACCGCTATATGTACCACTGTAGATTCAGACATAAGCAAAAATTTTCATGATGCCAAATGATCCCTCGGAAAAACAGAAACGGGATGAAAAGTAGCCTATATGTTATTCCAGTCTATAAACTATCTCTGAGCCAAATATCATCCAGATTCGTTTAGCTGTTTTGGCGTGATTAAGTAACAAACATCCATGCATCGAAACTTTCATCTAATAGTAGTAAAATTAAGCGTAGTTTACAAAATAATACTTTTGCGTGTTACTTACATTCTGTTACAAAATCGATCTTGTAACATTCTAATATCTGACGAAAACATTCATTGTTTATGCTAAAAGTGTGCAGAGTTAAATTATTATGTAGAAACACAACAGACTGTCAAATATTATGCAAAAGTTTGGCATGTTTTCGCCTTCAATAATAGGCTAAGAAGTCTAGCCGAAGTAAGCCTCGCAATTTTTGTACAAAACATTTATAAGCACTGAACCATCGCCTAATTTTCGGCACGTGTACAGATTAGGCCTGTATCGACTAGATATTTTTAAAAATAGAACAGATTTTTTCTGGAATAATCTGCCAAGTAATTTGATCTGATCAAAGTCAAAGTCAAAGCATTTATTTAATTTACAGGCACTTTTGAATTGTCAAGGAGGCAGTCAGTTAGTTAGAAAGTTGAAGCTAGTTGCAGGTCCCAAAATGGAGGTAGACCTCTAAGGTATTCAGATTTTTACCACCTCAAAAATTAAAGACCTCTATGGAAAAGAACGAGCAAGAAATTCAATAGACACTCTTTTGAATTAGGTTTTAACAAATTCCTGGTTACAATAATTTTTTGTTGTTTCTTTATGTGAAAGCAATAAAGATAAATTAAAAATATAAAATAATAAAATGTAAGTCATTGTATGGATTTTATAGAGCAGCGATGAAACAGCCCTTAATTTTAATTACTGAAGGTATAAGTAGGTTATCTGCCTCAACCTTTAGATAACAGAATGGAAAGAAGGAAAACGTAGAATATTTCGGGAAGCAGGAAACAATATTGCAAGTGATAAAAAAGTCTTAAAAGGTGGCCTCGGAGCAAACGAGACGTGAATGCGAATTTGCTGTTGTAAACACCGATGATACTGGTGTGAAATTAAACAAAAACTTTCGATATTGAAAGTTTGTTTGAGGTTAAAGGTGCTTAAGGACCAACGTTCAGAAAGATCTTAATTACTCAAGCCCCACGAAGGTAAACGACGAGCTGGTAACAAAACTGACATATTATATTATATTAAAGACGAGTTTCTGAATGACAATGACTTATAATATTATTTTTAAATAGGTATTCTTATTTATGATTTCTAGAATGTAATAAATATAAAAAAAAAACATATTTTCTAATAATTTTAATTAATCTTATTATTTACTACTAATATAAATACGAAAGTTTGGACACATGAATGTTTGTTAACTCAATGACGTCAGAACGGCTGAATGGATCTGAATGAAATTTGGCACAGAGATAGATTATAGTCTGAAATAGCACATCGCCTGCCGGGGATCCGGGACGTCTTTACAGGATACCGTGGCCCCGGAACGTAAAGGGCAACAGAACAGTAAGAGTCTGACAGTCCCTTCCGCCCCACCCAGAGCGAAAGGAGTCATTTGATGATTTATACCACCTAAAAAAAAAGGCTACTTTTTATCCCGGAAAATGTACGAGTTAATGTACGGTACTATGTTACGGGCAACATTTCAAAAAAATTGTTGCACTATTCAAAAGTCTCTGTGTCACACCTATTATACTATTTGTTTGTAAACGATACAATGAATACAATACAAACATTTTATTCACGTAACCATTTGCTTACCTTTTGAAATAACATTAAATATTTTATTGCTTTTAATCCAATGCTAATTTCCTCTTGTTTTGTTTTTAAAAAAGGAACTTTATAGAAAAACGCACAGCGTCATTAGTTTATAACGTTCGTGCTGGAAATTCCAAATCATTAGGAATCGTTTTTCTAAACGGAAAATGTACTTAATGATTCGGAATTTCTTTACAATCTTCGATTTTTTCGTTAGTTTTTTGTAAATAAAATAAATTTACTGCTAAACATAATATCGCTGTATCCCTGTCTAATTAATTGAAGTTGATGTCGTTCTATCTGATCTTATGACTTTTTAAATAATATGCACATTCTATGTTTATCATTGTATGTCACTGATATCGTTGAAAGAAAACATCGTGGAGAAACTAAAAAGGTAGCGATGAATTTTAACTAGCTTAGTTACCTAGTTAAAATATGTTTGAAATCTCTAATCCGCCTTGAGCAAGCGTGGTAATCATTGCTCGAGTTTATTTTGTATGTGAAGAGGCCTTGCCCTGCAGTGGAAGAAAAATAGGCTGGTATTATTATAATGACAAAGTCAATCCTAACTAATATCCTAACTTCCTAACTAATCCTAACTAATATTATAAATGCGAAAGTAAGTTTGTTTGTTACCATTTTACGCCTAAGCCTTTATAGCATAGGGGTACCTTTAATCCCGATAAAAATCACGAGGGAAATCACAATAACGTTTTTATTATCATAGATGGCGCCACGTGTCGTTTTGAATCATGATGTAATCATGTAAATAATTGAAATGACGGTAATTTTTCCGCGACTTCATCTGTGTCCGCGATAACCGAAATTTACGCGAACGAAGACGCGGGCAAAAGCTAGTAAAATGTAATTTAATTGACATAGACAGAATTATGATATTTTATACAGGCTGGGTTTTGGTCAATAATATTATTATAACCAGACGGGTCACGAGACTTGCAATTTGAAAAATAAATCTTTGGGAAAGTTGTTTGTTTCGAGTAACATGTGTATCGGTCGCTAATTAACAGCCGCATATACATATTAAAGGAAAAAAATGTCGTGATGGCCTAGTGGTTAAGGCGCCCGCCTCTCATGCATGAGGGTGTGGGTTCGAATCCGGGCAAGTACCAATGCGACTTTTTCGATTCATATGAATTTCTAAAGTTTATCTTTGAGGTGGTAAAAATCGCCATTTGATGATTTTTACCACCTCAAAAAAAAAAAAAAAACATTACTGACATTCCGTGCCTCGGAAAGCACGTTAAGCCGTTGGTCCCGGCTGTCATTCGTGGATCTTTGACAGTCGATACGAATCGTCAGAAGCTTGAGAGTCTGACAACCAGTCTTACCTAGGGGTATCGTGTTACCCAGTTACTGGGTTGGGGAGGGCAGATAGGCAGTCGCTCCATGTAAAATACTAGTACTCAGCTGCATCCGGTGAGACTGGAAGCCGACCCCAACATAGTTGGGAAAAGGCTAGGCAGATGATGATAAACATATTAAAGGACAATCTTACAGACTGACGCAAACGTATTGGTTCTGGGTGGTCTGAGTTCAAGTTTGTTATGATTTCTAGTCTGAAAGTGCAAATTGCAAGTCATTATGATTATGGTTATTAAATAAATGATACATTACTGTACATGGTTACGTAAACGATCACGTTTATGACAAGTCATTCTGATCTATTAATATGATAAGTATCCTATCTTTATTTATCTATCGGACGTCGCGAGGCGACATCCGGCCACCGTAGGCGAGGGCTTGCGGACGGCGAGTAATGGGTAGCTCGCCGTCCGATCAAGGACCAGGCCCGGGTCGACGGCGCGTTCTGTTCGCGCGCGCCTCAAAGAGCTGTCAGCACAGGGACGGGGCCCCCAACGGGGCCAACGCCTGCCGGGGTTGCGGGACGTCTTAACAGGATACCGTGGCCCCGGAACGTAAAGGGCAACAGAAGGAACAGGGTGGTTTTCTAGTCACTAAAAGTCTGACAGTCCCTTCCGCCCCACCCAGGGCGGAAGGAGTCATTTGATGATTTTTACCACCTCAAAAAAAAAAAAAAAAAAAAAAAAAAGTATCCTATCTTTTCTAATATAATAAAGTTGAAGAGTTTTTTAGTTTGTTTGTTTGTTTAAACGCGTTAATCTTTGAAATAGTAAGGCGGATTGGAAAAATTCTTTCAGCATTATGATATCTAGATTCATGAGGAATAGTGGATGAGTTTGTGAGTTTTTAGGGGCTAATCTCTGTATCTACTGAACAGATATTGAAAACTAGATATTACTGAGTGCTAATATAGGCAAGATTTTATTATTAAAACTATATTATAACATCACAGTGCGGAGGCGGAATAGTAACCAATGACGTGATGACGTTAGGACACAGCAACATAGTATTACGAGTAAATTAAAAATAAAATCCACTAACTAAAATTAAAAAATACAAATTCTTAAAAATTTATGTAAAATAAAATTTATCACTATTTTGTTTGTTTTTTTGTTGTTGTTGTTTGTCATCTGCATGAGAAAAAGAGTTTTTTTTTAAAGTATTTGTTACCTCAAGCTCTTTTCATCTAAAGTCACCGAAAGAGATTATTATGAAATAGCTGGCATAATTTTTTTCCCAGACGCACTAAAATGAATAACAAAAAGATGACTACTAAAAACTGTTATCTTAAAAAGTAATTAAACTGAATTTTCCTAAACAAATCCTTACATAAATCCCTAAGTGTATCTGTCTGTCTGTCTCGTTTTCATTGCTGAAATTACTACCCAATTTAGGTGCCTTGAAAACTAGATTTTGCTCAAATTCGTTCTTAATTTGTAATTTCTAGTCTCAAATCTTACAAATTTTGAAAAGGAATTACAGTTTGTAATTTTCGACTTCTCCTTACATACTTACATAACTCAACTATTATAAATGCGAAAGTTTGAAACGATGAATGTTTGTTACTCAATAATGCCAGAACCACTGAATGGATTTGGATAAAATCTGGCACATAGAAAGATTATAGTCTCGAATAGCACTGCTTTTTATCCCGGAAAAATGTACGGTTCCCGCGGTATAAAAATTAAGTCTATCAACTTTGACGCAGAGGAAGTCGCGGGCAAAAGCTAGCTAGTCATGAATAAAATGCTTCATAGACATTTTTAATAGGTAACTAAACTATCTCGTTGTGTAAAAAATGCTAAGATAAAAAACGATCGATTTTTTAATTATTTTTCGTTTTTTTTTTTTCACTTTTTAGTGCTTGTGTGTTAATGTTTGAAATCCTTACATAAAGCCCTTTCAAACAATACCTCACACGATATACTAATTTTGGAAAGTGATAAGAGTTTGAGTGAAAGTTGTTGACGTACCACCTCCCCACTTCCTTCAGTCAGTCATCGACTACACGTATAAACAAAGCAATTTTTCTTGTTACGGCGGTTCTGCTGTGATTTTATAAGGAGTTCCGTTCCATATCTCCAAAGTTCATCATCAGATGATGACAATATTCCTATGGGACCTATTCGAAACTATACTCTTTCAAACAAAAAAAGAATCATCCAAATCTATTCATAATCGGCGGAGTAATCGTAGAACAAATATAAAAAAAAAACATACGCGTCGAATTGAGAACCTTCTCCTTTTTGAAATCGGTTGAAAATACCCGTTTTGCGAATTCTTAATTCAAATCAACGAGTGATTGATACTTATTGTTCTTGTCGTATTAAATTAAACCAAGTTGCTACTGGGTCGTATTTCAAATTTGGAAATCGGCTAGAATTGAATACTTTTACGACAGGCTGCTCGTGTGAGTCAACCCTCGTCAGTAAGACATTCGATTCGGGAACAGCATTTTTTTTTCAAAATCATGTTCTTTTAATATTAAATATTGTATTACTGAAAATTGCAGAGAAATAATTGATACATAAAATTACTTTTTTTGTTTGTTTGTGCATTTTGCTGAGAAGGTCTTGGATTAGATTCCCAGGTCGGGCAATGTATTATTGGGTTTTTCCATCAGGAATTTCTCAGTAGCAGCCTCGGAGTCTAGATTTGGGGCCGGTTTGATGGCAGTAGAGTCGCCCTTATTACATGGGACTTAGACATGAATGGCGAAACGTAGGTGTTGTACTAATGGGTACACCTCTGCCTAACTCTTCGGGGATTATAGGCGTGAGACCCGAAACAAGCAATCCCACACCTAATTTTTCTTGCGTATACGCATGCACGTTGTACGATGCGTGATCCACCGAGCAACGCTACATATCAAACAAACGCACAAACACTGTCATACACGACCTACGATTCAATAAACAAGCCCCACGCTTCCCGCACAAGGTCAGGCGCAGACGGATCAGTAGAACAAAACAAGTATGTCTTCCCCAGACTTGAGTAACACCGTAACAATCATATATTGCGCAAATGTCACAGTAATTTGAGCCACTAATCTTGACCTAATATCACAATTTAATGTTATCAGATAAAATAATGGAAATATTTTGAAAGATGTTACTCAATTAATTGGTGCAATTAGTGTGATAAGATAGTAATTATTATGCATGCAAACAAAATTAGGTTGAGGAATTCGGTCAAAAGCAAGATTTGATAATTATATTACAGTGTTCCGTAGGGTAATACAAATTTTGTTTTTACATGCGGGTGATTCAAATATTTTAACTGTTGATTATGTTTACTTGATGTCAGGACGAGCTTGATGCTTATATTCAGGATTGGTCTATACTAGCTCAAAATAGAGAGGATTGAAGGGCAGGCTTTTGAGCTGCAAAAAGATAAAAAAAATTACTTAACATGATGTAGTATTGAAACTTTGTCAAACTTTAGGAGGTGGTCATCGAAAAAGGCGTCATTGTTGTCATATAAAAACGAACAGTTACTCACTCATTCACTCATAACGAAATATCGAAAACCGCTTGACGTACCGCTGCTGTGCATGAGGTCTTGGGTTCGATGCCCAGGTCGGGCAAAGTGTTATTGGGTTTTTCCATCAGGAATTTCTCAGTAGCAGCCTCGGAGTCTGGATATGTGCCCGGTTGATGGCAATAGGCTCGCCCCCTATTACATGGGACTAAAAACATAACTGGCGAAATGTGGGTGTACTAATGGGTACACCTCTGCCTAACCCTTCGGGGATTACAGGCGTGATGTTATGTTATGTGTTATGCTTGACGTAAGTACATGAAGATGTTTGACAGGGAGGTAGTTTATAGTTCGTAGACGCCCGCTAAAAACCAAAATTCCAAAATTGGTATGGAGAAATCAACTTCGACGCGGACGCAGTCGCGGGCAGAAGCTAGTAAAAGTCAGAAATACACGTCTGCTAAAGGTAGATTGGTGATTTAAGACTTATATGTATTAACTATAAATCAAGGTTTCCTTACGATGATTTCTTTCACCACTTTCAGGGATGTCCGAAATAAACTTAGAAAGTTTAAGAGTTAAAATTGTCACATTGGTACTTGCCCGGTACACCATTCATAAAAGGCGAGCACATAAACCACTGAGCCATGACAACATTTTTTTATATTAATGGATGATTCTCATTAGAGCGGGCCGTGCCCGGGGCGGGGCCCGGACGGGGCACGGACGGGGCACGGTTTTAAATCTGTTACATATATTTTGTATGAATCAATTTATATTACACAGTGCATTATCCGTGTCCCGTCCGGGCCCTCTCGACGCACTTCAATACCACGTCTGCTCGACCACGCCCCGGTCCGGGCACGGCCCGCTCTAATGAGAATCATCCCTAAGGCTAAAAAAATACGATCTTTTAAAAACATTTGAACCCTAAAAAACAACAACACGAATAAACTTCACCCACTTATGAATCATGTAATCTCCTTGCCTAAACAAACATTAAACTTGAAACAAAAGATACAGAAAGTCTACTCCATACATAACAACATTTACGCACACATAGAAGCGTAGGTTCGAGAATTTGAAACAAATGACAGTCGCGAGTATACTCAAGCACTCGTAATACGTAAAGTGGCTTTTGTATGTGTGCGTTTACGCTCGCTGTATAGAGCGGAACTTTTGTAATTATCTGTTGTACGCTTGAGATCTATCATTATCAGTCGAGTGTGCAGTGAAGGTAACCGTTATCAGTTAAATAACGTTGACCTTATTAATCTTTTGTAATTTTCAGGTATAAATGTACAATTGTTATGAACAATGGACAGTGGCTGTAATTAATTCAACATGACGTTTTCGTTGCTGTTCCTTTTGACGTTTGTAAGTTATGTCGGTGAGTTGTGTTCTTTTTTTAAAATTTCGAAGTCGGGTGAAAAAATATTTCGTGTTCTTTTTTTTTTAAGTCTAATTGTAATTACAATGATTCTGCTTAGTAGGTACTGCGAAAATGAGTTATAATAATTATCAAACTAATTCTTAACTCTTCAGAAAAAACTGATTGTAGGTACATGTAAATGCAGTGTAAAACAGAATGTACATTCAAAATTGCTCAGCATTAAATATCCAAATAAAATCATTATATAAAATTAGGTGCTTTGTAAATTTTCGCTCTTTTTTATGAAATATGGGTTTGCTCTTGGCTCTAGTCTAGGTCAAAAGTGACATAGACAAAGTCTACTATGGAGTGAGCTTACTCAGAATAAGTCTGTTCACTTAAAAGTTCAACTAAAAAGAGATTAGGGTCGAACGCGTTCGGGAATACAGACGCAGGCAGAGAGGTCTTTGCTGTGCCCATTACAGAACACATTTTGTGCGAATAGGTGGAATAGCCACAAGTTAGGGATGGTATTTTGCCGTGTCTCTAGATGAACGATGGTAGAAGGGAGCCGATTGGATGAGGTCGTGGAGTTCTTGGGGCACACTCAGCGAAGTACAAGCTGTAGAAGACTTTGATTAGTGTTGAGAATCACTATCATAGTTACCTCTTTAAAGACAAAGATGTCAAACTGCACTTTGCATAAAATTTCATTTTTTTTTTCAGTCTCGACACCCTCGATAAAATCCTTAGAGGATTTGAAAATCGTTGGAGGTGAAGATATTGATATAACTGAGGCTCCGTACCAGGTGTCTCTGTTGAGGAGGGGGCGGCACTCATGCGGTGGAGCTATCGTTGCCGATGATATAGTTGTCACAGCTGCTCATTGTGTTAGCGGGTACGTAATCATGCTTTATTACAAAAGTCTAATATGTCTAATTTCTGTATAATTGTAAAGTATAATTTCTAATAATGCTGAAGACAAAACAGATGCGGAGACTGCCTCGTTGGTCTAGTGGTAGAAGTCGTTCCGTGGCCATAGCTTTAAATCACACATCAGCTATCTGCCAGGCCGGGGCGTGGGACGTCTTAATAGGATACCGTGGCGCCGGAACGCAAAGGGCAACAGAAGGAACAGGGTGGTTTTTAGTCAGTAAAAGTCTGAGACAATTGATGATTTATATCACCTAAAAAAAAAGCTATCTGCCAGGGAAACTCCTATCAAAATCAGTCCAGACATTTCGAAGATTTGTTTGAAACAACAGACAGACAGAGATACAAGTATTTTAAAACACGATGTCTTCTTTGCATTTGGCGAAGATGTTGTAGTAGTATTATAGTAGATTTATTTAGCTTTGTATTTTCTTTTTTGCTAGCCGTAACTGTCCCACTCACCCAAAGGCCTCCCCCAGTTCGTCCAACTTTATATTTTAATCTAAATAATAATAAGACTCATTTTGCCTTTTCCCAGATCATATCCAGAAATGTACCAAGTCCGTGTCGGATCTTCGTTCAATCAAGAAGGTGGAGAAGTATATCCTGTCGGTGACTTAGTTTGGCATCCTGACTTCGATTACTCGAAGATGGACAGTGACATTGCTATTCTGTGGCTTGCAAGACCTTTGACCTTCAGTGACCGAGTGGCTCCGGTAAAAATGATGTCGGAACGTGAACAAATCAAAGATGGTGAACTGACAGTGGTGACAGGATGGGGTAATCTTTTTGTAAGTCTCAAGATATACATATATTTTTAAACTGGATATTAATGATAAACGATTCCAGGCTTAAACCCAAACCATTTTTTTCAAATAAACTATTTATTAACTTTATGCAACAAGAAGTTTATAGGCGGACTTAATGACTTAGGTATTGTCTAATGGTTAACTAAAGGTGATGAAAATATAATATAGTGGACTAGCATTACGCCATGGTTTCACCTGCGTTAAGTTACGTTTTAATTTACTGCTCTGCACCCGTGGATCGAGCAGTGGTGTTATATCCCTTATTTCCGCATTGCAACCGCTAAGGGACTACGCACACTTATTCAGCTTTTGTCCATAGAAAACGCCGATTTCGTATGAGCCGCGTACGCGTCCGTTCAGCTTTCCGCGTCTGAGCGTATGCGATACAAAATCGTTGTTTTCTATGGACAAAAACTTAATGGAGCTGAATAAGTGTGCATAGTCCCTAAAAGATATTTTATGGCAATTTTTTTTACACCTTGGATTGCATTATTGAAATTGTAGTAGGGATCCCTATAATTTCTAGTAATGAGTATAGCCTATGTTACTCAGGGATAATGTAGCATTATGATGCTGAAAGTATTCTTTAAATTGGTCCAGTAGTTTTTGAGAGAATTCGTTGCAAACATACAAAAGTATAAATCTTTCCTCTTTATATACATTTTAGTGTAGATGTTGATGGAAATTATTATACTAAAACAAAACAAGATACTTAATTAGAAATTAAAAATATAACTCAACTTATTTACATTACCGATTTTTTTCATGTTTCTATGTTGGTCCCATAGTTAAAGTTGCTCGTATTTCAAAGTACTTTTACCCATAAAAATGGCCAGTAAATAAAAAGTCCATCCATAATTTTCTATTTTTTTACAGGAAAGTGGTGGAATCCCAACTATGTTGCAGAGTGTTTCGGTACCGAAAGTTAGTGAGAAACGATGCAGCGATGCGTACCAGCCAGTGTACAGTATCACACGCAATATGCTTTGCGCCGGCGCCAGCGAAGGTGGAAAGGATGCTTGTCAGGTAATTTTTATCACCCAACTATGTAGGGTTAGAAAAGAAAAGAAAGAAAAAATATTTATTGCCGTGAAAGTGACGCTCAAGCCAAAAAACAAGTATTACATCTAGAAATTGACAATTCACTGCCTCGTTGGTCTAGTGGTCGCATGCGCGACTGCTGTGCATGAGGTCTTGGGTTCAATTCCCAGGTCGGGCAAATTGTTATTGGGTTTTTCCATCAGGAATTTCTCAGTAGCAGTCTCGGAGTCTGGATTTGTGCCCGGTTGATGGCAATAGGCTCGCCCCCTATTACATGGGACTAAAAACATAACTGGCGAAATGTGGGTGTACTAATGGGTACACCTCTGCCTAACTCTTCGGGGATAGCAGGCGTGATGTTATGTTATGTTATGTTAAATTGACAATTCATTATTATTAGGTATATAAGATACGTAACAGATACGTGTCCATGCACGAAGGCACGAATCCACAGCGCTGGTTTTCAGCGTAATCGGTGGCGTGTCGCTGACTCGTAACTATAATTATGTAAAACATCATTCATCTATAGTTCCGAGGCACAGAAAAACGATTTAAGCAGTATATGTATGTATGTATGTTTATCCGTGGGTAACAGCGTATTCTAATTAAACGAATGGGGTTCAAACTTACCCTGTACCAAATTTTATAAGAATCGGTTGAGTAGTTTAGAGGTGAAAGCGTAAGAGATAGACATAGCTATCTTTATACGTCAAGCGCTTTTCAATATTTCGTGATGAGTGAGTGAGCGATCTTTCGCTTTTAAATATTTAGGTTAAATAATTTGAGCCCATTAACACTACAAGGTTGAGAACCACTGATGCAGATAAAGCCGTTGAATGTAGCTCGTACATAGTTCCACATGATCGAAACTGCTAGAACTTAACTATTTAGAACTTTGAAGCTTCGATGCATCGCTGAGCGTTGTACTAAGTAAATTCAACAGTAACTATAATGTATATATTCGTGTCGAATGGGGTCGAAATCGATTGAATCGTGGAGACCAAGTGCCCATTTTCCTTTTAAAGAAATATCAGAATAGTTAGTTGATACTTGGACACTGGCCAAAGGCTAAGTATTGCCATCTAACGTGGCAATTTCGCTAGTAGGCACATTACCAGTTGACAACGATGCGGGGGTTTTTGGAATTTCATTTAATTGAATCAGGAATATTTCTTGTGTACGTAATAAGTGTGAAAATAAACGAAAAATCTCTCTTTCATTCACTCACAGACCAAAGACAAAATCTGTGTTCTATTGCCAGTTCGGGCAAAAAGTATGAAAGGATTTTTCGATTACCAATTCCCGGAGTTTGGCAGTTGTTGGTCTGACACCCCCGTGCTTTGGAAAGCACGTAAAGCTGTTGGTCCTACCCCTGATCTCTTCTCGATCGTGTCAGATTGCCGTACCCTCGGACTATGAGAGTGAGGGAAGGGGGAGTGCATCTGTGTTTACACATGTACACGATAATATCTCTTGCACACTTGACTAGCCTCTATTGAGATTGGCCACCGTGAATAAAATTCGATCAAGAAGATTAATATTATTTATTTATTGATTTAATTTCATTTAAACTTTATGCAACAAAAAGGTACAAAGACTGACTTAATGCCTTCGGCATCCAGTCAACCAAAAGGGGGTGAAGAGATAACATGGCATGTGCAAAAAAAATTGTACATAAAAAAGAAGACAAAAAAGAGATTTCAAAATCATTGAAAATAAATAATATTCTAAATAAATTTAGACGTACACGAGTACTAAATAATTACAATTCATAACTACACATATATACATAAACTCATATATACCATATATAATATCCATATATGTTTATATTTTTTTTATTTATTATGTATTTTTTTTATATTCTCCTAAATTTTTCCCAGGGTGACAGCGGCGGTCCAATGGTCTACAACAACAAGTTGGCTGGTATCGTATCTTGGGGTCTAGGCTGCGCAAGACCCGACTACCCAGGAGTCTACGCCAAAGTCTCCGCTCTCAGGACCTGGCTGGACAAGAACATTGCTAGTTTGCGCTGGAAGCATCTCCTAAGAACGGCCGCTTGATTTATTTTTGACCAAGTATTTCGCAATTTGAATCTTATGCATGTCTATTTGTTAAAACGTGATATTCTTATGTGTAAATAATTAAATCTTTCAAAGTATTAAGTTGGTTTTCCTTTGTCCATTTTGTTATTTCAACTAATGTCTTGCCTTATTTTAAGCCCTAATTTTTGAGCTTGTTGTTGCATTATGAACTTTATTTTAAATCATTTAGATTCAAAGTATTTATTTCAATTAAACCATTTACAGGCACTTTTAAATTGACATAGACTCAGTTAGTTACTCAGAAAGATGAATCTAGTTGCTCGCTCCAAAACTTACACAGTTTTCTATAAAGAAGAACGAGCCAGAACTTCTATGGACACACTTTTTAAGTAGAAAACAATATGATAAATGAAGATATAAGCTATGGCAGTTCGATCACCAATCCTAACTAACAGCGCCCATTCACAAACATGCAGAGTGTTCATTAAAACACATAATCCAATTTGAATTCCAAATAGAAAGCTCTCCAAAACTAAGTAGCTAACAAGCATTGAAGTCCACAGTAACTCTTCAATCATCCTAGACGGATCAACTCAATGACCCAACTTTCCAATTTCCTACATCGATGATATAAGAAAAAGTTTTTCGATCGTCAAATGCAGTTTGAGTATGGAAGCGTTCTACGATCAAAATAAGGTACAGAAGATCAACTATATAGAATGAGAATATTTGTGAAAGGGGAACCGAAATAAATTTACTGACTAAAAAACCACCCTGTTAGACGTCCCGCAGCCCCTGAAATAAATATTGCTAAGGGCTAATTTTTCAATAGTCGAATAACTTTTATCAAAAGAATAAATATGATAGTTTGACATACAGGCTGTTAGTGTAAACACCGTTGTCACTAAAACCATAGGAACTTGATATATTATAAAAATGTTAATTTGAATTTAAAAATAAATAATTTACATTTTACATTTTAAAAAAATATTAAAAAAGCATATCTTTAACAGCTTCAACAAAAATAAATAATATATCATTTTGTGTAATGTGCACGGTGCTTTATAATAGTACTCATTGAGACTACGCGTTCGAGGTGTGCAAAGTCGAGCGCATTAGAGTATTTGTTTTCGATGTACCCACTTACCCAGATTTATTAAAGTAACCAATTAATATCTGTGCGATGTGCGCCCTGGACTTATATAATTAGTTTTAGTAATAAGAACATTTTTTCGAACAGTTTCTCGATAAGTGATTATGTAAATCAGAGAAATAAATGATTTTTGAACCGTAAATAAAAGAATATTTCATTCAAAAATTAAATAAAGCTTCTGTCCTACACTGTCCGTAAATTCATAGATACTATGCGCCCGAGTGACGTCATGCGCAGGGCGTTGACCTGCTGCACTGGCCGTTATAACTACCCACATAAGTTTTAACTAATTACATCATTGTAATAAAAACACAATACACGTAACCTGTGATGTAACTTTCCCTTCATACTTTTACTGGCTCAGGACAGGCAAAAATACCTACCTTGTGTTGCGTGACGAGTCCAGATGGGATCCATTTACGGCCACGCATGCCTCCGCACGTTTTCGCACTCTAGGAAGCACAACAGTGTCATTTTTAGGTCTCTAAACGTACTACGAATCCGTAATCACCCGACGCGGCGTAAACCCGAACCATTTCGGTCCACTGTACGTTTGTGTAAGACATAACCTACACCTACCTAACCTAACTACACAATAAACTACACACTTGCGCGAGAAAACTACACAAATGAGCGGTGGCACGCGGGCGGCGCGGGCGTGAGCGCTGCGCGTGAGCAAGCGTGACGTGATCACGTGACGTACGATCGACCAAGAGGCTGCGGACAGACTGAGGGGTGTGGAGTGTGGACGGTGTGGAAGGGGTAGCGCACCGTCGCGCGCGCGGCTTGCGGATTGTTTGATCTAGCGCTGTGTTCCCACGCGTGTTGGGTGGAATAAATTTGTGGAAAAATGAAGACTTAAAAAAAAAATTATTATTCTTTTTCATTGAATTTACGTTCTATAAATGAAACTAAACCACTGGTTTCAAGGATAACGGTGTTTACACTAACAGTCTGTATATTCTATACAAAAGCCGTCAAACCGCCATATTTATTCCTCCTTTAAGAATTATTCGACGATTGGAAAATTAGCCCTTAGTCATTTATGTACTTAGTTTAAATTATACATTACTTTTCTGAATTGTCTAACTCCATCTATCGTGAAACTCAGAACTAAAAACCAAATCGCTGTCTGTGATATTTCATACTACTCAATATTTAATTGAAAATGGCAATGTCCAGGCGAATAAGGACGTATATGTTTATAAGTACGTACGGAAATCTCGGTGTACGGTTGAATGCCAGTCGCCAGTGTACTTAATAAGAAAATTTTATTCATTAAACAGGTATTTGTAATTCATAAAAAAGCTTTTACTCCTATTGAAGTAATTCATTTAAAATTATATATTACACAAACATAATATCACGCCTGTAATCCCTGAAGGGTTAGGTAGAGGTGCACCCATTGATTCTTAGCAGACGTCTACTAACAATAAACTATCTCCCTTTTCATCTTTATAAGTCAATATTTAAGGACCATAGCAGGTGGCGTTCTGTAGTTTCTGCCTACCCCCATGAGGAAAAGGCGTGAGTTTAAGTATGTATGTATGTAAGTTAATATTTTGTGATGAGTAAGTGAATGAGTAATCTTTCGCTTTTAGGTATTGTGTTTATAATTTTTTACACATAACATCACGCCTGTTTTCCCCAAAGGGTTAGGCAGAGGCGCCATTAGTACACCCACATTTCGCCAGTTACGTTTTTAGTCCCATGTAATAGGGGCGAGCCTATTACGATACGAGCCATCAACCGGGCACAAATTCAGACTCCGAGGCTGCTACTGAGAAATTCCTGATGGAAAAACCCAATAACACTTTGCCCGACCTGGGAATCGAACCCAAGACCTCATGCACAGCAGTCGCGCTTGCGACCACTAGACCAACCAGGCAGTCGAGGCAAAATTAATATATTGAAGAAAAAAAAAAACGTGAATATGACTCTCAATTGAAATTGTCACAAAAATATCGCGTGTAGACCCATTTTCACTCACTGCGAAGAGTTGATCTTCTGCGCCAATCTGTTCTGCGGTTCTACCCACCCTTATCGTCCACTCGTCCTTTTAAAAGCTGCGCTTTTATACACCGAGAGCTTGGATAACTCTTTTATTTTCACCTATTCTCCAAGGTTCAAAGGCTAGCGATAGGTTTGAGAACTGAGCAATGAGATAAGTAATAGAATAGAATAGAATGGAGAGAGAGTTGAATGGAAATTAAAAGTAAAAGTTATTTTTAACCGATTTAAAAAAAAGGGGAAGGTTTAAATTCGGTCGGTATTTTTTTATTTTTTATTTATGTTTGTACTTACACCGATTACTCCGAGGTTTTTAGTCCGATTAGTTTGATTCTTTTTTTGTTCGATGCAGTTTACTTGCCATTTGGTCTCATAAATTTCATCCAATTTGGTTTAGTGCTTTTTATTTTGTGTGCATTTTTTTGATTACTGCTATGTGGATGATGTAATTATCTTTACTACGGATTACAATACAAAATTACAAAATACGTGTAGTCGATGACTGATTAAAGGAAATGGGGGAGGAGTTACATCAAACCCCTCCTACCACTTTCCAAAATTAAATATATCGTGTCTGGTATTGTTTGAAAGGGCTTTTTGTAAGGATTTCAAATATAAACACACAAGCACTAAAAAGTAAAAAATAAAAAGCTTTTTTACAAAAAAACGACAACCGCCCCTAAAAACTACAAAATAAAAAATAACTTTAGCTTAGAAGTCGGTGGCAATACCTACATAACAAGAAACAAAACCAAAGCCGCCGAATTCCAAGCTAAAGTTATTTTTATTTTGTAGTTTTTGTCCAACATCCATTTTTGTTACTTACTTATTTTGATGGACAATATGCGTCGTTAATACGTCGTATGACGTGTCTTTTTGCACTTCCTATCTTGTGCAGATATGATAAAATATGAGATAATAGCCAGACATCAAGGTTTGTATCGATGTACACTCAACAAAAGAGATTGGTATCACTAGAGTGTGGGTGAGGCCTTTATGGGAATGACTGCACGGGGAAGAGAGACCTGCTGAGGAACAGCGGGTCGAGGCCTACCGGGGAAGTAGTGAATGCTTATGCGAATCCTGCGCTCCTGGCCATAGGCAGTGGTGGAACACTGCGGCGGTTTTAGCCCCCTTCGTCAGCCCCATGACAGAGGAACACCAGGAGGATTACAACCGCGCACAAAAAAAAAATAGGGTCGTTAGATATAGTTGAAGTTTTTTTAGAAACCGATGGGTGTCTTCGATTGAAACTTAACTTAATTAATGTACTTTTTACTGTCTACTTTTTTTTTAATTTAAATTTTAAAAGATATAGTACATGGTACATCGGTTTAAAAAAAAATTCAACTACCAAAGACCCTGCAAACCTGTCTCTTTTGTTAACTATACTTAATGTACTTGTAAGTACTGATTAAATTGATAACCTTGACTTCACGATAATTTATATATTCCAATAAAATTGAAGAGTATCTTTGTATGTTTGAACGCGATAATCTCACAAACTACTGGTTAAATTCTGGAAATTCTTTCACTAATCTGTAGGTAAGTTATCCCTGAGTGCTAAAGGCTAATTTTAGTATTAAAACTATTAGAGATTCATTAGAAATTCACGCGGATGAAGTCGTAGCAAAAACTAGTTACTCAGGACAAACATTTTTATATTCATTCTGACATAGTCATAATTATCTTGGTCTGACGCGATGAATGCGACGATATATGTGACGCGCATGTTTTTTTATCCGCTTAAGACCAGTTATACTTTTTTCTGGATGTTACGATATTAATTTAGGGTGTTAAAATAAAAAAAAACCGACTGCGTAAGAAAATAACTTTGTTTTAATTTAAATTAGGTTCTTGTTAAAAGTTTTATTATTTTAAAATAAAGCAATTTTGAGAATTATAAAAATATACCAATTTAACATGACAATGACATCGATTATCAAAGTATATTGAGTAGTTGGGTAGTTACGAGCGAACATAAAAACAGACATACAAATAGGTCAAACATATATCCCTCCTTTTGGGCAGCGCCGCAGTCGGGTGGATAGCCATGTAACAGCTCAAGGTCCAGCTGTCATCCCGGTATAACGATCAATAGAAAATCAATTGTGTCTCATTACGTGGGACTTGAGTAATTAACATAACCGTTAATTACGTATACTGCCCATCAATCTAAGTCTGGTCATGATGATAGTATTTTTTGTCTAATCATTTAATTTTGTACCTTTGTACCTCATTGAGGAAGGTACCTATCTCCTTAGATAGGGTACGAAGGTAGGAAAATTTATTAAATGGATATCTTGATTACACAACTTTGAGTAACACTTGTGTAATATTTATTAAACATGTGCCGTCTTTTTAGGGTTCCATACCTGGAAAGGAAAAACGGAAACTTAATAAAATTACATATTTTGGTGAATTTATTAGGTTTTTTGAAAAACTATAATAAATTAGCTGTCAATAAAACATTTTTATAAACTGTAAACTGTGTATTAAGCTGTATTTCTTCCATAGTAGATAAATATATAAAAGATATATCATGGCTATTTGCGACAGTAGTTGCAGAAAAAAAAACAAAAATCGATGTTCACTTTCGAATATATTTGACCGATCAAAACATTTAAAAAAAAAAGTTGTTACTTAATCATGTCCTAAGGTGTAGATCAATTTCTTTCATAACACTTTATCATTTATTTAATATAGTTTGGTACGGAACCCTAACTGTGTGAGCTCGATGTAATCTTAGAAGGTATTCTACAGTACGATATAAATTTGTCAGCAAAAAAAATAGATCTGCTAATTTTATCAATGCGCACACCAGTATAAAAAGCAAACGTATTACATTTAGTGTTCAAAGCTACGCGAGACAACACGCGTTACAAAAATGTCTAGACCGATAACCTTGTTAATATTTTTAACGTTATCAATAGTGTTCAATGATGCCGCAAAAATACTGGCGTTTTTCCCACTTCCTTCTATCAGCCATCAAGTAGTCTTTCGGCCTTTAACTGAAGAACTAGCCAGACGAGGACATGAAGTCACTGTCATCACAACAGACCTCGCCTTCCCAAATGGAGATACACCAGCAAATCTCACAGAAATCGACGTCCACGACTTTTCTTACGAGAATTGGCGAACACTGTACAAATATACTTCAACAGGAAACAATGATCCGTTTATACAAATGCAAAAAGCATATCACATGATGGCGAAACTCGTGGAGATGCAGATGAATGTAGATAAAGTGCAGAAAATTATTAAAGAACAGAAGATTGATTTGCTGCTGTTAGAGGCTTGTGTAAGACCCGCATTACTTATGTCTCATGCTGTGAAAGTGCCCGTAATTTTGGTGTCTTCATTCGGTCCCGTGAACTTTAATATAGAAACTATAGGATCAGCCTGGCATCCATTACTGTACCCAGACGCTTTTAACCAGCGTTTATATAATTTGTCAATGTGGGAGAAAATTGTCCAATTATGGAAATTTGTTAAATTGCATCTAATTCAGAAAGAGGTTGAAGCTGCAGAAAATCAAATGGCCAAAAGAATGTTTGGACCAAACGCACCGACCATTAATGAATTGAAGAATAATGTTGATATGCTGTTTTTGAATACATACCCTACTTGGGATGATAATCGTCCAGTGCCACCTAGTGTTATTTATTTGGGTGGATTACATCAGAAGCCAGTGAAGGAATTGCCAGCGGTGAGTTGATTTTTCAAATTCATACAAAAGTGTTAAAAAAAATTAATTTATTTATTTAAACTTTATGCAACAAAAAAGTACAAAGGCGGAATAAGCCTTAAGCATTCGCTACCAGTCAACCAAAGGTGGTGAAGAGATAACATGGCAGGCGCAAAAAATTGTACTTATGAAAATAATAAAATAAGAGATTTAAAAATCATTGAAAACAAATCATCATAAATAAATAAATTTAAACGTACACTAGTACTAATTTTACCATTCCGACATATTGATTTCTTGTCTTTTCATTTTAATTATATCGTTATTTTATTCTATTCATAAGAGCCTGTCATATAATAAAATTAGAATGCGCATACAAAATGAATGATAAGATATTTCTAACAGAGAGGTGTACTAATGGGTAGGTACACCTCTGCCTAACGCTTCGGGGATTACAGACGTGATGTTGTGTTAAGATATTTCTATTGTTAAAAACGTATTTATAGTTATGTATATGTATAACATAATTTTTCATTTTTACATATTGCATTACAGGACCTCAAAAACTATCTGGACTCTTCAAAGAATGGCGTTATATACTTTAGCTTTGGTACAAATGTCCAACCTTCACTGATTCCTCAAGAAAAAATTAAATTGATGATCAAAGTCTTCTCTGAATTGCCTTACGACGTGCTGTGGAAGTGGGACAAGGATGAACTTCCAGGACGCTCTAAAAACATCAGGATATCTAAATGGCTGCCGCAGTCAGACCTTCTAAGTAAGTGATGATATTTTAATAGATATAACTAAGTTCTGCCGTAATTGTCGGTTATTGGCGATCTAATCTTGTTTCTCAATGAATAATCTTCGGATCTCCGTTTCATTCTCTTAGGGAGTAAATTTTGATAAATCCTTTTTGGCGTATTCCTACGTCATAATAACTATCTGCATGCCAAACAACGCAATCCGTTCAGAGGTTTGATCTGTGTGTTGATAGATTAGTCAGTCAGTAACGATTGCCTTTTATAAACATAGAAATATGGCCAGATGTAGATTTTTATAGTAGAAAAATGTTATTGATGTTCAATTTACCATTTTCAGGACATCCAAAGATCAAAGTGTTCATAACACAAGCAGGTCTACAATCAACAGACGAGGCTATCACAGCAGGAGTACCTCTGATTGGTGTACCAATGTTAGGAGATCAATGGTACAATGCTGAAAAGTATGTACATCATAAAATTGGTGTTAATCTTGATTGGTCCACGTTGACTGAGGAAGATTTGAAGAATGCTATTCACACAGTGATTGGTGATGATAGGTAAGTGAATGAAATTACTATGGTAAAGAGAATATCAAATCAAGGTCTAGCAAAATTTTGACTCAGTATGACAATAATTTTCAATGATTTGGAAAGGCAAAGAACACAACGCGAAGGATTTATGCGTTATTTCAAATATTTATTTGTATATCTACGAAATAGTTTTAAACTTTAAATAGGTGATAATAACAACAAACTTTGCTCATTCTCACAGTGAGTGCAAAGGCTGGTTAGACTGTCACTTCAGGGCGAAGGCTTCTTCTTATGAGAAGGCCTCCTGCCTTGTATATGGAGCCTCTGTCTACCTTACTCAAAGCGGCTTGTCATTGTCGAAATAGTTATGCTTCCTTATTGTACGGGTTATCGAAATTTAAAAATCACTATCGATTACAATATCTTCATATCAGTGTATGTAGAGATTAAATAGTTTAAAACGTCATCATTCGTTTGCGAGTATTACTTTTTTAATTGAGAATGACTTTAAAAATTGCCCTTTGGTCTCGTGTTCCTAAGCATGACTGCTGACCTAGAACCTGGCTTCGATTTTCAGGTCGTGCAAAGTGCTATTAAGTTTTCTCTTAGGAATTTCTCAGTGGTAGTCCGGAGTATGGAATTTGGTAGTACCTCCAAAAGCAAGGCTCAGTATGTAATTCGCTGTTCAGATCTTTTCTATTGATTACGGGTATGATTAGAAGCCCAATAGTCTGATAACCAGTTTTACCAAGGCGTATCGTGTTACCTAGTAACTGGGTTGCGGAGGTTAGATATGCTCCTTGCAAGAAGCTGGTTTAGGTAAGCCGACCTCATCGTAGTTAACCGCTTAAGGCCCGGCTGTCATACCAGTATGGCAGAACAATAGAAAACCTATTGTGTCTCATTACGCGGGACTTGAGTATTTAAGAAAAAGGCAAAGCAGGTACTAAGATAGATTTAAATGTGTAATTGTTGTTTTCCAGCTATCGCCACAATATAGCGAGACTTGGCAGAGTGCTCCGCGATCATCCAGAGCCTCCGGTGGAACGTGGTGTGTGGTGGACGGAGTACGTGCTGCGTCACGGCGGCGCGAAGCATCTGCGCTCACCCGCCGCCAACTTGCCGTGGGCGCAGTACCTAGAACTAGAACTAGTGCTTACTGTATCTGCGATAGCTCTAGGTCTTGTTTTAGTATTCTCATTTCTTGTATATAGTGTGTGGAAGTATTTCAGTTCTAGTGTAGGAAATAAGAAATTGAAAAAGAATTAATGTAAGGCATTATTAATTGTGTGAAAAGTGTGTATTTAATGTGTCAAAAATGTAAATATAGATTAAGCTGTGATAAGTGTGTTGATCAGTCAATTAAAACAAATTAAACAACTAATAGTGTTTCTTTTTATATTTCTACTAGTCTCAGCTTAAGATTAAAAAAAAAGAACTAAGACTATTTTGCTGCAAGCTGTCAAAATCCATGCATTCTGGCGTATTTTAAAAAAATCTGTTATTATTATTATTATTATAACTAGCCTGTACTGTCCCACTGCTGGGCTAAGGCCTCCCTCTATTTCCCTCCTCCGATTTTGCGCTACGTCTTGCCAATTCTCAAGGACGCCCACCAAGTCGTCCCGCCATCTCCTTCTTGGTCAGCCGTGTCCCCGTCTGGTAAAAATCTGTTAATGTAGATTTTTTCCAAATCAAGCTAACCGTCGTCTAGATAGTGAAGTTATTATTAATTTTAAATTAATGGCATAATTGGCGTTGTACATTGAGCTAACTGTCCTCATTCAGCGGTTTCCTGCTTCCATCACCAGGTCGTCGGCCCACCTCGTAGACCTGATTCGTAAAAAAACATAAATGAAACTTTGACCTAAAATATTTCTGCAAAAAGGGATCCGTGAAATTTTAATAAAAATAAGCTAATATCGTGTCGACAACCTCGGGAGCCAAGTCAAGATATTTAATTTGTTTATCTTTATCAGCTTATAATAAAATAGGTACGTACAAATAATTATTATTGTTATCTTAAACGTAACGTTATCAAAAATTATGCGTAAAAACTATTTATTATTATTCAGGATTGATTAGCCATGTTGTGTGACCATTGATGTGATAACAATTAAATAGATTCGGTCTTGCGGCTTTGTTTGCTTTTTATATAATATACATTATATTATATATTTAAATAAATAACACCATTAACCCTATGTTTAAAAAATGTATGTTTTGAAGATAATAAACATTTAGTTGAAAAAAAAACATGTAATTGATTTTAAACTTAATTTTACTCGTATTTCCAAATTAAAACCCACTAATAAAAGTACGATATACTTTTACACTTATCGCTTTGAAATATAAATACAGTAAGTAAAAACATTAATTAGAAGAAAGCAAAAAATGAATTGAGGATTCTAAGTTTCTAACGTCAAAACATAAATATTTTACTAATTTTATTAGTAATTATTGTAGTTTTATTTAAATAGGCCGAAATTATTATAAGCTAATAAATATATTCATTTATATTTTTGCGACGCAAAGTCTTCCAAAGATGTCGTATCTGAAAGTGCTGTTGTTAATATCATTATTATCAATTACTTCCAACGACGCAGCAAGAATACTGGCTTATTTCCCAGCTCCGTCTATCAGTCACCAACTTGTGTTTCGTTCTTTAACACAAGAACTAGCCAAGCGAGGCCATGAAGTGACAGTCATCACAACAGATCCAGCCTTCCCAGATGGAGAATCACCAGCAAATCTCATAGAAATCAACGTTCACGATTTGTCTTACAAGAAATGGAGAACCCTCTATGAAGTGACGTCGACAGGTGACAGAGATTCACTTTCACTTATACGAGCAGCATCCCGAATTCTAGTTGAACTTGTTGAAATGCATTTTAAAGTGGATGAAGTGCAGAAAGTGCTAAAAGAAAAAAAGTTCGATTTGCTGTTGTTAGAAGCTTTTGTAAGATCCACCTTGATTCTGTCGCACGTTGTAAAGGCGCCTGTTATTCTAGTGTCTTCTTTAGGCCCAATGAACTTCAATGTGGAAATGATGGGATCCGCCTGGCATCCATTATTGTACCCAATCAACATGAACCAGCGTGTATACAATTTGACCAATTGGGAAAAACTAGTAGAATTGTGGAAGTTCTATAAATTGGAAAGTATTTTCAGTAACGTTGATGCAGAAAACGAAATGTGCAAAAGATTATTTGGACCAAATGCACCGAATATGAATGAATTAAAAAATAATGTTGATTTGCTTTTTTCGAACATTCATCCCATTTGGGAAGGGAATCGACCGGTGCCTCCTAGTGTTATTTATATGGGTGGACTGCAACAGAAACCAGTACAAAAATTACCAGCGGTAAGCAAAATCATGTAATGCTAATCATGTAATTATAATGTACGAAGTCTAATAACTCAGATTGGATGATGGCAAGAGTCCATAGAATAACTTGCAACATACAGCTGACCCTCAGATGAAAGGAAACAGTATAATAAAATACGTAAATACGTAGGTTGTTAATCCGAATAAACATTCCTATAAATTTTCAATAAATATTACAGGACCTCCAAACTTATCTAGACACATCAAAAATGGGCGTTATATACATTAGTTTTGGTACAAACGTCCAACCTTCACTGCTTCCTTCAGATAGGATTCAATTGATGGCCAAAGTCTTCTCTGAATTACCTTACGACGTGCTGTGGAAGTGGGACAAGGATGAACTTCCAGGACGCTCTAAGAACATTAGGATATTTAAATGGCTGCCGCAGTCAGATCTACTAAGTAAGTGTTGATAGTCTTAAGGACAATAACAATGGTTTGCTAAAATTTATGATAGTTAAAAAAATCGTATTTAAAATTTTCTTAGCAACAAAAAACCATTTACTTCTAGGGCATCCAAAAATCAAAGTATTCATAACGCAAGGAGGTCTACAATCAACAGATGAGGCTATTACAGCAGGAGTACCACTGATTGGTATACCAATGTTAACAGATCAGTGGTACAATGTTGAAAAATATGTGCATTTTAAGATTGGAGTCAAACTTGATTTACTTACAATGACAGAGGATGAATTTAAAAAGGCTATTAAAACAGTAATTAGTGATCAAAGGTAAGTTAATGAAATCTCTTTAAACTTTTAGAATGTTTTAATTATAATCCTTAAGAAGTAATAGGGTTTTTTCAGTAGAAATTTCTCAGAGTGTGTCAAAAGTCTTTTCCTTTTAAAACTAGATTTATTTCAGTTAAAATTTAATATAAAAAGCGCAGTTTAAAATGTTATTTATATCAATGTTATTTAGTGTATTATTGTTATTTTTCCAGCTTTCGTCACAATATAGTAAAGCTAAACATATCGATGCGCGATCAGCCGATGCCTCCACTGGAGCTTGCCGTGTGGTGGACGGAGTACGTGCTGCGTCACGGCGGCGCGAAGCATCTGCGAGGACCCGCTGCCAACATGCCTTGGGCGCAGTACCTAGAACTAGAGCTGGTACTTACTTTACTAGCAATTGCTTTGGGCTTAATCCTACTTTCTTCATTTCTTGTGTATAGATTATGGAAGTATTTCAGTTTTAGTTTAGAACATAATAAAAATGATTAAGACTTTGATAAAGAGTATATTGTTTGATTTCATTTACTGTAATATAAAGGCACCAAGAATTGCATCAAAAGAAAGGGTGATATTCATTTAATTTTTCTCTTTATGGTATTTTTAAAAAACAAAAGGAACGAAGCTCATACAAGTAGCTATGATGGCTATAATGGCATTAGTCAAATTTCGACAATAACTTATTTAATTTTTAAGTTTGATAGTTATTCATGTTCTAATGTCAAAGACTATACGATAGAGGCATATCAATGACATTAATATTAATTAATTGGATTTCAAATCAAATCAAATCATTTATTGCAATCTATGATGTACATATATAGGTGGTAAAATAAAAATAGAAACAATCATAGACCCTGTCGGGCACAGCAAGTTTTTAAATAAGTAAGAGAGAGGAAGAGCGCTTTATTTTCTTATGGATGTAATAAAATAATTAGCTTTCTACACTCCTCCTCCATGTTTTAGCTGTGTGTATACTCCTCCGTGCGTGAAATTTGCGTAAAAAGGGTAAAAAGTTTTTGATTTACGTATATGAATATACAGATACAGAGATAAAAAACATTTTAACTGTTGTCATTCGCATTAAAATTTATCTTGCTGATAAAATATAAGAGTGATAGTACTATAATATAAATCCATACTCGATCAATCTAATCTCAGATTATTTTTACGATTTCTTGTTTGAGTACCCACGTTTAAACGTGTTGATACATAACCTAACATTATGCCTTTAATCCCCGAAGGGTTACGTCGAGGTGAACCCATCAGTAGACCCACATTTCACCAGTTACGTTTAAGTCATGTTTTAATTAAATAGTTGTGGGTAGTAGGAGGCGAGATACAGTTTTATGTTAATATTATTTTATTTTAACGTAACACGCGGGCAAATCCGTAGGCGGAAGCAAGTTTTATCATAAAACCTATTTAAATAAAACGTCATGTTCCACCGAAACCATATGCCTATGTAGCGATGACCACAGAACATTACATTACATTACTCAATCAAATTATAAAAAGTGTGCCGCTTTTTTTTATATCTGTATTATCAAAAAAACCTTAGTAAGTATATAAGGAAAAATTCGCTCTAATCTCTCATAGTAATCTGAAGCGCCCGTACGAAATGTTCACGTCGATATCGCTGTTATTATTAACGCTATCAATCACTTCCAACGATGCGGCAAGAATATTGGCGTTGTTCCCAGTTCCGTCTATCAGTCATCAAGTTGCGTTTCGACCTCTAACTCAGGAACTGGCACGACGAGGACATGAAGTCACAGTCATCACACCAGATCCCGCCTTCCCAGATGGAGACACACCAGCAAATTTAACGGAAATCGACGTCCATGACTTATCTTATAAGCATTGGGCAACCATTTTTGATCACATTACGCCAGATGACAGTGATTTGCCATTACAAATGCGATTAGCATACGAAATGATAGCTAAGGTCGTTGACTTACAGCTGAAAGTGGATAAAGTGCAGAAAATAATAAAAGAACAGACGTTTGACTTGCTACTGTTAGAGGCTTGTGCAAGACCCACGTTACTTCTGTCACACATTGTGAAAGTGCCAGTGATTCAAGTGTCTTCTTTTGGTGTAATGAATGATAATACACTAACCATAGGATCCGCGTGGCATCCATTATTGTACCCAAATAGTATGACCCAACGTCTGTACAATTTGACAAAGTGGGATAAAATTGTGAATTTGTGGAACTTTTACAAATTAGAAAGTGTTTTTGATAAAGTTGAAGAAAAAGAAAATGAACTAGCCAAAAGAATGTTTGGACAAAATGCGCCGACTATGAATGAATTAAAAAATAATGTTGATATGCTTTTTCTGAACATTCATCCCATTTGGGAGGGAAATCGTCCAGTGCCTCCTAGTGTTATTTATATAGGTGGATTGCATCAAAAGCCAGTGAAAGAGTTGCCATCTGTAAGTTTGTAATAGTAAACCTTTACTTACTTACACTTCAATATTTTCAACCTTTTCATTTTGTAGAAGGAATAAAAAAAATAAAAGATTATTTTTAGTTTAAAAATTATATTGATCATTAAATATCAATGAAATATTAGAATACACAACATAATTATAAATACATTCAAAATAATTGCAGTATCTCAAAACTTATCTGGATTCTTCAAAACACGGCGTAATATATCTGAGCTTTGGCACAAACGTGAAGCCTTCACTGCTACCTGTAGAAAGGGTAAAAATGATAACTAGAGTCTTCTCACAATTACCGTACGACGTGCTATGGAAGTGGGATAATGATGAACTTCCAGGGCGTTCTAAAAACATCGTCATATCCAAATGGTTACCACAGGCCGATCTTTTAAGTAAGTAGTAATAGTTTTACAGGCAATAGCCGAACTTATGTTACTTTTCTAAAAAGGTGCCTTCATTACTGAAATATTGGCTAAAAATACATATAATGACGAACCAAATAAACACTTTTCAGGGCATCCAAACATCAAACTATTTGTAACACAAGCAGGTCTACAGTCAACAGACGAGGCCATCACAGCAGGAGTACCTCTAATTGGTATTCCAATGTTGGGTGATCAATGGTACAATGCTGAAAAATATGAATATCATAAAATTGGTATCAAACTTGATTTGAACGAGGTGACTGAGGAAGAATTTAGGAATGCTGTTAACACTGTTATTGATGATAAAAGGTGCGTAAATGAATTTCTTATCAACGCTTTTATCAATTTTTCGCCAGAGTCATATTATTCTCAATGAAGTTTCAGTGACGGAGGCGGTGGACAAATGCTCTTAGACTTTATCAAAACATTCGATAATTTTCAGCTATCGTCAAAACATAAATAAACTTCGAGACATGATGCGTGATGAGCCTCAGACCTCATTGGAGCGCGCCGTGTGGTGGACGGAGCACGTGCTGCGTCACGGCGGCGCGAAGCATCTACGCTCGCCAGCCGCCAACATGTCGTGGGCGCAGTACCTAGAACTGGAACTAGTACTTACTGCGACAGCAATTATTATGGCACTAATTCTAATATCGTCATTTCTTCTGTATAGTTTATGGAAGTATTTCAGTTCGAGTAAGAAACCAATAAAAGAAAAAGTAAAATGATAAAAAACTATTATATTAGAACATAAGAAATTAAAAGAAAATTGATTAAAAAAAGCTTAAGAAAGAGAATGATGATTTTTTTTGCCTGACTTCTATTCTTATAATGTAAGAAATGACAATGATAAGGTAATCAGAATTCCATCAAAAGAAAAAACATAAGATGTTTTTTTCAAAAATATTAGAACTGGAAAAATCATAGTCATTGTAATTATGGGTTTTATCATAGGCGTATACTTATGTCAACTGTTGTGTCCCGGACGTCAAAATTATCTTGATTATAAACAATTTAACAATGTTGGTAGTAACACAAATCCACATAGTAACAATCTATTCTAAAATTATTAAAAAGATTTCTTGTTTCAGTACGTTCAAACGTGTTTGATACAAGACTGATCAATTTATAAATAGATCAGAATTGAAGGCATGGTAAGTTGCACAATACCTACATAAGTACATACATAACATCACGCCTATAACTCCCATGTAATAGAGAGCGAGGGCATATTGCCATAAATGCCACAAATGACAAAATAATGTACCTGCCTGTATTTTTAAACTATAAAAAAATACACGAGTACTTGCCTAATTCACTCTGTTTTTGACCTGCCTTGAAATGCTAAAATTCCGAAAAACATTATAAATTTCAAACAGCTACAATACACAACATTTAAGAAAGGCAAATACATAATGATACTCCATTTGTTTATTAATTGTTGGTCATTACCAATAAAGATAATAAAAATAACAAAAGCATATTGCTCATCTATTTACGCTGACCCTTACACGACACGCACAAAGTGGCAGTTATTGCTACTAACATAGACAAGTTTTACATAACAGCTCCGTATATAAGGAAACGTATTCATTTATCTCTCATAGCAATCCGCGTCCGTCACAAGAATAATGTCCGCATCAATAGCCTTGGTGTTATTAGTGTTATCAATTACTCCTAATGATGCGGCAAAAATACTGGCTTATTTTCCAGTTCCATCTATCAGTCATCAAGTTGTGTTCCGACCTCTAACTCAAGAACTAGCCAGGCGAGGGCATGAAGTCACAGTCATCACACCAGATCCCGCCTTCCCAAATGGAAAAACGCCCGCAAATCTCACAGAAATCGACGTCCACGACATGTCTTATGAGAAATGGAAAACATTGTATGAAGTTACTTCTACGGGTGACAGTGATTTGATTCTACAAATGCGACTCGCATTCCATATGATCGTTGAGGTCGTCGAAATGCAGCTGAAGGTGGATAAAGTGCAAAAATTATTGAGAGAAGAAAAGTTTGATTTGCTTTTAATAGAAGCTTGTGCAAGACCCGCATTGCTTGTGTCACACGTAGTAAAAGTTCCTGTGATTCAAGTGTCTTCTTTCGGTCCTATGAATTATAATGTGGAAACAATAGGGGCCTCGTGGCATCCCATATTGTACCCTGACAGTTTGAGCAAGCGGCTTTACAATACGTCAAAATGGGAGAAATTAGTTGAATTATGGAATTTTTATAAATTAGAAAACGTAATGCAGGAAGTTGAAAATGCAGAAAATGAGTTAGGTAAAAGAATGTTTGGACCAAATGTGCCGACTATAAGTGAATTAAAAAATAAAGTTGAAATGTTATTTCTAAATACACATCCTATTTGGGAAGGAAATCGTCCAGTGCCTCCTAGTGTTATTTATATGGGTGGATTGCATCAAAAGCCTGTAAAAGAATTGCCAGCGGTAAGTTTTTATACCTAGAACTTTACCATAATTACACCACTGTCGTACACTCAGAATCAAAAGGGCCATCCGGCACCAAAGGACCAAATAACTTTTGCCCCTCCGTGGTCCTTAATTTGGTATCATTTTCTAGGTCTATGCATAAAGTGGAATCTATCCATTTGACTTTATATTTTATCAAATGTATTCTGTCTCTATTAGTCCATTAGTGTTCTTTTGGTTCTCCAATATTTTTTTCAATTAAATAATTTTTATTTTTGTATCGCATGCGGACTGACACGAGTTACGCAAATACTCGTACCTACTTATTATATTATTAGTCTCTGTACTTCTCCAGCTCTAATATCAGTACATTTTCATAATTACTCGTACAATGATGTTCAAGGTCAGTCATTAATAAAATCGTTGGCATCCTGTCTTCTTTTGTTACGACTTCATTTACAGTATGTTTATCGTTTAAGTACCCACTTATTCATTTGTTTTTTTTTATAAGTACTTCTATTTATACTTATCTATAAATACTTTAAATTAAGCTGAAGAGATTTTTTGTTTGATCGTTTGTTTAAAGTTTATTAATTGCTTTGAGTTTGTAAGATGTTATAATCTCTAGAAGTAGTAAACCGTTAAAAAATTCTTACACTGACAGAAAGCCGCACTATAACGAGTGTCATAGACTAAAGTGTGTGTTTCATAAACTAGGGTCTGTGTGTGTATAGGTTTATTTGACTTTGAGGTAGACAAAACCTAATCCATACTTAATTTAATGAATACCTAATACATAGGTGCCTAATTACTTAATTAACGTAATATTTACTTAATTGCCTAATATTACTTATTTTAATATCTCTAAGCTTGAAATCGCTTTTTCACCTTAAGCAAGCGTGTTGATCAATGCTCGTGCCTTCTCTGTACGAGGAGAGGCCTTTCCCCTGAAGTGGATCATTTATTATTTTGTACTTCACGTACAATAATTTTCACTTGGCATGTTATTACTTCACCGCCTTTGTATTTTATTGTTGCATAAAGTTTATATAAATAAATAAATTATAAAGTATAAATCTTGCTACTATTACAAATGTGAAAGTTTGGATAGATAGATGTTTGATTTTTGGCACTGACATAGATTATAGTCTGGAGTAGCACATAGGGTACTTTTATTCCGGAAAAATGTACGGTCTATCGTAATACCTACATCAACTTTGACGAAAAAGAAGATGAAACAGAAGCTTGTAAATAATAAAAAAAACAACCATTTGGCGACAAATGTTTAATCATGTTAACGTATTTCAGGATCTAAAAACATATCTGGACTCCTCGAAGAACGGCGTCATCTACATAAGCTTTGGTACAAACGTCCAACCGTCACTACTTCCCCCACAAAGGGTACAATTGATGGCCAAAGTATTCTCTGAGTTACCTTACGACGTGCTGTGGAAGTGGGACAAGGATGAACTTCCAGGACGCTCTAAGAACATCAGGATATCTAAATGGCTGCCGCAGTCAGACCTTCTAAGTAAGTGATGATAGTTTTAAGGATAATGGCCAAACATACGGTTCGTTAACTGTTATTGCTAATTTTGGGGTTTAAATACCAAAGTTAATTAGTAGTGACCTCGTTAAGGTTTTGAAATAATTGAAACTGATTCGCGTTTAAATGTGGTCTTTTAGGAAAGCCACAATTTATTTCCAAAATGTTTTTGTATGTTTTCCGTTGTTTGGTAGGTTTCTGAAGCCTTATTTTGTTATCCTTTCGAGCTACATTTGACCTCTATTTAAAAAGTTCAATGTTAGGCCGAAATGTTTATTTTGTTAGGACTAAATTCGGACTGGGCTTAGAGTAGGTAGTTTCCGAGGTTTTTGAAATAATATTGGTGTAATTATTGTTTATTTTGATAGTCAATCGGATAAGGATTAAAATAGTAATTAAATTTTAAATGACTGCTGTGTATGAGGTCTTGGTTTTGAATTTCAGATCGAGCAGTGTTATTGGGTTTTTCCAATAAGAATTTCTCAGTAGCGGCCTCGAAATCTGGATTTGTGCTCAGGTGGTGGCAATAGACTCGCCCCCTTTTACATGGGACTTAAAAAAAACTGACGAAATATGGGTGTACTAATGGGTACACCTCTGCCTAACCCTTTAGGGATTACAGGCGTGATGTTATGTTCTGCTGTTGAAAATCTATATCGAACCTAAGATATAGTTAAAAGACATAGTACCTTTATTTAAAAAATCTCTTTGCATTATCCAGTAATAGGAAAAAGAGACACAATGACATTGTCATATATAAACTATTATGGTTTTCAGGACATCCAAAGATCAAAGTATTCATAACACAAGGAGGTCTACAATCAACAGACGAGGCTATCACAGCTGGAGTGCCGCTTATTGGAGTCCCAATGCTGGGCGATCAATGGTACAATACAGAAAAATACGTGCATCATAAGATTGGAGTCAAACTTGATTTGCTCTCGATGACAGAAGACGAATTCAAGAATGCTATTAACAATGTCATTGGTGATAAAAGGTGGGTACATGGGATTTCTATCAATTAATACTAATATAGAACTCTCCCCGCAACTTCGCTCGCGTGATTTTTCTACCGAACCCCAATTTTTTTGATAAAACTAAAAAAAAACATAAAATAGAATAGCTATATAGCGAAATATAGCTGGCTCCTGAAACACAGGTACTCTAACCTAGCTCTGGAGCCAGGGTCTCGCATTTTTTTGTATAGGTTATTGATAGCAATAAATAATTTTATTTTTTTATTTTATAGCCTATTATTATAGAACTCAATGATAACGTAGCTTCCAATTTGCGAAAGAATTTTTAAAATCGATTAAATAGATCCAGAGATTACCCCCTACAACTTAACAAACTCACAAACTTTACCTCTTTATAATAAAATTACATACATACATAACATCACGCCTGTAATCCCCGAAGGGTTAGGCAGAGGTGTACCCATTAGTACACCCACATTTTGCCAGTTATGTTTTTAGTCCCATGTTATAGGGGGCGAGCCTATTGCCATCAACCGGGCACAAATCCAGACTCCGATGCTGCTACTAAGAAATTCGTGATGGAAAAACCCAATAACACTTTGCCCGACCTGGGAATCGAACCCAAGACCTCATGCATAGCAGTCGCACTTGCGACCACTAGACCAACGAGGCAGTCTAAAAAAAAAAAAAAAACATAATAATAATAAATTCAATAAAATTAGTAGTATAGAAATATAGATTATAAAGAGTTACTTGAATTTGTAAGAGATATTCTCTAAAAGTACAATTACAAAAAATCTTTTATTGATAGAAAGCGACATTTTTCTCGAGTGCCTTATGCTATATTTTATAGTACAATTATGTACTTAACTTTTGAACTGAACTCGCGAACAAACGCTATTATTATAGTTATGTTTTAACAAGGATGTCAATTTCAAAGAGATGATGAAAATGAATTGCAGAATCAATTAACAACAAGGAATTTTATATTTGGAATTACCATAAAGAATCTCACATACATACATACATACATACATTAACCCTAAACACATAACACTCCTTTTTTTGGGGTAGTCGTGTAAAAATAGTGACCTCTCAAAACAAATTTCTATTATGACCATCGGCAGACAGATAAAATTCATCTTTATTTTCATTGACTTATAATCCAAAGTTATAAATTTCGACAGACTTATCAGTTGTTGATATCATTTTTGCAGTTATCATCACAACATCGTAAAACTTGGGAGCGTGATGCGTGATCAGCCGATACCTCCGCTGCAGCGTGCCGTGTGGTGGACGGAGCACGTGCTGCGTCACGGCGGTGCGAGACACCTGCGTGCGCCCGCCGCCAACATGTCGTGGGCGCAGTACCTAGAACTAGAACTAGTGCTAACTGTGACAGCAATCTCTCTTGCTTTTATTCTAATACTTTCTTTTATTTTATACAACTTATGGAAGTTATTAAGTTCGAGCCAAATACAGATAAAGATAAAGGAAAATTAATTGATCTGTATTATTTTAGATTTAATAGAGAGATCATTCTTAATTTGCAAATGTTTTTTTTTTAAGATTGTATAAATTTTTATTTTTATTAAAAAAGGGACAGTATACAGCTATATAATATTAGATCAACATATGAAAAATGGTGATGCTAAAATAATAATGCAGCTCACAGCATTGTCCATAAATTAACATAAGTGAATAAAAACCATAGGTCGCTAGGAAATAACTGTTCATACACATTGACCTGTAATATTAATATTCTTTATGAAATCAATGTTCATACATAGATATGAAATTTTCAAGTAATTATAACCATTAATGAACAATTTTATTGTTACTCTACAAAACGTGTGTGAGGCAACTTATAATATATTATTTAAAACATAGAAAAACTGTGATAAACATTGATGTAATATATTTAAGCGTTGAATTTCCATTTATTTGTTGCAACTGATTTCTAATTGTACGTGTTTCATTTTTGTCCCATTCATTTTCATTTTTATTTTTGTCACTTATTGTGTTATCATTATGAATAATTAAAAATATGCTATCAAATGAATTCAACCCTTTTAACTTTTGTAAATTTATTTTTAATAGAATTTTAATTAAATTTAATTAATAATGAATCCTTATACAGTATATTTGTATAATATATTTCTATAGGTAAGTTTGCGGTGCTGAATATAATAATAATTTCCTGAAATAAGTGATTATTTAAATTAATTTGTAACTAATATAAGTCTGAAATCGCCAATCCGCCTTGAGCGAAAGTGGTGATCAATGTTCATGTTTTCTCTATATGAGAAGAGGTCTTTGCCCTGCAGTGGATGAAAATAGGCTGATATTATATTACTATAATATTTTCATTCCTATCATTATCATAACATAGCGAGTAACATCATTTTTCCTTTTAATGTCCACTGCAATTAACCAAACCAATGATTATATCAATTATGATCCATTTCGAACGAACAACCGACAGCCAACCCCAAAGGTCTAACACAAGCGCAACTAATAAAAGCATAGCGTGAATTTGCTAGTTTTTTTTTAATTGGAAATACACATATATACCTACATATACAATATTTTTTTTTTAATTTTAATGGCTTTATTTTTATCAATGGGTAATATATGTATAAATATAATGTACTTGTAGTATAAATTAAACAAAATGCTTTGAAATTAGCGTGTTTAAACAAACAACTTTAATAACTCTTCAATTTTATTATAAATATTACTAGCTGCTCCCTGCGACTTCTTACGCGTGGTTTTTATCACCCGTGTTATATCTTTTGTTACTGCTCAGCACCTCTGTCGTAGTGTGTTGTTATATAGCTCATGAATATTACTAGGTATCATATACGAGAATTTTGCCAGTCTGGCTAGTAGTTCGGGAGGTTGACGCATTTAAAGAAACAAACAAAAAATATTTTTTACAAGCATTTATATTCTAACAAAAATCAACACGCTTCGAATAGATTCACGTAAGCTCGTAATGGACCTACTAAATAGAATTTCAAATTACAGTAATTATTGAGGCGTGAGTTTATGTATGTAGTAATTATTGATTTACAGTAAAATAAAGATAGTAAACAAATAACAGCGATTCCTGTTATAATTACCTACAACCATTAAAGATAACTTACCGTAAAAGTAGACAAATCAATATTCATAATTAGTTTTGTTACACAATAATTACCGTACCTAATACTCACGATAATTATCCAAAAAAATATGTCACTTATCAACAATAATTATCAACAAAGTCTAAGCTCTATTTGAAAACATAACATAAACACCACGCCTGTAATATCCAAAGGGTTAGGCAGTGGTGTATCCATTATTACACCCACATTTCGCCAGTTATGTTTAAGTCCTATGTCATGGGCGAGCCAATTGCCATCAACACAGATCCAGGCTCCAAGGCTGCTACAGAGAAATTTCTGATGGAAAAACCCAATAACACTTTGCCCGAGCAAAGCTTTTTTAATAAGTCTGTTTCGGCTGTATCACACCTGGGAATCTCATCACAGTAGTCAATTGCTCAGCCAATGCGCCAACAGCGGCGTGCCAAGTATCATTCTACCTTCCATCTCTCCCGACCTCATAAAACGATCTAAAGAAGAAAAATAAGATGGCTTATCCTAGTTGCTTCGCGTCGTAAAAGGCTGGTGGTGTCTAGAATTTTAAAAACTTTTCCAAGCACAATTTATATGATAATTTGAGGGTGAAAGAAAAATGCAAAAAAATTACTGGTTACAGGATGCAGTTTATTTTTCGTAGTGTTTATTAAAAAGTGTAATAAATGAAAATAAAAATGGTATTTAAGCATAGTTTTGCTAAAATGAGTCAACTCACTATCGCCTACTAAATTAAAGTTAATGTGCCAAAAGTATGTATAACATATTTGGCACATTCATTAGTCAGCAAACAACATATCGGCACATTGCTATTCAAATTTGTTCAAAGCATTCACTATGTTACAGTTCAAAGAACATCTAAAAAGTATGCACAGAAGATTTAAAATTAATCAGCATTACAATCATAATTCAAAATTAAAGCAAATACTAAATTTAAAAAAATATTTTTTTTTTTATATATTTGTTAGCTCATTTTTGCAGAATTAAAGCCAATTATGAGGTCAACACTAAAAACTCTGAATGTATTATTAAAACATTGAATCGAATGACTCGACATATAATTAATAATATCTCATTAAATTATCATTAAAGAAAAAAACAAGCTTCATAATAATAGTTCTATCACGCTATCGAAGACTGAAGAGTAGCGAACGAGTTCTAGTAGTCATCCATAGCTATAGTGTCTGTACTTAACTCGTTTTGTTTCCGTATAAAACACACGTCGATCATCTCAATGATTTAGTTGTTACAAGGCTACACAATGGCGACGTTACGGCATCTAGCATTTTATTTTCTCTTACAAATTTTCGTCACTGATGCGGCGAGGATACTAGCAGTGTATCCAGTCCCGTCCATCAGTCACCAGATAACGTTCAGACCTATAACGATGGAACTAATCAAACGTGGACATCAAGTGACAGTGATAACACCAGACCCCATGTTCAAGAAAGGCGAAGCTCCACAGAACCTGACGGAAATCGATGTACATGATATATCGTACAAAGCGTGGGAAGCATTCATGTCGTCAGCAAGAGGAATGAAAGAAGATCTTATATCGCAAATGAAGATAGGAATAAAATTAATTATTAAAATAGTAGACACGCAATTGCAAGTTAAAGAAATCAATGAATTGGTGCAAGGAAAGAGAAATTTTGATCTCCTGCTCACAGAAGCGTGTGTTAGACCAGCATTGGCTTTCTCACATGTTTACAAAGTGCCTTTAATTCAAATTAGCTCTTTTGGAGCTATATTTTATAACTATCAAGTCTTAGGAGCACCGTCTCATCCATTCTTATATCCTGGTGCCATGAATCAGAGACTATACAATCTGACCATGTATGAAAAGTTGTATGAAGTATACAATAATTTCATACTAGATTACGTACTTATAAGTTTGGAAGAAGAAGAGAATAAAATGTTAAGGAAACATTTTGGGCCAACTATACCAGATGTAAAGGAACTTCAAAATAATGTTGAGATGCTGTTGTTGAACATCAACCCAATTTGGGAAGGAAGTCGGCCTGTGCCTCCAAGTGTGATTCATATGGGAGGATTGCCTCAGAAACCTCATAAGGAGTTGCCTCAGGTAAGCATTTTGAATCAAATAGACATTGCATTATTCAAACATAGCAGGAATAGGCGGATGTTATAGTTTTTCTTTTCTTTTCTTTCTTTCTTTCTCAGAGGCCCTTGAGGCGGTTTATAAACTCTGATACTAGGGTATATGGGGTCGTAAGACCTCACTGCCCACACGATAAAGAAAGAAGAAGTTATCAGTTATCATGATTTTAAGAAAGCCTAAGTTCATTGATGCATTATATTATATTAACGTTCTTTTTTTGGGGGTGGTCATGATGACAAAACGATGACAAATAAATGTAAGTCGGATTCGCACACGAAGGGTTTCGTACCACCAAACATAAGCGCCAAAGGAAAACCGATATTTGTATACCTCTTTCAAATAATAAAGATTAAACAGTTCAATTGATGGGGCTACGTACAAAAATCTAAAAGATAATATATTTACAAATTTTAAAATTAATAAGAACTAAATGTTCAAAATCAAAACAAAATACTCGGAAAATGATTTAAAATAAACATAGTTTTTTTTTTGTTTTGACAGTATTAAACCCATTATGAAATTATGAAAATGAAATTAAAGATTCTTTAAACATTAACACTTTTGTAGGTAATATTAAAAATGACGAAGCGCATGACTCGACATATTAAATAATATCTTAACAATAATCTCATAAAAAACGTAAAGCATTCAATAAATAAATGGTTATATCATGCTATCAAAGACTGACAAAAAATATCAGACTAGTTTAAACCTGTCACAACTATGTACCATACTTATCTCATCTAGATTCTGTATAAAACACACCGCGATCATCTTATTGAATTAGTTGTTACACGGCTGCATAATGACGACGTTACGACATCTAGTATTTTATTTTCTCTTACTACTTCTCGTCACTGATGCGGCGAGGATACTAGCAGTGTATCCAGTCCCGTCTATCAGTCACCAGATAGCCTTCAGACCGATAACGATGGAACTAATCAAACGTGGACATGAAGTGACAGTCATAACACCAGACCCCATGTTTAAGAAAGGCGAAGCTCCACAGAACCTGACGGAAATTGATGTACATGATATATCGTACAAAGCGTGGGAAGCATTCATGTCGTCAGCAAGAGGAATGAAAGAAGATCTTATATCGCAAATGAGGGTGGGAGCAGAAGTGATTATTAATGTAATAGACACGCAACTACATGATACAGAAGTCAAAGACTTAGTGCAAGGAAAGGGGAAGTTTGATCTTTTGCTCACAGAAGCGTGTGTTCGATCAATATTAGCATTTTCGCATGTTTACAAAGTACCTTTAATACAAATTAGTTCTTTTGGAGCTATATATTTCAACTACCAAGTCCTAGGAGCCCCGTCTCATCCATTTTTATATCCTGGTGCCATGAATCAGAGAATATACAATCTGACCATGTATGAGAAGTTGTATGAAGTATACAATAATTACATGATGGACCGTTTATTTGGGACTATGGAAGAAGAAGAGAACAAAATTTTAAAGAAACATTTTGGGGCAAGTATACCAGATATAAAGGAACTTCAAAATAATGTTGAGATGCTGTTGTTGAACATCAACCCGATTTGGGAAGGAAGTCGGCCTGTGCCTCCGAGTGTGATTCATATGGGAGGATTGCCTCAGAAACCTCATAAGAAATTGCCTCAGGTAAGCGTTATGTAATCAACTAAATAAAGCATTATTCAAACATGTTAAGTTTAACAGGAATAGGCAGAAGTTATAGTTATCATAATTTTTAGAAAGCTTAAGTTCTTCATTGACCTTTTGTTTTTGGGTGGTCATGATGATGACAGAACGATGACAAACAAGTGTAAGTCGGACTCGCACGCGAAGGTTATCGTACCACCAAACAATAATAAGGCCAAACAAAAACGCCAGAAGAAAACCGTTTTTTTGTGCACCCCATTTAAATTTTGATGAAGATTAACAAATCAATTTATGCCTAATGTGTTAATGTCTAGTAATTATATAATAGTGCCATTTAGAAACATCTAAAATGTGTAATTACAAGATTTAAAATTAATCGTTTAATATTCAAAATTATTACAAAATACTTAGAAAGAATATTTAAATAAAAAGGTTTTTTTGTTTCGACATAATTAAAGCCTATTTATTATAAGATCAAAGTTCTTTTAAACATCGAAACTTTTGTAGATATTATTAAAAATGTCGACGCCCATGACTCGACACATTAAATAATGTCATAATAATAATCTCATAAAAAACATAACGTATTCAATAAAAATGGTTCTATCACGCTATCAAAGACTGACAAAAAATAAACTTGTTTAAACCCGTTACAACAATATGTACCAAACCTATCTCAACTAGTTTCCGTATAAAACACACCGCGATCATCTTAATGAATTAGTTGTTACACGGCTGCGCAATGACGACGTTACGGCATCTAGTATTTTATTTCCTCTTACAAATTTTCGTCACTGATGCGGCGAGGATACTAGCAGTGTATCCAGTCCCGTCCATCAGTCACCAGATAACGTTCAGGCCAATAACGATGGAACTAATCAAACGTGGACATGAAGTGACAGTCATAACACCAGACCCCATGTTTAAGAAAGGCGAAGCTCCACAGAACCTGACGGAAATTGATGTACATGATATATCGTACAAAGCGTGGGAAGCATTCATGTCGTCAGCAAGAGGAATGAAAGAAGATCTTATATCGCAAATGAGGGTGGGAGCAGAAGTGATTATTAATGTAATAGACACGCAACTACACGATACAGATGTCAAAGACTTAGTGCAAGGAAAGGGGAAGTTTGATCTTTTGCTCACAGAAGCATGTGTTCGATCAATATTAGCATTTTCGCATGTTTACAAAGTACCTTTAATACAAATTAGTTCTTTTGGAGCTATATACTTCAACTACCAAGTCTTAGGAGCCCCGTCTCATCCATTTTTATATCCTGGTGCCATGAATCAGAGAATATACAATCTGACCATGTATGAGAAATTGTATGAAGTATACAATAATTACATGATGGACCGTTTATTTGGGACTATGGAAGAAGAAGAGAACAAAATGTTAAGGGAACATTTTGGGCCAAGTATACCAGATGTAAAGGAACTTCAAAATAAAGTTGAGATGCTGTTGTTGAACATCAACCCAATTTGGGAAGGAAGTCGGCCTGTGCCTCCGAGTGTGATACATATGGGTGGATTACCCCAGAAACCTCATAAGGAATTGCCTCAGGTAAGCATTTATGAATCAACTAAATAAAGCAACATTCACACACAGCGTCCCACGTAATGAGAAACAATTGATTTTCTATTGTTCTATTATACCGGTAAGTCAGCCGGGGCTTGACCGGTTATCAGGAATACGTACAGGTTAAAGTTATCATGATATTTAGAAAGCTTATCTCATAAATTAACGTCTTTCTCACGTCAACGTCATCACGACCACCCCGGTCGTGATGACGACAGAACTATGACAAACAAATGCAAGTCGGACTCGCACACGAGAAGGGTTTCGTACCATCAAATAATAATAAGACCGAACAAAAACATCAGAAAAAAACAGGTTCTTTTATGTGTCTCTTTAAGTTTTAACCAATTCAATTTATGTCAAATACTTAAGTCATAAAAATATGACCCGCAATAATAGCTCAATGTAGAAACATCTAAAATGTATAATTAAAAGATTTACAATAAATCAACTTTTAATATTCAAAATAATTAAAAAAAAATTTTTGTTTTGACAGAATTAAAGCTTCTAGACATAGCCTAGCCATTAGCCTTGTTTTGAGATCAAAATTTCTTCAAACATTAAAACTTCTGTAGATGCTACTGAAAATGTTGACGCGCATGACTCGACACATTAGAATAATATCTTATTAATTATCTTTTAAAAAACATTAAAGCATTCAATAAAAATGGTTCTATCACGCTATCGAAGACCGACAAAAAATATCAACTTGTTTAAATACGTCACAACAATTTGTACCATACTTATCTCATCTAGTTTCTATATAAAACACACCACGATCATCTTAATGAATTAGTTGTTACACGGCTGCGCAATGACGACGTTACGGCATCTAGTATTTTATTTTCTCTTACAAATTTTCGTCACTGATGCGGCGAGGATACTAGCAGTGTATCCAGTTCCGTCGATCAGTCACCAGGTAACCTTCAGGCCAATAACGATGGAACTAATCAAACGTGGACATCAAGTGACAGTGATAACAGCAGACCCCATGTTCAAGAAAGGCGAAGCTCCACAGAACCTGACGGAAATCGATGTACATGATATATCGTACAAAGTGTGGGAAAAATTTATGGCGACAGCAAGAGGAATGAAAGAAGATCTTATATCGCAAATGCGCGTAGGAGTAGAAGTGTTTAACAATGTAATAGACGCACAACTGCGGGTTAAAGAAGTCAAAGAATTGGTGGAAGGAAAGGGGAAGTTTGATCTCTTGCTCACAGAAGCGTGTATTCGATCAATATTAGCTTTCTCACACGTTTATAAAGTGCCTTTAATTCAAATTAGCTCTTTTGGGGCTGTTTTTTATAACTATCAAGTCTTAGGAGCCCCGTCACATCCATTTTTATATCCTGGTGCCATGAATCAGAGAATATACAATCTGACTACGTATGAGAAGTTGTATGAAGTATACAATAATTACATGATGGAGCATTTATTTGGGACTTTGGAAGAAGAAGAGAACAAAATGTTAAAGATACATTTTGGGCCAAGTATACCAGACGTAAAGGAACTTCAAAATAATGTTGAGATGCTGTTTTTGAATATAAACCCAATTTGGGAAGGAAGTCGGCCTGTGCCTCCGAGTGTCATACATTTAGGAGGACTGCCCCAAAAACCTCATAAGGATTTACCTCAAGTAAGTATTTATAGCTGAAGCTAAAATGAAGCTTACCAGGAATCCATAGAACTGGTAACTGGTTTGATGGTCATAGTGAAGACGAAACTTGGCGAAAGTAAGGACAAAAGGGCTATCCCTACAATCTAATCTTTTATTGATCTTTCGTGTCAAAACTAAATTAGGAAAATAGTTTCGTAAGAAAATTTACGCGGACGAAGTCACTAGTCGTATAAATGTAATAAGAATAATACCAACTCATATCATACTGCACTGAGAAGGCATGGGCAATAATCAGCACGCTTATTCAAGACGGATTATCGATTTCAGACTTGTATTACTTATAATGGACCCAAATTTTCAAATTTTATCTTAATATATCTTTCAAGTTGGATCAAACTGCACACGGTGTGCAAATGAGATTAAAATCGGTCAAGTAGTTTAGGAGTCCATCCCGGACAAAAAACGTAATGCGTAATTTATATAGATTAAGAGGATTAGATATGGGAACAGACGGTGGCTCGAATTAAGAATCCGGATGTGTATTTACAAAATGTGAGTTTTCCAACAGTCTTCTACCTACCCCATTGGTAAATTCAAACGTGATGATATACTTACGTTATAAGGAAGTACTCAAATTGTTCACAAGTAGAAACTTGAACACGTTGTTGATGGTCATTCAACAATTAATCTTATCACCATAATTATAAGAGTCTGTCTCGTTTCAATTCTGCAGAATCATCATGATATTCTAGTTATAGATTACGGTGTAAAGTCATAAGTGATGCGTTATATAAACGACATTGGAATCAGTTGAGTTCAATTAGCTGATAAAGTGAACAAGGCATGAGAAACTGTCAAGTGCGTGATTCGCATGTTTTTGAGTTATCAACAAACATTTTATGCGCATGCTTTTCAAAGTCAAGTATCAAAAGTAGAACTACCGGTTAACGAACTGACGTTTGACGCACGGCTGACGCAGTGGTTGAGGGATTAGCTGCTGCGCTGGGTGTCGTGTGTTCAATTCTTGCACGGAACAAATATTTGTATGACCTGTAGATAGTTGTTCCGGGTTTGGCTATATGAGCATATTTATAATGATCTTCTATTTCTGTATTGTTATAAGCTGTAATTTTCATAATTACATTTAGCTCCATTGGTCTCATGCTTGCAAGCGTGACTGCTGAGTGGGCTTTTAGATCCATTCTCAGGTGGGGTTACTGCCTCATCAGTGTGCCCAGTGTGAGTTTTTTCATTCACCTTCGAATTAGTGCGTTAGAATTTGGGAAAAAGTTATAGCGCCACTTGGAGGTCACTAGGAAAACCTTATTTCTCATACGCTTGAAATCGATGAGTAAAAAATTCACACTTAGCACTCAGATTCTATGAGTTAGGGGATTGGGCAACGTAAACAATACACAATACTCGAGACAATATTATTATGAAGTCATGTGTAACACATCGTCTAGTTATGTTATCAAAATGTTGCGACCTTGATAAATTCATTGATCACTCGCTATCACACACACATCACTCATTTGTTCTTTATCTTAGTGCCTACGTCATTTTCGGCAACTGATATTATAATTATCAATAGGATGTAAAATGTGCAGTCTAGCTATAGCAAATTCATGACAATACAGATACACGAAGACTAATGTATGTTCTACTAGCTGTCATCATAAGAACGTTATTGCGATTTCTCTCGGGAACAGTACTTTTTTTCGGGATGAAAGGTACCCTATGTTCGTTCCTGTACACCTGGCAATGTATATGTAAAATTTCAGGATGATCGGTTCAGTGGCTTAGGCGTAAAATGGTAACAAACAAACAAACAAACTTACTTTCGCATTTGTAATATTAGTTAGGAAGTTAGGATACATATAAAATCCTTTGTCCTGAATGACTGACGGATCAACGCACAGCCTAAACCGCTAATCGTAGAGATGTGAACCTTGGAGGTTGTGTTCTTTATATAACGTAGGTATTCCATAAGAAAGGATTTCCCAAAATTCTACCCTTTAGGGGGTGAAAAGGAGAGGCAAAGTTTGTATGGGACAAAGTGATTCTTTGATCCAATCTTCTTCAAATTTTGCATAAACTTTCTTTAACAGAATTGATGGAAGACGTGCTTCGTATTTTATTAAAATTAAAAAGGGGTAGAAAGTTATTTTGGAGTATTTTCGACTAGTCGGACAAACTCGCGTGCAAAAGCTATACAATCCTAGAATAATCTGACCTTCACCTCTCCCGGTCGTTGTACTAAACACCGCGGATAGAATGCGACATATGTAAAGTTTAGTTAGAACGTTTAAAACTTTCTTTCGTAAAAAGTTGGATCTTTGACCTTCAATATGTTAGTTGCCAGAAGGTTCTCAGGTATGGTTCGGAACAAAAAGTGATCGCATGGAAAGGAATAACTTGTAACTTTCGGACTTCGTGGAGTTTATTTTTAGACCTGTTGAACATACATACATACATTAACTCACGCCTTTTTCCCATGAGGGTAGGCAGAAACTACAGAACGCCACTTGCTACGATCTTTACAAAGGTACTCTTTTTGCCTCATCCACGCTCATACATCTCGTCATACAAGCACGACGGTTACGAGTACTCCGCACCTGACCATTCTGAAGGACCTCACCAATGAGGTCAGTGTAGGTCTTCCTAGGGCGACCCCTCACTGCGTTGCAACTCACCCTGAAAAATAAATACTTTTTGTTAATCGTCTTTTACTCATCCTCTCAACATGATCGAACCATGATCATGACCATGACCTGTTAAAGTAATTTATTTTCTATTTATATGGTTATAATTAACCCCTGACGCAAAAATCGACGGCGTGTTATAAGTTTGACTGTGAGTGTGTCTATCTGTGACATAGTAGCTCCCGAACGGATGAACCTGTTTGTTATTTTGTTGTTTTTTTTTTGTGTGAAAGGTGATTTAGTCGGGAGTATTCTTAGCTATATTTAAAGAAAATTGACCCAAGATGGCCGCCGTCGGGGCTTTTTTTTTTTTTTTTGTTTCCTGCAGAATCTTAAAGGCCTCCAACAAAAATATTTCCATGAATTCTTTTACATCATCTTAAACGAGCCTTCTCCATGTTTGCTTAGTGGTCACTATGCATAGCATACGACTAACAAAACTCGTCCAGTACAATTTGAGCCTGGAATTTATCATTAATGTTTAATTGTTTTTCTTCTCAGGACCTAAAGTCATTTTTGGATTCATCAAAGCACGGCGTGATATACATCAGCTTTGGTACTAACGTTAAGCCTAGTCTTCTGCCTCCGGAGAAGATTCAAACGCTGGTGACAGCTTTCTCTAAGATGCCTTACGATGTGCTATGGAAGTGGGATAAAGATGAGCTGCCTGGGAAATCAGCGAACATCAGGATATCCAAGTGGCTGCCGCAATCAGACCTACTGAGTAAGTGAATTTTATTGCTTATTTTATATATTGTACACATTTGTAGATGAGTATTGATTAGGCATGTATATAGAACCACTAGATCTATCACCAAAACCACTTTGTTAAAATTCACCACTTGGAACATAACACACACAATAATCCCCGAAAGGTTAGGCAGAGGTGTAGCCTAGCCTATTTGTATACCCACATTTCGCAAGTTAGTCCCATGTAACAGGATACAAAATATCCTATGTATTAAATAGATTAATTTGTAGGTAGACATAATCAAATTAAAATAAATAATACCATCCTATTACTGTCCCACTGCAAGGCAAAGGCCTTTTCTCATACAGAAGCATTAGGCATTGATCACCACGCTTGCTCAAGGCGGATTGGCGAATCGTAGGTATACGTGTGCATAATTTCAGCAAGCTCCATTCAGCTGTTTACCTATGCATAAAAGAGTAAAAAACATCCATCCATCCAGTCATCCATGGCTACAAATCGTTGTCGAACCTTTATCGTTAGCAACTGTGGGTACTGCGAATAAAAAAAATTAGAGCTGAACCTAATGTTATTCGTTACATCTGTCCAACAATCACTAAGCTGTTTTTCTTGTCTTAAAGTTACTACCTACGTTTTTACATAATAATATCACGTACTTTACTTAAACATACGAAGTAATAATGTTCGTCTTAATATTGCCGACTCATGATGATCATTATTAGTTAGTCGGTAATTATAGAAATAGCGAAGTCATCTATGTATGCTAATGACAGTAAAACAGGTTATACATGTTTCTTTTACCGTAGACTAAACAAAACACAACCTTGAAATCCAATGGAACCATTTGTTATTATTAAGTATCGCACCTTTTTCGACCTTGATAAAAACTATTTTTAAACTATACTAGCTTCTGGCCGCGACTTTGTTAGCGCGATTTTTTTCACCTTTCATGTATTATTGCTTACATTACAAAAAAAGTAAAGAATATTTTATTCTTCAACGTTATTAACGAGTAACATGTTGTTTACAAAATTCATAATTAAAAATTCTCTTTTATTAAAAAAAAAATTATGTAGCCTTTATAAATGATTTTACAGTATTAGCTTTAATTTATAAAGATTACTTAACAATATACAGGGTGTCCGGTTTTCAATGGATTATCTTGAATTGGATCATGGTAGAACTAATGACTAATCTGGAAAAAAATACAAATAAAAAAAAACCAAGTAGTACCAAAGATATGATTCATTTAATAAGATTCGTGGTTTTTTGTGACCTTTTTTTACATTCTTGTACACCACGACCACGAATTAATGAATTCTGTCGGTTTTTTATTGTTAACGTTATCTACGTTAACTAAGCTGATAGATAAATAATCAAAAATAGGACTGCTATCAAACGGTTTTGAAAAAAAGCAACTTGAACTATGTTCTTTTGAAAAAAATCGTGAACAATTTTCTTTTTGAGCAACTTTAAACGTCCGTAGCTTAAAAAAGATGTATCGAAACACAAGTGGCCAATAATTTTATAAGATTATGTGTTTATAGCCGATTTCAAAATGGTATGATTCAGTTTTGTACCTAATATAAATAGTGAATTATTGCTATTCGTTTTCAAAACGAGCGAAATTTGGGTAAACAACAAAGTTTGAGATATTAGATTATTTATTTACATTAAATGTATCTGGTCATTGGGGTTTAATAAAAAACAGCATTTGATATTAATGACACTGTTTTTGACTGCTAAGCATGAGGTTTTGGGTTCGATTGCCAGGTCGAGCAGTGTTATTGGGTAAAGTGTTAAAAACACGGTCACACCATATTTTCATCATATCACATCCCACAAGTCGCATTACAGGTTAACCAAGCTTTCCTATTAATTACTAACGTCTACAAATCTTTTTATTTAAACCCTGATGGTCAGGTTCATCTAATGTTCAAATTTATTACAATATTGCAAACTTTGTTGTTTAACCAAATTCCGCTCCTTTTGAAAACGAATAGCAATAATTCACTATTTACATTAGGTACAAAACTGAATCATACCATTTTGAAATCGGCTATAAACACATAAGTTTTTAAAATTATTGGCCACTTGTGTTCCGAAACATTTTTTTTAAACTACGGACGCTTAAACATTTTCAAATAGAATTTTTTTCACAATTTTTTCCAAAAGAACAGACTTTAAGTTGTTTTTTTTCAAAACCGTGTAATAGCAGTCCTAATTTTGATTACTTATCTATCAGCTTAGTTAACGTAAATTACGTTAACAATAAAAAACCGACGGAATTCATTAATTCGTGGTCGTGGTGTACAAGAATGTAAAATAAGGTAACAAAAAACAATGAATATTATTAAATTAATAATATCTTTGGTACTACTTGTTTTTATTTTTTAATGTATTTTTTTTCTGAATCGCCATTAGTTCTACTATCACCCATTTCAAGATAATCCATTCTTTACCGGACACCCGATATAGGTATATTTTTTTAAATTTATTTTACACGTTTAAAGTTCAACGTACCGTTTCCACGTTATTATTACTCGTATTAAAATAACGTTAAAAATACATAAATTGGTTGTTTATTTTTAGATTTCTCATATTATTATTTTTATAAGAAGCGCTGTGTGTTTCTCTTTATCTATATGTCGAGTAACAATGCCACTGATGCCCTTATTATAGTATCAAGCTAAGAAAAGCTTATTAAAAGTAAAACCAAAAAACTCTACATTCATCATATTATAATCATATCAGCCTATGGTAGTTGACTGTTGAAAACCTTCTTACTGCGTTCAAAGTCTGCACAGGGGGCCAACCACAAGCTCTTAAAACAGTATTATTATAATATTACTTTGCCTTCCACACTGTTGGATTTTCAACGCTCTGATCAGCGCCGAGAGTTGAAAATGCAACAACAGAAATTACAAAGTAATATTAAAATAATATTGTTATAAGAGATGGCGGTAGGCGCCCTGGTCCACTTAAATCTATGTCAATCTTGCATCAAAAGACTAACACAGATATTGAACTACATGGTTCTCATTAATTGATGTGAGAACAAAAAAGTGTACGGACTTTAAAAGAGAATGATCTCCGAGTTTGCTTCTGTGTTTATTTTCAAAGTAATCGGGTAACAAACACGGTCGGTGTTTGGTACCCGATTACTTCATCAATTTCAGAATAAATATAATGTATCATTTACTATCTTATTTGCAGAACACCCCAAAATCAAACTCTTTGTAACACAAGGAGGTCTACAATCAACAGACGAGGCCATCACAGCTGGAGTTCCTCTAGTTGGTGTACCGATGTTGGGTGATCAATGGTACAACGTGGAGAAATATGAGCATCATAGAATTGGAGTCAAACTGGAATTAGGATCACTTAGTGAAGAATCGTTTACTAATGCTGTCCAAAGAGTTATTGGAGATGACAGGTAAATACCAATCGCGAGACGAGATCTGGCTACCGTAGCCGCGGGCTTGCGGACGGCGAGTGATGGGTTGCTCGCCGTCCGATGAAGGACCAGGCCCAGGTCGACGGTGCGTTTTGTTTCATGCGCGTCTCAAAAAGGCCCCAATAGGACCAAACGCCAGCCGGGACGTCTTAGTAGGATACCGTGGCCCCGGAACGCAAAGGGGAACAGGGTGGTTTTTTAGTCAGTAAAAGTCAGACAGTTCTTCCGTCCCACCCAGGGCGAAAGGACCCATTTCATGATTTTTACCACCCCAAAAAAAAGAAAAGGGGAAATACCAATTACGCTTTACCTCAATATCCTTAATATGGAAAAGGGTTTTTGAACGCAATTATAATGACAGATCCCAGATAAGCTCTGTCTTAACAGCTTACTAAGGGGTTAAGCTGGAGACAAGAAACAACGAAACGTATTTTCCGCTTAACGACAAAATCGATGTATTATCTACAAATAAAATGCAATTTGTCTTTTTTCAAATATTTTAAGTATAAAAGTTTGTTTAATTTCCTTTTGTCAAAACGTGGTAATCTCTGGAAGATTATTTTCGATTCCAAAAGTCTTTCAGTGATAGAAAACTACTTAATCGTCGAGTGTCATACGCTATGTTTTATTATATACTTGACTTTGAAGTCGCAAACGGAGGCCTTCTTATTCAGAAATTAATTGAGTAATTGAAAGTATCTACTTGTCACATTAATCCATGATAATTGGACTGAGCCAGTAAAAATAGAATAACGATATTGTTGCCGATTCCCTTGCTCACAAACTAGACTAAATTTACAGAAATGACATCTCTTACTAACATACAGCGAACGGAAAGGACGGTGACATTAAAGAACTAAGTTAGCGATGTCAAATTAGTTTTGCCTTGAACTTCTCCGTATTTTTAATCCATACGTTTTGATGTGCCAGGTTGACTAAATTTGACAGCTCTTATAATTACATTAGTCTCTTTCTTGTTTTATTGTACAGAAAAAGATGGAATTAGTCTAATTTTAGTTTACTTTGTGACCAAGAGAATAGGCACCATTATCATTATTTTTAATTTATCTAAACTCTTAAAAATCTTTAACGCAGGTGATTTTAAATCACTACAGATTATTAACATAATTATTGTTTTTTTTTTCAGCTACCGCAAAAACATTGTCAACCTGAGGACTCTAATGCTTGACCAGCCAATGAAGCCATTGGACCGTGGAATATGGTGGATTGAGCACGTGCTGCGTCACGGCGGCGCGAAGCATCTCCGCGCGCCTGCCGCCAACATGTCGTGGGCAGAGTTCCTAGAATTTGAACTTATTGCTGTTGTATTATCAATTTTACTATCCGTATTTTTATTAATAGCTGGTTTAGTTTATAGCTTGCATAAGTTCGTTACAAATAACTATATTATTAAGGCCAAACTTAAAAGTACTTAAAGTAGTGAAAGTGTTAAAGTGCGTTCTCACTATGACGTGTTGAGCAGTTACCATCTTGATAATCAGTCGTCACTGCAAAAAAGAGTCGTGGACAGCAGTGATCACCTCCATTTAAGGCGTCCGCAGACCTGGCTGCACCGCACGCACCGCAGTCTCCGTAGTCACTGCTTTTATTAGCGGTACTGCGGTGATTGCGGCGCGGGTGGGTGTGCGACGTTGCATAGAACTTCATATAAAGAATCCCAAAACCGGTGCAGTGCGGCCAGGTCTGCGTTCACTTTTAAATACACAAGCCACGACGCTATACGTAAGCTACGACACGATAATCTGTCATCATAAGATAGTAGGAATGCAACTTTATTGATAAGTACCTGTTGATGTAAAGCTATGTCCATATCAATGCGCTTTCATGTGCATCTTGCATCATCAACTTTCAAATCGTCTTGCGTCAAGCGCATGCAATATTGATTGTCTTAAGACGCATACAGCTTATTGTCTATACCGGTGACGGATCAGGGCATAAGCTGTTTTTGAACTAGTTTTAACGCATGCGCTTCATGCATGCGTCAGACGTAAAGGCAAGATGAATGTGAAAGCACACTGTTATAGACATAGCTTAAAGTCTTCGTCTTTGCTGACGCAGTGGCTGAGAAATTGGCTTTGAGCTCGTATGGTCTACAAATAGTGGTTTCCAGTTTGTCTGTTTGTGTACGTTTGTAGGAGAAATAACTTGTGTAGGTCAGCGTCTTAAATAAAATGTTGTAAATGCGTAATATGTGATAATTATTATATTATATTTTAGAAAATATATTATTTGTTAAGTGTTTTGTACAGTTATGAAAATAAAATTAAAATGTTAACTGCGTCTTTTATTTTGTTGGACAGCTACCAATAATAAAATTTAAAAAATGAATGAGGAAAAGAATAAAGTTTCTCATTCTCTGTTAAAAAGGGAGGTTTCTTTGACTAAACGAGTGTTATGTCTGAGTACAAACAGTTTGGGCTGTAATCGCCGAAGGGTTAGGCAAAAGTGTACAAATTAATCCAGTACAGTACAGACAGACAGACAGTTCAGTACTTTCTAAAGTTTATCTTGGACATCACTGGCATCGATGAATGAAAACATCGTGAGGAAACCTGGACTTACTGTTCCACTCAAACCATGCCAAGGCCCTTGAGGCGGTTTAGAAACTCTGACACTAGGGTGTGTGGGGTCATATGACCTTACTGCTCACACGATAAAGAAGAAGAATACACACACATTTCGCTAGTTATGTTTAAGCATTATGTAATAGGGGGCAAGCCTATAGCCATCAACCGGGCACAAATCGATACTCCGAGGCTGTTACTGAGAAATTCCTAGTGGAAAAACCCATGGATCACTTAGTGAAGAATCGTTTACTAATGCCGTCCTAAGAGTTATTGGAGATGACAGGTAAATAACAAACGCGAGACGATATCTGGCCACCGTAGCCGCGGGCTTCCGAACGGCGAGTGATGGGTAGCTCGCCATCCAATCAAGGACAAGACCCGGGTCGACGGCACGTTCTGTTTCACGCGCGCCTCATACAGCTGTCAGCACAGGGACGAGGCCCCCAACGGGGCCAACGCCTGCCGGGGTTGCGGGACGTCTTAACAGTATACCGTGGCCCCGGAACGTAAAGGGCAACAGAAGGAACAGGTTGGTTTTTTAGTCAGTAAAAGTCTGACAGTCCCTTCCGCCTCACCCAGGGCGGAAGGAGACATTTGATGATTTTTACCACCTAAAAAAAAAAAAGACCTGTTATACACCTAACATCACGTCAGTCATCCCGAGAGGGTTAGGCAGGGCAGAGGTGTACCCATTGTTATACCCATATTTCGCCAGTTATGATTATGTCCCATGTAATAGGGGTCGAGCGTATTGCCATCAACCGGGCACAAATTCAGACTTCAAGGCTAAAAACTGATAAAATCGTACCTGTTATGTCAGTCGTAAATATTTTACGCAGTAAGAAAATTCATATCCGCCTTTTAAACTTATCAAATAGAATATAGTAATCTATTTAAAAAAGTCTATCAAGCATTACAATTTTATCGCACTATCAAAGATTCCGTTTTTCGAAAAGCATGACTGACAAAAAATATCGATCGAATTTAGAAACAAACAAGTCATCCTCAACTAACAATATTATTATTGTTCGAACTAATCTCAACTGATTTTTGTATAAAACACAGGTCGGTGAAGTCATGAAATTAGTTGTGACGCGGCTATACAATGACGAAGTTACGCTATCTTACGTTTTGTTTTCTCATACAAATTCTCGTCACTGATGCGGCAAGGATACTAGCAGTGTATCCAGTTGCGTCCATCAGCCACCAGATACCCTTCAGACCAATTACGATGGAACTGATCAAACGTGGACATCAAGTGACAGTGATAACACCAGACCCCATGTTCAAGAAAGGCGAAGCTCCACAGAACCTGATGGAAATCGATGTCCATGAAGAATCGTACAAAGCGTGGCAAGTGTTTATGGAAACAAGTAAAGGAAATAAGGAAGATTTCTTATCACAAATGAGGATAGGACTAGAAGTGGTTACAAATTCAGTAGACGCACAATTGCAAGTTAAAGAAGTCAAGGAATTGGTTCAAGGAAAGGGAAAGTTTGATCTCTTACTCACAGAAGCATGTGTTCGGCAAGCATTAGCTTTTTCACATGTTTACAAAGTGCCTTTAATTCAAATTAGTTCATTTGGAGTATGGGATAATTATGAAATCGTAGGAGCGCCGCTACATCCATTTCTGTATCCTACAGCTTTGAATCAAAGACTTTACAATCTGACAATGTATGAAAAGTTGTATGAAGTATACAGAAATCACATGCTAAGTCGCGTATTTGTAAGTATGGAAGAAGTTGAGAACAAAATGTTGAGAAAACATTTTGGACCAGATTTACCGGGTGTAATAGAACTTCAAAAAAATGTTGAGATGCTGTTTTTGAATATCAACCCGGTTTGGGAAGGAAGTCGGCCTGTGCCTCCGAGTGTCATTCATTTGGGAGGATTGCCCCAGAAACCGCATAAGGAGTTGCCTGAGGTAAGATATTATTATTTTTATTTTTGACGTAACATAAAATTAAGCCTGTTATCCCCGAAGGGTTAGGCGAGGAGTCCCATGTTATTTAGACCCTATTGTTATCAACCGGGTAAATGTTATTTTTTAACAATATCCAAAAATGTATCTTATCTGTAATTAGGTATAAGCGATAGATTGAAGATTGTCTCGACTCAATTGTTAGAAATATCATACACTGCGAAATAGATAATGAATGAGACTCATGAACTTGTAGCCTGAAATAAACAGTATTGAAATAAGTTGAGTTAAAATCGCTGACATTTACACAAATATTTATTTTTTTCTTTACAGGACCTAAAATCATATTTAGATTCATCAAAGCATGGCGTTATATACATTAGTTTTGGTACAAACGTGCAACCCAGTCTTCTGCCTTTGGAAAAGATACAATCGCTAGTGAAAGCTTTCTCTAAGATGCCTTACGATGTGCTGTGGAAGTGGGATAAAGATGAACTGCCTGGGAAACCAGCGAACATCAGGATATCCAAGTGGCTGCCGCAGTCAGACCTACTTAGTAAGTGAATTTTATATCATTGATATTTTTATTTGAAATAAACGCTCTGCTTTCCACTTAGGAAATCCCATAATCTCTTTGGTTGGCAAAACCTATTCTTAGAGCATCGTTTGATATACCATTTGTGTTGCCTTATTTACTAAGCAGGTCTACTTAGTAAGTCTTTCTTTCTTTATCGTGTGGGCGCCCTAGTGTCAGAATTATTGAAAAACTTATTGCTATAATTCAACAGAGTATACTTTATAAACTCGCTTGCTTAGAATTAATCTCAAAAATAAACTAAATTCCTTATTTCTATCCTCGCAGGACACCCCAAAATTAAATTGTTTGTAACACAAGGAGGTTTACAATCAACAGACGAGGCTATTACAGCAGGAGTACCTCTAGTTGGTGTACCGATGTTGGGAGATCAATGGTACAATACAGAAAAATATGAACATCACAGAATCGGAGTCAAATTAGAATTGGAATCACTTAGTGAAGAATCGTTTACGAATGCCGTCCATAGAGTTATTGGAGACGAAAGGTAAATAGTAGTTATGCTATAACGAACAATTTATTTGTATGAAAATTAAGAATGAACAAAGCTACTGTTACAAAAGACAAGGGAATCTCACTGATTTCTAGTTGTAAGCTCATCTATTAACACAAGAAAACACTAGCTTTTATAGCTTAATAAAATGATACATCTAGCTAAAGACTTTGCAATTATCAAAATTGTATTTTATAAGTTTTATTTCATTTCTAATATTGTTAATTTCAATGTGTAGATTTTTGAGTTACTATCATTATATATAAGACCTATTATTTCAGCGAAAACTGCAGGGTTAAAAACTTTGACTTTTAAAAACTTTTAAAACTAAATTCTTTGACATCACCGTGGAATATTAAACAATAATGTTTATTTCAGCTACCGCAAAAACATTGCCCACCTGAAGAATCTAATGCTTGACCAGCCAATGAAGCCACTGGACCGTGGAATATGGTGGATTGAGCACGTGCTGCGTCATGGCGGAGCGAAGCATCTCCGCGCGCCTGCCGCCAACATGTCGTGGGCAGAGTTTCTAGAATTTGAACTTTTAGCTGTAGTACTAACAATTCTACTATCCGCATTGTTAGTCGTAGCAGCCATAACTTACAGCTTGTATAAATATATTACCAATAATTATATTGTAAAGGCGAAGGTTAAAAGTAGTTAAATAGGTAATTCAAAATGTTGTTGATATATGTTTTGTAAAGTATTCGTCTATTGGTGCAAGGGCTGAGCGATTAGCTTCAGCGCTACATGTTGCAGGAATAGATTCTCGGGTTGGTTGTTCATGTGTAAGTGTATGAAAGTTCCTCTTAATGCATTTACGGTACAGGAGAAATACACAGGGTGACGCAACGTCATTAATAAAAATAAAAATAGCATTCCGACTTTCATTTTATCAGGCAGATACCAGTAATCTATTTAAATAAATAATCAAGCATTTAAGTTCATCATGTACCTTGACTGATAAAAAACGGACGAATAAAATTGGCAAAGAGCAATTCGCGTTATTTAATTGAGGTTTCGAACATAACTACTGAAACTGGGGATTCTGCAAAACGGCCCCAAGTGTGCCGTAATTACTGAACTTATTGCGCGTAATTAATAAACTCACGCGAACACTTGATCTTCACTATTTATAATTCAGCTAATTAACGTATTTTACATCTTCAAACCTCGAGATAAAAGGGAAAGAATGGTATTTTTCCCTGGAAATTTTGAATTAAATCTTTATAACCACCAACCTTTATATCAAAACATAATTTTATGATTCCTAGAAGAAGCTCTTTCAAGGGTAACCTTACAAGAAACGTTAATTATAATATCGTTTTTCGTAGAATCAAATTATCCGAAATATAAATTAGTACTCCTCAAATAAATGTAATAGAAATATTTTTCGATCTTTGGCAATAAATTATGTTCAAGTCAAGGTCAAAGAATATATTTCAATTGAACCGTTTACAGGCACTTTTGAATTGTAATAGAGGTGGTCAGTTAGGCAGAAAGGTTAACCTATGGAGAAGAAGGAGCAAGGAACTCCACGGATACTATTTTCAATCATGTTTTAACAAATTCCTTGTTTCAATATTCTTGTTTTATATGAAAACTACGTAGGTGAAGAGAAAAAAAAAAAACTTAGATATATAAGCTATACCAGTTAAGAGATAACCAACTGTCAGTGCTTCTTCACCAACTGATATTAGTATCTTATTAATACGTTGAAATTGAGAAAAAATCCTCTGTTACAAGGAACATAAATTGATCATACACGTTCCGTTTTATCTTTGAAAGTCGGGACCCTAAAAAACAGTCATCCAAAACAATTTTTATCATTCTTATCACTGTATAAAACATGCGTCGATTATCTCATAAAATTAGTATTACAACGGCGGGCCACACAATGACTATGTTTGGGCGCTTAGCATTGTGTTTTCTCTTACAAATTCTCGTCACTGATGCGGCGAGGATACTGGCAGTGTATCCAGTCCCGTCCATCAGCCACCAGATACCCTTTAGGCCAGTAACGATGGAACTGATCAAACGTGGACATCAAGTGACAGTGATAACACCAGACCCCATGTTCAAGAAAGGCGAAGCTCCACAGAACCTGATAGAAATCGATGTGCGTGACATATCGTACAAAGCATGGGAAACATTCATGGTGTCAGCAAAAGGAAGAAATGAAGATCACATATCAACCATAACACTTGGAATGGAAGTGGTAACTGCCACAGTAGATACGATACTGGAAATTGAAGAAGTTAAAGAATTAGTTCAAGGAAAAGGAAAGTTTGATCTCTTGCTCACAGAAGCATGTATACGGTCAGTAATAGCTTTTTCACACGTTTACAAAGTACCATTGATTCAAATCAGCTCGTTTGGATCATGGAATAATTATAAAGCAGTAGGAGCACCAATACACCCATTCTTATATCCTAATGCGTGGAATCAGAAAATATACAATTTGACAATGTACGAGAAGTTGTTTGAACTGTACAATAATTACATGATGGAAGGTTTATCAAAACATATGGACCAATTAGAGAATACGGTTATAAGGAAACATTTTGGACCAGACGTGCCGGATATAAACGAGCTAGAAAAGAATATTGAGATGTTAATTTTGAATATCAACCCAATTTGGGAAGGAAGTCGGCCTGTGCCTCCAAGTGTGATTCATATGGGAGGATTGCCTCAGAAACCTCATAAGGAGTTACCTCAGGTTAGTATATTTTCCTATTTTAAATCAAAACGGTAGTTTATGAAATTTTTGTATAACAAGGGTTATTAGTGCGAGTGAGTTCATAAAGGTATAGGAAAACATTGTTATTTATTCATTGAAGTAATAAGTGCTACACAGACTGAATAGCTATTTTATTAAAGTACTTAAATTAAATGTATATTTATCAGCAAATGCAAAAGTTTCATGAAATATAATGGTCATGTAGTTTTATTAATTCACAAAATCTTTATGTATAAAAATATTCAAAACAGCTGCATCAAATTTGCTGATATTAAAAAAATACCGCACTAGTGCAGCTGTAAAAAGCTAAACTGTTTTAAGAACTCAGAAGCGATGCAATAAGAGCGACTTTTCGAGCAAGTGTGTGAAAATACTATTACACGTGTTTGCTTATATCAGTATCTGGATTTCACTACCTTGACTAATTGATTGATCGATCGATTGATCATCGATATTATAATCGGATCGAAACGATTATTAAATGTGTAGCTTATCACTGCTTATGCGCAATAGTATTCCCATCCATCTTCTTGGTCATCTTCGAGAAGAGTAGTCTCTAGTTCATTTCGTTATTTAATTCTAAATATTTTGTAGTGAAACATTCTATCTGTACTAATATAATAAAGCTGAAGAATTTTTATTATCATAATATACACAAGGATTTACTAGTTCATCATCATCATATCAGCTGTAAGACGTCCACTGCTGAACATAGGCCACCCTTACAGATTTCCAATAGAACCGTATGGAAGCGGGTTGCATCCAGAGCGATCCTGCGATCCTCATCCGATGTCTGGATAATAGTAATAATTACTAGTTGGATTGAAAAAATCGTACCTATAGCCAGATTCAAGACGAGTATCATCATCATATCAGCCGCAAATGACCATTGCTGAACATAGGCCTCCCGTATAGAATTCTATTATGACCAGTTAGAAATATAGGCTATATAAAATCATGCGACGTGATTGAAATAGACCCCGCGGCGAAGTCGCGAGCAGAAGCCCTTCCATAATATTAGATAACGTTTCTTCTCAGGATCTAAAATCATTTTTAGATTCATCAAAGCACGGCGTCATATACTTTAGCTTTGGTACCAACGTGAAACCTAGTCTTCTGCCTCCGAAGAAGATTCAAATGCTGGTGAAAGCCTTCTCTAAGATGCCTTACGATGTGCTGTGGAAATGGGATAAAGATGAACTGCCTGGGAAACCAGCGAACATTAGAATATCCAGGTGGCTGCCGCAGTCTGACCTACTTAGTAAGTCTCAGAATTTATGACTATAATTTAATTGTACTAGCCGTATATAATTGTAAACGACCTATCGTTAGAATGGTGCTGACTAATGTTTTGAAAAATAATAATAACAGCCTATAATTGTCCCACTGCAGGACAAAGGCGTCTTCTTATACAGAGAAGGCACGAGCATTGATAACCACGCATGCTCAAGGCAGATTTATGAATTTAGACTTTGATTAATTATGACTCTTGGTAACTTCACGATGTCTTCCATCACCGATGTCAGTGATGTCCAAGATAAAGGAAGTAGAAAGTACATAATATGAATAAAAAGTCACATTCAGCAAGAAGCCTGGGTATCGAAACCACCGTGCATGAGAAGCGGGCGCCTTATACTCTGGGCATAATAACAAAAATATATTAAAAACCTCATATTTGTACTTGCAGGGCATCCTAAAGTTAAACTGTTCATAACACAAGGAGGTCTTCAATCAACAGACGAAGCTATCACAGCAGGAGTGCCTCTGATTGGTCTACCAATATTCAGTGATCAATGGTACAATGCGGAAAAATATGAACATCACAGAATTGGAGTCAAATTGGAATTAGATTCACTTAATGAAGAATTGTTTAGTGATGCCGTCCAAAGAGTTATTGGGGATGACAGGTAAGAAATAGTGATTACTCTTTATCACAATATTTATATTGGAATTATATTGTGTTTTGTAAAATCCATTGTAACAAAAGACCATCATTTCACTGTGTATTTTCAAGTGGTAAATATAGACGCAATTGACTCTAACTCTTATCAAAACGCAATTAAGTTTGTTTTATAAAATTATCTATAGTTATAAACCTACATGTAAAATATATATCGACATGAAAGATATTAGAAAGGGTGTTTTCAAAATAATTGAAAGAAAAGGACGGCGAAAGACAGAAAGACGGATGATTTAAGAAAAACAAATACCATATTTGACGATGTGCTATTTCTTGATGGATACATACATACATAAACTCGCGCCTTTTTCCCATGGGGGTAGGCAGAAACTATAGAACGCCACCTGCTACGATCCTTACATACTCCTTTCGCCTCATCTACGTTCATACAAGCACGCCGGTTAGTTATTACAGGGTTAATCCCATTAAGATTACAGCAATTTTCTTGATGGATATTGTTGTAATCTTAATGGGAGTAACCCTGTAATAACAATTGCAACAGAAATTATCTCGAATATTTCTTTTGAACCTTATCTTAAGTATTTTTAATGGATCATCACTAAATACATGCACAATATAACTTTATGGTGTCGTAAATTCAAGATAATTATGCTTCAAAAAGTGTATAAAAATATTGTAAATTTTCAGTTATCGCAAGAACATTGCTAACCTGAGGACTCTGATGCTTGACCAGCCAATGAAGCCACTGGACCGTGGAATATGGTGGATTGAGCACGTGCTGCGTCACGGCAGTGCGAAGCATCTCCGTTCGCCTGCCGCAAACATGTCTTGGGCAGAGTACCTAGAATTTGAACTCTTAGCTGTTTTATTATTGGCATTACTATCCCTATTGTTAGTCGTAATTGGAATAGCTTATAGCTTCTATAAACTTGTCATTAATAGTTATACAGTAAAGCCGAAGGTTAAAAGCAGTTAAAGTTCTAGATGAAAGTGTTGTTGATCTTGGTATGTGTTGGCGCAAGGGCTGAGTGATTGGCTTCTGTGCTACGCGTTGCAGGTTTCAATACCTGCACAGAACAAATACTCGTATGGCCTACAGATTGTTTTTCTGGGTTGTGTAATGTACCTGTGTCAGATTTAATGCTAATTGTGATAATAATTAATATATCATAAAACTCTTCATTATATAAATTGTTTTTTTCTGCTGCTTTTATGAGAATTATTGTCTCTTTTTCGTGATCCCTGCGAACAAAGATGCAGGCAAAAAATACCTAATGTAAAAACGTTAAGTAATTCAAACTACCATAACATTTTGTAAGCTCTAGCTTATGTTATTTAAGTTATTCAAGTTTATCATTGAAACAGCATTAAAAATTATGTAATTGCTAGTTATATCACAGATAACAATGTTGTAGCAACAACACACAAGGTCATTAAAGAAAAATAAATAAAATACATGTTTGAAACACGTGCGTTTGATAAAGTAGCTATTTATAAAACAAATGACGATTGTGTAGAACAAACACGTATAGAAGCGACACTACCCATTTTAAATGCCTACTTTTGAAGCGTAGCAAACGTTTAGATAGGATTGTACTGGTATTCTTTTCTCGTCGATTGACTCAAATTAAATTTTGTCCGATCAGTAATGAGTAACCTGTAAAACTTTATCATAGGCCTCGTTAGGATCTTGTATGGAGTTGGTGAATTGTATTAAAGCTTTATAATTTCCATTGATTAGTCTTTCATCGTTATCATAACCTTCGTAGGCCACTGTTACATCGTCCAAGTATAATCACAGCAACCAATTTCGCGTTCCTTATTGCTATATTCCTAAATCAAAATCCACCTAGTGGAGGATAACCTTGCCAGATGTTTCACTTGTTTCTACCATCTTATCTATGTTTGAGCATCACCTGACTTCATGTCATGATCGCAATCTTGACTTCTGAGACATAGTAGTAGTAACGCATAGTAGACCCGGAATTTGAAAGTTAGTGAGTGACACCCTCATATTACGGAAAGCACGTCAAGCTGTTGGATTTTCGCTGATCTCTTTCCGGATGTATTAGATTGCCGTGCCATCGGACTATGAGAGTGGAGGAAGAGAGAGGGCCGCTTGGTGTGCGCATGTGCGCTGTCCTGCTCTAACATTAATTAATCTATTTATCGTTTCATTGGTTTGGGCTACCACAGTAACTTAATGTTCCGGATCAGTGGGTAGTTAGGTACTTATTTCGGTGATATTAGCTAAAGTCGGCTGTTGGAATGAAAAAGAACACGAATGTCGCTTCTGCACAATATTCTATGTAAGTCCACAGATCAATCATTAGGCGTCACGTGTGGCGTCAGTATCGTATGGTTAACAGACAATTAGAAGTAATCAGTAACAAAAGAATTGCGCGGCCAGTGCAACTAACACAGTAGGTGTATAGTAACGTCAATCAAGAAAATAATGTAATGACAAAAATTATAAAACAATTGCAAACAAGCCGAGAAACAAAAGAATGTGATTTTCAAGCAAGCCTCCTGTTGCAAAGAGTAAAAAAAAACTTAAGTGTAGATAACACTCAATATTGTTAGGATGTTTGAATGAATTTACATACCATCACGCCTGTAATCCTTGAAGGGTTAGGCAGAGGTGTACCCATTTGTACTTTTGTATTTTAATATTTATTAAATTCGATAACATTTTGTAGATAGGATAATTATTTAAATTTTATACCGTTTGTGGTTTTGAATTTCGAAATTAAGTTACTTCATCAAATTCTTATTTATTTAAAAATAGTAATACTAAGTACTTTTGCATGGAATGAGCTGTCTTAAAGGCCTAAAAAGTATTTAATTATTTTTTTCTTTTTCTCTATATTTTTTCCTAAAATAAAACTGTATTTTCTTCTCCAACTGCTAAAGTTCTCACGTAGTACGGTTCGTGTTTGACTGTTGAACTCGCCAGTAATTTATTGAACAATTTGATTTATATACGCTTTAATAGTTTTTTAGTACATTTTTATTTCTTTTTCGAATTTCGAATAGAACCAGACATTTCTTTTTAGTTTGTCGTTGATCTAACACCTTGTCTTTTTAGTTACAAACATCACGCCTGTAATCCCCGCAGGGTTAGGCAGAGGTGTACCCATTAGTTCACCCACATTTTGTAAATTATATTTAAGTCCCATGTGTCTGCATTATTAGATATTTTAGCATGAAACATAATAACAAATAGGTCGACAATTGAATAAACCAGATCCATTCTAGATATTAACTGACGATGCGACATATTTTGTCAGAAAATGACTCATTTTCGAGACAGGTGCTTTATAAAGCAGAAAACTATGAAGGAAACATATAAATTGTCACATTGTCACCTGTCAAATATCGCCTAGGTATCTGTTTTCATTAAATAGTATTCAAGTTAGATTTTACCAAACAGAGTGAGAAGCTCTGGGCGTCGAGAGTCGCAAGGCAATTTTAAGCCACCGTAGCAAGAAAGAAAGAAAGAAAGAAGAAAGAAAAACTGTTTATTCACGCGAAAATGACGCACATAACATAAAAAGAAAAATAAAAAGCAAAGTAGAAACAAGTTTGTATTAAATCTAAAAAATATACTTAATTCAAATAAATACAAAAAGAACAACGCGCCACTACCGCGCGATAGGGCCTTCGCTCAGCATAATGCCGTGACCCGTTTACGGAAGCACTTACACTACGGCGCTGGTTTTCAGCGTAGGCGCGGGCCTGCGGGCGGCGAGTATTGGATGACTCGCCATCCGATCAGAACTAGGCCCGTGTCGGCGGCGCGTTATGTTCTACGCGCGCCTCAAAGAGTTGTCAGCATTGAATACGGGGCCCACAGGCCCCAGGGCCAGAGCCTGCCAGAGTTGCAGATTTTGTTTGAAAGAGTTACCGCGGCCCTTGAACGCAAAGGACATTAGGATGAACACAAAGCATTTTAGTCAGTAGGAGTCTGACACTCCCTTTCGCTCCGCCCGAAGCTGTAGAAGTCACTTGATGATTTCCTATTCTTCAAAAAAAATTATAGAATTTACTAAGCAAATTGTAAAAGAATATTGACTCATTAGTAAATACTAAAACAAGGTAAGTATGTAAATTAATGTCTACAAAATTAACACTATTATTATGAATAAGATAACAATGTCAAATACACACTCTCCTAAATATGTTTAAAGACTTAAATATTTAAGTCGAAACAATGACAAAACTTCAACTTGGTATCAAATAAGATTGTTCTACCCGAGACTTTTGTTCTTTATCTAATTAAGTATTCATATTATGAAATGACTTGAGTTGTTCTTTAGTATTATAAGAAGACGTAAAAAGGCTTGGAATGTTGAAAGTTTTCTATAAGCATGCATTCTACAAAACATCATCATCATATCAGCCTATGGCCGTCCACTGCTGAACGTAGCCCCCCCCCCACCAAAGAACGCCAACCATGCCGGTCTTGGGCACCTCGAATCCATCCGCTGCCCGCCACCGTGTAGCAGGGCGTCCCATACTATGTTTGACTAAACGTGGTCTTCATTTAGAGAGAGAGAGGTAGATAGGATAAGAATTACCGACTGATACATAACCACATGCCTAAACTAATATCCTTCGAAGATATTTCATCAAAGTCAAAATCATATCATTTTTTTTTTATTAGATCATTAAAATGCAATTTTGAACATCATTTACCTATAAGAGAAAAAAAAATGATGGTATTGAATCTACTTGCCCATTTCAAAAGGTAGTTTCGTATGGAGAAGAATGGGCAAGAAAGATTTATCGACAGCGCGCTGTTGGGTGGTACTTATAGTAGGCGAGCATTTTTGTTTCTTTTTTTAAGAGTATGTACCTACGCATCTCCATACGTCATATTCTTTTTAAAATTATTTGTTGCATCCATTTTAATATAATTTTTCGACAAAAAAAGCTCGACTACATTTTGTAAGGACCACCCATTAGTGCACTGTCGATAGTATTTTTTTAATGCTAGGATTAATTTCATCCACTAAAAGCTACGAACAATACTAAAAGTTGGTACAATTATTATTAGCAAACGTATATACTTGTAGAAGAATAAATGAAACAAAGCCCTACGCCGCGTCTGTGAGTTCGCGATAAACGCAAAAACTACTGAACAGATTTTCATGCGCTTTTCACCAACAGATAGACTGATTCATGAAGAAATGTTTTGTGTAAACTGGATGAAACATAACTGTATTTATTGTAAGTGGACGAAAAGTGAAGCTGCTGGGAGTTTTCATCGATGATTGCACCCGTGCGAAGCCGGGGCGGGTCGCTAGTAGGTATATTATAAATCAGAAAGTATCAAAAAATACTATTACTCTATATCAAGAATGTCCGAGGCTACTATTGAGACATTCATAATGGAAAACCCAATAACAGCCGAGTCAAATCGGAGTCTGGATTTGTGTCCGGTTGATAGCAATAGGCTCGCCCCCTATTACATTGGACTTAAACATAACTGGCAAAATGTAGGTGTACTCATGGACACACCTCTGCCTAACCCTTCGAGAATTATAGGCGCGATATTATGTAAAGAATATGTCGTCTTTTAAAACCGCAGTTATTATATTATTCAGTAGTCCGGTATCACACAAATTAGGTATCTACTATGATTTAAAAACCAAAATTTTCAGCCATTCTTTATTTAACGACGAATAGTTTAGGAGAAATGTGCACACAAATGAATATACATCGACAGCTAAAATCATAACCCTCATTTTGATATCGAAAAATATAAAAATCTTAATATTTTACTTCATTTTTTTTTACTCAATTAAAAGATATTTAAGAGGCTATTAATTCATAAGGGTCTTATGTTCTGTTCAGGCGTAATCTCAAGAATCTATCGTAGCGAGTAATGCAGTACTCTTCATACATAGGTAGGTACTTGATTATTGATAAAACACTTATAGGGACGTACGTGTATCAAATTAATGCGCACTTTGTTGTCAATGTCAATTGTTTCATAATTAAAATAAAAAAACACCTTTTATTTCTCACTATTTTTTTTTATATTATTTTAAGCTACTTAACTAAATTAATGAATTTTTATACATCATTATTATTTAAATAAATATAAAAGCGAAAGGTCACTCACTCACTCACTTACCACGAAATATCGAAAACCGTTTGACGTATAAAGATAAAAATAAGCAGGGAGGTAGTTTATAGTTAGTAGACGTCAGCTAAGCAAGGATTTTCCAAAATTCACCCCCTAAGGGGATGAAACGGGGGTGCAAAATTCAGTTATAAAAATAAACAATTAGGGACTTGCCCAGACTTTGCATGGGTGCAATATAGATGCATAAACCTTCCTCTTAAATCACTCTATCTCATCATCTGCCTAGCCTTTTCCCAACTATGTTGGGGTCGGCTTCCAGTCTAACCGGATGCAGCTGAATACCAGTATTTTACATGGAGCGACTGCCTATCCGACCTTCACAACCCAGTAACCAGGTAATACGATACCCCTAGGTAAGACTGGTTGTCAGACTTTCAAGCTTCTGACGTCTCGTTACGACTGACAAAGAGCACGTATGACAGCCGGGACCAACAGCTTAACGTGCTTTCCGAGACACGGAATGATGTCAGTAATGTCTAAGATAAAATTTAGGAAGTACATATGAATTGAAAAAGTCACATTTGTACTTGCCCGGATTCGACCCCACAACCTCATGCATGAGAGATGGGCGCCTTAACCGCTAGGCCATCACGACTCACGACGCCTCATCTTCATAAGGGTGCAATATAGATACATAAACCTTCCTCTTAAATCACTCTATCTATTGATGAAAACCGCTTTAAAATCCGTTGTTTCCGATATTTTTTTATGGGCTATCATTTTATTGCCATTAAACCTAATGGCAACGTCATACGATTCAACCAAATTGATACACTTTTATTGAAAGGCGCGGTAATAAAATATTAGGAAATACATTGAATGATCGACTTTTATGTTTACACGATTCAATTTATTTACTTTATCTGTCTGTGTGCAAATAAATAAAATTGAAGTGTTTGTTTGTAATGTCAAAATAACAGCCTATTACAACACATAACATCATAACATCACGCCAGTAATCCCCGAAGGGTTAGGCAGAGGTGTACCCAATAGTACACCCACATTTCGCCAGTTATGTTTTTAGTCCCATGTAATAGGGGGCGAGCCTATTACAAATTAACCCAATAATTATTATATACTACAAAATATTATTGGGTTTTTCCATCATCCTCAGTAGCAGCCTCGGAGTCTGGGTTAGTGCCTTGATGATGGCATTAGGCGCTTTGCACACGGAGCAACTTAAGTTGAGGCAACTAGCAACTCTTTAAAAGTTTCCTGTAAAAGTTGATAGTTGCTATAACGTTTACGGTTGCCGCAACTTTATGGCAATCTGTGAGCAACTTTCACAGCCGAGTTACCGTATGCCGTTGCCGTAGAGACACTGGCATTGCCGGGCACGCGGGGAGAGAGGGAAGGTGTGAAATCGCCCGACGCATTGCGATTGACGGTTGAGGAAACCGGCATCTTTAAAAACCGGTATAATATTCCGCGTTATTGCGGTGTTTATAGTCCGCCTTTGCACTTTTTTGTTGCATAAAGTTTAAATAAATAAATGTTTAACAGTTGCTAGTTGCGACAATTAGCAACTAATTTAGCCATCGATTGCAACTACTGAAAACTGTTGACGATTGCCGCAACTCGAAACTCGAGTTGCTCTGTGTGCGCAGTCCAATTCCAAACAGCTAGTTGCCAGTTGCTGCAATAGTTGCTCTGTGTGCAAAGCGCCTTAGACTCACCCACTATTACATGAGACCTTAATATAACTGGCGAAATGTGGATGTACAATTGAGTACACCTATGCCTAACCTTATGGGGATTACAGACGTAATCTTTTTATTGTTGTGTAATATAAAAATCGTAGAAGAGGATCGTCTTCAAGAAATATATGCCAAACGACACACAAACATAACTCCGCCAAAAACTTCTTATCAGAAACTCATATTTCATATGAAAATTAAGAAACACCTACAACATTAGCTACTGATATCGTATCGAGAAGTTTTTGCCGAGTACTTTTGGCAAAATGTGATTTATTACCTCAACCTTATCGAGACAGTTTTTTATTACGAACATTTTTACGCGTGTTTTTGAATGAATTATGGTTAGACTGCCTCGTTGGTCTAGTGGTCGCAAGCGCGACTGCTGTGCATGAGGTCTTGGGTTCGATTCCCAGGTCGGGCAAAGTGTTATTGGGTTTTTCCATCAGGAATTTCTCAGTAGCAGCTTCAGAGTCTGGATTTGTGCCCGGTTGATGGCAATAGGCTCGCCCCCTATAACATGGGACTAAAAACATAACTGGCGAAATGTGGGTGTACTAATGGGTACACCTCTGCCTAACTCTTCAGGGATTACAGGCGTGATGTTATGTATGTATATATGGTTAGAACTAGTTCAGGGTTTGGGTGATATTTTAAGTATAACATAACATAATATCACGCCTGAAATATCCAAGGGTTAGGCAGAGGAGTACCCATTAGTACACCCATATTTTTTTTATTTTTTTTACCCCATGTAACAAAGAGCGAGATTTTTACCACCAACCGGGTACAAATTCAAACTCCGAGGCTGCTACTGAGAAATCCCTCATAGAAAAATCAAATAATACTTTGCCCGACCTGGGAATCGAACTCAAAACCTTATGCCCATGCTCGAACTTTGCGATTACTAGACCAACGAGGCGGTCAATAGTATTGTGAAATAATACTTGACATTGGCTTTTATTTATTTATTACTCCATAAAACTAGATCTAACTGCAAGTAAAAGTACCGTCAAAATCCGTCCAGCCGTTCTGGAGATTAGCCGGAATAAACAGACAAACATTTAAAAAGGTATTTTTCCTGTATATTCTGTGTAAACATTTGTATTTATTTTATAAAAACCATTTATTTATACGTCATAAACAGACGCTTCAATTTTATTTATTTGAAAAGAATTGTACAGACTAGTTCTTTGCCTACGTCTTTGTTTGAGCAGAAGTCAAAGTCAAATTGGTCCTTAGCTGACTTTTCCTACGTTCTATAGTTACAAAATCAGTATCATTATACCACAAAGAGTACACAGAACACGTAGCACACAAAACAATTGTACGAAGTTCGTCCAAACAAAACACGGACAAACATTTCTCTGTGTTTGAATAAACGAATTAGAATCATCTCTTCTGTTCTGTTGACTATTCTTTGTTTATTTACACAGCGACGTACGGTCAGGGTTGGCTATTTTTAAAGATAGGATATCATCAAATGTCTTCTGTCAATGTGTATCTCTGGGTGGTGCGGAGTCTGACACTCCCTAGTGTCAGACTCGTACTGACTAAAACTCATCCGTGTGCCCTGGAACGCAAAGAGCATTAGAAGGACTATAATGCCCTTTGCGTTCCAGGGCCGCGCTGACTCTTACAATCTTTTTTCGCAATCCTGGCAGGTACAGGCGCTGGCGGGTCCCGTCTACCGAAATGAAATTAAAATTTTATCGCATGTTATGAATTGACTCTTATGACATTAATATTTGTAGGTAGTCGTATTCTTCTTCTTTTTTCGTATTGTTCTTATTATAATTCAGATTTCATTGTAATAATTTAAATGTGAATTGCATGCATTATGTTTCTTATAGATTTAGTTATAGAAATTCAGACACCATGTAAATATCGTCATTGAATAAATGAATTCAATCGACTGAATAAGTAATTTATTTACAAGCTTTATTCCAAAAAAAAAAAACAATCAGAACAATCAAAGAGAATCAAAATATTCATCGATTGAATTCAATAATTTTAAAATTTAGACACTAAATCCGGATTTAGGATCTAGCAACCCTATGTACAGGGGAAACGCAATTACCTATGTTTTCGTTTGGCAGAAGTAACATTTACTTCTAATTTGTTAGGAAATAAATAGGTACTACTATAAAAGTTTCAAAGGTCAATTTAACTTTCATGAACCTTATAAAAATATTGTATTCAATACTGAAATAATAAAGCTGTAGAGCTTTTCGTCTGTTAGTTTGTGTAAACGTGTTTATTTTTTAAACTAACAGTTGAATCTGTTGAAAAATTATAAAGATGCGCGGCGTGCTTGCATAATGAGATGTATGAACGTATATAAGGCGAAAGGAGTATGTAAGGATCGTAGTAGGTGGCGTTCTGTAGTTTCTGCCTACCCCCATGGGAAAAAGACGTGAGTTTATATATGTATGTATAAAGATGTAATGAGTGTAAGTTTTTGAGGTTGTAAGAGGTAATCTCTTGATCCGCTGAATCTAATTTGAAAATATCATTGAATAATTTAACAGGAATCTGGAATCTTTTTTTGGAACGATGTTATTTATGGGATAGGAATTTACTAGTAGAAATCGTCAAGTAAAGTAATAGTGTTATGCCTTCTTCAGACGACCTTGCCTCTCTCTCTGCCACTTTCTATTATCTACGGTTGTGTCTGTGTGAGAACGAGTATCGAGATTCGAGCAGCAAGCATTGTGCGCAACCAGCTTTATAACCTGAATTCAATATATAATATAATATTTATTGTTTTGTTTCAATGTTTTAATTCATTCGAGATCTGGTTCTTGGCGGGTTTTTTATATTTCAATCAAAATGAATCAATTAGATCGAAACGTTTAATATTGCTAAAACAAAATAAGTACTGCAAGCTAAAATAAACTTAATAAAGACAAACGGTATTTATTCATAATACTCGTATAAGTTATTTTGCAACTTTATAACAGGTCTCATTTCAAGTACATGTCTCCACTGATTTTCACAATTGAAGCAGAGTACCAGTTTCACGGACTCATTTACTATGCAGAAAACTTTGAGGTAAATTCTATTCTAGCTCAAGTTTCAATCTAGATTTTTATTTGTGACTGTACCAGAGCAAGTACCTTTTTTCAAGATCATATTTTTATTTTTAAGTGCAAATTTCGAAAAAGTAATCCATTTTTAACTTGAAAATCCACGCCAGTAATAATATGAAAAAAGTTCGTTTAAATCAGTGGCTTTAAACCTTTTACTGTAAAAGGACCATTTGACAAAATTGTTGTTTGCTAAGAAATGTTTTCCTTTAATGACGTACGTGACATCCAAGATAAACTTACAAACTACATATGAAATAGAAAAAGTCATATTGGTACTTGCTTGTGCCCGGTTGTGAACCCAAGAACTCGTGCATGAGAGGCGGGCACTTTAACCACTAAGCCATCACGATTTTCATCGAGTCCTTGATATTTAATAATAATATGATGATGTTGAGGACTACTTTTGGTTCTTTTAGGACCAACAGTGGTCCACAAACCACTGGTTGAGAACCACTGGTCTATATAAAACTTTTAATCCTTACAAACAAAGGCGCAGCAGAATCTAGTCGAAAATAAAAGTTCATTCAGAGGGCGCCGCTGTAAATATCCTTGGTGCACTATAAAATGTCGCTTCAAGCATTATATCCTGAAAAATATTACGGCACATTACAGAAAGTGCAGCGGCGCTATGAAATCTTTGTTATAATACTATGTGGAAACAGCAAGAGATATAATGCGTACTTAAAGTAATTTTATGGGAGCTGGGCTTAGATGAGATGGCGGTTGAACATTTTTAGAGAAAGAATCTGAACATTTTTTAAGCCGTCGGTTTGGTATAGGTTTTTTTGGTTGCCTGTATTATCCTAGGTAACAGGCTAAGGCCAGTTAGTAAACAGAGAAGGTCCATTGATCACCATGCTTGCTTAATTCGGGTTGGTGATTAAGAACGGAAATCCAGGTTTGCTCATGATGTTTTTCTTCACCGATTAATACCTACTAATCATGTACAAATGGCGTATTTTAAATGCAGGTAAAATATTAAATAAATAGGTAGGTACTTTTTGTAAAAGGTTTCTTGGTTCCTTCAAAAACTTTTTCACGTGAAATAAAATCAACATTTAAAACTCATGTATGTCGCACAAAAAACAAAGCTGACACTTTATTTTTTGTGTTGCTGTTATGTCATGTTCTATTCACAGAAATTTCTCCACGAAGGCCGACAAATTTCACCAAGGCAACCATTTATTTATGCAGACGCCCGACGTAGCTCAATAAACACGGATAGACTTACAAATTCCTAGGCTCAACACAAATCTGCGTGATTACGCCACAACCAAATCTTTCCTTCATCACTCATCATGAGAAAGAATTAGTATTCGTCTCATCAACGCCATTTTTGTTTACTTTAACAAAATCCAATCAACTTCATAATTATGTTCCGCAAACAAGGCTATAAAGAGAATTTCTTTTTCGAAAATTTTGCTGGTATTATCGTGAAAACTTGCTCCTTTGGGGGGCATTTCTATTCAGTTAAAGTTTGTAACTTCATTAGTGGGGTCATCAGCATGTTCGTTTCCAGCTGGAGCAGCCTTAGAACTCATTAGTGAAACAAAGTTGCATTATGTTGTAGTACTATGTGAATGGCCGAAGTTAGGAAGAATGTTCAGATTGGGCTGTAAGTTTTCTCAAAGTTTGCGCGAATGGCCTCCTCGGAGGTGAGTTAGGAGGACCCTTTCTGTGAACAGAACGAATAATGGCCATGCGTTTGTGACGCACTGCTGTTTTCGTAATAAAGTTTGAGCACTTCCGAAGTATGTTTGGGTGATTTTTCAAAACGATTGACGACGTTTGACGATTTGTGGTGTCATTTTTTCTAAAAATTGGTGCTAAGAGTGTTATAACCTAGAATTTCGTGAGTCAGGCCACTTAAAATGATGATAATTCTGGTTTGTAGGGAACCTCTAGAGAACTGACTGCATTGTCACTTTTTTAAGCGCCTGTTCTGTTCTACTTAACGTTATGCTGGTCGTTAACTGGTCATCTCTTAACCGCCATGGCTTAAATCTTTAAGAAGTCTTTTTTTTTTGCTTTTATATTGCAATTCACCTGCACTGTTTTACCTACACACATACAAGCAACAAGAATAATAAAACAAAGATTTGTTTTTCATGGTCACAATATCACGCTATCTAATTAAGTATTATAAACAGCATCATCATCATTATATCAGCCGAACCGACGTCCACTGTTAGACATGTCTTGACTGGTCCTGCGCTGCCCGCATCCAGTGGTTTCCAGCGACCTTTACCAGGCCGTTAGTCCACCTCGTGAAGGGCCTTCCTACACTGCACCTTCCGCTACGTGGTCGCCACTCGAAGAGCCTTACGCCATATAATGCCACTTATTTTTCGCAATTTTGAGAGCTGTGTATTCATCAACAGCAACAAAAGTTTATTCTGTAATTAAAAAACTTTTGAAAACAGTTTCAACTAAAGTTCAGCCTAAAGTTTTAACCTAGATCGACTACAGTTCTGTTTCCACTTACAATTCAGTACAGAGCTCACTCCAAACACATTTTAGTACTTAAAACAATTCCTAGTTTCCGTCTTCTCTTCATTACTGAAAACATTTTAGGCTTTTTTCAGAGACGAGTTCTGAAAAAACCCGGTTAAGATGGACTCGCAGACGAAAGGTTCCCCACCATCGTATATTCATATATATATAATATTGTACAATATTTAACACAAAGTACAAAAGAAAAACACGTTTCTGATTTGTGAGACCCTCTTTTATTTTTTACTTTATTATCGTTTTATAATTCGTTTTTATGGCGGCCAAAGTAATGTACACAGCTCTCTTTTCACTCTCCACCTATTACGAGTCATGGAACAGACACCAATAAAAAAAAATAAAAAGACGGACGGACAGATGGACGGACCGGGGAGGCTTAGTAACAAGGTCCCATTGGTACCACTAAGGTGCGGAAACATAGCCAAAAATGTTTTCTAAGAGCATACAAAAATTTCATTCAAATATTCGAGAGATACGAACAAAACCGTTTGTGTGTCCATATTACCGTGAAATGCAGTAAAAGGGATCGCAAAATTTTGCACGCTCTAAAATTTTCTCGTATTTGTCGAAAACATCAGAAACTCTTTACTATTACGAGGCTTAACCTGAAAATTCTAGGCTTTTACGCTTCCAAATGAGTGCTCGAAACGGCTCAGAACACTCACCTCTTTAATATCTTAATTACTGTAAAATGTACTCTCTTTTACTTTGGGTACGGTTTAAGTTACAAAAGAAGTATATGGGGGATGGAATACTCTTTCATGTACGGCAAAAAGTAAAGAAGAAATAGAATAGAAAAGATAGGTAAGGTTTTTTATTTTTGTTTTTAAATAAGCTTTTATTTTAAGTTGCCACGCATATGCGAACACCGGGAAATGGATTAAATTTAACTTGTAAGATTTGATTAAGTTTCTATGGCAATCTTCATCATTACATTGCAATGTCATACAATATTGAAAAGTTGCTAGTTGCGGCAACTAGCAACTAACTTAGTCGTCGATTACAGCAACTGAAAACTGTTGACGTTTGCCGCAACTCGAAACTCGAGTTGCTCTGTGTGCGCAGTCCAATTGAAATGTATGTAAACAGCTAGTTGCCAGTTGCTGTAATAGTTGCTCTGTGTGCAAAGCGCCTAAGGCGATTAACATACGTCACCGTGCACCGCCGCGGTCGAGCGGTGTACGTTTGAGAGGCAACAACGTATTTCATAGAAGCCAATGCGACGTGAGATCCGCTTCACCATATCCTCTTACCGCTCATAACTTACTCCCCAACCATCTGGTTGTGTGTTTATAATTTTTGAGCCAGGTTAACACTTCCAACAACTTTCATGCCACATATTTCCACGTTAATGCTACGCGTACCTAGTCAAATCATTGCACGAATTAGAACTCAACACAGCTGAAAGGTATGCTTAATGATTCATTTACATTCAGAGCTGTTTATGAAAGGAATTTTATTATGAACTAGCGTATGCCCGTGGCCTCGTTCGTGTTGATGTCGGTTATTGGTTGGGTTTTATTTTTATTACACGGTACCCTAAGTCTTTTTCTAAAAAAGTCTTAGTTAATTCTTATAACATCATAATTATCAAATATATCTGCTAGTAAAAGTCCCGTTAAGATAGAACAAACAAACAATAAGACCAGACCTTTTAAAATTGTTTATATAAGCTATAAATATATAGGATAGATGTAAGCTATATACCGCGGTTTCACCCGTCCGTGATTTTTAACATGATTTCATTTAGCCTATAACCTTCTCTATAAACAGTTCATATTTTACAATAAGAATAAGGGTTACAATACGTGCCATGAAAGATGAGACTTGACACACCACACAAACTTTATTATTTAACAAGATGCTTAAACTTAAAATTTGACCATGATTCGATAGACACGTGGCGCCATCTACTGTCATAAGGACGTTATGGTGATTTCCCTCTGGAACACTACTTTTTTCGGGATCAAAAGTACCCTATATTTGTCCCTGTATACCTGGCAACGTATATGCAAAATTTCAGGATGATCGGTTCAGTGGCTTAGGCGTAAAATGGTAACAAACAAACTTACTTTCGCATTTATAATATTAGTTAGGATAGCCTGTAACACATCACGCAAACGACGTCACGGGCATAAGTTAGCTAAAAATATAAACAAAAATTCATATAAATCAAATTACCACTTATTTCTCATCCATATTAGGTTCATTTTAGTTTTTACCCCATGTCTTAAGCTTCATGTCTAACGAACAGAGAAAAACATAGTGAACAATGTCTTGTTTATAATAAAATTAATTAGTAGAACTTTTTCAATAACAACGCTAATATGGGATCTGAACTAGCCTCGAGGGACAAAGAAATTGTGTATAGATTGTTCAGAGCCACGAATAACTAAGAAAAGTTATGGATGTGGCTGTGAGATCATTATGTTTAATGTGTCAGTCAAAATTAGTAGTGTGTTTAAGTCAGATGTCAAAGTATTATACATAATAATATTCTATGAAAATGGTCATTCGCATTGAGAAATGTTAAAAAAAAACCAGGAACTCTTATCGCGATCCAAATTAGGATCTAAACTGAACTATTCTTCAAATTCGTACCATGACGTCGATATAACGATTCAATTTAGGCCGTGTCATTTGACAGCGATTTTCCCAAATTGAGTCGCAAGTTTTGGTTCCGTTCGTTCAATTTGAGACTGTGATGTATGTGTATGAAGGTACTTAGAAATAATTATATCTTGATAAAGATAATTATCTACTATGTGGGTAGAAGATGTAAATTTGTTAGTTACTTGCAATTTCTTTGTGTGTCAGTCCAAATTACCCGGTAACTGGGTTGTGGATGTCAGATAGGCAGTCGCTCTATGTTAAATACTAATAATTCAGCTGCATCCGATTAGACTGGAAGCCGACCCTAACATAGTTAGGAAAAGGCTAGGCAGATGATGATGACTAGTTATTAACTTACTTTTTTCAACCGACTTCAAAAAGGAGGAGGTTCTCAATTCGACGCGTATGTTTTTTTTTTTTTTTTTTTTTAATATTTGTTCAACGATTACTCCACCAATTATGAATCGATTTGGATGATTCTTTTTTTGTTTGAAAGAGTATAGTTCCGAATAGGTCATGATCCGATGAAAATTGTCATGATCCGATGATGAACTTGGGAGATATGGAACGGAACTCCTTATAAAATCACAGCAGAACCGCCTTAACAAGAAAAAATGCTTTGTTTATACGTGTAGCCTCTGACTGACTGAAAGAAGTGGGGAGGGGGTACGTCAACCCCACTCCTACCACTTTCCAAAATTAAATATATCGTGTGAGGTATTGTTTGAAAGGGCTTTATGTAAGGATTTCAAACATTAACACACAAGCACTAAAAAGTGAAAAATAAAAAGCTTTTTTACAAAAAAATATGACCGCCTTCAAAAACTACAAAATAAAAAATAACTCTAGCTTGGAAGTCGGTGGCAATTCCTACATAACAAGAAACAAAACCAAAGCCGCCGACTTTCAAGCTAAAGTTATTTTTTATTTTGTAGTTTTTGAAGGCGGTCATATTTTTTTGTAAAAAAGCTTTTTTGATTCCGTATTTTACGACTATGATTTTAATGTGACTATTTAATTTAAATATTTAATCATATTAGTAAATCGCCGTAACGTTCAAGAGTGAAAAAACAACAGCAACAGTTTGACAAATGTCACCCGCACCATCCTTAAGCGTGAGGAATATAGTGGTGTGAACTAGCCTAAAATAGTTTTCGGAAATTTTTGGTTATAAATATTGGTCTCTTTACACCAGATATAAACAAAAGAAATTTAAACAAGCTACTATAATTAAAAAAAAAAATAAAAAAACACGACTGCAAATATTGCACATATTTGTACTTTGTTTACTCGTCAGTTTTTTTACAACGTTTTTTATTTACAGTGTTATATATTTTTTAAATCTACTTGTCAAATTCTAGACGATAAACATAGACACGAACAAATTCATTAAAAAAAATCGAGGCTGGTATTAATTTACTTTTTAAAGTGACCACACAGGATTCTTTTTATTTTTAACTGGCCTATGTTACTCGTAACAATTATAAGGATTGTAACGATACCCCATACATCTAAATCGGTTCAAGCGTTTAAAGTTATGGTGGATTAAAGAATCTCACATACATACATTAACCTTCAACACATAACACTCCTTTTTTTGGGGCAGTCGTGTAAAAAATATTTGCTCATAGTTCAGTGTGAACTGTTAGTAAATGTTTGCCCACTGAGACACACGTCCAACCCCGCACAACTCTGAGACTTCTGAACTTTTATACTTCTGTGGTTCAACCTTTTATTCTCGAACTTCATCGAATTTAAGCGAAAGATAAACTTGATTGAAAGCCTCTACTAAGATTTTCTTCGGACGCGTATTTATTGGGTCGGTTTCTTTTTAAGTCAGAACTTTACGTATTGTTAGGTGTCTTGGAAATTGAGAGAAGAAAATATGTTTTCTTTAAATACCTTTTGTTTTTGCTGATAAATATTATTATTTTTTATTTACCTGCTTCTGTCTGTGACTTCGACAAGATAGTCTTTAGAATCAAAGGTAAATTATTATTTTATTTTTATTTTTTTACAAGAGCAGTTATTAAAATATCATAAAATTATTTATTTATTTAAACTTTCTGCAACAAAAATACAAATACGGACTTAATGCCTTAGGCATTCTCTAACAGTCAACCAAAGGTGGTGAAGAGACAATATGGTAGGTGCAAATTAATTTATTTGGTACCTATTCCATTACATCTTAAAGCTGTCTAAGGGGCGTCTGCGAGTTGGCTTCAGGAACCCAACCCTAGGATCCCGAGTTACATAAAGTTAAAATAAATCTATATTACAAAAGGTAGATTCATTCAAAAGCCTTAAATTATCCCACAGCAACACAAAACCGAAATAAATCCAATGTATTAGCTAGATCAATATCTTTACGTGTGCCAAATTATAGAGAATTTCGTTCAGCCGTTAAAACGTAAAAGTAACATACATTTATCCATCCATCCGTACATCCTCACAAACTTTAGTATTTATCATACAAGAAAGAAAGAAAGACTTCCTAGTTCGATGTTTGTGAATTTATTAGTTAATTTCTCTTATGTGCGTAGACCATGACCCTGAATTCCGGTGGGGTAATTTCTGACCTTTGTGAGCGAAGTCGTGGCAAAAGCTAGCATTACATAAAGGCTGGTGAAGAGAAAACATTATAACAATATATTAATTTTGTTACCAAAAGTTTATTTGTAGGAACGTGTCAGATACAGGCTGATTTTTAATTCACTGGCAATTTGTGTGGAGCTAAAAGTAGGTACTAATTAAACAATTGACCCCAATTACAACCCAGATGTGTAAAGATGGTCACCCATCCACAAACCAACCACGGCAACCGTAGCTTAACCTGATGGATCGACCCGTGCGGCAATCAGAACTAACACTAAAATATGGAAAAAAAAATCTGCTGTTCTATACATTTTGATCGTTTTGCAGTCTATGCATTTTTGTAGCAAAAGGCTGAATATTTTTTTAGTTCGGTAAGAAAATTTGTAAATATTCAAGAGTTTTTTCACCTCCTGAAAAATGGGCAATAAACGAAAAGTCATCCTGTATTTCAGATCCATAACTTTTCCGTTCAATACATTATTATTGGACAAACTCTTCGCTGTTATTTTCCATGTACTTCAAAACACGTTAAGTTTAAGCACAAACTCATTATAATTCAACCGAGGACCATTTCTTGTAAAGTCACGTCACGTTTTGCTTGCAGGCGACAATAATTGCAATATTCAAAGCCGTCGTCAGTTCTTAGTTGAGAATAGATCTGACTTGCAGCTAACGACTGCAGTCTGCGCCGAGCTCAGTCTGACCTCAATTACATCAGAGCAGAGATTAAGGCTCGATTTCCACACGAAGGTAATAGAGGGTGACTGGTAATTAATGACCGATAATTAAACATATATGATCTTCTTCTTCTTATCGTGTGGGTAGTAAGGCCTTACGACCTTACAAACCCTAGTGTCAGAGTTGCTAAACCGCCTCAAGGGCCTCTGACATGGATTGAGTGGAACAATAAGTCCAGGTTTCCTCACGATGTTTTCCTTCACCGATGCCAGTGATGTCTAAGATAAACTTAAGAAAGTACATATGAACATATTAACAAAGATCTTAAACAAAAAAAAAAAAACGATTTTTTTAACCCCTGACGTAAAAACAACGGAATGTTATAAGTTCACTGTCTATGGCATCGTAGCTCCTGAACGGATGAACAGATTTTGATATTGATTTTCTTGTTTGAAATGTGAATTAGTCGGGAGTGTTCTTATCTATGTTTGATGAAAATCGGTACAAAATGGCCGCCGTAGGTTTTTTAATTTTATAAGTAATAGTAGTTGCACGGGTCGATCTATCAGGTTAAGCAACGCTTGCTAAGGTTGGTCCGTGGATAGGTGACCACCTTTACATACCGAGCTTCCTCCGTGCCTCGGTAAGCACGTTAAGCTGTTGGTCCCGGCTGTCTTAAGTAGATCTTTGACAGTCGTTACGGGTCGTCAGAAGACCGAAAGTCTAATAATCAGTATCACCAAGTCTGACACTAACCACGTTTTTTTTTAAATCACACATTCTTGATTTACAAAGATGTCTCGTACAACCAATCGGCTTGCGTTATTAACACATCTTACTGCTTGTCTTTAACAGATTACAAGTATCCTATTGGTCGCTGCGAGACATTTCCTCTCCGCTCCGCTTAGGTAGAAATCCAGCTTGAAGGTGACAAATCAACCTTAAGCTATACTACGCTGTAATGTGTCTAGCTAAACTTACGCTTTCAGGCTACATCAATCTCACCAGATCCAGAACAAGCGGGAAGGCACCACGGACAAGTAATCCTATTTATAGGTAAGTACAAAATAAATGTGCTTAACGAGTGACGCAAGCGTTTAAAAGTGTGTTCTTAAAGTTTCTTGCTCGTTCTTCTTCATAGAAACCTACTGTTTGTAACAAGCAACTAGCCTTAACTTTCTGAGTGACTCTTTGACAGTTCAAAAGTGGCTATAAATAGTTAATTTAGCTCAAATAAATAAAATTAAGTGAAAGTTTTTGATGTAAAAATATCAACCTTTTATTAAATGCATATGTATGTGTTTGAGTCATGCGTGTGTTACACAGCGCGCTACTAAAATACTGATGTTAGCAATAATTTTTGCTTAATTTGATGGAAAAAGAATTCAGGCGAAAGTGACGGACATACAATAAAAAAACTATACAAAAACCTCAAATCAAGAATTAAGTAGGTATTAAATCTAATAAATAATAAATTGATTAAATAAAATATTTTTACAAACAACCTTTAATAATGTAATATTACAATTTTGAGTATTGGACATTGTATTGTCATCAAAACTAAAAGTGTATGAAAAATTTCAGTTCAATCGGATACCCACAAATGGTCGAAAAACGGTTTGAAAATTTTGAAAGGACAACTTACTTACATACGAACACTGCAAGCTAAATAAAAGCTTGTAAAAATGTAAAACATCATTCACAACGAACTAAAGACATAAGTTTGCGGCTCGAGTACCAATTGATGAGCAGTTTGCATAGTTTTGATATGTGATGTGTGTTTTTACACCCTGTGGAGCTGCACACAATTTTACACTCTATTTATATGATGAATTTTGGTCTATTATGTTTGCGTTGACCAAACTCGTGACTCGCGGAAGCTTTAATGAACAACCTAGTTTTACAAATCCCGGCGGAGGGCCACACACTCGCGCGTTTCAGTTAGGAAACTCCGGAACAGTTCAGTCCCGAACGTTTAGAAAATTCCTTTCCAAAATATTAGATTGTCTCAATTTGTGAGAAACCTCGGTATTGTATTGTAAACAGTCAGTCTGAACCTTAATTGGACACCTCTTGAGAATCGAACTACTGTAGATAAGGTTACCGGTAATTTTTTGATGACAAAAATCTATATAACTTATATTATAATATGATAAGCCCGAAAAGTGTTTGTTTTAAACCGCTAATCTCTGGAACTACCAATCTAATTGTCTTTTTTAGTATTTGATAGCCAGACTTATAAGGAATAGTACCTACTAGGCTATATAATATCATGCTACGATTCACGGGAACAGAGCAGTAACGCAAACATTTTTATTTTATATTCATCTTCAATGAAAAATCCTGGTTACAATATTCTTGATATTGTAATCAGAATTTTGTTAAAACCTAATTGAAAAGCGTGTCCGTGGAGTTTCTTGCTCGTTCTTCTCCATAGAGGCCTACCTTCTTTTTGGAACGAGCAACTAGCTTCAACTTTCGAACTAACTGATCGACTCCTTGAGCCTGTATAGAAAATGCCTGTACAGGCACTTTTGAATTCATTTGAATATCAAAACATTTATTTATTTAATGCACAATGTACACAACATATTTAACACGCTAGGCTTAGAACTAATGAGTACATTAAGTACCCTGTTAGGGCGCAGCAAGATAACTTAAGGCTAATAATAATGCAGTGAGTATTTACTATCTATTAACACATAATATATAAGTAATTATATAGGAACTATTACAATTTATATATTTCAATTGATATAAATGATTTGACTACCTCGTTGGTCTAGTGGTCAGTGGTCGCAAGCGCGACTGCTGTGCATGAGGTCTTGGGTTCGATTTCCATTTCCCATTTTCCATCAGGAATTTCTCAGTAGCAGCCTCGGAGTCTGGATTTGTGCCCGGTTGATGGCAATAGGCTCGCCCCCTATTACATGGGACTAAAAACATAACTGGCGAAATGTGGGTTTACTAATGGGTACACCTCTGCCTAACCCTTCGGGAATTACAGGCGTGATGTTATGTATGTATGTATAAATGATTTGACTTTGACTCTGACAAACTAAAACAATCAAGTTAATTAAAACCAATTTTAAATTTCGATATATTATACAATTAGAATGAATTCCGTTGCGGTTTAAAAAAACAAGATGAAAGCCACTTTTACTTTGGAGCTTCACTTAAGCAGGTCTACAAAGGACTGAGTACGTTTTCAGTCGGGATTCATTTTATTTTAACTTGAATGGAAAACTTTAAAGTGACGACAGCGGTCAGCCTTTAAATAAGTTATGATTTTATTAAAATACTAGCCTTGCCCTGCGACTTTGTTTGCGTAATTTCAGAATTACTGAAAGTCGTAAATTATTATATATATAAAAAATTTAATGATCCTGTGTTTAGCTAGACCATTGTTTATTATGTATGCATAATAGCCGTTTAAGCGTGACAAAGTAACACACATCCATTTATTTTTCCATCCATTCACACAAACTTTATAAAAGAAATACAACTTTAAATATAATATAAAATTTTTCAAACTAAAATTTTACAATTTTAAAGATAGTATGATATTTTTTCACTTGGAGATCGAAATATTATTATTTGGAAAATTATCATTAAATAATGCACTGCCGTAGTAAGCTAAAGAGTATCCTATGTTTCAATCTAGATCATGGTGTACTTGTATACCTTTGTGCCAAATTCATTAAATCCTTACGGCGTGTTAAGCAAACATAATTCACAGACATACAGACTAAAATACACAGACATTAAAATATACTTTATGACAGACGGACAAAAAATAACTTTATTAACCTCTAAACTCTAAAAAAAGAAGCTTTTTTTATAGTAAACCTTTGGAAAAGCTAAAAGCCAGCTTTTAGGTCACGTAAAAAGTCAACAAACCGCTTAGCGATGTCCTTGAAGACAAGATTCTAGAATCCACGAGCCAAGTGCTAAAATAACTATTTTAGACACAAAATGGAAGGTTTAATGAGACTTATTGAAAAAAAATACTGGTCAAGTGCGAGGCGGAATCCTACACAAAGAATTCCGTACCAGCGTAAAATATTTAACACTTTTTTATGGAAGTCATGAATACGTTTCTTGTATGGGGTCCCCTTAAATTCTTAATTTAATTCTTATCGTATTTGTTGTTTTGACATCAAAGACCCATTGATAGCGATGCGGACTATTTTTTTGATGCCCTTATAGACTTCCTCCTTTATTTTTTTATAAATTGTATATGCTTTTCAATTTTATTATTGTTTATAAGTTTTCTTACAATTTTGATTATAAATAAATACCTAATTTGTTCTTATAACGGCCATAGTAAAACCACACACTCTGTGATAATTTCCACTCTTTTAGAAGAAAAAAGAAAGAAAAACTATTTAATTATGCGAAAATGACGCATAATTATAACATAAAAGAAAAATAAAGACAAGCTGGTATGAAATCTAACCACCTACCTGCCTACCTATTACGGTTGCTGAGAGATAGACGGATGGATGGACAGACGAACGGACAGACGCTGACAGAGAGTGAAGGCTTAGTAATAGGTCCCGTTGGCACCCTTCAAGTATTGAACCCTAAAATCTAAACTTTGTTGTCCTTCAAAAATGTTCAAAAAATGAACTCACAAATTTCTCTTAGACTCATTGTTTTTTTCCCTCCTTTTGGACATCGGTTGGATAAACTTCATGAAAGTAGGTATTGTAAAACAGAATTCTAAAGTTAATTTCACCTGTTACGGAGCAAGCGAAGTGCTTTGCGTTGTACAAAAAGTTTGCTTTTTGTATTTTCAAAGGAGAAGAATTTCTCTTGGCACCCAACGGACCATAAATTTGAATAAAGGGAATATTAGTTGTACACTTCTTATAAATTATATGAGCCGTCAAATTAACGATGCAAAAACTTATAATTTAATTATTTTAACTAAAAAGAGATAAAACTCGTCAAATTGGGTAAGTTCTGCTAAAACGAACCATTTTACGAGATAATTTAAAATAACAATAGTAAATTAATAACAATAAATTATTCAAAAACTAGCGAACAGTCCCGTCTTCACACTTCTGCATTTTTTTTAATTTACTTATTGTTTTTTTTTTTTTTTTTTTTAAATATATATTTAATAAAAATTTGGTCTAAATAATTACAAAAAAAGAATCAACCCAGTCTATCTAGCGGTTTTCGAGTTATGCGCTTTGTTAGCTTACTGTTAAAAAAATCTAGAACACAGATACAACACTAGCTTCTGCTCTCGGTTTTGCCCGTGCAAAAAGTGACTTTCCGTAATTACCGGGATATAAACTATCCTGTGTGTTAATTCAGAAAATGGTCTATCTATGTGCCAATTTTCATCCAAATCTGTTCAACGGTTTACGCGTGATTGAGTAACAAACATCCCAACATCTAAACATCTTCATAAACTTTTATAATAATTATGGTAGGTAATATAATCTTGCATTGTTTTATAAAATTATTCTAAGTTCCCCTTCTACCATCTGTCTTAAGGTGAGGTAAGACGCAAAACCGTCATTTTGTATTGTGTTTTATTCCTAAATAAAAGTGATTTAAATTTTCAAAAAAACATAGTACATATTTCAGTCTTCGGTCTACAGGTTTCAGCTCTTCGATACACGATTGCTTGCACTTTACTGCATCCAATTAAATCGCAAAAACAGGTCCAACTCATGGTATGGATACCATTTTATTTGAGTTATACTAGGCTTTGAATAATAAAACTTATACCATCTTAAAGAGCATAAAAAATGAGATACAATTTGGCCTTATTATTGTGAAAGGATGAGAAACCATACCACTAAATCCAGAATCAGGTGATTTCATCTTTTCATACACTCGATCCTTGGCATTTAGTCGGTCTTGGACCATGTCGGAGGTCGGATGTACGTCAATTTTTTTGCAAACCCAACATCACGCTAAGTTCTATTACTGACAGAGGCAAACCCTAATTTTAAATAATAATACCTGTATATATTTTAATTTTCAAAATTCTTGTAATATACTGGGCGCCTACCGCCATCTCTTATAACAATATTATTTTAATACTAGCTTTTGCCCGCGACTTCGTCCGCGCAAATTTCGGTTATCGCGGACACAGACGAAGTCGCGGAAAAAAATTACCCATATGCTGTCATTTCAATTATTTTGTTAAAATCATGATTCGAAACGACACGTGGCGCCATCTATGATCATAAGAACGTTATTGTGATTTTCCTCGGAAACAGTACTTTTTTTCGGGACTACAAGTACCCTATGTTCGTTCCTGTATACCTGACAACGTATATGCAAAATTTCAGGATGATCGGTTCAGTGGCTTAGGCGTAAAATGGTAACAAACAAACAAACAAACTTACTTTCGCATTTATAATATTAGTTATATAATATTAGTTAGGATTACTTTGTAATTTCTGTTGTTGCATTTTCAACTCTCGGCGCTGATCAGAGCGTTGAAAATCCAACAGTGTGGAAGGCAAAGTAATATTATAATAATACTGTTTTAAGAGCTTGTGGTTGGCCCCCAGGTAGTTCATTTTATAAGGTTATAATTTTGTAAACAAATGGGCAGAAAAAGTAATAGAAGTTGTCATCGCTGGCTCTTTGAAGGCTGAATAAATAAAAAAGGTAAGGATGCATTGGCAATATTATTAAAACCTCCTTTGTATATTTATTTCTCTTTACTAATAGTAGGAGAGCACAGTTGAATTTAAACCTAATGTCAATATGAATAAAGAAGTCACGCCCGCAAAAGCTATAATGGTTTATTTTTCTCGCGGAATAGATTTAACAACCGCATCAAATATGTAAGACAGTTGAATTTAGACCCTATGTCAGCGTTCATAAAGCCACCGTGAACGCACTTATTATAATGGTTTACTGTCTCCAAATGTCAAATAGGTAGTGGTCATAGTGTAGAAGTGTACACAGTATGATCATTTCCTACGAAAATATTAGTTATTAACTGCCGTGACCCCTGATTCACCTCCACGCGCACGCACTTAAAATTACGTAGATTTTTAATGTTTTAGAGCAATGCAGCTGCAGGCCAAGCGCAGTGCGCATATATCGACTAATGATTCAGGGGATAACGAGAAAGTTATTTTATTTAATTAAAAAAAAAAGTATTTAGTGGTAATTATTACGAACTAATCAAAATCAACATTTGTATTATAGGTGAAAAGAGCATACGGAAGGGCGTAAGGTGTCTCCGTTAATTTTAATTGGCTCATGGCGTGGAAAATAAAAATCAGGCCCTGCGACAACTAAAACGACAAGAAAATATTGTGATCGAGCCCTGTGGGTTTTTTATTGATAAAACGTACCTATTTATTGGAGCTACACCCGACGGTATAGTCGGGAACGACACAATAATAGAAATTAAATGTCCAATAACGGCATTTAAAAAAGGAATTGATGTTGCTATTAAGGAAAACAAAACTTTTTAAAAATGTGTGCAAAACAGCAAAAGCTCTTTACGTTAGTAATAAAATAAAATCAGCAGATGATAAAATAAAAACTACTTGGCAAATAATAAATAATGAAACAGGTAGGAAAAAACAGCGTATTACTGAATTTAATTTAGAGACTGCACGTGGCCCTATTAATTCAGATTTGGAAGTAGCCCAGGAATTTGAATTTTTTTTTGCTAATATTCCCCTTCAAACTACTGAGGCTTTAAATTCCTCCCCCGCGCTTTCTGCTGCCTTACTTAAAAAAAATGTTAAGGCTTGCCCTTTGGAATTTAGATTTCAACATACAAACCCCCAGGCTGTCGTAAAAACTTTTAAAGATCTTAAAATTAAATCAACAGAAGATCTTTGGGGAATGTCTGTAAAAGTTAGTAGAGCTATCATCGAAACTATTGCGCCCTACTTAGCCTTAATATTTAACACCAGTATAGACCAAGGAGTAAGGTACCCAACAATTATAGGCCTGTGTCGATTTTGCCAGTTCTCAGTAAGGTATTTGAAAAGTTAATGCTCAATCAAATGTTACGTCACTTTGATAAAAATTCCATCTTTAATGAACATCAGTACGGTTTCACCAAAGGGCGTTGTACAACTGACGCCGGTGTCAACCTACTAAAGAACATATTTAACGCCTGGGAGGAAGCACAAGATGCCATTGGAATCTTTTGCGACCTCTCAAAGGCGTTCGATTGCGTTAACCATGATACCCTTTTGCTGAAGCTCGAGCACTACGGTATTAGTAAAACATCTCTTGCTTTATTAAAATCATACCTGATAGGAAGACAGGCTAAAGTTCATGTTAACGGCGTAAACTCATTGGGGTCTGAAATGACAATGGGCGTTCCTCAAGGTTCGATATTGGGTCCATTTCTATTTCTGGTTTACATAAATGATTTACCTCAATTACTACAAAATCAACCGAGGATGGTGTTATTTGCAGATGACACCTCATTGATCTTTAAAATAGACAGGCGGTCACAAAATCTTGACGACGTAAATAGCTCTATTCTTCAGGTTCAAAATTGGTTTACAGTAAATAATTTGGTATTAAATGAAAAAAAACCCAAATGTATTAGATTCAGTTTACCAAACGTTAGAAGTAGCAAATATCATCATATTGAATGGACAAAAACTGGAATTTATTAATCAAACGGTTTTCCTAGGAATCACGCTAGACGAGAAATTACAATGGGGACCTCACATAACATCAATTGCGGGACGGTTAAGCTCAGCAGCTTATGCTGTTAGAAAGATAAGACAGTTGACAGATATAGAAACTGCGCGACTGGTCTACTTCAGTTACTTTCATAGCATTATGTCGTATGGCATTCTACTGTGGGGTCGGGCTGCTGACATTGAATCCATTTTTATTTTACAGAAGAGAGCTGTCAGAGCCATTTATAATCTACCTCGTCGCGAATCTCTAAGGGAATTATTTAAAAGGATTAATATTATGACAGTACCTTGCCAATTTATTTATGAAAATATTGTGAGAAAAAATCTAAATCTTTTTAATAAAATAAGTGATAGACATAATATTAATACTAGAAATAAAGATAAAATAGCTCAACCATATTAGGTTGTCTAAAGTAAATACATCTTTTATGGGGTACAATAAAATTCCTTCTGATATATTAAAATTAAATGAAAGGAAATTTAAGACACACATTAAAAGTACACTTTGCAAACAAGCATAATTATTACAAATTAGAGGATTACAATCAAGATAAGAATGCTTGGAAACATGCTGGTCCTGCTCCATGGGACAATGATACATTCTAGACAAAATCAAACTGGTTATTAATGATTTTTTTGTTTTTCTTTTTTCTTAATACTTAATTTTGTTTTATTTTTGATTATTGATTTTGAAGTGTGTTATAGATTGCGCGGACTCACACACTATTTCATGTTGGTTGAGATGTTATGAGTGGTTGTCTGTAGTTCCAATATTTGTAAACACGTAAAAACTATGTATATTTGAACATATTTTAACTTTTAAATTCTTAATTTGTGCCTTTTAATTATTATGATTAATTAGTTTTTTGTTTATAGGGTACATACATTGCTTTCACGTGCCATGTCGTGTATGATTCTGTAAACAAATGTTGTAAACATTGATTTTAAAAGAGTACGTATGGAGTTTCTTGCCCATTCTTCTCCATACAAAACTACCTTTTGGAAGGGGCAACTAGATTCAATTCTATTTTGTTTTTTGTGTTTGACGTTCAAAAGTGCCTTATGTGCCTGTCGTTGTTATACTGATTGTTATTTACAAAGTTTGAATCCTAACCTAAAAACTCAAACACGTGCGCCAAGCACGTGGTTAGTGTCTATAAATACAGGCGACAGCCACAGAGCGGCTCAGTTGCGCACGAGCCGTCGGACGGAACACATCTCTGTGAGTCATATTTATACTGTCGTTGTTATACTGATTGTTATTTACAAAGTTTGAATCCTAACCTAAAAACTCAAACACGTGCGCCGAGCACGTGGTTAGTGTCTATAAATACAGGCGACAGCCACAGAGCGGCTCAGTTGCGCACGAGCCGTCGGACGGAACACATCTCTGTGAGTCATATTTATACTGTCGTTGTTATACTGATTGTTATTTACAAAGTTTGAATCCTAACCTAAAAACTCAAACACGTGCGCCGAGCACGTGGTTAGTGTCTATAAATACAGGCGACAGCCACAGGGCGGCTCAGTTGCGCACGAGCCGTCGGACGGAACACATCTCTGTGAGTGATATTTATACTGTCGTTGTTATACTGATTGTTATTTACAAAGTTTGAATCCTAACCTAAAAACTCAAACACGTGCGCCAAGCACGTGGTTAGTGTCTATAAATACAGGCGACAGCCACAGAGCGGCTCAGTTGCGCACGAGCCGTCGGACGGAACGCATCTCTGTGACTCATATTTATACTGTCGTTGTTATACTGATTGTTATTTACAAAGTTTGAATCCTAACCTAAAAACTCAAACACGTGCGCCAAGCACGTGGTTAGTGTCTATAAATACAGGCGACAGCCAAAGAGCGGCTCAGTTGCGCACGAGCCGTCGGACGGAACACATCTCTGTGAGTCATATTTATACTGTCGTTGTTATACTGATTGTTATTTACAAAGTTTGAATCCTAACCTAAAAACTCAAACACGTGCGCCGAGCACGTGGTTAGTGTCTATAAATACAGGCGACAGCCACAGAGCGGCTCAGGTGAACGTGGGCAAGACACAGGCGATGATAGTGACGGCACGGAGCCGCACTCACCCACCGATCCTTAAGCTCATGGAGGGCGACATCGAGTGGACGAGTACTGCGAAGTACTTGGGGGTCACACTCGACCATCGCCTCACCATGGGCCCGCACGTCAGCGCAACAGTCGCGCGGGTCAAGCACACCCGCCACCTACTGCGCCCGGTGCTCTCGTCGCGCCTACCGACACCTCAGTTGCGCACGAGCCGTCGGACGGAACACATCTCTGTGAGTCATATTTATGCTGTCGTTGTTATACTGATTGTTATTTACAAAGTTTGAATCCTAACCTAAAAACTCAAACACGTGCGCCGAGCACGTGGTTAGTGTCTATAAATACAGGCGACAGCCACAGAGCGGCTCAGTTGCGCAGACGCAGACGAGTACTGCGAAGTACTTGGGGGTCACACTCGACCATCGCCTCACCATGGGCCCGCACGTCAGCGCAACAGTCGCGCGGGTCAAGCACACCCGCCACCTACTGCGCCCGGTGCTCTCGTCGCGCCTACCGACCCGGGTGAAGTTGGGGGTGTACAAGACGTACATCCGCCCCCAGCTCACCTACGCCGCCTCCACCTCCCCTGCCTGGCTCGCCCTCGCGGCCGAGGTGCACAGGAAGAAGCTGCGGACGCAACAAAATCTCGTGCTGCGCCGCGTCCCAAATGCCCCTCGGTTCGTGAGGAACGACGTCCTTCACCGAGACCTGCGCGTCGAGAGCATCGAAGAGTTCGCGGCCGACATGGCGCGAAGAATGTTCGCGCGTGCGGACGCCTCCACACTGCCGCACATCGCGGACATAGCGCCCTGGCACGCGCGACCGCCGGACTACAGGCGGTTCCCGCGCGACCTGATCGCTGACGTGCCCCTACCGGACTTGACGCCTGAGTGAGCCGCAACCACCCTACACGCCGCTCACTCAAACATCTGAACTCCACACTCACAACACCACGCCACACTGCGTAAGCGGCGCGCCGAGTCACAACAACACGGGCGTCGCACGACCGCAGCGCACACACTCGAAAACTCCACACGCATACAAACACACATATGCCAACCCATCGAGCGACGTACACACACCATCAAATCGCTCGCCACACACTACGACGTCCCGCCCCCTGCTGCGCTATCGGCTAGACCTGATTACGTAGTAGCGGGGCGCGGTCAGCTTCCACCGTGGGTGAGCGCCAACCAAAACCGGCGCCCTTGTTGCTAGATCGACCTTTGCTGGGCCTTCCCTGGGTCACCAGGGATCTCACCCGGCAGGGGTCTGGTCGCACGGGCGCCGTGAAGAACTTAGGGCGCTCCCACGATCACACACCACAGACACTGACGGGCGCCGGGGGCAGGAGCCCCCCGAAAGCGCCTAGGTGCAAACATGCCCCCCCCTCCTCACTGGGAGAGGGGAGGCAAACCCAACGCCCGGTCCCTACTTCTGGGGACCGCGAACCTGATACCTCGGGCGAGGGGCACACAGCCCCGATACCGATTCCTCGCGCCCCACTCTGGGGCGATGAGACGTCCACCGACCGAGCGGCTCAGTTGCGCACGAGCCGTCGGACGGAACGCATCTCTGTGAGTCATATTTATACTGTCGTTGTTATACTGATTGTTATTTACAAAGTTTGAATCCTAACCTAAAAACTCAAACACGTGCGCCGAGCACGTGGTTAGTGTCTATAAATACAGGCGACAGCCACAGAGCGGCTCAGTTGCGCACTAGCCGTCGGACGGAACACATCTCTGTGAGTCATATTTATACTGTCGTTGTTATACTGATTGTTATTTACAAAGTTTGAATCCTAACCTAAAAACTCAAACACGTGCGCCGAGCACGTGGTTAGTGTCTATAAATACAGGCGACAGCCACAGAGCGGCTCAGGTGAACGTGGGCAAGACACAGGCGATGATAGTGACGGCACGGAGCCGCACTCACCCACCGATCCTTAAGCTCATGGAGGGCGACATCGAGTGGACGAGTACTGCAAAGTACTTGGGGGTCACACTCGACCATCGCCTCACCATGGGCCCGCACGTAAGCGCAACAGTCGCGCGGGTCAAGCACACCCGCCACGTACTGCGCCGTCGCACGGACGCGTCTGCGCACGAGCCGTCGGACGGAACACATCTCTGTGAGTCATATTTATACTGTCGTTGTTATACTGATTGTTATTTACGAAGTTTGAATCCTAACCTAAAAACTCAAACACGTGCGCCGAGCACGTGGTTAGTGTCTATAAATACAGGCGACAGCCACAGAGCGGCTCAGGTGAACGTGGGCAAGACACAGGCGATGATAGTGACGGCACGGAGCCGCACTCACCCACCGATCCTTAAGCTCATGGAGGGCGACATCGAGTGGACGAGTACTGCAAAGTACTTGGGGGTCACACTCGACCATCGCCTCACCATGGGCCCGCACGTAAGCGCAACAGTCGCGCGGGTCAAGCACACCCGCCACGTACTGCGCCGTCGCACGGACGCGTCTGCGCACGAGCCGTCGGACGGAACACATCTCTGTGAGTCATATTTATACTGTCGTTGTTATACTGATTGTTATTTACAAAGTTTGAATCCTAACCTAAAAACTCAAACACGTGCGCCGAGCACGTGGTTAGTGTCTATAAATACAGGCGACAGCCACAGAGCGGCTCAGTTGCGCACGAGCCGTCGGACGGAACACATCTCTGTGAGTCATATTTATACTGTCGTTGTTATACTGATTGTTATTTACAAAGTTTGAATCCTAACCTAAAAACTCAAACACGTGCGCCGAGCACGTGGTTAGTGTCTATAAATACAGGCGACAGCCACAGAGCGGCTCAGGTGAACGTGGGCAAGACACAGGCGATGATAGTGACGGCACGGAGCCGCACTCACCCACCGATCCTTAAGCTCATGGAGGGCGACATCGAGTGGACGAGTACTGCAAAGTACTTGGGGGTCACACTCGACCATCGCCTCACCATGGGCCCGCACGTAAGCGCAACAGTCGCGCGGGTCAAGCACACCCGCCACGTACTGCGCCGGGTGCTCTCGTCGCGCCTACCGACACCTCAGTTGCGCACGAGCCGTCGGACGGAACACATCTCTGTGAGTCATATTTATACTGTCGTTGTTATACTGATTGTTATTTACAAAGTTTGAATCCTAACCTAAAAACTCAAACACGTGCGCCGAGCACGTGGTTAGTGTCTATAAATACAGGCGACAGCCACAGAGCGGCTCAGTTGCGCAGACGCAGACGAGTACTGCGAAGTACTTGGGGGTCACACTCGACCATCGCCTCACCATGGGCCCGCACGTCAGCGCAACAGTCGCGCGGGTCAAGCACACCCGCCACCTACTGCGCCCGGTGCTCTCGTCGCGCCTACCGACCCGGGTGAAGTTGGGGGTGTACAAGACGTACATTCGCCCCCAGCTCACCTACGCCGCCTCCACCTCCCCTGCCTGGCTCGCCCTCGCGGCCGAGGTGCACAGGAAGAAGCTGCGGACGCAACAAAATCTCGTGCTGCGCCGCGTCCCAAATGCCCCTCGGTTCGTGAGGAACGACGTCCTTCACCGAGACCTGCGCGTCGAGAGCATCGAAGAGTTCGCGGCCGACATGGCGCGAAGAATGTTCGCGCGTGCCGACGCCTCCACACTGCCGCACATCGCGGACATAGCGCCCTGGCACGCGCGACCGCCGGACTACAGGCGGTTCCCGCGCGACCTGATCGCTGACGTGCCCCTACCGGACTTGACGCCTGAGTGAGCCGCAACCACCCTACACGCCGCTCACTCAAACATCTGAACTCCACACTCACAACACCACGCCACACTGCGTAAGCGGCGCGCCGAGTTAACACGGGCGTCGCACGACCGCAGCGCACACACTCGAAAACTCCACACGCATACAAACACACATATGCCAACCCATCGAGCGACGTACACACACCATCAAATCGCTCGCCACACACTACGACGTCCCGCCCCCTGCTGCGCTATCGGCTAGACCTGATTACGTAGTAGCGGGGCGCGGTCAGCTTCCACCGTGGGTGAGCGCCAACCAAAACCGGCGCCCTTGTTGCTAGATCGACCTTTGCTGGGCCTTCCCTGGGTCACCAGGGATCTCACCCGGCAGGGGTCTGGTCGCACGGGCGCCGTGAAGAACTTAGGGCGCTCCCACGATCACACACCACAGACACTGACGGGCGCCGGGGGCAGGAGCCCCCCGAAAGCGCCTAGGTGCAAACATGCCCCCCCCCTCCTCACTGGGAGAGGGGAGGCAAACCCAACGCCCGGTCCCTACTTCTGGGGACCGCGAACCTGATACCTCGGGCGAGGGGCACACAGCCCCGATACCGATTCCTCGCGCCCCACTCTGGGGCGATGAGACGTCCACCGACCGAGCGGCTCAGTTGCGCACGAGCCGTCGGACGGAACGCATCTCTGTGAGTCATATTTATACTGTCGTTGTTATACTGATTGTTATTTACAAAGTTTGAATCCTAACCTAAAAACTCAAACACGTGCGCCGAGCACGTGGTTAGTGTCTATAAATACAGGCGACAGCCACAGAGCGGCTCAGGTGAACGTGGGCAAGACACAGGCGATGATAGTGACGGCACGGAGCCGCACTCACCCACCGATCCTTAAGCTCATGGAGGGCGACATCGAGTGGACGAGTACTGCAAAGTACTTGGGGGTCACACTCGACCATCGCCTCACCATGGGCCCGCACGTAAGCGCAACAGTCGCGCGGGTCAAGCACACCCGCCACGTACTGCGCCGGGTGCTCTCGTCGCGCCTACCGACACCTCAGTTGCGCACGAGCCGTCGGACGGAACACATCTCTGTGAGTCATATTTATACTGTCGTTGTTATACTGATTGTTATTTACAAAGTTTGAATCCTAACCTAAAAACTCAAACACGTGCGCCGAGCACGTGGTTAGTGTCTATAAATACAGGCGACAGCCACAGAGCGGCTCAGGTGAACGTGGGCAAGACACAGGCGATGATAGTGACGGCACGGAGCCGCACTCACCCACCGATCCTTAAGCTCATGGAGGGCGACATCGAGTGGACGAGTACTGCAAAGTACTTGGGGGTTACACTCGACCATCGCCTCACCATGGGCCCGCACGTAAGCGCAACAGTCGCGCGGGTCAAGCACACCCGCCACGTACTGCGCCGGGTGCTCTCGTCGCGCCTACCGACACCTCAGTTGCGCACGAGCCGTCGGACGGAACACATCTCTGTGAGTCATATTTATACTGTCGTTGTTATACTGATTGTTATTTACTTTTTGAATCCTAACCTAAAAACTCAAACACGTGCGCCGAGCACGTGGTTAGTGTCTATAAATACAGGCGACAGCCACAGAGAGGCTCAGTTGCGCACGAGCCGTCGGACGGAACACATCTCTGTGAGTCATATTTATACTGTCGTTGTTATACTGATTGTTATTTACAAAGTTTGAATCCTAACCTAAAAACTCGAACACGTGCGCCGAGCACGTGGTTAGTGTCTATAAATACAGGCGACAGCCACAGAGCGGCTCAGTTGCGCACGACCCGTCGGACGGAACACATCTCTGTGAGTCATATTTATACTGTCGTTGTTATACTGATTGTTATTTACAAAGTTTGAATCCTAACCTAAAAACTCAAACACGTGCGCCGAGCACGTGGTTAGTGTCTATAAATACAGGCGACAGCCACAGGGCGGCTCAGTTGCGCACGAGCCGTCGGACGGAACACATCTCTGTGAGTCATATTTATACTGTCGTTGTTATACTGATTGTTATTTCGGCTCAGTTGCGCACGAGCCGTCGGACGGAACACATCTCTGTGAGTCATATTTATACTGTCGTTGTTATACTGATTGTTATTTACAAAGTTTGAATCCTATCCTAAAAACTCAAACACGTGCGCCAAGCACGTGGTTAGTGTCTATAAATACAGGCGACAGCCACAGAGCGGCTCACGATCACCAACACAGCGCTGCGCCACCTACCGTTCCGTACGGTCGCGGCGCTGGCGCGCCTGTTCACGGGGATCCTGCGCACGGGGGCCTTCAAAAACCCCTGGAAGGAAGGGCGCGTCATAATGCTGCCCAAGGCGGGGAAGAAAGTGCTGAAGCCGGAGAGCTATCGGCCGATCACCCTGCTGCCAACCATCTCCAAGGTGTTTGAAAAACTCCTGCTGCGACACCTCACGCCCCACGTGAAGCTCCGACCGGACCAGTTCGGGTTCCGCTCGGAACACAGCACGACGCTCCAGCTGTCGAGAGTACTGCACCTGCTAGCATCGTCGTTGAACAAGAAGGAGGACGCAGTTGCAGTACTCCTCGACATGGAAAAGGCGTTCGACCGCGTCTGGCACGAGGGGCTTGACGACATCCCCACGACAAAGGACTCGACGCTCGCGCTGTATGCTGACGACGCCGCGTACATCACCACCTCGCTGAACGCGAGACACGCGGCCGTCAAAATGCAGCGCGCCCTCGACCTCCTCCCCGAGTGGCTGTCGAAATGGCGGTTGTCGGTGAACGTGGGTAAGACGCAGGCGCTCCTCTCCGGATGCGCCCACTACCCACCACCCCTGACTCTACACGGAGTCGACATCGCGTGGTCCTCCCAGATGAAATACTTGGGGGGGTGACCATCGATCGTCGGCTCTGTATGAGGAGCCATGTCCGGCAAGTTTCCGCTAGGTGCAGGGCTGCCCGCGCGCAGCTTTATCCAGTGCTCTCGTCACGCCTCCCGCTGCGAGCCAAGCTGGGGGTGTACAAGCTGTACGCCGCCCCGGCCTGGTTCGCCCTCACGAGCGAGTCATCTCGCAAGCCTCTCCGCGCGCAGCAAAGCCTTGCGCTGCGGAGAATCGTCGACGCCCCTCGCTTCGTGAGGAACCGCGTAATACAACGCGACCTGCGAATCGAGAGCCTGGATGACTTCGTCGCCCGCCTGGCGGCCACCATGTTCGCGCGTGCGGATAAATCTGCCTGGGCGCATCTCAACGAGATAGCCCCCTGGCAGACTCGCCCGCCCGTCAGACGTCCTCTGCCGCGCGACCTGCTGCCGGACTCAAGCTCCTCCACCCCCCGGACTTGACCTCACGAGGAGGCCGCATACACCTACACGCGGCCCTCTCACTCAGTGACACTCCACATGCACTACATACGCCCGACGTGCGCCGCGCTCTAAGTTAATATAGGCGCGACGCGCGCCGACCAGCACACATGCACAGACTCCACTACGCAGTCATCACGCGATACAGGCGCGGCGCGGACGCGCTCTGTACTCGTGCCCACTGGGCGGTGTCACACAACACAATACCGCCCCCACACACACTCCGGTCCCCCTGCCTGAACGTAACCGGCTAGACCTGGAAGCGGGAAGGCGGGGGACCTCTCTAAATCATGTGAGGGCGCGCCACTAAAGCCGACTCTCCTGTCGCTGGTCGCCTTCTGCTGGACCTCCCCCAGGTAACTGGGGGTCTCATCCGGCGGAGGCGGACCGCCGGAGAGCCGTGAAGCAGGCGGCGTTGTGCGACAAGGCACAACGCGCCGGCGCTCCCCCAGACACACCTAGCATCCACACATATGTGCCTATAAGGCAATCTAATGACGGGCCCGTAGTTACGGGCCGCGGTATAGCTTCCGCGGGCAGGGGGCCTCGCCCCGATCCCGCTTGCCGTGCCCCCCTAAGGGGACACAGCGACTACTAGTTGGAGCGGCTCAGTTGCGCACGAGCCGTCGGACGGAACACATCTCTGAGTCATATTTATACTGTCGTTGTTATACTGATTGTTATTTACAAAGTTTGAATCCTAACCTAAAAACTCAAACACGTGCGCCAAGCACGTGGTTAGTGCACTTGCTACTTCTTATACAAGGTGTAGTTTTGCATGCTCGTCAAATTCAAGAAGATAACTAATAACTATACTAATAAGTGATTCCGGGCAAGTACCAATGTGACTTTTTCAATTCATATGTATTTTCTAAAGTTTATCTTGGACATCACTGGCACAATTGAAATAAATGATTTGACTTTGAAAATCCAAATATTTAAATTCGATAAAAAAAGTATAAGAGTTATAAACAAAAATAGTACCTACCTAATTGGTATTTCCAAGTGCAGGGCCAACTCCATGTTACAGAAAAATAACAATGTATTTTTGGAATTTGGTCTGGTGAAAATCATCCACTATTAATAGAAAATATTTCAAGAGATGACGAAATTTGGCGGATGAAGATAGAGAAAAAAAAATATAGATTTTTCTATGCAATGTCTGCCTGAAATTACGAGATATAATATTGCAAGAAAACAAAGAAAATGTCAATGATAAGCCTATGCAGCCAGGTTCAAGTAAATCTCAAGAACAAATTACAAGTGGCTCTACTGAGCTAGGTTCATGCGAAACAACAGAACTAAACTTCAATGAATTTTAGCTGCTTGTACAAAAATTGTTTTGCTTTTTAGAGAAAAAATAATATTAGCTTTCATTAGCTTAGCTTAAGGTTCCGGCGCCAAGTAATTTCTCCATTCAAACGTAATACCAAAATTATTTGCAATAAGAACATATCACCAACTTAATATAATGATAGTCGGATACAAACGGCATTTATCTAGGATCCTGTTTTTTTTTAAACATTTTAAGATTGTAAACAGCATATTTCCAACTTAATTATTCTGTATGTTCAAAAATAATGCAATATATGCGAAGGTAGTTTTACATTATATTAATCCTTATTTCCAAATAAATACGTTAATGGTCATAAGTATTTCATTTTGAACAAAATTGCCCTTGACATCATTTGATTTCAATTAACACTTTAATATCTTAGGAGATACCATAGTTTCAAAATAATACCACAAGAAAAAATGATACATACAAACGTACTTATACTAATCAATTCAAGTTGGTCTACTGCTTTGCTCTACTCTGTAACCACTACCTAGACTTCGCAACTTTTGGCGCGCGTGTCATCGCGCATCATCGTAATTCATTACGTATCCGCTAGTCCTTGCGGGGGCTGCGGTAAGCGTTGGATGCCTGCGGTGCTCAGGGTAACCTCGCCTTAACAAACTTTTCGTACATTTTGAAGGCCATCCCGATGTCTTGCGACCATCAATCACAAAACATTGAAACCAGTCGTATGTCCTCAAAAAACGACCTCAACAGGAAGGGTGCTAGTTGAGTTGTCAACAGAAAAACTGGCCAAGTGCGAGTCGGATTTGCACACGAAGGGTTTCATATCATCTATCCTAATATAATAAAGTTGAAGAGTTTTATAAACATAAAACCCTTCAACTTTATTATATTAGGATTTAGGATTTATTTATTAGGATTAAACGCGCTAATCTTTGGAATTACCAGTGGGATTTAAAAAAAAAAATTACTTATTTATATTATAGCCAGATTAATGAGGAATAGTATATAATATAAGCTATATAACATCATGCTAGGACCTACGGGAGCAGAGTAGTAACCAAAGGCATAACGTCGGTGAAATTAAACCAAGCGGACGAAGTCGTTTCACGTATCGGAATTCCCTTTAATTGTCATTGTTTGTTGTAATATTTGAAATAGACACTGGGAAAATTTCAACAGACTACATAAGAAAAAAAAAAAATATATTGTCGAGATAAAAGTTTACAATTATATAACACTAGTCACCACACTAGGATCCCCTGTGTTGATATTACGGTTCATGAGATACAGCCCGCTGACAGACAGACAGACGGTCAGCCGGACGGACAGCAGAGGCTTAGTAATACGGTGCCGTTAGCACCATTTGCGTACGGAACCCTAAAAAGGTCAAGGTCCCACATCATTCATCTTGCCCCATAGACTCGATTACAAGCCATCAATCTCGAGTGACGAAGGGTAGAGGACATCGGTTTAGGATATGTCGTTACCATGATCTGTTAAAAGAAAAATGGGTCAGAAATCAGCTGGGTAACATCTAAAGTTTGAAGCTCAAGAAATGATGGCTGTATACTGTTACAAAGAAAAAAGTCTTTTTAAGAAATTTCTAATAAATAATGACGTAATAGTCCAGACTGCCATGGATTGCCTCGTTGGTCGCAAAGCCACGTGGGTTCGATTCCTAGGTCCGGCAAAGTGTTATTGGGATTTCCTTAAGAAATTTCTCAGCAACAGCCTCGTAGTCTGTATTTGTGCCCTTTTGGCGGCAATAGGCCCGCCCCCTATTACATGGGACTTAAACATAACTGCCAAAATGTGGGCGTACTAATGGGTACAGCTCTATCTAACCCTTCAAGGATTACAGGCGTGATGTTATTTTATGTAATGGTCCAATAGTTAAGGTATCCACATCCCCCGAGGTTGCGGGTTTCATACAGGGCAAATAGCTACCAATGTAACTTTTCAATTCATTTACTTTACCACCATTGCCCAACCACTGGGCAATCTCGACGCAAAAACTATTTATTTACATTTTTGACTGTCTGTTTGTCTGAGTGTTTGTTCATCTAATCTCCGAAACGGCTGAACCGAACGAGACCTTCACTGACTGATAGCTCATGCTAGCTGATGAAAGTAAAGCAAGACTTTTGAGTTAAAAGAAACTTTTCTTTTTATTAATTTACAAAATAAGAATCGCACACGTGACTAAGTTTAATTGCAAGAGATTGCGCCTACTTAAAATCAGTTGACACGGAACAGTGCGCATTGCTATTATAAATGTCGCAGGCGTTTGCGTTCATCTCATATTCCATCAGATCTCATAATTTATAACTAAGTTCACTTTTTGAAATAGATCATTTCAATTTTTGATATTGATATTAATTTTAGTTAATACGGGCGGGCGCAAAAATAAAACCCATGATAACGCGAATGAAGTCGCGGACATAAACTAGTATCACAATAAACGTTAAAGTAACAAGTCGACAATTTAAATGGCCATACAATATTCAATATCCTAACATATTATATAAAGCATACCCTCGTCAAAATAGCCTTAACAACATATAAATCCGAATCGCCTCACTGCTTTAACAAGTGGAGTGTGAAGTCATTTGTCAATATGTTTGTTGAAGCCATATTGGAGTAGAGCCAAGGCCTCAAGGGAGGCCTTGAGACGGGTACTCAGATCCAGTCCAGTCCTTAGAGATGTAGGTACTCTTGTTAAGAAAGTAATAGAGTAGCAGAAGACCTTGCTTCAATTGTGTTTGGTACTGTGGCCACTTTGCTTTTGAACGAGGTTTGACTGTGTGTGCGGGGCTCCATCTTATATACTAGCTAATGCCCGCGATTTCGTCCGCGTAAATGTCGAGGAAAGAATCAATCATCGTAGGACGTCCACTGCTGAACATAGGCTTCCCCTACAGATTTGACCGGACCGGATAGAAGCGGCTTGCATAAAGCGCGATCAAAGAAAGCAAAAATTGAAGTAGACCAAGGAATTACGTTGAGCCATATAAACTTTGCCCCTCTTACTCACACCCTAAGGGGGAGAATTTCGGAAAATCCTTTCTCTTCATCGGATGCCTACGTCATAGAAAGAATAGTTTCAGGTCTTTAATTAGGTAAAAAAGGGATAATTAAATAAATTAAATTAAAGCTGTTTGGTTGTCATTTTGGTAACTCAATATTCTTTTGCGTTGTCATAGCGCACAAAGCGTCAACAACATATCGGTTAAGTGGTTTGGCTATAGAATGACAGATAGGAATTATCTACGTCTTGTTTTAAGTTTTCATAAGAGCCTAATTTCATAAAATTAGTAAGATACGTCTAGAACAGATGTTCCCAAAATTTATATTACTGCTACTCATATTGTTAATCTAGTAAGTCTAAATTTATGTTAAAATCGAAAGAGCGAGGCTTTCCCAATACAAGTATCATTCGATTACTTTCTGGGAAGCCCCGGCAACTTATTTGTAAAGATTTACTGAAATAAATTCATTTTTTTATTTTTATTTTTTTATTCTCGTAGACCACTTTAGAATTTTTGCTGGATTCGGTGGACTCCCTCCTCAATTCCTACCATATTCCGAAAAGTCGTAAAAAAAGTTAACTAAACGTTTTTAAGTAGGTACTTTATTATCTTCCTAACTACGTTGATAGATAAAGCCAAACCAATATTTTTGTTCTATACTACGAAAACTAGAAAAAAATTTCGAGGACCCCCAGTTACAGCTTGTGAACCGTCCTTGTTTTTTTACGCCAACGTAGATCCCCGTCGACTCCTGGGGGTCCAACTAGACCACTTTGAGAATCACTGGTCTACAACAAAAGACACTGTGTGGAACAAAACAAAATCAGAAGCTATAGTAAATCAAATTAGGACTAATTTTTGAAACGAGCTCTTAAACCTTCAAGGTCAAAACACTTGTTTAATATTAACTTAATTTGTACTTAAGTAGGTCGCTTAAGTGGGAACAAGAATAAGATTAAATTGGAGTAGTTCTTAAGGCTTCTACCCATTACACCGTACCATAATAAGCGTATCAGGCACTGGACAGAATCATAACACATACATAAGACTGCTGGTAACATTCATAACATCACGCCTGTAATCCACGAAGGGTTAGGTAGAGGTGTACCGGTTAGTATACCCACATTTCGCTTGTTATTTAAGCCCCATGCAAAAGGGGCGAGCCTATTGTCATAAATGGATCATAAATCCAGACTCCAAGGCTGTTACTGAGAAATTCCTGATGGAAAAACCCAGTAACACTTTGCTCGACCTGGAAATCGAACCCAAGACCTCATGCTCAGCAGTCGCGCTTTGCGACCACTAGACCAACGAGGCAGTCAGCTCAAAAAATAAATGTCAACAAAAGCTAATTCCTAAAGCAAAAACATCTCAAAGCAACTGTATCTTCATTCAAAATAAACAGTTTAACCAAAAGCGACCGACTTACTATCTCATGAACGATCCTACTAAATTGATCCCAAAACGGTATAAAGGTATAAAAACCAACGGTTGATACTTTTATAAATATATAATGAGGATACTAAAGCTCTCGTAAAACGAATCGGTTTTATTTAAGTGTATTTACTAAAGCCTTAGGGTAAAGATAAAGTAATAATATTTAGATTTGGACTTTGAACTGAATTAAATTAAGTTGGTAATACTGACAGTAGGGCTAGTCGAAAAACTTTTTGTAATTTAGGTTCAGAGGTTTCATTTGAAGAGGAGGGATGAAACGCATGTGACCAAGACGAAGGTCAAAGATGTGTGGATGGATGGAGAGCAAGAGGAAGGTCAAAGAAAAGATGGATGGATTGTGTGAAGAATGATATGAAAGAAAAGGGAGTCAGTGATTGCATGACGGCTGACAGGACGGAGTGGAAGAAAAAAAACGTGTTGCGCCGACCTCAAGTAACATGGGACAAGCGCAGGAAGATGATGAGGTTCAGAGGTTTCATGTGATGGCCCAGCAGCCAAATCTGATCAAGTACCAATGTGACTTTTTCAATTCATTAAGTACTTTTTAAGTTTATCTTGAACATCACTGAAATCGGTGTAGGAAAATATCGTGAGGAAATCTTGACTTATAAGTAGTTAATGTACGTTTGGGTTCGCTAATACGTCTTGAGCAAACGTGGTGATCAACGCTCGTACCTTCTCTTCTCAAAAACGGACGAAGTTGCAGGCAGAAGCTACTGTCGTATTAAATGAAAGGATAGTCGCATTTCCAATTAGAGTGCTTTTATGACAGCGCATTCATGGTGAGCCCTCAATTATTTCGAAGCGTAATTTAGATAATGGTTTTAATGCAAGTGATTAATATATTGTTGTTAAGCTGGGGCTACGTAAGCGGGCTACGGCGAAAATTCTTGTTAATGCGATGAGTGTGGCCGGATAGATCATTGCAACGCGTTGTATTTGGGCGAAGACGATGCATTGTCGGGATTTGTCGCGACAATATTCGCTTAAGTGGCTACACCTACCTTACGCCGCACAACAGAGAATAACACAATCAAGCACGATGAATCTAAATCTTAACCCGCCTTTTTTTTGGGGTGGTAAAAATAATCAAATGATGGCCCCTGGGTGGGGTGGAAGAGACTATCAGACTTTTACTCACTAAAAAACCACCCTGTTCCTTCTATTGCCCTTTACGTTCCGGGGCTACGGTATCCTGTTAAGACGTCCCGCAACCCCGAAATCTCGCAAGCCTAATGTAGAAAAGAACATCGATTCGCGACAACGGGACTCGAATATTTTCCCGCTAATGTAGCCCCAGCATAATAGAAAGAGAAGTTATATAATAGTTTAGAATTTTGCGTACTGGTAAAGCTGCCAGTACCAGTACTGTAAATTGAAATGAAAATGGAGAGGTCATATCGTTCAAAGGGACGAACATTAGAATAGACAATTTGGTGGCTCATGGCTGTTGGAAATGACCTAGCCTAATTACCCGAATTAATTCAATACATAATAATATACTGGAATAGTGGCCTGCAATATGGAGATTAAAGTATTATAAAAGATTTTTGGAAATTTCCAACATTTATTAGGAGAACTGTGTCGACAGCGCGCTCCAGTCAAAACGTAGTTTAGTCATACTTCGGTTGTTTGGTCAATATGTAATTAAACTCGGCGAAATTTTATAGATAAGGTAGGGGCAGGTTTCGTCCGAGTGGAATATTACTAATGATAATAATTGAATACTACGCGAACGAAAATATTATGATATTTTGAAAGACGACAAACCGGATACCAAGTTATTAATGCTTTAATCTTATCTACAAAACTTCACAGACTTTAATGACTTCTCTGCCTAGCCTTTTCCCAATTATGTTGGAGTCGGCTTCCAGTCTAATCGGATGCAGCTGAATACTAGTATTTTACATGGAACGACTGCCTAACCGACCTCCACAACCGAGTCTGGGTAATACGATACCTCTTGGTATGACTGATTGTCAGATTTTCGGTCTTCTGACGACCCGTAACGACTTTCAAAGATCCATGTATGACAGTCGGGACCAACGGCTTAACGTGCTTTCTGAGGCACGGAACGATGTCAGTTATGTCTGAGATAAACATAAAAAGTACAGACTTTAATTACTTATTGACCGAAATATGAGTAGATTACTTTTTGTATAAAACGGACAGTTAGTGCTGGTCTTTTTGAAAAATTACTTTATCAAAGTGCTAAAACTCAAACGGATATAATATACTCATGGTATATCGGCCAACCATTGACGTACTTACATTTCCAGTAACTAGGATAGTGGAAATATTCTATCCCTAAAGTTGGGGTCTCAGTTGCAGCGATAGAATAATGAACTTTGTTAGGTAAATTAGAAAATTATAATATTTTTAGATTGAATACCCTATATGTCTTGTATGTTGTCCTTACACGAAAAGAAACAATTTCAAAAATGTTTATATGTCGGTTTATTTATTACAGCTAAATCTCCGAAACAGTAAAACCAATTATTTTGACGGGACTTTCACTGACAGATAGTAAATGTTGTAAGGAGTAGGTTACTAAGTGATATAATATAATTTTTAGAAAAAAGTAATATAGGTGTTCTGAGCAAACAAATGAGTGCTATAATTAGCAGTCCACCCTCTTATAGACTAACAGTATCTATAAGTTTAACAAGAAGCTGTTTTTTTTTATTTTTAGGTGGTAAAAATCATCATCTGACTCCTTGGTAGGGGTACTGTCAGACTTCTACTGCCAAAAAACCACCCTGTTCCTTCTGTTGCCCTTTACTTTCCGGGGCCACGGTATCCTGTTAAGATGTCCCGCAACCCCGGAACAAGAAGCTGCTAAAACAATATCCGATCGTTTACGCGTTCATCACTAAACTTCTGACTTCCTAACTTCTAAGGTAACGTCTTTAGGAAAACAAGTTTATTACTGCTTCTATACAACTTACAAGACTTAATTAGTCTTCAAGTTACCCGACAACGTTGCTCGCGTCAGTCAGAAAGTGTACTTGTGAAAATAAGATGTTAGTTATTTTTAAAGTAATGTTTTGCTAGTTCATATTGTTAATGAATTTGCAATTGGTGTGATGTTATTTGTACAGTAAGTAAGTAACCTATCGATCACGTAGTCGCGACTACCAAGTATAGTATCTTAGCAAAGTGGTCTTGGGTTCGAATTCCAGGCCGGGTAAAGTGTTGTTGGATTTTTGGATTACGAATTTTTCAGTAATTTTATCCTATCAAGTTCCACTGGTGTTGTGGCATAACAGTATTTCGGAAAGCAAGTAAAGTCGTTGCTCGTGTGCCTAATCTCACCCCGATCGTATCGGATGGCCTTAAAAAAAGCCTTCTGACAAACGTAAATTAAGTCATAAAACCAAACCCTCTATCAGTGAGCCCCAACCTTTATGCGTCAACACAAACTATCCACAGTTCCCTTTTATCAAATAGTTCGGCATCAATATTTATTTCAATCTATCTCGAAATGGGAAGCATTTGTATAGCATGATTTTCACTTTGAACTTTCTGGAAAGTTTCATACAAGTCAATCATCGACATTATTGGTGTTTGCGAAGATTAAACCTATCATCAAAGCAAATAGGTACTTACTAGCTCTAATTATTTTTCTGTAATAACTTATTCCTTGTAACATCTGCTATCAACCTGTGAAAGTCCCGTCAAAATCGGTACAGCCATTTCAGAGAGTAGCCTGAACAAACATTATTATAATTATCTTTTTTATAAAACCATTTTTTATACTATTCAAAACAAATGACTAAACATAGCCATTATTTTGTCAGTAAAAATAATATTAATATTTTTGTTACTGAAACATAATATCCAAACGTTTGTAAATAATTACTTGTTCTAGTAGAAAGGTTAGGTTTAACTAAATACAAATGGGTAGTCTTTGCTATCCATCAAGAACATATTCAAATTTATCATTTGCTTCAGTAAGATATTAAATTAATAATATAATTTATCATAGATTACGTCAACTATATTGTCAAAGCTTACCAGTATAATGTAAGCTCATAATCTGGTTATTAATATGGAAATAAAGCCTACAGACGGTGGCTTTAATACTCCGTGCTATAGAGCTTCTAAAACACTGAGGAAATAAGAAATGGAGTGGTTACAAGAACGTATATTTTACCATAACGTAAATAAGGGCCGGTTTCATCATTTCTAAATAGACTAGGTATTTATTCTGAATGATAAGATGATATTTAAAATATAACAGAACTAGCAAACCGCCCCGGCTTCGCACGGGTGCAATGCTGATACTAAATACGTATATACATATAATATAGCCTATGTCACCTGGTGATAGTGTAGCTTCTTCTTTTGAATGCAAACAAACAAACAATCAAATCTTTCCTCTTTATAATTTCTATTACTATAGATCAGTTTCAAATGATATGTCAAGATGTTTTAACCGAAACAAAGTTATAAAACAAGCTTTCAATCTTCACATATATTTTTATGAAAGTAATAATACTTATATCAAAAACTACCAGTAAATAGTTTATCGTTACAACTAGTAATTATACCTACTCATAAAATAATAATGTCTATGTAAGTATTTACATCGAAATTATAAGTAGTATGAATAAGTTCAATATTTACATGCTCTAGTAACAATCACTTTAGCCAAATACACCGATTAGTATTGTTTCCTAAGCGTATATTTTATTGAATTTGTTTGTTTATAACTATTATAGGTTGCTGTAGTCCTAATGTATAAAAATCTCAAGTTGAGTCTATATGATGACAGCAGCTAACCTTTAGCTTTCATCAGCAAAAATTTCACAGATTTTTTGAGTTGCTTTTCTAAGGTTAGCGACGCTTTTGATCATTAACACTCCATTCGCTAACTACTCCATGTTCTAAAACGTAGGCTTTGAGTGAAATTCTGCGGGAAATGAGTCGGTTTGTAATTACTGAGCGCTCCAATAGTCGCTCGTAGAAATCTTAAGAGTCTGAAAATGAGGTTTTGTGGCAGCAAATTGTTTTCTTTTCAATTTAAACTCTGAGCGATTGAGGGTTGATTGCTTTCTAGCCTGTATTTGTTTTTTATTTTGCTGTCAGCTGTACTTAACGCGTGTTATCTCAATTAACTCAGAGTTAGTTGTTAACCTATGTTTAAGTCCCACTTTACGTGAAGATACGCCCAAATTTCTTTTTTCTTGTGTTCGTTTAAATTTATTTAGAATATTATTTGTTTTCAATGATTTTTAAATCTCTTTTTTGATTATTTTTTCATGTACAATTATTTGCATCTGCCATGATATATCTTTACCCCCTTTGATTGACTGGTAGATATTTATGTTGAATAAAGTTTAATTAAATAAATAATTTTAACCCAGCTCCGTACCAGCTCTATACGGAACCCTAAAAATATGGCAATGATGGGAAGAACATGCAAATTTTGGCTTCGTTAAGTGTCTTTTTACAACCGTTATATAACATACTTCTGTTCATCACTATGGTGAGTTTTTACGACAAATCTACAAAATTTATTTTAATAGGCAGAGAAGTTTCGTAGGTGCCTGTTTTATACTCAACATTTTACGGTTTTCGGGTTAGGGTTTTATCTTTTCATCCCGAATAGTTAAAACTTTAGGATGCTATTGCCACTGGCATAACGAATACAAATTATAATACCCAATTTTAATGAGTTCCATGAAATACAGAAACCTAGAGGTTTCCAATCTTTTTAAAACTGAGACTCATTTTACGTGTTGTAATTTGTTTTTTGCGACGCCCTTTTAATAGACAGATATTTTTGTGTAACTCTAGAAGATATTGAGATTATCTACTTTTATTGTTTTTATTTATAACTTAACATCACGCCGGTAATCATCGAAGGGTTAGGCAGAGGGGTACCCATTAGTACACCCACATTTCGCCAGATATGTTTAATTCCCATGTAGTATGGGGCGAGCCTATTGCCATCAACCGGGTACAAATCTAGACTCCGAGGCTGCTACTGAGAAATTCCTGATGAAAAAACCCGATAACAGTTTCCCCGACCTGGGAATCGAAACCAAAACCTCACGCTTAGCAGTCTCACGAGTGCCTATCGTCACGCGACGCCGTCAGAATAGCTCTACGAGACCTCAGGGCGTCGCTAAGCACAGTTTGAAAACCATTGCAGTATTCAATTTATTTGAGGCGTTAGATCAAGAAATCTAGCTATCAGACATTTTGAATTGAGTTCAAATATTGTCAGAGAATTATTTTGATAATAATTTAAGTTTACTAGTTAGTTGAATTTCTATTATAGAATGATCCAGAATCTAAACATAGACTTGTAATTTGAACTTAAACATTTGGATTTGTTTTTGTAATTGATATTGCACTTTAAATATTATAATTATCTATCACGACTTTTTTCCCGCGACTTCGTCCGCATAAATGTCGGTTATCGCGGACGCCGACTGAATGATGTAATTTTTTGGGATTCAGACTTACCCCGTACCAAATTTCATCAATATCGGTTCGGTTGTTTAGTCGTAAAAGTGTAACAGACAGACAGACAAGGTTACTTTCGCATTTATAATAGTATCCGTCCAAGATATAAAAAAATATGACGTCATAAAAAAATTAGCTTCCTTATAGAGAGATACTTATGTTTGACTATTTTTATTAATAGAATTCGAGTTATAATTTTATTTTACTTGAAACTTTATGAGAACCTTTTAAAGCTGGGCGCATACGTCCGGTTTTCGAATCAAGTTTTCAGATCAGGAAGCGTGTATATACATACACATACATACATAATACACACACAGATGTGAAACCTGATTCGGAAACCGGACGTCTGCAGCCTGCTTTAAAAACATCTATTCTAAGTTTCACATTTATTTTTCGTAGTTTTCAATATTATGGAACAGGCATAAGACATCAATCAATCAAGCCACGTAATCGAAAACAAGAAACTTACGTTTGAGGTGGTTTGAGTGAAAAGGGGTCGAGGAGTTAACTTAGGCGCTTTGCACACGGAGCAACTTAAGTTGCCGCAACTGGCAACTTTTTAAAAGTTTCCTGTAAAAGTTGCTAGTTGCCATAAAGTTGCCGGTTGCCGAAACTTTTTGGCAACTTGTAAGCAACTTTTTTAGCCGAGTTGCAGTGTTGCAAACTTTGCGATATTACCACTAGATCTGGTAGATTGGGACCCCCATCTGGTGGGCAGTATTTGTATCTGGTGGCTTGTGGATTTTTTAGTGGGCAAGTTTCAGGTTGATGGTTTTCAAAAACAAAATTGAAATAAATTTACAATACTAACACTTGCAGTGTACTCATCCGTTAGATGACTGTAGTATTAAAAAGAAAAAGTAATCAGACTGATAATGGAACAAGTTATTCAGGTCGATAAAAAAGAGGGTAAGAAACATCATTCTCTTAAAAAACAATCCTATTTAGTGAGCCCGAGTGGCTGTGGAGCAGAACTAGCATTTAGCCAAGCATTTTTGTCCGTGATATAATCATCTAACTTATAATAATACTTGATTAGATAGTGTGCGTTTTATGCATGGTTTAAATTTTCTCTCATTTAGTTGGAGAATATCAAGACGTATTTTATTATAGCATTTTACACAGTATCCCAAAAAGAAGTGTTTACTTAGTGGAAAAAAACACTAAGTTAATGGCAACACTATGCCGGGCACAGGGCGAGGGAGGGAGGGTGTGAAATCGAATATTTGACAGTTGCTAGTTGCGGCAACTAGCAACTAAAAAAGTTGCTAGTTGCCGCAACTGAAAACTGTTGACGATTGCCGCAACTCGCAACTTGAGTTGCTCTGTGTGCGCAGTCCAATTGAATTACATGTAAACAGCGAGTTGCCAGAAAGTTGCCAGTTGCCAGTTGCTGCAAAAGTTGCTCCGTGTGCAAAGCGCCTTAATCTCGACTTTGCACTTTACTCTTTATAATATTAGTATAAAAGTATTATAATAAGAGCACCGTCCCTTAAGCCAAGAAAAGAGTACCTAAAAGAACTCGGGAAGGCGTTTGCCCAGCAGTGAAAAAAACCTGAAAAAAAAAGTCCAAATTCCATCTACAATTTAACTTTTCAATCGCAAAAAAAGCCTGCCACAAAATTCCAGTCACAACTTTCCCTGTTCGAGACGACTTCTTAAAGACTACCAACAAAAGGAATTGGACCAAGGTCGGCACTTGAAATTCAGGAGAGGGATTGACAAATGTCTTAGTGTCTAATGCCTCTTCTGTTTGCACCTTTCTAAAGTTCCAAATGACAAGATGAGGAAACGCAATCGACAATTCGTGGAGATCGCCTTTATTTTCCGCATAGGAATTATTTTCACCCGACTTCAAAAAGGAGGAGGTTCTCAATTCGTCGGTAAGTTTTTTTACCCAATTACTCCGACAATTATGAATTGATTTGGATGATTTTTGGTTTGTTTGAAAGAGTATACTTCCGAATAGGTCCCATAGAAATATTGTCGTGATCTGATGATGAACTTCGGAGATATGAAACGGAACTCCTCATAGGATCATAGCAGAACTATCGTAACAAGTAAAATTGCTTTGTTTATACGTGTAGTCGATGACTGACTAAAGAAATAGGAAAAGGGGGTACGTCAACCCCTCCTACCTCTTTCCTAAATTAGATATATCGTGTGAGGTATTGTTTGAAAGGGCTTTTTGTAAGTATTTCAAACAACAAGCACTAAAAAGTGAAAAATAAAAAGCTTTTTACAAAAAAAAAGACAATCTGCCTTGAAAAAATTCAAAATAAAAATAAATTTAGTTTGAAATTCGGCGGCTTTGGTTTTGTTTTTTGTTAAGTAGGTATTGCCACCGACTTCCAAACTAAAGTTAATTGGAAGGCTATGTTTGAGGTTACCTTATAATATCATTTTTTTTATTACAAGCTTTTCATCAACTTGCAATGTATGTATGTAACTATATTAGTTCGGGTAGCATCTTACTCCTCAATTTTGCTGTAATTTTGCACGCATATGTAAATCATGTAAGAATGTAATACTATGATGACATACAGCTGATCTGATGATGGAACTGGAAGGTGGCCATAAGAATTCTGTAATGCAACGACCAACCCCATCGATTTTGGACTTATTCGATTCGTCTTGATGAGTACTTTACCTTTAGATGCTAACCAAGGTCTGATGATGGTGCTGGAAGGTAGCCATAGGAACTCTGTTACTAAACGACATAAATCCATCGACAGTAACCACTTTCCATATTCATCCTTAAAATTCACATCACAGTTAACCTTTCCATAACAGTAACCATAAAATAATAGGTCTTTAAATTAATTCAATAATACTCATTACTGAGACAATTCCGCACAGGAGTAACCCACTAGGTACGTAAAACAGTCACTTCCATATTTATAAGGGTGTTGAAATATTGATATTTGGTGCCTAAAGATCGTAAGGGACATTGACTTTAATGGTACTTATGCCTTTTTAGGATCAAAGGTTTTTAATGAGGAATAATTTAACGAATAATAAAGAAGACTGCCTCGTTGATCTGGTGGTCGCAAAGCGCTACTGCTGAGCATGAGGTCTTGGGTTCGATTCCCAGGTCGGGCAAAGTGTTATTGGGTTTTTCCATCAGGAAATTCTCAGTAGTAGCCTCGGAGTCTGGATTCGTGTCCGGTTGACGGCAATAGGCTCGCCCCCTAATTCATGGGACTTAAACATAACTGGCGAAATGTGGGTGTACTAATGGGCACGCTTCCGCCTGACCCTTTGGAGATTACAGGCGTGATGTTATGTAATAAAGAAGATTCGCACACGAAACGATTCGAACAAGGTACCATACTTAATTTTTTAGAATATTTTACACATGCCTCGTTGGTCTAGTGGTCGCAAGCGCGACTGCTGTGCATGAGGTCTTGGGTTCGATTCCCAGGTCGGGCAAAGTGTTATTGGGTTTTTCCATCAGGAATTTCTCAGTAGCAGCCTCGGAGTTTGGATTTGTGCCCGGTTGATGGCAATAGGCTCGCCCCCTATTACATGGGACTAAAAACATAACTGGCGAAATGTGGGTGTACTAATGGGTACACCTCTGCCTAACCCTTCGGGGATTACAGGCGTGATGTTATGTTTATGTTATTTTACACATCTTAAAAAAAACACGTTTTTTCATTGGGACCGCCTTCGATTTTTACTTTATTTTGTAGCGGCCATAGTATTCTGTGAAATTTCAAGTATCTACTTATAACGGTTGTCAGATGACGGACAAACAGTCAGCGCACCCTTTCGGTACGGAACTCTAAAAAATTAGTACTCCAATATAATGCCTGTAAGGGTAAAGACATTCATGTCGTGATAAAGCGGGAAAACCTACCTACTAGAAATTATGTCCATCGTTAAGTTACTTTCACATCATTGATTTAAGGTTTAAATTACAATGATTGACGAGCATTCCTGAAATTCAACAACTATTTCTAATGTCAAATCGGGGAAAACTAGCTAGTTAGTCATTGCAAGTTAGGACCATCGTAAAGTGACTTTCTAAACATTGATTTAAGGTCTAAATTACAATGATCGACTAACGTTCGTGAAATGCAACAGCTATTTCTCCGTATTCCTTCGTATTCCCTTCGCTTTCTTTGATTACACACTGCAAGAGATGTCACCTTTTCAATCACAAACTTTTCAGTATTTTCGCCATCACTAAAAGGTATAAAAGCTAGTTCACATTAAGTCGGATCGACAATTTTACCGTTTACCGACTGTCGGCTGTCGAAAGAACGAATGAAAGAAAAATTATTTATTTACGCGAAAATGATACACATTATACAGGTGGTGATACAGATAGTTGTTTATATCGATCGAAGACCATGTTTTCAGGATTAATTATCAATAAAAATATTTCCAAAAAATGCAACAGAAAGAGAAAATCTACAAACTAGAGTTTGTAGATTTTCTCTTTCTGTTGCATTTTTTGGAAATATTTTTATATGTAAAGAAGAATATCCCAAAAAAATATTAAAATATCGTCTAGCTCGTAAACCGCAAAAAAATCGTAAACATACATGGGGGTAGTTTGGATAGCCCAAAAAGAGAGGAGTCCAAAATTTTAGTTTGGACGTCCTTAGCTGGGACACCCTGTATAAGAAAAAAAATTGTATACATAAAAACATGTTGGTATTAAAAAACCGACTGCCTCATTGGTCTAGTGGTCGCAAGCGCGACTGCCGTGCATGAGGTCTTGGGTTCGATTCCCAGGTCGGGCAAAGTGCTATTGGGTTTTTCATCAGGAATTTCTCAGTAGCAGCCTCGGAGTCTGGATTTGTGCCCGGTTGATGGCAATAGGCTCGCCCCCTATTACATGGGACTAAAAACATATCTGGCGAAATGTGGGTGTACTAATGTACACCTCTGCCTAACCCTTCGGGGATTACAGGCGTGATGTTATGTTATGTTTATGTTATGTTAAAATTTACCGCACCCCTAAAAAATATATTTATTGGACAAAAGAAACAATAGTTGGAAAAACTTGGCGCCGTTTTGCCAAGAAATTTTTGATTCCACAGTTATGAGTTGTTTGTCGGTCCGATAAAACTGTCGGACCGACGTAATGTGAACCAGACCTAAGGGCGCTTCAGTCTTCGAGCAAATTGAAAAATGTCTATTAACTTAATGAGTTTTTGAACATAAATAGAAGACTCGTTCTGTTTGAGTTTTCTTTTTCTATTACTTCTATTGTTTTTCGGGCTGTTGGAGATTTTTTTTTTGGAAGGCTCATTTGAAAATGCTTTAACCAAATAAATTGCTTTCTTAGTCATATTTTTTATTATTATTTTCATTTATTAATTTTTTTTTACCAGTAGTGTTGTGCCCGGTTGATGGCAATAGGCTAGCTCCCTATTACATGGGACTTTAACATGACTGGCGAAATGTGAGTGTACTAATAGGTCTCTGCCTAACCTTTCGGGCATTACAGGCGTGATGTTTTGCTATGTTTATTCATTTTTTTTTATAAATAGAAGATACATTTTGACGACATGGTGGCTAAGTATTTACAGGAAAAAAACAAATTCCTAACATTTTTGTCTGTCTTTCTGTATGTTACGGCTTCCCTCCGAAACGGCTAACCCGATTTTAATAGGACCGTCACTGGTAGCTACCTGATATTACACGGAGTAACCTACTTTTAGAAAAAGATTTAGGGTTCCGCGCAAAACAAAATGCGGGCAAAACCTAGTGTAAAAATGAGATACGATTAAAACGACGTACAATTTTTACAACAAAACATTTTTGGCCCTTCATAACAAGAACATCTCATTCTACTTCCAATTACAACTATGTATTTACTCTTAAAATGTACCTACACAAAAATCTTCACAATAAATTAGAACAAATATGAGATGACCTCTAACCCTTTAGCTTCCAATACACTTTAAAGGTCTATTGTAAATGGCTACACAACTTTTATATGTACACATAATGTTGTTACCGAGACTTTTTGAATCGAGTGCCCAATCGAGTGCCATACAATCAGGCTACACCAGCGGTGCCCAAAGTGTGGGAGGAAACCCACAGGTTAGGGCGTCCGAATAAAGCCAGGGATAGTCAGGCTTATTATATGTGTGTCCGGTCAAATTAGTCGGTGTCTGGCTTTTGTTTTAAATAAATTCATGATAAATATATCGGAAAAAAAAAAACATTTTAAAATACTGGCATAAAATCCGGATTTTTTACTTAATATTACCCAGAAGTCCGGCTTAACTGGCTGGTGGCTGGTGGTTCGGTTTTCCGGATTGAGGATGTGACAACCCTAGTTGTCAAGCGAATGTGGGTGAGTTCCGATTTTGTTAGTTTTTGTTAGATGTGTCGCAGTCCATTTTTGGGAACCACTGGGCAACCATTCGATTCCGTGACGGTGAGCACCGTTCATTACAGTACCCAATTGGTTGAAACGAATCGAATCGCGGCATCGATACTGTAACTAGGCATCGATATTAAATGGACGATTCTTTAGTCGGTTTAGGAGGTGCTTCTATAAAATCAAATCATTGTTGGCAACTGTCCCGTTGGTCTAGTGGTCGCTAAGCGCGACTGTTGAGCATTAGGACTTGAGATCAAATTCCCAGGTCACGCAAACTGTTATTGGGATTTTTTCATTAGGAATTTCTCAGTAGCAGCCTCGGGGTGTGGATTTATGCCTGGTTAATGGCAATAGGCTCGCCCTCTGTCACATGGTACTTAAACACAACTGGCGAAATGTGGGTGTACTACCTAATGGTTACACCTCTGCCTAACCAGTGTGTGTGTGACCAGTTACATTAAAGCCCTGTTTCAAGCTACAAAAACTGAATAAAGAGCTCAAGGTATACTTTGCCAATGTTATCTAACAGCTTCTGAGAAAAATACGAAAGTACATACAAAAATGTTTCCAATCTAGACCAGACAGAAAGAAAACCATTTATTTCGTTTCAAAGCAGCAAGAAATAAATGAAAATAGGCACGACAATTATGGCCTTCGCGGTGCCAAACATGGATTCCATTTCAACATAAGCCATAAAGTCTATTTTTAGCCACACGGAATATTTGTCTTACTAGTGTTGGGTAGAACACGACTTGAAAAAGAGTTTGTAAGAGTAGCCTAATCTTTTTTTGTACTCAGCCTGTATCGCTCAGCTATACATTTGAAGTAACTAGTACGAATATGACATTCGAAGTCATCATATCAGCCGAAAGACATCCACTACTGGTCATAGGCCTCTTCTAAATATAACCACAATGATTGGTCCTGCGCTGGCCGCATCCAACAGTTTCCAGCGAACTTTACCTGGTAGCCAGACCCCCCCTCCCGATTACTCGAAGACGCCTAAACGGATTTGGAAAAATATTTTTTTGTTTGAAAGGGTAAACTTTACAGATAGTCCCGTAGAAAAATATTGTCATGATTTGATAATGAACTTCGGAGATATGGATCGGAACTCTTCATAGGATCATAGCAGATTTGTCGTAAAAAAAAAAAATTGTTTAGTTTATAGGTAGGTACTTACGTGTAGTCGATGACTGACTGAAGGAAGAGGGGGAATGTCCACCACTTACCACCTGCCAAAATTAAAAATAGCATGTGAGGTATTGTTTGAAGGAGCTTATTGTATTGTTTTAATTAACGATAAGTATTATTGCACGAAATAAAAAGTGATAAATTAAAAACTTTTTTACAAAAAGGAAGAATTTTTTTTTTTGAAGTCTTTGCTAACGACTTCCGAAGTTTTTTTTTAATTTGTAGTTTTTAAAGGCGATTGTCTTTTTTGACGTCTTTTATGGAACAAATATACTGCCTCTTGTATGTCTTGCTCAACACTAAAGCTTACAAGTTAAAATAAAAGAAAATTTTATTAATTCCACACACATTTAGGTCGTTCGCAGTTCACTTACAAATTGGAGATGCTTTCCTTGTTTCTGTATTCTGCTTAGACGGGACGTTTAATGGCTGGTGTCGAGTATAGCATTGTAAGTAGCCATTTTGGAATCGTATTTCCTATTACAATTTCATATTGGTGCATCTGTTCGTAGATTGTGTGTGTAACGGAATTTGTGTCTGTGATTGGAAATGGGGTTAGTGATTTTTTAAAGCTTTTATTTAACTTGCAATGTATGTATGTTTCTTTGCTGGGGTAAAATCTTGCAATTGAATTTTAAAGCAGTTGTCGTTAGCTGATTGAGCTGAAATCTTGCGTGCATCTGAAATCTTGAGTTTAGATGACTATACATGTTGTGTTAAGTGACGTCATTCTAAATCCAATATGGCGGACTAGTTATTTTGTGCATTACAATGATATGGGTATTAAATGATAGGGTTTTTTTAGAAGAACACATTACGCTAAATAATAAAAAGTTGCTTTCGAAAATATATATTATTTTTAAATGTTTTACTAAAATGTTTCATATAAAATATAATACAGTGGTTTAACGGAATGTTGTTTAGTAATATACCAGCATCTCTACATAGTGCAAAACAAAGTCTCTTCACACCATCTGTACGCTTGGATCTTTTAAACTACTGAATGGATTTTAATTTGGTTTTTATCGATAAATAGAGTGGTTCAAGAGGAAGGTTTATACGTAGTTATAGTTTAATACAGCATGCGTGCAAAACCGGGGTGCTTCGCTCGTATTTTAATATATTTTAAATAAAGAATACCTACTTAGAAATTATGTCAACAAACTACAGCCAATTTAAATGCCATCTATATTCGCCCCTGCACTATTCTCGCAGCGATCTAATAAGTACAAAAAGTACCCTATAATCACTTACGACATTCTACTTCTTTACTGTAACATGAACATGAGTTCCTTTATTAAATGAGCTGCGAGTTAGACCCATTACTACGCGAACGAGGTAGTCCTACCCATGGTTCTTATTTACATGACATTAAAGTCTTATCTCCCGTCACGATTCTTATGATCAATGAGGAGGAAATAAAACAGACTGAGATTCAAGCTGATTGCTTTATTTGACGTCATGAGGTACTTAAAATTGAGGTAGATGGAGTATTTTGGACCTTTTGGTCAAATATCTAACGTTCTCATTATCAAACGAGTTCTAGGCTTAAATTTTCAAGTAAATTAAGGAATTTTGAACTTTAATACTACAGCGCTAAAGTTCTTAATGCAACTGCTGTTCCAGGGAAGTGTAATATCTATTTCTGCGGCTAAGCAACGTTGCTGTGTTCCGGTTTGATGTGTAGGGCCGGTGTAATTAGTGATAAATGGGACATTTCAGCTTTAATTATGGTCTAGGAGGCATCTGTAGTCCAAGATGCCGTAGCCGTCAGATTTATGTCACGTTATCATGGCTGATTTAAGAATATTTATGTATGTATGTATAGAGTAATATGTCAATAAAAGCCTTTACGCCGGACGGATTTCTTATGAGCTTTCAAATCCTTATTTCTTTAAATAAATGAACCGCGCTCTTAAAGAATGAAAAGTAGAATTATGATTAAACATTTTTTCATATTTAATATTTAAAGAGCGCCAAAGCTTTTATTTATAGTCATACGAATACAGCCTGAAATTATTGTAGCAAAAACTTATTTTCTCCTTTTTAGTGCATTTTTTTGTTAAATAAAAGCTTTTATTTAAAAAAAATAATTTGTAATTTTATTTTCTACTTTTTATTCTTTTGAAATCTATATTGATATTGATGTCTTCATTTTTTGTGCCACTTGAGGAGTTCCCTGGTTTGCAGACAACCCTGGATGTGGTATCAATTTCATGGTGAATCCACCAACTGTCTATCATATCCGAACGGGTATGCAAAATTTCAAATCGGCAACGGTCGGCAGCCTACTGCCGACCGTTGAGGAGTTCTCTGGTTTGGAGCCAATCCTGGCAGCAGCATCACGTTATGCTTATCATAAACATACTTTGTCTTTGGGACTTGACCAGTACGTAAAATTTCATGTCCCCACTGTTAACCATTGAGGAGTTCCCTCATCTGGAGCCTATCTTGGCAGCAGCAAAACGTTATGCTTATAATAATCATGCATTTTCATTGAGACTGGACCAGTGTGTATTTCAGGTCCCTACTGTTAACCGTTGAGGAGTTCCCTCATCTGGAGCCAATCCTGGCAGCAGCATCACGTCATGCTTATCATAATCATGCATTGTCATCAAAACCAAACGTTATGCCAAATTTCAGCTCGATAGCTTTAGTAGAAGTGGATGAAATATTGATTATATACATACATAGTTACATACATACAGGTGAAGTTAAATAAAAGCTTTTAATAATAATTAATTAATAATAATAATAAAATTAAAATAAAGATTCATTTATTTCAGGTATGTGTTTAACCTTATGGAACACTATAAACTATAAATGAAGGTGAAAAATCATAGACTAATTCCATACGTTCTATGATGGTACGGGTGACACATGTCAGCAATTCATCTATGGATGTCAGAATCGAATTACAAGGTCAGTGACATTATTTAATTTACTAGTTATTTACTTACTTATTACTGATTCCGTATATTACGACTATGATATTAGTGTGCAGTTAAAATATTCAATCATGATTGTAATTCACCGTAACGTTCAAGAGTGAAAAGTAACAGGGGGCTTTGACAAAGTAACAATTTAAAAACGATAACGAAGTTAGAAAAGACTTAAATGTATGGGATTGACATAAGCCGCGTTAAGTCAAGTGGTCAATCGACGAAGCGATGACCACATGAAAGACTAGAATGTATGGGATTGACATAAGCCGCGTTAAGTCACGTGGTCAATCGACGAAGCGATGACCACATGAAAGACTAAAATGTATAGGATTGACATAAGCCGCGTTAAGTCACGTGGTCAATCGACGAAGCGATGACCACATGAAAGACTAGAATGTATGGGATTGACATAAGCCACGTTAAGTCACGTGGTCAATCAACGAAGCGAGGTTACTTTGTCTAAGCCCCCTGTTTGACAAATGTCACCGGCACCATTCTAGAGCGTGAGGAATATAATAATATAATTAATGAACATTTCACTATTTACGTAAGCCAGTGTCTGCGGTAACCCCGCTAAGTTACCGCAGCTTAGGGTTGTGTTAGCTAAGCCTATAATGTACAAAAAGTTTCAGATTCACGGCGGCAAGCGGTGTTGTGTGAACAACATTAACCACAAGTTTTTCAAAGCGAATTTACTGTGTTTTTAGGGTTCTGTAACTCAAAAGGAAAAACGGAACCCTTTTAGGATGACTTTGTGACTGTCTGCGAAGAAAATTAAAACGATATACTTGGATTTACAGTCTCTTGAAGCTGTGAAAAAATCAATTCGTAAAAAAAAGATACGGCCGTTTATGCCGCAAAAACAACGTATATTTCGACACTCTCAAGGAAAGCATTTATAAGATATTTTCCGTTGACCTAGAACTGCGAAATTTGCCAAATAATACCGTCTTATCCTACTACAAGTTTAGAGAAAAATTAGTAATTAAATCGTAAAAAAATATTTTTAAAAACAAGCTTTAATTTAAAATTCTATAATGTTGATTATTGGAGATTTTATTGTCACCAGAATTAAAGGTGAATGCAAAATTTCAGCTCAATTGGATAACAAAATGGTCGAAAAACGGTTTGCAAAACTTATTTACATACATACTTACTTACATACCATCAGTTCAAGCTAAATAAAAGCTTGTAAAAACAGGGTCTTTATGCAAGGAACAGGGGTCCATATTTTAAATTTAATTTAATCTTGTCATATGGGTATTGTATGAAAGGGCTTCATTGTTATATGCTTAAACAATTTTTATGTTTCTTTGTCGAGTTTCGACAAAAATTGTAAGAAAAAATTGAAGAAATTTACGGAACCCTCGGTGGGCGAGCCCGATTCGCACTTGTTTATTTAGTGGTAAGCCTTTACCATCACGGGTTGCTGGTTGGGCTCAAAGCAAGCGACATTTAATCCACTCGACATTTATTTAAAAAGCATTTTATCCTTATTTGCTTACAACGAGAGCTGTTTTGAAAGGTAAGTAGGGTCATGGTCCCGGTCTGGTGTTTTGAATACCATTATGTTGATTTGGAGCTGGTAAGTACGTACTTTTCCAGGAGTGATGCGAAAAGGTGAACAAAAAGCAATCCGAAAAAAGTCGGTACTTTCAGAAAACCCTGTTTGCAGAAAGTGTTACAGTTCTATGACATAACATCACGCCTGCAATCCCCAAAGGGTTAGGCAGAGGTGTACGCATTAGTATACCCGCATTTCGTCAGTTATGTTCAAGTTCCATGTAATAGGGGGCGAGCCTATTGCCATTAACCGGGCATAAATCCAGACTACGAGGCTTCTACTGAGAAATTCTTAATGAAAAAACCTAATACGCCTTGAGCAAGCGTGGTATCATTGCTCGTGCCTTCTCCGTAAGAGAACAGGCCTTTGCCCTGCTGTAGGACAGTAGTAGGCCGTGTTATTCAATTTTTTTTTTTTTCATAATTTTAACACCAATAAAAATGTAAACAAAACAAAGTCAAACTAACACACTTAATGTCACAGAATGTCACTGTATTGGCCAGAAGAAAAACAAGCTTTAATTTAAAATTATTACAATATTGAGTATTGGACATTGTATTGTCATCAGAACTAAAGGTGTATGCAAAATTTCAGCTCAATCGGATCACAACAATGATCGAAACATGGTCTGCAAACTTTGAAAGGACAACTTACTTAAAAACATACGAACAGTACAAGCTAAATAAAAGCTTGTGCTGTAAACCTTTATTCTATAACAGCTATAAACCGGTTAAAACTAAAATTGTAAAATAAGTTTGAATATTCATGCATTTCTGTAACACCTCATTTTGTTTGCAAATAACTGTGGGGCTATTTATAACATTGAATTATTCAAAGCGTTTATTTTGGAGTGTAATTTGAGTAGGCAAATATATATTACCACTCATCATGTTCCTACTTGCAACTTCGTACGCTTGGATTTGTTTTCACTCGTGTTTAATTACGTCTTCGGTTACTGCTCTACTCCCGTGGGCTGTAGCGTGATGTCAAATAAGCTATAATATTCCTCATGGACCTGGCTGTCATATACAAAAACAATACTCATAATACGACTATTTTTTTCAGAGATAGGTAAGCGCGTTTAAACAAACATACAAAAAACCTCTTTACCCTTATTATATTTTTCATAATAAAGTATACTTATATGTATGTATTTACATACTTATCTAGTAAGTAGTAAATCCCCGTAAATCTATTAATGGATAACGATATTGTAATTTTTTAGCTGTCCCAAAGATGATGGCCCAAAGTCTATAGTTTTAAAGCCGAAGAGATTTCTGGTTTGTTTGTTTAAACTCGGTATCTCTAGAACTACAAATCGGATTGAAAACAAATATCTAAATATGATAGCTAGATTCTAGAGGAATAGTATAGGACTTATAACATCACGCTACGACTGACTAAATTCACGGGCAGATGATATTTTAAAACTTAAAACAGCCTTCAAGTACCTGGCAACATTTTACACGTGTAAATATTGAAAAGGTTAAACAAAAAAGTGTGACGTAGGTACTCGACAACAGTGGCAACACTGTGTCATTGGGACAAAAATAACATTTTCATATTCATGTATTCATCCACATCCGAGCATATTTGTAAAGCTCCCACCGTGTCTATTACAAATATGGAAATAATAATTTTGAAAATGATAAAACGTTGGGTAACCATTTGTGGTCTTATAAAAAAAAACCGGCCAAGTGCGAGTCGGACTTGCGTTCGAAGGGTTCCACAATTATAAAATTCTCGTGTCGCAGTGTTTGTTACCAATCTCCTACCGACCGATTATTATGAAATTTTGTGTGCATAACGGGTCTGAGAATCAGCCAACGGTGCCGATTCCCTTGTTCACAAACCAGACTAAATTTAGAGAATTGACATCTGTTACTAACATACAGCGAAAGAAAAGGACGGTGACATTAAAGAACTAAGTTAGCGTTGTCAAATTAGTTTTGCCTTGAACTTCTCCGTATTTTTAATCCATACGTTTTAAGATGTCAACCCTAATAGTATGGATGTATCACATTCGACTAAATTTGACAGCTCTTATTTACATAAATCTCTTTTTTGTTTTACTACATAGAAAAAGATAGAAATAGTCTAAGTTTTAGTTTAGTTTGTGAACAATGGAATCGGCACCAATATCTATTTTTCATGCTACAAAAAAAAAATATGGCGGTACGGAGTTCGCTAGGTGAGCAAGTCTATAAAAATGAGCAAAAAAGTTACGCACGTTTCTTGTATGGGAGCTGCCTTAAACATTTATTTTATTCTATTTTTCATTTGTCCTTTGTTGTTATAGCGGCAATGAAAATACATTTTATGTAGTATGTAAGTATCACTAAGTTAGAAAATATTCAATTTTATATTAATGATCTCTTTAAACGGGGCTTCCTCTCTCCTACCCTTTTTGCTGTGTCCTACAGGGTCCATTATAATCTCAATTGTTTAAGTTACCATCTAAGTATTATGGAGGAGCAATAAAGATATTGAGTATTGAGTACATAATCTATGAAAATTTCAACTGTCTAACTATCACGGTTTATGAAATACAGCCTGCTGACAGACGGACAGCGGAGTCTTAGAAATAGGGTCTCATTTTCAACCGACTTCAAAAAGGAGGAGGTTCTCAATTCGACGCGTATGTTTTTTTTTTTTTTTTTTTTTTTTTTTTTTTTTTTTTTTTGTATATTTGTTCTACGATTACTCCGCCAATTATGAATCGATTTGGATGATTCTTTTTTTGTTTGAAAGAGTATAGTTCGGAATAGGTCCCATATGAATATTGTCATGATCTGGTGATGAACTTTGGAGATATGGAACGGAACTCCTTATAAAATCACAGCAGAACCGCCGTAACAAGAAAAATTGCTTTGTTTATACGTGTAGTCGATGACTGACTGAAGGAAGTGGGGAGGGGGTACGCCAACCCCCCTCCTCCCACTTTCCAAAATTAAATATATCGTGTGGGGTATTGTTTGAAAGGGCTTTATGTAAGGATTTCAAACATTAACTCACAAGCACTAAAAAGTGAAAAATAAAAAGCTTTTTTACAAAAAAAGATGACCGCCTTCAAAAACTACAAAATAAAAAATAACTTTAGCTTGGAAGTCGGTGGCAATACCTACATAACAAGAAACAAAACCAAAGCCGCCGACTTCCAAGCTAAAGTTATTTTTTATTTTGTAGTTTTTGAAGGCGGTCATCTTTTTTTGTAAAAAAGCTTTTATCCTTTGTATACGGAACCATAAAAACGTGTGAAAAAAGGTCTACCACTAAAAAGGTTCCAAGCTTTCAGTGCTCTTAGGTTTTAAAAAAAAACGTACAGAATACAAATTGTAAACGTGTGGATACCAAATTCTAAATTCAAATGGATCTAATTTGGTAACAGCTGTCACATACAAAAAGAGCTTTAAGAAACAAAAAAACTACTGAGTAGGTTCTGATCAACAAAAATAAAATAAAAAACTTAAACCCGACTACTTCAAAAAGTCAACCAAAAAACTTTAAACAAGACTTCAAGTTGATATATTTATGTGTTATCATTATAAATTCAATGTTTTTACAAAAAAACAGTTTTCATGTTTTCAGTGTTCAACGTGGGTGTCCTAATGTGACACCTCTGCCTAATCCTTCGGGGATTAAAGGCGTGATGTTATGATATTATGTGACAGTTGGCTTTACATTGAATGTAAGGCAAATTAAATTCTACGAAACAATTATTGTCTTCCATCTATGTATATCTACGTATAAAATGCTTTGACTGACTAACTGACCAATTAAGCACAGCCTAAACCGCTGATCGTAGAGATCTGAAACTTGGAGGGTGTGTTCTTTATATAATTATATATTCCATATGTTCTGTAATTTAATCTAAATTTAAAAAATCCTATTAGAATAATTTTTGTCTTCAACGTGGAACAAGTCGCGGGCAAAAGCTAGTTATTCGTATACACACTATACTCACACACGTATACAACTATTCCCAATATGCTAGAGAAAAATATAAAAAATCTTAAAGTGACAGCTGTCATTAAAAGTCACGTGATCCGGAAATTACATTTCAATTTTCCTTTTAGGGCCTTATTTCGCCGAGATACCATGGCAGCATAACCAGTCGCGTCACCTTATTGAACAATATTAAAGTGATATAAAATAGATTTAATTGAAAGAAAGAAATGTTTATTTACACAGACTATGTGCACAAAAATAATAATAAAAAAAAAACAAAACATAATAATAAAAACATTATTGTGTACCCGCATAGCTGCGCTAAACAGGCCCAGATCAGCATAAAGTGCAAGACCACTTGAGACCTTATTTGTCCAGGATGGACTCCTAAACTACTCACCTATTTTTTATGAATTATACGAGTAGTTTAATGTGTGTAATTTGGTCAACCTTAAAAGATAGGCTAATTTTTATCTCGATTATTAACCTCAATATCTTTACTTACTTCAAGCCACAGCAACTCGGGGCCGAGTCTGCCAGTATATTATAATTGTCAAAGAAATAGTTAGTTCCTTTTTATTTGGTTGGGTGCCTTTAAATGTCTTTGTCTGTCGCTCCTTGAACGACGAAGTTGGAGCTTTAAAAATGTAGTGCCATTAAAAAGAACTGTAATATCGTCTTTAGCAGGTTAATTTTCTCTCAGTTACCTCTGTGTACAACGAAAATAGTTCTAACTTGTTTTATGTTTCAATAAAATAAACAAAACCGAGCAGTAGGAAGGTTGCAACTTTACCACTTTTTTTTTCTGTGTACAAGTAATTGATATTCCTCTACAGAATTATTAGATATACAATTAAAATAATACCAGGCTCTTACTGTAAAAGGCACGAGCATTGATCACCAAAGTAGCTCTGTCTGTTTGTTTCGCTTTCACGAATAAACCACTGGACCGATTTTGATAAAATTTGGTGTGGAGTATAAGCTTGAACCACAAGAAATGACATAGACAATTACTCGTTTTATTAACATCACGCCTGTAATCCCCGAAGGGTTAGGTAGAGGTGTACTCATTAGTACCTACACTCACATTTCGCCAGTTATGTTTTTAGTCCCATGTAATAGGGGGCAAGCCTATTGCCATCAACCGGGCACAAATTCAGACTCCGAGGCTGCTACTGAGAAATTCGTGATGGAAAAACCCAATAACACTTTGCCCGACCTGGGAATCGAACCCAAGACCTCATGCACAGCAGTCGCGCTTGCGACCACTAGACCAACGAGGCAGTCGCTTCGCATTTATAATATTAGTATGGATTTATACGAACTCATACAAACAAAGTATAATTGTTGCAACCCTCGCGACTGTTGTATGACGATAAAATGTTAATACGAGTAGAGAGTACATAGTACACGCTTTATATTAATGAGTTTTGTTATGGTTTACCATTGAACTGAAAGTGTGAATAGAATTCGTTTGCATTTGCGGTAATGGAATTATTTTTCAGTATTGTTGTAGGAATAAATAAAATTAACAGCCCTTTATAATAAGGGGATTATCACACGGCACCGCGCACCGCCGCGGCGGGCGGTAAAGCGGATTGTACGGCGGTGTACGTTTGTTAGACATCAACGGATTTCTTAGAGACCAATGCGACATGAGATCCGCTTCACCGCCAACCGCGGCGGTGCGCGGTGTCGTGTATTAACAGTTGTCTTTCTGGCCAACAGAATGTAATTTCGTGTGTTGTGATGGCCCAGTGATTAAGGCACCCTACTACATACACGAGGACTGTGGTTCCCAACTGGTCAAGGACCAACAAGCCAACGACCAATGTGAGCTTTCCTATTTCATGTATATACTTTCTATGTTTATCTTAGACATCACTGACATCGTTGAAGGAAAACATCAAGGAAATCTGGGGCCTTACCACAATCTTTTACAAAACATTCATATTTCGATAACGTTTTGTTTCAAGCTTATAATAACATTACTAATATTCGTAACATGAACTTCAACTTTCAATGTTGTTTTGTTCCTGCTAAAGTGCTGGGAAAGAACGAACTATTTCTAAGATTTGTCTATTGCTTGCTATAGTAGAAAAGAAACAACGCTATATGAACTGTATAACGCTGTCCCTTTCACACATCGGTCCGAATTCCTACTATGAAGTATGATTTTGAGTAAATTATTTATTTTTTTCTTTTTTAAAACCTTACATTACTACTAATTTCCATAAAATAAAAATGGTCTTATAAACTACAAGTTGCCAATCCGTCTGTAGCAAGCGTGTTGATCAATACTCGTGCCTTCTTTGTATGAGGACAGGCCTTTGACAATAATACGCTATTACCAATATTTTATACTAATTTTCCTACAAGCTTAGGTACTGTTCGAAGAGATTATTAATCAGTTTCTTGACTATCGAATTTTAGTAATAATATTTTGATGAACATTAGCAATTTTAATTGCATTCATTAATTCAAAGCCAGACTAAAAGTTCCAAGTTTGAAATTATTTTAGTTAAAGTCTTTAAGTCATTAGTTTCATATCTATAAGTTTCTAAATGTCGCCGTTTAGAATGTTTAGTATTCTAACTTTAAACATTTAAAAGCTGATGAATTATGCACGGCAATTTTTATTTTGATTTCATACCAAAATAGCGTAAAATCATGGTCATGTGTATCCTTACCGTTTTAACTTTGACCCATACTTGGTCTTTGACAAACACCGAATAGTTTTTTAATGGTTTGTTGAAAAGAGAATCTTTCTAATTTTTGAATCATTTACACTTTTACAGAATTAATGGTATTTTTTTATGCGATGAATCGATGAAGATAAAAAAAAGACTAAGTTAATCCTTATAACATCAGCTATCTGCCAGTAAAAGTACCATCAAAATCTGTCAAATAGTTTTGGAGATAAGCTAAAGTCAATTTATTCACAGATAGACAAGAATTAAAAAAAGAATGGTTATTGTAATTAAGCGTAGGTAGTAATAAACTTATTTAAAAATATTTTTAAAAACTTCGGATACCAATAAATGGTTTGTAAATTTTGAAAATTCAACTTACTTACATACATACAGCCTCGGAGTCTGGATTTGTGCCCGGTTGATGGCAATAGGCTCGCCCCCTATTACATGGGACTAAAAACATAACTGGCGAAATGTGGGTGTACTACTAATGGGTACACCTGTGCCTAACCCTTCGGGGATTACAGGCGTGATGTTATGTATGTATGTATGATGTTACATACATACTTCAAGCAGTGCAAGCTAAATAAAAGCTTGTAAAAAGCTGTTATTTTTGACATTAACAGACATATACACCACACTAAAATTAAAATGATCTGTGTACGACCATTCGACCAACACTTTTTTTCATTTAGTTTACATAAAGCTCGTTATATTTTATTAAATTTTATTTTCGAAAGTTATTTACATTCGCTATGAAGTCCCATTTAACTTTCGTAATAAAAGCAATTCTGTTTAAATTTTTATTGCCCCCAATTTCAAGGAAACGTTTTTATCTAGGAATGAAAATGTAACGCAAAACCAGGATTTACATAGATAAGAAACTTTTATTTTATAAAAGGTACTCCAAGAATATTTTAGTAGAACTCTGGTAATTCTCATAAATATATCTTTCTCTGGAAGCTTGTCTACTTAATACTTTGACAAGATTCTCAGTTGTAAATTTTATTGGTAATGGTTGGTTTTTAGACTAACGAGATTCTGCTGAATAAAATAACGATTCATATTAATATTACATAACTACGTACATAAAATCACGCCTGTAATTTCCGAAGGGTTAGGCAGAGGTGTGCACCTATAGCACTATTAGTACACCTACATTTCGCCAGTTATGTTTAAGTCCTATGTAATAGGGGGCGGGCCTATTGCCATTAATCGTGCACAAATCCAGACTTCGAGGCTGCTTCTGAGAAATTCTTGATGGAAAAACACAATACCACTTTGCCCGACCTGGGATTTGAACTCAAAACCTCATGCTCAGCAGGCGCGCTTTGCGACCACTAGACCAACGAGGCAGTCTAAGCATAGTTACTAATATAATGAATACGAAAGCAACTGTGTCTGTCTGTTAATTTATGACTAAACCACTGAATCAACTTTGATGAAATTTGGTACAGCATGATATATTTAAATCCCAAGAAAGGACATAGGCTACATTTTATTCCGCGACTTCGTCTGCGTCCGCGATACAAGATAAGAAGTAGACGCTTACGCGCACGAACATAGAAGTAATTTAACTAGTATAGGAGAGCTATTTTGTCCTTGTAACTATGGCCCTTGACGTTGTTTAGAAACTCTGACACAAGGGTGTGTCGTAAGACCTTACTGTCCATACGATAAAAAAGAAGAGTAGAACTATGAATACGTTTTGCATACCTTGCATATCAAATAGTTTGTTGAACTGTACATACCCTTACTTATCTGACAAAGAAATTCGATCAATTTCTCAGTCAGACTAAACTTCTAAATGGTCACGACATACCTCAATGATTGTAAGGACAGTTAGTTGGCTTCGTTCCACTGCTAAAAGTTTTGTTGAAAGTACAACTTAAAAGCTCGGTACAGAAGGTTCACTTTTACAAAAGTGCTGACAAACATTAATTTTTGTTACTCTGTTTGTCCTCATTTTTTAGAGTCAGAATCTTTCAATTATTTAATTATCATGGTTTATTGAATTCGCTTAAAATTCAATATCAATCATCAGAATTCAATAATTTAATAAACCTATCAAACCTATGCTTGAGAATGGAATCACGATTTTAATTCAAATACCATTTTCTTGTTTACAATGATTATAATATTTATTATTTTACAAATACAAAAATTTTTACTTAAATGTAAAAAAAAGCTCTTTTTTTTTCATAACACTAAACTAAGCCAAACAAATCGAACAATTTTGTAATTTTGTATTACAGTGAATTTATCCGTGAGTCAGTGACTGCCCGAAACAAGAGTATGTATGACATCCACGCGGGCCAAATCTAGTGCAATATAATTCAAAAGTGCCCAAAATTCAATTCAAAATTCAAAATGCAATATTGATTTTTCGGCCCAAAAGTAGGCTAGCCATCTCGACACGTCAAAGGATTGAATAAGACTTGGTTTTCTGTTACATATAACTTTATAGTTCCCAAAGCAACTTTTTAATGTAAGTGTACTTTTTCCAACGTTACTTCCAACTTGGCTTACAATTTAAAGTACAACAGTATATTTAAGATGTTTTAAAGACAATTGCAACTCATTGTGCACCAGAGTTTTCTTTACTTACTTTTAATTGCTGTGTTTACGTTGAAAAGATAAATTGTTCCTGTTCATACAAAGTGGGCGTTGAAACATTTTTGTTGTTGAGTTTTACAATGTTTGCAACTTATTTTAAACTTTAAACCACTTTTAATAATAAAGGTGTAAATAATTAATGCCATTAATTTATGGGTTGGTCCGTGGATGGGTGACCATCTTACACACCGAGACTCCTCCGTGCCTCGGAAAGCACGTTAAGCCGTTGGTCCCGGCTGTCATACGTGGATCTTTGACAGTCGTTACGGGTCATCAGAAGCCCGAAAGTCTGACAACCAGTCTTACCTAGGGGTATCGTATTACCCAGTTACTGGGTTGTGGAGGTCAGATAGGCAGTCGCTCCATGTAAAATACTGGTATTCAGCTGCATCCGGTTAGACTGGAGGCCGACCCCAACATAGTTGGGAAAAGGCTAGGCAGATGATGATGATGAAATTATTAATATCATGCAATGTAAAATTGCCAGTATATCGGGTGTTTAGACACCAATCACAATTTTGAAAACCACTTATTAATTTTTTTTTCTACTATATTATACCTGGGAATCCACTGGTTCTGGAGATATTGATAGGTTAAGTCCGGTACCGATTACATTGAACAAATCTTAAAAGAAACAGCAATCTATACAGATATGGCAATTTGACGATTTGACGGGCCTGTTGGTCTAGTGGTTAGCGGCCCTGACTGCTAAGCCGGAGGTCGTGGGTTCGATTCCCACCCAGGACAAACTTTGTGTGACGAGCATGATTGTTAGTTATGTAAAATACTGGAATTCAGCTGCATCCGGTTAGACTGGAAGCCGACCCCAACATAGTTGGGAAAAGGCTAGGCAGATGATGAATAATAGTATGAATCTGCAATTGCCAATCTGTCTTGAGCAAGCGTTGTGATCAGTACTCGTACCTTTTCTTCATGTAAATAGGTATTTTCCCAGCAGTGGGAAAGTAATACACTGGTAATATTTAATAATTTATGTACACACACGTCATGTAAACAAACGAAAAACAAAACAGAAAAATACGTATAAAAAATGAAAGGCATTCATAGAATTTTAAAAGTACTAGGAGCCCAACGTTCACAAAGAGATTGACGTATCTCAGATTCTCAGTACATTTGTAAATAAAAGGAAGATCAAGGGAAAGAATAATTTATTAGAAGTACACATAAAACTTAATTAACTTCCGAGGATTGAAGTCCGAGATTATAAGGACTTGATAAAACTGGTTTACCAGTACATAGCGAGGAAGATGCGGTGCAGCAAAGCGATGACCTACGATCTCTTGTCCCCGGGAATTAGATCCTATGGGTAGCGGAATCGTCGTCAGTCTGTCTTTACACATCAAAAAGTATTTATTTAAGTACCTACTAGCTTTTGCTCGCGACTTCGTCCGTGTGGTTTTTACTTTTTATAGTCGTGTTATTTTTTTTTTTAGTTGGTAAATACTCCGCTCCCGCGTTTCAAAGCGTGATTTTATAAATAAAATACTAGCGTATGCCCACGACTACGTCCGCGTAGAACTTGTTTATATCGTTCTTGCATACAAACTTCCACCCCCCTTTTCACCGCCTTAGGGGGTGATTTCCCGGATAAAAACTATCCTGTCTTTCCTCAAATCTTAATCTATCTCCATGCCAAATTTTATTAAAATCGATTCAGCGGTTTAAGCGTGAAGAGGTAACAGACAGAAAGACACACTTTCGCATTAATAATATTAGTATGGATACTATTCCTAATGAATCTGGCTGTCATGTATTTACTATTTTCAATTTTATTTTCATTTTTTTCTTTCACAATACTTCCAGAGATAAGCGCGTTTAAACTAACAAAAAAACTTTTCAGCTGTGTTTTACTCGTATAACTAAACAGCCTTATGCCTTATGTGCTTATGTCGGCCCCATTTCATCCCTTTAAGGGATGAATTTTGGAAAATCGTGTCTTAGCAGACGTCTACTAACAATAAACTATCTCCCTTTTCATCTTTATAAGTCAATATTTAAGGATCGTAGCAGGTGGCGTCCTGTAGTTTCTGCCTACCCCCATGAGGAAAAGGCGTGAGTTTATGTATGTGTGTATGTAAGTCAATATTTTGTGATGAGTGAGTGAGTAATCTTTTGCTTTTAGGTATTGTGTTTATATTTTTTTTAGATTGTATAAATGTATTTCTTGTTTTAACGCTTAGCAATTTGTGGATAACCAGCTTTGCGAGGATTAGTAAGCTCGCTCCAAGAACGATAAAGATATAATTAAGTGAGACGGATTAACTAATTTAGCCTGCTTCCGTTTTTTCGAGGACAATGATGTAGGATATGGGAGTGTGTGAATTGTCGTACGTATTTCGTGGATATTAGTTTTATAGCAAGGCAAGGCGGGTATGGCAGAGCTATTCAGAGTTGATATGACAGACATTAAATTACACTACGTATACTATACGTGTTTAGTATTAATTCGATACAGTATAAAATAAAATATGAATAAGAATGAGGTGTTTTTTTTAAACAAACTAAATAGCTTACAAATCGGAGTAAAACGCAAACACCCTTTGTAAATAAATTTAACTGACCTTAGATACCTAGGTATTAAAGCGGCAACGTAGGTGCATGACCTATGCGTATAGACATAATCAGCTGTTAGGAAAGGATACATCGTGTTCAAACGGGGCAAAAACTTAAAAAATCATTTGTGACTAAACTACTGCTCCTTTTTAATTGATTTTAGGTACAGAGCTTGAAAATGACACCTAGTATAGGCAGTTTAAAGGAAAGCCCATCTGTCGTATCAACTTTGTATAATGATAAGTTTAACTTGACGGAGTACCTTATCGAAGTCCCCTCTATGAGATTCGCTTCATACAGACATTCAAATAGGGCAAACAATGTACGTCTATACAGCTCTAATTATTTTGGTTTGAACACTTTTTTCACTTTTTTTTCTTGTCTCTAATATACATTATGTCAATTTCTGGATACCTGGGGGCCTACCGCCGTCTCTTAAAACAATATTATTTTAATAATACCTTGTAATTACTGTTGTTGCATTTTCAACTCTCGACGCTGAGCCGAGCGTTAAAAATCCAACAGTGCTGAAGGCACAGTAATATTAAAATATTATTGTTTTAAGAGGTGGTGGCTGGCCTGATAATTTTGTAAATAAGTGACATATTTGTAAAGTTGTATGACAATAGTGCCACCTGCTACGATCCTTACATACTCCTTTCGCCTCATCTACGTTCATACATCTCGTCATACAAGCACGCCGTTTACAAGTACTCCGCACCTGACCTTTCTGAAGAAACTCACCAATAAAATAAAAAATATTTTAATAAAATCTTACAAGAAATTTCGAACCACCTCTAAGCTTACGTCGTATAAATTTTGCAAAGAAACTCTATGTCTTCCATTTATAAATCACTGGAGCCTTAAACCAAAACAAATACTTAAGAAAAGTAAATATTTTATCATTATGGTGATCCCGTTTACAAAAGTTTTCGCAGAATTATGTTTGGGGAAGCAATTTTCTATTGAATTATGTGATGTTCAGTCTGTCTTGGTAAATTTGATTTTGGGTTGAAGCCTGTAAGTAAATTGTTGACTATATTCCCTTGAGATATTAGGGGATATTAAATTATGGGGTGTATTGTCGTGATGGCCTAGCGGTTAAGGCGCCCGCCTCTCATGCATGAGGGTGTGTGTTCGAATCCGGGCAAGTACCAATGTGACTTTTTCAATTCATATGTACTTTCTAAGGTTTATCTTAGACATTACTGACATTCCGTGCCTCGGAAAGCACGTTAAGCTGTTGGTCCCGGCTGTCATTCATGGATCTTTGACAGTCGTTACGAATCGTCAGAAGCTTGTTACTGGGTTGTGGAGGTCAGATAGGCAGTCGCTCCATGTAAAACTAGTGGTACTCAGCTGCATCCGGTGAGACTGGAAGCCGACCCCAACATAGTTGAGAAAAGGCTAGGCAGATGATGAAATTATGGGGTGTGAGGGGATGAACGTAAGCCTTCCTAAGCTAAGCCTATATCTTGTCTTTAAACATTTTATGGCAGACTGAATTCTGCCCGCAACTTCGTCCGCGTATTTTTTTCACCAGTAGGTATTAACCTATGTCTTTGGTTACTGCTTTGTTCCTGCGGGTTTTCGCGTACTGTTATATAGCCTACTATACAGCTTTTGCCCGCGACTTTGTCAGTATAAATGTTGGCTATCGTGAACTCAGACGAAGTCGCAGAATAGACGGTAGACTATGTCCTTTGGGGTTAACTTACCCCGTACCAAATTTCATAAAAATCATTTCAGTGTCTTTCGGACAGACAGGCAGAAAGATTTACTTTCGTACGTAATTTGAATAACGATACTATTCTTAAGGAATCTGACGATAGTTTAAGAAGTTTTTTAAAGAGATTACCCGTTTAAACAAACATAAATACTCTTCAACATTATTATATAAGTATACAGTTTTATCGCTCTAGTAAGATGTTCATCGGTTTTTAGTACTGTCGTATGCTGTAGATAAGTAAAGCTCGTTTGAGTTTATTAACATATCAGAAAGTCGAGTAAAGTAAACCTTTTTTTTTAAGTGGTAAAAATCATCAATAGATTGACTGAAAATTAAAAAACACGACTGCAAAGATTGCACATATTTGTACTTTGTTTACTCGTTAGTTTTTTTTTACGACGTTTTTTATTTTATAAATGTACTTGTCAAATTCTAGACAATAAACATAGACACGACCAGATTCATTAATTAAAAAAAGAATTGAGGCTGGTATTAATTTACGTTTTAATGTGACCACACAGGATTCTTTTTGTTTTTAACTAGGCTATGTTACTTGGAACGATGCAAAGATTGTGAACGGTTCAGGCGTTTAAAAGTTATGGTGGAATAAAGAATCTCACTTAACCCTGAACACATAACACTCCTTTTTTTGGGGCAGTCGTGTAAAAACCACCCTGTTCCTTCTGTTGCCCTTTACGTTCCGGGGCCACGGTATCCTGTTAAGACGTCCCACAACCCCGGCGGCAGGCAGTAAAGTTAATCTAAGTTCTGCGAATCTAAGAGTCGATAATGAAATGTTAATTCAATTAGAATTCCTTCGAAAATAATATTCATAAATATTAAACCAAATTATTACAGCCAATGTTTTAGAGTCGTCTGCAAATCTCACAGTCAATTACTAAAACATTTTTTCCTTGAGTATGTATAAGACAAGGCTGCAGGCGACTACTGAGAAGAGGGGGTAGCAAAATTCGATCGATATTTTTAGTAGAAATTCTTGTTGCAGGAATAATAAATATTCAGTCTGGGAGCTTTTTTTTGTGCTTACCGTATTTTATTATTAGAATATGGTGTAAAATGGTTATTATACTCAAAGTTGGTTGATTGGACTGCCTCGTTGGTCTAGTGGGTCTCATGAGGTCTTGGGTTCGATTTTCAGGTCTGGCATAGTGTTATTGGGTTTTTGTAACAGAAATTTCTCAGTATCATTACCATTATCAGTTATCAGTCTAGATTTAGCAAGTATCTAAAAAGATAAAATACCTAGGTTTTAAATATCATTACCTAATTTCAGAGCTAAGTATTTCCATTCATATTAGCAAGGTGCTAATTAAAACAATTATAATTATTTCTTAAATTTAATTTAAATGGACATAACTGCTTGTCTTATTAATACTGCGAGGTTCAAGCATTTTCATATGGAAATGAATTAAAAGGCTGAGTCGCCAACAATTTGAATAGAAGAATGAGTTCCGGAGGCATTGGAATCGTTCATAGGATTGTTAACCACTGCAGGAGAAAAGCTAATCTATTAAATATATCTAAGAGAAAGGACACTAATTCACTCATTTAAAAAACACGAAATCTTGGTTTCTTCTTTATCGTGTGGGCAGTAAGGTATTACGACCCCACACACCCAGTGTCAGAGTTTCTAAACCGCCCCAAGGGCCTCTGACATGGTTAGAGTGGGACAGCAATAGTCCAGGTTTCCTCACTATGTTTTCCTTCACCGATGTCAGTGATGTCCAAGATAAACTTCTACTTCTTTTCTTTAGTTAATCCTGAATTTGTAATTGACTTATGAAGCTGAATTGATAGGTAGGTAATTTATAGGTAGGAGACGTGAGTTAAGGAGTTATTGTCTATGACTTCGAGGCGGATGAAATTGCCAAAAAACTAGTTGACTAATATTTTTACAACGGCTTCTTAGAGGAGTTGCTCTGCGATGCATATTTTTTTTGGGTTAATATTTTTTACACTAATTTCTATTAGATTTTTGACTTCAAAATTGGACACAATTTTTTTGTTATAAACTTTAATAATTATCGTTTTTTAAACAACTGTAATAATTATGTTTTTATACAAAATGTGTTTCAAAATGAACAAACATAATATATGGCAAGGGTTTTTTAATCCTATTTTTTGCTATTAATTCTTAGAGTATTATATATTGAGCTGAAACCCTTGCTATATAGTTAGTTATCATCCAAAGAAGCCTTACTCTTTGTATGTATATGCCCTTTCCGTTACACGTTGTATTTATGAAAACTTAATTAAATTTATTTTAACGTAATACTTTGTTATTGCCGCTGTTACGGAACAATAAACTTTAATTTTCCTACAATAGTGTTGCAACACTCATCTGCCACTGGACACCGATCCTTACTTAGGCATCCGTCCGCAATGCATTTGCATTTGATGAAAATTCCCGCAGTAGTTGGCAACTTGCAAAAACTCCGGCAGTTGAGTCCTCTGTCTCTCGTACCTACATTCGAAATTTGAATAAAACCTACATTTTGATTGTTGGGTTTGGGATGTGTCGATAAATTAAATGATTTGTCGATAGATTTTGAAAACATACGATTTTTTATTGCTTGATTCTTTTATGGAAGACACAATATTTGTTTGTATGCAATTTTTCTAAATAACCACTACGTACAAACCTACCCACTTACTTCATGCCTTTACTCACTTCCTATTTAATAACACAAGTCTTGCTTTGCTTAGATTTCATGCAAATAAATCTAATGTATTTTCATTCCATGAATAAATAAATATGAAATAGAGATGCTCGTTTCGTTATCGATAGTAATTTTTTGTGCCCGATTATATTTCAACATTTTGATACAAAAGATCTAAGTTAAGTTTAAGATAAGTTTTCTGATAATAAGCTATTTTTACTAAAAAATATTGAATCTTGTGAAATCTGAAGAAAGCCAAATGGAAACTATAAAAAATGCGAGAAATAAAACAAACTAAAAATAAAATAAAACTCTTCTCATCTTTCATTAAGTATCTATTCTATTACTACGATTTTCGACATTTAATTTTAATCACAATAACCAATTAAAAGATAGCAGTCATTTACAAAATAAACTTTCACAAAACTTTATTAATTAAAGTTAACTGCATAGCTAGAAATGATAAAAGTTTGTGTTAATTAAAGCTTTTAACTACACAAGCATTTCGAACTAATTAATACATAACGTACATAGAAAGTTTTATAGTCACATCAAATATTTTGTTAGTTTTCTAAATTCTATCAGGTTTTTTAATTGTCTGGTACTAAAAATAGTGTTTAATTTGCCTATGTGAACTAGAAAGTTTCTTAAATATTGTGAAAATGTTTTATGTGTCAAGCGCAAACAGTCTAAAAGAACGCTTTAATTGTTTCGTTTATGTTCGTTTATGTTGTTGTTGTTTCGTTATTATATTTTGTTTAACGACGGTTACAAGTTTTTATCTTAAAACAAAATGTATCTGTATTTCCATAAACTAATTACATAAAACTGCAGCGGTATTTTTTGGACTATTGCATACACATTGTTAGAAAGCTAATTTGCTGGATGCGGGCAGCGCAGGACCAGTCAGTGCGGCGATATTTAGGAAAAGCCTATATCCAGTAGACGTCACTGGGCTGAAATTATGAAGCTAATTATTGGAAAAAAAATAGATAGGTACTTTTTATCGATATCGACAACACAAAATTATCGACACACATAACAACACTACGATGGCACCATCTGTATCTTAGAGCGGGCAAATCTTTCCTGAATATTTGATTCTTCATCATGTTGTAGAATTTCATGTGAGTGTGTTAGCAGATGCGTAGCTTTGATATGTTTAGAAACATCTGCTGTACTTCCTGCTTTGAGTCTGACTTTAAAATATTCATAACACACAGTTGCTATATTCTAAAACCAGTCCATCTGTAAAAATCTCCCTCGGTATATTTAGGTGAAGTGTGTTCGGGTAATTGGGTCGTCTAAAGCCCCAAAGTCTGACAACCAGTTACTGGGGTATCGTATTACCCAGTTACTGGGTTGTAAAGGTCAGGATAGGCAGTCGTTCGATATAAAAACTGGTATTCACCTGCAACTGGTTAGACTGGAAGCCGACCCCAACGTAGTTGGCTAGGTAGCTTGATTTTGTGTTCGAAGTTAGCCTGTGATCCTATGATGATACAGGCTATAATATTTATTTTAATGAATTTGGATGAATTGAGCTTGAGGTCAGCTGCCCCGTTGGTATAATGGTCGCTAGTACGACTGTTGAGCGTTACAATCTAGATTGGATTTGTAAGACGGGCAAAGTGTTATAGGGTTTTCAATTAAGATTTCTCAGCAGTTTACATAATCTAAAAAGTTCTAAACAAAGTCACTTCCCGCCGTCTATACGTTCAGATCTTTTAAATAACGCTACGGATTGTAATGCGGTTGTCATCAAGGGGAAGGTTTAAGTATTGACAATACACCAATGCATACTTGGGGCGGGTCGCTAGTTTAAATTATAAGGCTCAAGGAGAAAGAGACTGGGGAATAATATTCAATACTCAATACTCAATCTCTTTGTTACTTTTCCATATGGATTCTTAGGTGGTAACTTATACAGAGTGTTAGTGTAAACACCGTTATCCTTGAAACCAGTGGTTTGGTTTCACTAATAGAGCGTAAATTCAATGAGAAAAAATATATATTGTTAGGAATCTCAAGATAAGGACGTCACCGAACCTATATAAAGCGGCGGGTCAAGCAGATAGGCTCACTCTTTTTCCAACCACCGTCGCGTGCGGAAGCTCTGTCGGTTTACATAACGAAATTCGAGATTTGTTTCAAGTTAGGTTTTCGTATTAATTTAGGTTGTTAATGTGTGTATTAGTTATAAGTGAGGTGATTTGTATTGTGAGGATAGGCTTGTTGTATTTTGTTAAAATTAAGAATTAGTTAGTAAGAACGTTGATTGTTGTTTTTTTAAATTTAAAATCCCATAAGCTTCTAAAAATATATTTTTTTAAGTAAAATCTTCATTTTTCCTCAAAATTGTTTCACCCTATATTACAATGATGTAATTAGTTAAAACTTATGTAGGTAGTTATAACGGACGGCAAGTGCAGCAGGTCAACGCCTTTTGCGGTGATTACGTAACTCGGGCGCATAGTATCCATGAATTTACGGACGGTGTCGGACAGATTTTTTTTTAATTTGTGATAGAAAACTTTGTTTACCTATTTATTTTTAAATTTAGATAAACATTTTTTATAATCTATCAAGTACCTATGGTTTTAGTGACAACGGCGTTTACACTAACAGTCTGTATATTTGAGATTACCATGAACCCTGTAGGGCACAGCAAAATGGTAGGAGAGAGAAAGCCCCATTTAAAGTACAATGTACACCAATCCCGGTATATCTAGTTTTTATTACGGTTTATGGTTATCTAGTACGGTTCTTTTAGTTTTTATTGACCCCCCGAGATGTGGCTGCCAGACCTTGATGTAAGGAAGTGCAGAGGGAGCTGACAACAGCTGTCATCACATACTAATGTTGACTAAAAAGCACTTCAAGTGACCATTAACGTTCTTCTTCTCTTTATCGTGTAGGCAGTAAGGTCTTACGACCCCACACACACTAGTGTCAGTGATTCTAAACCGCCTCAAGGGCCTCTGACATTGTTTGAGTGGAACAGTAAGTCCAGGTTTCCTCACGATGTTAAACAACAACGATGACAATTAACGTTGCATTTAAGCCCACAGCAATAATCGTTTATTTAACGCAGTCTAACATGACATAATGCTGACATCATAAAGACCAAACCAAGTAGATAAACAAGAAAAATTGCCAAAAAAAGAAATTATGAGACAAAACCCAAACGTGGCTAATAAATTCTGAATGTGTGTAATGCTCTGAAAACAGAGATAAGTGAGGGCATTTATCATTTTAGGTTCTACTTACTACCGGCACGTGATCAAGTGGAACAGTAATTATCCTGTTTTTTTATCGTATTCGTGTTTTGGATGCATTTAATGAGGTAGATACTCATAACGGCAGTGCTATTCTGTAAAAAAAACCATAACATCACACATCACGCCTGTAATCCCCGAAGGGTTAGGCAGAGGTGTATAAATTCGTACACCCACATTCCGCTAGTTATATATAAGTCCCATTTAATAGGAGGTGAGTCTATTGCCATTACCCAGGCACAAATCCAGACTACGAGGCTGTAAAAAAAAATATATCCATGAATTTTGTGAAGTGACCTCCTTGTGAGGTGCGTGTACTTGTGAGGTGAGCTCACTCACAAACTTCACCTAAAAATGTTCACAATCTGGTCGCAATTTTGGGTGCAGTTTTAGTAACTTTTAGGAACGATTGCAACCGAATCTGTCAAAAAAAAATATTGATTGCAAAATTAGCGCTTCTCGTCGTATTATTTGACATGTCATCGAGTGTGTGTTATATTGTGTTATTGTGTATTATTTTAATTTATATTGAATTTATTACTTTAATTTACATTTAATTTAATTATTTTCATAATTCCTGTGTGTATGTAATTCTGTTTTTGGATTATTTTAATGTACCTACATGGGTTTTTAAATGACATTTTTAATTTTATTTTTTCTAAAATGTATGGACTAAGTCTAGTAATAATAATAAATGAATTATTATTATTAAAATTCTAGGTCATACATACAGGTGAAGTTAAATAATAACGTAATACCATACACAATGTTTTAGGCTGAGGCTACATCAGCAGACAAAGATTCGAATCGCATTGACGCGCGAAAACATAGTGTCTCATCGTGTCACGATGTTCTTGTTTACATTAGGCGGGTGAAGATTCATCTTGCCGGTCGTGTTGTTCCGTGTTATTTATTTATTTATAGTTAATTAAAACGAAACAAGTCCAATTACATTAATAAACATAGAATTATAGATATTAAAATGAAATAAGCTTTCAAATAAAAATAAAAACTACAATGTGTTGTACGGTGTAACGTAGGTGTAGCCATCCATGCGGATATTATCGCGATAAATCCCTTTGATGCGCGTCAGTTTACCGACAGTGCCCCGATGTACATTGTCTTCGCCCCAATACTACGCGTTGCAACGATCTACCCGGTCACACTCATCACGTCAATATTCCCGGGGCTGCGGGTTGTTCGAAAGAGATACCGCGCCCCCGGAACGCAAAGGGCACAAGAAGGAACATGGATGGGTTTTAGTCAGTAAAAGTCTGACACTCCCTCCCGCCCCGCCCAGGGCGGGGGAAGTCATTTGATGATTTCCCATCGGTAAAAAAAAAAAAAAAAAAAACACGAATATTCGCCGTAGCCCGCTAATGCAGCCCCAGCGTTACGAAAAGATTTATTCCATTCACAGACCTCCAAAGAAATCCGCATATAACCCAACCTCTACTGCGAAACTTGACGACCCGAGTTTTCCCTACACAAGAAATTGCCAATGCAATATAACATAACCCGATCACTGAATCCATTACTTACAATATTGATACAGAAAGCAAAGAATTATGAACCTTATACCCTTCTAATAGAGACGTTAGGCTAACCAAAATGAACGGTGGAAATTGGACGCACGAAAAATGTAGGGGAACTCTCATAGGATTATTTATGAATCGTTGAAGATTCTTATGGTAGCCATTTTTGGATATTTTGAATGTTAGTTTTATATTTTTTTACACGGATAGTTGAGTATTTTTTGTGCGACTGCGCTATTTGATTATAACTCAACTGTTCTGTTCAATGTTCAATTTACGTTTAAATTGCTGAACAGAATAAGCTCAAATTAACATAACATCACGCCTGTAATCCCCGAAGGGTTAGGCAGAGGTGTACCCATTAGTACATCCACATTTCGCCAGTTATATTTTTAGTCCCATGTAATAGGGGGCGAGCCTATTGCCATCAACCGGGCACAAATCCAGACTCCGAGCTGCTACTGAGAAATTCCTGATGGAAAGTCCTCATTCACAGCAGTCGCGCTTGCGACCACTAGACCAAGGTAGTCGTAAGCTGAAATTAAGTTCACAAATACTTACATCATACTCACCGTGAAATAACAGTATTAACAGTACTACCACTTGATGCTGATTTTCAGCTGCAGTTCACAAGCACCGCAATGTCGAATATATTCACTGCATACCACTGCACTGCACTGCATATCTTCTTGTTTACCAATTCTATAATTTATCAAGAACCAAAAGACACAGTCAAGATTACTAAGCCTAAAATATAAAGCAGTTCTCACCACATTTTGTTCTACAAACCAGAGAGTACACTCGAACAAAGAGTTTGGTGTACAGGAAAAAATTTAGGTATCTTTGCATTATGTGCACACACAATTTTACGTATATAATACAATTTTGTAATACACATACTTTTTACTCTCAATTGTCAGCGCAAACAGAGAAGTATTCCAGCAGTTTTGTATTCATAAATTCATAATGGGTAAAAACCAGAAGAGGTAGGTAAAAATATTAACGAGTAAAAAAATGTGTGCATTTAGCTTGCATATAAATACGCAAAAAAAGGCTCGAATGGCTGTTCACAACGGTGTGCTGGTGCCTACGCTTATGTATGGAAGTGAATGTTGGGTATGGCAAACGAGGCATGAGAGTAGGATTAATGCTGTGGAAATGCGTTCCTTGCGGAGTATGTGTGGTGTAACATTGAACGATAGAGTGAGGAATTAGGTTATACGGGACCGTTGCGGATTAAAAGAAGATGTAGTGACAAAGATAGAAAAGGGTATGCTTAGATGGTTTGGTCATGTTGAGAGGATGAGTGAAAGACGATTGACAAAAGGCATTTATATGGCAGAGGTGAGTGGCAACGCCGGGAGGGGTCGCCCTAGGAAGAGCTACACTGATCTTATTGGTGAGGTCCTTCAGAAAGGTCAGGTGCGGAGTACTCGTAACCGGCGTGCTTGTATGACGAGATGTATGAACGTAGATGAGGCGAAAGGAGTATATAAGGATCGTAGCAGGTGGCGTATAGTTTCTGCCTACCCCCATGGGAAAAAGGCGTGAGTTTATGTATGTATGTATGTATGTATAAATACGCAATTTTAATCTGTAATTCTATAGTATTTAAGTTTCTTATGAATTCTGTGTGAACCAGAAGACATACGCGATGTACAGGACTTGAACACTTGATACACTCACAACTGTGTTAAAATTTATTGCAAGTTAGTTGCCTGTATACAAATCTTTTTGTTGTATTGTACACTTGAATGAACAAAGGCATCAGTGCTGCTATCCTGATGTGGTTTCCGCATAAATTTAGCACCAGCGCGTTGTGGTCAGGACTTTAAAGCATTGAATTAAACCCGGGGTATAGCTGTCTACCATCAAGCAATGTTTCTTTTTATTTAACTCCTCCGTTGGGCCTTTTTGGGTTTGATTCTTAGGTCAAGCAAGGTGTCATTATATTTTTTAGATTTGATATTTGTTATTCCAAAGTAATTTTTAGAAGCTCTTATCGTTATATTTCAAAATTTCCTCATAAGTTATAGTTGTAACCGTGAATTTTATGCGATTTTCAAAACACAAAGATTTCAATTAAGTATGTATTATGTCAAAGTCAAAGTCAAATTATTTATTTTAATTAGGCCAATATAAGGCACTTTTGAACGTCATATAAAAAAAAACAAGTTTGAATCTAGTTGGGGTACTATGGGGTGAATACTAGTAGCACTATTCTGTAAAAGCTCCCACTGTAAACTCTGGTGAAGTGAGTTTCAGGTGAGCTGACAATCATTTACTTACAAGTGAGCTGATTTCACTTTAATTCACAAGGAGATTTTTACATAACAAAAAATCAATATCTTTATCCTTTTCCCAACTATGTTGGGGCCGGCTTCCAGTCTAACCTTCTGCCGCTGAATACATGGAGCGACTGTCTATTTAAACTCCACAAGCAGTAACTGTGCATTACGACACCTCTTGCTAAGGCTGGGTGTCAGACATTCAGGCTTCAGACAACCCGTAATAACTGACAAATATCCATGTATGACAGCCAGAAACAACGAGATTTACAGGAACTTATAAAAACATTACAAAAAATGCTAATTTAGTCGAGTCTGTCCATTTTGTTGCTATAAAAGAAACTTAAACGAAAACTTTTTCTTAATCTAGTTTTTAATTCCTTTTTCGAGATAATGTTATTATCTGCGCAACGAAAAGGAAAGCGGAAAGAGAAATTTATCTGAAGTTAAACATTTTTGCGGTTAAAAAAGTTTGTTAAAGTATTCCGATGCAAAGTGGCCAAGCCAAGGGAGGGTCAAAAAAAAATTGGGTTTAAAATTTTTATCATTTTGAAAATTCGGTCACAAAGGAATATTTTTTTTTATGTTGAAGAGAATTTTTACTGTATTTCAGAGGGTACACTGCATGTGTCATTGGACTGAAATAAATAAAAGCTGTAAAAAGCCAGTTACATGGTCTTTTTATCATTGCGATTGTTTTTTTGAATACGAGTCTTGACAGTCAAACAAACGGACAACGAAGTGATTCTTTGTCTGGTCCTTTTGACTGGCTTTTTCTGGCGGAGCGGAAGGGAGTGTCAGACTCTTACTGACTAAAACCCATAAACCCATCCGTGTTCCTCCTAAAGCCCTTTGTTTTTTAAGGTTGCGGTAACTCTTTCGAACAATATCTGAAACCCTGGCAGTCCTTTTAGGTATTTTTTCTTTAACTGTGGGAAGTCATTAAATGTGTTCTTCCATTTTGGGGATGTCAGACTCTTACTGACTAAAACCCATCCATGTTCCTCCTAATGCCCTTTGTGTTCTAAGGCCATGGTGACTCTTTCGAACCAAATTTGCAACCCTGGCATGGTCCTTTTGAGGTATTTTTTTTAAGGGTGGAAAAAAGTATGAGACCCCGAAAAGAGGTACTTATTTTCTGATGAATATGTTATGTAAGTTTATGTAATTTGACTTTAATTTCATGCACATTTCCATCTTAAAAAGTAATAGCAACATTTTCTTGCCCCAAACAGCTTGCAAAACATCCCCCGTACTTCCCTTCGATCACGTTTACTTCCTTCATTATTTTCAACCCTGCATCTTTACATAATACGATAGTATACAACACGCCAGTACGCAGCGTATCAAAACGTGTCTAATACGCAACAGCGCGGCCGCGTTCCGTGATTCTGAATAATAATCACTGACATTTTAACACGCCTACAACAAGTACGTATAGTTATAAAAATATGTCGCGAAGTAAAAGGGTTAAAAAAGGATAGAATTCATTAAATAAATGCCATCAACCGTGCACAACTCCGAGGCTGTTACTGAGAAATTCCTAATAGAAAAACCCAATAACACTGCCCGATCCGGGAATTAAACCCAAGACCTCATGCTCAGCAGTCGTGCTTTACGACCACTAGACCAGCAAACGCATAACCTAGTTTAAAATCATCATCATTATCTGCCTAGCCTTTTCCCAATTATGTTGAGGTCGGCTTCCAGTCTAACCGCAAGCAGCTGAATACCAGTATTATACATGGAGCGACTGCCTATCTGACCTCCACAACCCAGTAACTGGGTAATACGATGGAGCAGCAAGTAACTGGTTGTCAGACTTTCAAGCTAAAAGCTAATATAAAATAAATGGTTTAATTTCAATATTACCAACTGCAAATTGTTTCTGACATTTTCTTTGGAAACGGGCTTCAGCATTCACAGATAGCCTACCATACAAACAGAATAAAAATCTCCCAAAAATTTGTACACAGATGTCCCAAAAAAAAGACATAAACATTAAATGTTTACGACAGAAAAATAAATCCGCAGTATTTACCCACGGCGGTTTTACTTACTCGTGTCCTCGAATATAGTTTAAATGCCTTTAACCCTTAAATGCATGAATTTTTGTTTTTAATCAATAAAATTTGAAATAAATCAGAAAATGGGTGTAGTTAATGGGAAAAATACTGAAAAAAATAATTACGAAACATATATTTTTTATTTTCAAAAAAACATAGTGATGTACTTCTACATCATCATGCACAATCGGTCCTTAAATTTCTTATGAACTATAATATAATATTACAAACGAAATTATTATCTTATAACATTACAGAATATGGAAATTCATGAAGCAATTATTTTTTGCATTCAGACATAAGGGAACTTTACATTTACTACAAGACCACTGTGTGGTACCCTTACATTGAGGAATTTTGCACCGCAATCTATTCGAAAATATAGGCCAGTGACCAACGCCGTCTTTTCGCACATCTATAGACGGCAAAGGATGAGATGAGCCTTTGGGTTTTTTAGATTGTAAGCTTTGCTCTAATGAGCCATTACTAGGCCGACCTCTTTTATGACTATTATAAGATCCCACATTACAAAGAGAATCAGCCAAATCATTGCGGAACTGACCAAGATTTGGTAGTTGTTTGCTTGGGATGCCTTTTGCAATAAGGTTTTTCTTCATTAGGATCCATGAATTTATTACTGCAAGGTCCAATAGATGATAGAATAGGCGGAGGTACCATTTGCGGCTTTTTACTCTTATACGATAGCGACCTAAGTAGCTATCCATCAAGTCCACTCCCCCCATGTGCATATTATATTCTTGCACTATTTTTGGACAACAGATATCAATTTTTTGCTTTAGCCGCTTATCATACCGACAGATAGTACCTACGGGTTGCGAGCCAATATAAGTAGACAACAAAGTAACCACCTTGTTATCTTTCCACACCGTAGCTGAAAAGTCAACACCATCATGGTGAGAAATTCTTTCCTCATAAGTACCTCTAGGAACCGTCGTCTTCATTAGGTCTTTCTTGTCTGGGAGTTTACAATTAGGCAATCTATTCTGTTGCACAGTTCCGACACAATGGATTCCTTGTTTCGACAAATAGTATGCCAGGGGCAATGAAGTGTAAAAATTGTCGAAAAACACTATATGATTTCTCATTCTTGGTATCACTCTAGCCAACCGTAAGACCACATTATTGGTGACTCCCAAATCTGGCTCATTTGCTAGTCTGTTTCTTTTATCTTCCTGTCCAGAGTACACTTCAAAGCGGTAGGCATATCCCATGAGACTACATAAGACAAATAGCTTGTAGCCCCATTTATGGGGCTTATTTGGTAAATATTGTTTTAGGAAATGACCGATTTTAGTAGAACACATTTGTTCGTCTATCGAGAGGCGTTGGTCTATCGGAATAGATGAAAAAGTTTCGTTCAGGTGTTCTATTACAGGTCTGATTTTGTGTAGGCGATCGTGGTTTGGATGATCTCTCGGAAGATGTTTTTGATTGTCGTTGAAATGCAACATGCTTCTTATGGCCTCAAAACGATTCACCGGCATTGCGTTCTTTATTAGTTGGTAGCCAAATTTTTCGTGCCAACAAGAACGCACACTAGGAAAATGTTGAACAGACATAAATAATAATATTCCAATGAATTTTTTTAGTTCGCTAACAGTTATCACAAAAGAGGTCGCTGGGTTTGTTTGAATGGCATAGAGATTGGTTTCATCTACAATTTTTTGAAGAAAATCTGGAGTAAAATAATAAAGAAAACATCTGTATGGTGTATCGAGGTTAGCTGTATGCGGATCGAATAAGCTGGGTTCGTAAATTAATTTAGAGGCATCATAAGTTATGTTATCTTTTTTCCAAATAAGGCTGCGTCTATCTATCTGGTTAACTAAGTTATGTTGCAATTCGTCCGGAACAGATGGCTCAGGATTGTCGACTAAAGGTGGGTCACTATGAACTTCGGGTTCGCCTAACGACTCATCTTCTTCCATCAAATCTTGGATAATTTCTCGAGTGCTCGTGTAGAATTGATCCTCGTCATCATTCTCATTCTCTAACCCATCATCCGACACATTACCGTCTTCTAAAGCAGCTAAGAGTTGTTCGATATCCTTATTTTGCAGGGATCGACACATTCTGTGAAAATATAAACGTAAACTCGTAAGAAATTAATGTGAAAATAATTCAGCCTCATTGTAATATATATATATTTATAGAAATAATAACATAATTACTTAAAAAAGACTAATAAATACGTATATAATATCACATAATAACTTTAGGTTTAGTAAACTTAGGTAAGCCGATTTTGCATACTGATGTACTTCTACATCACAAAAAAAAATGCATTTTTCTTACGTAAATTTATCAATAAATTGAAAAATAACAATATTATTTCTTACTCTTACCTTGTTTCTATCCGAAAACAATTTATCTTGTACGTTTTTCTTACTTTTATTTAAAATAATCGTAATTCATAACACACGCCGAAGTAAAATTCTAATCAAATTGCGCGCCAACAATGAAAATTGTCACAGATAAAAAAATAAAACTGTCAAAGATTTTACTTGTATTCGGAAACGATAAAATAGATTTGGAAAAGTTAAAATTAAAAAAAAAAGTCAGCTATGGTTGCTACTTAAAGAGATATGAGGTTTTAAACATACGATGCAGATCTACATCGCTATGCATTTAAGGGTTAAAACGGAACTTATATCGTCAACAAACAAGCCAAAGACACTAGTAATTTATAACAAACTTTAACAGTGTTAACAAAACTGAAATTCAACCTTATTGCAAAAGAAATATGGTCGGATTTCACTTTGTATTCACGCTTGTATTTATGATTTACATCTGCAGCCACAGTGCAGAAAAATATGGCTGAAAATTTTAGTTTTTCTTTGAAATTTTAATATGGAAGTGAGAAGTATGCTTTTGACCAGAGTAAATATGATCATATGAGCGTTAGGGTTCCAGGGTTCCGTACCCGAATGGTCCCTATTAACTAAGCCTCCGCTATATGTCCGTCTGTCCCTCTATCAGCCGACTGTATCTCATGAACCGTAATAAATAGAGAGGTGAAATTTTCACAGAATGTATATTTCTAATATATCAACAAATAACTAAATGTGGAGTACTTTTTATATATTTTGTTCTCTTTTTTTGCTGTCTTCGCTCGTACAATAACTTGCACCTACCATGTTATCTCTTCACCACCTTTAGTTGTCTGTTAGAGAATGCCTAAGGCATTAAGTCCGCCTTTGTACTTTTGTTGCATAGTTTAAATAATTCTACACTAATATTATAAAGAGGAAAGATTTCAAATCTTTCCTCTTTCATGTTGTTAATGAATAAACTTAAAAACTACTTACTGTGCTGATTTCAAAAAAAATTTTCACCATTAGATAACTACTTTCACTCTGAGTAACATAGACTATAAAAATATTTTCAAAAACTTGGGGATACGTAAGGAAAATCACGCAAACGATGTCGCAAGGATGCTAATAAATAATAACAAGAAATAAAAATGGGTCCCGATGCAAGAAACCTGTTTTTTTTTTAGTGTTTGTCTCGATACAGAACCCTACGTGTGCGAATCCGACTCGCAGTTGATTTCTATGTTTTCGTTTTTTTCCCGCGAAGAAATGGAGTGCACTGGTTTTAATTGGACGTGAGTGAATAGGTACACGTTTTAATTTCCGTGGATGAAATTGTGCTTAATTAAGATTCAATTTGTGAGTACTTCACAAATTGAATCGTTGCTGCATTTTTTTTTTACCATTTCACATTTAAGCCTTTTTTTTAAGGATGGGATATCAGCAAATGATTTTTTCCTCTCTGGATTGGCGATTACCACAGGGTTTTTTTGAGAGGAACCCTAATCTACACTAACTTAATATTTAAAGAGGATTTTATTTTTTATTTTTGTTGGTTTGTAATAGATAAAATCAAAAACTACTGGACCAATTTTAAAAATTCTTTCACCATTAGAAAGCTACATTATCTGCGAGTAACATTGGCTATATTTTATTTTATTTTTGTGCTAACGAAGTTGCAGGCAAAAGCTAGTCCATAATAAATATTAAAGTATCTCTGTCTGACTGTCTGTTATGCTTTTGCGACTAAACAGATGAACCGATTTTGATAAAATTTGGTTCGGAGTAAGTTGGAATAAACTCGCCCCCTATTACATGGGACTTAAACGTGACTGGCGAAACGTAGGTGTAATAAAGGGTAGACCTCTGCCTAACCCTTCGGGGATTACAGGCGTAATGTTATGCATGTTATGTTAAATAGGGACCGCACAAAAAAAAAAGAAAATCGTCATGATAATCGACGTTTACGCGATCTAAGACGCGCCCATTTTGTGTTTCAAATAATTTGGTATCAAATGAATATTTACCAACGACTAGATTTACTGGAAGTGACTCCCAGTATTGTTTGATAAACGCCAAACTAAATTACGTGTCGGCTAATGTAATCAAAACAAAGCAGGATAAATTAATTATTTGTGGATAATTTTATTAGCATCAACATCAATTTTGACACTCCCGGGAAATCAAATTGTGTACACTGTACAAAATTAATGATCAACGTTGAATATGTTATCGGAAAATTTAATTAGCGAATAGGAATCAAGTTATGATACTGTTTGTTAATTTAATATTATTGGTTACTTGCTGCTCCATCGTATTACCCAGTTACTGGGTTGTGGAGGTCAGATAGGCAGTCGCTCCATGTAAAATACTGGTATTCAGCTGCATCCGATTAGACTGGAAGCCGACCCCAACACAGTTGGGAAAAGGCTAGGCAGATGATGGTTACAAGCTGCTCTCTGGAATTTCGACGGCGTGTTTTTTTTTGAGCCGTCTTAAGTTACGTCTTTGGTTATTGCGCCGCTCCTGTGAGCTGTAGCGTGATGTTATATATGGTATACTATTCGTCATGAATCTGGCTATCATATACAAGTTTTTGTCTAATCTGACTGGTAGTTCTAGAGATTTGCTCCTTTAAACAACCAAACATAAAATATTTCCAAATGTAATATTTAATTTTAAGTATTAATATCAACATAACATAACATCACGCCTGTAATCCCAAAAGGATTAGACAGAGGTGTACCCAATAGTACACCTACGTTTCGTCAGTTTATCAGTATCAACTGGGCACAAATCCAGACTCAGAAGCCGCTACTGAGAAATTCCTGATGGAAAAACCCAATAACACTTTGTCCGATCTGGGAATCGAATCCAAGACCTCCTGCTCAGCAGTCGTGCTTTGCGACCACTACACCAACGAAGTTATCAATACACTACATTTTGTATAATAATTATTTGATTAAAGCATAATAGCGTTGTTATTTTTACTCGCACCAAGTGATATTACATTTTAATTTCATAAAGTGATACCTTTTATATGGAGCAGAGCAACTTTATTAAAATATCGAGATTATTTCGTTGTGCGTGGAATTTGATTGTTTAAAATCTTTTAGCGACTCGTTCCGACCTCGCACGGATGCATTTTATGAAGAAAAACAGTTTTACTATTGAGATTTTTATACAAAAGTATGTACCATTTTTTTCAAAGTTTCATATGAATGGTTTAAAAAAAAAAAACCATGTAATCTCTCGAAGTAACTAGTGGTCTGATTTCTTATTTTTTACAATCAATTTTATTCATTTTTTATTTTGTAGTCATTTGAAAAATTACACTATTTCCAAATTAAAATCATTGCAAAAACTAGTCCAAAATAAGTATGAAAACGCTTTTCCGCCTTGAGCAAGCGCGATGATCAATCCTCATGCCTTCTCTGTATGAGAAGAGGCCTTTGCCCTACAGTGGAGCAATCACTATCATATTAGTCGAATGACGTCTACTGGTTGACATAGGCATCCACTAAACGATGAGCCTGTTAGTCTAGTGGTTAGTGGCCCTGACTGCTAAGCCGGAGGTCATGGGTTCGATTCCCACCCAGGACAAACTTTGTGTGATGAGCATGATTGTTAGTTCTGTGTCTGGGTGTGATTTATCTATAATATGTACGTATTTATAAATTATATAAGTATGTATATCAGTTGTCTGGTTACCATAACACAAGCTCTGCTTAGCTTGGGATCAGATAGCCGTGTGTGAGTTGTCGCAAGATATTTATTTTATTTATTTATTTAAACAAAGACCAGTCCTGCGCTTCCAGCATCCAGCTATTTCCAGCGACCTTTACCAAATCGTCAGTCTACCAAGTATTGGGTATTCCCATACTGCGCCCTCCGGCATAAGGTTGCCTCTCAAGATACTTATGGCCCAAACTACGAGATATATACCCTGTCCATTGCCACTTGAGTTTCATAATTTTGAGAGCTATATCGGTTACCTTCTTCTGCGGATCTCCTCTCTCATATCTGATTCAATCTCATAGACATGTTCACATTCATATAAATAGAATAATGTACCTACTACTTACTGTAAACCATATCATATGAATATTTTTTAAAAGAGTAAGTATGGAGTTTCTTGCCCTTTCTTCTTCATATGAAACAACCTTTTGGAATGGGCAACTAGATTCAATATAATGTGTATAATTATTCCTTATTCTTGGATATGAAGTCTTTTAATGGTCTAATTGAAATAAATGATTTGACTTTGACTTAGAGAGACCCTGAGCATAGCCTCTTCACTGGACAATAATATGGACAGTATTATTACCTAACCTTATTGACTGCCTCGTTGGTCTAGTGGTCGCAAGCGCGACTGCTGTTCATGAGGTCTTGGGTTCGATTCCCAGGTCGGGCAGTGTTATTGGGTTTTTCCATCAGGAATTTCTCAGTAGCAGCCTCGGAGTCTGGATTAGTGCCCGGTTGATGGCAATAGACTCGCCTCCTATTACATGGGACTAAAAACATAACTGGCGAAATGTGGGTGTACTAATGAATACACCTCTGCCTAACCTTTCGGGGATTTCAGGCGTGATGTTATGTTATGTGTATTATTATAATTCATGCAGCTACTGAACTATCTGACGTAATTTCTTAGACTAGGCTATTTCTTTTATCTCGTGCCAGCACGACAGCTGTACCGTATTATAAAGATTAGCAAGTCAGCAAAGACAGTGGAGCTGAGTCAGATGTACTGGCTTTAGACTCTTATTTTCATTAATTTGTCTATTTATCTTATCAACTGCCACGTTAGTCTTGTAGCTGTATGGGCGACTACTGAGCGTGAGGTACTAGGTTTGTTACCAAGGACAAGCAAAGTGTTATTGCAGACTACATCCATAGTCGTATTTGGAGGCATTGGATTGGGTTGCACGTACTGTAGGCGGACTAGCGTCTTTTCTCTTGAATTTGTGGATTACTAACATAGCTTTAAGTTATCTTGATGTAATACTAACACTGTATGGACCTGAAAGTGCTGAAATAAATGTTTTGAATGGAATTGTTATTGGGTTTTGCCTCAGTACCAGCCTGGAGTTCGGAAAATTGGTAGTGTGACTCTCGTGCTTTGGAAAACATGTGTAAGATGTTGATCGTGCATATAATTTCTTTTCGAACGTGTCAGATTGCAGTCCATAAAACTATGAGAGTGCGGGAAGAAGATCTGTACCTGTGTTTGCGTACACACTCGTGCACTATAATATCTCTCCTACGTACCCCGCTCGTCTTTATTGAGATTAACCGCAATGCCCAAAAATAAGGTTAAGAGAATAAAATAAATATCAATCTAGGTATTCAGAAACCCTGCAGGCTACAATCCATTCAAATATACGAGCCCACACACGACTATTTACTATTATATACTATTATATACTATTACTACGAACAAAATTATTCACAGTTGCTCAAACGAATCCAATTTGCACTCTTACAAAAATCCATCACAATTAAAATAACGATGGTGTTCCCATTATTTGAATAAAAATCGTTACTCTGGTCTGCATAGCTCTTGGAAAAATGGAAAAGCAATTTTATGGGATAATATAAGTCAGTTTGGTACCGTTACTTAATTTTGACACTTCTAGATAAACTAGTGTCTATGTTTGAATGTGACTGGAGAACTGATTTTTCTAATTCAATTCACTTCAACTGGTGTCGATTAATCTGCGCAGTCTTTTCTCGACATGTTGGGGTCGGCTTCCAGTCTAACCGGATCCAATTGAATACCAGTATTTTGCATGGAACAACCGCCAAACTGATTTCCACAACCTAGTAACAGGGTAATAAGATACCCCTTGGTGAGACTGGTTGTCAGACTTTCGTGCTTCTGATGACCTATAGCGACTGTCGAAGATCCATTCATGACAGCCGAGACCAACGTCTTAAGGCTGATTCACACCACATATCAGTGAAGCCAAAGTTCCAGCACAGCTCCGGTACCGTACCGACAAGTGTGAATGCGTTCATAGAGAATGTATGAAAGAACAATTATTTTGCAATGATATGATACGATGCCGGAACTGTGGCTTCACTGATATTTGTGAATTAGTTTTATGTTTGCAAAATATACTATTTTTCTTTCTTCTCCTCATACACAAAATTCTAATTTTTCAAGACCACTCTAAACAAGGCTATCTGAATTCAATGTTACAGTGTAACTGGAGTTCCACCAAGCCAAGTGATTATGATCAAATTTAAACTTGCGGAATCGGAAATTTCTTGGCGAAACGACGCCAAGTTTCGCCAACTGCCCGTAAGAAGGTGTTCCTTTTGTCCAATTTGCAATAAAAATATTTTTTTAGGGGCTGAGGTACATTTTTCGGTAGCTATTTTGCATCTTAACGATATTATTCGGCTGACACAGAAAGAGTAATAGGTATATGATATTTTTATTCAAAGAATTTTCTTTACACCATGAGTAGTAGTAAGGGCGGCCGTCTTTTATGCATGAGGTTGTGGGTTTGATATCGGGTGAGAATCTGACTTTTTCAATTCATTATTTATTTATTTATTTTTTATTTGTCAAAATGTGCCTAATTGGTTTGAGTAATATTTGTTTATTTAAACTTTATGCAACAAAAATGTACAAAGGCGGTTTCTTTTTATTTCCTAATTTAAAAAGTTATAATTTTGACACGACTTCGTCCGCGTCAAAGTTCACACATTATTCCACGGGAACTGTACATTTTTCCGGGATAATAAGTAAGCAGTGTGATATTCCAGACTATAATCAGCCTCTAAGCCAAATTTTATCCAGGTCCATTCAGCCATTCAGGCGTGATTCAGTTACAAATATTCAGCCATAAGTTAAGTATAAGCCTTAACAATAAGCCTATCGTAGGAAATACGTAAGATATTGACATTTACTATAGAGATAGGTATTATATTATATGAAGACAGCTGAAAAAAATATATTTACATACATTTTTAATACGAAAAACATTCTGATTTATTATGCAAATGCTTTTATCTCACAAGGTTACCGAATCTTAGCTAAAATGTAAAATACATCTTGAACTAAGGGCATAAAGTATTTTTTTCTCTGGGATCGTTGAAATTGTACATAAAAATACTGGCAGCAAAAATATATTTTATATTTGCTTTCATCGTTTGCATATAATATACACCTAAATAATAGTGTCGAATAATTCAACACAACAATAAAATCCAAGAGCATAATTCAAAGTCATATAAAACTAAAAAATCATAAATCCGAACTACTCGAGCTAATCCGCCAACCAGCCAGCAGCATTTCGAAATTCGAATATTAAAATCCATTCTAGAAGCGAGGGGCGGTTACACGGAATTCCAAATTTAAATTGTCCAGTGCATTTGCATAGACACAGCTGTCGCACATTTCCATTTCGACTTGGTTATCTATATGCAGCGGACGGCTTTTGGCAGCCGATAATAGACTCTCTCCATGACGTTTGAATCCGAATAGCCCCGTTTTTGTTTTGTTTTTTCTGTCTCTCTGCATTTTAGAGACCAGCCTGGAAGTCAAGCTCTTCGAATTTTACTTAAATTGGAAAAACGCTAAATTCCATACATAGCCACTGTAATGACATCACGTGCCGTGCTATAGTAAAATATTATAATTATTAGTACAGTTTTTGTTAGGTAAGTGTAGAATTCGTATCCTAGTTTAATATCAAGTGGAACAGGAGTCATGCTAGCACAGCTAATTAAAAAACTGGTCAAGTGCGAGTTGTATTGCACACGAAGGGTTTCATATCACTGTACATATTGAACACTACCTAAAATAAACAATTTTAGAGCTTCGTATTTTTTTTCATTGTTGCTGTAGCCTATTGCTTACAAGATATAGCCCTAATGGGACTGGGCAGGACATATCTGCCGCATGCCAGACAGACTGTGAGCCCAAGTAGCACAAAACTGCCCTGAGACAGTAAGCCAGGGTCGCGGCAGACCACGAAGGAAATGGCGGGACAAACTAGATGGCTTTCTCCAGAACTGGAGAGAGCAGGCGCGAACACGTGAAGGATAAAAGGATCAGAGGGAGGCCTTTGCCCAGGAGTGGGACAGAACAGTCTAATAAAACATTTAAAAAAAAGATTTCTCAATAGCAGCCTTGAAGTCTGGATTTGGGCCCGATTGATGGCAATAGGCTCGCTCACATACAAATGGGACGTAAACATAACTGGCGAAATGTGAGTGTAGTAATGAGTACACCTCTGTTAAGCCCTTCGGGGATTACAGGCGTGACGTTATGTTAAATTAAAAAAAAATATTTTTAAAAACAAGCTTTAATTTTTAAATATTACAATATTGAGTAAGAACCTTATAAGACCTTACTGCCCACACGACAAAGAAGAAGAAGAAGATAATATTGAGTATCAGACATTGTATTGTCATCAGAACTAAAGGTATACAAAATTTCAGCTTAATCGGATACCAACAAAATGGTCGAAAAATGGTTTGCAAACTTTGTAAGAACAACTTACTTACATACGTACTTACATACAAACGAACAGTGCAAGCTAAATAAAACCTTGTAAAAAGGATAGGTCCTACACATTCAACACACAAAAAGCGATCGTCACTTTTTTCACGCCATTCTTCACGCAGCCTCGGCTTTTCCCGGAACAATCCATAAAAAGTTCATTGACATAGTTATTTTTTTTTTTTTTTATTGGAAATATTGGTATTGTGTGTGAATACGATATAGCGTGTTTTGAGTACAGGATTGTGATCCGGGGCTCTGATTTCATACCGTGGTTATTTGTTTGAGAGATTTGATGAAAATGTATGTTTTCATTCAACTGCTGTACGATGTAAAATAAAGGTAGGAATAAAGCGGTAGGTAAAGATAAACTACTTTAACTTGACGCGCCCCTCCATATTACTATTTCAATAATAATGAGTAATTAATGACGCCGCTAGTCAAGCAACAATGACACGCTGATTTGTTTTTTTTGACACATGTTTTTTAAATACTTTCACAAATACTTTTAAACGTTTTGAATTGTGGAGGGGCGTGTCAAGATATCGTAGTTTATCTCTACTATAATGATTGTTTCTGCTAGATAGGTGCTTATAAATTGGAAAGAACTAAGTAATGAAAGTCACGGAATTCTATGGATGAGGGCAGTACAGGACCAGTCATTGTGGCTATCTTTTGGGGAGGTCTATGTCATGCAGTGGACTTCGTTTGGCTGAATTGATGAACTGATTTGATTGGCTGTTGACAATTCACTCGGTCAATAGTGTAGTTGATACCACCAATCAATTGATAATACTTTTTATGAGCTGTCAAAATACGATTCCCCGTTAGATTTTGTCTAGCATTATCGAACTGTGACGTCACTTGTCTGTCTACTCAATTGATAAGTCAATTGAGTAGGCGAACAAGTTAAAAAAAAAAACAGTAAGCAAATAGTAAGCTATTTATGGATATATGAAAACCATAAAAAAAAAAATATTAAATAGAGTAATTATAAAATTAATCGAATTTCTGAAAAAAAAAGTGTTTCTTTTTTTCAAAAGTTGTGTCTTGATATTATTGATTAATGGGTGTTAGCTACTTAATTACAGTATGCGTGCTAGCATGAACTTTAGTTCAAGATAGACGGAATGGCAAGCACGGGTAGTACCGGGCTGATTGTTCGGAGTGCACTCAGCACTAGTGGGACCATTCGCAAGACATTAATTTATTTGTATGTATGTGTGCGTCGAGCAGTTGCATCCCTCCGAGATACGTGACCATTTGCAAGTCGGAGAGATTAGAATACATGATCTTCTATCTTACATTCATAGCTTTACACATGATTTGTGGCTTTAGTACAAGCTTCCTAGTTTGTATGACCATACCGAACTAGCAAAGTAAATAACATATGACTAATATGTCGAATTTACTTTAAGGTCACTATTAAGGTCAAGGACTAAGGTCAAAATCTATACAAATTTAAAAAAAACTGTTTTTTTTTGGAAAAGTTGTTTGTTATCATGAATTTTCATGAATCATTTGTGTTTAAGGATCGGTCACATAACTAGTCACCCTATATAAACTAACAAACACACAACTAGAACCAGAACAACTACTATGAACACTACTATGAAACTGTTTAACTGTATTATATATATAAAACCTTGACATGTATGTTAGTTGTATTATATACTAGCTTTTACCCGCGGCTTCGCCCGCGTTGGTTTAGAATTTGACAATCAATTCGGGCTGTACTCGGCTTGTTGCTCGGCCAGATCCAGAATTATTAAATACCTACGGACCAACAGACTGTGACTCATAAAAGTCGGTCGGCGTCCAGTTTGCATTTCTGCAAGAGAGGTCCTTCTCGCCTGCGTCTGTTCTGGAGTTTCAGTCGCTGTAATGGCTGAGCTTCTTCTCTGAGACGAAGTCGTGTAGTCATGTGTGTTGTGTGTCGTGTGTGAATAGGCGTCTCAGTCACTCTTAGAGAAGCTTGGCGGGCGGACGGTTTGGCTTTCCAGTCTTCCCTGGCTTTAATAAAATGTCTCATCAGCTCTCAAATTTGCTTGTCGCTCCGGTTGTGCTTGCTTTCTTAATGCGGCACGAACGGAAGATTCCGGGGATTGAGCAGTAATTTTTGCTCGGGCTAGCAAAGAGCTTTTGCCTGACTTGGAGCTGTGAGACAATTTAAAAAAAAAGGAACCTACCTACCGTCATTAAAATACACCGAACATACCTCTAAAGAAAACATAAACAGTACTGAGGGACAAACTTAACTTTGCCGTTGGAAAACTGCTGTCTACACATCTACATCGACATAGGTCACGGTCATAGTTTAGCAACTAACCTATTCCTTCAGTCAGTCATCGACTAAACGCATTAAACAAAGCAATTTTACTGTTACGACAGTTCTGCTGTGATCCTATGAGGAATTCCGTTCCATATCTCCGAAGTTCATCATCAGATCATGACAGTATTTATATGGGACCAATTCGGAAAAAGTAAACAAAAAAAGAATCATCCAAATCAATTCACAATTGGCGGAGCGTGTTATAAGTTCGCCTTAATTCTTCCATGCATCCTCTATGAATGCGTTTACACCTGTCAGTGTCAGTGACGACACAGTGATGACAGTGTCAGTTACGCAGTTTTTCTGTATCCCTGACAACGTATATAAAGTGGGTCCCAGACAAACGCGAAATGTTGTGGCGGCCGCGTCAGTTGCAAATTTTAACAACAGGCCGCGTGTACTGCTTTGTAAAATGACACCAAATATGAAAATTGTAATAGAAATAGTTGAATTTATATAATAATTTAAATTTAACCCACACTTCTCCATTCCTAAGAGTAATATGCGATGCTAATGATAATATAGGTAGAGATAAACTACTATAACCTCACACCACTCACCACCTAAGTGTCTAAATAAACGGTTTTTTTTCTACCTTTTTTCTCATCATCTGAGAGGGCTAATGAGTCATGAGAGTAATAAGACAACGTTACGGTTAGCCATATTGACTGACGTCCGATTGTGGCACAAACACCGCGCTAATGACACTTCAGGCCGCCACTGTGACCGCGGTGGTGTGTTTTTACAGCGGTTGGAGCCGCGGCCTGCGGTTAGCCGCAACCGCAGGTCGGTCCGTCTGGTAGCCACTTTATGCAAAATGTCAGTATGCTCTTCAGCGGTTTTGGGCATAAAAAATGATTAAGCAAACAACTCCGTACTCCTAGGTTGTATACTTGAAACTGGTCTAGACTCAAAATGTATTAGATGCTTAAGCTTAAAATTTGATCATGATTCGATAGACACGTGGCGCCATCTACTGTCATAAGGACGTTATTGTGATTTCCCTCGGGAACAGTACTTTTTTTCGGGATTAAAGTACCCTATGTTTGTCCCTGATCACCTGGCAACGTTTATGCTACATTTCGGGATGATCGGTTTAGTGGCTTAGGCGTAAAGTGGTAGCAAACAAACAAACAAACTTACTTTCGCATTTATAATATTAGTTAGGAAGTTAGGATTAGGATTACCTATACAACTTTTTTGATATTTGAGTATTTCTCTGTTTTAACAAAACTGGATCTACGATCTACGAAATATCTATATTTCACAAAAAAGACAAAGTGAAACAATTATGCGATCAAAAGGATAATTTTATTTTCGTTATTAAAACGTTCAAAATATAGTCACAATCTCATCACAGCGACAGTCAATGTCAAAAATGTAAACAAAATGGAGGCATTTTTGTCGGATTATAACTGAGATCGAAATCGTCGCCCCGGGTTAAGGCGCTCGACTCTCATGTACGAGGTTGTAGGTTCGCAACCGGGCACGTACAAATGTAATATGACTTTTTATATCCCAAATGTTCATTCTAAATTAACTTGGACAACACGTCCATCGTGAGGAAGCTAGGTTATATAATTAATAATTATAAGTCTGAAATCACCAGTCCGTTTTATGCAAGCATGGTGAATAATGGTGATTAATGCTCATGCCTTCTCTGAAAAAGTAGCCTATGTCCAGCTATGAGACAATAAATTAGGCTGATATCATTAGGTATTAGCAGCTCAACTAAAGATCTCTTCACCAAAATTCACCAAAGATTTTTACAGAATAAACAAAACAAAACCGACCGGACGACCTACTGTTCCATTTTTAAGCACAAGCAATTTTCGCCAGAAGTACAAAACATTTTTGATCAGTGCAAAAAGTCTGGATCGCTGTCCCCCAAGGGGCGGGCCTCAACACCGCAGTTTAGTGAGTTTCGTTCAACTTGAGGTTGTTGTATAACTTTGTTACTTAGACACAGATTGTTTGCGGTCAGAATGTAATACACTCAACGAGCGAGTCATGAAGGAAGGTATTCGATAGAGTGATAATCGATTTGGGTTCGAGAATTATCAATTTTGTGGGCTTATCGAACAATAGCGAACGCATAAGGAGGGTAAAGCTGTTATGCGTCAGTAGGTAAGACTTCTATATCCTACTTTATTCTTATATTTCTTAATTTAATGGTTTGGGATTTTGCAAAACAGTTAAAAAACGTTTTGGATTCATGACGTTGTGTGCTCGAAACCGGGAAAGTGCGGTGCGGTGTACTATCATAACATAAACATCACGCCTGTAATCCAAGAAGGGTTAAGTGGAAATGTACCCATTAGTACACCCACATTTCACCAGTTATGTTTTTAGTCCCATGTAATAGGGGGCGAGCCTATTGCCATCAACCGGGTACAAATCCAGACTCCGAGGCTGCTACTGAGAAATTCCTGCTAGAAAAACCCAATAACACTTTGCCCGACCTGGGAATCGAATCCAAGACCTCATGCACAGCAGTCGCGCTTGCGACCACTAGACCAACGATGCAGTCAATGCGGTGTACTTATGTGACTTTATCATCTTCTTTTAAATATAAAAAGCTAAAAACCACTCACTTACTCACTCACCCCAAAATATCAAAAACCGCTAGACGTACAAAGATGAAATTTAGGCAGGGAGGTAGTTTATAGTAGGCTTTTTTGTTTCAATAAACATTTATTGTTTATTTATTATTTATTTTAGATAACAGACGTCCGCTAAGAAAAGATTTTCCAAAATTTACCCCCTAGGGATTGAAACGGGGTGGGGGGGGCTCGACATTTACGCGGACGAAGTCGCGCGCAGAATCTAGTAAAATATACGTCTGAAATTGCCAATATGCTTTTATTAAGCGTGGTAATCAATGCTTAATTTTTTTTAGCACGTCTGTTAAAATGCCTTCTCCATATTTTTCTAAATCTCTGCGCCAATGCGTGCCTACGCCACTGAACTCTCAGTTCCTTACAAAATTAGGAAATAAGCAAGTTTAAAGTGAATTATCTTCGCAAGGTTATTGTGTGGATCTTTTTTAAACTCCAAGCCTCTGGGATTAAGGTCTAAAACGTGATTGATTAAATCGTGATGAGGGGTGTTGGTGAAAAATGTGGTAGAATCTAAGTAGAGGAATTTTCTTTTGAATAATTTGATAGGAATTGCTTCGTATACAATGTTCTTGGTTGGTTTAGTTGTTTGTAAACGCGACTTGTGTCGGTCCGAGGTTTTAGTCCCTGGTTTTGGTCCCCGGTTGCGGTCCCCGGTTTTGGTCCCGGTTTCAGTCCTTCGTTTCGGTCCAAGGTCCATTCAAAACTTCTGGTATTTATTTCGAGCGGGAATCGGAACCGCGTCACGCAGCGTAACAGCCAATCGCTAAACAACTGCGTCAAATGTGTCATCACTAACAATTATCAACCGTATCTTCATTTTATTTCAGTTCATTATTAATTGATAAATAGAAACTACTCAAACACATTGCTGTGATTACGTCACAAAAACTTATATGTATTAAAAATTAAATAAAATTTTTAAAACTACTTTTATTCTAGTAGTAGGAAAAATACGTAGAAAGTTTCCCCACATACGTGGCTCGCTAATTACTCGATAACTCGAGTTGTGCGATAAAGCACGCGTCGGAATACATTGCTCAGTGTTCGATGGTTTACTTTGTAACTTGCATGTGAGAGGGAGCCACGCAATATATTATTATACTTACTTTTATTAAGTATAGGTACTGCTGTGATGTGACTTTAAGGAAAAAATATAGTAAACTGTATTAATTATTCAAGTCCCACGTAATAAGACACAATTTTTTTTTTGTTCTGTCGAACTGGTATAACAGCCGGGCCTTAAGCGGTTTTAAATAACCCAAGTCGCTGACGCAGTCACCGTTCCGTTGAATTTTGAAAATAGTGTTTAAAAAAAACTATAAAGATGTTGCAAAATCAAACTATTAAAAACAGTTACAAGTGCGAGTCGGACTCGTCTACAAAGAGTTCCGTACCATCAAAATACAAATTTATTATACAAATTACTACAATATTTAAAGCAACACACAAAAAAATTCTTTGAAAAATAAAATTGATGTGTTCGGATATCTTTCTTTACATGGTAGGTCAACGAAACGTCCCCTATAGGTTTTGATTCCCTAGTGAGCTGATTTTTTGACTGCTCGAAGGGATAGAAGACTTGTAAAAATTAGAGCCGTGTAACACCATTGGTCTGGCGAATCTGGAATCATCGACGCACTTAAGTTGTTTTATAAAATACGATCACACAATTTCATGAAATATTCATTAAATTTGAATATACATAATAGTAACATGCCACAAACTGCCTACAAGAATCACACATGCAAATCAAAATTATTCAATTAAGTAAATAGACATCAATTGGTAATATTAATCTATCAAATATATTATAACGTGTCTTGTACACCACTTAAGCTTTGGAATCAAACAGCATTGTTTAGTAATGCTGACAATAATTAGGCTAATTAATATGCTTGTTATTAATCATGTCAGTATTTAGGGTCATTTTGACCCGATTTGTATTTGATATTATTAATTTGAGCTTGAAACCTCTTGGTAAAATAGTAACATAAAAATCACAGATGTTTTTACTAAAATAGCGAAAAATAAACTGCAGTGATTTTGATTACAACATTATACATTGAACATTACAACGAAAAACAAAAACTACGACTAGAACCAATTTGTAATCTATCGAGCGGTAATCCGAATTTCATTCGATATTAATTTGTTTGCATCGAGTCACTGATCAAAGAGATTTACCAATTAGAGGATCGTAAATGATAATCTACGTATTAGTGTTAATCCTATAGAATGGAAATCCTTTGAAGTACACTAAATACATTGTGTTTAACTATTTGAATGTGATAGATTTCAAATAGTTGATTGCTTTGTATGTTTCACACGATGTTGTTGACATGAATATTGGTTGGGTTTAGTAGTAATTTTAAATTCATAATTTTTGTTTTAATTATACCAGCTTTAATATGCTCGCGACTTCACACGCGCTGACAATGTAGGTTTCCATAGGTGAAACCATTTTTAAAATCGGTTAAGTAGTTTGTGAATTGAACCATTAGAATGAAAAATACATTTTTTATCTCTCTAAAATATTAGTTTACACTAGCTCCAACTAGCGACTACGTCCTTTATCATCCCGCGGTAACACAAAAATTAAATACAAATTATCTTATGTATTAAGCTAGACCAACATCTAAATGAATTCCTTTCAGAAATTTTGTTTAGACGTTTACACATTAAAATATAATAAGGCGTATTACAACTACCAACAAAAAAAATATATTTGAGATAGGATAGGACTCAACAGAGAAAGAAATACGAAAACTAGAAACGCTGAGTACAAATAATATAAGAAATACTACACTGAAACTTCAAGATAAGTTGAATTACTTTGAGTAAGTTTGACCAAAAACCAGCTAACTACTTAATACAATCTCTCCTGCCAACCAAATATTTAACATAATGACTTGCTGCTTCTCACATAACGCCGTCCTTCCTTGCAAGCAACCTCGAAGATAACACCGTGCTCCAGAATTAATTAGTTAACTAAAAACTTCACTCGTTACTTATCCCACAAAACAGGTAGGTACAGAAGGTTAGCTGCGGTTTTACCAGAGATGAGCGAAGTGAGGGGGGGATGCACGGTGAAGCATGCGTGTGAAATTGACTAATGACATCGCTTCATCGCCTCGGTACCTGTGGCTTATCAAATCTTACAAGTAAAATCTCAGCCACAATTTTGCGTAACTGTAATTTGCACGTCAATGTAATATGATGCCAAAAAGGTGGTCTGATGATGGAGCCGGAAAGCGGCCATAGGAACTTAATCTAATCTTGCAAGTTTTTGACCCAGTTCCTGGTATTCGATTAAGCTGAAATTTTGAACACATACGGGTTTTGTATGGTAATGAAAAAAAAGCTTCATTACAAATTAAAAATACGTAGAACTTATTCACAACTTGAGCTAAGCTAGTGCTGTAATAAATTTGTTAGTTTCATTCATATCCCTGGCCACCAATCCTCTCACTTCTCTGGTCTTCAGCGCGAAAACAGGTGTACGCACACAAAGACATATACGAACGGTCATTTCTAAGAAACACCAGTCAAGAGTGCGTTTTCCCTTGCTGTACGTATTGTTTGTCAATGTGTGCGTGCATTTTCACTAACTGTATGGAATCGGCCTTCTGAACATGTCTATATTGTACCAAACTGGAGGCAGTCCAAGCAGTTTGGGTAGTAAACAAGATTTAAATTTAAATAGGGGACAGTTTTAGGTACTTACTGACTAAGTTTTTATTTTTTTCTTAGTGTAAATGAACCGTTTTGGTAAGTACCAATTTGTATCGTTTAGTAACTGAAAACGTACAAATTATTCAACTGATGGCAGAGAAGATAAATTGTTCCTTTAAACAAGAATATTAGGAGCATTTTTTTTTTATTTAACGCTTAAAATGTTGAATGGGGCGAAAACTTCTATAGCAATAACAAATTTTATTCCCTGTATGTATGATACTCTTCATCCAAAACGGGGTGCAAAGGACACGAAAGGTTTCACATCCGATTTTAAAACTAAAATCAAAGGTTATCAAAGACGCAGGTAAAAGTTATACATTTTTTACGACAACGTGCAACGGCATGGTACACGTAACAATACTAAAATGACTTTAGTCTGGTATATCCGGGATCTTCGACGCACTTATGTTAATTCACAAACAAAATACTACCACACAATCACATTAAATATTCATTAAATTAGAATATAGGTAATTAATAGAAACATGCCACAAACTGTTAACGAGAATCACACATGCAAATCTAAATTAGTCAATTTACTAAATAGACATCAATTGGTAATATTAATATATCAAAATTATTAAGTGTCTTGACCTCAAGTGGTGTATCACTTGAGCTTTGGAATCAAACAGAATTGTTTAGTGATTACTGACAATTAGGCTAATTAATATATTTGTTATTAATAAGCATGTATTTCTGGTCAATTTGACCCAAATTGTATTATAAAGGTGTGATGTACGTATTACGTATGCATTTTAGTTTATCCTGTCCGTCTGTTACCTCTTCACGCTTAAACCGCTGGACCGATTTAGTTGAAATTTTGTATCAAGATAGTTTAAGACCCGGGGAAAGACACAGAATAGTTCTTATCCCGGAAATCACCCCTTAAGGCAGTGAAAAGGGGGGTGGAAGTTTGTATGTAAGTACGATATAAACAAGTTCCACGCGTACGCAGTCGCGGGAAAAAGCTAGTAAATAATAATAATACCAGCCTATTATAGCCCCACTGCAGGGCAAAGGCCTCTTCTCATTCAGAGAAAACACGAGCATAGGTTACCAGGCTTGCTCGAGGTGGATTGGCGATCTCCCGTGAACGTGAACTCGACATGAACTAAAGATAAACCACTTTACATACATATTTACCTACAATATGTATGACTGACGAATCGAAGCCTTCAGTTTCACTTAATAGTTTTAAATACTACACATGAATCCTTGATAGTTCTAAAAACTCATTATACTAGGTATAAAGTTTGGTATTTACCCGTAATATTGTAAATGTGAAATTTGGTATGTTATTTTGTTTGTTGATCAATAATGCTTCAACGGCTGTACTAAATTTTACAAACAGGTTGTCCATTACAGTAATTAATATTATACTATACATACAGACCACTATAAAATTGATTTAGATACTGAGTGGGTGAATCTATTTATGTTCGTAACACTTTTCTACTTATCATATCATATTTTCATCTAGCTATAACTTGTCAACTCTCGTGGCGGACTTCAGTCTTTCTTATTTTAAACTGAGTCCATCGCACATTAATATTAACAAGTTGTTTGATTTAGCTAAACCAGCCAGACTTAACAGTACATAGGGTAAATTTTACCCGGGTAGGACATTCCCGTGGAATCATTTTTGACCCGGGAAAAGCTGTTGGGTGAGTGGTAATTATTTAATTATCAAATTACGAATGATCTGGTTCCAATACATTTTATATTGGAATAAGGCTTTTTATAATTAAATTAATTATCAATCAATCTGTCTAGCATTTTAACAACTAAGTATGTTGGGGTCGGCTTACAGTCTAACGAGATTCAGCTGAATACCAGTATTTTACATGGAGCGGCTACCAATCTGACATCTACAACCCAGTAACTGGGTAATGCGATATCCCTTGGTAAGACTGGTTGTCAGACTTTCGGGCTTCTGACGACCCGTAACGGCTTTACGTGCTTTCTAAGGCACGTAAGAGTATGTAAGATGGTCAGCTATCCACAGACAAACACCGGCAAGCGTAGCTTAATTTGAGAGATAGACCCGTGCGACGGTTATTACTTAGCCACGAGCTCCTCCTACTTTAGAATTAAATTGTAAGGTACATATTTGATCCTATTAATAGATATGTACTTGGTTTCAACAAGGATTTGCCAGAGTTTCAAATAATTAATGAAGTGAAAACTTTTTGTACACGTGGATTACTTCTTTCAGCGGAAAATGTCTGTTTAATATAGTTAGAATTAATTATGTTAAACCGATTTCGAATCTTCGTGATGTTATTGGTTTTTTCATCAGAAATTTCTCAGTAGCAGCCTCAAAGACTAGATTTATGCCTGGTTGATGGCAATAGGCTCGCTCTATTACATGGGACTTCAAAACTTTACTGGCGAAATGTGGGTGTACTAATGGGTACATCTCTGCCTAACTTTCCGGAGATTAGAGGCGTGATGTTATTTCCACTTGTAGTTTATAAACAGCAGTTGCCTGGAAATTGTATGATACCAAAATGAGTAAAACGGTTATAAATAAAAGTCAGACTCGTATCAAAATTCAACACAGTTGCCGCTAATATAAAATGGCGGCCGCGCGAAGTTGCCCGGTATAATTTACAGAGTAATTACCAACAATTTTGTCAACGACCAACTAAAGTATGCTGGGAAATTTGCGAACGTATCTCCTGATGTTTATTTCGTTTTTATTACGTTTTATGATACAGGCAGTTTAATTATGATTTTTTGTATGAAAATATTATACTGGTCAGGTTCGGAGTACTCGTAACCGGCGTGCTTGTATGACGAGATGTATGAACTTAGATGAGGCGAAAGGAGTATGTAAGGAACAGCAGTACAGCGTAGCAGGTGGCGTTCTGTAGTTTAGTAGCCTGGATAGTTCTGTAGTCTACCCCCATGGGAAAAAGGCGTGAGTTTATGTATGTATGTGTATGTAAGAACATCCACAAAACGTTATTAACAAGACTTCACATTAGTGTATTATATTTAATTTTATGTGTTATAAATCACAAACTATTAGGAAGTAATTTAAGTTCATACAAATCTGTAAAATTTATATTGTTTTTTTACTAGATCGCTTACAAAATATTTTTTATGAGCAATTTTTTTCTGACGTCATAATAGCTTATAAGCAGCTGAATATTATGACACCCCAGCGATAAATGATTCATTAACGTAAAGACGAATAGTAAGAGTGTAAGAGATATGCGCATATAATTAAAACACATACATACATAGACACGACTCCCCATAATAAAATTGACTGTCAGACTTTCGGTCTTCTGACTACTCGTAACAACTGTCAAAGATCTACAAATATAAGCCAGGCTAAATTGAGATATACATTAAAAGGCTTGTGTTGATAATTTTGCGAGTAACAAGAAACTTGTAACTTAACATACATCCCTAATTTTTGAACTGTAGAATACTGTGGTAACGTGATAATTCGCACAAAGATTTATATTTACAAGTAATTCTATAAACTAGAGTCACAAACTTTATTATTATTATTCAGTTCATTTAGACAAAGGATCGCTGGGGCTACCATTTTTCATGAAACAATTCAGGACATTTTCATATTAATATTTCTTATTTATTTTATTTTTTGTGAACCACTAGCTTTTGCACGCGATTTTGTACGCGTGGAAAGTCTATCACTAATTTTGTTTCTCCATACCAATTATGAACTCCTCTTTCATCCTCCTAAGGGGTCAGTTTTTGCAAAATCTTTCTTAAAAATCTTATCCTGACTTTATTGGTGAGCTTCTTTAGAAAGGTTAGGTGCGCAGTACTTGTAACCGGCGTGCTGGTATGACTAGATATATGACCGTTGACGAGGCATAAGGATGGCTCATTTTTCGTTCATTTCCGTCTTTCATTCGGTACCTTTTACTCGAAATGAAATGTCTGAACACTAAATGAAATACAAGTTCTGAACAAATTCGTTAATAAACCGATATTACGATGTCGGATATTGACATTCAACATCATTCACTTCCACTCCGAATGAATGAAAAATGAACAGTCCGAACGCAAAAGAGAACGTTCATTTGAAATCGGCCAAATTTTTTTTTACTATCTATGGTCGCACCAACCAAATTCGATGTTTTCTTTGCTTCTTTATTAATTCCTTGATAAAATGATCACAAATTCGCACACATTCGCAATACCCACGGCTTCATTCGATGTCATGTTGAAATAATAGAACACGTAAATGTTTTTTTAGTAGTGTGAACATGAAATGAAAGAATTATAAAGCATTCTTAGTGGACATTTATTGGAATGAACCGTCTAATATTACCTTAAAGCTTGATTCACACATTTATATGTCATTTATATGAAGCCCCAGTTCCGGCATAGTACCGTATCAGTGATAATTATTCTTTCATACATTCTCCATTAACGTGCCCGCACTGACACTGATGGGTGTGAATGCGTTCATAGACAATGTATGAAAGAAGGTATGGTGCTCGAGGTGTGACTTCACGGATATGTGTGAGCTTTAGAGTCTGACAGACTCCTCCCCCCCCCCCCTCTGGATATACCAACCCAGAAAAAGGGTTACAACATGGTGTTTTAAAATCAGATTTTCCTTACATCAGTGTTTTTATTAAACTTTAATCCTATGTAAACGTAGTCGGGTTTTATTAAATAAATTACGTAATATCAGAAAACTTTCGATATAACTGATTCCAATTTCCGAGTTAGTTAATTATTAGAAACGAGGTTAACCTCATGGGAATAATACCAATCAAAAAGAAAATGAGTTATGTAAGTAGATAATGAAAGAATTATTAGGATATTTGCGATTTCAGGATAATGTAACCCGGAATTTTGTAGAAACGCCTACACTTCGGAGCTTCAATTTTCTTTCTAACTGACCGACTTCCTTGACAAGTTAAAAGAGTCTGCATTTACAGGCACTTCTAAATTGGCAAGGAGTCGATTCCCAAGTCGGGCAAATAGTTATCGGTTTTTCCATCGAGAATTTCTCAAAAGCAGCCTTGGAGTGGATTTGTGCTCGGTTGATGGCAAAAGGCTCGCCCCCTATTACATGGCACTTAAACATAACTGGCGGAATGTGGGTGTACTAATGGGCACCTACACCTCTGCCCAACCCGAGGATTGATGAATGAATTCGTCATTCATGATGTCATAATGATAAGTAACTATCATCTATGTCAAGAATACCGTAAAACATAATAAATCTATGACACTCGGCAATTATGTAGCTGTCAATCAGTAAAAGACATTCTATATTTAAACCAGTTCTTTAAGGGGTTACCTCTTACAGACAAACAATAATAATTCTTTCTCTCTAAAATATTTGTATATTAGCTGCCGCCCGCGGCTACGCTCGCAAATTAAATTTAAAATTCGATCATAATTCGAAAGACATGTGGCGCCATGTATGATAATAAGAACGTTAATGTGATTTCTCTCGGGAACAGTACTTTTTTTCGGGATGAAAGGTAACCTATATTTGTCCCTGTACACCTGGCAATGTATATGCAAACTTTCAGGATGATCGGTTCAGTGGCTTAGGCGTAAAATGGTAACAAACAAACAAACAAACTTACTTTCGCATTTATAATATTAGTTAGGAAGACATCTAAATGCTTTGACAAAATAAACAAAGTAAAATCTTCTTGTCCCAAAAATTTCAAACTCACGGAAGCCCTACTGCGGCCGTCAAGTTAAATACGTATTACCTCAAACACATTTAAGGGAAATTTTAACTATGTTTGCTGCCAGGCGTGTTTCGAGCTCGAATTATAAGGGTAGTTTATACAAGAGTAACTTAGCTCAATGTGTTTTGTAACTATTTCGATATAAACTTGGAAGTGTTCGCCTAAATCAAGGATTATGTTCCGAGGTCAGGTGAGGTGAGGTGTGTTTTGTGTTTAAAGGTGCACATGTATAGGGGTTTCCTTGAAATGTAACTGGTGAAGACAGAGTCGTAGGTTTGTATTGTATTGTAGATTGAAGTCAGGATGATTTAAATAAAAACATAACGTAACATTACCATGACGTTTTTTGCACCTGCTTTGTTATCTCTTCACCACCTTTGGTTGACTGGTAGAGAATGCCTAAGACATTAAGTCCGCCTTTGTACTCTTTTGTTGCATAAAGTTTAAATAAATAAATAACATCACGCCTGTAATCCCCGAAGTGTTAGGCAGAGTTGTACCCATTAGTACACGCACATTTCGCCAGTTATGTTTTTAGTCCCATGTAATAGGGGGCGAGCCGATTGCCATCAACCGGGCACAAATCCTGACAGAAATTCCTGATGGGAGAATCCAATAACACTTTGCCCGACCTGGGAATCTAACCCAAGACCAAAAAAAAAATTATAAAAAAAAAATTCCTTGCGGCCGAATTTCGGTCACAGCGACCAGTCTCAATAGAAACTAGCCAAGTACGCAAAATATATTATAGTGCACAAAATGTGCGCGCAAATACAGATGCTCTTCCTCTTCCATAAGTACATTGTCCGATGGGACGGCAATCCGACACAACCGAGTAGAGATTAGGCGCAGGACTTATATGCACGACTTATATACAGCGGCTTTATATGCTTTCCGAGGCACGATCACACCACCAACTTCAAAACCCCGGGCTGCTACTGGAATATATTTCTGATGGAAAACCAATAACACTTTTCCCGACCTGGGAACAGAACCCACGACTTCATGCTCAACAGTCGCGCTTTAAGATCGCTAGAGCAACGAGGCATTAGAGGCAACGAGGTAAATAATATGTTTGAAATCGCTAATCCGTCCTAAGCAAGCGTGGTGATCAATGTTCGCTCACCTTCTGTATACGAGAAGAAGCATTTGTCCTGCATTGGGACAGTAACAATAACATAAAATAATATTATTATTATCTTTCTGAATGACACCGTCATTATTCATAACCAAAACGTTCCTCAAAGGTAAAATAAACTACGTATGTAGGATTTATTCATGCGTCGTTTGCAAGTGTAGCGTTTTGTGGTTGTCATGTACAATGGTTGGTGTGTTTGCTTTTATTCCTTGTGACGTTACATTCGGAGCACGGGGGACGATTTCAGTGCTATGGCTACTTTCTACATGTAGATAGTCTGTCTACACATTTAGGTCAGGGTGGAGTTATTTTTTTAATTCCGCGATAGTTGCTTATTGTTTTATGGATCGAAGTTACTTAATGCGTATGAGTTAACTGGCCAGAAAGGGAAAGAGAAGTAACTGTCTCGATTTCCTCTAAGAGAAGACCCACCGGGCACCAGAAGGCACTCAATGACCTGAAGCCTCCGTGAGTTAGGGGACTTAGAGTCAGTCCACCACCGAAACGTTGACGGGACCTACCTACATCACAGGCAAGTCATAGCCTGTTGGGTCCAAATATTTTGTCAAGTAAAACCATAGTTTTAACCGGTAAGAATCCTGCACTCCGCGTCTTCCCCAGACATAGTCCACGAGGGTTTTAGCTACGATGAAAAAAGGAGTTATTGGCAGAATTCGTCACGTAAGGAAAAAGCGTTATGCCCTCGCCAGGCGACCTTCCATCTCTTTCTATTATATACGGGAGTCAGGAAATTTTGTTTCTAAAGGGAGCGTGAACTGAATGGCGTGCGATTGGAGAGGCCTGTGACCAGCAGTGGACTATTGTAGGTTGATGATGACCTCATGTTACAAATTTAATTAACTCAAAGTTAGGCGTATGGCGCAAGTCTGCCCTAGAGGTACTTACATTTAGTACTTCGGTAACGAGTTCCTATATCTAACCGAACGTTAGTACCTAATACTTAGTACTTAGATAACTTTACCAATATCAAAGTTTAGTTTACATAGTTTTGGTAATCATACCGTTTTCCTTCTTTAGAGTGGGGTAGAGTGGGGGTATGGGTTCAAACCTCAGTTCGGACGGAGTTAATAATAGTCTAGATATGTTTATTTTGTAATAGGATGGTTTAATTGGTACTGACAGGCGTGGTTGTAAAGTTATCTATATAACATAAAATCACGCCTGTAATCCGCGGAGGGTTAGGCAGAGGTGTACCCATTGGTACACCCACATTTCACCAGTTATGTGTGTGTGTGATGTGTTGTTGGAATCGAACCCAAGACCTCATGACCACTACACCAACGAGGCAGTCAGATATCAGTTATGTACTTACTAAAATTTTTACCCGCTTCAGCGGATCCGGATCAGTTACTGATCCGCTTCCGTACGATATAGCGTGATGTTATATAGCGTATACCATTCCTCATCTTCTGGTTCATAAGGTACATATTACATACATACATTAAACTCATGACTTTTTACCATAGGGGTAGGCAGAAACCACAGGACGCCACCTGCTACGATCCTTACATACATACCCATATAGTTCATAAGTCTCGTCATACAAGCACACCGGGTACGAATATAAATGCGCACCTGATCTTTCAGAGCAACCCCACCAAAAAGTTATATCAACAAAAACAACAATTACAATTTATTTTCAAAATGGATGTTCCAGAACGGGCATTTCATGTCTCTAATTGTGACTTTTGTGTCGTCAGTCCAAACCGCGGTCGAACGCATTGCGGTTTTGTCGAGTGACACAACGGAACGAGAAATTTGTGGCAAAATGGTACCCGACGTGTTTATCAACGTTAAACAAAAAAAGGACAATAACAGAGAGACGGCATGAATTTTGCTGGAAAAGAATTTTAGGGTTTTAACTTACAAATAAAGCTTCAGATTTTAGGCTGTTATTGTAAAAACATAACATAACATAACATCACGCCTGTAATCTCCGAAGGGTTAGGCAGAGGTGTACCCATTAGTACACTCACATTTCGCCAGTTATGTTTTTTAGTCCCATGTAATAGGGGGCGAGCCTATTGCCATCAACCGGGCACAAATCCAGTCTCCGAGGCTGCTAGTGAGAAATTCCTGATGGAAAAACCCAATTACACTTTGCCCGACCTGGGAATCGAACCCAAGACCTCATGCACAGCAGTCGCGCTTGCGACCACTAGACCAACGAGGCAGTCATAGGTTATTGTAAAAAATCCCCCGAAAATATTAAAAACAAATTAATAAGAAAAACATTCCCGAAAAGTATATACATACAAACTCACGGCTTTTCCCATGGGGGTTGGCAGAAACTATAGATCGACACCTGTTACGATTCTGTGACCTCGTCCACGACTCATCATACAAGCGCGCCGGTTACAAGTACTGCGCACCTGAGCTTTCTGAAAAACCTCACCAATATTTCAGGGCCCGAAAAGTAAAAGCAGCAAAAGTGTGTCATAATATAATTGCTATAAAAATTGAGCCAAGTTCTTGATGTGTGTTGTAATGTTTTTTGACTTGTGTTGTTGTGTTATGTTATGTTTTTTATACAAGTAAACTATAAAATCTAAGTTGATAAAACCTAATTTAAGATACTATCAAAGTAACTTGGTTACAAACTTTATGTGCCTAAAACAAAGTTTTACTAAACAATTTTATTTATGAATAGTATTTTAGACTGCCTCGTTGGTCTAGTGGTCGCAAGCGCGACTGCTGTGCATGAGGTCTTGGGTTCGATTCCCAGGTCGGGCAAAGTGTTATTGGGTTTTTCCATCAGGGATTTCTCAGTAGCAGCCTCGGAGTCTGGATTTGTGCCCGGTTGATGGCAATAGGCTCGCCCTCTATTACATGGGACTAAAAACATAACTGGCGAAATGTGGGTGTACTAATGGGTACACCTCTGCCTAACCCTTCGGGGATTACAGGCGTGATTATTATTATGTTATGTAGTAGAAATAACTAAACCAATGTCCACATATTTTTAGTTTACAAAAGGGTTTTAAAAAATACAAGTAACAACCCACCTTTACTTTACTTTTATTTTTATTTTCACCTATCGTGTAAATTGTTACGAATCTTGATCAAAAACAGTAAATACAGATGGCAACGTTTTACAAACTTGGCTGGCGCACTGCCATACACTGATAGTCTAAAGAAATGGACAATTTGGTCATTAGCATTCTAAGTCCGTGGAAGTGTAGCATTTTGTTTGTAAGTTTGACTTACAGTTTTACACTGGAACTATGCCAAGACACCACAAGAGTACAATTTCAAGTACCTTTTTACATTTTTTTTTTATTTGTACTGTTTTGAGACTTCATTTTGTAGGTGAGCTGGTTTTTGCTTCGATATGAATTTTGTTTTTTTTTTTTAGTATTTTTCTGTTGTGATAAAATTACAATGGAATATTTACAACAATTAATTAAGCACTTTCTAAGGTAATCAAAGATCTCTGGCGTAGGTGAAGGAAAAAATCGTAAGAAAACCTGGACTTATTTATCTATACTATACTAATATCTAAATTTATAATAATTTTATTATTATAAAAGCGATAGGTCACACACTCACTCTCGAAATATCAAAAACCGCTTGACGTATAAAGATTGAATTTGGCAGGAAGGTAGATTAAAGGAGACGTCCACTATGCACGGATTTTCCAAAATTCATCCCCTGAGGGGATGATACGGGGTTCCGACATTAACGCGAACGAAGTCGCAATGATGAAGGCGCTGATCACTTGGCTCAGTAAGGTACATTTTTGTTTGAAATTTTTCAATCGTTGTAAACAAACTATTGTACAAATTAAGTATAGAGTTTCTTGCTCATTTTTCTTCAAATGAAATTATCTTTTCGAAGGGGCAATTGGATTCAATCGGAGCTCAAAGGTGTCTTTTAATGGACTAATTGAAATAAACAATTTGGCTTGCATTCAGAAATGATGCTTACTTAACTGTTGCTAAAATTGTTTTTGAAGTATCTGTGGCTTTATATGGATTCAAATCTGACGGAAGATACGACAGACGTCTTTAATATTTTCGACGCACTAACGCATCATCGGTTATGTGTGTATGTTTGGATGTTTTATTATATATTTGACTGTTCAGGCGATACGCGACTCATAATACGCGACGCATTTTCCGTCTGATATGTACCGACCCTATACTTATGAAAATATTTTACGCATTAAATTAAAGTCTTGAAAACACAAGCAAACTTTTTTACGTTATCAATAACCATCCTTCAATTGAATTATTATACTTTATGCCTTGTACGCCTCGCCAATAAATTTATTAATATTGGATATATCCCAATCGGCAGCTATTTATCTTGTTAAACTTTATGTATTACCTAAAAATTGAAAAGAACTTTAATGCTAAAGTAAAATATTTTCGAATAAATCGACTGATGGATTACGAATAATAAGTTTACGAAAAAACGGGCATAACTGACGTAGGCTACCAGGCTCAAATGGGGTAGAGAAGGTCCCATGGCGTAGCACAGTGACCGCTAGGCATAAGTCTCCTAGTAATGGATGCCTGAAAATGGAAGAAAGACGTGGAGGGATGATTTGCACGCGTACCGTTAGGGCTGGTTCGAGGTGAGGAATAAAGATCCTGGAAGGACTTGGAGGAAGCCTTTGCCTATCCCTGAGAAAGGATAGGCTAGGTAAAAACACTTTCATAACATAACATCACGCCTGTAATCCCCAAAGGGTTAAGCAGAGGTGTACCCATCAGTACACCCACATTTCGCCAGTTATGTTTTTAGTCCCATGTAATAGGCGGCGAGCCTATTGCCATCAACCGGGCACAAATCCAGACTCCGAGGCTGCTACTGAGAAATTTCTGATGGAAAAACCCAATAACACTTTGCTCGACTTGGGAATCGAACCCAAGACCTCATGTACAGCAGTCGCGCATGCGACCACTAGACCATCGAGGCAGTTACGACGGTCGACTTTCATTTTATGAGATATATAAGCTTTTCCCAGTATGGAGGGCTAACTACCTGACCTAGTCCTAGTTACAGGACAACACGATGCCCATTGGTAAGACTGGTTCTAATATTTTCGGACTGTCAAAAATTTATTGACAAATGATAGCTAGCATCAACGGGTTTACATACATCCGAGGCTGGCAGGTAGTTTATAGTTCGTAGGAGACGTCAGCTAGTAATAGATTCTACTTTCACTTCCACGCAGACGAAAGCTAGTGGTTTTTATAAAAGTTCTATATAACTCAATAACACCCTTGGTGCTAAGTTTTGAGTTTCACTGCCCTACACCGCCCTCTGGTGGCAAAGTTCAATATTTGGAAACAAATTCGTTTGGCGATACAGTTTGACTGTTTGATTGGTCCAACACTTTTATAGCAACTTTGGGAGCTGTTGTGTGTGGCCATGAGAACTGCGATACTGAGGCCAGAAAGCTAATTCTCAAAGTCAATGTCAAAACCTTTAGAAAAATTTAGGTAAAAAATATAAAAGATTTTTTTTAAATACGGGAAGAGTGTTCTTTTTATTTTCACACGGAAAACAAAAGTAAGTTTCATAACTTATAATTATCTTATTTGTTTTTTATTTATTCTTTAATCTTTTTCACCCACTTTGTTTTCACATAAGCAATAAGAATATTATGTTACCAGGATTTTGTAAAAACTTTCTTGAAAAGAGTAGTAAGTACTACCTACCTATATTTTGAAATTAACAACTAATTTTTACTTTCTAACTAACTAACTAACCAATTTCTTCATAATTCAAAAGTGCTTGTGAATGGTTGAATTGAAAAAATGCTTTACTATTAATGCTACTTCATTTATCCAAAAGACGTTTGATGCTGAACATGTTCCCTTCGAAAACTCCATAATAAAAAAAAATACTATAACACTTATACTGCCTCGCCTCTACCTACTGCCTCGTTGGTCTAGTGGTCGCAAGCGCGACTGCTGTGCATGAGGTCTTGGGTTCGATTCCCAGGTCGGGCAAAGTGTTATTGGGTTTTTCCCCAATAACACTTTAACGGGAATTTCTCAGTAGTAGCCTCGGAGTCTGTATTTGTGCCTGGTTGTGGCAATAGGCTCGCCCCTATTACATGGGACTAAAAACATAACTGGCGAAATGTGAGTGTACTAATGGGTACACCTCTGCCTAACCCTTCGGGAATTACAGGCGTGATGTTATGTTTATGTATGTATAACACTTATCACAGAAATCGCTAGTTTCGAAGCTCCACCCAAAAAAAACTTCCCAGGATGTATCGCAAACTGCTTTTTTGTGTCGTTACCCTCCATTGACACTTACGCTAACTCGTTTATTTCTTTTAAATTTGTTTTTTTAATCTCACAATAGATTTACAACCGATTTAAACTTTGTTTCAAACATTTAGATTGAATTGAAAAGAGTTCAATTTTTTGAAATAGATGTTTTTTAAAAGAACAAGGACCATTTATTATTTTCATTATGTTTATGGTTCGCGGTTCGTTGTTATGTGGTGGTGTATTTGTTGCCAAACATAGTTTTCAAAGACATCAAATATTGCTGAAACAATATTAGATATTGAGAGTGTTTCTTCCCGCTAGCAATACTGAAAAATTCATGTTGCCAGCAACATGTTTCTTGCAACATAATTTAATAATTTTGTAACGAAGTTTGCATTTTGATTTACAACAAAACTTGTTTTCATACATCTAAATTGAATCGAAAACCTTTGATTAACAAATACATTTTCTTTAGTAGAAAGAGCATCATTCAAAGTGACAACTTTCACTATTTTAAGTGTTTGCAACAGTTTATGATACTGCAACAACAGAAGTTAAGCAACAGTGTTGTTAAACATTGTTTACAGTCACATCTAATTTTGCTGAAACACAAAGATTTTCCTTTCCTCCTGCCAGCAACATTTATGTTGCGAATAGCATGTGTTTTGCAACATAAAACATTTAGCAACAAACAATGTAGCACACGAACCCACTAACTACACCTACAGACACTTGTAGCTGGAAGCTGGTACTAAGTAGCGGAAGTACGCCACTGCCACTTTTGGTCGGTAATCGACACAAGTGGCCGATAGCCTTTACTTTCATTAACGAAGAAAGTTTGAGAACCGCGCGAGTGGCCAGTGTTGGCATTTAATGGCTGTTGGTGGCCACGCCAAGCGAGAAGCGGCGTCTCGTGGTATGTAATGGCCACAAAAGTCCTCATTCTACAGCGTGTTAATATAAACTGTACGAAAACTGTATTTTGGAGCTTCGGAAAATTCGGTGGCCCGTATGGGAAGACACTAAGGCCCTTTTAAGTTCCCAATTTAGGGATTTTCTCCCCAAATTAAGGGAGTAAATATATGCAATAGCATTTTTGTAAGCACGTTATAAGTTTAGGTGTATTTTTAGGGGCATTTGGCCTTTATTTTTTGACCTGGCAGCTTAGCAGGTATCAGGACACATGCGCGAATCCACTAGCGCGAATGCAAATTATATTTTCATAAAGGATAATGGGCAAAATTCTTGAAATAAGGTTCCGTACACACATCTCTTTATCCATTAGATAAAATTCATAACTGCTAATTACGCGTCATGTACGAAAATTCAAGATATTTTGTAAAATTTATCGGCCGCCATCTCATTTTCGGCATCAGCACCCCCGAAAACCATGGACGCGACACCCAAGACGCGTAATTAGCTGTTATGAATTTTATCTAATGGATAAAGTGATGTGTATACTAGTACTTGCCATTACCGGATGCGAAACCAAGGCCCCATGCATGAGTGGCGGTTACACCGTGTGCAATTAAATGTGTCAAAATAATCAATGTGCGTTGTACGTACATACATACATAAACTCACGCCTTTTTCCCATGGGGGTAGGCAGAAACTACAGAACGCCACCTGCTACAATCCTCACATACTCCTTTCGCCTCATCTACGTTCATACATCTCGTCAAACAAGCACGTCATGTGCGTTGTTCCCATATAACAATTATATGGCAGCAATAAACAAAGCTTAGCTACCGTGCCATACCGCTTTGTTTAAGGTAACATCATAACATCACGCCTGTAATCCCCAAGGGGTTAGGCAGAGGTGTACCCATTAGTACACCCACATTTCGCCAGTTATGTTTTTAGTCCCATGTAATAGGGGGCGAGCCTATTGCCATCAACCGGACATTTTGTTATTGGGTTTTTCTATCAGGAATTTCTCAGTAGCAGCCTTGGAGTCTGGATTTGTGCCCGGTTTGTTTAAGGTTAGCTTGCCAAAATTACTTTTCAATCAGTTTTAAAATTAATAAAAACTTGACGCACATACTCCGCTTCAAATACTAGTTTTATACTCAAACATTTTCTACAGAAAACTAAAAACGTACTCTCTATCGATTTCGCAAAGTAAAGAGTGGGTAGCGATACAAACTTTGAGAAGTATTATTGAACAAATATGGTCGGGGTTCAAAGCTGTTACTTCGCATGAAAAATGAGTTCTGAATCGATTCAATATCGGGTGTCGATGGAAGTTACCTAAGTGTTGTTTTTCGGGTTTTTGGAGTTTCGTAGTCAACAAGGAACCCCTATAGTGTCGCCATGTCCGTCTGACAATGTGTGTAGATGGGATCAACTTATTTATTTATTTAAACTTTGGGCAACAAAAAAGTAAAAAGGTGGTCTTAATGTCTTAAGGCATTTTCTACCAGTCAACCTAAGGCAGGTGAGGTAACTTGGAAGATGCAAATTATCGTACGAGCGTAAAAATTGGCCCTTAATTTATGGATCATTCCACAAACGTGGAACACGAATGTCAAAATTTCTTCATTCAAAATTTTCATTTACAATTTCATTCACAACTCAAATTCAATTTCTTGTTTCATTTTTCACCTAGGAATCAATTCACTTAAGTGTTATTTTTAAGACAAATTGTTTTAATATAATTGGTGTAGTTACTTTGTTTATTTTCTAATTAAATCACCTTACAGCGATCTAATTTAAGTATTTTACAAAAAAGCGATTTTTTACACTATTTTTGTAGTTTTAATCACCTATACACATCATAACAGCACGCCTGTAATACCCGAAGGGTAAAACAGAGGTGTACCTACCCATTAGTACACCCACATTTCGCCAGTTATGTTTTTAGTCCCATGTAATAGGGGGGAGCCTATTGCCATCAACCGGGCACAAATCCAGACTCCGAGGCTGCTACTGAGAAATTCCTGATGGAAAAACCCAATAACACTTTGCCCGACCTGGGAATCGAACCCAAGACCTCATGCACAGCAGTGGCGCTTGCGACCACTAGACCAACGAGGCAGTCAACCACCACCTATACACAACATGATTAAACATTTAAATCAATTTCCGAGGTGAAATGAGAAAACCGGTGTATTTCACTATTTTCATCCCGATGATTTTCACCCGGATGAACATTGTGAAATAATCTAATTTACCTATCATACCAAACTATGGCATGCATAATTTATTTCTTTGTCGGAGCTGTAACATTCACTTGTTTTTGTACTATAGTTTGCACACTCTCAAACAAGAATAAGAAAAGAAAAAATTTCTCATTTTCTTAGTTTTAACAATAAATTTTCTCTTTAAAACCGCAATCTAGATATTAAGTCAGAGATAAAATCTTAACAATGTATTCTTAAAACAAACAGTAGGCAATGGAATTTAAAAGTTAAAATTTATTCATAGGGAACAATTCCGTTTAATCCGACTAGGCGCGTAATTAAATTGTTCTTGAAGAATAATCTCATCCCTCATATGATGTTTTTGTTCAGCATCCATCGAGATATTTGGGACATCTATTTTGAATACGCTGAAATTTCAAAAATGAAATTTTTCAGCTATGTAGTTCTATTTATTTAAAACACACGCAAATGAAACACACGCACACACGTTATGGACACGTAAAAAAAATATATTGTACAAAACAATGTCAGTAATTAATCTTAGATATAACTGACAAAGAGTGGCAAAAAGTTACTGGAGCTTTCTATCAGAAATTTCTCAGTTGCAGTTCTCAGTTTGGAGTCCGGAATTGTGCCCGGTTGATGACAATAGACTCGCCCCCTATTACACGAGACTTAACATAACTGGCGTAATGTGGGGGTAATAATGGGCACACCTCCGCCTAACCCTTCGAAGATTACAGGCGTGACGTTATGTAAAATATTACTAAAACAAACGTTGACTGCCTCGTTGGTCTAGTGGTCGCAAGCGCGACTGCTGTGCATGAGGTCTTGGGTTCGATTCCCAGGTCGGGCAAAAAGTTATTGGGTTTTTCCAATAGGAATTTGTCAGTAGCAGCCTCGGAGTCTGGATTTGTGCCCGGTTGATGGCAATAGTCTCGCCCCCTATTACATGGGACTTAACATAACTGGCGAAATGTGGGAGTACTAACGGGTACATCCTTGCCTAACCCTTCGAGGATTACAGGCGTGAAGTTATGTAAAATATTACTAAAACAAAACAGGTTCCATCGTTCACGTTAAATCTATAGATAAGTGTACGGGTCTAGAGCCAATCTCGTTTAGCTACTACTAGTCACCCATCAAAATGATATTTGTTTTCATAAAACAGTTTGGAATGGAACACGTCATCAACCGACCTACGCCTAAAACTGGGCCATTTCCAAAATCCCAGCTGTATGATTTATGGCTCGATCACCGAAGCTTTTGCGTGATAGCAGTACCTATGTACCTATGAAAAGAAGGTACAGAAAACCAACTGATCTAACGAGGCCTTAAGATTTCAGTTCTTGTTACACTGAAAGGGTTTAACGACAAGATTAAGAGATATAATAGAAATAGACCTTATTATTTCTGTAAATAGGGTGTTAATTGACTTGCACTAACCCACCTTATGGGGGGCCTTCCCACGCTACGACTTCTAGTACATGATCCCCACTCTAAGAGCATTCCGACTCCGACGATAGTCAATGTGTTCTGCCCCTTTCATTGCTGAGAGCTACATCGGTTAGTCTGAGTGAGAGTTAAATCTGATTCGATCTTGCAGAGAGACCTCAGCCTTCGCCGTTCCTCTCTAAACGACTTTGAGCTTCCTTATGAGGCCCATAGTAAGGCACCACGTTTCGGTGCCATGTGTCATCACTGGCAACCAACTTTATAATATTTTCCATATTTTTTTTTTCTTTCAATCCACCACGGTGAGAAAGCAATTAAATTCTTTACATTAAGAGTGAATTTAACAAATGGAACTATATCGCTTATAATAGGTATATTAAAAAAATACAGGTGCTTGTTCTTATTTTAAATGACAATGCTCTTTTCTTCAAGGAAAACATATAAAAAAACATGAGGTTTTCCTTAAATTAAAAGTGCTTCGTTGAGTGTTTTGATGTCTTAAAAGTTTAGGGACCGCTGCCGTAACTAATCATATTTGATTCAGAGTGGTTTTTCTGTATTCTTCACACATTTTCTAGTAGTATGTCTATTTTGAAACTAGAGGTAGATTGAGCATGGTTAACGATTGATACAGTTATGTTACATGGAGTAGAGGTAACTACTGTTTGCAGTTCAAGCCACGTCAGCCTAACGTATAGGTAATGAACACACAAGTGGCAAAACACGACGAATTCCCTCTGATTCTATTTATTTACTAGCGAACTGCCGGCTTTGCACTGGTGCAAGTTCCCGACTTTTGGTGGATTTTCCAAAAAAATCTTTCATTATAAAACTTGTAAGGGAATAAACAAACACAATAAAAAAGAATCAGTCAAATCGGTTCAGTCGTTTTGAAGTTTTGCTCATAGCAACCCTTTTAGCCATTCATTTATAAAGTAGATAGATTAAAAATGGCACGTCAACTAGGAATATAAACAATGACAGGACATTAGCATTCTAATGGACTGAAGATAGTGTTTATTTCTATTACAGATATGCACAATTATGTATCTCAGAATAATAATACAATTTTAAACACACTTAAAACCGACGTAGCGTTTACATATACGCGTTCGTGAGAGGGTTGCAAGGTTGAGATTGTAACAAGCATATAAGTACATAGAAGCGACACACTCTCAGCAGGTACAAATAACATTGTGGAAATATCTACTAAACACTATGAATTCTGCACAGTAAGAAAACTGTGAAACCATAAGTAATTTCGTATGAAATTGCATGCAGACACATCTGGGAACAATATCATTTTGTATGTAGAAATGAAAGGAAATGATCATAACAATATTGTAGAGAACGAGTAAGGAATCTGATTTGTTTTAAAACTACTGAGTGTGTTGTTTAGCGATGAATAAGACATCCTGCAATTGCTAGGTCATCAAAACAGCACGGGTCCAACACAGTTTTTTCCATTGAATTTCGGGCTTTAATATTTTAAGATGTTTTGACGAAAACTGCAAATCACAAATAACTGATAAGTCTAACGTAAACAACGTTGATAGTAAAGTAGTATTATTGCTCATTTACAGCATCACTCTGTTATGACAACGATCTGGCTGGAATCGTCTCGAAAAATTTAAATGCGTGCCGCCCGCGGGCCGTTACCTTTAATCTTGTCCTTATAAAATCTTCTATTAGATGACACCATACCTGTTATACCCGAAAGGTTAGGCGGAGGTGTACAAATTAGTACACCCACATTTCGCCAGTTATGTTTAAGTCCCATGCAATAGGGGGCGAGCTTATTGCCATCAGCCGGGCAATGAGTCAGACTCCGAGACTGCTACTGAGAAATTCCTGATGGAAAGGCCAATAACACTTTGCCAGCAGTAATTCTTTGCGACCACCAGACCAACGAGGCATGACTGCCTCCACCTCTCGACAGAGGTGTTCAGAGATTACCTCGTGCAAACAAAAAAAAACTTTATCTCTTTATAACATAAAGTACAAATGGCTTAGTCGTCTATACACTCCAGTTAATTAACAAGTCTACCCTTACTTCTCCATTTCCATTCAAATTAACATCGGCATACAAATTCTAACCGAAAATAAATTACGAATCTGTCAAGCGAATCTTCTTATCATTTCTATTACGATTTTTAATAGCTGTGCCCCAATATTTCGCTGTTAAAGGAAATTTAGGCGTGATAAATTATATAGGAGAGTCTCAAAGGGTGAGAGGTCTCATATATATTTTGTCGGCCATTATTTTAAGCTAAATGTGCTGAGTTGTGTAGCAGAATAAAAATATGAGATTTTTAAGACCATTTTTTCCGAAAGCGCGCTCTATACAAAATGGTTTAGATATATTTTGGTCAATGTGTCATTAAAGTTGATGAAATTTTGTAGATGAGGTAAGGACTTCATTTCAAAATGATGATAACAACACGCTTGTAATACATGCAAGGGGTTCGGCAGAATTAGAATACCCACATTTCGCCAGTTATGTTAAAGTCCCATGCAATATAGGGCGAGCCTATTGCCATCAACCGACCACAAATCCAGACTCTGAGGATGCTATTAGCATTCCTGATGTAAAAACCTAATAACACTTTGCACGACCTGGAAATCATACCCAAGTCATAGCTCAGTAGCCTCACTCAGCGCTTTGCGACCACTAGATCTGATATGTAACTCAAAATCGATGGGACAGGAAACTGACTAACCACAAGCCAAGAAGTGACTTAATAATTATCATTTTCAAAAAATCATGGAGAGTCATAAGTACCAATCGAAAGGTTTACTCATTAACTCCATCTTTAACCCCCGATGAAAAAAGAAGGGTTTTGAAGTGAAAACTTCTTTAGCGGCATTGAGCACTTTTTCTGTAATGGGTATAAAATCTTAAACTCGCGTCAGGACACGTGACCTGATCGAAAAAGCGTAAGACGGATGGAGAGTAGACAGCTATCCCCTCTCGGCGAAAATGTATGCCTGGGCCTACTGTTTCGTTTAGGCAGCGCAGGGCGCTTGCGCGAATGTTCGTGTATAACTTTTTAATGTAAAATAATTGTAATAGTTTTAAAGTGTTAAATTTTTAATGTAATATAAATTGTCATGTTTGTGTACGATAGCGCAATAAATGAATATTGTATTCTACCACATAAATGATAGTACTTTTATACTGATAAAGCAATTGGTGCAAAATTATTCCCTAACCATTCCAAAATATCAAACATGCTCAACGTTAATAATCAAGTTTTCACTTCTGCCGGCACTCCCGGAGTGCAACCCGTCTTTTTTTATAAGTTTGACGTGTCAGTCTTTGACATCGTACCTCCTAAACGAATGGACCAATTTTGATGCTGTTCTTTTTGTTAGAAAGCTGGCGTGATTGGTCATGGCGTCATCTCTATAAGGTCCCGGAGATGCAAACTACATACATATAAGCACTTCTTTCATCGATTCAAATACTTTTAACTATATTGCTTTTTGTATAGACCACGCCATCTTGAAAGTCCCCTTAGAAGGTGGCATGTTGGCAAGACGGACTATTACAAAGTATACCCAGGTCATGCTCAGCAATATTTTGGCTCTAAAATATTGTGTTTCGTGAAAGATTTATCTTAGGTTGTAATGTCAAATTTTTATTTCATTTTATCAAGAGTTACTAGTCAACTAATTCATAAAGAAAATGCCCAAGGTATTTAAGGTATTTATGTAAGTCCGCCTTTGTACAGTGTATTTTTTTTTTACATGTGCATGAAGTTTATGTAAATAATATCAATAATTTAAGGCTCAGTTGCACTATTAATCAGCAAATACATTTAGCGTCAGCGCTAAACGTATTAAAAATATCATTCTGTCTCTTTCAACTTCAAATAATTTGACAGAGATGCAGTGATGTTCTAAATACGTTTACTTCTCTTCACCATTCTTCTACATTTTTACAGATTATCACAGCAGAATCCTTTTAACACATTTGTTCGCAAATTCATTTTTATTGCACTATTTTTAGGGTCATAGTGTTGTATATTACGCACGTGTACTTTTTACTTAACATGCAGTTCTAGTCAGGCAAAGAGTTTTGATTGATTTTATGCTTAATAATTATTTTGTAAATAAATGAATTTAGCCTCGACCGTAATGACAAACTTACTGTATTAACACTATTACATTCTAGTAATGTTATAAAAATAACATCAAATAAGCAAACCTAATTGTCTTGTATCTAAAATAAAATACTAACGTTACAAGATACCGAGTACTGGTATTACGTACCTACTTAAATACTTGATAGTACTTACAAACACAGATAACTACCCTCAGGTAATACCTTTCTTAATGATATTTTCGGTTCAATGGTTGTCGGGGAGAAATTGCTTTTTGCTATAATAAGACCGCCGTTTTTTTTTACAGTGAGTATCTATTTATAGTAAACTGCCTACGATTCAAACTTCAAAGTACAGGTGAACAAACAAATTAGTATTCAGGCAAAAAAAAACATCTCTTCACTACAATTCCAATATTCCTTTTCCCTCATAGAGGAACGGAAGCAGGTATATGCTTAAGTGTGATAATTATAGTGTTCGTAATATCTTTAAGACACATTCATAAGATTCATGTTGTGAATACTTTACCAATAGTGCGCTTCAAATGCAAGTAGTTTATAGTTACATAATTTGAGACGTGTGTTATTGGGTTTTCCATTAGGAATTTCTCTGTAGCAACCTCGGAGTCTGGCTGTGTGCCCGATTAATGGCAATAGGCTCGCCCCCTATTACTTAAACATAACTGGCGACATGTGGGTGTACTAATGGGTACACTTCTGCCTAACCCTTCGGGGATTAGGGGTGTGATGTTATTATAAGTTACCCTATTACATGGGACTTAAACATATCTGGCGACATGTGGGTGTACTAATGAGTACACGTCTGCCTAACCCTTCGAGGATTACAGTCGTGATGTTATGTTTATGATTAAACTAGCTTTTACCCGCGGCTTCGCCCGCGTTGGTCTAGAATTTGACAATCAATTCGGGCTGTACTCGGCTTGTTGCTCGGCCAGATCCAGAATTATTAAATACCTACGGACCAACAGACTGTGACTCATAAAAGTCGGTCGGCGTCCAGTTTGCATTTCTGCAAGAGAGGTCCTTCTCGCCTGCGTCTGTTCTGGAGTTTCAGTCGCTGTAATGGCTGAGCTTCTTCTCTGAGACGAAGTCGTGTAGTCATGTGTGTTGTGTGTCGTGTGTGAATAGGCGTCTCAGTTGCTCTTACAGCTCTCTGGCTTTCGGCTTGTTCCTCCAAAAGCAATTGCGTTTAGAAGGGCGTCTCAGTCACTCTCAGAGAAGCTTGGCGGGCGGACGGTTTGGCTTTCCAGTCTTTCCTGGCTTTAATAAAATGTCTCATCAGCTCTCAAATTTGCTTGTCGCTCCGGTTGTGCTTGCTTTCTTAATGCGGCACGAACGGAAGATTCCGGGGATTGAGCAGTAATTTTTGCTCGGGCTAGCAAAGAGCTTTTGCCTGACTTGGAGCTGTGAGACAATTTAAAAAAATAGTAACCTACCTACCGTCATTAAAATACACCGAACATACCTCTAAAGAAAACATAAACAGTACTGAGGGACAAACTTAACTTTGCCGTTGGAAAACTGCTGTCTACACATCTATATCGACATAGGTCACGGTCATAGTTTAGCAACTAACCTCTTCCTTCAGTCAGTCATAGACTAAACGCATTAAACAAAGCAATTTTACTGTTACGACAGTTCTGCTGTGATCCTATGAGGAATTCCGTTCCATATCTCCGAAGTTCATCATCAAATCATGACAGTATTTATATGGGACCAATTCGGAAAAAATAAACAAAAAAAGAATCATCCAAATCAATTCACAATTGGCAGAGCGTGTTAAAAGTTCACCTTTATTCTTCCATGTATCCTCTATGAATGCGTTTACACCTGTCAGTGTCAGTGACGACACAGTGATGACAGTGTCAGTTACGCAGTTTTTCTGTATCCCTGACAACGTATATAAAGTGGGTCCCAGACAAACGCGAAATGTTGTGGCGGCCGCGTCAGTTGCAAATTTTAACAACAGGCCGCGTGTACTGCTTTGTAAAATGACACCAAATATGAAAATTGTAATAGAAATAGTTGAATTTAAATAATAATTTAAATTTAACCCACACTTCTCCATTCCTAAGAGTAATATGCGATGCTAATGATAATATAGGTAGAGATAAACTACTATAACCTCACACCACTCACCACCTCAAGTGTTTAAATAAACGGTTTTTTTTCTACCTTTTTTCTCATCATCTGAGAGGGCTAATGAGTCATGTGAGTAATAAGACAACGTTCCGGTTAGCCATATTGACTGACGTCCGATTGTGGCACAAACACCGCGCTAATGACACTTCAGGCCGCCACTGTGACCGCGGTGGTGTATTTTTACAGCGGTTGGAGCCGCGGCCTGCGGTTAGCCGCAACCGCAGGTCGGTCCGTCTGGTAGCCACTTTATGCAAATTTATCAGTATGCTCTTCAGCGGTTTTGGGCATAAAAAATGATTAAGCAAACAACTCCGTACTCCTAGGTTATATACTTGAAACTGGTCTATCGACAGTCTAGACTCAAAATGTATTAGTTGCTTAAGCTTAAAATTTGATCATGATTCGATAGGCACGTGGCGCCATCTACTGTCATAAGGACGTTATTGTGATTTCCCTCGGGAACAGTACTTTTTTTCGGGATTAAAAGTACCCTATGTTTGTCCCTGATCACCTGGCAACATTTATGCTAAATTTCGGGATGATCGGTTTAGTGGCTTAGGCGTAAAGTGGTAGCAAACAAACAAACAAACTTACTTTCGCATTTATAATATTAGTTAGGATAACATTTTTTTTTTTAAATTTTAATCTCACACACTTTCTTAGTTTTATTTGTGAAAAAGGAAACAACGAAAACAGGTAAATAATTTTATTTTGCCAGCATCATCACAATTAAAACTTTTGACCAACTATAGTCACAATTAGTTTCCGCAAAATTCAAATACGACTGGCATTTTTTTTTTTGCTTTTGTTTGTGATTCGTTAGTGTCAGAAATATGCTTTTGTTAGCACGTTGATATTTGAGGTGAAAACTAACTGCTGTGTTAGCACAATCAGAATAATTACAAAAGTTGCAAAAAAAAATCATCTCTTTTCGAATCAAAACAAAATATTCTGCTAACAATCACTATTGTTATGTAATTATGGAGTGCCAGTGTAATTACAGACTCGTGAGACATTTCAACTTTGACCATTTGGATGTTCATCCAGGTGGATGAACATCCAAACATCCAACCAGGTGGTTGGGACACCTTCTTGTTTTCTATTCAATAACATAAAAGACCTGGGAATCGTCCCCTAGACCTCATGCTCAGTGATCGTATAGTGCAACTGCGCACTATGCGATCACTAGACCAACGAAGTAGTTTAAAAAAAATAATAATATTCATCTTCATTGTTTTCACATGTAGAATCTACAAGAATATTGTAACCAGGATTTTGTAAAAACCTAATTGAAAAGAGTGCCGTTGAGTTTCTTGCTCGTTCTTCTCCATAGAGGCCTACCTCCGTTTTGGAACGAGCAACTAGCTTCAACTTTCGGACTAACTGACCGACTCCTTGACAATTCAAAATTGCCTGAAAATGGTCTAATTGAAATAAATGTTTTGACTTTTAATTGAGGAATGTTTTATAGTTAAATCGGTTCAAAATAAAATGAATTTATGAAAAAAAAGGGATTATTTAAACAAGCAACAAATTATTGTTGATGTTAATTACCTGAGTATAAGATCTCAGTGGCTGGTAAACTAGAGCGTCGTGTATGCAAATAAGATTCCAACTAACTCTTGCAACTGATATTTGCATAATCACCGGATGAAATGTAAATATTCGTTCGTCGTTTTCATATTTTATTACTTATTTAAATTATTTTTAAAATCGACTGCAAGCAACTGATGGACCAGGCTTTCAATTTTAAATACGAAATAAAAGAATTTAAGCTTTTAAAATATCCTTTTATTAAAATAAGTCTTTGCAGTTTTTTTTTTAAAAGGCTTTTATTTTTCTCTCAATGGTTTATTAATAAAGTTTTGTTAAAATTATTTTATTATTTTGAGTAAGTAATTACAATTTTAACTGCCTCGTTAGTCTCGTTGTTCGATGTATTATTGGTTCTGCCCATTAAGATTTTTTTAGTAACAGTCAAGAGTTACATTTTGGGGGTGTGACACCCTCGTGTCTCAGTACGCACGAAATGCCGGTTGCATGGTTCTGCGTCAACTCTCTCCCCAGTCGTGTTGAATTGCCGCCTCGTAATTCTATGAGAGTGAGTTAAGTTTTTGAGTTATTCAGGCGGCGCAGGACCGATTGCTCTTTATTTACACATAACAAAACATAACATCACGCCTGTAATCCCCGAAGGGTTAGGCAGAGGTGTACCCATTAGTACACCCACATTTCGCCAGTTATGTTTTTTAAGTCCCATGTAATAGGGTGCGATCTTATTGCCATCAACCGGGCACAAATCCAGACTCCGAGGCTGCTACTGAGAAATTCCTGATGGAAAACTCAATAAAACTTTGCCCGACCTGGGAATCGAACCCAAGACCTCATGCACAGCAGTCGCGCTTTGCGACCACTAGACCAACGATTCAGTCTATATTTATGGAAAGCTTATGTTCACAATTGGATGTCGTTTGGCTGATAATAAAATTAATGATGATCAATCTGCCAGTGAAAGTCTCATCAAAATCGATCCTTCGAAGATTAGTCGGAACAAACATGCAGACAGACAGACAAAAACTGAACCCTGTAAACATTCATACATGCATTTAAAAGAAAGGTTTTATTATGACATTAGAAACAGACATTTCGATGTTATCCATGTATATGATATAGTAATTTATTGTAGATGTCTTGAAAAATTGCGTTTAGTAAGTAGTTCACGAACACATGAGTACTTCTAGTAGACTATTAAGTTACACTTCAATGGCAACAGCTATTAGTACATACCACGTATCCTAGATTATTACATTTGGTTCAATCGATCCAGCTAACGCAGTGGTTCTTAACTAGTGGTCCGCTAAAACACGAAACTGCTTATTTTTTTCTCCATTTTCAAAGCAAATATTAATGTATATATATTTTATAATATATATTTTATTATGATAATGCTATGGTCAAATAATTCATACGCGTTATAAAACAACCTTACGAATAATAACATCGTCAAGCTTCGTCTCTTCACATGACCAGAGGGCTGGCCTTTTCTTGGGCCAAAGAATCAGCATGGCTACCTGCCTTTTGGACACTGGCCCCATGCAGACAAATTTTTTGATGCCCTACAAGGTCCCTCCTTACTTCTTTTTTTTTATTGCACGTACTTTGTAACCTTACGAAAAATTAATACTATCGCCAAAAAGTCACTAGTTAGTAAGTCAAAAATTTTGTCAAATGGTCCCTTAAAATTAAAAGTTTAAGAACCACTGACTTAACGCGTATTTCCTTCACGTTCAAACTAAATATATTAGCACCTATCATGTAAGGAAGACATGTCTTGAAATTCAATGTTACGCAATTTGTGGTAATGTTTTTTATTTGAAGAAAAAGACGTCGTAACTTTGATCATTGACGAGTTCAATAGGTTATCCTCCCCCTTTCTCCCTTCCCCTTTGTATTTCAAAGTAAAATACAGCCAGTTATGGCCCAGTGCCTAAGACACCCCCCTTTCATGCATGAGGTTGTGGGATGAGACTTTTTCAATTCATATGTATTTTCAAAGTATACCAAGGGGTATCGTATTACCCAGTTCCTAGGTTGTGAAGGTCAGATAGGCAGTCGCTCTATGTAAAATACTGGTATTTAGCTGCATCCGGTTAGACTGGAAGCCGATCCCAACATAGTTGGGAAAAGGCTAGGAAGATTAATTGATATGTTTTCAAAGGTTATCTTGGACATCACTGAAGAAAAACATCGTGAGGAAACCTGGACTTAAAATTGTTATAAGTTTGAAATAGCCAATTTGCCTTGAGCGAGCGTGGTGATCAATGCTCGTGCCTTCTCTTTATGAGAAGAGGCTTTCGACAATCTAAACCGATTTGGGTCGCGGTGGTCACCGACTGGACCGATTGGATTAGATTGGAGACTAGTCGTGTAAGCTGGAGATATTAAGATTTGTTTCATTAGGTTAAATAAATATTATTATATCGGGTGTCCGGTAAAGAATGGATTATCTTGAAATGGGTTATCACCCATTTCAAGATAATCAAACTTTGTTGTTTACTCAAATTTCGCTCCTTTTGAAAACGAATAGCAATAATTCACTATTTACATTAGGTACAAAACTGAATCATACCATTTTGAAATCGGCTATAAACACATAATCTTATAAAACTATTGGCCACTTGTGTTTCGATACATTTTTTTTAAGCTACGGACGTTTAAACTTTCTCAAAAAGAAAATTGTTCACGATTTTTTTCTAAAGAACATAGTTCAAGTTGTTTTTTTTCAAAACCGTGTAATAGCAGTCCTACTTTTGATTACTTATCTATTAGCTTAGTTAACGTAAATTACGTTAACAATAAAAAACCGACGGAATTCATTAATTCGTGGTCGTGGTGTACAAGAATGTAAAAAAAGGTCACAAAAAACAACGAATCTTATTAAATGAATCATATCTTTGGTACTACTTGGTTTTTTTTTTATTTGTATTTTTTTCCAGATTAGTCATTAGTTCTACCACGATCCATTTCAAGATAATCCATTGAAAACCGGACACCCTGTATAGTGCACAAGTGTGTGCGCAAACACAGATGCACTCCCTCTTCCTTCACTCTCATATTACGATCCGACACAACCGGAGTTAGATAATAATAGCCTGGTATTATTATTAAAATTTGAAGTCTGTTTCGATACCAAACACAACTCCATTCCCTCCGAACACGATTGACACACGACACTCTTCAGCGGAGTGTTAGAAAATAAATTTACCGACACTGAACATAAATTGCGACCACCATCCATCAATTAGATCGAGCTAAGCATGCATTATATTGGCACCTGTAGAGTTAGGAAACGAGTAGACGAGGACAGAGTATTTTCGTAATAATTGTACTGTTTTTCTTAGCGTATCGATGGCAAATATAGACACATTGTATATAAATTTATTTCATTTTTTGTTTGGCTCAGTATTGAGCTAGCAATATTTGACTGTTAAATATATATATTATTAAATCAAGCTGTAATTTAAAATTATTACAATATTGAGTATTGGACATTGTACTGTCATCAGAACTAAAGGTGTATGCAAAATTTCAGCTCAATCGGATACCAACAAATAGCCGAAAAATGGTTTGCAAATTTTGAAAGGACAACAAAACAATGACACTGGGAAAAATAACGATTTTTTCGCTAAGTTTAGTTATTTACAACACATGCGCAATATATCCCCAGAAGCATGCATAATAAATAAAATCAACAGTCTACAAGGAAATTGCTTTTGATGGTTACCGAATGTCCCAATTTGTTTGCACTATATAAATTTAGTATTGGTTAACACGGGGTGTAAAAAGGCACATTACATACATAGCTCTTACTATGAATACTGGTGCCGATTCCCTTGTTATCAAATTAAGTAACAGTGAGTAAAAATTACTTCTGGAATACAACTTTTATTTTTGCTGTAAAAAAATCTGTTTATGGAAGCACGCAATGTAAGACTCGCAGAGCATTGTACTTATGAATGCATGCAACGTTAAAATCCCATTTAAAGTTTCTTTTAGGATTCACCACTGTACCTCTATTCACCACGTTACGTGGTAACTTAAAAATACTTTTATATGCAAGAAATTTAAATTCGCGTGGTCGATATAAAAGTTATGTTTTTTTTTTTCAATTCTTATCTTCAATCATAACAATTATACATCTTAAATTGTAAGTACTAAAGTTGATTATCAGTTAAAAAATCCGATGCAAAGTTATAGCACTTGGTCCTACAGCAACTGAAAACTGGTCCTTTGTATTGTTTCGTAGCCCACGCCACATAGTAGCGATGACATAAATTGTCCTGTTATCGCTTTCCGGCCCACTTGACGGCAAGCGCGATCGTTACGCGAACAATTGCGGTTCGACTGAAACGTTAGTGGCCATTTTATTGCAGCCTCACTATAGTCTGTTTGTTTAGAGGCGTTGTCTAGTTTTCGATTGTGGATTATAATTTGATTAGTGTCAAGGTTAAAGGAAGAAAGGTTCTTCAAGGTTTATTTAGGAGCAATTGCTGGGGCCATTTCGACTATGGGGTAATTTTAACTATGTGAACATCAGAATGTCAGTCACTGTATAGTTGCTTCTATTAGTTAAAATAACTGCATTTAAATACTAGCTTCTGTCTGCGACTTTAGAATTAAGCCTAACACCTTAATTATCCTATATGGACGCGAACCTAAATAAAAATAATTTTATGTATTGTGCTCGATCATTGTGTGTACAAATATATGCACCAACTTTCAGGTAATTTAGTTCAGTCGTTCTAGCGTGAAAGAGTAACAAACATCCATTCATCTATCCATGCTCACAAAATTTTGCGTATATATTAGTAGCGGGAAGTAAATAGTAGAATTTTACATAAAATTAAGTAAATACCACTAAAACCTTAAGACAAAGGTCACTGCTTGTTCCTTTTCAGTTTAAGAAGAGATCTTTGCTTCACAATTAGGCAATTTCAAGCTGTTTATTATAATTCTCTTGTAATATAATCAAAACCATGTTTCAATTATAAGATCAGTCCGCCCGTCCATTTCCGTCTCTAAAGACCAAGTGGAATAATACAAAAGCATTATCTTTGCTAACTACCTCTTCTTACTGTAATAGCCTTTAGCTAATTAAGGAACGTAATAAAATAACATTATAATTATTAATAAAAGTTTATATTTCAGTATTGTGTTTAATTTTCCTTCATATCTCAACTATTCGTTGTTACAGGCAGCTTTCATATTATATTTTATCAGCTTACCACCGCTCGGTTTTCGATTGTCTTCTATTTCAGCAGTATCTTCTTCAAGCTAAAAGCAACCAAGACTCTTCAGTAATAAAGATCATAATACTAGAATTAGTTCTGTTTAAGGACTACGTCTGTTTGATGAATGTTCTGGAAAATATTAAGCGTTTGTACAACGTTGACGAGATAGCGGTTTATGGTGTGATTAAATTAGCGCTTTTGATAGAAAAAAAAACGTTTAATCTAGTCTGTGTGATCTCAACTAAAACTGGAAAGGAGTTTATCAAATGATTGCATCTGTGACTAGCTTGCCAGATATTTTAGGAACATCAGCACCACAATACTAGATGAAGTGAAATATCCTTTATTTAACATTGACGGGGAGGAGAGGTCTATAACGTACTTACTACCTACATTCCATGGTAGAATGCTTAGTTTCACCCAGTACATATGTTTCACTAGCTTTTGTCGACTTCGTCAGCGTCACGGGAACTATATATTTTTCCAGGATAGACAGTTGCCTATGTACTTTTTTTTATTTTTTTTATTACTGTTCCAACCCTGGACAAAGGTCTCCCCCCATTCCTTCCACTTTCCTCTGTGTTGTGCCTCCTCTCGCTAGTTCCTGAGGAAGCCTATGTACTTTATCAGATTATAATCTATCTTTGTTCTAAATGGCATTTGTTTAGCCGTGCATGATTGAATAACAAACATTTATCCAAGCTTTCACATTTATAACAGTAGTGATATAAATGTATAGTTTACCATGTTTTGCTAAGGCATACAAAAGTTACAATTATTAAATTAACAAAACACTTTTGTCAAAATTATGTCGCACTCAAAGATTTAATAAATCAATTGGACTTTCAATACATTCACCTCAGTGTCATAGGTACCAATAAAATACAATATAATATTTCTCTCTGACAGTTTTCATTCCATCTTCAATTCTGTAATTCCTAATTATCGGTACCTGGACTTATAATTGTGACAAAGTATTCGAATAAAACATTAACCTGTCTCAAAATACTCATTTTGATCTTTACGAGGTAATATAAAAGAGTCATTACTAAGACCTTCTACAATCAAATCGGATTGAATGAGATAATTTTCTACGTCAATTTTATTACCAGGTATACTATAGTGATTGCTACCCTGGATTGGCTGCCTTACAAATCATCATGTAATGATAATTACACCAGCCTATTACTGTCCTCTCCTAAGGTCTCTTCTCGATCAAAGAAGGCACGAGCATTGATCACCACGCTTGCTCAAGGCGGATGAGCGAATTTAAACTTATATTAATTATAAGTCCAGGTTTCCTCACGATGTTGTCCTTCACCGATGTCAGTGATGTCCAAGTTTAACCGAGATTAGTACTAAAATCGTGTCAAAATCTCATACAGACAAACGATTTAATTTATTTGCAAGTACATCCTCCTTTCATTGCCAAAGTTACGTCACATTAATGGTGCTATCTATAAGGTCAACTTTATAGCTTTCCTTTTGAACGTTACCATTAATAAAACTGAAAAAAAAAATCTGTACAATAACATTATTTGAATCACATACATTAAGCCAAAGTTAAGCCAGAATTAAGCCCTACTTGCTGTCCTGAATCTGAAAATGTTTTTAATATTTTAAATATAAAAAAACAGTCGCTTTAAATCTTCACTCGACTACCTCGTTGGTCTAGTGGTCGCAAGCGCGACTGCTGTGCATGAGGTCTTGGGTTCGATACCCAGGTCGGGCAAAGTGTTATTGGGTTTTTCCATCAGGAATTTTTCAGTAGCAGCCTCGGAGTCTGGATTTGTGCCCGGTTGATGGCAATAGGCTCGCCCCCCTATTACATGGGACTAAAAACATAACTGGCGAAATGTGGGTGTACTAATGGGTACACCTCTGCCTAACCCTTCGGGGATAACAGGCGTGATACGCGTTATGTTATGTTTAAATCCTCATAGATCCAGGAAAAGATAAATCTTTGCGTCTGTTTATTATTAACACACACAACGTTAACCTAAACACTACTTCAATTTGAGCTCAAATTAACCCTACGCCTTAGCAACAAAACATTCTGCAAACTTCGTAATACATCATAAAGGACCAAACACAATTACGTAGCAGACACTCCACGAAATAGGTGAAGTCCAAAATGTCCTTCATATACGTGTTGAAAATTAGACAGTGCGGCGGTAACCGCAGCGCAAATTACAACTGTCCGCAAGTTTCATAGTGTGGAATAGGTTTTAGAGAGGAATTTCGAGATTTTATTTTATACATTTAACTTCATTCTTTTTTTGGTCCTTTTGAGTGTGAGTTGAGGACCACGTCTATTCCGGTTGTAAAAACGTTTTATTAAAAACTAGCAAAGTTTTATGATTATCAATCTTTACCTCTTTATACTATAAATTTAGATTAAAATAATTGTTTACTACTTTCATACCTTAAAAATAAATTCTGAAATAATCAAAAATAAATAATTGTGCTTGTTACTTATTAACGAAATCTTTTACCTTGTGAGACTGAATAACCACCGAAATCTACCAAAAGATATGCCCCGGGTGAGGATCGAACTCACGACCTTAAGATTATGAGACTTACGCGCTGCCTACTGCGCCACCGAGGCTGTTATCTAATAGCTCGAAATAGATTACCACTATATACTTCAGCAGATTAACTATGACTACGTAAAAAGAACCGATTTTAATGAAATTTGGAATAATTTGACGAGAAAGAACATAGGCTTGTTAATTCGCGACTTCTTTTACGTCTGCGGTAACTGATATTTAATGCGGATAATGTCACATATAAAGATAGCACATATCATAAAGCTGATGAGGTTGTTTTTTTGTGTGAATGAGTTAATCTCTGGAAATTACTAGTCCTATTCTAAAAACAGTTTCGGTCCTAGGATACAAAACAAGTACGGATTCGTACGAAATTCGGCGCGAAACAAGTGGCGGACAAGAGCTAGTCTACTGATAGAATTGGTTATATAAGGATTATTAGCCAGGTTACTTTTATAATGCATTTAGTGTTATCAGTTTGTGAACTTATAAGTTATATCAAGATAATAAAGTGCACGATATATGAGATTAATGTTTCTTTAGATAGATAATTATAATATCGTGTCGTTATGGCCCATTGGTTAAAACGCCCGCTTCTCATGCATGAGGTTGTGAATCCGATACCGGACTAGTATTAATTTGACTTTTTCAAATCATAATTATGTTCTTTTTAAGATTAATCCTAGACATTACTGATATCGGTGGAAAAAAACCATCGTAAGGAAACCTTTACTTATTTCAAATCCTCAATCCATTACCTGAACAGTCGTAATGATCGATTCTCGTGCCTTCTCTGCATAAGAAGAAGTCTTTCTCCTAAAGTGGAAAAATAAAAATATATTATTATTATGAAACTACATGGAATTACATATTTTCTTTATTTTGTCCCGACTGCAAGGACCTAATTCAAAATTATATTAATAATAATATAAATATGCAAATCTAAAAACAGTTAACGTACGCCGATATCTTTTTATTACTGTAACGGTACCAACAATAATAAATTTATAGGTATTTCTTAGAATTTCTATGATGTCTTTCAGTAAAAATGAGATTCTCAGTATTAGGTAGTTATTATAAGTTTGTAATTAACCGTCTGGATTTGAACGAAGAGCTTCCACGAAGCGTGTTTCGTCGAAATCCTGTTACTATTCACAGACTAATCTGTAGCGTTAATCTGTATAATCTGACTATTAAATCATAATAGCCTACCTAACTTACGTTATATTTCTTAATGAATAGATTTAAAGTTACCTTAGGACCAAAATATACTTATAATATCCAAAATAATTAAGTAATTTGCACCTGCCATGTTATCTCTTCACCATCTTTGGTTGATTGGCAAATAATGCTTAAGACATTAAGTCCGCCTTTGTACTTTTTCGTTGCATTAAGTTAAAATACATAATTATATACTTTCTAAGTTAATCTTGGACATGACTGAAATCAGTGAAGGAAATCATTGTGAGGAAATCTGAACTTTATAATTAATATGAGTTTGGAATCGCCAATACGTCTTAAGCAAGGGTGCCGATCAATGCTCGTGCCTTCTCTGTATGTAAGAAAGCATTTGCCCTGCAGTGGGACAATACTAGGCTGGTATTATTAATTAAATCCATGGACAATTAGACACATCCGAAAGTCGATATAGATATCAAAAGGACCACGGTAAAAAATTGAGAAATTTTCTACTGCGTTTTGAACTTTGCAAATTCATATTCCATACTAACACAACCGAGTAAAGGGCGCAAATGTGTTCGAAGTAATATTGAAATTTACCTCATCGGAACAAGGGCTATTTTCCCTTGTATTTGTAACTACAATAAATATATTACTTCGACACTATGAGAGAAATAACAACAGTACTAATTATTCCAAGCAAATTGTGTACTAAACTTTGTGTCTATGCATTGTACTGTTTTATGAGTTATCGAATTTATATCGATGTAATTTATCTTGTTTTGTTAGCGTTAACTAACATTTTGATTTAAGCCCTTTAAAGAGAAAGATCCTGTATAAGACCAAAGATGAATTGGATAGTAGACACCATTGAATAAATTATATTCAAGACATAATTTCTGAAAAAACATTTTATATTAGCCCCGAAAACATGATTAATTCTCAATTAACTGTCAATTGAGTTGACAAACAAATGACGCCACAGTTTTGTATTGTCTTACAAAATCTATGAGCGTTTTGACAGCTCGTAAAGAGTATATCGATTGATTAGTAATAGTGGCGTAATTGTAGGTATGTACAATTTGAAAATTGCTACAAAAAAAGAAGAAATTGTACATTCTCCTATTCCAGGTATTATTTCCAGTTATTATTTCCTATAAATTATAATATAATAAATATTAATTGTCAGAGATGTGTAAAATCTATCTATGTATTTCTATATCTTTTCTATGCATAAAAAAGTCGGGTTATTTACACCATTTATAACTCAAGAACGGCTGCACCGATTACAATGATTAGATCATTAGATTATATTGTATTATGTGTTCAAAAACTACTATTTAAAAAATCACATCTCTAGTTATTGTTTCAGACTCGTACTCAATAAAGCACATTTTTTTTCTAAAGAATAAAAAAAAAAACTGAGTATTTACTTGTTCAATTTTCCTTTATTTTTTTGTACAATACTTGATTCATAATAATATACTTCCATAAGTTATAAGCAAGAAATGAGAATACTAAAACTAATCCGAAAGCTATCACAGATACAGTAAGTACTAGTTCTAGTTCTAAGAACTGCGCCCACGACATGTTGGCGGCGGGCGCACGCAGATGCTTCGCGCCGCCGTGTCGCAGCACGTGCTCCGTCCACCACACGGCACGCTCTAGCGGGGGTATCGGCTGATCACGCATCACGCTCCCAAGTTTTACGATGTTGTGACGAAAACTGCAAATCACGAATAACTGATAAGTAAACAACGTTGATGGTAAGGTAATGGTTATTGCTTATTCACTCCGCCGTAAGCCATCACCTTTATTATCTTGTCGTTACAAAATCTATTTTAACGTACACGAATTAAAACCCTAATTTCAATGGCAGATTATTTACCGTATCAGGTATTTTATGTTGTAATGAGCAAGTCTTTAGTTGATTTGACCCTTCTACCGATAAGTGGATAAGAGTAAGAGATAAACTAGAGTGACTAACGGTTTCCATACTAACAATTTGCTTCAGTATTTTGACGTAGTAATAAAAAAAAGATTGTGGGTAAACCTGGTATTAAGAACGAGCGACCACTGCGATTTTATTCCGAACGATAATTGAATCGCGGAAATGCGACACATGAGGTTATGTGAAAATCTGCGTAAAGATGATAAAAAATCGCAACGGAAACGTACTAAAAAGTTATATTAAAATCGAACTGTAAAAAATCGCATCCAAGTGCGCGCTTGCTTCTAAGCAAATTTTATGGATACATTAAATTAGGTAACTCCTATATTTTCTTAAACTTTTCTGTAACTGGTTGAAATTATTTAACTCTTTTTAAAGAAATTTCATGTAACAGAAGCTGATCAAATTATACAGATGCTCAGCTATCAGTTCAAAATCGTCATCTCTTAAACTGTCACGGCGTTTATTCTTATATATTTTTAGTTATTGAAGGAAATTTTGAAAAATCTGAAGTCAGAAGGATTTCCCAAAAAATATTAAAAAATAAGTGCCGATTCTCTTGGTTACAAACTAAACTAAAATTAGACTATTTCTGTCCAATAAAACAAGAAAGAGACTAATGTAAATAAGAGCTCACAAATTTAGTCAATCTGACACATCCATACAATCCATAGTTGACTTCTTAAAACATATGGATTAAAAATACGGAGAAGTTCAAGGCAAACCTAATTTGGCATCGCTAACTTAGTTCTTTAACTTTCACCGTCCTTTCCTTTCGCTGTATGTTAGTAAGAGATGTCCATTCTCTAAATTTAGTCTAGTTTGTGAACAAGGGAATCGGCACCAATGGCCATTTCATTAACTTACCTTTTATTACTAATTACATTGTTAATAGCATTCTTGAATTCTTCTTCGGTCATTGAGAGCAAATCAAGTTGGACTCCAATTTTATGATGCACGTATTTTTCTGTATTGTACCATTGATCAGCTAGCATTGGAATACCAATAAGTGGTACTCCTGCTGTGATAGCCTCGTCTGTTGATTGTAGACCTCCTTGTGTTATGAATACTTTGATCTTTGGATGTCCTGAAAGAACCTGATTGTTTAGTATTTCTGTCAGTGCATGACTTACCAATTTGTTATTTTTAAAGTTGAATTACTAAGGATTTAAACGTATAATTTATTATCCAAAATACAATTTCAATTGCATAAAAATAAAAAGTCATAAAAAATTGTAGACCACCGACATCGGAAGCAGGGTCGAAGCTATCGGTGATCAGGGCTTCTAATTAAGGAATTACTTAAAAAAAAGGGCCGTGTGTAAAAGTATCGCTTTCTGAATCAATCCCATGATCCAACAGCCCAATAAGAGCCTCTTTCGGTGTTGGTCGAGGCTCTTTTCTATTATGCCATTGGTCGTCACAACTATCGCCACAATAACTGTCAGCTGTTCTTACATTCCATATGACACGTGTTAAAATACTTAACAAGGTATTTTATTGTTATAAGTATCATCACTTACTTAGAAGGTCTGACTGTGGCAGCCATTTAAATATTCTGATGTTCTTAGAGCGTCCTGGAAGTTCATCCTTGTCCCACTTCCACAGCACGTCGTAAGGTAACTCGGAGAAGACTTTGGCCATCAGTTTTACCTTTTCTGGGGGAAGCAGTGAAGTTTGGACGTTTGTACCAAAGCTAATGTAGATGACACCGTTCTTCGAGGAGTCTAGTATCGTTTTGAATTCCTGTAATTAATAGGATAGGTATATAAAAAACACATCCTCCCCAAATCAGCCAGGAAGCTTGTTTTATAAAAGACACATCATGATGAACCAATTAAACTGGAAGCAAGAAACAGAATATAGTAAAAGACCATGTAAAAAAGTTACGGAGTTCTCAAGTTATTAGCCCTGATACTTACGAATAGGGAGAGATCCACTTAATCACTGAATAAACACGAAATCTTAAGTAGGAGACCAATTATAGTAAGGAGACGTCAGCTAAGCATGGATTTGACTTTAACTACCACACGAATAAAAGTACAGGCAAAAGTTAAACGCATAATACAAAAAAGTTACCTTAGGCAAGTCATTCAGTGGTTTCTGATGTAATCCACCCATGTAAACAACACTAGGAGGCACTGGACGATTTCCTTCCCAAATCGGATGAATGTTCAAAAACAGCATATCAACATTATTTTTCAATTCACTTAAAGTCGGCACATTTGGTCCAAACAATCTTTTGCCTATTTCATTTTCTACATGTTCAACTTCCTGCATGACACTTTGTACTCTGTAAAAGGTCCACAATTCGGATATTTTCTCCCATGTCGTTAAATTGTATAAACGCTGGCTAAACATATCTGAGTACAATAATGGATGCCAGGCTGACCCTATGGTTTTCACATTGTCGTTCAAGGGACCAAAAGAGGACACTTGAATTACAGGCACCTTAAAAACATGTGACAAAAGCAATCCAGGTCTACCACAAGCTTCTAATAATAGCAAATCGAACTTCTCTTCCTTTAACAACTTCTGCACTTTTTCCTCTTTCAGCTGCATTTCTACGACTTCAGCTATCAAATTGTATGCCACTTTCATTTGTATGATCATATCATCATCGCCAGTTGACGTGACATCATACCATTCACTAAATTTCTTGTAAGAAAAGTCATGGACGCCGATTTCTGTGAGATTGGCTGGTGTTTCTCCATTTGGGAAGGCAGGATCTGGTGTGATGACTGTGACGTCGTGTCCTCGCTTAGCAAGTTCTTGAGTTAATGGTCGAAACACAACTTGATGACTGATAGACGGTATTGGGAAGTAAGCCAGTATTTTCGCCGCATCGTTAAAAGTGATTGATAACGTTATTAATATAAAGGTTATAATTGCAGACATGATTGTACGGTGTATGAGATCACTATGAGACACAAATGAGAACGTTACTTTATATACCAAGATGTGACACGTGAGAAACATAATTTATCATTTAGATTAAACAAATAATGACTGAGACAGTTTACGTCGAATGACTCGTCGCATTTCTATCAATAAGTTTATTGAAACTAAAGCGCAAGATGATAATTAATAAACAGTATTATCACGTTATTAACACTTGTCGCGTTTTTAATATACAGGACGTAAAATCATACATCACATTTAAACGTTATACAAAATATCGCAATGACGGGAAAAACATGACCATGTGTAACTTTTAGTTTGGTTAAGTGTCTTTTTGCAAGCTTCTATTTAGCTTGCACTGTTCGTATGTAAGTAAGTTATCCTTTCAAAATTTGCAAACCATCTTTTGGTATCCGATTGAGCTGTTTCGCATACACCTTTAGTTTTGATGACAATACAATGTCCAATACTCAAAATTGTAATAATAGTTTTTTTATTATTTTCATTATTTATCTCTAAAGTAAAGAGAGAAAATACAAAGTTTTCAAAGAGAATTCAATTGCCTAGCGCCAGCTTCTTCCGGTGTTAGTCGAGGCGCTTAGCTTAGCAATGATCACCTTACTAACCTCACAGGTTGACAAACTCATGAGCCATTTATTGGACTTGGTTAGATTGGCTGAAAAAAACAGCTGTTCCATACATTATGAATATTATGATCGTGTTTTGAAGTTAACAGCTGATTTTTTTTTTTCATGATTTCATGGTTGGTCCCATAGTAAAAGTTGTTCATAATGATCAGTACAAAAACCCCTTTTCAGGATTAGGTTACATTTTCAATGACCATGTATAGGTTATCTAATATCACGCTATTAGTGCTATTACCAATGACAAAATTTAACGAGTGTTAAAAACATGCAGACAACGTCGCAGGCAAAAAGCTAGTTTACCGATAAACGTCGTTGTTATCATTACCGTAGAAGTGTAGACTAATTACTGTATAAGTTATAAGATAACTAACTACTTAATTAATAATATAAACAGTCATCATTCACTATGTTATTAATATGACGGAGCGTTTTTGACGTGGTTGTTATGACTCGGCCTTATAACCGTTTCCAATCAGCTCAAGTTATCAACGCGTAGTTACGTAATGCCTGACGTAAGAAGATACTTAAGCAACCACTTCTGTTTCACAATTCTTTTTCCACGCAAAGTCAAATATATATTTTCCATTAGGTCAATAAAAAACACTTTTAAACATCCCTTTTATTTATATATTTACTAGCTTATGTCCGCGACTTCGTCCGCGTAACGGTTATCGCGGACACAGACGAAGTCGCGGAAAAAATTATCCATGTCCTGTCATTCCAATTATTTAGTTAAAATCATAATTTAAACGGACACGTGGCGCCATTTATGATCATAAGAACGTTATTGTGATTTCCCTCGGAAACAGTATTTTTTTTTGGGATTGAAGGTACCCTATGTTCGTTCCTGTACACCTGGCAACGTATTTGCAAAATTTCAGGATGATCGGTTCAGTGGCTTAAGCGTAAAATGGTAACAAACAAACAAACTTCCTTTCGCATTTATAATATTAGTTCTTCTTCTTATCGTGTGGGTAGTAAGGCCTTACGACCCAACACATCCTAGTGTCAGAGTTTCTAAACCGCCTCAATTGCCTCTGACATGATTTGAGCGGGACAGTAAGTCCAGGTTTCCTCACGATGTTTTCCTTCACCGATGCCAGTGATGTCCAAGATAAACTTTAGAAAGTACATATGAATTGAAAAATTCACATTGGTACTTGCCCGGATTTGAACCCACAACCTCACGCATGAGAGGCGGGCGCCTTAACCACTGGGCCATCACGACATAATATTAGTTAGGAAGTTAGGATTAAGATTTATTTAAAGTTTTTGCAACAAAAGTACAAAGTCGGACTTAATGCCTGCCCATTCTTCTTCATACGAAATTACCTCTTGCCTCTTTCAAAATTGTATATGTAAGCCTTTTAGGCACTTGCCTCATTGACAGCGACGCGGAAGAATTTTGTTGATGCCCTTTACGGTTCCTCCTTTCTTTCTTTTTTACAAATTGTACCTACTTAAAACTGCCTCGTTGGTGTAGTGGTCGCAAGCGCGACTGCTGTGCATGAGGTCTTGGGTGCGATTACCAGGTCGGGCAAAGTGTTATTTGGTTTTTCCATCAGGAATTTCTCAGTAGCAGCCTTGGAGTCTGGATTTGTACACGGGTGATGGCAATAGGCTCGCCCCCTATTACATGGAACTAAAAACATAACTGGCGAAATGTGGGTGTACTAATGGGTACACCTCTGCCTAACCCTTCGGGGATTACAGGCGTGATGTTATGTTAAAAACTTAAAATTTTATAATTATTCTTTGGTTTTGTGTTGAGGTTAATTATTGTATATAATTTATAATCCTTATGATGCTTATGAAAGCTTCGTGCAAATTTGCCAGAAAGGGTGTGAGCCTCTGCAGACATAATTTATCTTCGGAAATATGAATAGGTAAGCAGTGATTAAGTCTATGAGACGAATTTTATCTTCAAATCAAATCAAATAATTTATTGCACAATGTAAATAAAAAAATAATGGTCTTATAAAACAGAGGTACAGAATCATTATGGACCCTGTCGGGCACTGCAACTTAACTTAAGGGAGGAAGAGGGCATAGCCAGAACTTAATATTTAGAATATTATTAGTAATATTAATTCTATACAATATCTAAAATCTCAATTACATATTTTTATGTAAAAAGCAAATTATTATACTGTAATAATTATATATCATGTGAAATATTTATTTTGTTTTATCATACTATATTACTTATTACTTAATTCCTTTTCAACCGACTTCAAAAAGGAGGAGGTTCTCAATTCGACGCGTATGTTTTTTTTTTTTTTTTTTTGTGTGTTTGTTCAACGATTACTCCACCAATTATGAATCGATTTGGATGATTCTTTTTTTGTTTAAAAGAGTATAGTCCCGAATAGGTCCCATAGGAATATTGTCATGATCTTATGATGAACTTTGGAGATATGGAACGGAACTCCTTATAAAATCACAGCAGAACCGCCGTAAAAAGAAAAATTGCTTTGTTTATACGTGTAGTCGATGACTGACTAAAGGGAGTGGGGAGGGGGTACGTCAACCCCCCTCCTACCACTTTCCAAAATTAAATATATCGTGTGTGGTATTGTTTGAAAGGGCTTTATGTAAGGATTTCAAATATTAACACACAAGCACTAAAAAGTGAAAAATAAAAAGCTTTTTTACAAAAAAATATCACCGCCTTCAAAAATCACAAAATAAAAAATAACTTTAGCTTAGAAGTCGGTGGCAATACCTACATAACAAGAAACAAAACCAAAGCCGCCGACTTCCAAGCTAAAGTTATTTTTTATTTTGTGATTTTTGAAGGCGGTGATATTTTTTTGTGAAAAAGCTTTTTAATATTATTATTATATTATATATTATAATTATTTATCTTATTTTAAACAAAGTCAAATCCTTCTTGTATAAGTTTGATATCTTTTCGCAATCATCATCTCGGGTAGTTTTTAAATGACGAATTTTCCGTATTAGAACATGTTGCACGGAATATTTAATTCATTTATTGTCTTGACAATCTTGATTGTAAGGCGACTGTCACTTGGATGCGATTACACCGTTTCGTAACAAAATATTATGACGATGGTTTGAACTTTTATAACTTACTAGCTGTTGTCCGCGAATTCGTGCGTGTGGTTTTCTTGTCCGTGTTAAGTCAGATGACTCATCATCTGCCTAGCCTTTTCCGAACTATGTTGGGGTCGGCCTCCTGTCTAACCGGATGCAGCTGAATACCAGCATTTTACATGGAGCGACTGCCTATCTGACCTCCACAACCCGGTAACTGGGTAATATGATACCCCTAGGTAAGACTGGTTGTCAGACTTTCGGGCTTATGACGACCCGTAACGACTGTCAAAGATCCACGTATGACAGCCGGGACCAACGGCTTAACGTGCTTTCCAAGGCACGGAGGAGTCTCAGTGTGTAAAGATGGTCACCCCTCCACGGACCAACCCCGGCAAGCGTAGCTTAACCTGACGGATCGACCCGTGCGGCTGTTATTACTTAGCCACGAGCTCCTCCAAGTCCAAGTCAAATGACTGTAATCTTTAAAATTCTTAGGGGGATTATTTATGTACCAGATCTGCATAATGAAATCTGCAATCTTTTCGTCCTAGACAATTACTGTCGCGGCAGAAAACACCGCTTACTGGCTGTTCCAACTTGCTGCACAGTTGCACACTCCAAGGCTCCGATTCCTCGGACATCAGCCGCTAATAACATTCTCCTGAGCTCTAACAAAGAACCTGATATGTTTGCGGATGAATGGATACTGTCAGAATGTTTGAAATTTTTGTGAGAAGAGTGCATGACTGTGTTTAAAAAAATAAATTATGTTTTATGTTGTCATGTTATATGTATGTATGTTTAAATAGTGTAATTGGCCACGGCCGTTTTATTTAAAATAAAATAAATAAATAAATACTGCTTCGCTCCCGTACGTTTTAGCGTCATGCTATATAGCTTATACGATTCCTCATAAGTTTGATTGTCATATACAAAAAAAAAATCCAATCAAGCTAGTAATTCGAGAGATAAGATTTAGAAATATCATACATAAATTAATGATATTGCGACCAATGCTCGTGCCTTCTCTGTATCGAAAGAGGCATTCGCCCCGCAGTGGGACTATTAATTAAATCCATGGACAATTGGACACATCTGTAAGTCATAGATATCAAAAGGACCACGGTAAAAAATAGAGAAATTTTCTACTGCTTTTTGAACTTTGCAAATTCATATTCCATACTAACACAACCGAGTAAAGGGCGCAAATGTGTTCGAAGTAATATTGAAATTTACCTCATCGGAACAAGGGCTATTTTCCCTTGTATTTGTAACTACAATAAATATATTACTTCGACACTATGAGAGAAATAACAACAGTACTAATAATTATTCCAAGCAAATTGTGTACTAAACTTTGTGTCTATGCATTGTACTGTTTTATGAGTTATCGAATTTATATCGATGTATTTTTATCTTGTTTTGTTAGCGTTAACTAACATTTTAATTTAAACCCTTAAGGAATAGATCCTATAAAAGGCCAATGATGAATAATTGGGCGGAATACACCATTGAATAATATTCAAGACATAATTTTCTAAAAAAGAAAACATTTTATAGGTATTAGTCCCGAAAAAAGCTTTTTTACATAAAAAGATGACCGCCTTCAAAAACTACAAAATAAATAAAAAATAACTTTAGCTTGGAAGTCGGCGGCTTTGGTTTTGTTTCTTGTTATGTAGGTATTGCCACCGACTTCCAAGCTAAAGTTATTTTTTATTTATTTTGTAGTTTTTGAAGGCGGTCATCTTTTTTTGTAAAAAAGCTTTTTATTTTTCACTTTTTAGTGCTTCTGTGTTAATGTTTGAAATCCTTACATAAAGCCCTTTCAAACAATACCTCACACGATATATTTAATTTTGGAAAGTGGTAGGAGGGGGGTTGACGTACCCCCTCCCCAATTCCTTCAGTCAGTCATCGACTACACGTATAAACAAAGCAATTTGTCTTGTTACGGCGGTTCTGCTGTGATTTTATAAGGAGTTCCGTTCCATATCTCCAAAGTTCATCATCAGATCATGACAATATTCATATGGGACCTATTCGGAACTATACTCTTTCAAACAAAAAAGGAATCATGCAAATCGATTCATAATTGGCGGAGTAATCGTAGAACAAATAAACAAAAAAAAAAAAAAAAAAACGTACGCGTCGAATTGAGAACCTCCTCCGTTTTGAAGTCGGTTGAAAACATGATTCAATGAGCTTTTTGACAGCTCGTAAAGGGTATTATGTCAATTGATTAGTGGTTTCGTAATTATAGGTATGTAGAATTTGAAAATAGCTACAAAAAAAAAGCTTTTTTACAAAAAAAGATCACCGCCTTCAAAAACCATAAAATAAAAAATAACTTTAGCTTGGAAGTCGGCGGCTTTGGTTTTGTTTCTTGTTATGTATGTATTGCCACCGACTTCCAAGCTAAAGTTATTTTTTATTTTATGGTTTTTGAAGGCGGTGATCTTTTTTTGTAAAAAAGCTTTTTATTTTTCACTTTTTAGTGCTTGTGTGTTAATGTTTGAAATCCTTACATAAAGCCCTTTCAAACAATACCTCACACGATATATTTAATTTTGGAAAGTGGTAGGAGGGGGGTTGACGTACCCCCTCCCCACTTCCTTCAGTCAGTCATCGACTACACGTATAAACAAAGCAATTTTTCTTGTTACGGTGGTTCTGCTGTAATTTTATAAGGAGTTCCGTTCCATATCTCCAAAGTTCATCATCAGATCATGACAATATTCATATGGGACCTATTCGGGATTATACTCATTCAAACAAAAAAAGAATCATCCAAATCGATTCATAATTGGCGGAGTAATCGTAGAACAAATATACAAAAAAAAAAAAAAAAAAAAAAAAAAAAACATACGCGTCGAATTGAGAACCTCCTCCTTTTTGAAGTCGGTTGAAAAGAAGAAATTGTACATTCTCCTTTTCCAATTATTATTTTTTCTCTCATAAAATTATAATATAATAAATATTAATTGTCAGAGACGTGTAAAATCTATCTATGTATTTCTATATCTTTTCTATGCATAATAAAGTCGGGTTATTTACATCATTTTATAACTCAAGAACGGCTGCACCGATTACAATGATTATATGGTATTATGGGTTCAATAACTACTATTTTAAAAATCACATCTCTAGTTATTGTTTCAGACTCGTACTCAATAAAGCACATTTTTCAACCGACTTCAAAAAGGAGGAGGTTCTCAATTCGACGCGTATGTTTTTTTTTTTTTTGTGTGTTTGTTCAACGATTACTCCGCCAATTATGAATCGATTTGGATGATTCTTTTTATGTTTGAAAGAGTATGGTCCTGAATAGGTCCCATAGGAATATTGTCATGATCTGATGATGAACTTTGGAGATATGGAACGGAACTCCTTGTAAAATCACAGCAGAACCGCCGTAACAAGAAAAATTGCTTTGTATAAACGTGTAATCGATGACTGACTGAAGGAAGTGGGGAGGGGTACGTCAACCCCCCTCTTACCACTTTCCAAAATTAAATATATCGTGTGAGGTATTGTTTGAAAGGGCTTTATGTAAGGATTTCAAACATTAACACACAAGCACTAAAAAGTGAAAAATAAAAAGCTTTTTTACAAAAAAAAGATCACCGCCTTCAAAAACCACAAAATAAAAAATAACTTACGCTTGGAAGTCGGTGGCAATACCTACATAACAAGAAATAAAACCAAAGCCGCCGACTTCCTAGCTAAAGTTATTTTTTAATTTGTGGTTTTTGAAGGCGGTGATCTTTTTTTGTAAAAAAGCTTTTTTTTCTAAAGAATAAAAAAAAAACTGAGTATTTACTTCTTCAATTTTCCTTTTTTTTTTTGTACAATACATGATTCAAAATAATATACTTCCATAAGTTATAAGCAAGAAATGAGAATACTAAAACTAATCCGAAAGCTATCACAGATACAGTAAGTACTAGTTCTAGTTCTAAGAACTGCGCCCACGACATGTTGGCGGCGGGCGCACGCAGATGCTTCGCGCCGCCGTGTCGCAGCACGTGCTCCGTCCACCACACGGCACGCTCTAGCGGGGGTATCGGCTGATCACGCATCACGCTCCCAAGTTTTACGATGTTGTGACGAAAACTGCAAATCACGAATAACTGATAAGTAAACAACGTTGATAGTAAGGTAATGGTTATTGCTTATTCACTCCGCCGTAAGCCATCACCTTTATTATCTTGTCGTTACAAAATCTATTTTAACGTACACGAATTGAAACCCTAATTTCAATGGCAGATTATTTACTGTATCAGGTATTTTATGTTGTAATGAGCAAGTCTTTAGTTGATTTGACCTTTCTACCGATAAGTGGATAAGAAACTAGAGTGACTAACGGTTTCCATACTAACAGTCTGCTTCAGTATTTTGACGTAGTAATGGTAATAAAAAAAAGATTGTGGGTAAACCTGGTATTAAGAACGAGCGACCACTGCGATTTTATTCCAAACGATAATTGAATCGCGGAAATGCGACACATGAGGTTATGTGAAAATCTGCGTAAAGATGATAAAAAATCGCAACGAAAATGTACTAAAAAGTTATTTTAAAATCGAACTGTAAAAAATCGCATCCAAGTGCGCGCTTGCTTCTAAGCAAATTTTATGGCTTGGATTGGATATGGATTTCCCAAAAAATATTAAAAAATAAGTGCCGATTCTCTTAGTTACAAACTAAACTAAAATTAGACTATTTCTGTCCAATAAAACAAGAAAGAGACTAATGTAAATAAGAGCTCTCAAATTTAGTCAATCTGACACATCCATACAATCCATAGTAGACTTCTTAAAACATATGGATTAAAAATACGGAGAAGTTCAAGGCAAACCTAATTTGGCATCGCTAACTTAGTTCTTTAACTTTCACCGTCCTTTCCTTTCGCTGTATGTTAGTAAGAGATGTCAATTCTCTAAATTTAGTCTAGTTTGTGAACAAGGGAATCGGCACCAATGGCCATTTCATTAACTTACCTTTTATTACTAATTACATTGTTAATAGCATTCTTGAATTCTTCTTCGGTCATTGAGAGCAAATCAAGTTGGACTCCAATTTTATGATGCACGTATTTTTCTGTATTGTACCATTGATCCGCTAGCATTGGAATACCAATAAGTGGTACTCCTGCTGTGATAGCCTCGTCTGTTGATTGTAGACCTCCTTGTGTTATGAATACTTTGATCTTTGGATGTCCTGAAAGAACATGATTGTTTAGTATTTCTGTAAGTGCATGACTTACCAATTTGTTATTTTTAAAGTTGAATTACTAAGGATTTAAACGTATAATTTATTATCCAAAATACGATTTCAATTGCATAAAAATAAAAAGTCATAAAAAATTGTAGACCACCGACATCGGAAGCAGGGTCGAAGCTATCGGTGATCAGGGCTTCTAATTAAGGAATTACTTAAAAAAAAAGGGCCGTGTGTAAAAGTATCGCTTTCTGAATCAATCCCATGATCCAACAGCCCAATAAGAGCCTCTTTCGGTGTTGGTCGAGGCTCTTTTCTATTATGCCATTGGTCGTCACAACTATCGCCACAATAACTGTCAGCTGTTCTTACATTCCATATGACACGTGTTAAAATACTTAACAAGGTATTTTATTGTTATAAGTATCATCACTTACTTAGAAGGTCTGACTGTGGCAGCCATTTAAATATTCTGATGTTCTTAGAGCGTCCTGGAAGTTCATCCTTGTCCCACTTCCACAGCACGTCGTAAGGTAACTCGGAGAAGACTTTGGCCATCAGTTTTACCTTTTCTGGGGGAAGCAGTGAAGTTTGGACGTTTGTACCAAAGCTAATGTAGATGACACCGTTCTTCGAGGAGTCTAGTATCGTTTTGAATTCCTGTAATTAATAGGATAGGTATATAAAAAACACATCCTCCCCAAATCAGCCAGGAAGCTTGTTTTATAAAAGACACATCATGATGAACCAATTAAACTGGAAGCAAGAAACAGAATATAGTAAAAGACCATGTAAAAAAGTTACGGAGTTCTCAAGTTATTAGCCCTGATACTTACGAATAGGGAGATATCCACTTAATCACTGAATAAACACGAAATCTTAAGTAGGAGACCAATTATAGTAAGGAGACGTCAGCTAAGCATGGATTTGACTTTAACTACCACACGGATAAAAGTACAGGCAAAAGTTAAACGCATAATACAAAAAAGTTACCTTAGGCAAGTCATTCAGTGGTTTCTGATGTAATCCACCCATGTAAACAACACTAGGAGGCACTGGACGATTTCCTTCCCAAATCGGATGAATATTCAAAAACAGCATATCAACATTATTTTTCAATTCACTTAAAGTCGGCACATTTGGTCCAAACAATCTTTTGCCTATTTCATTTTCTACATGTTCAACTTCCTGCATGACACTTTGTACTCTGTAAAAGGTCCACAATTCGGATATTTTCTCCCATGTCGTTAAATTGTATAAACGCTGGCTAAAAACATCTGAGTACAATAAAGGATGCCAGGCTGACCCTATGGTTTTCACATTGTCGTTCAAAGGACCAAAAGACGACACTTGAATTACAGGCACCTTAAAAACATGTGACAAAAGCAATCCAGGTCTACCACAAGCTTCTAACAATAGCAAATCGAACTTCTCTTCCTTTAACAACTTCTGCACTTTTTCCTCTTTCAGCTGCATTTCTGCGACTTCAGCTATCAAATTGTATACCACTTTCATTTGTATGATCAAATCATCATCGCCAGTTGAGGTGAAATCATACCATTCACTAAATTTCTTGTAAGAAAAGTCATGGACGTCGATTTCTGTGAGATTTGATGGTGTTTCTCCATTTGGGAAGGCAGGATCTGGTGTGATGACTGTGACTTCGTGTCCTCGCTTAGCAAGTTCTTGAGTTAGTGGTCGAAACACAACTTGATGACTGACAGACGGTACTGGGAAGTAAGCCAGTATTTTCGCGGCATCGTTAAAACTGATTGATAACGTTATTAATATAAAGGTTATAATTGCAGACATGATTGTACGGTGTATGAGATTACTATGAGGCACAATTGAGAACGTTACTTTATATACCAAGATGAGACACGTAAGAAACATAATTTATCATTTAGATGAAACAAATAATGACTGAGACTGTTTGAGTCGAATGACTCGTCGCATTTCTATCAATAAGTTTATTGAAACTAAAGCGCAAGATGATAATTAATAAATAGTATTATCACGTTATAAACATTTGTGGCGTTTTATTAAATCAATATACAGGACGTAAAATCATACATCACATATAAACGTTAAACAAAATATCGCAATGACGGGAAAAACATGACCATGTGTAACTTTTAGTTTGGTTAAGTGTCTTTTTACAAGCTTCTATTTAGCTTGCACTGTTCGTATGTAAGTAAGTTGTCCTTTCAAAATTTGCAAACCATCCTTTGGTATCCGATTGAGCTGTTTCGCATACACCTTTAGTTTTGATGACAATACAATGTCCAATACTCAAAATTGTAATAATAGTTTTTTTTTTTATTTATTAGGAGGAGCTCGTGGCTAAGTAATAACAGCCGCATGGGTCGATCCGTCAGGTTAAGCTACGCTTGTCGGGGTTGGTCCGTGGATGGGTGACCATCTTTACACACCGAGACTCCTCCGTGCCTCGGAAAGCACGCTAAGCCGTTGGTCCCGGCTGTCATATGTGGATCTTTGACAGTCGTTAAGGGTCGTCAGAAGCCCGAAAAAATCTGACAACTAGTCTCACCAAGGGGTATCGTATTACCCAGTTACTGGGTTGTGGAGGTCAGATAGGCAGTCGCTCCATATAAAATACTGGTATTCAGCTGCATCCGGTTAGACTGGAAGCCGACCCCAACATAGTTGGGAAAAGGCTAGGCAGATGATGATTATTTTCATTATTTATCTCTAAAGTAAAGAGAGAAAATACAAAGTTTCCAAAGAGAATTCAATTGCCTAGTGCCAGCTTCTTCCGGTGTTAGTCGAGGCGCTTAGCTTAGCAATGATCACCTTACTAACATCACAGGTTGACAAACTCATGAGCCATTTATTGGACTTGGTAAGATTGGCTGAAAAAACAGCTGTTCTATACATTATGAATATTATGATCGTGTTTTTAAGATAACAGCTGATTTTTTTTTCATGATTTCAGGGTTGGTCTCATAGTAAAAGTTGTTCATAATGATCAGTACAAAAACCCCTTTTCAGGATTAGGTTACATTTTCAATGACCATGTATAGGTTATCTAATATCACGCTATTAGTGCTATTACCAATGACAAAATTTAACGTGTGTTAAAAACATGCAGACAACGTCGCAGGCAAAAACCTAGTTCACTGATAAACGTCGTTGTTATCATTACCGTAGAAGTGTAGACTAATTATTGTATAAGTTATAAGATAACTAACTACTTAATTAATAATATAAACAGTCATCATTCATTATGTTGTTCATATGACGGAGCGTTTTTGACAGACGTGGTTGTTATGACTCGGCCTTATAACCGTTTCCAATCAGCTCAAGTTATCAACGCGTAGTTACGTAATGCCTGACGTAAGAATATACTTAAGCAACCACTTCTGTTTCACAATTCTTTTTCCACGTAAAGTCAAATATATAATTTCAATTAGGTCAATAAAAATCACTTTTAAACATCCCTTTTATTTATATATTTTCTAGCTTATGTCGCGACTTCGTCCGTGTAACGGTTATCGCGGACATAGACGAAGTCGCGGAAAAAATTACCCATGTCCTGTAATTTCAAATATTATATCATTTCAATTATTTAGTCTTAAAATCATAATTTAAAAGGACACGTGGCGCCATCTATGATCATAAGAACGTTATTGTGATTTCCGTCGGAAACACTACTTTTTTTATTTCGGATTGAAGGTACCCTATGTTCGTTCCTGTACACCTGGCAATGTATTTGCAAAATTTCAGGATGATCGGTTCAGTGGCTTAAGAGTAAAACGGTAACAAACAAACAAACTTACTTTCGCATTTATAATATTAATTAGGAAGTTAGGATTAGGATTTATTTAAACTTTATGCAACAAAAGTACAAAGACGGACTTAATGCCTGCCCATTCTTCTTCATACGAAATTACCTCTTGCCTCTTTCAAAATTGTATATGTAAACCTTTTAGGCACTTGCCTCTTTGACAGCGACGCGGAAGAATTTTGTTGATGCCCTTTACGGTTCCTCCTTTCTTTCTTTTTTACAAATTGTACCTACTTAAAACTGCCTCGTTGGTGTAGTGGTCGCAAGCGCGACTGCTGTGCATGAGGTCTTGGGTGCGATTACCAGGTCGGGCAAAGTGTTATTTGGTTTTTCCATCAGGAATTTCTCAGTAGCAGCCTTGGAGTCTGGATTTGTACACGGGTGATGGCAATAGGCTCGCCCCCTATTACATGGGACTAAAAACATAACTGGCGAAATGTGGGTGTACTAATGGGTACACCTCTGCCTAACCCTTCGGGGATTACAGGCGTGATGTTATGTTAAAAACTTAAAATTTTATAATTATTCTTTGGTTTTGTGTTGAGGTTAATTATTGTATATAATTTATAATCCTTATGATGCTTATGAAAGCTTCGTGCAAATTTGCCAGAAAGGGTGTGAGCCTCTGCAGACATAATTTATCTTCGGAAATATGAATAGGTAAGCAGTGATTAAGTCTATGAGAAGAATTTTATCTTCAAATCAAATCAAATAATTTATTGCACAATGTAAATAAAAAAATAATGGTCTTATAAAACAGAGGTACAGAATCATTATGGACCCTGTCGGGCACTGCAACTTAACTTAAGGGAGGAAGAGGGCATAGCCAGAACTTAATATTTAGAATATTATTAGTAATATTAATTCTATACAATATCTAAAATTTCAATTACATATTTTTATGTAAAAAGCAAATTATTATACTGTAATAATTATATATCATGTGAAATATTTATTTTGTTTTATTATACTATATTACTTATTACTTAATTCCTTTTTAATATTATTATTATATTATATATTATAATTATTTATCTTATTTTAAACAAAGTCAAATCCTTCTTGTATAAGTTTGATATCTTTTCGCAATCATCATCTCGGGTAGTTGTTAAATGACGAATTTTCCGTATCAGAACATGTTGCACGGAATATTTAATTCATTTATTGTCTTGACAATCTTGATTGTAAGGCAACCGTCACTTGGATGCGATTACACCGTTTCGTAACAAAATATTGTGACGATCGTTTGAACTTTTATAACTTATTAGCTGTTGTCCGCGACTTCGTGCGAGTGGTTTTCTTGTCCGTGTTAAGTCAGATGACTGTAATCTTTAAAATTCTTAGGGGGATTATTTATGTACCAGATCTGCATAATGAAATCTGCAATCTTTTCGTCCCAGACAATTACTGTCGTGGCAGAAAACACCGCTTTCTGGTTGTTCCAACTTGCTGCACAGTTGCACACTCCAAGGCTCCGATTCCTCGGACATCAGCCGCTATTAACACTCTCCTGAGCTCTAACAAAGAATCTGATATGTTTGCGGATGAATGGAAGATGATACTGTCAGAATGTTTGAATTTTTGTGAGAAGAATGCATGACTGTGTTTAAAAAAATATATGTTTTATGTTGTCATGTTATATATAAATGTATGTTTAAATAGTGTAATTGGCCACGGCCGTTCTATTTAAAATAAAATAAATAAATAAATACTGCTTTGCTCCAGTACGTTGTAGCGTCATGTCATATAGCTTATACGATCCCTCATAAGTTTGATTGTCATTTACAAAAAAAAATCCAATCAAGCTAGTAATTCCAGAGATAAGATTTAGAAATATCATACATAAATTAATGATATTGCGCTGGATGTAAGCCGCTTCCAACCGGTCCTATTGGAAATCTATAGGGGAGGCCTATGTTCAGCAATGGACGTCCTGATATGATGATAATGATAATGATACATGAACTCACGCGTTTTCCCCATGTGGGTAGGCAGTAACTCCTTTCGCCTCGTCCGCGTTTATACATCTAGTCATACAAGCATGCCGATTAAGAGTACTGCGCACCCAACCTTTTTTAAGAACCTCACCAATCAAGTCAGTGTAGGTCTTTATAGGGCGTCTCCTCCCTGTGTTGCCACTCACATCAGCCATATAAATTCTCTTTGTTATTCGCCTTTCACTCATCCTCTCAAAATGACCGAACTATCCAAGCATATTCTTTTCAATCCTTGTCACTACATCCCCTTTTAATCCTCAACGTTCTCGTATAACCTCATTCTTCACTCTATCGTTCAATGGTACACTATTCATGCTTTACAAACAACGTATTTCTACAACATATATCTTTGACTAAATACACTGCTGTGTCACCGCCTCTCTCGTACGATAACTTTGTTTAGCAATTCAGCCGCTGCAGCGCTATACCAACGATACATAGGCCAGTACGGTAATTGAGTAGACCCACAGTAACGTCTAGAACACACCAAACAAACCCAACTTTGAAAGGAAATTGGGACAAATTTATGTACGAACTAACTGAATAGCCTTTAAATTTGGTTTGTACACCAATTTAATTCTATTGGATAAAATTGACAGCTTTTATTTCATATTCTTGACGTACATTATTGAAGCTTTGTTTTTTTTTAAGTCGTTTAAAACGCGTAAAAGCTTAACGGTTAAAAACATTGAGTTTTAAAAACCTTTGTTTTGAATACTGATTCTTTAATATTTAAAAAATATAGGTAGGTACAGTATAGGTTTACCAACGGATTTTAAAAAAAGAAGCATTATTTTCTCTTCTGGTTCATGAACCACCGCCCGTATACCTTCGTCCAGTATCCTTTGAAACTGACGTACAGTCGTTCACGGCTTTGTTTAGAAACAAACACAATCGACCTCTCGATTGTTTTGGCCATGTTAGGCGCAAAAGCCTGAAGTATGTTCGTACACCTTGTGCCTTAAGATTAATAATATATATGCTTCCGTACACCTCGTGCCTTAAGGTTTATAATAAATAGGCTCGTAACCAAATTTCATCCACTGCAGCCAATCTTAGTAGAGACTAGCTAAATACGCAGGAGATATTTATTTACTGACTGCCTCGTTGGTCTAGTGGTCGCAAGCGCGACTGCTGTGCATGAGGTCTTGGGTTCGATTCCCAGGTCGGGCAAAGTGTTATTGGGTTTTTCCATCAGGAATTTCACAGTAATAGCCTCGGAGTCTGGATTTGTGCCCGGTTGATGGCAATAGGCTGGCCCCCTATTACATGGGACTAAAAACATAACTGGCGAAATGTGGGTGTACTAATGGGTACACCTCTGCCTAACCCTTCGGGGATTACTGGCGTGATGTTGTTATATTTTATTTACAAGTGTGTGCGCTCACATAGGTGCACTTCCGTCTTCCCTAACTCTCATAGTCCGATGAGACGGTAATCCGACTCGACCGGGAAGAGATCCGGCGCAGCACCAACGGCTATAAGGTGAGTTTAGACTAGAGCATTTAGGTACTTGTAAGAGAACAACAAACTGCTTTATGATATGTTCTAGTGTGCCACCCTTCACGAACCAGACGTCTAGCACGCTCGCCGCGCTCCATTTCCTCTCAACAATAGTTGTACAAACCAACGAGCGTATTGGTGTAACATTCCGTCGAGCCTGTGCCCGAGCAATTCATCAAGATAAACGCAGCACACACAACTTGTAGGTCCGATATTTCAAGGAAGAATGAACGCAAGGTTCAACGAAATGTTACGGGTAAATGCACACTCGCTGTGAGCATTACTCCGAGCATTCGCAGGAACGTTTCATTACAAAGGAATGCTTTGGAAACTGAGCTTTTACGTGTATTGTACCATTCGTCAGAACGTTACACTACACAGAAATGCTCGACAAAATGCTCTAGTTTAAACTCACCTTTACGTGCTTTCCGAGACACGGTAGTGTCTATCTTGATTAACTATGGGCCGTTACTGAAAAATATCTGTTAAAAAAATCCAATAACATTTAACCCGAGCCTAGAAATGGAAACCAGGACCACGATAATGACTGTGCCAGAACCGTAGGTTACTTCAAAGGTCATGCTTGCGGCCAAAGATAAAAAACAAAGTCTCATAATTGCTTTGTAATCTCAAAATAACAAATTCATTGACTATAATTATTATCGTCTCTCATTATAAATGCAATATCATTTTATTTAATATTAATTATGCTGACATTGAATAAATAAAACACTAATTAATTAATTATTATCTATACTTAGACTTTTAGTTGTGAAAAGCTTAACTGCGTAAAACATAAACTTTAAATAAAAACTGAATAGAAAAAAAACATGTCCAGTAGTCTAGAATTCTGTTAAGTAACAGTCGGCTCTAAAGTCGGCAAAGTGTTATTGGGTTTTTCCACCAAGAGTTTCTCAGTAGCAGCCTCGGAGTATGGATTTGTGCCCGGTTGATGGCAATAGACTCGCCCTGTATTAGATGGGAATTAAACATATCTGGCAAAATGTGGGCGTACCAACGGGTACACCTCTGCTTAACCCTTCGAGTATTACAGGCGTGAGGTTACGTTGTTTTTATATTGTTTGGCAACTATATTTTGTAGATAGATCTTCTAGTTAGTTTGCGGACAAACACTGTAATTAAAAAAAAAACCAAACCAATTAAATTAGTGATAGCTTAAATCATACCTAATTATTTAGAATATTATTTGTTTTCAATGATTTTTAAATCTCTTTTTTGTTTTTTCTTTTATAATTTTTTGCCATGTTATCTCTTCACCCCCTTTGGTTGAATGGTAGAGAATGGCTAAAGCAAAAAGTCCGCCTTTGTACCTTTTTGTTGCATAAAGTTTGAATAAATAAATAAATACCTATTTGAAAATGCTTATTACAATTTGTTATACAAACCTGACAGTTGATGTAAACCGGTAAATTAATCTCTTGAGTATTAATCCTCTGAACTAATTCTCATCAAAGGGTTTATAACTGTTGTCAGTAATATGACTGATTTGGATTTCAATCATTTGGCATTTATTGAAATAGCTTGAATACTTGTTGTCTTTTAAATCAATGCGCATCATTCAAGAAGTACTCGTGTATATGATTAACTTTTAGTGTGAGATAAACAGTGAAATGTGAAAAAAGAAATCGCCCAAGTGCGTATCGATCCTACGCGCACGTATGGATCCGTACCATTATCTACAAAAACGAGGAAAAAAATCACTTTTGTTGTATGAGAGCCATAAATATTAATTTTAATCTTTTTTTTTTGGTATTTTTGTTATTGCGGCAACAGAAATATTAAGTTGTGAAAATTTCAACTGTCTAACTATCACAGTTCATGAGATAAAGTCTTGTGACAGACGGACGAACGGACAGCTGAGTCTTAGTAATAGGGTCTTTGGGTACGGAAAAATAGCGGTTCCCTACAAAAAAATAATTTAACACGATCAAAATAAAAATAAAATACGTAGGTACAGTGTTTTTGAAGTAATTCTATTTAAAACTAATTTCTGACAGTACAAACAGACACTTCAATTGTATTTACTTGTGTTGATTGCAATTATTTCAAGTAAGTTTGTAGATTTTCTGACCTATATGTTAGCAATTTTGGTCTAATTATAAAAAAAAAACTTACACAGAAAGCTAAACTATTGCCGAGTACCATTATATGCTTGGTTTTATGTTATATTTGACTTTCACGTGAACAAAGCGAAAGGCAGAAGCTAGATCTTGAGAAAGCAGTTGTCCTTCTCATTTCAATGTTAATAAAATGGGACAGCAATATTCTGTCAGTTACACATAGATTTGTAATGCAGTCCTTTTCAACGGGCAAGCCATCCGTCATGTAAAGTTTCTCTTTAAGTCAGATTTACTACGAATTTCCATTTTAATAATCGGGAAGGACTGATACTGACGCGTGTGGGCTATTCTCGGCACGCTTGGGCGTGGTAATCCTGTAGACTTTGCTAAGGGCTTGTTCATAGGACGGCATCAAAATTATTAAATTTTAATCTTAATAAATAAATTACTCGTCACGTTGTTTGTCCAGGATGGACTTCTAAACTACTGAACCATTTTTTATGAAATATAGCTTACTGTTTGTAATTTGGTCAAACTTAAAAGATAAGGATAGTTTTTACACGTCTGCCCCAAAAAAAGGACTGTTATGTGTTCAGGGTAAGTGTATGTATGTATGTGAGTTTCCTAATCCACCATAACTTTTAAACGCCTGAACCGATTTAGATGTATGGGGTATCGTTACAATCCTTGTCGTTACGAGTAACATAGACTAGTTAAAAATAAAAAGAACACGGCGTGTTCACTATAAAACTTCGTAAAAAAAACTGACGGTTAAACAAAGTACAAATATGTGCAATTTTTGCAGTCGTGTTTTTTTTTTTTTTGAATTGTAGCTTGTTACCTCGGTTATTGACCTCGATATCTTTACTTACTTCAAGACACAGCAACGCGTGACCGAGTCAGCTAGTTTTTATATAGTTTTTGGTGAGAACGCCGGCGCCGCCCAAGTGACATCTAGTGTATAAAGAGAAGTGTGGTAACTACCTATGAGTTCTTTTCTGTAACGAATTTCAGTCACGGCGACCATCTCAATGGTAACAAGCCAAGTATGTAGTAGATACTATAGTGTAGTGCACGAGTGTGTGCGTTTGCGCACTACGTATCGCGGGTTAAAGTCCCGCGCGGAACCATTATTTTGAAGAGCTACTAATAGTTGTTCCGGATCTGATTGTTTGTATACAGTGAGATTATAATTATTTTTGTAAACGTATCCAAGAAACTGAAGAAATTGCTAGAGTGGGGCATTGTTTTTAAAACAAAAAAATGAGGAAGGGGGGAGCTTATTGATAGTTTGAATATCAAGGAACAATCTGCAAAAGGACCAAAGTATAAACAAGGCTTTATCCAGTATTATCTGTACCAATAGCTCCGAGAAAGGTCTCCAATTGAAGACACCATAAAACCATACTTATTTCCACATAAATTGCAGATAATAACAATTGGTCCCACCATTGTCCTTCCATACGACCTTTGAAGAACTCTTTTGACCAATAAATGGGTCTGTACACTTTTACAAATTTAATTTTGCTGACGCTCAAATAGGATTCGCTTTTGGTCCTAACGGTTCTTGGTCTTTCGAGGCGGTCGAATAAAATTTGTAAATGTTTCTATAGATGGTCTTAACAGGGACGTTATGAAAACTACTTACGGAATTAGAGTATTTCAATAAGGTCTATAATACTAGTCTGTTTATTTCTATTTCCTTTTTTAGGTCCCAACCAGGTCAGTTGCGTCACAACTTAACTCAGAGTTAGTTGCTAACACGAGGTTAATTTACGAATCTGTACTAAAATAATAAAGAAGCAAAATTGATCAATCGGATCACCAATTACGAAAATTCTTTCAATAACCTGACCTACATTTTTATGGAATACCATAGGATAGCCTATGGCACAACATAAAACGTACATTTTATTTGTCGTATCCAATTTATTTAGGGTGAAGACACTAATTGGCATGTCGCCACCATAAAATGTCTCTTATTTTTGTTATTACATGCTATTGGACTTCCAAATAGTATAAATAATACCAGCGTATAACTATCCGACTGCAGAGCAAAGGTCTCTTCCCATACAGAGAAGGCAAGAACAATTAATCGCCACGCTTGCTTAAGGTAGATTGAAGATTTTAGACTAATATTAATGTAAGTCCAGGTTTTCTCACAATGTTCTTAATTCATTGACGTCTGCAATCCAATATTTCATATTTCATATTTATTTATTGCATACCATGTGTTTAAAAAGATGTTACAGAATACTTAAAGCTAAAGTACGGCCATGGACCCTGTTAGGGTAGGGCACAGCAACATAGTGTTAACTTTACAAATTAAATCAATTAATATCGTATAACAAAATATAAAAAATAAAAATTATTATATAATGCGATCCAAGATAAACTTAGAAAGTACGTATAATCATTAAAGTATACAATAATTAACGTATAATGAATTTGAAGAGTCACATTGGTGTAGACAGCGTCATCAACTGGGTAGGTATAATTAAAATTCCTTCGAAAAACGAATAACCAGTTGATGACGCCGCGCGCCGTCCGTACATGCCTGTGCCCGGTCGCGAACTCACGACCTCAAGCATCAAGAGCAAGAGTCGGGTGGTTTAACCACTAGGCTATAGTATAAAGATAAACAAATATTAAGCCGATGTTAGCAACTAACTCGAAGTTAATAAAGAAGAATCAACCAGGTGGTGCAAGTGGACCTTAGCCGGTTATTCGCGTAGTTATTTTCGGTTTATGATAGCCTACTTTGTTTTTACTAGACGTTATTTAAGTGATATTTTTTCTAAATGTTGTTGTTCATATTTTAGGGTTATTGGGACAGAAATTACCTCTGTGTTGTGAGAATTATTTTATTTGTTCTAGTTTTAATATTACAAAGAAACGTTTGTCCCGTTGAAATAAAATAAAGGTTATTGTTAAAAAGATCTTTGGAAGTTCCAGTGCAGTCAGCTGATCTATTCTATGAAGATTCTTCTGCATTCTTCACCATACGAAACTATCTTTTAGAATGGGTGACTAGATTCAACATATAAAATCACACCAGTAATCTCCGAAGCAACGCAGAGGTGTACCCATTAGTACACCCACATTTTGCCAGATACGTTTAAGTCCCATGTTATAGGAGGAACGAATCCAAAGTTGTAGGCTGCTACTGACAAATTCCTGATGGAAAAACTCAATAACACTTTGCTTGACTTGGGAATCGAACTCAAGACCTATTGCTGAAATTCGTCGGGGTACAGTCTGTTGTCAACATTATCTGACCCACCCTAAAATTTGTTTATACGATACGATTACGATTTTTATTCGTTTCGTTTGTACGATATGATCAAAAACATACAAGAATCGTGCCTTTCCAGCCGCCATGTCTGAACGGAGGCTATGTAGAAGCCCCTAATTTCATTACGTATTTGAATAATTTTGTGCAATAGTATAATATTGCGTGATAAAAAATGTATTCATTCATTACAACCTAACTTCGGTTACCGTTTAATTTGCGTCTCGCCCAAAAGTTTATAAGTTGTTTGAAACTGAATTTGTTTTTTGTGCGCATTTAGTTCGGCTCCTAAAATAGCGGTAGCGTTATCAAAAAATCTAATGACATTTACGATGTTGAGATAAGGTTCAAAATTAGATGATTAGCCTTATGAGAATGAGTACTCCAATTAAAACATTTTGTTTAACCTGAATCAGTTTTTAAAGACTATCCGTAACTATCGTTGTCTGTCACAGGGCTTTATCTCAGTAAGTAATCAAAGATAATATAGTCTTTTTTTCGTCGCAAGTAAGACGTTCAGATTCGCAAATAAGTTTTTGACGTATGACGTCATAGAAAATCGAATTGACAGAAATAAAGATTTAAAGTTTCTTTAATAAATTTTTTTTTAAACCTTCCGCCCAATTCAAAGCCATACAAAACATAACCTACAATACATTTACCAAAAATAAAATTTCTGAGAAATTCTCTATGAACGTTATTTTCTAACTGTAGATGTTAAGAAAATGCCCAAAAAAAATAACAATATACTTCAAATAAATTAATAAAAATACATAAAAGGTAAAATGTGTTTGACTTGTATGAAAACATGATATTAAAGAAATTATCTAACTTCTAAGAAGATTACTTACAAAGAGATCTTCAATATGAAGGCGAAAAATAAATCTAAATATATAAAAGCGAAAGGTCACTCACTCACTCACACGATATATCGAGAACCGCTTGACGTATAAAAATGAAATTTGGCATGGTTAGTAGACGTCCGTTAAGATGATGAAAATGTCGTGATGGCCTAGTGGTTAAGGCGCCCGCCTCTCGTGTGACTTTTTCAATTCATGTGTACTTTCTAAAGTTTATCTTAGACATTACTGACATTCCGTGCCTCGGGAAGCACGTTAAGCTGTTGGTCCCAGCTGTCATTAGTAGATCTTTGACAGTCGTTACGAATCGTCAGAAGCTTGAGAGTCTCACAACCAGTCTTACCTAGGGGTATCGTGTTACCCAGTTACTGGGTTGTGGAGGTCAGATAGGCAGTCGCTCCATGTAAAATACTGGTACTCAGCTGAATCCGGTGAAACTGGAAGCCGACTCCAACATAGTTGGGAAAAAGGCTAGGCAGATGATGTGTCCGTTAAGAAAGGATTTTCAAAAATTCACTCCCTTAGGAATATGAAACTGGAGTAAAATTTTAATACCGACCAAGAGTAAATCGGGCTCGCACTAATGGGGTCCCAAACAAAACTACACTGAGCAGTTAATTTCTCTCTGGTAAGCAGATGAATAATGTTTTTATTTGATAAAGAATAATCATATTCTCCAGACCGATCGGTCACTAGCCAATCTCAATAGAGACTAGCCAAATAAGCTGTAAGTTTCTTTACGATCCTCTTCCCAATAAAAGAGGTAGTAAAGTAATTGACAAAGAGATAGATTAGGACCTAAAGACCAATTCCTGTAACCAAAAACTTTCTAGTCGCAATCTCATCTCAGAGATAATCAATGTCAACAAAAACTAATAGAAATTACAAGCTATTTCGACACACTAAGACTTAGTTTTGAATGCGAACGTTTTCTAAAATTAAGAAATATATCCCCTACTACTTTTTTAATACACGATAGCTTTTCTTCACCGATAACCGAAATTCAAGCTGACGAAGTCAACAGCTAAAGCATTTTGTCAGAATGCGTTGGAAAAATATATAATAATATAAATTCATTGTCGTACTTCGGAGGACGAAAATGTATATTGTAGTATCTTTTTATAGTATCGTAAAAGGGCGACGAGCCTTTCTCACCTTGCCCGTTTAGGGATATGTGCTGAGTTGAGCGTTTAGCGGGTCTTTTGGGTATAGCATGATTTTATTTCATATTCATCTGGGGTTTGGCTCAAGTGCCTTTTTATTGGAACAAGCCCGCCCCACTACTCCTGAAAACCAGAAGCAACAGCGTCAAGGCAATGAAGACTGTCTTGGATCCCTCAATGAAATTAATTAGAAAAGAACAGCAGAGGAGTATGAAGAAACATAATTTCTACTACCGTCCAAACAAGCAGGACACACAGAACCAGGTCAATAGGCAGAAATATTGGAGTACCTATAGACAATAGTTAGTATGTTGGACGTATCTTTTAGTGTGAGTGAGTTACGATTGCCTAATGTTCGCTTGAAAGAACGAATGCTTAAGGACCGCTTTCCCGAATGTACCTACGTTTCCCTAAAAAAAAGACTGCCCGAATAAACGTACGAATAAATGTGGTAATAGGGCTCCGTTTGGATCCTTTTTTGTTTTAGTCGTAAAAATCATCAAATGAGTCTGAGGACTATCAGACTGACTAAAAAACCACCCTGTTCCTTCTGTTGCCCTTTACGTTCCGGGGCCACGGTATCTTTTTAAGACGTCCCGCAACCCCGGCAGGCGTTTGGCCCTGTTGGGGCCCCGTCTCTGTGCTGAAAGCTCTAATACAGCCCGCTGCGCCTCACACTAAGTTTCAGCCATTTTCACCTTATATTTGCATTAAAATTTAATAAAACGTTCTGTGTATTTAACTTTCCATTTGCCACGTTGGGTGAAATTGACCCCGCCTGAGAATCAGCGATATTCTCTTCAATTAAGCGGTAATATTGACCCCGATTATTTAGGTTTTATTATTCATAAATCAGTTATACTTTATCTAGGGACTAATTTGTAGGGTTTATATTCTAAACGCGAAAGTTTGTGAGGATTGATGGAGGGATCTTTGTCATGTTTGCTTGTTGTCTCTTTTACGTCGAAACGACAGAATAGAATTTAATGAATTTTAGCAGACTTTTTTGTTTTCCTGTGGAATAATAAAGTTTATTGTATAAAAGATGACTGATCTAGTGTTTGCGAAGCGCGATTGCTGAACATGTGGTCTTGGGTTTGATTCCTAGGTCGGGCAATGTGTTATTGGGTTTCTATCAGGAATTTCTCAGTAGCAGCCTAAGAGTTTGGATTTGTGCCCGGTTGATGGCGATAGGCTCACCACCTACATGGGACTTAAACATAACTTGCAAAATGTGTGTGTTTTAATAGCTACACCTCTGCCTAACCCTTTGGGGATAACAGGCGTGATGTTATGTATATTATGAATGAATAATAAGCAGTGCTGAGAGCATTTTTAAAATTCTTGACCCTTTTCGTTCTGCAAAACTTTTCTTTCGATTTTTCTCACCCCAGTTTTAAGGGTCGCTACACACTTAAGCGTATCATCCTATTCAGTTCCCAGTCTTACCAAGGGGTATCGTATTACCCAGTTACTGGGTTGTGGAGGTCAGATTGGCAGTCGCTCCATGTGAAATACTGGTATTCAGCCGCAACCGGTTAGACTGAACGCCGACCCCAATGTAGTTTGAAAAAGCGTAGGCAGATGATGATGTGAATAACATGTGACAAGAGGAAAGCGATCGAAATCTTAAAGCTTTAAAATACACAATATAACGGCAATAATATGTAGTAGGTACCTATTAAGACGTAGGTGTAAATATTTACGTATGAACAGAGTGATTATTTATTTATTTATGATTGATGATGATCTTTTGTAACATTGTATTGAAACCCGAACCGAACCGAACCGTATACTCAGACCTGCTTACGTGTATAGCGACCTTTACTCCCTAACAATATTCAACTCCTACCCCGCAGGGTTATTCTGTATTTATCTATATTTCATCATAAAACTTTATCGCAGAACTCCTGTTGTGTTTCCAACTGAGAATGACTTTCTTACAATGTCAAATGGTTATAGGAAGGCCTTTTTCATTGAAGCAAAAAGTATGGGAAAAGTTTTTAAATATCGTCGACGTGGTAACACAATTTGTGTTCTATTTTTTGTGGAGTAAGGTTGATATTGCTTTGAAGTATATTGGTAAAGTATGGTAATATTGAAAGCGATGACTGAAGTTGCGAATGTGAATACGTCATTGTGTGATAGTGTAATACTCGTAGATAAAGTAAAAGGAATATTTTTAGAAGACTTTTAGAGCTACGTCAGACGTATAGCAGTAAAATTTTTGTTTACTACTAGCTTTTGCCAGCGACTTCGTCTGCGTAGACTTCCGGCTTAAACCAGACCTTAATTTTCTTACAGTAACACACAATCTGCGTAGCCTTTTCTCAACTATGTTGTGGTCGGCTGCTAATCTAACCAGATGCGGCTGAATACCAGTATTTTACATGGAGCAACTGCCTATCTGACCTCCACAATAATAATACAATAATAAGTAATACAATACTCCTTGGTAAGACTGGTTGTCAGACTTCTAAGCTTCTGACAACCCGTGACGACTGTTAAAGATTAATACATGACTGCGTCCCTTACGATGACACACAAGCAGGATAAAAATTATCCTATGTGTTAAGCTACACGAATGTCAATATTTGTGCAAAATTTTAACTAATTCAATTAAGCTATTTCAGACTAAGAATATGAAACATCCATCCATCTATCCATTCTCAAACGACCCCTATTCTAAGCAGAAGGCCTTGAAGAAAAATGGCATGCCTTGAACATAAATAAAATATCTAAATGCACTCATTGCGATGTTTTCCACACGAATGGCTAGGTTCTGCCGGCGATTTCATTACGTCTTTGTTAACTGCTGTGCTCTCATGGGTGGGTCATGGCGTGATGTTATAAATCCTATACTATTCCTCAAGAATCTGACTATCGTATACATAAAGATGTCTTCCAATCAGATTGATACATCCCGAGAAGAGCGCGTTTAAACTAACACACAAACAAACTAAAATACATTGAGGATTTATTAGTTTAGTATAAAATTGTGGTAAGGCACACCTATCAAAATTACTGTTATCATCACCTTACAAATTATTATAATTAATATTACGTTTTCATTTTAATAACGCCATCTTGTTCTGTCAATAACTTAAAACAAAATTACTTGAAGACAACATTTTCCACTTTCAAAGTTTAAAATGACTGACAAACATTTAGCAAACTTACTTTTCCACTTTTCCTGAGACATTAAAAGTACATCTCTGTAAAGGTTCGACCACACCGAGGTAGGAATATTTTGGATAAGGCTGTCAGCGTTGGTGTGGACCGGTTCATATAAATACTAGTGCTGTATCTAACCGCGTCCTCGACCACGCCCGTTGATGCTATCACAGCGTTACCGGACTTTTAACTGACTATTATAAATGTGAAATTTCGAATGAATGTTTGTTATTCAATTACGCAAGAACCGCTGAACCGATCTGGTGAAAATTTGGCACTGAGATATAGTCTGGAATAGCATAAATGCTACTTTTAATCCCGGAAAAATTTACGGTTCCAATGGGATAATTATATCAAACGAAGTCGCAGGCAGCAACTAGTGTAACAATAAAGCCATTGTAATTGTGCTCCAACCATCTGTGGCTACAATAAAGGCATGGCTAATAAATTTTCAATGGGTTTTTATCCCTTTTATGGGCAAAGAACTGCCCGCGTCCACTTTTGTTGGAAGAAATATTATATTGTAGAGAGTTTTTATGACATACTAACCGACCCGACAGACCTCCTTCACCAATTCTTACAAAAAAAATGAACCAAATGCAAGTCGGACTCGCGCATGAAGAGTTCCGTACCATTATTTATAAAAACGAGCAAAAAAAAAAACACTTTTGTTTTAAGGGAGCCTCTTTAAATATTTATTTTACTCTGTTTTCCAGTATTTGTTTGTTCCTTGAAAACCTTACAAAGACATACAGAAATTCACCTCCATCCTTACATACTCCTTTCGCCTCGTCCACGTTCATACATGTGCTCATAAAAACCTTTTTCGGATTATAATAGTAATACCAGCCTACTATAATCCCATACAGAGCTATGGCTTCTTCGCAAACATAGTATAAGCACGAGCATTTATCACCACGCATGCTCAACCGCGGAGAGGCGATTTTAAACTTATATTATTTACTAGCTGCTGCCTGTTTTTTTTTTACCCGCATTATGTTACCACAACTCACGCCTTTTTTTTCATGAGGGTAGGCAGAAACCATAGAACGTCACCTGCTACGATCCTTACATACTCCTTTCGCCTCTTCCACGTTCATACATCTCGACAGACAAGCACGCCGATTACGAGTACTGTGCACCTGACCTTTCTGAAGAACCTCACCAATAAGGTCAGTGTAGGTCTTTCTCTGCCATATAAATACTTTTGATTGATCGTCTTTCACTCACGTTTTATGTTATGTCTTAGGTATCAACTCAACTCAGGCTCAACTCCTGTGGGAATAGCATGATGTTCAATATTCCTCATAAATCCAGCTATCATAATACAAAAAGATCCAATCCGATTAGTATAATAGATTCAGAGATTATCGCGTATAAAAAACAACAGATAAAAAGTCTTCAGTTTTATTATATTACTAGTAGTATAGATAAGTCCTGAAACCTGAAACTTGGAGGATGTGTTGTTTGTATCCCGTAACTATTCAATAAGAAAGGATTTTCTGAAATTCTACCTCTTAGGAGGGGAGGAAAGGGGGGCAAAGTTTGTATCGGACAATCAAGTTCAAATCCTATTTTCGACTTCTACGCGGACGAAGTCGCAGGCGAAAGCTAGTAATTAATATTACCGCCAAACAATGGCGCTAAACAAAAAAATAGCAGATGGCCCCGCAATACTTAAATTTTAAAAACCACTACACTAAAGGATGAAGAAGAGAGAATGCTTAAGGCATTAAGTCCGCCTTTGTACTTTTTTGTTGCATAAAGTTTAAATAAATAAATAATAAATAAAGGATCAGAATACCACATTTTTCCGAATTATCGTCAGCTTTAACAGGCACGCCAAGGATTACATATTTTTTTATTTGGGTCTCTTTCAAAGTCACATTGTTTCCTTATATTATTTATTCGGTACTAGAATTTTCGGTATGTTATTGGCTAAAATCGGAAAAGCAATATATTGGAAGGGCGCGTCGATATGTCTACGAATTGTCTCATTCCAGAGTAGCAAATATAAATCATAGTACTATAATAAAATGGGACTTTTTCTTATGGAAAAACCCTTCACTTATGTATTTTGATATTTATTTCGCTTCATCGGTCACGTATGCGACTGCTGATCGTGCCTCGGGATCGCTAACCAGGTCGGGCAAAGTGTTTTTAGAGGTATGAGAAACAGGGTGTAAAGTTTCTCATCATAATATAAAAACATCACGCCTGTAATCCCAGAAGGTTAGGCAGAGGTGTACCCATTTGTACACCCACATTTCGTCAGTTATGTTACGAGCCTATTGCCATCCACCGGGCACAAATCTAGACTCCAAAGCTGTTACTCAAAAATTCTTGATTGAAAAACCCAATAACACTTTGTCCGACCTGGGAATCGAACCCAAGACTTCGTGCTCTGCAGGTCGCGCCCTGCGACCACTATAGACCAACGAGGCAATCAAGAAATTATTAGTCAAGTAAAATATTAAATAATTATGAATGTTATTTCGTCACTTTGTTTGGCTCATATAGGTTCTTGATACATTCTTGGATGGCGCTCTTTGGCGGAGGCCTACATTCAGCAGTGGACGGCTATAGGCTGATATTAATATGTAGGTACTTAAAACAAAAACAGCGTCTTTCCACAAAAGAAATCACAATCGGAATAATTCAACCAAGAATATGCAAAGGTAAAGTCATATTGCTTTAAGCAAATGCTCATGAATTATTTCATCTTAATTTACCTTTCAATCACTTTCATTTCAAGCGGTTGTTTTTATTGTTTTTCCTTTGTTTTAACAGTCCAATGAATATTTATTACTATAGCACTTTGCCTGCGACTTTGTTTCCATAGATTTTGTACTTTTCACTATAAATAAAATAACGCTAAACCCCCTTTGAGCCGAAGTGCTATCGGACTTGCACAGGATGGAGGATGAGAAACTTTACACCCTGTTTCTGATACCTATAGAAATACAAAATCCCGAAAACAACCGTCGGGTAGTTAGTAGCCCACAAGACACAACACCCGTCTGATCGGAGGATGCTCCTTTTTCAATAGAGGATGAGAAACTTGACCGCCTCATTAGTGTAGTGTTCGCAAAGCGGACTGCTGAGCATGAGGACTTGGGTTCGATGCCCAGGTCGGATAAAGTGTTAACGGTTTTTTCAAACAAGAATTTCTCAGTAGCAGCCTCGGAGTCTAGATTTGTGCCCGTTTGATGATAATAGGCTCGCCCCCTATTACATGGGACTTTAACATAACTTGCATTTCGCCAGTTAAGTTTGAGTATCCCGAAAAAACGGACGGTTCCCGTGGGATAATATATCAACTTTGACGTGGACGAAGTCGCGGGCAGAAACTAGTAAATAATAATCATTATTATTTAAAACACAACTTACAACATTGTAAAATACTTTTAAAAATCAGTAAGTAGATACATTTAAAGCAGTATTTAATTTAATGAAAACGTCCAGTTCTCCAATTAACACGACAAGAATCGGTAATTAAATTCGAACACAATTTTCGCAATTAATGGTTCGTGAATATTAAATGCGAAAAATATTTAAATCGTGAAAATATTAAATCAGATTTTCGAATGTAAGTGTGTGCATTGCGTGTTTTATCTCGGCAGGGAACAAATATTTTCGGAACAAACAAACGCGCGAGAGTAAGGCGCACGATGCGTTCCTCATGCTTTTGTGGAATTAGCGCGGCCACTGGGTGACGGGACCTGCCCTGTGGTGGTGGCGGGTCAACACCTAGCGGCGTGCGAAAGAATGCTCTGAGCGCCCATGCAACGGCTTAAGCTTACTTAGATGGAGGAAAAACATGGGGCTTTTACTCGGTAGGAGTCCCACATATTTCTCCCCGAGATGGAGGCAGACCAAGAGGATACGACATTAAAAAAAAAACATACAGTAGGTTTTATTATATTAAAAGAGCTCCAATGTGATTGGAATGGGGCCTGCCCACTGCAGAAACTCATAAACAGCATAAAAAATATCTAGTAAGTTAAACTTGATGTAGCACTTAATTCGCGTGGACGTCGAAAAAAATTACATTTTAATGAAGTTGATGAAGACCTCGGGATGAAGTTTAAATTCACTTACTCTGTGGGATCACGGTTTCCTGCACTTCTATCCAAAAATGTACCTTGGCTCAATGCTGACCCTGTTTTTTTTTATCTTGTTTATATTTATTTATTTATTTAAACTTTATGCATCAAAAAAAGTACAAAGGCGAGCTTAATGCCTTAGGCATTCTCTACCAGTCAACCAAAGGTGGTGAAGAGATAGCAAAGCAGGTGCAAAAAATTGTACATGAGGAAATAATCAGATAAGCAATTTTAAAATCATTAAAAACAAATATCTAAACAAGATAATCGTACACAAGTACATAAACTCATATATAATATATTTAATATATACATACTCATAAATACGTACATATTTTATAATAAGAATAGAAAGGATGTTTATGATAAAACTCTTGCTAATTGTTCTGAAGATAAATCCGCAACTTCCGCTTGAAAATATATCGACTTTATAATATCTGTATGATGGCTGTGCGTTCGCAAAAAAAGAGTAAGTATGGACTTTCTTGCCCGTTCTTCTCCAAACGAAACTACCTTTTGGAATGGGCAACTAGATTCAATATTATAATTTTTTCTTTTCTCTTGTCAATGACGTTCAAAAGTGCCTTTTAATGGTCTAATTGAAATAAATGGTTTGACTTTGAAAAGACACGAACAGGTACCAATGTGACTTTTCCATTTCTTAGGTAGTACCTACTTTCAAAGTTTATCCAGCGAGATTAAATTTTACCAAACGTTTGTTAAATTTGACACTACTAGAAGTATACATAGCCATACTCGAAGACTGATTAGAGTCTATAAAGTAATCAAGTACAAACACAATAGACAAATTGACAATATTAATTCACACAATAAACTTAAAGGTGTCCAACTAAAACTCACTCAGAACTGGGATATATTCCAAAGTACGAGTAACAACTGGGCCTAGAAAATCGAGGAACATTAAACTATCATATTGTCGTGGGCTTAGCGCAGCCGCTCGTCTATTATCCGCTGTAGAACTCAGAACTTTGTTAAAACTTCTTTACAGGGTGACATGTCACCCCTACTAACTTATCTTTGCCATCACTGAACTGAAAATTATGGGAAAGTCAACCTTATTGTGAAGGTAGAACGGTCAATGACAGATGGTTGAGGTGTTGAAGATGTTGGTAATTTGTAGCACACAGAACGCTTTACAACGCAGACAATGTTCGCTTTTTGGGACTTACAGCTGTAGAGGATGGCAAACTAGATTATAAAGAGTGTCATGGAAAGGTTTCTGTTCTGCTCAAAATCAAAAACTTTTAAAGGCGCAACTTTTAGCATTTTCCTCATTACCTCACTGCCTCATTGGCCTAGTGGTCGCAAAGCGCGACTGCCGAGCATAAGGTCTTGCGTTTGATTCCAGATCGGACAAAGTGTTATTGGGTTTTTCCATGAGGAATATCTCAGTATCAGCCTCGGAGTCTGGATTAGTGCCCAGTTGATGGCAATAGGCTCGCTCCCAAATTACATGGGACTTAAACATAAGTGACGAAATGTGGGTGTACTAATGGATACACCTCTGCCTAACTCTTCGCAGAAATCCTAATCTATCTTCTAAGAAGATTAAAAAGTTACTTTTCCAGCGACTTTTTCCGCTTAAACGTCGGTTATCGCGAACACAGACGAAGTTGCAGATTAAAAAGAAACCATCGAGATCTCAAGTAACCTTTATGTCAAATTTCATGACTATCTGTTCAGTGGTTTCGTCGTAATGAAGCAACAGTGTTACTCTCGCTTTAATTTTTAATGTAGATGTGGTTACTTAAAATAATTAGTAATTATTAACGCTAACACAACGTCTTATAAATAATAACATGAATTAATTTTTAATTGAGTCTGGTTAACGCCTTGTTAAAAGCTAGATAATTCTACGAAAACTTACCTTGATAAATTTAGGTTAAGAGAGTTGGAAGTAAACAATCAGTGCCTTTTTTTAAGGATGGGAAGTCATCAGCAGCTCTCTACAAGAACACTTAACTAAATTCACCAGGATTTTATAGAATAGTACCGCTGGCAGTACCGAATACTCTACTTTTCAATTCCTATAAATTACCAATCGTTATTGGTTATTTTAGCTAAGCTTTAATTTTGAATCTCTAGTCCCTTATTTGACCCATTTCTATTATTCCAGAGTATACCACCAGCGCAATGACAATTGGTTTGACAGCGTTAAGGGACAGTGGGAATCCTGTGACAACATAACATCACGCCCTGTGAACCTCGAAGGGTTAGGTAGAGGTGTACCCATTAGTACACCCACATTTTGCCAATGATGCTTTAGTCCCATGTGTGTGTATGTGTAGTTCCATGTGGGCGAGCCTATTGACATCAACCGGTCACAAATACAGACTCCGAGGCTGCTACTGAGAAGTTTCTGATGGAAAACCCCAATAATACTTTGCCCGACCTGGGAATCAGACCCAATACTTCATGCTCAGCAGTCGTGAGACCAACGAGGCAGCCCTATGACAACAATCAAAAATAATACAAATATAATTACGATTTGTGGTCTCTATGGATAAAAGCATAAGAGCGATCGTGTTGAGATTAGTTTTCAATCATTAAATGCATATCGAGCTGGGGGCTTAGACAAAGTAACATCGCTTCGTCGATTGACCACGTGACTTAACGCGGCTTTTGTCAATCCCATACATTTTAGTCTTTCATGTGGTCATCGCTTCGTCGATTGACCACGTGACTTAACGCGGCTTTTGTCAATCCCATACATTTTAGTCTTTCATGTGGTCATCGCTTCGTCGATTGACCACGTGACTTAACTCGGCTTATGTCAATCCCATACAATTTTGTCTTTCATGTGGTCATCGCTTCGTCGATTGACCACTTGACTTAACGCGGCTTATGTCAATCCCATACATTTTAGTCTTTTCTAACTTCGTTATCGTTTTGAAATTGTTACTTTGTCAAAGCATAGCGCATAGCGCATCAGGGAGTTTCCCTGATGCGCTATGCGTTGACCAATCTCCCAAGCAGTGTGTTCTAATAAAACTTTTTAAATGACATATAACTTACGCCTGGTTTTACACACGTTGAATAACTAACGGACTGCGAGGCGATCTGTCGGCGAGTTTGGTATTAACAGTAACTATTCGTTTGCCTGAGAGGAATAACAAAAGAGAGCGGTAGTTGGCCGGTTGTACGGAATAGATTTTGACTGTAGGTTGATTTGATGGGTATGTTTTTGGGTGGTGCCTGCGTCTAAAAGGCTAGGTTTTAGCTACGGTTATTGGTAACAAATTGGAATTTCATTTGACTATGCGCTTACGTACAGTAAGCGGTCACAAGTGCAGTAGCTTTTTTTTAAGGTGGTAAAAATCATCAAAGACTCCTTCCGCCCTGGGCGGGCGGAAGGGACAGTCAGGCTTTTACTGACTAAAAAACCACCCTGTTCCTTCTGTTGCCCTTTCCGTTCCGGGGCCACGGTATCCTGTTAAGACGTCCCGCAACCCCGGCAGGCGTTGGCCCCGTCCCTGTGCTGACAGCTCTTTGAGGCGCGCGCGTAAAGAACGCGCCGTCGATCCGGGCTTGGTCCTTGATCGTACGGTGATCTACCCATTACTCGCCGTCCGCAAGCCCGCGCCTACGGTGGCCGGATGTCGCCTCGCGACGTCTGACGCCCTGGGCGTCTCCCGCGGCGGCTGGGGCTTGAGGTGGAAGTTATAAGTGCAGTAGCTAAGGTTTGAATTGCTGTGAACATGCGGTACAGCAATTCAAACCTTAGCTACTGCACTTATGACCGCTTATTTGTATCAACACAGTCTCAAGAACCTTTGTGGGATTGTTACTCTACTTATAACCGTTTCTGTAGCTATGCCATGACTGTGACCCTCGATGGGTATTGGGGATGCGGTTTATGTGGGCCAAAATAATTTGGTCCAGCGATAAGCGGGGTTGAGTATTGCGGGAAAAACAAAGGAGCGGTTGGAGTTCACTATGTTCACACTTAAGCAAATTAAGGAAGCCAGGAGGCGCACCCACTCACCAATAAGCCGACGACTCTTCCACAGCCTCACGTGCACAGCAGAGGGTTTGTTCTAGAATATTATGCCGAGCAGGCGCGGGTGAAGCACGAACACAGTCACAAACACGTGCGAAGCAGTTCAAGCAATGAATCCGAACAGGATCGCGGTTTTCACAACACACTTAAATTAACTGACCCAAAGACCGGAGCAGCAGCGGGCCGCCAATCTGGTGGCAGCGCATCAACCAAGATTGGGCGGGAGCGAGCGAGCGCCGCATGAATCCGAACAGGAACGCGGCTGATGCAACACTAACTATTGTCCTGAATTCTCACAAGCGCGCGCGTCGCAATTCCCGCATTTAGCGACAGGAATCGCAAACCTCGACCGAGGCAAGAGCGTGCAACTTAGAAGTTCGTAGGTTTGCCACTAGATGGCGTTCCTTATAAACTCAAGTCTAAACGTCGTGAACATCCTCCCCGGCTTGGAAATTCGTAGGATTTACAAAAGGAATAAAATAAATAGGGGAAGGATGCAAGGTTCATGCGGGAAAGTTAAATTAGGTTATATTAGATTACTAGTGCGAATAGAATTAAATAAAAGAGTAAATCTTAGAGTAGATTCGTATGCGAAATAAAATTAAAACTAAATATATAAATGCGTGTGCAGCTGTGCTTTATTATTAAATTATTGTGACGGTAGCGGACATAACTTTACAACTGGACGTTTGAAAGTGCCACTTGTAGTTCGCACTAACGCGACGCGAGTTTAAGAGACATTCAATTTCAGTAACCGTCAGTAATTCTTCATAGCACAGTAGTTGTTCACCAATGCAACGACATAAATGACATAAACATAAACATAACATCACGCCTGTAATCCCCGAAGGGTTAGGCAGAGGTGTACTCATTAGTACACCCACATTTCGCCAGTTATGTTTTTAGTCCCATTTAATAGGGGGCGAGCCTATTGCCATCAACCGGGCACAAATCCAGACTCCGAGGCTGCTACTGAGAAATTCCTGATGGAAAAACCCAATAACACTTTGCTCGACCTGGGAATCGAACCCAAGACCTCATGCACAGCAGTCGCGCTTGCGACCACTAGAACAACGAGGCAGTCATAAATGACTTTCCCAAATTTCTCCCCAATGGGTAGCGCGAGCGGGTATAATCCAATAGCGTTGTCTTAGCAAAGACATGAGAAGATACGAACTAGTATGACAGTGGGAGCGATGCCAGTCATCTATTATCAAATCTACTAGATGATGGGTGCGAGGAAGCAATAGTGGCGATTTTCATAAGGTACATTATCGTTTGTCAATCGACCACCCACGCGGAGCAATCCGTTGTTATCAACGAACAGATCCTGTTTTCTCAAAGAAGGCGAAGGTAAATTACCATTATTTATATTTTTAATTTTATCAGCGTAGTATTTCAACTGTAATTCGCGAAGAATGATTATTTCATCGGCTTCGATATCTGAAACCTGAATTACAGGTGAGCGAGGTAATTTCCTAAAGAAGCGTAAAACGTACACAAGAATACGTAATACCTTCTTCCAGGTAGATACTCGGGAAGCGAGTTTAAAGGAGGGGATGAATCCATATTAAGGATAGCGGCAAGAATAACAGTATTTTTTATTTCAGGTACAGTACCTTCAGCGAGCGAAGAATTAAATGGCACTATAGGCCATTTAGTGACAGGACAACAGAGTCAAGTTGGACCTTGCCACCAAAGCGGGTGATTTATAATTTGTGAGGGTAACAAACCTCGCGATAAACAATCACTGGGATTTTCTGTCCCATTTATGTGAGAGAAGCGGTCAGGACTTAAAGCCTCCTGTATCTTAGTGACGCGATTGGCCACGAATATTTGCCACCGGTGTAGCGAAGAGTGAATCCACGACAGAGCGATAGTTGAATCACTAAATGCAAGAATTTCCTTTATAGGATAGCGGTTATGAAAAATAGTAGGTATGTACTTTTTGACAAGTTTAGCAAGAAGCAGCGCGGCACACAATTCAAGCCGTGCTAGCGAGACAGTCTTTAGGGGTGCCACCTTAGACTTAGCGATTTTAAAATATTTAAAATTCAAAAGAAGCGAAAATAAATCTGCCTGTAAATTAGGCCATATATGATGTAATAAGTCGTTGAGCGATGTACTACTATCAGTTCTAGCAATCGCGTATAAAACGATGCGTGTTTTTACTGTCGACTTATCAAGTTGAACAACGGCGTGATGTGTTATGAAATAGCCTTCAGTTATAGCTAAAGAAGAATAAGGTATCTCTGACAGATAACCATTATTAATATAGTCGGTGATGACGTCATTATAAGCTTGACTTAGTGCGGGAAGAGTAAACTTACGTTCTAGCACCGTCAGTCTACGCTGAGCGTGCGTGAACGAGTTACCTAACAATCCATGATCGCCTTTAAAAGGCAGCGAAACAATATACTGACCCAACGTACTTCTTTTAACTGAAGATTTATAAAATTGTTTACAGTCCTGATTTTCCGGAGTTAAAGTGTTTATAGAAGGTACCTCCTCGAGTTCCAATTTTGAAATATTATTATTTAAAGTATTTACTAAAGGACCGAAGGACCAGACTACACCCTCACGATTGAGAGTAGGTATCTCACCCATGATAATGTAGCCAAGCGTGGTCTCGAGAGCGTGAGGTACGGAGCGAGCGGTGTTCGAGAAATCAGCTGACTGCGCGAGCGGTGTAGGTATCACTTTACTTCCTAGAATAATAAACGCGAATACTTGAGCGCCAAGAATTGCATCTATATCCCCGGGCGAGTTCTAACATTCATCTGCTAGCGGTAAATCTTTAAAATAATCTATCACAGATGTATCGATATTATGAGCAGGCAACTGAACAGTGATACGATCAATTACTAACAACGTTGAACGAAACACGAGATTGGATAGTAAGTGTTACGTAACCTCTAACAGGTGCCGATATCGACCCTACAGATTTTAACGATGAATTAACATGAGCGGTTGAATATTTAATTTTAATTTTTTAGAACAAGCGAGGGTAATTAGGTTGTTTTGAGAAGCACTATCTACTAAACATCTTATAACAAAGCGATTTCCATTATTAGGAACATATACTTGCGCGGTAGGTAGAACAGTTGACCTATTTAACTGACTACAAGATAAAACTTTATTATTGAATGAGTGCAAAGCGAACGAATTCGTGGAATTAGTACATTCCTTCAACTTATTATTAACAATTGGAGAAGCGGTCGCGTCAGCCGGCGCGGCTGCGCTAGACGAAGCGGGCGCAGGGTGACTGTTATCAACACCTACTTTATATTGTGAACGAAGTGGGTAGTTCTCAAAATGTAATAGCGAATGATGTTTCTTATGACATTGTTTACAAGTATGCTGAGAACGACAGTTAAAGTAAGCATGTTTACCACTAAGACAGTTTATACATAATTTATTATTTTTACATAATTGAAACGTTCCTCGACCGATAATTTCTTAAAGTTCACACATTCATATAAATGAATAAGTTGCGTTTTTGCAAAACTATGAGAAACTTTCGGTACGGAAGAACGCGAGCGAGGTTGCATATTGGAGCCCTGATTGTTATGATGCGATGTAGTATTCTGACGAACAGCATTATTTTGTTCGTTCCAGAACTTTTATATGATGACGTATAAAATTCACTAATTGATCACTAGTAGGTATATCTTACAGATAATTCAAAATCTTTAATTAATTGCGAATCTAGTTTTTTAATAGCAAGATGAGTGAATATGAAATCTGATAAATTGTTCATGTCTAATTGCTTTAATGCTGACCAAGATGAATGCACTCGTTCGTTATAGCTATTTAATTGAGTATGAGAATCATGAGGAAGTTTTGAAACCAGTATGTTATTTAAATACATAGACCCAAGTAATCTTTTATCTTAGTACTTAGTAACTAAAGCATTCCAAATAGTAAAAAAATTAGACTCGTTAGGAATAATTCCTGCGAACACATTTAGTGCGCTTCCACTTAATTTACCTACTAAATATTGTACACGTTGACCATCTGTTAACCTTTTGTTATCATGAACATTAGTTTTAAAACTCTGATTGATAGAATATGCCAGGTTTCATTTGGCCAGCGATAAGCGGGGTTGAGTATTGCGGGAAAAACAAAGGAGCCGTTGGAGTTCACTATGTTCACACTTAAGCAAATTAAGGAAGCCAGGAGGCGCACCCACTCACCAATAAGCCGACGACTCTTCCACAGCCTCACGTGCACAGCAGCGGGTTTGTTCTAGAATATTATGCCGAGCAGGCGCGGGTGAAGCACGAACACAGTCACAAACACGTGCGAAGCAGTTCAAGCAATGAATCCGAACAGGATCGCGGTTATCACAACACACTTAAATTAACTGTCCGAAAGACCGGAGCAGCAGCGGGCCGCCAATCTGGTGACAGAGCATCAACCAAGATTGAGCGGGAGAGAGCGAGCGCCGCATGAATCCGAACAGGAACGCGGCTGATGCAACACTAACTATAGTCCTGAATTCTCACAGGCGCGCGCGTCGCGATCCCCGCATTTAGCGACAGGAACCGCAAACCTCGACCGAGGCAACAGCGTGCGACTTAGAAGTTCGTAGGTTTGCCACTAGATGGCGTTACTTATAAACTCAAGTCTAAACGGCGTGAACATCCTCCCCGGCTTGGAAATTCGTAGGATTTACAAAAGGAATAAAATAAATAGGGGAAGGATGTGAGGTTCATGCGGGAAAGTTAAATTAGGTTATAGGTGATTACCAGTGCGAATAGAATTAAGTAAAAGAGTAAATCTAAGAGTAGATTCGTATGCGAAATAAAATTAAAAACTAAATATACAAATGCGTGTGCAGCTGTGTTTTATTATTAAATTATTGTGACGGTAGCGGACATAAATGTTGTTGTTGACCAATGCAACGACATAAATGACTTTCCCAAATTTCTCCCCAATGGGGAGCGCGAGCGGGTATAATCCGATAGCGTTGTCTTAGCAAAGACATGAGAAGATACGAACTAGTATGACAGTGGGAGCGATGCCAGTCATCTATTAACAAATCTACTAGATGATGGCGGCGAGGAAGCAATATTGGGTGGCGATTTTCATAAGGTATAGCGTATCGTATATATATCATTAGCGTTTGTCAATCGACCACCCACGCGGAGCAATCCGTTGTTATCAACGAACAGATCGAGTTTTCTCAAAGAAGGCGAAGGTAAATTACCATTATTTATATTTTTAATTTTATCAGCGTAGTATTTCAATTGTAATTCGCGAAGAATAACTATTTCAACGGCTTCGATATCTGAAACCTGAATTACAGGTGAGCGAGGTAATTTCCTAATAAAGCGTAAAACGTACACAAGAATACGTAATACCTTCTTCCAGGTAGATACTCGGGAAGCGAGCTTAAGAAGAGGCGATGAATCCATATTAAGGATAGCGGCAAGAATAACAGTATTTTTTATTTCAGGTATGGTACCTTCAGCGAGCGAAGAATTAAATGGCGCTATAGGCCATTTAGTGACAGGACAACAGAGCCAAGTTGGACCTTGCCACCAAAGCGGGTGATTTATAATTTGTGAGGGTAACAAACCTCGCGATAAACAATCACTGGGATTTTCTGTCCCATTTATGTGAGAGAAGCGGTCAGGACTTAAAGCCTCCTGTATCTTAGTGACGCGATTTGCCACGAATATTTGCCACCGGTGTGGCGAAGAGTGAATCCACGACAGAGCGATAGTGGAATCACTAAATGCGAGAATTTCCTTTATAGGATAGCGGTTATGAAAAATAGTATGTACTTTTTTGACAAGTTTAGCAAGAAGCAGCGCGGCACACAATTCAAGCCGTGCTAGCGAGACAGTCTTTAGGGGTGCCACCTTAGACTTAGCGATTTAAAAATATTTAAAATTCAAAAGAAGCGAAAATAAATCTGCCTGTAAATTAGGCCATATATGATGTAATAAGTCGTTGAGCGATGTACCACTATCAGTTTTAGCAATTGCGTCTAAAACGATGCGTGTTTTTGTTGTCGACTTATCAAGTTGAACAACGGCGTGATGTGGTATGAAATAGCCTTCAGTTATAGCTAAAGAAGAATAAGGTATCTCTGACAGATAACCATTATTAATATAGTCGGTGATGACGTCATTATAAGCTTGACTTAGTGCGGGAAGAGTAAACTTACGTTCTAGCGCCGTCAGTCTACGCTGAACGTGCGTGAACGAGTTAACTAACAATCCATGTTCGCCTTTAAAAGGCAGCGAAACAATATACTGACCCAACGTACTTCTTTTAACTGAAGATTTATAAAATTGTTTACAGTCCTTATTTTCCGGAGTTAAAGTGTTTATAGAAGGTACCTCCTCGAGTTCCAATTTTGAAATATTATTATTTAAAGTATTTACTAAAGGACCGAAGGACCAGACTACACCCTCACGATTGAGAGTAGGTATCTCACCCATGATAATGTAGCCAAGCGTGGTCTCGAGAGCGTGAGGTACGGAGCGAGCGGTATTCGAGAAATCAGCTGACTGCGCGAGCGGTGTAGGTATCACTTTACTTCCTAGAATAATAAACGCGAATACTTGAGCGCCAAGAATTGCATCTATATCCCCGGGCGAGTTCCAACATTCATCTGCTAGCGGTAAATCTTTAAAATAATCTATCACAGATGTATCGATATTATGAGCGGGCAACTGATCAGTGATACGATCAATTACTAACAACGTTAAATTATATTGAGTGTCAGAAACACGAGATTGGATAGTAAGTGTTACGTAACCTCTAACAGGTGCCGATATCGACCCTACAGATTTTAACGATAAATTAACAATAAGCGGTTGAATATTTAATTTTAATTTTTTACAACAAGTGAGAGTAATTAGATTGTTTTGAGAAGCACTATCTACTAAACATCTTATAACAAAGCGATTTCCATTATTAGGAACATATACTTGCGCGGAAGGTAGAACAGTTGACCTATTTAACTGACTACAAGATAAAACTTTATTATTGCATGAGTGCAAAGCGAACGAATTCGTGGAATTAGTACATTCCTTTAACTTATTATTAACAATTGGAGAAGCGGTCGCGTCAGCCGGCGCGGCTGCGCTAGACGAAGCGGGCGCAGGGTGACTGTTGTCAACACCTACTTTATATTGTGAACGAAGTGGGTAGTTCTCAAAATGTAATAGCGAATGATGTTTCTTATGACATTGTTTACAAGTATGCTGAGAACGACAGTTAAAGGAAGCATGTTTACCACTAAGGCAGTTTATACATAATTTATTATTTTTTACATAATTGAAACGTTCCTCGACCGATAATTTCTTAAAGTTCACACATTCATATAAATGAATATGTTGCGTTTTTTTACAAAACATACAAGCGGATTTATTATTAAAATTATCTTCTGTAATAGCAAAACTATGAGAAACTTTCGGTGCGGAAGAACGCGAGCGAGGTTGCATATTGGAGCCCAGATTGTTATGATGCGATGTAGTATTCTGACGAACAGCATTATTTTGTTCGTTCCAGAACTTTTATATGATGACGTATAAAATTCACTAACTGATCACTAGTAGGTATATCTTTATCGCGGACAGATAATTCAAAATCTTTAATTAATTGCGAATCTAATTTTTAATAGCAAGATGAGTGAATATGAAATCTTATAAATCGTTCATGTCTAATTGCTTTAATGCTGACCAAGATGAATGCACTCGTTCGATATAGCTATTTAATTGAGTATGAGAATCATTAGGAGGTTTTGAATCCAGTATGTTATTTAAATACATAGACCCAAGTAATCTTTTATCTTAGTACTTAGTAACTAAAGCATTCCAAATAGTAAAAAAATTAGACTCGTTAGGAATAATTCCTGCGAACACATTTAGTGCGCTTCCACTTAATTTACCTACTAAATATTGTACACGTTGACCGTCTGTTAACCTTTTGTTATCATGAACATTAGTTTTAAAACTCTGATAGAATAGTGGCCAGGTTTCTGGTTGTCCAGAAAAACCTACTAACTCAAGCGGAGCCAAACGACAACTATTATTATTATCAGAGGTATTGAGCTTCTCGGAGCTCGCGTGACGAGATTCTAACAAAACGGTACGTGTATATTGAACCGCAGAAAATAACGATTTAAATGAGCTCCAATCATTATAATTAAGTATACAATCATTGAGTATTGCGTTACTTTTGAGTATTGCGGGAAAAACAAAGGAGCGGTTGGAGTTCACTATGTTCACACTTAAGCAAATTAAGGAAGCCAGGAGGCGCACCCACTCACCAATAAGCCGACGACTCTTCCACAGCCTCACGTGCACAGCAGCGGGTTTGTTCTAGAATATTATGCCGAGCAGGCGCGGGTGAAGCACGAACACAGTCACAAACACGTGCGAAGCAGTTCAAGCAATGAATCCGAGCAGGATCGCGGTTTTCACAACACACTTAAATTAACTGTCCGAAAGACCGGAGCAGCAGCGGGCCGCCAATCTGGTGACAGCGCATCAACCAAGATTGGGCGGGAGCGAGCGAGCGCCGCATGAATCCGAACAGGAACGCGGCTGATGCAACACTAACTATTGTCCTGAATTCTCACAGGCGCGCGCGTCGCAAGGCAATAGCGTGCGACTTAGAAGTTCGTAGGTTTGCCACTAGATGGCGTTACTTATGAACTCAAGTCTAAACGGCGTGAACAGGTATTCTTCAGCAAAAATAGCAAAATGGTTCAATTTAATAAACAAATGGAAGAACATTTTTGGGTAAGTTCGTTTTAACAGAATTAAGACAGACCAAGTTACTTTCACATTAATAGTATTAAGCGTAGATTGATCTATATCCACCAAGGTCTACACCTTAAGTAAGTACCGTAGGTACTTCAATCCTTGGCCCCGTGACTCGACACTTTCAAGTAGGCAGCTTTCTGAAGAAGTTAATTAATGACTCCGTTCATCTTTTAATTGTATAAGAAGTTCATTGTTTCGAGAGTCTACAGAATAAACAGGATCCAACCTTTATCAGATTTATTATTTTGATGTTTGTTTAGTTGAAATATACGGAGATCGGATTGGGAGGGAACCGCAATGATTAATGATGAACTTTATACCAGCCTGCTGTCCCACTCAAACCATGTCAGAGTCCCTTGAGGCCGTTTAGAAAGTCTGACACTAAGTAGTGTGGGGTCATAAGACCTTACTGCCCACACGGTAAAGAAGAAGAAGAAAAATGATGAACTGAGTTTTTGGCTTATTACTTCAAGTCCCATGTAATGAGACACATTGATTCATCTATTGTTCTGTCATACCAGTAATAGAAAAGGCTACAATAATATACTGCATTAGCAAAATTGGGGAATCTATTATATATCAAAGTCAGAGTCAAAGTCAAATCATTTATTTTAATTCGGCCATTAAAATGCATTTTCAACCGACTTCAAAAAGGAGGAGGTTCTCAATTCGACGCGTATGTTTTTTTTTTTTTTTTTTTTTTTTGTGTTTGTTCAACGATTACTCCGCCAATTATGAATCGATTTGGATGATTCTTTTTATGTTTGAAAGAGTATGGTCCCGAATAGGTCCCATAGGAATATTGTCATGATCTGATGATGAACTTTGGAGATATGGAACGGAACTCCTTATAAAATCACAGCAGAACCGCCGTAACAAGAAAAATTGCTTTGTATAAACGTGTAATCGATGACTGACTGAAGGAAGTGGGGAGGGGGTACGTCAACCCCCCTCCTACCACTTTCCAAAATTAAATATATCGTGTGAGGTATTGTTTGAAAGGGCTTTATGTAAGTATTTCAACCATTAACACACAAGCACTAAAAAGTGAAAAATAAAAAGCTTTTTTACAAAAAAAGATCACCGCCTTCAAAAACCACAAAATAAAAAATAACTTTAGCTTGGAAGTCGGTGGCAATACCTACATTACAAGAAATAAAACCAAAGCCGCCGACTTCCTAGCTAAAGTTATTTTTTATTTTGTGGTTTTTGAAGGCGGTGATCTTTTTTTGTAAAAAAGCTTTTTGAACATCATATACAATAAAAAATGAATTGAATCTAGTAACCCCTTTCCAAAAGGTGCGTTGCTCCTGATCAGCTGATAGTCCACTTGCTTATTTTCTGCGTGCTTAGCTAATCTCCATTGAGATTGCCGTCGTGACTGAAATTCGGTCTTGTGATTATAATTATTTAAATATAAAGATAAGGATAAAAAAAGAAAAGATAAAAGAAAAGAAAATATATACTTATTTGTGTAAACATGTGTATATGTATAATGAAAAGTAATTGTTTCAACATGTTCATGTTGTGTATGTTTCAAGTATTATTCAAATTATTCAACCCTATATTTCCATTCTCAAGTTATTTACTCTAAACAAATAAAGTCAATCAATACAACCCTTCAAAATAATAACATCAAAATTAATTACTTCGCCTCGTATTGTTATATCTACTATCTATCTGACAGTTTACAAATTGTAACTAATTGTTCCTACGTTATTTGCCTCGACTGCCTCGTTGGTCTAGTGGTCACAAAGCGCGACTGCGGAGCGTGAGGTCTTGAGTTGGATTTCTACGACGGGCAAAGCGTTATTGGGTTTTTCATCAGGAATTTCTCAGTAGCAGCCTCGGAGTCTGGATTTGTGCCCGGTTGATGGCAATAGGCTCGCCCCCAATTACATGGAACTTAAACATAAATGTGGGTGTATTTATGGGTACACCTCTGCCTAACCTTTCGGGGATTACACGTGTGATGTTTAGGTTATCCTACTATTATTATAACTTTGAAAGTTTATGAAGATGTTTGGATGTTTGTAATTCAATCTCTCGTAAACCGTTGAACAGATTTGGATAGAAATTAGCACATAGATAGACCATTACCTGGATTAACACATAGGATATTTTTTATCCCGGTAACGTGTTCCCTTTTTTTTGAAAGTGGTAAATATCATCATATGAGTCGGAAGGGACTGTCAGAATTTTACTGACTAAAAAACTATCCTGTTCCTTCTGTTGCCCTTTACGTTCCGGGGCCACGGTATCCTGTTAAGACGTCTCGCAACCCCGGCAGGCATTTGGCCCTGTTGGGGCCCCGTCCCTGTGCTGACAGCTGTTTGAGGTGCTCAATGTGTTCCTTTGGCATAAAAGTTGTACTTACTTTACGGAAAGTGACTTTATACGTGGGCGAAACCACGGGGAGAAGCTAGTGGGTAATATTGATGTAAATATTGCTGCCTCTATCGAATTCTGACTGTGTAATCAGATTACAGAAACAGAATTTCGAGTAAGCCGTGAATGAGTTTTCGCTAGTTTAGTCTAAATCATAAAGGTGTGCGTCCACAGTACCGCATCGTACGCAGCTGATGGATTAGTTTGAGGCTGTCGTCGACTAAAATAGAATATTGATTGTATTCATGTTTATTAATATTGCCAAGTTACTTGATAATTTCAAGCACGTTTCTTCAAATGTTTGTTTGCCTATTTTTAGATGAATTGTGTAAGGATCATATTTTTTTAATAATATCTTCTGTCATGTACCTACTATCTTTACAAATAAAATCTATTCTATTGTTGACTACCCTGTTGAGCGTGGGTTCGATTTTCAGGTCGAGCAAAAAGATGGAACGATGATGATGGTTGATGATGGATGGATTGAAGATGGAAGGATGTATGTCGTTGGCTGCTATAGATGGGTTTTCCCATTAGGAAAACTCATCCATAGCAGCCCGGAGCTGGTGGAAGGAAAGGACGGTGACATTCCGTGACATTAAAGAACTAAATTAGAGATGTCAAATTAGTTTTGCCTTGAACCTCCGTATTTTTAATCCATACGTTTTAGATGTCAACTATACTGTATTATGGATGTGTCAGATTGACTAAATTTTACAGCTCTTATTTACATTAGTCTCTTTCTTATTTTATAGGACAGAAAAAGATGGAAATAGTCTAATTTTAGTTTAGTTTGTGACCAAGGGAATCGGCACCATTGTATCTTTAAATACATAAAATAAATAAATACTGGAAATATCACTAACTTTATCAGCCAAGTCTATACAATTATATACCTAAGTATTTTCCAAGAAAGACCTTTAATTTTCCAGCCTTTGACATTGTGAATGTAACTAATGTATGCCGTCTGGTTATCAAACTTCAGCGCCTCTGAATGAACTGGAAACAAAAGAATTATAATGAGAATTTCCGAATCTTAAGAACTCGAAATTGGCGAAATATCTTTGGAGCTGACGTTGAGTTATTACTTATTGGTGATTGGTGCAAGTCGATGAGAGAAGCAGTATTATCAATAAATAATACGGCAAATAATTATTATTCCCCTGTAAGGCAAAGGCTTAATCGCTTACAGAGAAGGCACAAGCATTGATCACCACGTTTGGGAGATTTTTACAGAATAGTACGACTGGTTATTATGCCCGCGATTTCGTCCGCGTGAATGTCGGTTTTCTGCGAGGTCTTATTTTTTGCGTGGAACCCAAATTCTTTTACTAAAATAAAAGTAGCCTAAGTTACTCCATACTACATCAGTTATCTGCCAGTGAAAGTCCCGTCAAAATTGGTCTAGCCGTTCCAGAGGTTAGCCGGAACAAACAGAGAGACAAAAATTGAAAAAAAAAAAATATCTTGGCATAGTACCGTATATACATTCATATGCATGTAGTAAAAAGCGGTTAAGTTAATATTAAGACACTTCAATTTTATTTTTTTGTATAGATAACCGCTGTTAAATTTCATTCCTGAAGGGTCCACAATCGTCTATTGAATCTATGGTTCAATGATGATCAAAACGATGTTCTACTCCGTATGTTGTGGTTTTATTTCATGTGTGACACCTTATTCTTTTCATTTCTAAGACTGTCTTCTTTGAACCTCGTACCATCTTCTAAAGGCGTGGCACATTTAATCGGTGTCCGTTTAACTGCACTGTTCATTTCATTCTTGTCTTTTCACATCGCGTCTGTTCGCAATATCCTCGTTGATTTTCTACGATTTATTCTCTCTTTAAGAAGTGCTAACTTTTATTTAAGACATTTTGCTATCTATTTTGAGGAGATTCCGTTAGGCAGACTCATTAGTATAACCACATTTCGCCAGTTATGTTAAGTTCTATGTAATAGGGGGCAAGCATTGCCATCAACCAAGCACATACAACTCAACAGCTATAAGCTATTAAAAATACAGTCCATAGGCACTCACCTTTATAGCATGCCTTAACAATACTAATATTACAAGAAAGATTTGATTCTTTATTTGTTTGCATTGAATTGGTTTCGAAACTACTGAACCGATTTGAAAAATTCTTTCACTGTTCTGAAGCTACACTATCACCGGACAATATAGACTATATTACATTTATATTTAGTATAAATTTAGTATCAACATTGCACCCGTGCGAAGCCGGGGCGGGTCGCTAGTTCTTTAATATACGAGTACATTTCATTTAGAGACCATTATACAAACTTTTATCACGTGTCAAAAACAAGCACCAATTACTTCATACACGTGACTCAATAATCAACTTTGCTTCTGCCCAGAATAATAAAGAAAAATAACTTTTCACGTTAAAGACTTCGTTGAACGGCACCAAAGGACTCTGTCCACATAATTTAGTACTTGGTAACAAAAAATGTTGAAAACAAGCAACTCTTTAATTACTGAAAACTTTCACCCATTCTTCAAAAGCTGACAAAGCTATATTAAAATTTTATGAAACAAGAAAAAAATAGGACTTGTTTTAGAGTGGTTAAGACGCTTTATAGACTAATTTTTTTAAGTTTCTTGATGTAATAAAGTATCAACAAAATTATAATTGATCGCTTACTTTGTCTTAATTTTTTTAATGTTTATTATATTTTTGAGCTTTGCGAAACGGACCTAATCTGCAATCAATTTATCATACTAGTTAAAAAAGAAGTTCAAGCAATAAAATTTTAATGTGAAGAGTGTTTGTGAGGTCAATCTCACTTATAAAATAAGTGGGAAGGAAGCGATGAATTCTAATATATGTTGTGACTCTCTGTCACAACATATATTAGAATTCATCGCTCACAACATGAAATCTTGACTTTGAATTTACAATAATTTTTTCTATTTGTTTTGCATCTGAATTTTGGTTACAACCGACGGTCAATCTCAATGGTGACTAGCCAAGCACACAGAAGTGCACAAGTGTGTGCGCAAACATAGATAAACAACCTCTCAAATACAGGGAGTATTTGAGAGGTTGTTTATCTATGTTTGCGCACTTCTCTCACTCTCATAGTCCGATGGAATGCTTATCCGACAGAACCCAAGAGAAATAAGACACTGGACTTCCAAACTACGGCTGTCACCGAGAAATTTATAATGAAAAAACCCAATAAAACTTTGCCCGACCTGAGAATTTAACTCAGGCATTCACTCTTAGCAGTAACGTTTGCCACCATAAGGCCAATAGGGCTATAGGGGAAGCTTTTGCCAAACACTGGGATGTTACCTAAGTGTAGCCAAACAAATTCAGCAAAATGAGGTGAGAAACTTTCTAAATCTGCAACATTATAAAACAACCTTTTTAAAAGTCAAATTTAAAGTCCCCCAAAAAGGGTTTCACCCTTCAAAGCCCCACTGGGGATGAAACAGACGCGTTAAGTTGTCAACAGACTATTCAGAACGTGTTTAAATTTTTACTCCCTACAAATTTTATGCGTTAAAGTTTTGGAGGCGAGCTCAAACTTAATTCATTAGAACCGGCTGATGCCGCTAGGGGTAAAAAGTGTTTCATAATATACGATGCTGGAATTAGGATAGGTTTTGTGGATGTAATCAACGGCCTAAACTATGCCAACCACTTTGACGTTGTCTTAAAGTTTAAGCAGATATTTTGCACCCAAGTAGGCCACTGTAAATATAACCTAGGAAAATGAGGGATCAAAGATCTCACCAACACCTAGTGTGAGTGCAGGGCTCCTGACCAGAAAAAAAAGGCCACGTGAACACTTTCAGTTTAGAGGAAACTGATGCCGCGTTAACCATTGCCACCTACGGGCGATGTCATACCTCAATAGTACAGATAATATGAAAAAAAATATATATTAAATAACTGAGGCAGCTAAAAGATCTTCTTTCTTTATCGTGTGGGCAGTAAGGTTAGGATCCCACACCTCAGTGTCAGAGTTTCTAAACCGTCTAAGGGCCGGTTTGAATGAGACAGTAATAGGCTGATATAAGTTCAGGTTTCCAGTTTTACTTGCCCGATTGGTACTTGCCCAGGTTATAACCCACAACCTCAACCAGCTAAAAGATGCTTAGTCGTTTATGACCGCACTTAGTCATGATGACTCAAATCATGAAAAACAAAACAGGTCCACCACTGCTTTAGATTTTAGTACTATGTTACAAATATTACTGGGCGGAAATATGAAGTTTCCATATTCAAATCCTAGTTCACTGGAATTATTTAAAACTTTAACCAGGAACTAGAGTGGTGCCCAGGAGTTGTTACAGGCAACTCTAGCCAGATGGTTTAGAATAACACAGAGCTTAGCAGAGATAGTTCAGAATATTTACAACTTACAAAAGTTTATTTGTTTGTTTGTAATTCTCACATGCTGAACGGTACAACTTAATTCCGTGTAGTCTGTTTGAAAGGTTTATGGGTTTAAACTAGCTTCTGACCGCCACATCGCCCGCGTTGTTCTTTTTAACCGTTTTAATTTATGTCTTTGGTAAACACTACAACTCTTCAAAATTAAAAAATAATTTTATCATTCCCACTGGTAGTTTCAGAGATTAGTGCATTTAAATAAACAAACAAACAACCCAAAAAAAACTTCAGCTTTATGATAATAGTAAGTATACATTATCCCGTTGATCTCGTGGTGGCAAGCGTGACCACTGAATTTAGGATTCCTGGATTTGACTCCCACTATAGAACATAACGTTTTCTATTTACGTAACGTAGAGTTTTCCAGTAGGAATTTCTAAGTAACAGACCTTAGTTTACGAGCAAAAATAAAAGTATGTGCTATTTCAGACTATAATCTATATTTGTACAAAATTTCATCTAGATCCGTTCAGCTGTTCTGTCGTGACAGTATAACAAACATCCATCCATCCAAACTTTCGCATATATAACAAGCTACTATAATAAAAAAATTAAAAACACGACTGCATAAGTTGCACATATTTGTACTTCGTTTACTCGTCAGTTTTTTTTACGACGTTTTTTATTTACTGTTATATATTTTTTTAAATCTAATCGTCAAATTCTAGACGATAAACATAGACACGACTAGATTAAAAAATAAATGAATTGAGGCTGGTATTAATTTACGTTTTAAAGTGACCACACTGGTTTTTTTTTTTTTTGCTGCTTATATTACGTAGGATTGTAACGATACCCCATACATCTAAATCGGTTCAGGCATTTAAAAGTTATGGTGGAATAAAGAAACTCACATACATACATTAACCCTGAACACAATAACACTCCTTTTTTTGTGGCAGTCGTGTAATAATAGTAAGATTACCATAATTTTAGATGTTCCTGAACTGCTGAGTCTTAAGCGACTAGCTCAGATATCAGGTAGTATTTCTCTGTCACGTAATAAGGATTTCTAATTATCTATCTCTCTCTCTCTCTTTCTTCTAATAGAATTCATCGCCTCTTACACGGGTCTAGTCACACCAACCATTTATGTATGAAGCTTAAAAGATTTGCATATATTCACTACAATGCAAATATTTATGCAACTAGGATTTACTTGCATAAACTGAATACGCGGTCAAATGCAAGTGGGATTTATGTTATTTGCATAAAAAGTGGCTTTACAATTTTAATACTTGTATGGAGCTGAGTTGATTTATATTTGACTGGTGTGGTTTTGGTTACGTCATTGATTACTGCTCCGCTACCATGGGGTAAAGCGTGATGTTATATAACTTATAACCTTCCTCAATAAAGGGGCTCTTACGATTGTTATATATACCGGGATATATGTAAGTATATGTCGTGATAGCCCAGTGGTTAATTAAGGCGCCTTCCAGGGCAAGTACTTTGGGGTGGAAGGGACTGTCAGACTTTTACTGACTAAAAAACCACCCTGTTCCTTCTGTTGCCCTTTACGTTTCGGGGCCACGGTATCCTGTTAAAACGTCTCGCATCCCCGACAAAATAAAATCCCCCCTCTAAGGGTATGAAATAAGGAGGGTATGGTAAGGGTATTAAAAAAAAAACTAGTATTAAATTTTTGTGAGACGAAAAAATGAAAATCTATTTAAAAAGATAGAACTTCTAATCCACATGTTCTTATGTAAGCTGCAACAGTGACGACAGCAAAACAAGATTTTGAAGTATTTGATATTCTAATCGTGTGTTTTGACTAAAACCCTAAGCGCTCTTACTACAAGTGCACTACCTAGGTACTTACAAGCATGCAAAGATGTTCTGAATACACAAAATCGGGAACATGCGAACATGGCTGACTTAGAATGTAGATAAGAACTAGACTAGAACACCTCAACTACTGAACCTCTTTTTTATTATTTATTTATATATTATATAGATTTTTGTTTTTTTTTTTATTTTATTTTTTTATTATAGATTTTGTTCTAGGGTAGTAGGTAGTATTTTATACTTGTTTATACTTACATTTCAATTTATTAATTTACTTAACTGATTTTTTTATACATACATACATAAACTCACGCCTTTTTCCCATGGGGGTAGGCAGAAACTACAGAACGCCACCTACTACGATCCTTACATACTCCTTTCGCCTCATCAACGTTCATACATCTCGTCATACAAGCACGTCGGTTACGAGTACTGCGCACCTGACCTTTCTGAAGGACCTCACCAATAAGGTCAGTGTAGGTCTTCCTAGGGCGACCCCTCCCGGCGTTGCCACTCACCTACATACATACATACATAAACTCACGCCTTTTTCCCATGGGGGTAGGCAGAAACTATAGAACGCCACCTGCTACGATCCTTACATACTCCTTTCGCCTGATTTTTTTATGTGGTTGTTTTATGCTCTTAACTTGCACCTGCTATGTTATCTCTTCACCACCTTTGGTTGACTGTTAGAGAATTCCTAAGGCATAAAGTCCGCCTTTGTACTTTTTTTATTAAATATAAATAAAATTGAAGTGTATGTTTGTTAAATATGTCAAAATAATAGATTTCTACTAAACAAATATGCATATTTACACGGTATTTACACGAGAAAACCAATTATCTTAATTTTTGTCTGTACGTCCGTTAGTTCCGGCTAAACTCCGAAAAAGCTAGACCGACTATGATGGGACTTTTATTGGCAGATAGCTGATTATAGGCTTCTTTTATTAAAAAAGATCTTCAGATTTTTTGTTCCATGCAAAAAAAAAAATGATAATTTAAGCGAACAAAAACGCGTTCACAAGCTAGTTTCAATATTAATAAATACACGTCTCTAGAACTGCAGCTAGATATAGCGAAGCTCATCAGAATATTCCCCTCCCTTGCATTTCACATCATTATTTGTAATGCAACCGACGAAAGGGATCCGTGACAAGTTCAGAATCTCATTAGCAGTGACCTGAATTGTCGGACAGAGGTCTCTATAGTGGCGTAATTAGAGCAGGGTGGGAGGGACAGTTGACGTCCGTTGTAATTATGTGTTAGGATTTAGAAATGTGGAAAGAATTGTTTTATAAAATATTTATATTTTAAAAATATAATAGTTTTTCGAAATAAAGACAAATTGAAATTTTCCTGTCGCCTTTTTATTTATTTTAAGTGATGAGTGATAATAAATTATTTATTTAAACTGTAAATCAGACACTGTTCTGACAGCTCTAAGTTCGGTTCTAAAAATGCGCCATTTTTGAGCAGTGTCAGAATTTTCTGAAATATTTTAAAAGTATAAAATCTGTCAATGATGTTAAAATGTGAAGAAAATAACGGTTAAACAATTTTATACACTCGACAAATACATTTAAAACATGTTATATAATTTTATGTCTGACTGTTTATAAATTGATCAAAGTTTTAGACTAGGTCAAAAATAACCTTTTGTAGGCTTACATAAATTAAAACAAGTACCCTTTTGAATATTAAAATGGAGATTTAAACGTCTTATAAAGCAATAAATGAATAGATCTTTCTGGAGCAAACCTTGAAAATCCAACATCAAACTTGACGATTTTGGTAGATAAAATATCAAAACGGTGACGTTGCTTACGTTTATATTGTCTTTGTATCAGATTGACAATTCTATATTAATGTTTCTAAGCCGACAATTGGTGTCGCCTACCCTGATCTTTTATCTTACTGACAATAATTGCTTGCGTGGTAGAATTGCTCACAATACGCCATATTGAAATCAAATAAGTACCAGAACTGCAAATGGTTTTATACAAAAGTAGCAGTTCTGGACGCGACTTCATTCATAACATCACGCCTGTAATCCCCGAAGGGGTAAGCAGAGGTGTACCCATTAGTACACCCACAGTTCGCCAGTTTAGTTTAAGTCCCATGTAGCAGGGAGCCTATTGCCATCAACCGGGCACAAATCCAGACTCCGAAACTGTTGCTGAGAAATTCCTGATGGAAATAGCCAATAACACTTTGCCCGACCTGGTAATTGAATCCAAGACCTCATGCTCAGCAGTCGCGCTTTGTTACTTTATACCAATATTTTACATGGAGCAACAGTCAACGCAAGAACAACAGTTTGTCAGTGAAGATAAACTTTAGAAAGTACATATGAATTAAAAAAGTCACATTGGTACTTTCCCGGATTTGATACCACAATCTACTGCATGAGAGGCGGGCGCCTTAACCACTGGGCCATTACGATACTATCACGCTATCTCTGAACGATACTTCAGATGGGAAGAGATACTAAATAGTCTAAACACTAACGGAACGGAACGGAATCCCTTTCAAAATTTCATCCCGATTCGCCCCTGCATCTATACTCACCTCGTTTACGCTTAGTATTGAAATAAGCTTAATGTATAAAGTAAGGAAATGTTCATTCGAGTTTGTTTCAAATCCTACTAATTTATAGTGCAAATATTGGGGCTGGAAATGTTCTACAAGCACGGTGGAACGAAAACTGAGTAACCGTAGCTACGAACTTTGCACTTAATAAATCGATATAGATACGAGTAGATATTAGTTATTCATTAAAATAGTACCAACTTCAAAGTACGCATTCGCGGAGATGTCACTTGACTTATTAAATTAAATTGGTAACATGAAACATTTGCGTTTCCCATGGGGGTAGGCAGAAACCACAATTACACATACACCTTTCGCCTCGTCCGCGTTCATACATCTGGTTAAACAAGCAGGCCGGTTACGAGTACTGCGCACCTGACCTTTCTGAAGAACCTTACCAATAAGGTCAGTCAGTATGCCTAGGTCTTTCTAGGGCATCAGGGGATGCCCTTAAAACGTTTTTTTTATTTAATGCAATCTTACTTGTTGCTAATATTTGTTATTTTTTTTTTAACCGGTTCAGCCAAATGTAATATAATCGCGGCCAAACATACAAGTCAAACTGAGAACCTTCTTTTGTTGACGTCGGTTAAAAAGTATAACAATCACGTAGATTGACCCACACGGTACCTCGAATACTTGTGTAGTGATCATAGTATCTACTTTTAGAAGAGACCTTTTCATCCTTAAGAAGGGTCCCGCGGTAAGAGCCTCTTGGAAGGGCCTTAAGTGTCTACCTACACCAAAGTTTTCGTCAAACAAAGGAAACGATACACTTTTCTTCCACTATCAAAAACTTTAATGTAAAGCCACAACTACACAAGCCTCGTAGCTTGCACAAGAATAATGGAAGTAACTTGCGCAAGAATATGCAACATACAAACATACATAAACTCACGCCTTTTTCCCTTGGGGTAGGCAGACTCTACAGAACGCCACCTGCTACGATCCTTACATACTCCTTTCGCCTCATCTACGTTCATACATCTCGTCATACAAGCACGCCGGTTAAGAGTACTCCGCACCTGACCTTTTTGAAGGACTTCGCCAATAAGGTCAGTGTAGGTCTTCCTAGGGCGACCTCTCCCGGCGTTGCCACTCACCTCTGCCATATAAATACCTTTGTCAATCGTCTTTCACTCATCTTCTCAACATGACCGAACCATCTAAGCATACCCTTTTCTATCTTTTTCACTATATCTTCTTTTAATCCGCAACGGTCCCCTAGAACCTCGTTCACAAGAATATGCAAATAGCTTGCTTGTCTTCGTGCAGCCTCCTAATTGGTAAGACTTGTGATTGTTTTCAAGTTTTTTTCTTAGCTGTAAGTTTTCCTTCTATCCTAATTTAATAAATCTAAAAAAAAATGCGTTTTTGATCATTTAAACACGCTAATTTCTGGAACCCAGTCGAATTAGAAAAATCTTTTCGTAAGTATATGATAGTCAGATAAACGAGGAACAGTATAGGCATTATAACATCACGATTACGACCCACGGAAACGGAGCAGTAACAAAAAACGTAAAAAACGCAGACAAAGTCAAAAGCAGAACCTAGTGTTCTACTTAATAAATAAATAAAACACATTCAACATGTGTACATGTGTGACTGCCTCGTTGGTCTAGTGGTCGCAAGCGCGACTGCTGTGCATGAGGTCTTGGGTTCGATTCCCAGGTCGGGCAAAGTGTTATTGGGTTTTTCATCAGGAATTTCTCAGTAACAGCCTCGGAGTCTGGATTTGTGCCCGGTTGATGGCAAAAGGCTCGCCCCCTTTACATGGGACTAAAAACATAACTGGCAAAATGTGGGTGTTCTAATGGGTACACCTCTGCCTAACCTTCGGGGATTACAGGCGTGATGTTATGTTATTCAACATAATAGTATGCAAGATACTTGCATGTACACGATACTGTGTATTCTGGGTTTAACTGGAAGAATTATTGTCAATTTAAGAACAGTTACAACACAATCGATAGCTGTTAATAATAATGTTTATGTACTCACAACTGAGTAACCCCTTTTCTAATGCAAGACGCTTCAAGTCATCTGATTCTCTTCAAAGTCAATCTTAGGCGCTTTGCACACTTAAGTTGAGGCAACTGGCAACTCTTTAAAAGTTTCCTGTAAAAGTTGATAGTTGCTATAACGTTGCCGGTTGCCGCAACTTTTTGGCAATTTGTGAGCAACGTTGCCGCAGCGACACTGGCATTGCCGGGCACACGTAGAGGGAGGGAGGGTGTGAAATCGCCCGAAGCGTTGCGATTGACGGTTGAGGAAACCGGCAACTTTAAAAACTGGTACAATTTTTAAAAGTTGCCAGTTGCGGGAACTAGCAACAAACTTAGTCATCGATTGCAGCAACTGAAAACTGTTGACGATTGCCGCAACTCGAGACTCGAGTTGCTCTGTGTGCGCAGTCCAATTTTAATGTAAATAAACAGCTAGTTGCCAGCTAGTTGCCAGTTGCTGCAATAGTTGCTCTGTGTGCAAAGCGCCTTACTGCTATTATAAATGCGAAAGTTTGGATGAATGTTTGTTACTTAATCACGCCAGAGCGAATAAACGGATATGGAAGACAATTTGACAGAGAGATAGATTGTAGACAGAAATAGGCTTCTTTTTATCCCAGAAAAATATACAGTTCTTGTGCAACTTCGACGCGAACAAAGTCGCGGGTATATGCTAGTCTCCACTAATATTATAAAAAGGAAAATATTTTTGTATTTTTGTTTGTTTGTAATGGATAAACTCAAAAAGTACTGGACTGATTTTAAATATTCTTTCACCATAATAAAGCTACATTATCTGCGAGTAACATAGGCACATTTTATTTTATTTTTTACACACATTTTATTTTATTTTTGCGCGACTAGTAAGGAACACATTTAATACCCAACTACATCTATTTGAAATCGGATCAAATATTTACAAAGTATAGGAAATAAGAACGGCATACAAATAATATTTTCACAATCGTTGGCCTTCGATATTACAACAATACAAAATGCAGTTATGATAAGTGATATTACACTTTATTGGCAAGTGATAAGGTTGATGATAGATGTATATATAAGTGTGTGAGCCAGGAAAATAAATATCCATGTCACTCACAGCCCTTCTGATATTTTCACCATTTCGTTGGGTGCAAATAGTTCGGCAAGGGTTTTTACAAATCTATCAATGTGAATGGACAAAGATTTCTCTTTAAGTAAACATGTTATTGTTGGCGGAAGGACCAGGAAATGGGATGATGGTAATAAATAAAATTACATTAGCAAATATTGTGCATTTAAATTATTCAATTATCTTAACGTAATTAATGAACTATGAGTCAGAAACTTCAAAGTATCTGGCTGAAGTATATGATGAGCTTTTACTCACATCTTAGACTTCCCCATTCTGTTATTGAAAATAAAAGTATGCTTCAAGTTAATAGTACAGCTATCCTTGGGTAAAATAATTTTGATTTGTTTGAGAATCCAGTTAAAAAAAAAACTTTAATCAATATTATATCGATCAGCTGTTGCCGCATTCGTTCGTATCCTTTCCGATCCGATGTGATTCGAGCCGTTTGTGGGGAATCGTACTTTAGACCAGCGCTTCCAGAGATTAGCAAGTTCTAAACAAACAAAAAAAACAACAATTACAATACATTGTTTTGAAATCGTCACCACACTTGCATTGTTTTGAAATCGTCACCACACTTGCATTGTTGCCACATCACTTGATAACCATCAGTACTAATGCCTTCTCTGTATGAGAAGAAGCCTTTAGTCTGCAGTGGAACAACAATACGCCAGTATCATTACCACCACGAGTTAATTTAATAAAAGCTTGTGAAAAAATGACAGCAATCAAATAAATTTTTGCTTTTACACAAAAGGAACACGGAAAAAATTTAAATCTGCTACAATGTTCGCTGGAGGCCGTAAAACTAAAGACACTGGTAGTATTACGGCTATTTCTCTATTTTATGAGTACGATAAATCTACTTTAAAGATGTTTACTGTTTGTGGTCCGCCATTTTATCTGCGAGTGGTAACAAATGATTGTTGGCACCGTCGGATAATACAAGGTTTGTTTCTGTTCATACATTCATAACATCATGCCTGTAATCCCCGAAGGGTTACGCAGAGGTGTACCCATTAGTACACCCACATTTCGCCAGTTCCATGTAATAGTGGACAAGCCTATTGTCATCAACCGGGCACAAATCCAGACTCCGAGGCTGCTACTGAGAAATTCCTGATGGTAAAACCCAATAACACTTTCCACAACCAACCCTAGTCTTACAGGCAGTTGTTTCAGGGCCTTTTTTGTGTTTGTAAACGTACCACGATATAGTAGAAATTCTTAGTTCGACGGAGGGGTCGCCCTAGGAAGACCTACACTGACCTTATTGAGGTTCTTCAGAAGGATTAGATGCGCAGTACTCGTAACCGGCGTGCTTGTATGACGAGTAGTATGTTTGTTGTTATGTTTTGTCTCTGCATCACCCTATGGTAGACTGGTAGAAAATGCCCGAAGCATTAAGTTCGCCTTTGTACAGTGTATTTTTTTTACATATGCATAAAGTTTATATCTAAAATAAAAATGAATCGCTAAATGTGTTGCTAAGCGCAAAACTCGAGAACGGCTGGACCGATTTGGTTGATTCTTTTTTGTATTTGTGAATTCCGGGGCAAGGTTCTTATAAAACAATTTTTTATTTAAATCCACTCTAAACGTTGGAATTTTACAACCGTGAGAAACCGGGGCTGTTTGCTAGTATATAATTAGGTGGCGTTCTGTGTTTTCTACCTACCCCCATGGTAAAAAGGCGTGAATTTATGTATGTATGTATACACGCTATCATGAAAGTCAGGGAATCACATACTAAAGACATAAAAGATTGCGTCACAATGTACCTAATCTTAATTTTCATCAGAGCTATACAGCTCAATCTTCATTTCAATACAAGAAAACCAATTTCCTCTTTTATTCAGGAAAAGAAATATATTGATGCTATCTGTCACTGCTTTATTATTGTCCTTTGTAATAAATCCTAACTCAAATAACATGGCTTGAATGGAGAATCGTCATTACCAATATGTACAGTCGACAATATTGATAGCCTGATATTAGAATGACTAGCTTCTGCTTAGGACTTCGTTCGCTTGGTTTCCCAACTAGCAAAAAAGTACATACATACATAAACTCACGCCTTTTTCCCATAGGGGTAGGCTGAAACTACAGAACGCCACCTGCTACGATCCATACATACTCCTTTCGCCTCATCTACGTTCATACATCTCGTCATACAAGAACGCCGTAGTTGTATAGCATTTAAATTATGAAACTAATAGACATGTAAAGGTTTTATAATAGTTTTTTAGCAGTTCAACAGTTTTATAGTAGTGTTCAGTTCGACGCATTAGTAATAATTGGTGCCGATTCCCTTGTTCACAAACTAGACTAAATTTAGAGAATTGACATCTCTTACTAACATACAGCGAAAGGAAAGGACGGTGACATTCCGTGACAATTAAAGAACTAAGTTAGAGATGTCAAATTAGTTTTGCCTTGAACTTCTCCGTATTTTTAATCTACACGTTTTATGATGTCAACTATAACTGTATGGATGTGTCAGATGGACTAAATTTGACAGCTCTTATTTACATTAGTCTCTTTCTTATTTTATTGCACAGAAAAAGATGGAAATAGTCTAATTTTAGTTTAGTTTGCGACCAAGGGAATCGGCACCATTATTTAGTTATTTTGCTATTTGGGATTTTATAACTGTGTTCTGATACGTCTTTGGTTATTGCTCCGCTCCTGTGGGTCGTAGTGCGATGTTATATAGCCAATACTACATACATAACATCATGACTGTAATCCCCAAAGGGTTAGGCTAACATTTTACCAGTTAAAATCCATCAATTTCATTACAGCAGAGCCGTTAAACATACATTATAAATTTCCGTTGACTTATAGTAGGCGCTTAGTGGCTTACGTAGTTTTTGCGTGAACAAGTAAAAAAAACATCTATCCATTTGCACTTGTAAACTATCGCATTTATAATATTATAAGTAGGATTTACCAGTTAAGTTTATTTGATTATTTTTGTGACTTTTAACCCCCGACTCACAACAACGGGGTGTTATAAGTTTGACGTGTCTGTGTATGTGGCTTCGTAGCTCCCGAACGGATGAACCGATTTTGATTATGTTTCTTTTGTTTGAAAGGTGAATTAGTCGGGAGTGTTCTTAGCTATGGTTGATTTAAATCGGTCCAAAATGACTGCCGTCGGGGCTTTTTTAATTTTAATTTTTGTATAATCCAATCCGTTTCAAGCCTCACCGGGGTTGTGAAACCACCTTAAGTTTCATGCTATATACAAACAAAACATGCTATACGTACTACGATGCCGTTTTATATTATACATCCAATGAATTCGAGGAATTCACAACTTGGCTTGACCAGCTAAAACTTTCCATACCTACTTCAATTAAACATTACATTACCACAAGCGAATTCTAACCTTTAACCTTGTGCATAAGGTTGGTTTTCCTTTAAAATTCTGTTCACTGAACTAGCCTTTTGTCTCAAAACCCTTGGGCAGGTGTTTGAATTCGGGCCGAGTCTAACAATGGAATTTTAAGATCACCTTATACCCTATTTGTTTTGTATTGCCGTGGAAGGAATTACCCGCTTATTATTCCTTTAGGCAAGTTTTAATAATATTGCTTAAGATTCAAGAAGTTTTAAGTACTTGTTTCTCAGAATATAATTGGTTTGATAAAGATTAGTATGAAAGTTGACAATGAGGTTTCGAAACGTTACGATGCGTGATTACAGTAGACTTATGTGTATGATCTGAAAGGAAATTCGTATAAGTTTAAAAACGGCTCCATTTTAATCTCAATGTCAATCTGTCAAGCATACCTCTAATTTTTCTACATTTTTGACTTGGGATGTCTCTGAGACGATATTGTGAATAGAAGGCCAGTTCTACAAATTGAAAACTTTCAAATTCTAGTCGCAATCTCATCTCAACAACAATCAATGTCATAAAATGTTGACTAAGGGCATTTTTGACAGATTGGGACTAAGGTTAGATTGCGTTCTTAAAAATGTAAAAAAAATAGATTCGACAATTGACCTTCAGATGAGTAAACGTAAGAAAACCAAAAAGAATATGAAGACAGCAAGTAACATTCAATAGTTTCTGGCTTTCAAAGAAAGATATAAAACAAACCCAAATTGTCTCATAAGCCTGTCAACATAAAGCACAAAAACGGTTGCTTCCTAGCAGAAATAGGTGATTGCCAATACAGTCTCATCGTTATTGACGGTATTGAAAATCGTTTATACCTCACCCATCCTTTGTCTTCCCACCCTGTGAAGCTAAACCATACATTGTTCTAGAAGTGGACAATACAGACATAGTTAACGGAGACTGTGATCAAAATCGACACCTAACACAATGACTCTCGAAGCCTCAATTCAATGGAGACCCTCGACCGTTAAATGTCTTTGAATTGATATCGTCTACAGGGTAAGTGGTTCCCTGAAGTGTCAAGCTGCGTCAATCTCAGATCAATGTAGGATCATAGAGCAAGAAAATGTGGAAACGATATTCATATAATTCCTGATTAGCGCTGTAGATTACCTTTCAATATATTTGCTCGTAAAATGACTCTTATTGCGCCGCTTTTAGAGTCAAAAGTCCTAATGCGGTGTATTACGAACACGTTATTTTTAAATTACATTTTAGGTTATTTCTAACTAGTGTTTTAAAAAACGACGCAGGAACTTTTATCATACCCTCCGCTCCATTACGTCCGCATCTTCGGCTCAGACTGTGAGTCAGCCTCGCCCGTAATGACAGATTACCTTATTTGTATCATAATACACATATATTATTATTGTATGCTTGTATTATAATAGTAGTATGACACCCCCCATGCCTCAGAAAGCACGAAACGCAGTTGGTCAGGCACCTGAATTCTCCCTGGAAGAGGGAGTGCGCCTATGTTTGCGCACACACCATGCACTATATGATTATCTCCTGCGCACTTGCTAAACCTATGCCACCTTGCTAAAGTAGCTATCACCAATGAAATTAAGAGAAGAGAATGGCAGAGTCACTTCTGTTCATTCTTATTCTATGACAGAACTTGGGTTAAGTATTTTGATTGATTCCGCTACATACTATTTGGTAAGCGCTCCATTTGGTAAACCTACTTAAAGTTATTGGAGTAGGTGTGATTTTGTCAAATCAGATTTCGCAAGTTTATGATGTTGAAAGCCTATAGATTGATATCTATAAATAGTATTTTGAATTAATTTCGTCATCCATGTTCCCACGTATATTTAGACAAGTTCATATAAATTTAGCAAAACTTTTAATAGGGGGCAAGCCTATTGCCATCAACCGTGCACAAATTCAGGCTGCTTCCTGAAAAGAAAAAAACAAGTCTAGACTCCGAGGCAAATTCCTGATGGAAAAACCCAATAACACTTTGCCCGACCTGGGAATTGAACGTAAGACCTCATGCAACCACTAGACCAACGAGACAGTCAATGAACAAAACAAGTCTAGATATAGATCTAGTCTAGTCTGTTAAGTAATATTAAACTACTATACCATTGAAATAGTTCCATAATCGATACACAAAAAGCAAATAATAAATTCTAATGTACTTAAAGGAATATAGCGACTTTATGACAGTCAGAACTTATTATTGGGAAAATGCAATTTTTAATGGATCCCGACTATTAAAGGCGCTACGTTCTATATTCCTCCCCAAGGGTCCCTATACAAGAAGCGTGTTTATTTTGTACTAGCTTTTGCCCGCGACTACGTCGGCGTGTCTTGTTTATATCGTACATGCATACAAAATTCCCTTTTCACCGCCTTAGGGGGTGATTTCCGGGATAAAAACTTTTCTTTGTCCTTTCCCGGTCTTCAACTATCTCCATGCTAAATTACATCAAAACCGATTTAGCGGTTTAAGCGTGAAGAGGTAACAGACAGACAGAGAGACACACTTTCGCATCAAAATATTAGTATGGATGAAGGAGTAAAAGTACGGTGGCAATAAGGAACCCTGTGAGAGTCCGACTCGCACCTGGCCAGTATTATTGTAACTAGGTGAACCAAATTAGTCCCTTTCTCTTTGAGACTAAGGTTCCTAAGAGGATTTAATAAGATTTTAGGTGACCGAATAACAAAGCAGACTAAGAAGAATAGCCAATGACTTTCAAAGACGTTCTTTTCCGTATCTCATTTCTTTTTAAGCCTCCTCAATTATGTATCTACGAAGATCAATAGACTTTAATTCTAAGAGCCAATCAGCCAAACAGTATATTGGAATTGGCGAATAAGAGGTCGTTAATTTAATCACAAACCATCGTAATAAAGCAGGAGATAGATACATTAATAGAATACGCGCCACGAAAGATGAGACTTGACATACCACACAGACTTTATTATTTCGTAATATTGTTAAGAATTTAAATCCAAATGTCATCGAAAAATCCCTGAATTGATAAACAAATTTTGAATAACTATTTCGTACATCCATGCCTGCTACAGTTCTCCACCACTGACGCTTGTTAAGTCTATTCTTTCGTGGCGCGCATTGTGCGCGCATGTATAACCTGTCGTACTTTTTCCACCCTTACAATAACTTTTCGTTGAACTACCCCGTTAGTCTCATGGTCGCTAGTGCGACTGCTGAGCATGTACTCCTGGGTCTGAACTCCAGGTCGGGCAGATTGGATTGGATTTTTCCATTAGAAACTCAGTAGCAGCCCGGTGTTTGTAAATTTGACTTGACGTACAAAAATGTTTGGCAGAGAGATAGTTTATAGTTAGGAGACGTCCACTAAGAAAGAGTTTTCCAAAATTCACCCCCTAAGGGGAGAAAACGGGGCTCCAAATTTTGTATGGAGACATAAACTTTAACGTGGACGAAATCGAGGGCAGAATCTAGTGTTAAAATAAAGACGCAGTAATAAAAGCTACATTTTAGTCAATATAGCACTTCAATCTATCTTTAAGAAGCAACAATTTTGTCATAGAAACGAATCCCGAACTCAAAAAGTATGTTCCTACCCTTATCCTTACTGATTTTAGTCCGTCTTAGAGTTTCAGCCACCTAATTTAATAAAGTCGCTTCCTTTGAAAGCCAAAGCCGCTGCATAAGTGAGTCTGGAACATTTTGCGACCTAGAATATATGAAAGCTAGATGTACAATCGGATACACTATACATATACTATACTGAGCAGAGGCAACTAATTACTATCAACTATTAGTATTACTAAGTTCAATCTGTTCAACTACAGTATTACTATGTTCTAGTTTTTACTAGTATTACTAGTTTCTGAATGTCAAGTACTTAACATCAGAATACACACAATACACCTGAGCATTTTCTTGTAATATAATGAGTTTACGAATACTACAAAACGAGGAAAAGATTAGATTAAAAAGCAGTACGAATTAAAAGGAAAATATAAGTTAAACGCTCGCAAATACCCTTATGTATAATAGAGAGATATAGGGAAAAAGAGAAGGAAGATCGCCGTCGACTTCTAAAAAACTCCAACTAGATGAAATGTTATAACATTATTATTTTAACGTAAATGACGTTCAAAGATGCATTTTAATGATCTATTAAATTAAGGTCATTCAAGGGCTGGTTTTTACCTTGGCCAGAGGTTAAGCATTGCCATTCAACGTGGCAATGCGGCCTGTCTTTTGGGCACATTTCCAGTGGACAGCGATGCGGATGAATTTTTTTGATGCCATTTAGTTTTAGTTTCTCTTTTTTTTATTCAGGTTGTTTTTTATTTTATTTTTATTATTAAGCTTGTAAATAATGTATATATTAATTAAAATTACAAATAAAAATTATTAAATAGGTAGTCCTATTTTTTTTTTTGCAAATTAAAGTTAAATAAATGATTTGACTTTGACTTTTGACTTTGAACTATCTATCTCTTTTGTTGACCATAAAATGATATGTATTGTGTACAATAATAATTGTCGGTCATTCATTACCAGTCAGTTAAAAAAATTCGGCTTAATGTTCTATTCTGCCTATGTTCTACTGCCTCGTTGGTCTAGTGGTCGCAAGCGCGACTGCTGTGCATGAGGTCTTGGGTTCGATTCCCAGGTCGGGCAAAGTGTTATTGGGTTTTTCCATCAGGAATTTCTCAGTAGCAGCCTCGGAGTCTGGATTTGTGCCCGGTTGATGGCAATAGGCTCGCCCCCTATTACATGGGACTAAAAACAAAACTGGCGAAATGTGGGTGTACTAATGGGTACACCTCTGCCTAACCCTTTGGGGATTACAGGCGTGATGTTATGTTATATTCTATTTTTTTCTTCTGCTCTGTTACAAGTAAATACTCAAGCTTACACTCACATTTAAGTATGCCATAAGCTTAAAAAGTTATGACGCACACAATAAAAATGATAAAAAATTTGCCTGTCGCCTAAAAAGCTTTGAATTTACGTAACGTTTACGAGCTCTAAAAGGGAATGTTATTTTAGTCGCAGAAATAAATTAAAAAAAAATAACCATATAGCGATTTGAAAATTTATTGAACGTTTAATATTTCACTGTGTTAACAAACAATTCAAAGCGATAACGAACGAAATGAATATTGAAAAGACAATAAGAAACCACGCGATTTTAAAAGCAATATTAACATGTTAGTTTTTATTGTAGAAGCTTTTAATTTGCAAAATAGCGATAATGTTAAGTATGACAAAGGAAATAGAGTTCATAATGTAACAAACGTTTAATGGTATAACGCGACAGATGGTGAAGCGTATAGAACGATTTTCTAGAAGGAGAAGTAATTTCTGTAATTCACAGCGATCTCGTTCATCTGGAAATATAATAACTTGACTCACAAAGAAATTGGTAGAAATAATATTGATTGGCACAGACCATAATTACGAGTATGCGCGTAAAAATAATAAATATTAAAAGTCTATTCAATAAGCGGGATGTGGGTGTACTAATGGGTACACCTCTGCCTAACCCTTCGGGGATTTCAGGCGTCATGTTATGTTATGTTATGCTATTCAATAAAATACAAAAGTTTACAAAACATTTTGTATATGTGTTTTAATTAAACTATGTAATGGATACTATTTAAAAAAAAAGGAAAATAATAGGTATCAATTGAGTGGTTTTCTTTTTAATATTCCATTATATCGAAAGGTTTTTTATCACCACACATCCTTAAAAGAAATGAATTCCATTTAAATTAGAGTTTTGAATATTTAAGTATAAAGAAAGTAAGGTCCCAATATTGACCCCTGCGGTACACCAATATTTCTTAATCCAAAAAATGCTCATATTCATATTTTTACCACAATGTTCATTACTTTTTTAATAATGCTTTAGGTACTTACTGTTACAACGTGCTCTCATCTCTATGCATTTCACTTTGATCGCATTAAAGTTTTCATTGGTGAGATCAAATGCTATTGAAGATACTAAAATAAAAATAAATGGATCTACTGAAAATCCAAAGAACCATGATAAAGTGAATAATTTCACGCCCTAAAACAAAATACGAAAAGTTTTACCTATGTATTTATTTATAAGTATAGTTCAGTATTTAATATTTATAAATAACGATAGGACACTTAACATCGTGTCCTGCCTGTCAAGTTGTCTTCTCATCACGGGATCTGATGGACGCTACTTAAAGTGCCAAACTCGTTGCCAAATTTTGGGCTGACTCAATAAAATCTGTCATCGACACGCTAAGAAGAAGAAGAAGAATGAATTGACACTAGGAATTTCTCATGTATCGTGCTTAGGCTATTTAAATATAATTTTGTGTCATGCAGTAATCGAAACCCAGACTTCAAATGCTTGAAATAATTAATTTTACCGTCATTAGGATTACGATACTTTAATGTAGCAAATCAATAGTACCTAGGGCCTAGGTACTATTGATTTTTTAGTCTAGGTTCTAGAAGAAAAAATTAAGTGTCAAGCGACTTTATACCTTACTGCGATGTACTTACAGTTTCTTTTAGGCTAGACAAGTCTTCGTACAATTGGTTAGTAACACGCATGATAGAACTCATTATAATAGCTATCATCTGAAATTAATAATGTCTTTCCATAAAACACTGTAAATAACATTTTCTTTTTCATCAACTAAGAATATCTTTTTTGTTGTCCTTTACGTCGCCTTTTTTTAAAGTCCCAAATCTCATATTTTTGTTGCAATATATGATGCACACTTTCAGGTGGTAATAAAATAAGATATAATAGAAACAATCAAGGACCCTGTCGGGCACAGCAAGCTAAAGCCTAACACACACAGAGAGCGGAAGCGGGACGGGAGCGGGACGTGAGCGTACCGTGACCAGGGGGCCAACCACAAGCTCTTAAAACAATATTATTCTAATATTACTTAGCCTTCCACACTGTTGGATTTTCAACGCTCGGATCAGCGCCGACAGTTAAAAATGCAACAACAGAAATTACAAAGTAATATTAAAATAATATTGTTATAAGAGATGGCGGTAGGCGCCCTGGACGTGAGCATTCAGTGTGTGGACATCTATAATTATAAATACAAGGAATAATACAACCTGACGACACGCTCACGTCCCGCTCCCGCTCTCTTATGTGGTGGGCTTAAAGTACTACTAATAAGCGTTTAACACTTAGCACTTACCATAATTTTCAGAGGTTTCTTAATATTATCAATGGAATCAACAATTGCCTCATACATCTGAGTATATTTTTTGACAGCACACCTATTGCCAAACTGATTATTACATTCAGTTTCCACGATCGTTTTGAGTATCTTGATTCGACAATATAAAAGACTGAATATTAGGATCAGAGAGAACCTGCCCATGTTCCCAGCGAAAAACACAAGTTGAGTTGAGACAACGGCCGTAATATTGTCGAAACACACTGATGGATAACCAACACAAAATCCTGCGAGTATTACAATCTTCCATCCAAAGTATACGACAAAACCGGTATTAAGAACATAACCTAAACGATTGTACAATTTTTCGGCGCAAGGGACAGTATCGATTGCAAATATAGGTTTATAAAATGAGTAAATGTAATCATCTTTAGTTTGGAACGCTACCAAGAACATAATAAGATAATCTAATGCATAAGTGCCAAATAAACTTATAAAAGATGAAATTACTGATAAAGAAATAATATTCAAAGTTATAAAAAAATATAAAGAGTAGAAGGTGCAGAGTAAACTCGTCTTCCAAGAAACATTAAAGTTTTGACGATATCCGAAGAGAAAACGAATAAACATAATAGGTTTAATGTTGACAACCAAACTTTTCTCAACCATATTTTTAACTGGTGACATATTTTTATATTATAGCAAATAACCTTCCTCTAATATCACTGTAAGTATTGATGAGAACCACATTAAAAATCTATTATGTATTTTAAAAAATCTAAGTATACAGAAGATGGAAAGCGACTGTTTTATGCTATGAGATGGTACTGAGAAAGATATTGAAAAAAAAATTCACAAACTCTAATCCTTTAGAGTATGCAGCAATCATGAGTACTGGTAGTATAATAAATAAAAGAAATTAAAATAGTTTTAGATAGGTACAGTTACGAGCAAAAACAAGCACCCATTTAACAATATAACGAAGCTATTTTCTTCGGATATATTGATTAAAATGTCATGTTTTCAAGAATATAGTATTTTGAATTCAATACTGCTATGAAATTTATACGTCTTGTATTAAAGTTACAACCATTTATTTTACAAATAAATCGCTTTTGTAAGTGTATACTTGTTTTTGCTCGTGCCTGTACAACTGGTTCGATATTTAGAAGTTATTTTAAAAATAATAATATACTGCATGAATGTAATAACACTCAAGTTCATACGTTTGAAACTACTAGTTCCGTCCGCGACTTCATTGTCATGTTTTATTTCACCTACGTTATGTCTCCGGTTACTGCTCTGCTCTCGCGGGTTGCGGCGTAATATTACAGCCTATTTCTCATGTATTTACAGAAATATTTTTTCCAATCCGACTGGTAATTCTAAAGTTTTTTTACTTTGTTTTTTATTGGTAGTAGTAAACGCTTTAAGAGCGTTTACTTCGTACGGCATTTCATACAAAAGCCCTTTCAAGCCCTTATTTTTCGAAATGAATGAACCGATTTTAATGTAACTTCCTACGCATAAATAGGCAGGATGCATTATGCATTGGTCTAAAAAGTTAACAGAGAATATTTTCGAGACAACAGGACGAATATTGTAATAGACAGATATAGGGTACGTGTTATAATTATGACAAAGGCGATGAAATTTCAAATCAACTGAATAATATCAAAAATACAAACACCGTTTAGCGGACATACCTGATTTACCAGATAAAAATTTATAAATAATAGCAAAACTTTTTAAACGACTTAAACAAGTGTGGTTATCAATTCGACCCGTATGTAAGTTAGTTAATGTGGGATTCTAAACAGGTGTTTCAATCATTTGAAACTATTTTTCACTTCTTTTGAAGGCTGGTTTATTTAAAAAAAAAAAAAACGTTTTTTTGTACTCTTTGTAGTTGTAAAAGGCGATTGATGGCTTTAGTAATAATTTTATTAAATACACGCCTTTACATTATTTAGTGACAAAAAAGAAATACTTAGAACATTTAATTTTCGATTTAAATCCGTCATGTTCGTATTTTATGGATGATGTACCTACTTTGTTCGCTTTTTAATTAATGCTTTGTAAACTTTTACGGGGTTAAAAGGGGTACAGAGGTCATCCTGGACGAAACTTCAAAAGGGATTTTAACGTTGAAACAATAAAGTTTATATTCACCCAATTTAGTTAGTATTTTATATATGGCATCCTTTCAGCCCATCTAATATTCTGCAAGAATCGAAAAACTAGAAAAAAATATATATATATCAAATACAAATTACAGTTAAAGCTAATTTCACTTTGTAATTTGTTTTATCCAATTCTTCCTGTACACAAACGAGTAAATTGTATTTTCTTTTGTATAATAATTAAATACAAATTGCCATTTAAAAGACGACGCGCTCGTCGTCTTGTTTTAAGTGAACTAATTGTAATATTCTACAAAATAGGAACAATATTTTCCTGTCTTTGTATTAAGTAGGTACACATTATGACTTAGTTGTACAAGTAAGTCGATTCTGTTAATTTGAGTAGTTGAAATCATTAACCATAAATCACAAGACACAACTTCTAAAAAAAAACCTCTTTATTTCAGCAGACACCCGATTAATTTTCAATTTACTGTAAAATTAGATTTTTTGTAGTTTTAAAATCAAAAAGATAAGATAAGATAAGATAATTTTTTATTTGTTCAAAACACACATAGAATGCAAGATGTTACATCAAATTATAATTTCTTCAGTCATGTTTTGCCTGAACGGCGTACAAATATGAGATGTTGAACGTTACACAGCATCAATTAATTTTAAAATTAATTAAATTGCAAATATAGCAATTAAACAACCCAATTTAGAACATACTAAGGACTAAATAGTAGAATAAAATACAATCATAAATAATACTCATTTAAAAAAAAATTACACACATGTCAATATAGTCAATAAATGGTAAGTCAAGTTAAGTTGGCAAATAAGTGACGTCATAGTTCGATATTGCCATAAATAATCTATGTGGAATCGCGTTTTGCCAGTCCATAAAAAGTATGTAGGAATTAGGTGAAATGAGTTCGCCTTCTTTCTTCTTTATCGTGTAAGGTCTTACAGGGGTCGTAAGCCCCACACTACTTGGTGTCAGAGTTTCTAAACCGCCTCAAGGGCCTGTGACATGGTTTGAGTGGGACAGTATAAGTCCAGGGCGCCTACCGCCATCTCTTATAACAATATTATTTTAATATTACTTTGTAATTTCTGTTGTTGCATTTTCAACTTTCGGCGCTGATCCGAGCGTTGAAAATCCAACAGTGTGGAAGGCAAAGTAATATTAGAATAATATTGTTTTAAGAGCTTGTGGTTGGCCCCCAGGTTTCCTCATGAATGTCAGTGATATCCATAATATACGTTAGAAAGTACATATATGTGAATTGAAAAAGTCGCTCAAGCTTTATCCAGAGATTATCTTTCGCAGACAAAACACCTAACAAACTTTATCTCTTTATAGTATTAGTATAGATTAAAACTTAAGGCACTTCAATTTCAATTAAAACTTCAATTCCTTCATGTTTGTTTGCAGCCTGAGTAATGCATTTCCTGTGTTTCTTTCTAGTACGAGTTCGTTTTACGTCTAATAAAACTTTAGCACTATCTTATAGACGACTGGGTTCAGTTTATTTATTGCTTGTCTGCTTGCGACTTCGTCTACGTAAAGGCGAAGTCGAAGCCAAATAAATGGTTTATTTATCTTTAATTCACACATAAAGTTCCAGTTGAGGTCCAGCCAGGCATAAGTGGTCTGCCATTTTACGTTAAACTGGACCTGTTTGTGTGTATGTTTTCCTTTTTATAGTGGTTATTGCCTTTTGCTTATTATATTTGTGTGATGGGTCTGTGTCATTAAACGTTTCTTATTTTTCTTTTGATGATCAAAAAGTATCCTGTGTCTTTTGCCATATCCTAAGCTACCTCTTTGTCAAATTTCATTACGATTAGTTCTGGTTGTGAAAGAACAAATATACAGGCAGACAGTTACTTTCGCATTTATGATATTACTAGCTTTTGCTATGAGCCTGTTATGGAAACTCTAAGTCGCGCAAAGAGCAATGCAATGGAGAGAGCTATGCTCGCGGTCCCTTTGCGAGATCGAATGATGAATAAAAAATCTGAAATGAGAAGATTTGCAGAAGAACTATCGCTAAACATTCCAAAGAAAATTACTCGTGGTTGCCCGCAGCCTTTACCAGATCGTCAGTCTACCTCGTGGGGAGAAAAATCTGTTATAAAAATTATAAGATATATTTTTCCACAAAATATATTAAATATTTTTCCTTTCCATTTATCTCCGAAGACCTTGCTTATTAAGCCCAAATTACGTAAATATTAAAACACGACAAAAACTAAACATTTTTCTCCTAAATTAATGCCTTGAGCAACATTTTTCTCGCAAACCCTTCGCCCATTCCGCTGTAACAGTGTCCCTAGATTCTTAACTTTTAACCTCGTTACGTCTTTAGCTTCATCCCTTTTTGTCGCATCATCTTTTTGTATGTCTGTCTCTTTTACTCTTATAACATCTGCAAAGTTTGGAACTAGTAAACTGCTACTACCCACCGGGTGCAGTTCACGCCTGTTATAATGAATTAACTTTTGTTTATTTGTCACTCTCTAACTTCATAACTTTGATGTAAGTACATGTGGTTTTAGTAAACAGCTTGTTTACGTTGAATTAGTAATCTCCTACAAGATTGGATTTTGTTGGTGTGTTTATTTGAATTTATAAGTTTACATAATTAGTTTCTTGTGAGTGAAATAGGATTTGTGTTTTAAGGAGAATCTTGGAGGATTTTCGTTAATGGAAACTGATTAAGCTTAACGGTTAAACGTGGGCCTATACCTGGGATTTGTTGGCACTCGACAGAATAATTGTATTCGTTGTATTTCTCTATCTATGTACTTTTATCTGTACCTACTTTGTTTGTATCCTAACTAATATTATAAATGCGAAAGTAAGTTTGTTTGTTTGTTTGTTACCATTTCACGCCTAAGCCACTGAACCGATAATCCTGGAATTTTGCATATACTTTGCCAGGTGTACAGGAACGAACATAGGGTACCTTTAATCTCGAAAAAAAGTACTGTTTCCGAGGGAAATCACAATAACGTTCTTATGATCATATAGATGGCGCCACGTGTCGCTTCGAATTACGATTTGAACTAAATAATTGAAATGACATAATTATTGAAATGACAGGATATGGGTAACTTTTTCCGCAACTTCGTCTGTGTCCTCGATAACCGAAATTTACGCGGACGAAGTCGCGGGCAAAAGCTAGTATATTTATATGTACAGGTAGTTATTATGACGGTCGGATCAAGGACCAAGCCCGGGTCGACGGCGCGTTCTGTTCGCGCGCGCCTCAAAGAGCTGTCAGCACAGGGACGGGGCCCCCAACGGGGCCAACGCCTGCCGGGGTTGCGGGACGTCTTAACAGGATACCGTGGCCCCGGAACGTAAAGGGCAACAGAAGGAACAGGGTGGGTTTTTAGTCAGTAAAAGTCTGACAGTCCCTTCCACCACACCCAGGGCGGAAGGAGTCATTTGATGATTATTACCACCTAAAAAAAAAAAAAGGCTAACGCTAGGAAAGGATTTTCCAAAATTCACATCACATTATTATATTCAATATTACAATATATTTTATAACAATACAAAGGTTTAGATAGATTTATATCATTTTTTTTTATATTCTTCTAACTTCCTATGACACTCGACAGCAGAAAATTTTAGACAAAGTCGCGGGCAAAGGCTAGTCTCAAATACGTTTGTCCATCTCCGCGGTACCCTAAAGAACAACATCATAATAATATTTAATAACATCACAACGGGATCGCTTTATTAATGTCATGTCAAGTCCTGAGCTGACTTGCTCTCAGATGTCAAACCATTATCCTCTGAGTCTTCTGACATGACGTTATATTTTTCGTCATTTTGGTGTTTTGGTAAGTTATAGATTTTTAGTGATCCGTAGCCAAATGGCAAAAAAACCCTTATGGATTCGTCATGTCTGTCTGTATGTATCTATGTACCTGTAACTTCTAAAGTAAGAGTATGATAAAACTAAAAAAAAATACATGTACGATGTATATTGCTATGTTAACTTCCACCGAGAATTGGTTTAAACGAGAACTAGTAAGTCATTTTTTTTAATACGTCATAAATCGTACTCGTTGACTGCCTCGTTGGTCTAGCGGTCGCAAGCGCGACTGCTGTGCATGAGGTCTTGGGTTCGATTCCCAGGTCGGGCAAAGTGTTATTGGGTTTTTCCATCAGGAATTTCTCAGTAGCAGCCTCGGAGTCTGGATTTGTGCCCGGTTGATGGCAATAGGCTCAACCCCTATTACATGGGACTAAAAACATAACTGGCGAAATGTGAGTGTTCTAAGGGGTACACCTCTGCCTAACCCTTCGGGGATTACAGGCGTGATGTTATGTATGTTAAATCGTAAACCGCAATTTACCTTTTACTTGCTGCTACGGAAGCTTTTGTTTTAGCGGAGTCTTGTACGCAATCGGAGCACAGCTGGACCTTAATATTAAAACTCCACTGTCGGCCTATCTATCTGTAATTCGAATAGCAACAGATAGACATTTCAAATTTTCCCATGGCAACTATTTCCACAAATAATAATAATAAAATTAACTTAATCTTGACTTACTTTACTTATTGTGCCGATAGTCGTGACGGTCAATGTCATAATAGCCAAGAGCCTCGACCAACACTTGAGGAGGCTCTCGTTGGGCGGTTGGATCAAGGGCTTGGTTCAGAAAGCGGTACTCCTGGACACGGCGCGTATTGTTAGGAGATTCCTTTCTCAGGAGCCCTGACCACCGGTGGCTTGGACCCTGTTCCCGATGCCGGTAGGCTACTATTTTTTATATTATTAAAAGTTTTTTTTTTTTTTGTAATTATTTAGAATGTAATTTAATGTGTATTGAAAATTAATAAATGAAAAATAGATTTAAAAAATAAGATTCCCATTTAAATTATTAATTCCCAATTGGTTCCCATATAAAAAGCGTGCTTTTCCAACAGTATTTTGTAAGTTATGTTGTGTTAAATAATATATATTACTGTATGTACAGAACGCTGCGTTTGCGATTCCCACATGCATATGGCCAGTTTTGTTTTTGGAACAAACTTGCAACCCTAAAACACTTGAAAGCCCCAATCAACAGTGGCGACCACCAGAAAAGCGTTGCGGTAATGAAGCTTGACGAGTCCCGGAGATACGATTAAACTGTCTTGGATCCCGCAACGAAATTAATCAGAAAAGAACAGCGGACGAATAAGAAAAACAAAGGCTAAAGTAGATTAATTATGTACTTTAGGAGAGGGGAGGGAGTTCCATGTAAAGTAAGTAAAAAAAAGAAAGAAAAAAAAATGTTTAGTGACACAGAACATGTGCAAAAAAAAATGTCTTATCTGTTTTCGATATTTTGTGATTACTATGTTTAAGTCCGCTGCAAGCCACCATTTTGAATTTTCTGTAATGTCATTATAACCTATATCAAGCGAAACTTCAAGACGCGTCCAACCATACTTCATTCGTTGATATACAACGTATAGTTTAGGAGATATTCGCAGACATCCCAACATACATACATAGACTGCCAAACTCATAACCTCCGTACACCATTAAATCACGCCTGTAATCCCCGAAGGGTTAGGCAGAGGTGTATCCATTAGTACATCCAAATTTCGCCAGTTATGTTTAAGTCCCATGTAATAGCGAGCCTATTGCCATCAACCGGGCACAAATCCAGACTCCTAGGCTGCAACTGAGGAATTCCTGATGGAAAAACTCAATAACATTTTGCCCGACATGGGAATCGAACCCAAGACATCATGCTCAGCAATCACGCTTTGCGACCACTTGACCAACGAGGCACCTCCGTATAACCTCCGTAATCGGGTACCTAATAAAAAAGCTGTCATTGAATCCAAAGCTAATTTATGACCAGCTATTCTGTATCTGTCAATACCACGTGTCTCCAGACTCTGAGCCGGTCAGTTGAAAAGGGTTGACATTAATACAAAGGCAGAGAGAATTAATCTACTTCGTACTCTTGTTCAAGATGCTTATGAAAGGAATCGTAACTAATAATATTTGACTGTGGATGGTTATCAACGTTTCAACTATACCTAGTTATTTACTACTAGCGACCCGCCTGAGCACGGTAGCAATGATTTTGTAGATAATTACAGTCTTTTCTAGCAATAAATATAGGCTATGGTACTCAGGGATAATATAGCTTCCAAATGGTGAAAAAAAAAAATTAAAATTGGAGTTTTTGAGTTTATTCATTACAAACATCACACCCTCACACAAAAATAAAAATATTTGCTCTTTATAATATTACTGTAGTTTTTGCCAGCTTTTTTGCTCGCGATTTCGGCCGCGTGAATCAAGGTTATTGCTGATGCAGACAAACTAGCTTATGTCTTTTTTTAGGGTACAAGCTAAAACTTCATCAAAATTGGCTAAAATCCATGGCGTAATTTAAAAGATCTAAGACGATTAACACGCGGCACTGTGCACCGCTGTGGAGGGTACCTGGTGGTATTAGTACCTAAATCGGATTGCACCGCGCGATCGGGCGGTCTACGGATTTCTTAGAGGCCAATGCTACATGAGATCCGCGTCACCGCCAACCGCAGCGGTGCGCGTTACCATATGTTAATCGCCTAAACGTACAGACGGCGGGAAGCCACTTTGTTGTATGTTATATTATATATCATCATCTTCATAGCCTTTTCCCAACTACGTTGGGGTCGGATTCCAGTCTAACCGGATGCAGCTGAGTACCAGTATTTTACATGGAGCGACTGCCTATCTGACTTCCACAAACCAGTAACTGGTACACGATACACTGGTACAGGTAGTAGTATATTATATAGTTATTGGAAGATTTTGGGTTGACTCGTTTTAACAGAAGAGAGCTCATTTAACAATTCTGGTTTAATCATTAAATGGAGTCGTTGTTCCGTTAATCTTATAATTCTGTTTCCAACTTCTGAAATTCACACTCTTTATTTAATTAACTCGATTGTCCTTCTATTTCATTATTACGTTGCTTTCGCTTCGCAGTTCACTCGGAGAAGAAAATCCATACTAATATAATAAAGATGAAGAGATTTTGTTTGTTTGTTTAAACGCTAATCTCTGGATCTTTCATTTGGTAAAATTCTTAAATCATCTAATCTTTTCGTATTGGTAAAATTTTGTATAATAATATGATGCTTTACGTCAGCAGACATGTTGCGGAACGTCTTATCAGGATACCGTGGCCTGGAACGTTAAGGGCAACAGAAGGAACTGGGTAGATTTTTAGTCAGTAAAAGTCTGACAGCCCCTTCCGCCCCACCCAGGGTGGAAGGAGTCATATGATGATTTTTACCATCTAAATAAAAAAAGTCAGCTGACATATTGTTATTTTATGAATATTTGTTTTTGTTTGTGCTTGTTATCCTTTTTGTATACTTTTATGTATCTGTTTGTATAAGATTGTACTCAAAAAAAAATTTAATTTATGTACTTCAAGGAATACATACGACCCAGGTAGGTACGACCCACAGGAGTGGAAAACGAAGACGGAAAGAATTAACGCGAGTGAAAATAATCACGCGGACGAAGTCGCGGGCGAAACGTAGTATTTCTATAATCCTTAAGAAATTAATTTGTAGATTTTGTCCATTAATCAAAAGTTTATTCATTGTTTTTACTATTTTTGGTTTATCCTTTTACCATAATCTTACTTTACCACTATCTGACTCTTCCATGCATTGCTGTGGCTTGAAGTAAGTAAAGATATTGAAGTCAATAATTGAGATAAAAACTATCCTAACTGTTAAGTTTGACCAAATTACACACAGCCATATTTCATAAAAAATAGTTGAGTAGTTTAGGAGTCCATCCCGGACAAACAACGGGACGTATAATTTATATAATAATATATAAGGTGTAAAAAAATTACCTGCAGGAAAATTAAGTACTTGTTTAGAATTATGAATAAAAAAGAACTGCGAAAAAAAGATTTCAAAATAACAACCCGTTTCAGAGTTAAGCAATATTTTCACTTCAGACAAAATTATTGAATATGCGCACTGTACACCGCACGCGCGCCGGCGACGGCGGCCTAGGCCTCCGCGACCGGCCGCCGCGCGCGCCGCTCTGCACGCGTGGGTCGTTCACCCCTGCAGTACGACACGCGACGGCGCAAATTTGAAACAGCTGATTCTAATTTTCCCACCACATTTCTCAGACTTTGAACTGGCAAATCATCGAACTACTAAATGACTGTTTAAATTAAGTTACGAGTAGCTCGATAAGTTGGTATGTTTAAAAAATTTGAATCAACCTATTTACAATAATTTAGAAACTACTTACAAGAAGTCTTAATTTAAATCTTATTTACAAAAGGTGCTGGAAATGTTCGCCGTTTTGTCTAATGCACAAGTTAGCACGACGCATAACGTTTCCTTGAACTTCGATTAATGTGTCTCTGTCACTTTTAATTGAGTCAAATGCACTAAATACGGGTTTTTAATTCGTCCACGTTTCGAATGTTGTTGCCACTATGCCACTAATAACCGCTGGTAGACTTCTAGAATTGTTTGGACACAGGCATTCGTCGTTGCTCACCAAACAGTTCACGGTAACGGTTACGAGCCGCAGCTAAACTTTCACCAGTCGTAATGTAACACACTATCATATCCAAGTACTCTCGATTGGAATACGTAAAAGGCATTATTGAAGTATTCGCGAACGTAATTTGCCGTAATTAATCAGGGAAATACACCCTAGTCGCGCGACGGATATCGGACGACTGAACGGGGCGCGAAGGGCATAAAGCGGGCTGCGGGAGGGAATAGTAGCGGGCGGCGGGGGTACGACGCTCGCGCGCGGTATTGGAGCGAGCCGCTAGCGCAGCCCTGCGTACAGTGCACAAAAAATATGATACTAAAATGTTTTATTAATGTGAAAATATAGAAAGTGCTCAAAAAAAAATTTATTTATCTGTATACCATGTTTTAGAGCAAATAAATATATTACTATTACTATTACTTTAATTTTAGTTGTAATTAAAATCGTATCTGTTCGCACTAACATCGTACTAAAAACTTTAATTGACTGAATTTTAATGTCGGTTTTCGTTCGGCAAAACGATTTTAAAACATTATTCGTTAAATGCTTTTTAAAACTTTTAATAGTCCCCAAAAGCCAGTCTAGTAGATTATTTTAACCGTAAGTAACTTTCTTTGACAAAATCTGCTTTACTATTTTATGGAATAATTTATTTTATTTAAACTGTTATAGTTGACTGCCTCGTTGGTCTAGTGTTCGCAAAAGGCGACTGCCGAGCATGAGGTCTTAAGTCCGATTCTCAGGTCGGGCAGTGTTATTGAGTTTTTACATCAGGAATTTCTCAGTAGCAGCCTCGGAGTCTGAATTCGTGGCCGATTAATGGCAATAGGCTCGCCCCTATAACATGGGACTTAAAACTTAGGTAATTGTCGAAATGTGAGTGTTCTAATAAGTACACCTTTGCCTAACCCTTTGGGGATTACTGGCGTGGTCTTACGTAAATACATAACATCACGCCTGTAATCCCCGAAGGGTTAGGCAGAGGTGTACCCATTAGTACACCCACATTTCGCCAGTTATGTTTTTAGTCCCATGTAATAGGGGGCGAGCCTATTGCCATCAACTGGGCACAACTCCAGACTCCGAGGCTGCTACTGAGAAATTCCTGATGGAAAAACCCAATAACACTTTGCCCGACCTGGGAATCGAACCCAAGACCTCATACACAGCAGACGCGCTTGTGACCACTAGACCAACGAGGCAGTCAAAATAATACGTAAAATAGTTTATTAGTAAGTTTGCAAAACTGTTTGTCAAATCATGATTACAGAGCATTCGTTGGAATTGATTTCTAAAATAAACACCAAAAATAACTAAATAGAAAGCTGCCCTAATCATCATTCAAGTCTTTCGTAGCCCAAATTAATTAACAAATATTTCAAAAGTTGATCAAAATTCTAAACAACAATCCCACCAAACGTTTGAATTATAAACTTATGATGAAAATCGACATGTTTATTCATCAAGCTGCCAGTAAGTTCGTTCTAAGTTATATAATTTATACAAACAAAATAAACAAGACTAATGAATATGAATACTAGAATCAGTAAGCTTATAAGTAGGATTAGTAGTAGTATTAGTTATTAGTTTTTGGTATCGCTTATGACCTAGCAGAAGCGGAGTCAGTCAAATCACACGCATACAGTGATTTCATTGCGCCACACTGGCTTCTGCAAACACAACGGGGCGATTCTGTTGAAAGTGGTATATTCTGAAATACTGTCAGATTAATAAATAATTCAAAAATTCGAAAACCCGACAACAAAAAACAATTTCAAAGTACTGCACTAAAAAGATCGAAACAAGGTTGAGACTTAAAAAGAAAATTAAAATAAACTATAAAAAATAAAGCTCTTCTTCAGTATAATAATAGACTATATTTATTATTGTAAGTCGAAATACTAAGTCAAATCCCTTAACTTAGGTATACCCAGTTGCAAATTATATAAATAATGATAATAATACCAGCCTATTACAGTCCCACTGCAGGGCAAAGTCCTCTTCTCATATAGAGAAGGCACGAGCCTTGCTCATGGCGGATTGGCGAATCCATACTAATATTCAACAGCCAAAAAAAAAAAGAGTAAATAATATTTTATCACCGATGTCAGTAATGTCCAAGATAAACTTTTGAAAGTATATACAGACTGTTAGTGTAAACACCGTTGTCACTAAATCCATTGTATCCAGGTACTTGATTTATTATTAAAAATGTTTATCTGAATTTAAAAATAAATAAATAAAAGTTTTCTTTCAAAAATTAAAAAAATATCTGTCCGATACCGGCCGTAATTTCATGGATACTATGCGCCCGAGTTACGTAATCACCGCAAAGGGCGTTGACCTGCTGCACTGGCCGTCCGTTTTAACTAACTACATAAGTTTTAACTAATTACATCATTGTAATATAGAGTGAAATAATTTTGAGAAAAATGGAGATTTTACTTAAAAAAATTTTTTTTTTCAATGTATTTACGTTTTATTAGTGAAACCAAACCACTGGTTTTAAGGATAACGGTGTTTACACTAACACTCTGTTGAATCGAAAAAAATCACATGTGTCAAATTATAAATCGAAAGAAAATTAATGGGCCCCATCTGCTACAAAACGTATTGCGGGTATTTAACTTTAATTTAGATCGAGTTATTGAACCCTATCCTTAGTATTTAAAAGACAATGCTAGTGAAACAAGATCGAAGTATTATGTCCTAGCGAATCACCGACTTCGCACGGGTGTAAATTTCAGACATCTGCGATGTATAATATTATTCGAAAATTTTCTTTCATATAAAACCTGTCCGTGAAATTACGAACACAAAAAAAAATTATCAGCCACACCAGTCCAGCTGTTCTTGAGTTTTGCGCTTAGCAACACATTAAGCTATTCATTTTTATTTTATTACTAGCTTTTACCCGCGACTTCGTCCGCGTAAATTTCGGTTATCGCGGACACAGACGAAGTCGCGGAAAAAATTACCCATGTCCTGTCATTTCAATTATTTAGTTAAAATCATGATTCGAAACGACACGTGGCGCCATCTATGATCATAAGAACGTTATTGTGATTTCCCTCGGAAACAGTACTTTTTTTCGGGATTAAAGGTACCCTATATTCGTTCCTGTACACCTGGCAACGTATTTATGCAAAATTTCAGGATGATCGGTTCAGTGGCTTAGGCGTAAAATGGTAACAAACAAACAAACAAACTTACTTTCGCATTTATAATATTAGTTAGGATTAGGATAAGATATTATCAATACAGTAACTGGCTACTAAACTTTAAACGTCAACGTTCTGAATCTACACACGAGCCGCAAGATTCCAAATTTAAACAATTTCGCGCCATACGTATGGGAGCACCAGCTGTATATTCAGAATAACTTGCTAAGTAGAAGTAATTAAAGCAATCTAGGCTAGTGGTAGGCGCTTGCTCGAACTTGTTCCACAAATATCTACGTAGGTAGGTTCTTATGTTTCTATAAGGAAAACTTTGAACGCTTAAGTGGCTGTAAATAGAAATGAACATGGTAATTGGAATGATGGTGTTTAGAATTTGAGGATATGTTGTTTAATTCGAGGTATAACGTTTTACGTGTTACTATATCGAGTAGTTCCACTTTGCCCCATCAAGCCGCCACCTTTCTATGGCAAAGTAGACTGCCAAAATTTTTGAAGTGAAAACTTCTTTTGCGGCGTTGAGCACTTTTTCTGTAATGGGTATAAAATCTTAAACTCGCGTCAGGACACGTGACCTGATCTAAAAAGCGTAAGACGGATGGAGAGTAGACAGCTATCCCCTCTCTACGGCGCGGCGAAAATGTATGCCTGGGCCTACTGTTTCGTTTAGGCAGCGCAGGGCGCTTGCGCGAATGTTCGTGTGTAACTTTTTAATGTAAAATAATTGTAATAGTTTTAAAGTGTTAAATTTTTAATGTAATATAAATTGTCATGTTTGTGTACGATAGCGCAATAAATGAATATTGTATTCTACCACATAAATGATAGTACTTTTATACTGATAAAGCAATTGGTGCAAAATTATTCCCTAACCATTCCAAAATATCAAACATGCTCAACGTTAATAATCAAGTTTTCACTTCTGCCGGCACTCCCGGAGTGCAATCCGTCTTTTTTTTTTTAATTTTGAGACAGATTTGCCACAACGCCGTGACGGCTTGATGGGGCAAAGAGAAACTACTCACTATGTATCTCTATACTAAATTTTATAGCTGCAGAGTTTGTTTGTTAAAAAGCTCTAATCCCAGGAACTACTGAAAGGTATGGGGTAAGTTTGAATCTCAAGGAAGGACAAAGGCTACTGTTTATTCTGCGACTTTGTCTGTGTCCGCGATAATCGACATTTATGCGGACCAAGTCGCGGGCAAAAGCTAGTTAATATTATAAATGCGAAACTACGTAACACTGTCTCTCTGTCTGTTACGCTTTCACGTTAAAACTACTGAACCGATTTTGGTGAAATTTGGTACGTCGTAAGTATGAATCCCAAGAAAGGACAACCGCTACTTTTTATTCCACGACTTCGTCTGTGTCTGCGATATTCGACATTTATGCGGACCAAGTCGCGGATAAAAGCTAGTCCATACTAATATTATAAATTCGAAAGTGTGTCGGTCTGTCTGTTACCTCTTCACGCTTAAACCGCTGAATCGACTTTTATGAAATTTGGTACGTCGTAAGTATGAATCCCAAGAAAGGAAATACGCTACTTTTTACAAATTAATGCGGATAATGCGGACGAAGGCGCAGGTAAAAGCTAGTAGTATATAAATAGCATGTAACCCAGGAATTAAGTTAACAAGTAAATACCTTACTAACTTCCATAATTATTAAATCCGAGAGATGGTTTCATCCGTAAAACACGGCAACTCTAATTAAGAAAGTTTTACTAAATATAATTAAATGTTATTTAATTATAATTAAATAACATTTCAGAGATATTTATGCGTGAAATGAGACTTGAGAAATGGCGGGACTATTTCAACTAACTATGCGCTATCTATATCGTCTATACATATAAAATGCTTTGTCCTGAATTACTGACTGACTGACTGACGAATCAACACACCTAAACCTAAACCGCCTTTTCTTTTAAGGTGGTAAAAATCATCAATTGACTCCTTCCGCCCTGGGTGCGGCGTAAGGGACTATCACACTTTTACTGACTAAGAAACCACCCTGTTCCTTCTGTTGCCCTTTACGTTCCGGGGCCACGGTTTCCTGTTAAGACGTCCTGCAACCCCGGCAGGCGTTGGCCCCGTTGGGGGCCCCGTCCCTGTGCTGACAGCTCTTTGAGGCGCGCGCGAACAGAACGCGGCTTGGTCCTTAATCCGACGAGCTACCCATTATTCGTCGTCCGCAAACTAGCGCCTACGGTGGCTGGATGTCGCCTCGCGACGTCCGACGCCCTGAGCGTCTCTCGCGGCGGCTGGGGCGTGTTGTGAATTTCTCCCTCACGCGGCCCGCCTCCTCCTTCGCTAGCATTACTGCTTCGCAGAAGGAGGTGACCGCATCCCATTCCCTCTCGCCCCGGAGCATTGCCTGAACCAGGTCCGGACGCGAGAGGCCGCCGCCGCCTATCGTATCTATTCTTTCCCCCTAACGCGATGAAATAGGGGTTCGATATTTACGCGGGTAAAGTCTGTTTATAAGGTCGAAAAAATACCGTTTTGTATAATTATGTGATTATTTACACGAAAATACATCTGTTTGTAAGTTTTACCTGTCTGTAATCCATTGATGCCTCACACACTTGTTGAACCGTGTAGCATTATTGTAGCGTTAGAATTGTAAACCAAAGCGATCGCAATGACAATTGTCGAATTTAGTTTGTATACGCGTCACTAGATGGCGTTGTACCATTGCGATCGATTTCTGAATCGCGGTGTTAAGATTCTCCGCGATTAATATAGGGTCTTAGCATAAAATATTTTTGTAACCACTACAACCACCTGTAATTGTATTCAATGGTGTAAGCAAACATCTGCGAAATAAACTTGGGGTACAGTGTCGGTACTACTGGTCCGCACTGTCGAGAAAAAATTGGATTTTTTTTATTCAAGCACCCCATCTCAAAACCCGCAAGGTAACGGGTTTTTCATGGTCCTTCGAGCCGGATGTAGCAAGGGCTACAATAGCATATCAGGTGTTTTCTCCTAATTGGACGGAGAAGCATCAACCCCATACGTTCCTGCTGAGTGATCTTGGATGGTGAGCGGAAATAGCAACACCGGATCCAGTCAAGGGAGGTACGGAGGAAGGAATTTCAATCAGCAGCAAGCAAGCTGCAGACGACTATAGTCGTAAGGAAGTGAGTGATAGTGCCTAAAATCGTGAGTACTTTGTAATTTCTTATATGCCAAGCAAAAGTGAACTTTATTTCCAAGAAGATTTTAACTTTAACTTTAAATTAGTAATTATAGACTTAGAATAATTTCATGTGTGCATGTTTAGACTTAGTTAGATTTTAAGCAAATTGTGTTCAGACGGGGAACCTATGCCCGATTTTGAGTAGAATTTAATTTGTCAAACACTTAGAAAAATTTCATTGTTTACATTGACTTGTAAAATTTTCGAAAGTTATTTGGACTTGTAGTTTTTTTTGAAATATTTGAGACTTAGAAATAATTCTTTGTTTACATTGACTTGTAAAATTTTCAAAACATTTTTGGACTTGTAGTTTTTTTTTTTGAATATTTGAGACTTAGAAAAAATTCTTTGTTTACATTGACTTGTAAAAATTTCGAAACTTTTTTGGACTTGTAGTTTTTTTGTTTTTTTTTTGGAATACCTATTTAAGACTTATATTTACTATTTACATTGACTTGTAAAATTTTTCATAACTTTTCGTTTTTATAAAATTTTCATTAACTGGTAACTTCTAAATTAAAGACAGGTTAATTAGATAACATTTATCTTTAAAGAATTTGGAACTTATTTTGTAAATTGTTTAGATTGCTAACTTCAAAATGTCTTTGCAATCACATGTTAAGATTCAGGATGATATTCACGCTCGCTTATCAAGAGCTAAAACTAATTTTAGAAAGTCGCCAAAGGATAGGATCAGTAAACAATATATAGAGACCAGGTTAGAAAATGTTGAAGAGTTGTGGGCGCAATTTAGTTTAACACACACACAAATTGTAAAAGATTTTGAGCCTAAAGATTTGATATCTTCACCCTACACTGTAAACGAAGTTTATTTTAACACGGAAGAATTATTTTTAGATTTAAAATGTGAGTTAAAAACTGCATTAAATAAAATTAAGAGTAGCGATGTTTCTCCAGTTGCGGGGTCGTCAAATAAGGTTTCGGAAGGTAAAGACGTATCTATAAAGTTACCTAGAATAACTATTCCCACATTTTCGGGGAAATATACCGAATGGCCGACTTTCCGAGATTTGTTTGTATCGGCAATACACAAAAATAGTAGTATTGATAATGTTCAAAAATTGCATTACTTAAAAGGTTATTTGAGTGGGGAAGCCGAGCAGCTCCTACGTCATATACCAATTTTGGCAACAAATTATGACAGATGCTGGGCTCAATTGGAGACCAGGTATAACAATACAAAATATTTGTCTCACTGTATTTTGAAAAGATTGCTTAGTCAAAAGAACATAGTCCAAGAGTCAGCTAGTGCTTTAAAAGATTTAATGGATACAACATCCGACTGTCTAAACGCACTTACTAATTTAGATATTGATGTAACGTCTTGGGATATTTTAATAATTCATATCCTAACTTTAAAATTAGATCCAGATAGTAGAAGGGATTGGGAATTAAAGGTAACAAGTAACACTGATTCAGATAAGTTGCCTACATTTGAACAGTTCAAAGAGTTCTTAACAGGCAGATATAGGGCTTTTGAATTCTTGGAAACAAAACCAATTAAAAATACTGTTAATGTTAATAAGGCAAAGGTTTTTCACACGGCCGCAAATGAAGGTCCATTGGTTTGTCCGTGTTGTAATAACGATCACAAATTAAGAAATTGCAAACAATTTGTCAGCAAGGATGTGGATACTCGGCGTAAGTTTGTGCAGGATCACAACTTATGTTTTAATTGCTTGGGGCACAATCACTCTGTCAGGGTTTGTAGATGTACAGCCTCTTGTCAAGTATGTAAGCGTAAACATCACTCTTTGTTGCACCCAAAAGGTGAACAGGAGTCAGTAGGGGAGAAAGGTGTTTCGTCTAGCGATAAGGTATCGCAAACGAAAGACAATACACACACGGTTGGAGTCGAAACTGCAAAAGAAGTAGTCACTTGTTTTTCGAAGGAGACAACTAATAACCAAGTTCTACTAGCCACGGCTCTGGTGAGAGCTGTATCGAAAAACGGGGTTAGATACACAATCAGGGCTTTGTTAGACCAAGGTTCTCAGGCGTCTTTTGTTACTGAACACACCGTACAGACTTTAGGGTTGCAGAAAAAATCGGCTAAGGGTATTATAACGGGTATAGATGCTAATAGCAAGGTATCCTTAAATTCGATTGTTGAGGTTAAAATTCAGTCCAGAGTCGATCCATCGTTTGAACTTGTAGTCAAAGCATACGTTCTCAAGTCACTAACGTCATTACTACCTGTAAGAGAAACGGTATATTTAGATTGGGCACAAGATAACGATATTCAATTAGCGGATCCTAGGTATCATAAACCGGATAAAGTAGATATGTTGTTAGGAGCAGAAGTTTATAGTCAGGTTTTACAAACCGGGTTGAAGAAAGCTCCTGGGAGTAGCATCGGTAGCACTGTCGCTCAGTGTACCTCATTGGGATGGATTCTATCAGGAACGGTAGCTTCGGCTGCACAGGGTACATCAGCTATTACCGTGATGCATGCTCACCTCGGTGATGATGAAATCCTAAAAAAGTTTTGGGAGCTAGAAAAAGAGCCAAATCAAAATAAAAAACATATACTTACCGAAGAAGAATCAAGATGCGAAGAGTTATTCCGGACTACAACTATAAGAGATAGTGAAGGTCGTTACGTAGTAAACTTACCATTTAGAAGTCAAGATCCAAGCTGTAAATATGGCGATACAAGAAAGGTAGCAGTTAACAGATTGTATGCATTAGAAACTAAATTGAATAAGAATCCAGATTTAAGAACAAAATATGAAGAAGTAATTAATGAATATTTGCAACTTGGACACATGAGACAAATAACTAAAGAAGAACAAAATAAACATGCAGTGTACTTACCTCATCATGCGGTTATACGTGACGATAAAGACACAACCAAAGTTCGGGTTGTTTTTGATGCTTCCTGCAAAGGAAAAAACGGAATGTCGCTCAACGATGACCTAATGATTGGTCCAGGGCTGCAACCAGATCTGCGGCATTTATTGATTCGTTGGAGAACGTACCGTATTTGCCTAGTTTCGGACATTATCAAAATGTACCGGATGGTGCGAGTGGCCGATCATCATACTGATTTTCAACGCATCGTATGGAGAGACAACAAACAATCTGAAATTAAGGATTATAAGTTACTTACTGTTACTTTTGGTACCTCTTCAGCGCCCTTCTTAGCAGTTCGATCGATGCAGCAAATAGCACACGATGAAGGAGTCAATTATCCTCTAGCAGCTGAAAAGGTCCTTAAGGATTATTACATGGATGATCTCATGACTGGTTGTGACTCAATAGAAGAAGGCATGCAGATATATAATATATGATCAAACGAACTTCGACAAGTGAAGTTCGATCGATATTATATTAATCGCTTCATTCGAAGATATAACATTCACAACGTAGTTCCTCTACCCTACAAGGCAACTTCGCACTTTTTTAAAATTACCCCATTTTTTTTTTTATCTGGTATCTACGGTCGGTCTGTCGAATTTCATTCTTTTTAGAGTAAGTATAGTTTAGCGAAAACTTCGTTATAGGGAAATCGGGTGGGTGGGTGTTATATCTTCGAATGAAGCGATTAATATAATATCGATCGAACTTCACTTGTCGAAGTTCGTTTGATCATATATTATATTGCATCGCTTCATTCTTCAGATATAACATTCACAACGTAGATGTTTAGAGGTGAAGTTTTGCTAAAATAAAACATAACTTGTTTACTTAAATAATTGTTTATTTAACTTGAGCCTCCCTTACATTAATGATGATTAGTAATAGGTAATCTAATAAACATAATACAATGGCAATACTGTAATCTTAATCTAGAATCAACTTCAATCATAATAATATTATTCAGGTTGATAACTTATTAACTTACAATGATAATATAATAGTTGTTAATCAGTCTTTACAGTCTTTACTTAATTAGGGTTTGGTGGAAAACAAACCGTCCTTGCGAAAGAATTTTCTTCGCGTATTTCTCGGCAGTAATATTTGGCAAACGTTTGGGAGCTGGTTGTCCAGCCAGCCGCCTTCCTGATGGCGTCTATGGACAAGCCAGCGCGGCGTGCCGTGGATGTGGCGGCGTGGCGCGTGCTATGCGCAGTGAATGTCGTCACATCCACGCCGCTCGCGCATAATACTTGCTTTATCCAGCGACTGATTGACTGCGCTGTGGCGCCTCTATAGGGCCGTTTAAACGTGAGGAATAAATTAGGTACGCTCTCAGGCCTAATTTCATTAGTCACTTGGAGGTAATCTTTTAATGTCGTAGCCGGACAAATGCTTGATTTATCTAAGAAGTATGGTAGAAATAAAATTAGCTGATCTCGATCAGGAGCCGATGTCTTTATAATGTCGGTTATAATAATTTCGATGCCTCTGGAATTTATTTTAATATTTGAGGTCTTGATAAGAGAAAACGTTTGGACCCTGTGAGCTGTGCAAATAGCTAACAAAATTGCTAATTTTTTTGTGATATTTTCTATTGTTAGACCTCCATTTGGAAACCAATTAGAAATAAAGTTAAGAACCACCTGGGGATCCCAAGTGCTAGTGTACTTGGGTACGCACGGTCTCAACTTGTATGCTCCCTTTAGTAACCTTTTGATGCAATCGTCTGCTCCTACACTATTTCCTAAAAGTAGCGATAGGGCAGAACGATGACTATTAAGGGAACCGTATGATGCTCCCTTATCAAATTGATCAGATAAAAAGGTTATGATCTGGGGAATTGACACCTCAAACACGCTAATGCTGTTGGATATGCGGAATTGCCACCACAGCTTATAGGTGACATTGTATTGTTGTACAGTGTTTTGGGATAAAGATGCTAACATTAAGTTGAGAGCGGTTAGAGGTGTACCTCGCTGTGTGAACGCGAGCCGGAGAGCACTGCGGCACCCAGGGTAAGCGACTTGTAAAGTGGATGGTGAGTTCTGTAACGGGAAGATAAAAGACTTTTATTCGCTTTTAGGATAATTATTTCGGTAACAAGCATACTCTTTAGCTGGGGATACCAGGGTTGTGATGGCCATATAGGAAAAACAAGAATACCTTTGGCTTTGTCTAAAATAATTTTTTGTAAGCATTTTAAGATCATACAAAAAGGCGGAAATGCATAAAAGCGTTTATTGCGCCAGCTTATTGTAAAAGCGTCAATTGTAATGGCATCGGGATCTGGTCGCCAAGACACATAGTTCTCACATTTTGCATTAGTACGAGAAGCGAATAAATCTATCTCTGGTTGGCCTAATGTTTGTGTTATCAATTGGAATGCTACATTTGATAATTTCCACTCTGTATCTATGTTAATTTTTCTAGATTGTTCGTCGGCTATAAAATTATCATGTGTGTTTATGTAAGAAGCTACTAACCAGATATTTTTCTTCTCGCACCACTGCCAAATAGATCGAGATAAATCATTCAAATGCGGGAATTGTATGCCGCCCATACGATTGATATAACTAATGGCTGTTGTGTTATCAATACGTAATAATATAGCACTATCAGAATAATTGCGGACAAACCATTTTAATGCTAGAAATACCGCTAAGAGTTCGAGATAATTAATGTGAAACTTTAATTCTGAATTTTTCCAAGCGCCGTTAATGCGCTCGTTATTGCAACAAGCGCCCCAGCCGGTCCTGGACGCATCAGTGAATATTTCTAATGTGAATACTTGAGGTTTTATGGAATTGGAAGTTACGAAAATATTTTTTGACCCCAATTCAGATCATTTAAAATTATGTTATACAATTTAATTTTTGTATCAAAATTGTTATTTCTTTTTAAGGCCAAGTATTTTTGTCGCTCTAAAATTTTGGTGTAAATCCATCCGTATTTTGCTGCGGGACAGGCAGCAGTAAGAACTCCAATTAATTGGGCAAATTGTCTAATTGTGCAGCGTGGTAAACGTTCAAACGTTTCTATTAACTTAGCTATGTAGGTGCGTTTCTCGTCTGGTAAGGACATAGTTAAATTATTCGAATTATACATAAAACCTAAATATTTACAAGTCTGTTTTGGTTCTAATGAACTCTTATTGAAATTGATAACGAAACCTAGGAATTGCAATAATGTCAAGGTTTCTGTTATGTTATCCCGACATTCAGAATAGGTATCACCGATACATAATATGTCATCAAGATATTGAACTGATTTAAAACCCTGTTTCCTAAGATGGGACATTACCTCTTTTATAATCTTGGTAAATGTTCTAGGCGCTATAGATACGAGTACGAGTTTAATGCTATGCCATATGGCTTATATGGCATAGCATTAAACTCGTACAAAATGCTTTGTGCTTTATAGTCCTCAAAATAAAAACGCAAGTATTTTCTGTGGTGTTTAGCAATAGGAATTAAAAGATATGCTTCTTTCAAGTCTATGCTAGCCATGTAACCGTTTTGAGGTATTAATTTAGTAACGGTCCTATAATCTTCCATTTTAAAATGAATGTTAGATATAAACTTGTTTAGTGGCTTTAAATTCAAAATAAACCGCTTGTCGCCGTTTGGTTTAGAAGTAAGGAATATCTTTGATATGAATTGATTCTCAGTCGGTGAACATGTTGATATCGCGCCTAAATTAAGTAACTTTTTGATGGCCAAATTCATGTCTTCTTTGTCTGCCGGTGAAAGACAATTATGAGGTGAACAGGTTTGCACCGGGGTTTCGGAAAAAGGTATGGAAAAACCCTTACGAATCCATTCGAGAACGATGTCATTGGAAGTTATATCAAGCCAGTGAGAATAAAAATGACGTATTCGTCCAGAATGTACCTGTTCTATTGTTGAGGTTGAGCACGTGTTTTGTTCGTGTTCGAGTACCTCTGCTGCGTCGCTGGTTGCACCTTGCGTGTTACAGGGGCTTGTCTCCTTTGGCCTCCGCGCCCCCCCCTGTTCGACAGGTAACGCGAAGGACCTGGCCAGTTTTCCTGGTAACGAGGTCGTGCGACTGCCGATTGAACTGTCTGTGGGGATTTCTGAGGCACCGAGGTCTTTTTTATTTGCAGGCTCTGCCTTTCAATAGCTTTTGAAGCTCTGATTTTTTCGGACAGTTTTATTCCGAATAAAGTGCTATCCCTTTCATTATCTTTGATAACATTTAGGAATGATCTTTCCAAGCCAGGTGTCACCAATTTTATACGTGCTTCAGTATCCATGTGGTGAAGATGGGTTAAAATCCGACAACTGTCACTTAGCATCTTTATGGCTTGAATTTTTTCTTCGCCAGTAATAAGAAGACTCATCGCCCTATTCACGGCTGTGATCCCAGCGCCAAGAAGTTGTTGTGATAACTCCATCTTCTTATCGCGATTTCTAGCCATATCTGTAATAGCTGCCGAAATTTCGGCATTTAGTTTTGGTGCTTGTAGAAGTGCACAGTTGGAGGGGACAAGATATTCTTTTAATAATTTGTCCTTGGCGTCCTTGGGGAGTCCTTTTTTTTAATATTGGCTGCTATCTTTGTGCTAAATTTTCGTGTATGCTGTCTCCAAACTCGGGAGTGTCATCAGATTGCTCCCCTAATGCTGACAAAATTTCTGGGTCAAGCTCATTTACAATCGAAGATGCTTCAGTTGCTGGTACTTCTGGATCGGTAACCGGTATCTCGGGAACGTCAGTAACCTTCAACACTGGTACAGGATTCGCAGATTCGTTTCTTTCTACTTTATCAGCATCTGATAATAAAATAATTTATTTTAATATATAATACGTGGGTACTTTGACAAAATAATACCTTCGTTCTATCTCTCGGATAGACCCCAGGCTTTGTCTGACAAAATACTACCTTCGTTCTATCTCTCGGATAGACCCCAGGCTATGTCTTATTCCGCAAAAGTGTTAAGCTACCTCGTATAAGATACGCTTATTTTTTGCTTTTATGCCGTCGTGTTGACTCACGGCCAACCCCCAGGCTTGCCACGTTCGATTCGAATCAAGGCAACAAGGAATTTTTTGAGGTTAACCATACTTGAAGCACATATTCACCAAAGTTTGTTAATATGAAATGGTTACTTACCGTTATCGGCGTTATTATCGGAACTCATATCGGAGTCCGAAGACTGTAATACTCGCGTAAAACGACGACGATTTTGTCGTTCCTTTTCTTCTAACTTACGAATCTTTTTATTATAACGCTCAATTTTATCTCTGGCACTGCGCTTAGGCATTATTGCTAGTATTGAATGTACTGTACTGACAAACTAAAATTCAAATCGGGGACAGTGATCGCAGAACACGTGTTGTCGTTGCCTCGCACGGAAAAAGAATGAAATTCGACAGACCGACCGTAGATACCAGATAAAAAAAAAAAATGGGGTAATTTTAAAAAAGTGCGAAGTTGCCTTGTAGGGTAGAGGAACTACGTTGTGAATGTTATATCTGAAGAATGAAGCGATGCAATATAATCAAATAAATAAATTATTAGCAAAAGCAGGCTTTACTTTACAGAAATGGTCAAGTAACAGCAATGAACTACTAGCAAAAATCATTGGCGAAAGGCACTCGTACAGGGGACAGGATGGTGTAGAAAGGGAAATCAACATAAAACAGGATGAAATATTTAAAACGTTGGGACTTACCTGGAACCGAAGCTGCGACACCTTCCAGTACTCTGTTCAGTTGCCACCGCTGCAGGATTCTGTAACGAAAAGAAAGTTATTGTCGGATATAGCAAGACTATTTGACCCTTTGGGATGGGTCGCTCCAGTAATCGTATTAGCAAAAATACTAATACAAAAATTATGGATTTCTGGAATTGGATGGGATGAAGAAATTCCACAGGATATAAAAAAGGAATGGTTTACTTACCGGCAGGAGTTGCAAGGCTTAGCGGAGTTTTCGGTGCCTCGATGGTTGCATATGAAGAACGGGGATAAGCAGGTTGACTTGCATGGTTTTTGTGACGCATCAAAATCAGCTTACGCTGCAGTAGTGTATGCACGGGTAGTTGGGGCTGACGATAGTATACAGGTAACTTTGATCACAGCGAAAACCAATGTTGCACCTATAAAAACAGTCTCAGTGCCTCGATTAGAATTGTGCGGAGCAGTTCTACTAGCAAAACTCCTATCGGAAGTCTCAGAAGTGATGGGTATAAGCAAATCTAATTTGTACTATTGGACGGATTCAGAGATCGTTTTAGCGTGGTTAAATAGCCATCCCAACAAATGGAAGACATTCGTAGCAAATCGCGTTTCAGAAATTTTGTGCATAAGTGAACCACAACAATGGAATCATGTGCAATCGAAAATCAATCCTGCCGATTGTGCATCACGCGGTCTTTATGCGTCAGAATTTGTAAACTTTAAGTTGTGGGTAGAAGGTCCTGGGTTCCTGAAAGACAAAATTATTCAAATTAGCAAACGCAAGGCGGTCTCAACAAATGTAGAAGAAATAAAGGTACATGTAGCAACAGACGATAAATTTATTTGGAATAGATACTCATCACTTACCCAACTAGTTAGAATGGTAGCATATTTAAGACGTCCTTTAGAGTTGATAAAACCGAAACCTGAAAGAAAGAATTATAAATTTATAAATGCAGAAGAAATGAGATTGGCGTTGGAGACATGCATTAGGGTATGTCAAAATCAAACCTTTGAAGCGGTTATCCTGGACCTGCAAGACGAAAGACCTAAAAGAAAGGAGTTTAAGTCTTTAAATCTTTACCTCGATTCTGTTAAAATCCTCAGGGTGGGCGGTAGATTGGAACGTTCTGGTCTCGATCTGGATCGCAAAAATCCAATGTTGATTCCAAGCAACAGTCATTTCACGAATCTTCTAATTGCCGACGCACATTATAGGAATCTTCATGGCGGTCCTCAGCTAATGCTTAGCTTTCTAAGCACGAAATATTATATTCAGGGAGCTAAGCGGTTAGTAACTGCATACGCGCGCAAATGTGTAACTTGTTTGCGTTATGCAGCTTCTACAAAACCTCAATTAATGGGCCAATTACCACCTGCACGTGTTATACCAAATAGGCCGTTTAAGAACAGTGGGGTAGATTACGCTGGTCCTATTAATTTAAGGACATCCAAGGGTAGGGGTCACCATGCGTATAAGGGATACATTTCTTTATTCGTCTGTATGGCGACTAAAGCTGTCCACATCGAGGTCGTAAGCGACTTGACTACAAAGGGGTTTCTTGCCGCTTTTAAAAGGTTTGTGGCAAGACGCGGTCACTGTACCGATATTTGTAGTGATAACGGTACAAACTTCCTGGGTGCCTCTAAGGAATTAGAGACATTGCTTCGCTCGCAAAATTCAGGTATAGCGAAAGATATTGCTTCGGCGTTGGCCATTGAGGGTACCACATGGCATTTCATACCACCACATGCTCCGAACTTTGGCGGACTGTGGGAGGCTGGTATAAAGTCATGTAAGAAACATTTAAACAGGGTAATAGGAAGCTCTACTTTAACTTTTGAAGAGATGTCCACGTTGTTAAGTCAAATAGAAGCATGTTTAAATTCACGTCCCTTATGTAGACTCACCGATCCAAACACATTTAACGCATTAACGCCAGGGCATTTTCTTGTGGGGGAACCAATGGTGAATGCACCTGATCATAACTATGAAGATGCAAACATTCCTAGCTTGAAAAGGTGGCATTTAGTTCAACAGATGACGCAACATTTCTGGCGCCGCTGGTCCGATGAATACTTGACCACGCTGCTCCATCGTTATAAATGGTCCAAGCAAACTCCAGAACCAACCGAGGGGGATATAGTTTTAATCAAGGAGGACAACCTACCTCCTTGTCGGTGGCTTCTTGGCAGGGTGATTGAAAAGCATCCGGGGCTGGACGGTCTTACACGAGTAGTCACACTCCGCAGTAATGGTTCCACACTTAAAAGGCCAACATCAAAACTGTGTGTTTTGCCTATTGCCTAAGAATGTTGTTGATAGCTTAAGCACGGTTTAGTTATGTAAGTAATTGTTTAAGTTTAGATGTATAAGTCATATTGTAAAGATTATTAATATTGTACGATCAGTGATCTTAATGACCACCTGGTAATTTTAACATTAGAAGGACATAATGTTTCACAAAATGTCCTTGGTGGGCGGAATGTTGAACCGTGTAGCATTATTGTAGCGTTAGAATTGTAAACCAAAGCGATCGCAATGACAATTGTCGAATTTAGTTTGTATACGCGTCACTAGATGGCGTTGTACCATTGCGATCGATTTCTGAATCGCGGTGTTAAGATTCTCCGCGATTAATATAGGGTCTTAGCATAAAATATTTTTGTAACCACTACAACCACCTGTAATTGTATTCAATGGTGTAAGCAAACATCTGCGAAATAAACTTGGGGTACAGTGTCGGTACTACTGGTCCGCACTGTCGAGAAAAAATTGGATTTTTTTTATTCAAGCACCCCATCTCAAAACCCGCAAGGTAACGGGTTTTTCACACTCATATAACGCCTGACCGTTGCCACAGCCCCTCCGCGCGGAACACCGCACGTACTATGGGCGGCGCTTGCTACACGAGTAACCGCATTACAGATCCGCTAACTTGTTTAAAATACAAGGAAGCATATTCGTTATAACTACAGTAATTGTTTTCCTTATCTTTCTTGTTAAATATTCAGAAAAATAAGCTGACATGCGCATGATATTAAGGAATTTTGTCTCGTATTTCCTCAATTGTATTTGGAAAACTATTTATCTTTGGCATAAATGGATGAACCCGATATTTGTTTAGATTGTTTAGATTGATGTAGATTCCTGCATAGTAACCAAATTCCTGCTACCATTTCAGTGTCTATTCTTTTAACGTCTGTAGCCTGTCTGATCAAAACCAATCCAGGATTTTCTAGTTCAGGCACTTGACATGAATCTTTTTGTATTTTAGAATAAAAAAAATATTTATTTATTCATTTTAATCCGCGCTCTCACCGCTTCTCCGCGCGGTGCATTGCCACAAAATCTGCTTGCCTGCCACGTCAGCGAACGGCGTCGAAAGCCATAAAATCTGTATGAATAATTTGTATTTAAGACAGAATTCGAAAACAAAATTTATGTCAGCGCCATCTAGTTAAAATAAATTGAAAGAATACATTAATATTGGTCTTTCAAGATTATGAATAAGTAATGAAGAAGCCCAAAAGGAAAACTTTATTTAAAATTAATAATTTATTAGTTGCTAAAAGTTTTCAACCAAATACTTTTAATATTTTGAGTGTCCAGCTTATGAACCTTCTTAATAGTAACAGATGTTTGATACTTTGAAAAGAATATTATTTACTCTTTAAAATTAAGTAAGAAGATTGCCAAGATCGTTGATATGTTTTTAAGTACACGTTGACCATACCTGTCTTTTGCAAAAAGTGCGTTGCAAGTACTCAGCGCATCTTTTGCAAAAAAAGTATGTAGTAAGTATATTCGATACGTTCTATGATGGTGCGGGTGACACATGACAGTAATTTATCTATGGATGTCAGAATCGCATATCTAGTTATTTACTTACTTATTAATGATTCGTGATATTCGTGTGCAGTTAAAATATTCAATCATAATTGTAAATCGCCGTAACGTTCAAGAGTGAAAAGCAACAATTTGACAAATGTCACCGGCACCATCCTAGAGTGTGAGGAATATAGCTTGTAGTGTAATAAGTTCTACCACCGCACAGTTTTAAGCAAAATACGGCGAAAAAAACACGTTTTTTGCTTGAGGACATCCTATAATTTATAACTTCATTTTATTTTTATTTCGTTGTAATAATCTGTAACTGAAATAGGTTTCACACACGCTGTGAAAATTACAACTCTCTACCTATTATGGTTTATAAGATACAGTTAGCTAACAGACAGACGAACGTACTGCGGAGGCTTAGCAATAACCGTAAAAATACTGCAAACAAAATTCAACCTTATCGTCCTAAACAACAAGTGTGATTTGCAATCACACTGCGGTCAGCATACTTACTTAGTGGTCATGAATAGGCTCTATAAATGCCCCCCATGCCATTGAGACTGCTCATCTAAGACTATATCTTCCTTTGTGGTATATCCTAGCCATCCTAACTTCCTTACTAATATTATAAATGCGAAAGTAAGTTTGTTTGTTTGTTACCTTTCCATGCCTAAACCACTGAACCGATCATCCTGAAATTTTGCATAAATTATCAGGTGTACAGAAATGGACATAGGGTACCTTTTAATCTGAGAAAAAGTACGGTTCCCGAGAAAAATCACAATATCGTTGTTAGGATAATAGATGGCGCCACATGTCTTTCTAGTCATGGTCGTATTTTTAACTTAGTTTGCGAGCGAATCCGCGGTCTAAAGCTAGTACAGTATACTCAGGCATTATTGCAGCCAGTAAACACAGCCCAACAATAGCGTGAAGCCACGTCTTTCATCTATTGAAGACGGTCTTTTGAAAGTGCCTCATACCGATTTAATAGATTTCTGATGATCATGGCGTATTGTTCGTGATTTTGAATCGGAAGTTACGTTTGGTAGTTTTTTTGGCAAAATAAAAACATTTTCGCTGAAATAGTTTTTGCTTATCATTACTTAGTTTGATGGGCTGGCTTACTTTTACAAAACATTCATAATTCACGAACGTTTTGTATCAAGCTTATAAAAACACTAGCTATTGCCCGCGACTTCGTCCGCGTAAATTTCGGTTATCGCGGACACAGACGAAGTCGCGGAAAAAATTACCCATGTCCTGTTATTTCAAATATTTAGTTAAAATCATGATTCGAAACGGCAAGTGGCGCCATCTATGATCATAAGAACGTTGTTGTGATTTCCCTCGGAAATAGTACTTTTGTTCGGGATTAATGGTACCCTATGTTCGTTCCTGTACACCTGGCAACGTATATGCAAAATTTCAGGATGATCGGTTCAGTGGCTTGGGTGTAAAATGGTAACAAACAAACAAACAACCTTACTTTCGCATTTATAATATTAGTTAGGATAGGTAACTCATATTTGTACTGTGAAGGTTGCTTGTTAAAGCAAGCAGGCTGGCAGACTTATGTTCTAAACTCTCTGACGAATCATTCGTATTTAGAATTAGAATAAAATATTTTCTATGATGACAATTGTTTGGTCATTCACTCTGCAGGGAGCAGTAGAGTAAAAAGTCTATCTTTAATACATAGTTTAACAATAATGATTCGTTTCAAAATAATATTTGTGCCCTGAAAAGACCACACAGATCTAAGAGGCGATTTCGGTACCACGTCACGACATAGTGACAACAGTACCATGAAATGAATGAACTTTTAGGGGTGACGTCACCAAAACCGCTAAGAAAACAAGCTACTATAATTAAAAACATTAAAAAACACGACTGCCGAAATTGCATATATTTGTACTTTGTTTACTCGTCATTTTTTTTACGACGTTTTTTATTTACAGTTTTATATATTTTTTTAAATCTACTTGTCAAATTCTAGACGATAAACATAGACACGGCCAGATTCATTAAAAAAAATAATTGAGGCTGGTATTAATTTACAATTTAAAGTGACCACACAGGATTTTTTATTTTTAACTAGCCTATGTTACTCGGAACGATGCAAGGATTGTAACGATACCCCATACATCTAAATCGGTTCAGGCGTTCAAAAGTTATGGTGGAATAAAGAATCTCACATACATACATACATACATTAACCCTGAACACATAACACTCCTTTTTTTGGGGCAGTCGTGTAATAACATTACTTTAACTCTATAATATGCTTATTTTTAAAGACATGATGGTACGAAAAATCAAAGTAATTTATAATACCTACTGTTTTCAACAGTATTGGGGTCGTAGTGGTATATAATACAGTTTGTTACATGCCCCCATAAGCAAAAAAAAAATACATTTAAAATTTAGATTAGGTTTTTTTTTTAACTGTCTTTTCACAACCGTTATAATTTTGATTTGTAACTTATTGTAATTACTTACAACAGCACAAACTATTTTAAATTTGCTGATAACCACATTAGAATCCGTTGCGTAGTTTAAAAGATCTAATCGTACAGACGACGTTAAGTGACTTTTTTTTATACTTTAATAGAGAATATTGTTTCTTCGATGTCAATAAAGTTTAATTTAGATTTAAAATATAAAAGGCCTTTGCTCGGCAGTGGGACAAAAATACTAGAGTACTAGAAATTATTAATTAAGTATTCTTCTTCAGATCAATCAGAATTATGTACAGAAGAATTAAAACATTGTATACGAAACAAACTAGTCACGGTATACGTAGATTGCTTTACTTACGTTAAAGTTTTCCAAACGGTGTAGGTACTGCAAGCACATGGAATTGTGCTACTGGAATAGTGAGTTCCAAAAACGTTTGCGTATGAAAATTATACAGAGCACATGGAAATATGAATTTTCGTGGCCGCGCGCCGTGTTGAGGGTTCCATCTCTTCAAAGAGCATAATTAATTGTATGGCCTATTAGGTACCTAGTTGTTCTAGGTCTGGTTGTTTGTGTATGTGAGTTAATGTATCTGTAAATGCACACACGATAGAGGAGAAACTACTCAGTCTTGCCCCGAGCAATTTATTTTATATCAGCGCGTTTAAAAAAAAAACATTAAGAAATGTAACTTATTTAGATACCACTAGTCATCAGATAACTTTCGAATCATTTTCATAGTAAAAATATTTGTCAATTAAATAAATTAAGTACAAAAAATTAATACTGCATGAATTTATTTATTTATCTCACAAACGTTTTCACTGCCATTACAGATTAAATCTAATGCGACAAAGTAACTTAAAACGACAACAAACACAACAAACAACAAACTTTTTTTAATACTAAATTAATATTTTGTAATAAATTGTGCAAGCATGCATAATATAAGTGAAAAGCGCTCTATTTCTAATTCATACTTTTACATACTACCAAATTCAATGTACTACCAAAGTTTTGTAGACGTTCAATTTTAAAGTTGTGTAATGAATTTCTGTTACTTCTTAGTTTGTATTGCATTCAACTTTATCCAAGCTTATTTACATAGCGAAATTGATTGTTATCTATTGAGAAAATCATTATAATTACAGCAGATAACTTGTCATTCAAGTTAGAACTTTAAATCGTGTGTGTTAAAATAGGTTTTATGATAGCCAGAAAAAAAGAAGGAAGGAGCTACAATGACAGACACACGGGTCGATCCGCCAGGTTAAACTACGCTTGCTGGGGTTGGTCCGTGGATGGGTGACCATCTTTAAATTCTGAGAGTTCTCCGTGCCTTGGAAAATACGTTAAGCCGTTGATTCCGGCTGCATACATAGTCTCGAATCGTTACAGGTTGTCAGAAGCCCGAAAATCTGACAACCAGTCTTACCGACGGGTATCGTATTACCCAGTTACTGGGCTGTGAAGATAAGATAGGCAATCGCTCCATGTAAAATACTGGTATTCAGCTGCATCCGGTTAGACTGGAAGCCAACCGAAGCAATCTGTCTAGCCTAAGAAGATAAGATTAAGAAGAAGAGGATATGATTGGCATTTGTGAGCTATCTCCTGTTTTATCAATAGGTATAAAACACAATCTTGAATTAACGAATCCATACTAATATTATGAATGCGAAAGTGTGTCTGTCTGTCTGTTACCTCTTCACGCTTAAAAAGCTGGCATTATCTAAGTGAAATTTTGTATAGAGATAGTTTAAGACCCGGGGAAGGACATAGAATAGTTTTTATCCCAGAAATAACCCCCTAAGGCGGTGAAAAGGGCGATGGAAGTTTGTATGCAAGTACGTTATACGAGTAGGTACTAGCTACTCTTTACTTTGAAAGTAACATTAGTCTCGAAAATAAACTTGTAAAGTAAACGTAGAATGATAATTAAAGTTGTTATAACTATCAGAAGACCTGCTAGTAAGGTAAGTACTAGTTCTAGTTCTAGGTACTGCGCCCACGACATGTTAGCGGCGGGCGAGCGTAGATGTCTCGCGCCGCCGTGACGCAGCACGTGCTCCGTCCACCACACGGCGCGCTCCAGCGGAGGTATCGGCTGATCACGCATAAGACTACGCAATTTGATGATATTCTGGCGGTAACTAGAACAAAAAATTGATATTCCAAGAGAAAATGATGAGAATTGATTGTGGCGTGCGGTAGGAGTTAACTGGAAGAAATCATTACTGGAAAAGCCTTATCCTCCTCTCCAAGGAACCTTCCCACTCTGTCTCTTTCTACTACTTATGTACAGGTGACAGGAACCTCGTTCCTATCTTTCGTACTCTCGCGTTTTGATACTAGATGCAGAACCTTAAAAACCAAAACAAATCCTCACCTATTGTCAGCGATAATAGTTTTGACTGCACTAGTCAATTTCTCTTCAGTCAGTGTTTCCATATCCAAACCAATTCCAATTTTATGGTATTCATATCTCTCCACATTATACCACTGATCGCCCAGCATCGGGACTCCAATAAGCGGTACTCCTGCTGTGATAGCCTCGTCGGTTGATTGTAGACCTCCTTGTGTTATGAACAGCTTTATTTTAGGATGTTCTGCAAATATAAATTCATTAATTAGTTGGAGGTTGTCATTCAAAATATGATGATGGGTCCGACTCCCAGGTCAGGCCAAGTGTTATTGGGTTTTTCCATCTGGAATTTCTCAGTAGCAGCCACGAAGTTTGGATTCGTGCCGGGTTGATGTCAATTAGCTTGCCCCCTATTATATGGGACTGAAACATAATGTGGCGTAACTATTGGCGACTGGTGTACCCATTTGTAAAAATGGGTACATCTTATCCTTTCGGGGATTTCGGGCGTGTTATTTTGTTTGACAGACAGCGATGAATGATTCTATACGGCTTCCTTTCTACCTTTGGAATAGTACTTTATGAATAACTTACTCAGTAAGTCAGCCTGTGGTAGCCACTTGGATATTCTGATGTTGTCAGTTCGTCCTGGCAGCTCATCTTCGTTCCACTTCCACAACACATCGTACGGTACTTTGGAGAGCACCTTCACTAGCGTTTGTATAGTTTCGGGAGGCAGTAATGACGGATCCACGTTTGTACCGAAGCTTAAGTATATAACGCCATTTTTAGATGAATCTAAATACGATTGGAGTTCCTGTATGAGAGATTTTTGTATAAATGTTATATTAAATATTATTGGTTAAGATGATGCTTGTTTTGTAATAATTTTCTTATTGAATAATATTAATTTTTTACATCATCATCATATCAGGACTTAGGACTCCACTGTTGAACATAGGTTTCCCCTACAGATTTCCAATAGGAACGATTGGAAGCGGCTTGCATCCATCGCGATCCCGCGGTCCACATCAAATAGTCTGTCCACCTTGCAGGTAGACGTCCTACGATGCGTGTGTATATGATCTTATTAAGGTTAATTACTAACTGTTGGTTATTAATTACTATTAATTGTTATAGTCCTCCTTATTGATTTCGATAAAGGTGACCCTTCGCGTTTATCCTGATATGACTTGTCAGACTGACTTTGGTTTTAAATACCCGGTCACGACTAACGCATTAAAATTGGCCTGCTAAGGCAAAACTATAGGTATAGGAGGATGTAAACAATGTGCTTGTTTTTTTTTTTTGTAAAACTTAATATTCAAATAAATAGCAGACAGCATTGTGTGAAGGGTGGGAGGAAAAGCCTCAAGGACAGACGCGAGCGCAGTATAACGGATGGTCTAGCAACTACTGTATGCAGGCATGCACACTGCTTCCACTATTATTATAAAGCAGAAGAGTATGTTTGTTTGAACGCACTAAACTCAGGGACTACTGGTCCGATTTAAAAAAAAATACTTTTTACGTCATATTATTATAATTATTCCGTTTATCAAGGAAGGTTATAGGCTATATCACGCTACGGCACACGGAACCGGAGCTGTAATCAAAGACGTAACGACGATAATCGTAATCGACGTAATCGAAAACGTCTTGCTAGTAATCAATAAGTAAACAATACTCACTTTTGGTAGTACTTTTTCTGGATTCTGATGTAGACCACCCATATACAACACAGAAGGAGGAACAGGGCGGATGCCTTCAAATACTGGATGCACATTTAAAAACAACATATCAACGTTATTATTCATTTCTTGAATCGACGGAATGTCAGGTCCGAAATATTTTCTTAGCATATCATTCTCTGATATATAAGAATTTCTCGCAATCGTTTCCAATGAATAATGAAGATACATTTCGGTTATTTTGTCCCACAATGTGAGGTTATTCAGTTTCTGACGAACGCCATATGGATAAAGCAATGGATGTGTTGGAGCACCAATTACTTCGTAATTATCAAAAGTTGCTCCATACGAACTCACCAAGATAATTGGCGCTTTGTAAATATGAGAGAACACCACAGCAGGCCTTGCCGCTGCTTCCACCAATATTAAATCAAACTGTTTTGTTTTATCATTAATCAGATTTTGAACATTTTGATCTTTCACTTGTGCTTCGAACATTAGTCGTATTGATTCTAAATAGCTTCTAAAATGTCCATAGAGATCACGTTTGTGGCCTTTTGGAAGGGACATGAATTTTTCGCTCCACACAGCATATGATATTTCGTGGACATCGATCTCTGTTAGGTGTTTCTCCTTTCGGGAAGGCAGGATCTGTTGTGATAACTGTCACTTCATGACGACGTCTTGCTAGTTCTTGAGTTATAGGCCGAAATACCACTTGATGACTTATAGAAGCTATTGGAAACACTCCTAAGATTTTTGCTGCTTCATTTTGATTTAAAACGAAAATAAAACAAGCAATTATATAACGAAGCATTTTAACACAAGTTCACACTACAAATTTGGTTAGTAAATAAGTATCTCTTTGCAATGACTACTGTTTAAGTAAAGATAAAATCTATACAAATGTAATAAACATAAACAGTTATTTTTGTTTGTTAGTTTGTTTAAACTTGTTAATCGCTGAATCTACCAGTCGAATTGGAGAAAAAATTTTGTTTATGATAGCCAGACTTATGACGATTAGCATAGGCAATGATATCACGCTGACACAGGGGAACGGAACAGGAACCAAAGATGGATAAAAAATAATACTCAAACAAAGTCGTGTGCAAAAGCTAGTCTAAAATATGTATAATCATTGTGTATACTTCAACATAATAATTGCAAAAAGCAAGTCATGATCGCCACCCCCGGAGAATAAAATGGTAATAGCAAAATCACTACTTTTCAGGAAAAATAAAAAACTGATTTTCGACTATATCTTGCCAACTAATTTGTGTAGAGAAACGAGAAATAGGACAATGGTAGCTAATTTTTTATGCTTTATAATGCTTTTAAAGAAGTTTTACTAAGGTTATTTGAACTAAAGATATTTCGAATTTAAAAAGATACTAAAATTCTTGTACTGTTTTAGTTTATTAATATACACTTACAATTTTAATCGCGGCAATTACCAGAACCTATGAATATTGCAATATTACATTACAATAATATTCATTGAAAAATGGATGCCAGATTAATGGAAAACAAGATCATTTGCAATTTTATTCTAGTTAATTTTCAATTTGCATAATTAGGTAACAGAAACTTAAACTTTTATTCTAGGGTTTAAAATGAAACAACGTTATTCCAATAAACTATTATTTTAATTAATAAGTATAGAAAAAAACCATAAGAAAAAAATCAGTCTTCGTGAACTTCATCGGAATCCTCATGATTAAGTTCTTCAGAGCAATTAGCAAATGTGAGGGAGTTATAAAAGGCATGGTAGTAGCTAGGGATTGCTTCTGCCCTACAGAGACTCATAAGGTCGCCGTGTAAAGCCTTACTTATTGAAAGGGGTTTGTTGTAAGCTGGTTTCAATAATTGTATCTCTGTAAGAGAGGTTGAAGCATTATGTTTACCCCGCTTGTTTCTTGGCGCAATTCTTGGAAGCGGTTCGACATTCAACCGAGAATAATCTGCATCATAATCATACTTGAAACGTAGAACTGTAGGCTGTGAATGCAAGACACTTACTTCCATTATTTTAGACCATGCTACTTTATGTCCCTCTTCATCTTTGGCCCAGTTCTTATTCTTGATTAATTCTTTTATGTCTTTAAACCCATTTTGTGTCATTTCCTTCACAGTGTACTTCTCACCATTAACTTTTGCAATCAAAATAATTGCGTAAATCTGTTCAGGTGTATAAACAACTTGATGTTTTAGCTCTCGTTCTATATTAGAGTGCATTGAGTCACCTTCGCTTTGACCATGCCCCGTTTCGAAAAATCGGTGTGTGATATTGATTTTCAGTTTCTGAGCGGCAAAAATATAGAATGCAAAAATAAATCTATTTTTATTTTGACCTCCGCAACCGTCAGAGTAAAATGAGATGTTTTTGATACCTCTTCCTGCTTCACCCATGAGAAATTGCCATAAACAGCTACCAATTTCTATTGCTCCTCTTTTTGCGATTGCGCAGTGCCAAACATAGCAGTAACCTTTCAGTCGAGTACTGTCAAATATTGTGAAGTTATACACAGGGTATTTCCTCTTATAGTGAAATATTCCCACTTGAGATTGAGGAATATTCAACACCTTCTCTAAATCAAATATTGCAACAGTTGTATCTGAAAGGTCAGCTGATTGTTTTTCTTCGTTTTTTATTTGACGCACGCGTTCTTTATTCTTCTGGTGCTGGTTAAATTTCTCTCGCAGAGTTTCTTCTGTACGAGGATCAGCTTGTCGGTAAAGTGCACATTGACCACATTGGTCTTTTTTGGGGCGATGAAAGGAGTAATTAAATCTGGTGTTAAAAATAGTTTCGTACTGTCTTTTAGATGCCATGCGGCAAGAATAGTGCCCTTCAGTATACCAAGCCTCGTACAACCGGTACATTTTAGATATATTAAGTAATTCGGACAGATATTGTCTGGCCGATTTCTTCCGAGTATAATGACTCTCCACAGTAGGAAATAATTGAATGTGCTCTTTAATATTGTCTTCGGTTTCAAGTGACATTTTGCGAGGTCTATTATCATGACAACCTCTATTGTCACTCAAACCTTTATCAGATTTTACCTTTTCTAAGGCTGTATAAACTGTTTGATGTGATATAGATAGAGTATTAATGAAGAATGTTTTACATACTTGCACTTTTTCTGTGTCTAAATAAAAATAGTATTTAATAGTCTGAGTGCGGTTGTTCTTTCGGTTTATTGTCACTTTTTTTATGTCTTCAGCTATTATATGCTTAGCGATGAATTGCCATTGTAACTCATGATCAGCGAGTTGATAGTATTGCTGCATTATAGTTTCTCTTTGCTGTTGGTTGATCTTGTCTCCACATTTTTTTTGACACTTGCATTCAGCCTTTATCGTTTTTTTCTTAAACTCTTTCTTTGACCTGCAACCTACGTAAGCTTCTCCTGAATTCTTTAACCTTTTACTCTTATTGTCTTGTTTTTCTCTTTCATTTCGAACCCGTTTTCTTGTCAATTTTTTCGCGTTAGTAGCACACAATACCTGTTCTAAGCTTGCAGCAGCAGTTTCAGCTTGAGTTATCACTTCACCGGAACTGTCTATGTTATTTCTTTGGTAATCATCTTCATTAAAACTAATAATATTATAATTAATTGCTGAATGGTTAACCTCTACCTCTGACTGAGAAACATTTGTCAAATCGAAATCTTTTGAGCTTGATGGCACATTTTGGTAACTAACTAAGGTGCACTCAGTCAATTTACCGTTGGAAGAGTCACATGGTTGCAAAGTCTCTTCTAATTCAAAAGTAATAGAAATAAAATTTTCCTTATTTACAGTAAGTTCACTGCCCATAGAAATATTTAAGTCTTTCTGTTCAACTTCCCCTGGGTAGATAATGCTTGCAAAACTGGAAGATGCGTCGACCATATTATTGTCTTCCTCAGCGATAGCAGAAAAGTTTAAACTACGTCTTGATAAAGTTTTTCTATTAATATTTTCATTACCGAGCATTTTTTTTGTATCTGACAATGGTCTATTTTCATACACTATCAAAGGTGATGCTACAAAATCTACTTCATTAAAAATGGAAGATATGTTTGATATGCTCGATGGTGATTTTGTAATATTATTAGCAGCTGATGTTAAATAGTCCGAATCTCCTCCAAAACTTAATGAGCTTTGACTCCGCTGTCTTAGAATTTGGAGTCTCTCTGGACTTGGCAGATATTCACCGGATGAACTCGGAGAGAAGTCTTCATTCCCTTGTTTATCATTTGGATTGTAGTACGTTTTCTTTAATTCTGCAGACCAGAACAAAAGAGTTTTTAATTCGAACCAGTAGTTTCTGAGATTAGCCCTTACATACAAACTTACAAACAAAAATATTACCTCTTTATAATATTATATAATATAGATATAGCCTTCCTCAATAAATGAACTAAGTAACTATCTAACACAAAAATATTTTTTCAACTCAAACCAGTGGTTCCTGAGATTACCACGTTCAACCAACCAAACTATTTTGCTTTATAATATTAATATAGAAATATAGATTAGTTTGGTGAACCTAGCTTCTTATATTTTTTGCTTTTTTATACTTACATTAAATAAAAAAGCAAAAAATATAAGAAGCTAGGTTAAGCTAGAAAAAAATGAGGTAGGTAGGTACCCATAATACGATAGCTTTTTGTTTATTTTAACATAACCATAACATGACATAACAATCACACCTGTATTCCCCGAAGGGTTAGGCAGAGGTGTGTAATACACCCACGTTTCGCCAGTTATGTTTTAAGTCCCATGTAATAGGGGGCGAGCCTATTGTCATCTACCGGGCACAAATCCAGACTCCGTGCTGCTACTGTGAAGTTCCAACTTAATGGAAAAACCCAGTAACACTTTGCCCGACCCGGGAATCGAACCCAGGACCTCGAGGTTAGGACCCGCGCTTGCGGCCACTCGACCATCGAGGCAGGAGTTTATTTTTAGTATAATTATTTTAAATACAGGCAAAAATTACTACTTACCTACCTACCAAAAACATAAAATAATATTTAACACTTACCGCGTAAATTATATTCATGTTTCGTTATTTTGTCTTGATCTGTAGTACCATTTTGGGGTGGGTTGTGATCTAAAACATTTAAACGATACGATTTAATGACATTGAATTAATACCTAGATAATAACAAACAGTGATGACAAATTGACATGCATATAGATTTAGTTAACGCAAAGAAACTTCATTGTAGGTAATGAGCATTAGGTAGGTTCCAAGGAAGATCAACTGTTTCACTCGAAGTAGGTACCTATTTAAAAATAAGCAAGTTGGTATCTAGGTAGGTAGGTGTGTCGAATTTGCAGCTATCAACATCGGGTCACAGATCGAGTACCTACTTACTTAAATAAGATTCTATGGCCATTCTATCTACCTATCACTAATTAAAAGACAATGATACTGTGTAAAAGGCACAGTCGGTACTCACCATCATTAGTAAGATGTTTGGAATCGTCACTTATTTTAGACACCATACTCATAATAACGTCTAAACGAGGATTCCGTTTATTCATTTTATTATTGCAATTAGGTTTACCACTTTTCACTTTAAAAAAACACTGAATTTACACAAAAATAATAGAAACAACCGCAGCTAAAAAGAAATTACGCTCACGCAATGACGGTTACAAGTGCACTAGAGAAGGTCGAGTAGGTAAACAAACATTGCCACGTGCCGAGCGCCGCACGCAATGAATTATCGTGCTATCACTCTCTAATGCACCTATGCACCTATGACCGAAAAGAATGGCAAGATGTTTCCGTGTTTACTTTTCTCAGTACTTTTTACTAAGGACATGTTAGTCACCGAGCCTAAATGTATTATTACGAGAACAAAATGGTAATAGCGTTAACAATTTATTTTATCTATTTATTTTCCGAGAATCCTATTGTAAAAGTATTTGGCATATATTTTATGAAGAAACTTTTTTACCAATACTATGATACATTATTTTTCGGGTAGAAAATTGATGATGAATATTATTGCAATATTTTATAACTTTTTAAATACAGGCAGGACATTCACGAAAATAATTGTGTAGATGTATTAGGCACCGCAGACCTCAAATATGACATAACACTAAAACTATGGTAATGACGGTTATCATTTTGTTCTCCGGGGGTGGCGATATTATCTTTATCATTACTTTAACACAACTAGACGTTACGCGTGCTAAACTCGACAGTTGACAGTTTTGTTATGGGTAATTAGACAATAGATCATACTATTTACTCGTATTTTTAAATGGTGGCTGTATCGTTATCGGTCGATAAATACCGGATGCGATATTACGATCTGTTTTTAGTACATCATGTACAGGATGTAGTGACAAAAATAGAAAAGGGTATGCTTAGATGGTTCGGCCATGTTGAGTGGTTGTGTGAAGGACGATTAACAAAAGGTATTTATATGGCAGAGCTGAGTGGCAATGCAGAGAGGGATCGCCCTAGGAAGACCTACACTAACTTGTTGGTGAGGTTCTTCAGAAAAGTCGATGCGCAGTACTCGTAACCGGTGTGCTCGTATAACGAGATGTATAAACGTAGATGAGGCGAAAGGAGCATGTAAGGATCGTAGCAGGTGGCGTTCTGTGGTTTCTGTCTACCCCCATGTAAAAAAGGTGTGAGGTTATGTATGTATGTATCAGGATGGTTACGAAAATTCACACTGCTGTGACAATAACGACGCAATAGAAGTAGGGCGCTAGTGTTCCTCCATCCTGCAATATTCAATATGAGTTCTTAAAACATTGATTTGTATTAGGATGCATGTGATCCCACACACAGCTGCAAGTTCGTTCGTATGTGAAGGACAACATTTGGTTTTACCAATAGACGAATAAAAATCGTGTAAAAATTAAAATAATTTATTACTTAATAGTGGGTACTTAACTAGGTAATTATTTATGACATCAACTATATTTTAATTTGATACTGACGTCTTTGAAAATAATCTTATACAATAAACGTAGAATTACAATGAATGCTATTGTAACTATCAGAAGTCCTGCTAGTAAGGTAAGTACTAGTTCTAGTTCTAGGTATTGCGCCCACGACATGTTGGCGGCAGGCGAGCGTAGATGCTTCGCGCCGCCGTGACGCAGGACATACTCTGTCCACCACACGGCGCTTTCCATCGGAGGCATAGGCCTATCGTGCATCACATTACGCAGTTTGATGATATTCTGGCGATAACTAGAAAAGAAAAGAAAGTATTCATTTAAAAGACCATGACTAAATATAACATTTGTTGATTAATGATCGTCATAAAATAATATTAGGATCTTTAACTGGTCATGCTCTTTAAGGTTATAAGATAGCTGTTATTCAAAATTATCCAGTTGTGTTACACGCATTCACACATTCAGCTGGCGTGATTCAAACTTTATGTCTGATTCAATTGAAACTATTTTCATTTGAGTAACAAAATTAGTTAAAAACAAAACGCAAGTTAGATTAAAAATAATGACAAATCATTACCTATTGTCAGCGACAATTTTATTGACAGCATTAGTTAGTTTCTCTTCGGTCAGTGTTTCCATATCCAGCCCAATTCCAATTTTGTGGTACTCATATTTCTCTACATTATACCACTGATCACCCAGCATCGGGACTCCAATAAGCGGTACTCCTGCTGTGATAGCCTCGTCTGTCGATTGTAGACCTCCTTGTGTTATGAACAGCTTTATTTTAGGATGTTCTGTAAATATCATTTCAATTATTTGTTAGTGGTTGTCATACAAAACACGATGAGCGTCGTCATGGGAAATCAGACGAAAATTTAACCATCATTTAAAGGTGACTCAACGTAAAAATATTGGTATAGTAAACCTAGATTTAGGATTACGATTAAATCAGTAAAAACATTTCAAACATTGACATAAAAAAATAACCCGTAACTTGCAAAGTCCACTACTTCGACTACAAACAGACACACGAAAACCAAGGCTCATCGACACAAGTATTTCATATTGGGAAATTTACACTGAATACATTTACGCAGTTTTGAAAACAAATGTCTTGACAAACACACAACGAAGTGATTCTAAAAGGATTATTTTTGAGTTATGGTACTTTAAAAATAACTTACTCAGTAAATTTGACTGTGGCAACCACTTGGATATCCTGATGTTGTCAGTTCGTCCTGGCAGCTCATCTTTATTCCACTTCCACAGCACATCGTACGGTAATTTGGAGAGAGCGTTCACTAGTGTTTGTATTATGTGCGGAGGAAGTAGAGAGGGATCCACATTTGTACCAAAGCTTAAGTAAATAACGCCATTTTTAGATGAATCTAAATACGATTGAAGCTCCTGTGAGAGAAATATTGATATTAAAATTACTGTTCGTAAATAACTCAAGTACATAATTTCAAAGTAAACTATAGTTACTTACTTTTGGTAATTCTTTATCAGGGTTCACATGTAGACCGCCCATATATAACACAGAAGGCGGAACAGGTCGTATGCCTTCAAATATTGGATGTATATTCAAGAATAACATATCAACGTTGTTATTCAGTTCTTCAATCGATGGTACGTCAGGTCCAAAATTTGTTCTAAGAATCTCATTATCTGATGCATCTCTTGCTCTTGAAATTTTATCCAATTTATAATGTAAATACAGTTGGTCGATTTTATCCCACAAAGTAAGGTTATTAAGTTTTTGACGAACGACAATTGGATACAGTAATGGATGCACAGGAGCGCCAATTACTTCGTAGTTGTCGAAAACTCCTCCATATGAACTTACTAAGATCACCGGTGCTTTGTAAATATGAGAGAATATAAGAGCTGGTCTTACAGGTGCTTCTACCAATATCAAGTCAAACTTTTGAGTCTTATCATTAATCAGTCTTTGAACATTTTCATCTTTCAGTTGAGCTGCAAACATTAACCGCATAGCTTCTATATAGCCAGCAAAGTTTACTAATTGATGACTTTTGTGACCTTTTGGAATTCCCATAAATGTCTCTTTCCATATAGCGTACGATATATCGTGGACATCGATTTCTGTAAGATTAGCTGGTGTTTCTCCTTTTGGGTAGGCGGGATCTGTGGTAATTACTGTCACTTCATGACCACGTGCTAGTAAAGCTTCAGTAAAAGGCCGAAATACCACTTGATGACTTATAGAAGCTACTGGATATACTGCTAAGATTTTTGCTGCTTCGTTTTGATTTAAAACTAAAATATAACTAGCAATTATAAAATGAAGCACTGTCATATTGACACAAGTTCACACTTCGAGTTTGTTTAGGTAATGACTAGCTACTCGCAAAGTCTTCTGTATATATATCAATTTAGAATTTTGTATATCATTGTGTAGTGTATCGAGTATAAAGTGCAAGTCATTTGTACTGTCACTAAAGTCAGCGTTATCAATAAATGAACAATAGTACCGCTGCGACACGCGATATTTTAAATAAATAATTATTTTGTTATATTCCTGATAAAATTTAATTTTTTTTTCATGGTACGAGATTTTTTTTTCTCACTGATAAGATTTTCTTGCCCGGTTGTTTAGATTGTAAATATATATATTTAGTACTAGCGGCTTCTTGCGGGTGTTTTCCGATATATTCGGTGAATTGCCAAAAGAATATTTCAATCCCGAAATTACCAAAAAAAAAAAGAATCAGCCGCGTCGGTCCAGTCGTTTTCAAGTTTTGCGCTTTAGTAATTAAAACACGGCACCGCGCACCGCCGCGGTTGGCGGTGAAGCGGATCTCATGTCGCATTGGCCTCTAAGAAATTCGTAGATGCCGTGTGTTAATCGCCTAAGAAACGCATTTCGCCATTCATTTTTATTTAGATTATTGTTTAAACTTAAACGTGTACAATCATTTCCTGTTCTTATCTTGAATAGATAGATAGGTTTTGGGTATAAAAATAGAAAGTTTTGGCAAAGTTAAGCAATTTTATTTGATATCTTAGATTAATTTTAAATACGTTTTATTTTTATACTGAAACTAGTACCTACTCTCCTCACAACTTCGTTCCTGTAATATTTCTTAAGGATCCCTAACTTTTTAATAATAAAATATAGCTTGTCATCCGGGGGTAGTGTAGCTTCCCAACAATGAAACAAGTTTTTAAATTGGTTCAGTAGTTTCGGAGCCTATTCAATGCAAACAAACAAACAAATCTTGCCTCTTTATAATGTTATTATATTATAGTATAGAAGTATAGATTATTCCCGAAAGGTTTTCTTATAAAAAGAAAAAAAAGCAGAACAGTACTTCTGAACTTTCGCAGTAAGATAAATATGAGACAATTGCTCTAAAATGTCATCAATTGTCAGTAATTCTGGGCGGTCAGGAAGCAAGCGTCAAGGTCATGCCAATTACCATCTCTTCATCGCTTCATAATAATTTAATGGACATTTGAGAACACACAAGTCATGTGGAAAGTATTTAAGTACTAGCACTCTCCCCACGTGATCTTCCTCACGGATCCCTAACTTTTTTCCAAATATATAAAGCCTATATCACCCGGGGATAGTGTAGCTTCCCAACAGTGAAACAATTTTTTAAATCGGTTCAGTAGTTTTTGAGTTTATTTATTGCAAACATACACACACACACACAAAAATACAAATCTTTCCTCTTTGTAATATTATTATATTATGTAATAGTGGTTTCGTGGTCGCAAGCAATACTGTAGAGCGTGGGGTCCTGGGTTCAATACCCAGGTCGGGCAAAAAGTGGGCATGATGTTTCTCATGTTGTATCGGATTGCTGTCCCATCGGGCTACGGGAGTTAAGGAAGAAGGAGTGCGTTTTGAGCACACACTTGTGCATTAGACGAGTAATATCTCCTACATAATTGGCTAGTCTCTATTGGGAGTTAAGTAAGTTGCAAATGGGCTCCAACAAATTTGTAAAAAAAAAATGGAGTTAAATTAATTTTATTAAATTACTAGCTTTCGCCCGCGGCTTCGTCCGCAAATTAAGTTTAAAATTCGATCGTAATTCGAAAGACATGTGGCGCCATCTATCATTATAAGAATGTTATTGTGATTTCTCTCGGGAACAGTACTTTTTTTCGGGATGAAAAGTACCCTATGTACGTTCCTGTACACCTGGCAATGTATATGCAAAACTTCTGGATGATCGGTTCAGTGGCTTAAGCGTAAAATGGTAACAAACAAACAAACAAACTTACTTTCGCATATATAATATTAGTTAGGATTAAGTTACTCAAACATTTTCAATTTATTATCACACAAAACACACATGCCATGACTGTTAACTTTTAATTTAATAGATATACTCTTTGGCTATAATATTCGAATTCACCTACCTCCCCATACTATTTCTACAAATAATTTTTATCAACTCCTTTTTACTTTGGCGGTAATAAAATACTTTCTTAAAACATTCTTATAAATACAATAGGAAATTGTTATAAATATTGACAATGCAATTAGAAATCCTATTGATAAGACGAGGACTAGTTCTAGTTCCAGGTACTGCGCCCACGAGATGTTGGCGGCGGGTGCACGCAGATGTTTCGCGCCACCGTGACGCAGCACGTGCTCCGTCCACCACACGGCACGCTCCAGCGGGCTCTCTTTCTCGTCACGCATCACGCTGCGTAGCTCGATCATGTTTTTTCGATAACTGCAAAATTATCTTACGTTATAAATACGAAAGGTCACTGACTTCAAACACGCAATCTCGGAAACGGCTTGACCTATGATGTTATAATTTGTTAGGGAGGTAGTTTATAGTGAGGAGACGCTACTACTTTGACTTCCACGTGGACGAAGTCGCAGGCAAAATATAGTTACATAACATCATGCCTCTAATTCCCGAAGGGTTAGGCAGAGGTGTACCCATTAGTACACTCGCATTTCACCATGTATGTTTAAGGCCCATGTAATAGGGGGCTGCTACTGAGAAATTCTGTTATTGTCTACTGCTGAGCAAAGGCCATTTCTCATACATGAAAGCACTATCACCACAGTTGCTCAAGGCGGATATTTCAGACTTATTTTAATTTTTAAATCAACTAACCTTTCATCCCTTATGACCGTTTCAATGGTGCTCTTAAACTCTTCAATCGTAAGTGTTTCCATGAATAGTTTCTTTCCAATCTTGAAGTATTCATATTTCTCTGAGTTATACCACTGATCGCCGAACATAGGAAGAGCTATTAAAGGTACGCCAGCTGTGATAGCTTCATCTGTTGATTGAAGTCCTGCTTGTGTTACAAACAGCTTGACTTTGGGATGCCCTTAAAAAAGAAAATCTCTTTAAATATAGGCTATTTATACGTTTTTTTTTTGTGGCAAACCTGCCACTATGTTTCAACCTACTGCAACTCCTGAAAGCCAGAATCAACAGTAGAAGTCACCAGAAGCGCCGAGGCAATGAAGCTCGACGATTCCCAGAGAAACGATTCAACTGTTTTGGGTCTCGCAACTAAATTAATCAGAAAAGAATAGCGTAGGAGGCTATTATAGGCTATACATATATGTTTATAACGCCACGAGAAGGGAGCAGTAAATTAAAGACGTCACTTAACGTAGGTGTACCGTTCTTTTCTCCTGACCGAATTTTAGCCACGGTTGCCAATCTCAATGTAGACTAGCCAAGATAGTTCACATCAGTGCACAAACACAGGTGCACTTCCTTTCTCTCACTGTCATAGTCCGATGGGATGACAATCCGATATGATCGAAGAAAGATCAGGTGCAGGACCAATGGCTTTACGTGATTCCAAGGCACCTTGGTGTCACATCACCAGGTTTTAAACTCCGGGCTAGAAAGGTAAGCTGGTAACGGATACCAATGAACTAAACAATCAAAATACTTACTCAAAAGATCTGACTGCGGAAGCCATTTTGATATTCTGATATTGTTAGTGCGTCCAGGCAGTACGTCATTGTTCCATTTCCATAAAACGTCGTAAGGTAATTGTGAGAATGTTTTCACGAGAACTTCAATTCTATCTGCAGGGAATAGAGTTGGATCCACGTTTGTGCCAAAGCTTACGTATATTACACCGTGTTTAGATGAATCTAGATATGATTTTAGATCCTGAAAGAAGTTGCTAAGTTGATTAATCAATAAATTACGATAAAAACTGATAGTAAGATTATTTTCTTTGGCTACCAAATCATTTTTCTATCAAATATAAGATATTGCCCGGGACTTCGTCCGCGTAAATGTCGAACTATCGTTTTATAGCCTTAGGGGGCGAATTTTAGAATACCATAATAATTATCTGCACGCCACATTTCAACGCAATCCGTTCAGTGGTTTGAGGTGTGTATTGATAGAACAATCATTCAGTAATGGTTGCTTTATAAATATATAGTATAGTATTTCATGATCTCAATAGATTCATTCTTCATACATATATTCATTCAGACAATTTTTTTAGACAAATTTAAACCTATCTTAAAAGTTGCATGCTCAATTTTTAAATACTATCTAATAAAAAAAACATTGCTTTGACTTGATCGAATGCAACGTCTAAAGTTGGATCTTTAGCTACTTTATCTACTGATAACCTGAAATGATGTCTTTGAACTAATCTTTACGAACCAATTGAAATCAGCTGATCGAACATTTTGTTTATTTCAAGGTTGGTTCCATTGTAAAAGTGATTCACGTTGTCAGTTGTTTGAGTTACACATTTTAGATATAAAAATACTTACTGCTGGTAATTCATTTTGAGATTTCTGGTGCAGGCCACCCATATACACAACAGTTGGGGGTACCGGTCGAATGCCTTCAAACACGGGATGAATATTAAGAAACAGCATGTCTATATTATTATTCAACTCTGCTACTGGAGGAATATCTCCGAAATGCTTTCTTAGCATCGCATTCTCTTCTCTTTGACTATTCTCGTAGAGTCTATTTATCAAATAGTCATAATAAAACTCCTTTACTTTCTCCCACATAGTGAGATAGTGAAGCCTCTGTCGAGTAACAGATGGATAGAGCATTGGATGAACTGGAGCTCCCATATTCTTATAATTATCAAGTACTGCACCTAAAGAACTCATTTGAATCACTGGTGCCTTATAAATATGAGAATATACCAATGCAGGTCGTACACTAGATTCTAAGAAAATCAAATCAAACTGTTTACGTTTATCGTTTATTAGATTTTGTACTTTTTCATCTTTGAGTTGTACGTCTACTACAGCAATTAACGCTTGTAAAATCGCATCCATTACCATAATTACGTCATCTTTATTCCCTTGTGTTGCTGCCATAAATATTTTTTGCCATCTATCGTAAGATATATCGTGGACATCGATTTCTGTTAAGTTTGCTGGTGTTCCTCCTGGTGGAAAGGCAGGATCTGGCGTTATGACAGTAACATCATGTCCTCGTCTTGCTAATTCGTGAGTTAACGGTCGAAACACTACTTGATGGCTGATAGACGGAATTGGAAACACTGCCAAAATTCTTGCCGCTTCATTGTGACTTGTAAAAAAGATATAACACGCGAGTAAACACGAGAATATTCTCATTTTAATTTATTCTATTCACAAGCCGACTGGCGTCAACGATGGTACACATTATACTGATGCCCTGAAGTTAATTTATATATTTTGTAGTTCAATATTGCACAATATTTTGTACATAGAATAATAATAATGAATAATTCTAGTACAAGAGCCTTTTATTTTATCGTAGATTGTAAAGATTAGAAGACAGTGTACGTCAGAATAGTGTTTTGATAAAATATAGGTTTTTTTATAAATAATTTTAATAAATAGCCCTATATTTGGATCATGATGGATATTTTTTAACGATTTATATAAAGTAATAGAATATAGATATATTTTATTTTACAATTATGTTTTAACCGCTTGACGTTTAAAGATGAAAATTATCAGGGATTTTCCAAAATTTACCCCCTTTAGGGGTTGAAACGGGGGTCTGACGTTTACGTGGATGAATTCGCGCGCAAGAACTAGTAACTAATAATACATAAAATCTTTATCTGATTCACAAGTACGTACGTAGCGTACATAAGTGTTATGTACTTGACTAAGAATGTTATGTAAATGTAAACTAACTCGTATTAATAATACAACTATCTTAGAAACAGTCAACATGTGGCATGACTATTAACTTCTCAACTGTCAACGAGTATTGATATACAACTTCATCAAACACTTATCTAAACATAAACATAACATCACGCTAACAATCCACAGTAAGGCAGAGGTGTACCTATTAGTACACACCCATATTTCGCCAGTAATGTTTAAGTCCCATGTAATAGGGGGCAAGCCTATTGCCATCAACCAGGCCCAAATCCAGACTCTGAGGCTGCTACTGAGAAATTCTTGATAAATCGACTTCTTAAAGATACCAATTGAAACTGGATATCGTAATGCGGAAGGCACCAGTACTATATCTTATCTTCACACACTGCTGTTTAATCGTCACCAAAGATAGGAAAACTACAAATAATAGTACACGATATGAACACGTGCTTTTTATCAACTTGATATTGCTTTTTGTTGTATCATGGTCGTCTGTGAATGACTATACCAATGGCACAATGTTTTGACTGTGTACTTGAATTTAATCTTATCACTATGTAGGCATGTAAGGACAATGCTAAATAAGGTACTGTTATATAACAGTCATAGCACTTACAATATAGTATTGTATTAAAAGAACTATGACAAACAGAATTCTGTAATAATGATTATTAAAGTACTGTTCGTCATAATGTTTGCTATTATTACCTACATAAGGCATGCGTGTTGATCGTCACGGTCTGCAATGTCATGCGCTTTGTCCAGGCCACCCACGAGGTACTAGACCGCATTTGCTATATATTCTTACTAGCTGTCGGCCGCGGTTACACCCGCGTCTTTGGTTACTGCTCCGCTCCCGTAAGTCGTAGCGTGATGGTACCTATATAGCTTATAGCCTTCCTCGATAACTACTCTATCTAACACTGAAAGAATCATTCAAATCGGACAAGTAGTTCCAGAGATTAGCGCGTTCAAACAAACAAACAAACACTGCAGCTTTATAATATTAGTATAGATTAAATACTAGGTTTTAGCATCATAGCACATAGCGTTGCAGATTTTGTTCGAAAGAGCTACCGCGGCCCTAAAACACAAAGGAAATTACGGACACTGATGGGTTTTAGTCAGTAAGACTCCGACACTTTCTTTCACTTCACCCAAAGCGGAAGAAGTCGTGTAATGATTTCCCATCCTTAAAAAAGAGGTCTTTAACTTCAACACACTTGGTATGAACTCTGACCATTCCCGCCACCGTAACCACGACCACAAGGTGCACGCTCCAGTGTGGTTGTGGTTTTAGTATATCTCGGCAATCACAGACATCGTTGAAAGAAAACTTCGTGAAGAAATAAGGACTTACAATTTACATAAGTCTGAATTTGTCAATCCGCCCTGAGCAAGCGTGGTGATCAATGCTGGTGCCTTCGCTGTACGAGAGAAGTATTTACCCTATTGTGAGATATTAATAAATAGGTCTTAACCACGTCTAGGCCATTACGACACATACTTAAAACATTAAAAAAGGAAACGTGTCACTGTACTATAAGGTTCGTTATCTAATGATAACATATTTCAAGATACAGAGTGTAGCTATAGAACGAAACGCAAACGAGGATAAAGATTGCTACTTAAAGAAATAATTATGGCTGAAAAATATTAGGTACAAACTGTTGTTGCCAACCATAAGTTGTTAGAAGCTGGAGGTTCATTCTAAGCAAACACTTATTTGCCTTTGAAATTCTTGTGCTATAAGCAAAGCAAAATCTAGGTCTACCTACAGTTTTTGTTTGGTTTAATATTTTGATACATTTAACAGTTTATCCTTATCAATGTTATTATGTAATGCTAAGATTAGATGACTTGCATTTTGTATTTCAAGGTTTATTTATTTCACAATAATTGTTAATATACCTGCAATTCAAAAATAATCTTTATAAACAAACGGCTCATTCCCTTGTGAACACTCAAAGCGTGTACTTACTTGTGTTAACATGTCGCTTTCTCATTATTTCGTTATTTGTTTTATTGTTATAAATCAAAATGAAGCAGCAAGAATCTTAGGAGTGTTTCCAGTAGCTTCTATAAGTCATCAAGTGGTATTTCGGCCTATAACTCAAGAACTAGCAAGACGTGGCCATGAAGTGACAGTTATTACACCAGATCCTGCCTTCCCGAAAGGAGAAACACCTGCTAACCTAACAGAAATCGACGTTCATGATATATCATACGCTATATGGAAAGATACATTCATGGGAATTTCAAAAGGCCGTAAAAAAGACCTCTTGATTAACTTTGCGGGATATATAAAATCTATACAGTTAATGTTTGAAGCACAACTAAAAGATAAAAATGTTCAAAATCTGATTAATGATAAAACTCAACAGTTTGATTTGATATTGGTAGAATCTCATATCAGACCTGCTCTAATATTTTCTCATATTTATAAGGCGCCAGTGATCTTAATAAGTTCGATGAGTGCATTTTTTGATAATAACGAAGTCGTTGGAGCTCCAGTCCATCCATTTCTTTATCCAAATGGTCTTCGACAAAATTTGAATAACCTTACCTTATGGGATAAAATTAATGAACTATACCTTCACTATAGAATAATGCAAATGTCAGAAGAAAGCTATGTTATAGAAAATAGAATTCTGAAATCATTTTTTGGACCTGACATCCCGATGATTCAAGACCTAAATGAAAACGTTCACATGCTGTTTTTAAATATACATCCAATATTTGAAGGCATTCGACCTGTTCCTCCTTCTGTCTTGTTTATGGGTGGTTTGCACGTGAATCCTCAAAAAGAGTTACCAAAAGTAAGTACCTATTTATCAATTAATTTACTAACAAGTAGCTTTACCGTTGGATGACATAGAAATAACAATTCTAAATCTTCTCCCACAGGAACTCCAATCATATTTAGATTCATCAAAAAATGGCGTTATATACTTAAGCTTTGGTACAAATGTGGATCCCTCGTTACTACCTCCGCACACAATACAAACACTAGTGAAGGCGCTCTCCAAAGTACCGTACGATGTGCTGTGGAAATGGAACGAAGATGAGCTGCCAGGACGAACTGACAACATCAGGATATCCAAGTGGCTACCACAGTCTGACTTATTAAGTAAGTTATTCTTTACTTTTATTTATTCTTTGCTGTACAGTACACTGCTAAAATTGCACCTCTCTTTAAATACACTCCATGCTTTTTGTATCGAACTTGCCCCAGCTTTATCAAGATTATGATTATATCAATCTGAAGGTGTACCAGCTACACCTGACCAAGTCCTCTTGAGGACTCCTCTGTACTAACAACCATCAGTCCTTCGATAAACATGATTGGTCTACTACTTTTATATATCAATATTTTATACACATGGATAAAATTTGATTTCCGTTCCAGTTTTCTCGTAACGATTAATTTGAATAACCTCATTATCATGATGAGAGTTTATACTAATCTCCACTCTCCTATGACATCCTCATTTATAATCGTGATGGCACCACACGAAAACGTACGTACGTTTGTACGTATGACAACCAACAAATATTTACTAATCAATAAATTGCTTCACCTAATTTGCAGAACATCCTAAAGTAAAGCTGTTCATAACACAAGGAGGTCTGCAATCAACAGATGAGGCTATCACAGCAGGAGTACCGCTTATTGGAGTCCCGATGCTGGGAGATCAGTGGTATAATGTGGAGAGATATGAGTACCATAAAATTGGACTTAGACTGGATATGGAAACCATGACCGAAGAGATAATAACTAATGCAGTCAATACAATTATTGGTGATAATAGGTAAATATGTGATTTTTTAAAACTTTTCTTGCATTTTGATTTTAACTCTTTTGTTATCAAGTAAAAATGGTCTCAATAACGTTAGATATTAAGTTTAAATCACGCTGCCTATTAAGCGGTTAGTAGGCAAGTAAGAATATTTTTTCTTTTTCTTTTAAATTAATCGTTATTTCTTCAACAGCCTTAATCTAGTGATAATGACTTTTATTTTTGGGCTATAAAGTTAAAACTTATCGTTTTTTTTTTCTAGTTATCGCCGAAACATCAACAATCTACGTAGTGTGATGTACGATCAGCCTATGAAGCCACTGGATCGCGCCGTGTGGTGGACAGAGCACGTGCTGCGTCACGGCGGCGCGAAGCATCTGCGAGCACCCGCCGCCAACATGTCGTGGGCGCAGTACCTAGAACTAGAACTAGTCCTCGTCTTATTATTAGGATTTCTAATTGTATTGTCAATATTTATATCAATTCTCTATTGTATCTATAAGAATATTTTAAGAAAGTATTTTACTGCTGTCAAAGTAAAAAGAAGTTAACGAGGCTAACGTGTAGAAAACCATGGGTACAAGAATCCAAAGATGGCCAAAGATTGACATAAATATTTCATTAACAATAATTACAAGCGTAATTTGTGTGATATTAGATTAAAAATAGTTTAGTAACGCACAGTTCCTATAAATAGTATTAACTTTTACCCTAGGACTTCTAAAAGCTAATTTTCATCCTAAAAATTTAGTCGCAATCTCATCTCGGCGACAAACAATGTCAAAAACGCGTCAAAAAACTCGGAGTATTTTTGACAGATTGAGACAGAGATTAGAATGTGTATTAAGGAATGAAAAAGTAAAGAGAATGATGATGGATCTTCTGCCATGCTATTTCTGTTCAGTTGAGTGTTAGAGAATGCCTAAGGCATAAAGTCAACCTTTGTACGTTTACTTTATAAGATTACTCAGAGATTGTCACAGTCAAAGTGAAATGTATACATAATTAAAACGTATGATGCTCAATTGTTAGATTTTCATTCGTTTGTTTTTCATTTTTTCCTTGTTGTTCATAGTCCATAGGACGGCAATCCAAAAAGACATGTAAGTGATCAGGCGCAGTACCAACGACTTCCAAACTCTGCTACTAAAGAAACCTAATGGAATAACCCAATGACAATGCCCGACCTGGGAATCAAATTCAAAGTTTCATGCTCAGCAGCCACGAAATCATCGGGGCAGACAAAGTTGTCAGTTATCTACTATAGAACATTCCAACAAAGAGTTCCAGCTTATGCGATGAACACACGGCACCGCGCACCGGCGCGGAGGGCGGTGGCGTTAAAGCGGATTGCACCGCTCGAAGGTATGTTAGGCATCAAAGGATTTCTGAGAGGCCAATGCGACATGAGATCCGCTCCACCGCCAACCGCGACGGTGCGCGGTTCTATGTGTTAATCGCCTTAGGTGGGCGGCACTTAGTAATGGTGGCTCATCAAAATACATCACACGAATGGGACCGTCCACTGAGTCCGAGTGGCACAAAGGACGATTGACCGAGCGATATTCCGCGCAAGTCTAATTCAAGGTCGTAACAATGAAATCTGTCGTTGGACGAAAGTTTGTGACGTTGGTAACAGGGCCATTATTATACGCTTCAGCTGTCAAGTAAGGATTTAGTCTGAAGGTCTTGTCTCCCTTGAGCTAAAGAAATTTGGGATGCCAAAAACTGCTTTAAACTGACGACTCTGTTTTTTTTAGGTAGCTCCTGTCTAAATGGAGTATATTATCCCATGGAAACCGTAAATTTTCCAGGATAGCATATTATGTGCTATTCCAGACTACTATCCATCTCTGTTCCAAATTTTATCCAGTTTTGTTCAAACGTTCTGGCGTGATTGAGTAACAAACATCCAATATTTGCAACAAGCTACTATATAATTAAAAAACACGACTGCGAAAGTTGCACATATTATATTATTATTTGTACTTTGTTTACTTTACAGTGGTATATATTTTTTTAAATCTACTCGTCAAATTCTAGACGATAAACATAGACACGACCAGATTCATTAAAAAAAAAATTGAGGCTGGTATTAATTTACGCGTTAAAGTGACCACACTGGTTTCGCTTTATTTTTTACTAGCCTATGTTACTCGGGACAATGCAAGGATTGTAACGATACTCCATCTAAATCACTTCAGGCGATTAAAAGTTATAATGGAATAATGAAACTCACATACATTCATACATACATACATTAATCCTGCACACATAACATAATACTCTTTTTTTTGGGGCTGTCGTGTATGCATGGGTAATTATTGACTGAAACCGAATAATGGTTTCTTATAGATTTCGAGGTGCTGATTAACGGAAAAATAATGAAAAAAATCCATCACATAAGGTTTTTTAGTAATCCTAATAAATACTACCCAAGTAGGTACAAATATTCTATAATCACAATTTTAGATATTTATTTTACTTGTGGGTAGTTATTAAAAATGTGATTGAATGTCGTTATAAATATCATTTAGTGCTAGAACGTTATAAAATAACGTGAGCTGGGGTGCGCTTTGAGGAATCAAATGATAATATTTCTAATTTAATTTCGTAACGCACCTGACGGGTGCGCTGTGAGAAATAGTTTGGGTGCATTTCGAGGGGTGCGTTTCAAAACGGGTGCGCTGGGAGGAATACCCCCTCTGGTCATGTGAAGAGTCTAGCAGTCGTTTGGCGAATACTAGGTGAGTGCTTCGACATAATGGCCCTAGTGTTTCAACCCCAAGCGGGTCGAACTTATAACTTCTAAGAAGGTCATAAATTAAATAAATATCGGCACAAAATTGCCCATGACCTAGAATAGTCTCGTGTTATATAAATTTTGTCGATAGATGCAAATCATTTATGGTTATGGGGGCTTGATCTTGAACTTGACCTATCTATGAGCACAATCAAAGAAATGCTTGTCATCGTACCTACTACTAATAAAACATTACCACTGTATGTTTATTTGTAAGTGTTCAAGACATATGAACTCTTTTATTTTTACAAAGACATAGAATCACGCCTGTAAAGGTTAGGCAGAGGTGTACCCTTAGCACACCCACATTTTGCCAGTTATGTTTAAGCCCTATGTAATAGGGGGCGAGTCTATTGCCATCAACGGGCACAAATCCAGACTCAGAGGCTGCTACTGAGACATTTCTAATGGAAAAAACCCAATAACACTGCCCAACTTGGGAACCGAACATAAGACCTCATGCTCAGCAGTTGCGCTTTACGAACACTAGACCAACAAGTAATGGGTGTACCCACCCTCTGCTTAACCCTGCGCGGACTACAAGCGTGATGTTCCTTATGTTATGTTTGTAAATATTGTCCCTTTATGCGAGTATTGAATGTTTTGATGATTAAAATATCACGTGTAAGAAACACAGCATTTTGTAATTATACAATATCACGGAAAGATTATTTTTTGCAATCGTAATAATATTATGGTAGGAATTTATCCTAATCTATCTACATCCTTGTACTTAAGATAAATTCATAGCGAGGCGGATGTTTATGACATCACAATCTTCTGACCTTATTTAATACTTATTTTCTTAGATTATACTCAGGCCGAGCCGTGGGATCAGCTAGTAGTATTATAAAAATTAAGAATATTTTTGATGGCTCATTAGTTTTAGTGCCTGCCTCTCAAGTCTCGCATGAGATTGTGGGTTCAATATCGATAAGTACCAATGTGACTTTTCAATTCATAATTGTACTTTATAATTTATCTCGGACATAAAATTTAGTAATTAATATTAATTTTAAATCGTCAAAACGCCTTGAGCAAGGGTAGCGATCATTGCTCGTATCTTCTCTGTATGAGAAGAGGCATTTGTCATGCAGTGCGAGCATTGATTATATAAGACGGATAGATGGAGACTTATAACTATTAGTTCAGGTTTCGTCATGATGTTCACCGTCACCGATGTCAGTGATACGCGTATTTCTTTCCCATAAATGCGAGCGAAACCGTGGAAAACAGCTAGTTATTTTAAAAACCAATAAAAGAGTAGGCATATTATTTTTGACGGCTAAAGATAAGATTTCCGTCAGAATAAATCGGATTGAGAAAACCTCATCGTAATCGTAATAATTGTATTATACATAAAAAAATACGCGACATAATTATAATACGACATAACGATAACATAAATAGTTGTACGAAGTTAATATGAATTGACTGTAATTGGATGAATCGAGTATTCTTTAAAATTACAACGTCATGTTTTAAAGGAAGGCGTACACAGGACAAATGGATCGTTTAGATCAGGGGATCCCAAACTTATTTTGTCGACTGCCCACTTTGAGAATATTTTCTAGGGCCCCCATTTTTTCGCCTATTTATAAACCACCATGTCGATGAAATTACAAATTGCTCCCCCAAACCTCTACACAACGCCCCGATTTTTTTTTTGGATCTCTTACCGCCCCCCTTTAGGCCTGCAGTGCCCACAAGGGGGCGTTATCACCCACTTTGGAAAAGGCTGGTTTAGACAAAGCTTACATATACAGAAACTGCATCAAACTAACACGCGCGACATTGTACTGTCCGGATCTTTCATCTTAATGACGATCCTCTATTCCATCGCAGGTGCTTGCCCTTTCCGCATCCCTCAAGCATTCAGAACAACCAAAACACGTCCTTCTGTCTACAGTGTTAAAGTCAAATAAAGTTACGGCTTTAAGTTTAAATTTATTAGAGTTTGTTACAATATGTTTGCTGTTTCCAGTTACGTGTGCGAAGGTCTTTATCATCGCAGACTGATAGCAATATTCAAAGTCATGAGCGTGACAATTTAAAGTCTGGCCAATAAAAAGATGGAGAGAATGTGTTACCACATAGTTGGTCATAGTCAGTTAACTGAAATAGTTGTGCATGATGGCGGTATTTCTCTATATAACTTTAGTCTCGTGCTTTTTATTTGTAAATCAAAATGAAGCAGCAAAAATATTGGGAGTTTTTCCATTTCCATCGATCAGTCATCAAATTGTGTTCCGTCCTCTCATGCATGAACTAGCTAAGAGAGGACACGAGGTCACCATCATCACTACAGATCCTGCCTACCCTTCAGGGGGAGGACCGGCTAATTTGACAGAAATTGATGTCGGCGCTGTATCATACCGATTGTGGAAAGAAGAATTTATAGTCAAGCCAAAAGGGAAAAAAAGCGACTTACAAGACGATTTTAACATAATCTATAAAGTAACAACTAAAATTTTTGATGTTCAGTTAAAAAATGAAAAAGTGCAAAAATTGATTCATGATAATAATACAAAATTTGATTTGGTATTTGCTGAAGCTATGGTGAGACCAGCGGTTGTGTTTTCACATGTGTACAAAGCGCCAGTGATAATCATGAGCTCGTTTGGCTCTTTCAGCGATAACTATGAAGTAATGGGTGTTTCTATGCACCCCTTTCTGTACCATCGCAGCATTAGTCGAAGATTACATAACCTGACGTTATGGGAGAAAATAGTAGAACTGTATGATTACTTGAGTATAGAAAAGATACATAGAAATAACTATAATTATGAAAATAGAATCATTAAAGCACATTTTGGACCTGATACTCCAACAGTTCAAGAGATAAATAACAATATTGCCATGTTTTTCTTGAATCTGCATCCAGTATTTGAAGGCAATACGCCTGTTCCTCCATCTGTGATACACATGGGTGGTATACACCAGAAGCCTTCTAAAGAATTGCCTCAAGTAAGTACTGTTACAATCATGTCTAGTTTTTATCAAAATGTCAAATATTTTATGATGTGTGTGGAATTTTTAATGTCGTGATGGCCCAGTGGTTAAGGCATAAGTGGCTAAGGGTCCTTAAGCAGCCACGCGCATATACAAATGAGACTTCTTTCATTTAATATTTATGTTCTTTCTAAATTTATCCTGAACAACACAATCAACTGATCGGTTTTAGTAAAATCATTTTTTGTTGCAGGAATTACAATCATACTTAGATTCGTCCAGAAATGGAGTGATTTACATTAGTTTTGGTACAAATGTGGACCCAACTTTACTGCCTCCAGAAAAAATAGCGGTATTTGTGAGAGTGTTCTCCAAACTGCCCTATGACGTATTGTGGAAGTGGAACAACGATATGCTGCCAGGACGTACTGACAACATCAGGATATCCAAGTGGCTTCCACAGTCAGATCTGCTGAGTAAGTCACATTCTTCATTTTAAACTACATAGCTTCCGCTATCCGCGTCAGAATTAATGTATTATACCTATTATCTCACGGAAACTGTTCATTTTTTCGAGGAAAAAGGCGCTATCCCAGAATATTATCTATCTCTTAGCCAAATTTCATACAGATCTGTTTAATCGTTCTAGTATGATAAACGAGTCTAAAGGACTGTGCATTGTTAAAAATCTTTTTAATCACGATGTCAAAAATATTATTTAAATAGATTTAATTACTATGTTTTTTTTAAGAAGACTCCTCCGTGCTTCGGATAGCACGTTGAGCTGGTCCCGGTTGTCATACTTGGATCTTTGACAGTCGTTACGGGTCGTTAGAAGCCCGAAAGTCTGACAACCAGTCTTACCAAGGGGTATCGTATTATGCAGTTACTGGGTTGTGGAGGTCAGATAGGCAGTCGCTCCATGTAATAGCTGAATTCGTTTAGACTGGAAGCCGACCCCAACATTGTTGAGAAAAGGCTAGGCCGATTTGTAGTTGTTTTTAACAAAAGATCACAACAACCTACAGATCAGTAATATAATTTTTCTTTTTGTCTTTACAGGACATCCTAAAGTAAAACTGTTCATAACACAAGGAGGTCTACAATCAACAGACGAAGCCATCACAGCAGGAGTACCGCTTATTGGAGTCCCGATGTTTGGTGATCAATGGTACGACGTCGAGAAGTACGTTAAGCACAATATTGGACTGAAGCTGGATCTAGAGTCACTTAATGATGAAATTCTTGAGAACGCTATCAACAAAGTTCTTAATGATGAAAGGTTTGTACTATTTGATGATCATCTTTTTCATAACCCCCTGTTATATGGGACTTAAACATAATTGGCGAAATGTGGTGTACCTCTGCATTACCCTGCATTACGTTTTTCATAATGTAAATATTCTTAAGCTGGAATTCTCTTTCTCTCTCTCTCTATGTGTTAAGTTGATCGGGCTTCGTATCCGAAGGATGTTAACGGGACGCTATTACTATGCCTTCGCTGTCCGTTAGTTAAAGTTTTTTATCGTGTGGACAGTAAGGTCTTACGACCCCACACATCCTAGTGTCAGAGTTTCTAAACCGCCTCAAGGGCCTCTGACATGGTTTGCGTAGAACAGTAAGTCCAGGTTTCCTCACGATGTTTTCCCTCACCGATGCCAGTGATGTCTAAGATAAACTTTAGAAAGTACATATGAATTGAAAAAGTCACATTGATACTTGCCCGGATTTGAACACACAACCTCATGCATGTGAGGCGGGCGCCTAAACCACTCGGCCATCACGACTAATTAAAATATTTATAGTTGAAATTTACAGAGTGGGTATTCCTAGTAGCCATAACAGCAATTAAATTAAATTGTTTATTGCATTTTTTTCAGTTTTCGTCAAAATATTTTGAGAATTGGTAGGATTATGCAAGATCAGCCAATGACCCCACTGGAGCGCGTTGTGTGGTGGACGGAGCACGTTCTGCGCCACGGCGGAGGAAAACATCTGCGCGCGCCCGCCGCCAACATGTCGTGGGCAGAATACTTAGAAATAGAATTAGTTTTAACTCTCTTATTAGGCTTTATATTAATTATAACAGTATTCTTTATGTTAGTGAAATTTCTATACAGTTATATTGTAAGACGCTATGCGGCTGTCATTAAAATAAAAAGTTTGTGATAGATATTTTAGTGAGTTACTTTTTTAAAACTTTTCGTAGAATTTGACAGAAGTCAACTTAAGTTTTTTATGTGATGTGATATTTTTAGGAGAATTACTTTTTTGTTATAACAATTGAAATGATGCTCCACGGCTTTGTGCAAGTTTCTGCGGCACGTACGTCCGGCACGTCCGGACGTCCGGCAAAAACCTGCGGCACGTGCCGTACGGCAAAATCCGGCAGCCCTGTCGCCGGCACTGTGTGTAAAGTTAGTTAAAAAGGTTGCATCACAATAATTGTCTATCTCCAATCGTCTCTATGTAGGATATTGTATATAAACAAATAATGTAATATATTTATTTTTACGTGTGATATTAAGCTAATCTACCTTATATAAAACTAAAGAAAACAAAAAAGTTTTTAATTTTTTTATCTTACGAAAACTTAGACTTATATAATTATGAGTCTGGAATCGCCAATCTGTCTTAAGCAAGCGTGGTGATCAATGGACGTGCCTTCTCTGTATGAGAAGAGGGTTTTGCCTTGCAGTAGGACACTAATAGGCTGGTATAAAAATAATAATTATTTTAAATTAGCTTGATAATAAAAGCGTATTGAACTTGATAAACACGTGAAGGATTTAAGATTAAAAAATAAATATTCCATAATGATTATACAATTTAGTATCGCATTATCGTGTTATCTTATTTATCACAGAGATGTATACAAGCGTCGTGAGCTATATTTAGCGATAGATTGTGATATAATAATTGGAGCGATAAATTGATTGTAACCGGTTGTCACCGCTTCGATCTGAGCGCCGCTTATGTTTGTCGGTTTTTGTTTTAGTAACTTATCTTATGGCAATGGTAACTAAATCAAGGTTAACATAAATCTGTTAGGTAGTTCTTTGCTTCTTTCTACAAATTCAAAAAAGGAATATTCTAATAAGATTACTATTAATAGAATTCTTAGTTAAGCTTGGAATAATTTTATTATAACTGTTTTTTTTTTGTCCCTAGCAAATAAAATAAAATAAAATTCGTAATTAGAATACAAAATAAATACACAGTCAATAAATACAGTTACAGATATAGCTACACAGTTTTCAAATGACACTTAAGTTGCAAAGCAATAAAATTATTTCATAATATTATACAATTTTAAACACTTATCATAAATTTAAAAATGGGAAGTCAACGGTCGTTCTTTTATTACACAATATTATGTAAGTTCGTCCATCTAACCTATATATAGAGCTACAACAACAAATTAATCAGTACATCTTCGCATTCCAACCAACTTGGAACAGAATGATAGCAATTTTATTTATATTCACGTGCTTTAGTTTAGTGATAAATCCAAATGAATCTGCTAAAATATTGGCTGTGTTTCCAGTACCTTCAATCAGTCATCAAGTAGTGTTTCGTTCTTTAACTCAAGAACTAGCCAGAAGAGGACATGAGGTTACAATCATCACGCCAGATCCAGCGTTTCCTAAAGGCGGAACACCACCCAATTTGACAGAGATTGATGTCCATGATATTTCTTACAATGTGTGGAAAGAAGACGTAATGACAATACCTATTGGCAAGGACAATGTGCTTCTAACGGAATACGGTGTAATTTTAAAACTAATGGCAAAGGTAGTAGACGTACAACTTAAAGATGAAAATGTGCAGAAATTGATTCGTGATAAAAATAGAAAGTTTGATTTAATATTTGCGGAAGCTGTTGTGAGACCAGCGGTAGTGTATTCACATATCTATAAGGCGCCTTTGATTCTAATAAGTTCCTTTGGACCTTGGGCTGATAATTATGATGTAATGGGCGCTCCGACCCATCCGCTTCTCTACGCAAATAATATGAGTCGGAAATTCTTCAACGCAACAATGTGGGAGAAAATAAAGAAACTGTACTACAGATTTATGTTAGAGTGGATGCAGATGAAAAGTTATGAGGTAGAAAATAAAATGCTTCAATCACATTTCGGAAAGGATCTTCCACCGCTTCAGGAAATATACAATAACGTAGCCATGTTTTTCTTGAATTTGCATCCGACATTTGAAGGGAACCAACCAGTTCCTCCATCTGTGATTCATATTGGTGGAATACACCAGAAACCTGATAAAGAATTGCCTAAAGTAAGTATAATAAACTTTTAATACAAAATAATTTAGTTGTATGCAAAACAGTATAAAGATACGTTGAATATAGGTTCCAATTATTCGCTGCCCCAAATGTTGCCTTGGTCTCGTGGTCGCAAATGCAACTGCTAAACATATAGTCATAGGTTCGTTTTCTAGGTCGGGCAAAGTGTTGTTTTTTTTTTATAATGGGTTTCTCAGTAATAGCCTGGATTTTAGAAGTTGGTAGTGTGACACCTCAGTGCCTTGGAAAACACTAACCTGTTGGACCAATGCCTATGGATGAGTCGTTTTGTATGAAGGAAGGTAGAATGAGTGCACCTGTGTTACACATACTTATGCACTATAAAATCTGCTACGTTCTACGGTTAGTCTCCATTGGGATTAGCCGTTAGTTCTAGAGAATATTATTATAATTACTTATGTATAATTTTTTTACAGGACATCAAATCGTATTTAGACTCTTCTAAACACGGCGTGATTTACATAAGTTTCGGTACAAACGTGGAACCATCATCACTACCTCCAGAAAAAATACAGGTTCTAGTACGAGTATTATCCCGACTGCCCTATGATGTACTTTGGAAATGGAACAAAGATGAGCTGCCAGGACGAACTGATAACATGAGGATATCGAAGTGGCTGCCACAGTCAGACTTGCTGAGTTAATAAAAACTTTATTTTCCTTTTTTCTATTTCTTTATATTACTAGGGAATAAGGTGTCGTGATAAGTGATAACCCTGTGGTTAAGACGCCGGCCGCTCATGCTTAAGGTTGTGGGTTCGATACAGGGCAAATACTAATGTGATTTTTTCAATTCATAAGTGCACAAGTGTGTGCGCAAACGAACTCTCTCTTCAATCACTATCACGTCCGGTGGGACGGTAATCGACCTGTGAGCGATCTGGTGTAAGACTTACGGCTTTTCGTGCTGGAGCACAGGGGTGTCACACCACCAAGTTCTAAACTGCAGGCTGCTACTGAGAAACACGAAATCAACGGGGCAGTTTATATTATAATACGAATAAAGATTAACATGCAAATAACTAAAGAATTCATATTATGTTTTTCAGAACATCCCAAAGTAAAGCTGTTCATAACACAAGGAGGTCTGCAATCAACAGACGAAGCTATCGCAGCGGGAGTACCTCTGATTGGTCTACCAATGTGGGGAGATCAGTGGTTCAATGTAGAAAGATATGAACGTCACAAGATTGGAGCCAATCTGGATATGGACTCTCTTACTGAGGAAATATTTGAGAAAGCAATCAAGACTGTTATTGGTGATGACAGGTAAAGGTCTAAAATATTAATATCATCATAAGTTAAAGAATCCACGAAATAAGAAACATTATATGGCAATGATTAGTTGTTAAATTGTACATACCTTTTAATTTTATTATTACTACAAGTTGGGTTCTTGAGTTGATTATAGATTAAGATCAGTGTTTTTAAGATAACATTGTTTTGGCAGACCCAAATTAAGAAGTTCATATTAAAGATAAAAACATGGTCGGTTTACGTAAACCTAAAGAATGGAGCAAGTTTGAAGATAAATAACTCTTGCTTTGACTTTCAAAATATCCAATGATTATGTGAACAACACCAGCATTTTGTATCTCTATTTCCTTCAAATTGATTGCGAGTGCGTATATGTTTTTCTAATTTAACTTGCCTTTAAAGTAAACGATTTTCTTTTCCAGTTATCGTCGCAATATTGTAAGGCTAGGAAAGCTGATGCGCGATCAGCCCCAGTCTCCGCTGGAGCGTGCCGTGTGGTGGACGGAGCACGTACTGCGTCACGGCGGCGCAAGCCACCTGCGAGCGCCCGCTGCCAACATGTCGTGGGCGCAGTATCTAGAACTAGAATTAGTACTTGTATTATTAATAGGATTTTTAATTGTATTGTCATTATTTATAACAATTCTCTATTGTATTTATAAGACTACTTTAAGAAACTATTCCACGACAGTCAAAGCAAAAAGGAGTTGACAAAAATAATTTTGTAGAAAAATATTTATTTATTTATTTATTTATCTTCTTACATCTACCATTACAGGATATCCCAATGCGGTAAATGCGCCTTAATTTATCCTAACTTAATTCTAATTTATAACTAATAACAAATAAAGCATTCCTTGTGAATTCACTCAGAGAACAACAGAATAAGTCCGTGTCACTCGCTATGAGGTTGAGCGTGCGATAGGAATATGGATAGGTAAATTCGCAGATTGCCAAAGAGCTTCATAAATATTTAATTTAAAAATAACATACAAACAAGTTTCATGGCTTGTGTGCTTTATGTGATATAAAATTGAAAATAGTTTAATAAATTAATTTATTAATGTTTGTACCTTTTTCAATTATCCACAGTTCATCTGTAACAGTCTTACAAAACAAGAAAGCAGCGAGCTCTTAACCTAAAATAAATATACGAGTACATCAACAATCTCCAATTCTCATCTCAATTTATTGAGAGTTACAGCATATCTACTTTTCATTTCGTATACATCTCTATTAGTAAAAAAAGAAAGAAAGAAAAACTTTTTATTCACGTGAAAGTGACGCACAATACAAACAATATTTTTTTATATCAACAAGTCAAGTTAGTCGTCGTTGATACAATTTTGATCTCGAAATCACAACGTCTGCTGAGCATATCTTCGATTCAATTCTCAGGTATTCTCAGGTGTTACTGGATTTTTCCATTGGGAATTTCTTTAGTAGGAAGTTGACGATGTTATCCCTGTATATCGGAAAGCACGTGCCGTTGGTCGGACACCTGATATCTTCTCATTAGTATCCAATCGGCCTTTGAGAGTAAGCGAAGAGAGAGTGCACCTATGTTTGTGTTCACATTGGTACACTTTGATTTCTCTTGCGTACTTGACCAGTCTCCATTGAGATTAGCTGCACTGACTGAAAGGTCGGAAGAATTATTATTGTTAGCCGTCAAGTCAGTAGATTATTTTGTAGCTGTTGTCATCCGTGTATCGTTTCTTTGTTCTTCGTCTGCTCTTGTATCTACATTCATACTCGAAACTTTCCTAACGACTTGTGTGTCCTCTAATGTACTCATTAAATATTATGAAGCGATAAAGAGATGCTAATTGTTCTGACCTCACTGCTTGCTCCCTGACCGCCCAGAATATTATCACATTTGATAACATTTAAATTTTTAAATAATCGTTTTTCAAATCTTTGGTATCTGTAGATTCAATGCAGTTATGTAATAGTCCATGTCTCGTTAATCTTTTACAGGTTCCTCCGATTGTTCATGAAGTCCCGTTACAAATTGAAATAAGGAAGATTTCTACGAAGGAAAATTGGCGAGAGCGACTTTATATACATCAAAGTTGATTTCTCTACTCACAAATTTTGGACCTCCGTCTCATCCCCATATTTAGTACATTTTGGAAAATCCGTTCTTAGCGATCTACTGCTAACTATAAACTACTTCCTTGCTAAATTTCATATTTAAGGTGTTTTCGATATTTCGGGAAGAGTGAGTATATGAGTGACCTTTCGCTTTTATAAGTTGTTACTGCTCTACTCCCGTAGATCATAGAGTGATGTTATATAGCCTGTACTATTTCTAATGAATCTGGCTATCATTTATACGAAACAAGAATTTTTCAATCCGGCTGGAAGTTTCCTACACTAGCGCGTTTAATAAATGGAAAAAAAGAACTATTCTATACTATTTTTAACTATTTATTACATTATTTCTTGCATTAGTCACTTTTTATCTCCTCTGATCGTTTAATCGAGGCTACTAATTCTACACGTGTACGACTAGTAAATAAGCGTTGTTGCACACGGGCTTCATGTTAAAGCTACAAATCGTCACGATCGACCTGCAGCAGTTGTCACACAACATAACATCACGCCTATATTCCCCGAAGGGTCAGATGCTTACCACTTAGTACACCCATTTTTCGCCAGTTATGTTTAAGTCCCATGTAATAGGGGGCGAGCACAAATCTCCAGACTCCGAGGCAGCTACTGAGAAATTCTTGATGGAAAAACCCAATAGCACTTTGCGCGACCTGGGAATCAAACCCAAGACGTCATGTTCAGCAGTCGCGCTTTGCGACTACTAGATCAATGTGACAGTGGGACAGGCTGTTGTTAATGAACTCGCTGCATACGAGAGATGCCGTTAAGTCGCTACACACTACACGCCATTTTTCGTCTCTTGTGGCCACCACTGACCACAAAACCCAGAGACTCGTCTCTAGCGCAGCCTATCTGCATCCTATTTGATTATGTTTCAAGTGATCTATTTCTATGCTATATTATAAAGCTGAAGAGTTTGGTTGTTTGCACTCGAGAACTTTTGGTCTGATGATGAAAATTCTTCAGCTAATCGAACGCTAAGATAGCTCTAAGTGCTAAAATTGTGATCCGTAAGAAAAAATAGCTCATCAGAAGATGGTGTGGAAGGAGCGATCAGAACCTTTCATAGCTTAGCTTAGCTTTCTCATGGAAAATTTGCTTATATCTACATCATTATAAAGTAGTTGACCCAGAATGGAATCTTTTCATTACTCTGTTATGTCTATAACAACATTAGCTTTACCCCTCGACTTTGTTCACGTATAAGTCGGAGAAAAACATTAATTAATATACATTTACTTAGGACCATTCAACAAATTGGTACATACTTTGTTTTCATAGTAGTTTTTAAGTATACCAATGTATTACTATAGAAGTCAAGGTCAAAGTAAAACTTAAGGTTAAATAGTTAGTATCTTATATTGTTTGGTATTAATTACTTAACTAAGACCATTACTGCGTCTCTTGAGAGTACCATGTACAAACATACAAACAGACAAACAACTGTACGTCTTCATGACAGTAAGTTAAACAATTACTTAGTATAATTAAATCCATTTTTATCACACTCATTAATATTAACGTTCAGTTTACTCATGGAAGGAAGACTTTAGTCCTGCGTCGTGATTCAAGACACAATGTCTATAATATTTAAAATAATTATATTCAGTGTTATATTTATAAATCTAATAGAATCAGCACGGATTCTAGCAGTGTTTCCAGTTCCATCTATCAGTCATCAAGTGGTTTTCAGACCTTTCACTCAAGAGCTAGCCAGGAGAGGTCATGACGTCACAATTATCACACCAGATCCAGCTTTCCCAAAAGGAGAGACACCTCCAAACCTAACAGAAATTGACGTTCACGAAATATCGTACAATGTATGGATGGAAAAGTTCAAATCAATCCCAAAAACCAATATAGGAGATTTACTGGATCAGGTACGACTGTTTCTTGATATAGGTTTTTCATTACTTGATGCTCAATTGTCCCACAAAGATGTCCAAAAATTGATAAATGATAAGAATGAGAAATTTGACTTGTTGGTATTAGAGGCTTGTATAAGAAGTGCTCTTGCATATTCTTTCGTTTATAAAGCGCCTGTGATACAAATGAGCTCGTTTGATGCTTCTTATGGGAACTTTGAAGCAGTCGGTGCCCCCATCCATCCATTTCTCTACCCCTCGATCAATCGACAGAAAAACCACAATTTAACCGTTTGGGAGAAGTTGAAGGTAATATACAATGAATATCAGGTAGCAAGAATCTATGAGGAGTACCAAAAACTTGAAGATGTCATGCTCAGAAAATATTTAGGACCTAACACACCGTCAGTGACTGAATTATTGAATAATATTGACATGTTATTTTTGAATGTGCATCCAGTGTTTAAAGGTATTAGACCGGTACCTCCTTCTGTGGTGTTCATGGGTGGTCTACATCAGAAACCTGTTGAAGAGTTACCAGAGGTACGTTATAACTAAACTAATATTTTGTATTTTTGTTCATAATGGATAAACTCAAAAACTACTTAACTGATTTTAAAAATTGTTGGATCTGTGGAAAGCTACATTATCAGCGAGTAATAAAGGCGAAATTCTATGTTTAATGTTAATTAACATTCTTTTTTAGGATGTCAAATCATTATTAGATGCATCCAAAAACGGCGTAATATACATCAGTTTCGGAACTAATGTAGACACTTCTCTATTAGTTGCTGAGAAAGTGAGAATTTTAGTGAAAGTTCTTTCTCAATTGCCGTACATAGTCTTATGGAAATGGGACTCAGATGAGCTGCCTGGACGAACAGATAACATCAAGATATCTAAGTGGTGGCCTCAGTCCGATCTGCTAAGTAAATATTTTATTATCTATCCAATCTTATTTACACATTTATATATCGCCCAATTTTTTTATCGTTTTGAGAATTACGCACGGCGATTCTAACCTTTCTAAGTTTTGTAATCACAGTAAAACTATCGTTACTATGTTACATAGAAAATCAATTGACACAGTTTCCTCTGTTTACTTTTTTTAATACATATTCATGCTTTGTCACTTTGTCCTTTTCATAATAATAAGACTATTTTCAAATATCATCACATCTGAAATCTACAACATTAATATAAAGTCTCGTCCTTTCAGAGCATTCAAACATTAAGCTGTTCATAACACAAGGAGGTCTACAATCAACAGACGAGGCTATCACAGCAGGAGTACCACTTATCGGAATCCCAATGTTTGGTGATCAATGGCTGAACGTCGAAACTTACGTGCACCATAAGATTGGAGTCAAACTTGAAATGGAGACACTTACTGAAGAAGATTTCAGGGACGCAATTAACACAGTTATTGGTGATGGCAGGTAAGAACTTCCTAAACAAAACATAAAACTAAACAAAACAAAATTACAAGGTATGTATGTACAATTTATTATTGATTATTTATCGCCAGTCCGCCTTGAGCAAGCGTGGTGATCAATGCTCACACCTTCTCTGCATGAGAAGAGGCCTTTTGCCCTGCGGGACAGTAATAGGCTGTTATTATTATTATATTTTATTATTATTGATGTACAATTTACAAAAGACGAATGAGGGAAGCTTATAGGGCATCTAAAAACTGGTCAATAGGACAAGTACCCAAAAGGCATGTCAGCATTGCCATGTTGTATGGCAATACTGATAGCTGAGTGAGCAGTGAATTACATACAGTTAAACAATTTCAAGTTTTTATTCTACAGCGACAGGATTGACCTTTTAAGTGCTGATCATCATCATCATCATCATTTCAGTCGAAAGACATCAACTGTTGGATATAGGGTTCCCCTAAAGATCGCCCGTAGCCCGCGACCTTTACTAGGTAGTCCACCTTGTGGGGCGCCTTCTCTCGCTGCGCCTTCTAAATGCTTAAGTGCTTATGTCGTCCTTATATTCAGTTCCAGCTTCAACAACTTCAAAAATGTTTGCTTATCTGTTATCAGCTATCGTCGCAATATAGTCCAACTTCGTGAAAAGATACACGATCAGCCCCAGTCTCCGCTGGAGCGCGCTGTGTGGTGGACAGAACACGTGTTGCGTCACGGCGGCGCGAAACACCTGCGAGCACCTGCCGCCAACATGTCGTGGGCGCAGTACCTAGAACTAGAACTAGTGCTAACTGTATTACTAACATTGTCAGTAGTTTGTTTAGCCTGTTTATTAAGTATTTATTTGGCATGGAAAAAAGTTATTGCAAAGTATTTCAGTAGTGCTAAAGTAAAACGTAATTGATGAAATCTAGGTGTGTTCGATTCTTTATGTACTGGCACTGGTTACGTATGTATGAAGAGAATATAGAATATATTCTTGAGCAGTTTTCATACATCCTAACTAATATTGTAATGCGAAAGTAAGTTTGTTTGTTTGTTTGTTACCACTTTACGCCTAAGCCACTGAACCGATCATCCTGAAATTTTGCATATACATTGCCATGTGTACAGGAACGAACACACCTTTAATCCCGAAAAAAAGTACTGTTTTCGAGGGAAATCACAAAAACGTTCTTATGATCATAGATGGCGCCACGTGTTGTTTCGAATTGAAATGACAGGACATGGGTAATTTTTTCCGCGACATCGTCTGTCGAAGTCGCGGACAAAATCTAGTCAAGAAATAAAATACAACAGAATGACAGTCAACAAAAGAGATAGGTATCCAGGGTAGTCAGATATAGTTGAAGTTTTCTTAGAAACCGATGGATGTCTTCGATTAAAACTTAGTAAAATTAATGAGCTGTTTATAGCACATAACAAGCGAGCTCTATACTTCTGCGCTAGGTAGAAACTGCCTGAACCGTCCCGTTAAATTCAATCCAGTCGTTTTGCAGATTAGCCGGAACAAACAGATAGATAGACAAAAAAGAAAAGTACCTGTAAACATTCATAATATGCATGTAGTAAAAATATGTTAATTTGATATTACAAACCGACACTTCAATATTTATTTTTTCTTTGTACAGATTACAAGAGGGAATATATTTACAAAGAACTGTTTGGTCCTTAGAGACTGAAATATCTTTTGAGGAATAAATATTAGATACAATTTTATCTTGTCTGTCATTATTTCTGATACAAAATACCTTTTATATTCTGGCGTGACCTTGACGAGGTCACAGTACCAGATTGGGATGAAATTATATACAATAGAAAAACTGTTTGCCTTTATACTTTGTGTTATAATAAAAACTAGTTTCTGTTTGCGATGTCGTGTTTTTATATAATACACTTAACATCACGCCTGTAATCCCTGAAGGGTTAGGCAGAAGTGTATCCATTGGTACACCTACATTTCACCAGTTATGTTTAAGTCCCATGTAATAGGGTATCAGACTATTGCTATTAACCCAAATCCAAACTCCGAGGCTGCTACTAAGAAATTCCTGATAGAAAAACCCAACAACTCTTTGCGCGATCTGGGAATCTTAATTATTTACGTTTAAAAAACCAAAATAGCTCTTCAGCTTTATTAGAATAGAATATATTTTATTTGCTTAAAACATGGTATACAAGGTGTTATATAAAAATAAATGAGATCTTACATGTTCTGCTTGAAACTATAGCATGCAAACTTAAGCCTACAATTTACGGGAGAAAAGCCAAAAGCAATTCATATTAAAAAAATCATTAATATTATAATAATTATTAATAATGCGCCATTTATAAAACATATATACACATATATTTATTTAACATAACATATATTTTTATTACATTTGCACCTATACATTTTCAAAATATGGCCAGTAGGTACTTTCGGGAATCAACGCTTGCAAATAAGAAGACATAAAAACAATTTTATGTAAAAACAGTCTGTCAGCCATTACGACTAACTGTCAAATCCTTAACGTTCTTTTTTCGAAGTGTTCTTTTTATAAAATCTGAACTGTAGAGAATAAACTCTTAAAATGAGGTAGAACATGTTCTAATCAGCCAGAATCAACAGAGCCTAGATACTTGTAGATTTTCGATCAGTGTTTTATCTAGCAAATAACGCCAAGTGGCAAAAAAATGTAGTAAGATAAAAATGCAATTAATTTTATCTTGGTATTACCTACATATTTTTAAATAACACTGCTTTTTATTAGTATTCGATATCCTTGAACAGATTATGTACCGGATAGATGATTTCATTATTTTACTTAACGTGTCATTATGGTTTTGGCTAGATATAAGTCAAACTATATACAAATAATTTATTTTAAATTAGCTTCTGTTTGTGACTTCGTCCGCGTCAAAGTTGATTTTTTCATACAAGCTTTGAACCCCCGTTTCATCGGGGGATGAAATTAAATTAATGTAATAGGTTGTTTTTGAAAAATTATTTCTTAGCGGACGTCTACTAACTATAAACTACCTCCCTGTCAAATTTTATCTTTATACGTCAAGCGGTTTTCGATATTTTGTGATGAATGAGTGAGTGAGTGACTGACTTTTCGCTTTTATATTGAGATAGAGAAATCATTTTCAAGCACATTTGAATTCGTAAGTCAGTCAGTCAAAAGTTGAAGTTGTTTCAGACAGAAGATATAGCGAAGGACGAACAGGAATGCACACAATGCACAATAAATTGCTATACAACAAAAATAAAAAACGGCCAAGTGCAAGTCGGACTCGCGCATGAAGGGTTCCGTATCATCTTGACTCACTCATCACAAAACCTCTCAACGTTTATATTTAGTAGACGTCCGCTAAGACCGAATTTTCCATTTCTTTTTCTTATCGTGTGGGTAGTAAGGCCTTACGACCCTACAAACCCTAGTGTCAGAGTCTTTAAACCGCCTCAAGGGCCTCTGACATGGTTTGAGTGGAACAGTAAGTCCAGGTTTCCTCACGATGTTTTCCTTCACCCATGCCAGTGATGTCCAAGATAAACTTAAGAAAGTACATATGAATTGAAAAATTCACATTGGATTTGAACCCACAACCTCATGCATGAGAGGCGGGCGCCTTAACCACTGGGCCATCACGACACACATTTTCGAATTTTCACGAATTTTCCATAATTCATCCCCTAAGGGGAAGAAGCGGGGGTTATCACGTTTGTTGTATGGGAACCCCCTTAAATATTTATTTTATTCTATTTTTTAATATTTGTTGTTATAGTGGTAACAGAAATACATCATCCATGAAAATTTCAACTGGTTAACTTTCACGGTTCATGAGGTACAGCCTGGTGACAGGCGCACGGAAGGACAGCAAAGTGTTAATAATAGGGTACCACTCTAGGGTTGTACCCTTTGGGTACGGAACCCTGAAAAATTATAAAATCATTATTGCTATCGTGGCATCATTTTCTCACACAAAGAACTATAAAAAAGTAGCTAAAATTCCAAAAAACCCTCTGTGTAAACATGATTTTGTTAAATTTATTAAAAACATTATAAAGTATAATAAGATGTTTAATTTACTAAAATTAATTACAGCGTTTAAAAAAACACATCACATACTCATTTAATATGCAAACTGCACGTCAAAATAAACATCAATTAGCAAACATTTTTACTAAGCAACGACTTTTATTTCAGGTATAAAAAATCACTTCTCGTTGCCTCGTTGGTCTAACGGTCGCAAAGCGCGACTGCTAAGCATGAGGTCTAAGATTCGATTTCTAGGTCAGGCAAAGTGTTATTAGGTTTTTCCTTCAGTGGCAGCCTCGGAGTCTGGATTTGTGACCGGTTAATGGCAAAAGGCTCGCCCCCTATTACATAGGACTTAAATATAACTGACCAAATAAGGGTGTGCTAATGGGTACACCTCTGCCTAATCATACGGGGATTACTTGGACCCAAGACCTCTTGTTCAGCAGTTTGCGATCACTAGACCAACAAGGCAATCAAAACAACAAAATAATGTCATAATTATCAAAGCAAACTACTTACCGAATGAAATACATTATATGCACATAACGATATATCACAAATCAAAGATTTTGCTTTAAAACTTGTAGTCCAACAATTTTCTGATATTAATTTTTTGTCAGGCACTTTTTAAGCAAATACTATTAACTCTATTACATAGATGGTTCGGTCATGTTGAGAGGATGAATGAAAGACGAATAACATAAGGTATTTATAGGCAAAGGTGAGTGGCAACGCCGGAAGGGGTCGCCATAGGAAGACCTACACTGACCTTATTGATGAGGTCCTTCAGAAAGCTCAGGTGCGGAGTACTCGTAACCGGTGCTGCTTGTATGACGAGATGTATGAGCATGGATGAGGCAAAAGGAGTATGTAAGGATCGTAGCAGGTGGCGTTCTGTAGTTTCTGCCTACCCCCATGGGAAAAAGGCGTGAGTTTATGTATGTATGTACTATTAACTGAGTAAGTCATCATTATTTATTAATATCAAAAAAACATACTTTGACTTTTTTAACGCGTTGTTGCGTCTTCAATAGTTATAAAAAATAACTTTAAATACATAATATTATGAAATCTTTTAAATCTGAATTGATAATAGTCCATTCGTATGTTTTATACAAATCCAAGTAAAACAGGAAAACCTATTATTAGCCATACAATTTACTATGATGCACTATTCTGAAATATAGGTATATACATATCACCGTTGGTTACCTAAATAAATAAATAAATTCCAGAGTGGGTTCCGAGACAGCTGAGTCGATTCTCCGGGATTTGTCGAGCTGTTGTTGTATGTATTTAAATTATATAAGTATGTATATCAGTTGTCTGGTTACCATAACACAAGCTCTGCTTAGCTTGGGATCATCTGATCCCAAGCTAAGCAGAGCTTTGAGACACACGGCTATCTAGCCGTGTGTGAGTTGTCCCAAGATATTTATTGTTATTGTTGAGTCCTTTCAGAAGTTGCAGTGATGAGGAACCGTATGGGAGGCTTGACCTTAAAAGAGTTAAAGGCTTAAATAGCCCTCTATCATTAATTAGTTCCGTCTTCGAACAACGTACAAACGTTGAACTAAACAAAGTACATAAAACAGCCTCAGAGACTAACTAATCGTAGTACGTCGACATCAGTGCTCGAGTAATAATGTCAGTTATACATTTAGTCACGTGCTCCATTTTATTCTTAAGTTCATATGAAGCAGCCAGAATCCTAGCAGTGTTTCCAGTACCATCTTTCAGTCATCAAGTGGTATTTCGTCCTTTAACTCAAGAACTTGCCAGAAGAGGACATGACGTCACTGTCATTACAACAGACCCTGTCTTCAAAAATGGAGGAGCACCACCCAATCTAACAGAAATTGATGTCCATGATATATCCTACAATATGTGGCAAGAAAATTTCATCAAGGCAGCTTCAAAAGGAAATAAAAATGATTTGTTATCCCAAATGACAGTCATTCTGAGGACATTTGCTTTAGTGTTTGAGGCTCAAATCCAAACAGATGAAGTGCAAAAAATGATTAATGATAAGACCACAAAGTTTGATTTGCTACTCTTTGAAGCTTGTGTAAGACCCGCGTTGGCTTTTTCGTACGTTTTTAAAGACGTACCTGTGATTCTAGTCAGCTCGTTTGGAGCAGCTCCGGATAATTACGATTTGATTGGAGCTGCGGACCATCCCATTCTCTATCCATCCGTTATGAGACAGAGACTTTACAATCTCAGTATTTGGGAGAAAATTACGGAACTGTACAGTCATTATCGTATTGTAAAACTTTATGAGACTAATGAAATTCTGGAGAATGAAGTACTTAGAAGAAATTTTGGTCCTGAAATTCCACCTATTAATGAACTTGAAAATAATGTGGATATGTTATTTTTGAATGTTCATCCAGTGTTTGAGGGAATCAGACCTGTTCCTCCATCTGTAATTTTCATGGGAGGATTACATCAGAAATCGTCAAAAGAACTACCAACTGTGAGTATTTATTTCGAAACATTAATCTTAATTTTATCACTTTCAACAAGCTTATATTTTCTAAGGCCGTACTTATAATAATGATATCCTGCCTCGTTAGTGTTGTCGATGCAAGCGCGATTGAGAACGTGGGATCTTAGGTTCGATTAGATAGTAGCTGCCCGGAGGGTATATTTGTGATAGGCATATCACAGTTGTACCTCGGAAAGCCTCGAAAACGCACTTGTTCATTTTAATACTTGACTTGTCCCCATTTATATTAGCCGCTGCGACCGTTTAGTCGGGCAATACTAGTTATAACTAGGATAATGTCAAAACTTCATTGAAAACTATTCCTATCCGTGGATTTTCGTGCTCGTTCTTTTCCATTGAGACGTACCTACATTTTGGAACCAGAAACTTAGCATAACTTTTCTAACTAATTGACCGATTCCTTGACATTCCTACCACACGCACACAAAAGTCCCTGTAAATGAGGAATGAAATAAAAACTATGACTTGACTATATTGAAAAATATTATAAGTATACTATGAATATTTACTTTATTGAATATTTATTGGATCCGATTTGTTCAATTTTTTGAAGACGTAAAAGTACACGTTCAAAATATTTATGATTGCAATTAGTGACTTGTCTGGTGCACTACAAGGTAGTTTTTTTATAAGACAAAACACCAACTTGCCCTCTAGTAACGCTTCTAAACTAGCCATATTAACCTGGCATTGTGTGCCAACAATGTTTCAAGTAAGGTTCAAGTAAAGTTCTCAAGTAAGTAAGTATTTCTATGGCCGATATGTCAACAAACAGGAACTCTTCCCACGACTTCGTTCGCGTGATCCTTCTTACAGATCCCTAATTTTACATACATTCATAAACTCACGCGTTTTTCCCATGGGGGTATGCAGAAATCATAGCAAGCGAATTTCTTGATAAAAAATATAGTCTTTAGCACTCAGTGATAACGTAGTTTCCAAATTATTTGCAAAAGAATTTTCAAAATCGGTTCAGTACATCCAGAGATTACCCCCTACAACCTCACATACTCACAAACTTAACCTCTAAATATTAATATTAAAAGAGTTCAAAATTAAAGGATTTCCCATCTCCACGCAAAAAACGGGTTTTTTGTTTGTAGTATTAAAATTATTGAACATAAGTCTGACTCATACTTAGCCGGTTTTTTACTGTGATTTACTTGTCAATCACTTAGCCGAACATTTTTGTAAGTATTCATCTAATACTGCTTAGTCACTTAATATTGCGTGTATTAGATATAATTAGGTAACGTAATCAGTAGAAAATAATTATGCTCTTAACTGACCTTGGTTCCGAGACTATTACATGTTTCAATAGCGTGTTATTACATTGACAATTGCAGTTACTAGGCAACACGATAAAGAAACTTTGTTCTACAAAGAGTCTAGTGTGAGTTCCTCAACCTATATCCATCTTCATTGTGATCACAAATGTAGAATCAACTAGAATAATGTAACCAAGATTTTGTAAAAACCTAATTTAAAAGAGTGCCGTGGAGTTTCTTGCTCGTTCTTCTCTACAGAGGCCTACCTCCGTTTTGGAACGAGCAACTAGCTTCAACTTTCCAGCTAACTGACCGACTCTTTGACAATTCAAAAGTGCCTGTAAATGGTCTAATTGAAATAAATGTTTTGACTTTGACTTTGACATGGGAACAGGCTCAAAATAGGATGTCGTCACGGTCACTCGAAGTCAGCCAAGTGCAAATTGGATTTAATCAAGCTTATCACATTATCGCATCTAGATTCTAAACTACAGAATCGATTTTAATAAAACAGATTGAAAGTAAATCCGATTTAATTAGAAGCTTGTTTACATTTTAAACTGAATAATTTTATTTACTTTAAATAACAAATTTAAATTTAACCACTGAAGGCCCGGCTGTCATACCGGTACGACAGAACCACACAGAACCACAGAAAATCAATTGTGTCTCATTACGTGGGACTTGAAGTATGAAATTTTTTTCGTGAATTAGGGTCCACAACACCCACAATAAATAAAATAAAATAAATGTTAAACTTTCCCATAGCATTTTGGGTTATTTAAAGTAAATAAAATGTAAGTGTAAAGCCTTATTCATATCAATGAGTGCTTTTAACTTGATTAATATCATGTTCGAAATGGATATCTCCATTTTCAAAATCAATCGAATTTACGTTGCGTTGCAGATCGATACTATCTACATTGATTTAATAAAGTAAAGGGATTTTTTGTTGTTTGATTGTCTCGTTGGTCTAATTGTCGCAAAGTGCGACTGCTGAGCATGAGGTCTTCGGTTCGATTCCCAGGTCGGGCAAAGTGTTATTGGATTTTTCCATCAGGAATTTCTCAGTAGCAGCCTTGGTGTCCGGATTTATGCCCGGTTGATGGCAATAGGCTGCGAAATAATGGAACATCTCTGCCAAAACCCTCCAGGAATTACAAGCGTGATGTTATGTTTGTTTAAGCGCGCTAATCTGTAAAACTACTAGTCAGATTAGAAAAAATATTTTTGTATAATTATGTTAACCAGATTCATGAGGAATACTATAAGGCTGTATAACATCACGCTATGATCTGCGGGAATCGAGCAGTAACTAAAGACGTAACTTAACACGGGAAAAAAAATCACGTATATTTTATAACGTCGTTGGTTACCTTAATAAATGAATAAGTTATTTAAATTATATTATGACATTATCAACATTATAAATGTACACATTATAATGATGCACAACAGCGTTAAATGATTTATAACATAAAGCATTTAAATCAGTTATTTTTATCAACGTCATTGACGTCACAAAGTATTTTGAATGTAAATGAAATATTCTTAATTCTATTATTTATTTTAAGAAACAGATATTAGATAAAGTATATCATAAAAATATTAGATTTAATTTTATTATGAGAATATGTATATGAATATGTTGGGCAGAGGTGTGTGTGTTTTTATTTTATTCTATTCCTTAAAAGTGCTTTATTGTTTGTCGCCTCAAAAATTGCAGGATGAAGGAAACTAGCCTCCACGACACAGGGGATCCTAGTGTGGAGACTAGTGTTATATAATTGTAAACTTTTATCTCGACAATAAAGATTTTTATTATTATTATTATTTTATATACTTTTTGTATCTCAGGACCCTGAGGTCCCGGGCCTTTGTGAGGCGTACGAGGGGCCGGAGCCAACTCGCAGAGGCCCCTTAGGTTGCTTTATATGAAATAAGACAATTATTATTATTATTATTATGTCGCCAGTTATGCGAAACACACTTCATATTTATAATTTTGTCTTTTCAAGGACCTCAAGTCATATTTAGATTCGTCTAAAAACGGCGTTATATACATCAGCTTTGGCACCAACGTGGACCCTTCAATGCTGCCACCAGATAGGATTCAGGTCCTCGTGAGGGTATTCTCTCAGCTACCATACGATATACTTTGGAAATGGAACAAAGATGAGTTACCTGGACGCAGTGAAAACATCAGAATATCAAAATGGCTTCCACAATCTGACCTACTTAGTAAGTTGATATTTTTGTAAGAATTTTCAATTTAAGATAGCCAAATACCAATTTGTAGTCTGATTTGTGTACAGCGGGATTGGTTATTTGATACTTTACTTGATACCAGAGTTAATCTGAAACAAAGATTCTGGTAAGTTGGGGTCGTTAGGGTTGAGTTTACTTTTTAAGGTTTCTTGAATTTATTTTGTCTTTCGATTAAAAACTGTATGCGGAGTGTAAAAGGACACATCGCAATATAGCCTTTATCGACGCATTCTGCCATAAAGAAAGTAAGTTTGAGCAGAAATTATTGGTGGGAAACAATTTTTATATTTTGGGATCCTTGACAGCCGTTACGGGTCGTCAGAAGCCCGAAGTCTGATGAGTCATAAGATAGTAGAAAATGAATAGAACAGATGAAATTATTTATTACAAAAATAAATTATCTAAACTATACCAGCCTGTTAAAGTCCCACGCACTGCAAAAGCCTCTTTTTATACAGAGAACACACGAGCATTGGTCATCACGCTTGCTCAAAGCGGATTGGCGTTTTCAGACTTATGTTATTATAAGTCCACGTTTTCCTCAAGATGTTTTCGTTCACCGATGTCAGTGATGTCCAAGATGAAATTAATGTAGAAAGTACATATGAATTGAAAAACTCACATTGGTACTTGGCATAAAATAATATTAACTATATCAACAATTAACTACTATCCTAATAGCCAGGGATTCTTCAAAATCAATTGGTTGCTTCTAGACAAGCCTGCGTCATAAGTGATCAAAAGCGACCATTATAAAAAATGACGTCCAAAATAAACATAGAAAGTACAAATGACATAGAAAAAGTCACAATAGTACTTGCTAGTATCCGGTTAAGAACCCACAACCTAGGTCACAGACTGGGCCATCATAAAATGAATTATGACTCATCAAATTTTCCTTTTTTATCTTTACAGGACATCCCAAAGTAAAACTGTTCATAACACAAGGAGGACTACAATCAACAGATGAGGCTATCACAGCAGGAGTGCCTCTCATTGGTTTACCAATGTTAGCAGACCAGTGGTTCAATGTGGAGAAGTACGTTTACCTAAAGATTGGAGCTCAGCTTGATCTAGAAACTCTAACTGAGGAGCAATTTAAGACTACTATTAATACTGTTATTGGAGATGACAGGTTTGTAAATTTAACTCTTATAAGGGGTATAAAAAGACTTCTATTGAATACTAGGTTTATCTTGTGGTCGCAAAGGGAGACTGCTGAGCATGAGGTCTTGAGTTAGATTCCCAAATTTTGCTGTTAGGTAAAGTGTTATTGGATTTTCCATCGAGATTTTGTCAGTAGCCACCCACAGTTTGGGAGTTAGTAATGTGGCACCCCCGTACCTCGGAAAGCACGTAAAGCTGTAGGTCTTGCGCCTGACTTCTCCTCTGTCGTGTCAGATTACAGTCCCATCGGACTATGAGAGTGAGAGCAGAGAAGGAGGACCTGTATTTTTTTCTCTTCTCCATACGAGACTACCTTTTAGAAGAGGCAAATATATTTCATTATTTTGTATGACGTCGCAAATTGCCATAATAGCCTAATTGAAATAACTTTTATCTTTTTGATTCCAGCTATCGACGTAATATAGAGAAATTAAGAAGTGTGATAAAAGACGAACCTATGCCTCCACTGGAGCGTGCTGTGTGGTGGGCAGAGTACGTGATACGCCACGGCGGAGCAAAGCATCTACGCTCGCCTGCCGCCAACATGTCGTGGACGCAGTACCTAGAACTAGAACTCGTACTAATTGTACTAACAGGAATATTATCCACTATTGCAGTACTTCTCATAGCAATTAAGGTTTTGTACAAACATTTTACGAGTAGTGCAAGTTTTAAGCATAAACGTAATTAAGAAAATGAGGATGTAAGTTATATTTTGTTTTGTGAATAAATAATAAAACACTTTTAATGCGTTTATTTTGGTCCTAAGTTACGGTTTGCTTAAAATTTGTGATTACACATAAAATCACGCCAATTTTCCCATGGGGGTAGGAAGAAGCCACAAAACGCCACCTGCTACGATCCTTACATACTCTTTTCGCCTCATCCACGTTCATACATCTCGTCATACAAGTATACCGGTTACGAGTACTCCGCACCTGACCTTTCTGAAGAACCTCACCAATAAGGTCAGTGTAAGTTATGCTAGGGCGACCTCACCCTGCGTTGTCACTCACCTTTGCCATATTATTACATTTTTCTTTATCGTCTTTCACTCATTCCTGCAACATGACCGAACCATCATTAAAAATATCATATGAAAATATAATATAATATCAAATGAAATTTAAAAAAAAATATCATAATGTAGGGATGAGTCCATTGACTTAGGTTAACTAGAATCTCTCATTTCTCAATGAACACTAAGTCGTACACTAAGTATTAAGGCGCTGACGAGACCCAAGGTTTATTTCAAACATATTTTTAGCTAAATCTATGTTGGTTCGTGGGAGCGGAAAATAATTTAATCTTTAGCATATTTCTGAGAATTCTGTGTTATCTCTTTTTTTTTCGCAATACAAATCATGTTTCTTTTTAATAAAAATAAATTAAGTATTATTCGCTTATTAAAAGAAATATAAAGTAAATTATTCTTTTTGTGTTATATCATAAAGTAGTTTTTATATAAGGTACATTGCATTCACATGTAATTCGTATGACTCTGTATACAAATAATAATATTGTATAACGTTGATTTTAAAATAGTACGTATGGAGTTTCCTGCCCATTCTTCTCCATACAAAACTACCTTCTGGAAGGGGCAACTAGATTCAATTCTATTTTTTTTTTTTCATGTAATGACGTTCAAAAGTGCCATAATAGAAATAAATGATTTGACTTTGACTTTGAATTCTTTACAGAATATTAAAAGATAAAAATACTTTTTAACACTTCGTTTGTTAGATACTCAATCACGCCAGAAATGCTGAACGAATCTGGAAATTCAGCACAGAGATAGATTATAATCTGGCATAACACATAGGCCATTTTATCCCATTTTTATGTTTCCAAAGGATGATTCAGGACTGGTTTATTTTTAAAATCTAAGCAAAAGACGTCGCAGATAGAATTTAGTTTTTATAAATTACAAACGCTGTTTAATTGCACTTTTTTTTCCTTTGTGCAGTTTCTCAGTGACGTTGTTCAACAATTGTTTGCGTCTTAAGTACTATAATTGAATTTTAATGAAAATAATCACATGTTTGTCATTTAAGTCGACGTGATTAGCTTCTCAGGAACTTGACCTTGCATCAATGTGCATTGTTGATGTCTCTGTCTTCCTCACGATGACGTATTTACGTACCTAATTGTAAATTAACAATGAGGGTAGAAATTTTATATTATTAGTATTAAATATAATATACGTAAAAAGGTAACCAGGATTTTGTAAAAACCTAATTTAAAAGAGTGCCGTGCAGTTTTTTGCTCGTTCTTCTCCATAGAGGCCTACCTCCGTTTTGGAACGAGCAACTAGCTTCAATTTTCGGTCTAACTGACAGACTCCTTGACAATTCAAAAGTGCCTGTAAACGGTCTAATTGAAATAAATGACTTTTAAGTTTTACGAGCTGCACAGAGCCTAACCGATGCCCATCGATAGTGGGCGCCGGGCCTTAGAAGCCACCTTTGTAACCATTGGATCCGCTTGGTGGTTAACGATAAAATGGTATTCAATACTCCTTAAGTTACACTAAGGTCCACGTGAGCGAAGCTGATGGCACAGCTAGTATAATATATATTTTTATGGATTTCCTAGCTACAAATAATTACAAAATATATTTTATATTTTGTATTTATTTGCAGGTAGGTGCATTCACTAATTAAAAACCGCAATAATAACCACAGATTCCATTTATTTATTTGGAATATAATACGCTTAATTATTTCAGGTTTTTGAATGACACAAACGAGCAACATAATTTCACTAATGATATTGTGTTATTTACTGACGTGAACTCTTGTTACAGTAATTATAATAATACATTTACTTTACGAGAATTTATTAAAAAAAACAGACTGTTAGTGTAAATGTCACCGGAAAATAACAAGATCCGTAAGTTTATCAATTTACTAGGAAGTTTATAAACTTTCGTAAGATTCTAAACGGGAGATAAATTGTAATATTTTACGTCCACATTTTCGTAAATTTATCAATTTCCGACGTCATACGGTAAATTTATAAACTAACGAATATCTATTCGTAAGATTTTATATGGTTCGACCAATCACAGAAACTCTTTTAAATATACGATCTTTGAAATACGTAAAATAACACACTGCTCTCTGATTGGTCAATGTTCATAGTGGCAATGCTTTTGGGTGTCCGCAGCTTGTAGGTCACTCATTATGGGTACTGCTAGATAATCTTAACAAAATAAAGCTATTTTTCACAGTTGCAACACAGTTCAACATTCAAAACTAATAAAAACGCACGAGCATACCGGTTTGTTTATGTTCCGTGGCCAGCAATGGCGGCCGCGAGGAAGGAGAAGTGACACGTGACAGCCAACCAATCAGATCGCGCGTAGCGTTTGGTTACTGCTTACTTATTATTTTACGAGTGAGTTCAGTAAGTTTATCAATTTACGAAAATGTGGTCGTAAAATATTACAATTTATCTCCCGTTTAGAATCTTACGAAAGTTTATAAACTTGCTAGTAAATTGATAAACTTACGGATCTTGTTATTTTCCGGTGACATAAACACCGTTTTCACTAAAACCATAAGTACTTGATATATTATAAAAAAATGTTTATCTGAATTTAAAAACAAATAAACAAAGTTTTCTTTCAAAAATTTAAATAAAAAATCTGTCCGACACCGTCCGTAAATTCCTGGATACTATGCGCCCGAGTTACGTTATCACTGCAAAGGGCGTTGACCTGCTGCAGTGGCCGTCCGTTATAACTACCTACATAAGTTTTAACTAATAACATCATTGAAATATAGGATGAAATAATTTTGAGGAAAAATGGAGATTTAACTTTAATTTTTTTTCCATAGAATTTACGTTCTATTAGTGAAACCAAACCACTGGTTTCAAGGATAACGGTGTTTACACTAACACTCTGTATAAAACGGAAGGTCACTCACTCACTCATCACAAAATATCGAAAACAGGTTGACGTATAAATATAAAATTTGACAGGCAGATAGGTTGTAGTTAGTAGATATCCACTAAGAAAGGATTTTTCAAAATTCACCCCTTTAGGGAATGAAACGGGGGTTCAAAGTTTGTATAGAGAACAATTTTGAAGCGGATGAAATCGCGGTCCTAAATCCTAAATTTTAAATGCAACACCCCTACTAAATTCACCATCGAAATTTTAACCTCAACTTGTATGTTTTATTTTAGCGTCGTGATGGCCCAGTGGTTAAGGCGCCCGCCTCTCATGCAGGTTGTGGGTTTAAATCCGGGCAAGTACCAATGTGAATTTTTCAATTCGTATGTACTTTCTTGAGTTTATCTTGGACATCACGGGCATCAGTGAAGGAAAACATGCTGAGGAAACCTGGACTTATTGCACTCAAATCATGTCAGAAGCCCTTGAGGCGGTTTAGAACCTCTGGCACTTGGATGCGTAGGGTCGTAAGGCCTTGCTGCCCACACTTTAAGAAGAAGAAGAACGAAATTTTAACCTCAACTTGTACGTTCGTCGACCACAGCCTTAAAAACAAGACATTCATATTTATGTAAGCAAGTATGATAAGAACTTGGCCTTACATCACCATCTGTACAATACCTAGCCATCTGAAGGTTCATTTAATTCCAAGATATGAACTAAATGCGTTCAATTCTGTACCCTTATCTCATAATGGGGAGGAAACTTTACCCATGAGCGGAACCGGCGTGGCTTTAATGCAAGCGTGAAAATGATTATGATTGTGATTAGTTTTGATATATTAGAACGAGCGTTTTTTGTGAAAATGTTTTCTCGCAGTTGCTATTCCATTTCAAAGTCAAAGGTCAATGTCTAAATTAAAGGTACCAGACCATTAGACTATTAGACCATTTAAAGGTACTTTTGGATTGTCAAGGAGTCGGTCAGTTAGTCAGAAAGTTGAAACTAGTTGCTCGTTCCAAAACGGAGATATAGGTCTCTATGGAGAAGAACAAGCGAAGAATTCCACGGACTGTATACTTTTAAATTAGGGTTAAGAAAATCCTGGCTACAATATTATTTTTGCTTCTTATGATAATATTATTATGTGAAAACAATGAAAATGAATATTAAACAATGCAATGTAACTCTGTCTCTCTGTTACGCTTTTACGACTAAACCACTGAAACGATTGTGATTAAATTTAGTAAGGGGTTAGTTTGAACTCTAAAAAAGGACATAGGCTACTTTTTATTTAGCGACTTTGTCTGTCTGCGATTATCTACATTTACGAGGACAAAGTAAAAAATAAGTAAAGTAAAGAAAAATAAATAATAAATTTACTCATTTTTTCGCTTTTGCCATTGGCAGAATACGGGTGTTAGTTTAGATGCCTGCGATGAAGGGTCAATGTTATACACTTAAGCAAAAATAGCTTAATTATTATCCTACTTGTGTAATTAAAATTATAGGCAATAATAAGCCTGTAGGCGATTTCTTAATATTTTTATTTTGCCATCAATTAAGCTAATTAAAATAACTGAGGTGTAACTGTTGTTTGGCAATAGTACTACTAGAACTGATGTCCGATAGGGCCGTAAAGTTCTCGAATGAAGGGTGTGCACCGGCAAGCGCTGCGTAGGACCACAAGGTGGAAAGACGTTCTAATAAAAACCACAGGATCGCGCTGGACACAAGCCGCTTCCAACTGGTCCTACTGGAAAACTGTAGAGGAGACCTATGTTCAACAGTGGACGTTCTACGGGTGATATGATAAGATATTATTGATAGTGCTATTTTTTAATAGTAGTAGAGTAGCATTGCCCGGAGCTTCCAAAGGAAAATCGAAAGGAAGGGGAATCGGAATTGGAGTAATTTTGGATGTATTTTTTACTTACTGCTCCCCTCCTATTGGTCGTAGCATGATGTTATATAGCCTATAGCCTTCCTCAATAAATGGACTATCCAACGCAAAAAGAATATTTCAATTGGTACCAGCAGTTCCTGAGATAAATGAGTCGCTACAAGTGAGACCACGTTCTAAGAACGAAACAAGCGTCCTTTATATTAAGTGCGATGCTAAAAGCATGGCGCCAATATAATATTATTGGTTTTGTTTTTACTTACTTTGTTAACTGTTTTGCTTATCTTTAATGTTATGATTATGAAAATTATTTAATTTTAACTTCCGTTGCCTGGCAGAAATAATACAGCAACGTTTCTCATCCAAGAGCGAAAGGTTGCTATAATATTTTTGGCAGGCGTCTTTAAACAAAAGTGTGCCGCCTATTTGTTTATTACTTGAACTAATATACGATTTGAAATTTTATTTAATCTTTTATAATTTTACGGCACTGTGACAAATGTCATTTCATTTCTGTTTTATGAAGAAATGATATCGTTCCCTGGTCCTTTGACCCAAAATTAGGACCAAAAATAACTTGTAATTTAAAACGACTCGCTTTTTTTTACAAAATTGTAAATTAAGATTCAACTTTATTCTTAGCGTTGAAAGAACTTTTTTAAGTGGAAACTCTTGGGAAGTGATACCCAAAGGATATTAAACGGAAAAAAACTTTGAACCGTTCGCTGTAAAAGTAACCTTAACTTATAGATGGGTAGAATATAAACTGATAGTTTACCTACCTCGGTGAATCTAAAGTACATAGCTACGTACAGTCGATAAAAGAGATAGGTATGCAGGGTCGTCAGATATAGTTGAACTTTTCTTACAAACCGATGCATGTCTTCGATTGAAACTAAACTTAATCAATGAACAGTTTATTATCTACCTTTTAAATTAAATTACAATTGAAAATATCCATCGATTTCTAAGAAAACTTCAACTAGATCTGACGACACTGCATACCTATCTCTTATGTTGTCTGTACAAGAGCAGATGAGCAACAGAGACCACAATACTTATCTACCCGATTCAATTTCTGATAACTACCTGAAACATGGCTAAGTATTCAACCTAGCAAGTTCACCTGAGTACAGTCTGTATTAATTCACATTTCAAAATTTCAACCGCACCCAAATAACGTAGATATAGTGACTCCGGCATCTAAGTTTGTTAGTTTCTTAGTCAATAAAAAAAGCCTAAAAACGCAAAAACAAAAGAAATATGTTCAAAAGAAAATATTTCTTGAATAACAATCTATAAGTACCTACCAACCAAACAAAACTTGCGCTCGTTAAAAGAAATCATACAATTTTTTATCGTCCAATTATTCAAAGTTCAAAACTAAGTTCGCGAGGTAATTTCCCCCAACTTTTACTCGAAATAAATTGGATTCTTTTGTCCTCAAAATTTTTATATTTTAGGTACTTATATAAGCTTAGTTCTGAAATTGAAGTTCGGTAATGTAAATGTCCTGCGCAACATTTTCGTCCTTTTTTTTTCTCAAGAATTTTTTTTTTTCCTGCTATCCTAAAAGCGACTGTTTGGGCAGACTTGGGTCACTGGTGAAATAAATTACTCCATACATATATACATAAACTCACGCTTTTTTCCTATGGGGGTAGGCTGAAACCACAGAACGCCACCTGCTACGATCCTTACATACTCCTTTCGCTTCATCCACGTTCATACATCTCGTCATACAAGCACGCTGGTTACGAGTACTGCGCACCTGACCTTTCTGCAGAACCTCATCAATAGGGTCAGTGTAGGTCTTCGTAGGGCGACCCCTCGTCGCCACTTACAATTACGATTCTACTCATTTAAGTTTGATTTCGACATATAAATGTGCAGAGGAAATTGTATTATCCTTACTCATCCGCTGTTCTTTTTTGAATGTGTTCCTAGTACCTAGTATATTACTGTATTTGTCGGGTTCGTCGCCCCCTGCCTTAAACCAAAAATGTAGCAATACGTCATTTAAAAAATTACTCGTCATTCTCACTAAACCCAGGTAGAATTCGTACTTTCCACTACAAAAGGATCTTGCCCCATATAGAGGTAATAAAAGTAATAACTTCAAGCTTGGTTATTTACTTAGGCTCGAAATCGTGTCTGTTTTCAAGTTCACTTCAAGTTCATTTCAGTTTCAGTTCATTAAGTCAAGTAACATTTTCATTTAATCCAAGGAGGATTAAATGAAAATGTTACTTGACTTGTTCACCCCTTTAAAGGAAGCGTGTGCAAATGTTCAAGTTCCCAGTTCCAGTATCTTGAGCTGTGCGCTGATACGTCAGTCAATCAGGTTCTCCTTATAATAAATATTACAAGCTTTTATTACAACGACCTTACATCTACCATTACAGTTTCCCAATTCGGTAGTGTAGTTATTAGTGTGTGTGTGTGTGTTATTTAGCTTGCACTGTTCGTATATAAGTTATCCTTTCATTTGCAAACCATTTTTCGACCATTTGTTGCTATCCGATTCAGCTGAAATTTTGCATAGGTACACTATTAGTTCTGATGACAATACAATGTTCTCTCAAATACGCCATTTTTTAATAATTTTAAATTTAAACTTATTTTCGTAAATATTTTTTAGTATTTTTTTTTGTGTAAACTGACCTCTTATTCTACGAAAAGTTACAAGTTCGTGATACAACGTAACTTTTTAGTGAAACTTTTCAGGAATCCACAACGAAATATTGAATCGATCTTCGAACCTTTTTTTTAAATATTCAGACCGCTAAATATTCATAACGGATAGGGACAAAGGACCAGAATGTATAGGCCTCGTTACAGGAAATTAAATATGGAACGAAAGACCATAACATGTTTATCTACTTCGCAATAAATTATATTCTTACTAACTTTTGCCCGTGACATCGTTCGGTGTCTGTTATCACGGAGTTTTATTTTTCTTGCACGTAACCCTAATTATTTTTCTAAAACAAAAGTAGCTTAAGTTAGTCTATATAAAAGCTTAGCCATCTGCCAATGAAAGTCCCGCGAAATTCGGTTCAGTCGCTCCGGTGATTAGTTGGAACAAACAGACATACTAACAGACAAAAAAATTAAGAAAAAAAATGTTTTTTTTTTTGTATCAGAAACTTTCATATATATTGACATTACAAACAAACACATCAATTTTATTTATTTGTTTAGATTGAACCAATCAAACCATTGACCTTCCAAGGTTAGCAACCCCTGTCGGAGCCATTATTTGTGGCATTTCCTCACATACAAAGGGTGCTGTCGAGGTTTACCACATTGTTGTGGTCAGCTCGGAAAACGTATTTCTTTTTGCTGACTGCCCTGAGTTATGCTGCCCTGAGTTATGGGGGAATCTTTTCTGATTTGTTCCGTTACAGAGAATTATGTTTTGATGCCTACTGAAAATGTGAATAACATAGCGCTTATATTCATTGCAAAGGTCGTGGGGTTTTAGTGCCTATAGCCTTTTTAACGAATCCAAACGGTTGGTTGACACTTCCGAACGGTTGGTTGACACTTCGAAATGGTTGGTTGACACTTCCTGTGACCCAAAAGCTGGCTTTTAGCTAGGTCAGAGGCTAAGGATTGCCATCTAACGTGGCAATGCGGCCATTCTTTTGGGCGCATTTCCAGTTAATGGTGATGCGGAGGATTTTTTTAAAGCCATATTATTTTAGTTTTTTTTTTACATTTATCGATTTTATACCCCCGACGCAAAAACGACGGGATGTTATAAGTTTGACGCGTCTGTGTGTGTGTCTATCTGTGGCATCGTAGCTTCAGAACGGATGAACCGATTTTGACTTCGTTTTTTTTTTTGAATGATGAATTAAATTAGTCGGGCGTTTTCTTAGTTACGTTTGGTGAAAATCGGTCCAAGATGGCCGCTGTCGGAGATTTTTTTTTTATTACGTTTTGTTTATTACGTCTGTAAATATTGTACCCAATCACTGTACATTTTTAATTATATCCCAAAGTAAGCCACATATTATTTAATTACTCTAAAATCCTCTACAAAGTTGCGTTACTCAGTTAACTATGTGCCCACATGTTACAAACTATAAAGTTTGAAACACATCATTTATTAGGCAGTCCCTTGGTGGTGCGCATCTGGTTTTGGGTTGGACCCTTAGGCTAGTGTCGGTTAGAGAGATATTATCTCTATAATATCAGGCCATTCCCTGTAATGAAAAACATTCGAAATCTATTCACAATCTCATCTTAGCAGCAATCAATTTCAAAAATAACACAACATCACGCCTGTAATCCCCGAAGGGTTAGGCAGAGGTGTACCCAGTAGTTATCATATTATTACTATAACTAGCCCGTACTGTCCCACTGCTGGGCGAAAGCCTCCCAGTAGTACCTACAACCGCATTTCGCCAGTTATGTTTAGGTCCCAGATAATAGGTCCCAATAGCGAGCCTATTGTCATCAATCGGAAACAAATCCAGACTCCGAGCCTGCTATCTAGCTGCGGTCTAATGGTCGCAAAGCGCGAATGTTGAGCATAAGGTCTTGGGTTCAATTCCCAGCTCGGGCAAAGTGTTATTAGGTTTTCCATCAGGATTTCCTCAGTAGCAGCCTCGGAGTCTGGATTTGTGTCCGGTTGATGGCAATAAGCTCGCCTCCGATTACATGCGACTTAAACGTAACTGGCGAAATGTGGGTGTACTAGGTACATCTCCGCCTAACCCTTCAGGGATTACAGGCGTGATGTTACGTAAAAGTTATGGTGACATTTCCCTAAAAAACTTACCTTTCCTACCTGAACACCGTATTATTGTCCTTATTTATTATTTCAGCATCAACATGAATAACTGGAGCTCTAAAATAAGAAAAGATTAGGAGATGAGGCTCTATAGCCCGGGGCAATTTTGTGCCGCGCTAGTCGCTACAACGATGCGTCCAAGTGTCCATTTTGTTGCGAAACATAATTTTTTATGTTACTCATAGTTATAAAAATATATACGGGACTCTTGTTGCCGTTTTATAAGTGAAAAATAAACTGTTAGGATATGTAAAATGTTGTTTTGTTTTTAGTTTTTATTTATGTAAATACCTACTTTTGCTTTAGCCCGAGACTTCGTCCGCGCAAATGTCGGTTATCGCGGACGCAGACGTAGTGGAAGTCGGAGTCTAATAAAAAGTAGCTTATGTCCTTCCCCAGATCTTAAACTATCTCCATGCCAAATTTCATCAAAATCGATTCAGCGGTTTAAGCGTGAAGAGGTTACAGACAAACAATCACACTTTCGCATTTATAATATTAGTTTAGATTGTAGTATAATTGCATAACATCACGCCTGTAATCCTCGAAGACTGAGACAGAGGTGTATCTATTAGTACACCCACATTTCGCCAGTTATATTTAAGTCCCATGTCATAGGGGGCGAGCCTATTGCCAGCAAGCGGGCACAAATCCAGACTCCGCGGGAGCTACTGACATATTCCTGATGGAAAAATTTAATAACACTTTGCCCGACCTGTGAATCAAACACAAGACCTCATGCTCAGCGGTCGCACTTTGCGACCACTAGACCAACGAGACGGTCAATGAGGCAGAAATTAGTAAGTAATAAGTATAAATGACCTTATTGGTGAGGTTCTGCAGAAAGATCAGGTGCGCAGTACTCGTAACCGGAGTGCTTGTATGACGAGATTTATGAACGTAGACGAGGCAAAAGGAGTATGTAAGGATCGTAGCAGGTCGCGTTATGTGGTTTGTACTATGGTTTGTACCTACCCCCATGGGAGAAAGGCGTGAGTTTATGTATGTATGTACCGTTTTTTTTTTTGAGGTGGTAAAAATCGTCAAATGACTCCTTCCGCCCTGGGTGGGGCGGAAGGGACTGTCAGACTTTACTGACTAAAAAACCACCCTGTTCCTTCTGTTGCCCTTTACGTTCCGGGGCCACGGTATCCTGTTAAGACGTCCCGCAACCCGCAATGTAAGTATAGAAGAGAAATTGTTTCTGAATAAGTTCCCGATATAATAGTTATTTTAAACTAACAACGTTTCGTTCATTCTATAAAAAATGGACCTTTGTCAGATACTAGTTTACAAGATATTTTCTCTGATAAAAGAATATCTCAGTAGTTTATACTAGCTATTTCATTAATGGAGAGAGTTTTTTTTTATATATTGTTTTAATGAGCGGAATATTATGGATAACCTGGTTGTGACCGCGACTTCGTTCACGTCAAAGTTGATCCTGTCATATACCTACCTAACAAAAATATTCATAAAAATTGGTCGATCCGTTTCGTAGTATGGCGACCACAGACACCGTGACATGATATTTAAAAGAAACTAGCTTCCGCCCACGACTTCGTACGCGTAAATGTCGATAATTTATTGTCAGTCTAATCTTGTTTCCCCATACAAAATTTAGACCCCAATTTAATCCCCTTAAGGGGTACATTTTGAAAAATCCTTTCCTAACGGATGTGTACGTCATACAAAGAACACACCCTCCAAGTTTCAAATCTCTACGATCTGCGGTTTAGGCTGTGCGTTGATCCGTCAGTCAGTCAGTAATTCAGGACAAAGCATTTTATATGAATAGATAGATATATAGATTAAAAACAAAACAATAACAAACTATAGAAAACTGAGCAAAGAAAAATCGCTCCCCAGTTTCTAACTTTTACTTCAAAAGATTACACATATATCAAGGCAACACCCAAACTCAAACTAATATACGTTTAAATTCACAATGCACCTGCAATATTTGAGTTCTAATAATCGTTGTGTCCCATTCTCGGACACTGGTAATCTATACGAGGGAGAGAGATAGATATAGGAATATAACTCCCGATAAATCCTGCTCAAGTGAGAGGCCACTGGAAAATAACGAGCCTCTAAATTCTCTGTGAGATGGGTTTAGGTTAATGACATACGGACAAATGATTTGGCGTTCTGGACTAAAATATTCAAAACTATAGTATGTACGGGGTGTAAAAAGACTGATTACCTGATTACTGATTACCTGTATAGCCGTCAACTAAACATATTGACCATTAAATTTTGCAACTTTAAGTAAAAATTATTGCTGGAAAATGACTTTTATTTTTTTGGGTTTTTAATTTAAAAAACACTCAAAACATACATGGAGATGTTTTGGGAACCCCATGAATAGAGGCTCCCAAAAGTTTTGTTTTTTAATCGCGGCTTAAGCCACCCTCTACATGAAATGAAAAAAATATATAAGTACTTACGCGGTACCGAAACTACGACCCGTAGGTATATAACAGTATAACTACGATCTCATACAAAAAAAGCTTTAATTAATGACCCAAAAATTAGTTATGTTAAAAGTATTGTAATAGGTATAAGTGTTACTTTCAACCAAAAACAATGCAACGCAATTTTGATATATCTGACGCTGACGGATTGCATTCGGCAATCCATCTGCGTCAGATATATCAAAGTTTAACAGTTCCTAGATGTTATGGATTGGTTGGATGACTCGCTGTATTTATAAATGCAAAGTCAAAAACATTTATTTTAATTAAATCGTTTACAGGCACTTTTGAATTATCAAGGAGTCTGTCAGTTAGTCCGAAAATTGAAGCTAGTTGCTCGTTCCAAAACGGAGGTAGGCCTCTAGAAGATCGAGCAAGAAACTCCACGGCACTCTTATAAATTAGGTTTTTATAAAATCCTGATTACATTATTCTTGTTGATTCTACATGTGAACACAATGAAGATGAACATAAGAAGTTAAATATAAATTCAATTCAATTCTACCCGTTAAAGTTCAGTAATTATGAAAAACGTCTACCGTCGTTCAGCCGTCCTGTAAAACATCTCACGGTTTTGTAAAACATCTGATTCGACAATCCATCTGCCACATATCTACACCGATAAAAAGTTGCTACATCAATTATTTTCTCTTCCAACTAAGTTCATACCAAACACAGTCGTTTTACTTTCAGAAAATACGGTACGTTTGTCCTTCAAACTCAGCTGCCGTATATCACAGTTGTAACTCATTCAAGTTTTGGCACACACCTGTTACCAGATTCCGGCGATGTGGATTTTCCATGTGAACGAATTTTGGGAGTAACCTACCTTATTTGAAAATATACCAATCGTTTAATAAAAATGTTCTGTTTATTATTAGACGATAAAGTCTCGTCTCTTTTGCATGAAGCGGAGGATTCATAACCAGACACGGGCCCAATTACCAATGAGACTTTTTTATTTATTTCATTTGTTTTTTTTTCCTGGACATCATTGAAATCGGGAAAGGGAAAACACAGAGAGGAAATGTGAATAGTAATAGGCTGGTATTATTAATTTTCGAACCATGCAGTCTAAAATGGTAACCCAAAACCAATTTGGAGTGCAGTTTAAGTGCAGAGTCCATGGTTAAGATACTGTAATGGTACATCGGTTACTTGACATGATATCTATTAACCAACTGTTCAGCATCAAAAACACTTGTTTTTATTTCGTGCAGTATTCCTCATTGATATTCTCTGTCTGGGCACAACGGAGGGTTATATCGAATTGTCACCGACTAAAACCTCAAAGTTCTTCCTGCTACCATAAGTCGGGAGCCCGGTATTCGCATGACGCATGATCCGAACCCCTCACTGGCATTGGACTGCTATTGGCGAGCCCCTTCACCATGTGCGGCCTGTCCTGCTTCCGCACATTCTCCTAAAGAGGCACGAAAGACCGCACACCGCCATCACAGACCTGTCTGATCAAGCGACGAACAGAACACGTATTACTTATAAACAACCAATATCTCATCATCATCTGCCTAGCCTTTTCCCAACTATGTTGGGGTCGGCTTCCAGTCTAACCGGATGCAGCTGAATACCAGTATTTTACATGAAGCGACTGCCTATCTGACCTCCACAACCCAGTAACTGGGTAATATGATACCCCTAGGTAAGACTGGTTGTCAGACTTTCGGGCTTCTGACGACCCGTAACGACTGTCAAAGATCCACGTATGACAGCCGGGACCAACGGCTTAACGTGCTTTCCGAGGCACGGAGGAGTCTCGGTGTGTAAAGATGGTCACCCATCCACGGACCAACCCCGGCAAGCGTAGCTTAACCTGACGGATCGACCCGTGCGGCTGTTATTACTGAGCCACGAGCTCCTCTAAAAAACAACCAATATAACAACCAATATCTATTTCATAGAAAAATCAAACACGAAGTAATACGAGGTCATTGCCTCATAAATATTTCCACTTCCCAAATAAAAATACTTCAATGATTCAAGATCAAAAGGCAAAATAATGATTAGGAATCAGCACGAATCTCGTACTGAGCGACACGATTGGAATCAAAGTAATTCCCCTCTTCTACAAAGGAGTAATTTTTAGATGACAGAAATAAGGGTTCCACATAAAATTGGGTCTTTACTTTCGACACGAATAAAAGAAAACTTTTGTGGATGTGTTGACAGCGAAACAAACATAAACGTTTTTGAACTAATTCGTAATAAGACTGCCTCGTTGGTCTAGTGGCCGCAAGCGCGATTGCTGTGCATGAGGTCTTGGGTTCGATTCCCAGGTCGGGCAAAGTGTTATTGGGTTTTTCCATCAGGAATTTCTCAGTAGCAGCCTCGGAGTCCGGATTTGTGCCCGGTTGATGGCAATAGGCTTGCCCCCTATTACATGGGACTAAAAACATAACTGGCGAAATGTTGTGTGCTAATGGGTACACCTCTGCCTAACCCTTCGGGGATTACAGGCGTGATGATGTTATGTTAAATAATTCGTAACAAACATACAAAAATACAAATCTTTCCTTTTTCTAATATTAGTGTAGATTTAAACTCTATTTTTATTGCCAAAGAATATGCCATCGTATTTATTCCTAATTAAAGTCTATAAAAATTAATTCTAAAACTATTTTATTTTACCTTAAAAAAGTAATAATACACAGTCTAAAATTGATCTTAGTACGGCGTAAGTGGCTCTCCAAAGCTCTCAACATTATCCTAGAACGGGACCCTAATGCGCCCTACAGTATTACATCAAGTGGTTCTATGCTGACGAACGAATAATTAACGATAATCCTAATTACATACATAACATAAACTCACGCCTTTTTCCCATGGGGGTAGGCAGAAACAACAGAACGCCACCTGCTACGATCCTTACATACTCCGTTCGCTTCATCTACGTTCATACATCTCATCAAACAAGCACATCGGCTACTAGTACTACCTTTTCGAGGGACTTCGCCAATAAGGTCAGTGTAGGTCTTCCTAGGGCGATCCCTGCCTGCTTTCCTGCGTTAAAAGGGGGCGAGCCTATTGCCATCAATCGAGCACTAACCCAGACTACGAGGCTGCGAGACTGAGAAATTCCTGATGGAAAAACCACAAAGCAAAAAGTAGGTGTACTAATGGGTACACCTCTGCCTAACCCTTTGGGGATTGCAAGCGTGATGGTATATTTACATTATATGATTGTAGTTAAATTTTCAGGAATCATCCTTCAAATAGCCCAAGAATGTGAAACATTTTGTAAAATCTTTGCAAAGCAAGTCTTTTACCGACACTTGTAACATGTGAAAGGATGAAACCTTTCTATTTCAAACATAACTTAAAATTCAACCCAAAACGTGACGCTAGGAGACACCCTGAGGGTGACTGAGGACCACTGTCACGTTATATATAGCAAAGTCACATCAAAAGACAACAAACACTACTTTTACCATTATTTTACGAGTCTGAGTCAGCGTGAAACATAAAAGGGACACTACGTGGCCTATAGAGACACAAATAAGCAAGAAAACATTAAGGTTTACGATATTAGTCTACAAGCTATATTCCTTTGCAAAAAAAGGCGTCGACTATAGCATATTATCTTTCTTTAAATCTGTCTGTTGTACATAAAAAAGAAAAATAAAGAAAATTGTCTTCTAAATAGGCTAGTGTTTACCAAAATTTGTAATCTATACAAATAGATGAAAATTAGTTGCCGAAATGTATGTACGCGTATAACTTACGAACGACTACACCGAAGTGTATATTTTCTTTGTTCGTTATTTTCAGGATTTGGTTTATTTAAATTAAAAAAAAAACGAATATTTTTTTTATTCTGTCCCCTAGGCAAGAGCAGTAACCAAAGACATAACTTCGGGTAAAAAAAAACACGCGTACAAAGTCGCAGGAAAGTAATTTCAAAAAATTAAAAATAAATCAATCCATTCCCAAAAATATTCAATCATAATAAGCTTCTGAACAATTAGTTTTATTGAGGGTCTATTTTTGATAATTATGAGACTTGATTATGAGACGAGGTCTAGTGCGTAACATAAATAAACCAAAATTAAAACTGAATTATAATTCAGTTTTAATTTTGGAAAAAAATAGAAAAACCAATTATAATTGGTTTTTCTATTTTGATTTTTATAATATTCTAATAGCATTAATTTAAATAAATGTTTTAGGTAGAAATTAAATTTACTGTTCCTGTATTAAGTTTCCTGAGGTGCGTAGAAAATTCGTTGGAGGTCCGAATATGGACCGAGGTCTGCCATTAAATTTAGTGACCCCTAGTATAGGCTACATACACAGGAGCGGAGCAGTAACCAAAGAATATCGTCATAAGATCGTCTCTCAAAATCAAAACATCTCAAGAAGAATATTATGTAGATATTTTAAAGCAAAAAGCTGAAGAATGACCACAGAGGCGAGACAGCTACACTTGTGTCCTTTTCTTTTACATTATTATAAAGAACATTTTTTATAAGAATTTTGTCAAGTTTTAGGTATATACGGAACTCGTTTGCGAGTTCGAATCACAATTTTGCTTTTAATAATTTCTTAAAAATACACGTCATCTTCTTTGGTCGCTTTTTCAACCGACTTCAAAAAGGAGGAGGTTCTCAATTCGACGCGTATGTTTTTTTTTTTTTTTTTTTTTTTTTTTTTGTGTGTTTGTTCTACGATTACTCCGCCAATTATGAATCGATTTGGATGATTCTTTTTTTGTTTGAAAGAGTATAGTTCCGAATAGGTCCCATAGGAATATTGTCATGGTCTGATGATGAACTTTGGAGATATGGAACGGAACTCCTTATAAAATCACAGCAGAACCGCCGTAACAAGACAAATTGCTTTGTTTACACTTGTAGTCGATGACTGACTGAAGGAAGTGGGGAGGGGGAACGTCAACCCCCCTCCTACCACTTTCCAAAATTTAATATATCGTGTGAGGTATTGTTTGAAAGGGCTTTATGTAAGGATTTCAAACATTAACACACAAGCACTAAAAAGTGAAAAATAAAAAGCTTTTTTACAAAAAAATATGACCGCCTTCAAAAACTACAAAATAAAAAAAATAACTTTAGCTTGGAAGTCGGTGGCAATACCTACATAACAAGAAACAAAACCAAAGCCGCCGACTTCCAAGCTAAAGTTATTTTTTTTATTTTGTAGTTTTTGAAGGCGGTCATATTTTTTTGTAAAAAAGCTTTTTTTTGTAATAATTTTAGGTAAAACAAAACAACAGTACCTGCCTAATACACTATAAAAATTTCAAGTGTCTACCTATTACCGTTTAAAGATACAGCCTTGTGACAGACAGACAGCGGAGTGTTAATAATAACGTCCCATATAGCACCCTTTAGGTACGGAACCCTAAAAAGCCGACGAAAGTATAAAAGTACTGGACGATATTAAAGACGCTTTGTGTGCAGTGCATAGAGGTTAAGACGGGCTTATGGTCTGCAGAATATAGACTTTACTGTAAAAGATTCTTAGTACAAAGTTTCCCAAACTGTACGTTGCGACGCCCTGGGGTGTGGTGAAGCTATCCTGAGGGAGTCGTACGATGATAGGCACAAGTCGCATTGATTGTAGTACTATCATTATACTGATATCTTTACTTTTTTTTTTCGTTTTTTTTTAGGTGGTAAAAGTCATCAAATGACATCAAGGGACTGTCAGACTTTTACTGACTATAAAACCACCCTGTTCCTTCTGTTGCCCTTTACGTTCCGGAGCCACGGTATCCTGTTAAGACGGCCCGCAACCCCGGCAGGCGTTGGCCCCGTTGGGGGCCCCGTCCCTGTGCTGACAGCTCTTTGAGGCGCGCGCGAACAGAACGCGCCGTCGACCCGGGCTTGGTCCTTGATCGGACGGCGAGCTACCAATCAAATGATACTTGTGTTGGGAAAACCTCGCTCTTTCGATGTTAACATAAATTTAGACTTAAGTACTAGACTAACAAAATGAGTAGCAATAATAGGACAGTAATTACCTTAAAAATTAAAGAATAAGAACAAGAATAAAGTGCGTGTGTATTTCCTACTAATATTATAAATTCGAAAGTTTGTGAAAATGCATTTTTGGATGTTTGTTACTCAATCATCCGTAAACCGTTGACCATTTCCTCCAGTAAAGGGAGCAGCGGTACTAAAAAGATTGGGAGCCTCTGCCTTAGTAGATACTTGGAGTAGACTTAAATTGTAAAAAATTGTGTATTTTCCTCTCTAGAGGCAGTATTAGTTTCAGTAAAATAAAATGGTAATGTTTTTCATGAATACTTTTTAATGGTAGTCGCTGATTTCGGTGAACGAAAAACAACATGAAGTAAACTATACCGATCTATGCAAATAAATAAAAATCAAAGTGTATGTTTGTATAGACATGGTGCTGATCCATGCGTCATGCTCGTGAACGGGTGCTGTCAGTTGGGATTGGTCATCTCTTAACTGCTATGGCTTACATCTTTAATTTATATTTAACTTCAGTTTTATATTCACCTTCATTGTGTTCACATGTAGAATCAACAAGAATAATGTAACCAGGATTTAGTAAAAACCTAATTTAAAAGAGTGCCGTGGAGTTTCTTGCTCGTTCTTCTCCATAGAGGCCTACCTCCGTTTTGGAACGAGCAACTAGCTTCAATTTTCGGACTAACTGACAGACTCCTTGACAATTCAAAAGTGCCTGTAATCGGTCTAATTGAAATAAATGTTTTTGACTTTGACTTTGACTTTGACAAAATACCAGCTTTAAATAAATGCATGAATGCAATGCATATGAATGTAATACTTATGAATGCAATTACAATACCAAAAACAAAATCTTCAGTCTTCTTTCTTTATCGTGTTGGCAGTAAGGTCTTACGGCCCCACACGCCTTAGTGTCAGAGTTTCTAAACCGCCTCAAGGGCCTCTGACATGGTTTGAGTGGGACAGTTCCCACCCAGTACCCAGTATCTAGTTTCCTCACGAAAACCAAAATCTGTTTGTCTGTTAATTTCGGCTTATCTTCAATACTGCTTGAACACATTTAACGAGACCCACTAGCATATAGCTGATGTCGTGAGGATTAACTTAGGCTCATTTTATTTTAAAAACAAAACTTAGGGCCCGCCGTAAAAACATACCCGCAGTTTAATTTACGCAAACGAAGTCACCAGAATAAACTAGTAATAAGAAAAATACAAATATTTGTTCCGTGCAAGAATCAAACTTGAGACACCCAACGCAACAGCCAACCGTGCCATCAATATTCACCGTCGTTATCTCATTCATTCCAACTCACACTCATAGCCCAAACCCTACTTTTTGCAGTACATAAATCGCACTCGTTCAGCATTACAGTCACGTAACAGAATGAAAAACAAGATCTACCCACAGACAGCGCCAGCTTAATGCTTTCAGCGGAAGCTACAAAAGAAATCTTAATAAAATTTATTTTTAATGAATGTTTTGATATATTTTTTAGCGTTCTGGTTGTCAACAGGATCCTTTTACTTAGCTTCCGCTGTCCGTCTATCTGTCAACGGGCTGTATCTCATGAACCGTAATAGGTAGTGAGTTGAAATTTACACAGAGTGTGTATTTTTCTGCCTCCTTTGTCTAGGTTGCAAAACACGACTGCTAAACATTAAGCCTTGGGTTCAATACCCAGGTCGGACAAAGTGTTATTGGGCTTTTCCATCAAGATTTCCTCAGTAGCATCCTTGGTGTTCGGATTTGTACCCGGTTGACTAAATAAACTCGCGCCCTATTACATGGGACTTAAATATAATTGGCGAAATGTGGGTGTACTAGTGGATACACCTCTGCTTAACCCTTTGGGGATTACAGGCTGAGAGCTATGACGCTTACCTTAGTTCCTCTACTGTTCTGGTCTATCAGGTCATTTATCACCCATTTATTGTATAATACAATAAAAGTGCTGACGTAATAAATAGAGTGCTGAAATATATTAATATTAGGCCACAAATAAATGCACGTAGCCTGCGAAATTGGATTTGATTTATGAGTTTATGCATGGCCACGCACGTTATGATTTGTAGGTATGTAATTAAATGTACTAGGGTCGGTTTTAATAGCTTTCAAGTTCATTGAACTGACTAAACTACCCTAAACGATGGCACAGTTATGAATTATGGCAAACAGTAGGTGGAACGTTTCTGTGAATCAACCATAGTTGAATGGTTTTCAGTTGATCTTAATTCTGGTAAAACGAGCTGACCCTCAATATACTTGAACATATCAAAAATAAAATGCTTAGAAACGATTTAAAATTAATTAACGTAAGTTGTAGTACCACAAAAACTGAACATGTTGTGATGGCCCTGTGGTAAAGGCCCACCTCTCATGCATGAGGTTGTGGGTTGAAATCCAGGCAAGTACCAATGTGAATTTTTCAATTCATATGTACTTTCTTAAGTTTATCTTGGACATCACAGGCATCGGTGTAGGAAAACATCGTGAGGAAACCTGGACTTACTGCTCCACTCAAACCATGTCAGAGGCCCTTGAGGCGGTTTAGAGACTCTGACACTAGGGTGTGTATGGTCGTAAGGCCTTACTACCCACACGATAAGAAGAAGAAGAATAATTTACCACCCTCAGTTAAAATCATGACGAACCAAAAACAGCTGTTCCCGTCCATACCAATAGTCTCCCTTATTTGTACCAAATTTGTCCCTTGACTATCATTACGACCATTCTCACGTACCTTCTTACTTATTAAAGGCTCTTAACTCGGGCCAATATAGAAAAAAAAACCCTTTTGAATTCCATTCCCGTAAGTACAAAAGTTTGGTTGGATGCGGTCAAATTGATACAGGCGAATTCCTCCGGCGTCGCCCCACTTTCTTAAAAAGGGTTCAGAATTACATTTTGATGGGTTGCTTGTTTTCATAGGGAAAAGGTTGGTTAGTTGTTATGTGGAAGTGGGGATGCGCCAGATGTTTACTTTGGAACAAATAGGGATGCTTAAGTGACGTAATATTTGCCATTTTGGTGATTATTTGTATACTGAAGAATGTTACAAGATACAGGGTATAAAAAGATATAAAATCGCAAAAACTCTGATAATACGCAGATATAGAAGTCTAAATGGATGTTTATTACTCAATCACGACAACAACAACTGCCTCGTTGGTCTAGTGGTCGCAAGCGCGACTGCTGTGCATGAGGTCTTTGGTTCGATTCCCAGGTCGGGCAAAGTGTTATTGGGTTTTTCCATCAGGAATTTCTCAATAGCAGCCTCGGAGTCTGGATTTGTGCCCGGTTAATGGCAATAGGCTCGCCCCCTATTACATGGGACTTAAAACATAACTGGCGAAATGTGGGTGTACTAATGGGTACACCTCTGCCTAACCCTTCGGGGATTAAAGGCGTGATGTTATGTTATGATATGTTACTCAATCACGCTAGAATGACTGAATGGGTCTGGATCAAATTTAGCACAGAAATCTGTGAAAATATATGGCTTGGCTGTTTCGTTACTTACTTCTGAAACTAAATATTCGTATCACCTCCACGACGGTAGCGAAACGGCGAAGCCATACATTTTTACTGATATGTAAAATTTGTGAAGTTAGGGTCGATAGATTCAGGCCGTGTAGATTCAGAAGCTTGGTTCTACATGAGATCTGATATCTTTTTCACAGGGCAAACCTTATGCCTGCCGGGGTTGCGGGACGTCTTAACAGGATACCGTGGCCCCGGAACGTAAAGGGCAACAGAAGGAACAGGGTGGTTTTTTAGTCAGTAAAAGTCTGACAGTCCCTTCCGCCCCACCCAGGGCGGAAGGAGTCATTTGATGATTTTTACCACCTCAAAAAAAAAAAAAAAAAAAAGGGGCAAACCTTATGTGGTCGTCTTGGCAACATTTTACATGAAATGTTTTTGGTGGGATAGATTATAGTCTGGAATAATACATGGGTAACTTCTCGTGGGATAATATACTCACTTTCTTCGCAGACGAAGTCGCGGGCAGAAAGCTAAAAGTTAATAATAATAATTATAAAAAGTCATAAGTTTCAGATCTTTTTATGAAAATGTAAAAAGATTTTTTTTTACTTTTTTTCTTTATTTTTTATTCCACGTCTGCGTCCTTGATAACCAACACCTATACGGATGAAGTGGCGGGTAAAAGCCAAATAAAAAAAAAAGACTGCAACGGCAAAACATTTCACAAAAAGAAAAGTAAGTAATCAAATAATTTGAAGCTAATTCAAAGGAGCCTTTATAATAACTGAAGGAAATTGAACAACTTTTACAAATTGTTCCCAGTTCCCGTCCCTAATTTCTTTATGGGGCCCTATGGTGGGCTCCCCCCCAAACATGCCCTTGCCATTCAAAGAAATGTTACAGATGTCATTAAAGTAAATTGCTTTTGGTACTTATTTTCTTTTAACTTTTTGACCGCTGCGGTATTTTATTTTACTAACTTATACTATTTTATATGTGAATGTTTGAATGAATGAGTGTTTGTTACTCAATCACACTTACTTACTTACTAAATACAATTTGTCGCAGATTATAGTCTATATTATAATATAGACTATAATCTATCCCTGCGTCAAATAGGTGAAAAATTGTGTTGTGTTATGGATTATAATCCATAGAGTATAACATTACTTCTCGCCTGTAATCCCCAAAGGGTTAGGCAGAAGTGTACACACTCGGACGCTGCTGCTGCGAAATTCCTGATGAAAAAACCCAATAACACTTTGCCCGACCTGGGAATTGAACTCAAGCCATCACGCTCAGCAGTGACGCTATCAAAACAAAAAACCTACAGAAATGAAAAAACAAAAATTATATTCAAAACTTTTACTTTAGCAAACCACAAAGACAAATTAGAAATACAATAAAAATACAAGACACTTGATTTTGTATGGAGTCAGAAACATGGTTGAAGGTGTCCGCGTTCATAAGCTTAGCTAGAGACTTGCCTGACGGTCGAGGATCACCTCCTGGACAGTTGTTGTACATCATATTGGCATCGCAGTCCTAGAAAGAATAACACAGGATTAAATGGACATACAAACATACGCCTTTTCCCCATGGGGGTAGGCAGAAATCACAGAACGCCACTTGCTACGATCCTTACAAACTTATTTTCATGGATTCAGTAGTATTATTATTCTAGACATCCAAATTCTGCCTTGCTTTTTCCGGACTATGTTGGGATCGACTGCCAGCCTAGCCGGATGCAGCTGAATACCAGTATTTTACATGGAGCAACTGCCTACCTGACCTCCACAACCCACTAACTGGGTAGTACGATGAGAATGGTAAGACCTTGGTAAGACTGTTTGTCAGACTTTCGACTGACGACCCGTATCGACTATCCACAGGTCCAGCTGGGACCAACGGCTTAAAGTGCTTTCCGATTCGCGGAGAAGTCTCAATGTATAAACATGGTCACCCATCCACGGACCAACGGATAAATTCAACCTGTCGTGACGTGATGCAGTATTTGATCCAAGGGTTGCGATCCCCTGAATGTGTGTTTACAAAATGTATAGCTTCTCGTGACGTGGATGATAGTTTCAACAAAAACTTAAGACAAACTTAAACTTTCGAAGTTGTAACGCTAACAGCATAGCATGCGGAGAATTTAGTAAAACTTAGTTCATAACTTAATTTAGTAGTCAAACAAGAGTGTAATGCACGGAAATAGTAGTTTTTGTTATACTAAACCGTAGGACATTGTAACATTAAATGCAAATGAGTCTGAATTGTTAAATGCAGCGTTGGCAGCGAGAGATGATGTTTTTGTGGATTAAATTATTCATTTTTTTGAGTCATTTTTTTTTGTTATGTATACCGTCTAACATTAAAAAAATAAAACAAATGAAAAGCGTGGTGGAGCACCCGAATGGAATGGAGTTATTTTCGCTTTGTATTATTAACACACAAACAAACATAATCTATCTATCTATGTAGGTAAAAATAAATGGCTAAATGTGTTGCTAAGCGCAAAACTCGAGAACGGCTGAATCGAATTGGCTGATTCTTTTTTTGTTTTTGTTTGTATTTAAGTAACAGATTTAAAAGACAAAGATAATGAAAGATTTGTTTTGGAAAAGCGATCGGAAATGTCATTTTTTTGCTCTTGTTATAACAGAACTGCTCTGACACGACAACGGCCTGGAATGACCTCAAAAATCCAATTGTCAGCTGCCGGTACGCCGCTCGCCATCCGTCATCTATTATTTACATTGTCATACTAAAAAATATTATAACGAGCATTTTTTAAAGATCTAATTTAAATGGCAAATTATTTTGCTTTGAACCGTGCGAAAGCCTTCATACTGATGACAAAAATCAGATAAAAAAATTGTTTTAGATAAAAATAGACCAACAATGATATGAAACTACTGATCCATTGACATAGTGGGTGAATAAAATATGCAAATTCAAATCCGAATAGTATCGATAACTATAAATAATTGGCGACTAAAAATTACAGTTGACTAATAAATAATATACTAATAAATAATCACGCTTTCATAGGCTTTTGTTCCAGTCAGTGAACGCGTCAGTGAAATCATGAATATTTTTCACATACAGAATTTATATTTGGGTTTAATTTTTCCAAAAAAAAACCAATCCAAGTTAACCAAATAGTTATTCGGTTATATTGTTGAAATATGTGCATTTGAGTTATATTTTTTAGGGTTCCCGGTACCCGAAGGTACTCGAAGGGTGCTAATGGGTCTCTAGTTAGTCCTTCAGCGGGTTGTATCTCATACACCGTAATGGCATGAGAGAAGAAAAAAAGAGAGGGTCCTGAGGTTTCTGAGGTAGTAAGCTTTTCAAGACAAGATAGTAAAGCCGAACTCGTAAGCAAGCTAATTGTAGATCCTGGCTTAATAAAACTATCTTGCATGCAATTATCAACCGTAAGTCTATTATACTTTAAGTAAGTTTTTAAAAATACCTGAAACACGTCCCCTTCCGAGACAATTACAGAGAATTTTTGCAACGTGACAGCTTGTTCATATGGACAGACTTCGGGCATGTCAAAAAGTGAATCCAACGTGCATCGCCTGAATTGAGCTCGGGCACTACGGACAGAAAAAAAAAGAAAAAAAAAATCGTCACACGATTTGCGATTTTTTTGTTGAAATATCTGTAGCGCTGACGATTCCAATTCGTGCTTCATTGGCACAGCGGTTAGCGTCGAACGTTACAATGTTTTTTTTCAAAGGATTAGATAGATAAATGGTGGTATCTTTTTTAGTTGCTGTGATCGAACACAATTTATGCTCAGAATGTGCACGAACTGAACTGTGTCTGGTCTGTGTGTGTGTGTATTTGTATGGTCTGCAACTAGTTTGTTACAGGTCTGGCTGTTTGTATATGTGAGATCTTATGTATGTTAACGCATCCGAGTAACTGGAGAAATTCTAGGGTCAGAAACAAACAATCATCCATCTTCATCAACTTTCGAAGTCAAAATCAAATCAATTAGTTCAGCTAGGCTATTAATTATAAAGCTCTTTTCAACATCATAAACAAAACAAAAAAGAATTAAACCTGGTTGCCCCTTCCAAAAGGTAGTCTTGTATGGAAAAGAATGGGCAAGAAACTCCATAAAACTTAGAGAATCATACATAATTTGCGGCAGGACCAGCATGTTTTCAAACATTCTTATAGTTTAATAGTAATTGGAAGTAAAATAACAAAAAATACTTACCAACACATATAGAAATGCGTCTCAAAGTGAGTCCATTCGTGTGTGGTGTTCTTTTGTTCGTCGACCAACGCCTTGAAGAGTGAATAACAGGTCTCCCAAGAGTTAGCGGCGCCCTCGATACACAACGGTAGTACGTCGTATCCTGAAGCAACATGATTACTGTTTTCTACTTTATAGTCGAGTAGCTAAGCAACATTATTGAGTACTGCGTCTGCTTCCTGATCCACCTACCTAGTTACAGTAGGACCAGGAAGCAGGCCTGTAGCGATTGTTGGGGTTTCACTAAGTTGGTGGTAAACCTTTACCACCATCCACCTTAGTTAAACCTCAAGAACGCCTGTTACTCGAATGTCATTTACAGTGGCCTATAGTATAGTATGAGCTCATTAAACTACGCACCCAAGTAGGCCGCTGCAAACTTGACCTAACGAAATGAGGAATTTTAGATCTCATTGGCACCTAGTGTGAGTGAGATGCTTCTGATCAGACGGTGGCTAACTTGCTGCAGTGCCCAAGATGCGCTTGCACTTTCAAGGACATTAAAAACGCAACTGATGCCGCGATAAACGTGGCCACCTACAAGGGTTATGCTCTGTAGAAAAAGACATTTACTTAAACATAGATATAGCAACAAGAAGAAGGACCTGGAGTTTGTAAGTTGATCGTGTGACACCCCGTTGGTCCTGCTCGTCCTAATCTCTCGCCGATTGCCGTACTATCGGACTATGAGAATGAGGGAAGAGGGAGTGTAAATTGAGATTGGTCGCCATGACCGAAATTCGTTCGGAAGGATTACTTACTTGTGAGAAACCACTCATCGTCACAGATATTGTTTAGTACATGCATGTGTCCTCGGATACTCTCTTCGTTGAAATGACTTTCAGTGACGTCTCTACAGTCTGAGTTCCAGTCTATAGCACAATTTGTGAGGTGTCGTATTGCTCTGGAAGAAAGTGAATTATTAAACTGATGCCATATAGTATAGTCACACCGGACCGTAAAATTTGAGGGCATGGTCAGATACTGCAGTATTATTTGTATGGATGGGTCCACAACGACGCAGGCAGCCACTGTTCGAAATAATACTGCAGTACTACATGACCGCTCCGATGTAGCCGAGCCTTTAGATAGACGACTACTTACTGTCTACCTTACTATGCTTTTGCAAACCATACATAACATCATAATCACGCCTGTAATCCCCGAAGGGTTAGGCAGAGGTGTACCCATTAGTACACCCACATTTCGCCAGTTATGTTTACGTCCCATGTAATAGGGGGCGAGCCTATTGCCATCAACCGGGCACAAATCCAGACTCCGAAGTTGCTACTGAGAAATTCCTGACGGAAAAACCCAATAACACTTTTGCAAACCAAAATCAGAAAATTAAGAATTAAAAATGTTAACGGCAAAAATTTTACAAGACTGCTGACAAGAATCTGTGCTGATCGTCAGTCAATATCGCAGCGTATAAGCAGTCGCTCCATGTAAAATACTGGTATTCAGCTGCATCCGCTTAGACTAGAAGCCGACCCCAACATAGTTGGGAAAAGGCTAAGCAGATTGATTGTTGTAAACGACTCCGAACTCCTAAGTACACACACAACTCGTCACGTCCCTAACGTAAACATTACTAATCAGTGACTTGAAGTTGACGGTGACGTCACAGAGGGTCCTCTGTTCTGTGATAGCATGGAGTCAACATACATAACATCACGCCTGTAATCCCCGAAGGGTTAGGCAGAGGTGCATCCATTAGTACACCCACATTTCGCCAGTTATGTTTTTTAGTCCCATGTAATAGGGGGCGAGCCTATTGCCATCAACCGGGCACAAATCCAGACTCCGAGGCTGCTACTGAGAAATTCCTGATGGAAAAACCCAATAACACTTTGCCCGACCTGGGAATCGAACCCAAGACCTCATGCACAGCAGTCGCGCTTGCGACCACTAGACCAACGAGGCAGTAACATAAATTAACGTAACATAAATTTGATAGATTATTTGGAACTACCCGTTTCGCACAACATTTTTACTTTATTTGAAGACTTTATTCGTATTAATGGATGATGCAAATTGTGCTTGATAAATAATTGACAGACAGACGGACGGACGGAGGGATAACTAAGTGATCCTATAATGGTTCCGTTTTTTCCTTTTGAGGAACGGAACCCAAAAAAAGGCATTTCTTATTGGCTATTGGACACCACCAATCAACTCACGTACTTTGTATGATGTGAAAAAAAGATGTCTCAGTACTTAGCAGCACGGAATTTGGTGGTGTGAAACCCCCGTGCCTTAGAAAACACGAAAAGTCGTTGATCCTGCGCCTGATCTCTCCCCAATGTTTTCGAATTGTCGTCTCTTCAGATTACGAGAGTGACGGAAGAAAGTGCAACTGTGTTTGCGCACACACTTATGTACTGTAATATCGTCTTGTGCACTTACATGGAGACTAACCAATGAGATTGGTTGCCATGACCGAAATTCGATCATGAGAATATTATTATGAAGGCTACAGATTGAGCTAAGGCTATTGATAAAATTTTAACAAAGCTTTAGTTGACACATTGGTCCCTACGCTTGGAGCTGGGGTAAAACACTACTTACTTGCACCAATCAGTAACCTTAGCGGGCATCGGTGGTGACTTCTTACTAGAATTATACATCAATGCAGCTTCAAAAGTACAGTTCATTGCATATTTTGCGAAATAGTCACAATTTATATTCTTTATTATGACCATTTTTTCTTTGTCCTTTGTTAAAGTCATCACTGGTTCAAATTCTAGGTCAGAGGACACCCGGGTCTTGAACAACGGGTCATCTTCGTCGTATAAATCTGTAATAGAATTCAGAACTATTATAAACTGCAAAGCACGCCACACAAAAAACAACCCAAGTGCACTATAATAAAAATCTAATTACACGCACAGGCGGCTCGCATACATTCCAAAAGAATTGTAAGGACGTAAAGAATTATCATTTCTCATTTACAACGCAGTTTTTCTAGCATTTCTTTGAATTTTACATAGCTTTGTCTAATTTATACGTGAGTACTTTAAATGTCATGGTTGACAAGACTGTGGACAGTAAGAAGAATCTGTTGCAGCTCTATGGTTTTTTTAAATCACCTCTTTGAAACGTGAACTTGTAGAAGTTCTATCACAAATAGAGTTTTCTAATTAAATGAAAAATATAATTCCACGCGATATAATCTTGCACGCAATTACACAAATTTCAACATAACATAACATAACATCACGCCTGAAATCCCCGAAGGGTTAGGCAGAGGTGTACTCATTAGTACACCCACATTTCGCCAGTTATATTTTTAGTCCCTTGTAATAGGGGGCGAGCCTATTGCCATCAACCGGGCACAAATCCAGACTTCGAGGCTGCTACTGAGAAATTCCTGATGGAAAAACCCAATAACACTTTGCCCGACCTGGGAATCGAACCCAAGACCTCATGCACAGCAGTCACGCTTGCGACCACTAGACCAACGAGGCAGTCAAAAACAAATTCAGACAGCGGCAGACAAATTTCAACCTTATTCCTATATTTATTTAGGAACATTATCAAAGTTTCAAAAAGTTATTAAAATATCAATTAAAATCTTGATAGCCCGCCTCTCCTGCACGAGGTTGTGGGTTTGCAATGGGTACGGGTAAAAAAATGTTATGTTATATTTCAGTAGGTACTTTCTAAATTTTTGGGCATCGCTGACATCAGTGACTATAGTTAATATAAGACTGAAATCGCCAATCCGCCTTAATCAGTCATGATGATCAATGCCTTCTCTGTATGAGAAGAAGCCTTTGCCCTCATTCATGTCAGAACGGCTGAACGAATCTAGAAGAAAGATACAAAGATCTGCAAATAGCACATAGGACTATTTATCCTGAAAAAATGCACGGTTCCCGTGGGACAAAACATCAACTTAAACGCGGGGGAAATCGCGGGCAGAAGTCAGTTATTCATTGATGTAATAGGTAGGTAATCAGCAACCATTTAGACATAATAGTTCCAAAACACTTTCGTACGATTATCTACTACGTAATTCCTTGATCCCCAAAGACATCTATCTATCCCTATGTATATCAGCAGTGTGTAATAACCGTAGAAATAAACCTATGGAGATGCCCCTCTCTAGACAGTATAAAACAAAGTCGCTTCCAACCGTCTGTACGCTTAAATCTTTTAAACTAAACAACGCATTTTAATGCGGTTTAAATTGCACTCGTGCGAAGCCGGGGCAGGTAGGTTGTATCTTCAAAATGTATGAAGACAATTCCTGTCAAAACGTGCCAGAGCCACCATTTTAAGTATCAGTTTTGTATTGAAATAAAATTCCTATTCCAATGACACGTCGAACTGCATACTATTCGGCAGCCATGTTGGTGCCGATTCCGTTGTTCACAAACTAGACTAAATTTAGAGAATTGACATCTCTTGCTAACGTACAGCGAAAGGAAAGGACGGTGACATTCCGTGACATTAAAGAACTAAGTTAGCGATGTCAAATTAGTTTTGCCTTGAACTTTTCCGTATTTTTAATCCATACGTTTTAAGATTTCAACTATAATAATTGTATGGATGTGTCAAATTGACTAAATTTGACAGCTCTTATTTACATTAGTCTCTTTCTTGTTTTATTGGATAGAAAAAGATGTAAATAGTCTAATTTTAGTTTAGTTTGTGACCAAGAGAATCGGCACTATTATGTCTCAAAGCGACAGCTTTTTGACATAGTAATGGCACGTCTACAGATACAAGTCAGTGGTAAAATTGAAGCAGAAACGGCTCAATTGATGCTAATTGATTACAGAACCGTTGTATCAAAGGATAGATTAGTCGAAGATATTCCGATAACGTGGATCTTAAAGCAATTAAGCTTAATCTCAGATTTGGGTATAGTTTTAATACGTTAGTTGTTACTGTAAAGCCGGATTCACACTGGTCTGACGTGCCGTATTGCAGAATTGGTCAATCAAACATTTAGTTGGTAATTCTGCAAAAATCTTTTCCTGGGAAATTAAAGTCAAACTCAAACTCAAAACATTTATTTCAATTAGACCATTTACAGGCACTTTCAAATTGTCAAGGAGTCGGTCAGTTAGTCCGAAGGATGAAGCTTGTTCACGCCGTTTAGACTTGAGTTTATAAGGAACGCCATCTAGTGGCAAACCTACTAACTTCTAAGTCGCACGCTCTTGCCTCGGTCGAGGTTTGCGGTTCCTGTCGCTAAATGCGGGGATCGCGACGCGCGCGCCTGTGAGAATTCAGGACAATAGTTAGTGTTGCATCAGCCGCGTTCGTGTTCGGATTCATGCGGCGCTCGCTCGCTCCCGCCCAATCTTGGTTGATGCGCTGTCACCAGATTGGCGGCCCGCTGCTGCTCCGGTCTTTCGGACAGTTATTTTAAGTGTTGTGAAAACCGCGATCCAGTTCGGATTCATGTAACGCTCGCCCGCTCCCGCCCGGTCTTGGTTGATGCGCTGTCACCAGATCGACAATCCGCTACTGCTCCATTCTTATATATAATAATCCGCTGCTAAGTGCTTGAACTGCTTCGCACGTGTTTGTGACTGTGTTCGTGCTTCACCCGCGCCTGCTCGGCATAATATTCTAGAACAATCCCGCTGCTGTGCACGTGAGGCTGTGGAAGAGTCGTCGGCTTATTGGTGAGTGGGTGCGCCTCCTGGCTTCCTTAATTTGCTTAAGTGTGAACATATTGAACTCCAACCGCTCCTTTGTTTTTCCCGCAATACTCAACCCCGCTTATCGCTGGGCCAAATTATTTTGGCCAACATAAACCGCATCCCCATAATTTTTTGGTCCCATCGAACCGGATAAAACCAGTGTTAAATAATATTTGCGTTTGTAACTGTGCTATTTGTAAAATACGAAATTACCTAGTGATCCACGTGCGTGGGTCGACCGCGTGGTCCGCGTGTACACACCTACTTACCATTCTAGATCGTTCTATCGATTTACTTACGCTTATTTTACAGTGTTACATTAAATTATTACTTAGTGTGAATATACTGAACTCCAACCGCTCCTTTGTTTTTCCCGCAAAACTCAACCCCGCTTATCGCTGGGCCAAATTATTTTGGCCCACATAAACCGCATCCCCAAAGCTAGTTGCTCGTTTCAAAACGGAGGTAGGCCTCTATGGAGAAGAACGAGCAAGAAACTCCACGGCATTCCTTAAATTAGGTTTTTACTAAATCCTGGTTACATTATTCTTGTTGATTCTACTTGTGAAAACAATAAAGAAAAATATAAAACAGTAGTAAATCAAATGTTTATCCGATTTACTTTTCAAAAAAATATCACTCATATCACACAAATATCAAAAATCACAAAATAAAAAATAACTTTAGCTTGGAAGTCGGTGGCAATACCTACATAACAAGAAACAAAACCAAAGCCGCCGACTTACAAGCTAAAGTTATTTTTTATTTTGTGATTTTTGAAGGCGGTGATATTTTTTTGTAAAAAAGCTTTTTATTTTTCACTTTTTAGTGCTTATTTGTTAATGTTTGAAATCCTTACATAAAGCCCTTTTAAACAATACCACACACGATATATTTAATTTTGGAAAGTTGTAGGGGGGGGTTGACGTACCCCCTCCCCACTTCCTTTAGTCAGTCATCGACTACACGTATAAACAAAGCAATTTTTCTTGTTACGGCGGTTCTGCTGTGATTTTACAAGGAGTTCCGTTCCATATCTCCAAAGTTCATCATCAGATCATGACAATATTCCTATGGGACCTATTCGCGACTATACTCTTTCAAACAAAAAAAGAATCATCCAAATCGATTCGTAATTGGCGGAGTAATCGTAGAACAAACACAAAAAAAAAATAAAAAATAAATAACATACGCGTCGAATTGAGAACCTCCTCCTTTTTGAAGTCGGTTGAAAAATCTTCCTCGGTGAATTTGAGTGACATCAGCTGTCAAACTCTATTATAGCATGCTTTTGACCATGATGACAGCTCGCCATAAGTTCAATTTGCCGTAATTCACCCGGGGAGTTTATTATAACACTGCTGAATTGAGATCTCCGAGGGTTGCTACATTTACGTCATTCTAGCAAAAAAAAAACTGAGAATGGATAGAGAAATCACATAACATTACGCCTGTAATCCCCGAAAGGTTAGGCAAAGGTGTGCCCACAGCCACATTTTGCCGATTATGTTTAAGTCCCATATTTGGACAAGCCTATTGCTATCAACCGGCGATTTTTTATTTGATAGCTAAAAAAAAATTCGCCGATAGTGAGCTACGCTATCTCTGAGTACTATAGACTATACTTTATTATCAAAACCTTAGGAAAACCACACAAATGCGAGAAGATGAAGTAGCGGGCAATAGCTGGTAAATTATATTAGTTACTGTAGTTTGAAATCATATATTATATCACACAAAGGCTTATGATTTACGTTACTCCGAAATTGTCACCGCTCTGTCAGTTAACGGGTTCATTAGTGTGTCATTAGTTGTTAACTTGTTAATAGACTCGTATCTGCTCGCGACTTTGTCTGTGCAAATGTTGGTTATAGGAAATCTAATCTTGTTTCTCCATACAAACTTTGAACCCCTGTTTCATCTACCTCGGATCCACGTTGGATCACGTTTGGATCTCTAATCTGGCTTTTTTAAACGTAGCACATAATGTTTTACCAAACACATTCTTGCAACTAATATTTCTCTATTTCTTTTGTGTTAACTAATTACAACATACATACATACATAAACTCACGCCTTTTTCCCATGGGGGTAGGCAGAAACTACAGTACGCCACCTGCTACGATCCTTATATACTCCTTTCGCCTCATCTACGTTCATACATCTCGTCATACAAGCACGCCGGATACGAGTACTCTGCATCTGACCTTTCTGAAGAACCTCACCAATAAGGTCAGTGTAGGTCTTCCTAGGGCGACCCCTCCCTGCGTTGCCACTAAAAATTAATTAATTACGAAACCAAATAAAACAATACAAAATCATTAATATCAGCCCTTTTATTTAACTTTATAAGGAATACGTGACATCATACCTGTAATTCCCGAGGGGTTAGGCAGAGGTGTGCCCATTAGTAACCCACATTTCACCAGTTATGTTTTAAGTCCTATGTAATAGGGTGCGAACCTATTGTCATAAACCAGGCACAAATCCAGACTCCTAAATTCCTGATGGAACAACCGAATAACACTTTGCCCGACCTGGAAATCGAACTCACGACCTCATGCTCAGAAGTCGCGTTTTGACACCATTAGACTATCGAGGCAGTCAAACTTTATGTCTTTTATTTTACTTTTGAGTACACTTAACGAATCATTCTTTGCATTAGTTTAACACTTACTGCGGCTTAACATTGGCTACGACAAGCCGCCGTAGAAAAACACCGCCGTAGAAAAACACATACGGTGTGTGTGCGCCGCATTCGCGTTTTTTAGTAGAAACACAAACACACACACCCCGTGTTTTCCCGCAGTCTTCAACAACTATGAGATAGAAGATCAATGATCTTGTAGCGACATCTGTCGTTTCACATACGAACTGACGTTGCCTACATTGCGATATCAAAGTTCTCCGTGACGGTGGCATCTAGGACTCTTCTATCTTAGTCTTCTTGTCTTTCAATCTTACCTCGGTAATGGACCGTTAGGAACATTAGCTTCATCAACTCTTCGTATACAATTCCTTATTTTCTTATAACCTTTGTAAACCGCGTACAAAGCGCAGATTACAATTTTTATAATAATAAATATGATTAAAATTGATAGCAAAACGGAAAAATTACGTTCTTTTTCTTCAGGGTTTTCTGCTTCGCTAGTTACGGTAATGATATCCTGGGGAGGTGTAGGTCTCATTTTCATATTTTGCTTTTTATAATGGTCACTTTTGATCACTTATGATGCACGCTTGTCTCGGAGCAACCAGTTGATTTTGAAGAATCTCTTGCTATTAGGATATTAGTTAATTCTTAATTAGGCCAAGTATCAATGTGAATTTTTGAATTCAAATGTACTTTCTACAGTTCATCTTGGACGTCACTGACATCGGTGAAGGAAAACACCGTGAGGAAACCTGGACTTGTAATTAATATAGGTCTGGAATCAACATTCCGCCGTGAGCAAGCGTGGTGATCAATGCTCAAGCCTTCGCTGTATGAGAAGTCCTTTGCCCTGCAGTGGGACAGTTATAGGCTGGTACTCTTAATGTTCTTCTATTTTAGGCAGTTAATGTATGCTCAAAAATCACTTTAGTTTGAGAGTCTCTTGAAATAGCACAATTTTCTTTCGTATCGAGTTAGTGGTAAAACTATACTACTTCAATTCATTGACAACAATTCGCTGTCTTCAATTTAGAAAGCTACGGATTTAAATTCACACATTGATTTAATTTCTGAATTTAACTGAGCATTCATTTTGAAAAGCTCTGATTTATATAATGTGAATGCATTAACAACGTACGTCATATCTATAAGTACAAAACATGCTGCGTTCTATCAGAGATAAGATAGATATATTGATATCAGTATCTATACTAATAAAATGAAGCTAAAGAGTCGATTTTGTTTGTTTTTGAAACGCGTAATCTCTGAAACTACTAGTCAGATTGGAATAATTATTTTTGTAAATGATAGTTAAATATATAAGGAATGGCATATAACATTACGCTTCGACCCAAGGGAGTGAAGCAGTTACCAAAAACTTAATATAGGTGAAAATAACCTCGCGGACAAAGTTGCAGGCATGAGCTAGTGTTATTTTAAGGCATAGAGGGGGGGGGGGGTTCTTCTAAGATAGAAAAATAATCAGAAAGCATTGATCACCACGGTTTTAGAACTTATACACAAGTTTGAACTTTGACTCTGTCAGTCAAAGTTAAGGTTAAAGCGATCGTCTCATATGCATGAGGTTGACGGTTCGAATTCGGGCAAGTACCAATGTAACTTTTTACACGAACGCCCCAAAAAAAGGAGTGTTATGTGTTCAGGGTTAATGTATGTATGTATGTGAGTTTCTTTATTCCACCATAACTTTTAAATAAAAAAGGAGTGTTATGTGTTCAGGGTTAATGTATGTATGTATGTGAGTTTCTTTATTCCACCATAACTTTTAAATAAAAAAGGAGTGTTATGTGTTCAGGGTTAATGTATGTATCTATTATATGTGAGTTTCTTTATTCCACCATAACTTGTAAACGCCTGAACCGATTTAGATGTACGGGGTATTGTTACAATCCTTGCATCGTTCCGAGTAACATAAGCTAGTTAAAAATAATAAAAAACCGGTGTGGACACTTTAAAACGTAAATTAATACCAGCCTCACTTTATTTTGTTAATGAATCTGGTTGTTTATATGTTTGTCGTCTAGAATATGAAAAGTAGATTTAAAAAATATATAACAATGTTAGTAATAAACGTCGTAAAAAAAAACTGAGGAGTAAACAAAGTACAAATATGTGCAATTTCTGTAGTCGTGTTTTTTTATTTTTTAATTATAGTAGCTTGTCAACTCATATGTACATACTTTCTAAACTTTACTTCAGATATCACTGACATCATTGAAAGGCCCTGCAGTGGGATAATAATAGGCTGGTATTCTTTTATTATTATTGTTTACAATAGTGTAAACAATAATAATAAAAGAATACCAGCCTACCATAGGGTAGCATTCTGTAAATATCTTCATCGATTAATGTACATGAAGTGACCTGTCATTTCACCTTGGTACTAGGAATTTACAACTCACTTCCAACTCAAAAATGAGAGAATGTTCATCTCTTACTAACATACAGCGAAAAAAAAAGACGGTGACGTTTTCGAACTAAATTAGAGATGTCAATTTACTTTTGCCTTGAACTTTTCCGTGTTATTATTCCATGCATTCTGAAGTTTAAAATTAACTTAAATTGACAGGTCTAATTTATTCCCGCCCCTTTTTTGTTTTATTGGACAGAAAAAGATAGAAATAGTTTGAATTTAGTTTAGTTTGTGAACAAGGGAATCGGCTCCAATGACTGTTAATATAAATCGAAAGCTCATTTTCCGTACGTGATGTTTTCATACACCTATAATATTATAGTTCACTGAGTAATCACATATTGTTACACAACGAATGTGGGTTGTGGTGTCATCACTTATACTAAACATGAGAATCCCATTAATGGAAACAGTAACTCCTCTTTCACATTTAATAGTTGTGCGGTTGGTACTTGAAGAAATAGGTAGGTACTGTAGAGACCCTGGCTGGTTGAGCCATATGCAAACTATTTGATATGAGATAAATATGACTTTGATTTTAGAATAGAAGCAGACCGCGTGTCAGCGGCTGTCAAGCCTAGAGTAATAACTAGAAATAACAAATATAATTTATTTAAAAGTCGATACACGAACTTTATTAAATATTGAGTGTTTAATTCAAGTGGATTGAATTATATATCCCGGTACAAGTAACAACCCATGTCCGGGGGTTACAGTACTGTATACAATGTGTAACGGAAAGGGTAATAGCTACTATAATTAAAAAACACGACTGCAATAATTGCACACTTTGTTTACTCGTCAGTTTTTTTTACGACGTTTTTTATTTAAAGCGTTATATATTTTTTAAATTTATTTGTCAAATTCTAGGCGATAAACATAGATACGACCAGATTCATTAAAAAAAATAATTGAGGCTGGTATTAATTTACGTTTGAATGTGACCCTACAGGATTCTTTTTATTTTTAACTAGCCTATGTTACTCGGAACGATGCAAGGATTGTAACTATACCCCATACATCTAAATCGGTTCAGGCGATTAAAAGTTATGGTGGAATAAAGAATCTCGCATACATACATACTTTAACCCTGAACACATAACACTCCTTCTTTTGGGGCAGTCGTGTAATAAACATACAAAGAGTAAGGCTTCTTTGGATGATACTAACGATATGGCAAGAGTTTCAGCTCAATATAAAAAAATACTCTAAGAATTGGAACAAAATTTTTAGTTTCATATGTTATAACAAACGTGCCAAAACGCACTACGCGGGTCAAAAACTTTCCACGTTACTTGCCTTATATCACGATAAATCTCTTCCGTAATTCTGCGCGCCTAGTACCGCATAGTAGCCTACTGCAGGCGGTGTATTTTGTTGATCATAATTTCCGAACATGTAGAGATAGGAATAAAAAACCCTTACCATATCGTTTGTTATCATCCAAAGAAGCCTTGCTCTTGGTATGTATATACAATTTCCGTTACACATTGTATATTCGTCAAATGCATACTTAGACTGCCTCGTTGGCTTAGTGGTCGCAAACCACGACTGCTGAGCATGAGGTCTGGGTTTGATTTCCAGGTCGGACAAAGTGTTATTGGTTTTTTTACTTTCATCTTCGGAGTCGCCTTGGCTCGCCCCCTATTTCATGGGGCTTAACTGGCGAAATGTGGGTGTACTAATAGGTAGATCTCTGCGTTACTGTTCGGAAATTACAGGCGTGATGTTATGTATGCATACTTACATAATAATATTATAAATGCGAAAGTAACTGTCTGTCTGTTACGCTTTCACAACTTAACCACTGAACCAATTTCGATGAAATTTGGTACGGGGTAAGTTTACGCCCCAATAATCGACATGGGCTACTTTTTAAACGAAAACGTCTAGTAATTCCAGAGATTAGCGCCGTTTGAATAAACAAACAAAATAACTATTCAGCTTTACCAAAAAGCACATAAATAAAATGGTTCGATATAAAATATACGCATGTTCAAAACACGTGCAAACAACGAAAATCGCGTAACAAAAAACTTATTAGTTTCAGTACAAAAAGAGCCTTGTTCAAAAGAAGGCAGAGTATATTTTCATTTGTTGTGTCAACGGTGTAATCAAGCGAATGCAGGTAAACTAATTATGACCGAAATATGATTTGCACAGCGTTTGTGTCATTTCCATGTGTTTGTTTTTATAAATTGATACCTATTTTATTAAGCAATATGATTATTTTTGAATACGCGAGCCGAATAACAATTTAATTCGACATATATTACGTAAATATATAACTTCACGCCTTTGTTCGAAAATCATTGGATTATTGACATGAACTCTATTAAAAATGTATGCTAAGCTTTATTTTTCACGACTACTAGGCATACCACAGTCTACTCAATGTCACATAATTACAGTTTGTCAACATAAATGGTATACCAAACGTGCAGAGCTTGATATCGGTGAAGCTTCTATCAACAGCATCTCGGTACATTAACGCATTCTGTTCTTGTTCGTAGTAAGTGGAAATAGTTGACGTTCTATTCGTTTATATGCTACAGAACTGATAGCAAAGCGAAACTTTGCAAAACAAACATATAGAGAATTTGTAAAAAATACGTAGAGGATTTTTTTATTGTCGCCCGACATACTAGAAATTTATCGTAGGTACGTTTGCAAACAATTAGGTACCTATGCTCACTTACACAAAAAAAAACCCGGAATGTAAGCCAAACAAAATATATGCCCCGTGCAGGAATTGTACCCGCGACACGCACCTGAATCGCTCAGCCATTGCGCTCAACCGTGCCGTCAAATCTTATTATAAGACTACCCAATAAGCAAATTTACTTGGTAGAGCAAAGCTGACAGTTCGAAGTACATTATGCATACTGAAAAATCACTCGTGGTTATACTGTAACGCACCACATTTAGTTACACTGTGGCAACAATAGCGTATCTTTTGTTTCGACGAGTCACAGATGTTCGATAGCGGGTAGAAATGAAATTCCTCCGTCACCCGCTCCAGTTGACATTCTCAAGCGACGTGGCCGGAATCCTGATTGGCTAAAATGTATTTTTCGCGCCAACGTTTCCCAGTGCTGCGTAGCTTTCATTTGTCAAATCTTTGCAGAGTTCAAAGCTAGATGGAATAAAGATTGTGGGGACGCCGAATTGACTGCGATCAGGTTTCAAGTCTGTGTGTGAATGGGTGACTAAAGTGGATTTTGAGGTCAGTTTTTCTTTAGGAATTTCTGAAGAGTTTTTGTCGAGCCTAGGCAACGCCTTAAAAAAGTGGAGCGAGCTTGATGCTTACCTACATAATTTAAACTTTATGTATAATTTATCTTTATCCACAGCTAAACAAAACTACAAAAACACTAAAACTAAATAAATAAATTAACTATTTTTGTTTGCAATGAATAACCTCAAAAACTACAAAATCGATTTTAAAAATTCCTTCACTTATGAAAAGCTATATTATCAGCAAGTAACAAAGGCTTTATTTTATTTTTCAATTTAAAAATATAATGGAAAAATTAAGGACAAATAAATTCACGCGAAATTATGTTTCGTGCAAAAAAAAAACCAGCAGTAACAGACATTAACGCAAACAAAGTCACAGCAGGAAGTAGTAGACAATAAAACATACAACCTTACTTACATTACGCAATAACACATCATTAATTGTTTACAAAGTGTCTAAAGTGTCTCTCAACATACAAAAGCAAGCACCACTTCAAAACATCCAACTATCAAAACTGACCCCACCATTAAATCCGATACCCCCCTTTTTAAAAGTTTTACCTTTCTCCATTGACATAAGTAGTTCGGTCACGTAGTGCCGACTGCACAAATGTTCTCGTTATATATGCAACCAAGCTTTAAACTTCGAAGATATCCACAGAAGGAAAATCTTGGTGAATCTTTTACACTAGTTCTGTATGGGAAGATCTTGATATGAGAACTACCGCGAGTTCTTAGAAACCATTTTTATTGGTGAAGTTTCATTCCTTATCTTGTAGTTACAGATGTCTTCTGTTGTAGAAAAAGTTTATACCGTTATCCTAGTTCGAATATCACATAAAGACACAGATAACAATATCGTATCTTCATTGAGGTGGGCCCATGGCTGAGCAAGTAGGTACCAATGTGACTTTTTCAATTTATATGTACTATCTTCATGCAGTGGATGCCCGAAGGTGGGCATCGTCGCCGAGTGAATCTGAAAGACTGGCGAGATTTCAAGATTGGCCAGAGAAGGCTAAGAAGGACTGAAAACGATCATATGGTGAAATGGAAGACTATATGAGAGTCTTTTGCCCAGCAGCGGGACATTACAAATCGAAATAAAAAAAAAAACTTTTTAAGTTTATCTTGGACATCATTGTCATAGATAAAACGAAATTACAGTGAAAAAACCTGGACTTATAATTAATATTATGTTAGGCAGAAATCGCCAATCCACCTTGAGCAAGCGTGGTGATCAATGCTCGTACCTTCTCTGCGTGAGATGAGGCCTTTGCCCTGCAGTAAGGCAATAATAGGCGTTTTTGTATTAATGACAAGATAAAAATGGTAACAGTGGTCGAGAAACTATACTTGTGCAAACGAGGCTTAATTCATTACTAGTCTAGTAACTACCCCTCAACACAGAAAATAATAACACAAGACATAAAAGTTCATTGAACATAAGCCGCTCTCATAAACCGGAACTCTGGAATCAACCAAAGCGATCTTAGTGGAATAATTCAGTAATCTTTACACTTGAATTAATATCTCTGCTCATCCGTCGGATAAAACTCTTATAATAAAGTACCCTCCAGCGATATTCTCAAAGAGAGGATGTTTCTTTAGTAGCCTGTGTTTGACATAAAATAACAAGAAAAGGATTTTTTTTAGAACTAAGTTCCTTAACTCGGTTCCTTAGAAGTTAACTGGCAGAAATCTTCACGTAAGGAAAAAGCGTTATGGCCCTCTAGGCGACCTTCCCACGCTTTCTTTTTATCTCTGTCCCTTTCTAATTTATACAGGTGTCAGGAAAATCGTTCTTGACGGAGGTCCCCCGATCGCAACACTTTTTGTTTGTAGCAGCATCTTAAGATAATGTTGGTACACTTCGTTCCAAACTAAAATGAAATAGCAAGTCACATTTGCTTCTTGTCGTAAGAGAATTGACCAAAAGTAACCACAGTTTGAATCCTGAACATCAAGGACCGACGACGCGTTAAGAGCTGTCTGCCTCAAAGAGCTGTCAGCACAGGGACGGGGCCCCCAACGGGGCCAACGCCTGCCGGGGTTGCGGGACGTCTTAACAGGATACCGTGGCCCCGGAACGTAAAGGGCAACCGAAGGAACAGGGTGGTTTTTTAGTCAGTAAAAGTCTGACAGTCCCTTCCGCCCCACCCAGGGCGGAAGGAGTCATTTGATGATTTTTACCACCTCAAAAAAAAAAAGGCCTAAGGGTCTAACGTAAAAGTCATCATCATCATTTCAGGCAAACAACGTCCACTGCTGGACATAGGCGTCTCCTAAAGACAGCCACAATGACTGGTTCTGCGCTGCCCGCAGCTGATTCCCGCGACCTTCACCAGGTCATCAGTCCACCTCGTGGGGGGTCATCCCACACTGCTCCTTCCCGTACGTGGTCGCCACTAGACCCCACCGGCTCTCTACTCTACGTGCCCTACTCATTGGTCACTTAAGTTTCGCAATTCTAAACGCTATGCCAGTCTGGATTTATGCCCGGTTGATGGCAATAGGCTCGCCCTCTATCACATGGGGCTTTAACTGGCGAAATGTAGGTGTACTAATGGTGTACCCATTAGTACACCTAGCTCTGCCTAAGCCTTCGGGGCAGTGGCGTGCATACCATAGAGGCAGAAAGACACTGCCGACCCTACGTAACTCAGATAAATATTTATGTTGTTCTGATATGTAATATTATTTTATAAACGAGTATCTATCAATAAACAAAAAAATCTTAAATCATAATTCAGCGCCATCTTTCGAGTGTCGTATAAATAACATTAACATCGATACAACATAGTCAGTTCGTTCGCGAGTACAATTTGACGCGATTTCAAATTGCGCTACGCTAACGCCGCTGACTACCGCGGAAAAGACACAAACTATTCGTGCCTTAATGTGTATATGTGTGCTCTCGTGGTCATACGGATTAAATGGGTGTGCGTTCGTATAGATACGAGGCACACATGTCACAAATAACGCACACAAACGCACCAAATAGACACTGCATGACTTGTTGTTACACGACGAATCACGATACTTACCGAAGTGTTCCGATTCCGATCGGAAGCTAGCTTTATTATGCGACTATTTTAAAAAGTAACATTATTTCATTCAACTTTCTCTAAATAAAGCACCATTTTTTTTGTCGTATTTTATAAACAAGTAGTTTGAGCGGCCATTAGTCGTTTGTTTGTTTTGATTTGGTCGTGAGCTTTCTTATCAGATATTTAAGATTTAACGATGTTATTAGTGTGAAAAATGGATAATAATCACTGTGAAAGTTGTTCATGTGTTGTGTGTATAGAGGAAATAAAAAAATGTGTTTTTAAAAGTATCGGTGACAAAAAGACGTGATCGTGCTTTGTTATCAGTTATTTAAGATTTAACGATGTTATTAGTGTGAAAAAATGGATAATATTCACTGTGAAAGTTGTTCATGTGGTGTGTGTATAGAGGAGGTAAAAAAATAAGCATTTTTAAAACTACAGGTGACAAAAAGACGTGATCGTGAAAGGTCAATGACACCGGATTTTATTTAATTTGACTGCTATTATTTATTTTCAAATTAATATGAAACATCAAAACATATAGGTAGGTATCCGTAAAATATGTCTACAAAATTAGTCAATCTAGGCTATTTAAGGTGGCAATTACCTACATAATTATTTAAGTCGACAAGACGACGAACTAAAACCATGATAGGTACATGTTTGGTAAGATACCTACCTAGCTTAAATAGCTTTTAACTGTTCTGCCTACCCTGTCTAAAAACTCTGTGCACGCCACTGCTTCGGGGATTACAGGCGTGATGTTATGTTGTGTCAGATTCGATCTCAAGATTACGAGCATAGCGCTCTCCATTGCTCTCTGAGTGGCTTTGGACTTGCTTATGAGGCCTATCTTATGGCACCAAGTTTCAGTGCCGTAAAAGTATTTAACTAAAATTTTAGTAGATACTACATTTATTCTTTGAATCATTTTAATGAATAAAGGAGTAATTTCAATGGTATTACATTTCATTTTACCTCTCGACCCAAATCAGGTTGGTCCCATTCAAGATAATTTTCTCTCCGTAAAACCATAGCTTTTCAATGGACATTGTTCGAAATTTGGAGCCGAACGCAAATCCTTCTGAATTTATTTGTTTTCGTTATGGTGACGCTTTTTGGTGAGGCTCCATACAAAAATGCTTATGATTTTTTTTTAACTTTCAAGGTCATTTTGTTATGTAACATCATAATATAAAATTATAAACAAAATCACAAAATATAATTATGTTGTTATTTATGGTGATCGGTTATCGATTATTTTAGATAATCCTTTTTTTTTCTGTAATTTTTGAGCACAGTAGATAGCCACGTTTATCGCGTCATCAGTGGCGTTGTCAACGTCTCCTAAAATGCACCTGAAGGGACACTTTAGGCACTGTAGCAATTCATATGATGAATAACTACATAATTATGTAAAACTTAATACAATAATATCTTTCTTTTCTTTTGAAATTTTCATAATTAATTTTACATACATAACATAACATCACGCCTGTAATCCCCGAAGGGTTAGGCAGAAGTGTACACATTAGTACACCCACATTTCGCCAGTTATGTTTTTTAGTCCCATGTAATAGGGGGCGAGCCTATTGCCATCAACAGGGCACAATCCAGACTCCGAGGCTGCTACTGAGAAATTCCAGATAGAAAAACCCAATAGCACTTTCCCCGACCTGGGAATCGAACCCAAGACCTCATGCACAGCAGTCGCGCTTGCGACCACTAGACCAACGAGGCAGTCATAATTAATTTTGTCTAAATAAAATCATTTTTGCGAAGAATTCTCTTTAATTTTTCTAGATTGTAAATGTTGAAGACATACAAAACCCGTAATATGTTTGTATGGACCCGTAAAGAAACACATTTACCCAAATGTGAGTACATTACACACATTACCCATATCTTTACTTAAGCTCCCGCCATTTCTCCGCTTTCAGTTGTTTCAAGATTAACCTTCTCAACCTAGACTCCTGAAAACAAAAGGTTTTCAGCAAAGCTTTTACTTGTACCCCATATGTTCGTAAAGCTTTTAAATAATGCACTTTTATCTACCTTAATTCTTTGGAAATAAGTGTTCATGTCCTTATTTCCTATCTAATACTATAAATGCGAAAGTTTGATTGTTTATTACCTCTCCTCGCCTAAACCACTGAATCGATCATCCTGAAATTTTACATATACCTTGTCAGATGTACAGAAAAGGATTGGGAGGAGATAAGGTACCTCTCATCCTGAAAAAAGTAAGTATTGTTTTCGTTTCATAATAACGTTCTTTTGATAATAGATGGCGCCAGATGTCTTTCGAATCATGTTCGAATTTTAAAATCTATTCGCGAGCGGTGCGGCGTGCGAAACTTTGTATGATAATAAATAACTAACTAACTTAGGCTTAAGTTTTATTTACTAACATTTTTTGTTGATAATTATATATATACTTAGGTTAAGGTATTTATCTATGGGTCTTTGTTACCTGAAAATAAATGGTTTATTATTATTATTATTATTATAAAGAATAAATACTTTACTTGTATGCAACTGCGTATAAGTTAAATGCACATGCATTTGTGGCTATAATTAAATAGCGTCCAAAATTTTAGCAAATATGCAAATGCATACCTGGAGACGACAATTCAGTTACCTTTCCTGAAAAAAGTTACGAAATAAAAGAAGCTTTACAATACCAAAATGCGACATCCATTTTATATGAATTTAACGCCGAAACAAGCGTCGACAAGCTGACGGCTCTGACGTCACACCAATTTTCCGCGTATTTCCGTCCAAGTTAACTGATTCCCTGTGGATTACATCGTGTTTTTGTTAAACGAAGATACTCTATCACACTGTAACATACCTTAATTTTTATAGAATAAAGTATTTTTTTTGCATGAATTCATACTTAAAATATACATCACACCACCAACCTCTTTGTACTACTGCCCCGTCGGTCTTGCAATTGAAATTTTCGATCAGGAATTTCTTAGTAGCAGCCTCGGAGTCTGGATTTGTGCCCGCTGAATGACAATAGGCTTGCCCCCTATTACATGGGACTTAAAGAAAACAGGCAAAATATGGGTGAATTTCTGCGTAACAATTCGAGGATTACAGGCGTGATGTTATGTTATGGTTAAGCTAACAAACGCCTGAATAGATCTTCATAAATTAAAGCTAAGAACTATCTCGATTGCTTTAGCTTTCAAACAAACCAACTGCATCAAAATCGGTCCATTTTTTTAAGAGCTACGTTGCCACAGACAAATACGTAGAAGACAATGTAAACTTATAACACCCCTCCTTTTGTGTAGGAGGTTACACAGAAAAAATAATATTTATAAAAGATAAAAAATAGGTATATTTCTTTCAGGCACCACATAGCCGATATTAGGAAACATTATTATCTGCCTAGCCTTTTTCCCAACTATGTTGGGGTCGGTCTTCCAGTCTAACCGGATGCAGCTGAGTACCAGTATTTTACATGGAGCGACTGCCTATCTGACCTCCACAACCCAGTAACTGGGTAATACGATACCCCTAGGAAGACTGGTTGTCAGACTTTCAAGTTTCTGACGACTCGTAACGGCTGTCAAAGATCAACGTATTACAGCCGGGACCAACAGCTTAACGTGCTTTCCGAGGCACGAAATGATGTCAGTAATGTCTAAGATAAACTTTAGAAAGTACATATGAATTTAAAAAGTCACATTGGTACTTGCCCGGATTCGAACCCACAACCTCATGCATGAGAGGCGGGCGCATTAACCACTAGGCCATCACGACACTGCTTCGTAAAAAACAAAATCACACACAAATAAATACAATATAAATACAACATAAATACACACAATTATACCGACTTCAAATTCAAATTCATACATTATTATGTGAAAGTAACAGTGTTAAACGACTTTAGTCGCTAACCGTACTGATATTAGGTTTAAGCCAATAAACCCGCGTTATTCGTATTCATAATAACACAAAGTATTGTACCAGTGATTGGGGAATTAATCCCAAAAGATCCCTGTTATTTCGATTAGATTTATTATATTATCCTTTTGACAAGCTTAAAGCTGTTTAAGCTCTAAGTGATACTCGGAGTGTAATTATAATGGCTTATTTGAATTTAAGCTGAGTTAAGATGAGTATGAGAAGTGGCCGCGAACGATATTTGACCGGCTCGTTTGTCAACTCTTTTGGAAGATCTATGCCCACCAGTGGGCATCTTCTCATTGATATAACAATGATGATCATACTGAGGACACACTGGTTTGAAAGCACGTAAAGCATAGGTTGTGGTGGTTTATACGATTTTGTAACATCACGCCTGTAATCCCCGAAGGGTTTGGCAGAGGTATACCTATTAGCACACGCACATTTCGCCAGTTATCTTTAAGTCCCATATAAAAGGGGGCGAGCTTATTGCGATCAAGTTGACACAAATCCAGATTCCGAGGCTATTACTGAAAAATTCCTGATGGAAAAACCCAATAACACTTTGCTTGACCTGGGAATTGAACCCAAGACCTAGTCTTCAGCAGTCGCACTTTCCGACTACTAGACCAACGAGGCAGTCGATATACCTACTTAATACTCAGACAGACTATTTAATATACGAAATCTATAATATTCTATCAGTGCTTCAATCATAATAGTTATACAACGTGTAACGGAAAGGGTATATACATACAAGGAGTAAGGCTTCTTTGGACGATAACTAACGATATGGCAAGGGTTTCAGCTCAATATAAAATACTCAAAAAATTTATACCAAATTTTCAGTTTCATATGTTTCTTAAATTCAAATCATAACAAACGTGTCAAACCGCACTTCGTGGGTCAAAAACTGTCCACGTTACTTGCCTAATATCACGATAAATCTCTTCCGTAATTCTGCGCGCCTAGTACAGCATAGTAGCCTACTGCAGGCGGTGTTCTTTGTTGATCATAATTTCTGAACATGTAGAGATAGGATTGAAAAACCCTTGCCATATCGTTTGTTATCATCCAAAGATGCCTTGCTCTTGGTATGTATATACCCTTTCCGTTACACGTTGTATATCCCGATACAGTAGTGACCCATGGGACCAGATAGCACCCGACATGTCCCGGGTGCTAGAGTATCCACAATCAAAACAAAACAGACGATAATTATTTAATATCCTGAACATCCTTCATTTACACCAAAGCTAATTTACTAAATGTGGAAGCGGCTTCCGCAATATTAAATCTGCTCCGTTGTCACTCAAGTCACGGCCCGCTCAAATTATCACTCTCATTTTGTAGGGGCCAATTTCTGTCAACGCTAGCCAGGAATGTTAAACATTGGGTGGAGGCTTAGAAGTAGCGATTCCACGAGTTTTTTAAAACAATAATATTATCCAAAGTCAGAAAAGAATTTAATCTAGCTTATCCCTTCCAAAAGGTATTCAAAGTCAAAGTCAAATCATTTATTTCAATTAGGCCACTTTACACAAAAATAATTTATATTCCAAACTAGGAATTCATGGTAAAAAATATATTTAAAGTTACATCGTGTTCACATGTTAACAAATATTGGAACTGTAGACGATCACTCTCAACATCTCAACCAACAATGAAACAGCGTGTGAGCCTGCGCAATCCCACAGTAAAAATCAAATAGAAAATAAAAATATAATAAAAGTGTCAAAAGAAAAAAGGAAATATATATATTAAAATTAATATTAACCAGCTTGATTTTATCTAGAATGAATAGTAATTATTGTCCTATGGAGCAGGACCAGCATGTTTCCAAGCAGTCTTATCTTGAATATAATCCTCTAATTTATAATATGCTTGGTTGCAAAGTATTAAGATATCTATTAATTAAAAATAAATTATGTACTATTCCGGACTGTCTTCGTGCAAAATTTTATTAAAATTTGTTCAGCTGATGTTGGGGAATAAACTTACCCTATTTTTGGGTGTAGTGGGGGAACAACAACAAACAGACAAACAGATTCGAGTTACTTTCGCATTTATAATATTATAGTATAGACATAAACTAACGCTAGCGCGCGCTAACACTGGCATCGGTGAAGGGAAACATCGTGAGTAAACCTGGACTTACTGTCCCACACAAACCATGTCAGAGGCCCTTGAGGCGGTTCAAAAACTCTGACATTAGGGTTTGTGGGATGACCTTACTGCCCACACGATAAAGTGAGAAAAAAAGAAGAACTAACGCTATTAAGCTTCTACAATCTTCACAACTTTCCTATAAACGCGTGTCTCATAGCCACAACTGAAACTTAAATTGTAAATCTTCCTCATTTTACTTAGCAACGGGCACAAGGTGGGATTCGAATTGTTTTACAAATTGTTTACACGAAAAACGTTATCATAGGACCCTGATCTGGTCGTTACGTCTATTTGGAATGCTATTAAACACAATTATACTAATTTCTACGGTTTTAATCAAAAGGAATATAAATTATCGTATTAACGCTATTAACGTATATTGTATTATCATTAATGTGAATTTTTCAATGTATATGTACTTTCTAAAGTTTATCTTGGACATCATTGGCATCAGTGAAGGAAAACATCTTGAGGAAACCTGGACTTATTGGTCCACTCAAACCATGTCAGAGGCCCTTGTGGCGGTTTAGAAACTCTGACACTAGGGTCTGTAGGGTCCTAAGACCTTACTGCCCACACGATAAAGAAGAAGACTGACAATTTCTACATGGCCCAATCAAAGTTCGCCGCGACATAAGCATTTATACAAAATCTTCACAAGAACCTTTGGGCAGTAGCCCATCAGACACAACACCTGTCTGGTCGGAGGATCCTCCCTTTTCAGTGGAGGATGAGAAATTTTACACCCTATTTCTCCTACCTCTAAATGATTTATTGCTGTTTTACCTTCCTCGATAATTGAGCTATATAACAGAAAGGATTTTTTTAAATCGGTCTAGCATAAGATTAACGAATTTTAACAACGATGAGAAGAATTCGACACGACCTACGCGAGATCAGGCACAGGACCAACGGCTTTTCGTGCTTTTCGAGGCACGGGGGTGTCATGCCATCAACTTCCAAATTCCGGGCTACTGCTGAGAAATTTCTAGTGGAAAAAGCCTCAAATACTTTGCCGGTCTGGCAACACAGGATCCTACCGCCAACAGTCGTGTTTGTGACCAACGGATCAGTGTAGTTAAGTCAAAAGGAGTTTGGCCGTTCTCTGGCCTATTTCAGGGCGGAGATTATCCACGACAATTTTCACAAGCAAAAAGCATTGAAATTAGGACCATATAACGCTAAATTTAGAGTCTTAGTTCGGGTGAGACTGCTGACAACAAATATCTGCCGATTTAGCCTTCACATTCTCTAGGTATCTAGTTATCTACAACAATTTCCACATGAAAAACAAGCACCTATTACGTAACTACAGGAAAGAAAAGGGTCCGCCCTTTCCCACACCCTCATCCAAAACAAATTAAGGGCAAGATAGTGTAAAAAACAACAACCGACATTCAGTTAGCACAAATACGAATTTTATGACCAGATACATAGGGTCACTAGTTAAACTATAAACTTAATAATAGTATTTTTTTTTATTAAATTAAAATATTTACCCTCATTATCTATATTTGCTGCCATCTAATCCGAAATTCATTTATGACAATAACAATAATATTTAGCTGTAAAAAATCTATAATTTACTTTTTAAAATCCATATCTTATGCACAGACAGAAGATTTACTGGTTGTCGGCAAATAAACATTGCTGTCTTCTGTATCTTTATTTTTCACTTAATGTTAATTTATTTATTTTAAGTAGTAATAGTACTACTTAAAATAAATAAATTAACATTAAGTGAATTCAACCTAGTTCAGGAAAATTAGCAACTGTGCTCAATTTTTAAATTGTTGTCAAGATATTTTATTGTAAACGTGCCCCTTTTTATAAATAAATGTTTTTTGGTTTTTGACGACTATGCGATAGAACTCTGGGGATCTTTTTTATGAAATATAGCTTATTGTGTGTAATTTGGTCAAACTTAAAAGATTGTTTTTATCTCGATTATTGACCTCAATATACTTACTTCAAGCCACAGCAACGCGGGGCCTAGGCAGCTAGTGTTATTATAAGTATGTGATAATGTCCGAAGTCCTAAGTTTACCCAGTCATACTAAATACAAACTTGAGCTGAAACTTCATACCGCGCGTGGAAGCATCCAGAAAAATATTATCGAGTTCGCAACTAGCCAGCGAAGTTTTTACTGCTCTTGTTTATGGTACCAATGGATACAAAAATGTCCGAAAAATATTAATAAACTGTTTTTGAACGTTCAAGTTGAAAGTTTGGATAGTATTTTTGAGTTGGTTCCTGTTTGAGGGGAGGTAAAGTTGGATAAGTGGTTGTTTGTTACAGTTTAGTTGGTTATGAAGGGTTGCTTTTGATATTATAATTGGGGGGTTGTAGTTTCGTTTCCATTTTACCCTTTTGGGGTAATTTTGGAATGATTTTACGGACTGGGTTGATTTTGTTTAGAGTTACTAGACATGTTTTTATGCATAGGAAAAGTGGAACAACATTTAGTAACATGTTTTTGCGTTTTGAAAAACTTAAGGACTGCCTCGTTGACTGGTGGTCGCAAGCGCGACTGCTGTGCATGAGGTCTTGAGTTCGATTCCCAGGTCGAGCAAAGTGTTATTGGGTTTTTCCCATCAGGAAATTTCTCAGTAGCAGCCTCGGAGTCTGTATGTGCCCGGTTGATGGCAATAGGCTCGCCCCCTATTACATGGGACTAAAAACATAACTGGCGAAATGTGGGCGTACTAATGGGTACAAATCTGCCTAACCCTTCGGGGATTACAGGCGTGATGTTATGTATGTATGTTATGCCAATTTCAATATCAAAGTTGTATCTTATTGTGTAACGTTTTTCTTTTATTTTTTTATTTATAAGTTCCGCCATGTAATATTTAACCCTACTCCAATAACGAGATTGTATGGAATAAAAGAATATACGTCGTTGGCACTCGTGTATTTATATTTCAGATTTTTCCTTATAATCCTTACACCCCACATACAAGACTAGCTATTGCTCCCTAATTCGCTCGCGATTTCAATTCATATGTGGTTTCTAGTAGTGAGGAGCTCGTGGCTAAGTAATATCAGCCGCACGGGTCGATCTGTCAGGTTAAGCTACGCTTGCCGGTGTTGGTTTGTGGATGGGTGACCATCTTTACACACTGAGACTCCTCCGTGCCTCGGAAAGCACGTTAAGCCGTTGGTCCCGGCTGTCATACGTAGATCTTTGACAGTCGTTACGGGTCGTCAGAAGCCCGAATGTCTGACAACCAGTCTTACCTAGGGGTATCATATTACCCAGTTACTGGGTTGTGGAGGTCAGATAGGCAGTCGCTCCATGTAAAATACTGGTATTCAGCTGCATCCAGTTAGACTGGAAGCCGACCCCAACATAGTTGGGAAAAGGCTAGGCAGATATATATGTGGTTTCTAAGTATATCTTGGAAATCACTGACAACGGCGAAGGAAAAAAAACCCTTAAAGTCCCCCCTTAATATAGCCCCCAAAGATAGGGCTGAGTAACCAGAACCCATTCTTTTAAAAACTCTTTTTAAAAAAAGCACCATACTTATCATCAGAACTGACAATGAAAGGAGCAAACCTTCCGTCCTCTCAGGAAACGTCGAAAAATAAAACACACCAAAGTATATACAAATGAGGAAGGAACTAAGTGACACCGAAAACTAAGGGTCAGAAAAAAAACAGGCCAAGTTCGAGACGGACTTGCACACGAAGGGTTCCGTACCACTGAACAATATTTAACACAACACATTTTACAAGAAATGTGCTGTTTAATTCGTTTTTGTTGTTATATAGTGTAAGAATCAACCCCAGAGAGCATGTAAATTACAAATTTTGTTATCTATTTTTTTTTAATTATTAAGTGTGGCAACTTTGTTAATTGAAGTCTATGTCGAAGTGACAGCTGACGTTTTGACATTGACATTGACACTAATATTCGGATACTTCACTTCGACATAGACAAGGGAATGATGAAAAATATGTTAAGCTGATATTATTTGAAAATGGTATAATAAATCGCATAAAAGTGGATTAATCCTACGTAGTTTAATTGAATATTGTGCAAGCCTTCAATAGGTACATATTTATAGTCATCATCATCATCATATCAGCCGTAGGAGGTACACTGCTGAACATAGGCCTCTCTTACAGATTTCCAATAAAACCGGTTAAAAGCGGCTTGCTTCCAGCGCGATCCTGTGGTTTTTATCAGATCTGACCACCTTGTCCATATTTATAGTAATGTTACTAATGTTCTATATGCAAAAGTTTGGATGGATATTTGTTGCTCAATCAAGCCAGAATTCTGAAACGGATCTGGATCTAATTTGATTATAGCCTGGAATAGCCTAAAGACAGAGGGATAGACTATAACCTGGAATAACACATAGGCTACTTTTTATCCCGGAAAAATGTTTGATTCCCATAAACGTAACATCACGCCTGCAATTCCCGAAGGGTTAGGCAGAGGTGTACCCATTAGTACACACACATTTCGCCAGTTATGTTTTTAGTCCCATGTAATAGGGGGCGAGCCTATTGCCATCAACCGGGCACAAATCCAGACTCCGAGGCTACTACTGAGAAATTCCTGATAGAAAAACTCAATAACACTTTGCCCAACCTGGGAATCGAACCCAAGACCTCATGCACAGCAGTCGTGTTTGCGACCACTAGACCAACGAGGCAGTATGATTCCCGTGAGATAAAATATCAACTTTGACGCGGACGAAGTCGCGGGCAGAAGCTTGTAGATATGTATCTACAAGCTTACAGTACCGACTCTTAACGACTTATTATGTAATCATTATAAAAATACACAAAAAAGAATCAGGAGTCTACTTAATGCGGTTCAAAAGATACTGTGACAATCAGACAGCGAAGTCTTAGAAACAAGGTCCCGTCACCCGTTGGCGACGGAACCCATAAACAAATGAATTTAGTACTTCTCACCCTCGTTTAATGTTACATTTTTCATTGCCTCGGTTACTCTTTGACAAATGAACGAAATATGGTAATGTGGGGGAAAACAAAGAGTTTGTGAAAACATTTTTTTCATAAAAGGCTTTTCAACTAATTTGTTCCTTTTCGCTGTACGCATATTTTTCGGAGATAACTGCGTTGTAACATTGTTCTTACTCTGAAATATGTATTAAAGGGACACGATGTTTTTTGTGCGGGCATTTCAGTGCAATAATAATAAATGTGGGGAAGAGAAATGCTTTGAGTGGAACATAAAATGGCCGTGCTGAATAAAGATGTCATGTTCTGACATCCTGAGACACGCTCTATACCAGCCTGGTGGATAAGCTATATCTTTTTTTTTTCTCACAAAGATGAGGCCTGTATTCCAACAGTCTGAACATTACTCATACATCACATCAAATCAACCAACATCCACATCATTGTCCATTATTTACATCTTCTCTATATTGTATTTTTACAGAAAAGTGTATACTTCTGTTATACCTGACTGGTCATAGAACCGCTAACCGTTGGGCTAGACGAGTTCTTAAGTGGGGACCGCAAATCGGCGAGCGTAGGGTGGGTCGGTCGAGCGTTGATTGACGCAAAGCAGCTGGTAACACCTGGATGAGAGCTTACGAGTTGTCTAAGTGGCGTGCGATTGGAGAGGCCTATGTGGCCTATATGTGGCAGTGGACTGTTGTAGGCTGATGATGATGATACCCAACTGAGCCACAGCGAAGCTCAGCACTGTGAAGCACCACTAGTTAATAATATAGGAATAAATATTAAGACTTAACCTTAAAAATAAAAAAAGGTTGTGTTATAAAAATTAAGTACCATCAGAACTATTTTCTGCCTCCATTTTATACTTTATGTGTAAGTTATAAAGCTTACATTAATTTATCAAAAAGTCACGTGTTTCCCCGCTAGCAGACTATGTATTTGCTCGTCGAATGATCTCACGGTTTGCCAAAAGCATAATCTTCTAAAACAAACCCAAGTTCTAGTCAAAAAACCAAACATTTAAACAAACTAAACTAAAAAAGAAAAATCTATCAGCGCAAACGATTAGCGGTCCAATAAAATTGAACCTCAAACGCGTGAAAGAGAATTTGTACACAAAGTGTTCCAGAGATTTTTTCGATTTGTCAGATAAACAGGAGCTGGGTCAGTAGCGCAAGAAGATTAGGTGCAGAAGTTCGACTACATACGATGAACGAAAACACAGGCATAAAAAGACAGGCTTTATGTAAATTAGGTACAAGACATTCGAGCAATTACGTGAGCTTTACACAGTGCTGGATTATCCATGAGGTAATTCAATTGAAAATTAAATTTAAAGATTTTTATGTAACTCGGTAACCCGAAAAAAAACCTGTAGTAAAATACAAATAAATATTATAAATATATTCTATCATTTGTTTCCATTTTTTTACTGAATTGGGTGACGACATTTTTTGTAATGTAGCAAAAAAGAGTAATGAAAAAAGAGAACTGTCACTCATTCACTCACGTACTCACCCATCACGAATATCGAAAACCGCTTGACGTATAAAGACGAGTTCATAGTTAGTGGATGCAAATATAGTTATGAATAAAATTTGTAACAATGGATATTTAAAGCAAAGAGTTAGAAAGAGCATAGAGGCCTCGACTATATTAATGCGGTCCCGGCTTTATAGCTCGATGAATTCTTGACTGCCTCGTTGGTCTAGTGGTTGTAAGGGCGACTGCTGTGCATGAGGTCTTGGGTTCGATTCCCAGGTCGGGCAAAGTGTTATTAGGTTTTTCCATCAGGAATTTCTCAGTAGCAGCCTTGGAGTATGGATTTGTGCCCGGTTGATGGCAATAGGCTCGCCCCCTATTACATGGGACTAAAAACATAACTGGCGAAATGTGGGTGTACTAATAGGTACACCTCTGCCTAACCCTTCGGGGATTACAGGCGTGATGTTATGTTATGAATTCTTGTATTCGTACTTCTATCACCCACGTTAGAGATAGTTTGAGTCGTAACACGGTTTGTTTTAAGGATGGGAAATCATCAAATGACCTAGGCGGGACGGAAGGGAGCGTCGGACTCTCATTGACAAAAACCCATCCGTGTTCCAGGGCCGCGGTAACTCTTTCCATCAAAATCCGCAAGTCTAAGGTTTTAGAGGAACTGAACTTCTGCTAGTATCTTTCTATTTTGTGGTTCTCAAATGTGTGTCTCTTGGGGTTACAGCGGTTCAACAGTTCAGTGTTTGTTGTGTTCAGTGGAAATCTATCTTTTTTTTTTTATTAAGTTTATTGGTGAAGTTTGTTCTAGTATCATGTTATACTAGCATTCTGCTTGCGACTTCGTCCGTGTCAAAGTTGATTTCTCCATATACATACTTTGGACCCCCTTTTCTTCCTCTTAGGGGGTGACTTTTGGAAATCCGTTCTTAGCCAACGTCTACTAATATAAAATTATCTCCCTGCCTTTCATCTTTATACGTCAAGCGGTTTTCAACTTATTGTATTTTTATCAAAATGTTAATCAGATAATTGAATTGTGTGTGTAAAAAAAAACGTGATAAAAAAGTTTAAACTTTTACCTTCAATGTAGGATCTGTAGGTAACTGAAGATTGAATGAAGATTCTCAGGTATAACCGCTTTGCACATTGAGCAACTATTGCAGCAATTGGAAACTGGATCTAGCTGTTTACATGTTTGTTCAATTGGACTGCGCACACATAGCAACTCGAGTTTCGAGTCCCGGCGATCGTCAACAGTTTTCAGTTGCTGGAATCGATGACTAAGTTCCTAATTGCCGCAACTAGCAACTGTTAAATATTATACAGGTTTTAAAAGTTGCCGGTTTCCTCAACCGTCAATCGCAACGCGTGGGGTGATTTCACACCATCTCTGTGCCCGGCAATGCCAGTGTCGCTATGCCAACGGCATACGGCTACTCGACTGTGAAAGTTGCTCACAGATTGCCATAAAGTTGCGGCAACCGTAATCGTTATAGCAACTATTAAATACAGGAAACTTTTAAAGTGTTGATAGTTGCCTCAACTTAAGTTGCTCCATGATCTAAGCGCTTTAAAAAAAATATCCCTATGATGGGAAATAACGTAACTTTAGACTACGTTAAGCGTCTTTTTACCTCTTTTTATATTAAAAACATTATCCTTTATCAATTCCGACTACAAAGGAAACAAAGCCTGTAACAGTTTACCTAATTTAATATCACGTTCAGGCAGAAACCTAGCCTTTGTAAATTACACTGTCGGCCACACAGAAATCAAAGCAGGTCACTCGTCTCTTTTGACGGTAGTTTCCCTACGTTATTGTTAGTCTGTTTGTGTGTGTAACGTTGTGACGTGCTGGACATTTTGGGATTTCGGGGTAGGTAAGGGTTAACGGTGTTACTGATCATTGTCGGTGAAATTGTGAAGTTTATTCGTCATCACATGGGGAGTCCAGAATCGAGAGGCTTACGTAATTTGAGCTTAAATAATAATACAGAGGTGAGTAGCAACGCCGAGTGATCGCTCTAGGAAGACCTACATTGACCTTATTGGTGAGTGAACTTTCTTCAGAAAGGTCAGGTGCGCAGCACTCGTAACCGGCGTGCTTGTTTGACGAGATGTATGAACGAAGATGAGGTGAAAGGAGTATGTAAGGATCGTAGCAGGTGGTGTTCTGTGGTTTCTGCTTACCCCTATGGGAAAAAGGCGTGAGTTTATGTATAAAAATACAAGCTTATGAATGTACGTTGGCAGGGCAAACGGCTTTTCTAATACAGAGAAGACACGAGCATTGATCACCACGCTTGCAAGGCGGATTGGCAATTTCAGACTAATATTGATTAGGTTTTCTCACAATATTTTCCGTCACCAATGTCAGAGCTATCCAAAAAAGCTTATAAAGGAAATCATCATCTGGTTAGCGTTTTTCCAACTAAATTGGAGTTGACTTGGTGAATACCAGTATTTGACATAGAACGACTACCTATCTGACCTTCACAACCCAGTAACTGGGTAACACGACACCCCATGGTAAGACTGATTGTCAGACTTTGAGACTTCTGACGACTCGTAATAATATTTTTAGTTACATTCCGTTGTTTTACAAAGACATAACATACCCCTGTAATCCCCGAAGGGTTAGGCAGAGGTGTACCCATTAGTACACCCACATTTCGCCAGTTATGTTTTTAGTCCCATGTAATAAGGGGCGAGCCTATTGCCATCAACAGGGCACAAATCCAGACACCGAGGCTGCTACTGAGAAATTCCTGACGAAAAAACCCAACCTCATGCACAGCATTTGCGCGTGCAACCACTAGACAGGCAGTCGAAAAAATCGCATGGCATGTTTCACAAAGAATGACTTCTAAGGTCTCCATTGCTAAATAAAGAAAATAACTCAACCGAAATAATTTCAGTTATAAAAAAAACATGACAGGCTACTTCGCCAAATTCGTCAGTTTTATCTCATTGTTTCGAGTAAATTATCTTTTATGTACAAATAAAAAGTTAAAATGTTTGTTTGTAATGTTTTCAGAATGACTTTTCGTTGACTGAAACCTGAAACTGGACTGGACTTTTCGTGGACTGCCTCGTTGGTCTAGTGGTCGCAAGTGCGACTGCTGTGCATGAGGTCTTGGGTTCGATTCCCAGGTCGGGCAAAGTGTTTTGGGTTTTTCCATCAGGAATTTCTCAGTAGCAGCCTCGGAGTCTGGATTTGTGCCCGGTTGATGGCAATAGGCTCGCCCCCTATTACATGGGACTAAAAACATAACTGGCGAAATGTGGGTGTACTGATGGGTACACCTCTGCCTAACCCTTCGAGGATTACAGGCGTGATGTTATGTATGTATGTATGTATGAAAGCTGAAAAGGGGTATATTTTGTACTTATCATTATGAGGTCCTTCAGAAAGGTCAGGTGCGGAGTACCCGTAACCGGCGTGCTTGTATGACGAGATGTATGAGCGTGGATGACGCAAAAGGAGTATGTAGGGATCGTCTGGTGGCGTTCTGTAGTTTCTGCCTGTATGTATGTATGTTTTCATTATGAATCACTTATACTATCGGACGAAACCTGGTATAAAAGTAATAGTTTTTATTAAAATGCGTATGTTGAATGTTTACATGGTATTTTCACCAGAAAAATAGTATTTGGATATTTTTTTAATTTTTGTTTGCCTGTTTTTACCGGCTAATCTCCGAAACGGCTGAACTAATTTTGATCAGACTCACTGACAGATAAAGACGTTATAAAGAGAAACAGAAGCGATTCTTATTTTAGGCCACACACAAAAAAAATTAAAACCGCGCCGAGTGAATCGATTACCAACATCCATGCAGACAAAGCCACGGCTATTAGCTAGTTCGCAATAAGACGACAGCGACAACCAGATGTGGTACACAAAATTGGCCTAATTAGGTACTTTAATAAAGCATTACGTTTTCAAAACAAAATTACGTCAATGATGATGTAACGACATTGTATTCGAGTTATTCGATGTTTTTTTGTTCCGTCACGTAATCGAGTCAAGTGTATCATTCGATTTAGATCGAGTTGAGAGAATGTATTGTAAAGGGCTATTGGTAATATGGAAAAGCATGAAGTTTTTATTTTTATTTTGTATTCTCGCTTCATTATTGTCGTAGTTCACGTTGACTTGTTGCTATAGCAATCGGGGGACCAATCACAATCGCGCTGAGTAATCGGAACATAAATTCGTTCCATGTTTGAATTTGAAATAACCGTTTCGCACGTAATATTTATTTAGATTGAAAGCTTTATTCATAGCAATGCGTGATACTAATTTTACAGTTTGTATTATTTTTGTTATTGAATTCGCTTATCTCCGGAACCAGTGGTCCGATTTTCAAAACTTTTCGGGAGCTACAGTTATCCCATATTGCTATTGGCTGTATTTTATTCTAACAAAAAAAAAATATCTCGGGCTCGTGTTTAAATTAAACTAAAATGCGTTAATATTAGCGATAAGCACACAGTTACTAACTCAAAACTTTATCGTTACCTATCTGAAACAATACTTTGATGATTTAAACTTAATTCAAATATCACGCTAATTTTGCCAGGGTGGGTCTGACTGAGCCTACCAGGTATGCCGAGGGTTTAAGAAAGATAGCAAAAAATGCTTATTAAATTTGACATTACGGCAGTCTTCAACTCGACTTTGACTTAGATCGTGCTGAATGCGGATTCCTTTCCATATAAGGACAAAAGCAAGATATCACCACGACAATACATTATCAAATTTATAAAAATCCATCTCCAAATAACATGGAGAAAATATTTCATTTGTATTGAATAATTACATTCCAACTAGAGCATTCCAAATTTATTCCGATTGAAATCGATTCGGGAACGATTGCAATTGTCACACGAAAATGTAATAACGACATCGTTTGCGATTTTGACGATTTTGTTCTTATTCGATTAACTGCGACGCCTTCGGATTTCCTATTGTCTTTATTTTAGACGATTATTTTAATCGAATATTTTGGGATATTCAAACTGGTAGATGATATTTTTGTTTCGAATATTAATAATTATATATTCCAAAATCAAAATTTATTCAAATAATGTTAATGTTAATGTTAATGTTTACAAAAAGTGTATAAAAAAAAACCAAACAGATAAAAAGGTTTCCATGAAATTATAGTGCCTAAAAATTAACTAAAACTAAATAAAGGAGCAAGTATCGATAGTTCGGAATTGCAATGTTAGGTAGCGACCCGCCCGATCTAGGTTAATTTAAACCTGTGTTTCAGGCTATATTGCGTTAGTTAAGAGAATATCAAAAGAAACTGCCTTGTTGGTCTTAGGGTCGCAAAGTGCGACTGCTCAGCATGAGGTCTTGGGTTCAATTAGCAGGTCGAGCAAAGTATTATTGGGTTTTTCCGTTATAAATTTCTCAGTAGCAGCCTCGGAGTCTGGATTTGTGCCCAGTTGGTGGCAATAGGCTCGTCTCCTATTACATGGGACTTAAATATAACTAGCGAAATGTGGGTGTACTAATGGGTACACCTCTGCCTAACCCTTCGGGGATTACAGGCGTATGTTATGTTATGTTTAATTTTAAATTTTGCGTTCAACGGAAAACGAGAAAAAAATAAAAAATATCACAAAAACATCAGTTACATCGATTACACACTGTCCTGTTTCTATCCTTTTATTTATACTTCCTCATAAGCCAACAGTAAATTAAACTACGTGCTTGTACCTACTTATACTACCGTATAAGTACAAGTACGAAATAAAAAGGTGAGAATATTCTCCTTTTTTTGTTAGAGCACACGACGCGTGTTCAACATAATTTCTTTTGTCTCCCTGTACGTGAAATTTATTATTGTTGTGGTAAAACCTTTTATTTTGGGATGAAGGTAAAGTGTGTTTGTTTGTTTGTTCTTGAAGTTTTGGAAGAGGTCATTGAACTTAATGCCACCACGCCTAATGCTCTCCTAGCTGTGATGTGTTTGTGGATGAATGGAAGGTGATATTGTCAGAATATTTGAAGTATTGGAAGAGGAGTACATAAAGAAATGCAACTGTATACGTTTTATCAATCTTTGTTTCATCTAAGCACATGATTTTTATTGAATTTATAACTTAACATCACGCCAGTAATTCCCAAAGGGTTAGGCAGAGGTGTACCCATTAGTACACCCATATTTCTCCAGTTATGTTTAAGTCCCACGTAATTGATAGGGGGCGAGCCTATTGCCATCAACCGGGCACAAATCCAGACTTCGAGGCCGCTACTGAGAAATGCCTGATGGAAAAACCCAATAACACTTTGCCCGACCTGGGAATCGAACCCAAGACCTGATGCTCAGCAGTCACACTTTGCGACCACTAGACCAACGAGGCAGTCGTTATTTAAATAATGTTTAGTTATAACAAAATTTGCATACCCAGGATAAAATTACTCTGCATTCATACTTCATTTGTATTTTGCAGTTTCGCGTTCAACTCATCTCTCTGGTTTCTATTTGAGGTGCCACTTAGTGCACACGTGCGGGTGTTATAGTATGGTATAATGGCGGACAATTTAATGACGCAAAAAATAACATTAAAGTTTTTGACATAATCTTTGAATTTTGCTACATATTTATCTATAATAATAAATATCTTGAGACAACTCACACACGGCTATCTGATCCCAAGCTAAGCAGAGCTTGTGTTATGGTAACCAGACAACTGATATACATACTTATATAATTTATAAATACATACATATTATAGATAAATCACACCCAGACACAACCTTTGAATTTTGCTATTAACGTCCTATAATAATAAATAAAATATCAGTCCATTATTACTTCACTACAGGGCAAAGACCTCTTCTTATACTGAGAAGATACAAGCATTAATCACCAGGCTTGCTCAATGCGGATTGGCGATTTCAGACTTTTTGTAATAAATTATAAGTCTAGATTTCCTCACGACGTTTTCCTTCACGGATGTCAATAATCTTAGAAAGTATTATTGAAAAAGTCACATTGGTACTTGTCCGGTTTTAAACCCAAAGTCACAGTCAAATATCCAAAATCAAAACATTTATTTCTTACTTTATTTATTATAAGGCACATCAACAACATAAACACAATCATTTACAAATAACAATAAACAGAGACATGGGCTAGTGTTTACGTCAATTACAGACGTGCACAACACACATACAAATAACATCACGCCTGTAATCCCCGAAGGGTTAGGCAGAGGTGTACCCATTAGTACACCCACATTTCGCCAGTTATGTTTTTAGTCCCATGTAATAGGGGGCGAGCCTATTGCCATCAACCGGGCACAAATCCAGACTCCGAGGCTGCTACTGAGAAATTCCTGATGGAAAAACTCAATAACACTTTGCCCGACCTGGGAATCGAACCTAAGACCTCTTGCATAGAAGTCGCGCTTGCGACCACTAGACCAACGAGGCAGTCCACAACATAACATTCACAACAAATAGAAGAAGAAGAAATACAGTATTCACGCTACAAGATAAACATATAAAGAATAACAAACAAAGATTAAATTTTAAATTAACAAAGATTAAATCCACCAGATTATTTTTTCTTTCACTTTTGAACGTCATTTACAAGAGAAAAAAGAAATTATAATATTGAATCTAGTTGCCCATTCCAAAAGGTAGTTTCGAATAGAGAAATGGACAAAAAACGCAAGTTTAAAAAATAAAAAAGATTTTCATTATCATCCAGTCTATAATAATTATACAAATGTTAATACGATGTAGGTAACTAAAATAAAAGACGTGCAAAATACTAAAATACATACCATACATACATACATAACATCACGCCTGTAATCCCCGAAGGGTTAGGCAGAGGTGAACCCATTAGTACACCCACATTTCGCCAGTTATGATTTTAGTCCCATGGAATAGGAGGCGAGCCTATTGCCATCCATCGGGCACAAATCCAGACTCCGAGGCTGCTACTGAGAAATTCCTGAGGGAAAAACCCAATAACCTAACCCAAGACCTCATGCACAGCAGTCGCGCTTGCGACCACTAGACCAACGAGGCAGTCAAATACACATACCAAGTACTAAAAAATTAGAAATGAGAGCTAAATTAATTGTTATGTGTATAGATAGATAGTGCTCATGTTTACAATATTGTCATACTCCTAACATTTCATGATTACGATAAGGAATTAGTGTGTGAGCCATAGTGATCACCAAAATGTAGCAAGAATGTCGAAGCTTTTATTCCAATTGAATTGTCTTAGACTAAAGTTTATTCACTCTCAAAGAAAGTAAATATCTAAGTATTTTACTATTAGCTGTAAAATAGAAAATAAAATGGAACAAACGTGTACCTTTTACTCCATATTACAGCTTTTCTGAGTGCAGCAGACGTACACAGGAGGACAATTTAATGACCCATTTAGTCCGAAACCTACTTAGCCAGGTAATAGAGGTGTAAATAGTTTCTACTGTTGTTGTGTCCATTTCTAACAATTATCTCACGGTATAATAGCTTTTAGTAATAATATGTCCCCTAGTACCTAGTTTCTAAAATCGGTTACTTACCTGGTGTAAAAAAAAAGTACTTTCATTATGAATGAAAAATTAAATCGAAATTAATGTATTAAGTTTGTTGTTACTGAAAAATAATAAAAAATATAAATCACTGGCTTTTATCCGCGACTTTAAGTAAAGTAGCCTACGTCCTTTGATTTAAAGTTACCCCGTACCAAATTTCATCAAAATCTCTTCAGTGGTTGAATCGTGAAAGCGTAACAGATATACAGATAGACGGAGTTACTTTCGCATTTATTATATTAGTATCAATTTTTTTGTAATACCTATCATTTCTGTAACTATAGGTCATCATCATCATCTGCCTAGCCTTTTCCCAACTATGTTGTGGTCGGCTTCCAGTCTCACCGGATGCAGCTGAGTACCAGTATTCTACATGGAGCGACTGCCTATTTGACCTCCACAACCCAGTAACTGGGTAATACGATACCCCCTATTTCTGTAACTATAGGACCTATATTTAAAATCAGAGCTGTCTGAAAACTTTCCGTTAAAGTTCACTTGTAATGGTTTGAATCAGATATTTGCATGGTTAGGTGTAGCTTGTGTGCAGTTTACTGCAGGCCAATTCCGCCACGAATAAATATTTGTATGGCGTACAGATAGGATTTTCCGGAACTGGGTGTTGATAAATCTGAGATTTCTGTTTGTAAAGCATCCTATATTCAACGGAATTCCTAGTGTGGGCAACGTTTCAAAAGTTCACCGAAAAAAAATAACTAATCTCTACATAGTATAAAACACAGTCGCTTCCTGCCGTCTGTATGCTTAGACTTTTTTTAAAGTATGTAATAAATTTGATTGCAGTTTTCATCAATTGCTGGAGAATTCAAGAGAAAGGTTTATAAGTTAGTTGAGAATAAAAATATGGTGTTAACATTTTAATAAGAATTAATTATTTTAAAAAACCCATCTCTTATTTTTGTGTCCCATTTAAATTGTCCCGAAGTTTACGTCTCAAGAGACAAAACAGGTTCTCTGAACTCGACACATGCAAATGTGAAATGTCTGCATCCACACAATGCTTTGAGAGAAAGAAAAAATAGTCATAAATTTGTTTCCCTAGGATATACTTAATTAGTACTTAAATTAAAGTTTCAAGTTAGATATAATATTATTTTTAACATGTGGTATGTATGTCGAGTTTTAAATCAGTCGATATATTATGTAAAATAACTTGTAAAATTTAGGTGAAGTCAGCTTAAACAAATTAATAAAATTCATTTATTTCAGTTAGCTTGGTCCTTACAGTGTGATTTAAATAAAAAAAAATAAAACAAAAAAGAACGGCATGGCTGGCGCAGTGTCTGAGTGATTAGTCGCAGCGCTGCATGTCGCGTGTTCGATTCTTACACGGAACAAATATTTGTGAGCCTAGTTGTTCCGGGTCTAGGTGTATATATATGTGACTTAAAATGTTTCTAAGCGCACCCACGACGCAGGAGAAATTCCGAAAGTGGGACAACGTTTAAAAAAAAATGTAATAATTATGTAAGGACCGTATTTTGAGATTCATTCTGGGACCCTTTATAAATAATACTAATAACAAAATTTAAAATATAACCCTATAATAAAATTGTCAATGGGACAATTATAAGGCAGGGAAAAAGTCCAAAATATGTTTTCATTTCACACCGTGGATTTTAAATTTCAATTGAACTACCTGGAAGTTAAATAAGAAAGATTTAAAAAAAGAGCATGACACAAGCTCCCGAAAATAACATCGCAATTACGACCAAGCCACTTCCATTCTCAAATATCTTCGTTAAGGTAATAATAAAACATTTCGCGCCCACACTAAGATATTAATTTTCCTTGCACAACCACGTCCTATACTTGGCATGTTCTTGGCTGTACTTGGCTATCGCCTTCGAAGCTTGGCAACTAGATACAACATTATTAACTTTAGTAGGTATTGTGGTTTTACTAAGTGAGTGTTTATGCACTAATTAATGCAGTTAGGAAGTTTAGAGTAATTATCGGTTTTTGGAGAGTAATTAAAGCTTGAGGTGGCTGCGGTGAGGCACTGATTAGGATAGTGCTTGTCTAGATAATATCTAGGTAATAAAAAACAGAGAATAAGCTAGTGTTTTAGAAGATTGATATAAGACATAAGTGTGACTTGTGGACTCACACTTGCTCGCACTACCATACAATTTTTAATACTTAAACTTTTTTGTTTATTAGAAAATAATACTTTTCTTGTATGGATAATATTTAATTTTAAATATTTTTATTATTTGTACTCCGTCAAAGTTTTTAAAGTCAAAGTAAAAACATTTATTTCAATTATACCATTTACAGGCACTTTTCAGTTGTCTTAGTCAGAAAGTTGAAGCTGACTAAAGAATTCAGCGATTCCTGCGGCTCATTCCAAAAAGAACTCCACAGCACTCTTTTCAATTTGGTTTTTACAAAGAGATCTGTTGGAATCTTACGCAAATCAGCGTGGAAAGTCACAAAATATTTAGAAAAAAGAAAACCAATATATTTATGATTTAAAAGACGTGCTTCGTATTTCATTGAAATTCATCCCCCAACTAGGTACAAAAGGGTTAGAAAGTTATTTTGGAGGATATTCGACTTCTAGGCGGGCGAAATCACGGGCAAAAGCTTGTTCATTGATAAAATTTCTCACCACGCGAATAAAAAACAAATGCAAACTAACTTTTTGGAAACTCATTGAAACTGCTCAAAAGACAACTTCGGTTGCACGTGATTCAATAAAAAAAGTAATGACCGTAGAAAAGAAATAACAAAACAACTTGACAAAAGCAATTGTAATGCAGAACTGAGAATAAAATCTTTATGTAACTAAGTTAGGCTGAATACATACAGGTGGAGGCTTCGATAGGTGTTTAGAATAAGAAGACTAATAACATCATACTTGAAGTATTGTGGGAGGACTGCATACATACATACATAAACTCACGCTTTTTTCCCATGGGAGTAGACAGAAGCTACAGAACGCCACCTGCTACGATCCTTACTTACTCCTTTCGCCACATCTATGTTCATATATCTCGCACGTTCATATATCTAGCACGCCGGTTATAAGTACTCCGCATCTGACCTTTCTGAAGGACCTCACCAATAAGGTCAGTGTAGGTCTTCATAGGGCGACCCCTCCCTGCGTTCCCACTCACCTCTGCCATATAAATATCTTTCACGCATCCTCTCAACATGACCGATTTATCTAAGCATACCCTTTTCTATCATTGTCATTACATCCTCTTTTAATCCGAAACGGTCCCGTATAACCTCATTCCTCAATCTATCGTTCAAAGTTACAGCACACATAGTCCGCAAGTAACGCATTTCCACAGCATTAATTCTACTCTCATGCCTCGTTTTGGCATGAGAGTAGAATTAATGCAACTGTATAACTTTTACCTAACTTAGTTACGTTTAAGCACTGTATGTGTCTTATTGAATTTATAACATAACATCACACTTGTAATCCCCGGCAGGTTGGGCAGAATTGTATCTATTAGTACACCAACATTTAGCCAGTTATGTTTAAGTCCCATGTAATATTGGCGAGCTTATTGCCATCAACCGGGCACAAATTCAGACTCCGAGGCTGCTAGTTGCTACTAAGGAATTACTGATGGAAAACCCAATAACACTTTGCCCGACGCGTAGATTTCTTAATTAAGCCTAAGTCTTAAATTCTTCCACGCAATACAGGACAAAAATTATTATGTAATGCAAGATCAATATCTATAAAAAATTGTGCAGCTGATTCTGTTTAGCCGTTTGAGCGTGAAAGAGTAACAAACACGCATTCATTCATTCATCCATCCATGTAAGTAATAAGACAGGATACTGTGTGGCCTCTGCCTTAGCATTTTTGCTTACTCCCATTTCAACATAATGCGGCTGTTACCTATTGTGACCGATCAACACTGATGAAATAAAATAGTTTATTACAAAAACATGTTTTTGTATTCGGCTGTATGCAGTATAAAATTGGGAGATGGGGGTAATTGCTATAAAATGTATTGTGACAATGTTTGCGTTGCGTGGGAATGAGATGGAATATTGTCAGGTTATGATGGAAAGGAAATGGAGCTGGATGCAAGAAAGAGAGAGAGTAATGGACCGATATTGAAGTTTAGAAATTACAAAGATGAGGTTAATACTTCTGTGTTTAGTTCATTGATAGGAATAACTTGACTATACAACATACTAACTACCGACCCCTGCATCGCACGAGTGTAATGTAGAAAAATAAACCTTCCTCTTAAATTACTCTATCAATGAAAGAAAACCATGAAAATCCGTTGCGTAGTTTAAAAGATTTTAGCGTACAGACGGCGGGAAGCGAGTTTGTTTTATAGGTACTATCACGCTACGACCTACGGTAGCGGAGCAGTAATCAAAGAAGTAACTTAATGCGAGTGATACCGAAGAATAGCCTGCGCGCTAATAGGTATGCCTATTAAATTGTAGGTTGAGTTTTCTTTTCAGTTATTCACAAATATTTTATCGAATATTTAACTTCCCTCGTACTTTCAAAAGAACGAATAAATAAACAAAGACAACAAAGTAAAACTTTAACAATTGTAAACGTATAATCAACATCATACAACATTAACAACAATAACAACAGAAACAACAACAACAACATACAATAAATAAATCAACTACAACATGAAGACAGTTGAAAATGACTTAAAATTAACAACAACATATTTACAAGGCACTCAATTGAATACGTTCTTTGAAAAATTTAACAATTTCTTCCAAACATTTAATGTAATAGAGACAACATAATATACTGTCTCTTTTACACCTCTTGACTTCCCATATGATAGTAGAATCAGACTTATACATGAGTCAATAGACAAGGGTAATTGAAAGTATACTTTCAACGACTAGAAGCTAAATTGTTAAAATATTCAGAGAACGTCATTCCTTACAAATCCTTAATGATGATCCTTATGATGGTGGATGGTTTTGTACACGGGGATCTTGACAGGGTAAGGATGGGGCACGTGCACTGTGACAGTCTTCTCGACCTTAATTGGCACGTGCTTCTCTACAGGGTAGGGGACGTGCTTATACACAGGGTAGGGCACAGGCTTTTCAATGGGGATAGAGATTTCGGTCTCAACTGGTACAGCTACAGGCTTGTTGACGGGGACTTTGACAGGGTAGGGATGAGGTATACCGATGAGAATAGGTTTGGGCACGTTAATGTGGACAGTCTTAGGAATGGCGAACGTAACATGTTTGTAGTTAGGTACTTCGACGGGGTGCTCTTCGTCCACGTGTGTGCCAACGGGAATAGCTTCAGCGCCGCCGAAATCGTGGCCGTCACCGTGTCCGTATTCATGACCACCGTCTTGGAGTGTGAAGGAGCCTGGTCCGAATCCATGTACACCTTCGCTTTGGCCTCCGAATCCGTGACCACCTTGTCCTTGGCCACCGAAGTCATGGCCGCCGCTTCCTTGGCCACCAAAATCATGTCCACCGTTTCCTTGGCCACCAAAATCATGTCCACCGTTTCCCTGACCACCAAAATCGTGGCCACCGTTTCCTTGACCACCGAAGCCGTGTCCTCCATCACCCTGAGATCCACCATCGTCATGGCCTTGATGTCCAGATTCTTGAGCGGCTAGAAGATACGAATCCCCACTAAAATCCTGCCCTCCCTGATTTCCGCCGTCATGGATCGCAAATTGGGCGTGTCCACCTTGGCCTCCTCCAAAACCTCCGAAACCTCCATGGCCTCCGAATCCGCCGAAGTCTTGGCCAGCGTCATGTCCTTGTGATAAAGCGATAGTATGGGTTTGGCCGCCTGAAAAATCATGGCCACCACCGCTGCCTCCAAAACTTTGTCCTCCAAGTCCTGCTAGACCATGCCCCTGACCACCTGAGAAGTCACCGCCACCTCCGCCGCTTGGTGCTGAATATTCATATCCTGAGCCGCCCCCGTGACCACCATCTCCTGCTACTTCGTTGGAGAACTCGAACCCGGCCTTGCAAGAGGCAACTGCCAGCAACAAACACACCTGGAAAGAAGAAAAATATGATAAGTATCGAAATTATCTAGTGAAAAATAATTACATAACAATGCAAGATAGCAACTATCTTTTAAAACCAAGTAAGTTTATGAATAGCTGTGGCATTCAGAATTAACTTATTATTTAAAATCAAGAATATTCGTCCCCTATACCATGAGACTCTCGCCCCCAATAACATGGGACATAAACATATCTGGCGAAATGTGGGGGTACCCGTAGATACACCTCGGTCTAACCCTTTGGGGATATCAGGCATAATGATGTTATTATTCGCAATCTGATACCAAAAAAGAAAATCATCTTAAAATATTTTTAGACAAGCTATATTATGTAATGTGTATAATAAAATATGTATTTAAAATTCCAGCTCAATCGAACACCGGAAGTGGGTTAAAAAGTAGATAATTAAATTAATAAGATGATTAAGTTCCTATGTCTACTTTCCGGGTCAATCATCAGATAAGCTCTGTTACATCAATTTATTGTATTGTCATGCAAATTTGCACATTTGCGCAAAATTTTACCTTACGCGCGGGACACATAAAAATGAATAAAAGCTTGTAAAAATATCATAATGTAACTGAAATAATTTTCAAACAGACTTCAAACACCGAGACAGACCACTGAACTCATTTAGCACAATTTAAACCAACAGATTTCGCAATACCAGAAGAGAAGGATAATTAAAAACAAAAGAAGCAAATCAGTCTAACAACCGGTGTCTTAATAGCCAATTTGAGCTGAATGACCAGCTTAATTACGAAGTTGGAATAATAAAAAATACTGAAAACAACTTTCACAATTACTTTTGAAGCAACCTTTTTAAGGTTTATTTCGTGAATTGAATCGGACAAACGTTGCAGAGTGTTATTGTATTTTTTCTCCTTTTTTGCTCTTAGCGATACTGAAAGACTGTTAATCTAGAGACATCTGGTTATTTTTAATGGTAACATTATAGAACTAGCGAAAATATAGCCACAATTATCTTTGCATAATTATGAGTCATTCAAATGTATGAAAGTGTCTTAAATTATAAGTAATCAAAGAAATTATTTTTTTGTTAAAGTTTAGCTCTCCCACATGTAATTTTCCAAAATTATTTCTAGAAGTCAAAGAAAAATTATTTATTTGAAATAAACCATTAAAATACACTTTTGAACATCATAATGTGAGAAAAATCATTAAATCTCGTTGCTCCTTAACAAAAATAGTTTTATATCAACAGAAACAAATGTTTACAACTTCTGTAAGACATTTTTCGTTTTCTTTATTTCTATCAACATTTATATTTATTATACCAAAACGTATAATCAAATTACACGCTTCATTTTGTTTACAAACCAGAAAAATCGTGCGCTATTATCTGAATTCAATCTAAATTTTCTATAGGCTCACGAAATTCTTATAGAAACGATGGAATCGCGTGCTGTTTTAAATTAGACTCTAATTTCATAATTGTTAAAGCAGTTATTCATAACAACACGAAAAATCTCAATATCGATAGACACTGCACTAGTCGATAATGATGACGTAGATGCATTATAAGCGTAAACTGGTCATATTCACTTTCTGAATCGCTCTATTTTATAACATGTTTTAAAAAAAAGGCTATATTAAATGTCAAACAATCTCCTTTCACTTACATTCACTACCTCTCCATCTACTTATTCATTGTCAAATTAATTGATTCATTACTAACAAGAGAGATATTAGATACTATAGTTATACCACGTGGTGTTACCCGTGTTTTGTTACGTCTCTAATTACTTCCTGGTCCTGGTAGCCTATTACTGTCCCACTCAAACCTTGTCAGAGGCCCTTGAGGCGGTTTAGAAACTCTGACATTAAGGTGTAAGACCTTACTGCCCACATGATAAAGAAGAAGGAGAAGAAGAAAGACCTGGTCCTGTGAGACGTACAGTAATCTGTACTAATATTATATTACTAGGGACCCGTCCCGGCTTCCCGCGGGTGCAATCCTCGATGAAAGCTCCCGGCGGCTTGACGTTTTCCGACACTTCCAATAATTATTATTGTTAAATTTCAACCAAATTACACAAAACTTTGGCAAATTATAATATATCTAAAGCTCCTTCATGAATCACTCTCTCTGTAGGTGAAACCCGCATAAAAATCCGATGAGTAGTTATTGAATTTATCGCGAACAGACAAATAGACGCGGCGGAGGGCTTTGTGTGTAGTAATAAAGTAAAGATAGGTATTTTTCTTGGTATTACATTTCAAAATATAGATAGCTCTAAGTATTACGTTATTTAAAGAACCAAAAAAAAAACTGTTAAAACTTTTCTACTAATTCCGTATTATAAAGTCTTATGATTATTCAGCATGACTTTAATCGCGTTGTTTTACTTCTCATTATCATATTAAAGTAAGTTCAGCAATTTCATTTTTGTGATTGCTATGTTAAGATTCTGGTTTCGAATTTTAAATTTATTTAATCTTTTTTTTTATTTATATTAAAATCATGACCACATCGTCTAGATTGGAACCATTATGTAACAGTAAAATTAAGAAGTCATCATTTTTTGCTTATTCTTAATACAAGATCACTATAGGTGTTATTTTTGTATCTAAAATCTCTAGTAGGTTAGAGATTCTAAACAAAAAATAATTTTAGTCCCACTTACCCAAAAAACTTTACTTGAAGTAAGTTGCTGATACGATGGTGTAATACAAAATGCTATACAAAATAAGCACGTGTAAGCAATTAATTAGGAGTTCAAAGATAACCTGACTAGCACAAAAGTAACATGATACCTACTATCATAACTGACAAAGTCAATCTAAACTAATATTATAAAAAGAAAAGATTTGTACCTTTGCTTGTAATGGATAAATTTAAAAACTCCCTAAGCGAGCCTTATTTTTTTTTGACCTATGAAAAACTGCATCATCGCCGAGTAAGAAAGGCTATAATTCATTTTCGAAAAAAAATTAAAGATCCATAAAAGAATGACGCGGGCGAAGTCGCGGGCAAAAGCTGGTTGTTCAAAAAATAATACATTAATTTAGTCATCCGTACGTTTTATATAAGCCGACTGAAAGGAGAGATATAACAGCTATAGGTAACTAGATTACTCTTTGGGTAGACTAACCCACTGAGTCACTAATTAAAATACTGGTACTCATTAATTCAAGTTTCATAATAACTCCGTTATCTACCACATTATCGAGCTACATAACGTCTAAAATTATAGACTGAGCTAGATCGTATATACATTCTAACTAACCATTACGTGTAGTACCCACATTTCTCCGTGCAATCAGGGATTGCAAACATCGATGTAACAACTAAAAGTGAACGATATAATGATCTTTTAATGTTCACCTTCTCTGTTTGTTACATTACATTAAGTGTTTCCGGATCCGTGTTGTGTTGTCTGTGTTTCTCTAGTGTCTCAAATAGTGTACCTACTACGTTTATTAGTTCCTGCCCTTGTCTCACGTTACTTGGGTTTCTTCCATTCCTATCTATCTTCATGACTGTCTTTTCTTTTATATCTTTCTTTACTCAATCCATCCGTCGTTTCTTTGGCCTTCCTCTCCTTCTCTAACCATCCACTTTGAGAAAAGCACGATTGTGATCGATATATAATATTGCTTCGGTAGAAAAACAACTTATAATCATATTCTAAGAGCTAAATAAATGAAAAATAATGAGATATTTAAGGCAGTAAGAAAAATACTGACTTCTATTATACAGTATATGTATGTATTTGACATTTGAATAAATATAAAAGACAGAACAAGTATAAATAATGAGGAAGATGTTAATAAATAATTTGGATATTACGAACAATTTTGTACTTGGAGGAATAGAGCATTCATTTCAATAAAATGGAAGAGAATATATCTTTCTTCAAGCAAGAACAGAGATATTTTTCCATGGTCATTAATTTAACAATAATATTTGAAATAACGACACAACGTGAAAAACAAATAAAAAAATAAAAAAATCAGTTCGCGTTTCGATAAGCACAAAACTATATCACAGCATCGAAAAAAGCACCATACATAGAAGAATTTGCATAACATTCTTCCAAACACACCACACTATGCAATCGTTGGAACGGAAACATAAAAAAGAGCTCACACAAAAACCACTCGTTCACGGATTGTTGGTTCCGCCTTTGTGCCATTGAACTTTCAAATTTAACACAATGTCATATTTATGTAATACAACGTAATAAATAATGAATTATGTTGGAAGGAAATTGTGTCAGCATCGGTTTTGCAATTTCCTTAGCGAAGAGCAAAAAAAAAGACAAAAATAGTATAGAACTTATTCGAGCGTAGAATTTCTCAATAGGTACTAACTTTGTGTGCTGGGAGTAAGGACTTTGGTTTATTGTTTTGATTTCCGCGATTGTTCTAGTTATATACAGCCGAATGGGACAATGCTACTGGAGAAGTTCGAATTTCATGAAATCAATTCCTTTGTCTTACATTTTTCCTATTTTTAGTTTCGCTTTCGGAACATAATTTTATCATAACCAGTGTCGTTATTAAGATTTTTATTTATTCCCTTAACATAAGCTTCCCATTAATTATTAATGTTTACGAACAATGCTGCCTATCATCCCCATTTACGGTATAATAATAACAATAAATAATATTAATTATAATTATCTTCAGCTTCTTGACAATCTTTAATTTATGATCTAAATATTTACGGCGTATATTCTGGAATTTATGTCTTTACAGTTCCATTTCCCTCAAAGGTCATAATTATGACAAAAAACGCGTAAAGGTAACAATTTTATCCAAGCTACTTCAAATATCTTAATAAACCAACGAAATAGTTTCGGGCACTCTGCCAGCAGACACGATCAGAGAAATAAGGTACGCCAAATGAGGTGTTGAAATTGTTCAAATGGGTAACAATAGTTTGGAACAATACCAACGTATGTGCTACATGGGTTCAAAGAATGTAGTGTCGGATTAGAAGACTTTTGAATTCCGTTTATTGTTTTTAAAGTATTAAGAAATGCATGATCTAATTTATAAGTCATTAAAATAAGATGAACGTACGAAAGTATCGAAAAACAATAATTGCTACAGTAAGATATTGGATAAGTGAGAAGCATATTCTACAAGCAAACATATAAGATTTAAGTACAGCGGAAAAAAAAAACACAATAATGATTCATTCATAAAAGAGGTCAGAAAACCGGCATATACGATAAAGCTTGACATATTAACTAGCAATACTAGGAACAAATAACAACTACAGACCAACCTATTAATTTCTTCTAACAACATTGTTACAATAGAAACTCTAACAAAGAAACTACTAAGGTTATTTGTCTTCCAAAAAACCTAGGGTGGGATACAAACAATAAATCAGAATATTTTCTTCATATGGTTTAGTTTATGGACGATATATTTCCTTGAAAAGCACCGGTAACTAGACGGAAAATGTTACGGGAGAATGCCAAGGTTATATGTCTATGTGAAACAGGATAGACCAAGTTATGGCTGTCACAAATTATCTTAAGGAAATTCCAGGTTTACGACGTCATAGATCCCTGCTATCTGGACGCGTGAGTGTTGAAACTTTCGGGTCTCTGGCAACCACCATTGTGGTATATTATTATTTACATTTCGCTAATGAGATAAAACCCGAGCCAAGACTATCTTATTTTGGTAAATACCTTTCTTAATTTGGGAGAGTGTTCTCATTTGTGACATATTTTTTTCTCGTGTTATTTTGAAATCTTGCGAGTTTGACTCCGCCAAAAGAGTGTAAAATGATGGTAAGCGCAAAATTTGAATGGGTTTCTTAAAAGGTAATCTTGCTTGGAATTACTAATCTCTTGAAGGTAAATATGGAGAGTAACACGCATAATGAAAGAGAAAGGTAGCTTATGTGTCTCAAAAACTGGTCTTAGAGATAGCAAAGGCGTTATCCCTTTTACTTGTTCCTTACAAAACCGGTCCCAGTTCAACGCACTGGTTTGTAAATAAGATTAAAATATTATCTGCACAATCAGTACTTGCATTATTGGTTTCAAAATTCATTAAAAGTTTACGAGAAAGTTCTGAAAGTCACATGCTATCGCATATATTGTGTTTCTTATCTAAAGTGCTAATTAAAAGGTGCACAGTAATGATTTGGTTAATTGGTTGTTTTGCTTCTTTATTGAACACAACTAATTTATCTAGACAAAGATAAATCTTAACTGAAACTTAACGAAATTCTAGGATTTAAAAAACAATAGATAACCTTCAAAAGAACAATATTGTAGTAGCCTTTAACGTGGTTTAAACTTTCATAATATTAATCTCCAATTTTGTTACTATCTAGCGCAAACTTTTATATTTCCAAAGGGCAGAAGACAATGTACGTCAGACATTGATTACCATAAAACATAAATAACTTTACCGTCTAAAACATAAAAGCCATTGGAATTTGAACTCTCTCTTTTGGAAATAAGATGGTTTAAGTTGTTTTTGAATAGCAAAATTAAAGTTGTTAGTAGTAGCCAATAAAATTACATCACAAGCCGTCTGTTAGAAACTATGAAATTGATTGATGATGTGATTATGCTAATTTAATAGTAGTTCTTGTCCGTTGATTGTTTTCAATTAGCTCCTGTGTTTTGTGTCGTTTCTTCTATTTTATGGCTCATGGATATGAGTCGCTCTTTCTGCATCAAGTCCCATATACATTTTAGATGTGTGATACATTTACTATAACACAAAAAATTGCTGCCTCAATTTTTATAGTGAACTACTTTAAGATAGTTTAATATTGTATTTTTATCTAGCTTCAGTCTAGTGCTTTTTATGAAGGCCCAATAGTTAGACGACCGCCTTTCATGCAGGATATTGCGGGTCCAGTACTTATGTTACTTTGTACTTTCTTGTTTATCTTAGACATCACGGATATCAGTGAAGAAAAATATGCGAGGAAACCTGAACTTATGAGTCTGAAATCGCACCTCGAGCAAGCGTGGTGATTCATGCTTGCATGTCTTCTTTGTATGAGAAGAGAACTGTGCTCTGCAGTGGAGTATTATTTTTATCTAGTCTTAATCTCATTATACCGTATGTTTAATGATGAGATACCTACTTTCCTTATCCAAATTAACATACTATAATATCTAACTACTATTAAAAAAAAAAAAAATGGATGTTTGTAACTCAATCACGCCAGAACGGCTAAACGGATTTGGATGACATTTGAGATAGCAGAGATAGATTATAGTATGGTATAGGCTACTTTGTATCCCGGATGATAAATATCAACTTTGAAGAATAAGAAGACGCGGGTAGACGCTAGTATTTTCATATTTTTATTGCCTTTTTTAATATCTAGTTTAGAACTACAATCTGTGCTAGCTGTAATTACTTATACAAATTTCATTACACCAGCTCCCACGTCGTTATCAAGATTAGTGTTATGATTGCTTTCAAAACACGTAACAAAAACGTTTGCTAACAAAAAGATATTATCTTTATCGTGACAAAACTGTAATTTCGATTGTAATCAAAAGTCTATTGTCATTTAGAATAGACAAAGGAATGAGTGTGGTGGTATAACCGTGTTGTTTTAAATGTTTGTGGTTTAGAGGCGTCTGTTTTGTGATATCTTTGGTAGCTATCGGGTTTGCGGTTTGATATGTATGTTTGTTTGTCACGACCTCGTATTAGTGGCTTACGTAATTTTGGGAACACTACGATTTGAATTTGGAATATCATATCTGTCTATCTTCATATCTTCTATACTCATAAAGAGGAAAGATTTAATTGTTTGTTTATTTACATTGAATAAGCTCCGAAACTACTGAGCCGATTTGAAAAATTATTTCTCTGTTGGGAGGCTACACTATCCCCGGGTGACGTAGGCTAAATTAAATTAAAAAAATTAGGGATCCGTAAGAAAATTCCCGACAAGGAAGTCGGGTGAAAAGTGCTAGTATATCAATAAAAATGAATGGCTAAATAGGTATGTTGCTAAGTGCTAAACTCGAGAACGGATGAACCGATTTGGGTGATTATTTTTTTGTTGCGTTTGTAATTTCTCGTACAAGATTTGCATCCGTAAGAAGGCGGAGCGGTTCAATAGTTTTTAATAATTATTACATTGAAGTTTTTTTTTTCTTTGTAGCCACGAAAATTTTAATGGTCGCTATCATTTTTAAAATTAAAAGATGTTAATAATGAGGTTTGGATTTTTATGTGATAATTATTTAGTTCAATTTAAAGTTATTTTTTTTATAATAAAACCACTGAACTATGATTAGATAATGCACAAAAACTGTACCTATTTAATTATATAAAATCATTAAATTTTATGTATTAGGTATTAAATGAACCCTATAACGGGGCGAGTAGGGATACAGGGGTGCAAAATTTTAAGAGGATTTCTACATTAAAATAATATAATTTGTTGGAATTAAGGATACTAAAACATAAATTATAATTCAGTTAAAACATTAAACTCTCTTTTTGGAAACAAATTATATTATTTCAACAATAAAATCCCTTTAAATTAAAGTTGCATCCCAAATCACCCCATTACAAGGTACAAAAAAATCCAAATTCACTGAAAATCCGTCACAAAAAATCCAAAATCCACTACCGCCATCTATGGGTCACAACACGCACTTATATCACTTTAGAAAAAAAAATCGATCACTTACAAAAGTCTTCATGTTTCTACAGCTTGGTATGGCGTATCTGCCGGTGTAGCTTGCAGTGATAGCTTCAGACAAATGCACAAACATTTTTATAGAGACCGGAAGTGACTGTCTGAGAGAGGAGTGCGGTAGAAAGGTAGAAGGAATTCTAAAGAGTTGTTGTTACCGAATGTTTTTTGATTATGATCTTTTTGTTGACACGTTTTTTTTTTCGTTATTCGTGTATATAGGATTAAATTGGTTTTAATAGAATTTTGTGTAGTTAATTATCTTGTAAATGAGAATTTAAAAAATAAAACAGACACCATTTTAAACAATTTTTTTTTAAATGTAACACAAAGTTTAATCTGTCTACTTAGTGCAGTCTAGTCTAATTAAAATCTTACTAATGTAATAGTTTGTTTATAAATTGTTGCAGGTATGAACTTCTAGGATAAGTTAGTAAGTCTTTTTTTACAAGATTCCCAAAAAACATGAATTATATTTAGGTATTCTTGTAACAAAAACTTTAAGCCATACTCAACTTTACACATCCTTATAAAATTAGTAGTAATTTTAAATGTATCCTAAGTAATTTAAGCTAGAATTATTAACATTTTTAACCAGTATCTAATTACAAGCCTTCCAGTCCTTACCAGTCTTACCTAGGGGTCTCGTATTACCCAGTTACTGGGCTGTGGAGGTCAGATAGGCAGTCGCTCCATGTAAAATACTGGTACTCAGCTGCCTCCGGTTAGACTGGAAGCCGACCCCAACATAGTTGGGAAAAGGCTAGGCAGATGATAAGCTAATTACAAGCCTTCACAATGTAGGATCATATGAGATTATTCATTTGAATATTTTAAATAATGAACGTTTTTTGTTACGACAGCAATTTACTTCTTTGCCATTTCAGAATTTATGAATATTACCCACAAATAGCTAGCAGAACCTTTTTTTTTAACAAAGGTACCAAAATTGCCTAAAAGACGTAAAAAAGATACAAACCTAGTACCCTTTAACCACATTATTTGTTGATATTACATAGTAGACAGCAATTTGCTCAATTATCCCCAAAAATGTAGTCACTAAGCCCTCATTAGTCTTTTGTGTATACTTATTTTTACAGAGATATTTTTTGCTTCGTAATAATACATTGTCCTCCATCATATCTAATAGACATGAGAACTTATTATTACAGTAAGAAGCGTATTATTCCCTTGTTGATGGCTGTTGCTTAAAAATCAAATTAACCCTTCTTATTTCTCTCTTCTCTTCTCTTTTCTTCTTCTTATTTTTAGAACACATTAATATGTTTTCCTGCTTTAGGATAAGTTGTGGTTCACTTGTTTTATTTGAATAAGTACATATAGTGAAGATGTATTTTTTCAGCGCTTTCCATAAATATTTTGAGTTGAGGCTTATTTATCAATTTTATCTAAAAATATCTATTTTCTGGCAGAAATGTCTGAGTCACTTTAATTTAGGTTTCAATAATTGCTCAGCCCCTCGATTTTACATTTACCATCAGAAAACTATACCGAAAAAAGCAATCAATTTCCAAATGAAAAACAAACACGCCATCAAAATGAGCAAACTTATTAAAACAAAATCAATCATGAATCCGACCATAAATTCCTTGAAAATGAAAAGCTAAGTAATTAAGTTCAAGAGAAATAAACAAACCAAAATATCCCCGGGCCTCAGTAATCAAAGTTTCATTATCTATACAAACTAATGAATATAAATAGGACGGTCAAATACAAAGAGCCTTGATAATTTAGCGCCGGTCAAATAAATTTGCGATTCGGATCATTTGAATATATTTCAAGTTTCAGCAGCCTTGTCCCTTAACAAGTTATTGGGTTTCCTAAAGTTTTAGATCGAGACTATTCGGTCAATGGACTCTGGTATTGTTTTAGTGTAATGATATTCTTATTAAAACAACGGAACCTCCGGATTCAGAGAAGGCCAGAAATAAAATAGTATTTTATTTGTGTTTGCTATCTTCTAGTCCAGGTATAATAATAATAATACCTACTGTCCTATTAATGTATTGAGTTGCAAAAGCCTCTTTCTCATACAAAGCAGGCAGGATCATTGATCGGCACGCTTGCACAAAGTGGATTGGCGATTTCAGGCTTATATAAATTTAAAGTCCAGATCTCCTCACGATGTTTTTCTTCATCAAGCCTAACTAGATTCAGATTAACGTTCAATTCAAACATAGAATTGTAACTTTTGAATAAAACATGATACCTACCTATGTTTCTTTTTTTACAAAATTAAATTGATGGTCAACATAATAAAGAAATTGATTGCAGCAAATGTTTATAAATTAGTTGTGTAGTTGTTTGCATTTTTATGAAAAAAAAAAAATTCAATTTGGTATGCATTATTTTTTTCGAAAAAATGAAATAATACAAAAGATATTTCGTTTTGTGCGTAACCGACTTGAAATTAAGAGGTTCTCAATTATAGTCTGGATCGTTTTTTTTATAAATTAAAAAGAAATAATTATAAAGCACGATATTATATAAAAAAAACAACTGTTTTAATACCCAGAAACAAAAACACATACAAAATTGTATAAAACTTAGTTTCAAAGTTCGGTATCATCAACTCTATACACATATCGAGGTCCCTACCTTCTGTGGTACCAATTACCTTTACTTTTTTCATTTTTTGGCGCAGTTCGTGTTATGTGCCGCCGTTCAGAAACTAGTTCTTATTTCGAACTCTTTAGAGCTTTCAATTTGAAAGGGTTCAGGACAAAAGTGGCTTTAACTGTTGATATTTTTAATTATAAAGGCGAAACATTTTAGTGCAATAAAAAACAACGCGAAGATGGGGCTCATGTTATGATGATTAAGATATTATTATGAATGTACGGATTGTAATCAGTTCTAATGTTTATGAGCTTAATGATATTACTAGCTTTTGTCGACTGTCTTGGATTTTGCAATGATTATTGTTTAGAAAAGAACAGCGGAGGAGAAAGAAAAAGCATATTTTTCACTTTCGTTTTTCCGGGACTCGTCGAGCTTCATTGCTTTGGCGCTTTTCAGGTGGTTGTCACTGTTGATTCTGACTTTCAGACGTTGCAGTGGTTGGGAATGGTACCTATGGGGGTGTGGATTCATAGTGGGATATTTTTATAGCGTGGGGTGCGTTCGTGGATGGATGAATTTTTGTATACCGAGAATCTTCCTTGCCCCAGCTCGAAAGTCTGACAACCAGTCTTACCAAGACTTATCGTATTACTCAGTTACTGGGTTGTGGAGGTCAGATAGGCAATCGCTCCATGTAAAATACTGGTATCCAGCTGCATCCGGTAAGACTGGAAGCCGACCCCAACATAGCTGGAAAAAGGCTAGGCAGATAGATAGACTATTTGGACAATAGTGTCTATTGACAGATGATGAAACATGCCCAGAGCTACTACAGTAAAAACATTCACGTAAACATCCATTTGTCTAACAATATTATGAACTGAGATCTAAGAGTCGTCAAAACTACGTCATCTTAATAAAGCTGAAATTTGTAGATAGAGGAATATGTAGTTAAGAAGGTATTTTTGTGTACTTGCTAGTTTTAATACTGGGCCGTTTTTACTTTTTTTCGCGGTAAAAAATACCTAATTTTTCTTTCATTCTAAATTCGATATTTTTTTTTTCTTCTAATTTATACTATAGTGCCGATTGAACATCAACGTACATCGGTGAAAGAAAACATCATGAGGAAACCTGAACTTATAGTTGACATAAGTTTGAAATCACCAATCCGCCTTGAGCAAATGTGGTGATCAATACTCGTGCCTTTTCCGCAGTGAGACAATACGATATTCATATTCATATAATTGCATACCATAATGTGTATAATTACAGATGTTATGTATAAGGCTTAAAGCTAAAGTACAATTATGGACCCTGTTAGGGCACAGCCCTGTTAACATAACATAACATCACGCCTGTAATCGCCGAAGGGTTAGGCAGAAGTGTACTCATTAGTACACCCACATTTCGCCAGTTATGTTTTTAGTCCCATGTAATAGGGGGCGAGCCTATTGCCATCAACCGGGCACAAATCCAGACTCCGAGGCTGCTACTGAGAAATTCCTCATGGAAAAATCCAATAACACTTTGCCCGACGTGGGAATCGAACTCAAGAACTCATGCGCAGCAGTCGCGCTTGTGACCACTAGACCAACGAGGCCACAGCCCTGTTAGGGATGGTGAAATTATTTTTATTAAAATGACGTAAATAATGATGACTCTTGGATCCTGGATCATGGTTACTCATGCGCGCTGCTCACCGATAATTAGTCTCCAATCAAATTAATCATGTTATTACTAGCGGCCATCATCCAATGTATCGTAACTAGAAATAGTTCCTTACCTATCCGCTTGAATGAACGCTTGTGAGTACTTAATTATAGGTACCGTAATCGCCGTTACTTGACAAACTAATTAGTGCATTAGGAGGAGCAAAACGACAAGATACTATTATGGGTAAGACTTTTTTTTACGTAACATAACATCACGCCTGTAATCCCCGAAGGGTTAGGCAGAGCTTTTATTTTTAGGTGGTAAAAATCATCAAATGACTCCTTCCGCCCTGGGTGGGGCGGAAGGGACTGTCAGACTTATACTGACTAAAAAATCACCCTGTTCCTTCTGTTGCCCTTTACGTTCCGGGGCATGTTAAAACGTCCCGCAACCCCGTCCCTGTGCTGACAGCTCTTTGAGGCGCGCGCGAACAGAACGCGCCGTCGACCTTGATCGGACGGCGAGCTACCCATTCCTCGTCGTCCGCAAGCCCGTTAGGCAGAGCTGTACCCACATTTGGCCAATTATGTTTAAGTATCATGTAATAGGGGGCGAGCCTATAGCCATCAACCGGACACACATCCAGACTCCGAGGCTGCTACTGAGAAATCCCTAATGGAAAAATCCAATAACACTTTGCCGGACGGGACTCTAGGCGGAACGGAAGGGAGTATCAGACTCTTACTAACTAAAGCCCATCCGTGTTCCTACTAATACCCTATACGTTCCAGAACCGCGGAACTCTTTCGAATAAAATCCGCAACCCTGGCAGCCCGTGTACCAAATAGGGGGGATCCTATTGCCATCAACTAGGCACAAATCCAGAGGCAAATACTGAGAAATTTCTGATGAAAAGACCAACAACCTGATGAGATAACATATAAAAAAATATATCTCATAGAGCCTTTCGTTACGAAACCCAAAAAATCGATATGCATCTGTGTCCTCAGACCTCTATTTGCTCTTATAATAAGATCTTTTTGAAAGTAAATACGTCATAAAAAAAGAAAGTGATTTTGTCTACTTATTGAGTGAATATTGACATAATTAATGTTATCGTACCTACTTGAAGCAACAGAGTATTATCATTAAATACATGTCTAGCTTGAGAGAAGGAATGTCGGATCATTATGTCTACTGTATACGCTCTATTGTTGTTGATACAGCTAAAAGGAAGTGTTGCCTGTTCAAATAAATAAAATTGAAGTGTCTTTTTGTAATGTCAAAATAACAGCTTTTTACAATGTGAACGTAAGTACCGTTTGTCTGTTTGTTCCAGGTAAATTACGAAACGGCTGGACCGATTTTAAAAGGACTTTCGTTGGCAGATAACTGATGTCTTAAAAGAGTAACTTAAGCTTTTATGTTAGAAAAGGTTTAGGGTTTTTTTCCTCATATCAAAATTATTATCTACAAGTCTTATTTTCATAGTAAAAAAAGAAACGTTAGGTAAAAAAAAATTTTATTACTAGTTATTAGTTTATGATTAATTAACTATACAAAAAAAAAACCATTGGCTTATATAAAAAAAAACCTAAAGTAATATTCAGTCCAGAACATCATAAGCTCTCCACGTGCAAAGTAACAAACCACACAATTCGTACTTATTAAACAACACAATATTCTTTACGTTCAAGGCCTAATTAACAACCGCTAGGCCTAATTAGCAACAATTTTTTGTAGACTTATAGTCACTAAAAATCGAAAGAAATACGAATAGTAATATAAACATCAAAAGCTCTCCACACGCAAGGTAACAAACCACACAATTTGTACTAATTACATAACAGAATAAAAAGCGTATCTAGAGTGAGTAAAGACACGTAATAATAACTAGTCAATCATTCACTCAGCGGCCGAGTTTCGTTGCGGTTACCCTGTCACTTGACATCGTACAAAAGACGAATCATACAATCTCTTCGATTCGAGAGCGGAAGGCCTGACACGAGCGCGCGGTTAACGTAACGTAAGATTGATCGATTTTGAAATAGGAAATATCCGTTTTAATACGAATTATTTGGTTTTAAGACTTCATTCGATTCAATTTGATATTTGACACCATTGATGTGACCGAATTTTTGTGCCTGTAAATGGTCTAATTGAAATAAATGTTTTGACTTTGACCTTAGACTTTAACCAACAATTTTCTTTAAAACACAACTTCTCCGAAAATCCGAGTAATTTTCATTTTCAACAGTAAAATTAGAATTTTAGTTTCTGTGAAATCAATAAATAGTCAATTGGGCTTGCAAAAAAGTGACGTCACATTGTATTAAGCTATACAAAATCTATGGGGAATATCGCTTTGACAGATATATAAAGGCTTTAGGACTTTCGAATTTCCAATTCAAAAATTGAATTACGCTCGTGTTAGGCCTACTTGTCAATCATTCAGTCAACGGCCGAGTTCTGTTGCAGTTACTTTGTCACATGACATCATAAACAAATGACGAATCATAACATTCCTATCGATTAGAGAGCGGATTTTATCAGTCAAAATAATCTGAGGCCATTTGGTCGGTTGCTATGGGAGTGTGTCTCGTGGCTCATGGCTGATTCAACGCAATACAGATACAGTATGGCAGAAATATTTTCATCAGGATTAGTAGCAACCCTAATGTGCAACATGGGCCCATAACATTACTGCCTACCCTACCTACGGTGATACGTACGTGATATGATGTTTTTTCTTCACCAAAATCAGTGATGTAAAAGATAAGATGTAAGAGAAGATGGAAGAGACTTCGAAAATACTGTCAATAAAAGAGGTAGGTATGCATGTTATCAAATCTAATTTAATTTATAAAGTAGATAATAAACAGCTCATTATACCTTGGTACTAAGTTTCAATCGAAGACATCCGTCGGTTTCTAAAAAAACTAACTTCAACTATATCTGACAACCCAGGATACATAATAAATTGCAAAAGACACATTGGTAGGTACTTGCTCGGATTTGAACCCAACATATTTATATTAGAGACGTGCACTTTAACCACTGTGCCCACCCTGTCACGTTTAATAATTATTTAATTAACTTAAACGTGAGAACTCGATATTACTTCAAGCGTGACGGACGAGTCGTTAGCTCATTCCAATCTTAATTCCGGTTCCGAATTATTTTGTTAAGAATTAGACATTTGATATCTAAAAGTTTAAGCATTATTTTATTAAAAAGTTAGTCATTAACTTGAGATAATTGCATCAGGAAATTAAGCAAGCGTGTCGTTTAAAATGGTGTTGAAATCAAAGCAGTTAATTTGGTGAAACACGGACACAGAAGTTGGAAGAAATGAGCAAAGATAAACACAGTATAATTATTATAATGGTGACTAAGTCATTAGTGACAGATACTGACAAAGTCAAAGTCAAAACATGTAATGTCTTCTACTTCATCATCATCTACCTAGCTTTTTCTCAACTATGTTGGAGTCGGCGTCCAGTCTAACCAGATGCAGCTGAATACCAGTATTTTACATGGAGCGACTGCTTATCTGACCTCCACAACCCAGTAACTTGGTAATACGATACCCCTTGGTAAGACTGGCTATAAGACTTTCGGGCTTCTGACGACCCCTAACGACTGTCAAGGATCCATGTATGACAGTCGAGACTAACGGCTTAACGTGCTTTCCGAGGCACGGAACGATGTCAGACGAATACGACGAACGGTGTATTGTCTTTTAGTCAATTAGACAAATTACAGGCACTTTTGAATTGTCAAGGAGTTGATCAGTTAGTCAGTAAGTTGAAGCTAGTTGCTCGTTCCAAAACGTAGTTCTCTATGAAGAAGAACGAGAAAGAAACTCCACGGACACTCTTTTCAATTAGGTTTTTACAAAATCCTGTTTGCAATATTCTTGTTGCTTCTACATGTGAAAATAATGACACACTAATAATTGTACTAATGGTAACAAAAACAACTTTCAGAAATATGTTTTTTTTTTCTTCAGTTTGCAGTGTGCATGACCAAAATCACCATAAAGTCGAGCGCACACTCGCATTCCGTCCGGTTAATGAAAAAAAGAAAATTAAAAAAAGGAATAAGTACTCGTAATTCGGAGTCTCGATTTGTGCCCGGTTGATGACAATAGGCTCGTCCTCTATTACGTGGGATTTAAACATACCAGCTGGCGAGAATGTGAGTGTAGTAATGGGTACACCTCTGCCTAACCCGTCGGGGATTACAGGCGTGATGTTATGTATGTATGTGTATATTTTAAAATTGAATAATTTCCTGTATCTGTTACATATTATGAATAATCATCAATCATTGCAATTTATACCTTCTAGCAATGACATAAAAGTCAAACAGACGCTCGTTTATTCCAAGGACTATAATGCTTCCAGGAGTTCTAAACAGTTGGACCAGCACGAGGAGAACTCTTTGCTTTTACCAAATTTCTAAATTAAAGTGGTTCGAAATTTAAAAATCCGATCCAGCCAATAATAAAGCACTTTGCTCACTTTTATTTCGACACCCACGGAAGTAATTTAGGTGACCAATTTGTTATCCAAATTTAAATACAGGTGGTTTTAAAAAAATAACCTCAATTTGATTTGAATATTCTAATTTTAGTTGGACGAATGAGCCAAATGTTGTTTTTTTTTTTTGTGAATGTCGATTACATTATTATGTTAACCGTTGTTAGGTAAGTATAAGTGGTAAAAGGTGTCTCTTTGGAAGCTATTGCTATTAAATTGTTATAAGTATTAAGAAGTAAAACGAAAAAAATCCATAGGTAACATAACGTTAGGCAGAGGTGTAGCTCGAATTGACTCGTTTAATGCAATTCAGAGAATAGCCTCGTTCATGTCCAGAATTTACAGGTGTAAAAATACCATAATGTCTGGCAGATGGTCTGGCAGATAGGCTTATAACGTCATTTATGTACAGTGGTTGGGTACAAATTACACACATAAGCAACTAGCTAACTATCTTTCTGATTTCTATTTTTTTTTTTAAACTACTGTGTTTAATTTCTTTGTGTTATTTTGTTTTTAATTTTAAAGCTATGGATCTCTGTGTCTGAAATAAAGAATATTATTATTATTATAATATTATTATTATTAGTACACCCACATTTCGCCAGTTATGTTTAAGTCCTATGTAATAGGGGGCGAGCCTATTTCCATCAACCGGGCACAAATCCAGACTCCAAAGCTGCTACTGAGAAATTCCTGATAAAAAAACCCAATGATACTTTGCCCGACCTGGGAATCCAACCAAAGACCCCATGCTCAGCAGTCGCGCTTTGCGACCTCTAGACCAACGAGGCAGTTTGTCTGTCTGTTACGCCTTCACGACTAAACCACTAAACTGACTTTGATAAAAGGTTCGGGGTAAGTTTGGACCCCAAGGAAAGACATAAGCTACTTCTTTTTCCTCGACTTTATCTACGTCCGCGATAACCGACATTAACGCGGACGAACTAGCGGGCAAAAAAAAATGGCGTCTTCACCAATAAAAGGTTTGCCATCCCTGACCTAGACCATTAGATTTATGTTAGAGAAATCGAACGCAAAAACGAGATAAGAATAATCTAGAATCCGCAAACAGATATGAAATCTATTTCTTGCTCCGTAAATCTTTAGTGTCCATCAAGATTTACGGTTACCTTACATCTGTTAAGAGAATGTTGCGAACGCCCCTTTGGTACTTACATTCACTTATGTAATCCTGGTAGCTGAGGCGATTTATTTTTTCAATTATGTGTTTGGTTCACACAATAAGAAGGTGATTAATTTTAGTAGGTTATTTGTAGAGATTTTCGACGGTTCATGATTGATTTTCATCGTCATTTATTATAATAAATTATTATTTAGAATTTTGATTCTCACAAAAAATTACTGGGTACAAAGATTTATATAATTTATTAAACTTTAGATTGTTCCCCACTAGCTTCTGCCCGCGACTTTGTCCGCGTAAACGTTCACTTATTTTTCCGGGATAGATAGCCTATGTACTATTCCAGACTAAAATCTATCACTGTGCCTGTCATCCAGATTCGTTCAGCCGTTCTGGGGCAATTGAGTAACAAACAAACATAACCATCATTTCATCCATAACCATCCATTCAGACTTATGCACCTTTTCTAAAAACCGCTGCGCGCCCCAGCGCTTTTTCGAGAGGTTTTATTGACCAACTTAGTTTTATTGATCTTAGGATGGGTCCTAAGATCAATAAAACTAAAACTCAACTCTATTTTCTGAATAACTTTTAATTTACTAAAAACTAGGTTCTGACTTTTAATTGGGACAATCCCACCACACTATTCCCAACCACTGCAACTCCTGAAAGCCAAAATCAACATTGGAGACCGGCAGAAAAGCGCCGAGGCTATGAAGCTCGACAAGTCCCGGAGAAACGATTCAACTGTCTTGGATCCCGCAACGAAATTAATCAGAAAATAATAGCGGAGAAGTAAGAAAAATATAATAGAATTATATTTAATAGGATGTGGACTGGAAGCCGACCCCAACATAGTTGGGAAAAGGCTAGGCAGATGATGATATTTAATAGGATGTATTTGGATAGGTTCTGACTTAACTGCAGAAATTGTAGCTACACATCTACTATGAGCCCTGTCGGCGAAGAGTCCTTCGAAGTAAAGTCTTGTCTGTGTGCAGTCTTGCGGCGTTTAGGCGTACACTCGAATGCAAGTTCCAACCACTCGTCTGTAAAAATAAGTAAGCAGAAGTTTTAAGCACGTTTACGAAGTGTAAAAAGACACATCACAAAGCCATTAATTATGCATACTGTCCATTAAACTAAATACCTAATAGGTATTAAGCAAAAATTATTGCTGCGAAACGACTTTTACGCGAAAAATCGCTGTTATGTAATATTTTGCTCGCAATATTACGCACGCAAAATATTGTGCTAAAAATTGTGTGTTGCCTCTGTATTTTTGTTGCTTAAATAAATAAATAAATATTCATTGCGTTTTACTTTTACGATTGTACTTAATTATTAGAATTATAAAATCACAAATGTTAACTGACTATTGTTGCTGACTGTACCTACGCATTTTAACATCTGAATTTTCACTAAAAACACATAACATAACATCACGCCTGTAATCCCCGAAGGGTTAGGCAGAAGTGTACCCATTAGTACACCCACATTTCGCCAGTTATGTTTTTAGTCCCATGTAATAAGGGGCGAGCCTATTGCCATCAACCGGGCACAAATCCAGACTCCGAGGCTGCTACTGAGAAATTCCTGATAGAAAAACCCAATAACACTTTGCCCGACCTGGAAATCGAACCCAAGACCTCTTGCACAGCAGTCGCGCTTGCGACCACTAGACCAACGAGGCAGTCTACGAAACGACCTATACACCAGTAACGAGGCACTAAGAAATAGCTGAAGAACTTGGACAACGCGTATGATGATGACCTATCGAGTTTATACCTACTGCTATTTAATTTTTATGAGGATATGATGCAATGGGTAAATCTTTAAAATAGTTTCTTACTTGTTTCGTCCGTACTCGCTTATGGTCTCTTGTTGTGGGGTAATTCGGTGGAAATTACAAAAGCGTTCAGAGTACAAAAAAAATGTATACGTGCAATCTGTGGGGCCTGGTATACGGATAGTTGTAAGCCCTTGTTTAAAAAGTGCAATATTCTGCCATTGCCGTGTATGTACATTAGAGAATTATGCCTATTTGTAAAACAACATCCGGAATATTTTATTAAACACAAAGATGTAACCAAACGAAATGTAGTTCCTAGAAATAAAAATAAATTTAAACATGAGCTCTGTATACCGCAATGTAGGCTCGAATTGTATAAAAGGAACTCGTACATAAATGCTGTAAAGGTATATAACAAATTACCGGACGTTTTTAAAGACCTACCTTTGCCCATGTTTAAAAAGAAAGTAACGCAATGGTTAAAAGACAAATGCTTTTATAATCTTAAGGAATACATGTCAGATGAGGGAAATAGGAATTAATAATATTGGTATATACCTTATAATAATTTATGGATGTTCGAATTAATTTTTATGACATTATCAATTACAATTTAGCTATTTTTTATACTTAAATTATTAATCTGACATTTTATTAAACTTTATCTCTGACGAAAATTAAATTTTTGCACACCATATGTAATGGTAGAATGTAAAGGGCCCATTATAGTTAAGATCATACTTTGTAAACCTACATTCTGGCAAATAAATAGATTTTGATTTTGATTTTTGATTTTTTTGCTAAGTGGGCTAAATAAAAATAAATCTACCTAAAAGTAAGTCCATATTTTGTCATTAAATTAAGCGTAAACATAAGCCTATAGTTAAAAGATTAGTTGCGGCTAATCAATTATTTCTGTATCAAAGTCACGCTTGTACCGTGAAAATCAATTTACAATATTTTTTTTTTTTTGACCTTTTTGATCTTTCTTTTGCAATTTGACAAAAATAAATAATAAATAGGTGCCAATAGTCAATTCCTTAATGAATAGATATGTACTAACCAGTAGTGGAATTGCTGGAAATGCAGCTGTGAAGCGAAACGTTTTAATTTTCTATCAAAGCTCCGAGCAACCCATCTGGCGGTCAATAGAAAAATTAAGACATTCAATTCAAGACAGCGCCATCTAGTTCTGTCTAGTGTACCTAGTATGCTTGCCAATGCATTGGTTTGCTAGCAGTGTGAATAGTTCAAAAGTACATTTATAGATGGCGTTGTAATAAGTTTTATTTTGTGTAAAAAAAATATTTAAGTTATTTTAATAGAATTCAAGCAGAATTTTATTTATTAATTTGTGTAAATATTTTCTTAGTTATTTATTTTTTATATCTTTGTTTTTATGGAGTAAAAGTTGACGACGCATGATGACGCGAGTTCGCACGGTTCTGTACAGTTTCAACAGATGGCGTTGACAGTCACGTTCTGTTCTTTTTTGCAGACGGGTTTTGTTAATAGTTTATTATTAACAAACTAAAAACATCACCTATCTGTGGCCATTTATCGGAAGGCGTAATGCTCTGCTGTTACTGTTATGGGTCAAACCAAAGTATAAAGGTAATTAAGGCCAGCCCATCATGGGCCATATTGTTGGCTATTTAATAGGATAATGCAGCAAACCTGTTCAAATTAGAGTGAGAGGAGACTATGAATTGGAAATCGTTCCTAAGAGGACTTTAAGAGGCTAGGTTGGGTAATTTGGGTAAAATTCAACGCTTTGTTGTGCTTGCGACCACGAGACTAAAGCCATTAGCGCACTGCCCCGCATCACGCAGCTTAGCGCGGGAGTACGTTTTCTAACATTGTCTGCAAGTATCTGCGTTTGTATAGAAAACACGCGTAGTCCAACACATAGCAAACGCATTAACGCGCGGTGTTGCAGATCGCGCGCCTACATGCGGAAAACACGTTAGACTATACTGCAGCCCCGCGCGTTTGTGCGGGAAATCTGCACGATGATGCAGGTCGCACCCGCACGCGTGGCTCCGTCGCCACGCACCCCGGAGCGCGGCGCAGGGTGGGCAGTGTGCAAACCGCCAAAAGACTTTCAGTCTTATGTTATTTCATCTCTGAAGGATCTACGAATGACAGCCAGGCCTAACGGTTTTACATGCTTTCTAATGATAATGATTTTTATATAAATCTATAATATAGGAATAACCCCTTTCAGTTTTAAACACATTCTTACCCAGCATCGCTGCAACAAAAACAAACTGTTTCTCCACTCGGAATGCTAGTAATTATGAAAGTTTTGCAGTTCACCGAGCTCGCCCGAGTATCTACGAGTATCCCCGAGCGTCGACGGTTGAATAATTAAATAAGTTTAGAAGTAAGACTATGTATGTAGATAAGTGTGGAGTGAAGACTCTTGGGATTGAAAGGTAGCTGGCCAGCTACAAAGATTACAGTACCTCGGTAAACTTGATGGTAAAATTTGGTTGATGTGATGTGGGTTCCTTATTTGGAACCTTATTTAAGGATTAAGAGGTAATTAGGTACGGTAGAACAAGCTATTTGTTTTACAGACCACAATGATTATCTTTAGCTACTGCCATTCATTGTCATTTTATGTTCACTTTTTAAGCATGTCTTCCACTTAATTGTGAAATTTATTTAGTGCGCAGTACTCGTACCGGCTTGTATGACGAGATGTATGAACGTAGATGAGGCGAAAGGAGTATGTAAGGATCGTAGCAGGTGGCGTTCTGTAGTTTCTGCCTACCCCCATGGGTAAAAGGCCTGAGTTTATGTATGTATGTATGATTAAAAAGAATTGACTCACTCAAAACATTGTATAAAAGAAGTTTCATGTAAGCTGCCTGTACGTACACCAAATGGCTTATTCGACATACAGGTACCGCGTTACTTCCATCTAATAGAAATAAAGTCAAAGTCAAAACATTTATTTCAATTAGACCATTTACAGGCACTTTTGAATTGTCAAGGAGTCGGTCAGTTAGTCCGAAAGTTGAAGCTAGTTACTCGTTCCAAAACGGAGGTAGGCCTCTGTAGAGAAGAACGAGCAAGAAACACCACGGCACTCTTTTAAATTAGGTTTTTACAAAATCCTGGTTACATTATTCTTGTTGATTCTACATAATAAAAGTGGTTTCTCAGCAATTATGTTATGTAGTGTAGTGTAGTGGAGGTATTCCCGTTTGAGCACCCATTTTTTTAGCACCTTTTCATTGCACGTTTGCATTGAGCACCTATATTTACTTTCAATATTTTTGGTACTCAATGCATAGGTGCTCAAACGGGAAAACTTCTAGTAGTGGTAGGTTAGGTAGTTGTACCTACTGCACAGTGCGCAACTAACATTCGTTAGAAAGAAAAACTTATTTTTATTTCTATGGATTTTATTTACAAAACTTAAAATGAATATTTACAATTACTTTAGTCTATATACAAACAGCTTAACATAAATAAATGAATGTAAAACTTTGAATAAGTACTTAAGTAATACAAAAGATAAATTCGGGTTACAAATAACTTTAAATGCAGAAAAAAATTACAAAAATGAGTATTGAAAGTCTTTGGTTTGAAAAATGATAATGGAAATGGTCTAACTGATTTAACCAGTCAACTATATGAAATGATAACTTAATTTGACTCAAAAGTCGTGTTCAACTTTAACTTCTAAACCGACTTGAGGTTTGTCATGTCCAAAGGTCTTCTCAAGGTTGCCCCCAGCAACCAATCTGGTGTCCTTGTCGAGTTTCCATACTCCGTCAGCGCTAAGGGTCATCTGAAATATGAAAAATGTTTTGTTTAAACTTATTATAAGGACACAATTACACTCGAGCTCGTTATAGTCTCAATACTGAAGTAAAAATAATAAATAAAGAAAGAAAAATAAGAAAAAAGATTAACATATACAAGCGAAAGGACACTCATCTAATCACTTACAAGTCGCGAAATTTCAAAAACTATTATGTAGTTTATGAAGCTAAAATTCTGAGGTTGGTAGTCCTTAGGCAGAAGAGGACAGACAAAACGGATTTAGTGATAGAACGCCGTTGGTTCTACGCCTGATCCATCCCCGGTCGTGTTGAATTGCCGTTCCATCAGACTACGACAGTAAGGGAAGAGGCATCTACGTTTGAGCACACATTTGTGTACTACAATGTCTGTTGAGGAGCTCGTGGCTAAGTAATAACAGCCGCATGGGTCGATCCGTCAGGTTAAGCTACGCTTGCCGGGGTTGGTCCGTGGATGGGTGACCATCTTTACACACCGAGACTCCTCCGTGCCTCGGAAAGCACGTTAAGCCGTTGGTCCCGGCTGTCATATGTGGATCTTTGACAGTCGTTACGGGTCGTCAGAAGCCCGAAAATCTGACAACTAGTCTTACCAAGGGGTATTGTATTACCCAGTTACTGGGTTGTGGAGGTCAGATAGGCAGTCCCTCCATGTAAAATACTGGTATTCAGCTGCATCCGGTTAGACTGGAAGCCGACCCCAACATAGTTGGGAAAAGGCTAGGCAGATGATGAATGTCTGTTGCGTACTTGGCTAGTATCCACTTAGATTGACTTCGAAATTTAATACTTTATTAGGATAAGTACTTACACCACTACCACGTCCAATCTCCTTGTGAACATCCACGGAGGCTCTCGCGTTATCGTTGGCATTGTGCCAGTTCAGCTTGCTGCCTAGTATACTGCTGTCACCCTCGGCGCCGAGCACTCTGGTGCCGTACGCTTGTCCCTGAAGGACACCACGGTGGTCGTCGAAGATGTTTCCCTTGTAACCAGCTTTCCCCTGTGGAAATATTGAATTAGTAAAATAAATATCTGGAAATAATCGTCTTGAGCAATCAGCCCTTACTTAAATCTTTTCAAGGTAAAAGGAATGATGTAAAAACCATTAAAAGACAAATACTCTCTGCCTATAGGCAAAGGTGTACCCATTAGTACGCCCACATTTCGCCAGTTATGTTTAAGTCCCATGCAATAGGGGGCAAGCCTATTGCCATTAACCGGGCACAAATCCAGTCTCCGAGGCTGCTGCTGAGAAATTCCTGATGGATAGACCAACGAGGCATTCAATATTGAGAAAAAGTCGGTACTTACGAATAGTCCGCTATCCGTGCCGCCCAGAGTGCCAAAGACTTTGCCGTGGCCAGCGTTACGCTCAAAGTGCAAATCTTTGAACCACCTGTTTTCATCCAAGCCTGGCAGCCTGTAGCCTCGTGAGCTTGCGCAAGCAACGAGAGCAGCGAAACACAATAGAACGGCGAACTGCATGATTATCTGAGAGATAAATAAGAGTATTATTTTTCTGTTTTTTTTTTTATTATTAAGTCTTTAAATATTGTATACATTATTTAAAATGAAAATAAACTTAATCATTACTTATATGAAATAATTTATTGTTAATAGTTCAAATTCACTGGTGCCTGTTATTCAAAAAGGTATTATATTGATGTCCTATTGCCAAAACAATACTCAACACAGAATGAAACCCAAAGCAACAATTTTTTTATGTTTAAGCAAAATTGTTGCTTATGACGAAGTTGATCAAATACAGAATTCGACACACATTTGTGTGTCGAATTCTGTATTTGATCAACTTCGAATAGTTTAATTAAACTAAAGCTACAACTCCATCAGAGCGGCGCTAAGCGTCGCTGCACAGCGCAACACTAAACGTCAAAACGGATACATATCAGAATATAGAAGATCAAAATGTGAAAATCAAAATTAAAATATTGATTGTCTCATAGAAAATTAAAATATCGAAGATTAAAATGTCGAAAATTGAAATGTCAAGCCTTAAATATCGAATGATTAAAATATCTTGTGTATACCTACCCACTTTTTTTCACGATTTGCTATATTACATTGGTATTGTAATAAGACAGACATGTTTCATGTCTAGGTCATTGACTTCGCTACTATAGTTTGCTCCAAGCGTGGAATAGCATTTTTTACGACCGAGATTGGAATCTCTGTCATTGATCGGCTGCGGCCAGAAATCAATATACATTGATATACTTGAGTACTCAGTATTACTATATAGACTTGCTTTTGATTGCCCCGTTGATCTTGTGGTCGCAAGAACGACTGTTTTTATTTAATTTATTTATTTAAACTTTATGCAACAAAAAAGTACAAAGGCGAACTTAATGCCTTAGGCATTCTTTTCCAGTCAACCAAAGGTTGTTTTTGTGCGCAGTGGAGGCATGAGCTTACCGACTAAAATCAACGCAGTGTTCCACCTCTGCCTATGGCCGGGAGTGCGGGATTCGCATAAGCATTCACTTCGCAAGCATTGGTTCTATTCTCAGGTAGGTCGAGTAAAGTGTTACTGGGTTTTTCTATTAGGAATTTCTCAGTAGCAGCCTCGGAGTCTGGATTTGTGCCCGGTTGATGGCAATAGGCTCGCCCCCTATACACATAATTGCTTACTTATAACTGACGAAATGTAGGTGTTCTATGGGTACCTCTGCCGTACCCTTCGAGGATTACAGGCGTGATGTAGTGTTATGTAGCACCTTAGTTATCTCTGCGCTCAACAGTTAAAACGAAAAAGTGACAATGTCACTTCGTTGTTTGCCAACGGCTATCTTTCAGCCATGCTAAAGTGACGTAGATCTGACGACACTGGTATCTCAGTCTATTAATAATGTATAAAGATTATATTAATAATAATATTGAACTCTTTAAGACATTCGTAATCTCAAATAAGTCCCGTTCCTCTCGGCGCAGGGAATTCACCTCAGATGTTCAAGCTGGTATAAATGATCGGTTCGGGATTGAGGAAGGCACAGTATCCAACAGTTCCTTGTGTGGTGAAGCAGTACCTTGCAGTTTTAAAAAGGTTTGTATTACTTTGGTCATAAGCAACAATTTTGCTTAAACATAAAAAAATTGTTGCTTTGGGTTTCATTCTGTGTTGAGTATTGTTTTGGCAATAGGACATCAATATAATACCTTTTTGAATAACAGGCACCAGTGAATTTGAACTATTAACAATAAATTATTTCATATAAGTAATGATTAAGTTTATTTTCATTTTAAATAATGTATACAATATTTAAAGACTTAATAATAAAAAAAAAAACAGAAAAATAATACTCTTATTTATCTCTCAGATAATCATGCAGTTCGCCGTTCTATTGTGTTTCGCTGCTCTCGTTGCTTGCGCAAGCTCACGAGGCTACAGGCTGCCAGGCTTGGATGAAAACAGGTGGTTCAAAGATTTGCACTTTGAGCGTAACGCTGGCCACGGCAAAGTCTTTGGCACTCTGGGCGGCACGGATAGCGGACTATTCGTAAGTACCGACTTTTTCTCAATATTGAATGCCTCGTTGGTCTATCCATCAGGAATTTCTCAGCAGCAGCCTCGGAGACTGGATTTGTGCCCGGTTAATGGCAATAGGCTTGCCCCCTATTGCATGGGACTTAAACATAACTGGCGAAATGTGGGCGTACTAATGGGTACACCTTTGCCTATAGGCAGAGAGTATTTGTCTTTTAATGGTTTTTACATCATTCCTTTTACCTTGAAAAGATTTAAGTAAGGGCTGATTGCTCAAGACGATTATTTCCAGATATTTATTTTACTAATTCAATATTTCCACAGGGGAAAGCTGGTTACAAGGGAAACATCTTCGACGACCACCGTGGTGTCCTTCAGGGACAAGCGTACGGCACCAGAGTGCTCGGCGCCGAGGGTGACAGCAGTATACTAGGCAGCAAGCTGAACTGGCACAATGCCAACGATAACGCGAGAGCCTCCGTGGATGTTCACAAGGAGATTGGACGTGGTAGTGGTGTAAGTACTTATCCTAATAAAGTATTAAATTTCGAAGTCAATCTAAGTGGATACTAGCCAAGTACGCAACAGACATTCATCATCTGCCTAGCCTTTTCCCAACTATGTTGGGGTCGGCTTCCAGTCTAACCGGATGCAGCTGAATACCAGTATTTTACATGGAGGGACTGCCTATCTGACCTCCACAACCCAGTAACTGGGTAATACAATACCCCTTATTCAAAAAGGTATTATATTGATGTCCTATTGCCAAAACAATACTCAACACAGAATGAAACCCAAAGCAACAATTTTTTTATGTTTAAGCAAAATTGTTGCTTATGACCAAAGTAATACAAACCTTTTTAAAACTGCAAGGTACTGCTTCACCACACAAGGAACTGTTGGATACTGTGCCTTCCTCAATCCCGAACCGATCATTTATACCAGCTTGAACATCTGAGGTGAATTCCCTGCGCCGAGAGGAACGGGACTTATTTGAGATTACGAATGTCTTAAAGAGTTCAATATTATTATTAATATAATCTTTATACATTATTAATAGACTGAGATACCAGTGTCGTCAGATCTACGTCACTTTAGCATGGCTGAAAGATAGCCGTTGGCAAACAACGAAGTGACATTGTCACTTTTTCGTTTTAACTGTTGAGCGCAGAGATAACTAAGGTGCTACATAACACTACATCACGCCTGTAATCCTCGAAGGGTACGGCAGAGGTACCCATAGAACACCTACATTTCGTCAGTTATAAGTAAGCAATTATGTGTATAGGGGGCGAGCCTATTGCCATCAACCGGGCACAAATCCAGACTCCGAGGCTGCTACTGAGAAATTCCTAATAGAAAAACCCAGTAACACTTTACTCGACCTACCTGAGAATAGAACCAATGCTTGCGAAGTGAATGCTTATGCGAATCCCGCACTCCCGGCCATAGGCAGAGGTGGAACACTGCGTTGATTTTAGTCGGTAAGCTCATGCCTCCACTGCGCACAAAAACAACCTTTGGTTGACTGGAAAAGAATGCCTAAGGCATTAAGTTCGCCTTTGTACTTTTTTGTTGCATAAAGTTTAAATAAATAAATTAAATAAAAACAGTCGTTCTTGCGACCACAAGATCAACGGGGCAATCAAAAGCAAGTCTATATAGTAATACTGAGTACTCAAGTATATCAATGTATATTGATTTCTGGCCGCAGCCGATCAATGACAGAGATTCCAATCTCGGTCGTAAAAAATGCTATTCCACGCTTGGAGCAAACTATAGTAGCGAAGTCAATGACCTAGACATGAAACATGTCTGTCTTATTACAATACCAATGTAATATAGCAAATCGTGAAAAAAAGTGGGTAGGTATACACAAGATATTTTAATCATTCGATATTTAAGGCTTGACATTTCAATTTTCGACATTTTAATCTTCGATATTTTAATTTTCTATGAGACAATCAATATTTTAATTTTGATTTTCACATTTTGATCTTCTATATTCTGATATGTATCCGTTTTGACGTTTAGTGTTGCGCTGTGCAGCGACGCTTAGCGCCGCTCTGATGGAGTTGTAGCTTTAGTTTAATTAAACTATTCGAAGTTGATCAAATACAGAATTCGACACACAAATGTGTGTCGAATTCTGTATTTGATCAACTAAAAATATTGTACTTGGCCTTCACAGCCTGAAATAATTACGTGTGACGGTTCTTAAAATTCTTATCTGCATTAAGTATTATTTCATATTATAGTTATCCACTATGTTTTTTTTTACTGGTCTGTAAAGTCCCGCTGCTGGGTAAAAGCCTTGACCGAGTCGTTCTAGGTATTATCTTGCACCACCTCGAACCATCCGTCGTGGTGCGCGTCTAGGTCACCTCTCCACCTCTTCCTGACCCTTCATCAACATCCGTTGTGTGGGGACTTTTGCGGTTACTGTGCATGCGGCTAACGCTCAGTCCCATTTAACTCTTACTAACAATCTTACTGACATTACATACATCTATACTAATATTATAATGCTGCAGTGTTTGTTTGTTTGAACGCGCTAATCTCTGGAACTACTGGTCCGATTTGAATGATTCTTTCAGTGTTAGATAGAGTAGTTATCGAGGAAGGCTATAGGCTATGTACCATCACGCTACGACCTACGGGAGTGGAGCAGTAACCAAAGACGCGGGTGTAACCGCGGCCGACAGCTAGTGTAATATAATATGTAAAAAGTATTAAAAATTAAAAAATTACGGCTAAATTATATTCAAGTCAGGTGCGCAGTACTCGTAACCGGCGTGCTTGTGTGACGAGATGTATGAACGTAGATGAGGCAAAAAGAGTATGTAAGGATCATAGTAGGTGGCGTTGTGTGGTTTCTGCCTACCCCATGGGAAAAAGGCGTGAGTTTATGTATGTATGTATGTAAAAAAAGATATAGAATACTCGCCACGAAAGATGAGACATGACATACCACATATAATCATAATACAGAATCATACACGTGAACGCATATAACGCATAATATGTATGTAAATTATATTGAAAGATACATAGTGTTCACGTATTTAAAAACGACGGTTTATGATGACGTAACGAGCCAGAATTTCTTCAAGCACAAGTAACTGCGATGTTTTTTTTTTATTATTTTTATCAACGGAGCATGAAAAAATGTAGTTAATAGACATTAGACAGGTTTTTTTTAAGCAATAGGTTTATTACAGTAGTTGAATGTGGTGCTTAGGACTTCCCCTCGACGGGTTTTAGTTGAATCAGTCTGTCTAAGTTTCACTTTCACTATTTATTCTTGTTTGTGCAGCTGCTATGTACCGTGTTGAATTAAATGGAGGTGGAATTATAAACTAGCTGTGGTAGGTAGTCAGAAAAAAATCAAATCAAATCAATTATTTATTTGCAATGAATGTAGGTTAAAATATAATACAGATGGAGTAGATAGAAGTGAGCCATGTACATTCTGCCTGGAAATAGTCACGCAAAATATATAAAACATTTTAAGCAGTCTAAAAAAATAAAATTACAAATTATAGTCACAGTTAGGATTATTACAAATTAAGGTCACAGTTTAAATTATTATATTATAAAATTAAAACAATAATAATAATATTAATTAATATTGAAAAATGTCAAATTAAATCGTCATCTATTAAAAAATCGTTAATGGAATAGTAGCATTTTTTATTAGCGAAGCAAGTAACATCTTTTTAAAGTTTTTAATTGTATCATTTTTTATTACTTCCGGCAATTTGTTGTATATATAATAGTAGTAGTAGTTGTTTGGTAATATTTGTTGTAGAATAATTCCTGAGGTAACTTAAATGCCACATAGAAATTGGGGATGGGACTTGAGTAAAGTCAATCTTTCCAATGAGGAAGTAATCTATACTATTTTCAACCGACTTCAAAAAGGAGGAGGTTCTCAATTCAACGCGTATGTTTTTTTTTTTTTTTTTTTTTTGTTTTTTTTTTGTGTGTTTGTTCAACGATTACTCCGCCAATTATGAATCGATTTGGATGATTCTTTTTTTGTTTGAAAGAGTATAGTCCCGAATAGGTCCCATAGGAATATTGTCATGATCTGATGATGAACTTTGGAGATATGGAACGGAACTCCTTGTAAAATCACAGCAGAACCGCCGTAACAAGAAAAATTGCTTTTTTTATACGTGTAGTCGATGACTGACTAAAGAAAGTGGGGAGGGGGTACGTCAACCCCCCTCCTACCAATTACCAAAATTAAATATATCGTGTGTGGTATTGTTTGAAAGGCTTTATGTAAGGATTTCAAACATTAACACACAAGCACTAAAAAGTGAAAAATAAAAAGCTTTTTTACAAAAAATATTACCGCCTTCAAAAATCACAAAATAAAAAATAACTTTAGCTTGGAAGTCGGTGGCAATACCTACATAACAAGAAACAAAACCAAAGCCGCCGACTTCCAAGCTAAAGTTATTTTTTATTTTGTGATTTTTGTTAATATAATTAAACCGAAGTTATTTAAGAGCTTTTTTTTTACATAACATAACATAACATCACGCCTGTAATCCCCGAAGGGTTAGGCAGAGGTGTATCCATTAGTACACCCACATTTCGCCAGTTATGTTTTTAGTCCCATGTAATAGGGGGCGAGCCTATTGCCATCAACCGGGCACAAATCCAGACTCCGAGGCTGCTACTGAGAAATTCCTGATGGAAAAACCCAATAACACTTTGCCCGACCTGGGAATCGAACCCAAGACCTCATGCACAGCAGTCGCGTTTGCGACCACTATACCAACGAGGCAGTCTTTTTTTTTTTGTTAATTTTTTAAACGAGCTAATCCCTTGAACCATCGAAATGGAAAGAATATTAGGTATAGTATTATGATAGCCAGATTTATGAGGAATAGTATAAGCTAAATAACATCACGCTACTACCTTCGGGAGCGATGCAATAACCAAAGATGATCTAAACTCGGGTAAAAGCGGAAGCGAACGCACCCACTTGTTGAACAGATCGATGTAGCTGGGAGATATAACATCTAATATGAACTAAAATAAATCAATCTACACGTTTTAAGTCTGAGGCAAACGTGCAGATGAATTGTCGTCAGATAGACCAAAAATCTTTTAACTAATTTAACGATAAACATTTCAAAATATCATTCTGTCTCTGTCAACTTCAAACAATAGGGTAGTTGACTAAGAAAATATATTTAGTCCATCAGTTAGATTACTAAAAAATATTGTATACGTATTTTTTCTTTTGTCCGGCAAACAAAAAATTACGAAGACACAGCGCCTAGAAATTACGTATGACGTCACGCCGTGCTACAAATTTTACCACGTTATTACGTCAAAGCCCCCCACTTCTAAACTTTAATGTGATATATCTTTGTAATTTTTTATCTAATTGATAAACCAAAAAATACGTGTTCAATATTTTTTAATAATCTTACTGAGGGACTAAATTGAATCGATTTATTTTTACCCAGGCAACATCCCTATTTGACAGTGACCCAGCATATACATTTAGTACTTAATGTCTCGAAAGTAGTTTGAAATATTTTGTGAAATATACACACTTCAGTTTCCTTTTCTTTTCTGAATCTGAACTTGGTTGACACACTACCGTGTGTCTAGATTTATTGATTTGTGATGCATGTGGGCTTAAGTGGTCAAACGCAAGCTTAAAAAAATCCCCAATAGTTATCTCATTTCAGCTGAGGAAAATGTATTACATATAAACATTGTACGTGCCAATTGTAATTGCAATGATAACAAGTTCAGCCGAGATCAACTTTGATGATAAGGGGGATTCAAGAAAAAGATTCAGGAAAATATTTAGTATGGAAGTAAGCTCGCAGTAAGCTCAAGAATTTGAAGATTTTTTTACTAATATTCCCTTTACAACTACTACAGTTTTCAGTTCCTCTCCAGCGCCTTCTACTGCTCTACTTAGAAATATTTTTAAGGACTACTGTATGATGATTAACTGGCGAAATGTGGGTGTACCTCTGCCGAACCCTTCGGGGATTTCAGGCGTGATGTTATGTTATGTACTGTATGATAATGTAAACAAGTATTGTAAAATATTGATTGCAAAAGAGTATGGAGATTCTTAGCCATTCTACTCCATTCAAAACTATCTTTTGAAAGGGACAACTGAATTCGATTCTTCTTTTTTTGTATATGACGGTCAAAAGTGCCTTTTGATAGCCTAATTGATTTGACTTTGTCTTACATCTTGTAGTAAGAAGTACCTAGTGATAGTAGGTTAGGTAGGTAGTTCTACTACACAGTACACAACTAACCTTAGAAAGAAAAGCATTTTTTTTATTTCTATGGATTTTATTTACAAAACTTAAAATAATTATTTACAATTAGGTACTTTGTACACAAACAGCTTAACATAAATAAATTAATGTAAAACTTTGAGTAAGTAAGTAAGTACGTAAGTAATACAAATCATAATCTGGTTACAAGGAAATTGGAAAAAATGAAAGAAATGAGTATTGAATGAAAGTCTTTGGTTGAAAAATGGAAATGGTCAAATTGATTGGACCAGTCAACTATATGAAATGATAACTTAATTTGACTTAAAAGTCGTGTTCAACTTTGACTTGTACTCCAACTTGAGGTTTGTCATGTCCAAAGGTCTTCTCAACGTTGCCTCCAGCAACCAATCTGGTGTCCTTGTCGACTTTCCACACTCCGTCAGCACTTAGGGTCATCTGAAATATGGAGAATTTTTCTTTAAAACTATTTCTAAGGAAGCAGTTACAGATTGATTTACAAACATTTTATCCATCCATCCATTCTCAGAAACTTTTGCTTTATAATACACTAGCTTTTGCCCGCGACTCTCGTTCGCGCAAAACTACAATAAAATATACCCTAAGTTACTCGCAGATAATGTAGCTTTCTAATGGTGAAAGAATTTTTAAAATCGGTCCTGTAGTTTTTAGTTTATCCATTACAAACAAACAAACAAAAATATTTTTTTTTCCTCTTTAAAATATTAGTGTAGATACATACATAAACTCACTCCTTTTTACCATGGGGGTAGGAAGAAACCACAGAACGCCACCTGCAAAGATCCTTACATACTCCGTTCGCCTCGTCTACGTTCATACATCTCGTCATACAAGCACGCCGGTTACTACGGTCCTGCGCATCTGACATTTCTGAATAACCTCACCAATAAGGTCAGTGTAGGTCTTCCTAGGGCGACCCTTCCCTGCGTTGCTTTATAATAGTAGTAGTATATGTACTTACACCACTGCCTTGTCCAACTTCCTTATGAACATCCAGGGTGGCTCTCGCGTTATCGTTGGCATTGTGCCAGTCAATCTTGGTTCCTAGAATACTGCTGTCACCATCGGCGCCGAGCACTCTGGTGCCATACGCTTGTCCCTGAAGGACACCACGGTGGTCGTCGAAGATTTTTCCTGTGTAACCGGCATTACCCTGTGGAAACAAGAAAATAGTAAAAAAATCTGAAAATTCTGTGATCAATCAGCCCTATTTTTTTGAAAATGTTCTATAATAGCTTTTTAGACTTATTTATCCTGATTATACATAGGAAGTTCATAGTTAGTTCAATCGGTTCATTCATAACATAACATAAAACCAACATTTCGCCAGTTATGTTTAAGACCCATTTAATAGGGGGCGAGCATATTTTAATCAAACGGGCATAAAGCCAGACTCCAAGTCTGCGACTGAGAAATTCCTGATGCTTTCTGCGACCACTAGGCCAATATGACAGTCATTCATTTAAAAAAAAGACGGGTTGCACTCCGGGAGTGCCGGCAGAAGTGAAAACTTGATTATTAACGTTGAGCATGTTTGATATTTTGGAATGGTTAGGGAATAATTTTGCACCAATTGCTTTATCAGTATAAAAGTACTATCATTTATGTGGTAGAATACAATATTCATTTATTGCGCTATCGTACACAAACATGACAATTTATATTACATTAAAAATTTAACACTTTAAAACTATTACAATTATTTTACATTAAAAAGTTATACACGAACATTCGCGCAAGCGCCCTGCGCTGCCTAAACGAAACAGTAGGCCCAGGCATACATTTTCGCCGCGCCGTAGAGAGGGGATAGCTGTCTACTCTCCATCCGTCTTACGCTTTTTCGATCAGGTCACGTGTCCTGACGCGAGTTTAAGATTTTATACCCATTACAGAAAAAGTGCTCAACGCCGCTAAAGAAGTTTTCACTTCAAAAATAAGGACTTAAACGTTTCTATGAACGTTCGTACGACGTAAACGCTCTTAATAATAAAAATTACTTACGATAAGTCCATTATCAGTGCTGCCCAACCTTCCAAAGACATAGCCTCCGCCAAGCGGACGCCTAAAGTACAAATCTTTGAACCACTCATTATCTTCCACTCCTGGTAGCCTGTAGACTTGTGCGCATGTGCAAACTACGAGAACAGCGAAATACAATAGAACGGTGGACTGCATGGTGATCTGAAAGGTAAATAAGAGTATTATTTTACGTCTGTAATAACTGAACTAAACTATATGTATGTATGTACCGCTAAATACAACATTTTGCTTAAAAAAATACCGGCCATTTTCGAATCTGCGCTCATTTAGTTTTTTACCGATCGAATTTTGTAACGGTTTTTTTTAACTTCATTAATGGTCTATGGCACAAAAGGATAACCTAGCTTCCAATGTGCGAAATATTCTTTAGAATCAGACCAATAGTTTCGTAGTTCTGCGCGTTAAATCAAACAAAGTCTTCAGTTTTAAAATGTTACCAGATTCAATATTATAACATTTTTATTTTCTCTTGTAAATGACGTTCAAAAGTGTATTTTAATGGTCTTTTAGAATAAATTATTTTACTTTGACTTTACATTTTCAAGTTATTAATATTGAAAAATAAATATTGTAAAATTAACGGAAATAATTATTGATCATAGTCAATATTAGAAAATGCTCGTTATTTTTGCAAAGGGTTATTAATTTGGTAATCCATTGCTATCAACCGGGGTACATATGTATCCCGACTTCAAGTAATTTTTTGAATGGCACCGCAAAAGTCTTTATATTTTTAAGGGTTAAGCCAAATTGTAACTTACGACCAAAGTAATACAAACCTTTTTAAAACTGCAAGGTACTTCTTCACAACGCAAGGAACTGTTGGATACTGTGCCTTCCTCAATCCTGAACCGATTATTTATACTAGCTTCAATATCTGAGGTGAATTCCCTGCGCCGAGAGGAACGGGACTTATCTGTGATGACGTGTTTTATACAGAGTTCAATATTATAATCTTTATAACTTAGTAGCTCCACATAACATCACGCCTGTAATCTTCGAAGGGTTAGGCAGAGGTGTGCCAATTAGTTAGATTGTCGATTGTCAAGGGTCTTTTTTCTGCGATACCCTAATTTTTTTCCGAAAAAATATTAAGCCGTGCTGGTAAGTAGTCACCTAAGTTGCTTCTTATAACATTAGCTATCTGCCTGTTAATTCCCGTCAAAATTAGTAGTAGTTAGAGAGACCAAAAACCAAATTGATTTTATTTTTCGTGTAATAAGGCTGTAAAACGTCATTTAGTGTAATATTTATTTTATAAAAAAATACAAAAATGTTAATAAAATAAAAGATACTGCGTAAAAAATACCTTCAAATTAATTAAAAACTGAAAAAAAGCACGTAGGTATGTTTGACACTCAATTACGTCAAAACGGCTAAACAGATCTTGATAAAATTTGGCACAGAGTAGACAGTGTCTGGCAGCTAGCTGTAGGTATCTCATGAACTTTCAGAGTGTATATTTGTTTTGCCGCTATAACAACCAATAAAAAAAAAAAAGTTTATTGAGAAAGGGTGTCATACAAAAACATTTTTTTGTATGTATGGTACAGTAGTATGATACCCATTATGTATGGATTCTACTTGCACTTAACCGGTTTTTCAATCCGTCTCGGGCATATTACATTAGTATTTCAATTAGACAGACATGATTCATGTCTAGGTCAAGCAAAAGCCTCTTCCTATCGCAGAGAAGGCACGAGCATTGATCACCACGTTTGCTTATGGCGGATTGGAAGAAGAGGCCTTTGCCTGGCAGTGAGATAATAATAGGCTGGTATTATTATTTTCTGATCACCTGAAAGGACCAAGCATTGAAACTAGCAAGTACGTCTACCTTCTGAACTAAATATTTCAGCATATATAATTAAATTTTAAGCCATGTCATAATGATGTACGTCTGGTGACCTTGAGGGCTTAGTCCATTAGTAATAAAGATTAAAAAGAGTAAAAGATTAGCAAAAAAGTAATAAGATATTGAACTCTGTATGACACGTTATCTCAGATAAGTCCCGTTCCTCTCGGCGCAGGGAATTCACCTCAGATATTGAAGCTGGTATAAATGATCGGTTCGGGATTGACGAAGGCACAGTATCCAACAGTTCCTTGTGTTGTGAAGAAGTACCTTGCGGTTTTAAAAAGGTTATAACCTTGGTCATAAGTAACAGTTTAGCTTTACCATGATAGTGAGAAGACTGCCCAGGGGTTCAATTCCCGTGTCAAGCAATATTTCTGAAAATAATATCAAAACACCAGATTTTCTAAATACCAGATGGCCATATTGTCCATCCCTTTAAGATTCCAGGCGTATAATAATACCTCTTATCTTCCAGTTCATCATGCAGTTCACCGTTCTATTGTGTTTCGCTGCTCTCGTAGCTTGCGTAAGCGCACGAGGGTACAGGCTACCAGGAATGGAAGAAAACAGATGGTTCAAAGATTTACACTTTGAGCGTAACGCTGGCCACGGCAAAGTCTTTGGCACTTTGGGCGGCACGGATAGCGGACTATTCGTAAGTACTTGCTGTCAATAAGATAAACAGAGTTGGTATAGCTAGTAGTGCTAACGATAGTTTTGTCAGACCAATTGTATGATCCTTTGTTCAAAATATTGTAAAAAATTTGTTTTACATCAGTGAGTAAGTAGTTAAGAAGTGTCCTATTTATTATGAAGCGTAGGTAAATCACTTTTGCCCAAAAGGATTTTAAATTTTCAGACATTTTTCTAACTGATTCAATGTTTCCACAGGGTAAAGCCGGTTACAAGGGAAACATCTTCGATGACCACCGTGGTGTCCTTCAGGGACAAGCGTACGGCACCAGAGTGCTCGGCGCCGAGGGTGACAGCAGTATACTAGGCAGCAAGTTGAACTGGCACAATGCCAACGTTAACGCGAGAGCCTCCGTGGATGTTCATAAGGAGATTGGACGTGGTAGCGGTGTAAGTACCTATTCAACTACTATTATAAAGCGGGAGTTTGGAAGGATGGATGGATAAAATGTTTTAGATCAATCTGTCACTGCTTCCTCACAAAAAGTTAAAACGAAAAATTATCCATATTTCAGATGACTCTGAGCGCTGACGGAGTATGGAAAGTCGACAAGGACACCAGATTGGTTGCTGGAGGCAACGTTGAGAAGACCTTTGGACATGACAAACCTCAAGTCGGATTGGAACTTAAAGTTGAACACGACTTTTAAGTCAAATCACGTGTAAAGTCAAATTAAGTCATCATTTCAGTTAGTTAATCAATTAGAACATTTCCATTTGCAATTTGCAACCAAAGACTTTCAATACTCATTTCTATAATTTTTCTGCATTAAATATTATTTGCAATCCGAATTATCTTTTGTAATTCTTAAGTACTTACTTACTTAAAGTTTTACATTAATTTATTTATGTTTTAAGCTGTTTGTAAAAAGACTAAAGTAATTGTAAATATTTAGTTATTTATTTATATTTAGTTTTCTGTAAATAAATTCCAAAAAAATAATAATAGCTCTTCTTTTTAACTAATGTTTGTTGTACACTGTGCAATACAATTGTCTTGCCTACCATCACCACCACACACTTACTACAGAGTGTAAACCTTTAGTGAGGACTTTTAGTTTTATTGAACTGCAAGCTTTTGCCTGCGACAAATTTGATATTATTATCCGACGGGAACGTACATTTTCCGGCCTTTAAGCGCTCTGCACACAGAGCAACTATTGCAGCAACTGGCAACTGACAAGTAGCTGGCAACTAGCTGTTTACATACATTTCAATTGGACTGCGCACACAGAGCAACTCGAGTTTCAAGTTGCGGCAATCGTCAACAGTTTTCAGTTGCTGCAATCGATGACTAAGTCAGTTGCTAGTTGCCGCAACTAGCAACTTTCAAATATTGTACCGATTTTTAAAGTTGCCGATTTCCTCAACCGTCAATCGCGACGCTTCGGGCGATTTCACACACTCCCTCCCTCTCCGTGTGCCCGGCAATACCAGTGTCGCTACGGCAACGGCATACGGCAACTCGGCTATGAAAGTTGCTTACAAATTCCTATTAAGTTGCGGCAACCGGCAACGTTATAGCAACTATCAACTTTTTCAGGAAACTTTTAAAGAGTTGCCAGTTGCCTCAACTTAAGTTGCTCCGTGTACAAAGCGCCTTATTAGTCTATGTGCTATAACAGAGTATAATCTATCTCTGAGTTAAATTTGATGCAGATCTGTTCATTAAAACTTGCGCATTTATAATAGTAGTAAGATTAAAATATTGAATTTTAAATTCACTTGTATAAATGGATCTTCTCAGTCAATAATAATTAAGTGCGAAGGTTCTTAAACACAATATTAAATTATTATAAATAAATAAATAAATATCTTTGGGACTCCTCACACACGGCTATCTGATCCCAAGCTAAGCAGAGCTTGTGTTATGGTAACCAGACAACTGATATACATTCTTATATAATTTATAAATACATACATATTATAGATAAATCACACCCAGACACAGAACTAACAATCATGCTCATCACACAAAGTTTGTCCTGGGTGGGAATCGAACCCACGACCTCCGGCTTAGCAGTCAGGGCCGCTAACCACTAGACCAACAGGCCCGTCAACATACATATAATACATACCTAGTTATAATATGAAATCTTACTAATAATATTAATACAAAGTGTGTGTAACGTTTGTATGTAACAGCTAAACGGAGTAGCTGCACACATACAAGAAACAGTTTTGCATTCTCGTAACATTTCGAGGAAGTTGTCATAAAAGACACAAATAACGTAAAATAAAATAACAACTAATCATAATTAATAATAAGGATAATAAGTTGGTTTCTATCGTTCGGTACCTCAAAATGAAAAAAAACGGAACCCTTATAGGATCACTTTGTTGTTCGTAAGTCTGTCTGTTCGATGCCTTTAACTCGGTGACGGCTGGAGCTATCAGTTGAAATTAAAACGATATACTCTCAGGTATACAGTCTCTTGAAGCTGTGAGAAATCAAACTTCTAATACCTACCTATAAAGTAAAAAAAATTACGGCCGTTGATACGGCAAAAAACGTATATTTTGACTCTCAAGTGTATTAAAATTATAGGGTATCGTAAGTAGTACTACCTCGTTGATCTAGTGGTCGCAAAGCGCGCCTGCTGAGCACGAGGTCTTGGGTTCCCAGTTCGGGCAAAATGTTATTAGGTTTTTCCATCAGGAATATCTCAGTAGCAGCCTATAGGCGGGCAATAGGTTCGCCCCTATTACATAACTGGCGGAATGTGGGTATGGGTTCCCCTCTGCCTAACCCTTCAGGGATTACAGGCGTCATGTTATGTTACGATGTATTAAAAACATTTAGCCTTAAATGTTTGTAAAGATTTTTGGTGTAAGTGACGGCAAGTCATCTCATGGCAAGGTATAATTATGCACGTTTGCTTTAAAGTAATTCATGCAGACTTCCAAGACATGAGGACTCTGCGTTTATACTCAACCTGCTCCGCGTGTCGCCACGCGTCGTAAAGCCATCGGTTTCATACATTTAGTTGGTTGCTCCACGCCACGCGGGGCGAGACTTATGTGATCAGTTCCTATACTAAATGTATAAATCCAATAGCTTTCCCATGCGTGGCGACACACGTGGAGGGAAGTATAAACGCAACTTTATTTGTAACTAGCTTTTGACTGCGACTTTGTCCGCGCCAAAATAAAATAAAATACAGCCTATGTTACTTGCAGATAATTTAGCTTTCTAATTGTGAAAGAATTTTTAAAATCGGTCCAGTAGTTTTAAGTTTATCAATTACAAACAAACAAAACACAAATTAACCCTCTTTATAATATTAGTGTAGATCTCACAAATATTGCGCGTTGTAGGAATTATAAGTTGTAATTCACTTGTTGTGCAATAGATGGCACTACACGTCAAACGTGTTTGATGTCGTGTTTGGGATCTTGTATCTTTCTTTATCGTGTGGGCAGCAAGGTCTTACGGCCCCACACAGCCTCGTGTCAAGAGTTTCTAAACCGCCTCAAGGGCCTCTGACATGTTTTGACTGGGACTGTAATAGGCTGGTATAAGTCCAGGTTTCCTCGGGATGTTTTTCCTTCACCGATGTCAATTATGTCCAAGATAAACTTTAGAAAGTACATATGAATTTAAAAGGTATTCAGTATTTGATCGGTTTTGAATCTTATTACTATGCTACTATTATGAATGCGTTTTGGATGAATGTATGTTTGTTACTTAATCACGCCAGACCAGCTAAACGGTTGTGAATGAAATTTGGCACAAAGATAGATTATAGTTTACAAATAAAACATAGGTGCTACTAGTCCCGGAAAAATGTCAGGTTCCCGTGGGATAATATATCTACTTTGTGTTAACTAAAGGTAAAATTCCTTTTTACATCCTAAAGTAAGTGGGTGGTGGTGATGGTGGGTACGACAGTTGTATTGCACAGTGTACAACAAACATTAGAGAAAAGCTATAATTATTTCCACGGAATTTATTTACAAAACTTAAAACAAAATATTTACAATGACTTTAGTCTACCTATGTACAAACAGCTTAACATAAATTAATTTATATAAAACTTTGAGTAAGTAAGTAAGTACTTAAGTAATACAAAAGATAATTTCGAAATACGAGGAATATTAAATGCAGAAAATATTACAGAAATGAGTATTGAAAGTCTTTGGTTGAACATTGCAAATGGAAATGATCTAATTGATTAACTAACTGAAATGATGACTTAATTTGTCTTTATACGTGTACTTAAAAGTCGTGTTCAACTTTAAGTTCCAATCCGACTTGAGGTTTGTCATGTCCAAAGGTCTTCTCCACGTTGCCTCCAGCAACCAATCTGGTGTCCTTGTCGACTTTCCATACTCCGTCAGCGCTTAGGGTCATCTGTAATATAGAGAATTTTTCGTTATAACTTTTTGTGAGGAAGCAGTGACAGATTGATCTATAACATTTTATTCATCCATCCATCCTCCAAACTCGCGCTTTATAATAGTAGAAGGATAGGTACTTACACCGCTACCATGTCCAATCTCCTTATGAACATCCACGGAGGCTCTCGCGTTATCGTTGGCATTGTGCCAGTTCAACTTGCTGCCTAGTATACTGCTGTCACCCTCGGCGCCGAGCACTCTGGTGCCGTACGCTTGTCCCTGAAGGACACCACGGTGGTCGTCGAAGATGTTGCCTTTGTAACCCGCTTTACCCTGTGGAAACATTGAATTGGTTAGAAAAATGTCTAGAAATAGTCGTTATTATCCATCAGCCATTATTAGAATCCTTTCGGGCAAAAGGAATTGTGTTCAGGTATTCTTTGCCGTACGTCCACAAACAATAAAAAGTTTTACCTATGTTTTAATAAAGTAGAATTTGTAGTTAAAGTATTACGATCGTTCAAACCGAATTAAATTTCGATATTGTAATTTTCATTACGACTTTTTTGACATGCATTTCTTTTTTATAATTTGCATGGTGTTTAATTATATTTTAAATTGTGCTCATATTTAAATTCGTGCTGTAAACTAACGATTACAGCCAAGGTTGGTAGGCTGACTGTTCAAGGTACGAATAAAACTATCATTAACACTTGCTATACCAAGTATACCAACCCTGTTCATCTTATTGACAAAAATTACTTACGAATAGTCCACTATCCGTGCCGCCCAAAGTGCCAAAGACTTTGCCGTGGCCAGCGTTACGCTCAAAGTGCAAGTCTTTGAACCACCTGTTTTCTTCCATTCCTGGTAGCCTGTACCCACGTGCGCTTGCGCAAGCTACGAGAGCAGCGAAACACAATAGAACGGTGAACTGCATGGTGATCTGAAAGATGAAGAGGTATTATTATTCGCCTGTAATCTTAAAGAGATCGGAAATATGGCTATCTGGTAATTAGAAAATCTGGTGTTTTGATATTATTTTCCAAAATGTTGCTCGACACGGGAATTGCACCCCTAAGCAGTCTTCCCACTATCATAGTTAAGCCAAACTGTTTCTTATGACCAAGGTAATACAAACCTTTTAAAAGCTGTAAGGTACTTCTTCACAACACAAGGAACTGTTGGATACTGTGCCTTCCTCAATCCCGAACCTATCATTTATACCAGCTTCAATTTTTGAGGTGATTTCCCTGCGCCAAGAGGAGCGGGACTTATCTGAGATAACATGTCGTACAGAGTTCAATATCTTATTACTTTTTTGCTTATCTTCTAATTGCAATTATTACTCTTATAATTGACTAGCTTTTGCCCGCGACTTCGTCGGCGCATATATCGGTTATCGCGAACACAGACGAAGTCGAAGTCTAATAAAAAGTAGCCTATGTCCTTCCCCGGGTCTTAAACTATCTCCATGCCAAAATTCATCAAAACCGATTCAGCGATTTAAGCGTGAAGAGGTTACAGACAGACAGACGGACAGAAAGACACACTTTCGCATTTACCTATATAATATTATTAGTATGGATTTATAAGAGTAAAAGTAAATAAGTAATAATAATTAATAATAATAATTAAATTTATTTCAGAATTGCTTCCATAATTTGTTAGTATGTTCTTTGCCTATGTTAGTAATAGCATAATAAAAAGTAATTAAAAATAAATGTTTTGCTTGTTTTCCCAAATATACGTAATTAGGCAGGTATTAGGTATAACTAATAAAATCCCTTATTTTTATTATCTCATCTCAGATGACTACAAATAAATATAAACATAACATCACTCCTGTAATCCCCGGTTAGGCAGAGGTGTACCCATTAGTACACCCACATTTCGCCAGTTATGTTTTTAGTCCCATGTAAAGTGTGGTTAGTCCCATGTGGGTGCGAGCCTATTGCCATCAACCGGGCACAAATCTAGACTCCGAGGCTGCTACTGAGAAATTCCTGATGGAAAAACAAAATAACACTTTACCCGACCTGGGAATCGAACCCAAGACCTCATGCACAGCAGCCGCGTTTGCGACCACTAGACCAACGAGGCAGTCACGGAGGCGTTTTTAAAACTTGTTTTCTCAAATACACGTAATTAGGTAGGTATTAGATATAACTAAAAAATCCCTATTTTTTATTATCTCATCTCAGATGACCACAACTAAATATAAATATTTAACTTGCTAATTATAATTGCAATGATAACAAGGTGAGCCGAGGTCACCTTTGTTGATAAGGGGACTTACTTCTCCTTGGTAACGATGCATTTTATTTAAACAAGTCGTGAGTCACGTCAGTCGTGCTTAATGAAGAATTTCACGGGGATTATTTTAACTGTTTAATGTTTGGTTTTCCTTGTGCCGGTTTTAATTGTTTTGAGCTATTGTTTTAGTGACAGTATGTTTGTTATTTCCTGGTGTTTTAATACTTACTTGCTTCATTTAGATACTTCGTTTAAAAATAATTGTTTGATCCGATTTTCGGTTATTTATTTATTTAAACTTTATGCAACAAAAGTACAAAGGCGGACTTCTTGCGGTTCCGGTAGCCAATCTCAATTAAGGCTAGCCTAGTATAGATATTGGCAGTGGTGCCGATTCCCTTGTTCACAAACTAGACTAAATTTAGAGAATTGACATCTCTTACTAACATACAGCGAAAGGAAAGGACGGTGACATTCCGTGACATTAAAGAACTGAGTTAGAGATGTCAAATTAGTTTTGCCTTGAACTTCTCCGTATTTTTAATCCATACGTTTTAAGATGTCAACTATTACTGTATGGAAGTGTCAGATTGACTAAATTTGATAGCTCTTATTTACATTAGTCTCTTTCTTATTTTATTGGACAGAAAAAGATAAAAATAGTCTCATTTTAGTTTAGTTTGTGACCAAGGGAATCGGCACCAGTGTACAAGTTTGTGAGCAAACACAGTTCCACTCCCTCTTCCCTCACTCTCATAGTCCGATGGGGAGGCTATCCGAAATGACCAGGAAGAGATCAGGTGCAGGACCAACGGCTTTTTCGTGCTTTCTGAGCCACGAGGATGCCACACCATGATCTAACTGGGAATCGAACCTAGGACCCTACATTCAGCAGTTGCTTGTGACCTAGAGCCCAACGGGGTAGTTATAAGTAATCACCCATTAACTTTGATTGACAAGCAATATCTTTGTAGGTACGTTTGTCTATATGTATACAGTGTAGGAATCCGTAAATGAATCTCCTCGTATATTAAAATACCTAATAAGCTAATGACTTTGTTTGTTAGTTTATACGTGCTAATCAATGAGACTATCACTTGGATTAAAAAAAATATATAATAGTCAGCTTCTTGAAGAATGGTATAGGCTATATAACATCACGCTATGACACACGGGAGCGGAGCAGTAACTAAAAACGTACATAAACGCGGGTGAAAAAATCACACAAACGAAGTCTCGAGAGGAAGCTAGTTTTCCAATTCTCACTATTTTTATTGGCCCTCAATTCCCAGAACCTATAATTCCACATCCCACAAACTTCCCCAAAGCATAACTCACAGGCTATCAAATAAAATCTGCATTACAGCCTACAAAACATTCAGTATGTCAACCGCTAGCACTGTAGTCTGTATCATAATTAAGCTCGATACATAGCACTATCGGTTTGCCATAAACGCTGCTGTATATTAATAATGTAATATGGACATACTGTTTATAATTAATCTGTACTCCGGGATGGTTGGATGTAATTTTGTTTAATAATTGTCAAATGAATCAATCATTTGAATTGAATTATGTGGTTGGGCAATAACTGTTAATTTTTGACATCCCCTAATGAATAGGTGATTCTGATGACTGCGGATTGTAATTGCTTCACGATTGACTAATGTTCACTTGCCCGAATCATCATCTACCTAGCCTTTTCCCAACTATGTTGGGGTCGGCTTCCAGTCTAACTGGATGCAGCTGAATACCAGTATTTTACATGGAGCGACTGCCTATCTGACCTCCACAACCCAGTAACTGGATAATACGATACCCCTTGGAAAGACCGGTTGTCAGACCTGTCTTGCTGATTCGTTGTCAACTTTAAAAACTAAGTTGAAAAGTCTAATTTGGTTTGGAAGATATCTTCATATTCGTAAAGGCAATACCCAGCAGTTATGACTCTGATGATAAAGGTCGTATGTTCTATCTTAATATATAAAAGCGAAAGTCACTCACTCATCACAAAATATCGAAAACCTCTTGACGTAAAGATTATATTTGGGGATGAGACAGGGGTAAACTTTGACGCAGATGAAGTCGCGGCAGAACCTAGTAGTAGATCGCGACATTGTGAGTTGGTAGTGTGAAAAATTCTGACCCTAAAACGGCACGGTAATATAGTATTTTATACTGTGCTAAAACGGTGCTATAAGAACCAAATTAAAAGCAAGTGTGTTGAAAAAAATATTACACTTTTTCAAACTACCCTCAGAGAAATTATTCCTATTAATAAGTATCCTGACACATTTACAGCGTATCAATATCAAAACATAGAAACAGTTCGGAACATTAGACAGGTACATAATGTACTAGTACATACTGTATCTAGCAGTAAATTTGGGCGTTCGCCAAATGCAATGCTCATCCATTATGTTGACTCGGCGCTGCACGGGAAGTGAAGCGTTTTCATTATCGTACGGCACGATGTTTAGGGACTACTCTGAATATTATTATTATTGGCTATCGGAGACGTCAGCTAAGAACAATGGGGCCTACCGTAATTTCAGTTGTTAGATTTTGAACTCTGCGCGCTGAGCCAAACGTAAAAAATCCAACAGAACGGAAGACAAAGTAATATTATTATAATATTGTTTTAAGAGTTAAGGCTAGGCCCCCAGATTTGACTTCGATTTCTATACGGACGAAATCACGGGTGTGTAATAAAAATGCAAGTTTAAAATTAAAGGTCTGACGGAAGAAGGTGTGTTGCTATACTTAAATTTTAAAGTTGCTGTGACAGTGTTGCAATGTAAATTTTTAATTTGATAATAATAATAATAAATGGGAGGGTAGGTGATTCCTTATGAAATAGGTACTGTACAGTCACGAGCAAAAACAAGTATACACTTAGCAACTTTACGAAGCTATCTTCTTCGAATAGGTATATTGATTGAAATGTCATGTTTTTAGGAGTAAAGTATTTTGAATTCAATACTAATTCAAGTTACAATTCAAAGTTACAATCATTATTTCACAAGAAAATCGCTTTTGAGTTTTGCTAAGTGTATACTTGTTTATGCTCGTGACTGTACATTGAAAACATCTGGTTCTATGTTAAAATCTGTTTTCAAACTCTGTATTCAAAATCTGTATTTGGGTAAACCTGTTTCTTAAGAGACAGTGATCAGCCGTGGGGGTCTTAAACATAGTTAATGGCAAAAATAGATGTGTATCGAACCATCCTTTACTGATAATTACCTAGTAGGTACATGGTCAATATTTTATTGAACAGGGGACAATAGGACAATTTTTATAAACACACGTATATTTGTCACAATAATTATAGTACATTATAATACAAGAGAAGTAAGTTTGAGACTGGATTGCAGCTTGAGCTAAAGGCAAGGGCGTAAAGGAAATGCCCAAGGCATTAAGTCCGCCTTTGTACATTGTATTTTTTTTTACATGTGCATAAAGTTTAAATAAATAAATAAAGGAGGCGACAGTATAATGATAAAATGCTCAAGTGTTTAATACGACATTTTTCAATACACCTGTAAGAAAAAAGCATTGTTTTAATTTCATTGATTGATATTCACACAGCAGGTACAATACGCGCCACGAAAGATGAGACTTGACAAGCGTCAGTAATGAGGAGCTTACGCAGGTATGGATGTACGAAATAACTATCCATAATTTGTGTATATAATTCAGAGAGTTTTCGATGACATTTAATAAGTTTTTGTGGTGTGTCAAGTCTCAAGTATTGTACTCTTGACGTATTATGTTATAGTAGTGTTTATGCGTTCACGTGTATGATTCATAAACATAACATCACGCCTGTAATCCCCGAAGGGTTAGGCAGAGGTGTAACCATTAGTACACCCACATTTCGCCAGTTATGTTTTTAGTCCCATGTAATAGGGGGCGAGCCTATTGCCATCAACCGGGCACAAATCCAGACTCCGAAGCTGCTACTGAGAAATTCCTGATGGAAAAACCCAATAACACTTTGCCCGACCTGGGAATCGAACCCAAGACCTCATGCTCAGCAGTCGCGCTTGCAACCACTGGACCAACGAGGCAGTCGAGGATGTGTGTATGATTCTGTATTTTGATTATGTGTGGTATGTCATGTCTCATCTTTCGTGGCGCGTATTCTATATCTTTTTTTACATACATACATACATAAACTCATGCCTTTTTCCCATGGGGGTAGGCAGAAACTACAGAACACCACCTGCTACGATCCTTACATACTCCTTTCGCTTCATCTACGTTCATACATCTCGTCATACAAACACGCCGGTTACGAGTACTTTTTTTGTAAAAACTAAAAAGCTTAGGAAGAAAATATTGAAAAGCTTTACCGTACCGTAACAATGGACACGTACCCGCCTACATACAGAGTAAATACAGCTCTCTAGAGTGTGCTCTGTGATTGAAGCATGTTACATGTCCGGTCGGGTCCATTTCACAAAATGCATGGATTTGGGTTACATAGCTGGGCTATCACGCTATATGATTTCTAATTATAATATCAAAGAGTTATATAATACTAACGCTTTCTACTACTGCTTTTGTTTGAAAAAAGAATGCTTTCTTTCTTTACATAAGCGGGTTGGAATAATCGATTCGGCTTTTCCAATATAACGTTATCGAAGGGCGTATTTAGAATGCCAAACCGAATAGACCGATTCGTGGGATTGTTTTTTATCAACTGACAGTGAAATTGTCAATTTGAGTCAGTCAGAAAGAAGCTAGTTACTCGTTCCAAAACATAGACCAGCCTACTGCCTACTGCCATCTCTTAAAACAAAAATATTTTAATAAAACACTGTAATTTTTGTTGTTGCATTTTCAACTCTCGGCACTGAACCGAGCGTTGAAAATCCAAGTGTGTAAGGTAAAGTAATATTAAAATAATATTGTGTACAATAAAACAATAGTACAATAAGAGATGGGGGTAGGCTCTCAGGTATCGTAGGTATGTAGGCCTCTATGGAGAAGAGCGAGCAAGAAACTCCTCGGAATATACATTTTTACTTAAACGCGCTAATCTCTGGAAATGCAGGACCGAATTTGAAAATTCTTTTAGTAAAAAAAAGCTGCATTATCACTAGATGATAAAGGCTATATTTTATTCTAAAAAATAAAGGTTTCCTTAAGAAAATTCACGCAAATAAAAGTCAAACATAAAACCTAGTACATAATACATACATTAAATAAACCCACACCAATACGTAGTTTCAAAACGGGAACTTCTCGTAAATACATACAGTTCATCGAGCATCCAACCTACTTTGATTGAAGCATGTTAGCGTTTGCTGTAGTTTCGGGTCCATTTAACAGAACTCACATGTACATAGATATGTTGCTTCCACATATATTCGTAGATTGTACATTATTTACAGCAGTGTGATGAACAACTACATAAAAATATCACTTTTGTACTACGTAATTAAAAGCTTTTTATATTCCCTTTCCGTCATTAATAACATTTTGCTGCATGATGATTCATTAGATGTCTTTGCAAGCACTGAACTGAGGCTCCTGAGTGCTGCAAATCGATACCTGGAGTCTATAGCCACCCCCAGCACAATCTCTTTATCTTAAATTAATTCCTTTTTATTTTCTACTGTAATTCTGTTAAATTGTATGTTTTATGTTTCTCTTTTTTATGTTTTTTATATTTAGTAATTAAGATATTAGTATTATTATTAGCCAAAAACTTGTACGTCTGGTGCACACCGTAAGTGTAAGTTGGTTGTTTTTAAATAAATAAATAAAAATTAATTTATTTTTTGTTATTAAACATAACATACACAATATCACGCCTGTATTCCCCGAAAGGTTAGGTGGAGATATAGGTACTCATTAGTACACTCATATTTCGCCAGTTATGTTTAAGTCCCATGTTACGGGGGGCGAGCCTGTTGCCATCAACCGGGCACAAATCCAGACTCCAAGGCTGCTATTGAGAAATTCCCGATAAAGAATTCAATAACACTTTGCCCGACCTGGGAATCGAACCCAAGACCTCATGCTCAGCAGTCGCGCATTGCAACAGCTAGACCAACGAGGTAAAGCAGGTTTTAGATATAAGCACTTTGAAACATAAGTACATGCAAAATAAAAACTATCTATTTTTAAAACTTTAGTCATGTTAAAATGACGTTGGTATGGCGACTGTGTGATCTTGGACTAAAATAAATACAAGCTCGGAAACTGAACATGATCTGTGATTGTTGAATGTTCTCTGAACGCACGTCGAACGGAAACATATCAAGGATTTCAGTTACATGAAGCGCTGTAGTGTGTACTTATGTAGTACTAGTATTGTTTGGGAATTTGTTTCTCTGAATCTTCTGAATTTAGAGACTGAATTTCGTCTTAACAGGATACCGTGACACCGGAACGTAAAGGGCAACAGAAGGAACAGGGTGGTTTTTTAGTCAGTAAAAGTCTGACAGTCCCTTCCGCCCCACCCAGGGCGGAAGGAGTCATTTGATGATTTTTACCACCTAAAAAAAAAAAACAATGCCTTGGCGTACATCGTCTTCACATTCGCATAATAATATAGGATGAATGTATCTACTTCTTATTGTAAAACATACATTTTTTTAGCATAAGTAGCATGCATGTGTGTATGCTGTGCATGAGGTCTTAGGTTCGATTCCCAGGTCGGGCAAAGTGTTACTGGGTTTTTTCATCAGGAATTTCTCAGTAGCAGCCTCGGAGACTGGATTTATGCCCGGTTGATGGCAATAGGCTCGCCCCCTATTACATGGGACTAAAAACATAACTGGCGAAATGTGGGTGTACTAATGGGTACACCTCTGCCTAACCCTTCGGGGATTACAGGCGTGATGTTATGTTATGTTATATATTTTTTTATAAGAATATGTACGGACTTTCTTGCCCATTCATCTCCATACGAAACTAGCTTTTGGAATGGGCAACTAGATTCAATATTAATTTTCAATAGAAATTGTTATTTTCTCTTGTTCAAAAGTGCCTTTTAATGATACTTTGACTTTGATTATAATGATGAGTTATTCACTATTCAGTTAGTCAGTAACTGTAGACATGATCATCTCAATATATCTTACTACTATTATAAATGCGAACGTTTGGATGTTTGTTACTCAATCACGCCAGAACGGCTGAAAGCATCTGGATGTCATTTAGGACACAAATAGATTATAGTCTGGAATAGCACATAGGTTACTTTTTATTTTGGAATAATATACGGTTTCCGTGAACTAATAATATCAACTATGACGCGGAATGGAGACGATTTCTTTTTTTAACTTTTTCCCACTCTAGGACTCTCTTCTGTATCGTAGGCGCTTTTACAAACATACAAAATCACAAACACCAACAGCGAGACCCGAAACCACTAGGTATCTATAGACCATACACATATTTTGTTCCGTGCAGGAATCGAACCCACAACATGAAGCACAGCAGCCAATCGCCGTTAATTCTACAAACTATGACAATTAGCATTGGATCTAAAATTATTTCCATATTCTAATCATTCATCAATAGAATGCACGTAAAATTTTCCGATCCACATCAGTAATAGTTTCGCTGTTTACGATGCATACACAATGTTAAACAACCACATCTCGTCATCGGCTCATCGGACAGGGAAATAGTTAATTTAATTGTAACCAGCCTGTGGAGATAAACTACTATAACATGGCGCGCCCCTCCATATTACTATTTCAATGTGTGTAATCACATCCGCATGAAAGAATTTATATGTAATTGTAAATAATCATCTTCAGTTGCAAGTGACGAGATTTTTTTTGTCAACTAATCACAAATAGCTGACCGCGCAAGACAACGCACCTGTCAATTTCATAAAGTATGTCAGTGCAGCGCCATATTAGTAATAATGAGTGATTAATGACGCCGCTAGTCTAGCAACAAATCGCTTGTTTGTTTTTGTTCCGAGAGCCGTCTCAGTACGCACACATGCGTTGTGAATCTTTTCAATACTTTTACAAACACTTTCAAACGTTTTGAATTGTGGAAGGGCGCGCCATATTATTGTAGTTGTAGTATCTCTACCTATAGTCCAAACAAATATTAACATCTGCATGCAAAATGAAACGCTAGGCTTCTACAAATACAGCTGTTTTTAACATTAATCTTTCTCCCGACCGCCAATCTTTATAGAGACTAGCCGCAATTATGCAGGAGATATTATAGTCGGGTCTGGTCTAGTGGTAGCAAAGCACAGCTGCGGAGCATGAGGTCTTGGATTCGATGCCCAGGTCGGGCAAAGTGTTATTGGGTTTTCTATCAGAAATTTCTCAGTAGCAGCCTCGGAGTCTGTATTCGTGCCCGGTTAGTGGCAAAAGGCTCGCCCCCTATTACATGGGATTTAAACGTAATTGGCGAAATGTGGGTGTACACCTCTGCCTAACACTTTGGGAATTACAGGCGTGATGTTATGATGAGTGTGTGTGCAAATACAGGTGCACTCCCTCTTCCTTCACTATCAAAGTCCGAGATAGCAGCAATTTGATACGACTTTACGTGTATTTCAAACCACAAAATGCCTAATAAAAAAATGCTAATGGAATACCCTACCCTATAGAAAAACTTAAACACGCTTACAACAATGAGGCAGTCACAAAAGCTGTATCAAACGCGTAGTGCATTTGGTATTTCTATTACAAATTCCACATTACCAATCCCATCGAAACAATCCAGAACCTTTCAACCTCAACTATTTATCAAGCGAATCAAATAAAATGATAGTCCCTACATTATATGTTACGTACCAGTGTTTGCAGAACGTCATGCGGTGAGCGTAGATCTGGGACACGGGGATGTAATGTTTACTTAGCCATTGCAGCGATGTTTGTTTGTGTTTGCAGCGGATTTTGGGTTCATTCAGTTTCTGTTTTTGGTGGGACTCTTTTGTAAGTCTATGCTTTGGTGATTTAATGAGGATTAAGCTGCTGTATAATTGTTTATCTATTTATATATATATCTATCTATCTATATTTCATAATTAAAACTGGTTTATATCCGTAATTACGTCACACACAAAGGCCCAGTTGAAAACCAGCGTCAGGCACAAGTGGTCTGGCATTTTTTGCTGAACTGGGTCTGTTTGGCGCAGCTGTGGGGCACACAATTTCTTACTTTCTATTCTTTGTATTGCCTTTATTATTATTTTTGTGTGCACATAGTCTGTGTCAATAAACATTTTTTCTTTCTTTCTTTCTTTCTGTCTTCTGTACACAAAAAATGGCACCATTGCTTTAAAAGTTTTCCAAAATTATGCATGGTAGGTAAGGACGTGCATAGCGTCCTTGACAGTCGGAAATTTGGCACAGGGATGGATTTTAATCCTTAGTAGTACATCGCAGGAAATATTACGGTCAACATGTCAACTTCGACCCGGTCGTAGTTATGTTTGTGTCAATTTTATGTACGTTTACTCAGACAGCACTGAGATATCACCACGGCGTGGGGCACAGCGTCATCTGCTTTTCGTGCTTTACAAGGCACGGGGATGTCACATGACCAACTTCCGAACCGTTGACTGCTACTAAGAAAAAATTTCATTGATATATCCAATAACATTTTGTCCGACTTGGCAATCAAATAAAAAACCTCCCGCTCATGAGCCGCACTATGATTTACAAGTCCTGCAACTCTCATCGTAGAAGTAAGAAAAAGTATGACAGCCTCGAAGTCCAAAGAAAAGACGTTCTAAAGTTTCAATACCCACTTTCCATGAGCAACACTGAGCTCTTTACAAAAGTAATTGATTGAATAAGCGATCAAGTTCCAGAAAAGCCAGCTTTAAAAATAAACACGAAGAAGATATTAAAATCGAAACGCGATAAATTTTAAAAGCAATAAATTCAGCCGTTACATTAAATATAATATTCAAAAGCAATTTGTTAGGAAAACACTCAATGTGACTAAGCGAAGGCTCGCTCAAATTTAATGGGCCCCTCGCTCCTCTCTCTTTACATATTTATTACAATCTTGGGCTTTTGTTTTCCTTGTGGATGAGATTCTTATGGATTCTGAAGGTGTGAAAATGTAACTGCCTCGTTGGTCTAGTGGTCGCAAGCGCGACTGCAGTGCATGAGGTCTTGGGTTCGATTCCCAGGTCGGACAAAGTGTTATTGAGTTTTTCCATCAGGAATTTCTCAGTAGCAGCCTCGGAGTCTGGATTTGTGCCCGGTTGATGGCAATAGGCTCGCCCCCTATTACATGGGACTATAAACATAACTGGAGAAATGTGGGTGTACTAATGGGTACACCTCTGCCTAACCCTTCGGGGATTACAGGCGTGATGTTATGTTATGATGTTTATGTTATGTTGAAAATGTAACGCTAGGTCTTGAATGCTCAATGCAATGGTCTTCTAGACTTCTTCTTTTCATGTCGCTTGACTCAAATTCAATTTTGACCGACCAGTATTGATCAACTTGTACAATTCTGTCATTGGCCTCGATTAGATCTTCGATAGTGCAGGCGGTTGTGCACGACGGGCAACTGAGGAGGTGACGCATGACCTGTGACGGTGCTCCACACTGGCACTGCGTTTGGGATGTGTGAAGATTGCCCCATTTCGCCAGGTTAATTTAACAGCAGCCAACCAGGTCTGCAAACGGTTAAAAGATCGATGGATTGAGACTCCAAAATCATTACACTTACGTTATTAATATCATGGCTGTGACTGATTTTTACTGGATATAAAGGACTATTAAAACTCAACTCAAGCTCCCTTCACCTAAATTCATCTAGGGGATTTTATTATAAAATACCACAACGTATCCAATAGTGGTATTTTGTAAAAACTGTATATAGGTGTGTCTGACTCCTGTCGAGTAAAACCGCACGGTGTTCCCCCAATTACCTTTGGCCGAGACACGGGGATCACTCTGCAGCGAGGCAGGTATTGTGCCACTACTACCACGAGGCGGGTCTCGTCACCCATCGGCCGTACTCCAAAAAGACACACGGGGAATACCACGCACGCCTTACTCTCGGGCCTGTCTCTGTTCGACCCCGAATCCGCTGCCCGCAGGCCCTATTCTATGGTGGCCGGAGATCCTTCTGTAAGAGATTGACACTCAGCTTAAGCTCATTTCTCCTTTTATCGAGAATTTTTTACAGAATAGTACTGCAGAGTGCACCAGAGGTACTCAAGCATATAATTTCCTGTGCTATCTTCAAATTCATATCATACAAGTTAATCTTAATAGAAATAAAACAGAAACGTTAAATATTCTAATGAAAGGTTTTATCATAAACGTTCGCCATTAGAGCTTATTTCGCTAGCGAAATATTAAAACTGAATAACTCTCATAAAGTAGACTTTGTTTAGTGGTTGGTTTCACTGCGTCGATTTTGGTATTAAGGGTTTTAATTAAAATGAAATTGCTTCGATGTTGATGTTGATGGTTGCTTTAGATGCAGGACTTTGTAGGTATGAAAAGGTTTTATTGGAAAATGAATATAATGAGTTTCGGATCTGCCAAAAACACCTTATATTTAGCTTTCAAGTTTTAATTTATTTTAGAACTGTTAACAATATTTTATTAGTTGTTTATTTGACGATTTTACGTGTGACGTGGTCTCATTCAGGTGACGTTGCATTTTAGGAGAGGGAATAAACAGGACTGAGGAAAAAATGGGCGGTGAAATGTCGTTGCAGACAACAAAGCTTTGGTTTTGGTACAAGCTATGTTCACGACGAATACAAACAATATAAAATGCAAGTTCAAGTAGGTATTTAGGACTGATTTTATAGTTTTAATTAATACGTTAATGACGTAGACAAACTAAACATTCCGTAATATTTGTAACCTTTATCGAGGAAAGGAGTAAACATTTTTTTATACCTCTTTTGTATGGGAATTCACGAGCGGTCAAACATACGATACGTCTGGGTAAACGTAGGGTTATATCGGACTCTTATTGTCTAAAATCCCACTATTTCCCAGGTATTCGCTTAAAGCATGATCTCCGTCTCAACTACCAAAATAGTAAAATTCTCTCAAACCAAATTTTTATTATTCACGAAAAGTCGCACCAATGAAACCATACCTTAAGCAATTTCAATTTCCAAGCGTTGCGACTGCCTCTCCACGGATACATTAAGCACTTAACTATCACTGTCTGCTTACTCTCAACTTGTGCCCGTTTTATTATAATACCCAGGTTTTTTTATATTTAGACTTTGCTTTTATGTTTTCGTGTGTTTTTATCAGGAAAACATAAGAAAGATAATATGGGAGGAAATAAAACTGCCTCGTTGGTCTAGTGGTTGATAAAAGCGACTGCTGAGCATGAGGTCTTGGGTTTGCTTTCGAGGTCGGGCAAATGTTACCTATTGGGTTTTCAATCAGGAAATTCTCAGTAGCAGCCTCGGAGTCTGGATTTGTGCTCAGTTTATGGCAATATGCTCGCCCCCTATTACATGGGACTAAAAACATAACTGGCGAAATGTGGGTGTACTAATGGGTAGAACTCTGCCTAACCCTTCGGGGATTACAGGCGTGATGTTGCAGGAAAATGAGCTGCCATCCAATGAGTTGAATCGACAGTTCACTTGAAGATCACAACACTAAAAACCGATAAAGATTTTTAAAGAATACCACTGCAGGTGCACTCAAATAAAATTCTTTATACAATTCCTCATAAGCGCACGAAGTCAAAATAGCTCCACTGAAAACCGTATCATTTTTCACAACACCTTTCAAATCGAATGAGTTGCTCCATTTGGTTGAACTAAGTTATATCTCGTCTTGTCCGGTTTAAAATTCTATTTGAAACTAAACTATGTTAAAAGCTTCTTGATATTCCTTTAAGAATACGTTCAGAATGTATAAGTAAGTAGTCGGCTACTTTGATAGTGTAGATTTTTCTGATTAGCTTCATTTGATCATGAATATTCGACGTTATTAACTCGCTCGTTAGATTCAGATTTGTTTGTTTTTTTTGGAGTCTGGATTTGTGCCCGGTTTATGGCAATAGGCTCGCCCCCTATTACATGGGACTTAAAACATAACTGGCGAAATGTGGGTGTACTAATGGGCACACATCTGCCTAACCCTTGGGGCATTACAGGCGTGATGTTTGATTATTTGCAAAAGTGCACTTTGTATAGGTACTTACGGGTATAGGTTAATACATAACTAAGTAAACTCAGTATCAGAGATTCAAGAGGAAGGTTTATGTATCTACATTGCACTCATGCCGCCCGTGCGAAGCCGAGCGATTCACTAGTAATATCATAAATTCTAAAGTAACACTGTATGTCTGACTGTCAGTAAGTAACGCTTTCAAGACTAAATCACTGAACGGATTTTGATGAAACTTTGTATAGGTTAAGTTTTTACCCGAAAAAAGGACATGTGCGTCTTTTGTATTCCGCGACGGCATTTATGCGGACAAAGTGGCGGGTAAAACCTAGTAATAAGTAAATAAAGGTAACCTAATTAATATTTAATTATTCTTACAGTCTACAAAGAAATTCGTAATTATCTAAATGAAAGACAAAAAGTTTCTAGACAAAAAAGTAATTTTATTAATGGATTCCGTTGTAGACTGAGAGCCAGGAGATGTCAAACCCTACTTCATTTAAGCATGGATAAAATTTTGAGTATAGTTTGAGGAATTTGTTGTTAAGACGTATGAGGTGGAGGTATAAGTTATGCGTACTTGCTGGTTCGAATGCTGTGCTTTTTTCAGGGTTTTGTATCTAAGGGGCCCAAACGAAGCTCTATTATTCTCACTCGTCCGTGCGCCCCTATGTCTATTCCTCCGTCACGCGTCACAGGGCTGTATCTCTTGAACTGTAATAGGTAGACACTTGAATTTTTACAAAGTACTATGTATTACTGCATTACTCTTAGACATTACTAACATTCCATGCCTCGGAAAGCACGTTAAGCCGTTGGTCCCGGCTGTCATTCGTGGATCTTTGACAGTCGTTACGAATCGTCAGAAGCTTGAGAGTCTGACAACTAGTCTTACCTAGGGGTATCGTGTTACCCAGTTACTGGGTTGTGGAGGTCAGATAGGCAGTTGCTCCATGTGAAACACTGGTATTCAGCTGCATCCGGTGAGACTGGAAGCCGACCCCAACATAGTTGGGAAAAGGTTAGGCAGATGATGATGATGACTATGTATTACTGCAGCCGCTAAGACAAAAAATAATAAAATGAACGAGCCCGATCGGCACTTGGCCAGTTTTTCTGTTATCAGGTACAAAAAGTAACTTACATGTCCATTCAAGTGTGATAGCTGAATTATGTAACATGTTTCACAAGTAACTAAAATGTTCTCTTAAATCAAGTTAAAATGACGTAGTTCTGACGACACAAGTGTCTTGGACCATATTGTAACATCTGTTTTATTAACTTGCGTAATTTATGAATGAAAAATGTCTTCATAAAGATGATTAAGAAAGCGATAATAACACATAACGACACGCCGCAGAGATAATTTTAATTAATACACCCACATTTCGTCAGAAATCTTTAAGTCTCACGTAATAAGGGGCGAGCCTAATGCCATCAACCGGTCACAAATCCAGACTCCGAGGTTGCTACTGAGAAATTCTTGAAGGAAAATCCAAATAACACTGCGCGTCCTGCTAATTAAACCCAAGACCTCATGCTCAGCAGTCGCGCTTTGCGACCAACGAGGTAGTCACACATTGGTGCCGATTCTCTTGTTCACAAACTAGACTAAATTTAGAGAATTGACATCTCTTACTAACATACAGCGAAAGGAAAGGACGGTGACATTCCGTGACATTAAAGAACTAAGTTAGAGATGTCAAATTAGTTTTGCCTTGAACTTCTCCGTATTTTTAATCCACACGTTTTAAGATGTCAACTATAACTGTATAGATGTGTCAGATGGACTAAATTTGACAGCTCTTATTTACATTAGTCTGTTTCTTATTTTATTGGACAGAAAAAGATGGAAATAGTCTAATTTTAGTTTATTTTGTGACCAATGGAATTGGCACCATTATCAATCCTATTAAAACAATCCTAAACCCTTTAACCCTAGCTATTTAACAAGCGATCAGATGGAAAAAATGTCCCTAAATTATACTCCTATGTTACTTATTAGCGATAATAGCATTCATGAAACCTATATTCAAACGGTAACCCATCACACTGACCCCGATAACTTTTGCTTAACTTCAATTGGCGTTATTATCTTTATTCAGCTATCAAAACCCAAGTAATAGTTTAACATTAAAAGACGCAATAAATAGCTTTATAACAGCATTAAGTGTAGAATTGGTAACAAAAAGGTAACGCTGTTATAAAATTGACACTTAAGAATTTTACAGCCATTTTACGATTGTCCCTTGATAGCAAGAAATGATGGCCGGCTCTACTGCTTCGCAGGTCTGAAGGAGGCCTTCAATTTTCCTTTATTTTTATTATAATGATAAAGTAGCTTTAATGTCGTGATGGCCTGTGGTGAAAGGGCCCAACACATTCAATTCATGATGTACTTTCTAAGTTTATTTTGGACATCACTGACTTCAAGAAAAACATCGTAAGGAAACCTGGAGATATTATTAAAATAAGTAAGAAATTGCTAACCCGCCTTGAGCAAACGCGGTGTTTAATGCTCGTGCCTTCTATGTATGAGAAGAGGCACATATAACGTTTCGTGGCATGGGTATAGCCAACAGCTGTTTAGCGTAACACACAATAATTACCTATGACTTTCATTGTGATTTAGTCGTCGCAAAGCGCGACCGCTTAGCATGAGATCTTGAGTTCCATTCCCAGGTTGGGCAAAGGCTAAGTGGGTTTTTCCATCAGGAATTTCTCAGTAGCAGCATCGGAGTCTGGATTTGTGCCTAGTTGGCGGCAGTAGGCTCGCCCCCTATTACATGGGACTTAAACATAACTGGCGAAATGTGGGTGTACACATTTGCCGAACCCTTCGGGGATTATAGGCGTGATAATAAGGGAAAGTTATTTCAAAATTATATTGGGTTACCAGTATTATCGAGCAGACGAGCTCTTCAATTAATTATTAAAGTCTAAATCCTTTGGTTTACTCCATAGATTTTAATACAAGGCGGGCCAAAAGTGTAGCTTTTAATCATTGAAATAATTTTTGTAATCAGCTCTGGGTCTACTGTCACAGATTACCAAAGAATGTATATGGAGTTTCTGAATCGATCTTTACAATATGAATCTGTTGTTTTGAACGAGGACCTGGACTTACTGTTCCACTCAAACCATGTCAGAAGCCCTTGAGGCGGTTTAGAAACTCTGACACTAGGGTGTGGGGTCGTAAGACCTTACTGCCCACACGATAAAGAAGAAAGAAGAACGAGGAACTTGCCTCAACTTATTGACTGACTGATTCACTGACAATTAAAAATGATTTGCAAATTTTGAAAGGACGACTGACTTACATACATTATATACTTACATACGAACAGTAGAAGCTAAATAAAAGCTTGTAAAAATTACCTGTTTATGGTTTGTTTGATTTAAATGATTTAAGTTTGTGTGTTTCTTCCACCTAAATACAACCGTAATTACTAAAGGTCATCACCCTCTTTTGACCCACGATTATTATCATCTTTCATCATATGACGATGAGGCGTTATCATAACTAGGTGAGTAGGCACGTCAACATGACATTGAGGTCTTCAAACGATAAGTTAAAGTAAACCCCGCTTATCTTAAGTTAAATAATTGTGCAGTTAAGTGATAAGAAACGTAGCTAAAAGATTTAAGCTGGGAGAGCCAAGTTCTGTACTTTGAACAGCTGAATAAAATTATCAAAGAAAGCCGAGAGTCACATGTTGTTCCCATCATTGTAGTTATTTTTATTCCTTCTGGTTGTCATAATAATTATCTTCACAACCAGTGAAAGGTAAAGTCAAATTAAAACCATTTACAGACATTTTTGTATTGTCAATGACTTAATAATTCTGTCAGAGTTGAAACTAGTTGCTCATTCCAAAACATTTGTTAAAAATCAAAAACAAATATTTGACCTTGGCTGCTCACTGCCATACATCTAGAAAATATTATCGTACTTTTATCCTGTTACATTATGATTTAGTAATTCACTGTTAAGAAATATAAACAAACAATATGTGATTCATGTCATCTCATTGAGTCCCCGTTTCATTCGGCGCAGGGAATTCACCTCAGATATTGAAGCTAGTATAAATGATCGGTTCGGGATTGAGGAAGGCACAGTATCCAACAGTTCCTTGTGTTGTGAAGAAGTACCTTGCAGTTCTACATACAAAGGTATGTTTATTTTTTACTTTTCTGTATGATACTTCCTTCTTTGATTTATTTATTCGTCTTATAGATTTAATTAAAACATACAAATTAACGAACACTGATGTTATGTCTTGTTTACTCGTTCTTCTCCATAGATTCCTACCTACGTTTTGGAACTAGCAACTAGCTTTGACTTTCTGACTAACTGACCGTCTCCTTGACAATTCAAAAGTGCCTGTAAATGGTCTAATTGAAATAAAAGATTTGACTTTGACTTTGCCTTTAGGGTTGGTTGTTTGTTTGCGTTGACTGCCTCGTTGGTCTAATCGTGACTGCTGAGCATGAGGTCTTAGGTTTGAATCCCAGGTCGGGCAGTATTATTGTGTTTTTCCATCATGAAATTTTCAGTACCAACTTGTGCCCGGTTGATGGCAATAGGCTCGTTCCCTATTACATGGGACTTAAACATAACTGTGACATAAAAGTGGTTGTACTAATACTAATTTATTCTTTCACAGTTCACCATGAAGTCTCTCGTTCTATTGTGTTTCGCTGCCTTCGTAGCTTGCGCACACGCCAAATTTCATTACCAGCGACCACCCCCAGGATATGTGGTAGGCCACCCAGATGCCGCCTATTATTACCCCCATCCTCATTCTCATCATGGCCGCCATGCTAGAGATTTGAATTGGGAGCACAAAGCTGGTAGAGGAAAAGTCTTCGGTACTCTGGGAGGCACGGATGATTCACTATTCGTAAGTACATTTAACTTAGTGCAATTGTGGTGCTGTTCATCAAACAATGAGATATTGACCGTTCTATTCTGTAACAACTCTCTTGATGAATTTAAGTGAAGCGAGCTTGAGATGAGTTATCATTCCACGTAATGCTAAGGATGACAGTTCACCTCAAGGTCAGTTCACCGAAATTCACTAGGATAGTTTTACAGAATAGCATTGTTGTTATCATGACCTGCGTGCCTTAATGCATGCATGGTTCAGAAAATGAAGAACCACCTTTTAAATTAGACTCGCGGTTAACTTTTCTAGCAGATTTTGTTACATTTCTCAATAAATCTGGTGGATATTGTATAATGAACTCTAACAAACTTTGATAAGACTTAATTATGAACTGCATGCTTAAGTGTTAACCAAAAGATGACAGTGACGTCATAATTTTGTAAAGACCTGAATGTCTTTAACCGTCTCACGATTAGATTCTACGATTTCTTTAAAATCCTTTCGTGAGCAAAGGATGGAGCTATACAGATGAAATAGCTTCATCTCTCTCACAACAAGTCATGCTGGCTACTCTCCATATAAAGCATTACGGCCTCAAGTTGCCCTTATAGCTCAGATTTTCTAACTAAAATTGTCTTTCCAAAGGGTCGTGGCGGTTACAAGCAAGACATCTTCAACGACCACCGTGGTCGCCTGCAAGGAGAAGCGTACGGCAAGAGGGTGCTCGGAGCTGGTGGTGACAGCAGCATCTTAGGAGGCAAGCTCAACTGGAACAACGCCAACGATAACGTCAGAGCTGGCCTCGATGTTCATAAAGAAATTGGTCGCGGCAGTGGTGTAAGTGTTCCAAAAAGTTTAATTTTGTGTTAGACCAGGTTCACATTACGTCGAACCGACAGTTTTAGAAACTGGCTGCATTTAGGATTCCAAAAGTACATTTTTTTATCAAAATGTTATAACAAAAAATTCTCGTTATTTCAGTTCCAAGTAAACGGTGATGGAGTATGGAAACTCGACCACAACACCAGACTTGTTGGCGGAGGTAACTTGCACAAGAACTTCGGACATGGCAGGCCTGAGTTCGGAATTCAAGGAGCTATTGAACATGACTTTTAAGTAGACAGACTAAGTACCTACCTATAGATTTATTTTAAAACACATACAGTGCAATTAACAACAACCTACAACAATCACAGGCTTATCTAATACAATAGTGTAGTTATACCTAATAGATTACAAAGTTTTATCATTACATATTGTAATCATCTTCATTTTTATCAATCTTCTGTATAAAGAATTGAACTGGTGTCGAAAAACGTAAACTTCTTCAAAACTACAAGTCTATTAAGATGAAATTTTGTACATATTTCAGTTGTCTACTTGAAAGTATTTTAAATTATATACTTTTTAATTATTGTACCATAAATAACGTATTAATAAACCATGTATTTGTATATAAAACTGTAAATATTGTTTAGTCATTTACTAGGTTATTAAGTATTTAAACAAATATAAATAGTACTTAAAGTTAATTGTCTTTTTAGTTTTATTTTCACCTTTATATTTCGGTAAACAATTACAAAATTGAAGTGTCTCTTTCTAATATCTAAACAGCAGCTTATTACTAAATGGACGTAAATGTTTAAACAGCATTTATACCAAAAAAAAAAAACTATTTCGAAAAAATTTTGCCCATCTGTTTGTTCCGGCTAATTTTCTAAACGGCTGTACCGATTTTGACGGGACTTTCACTGGCAAGTAGCTAATATTATAAGGAGTACCTTAGGCTACATTTATTTTAGAAAAATAATTAGGGTTCCGCATAAAAATAAAAACAACCCCGATAACCGTCATTCACGGCGTAATCTAGTCAACTAAATAAAATTAACACAGCACAGTAACATCACACACAAAACAATACTCTCTTCCATCACACAGAAACTTCGCTAAACATCAAATTACGAGGCAAAATGATTACCACTTCCTCGTCAGTTGTAGCATAGAATAAAAAACTACAGAATGGAAACTTTCCATACTGATCCAATGTTAGGCATAGTACTAGTTGGAAGCAAAAGAATTGTTTCAGTTAATTTGCGTACTTATCACGCAATTTGTGTATTTCTATTTTTGTTAAGTTAGTGTCAGAGTTTCTAAACTTCCTCAAGGGTCTCTGACATGGTTTGAGTAGGACAGTAAGCCCCAGGTTTCCTCACGATGATTTCCTTCACTGATGCCAGTGATGTTTTAGATAAACTTTAGAAAGTACATATGAATTGAAAAAGTCACATTGGTACTTGCCCGGATTTGAACCCAACAACCACAACCTTATGTATGAGAGGCGGGCGTTTTAACCGCTGGGCAATCACGACAATAAAGTAATAATGATACTAATCTATTACTGTCCCACTGCAGGGCAAAGGCCTCTTCTCATACAGAAGCACGAGCATTGATCACCATGCTTGTAATTGTAGGGCCAGGTTTCCTCACGATGTTTTCCTTCACCGATGTCAGTTATGTCCAAGATATACTTGGAAAGTCGATCGATATGGTCCAAATAATCAAACCCTACTCTTTTTAATCATGTATTCAAATATTTTTTTGATAAATCATTCATTAATATCAATTAAACTTTAATCGGCAATATCATGGATACCGTGGCCCCGAAACGTTAAGGGCAACAGAAGGAACAGGGTGGTTTAATGCCAGTAAAATTCTGACAGTCCCTTCTGCCCCACCCAGGGCGGAAGGAGTCATTTGATGATTTTTACAACCTTAAAAAAACATCAGGGACTGCGTTTTAAAGTAATATTGCAAAGATTAGTCGATGTCAAACGATCAAAATCTCTATAATACTATCCTGACTCCTGACGCCTCTAATCGGTAGGCATTTTATGTTGCGCCCATTCGCTTCTATTCATTCTTATTCTGTGTTCGTAGCCAGGATACTGATTAGCGTCACCCGAAGCCAATTAGCACATTAAAAAGGCATACAATTGGATTCACCCCAGCATACCACTAACAATTTTAGACAATTGCATTAACACGCTTCAAAAAGCTTACAACTGGTCTGAGGAAAAGGTTTATATGAAAAATGGATGTGAAGTTTGTTTGTTGGCATTTTTAAAGCTATAAACTTAGTTTCAGAACAGGATATATTGCAATAAATATTAAAAAAAAACACACTACACTGACAATAGGCTCGCCCCCTATTACATGGGACTAAAAACATAACTGGCGAAATGTGGGTGTACTAATGGGTACACCTCTGCCCCTTCGGGGATTACAGACGTGATGTTATATGTGTTACACTACACTGACCTTATTGGTAAGGTTCTTCAGAAAGGTCAGGTGCGCAGTACTCGTAACCGGCGTGATTGTATGACGAGATGTATGAACGTAGATGAGGCGAAAGGAGTAATTGTAAGGTTCGTAGCAGGTGGCGTTCTGTAGTTTCTGTCTACCCCCATGGGAAAAAGGCGTGAGTTTATGAATGTATGTATGTTTTTTCAAAAAAATACCCCGAGCAAATTCGAAAAAATCACTAGTACGACATAATTCGCACAAATTGCCGCTAGACGCCCGCGAACACTGACGTAACTTGATAATAACTTACGAGGCAGGCTACAATTTTGCTAATTACCAACATCAGGGGAATAATGCTTGCCTTTTTTTAATGTTTCATTATTTTATGACTGAAATACTGGTGTGGTTGCTTTGAACTAATAAGATTTGTGGGGGCATAAAAGATCTTATTGTTAGTAAAGGGTTGTTTGTTAATTTTGACCGCTATTACACAAGCATATGACCGCCTTCAAAAACTACAAAATAAAAAAAAATACTTTAGCTTGAAAGTCGGCGGTAATTTAGTAGTAATTTTTTTTATTTTGTAGTTTTTGAAGGCGGTCATATTTTTTTGTAAAAAAGCTTTTTATTTTTCACTTTTTAGTGCTTGTGTGTTAATGTTTGAAGTCCTTACATAAAGCCCTTTCAAACAATACCTCACACGATATATTAAATTTTGGAAAGTGGTAGGAGGGGTGTTGACGTACCCCCTCCCCACTTCCTTCAGTCAGTCATCGACTACACGTACAAACAAAGCAATTTGTCTTGTTACGGCGGTTCTGCTGTGATTTTATAAGGAGTTCCGTTCCGTATCTCCAAAGTTCATCATCAGATCATGACAATATTCCTATGGGACCTATTCGGAACTATACTCTTTCAAACAAAAAAAGAATCATCCAAATCGATTCATAATTGAGTAATCGTAGAACAAACACACAAAAAAAAAAAAAAAAAAAACATACGCGTCGAATTGAGAACCTCCTCCTTTTTGAAGTCGGTTGAAAAGAGGACTGAATTATGAAAACATATTACTGTAGGCCTAACATAAGAGCGCAAATGTAAAAGTATTCAATTTGAGGTTTTTCGAATTATAAAGCTGCGTTAATACTTAACCTGCCCCCTTGTATTGCCACGCGTGGGATAGCTATCTGTTTCATATATTTAGTATAGGACTGTTCACAAAGTCCCACCCTGTCTGTCGTGGAGCAACCTGCAACAACGCGTGGCGACCCGTGGGGCACGTTAAGTATAAATGCAGCTTCAGTTAGACGTTGTCGTGATCACCCAATGGTTAAGGTTACCTCACATGCATGGGTTCAATACCAAGCATGTACCAACATTTTTTCAAGTAATAAGTACTTTCAAAGTTTATCTTAGAAATCACTGAGATTGTTGAAGAAAACATAATGAGGAAACTTGGACTTTATTAATATCTATGCATACATAGAAGCTAGCAAGCGCTTGCCAATCCAATCGCCAATTCGCCTTGAGCAAGCGTGGCGATCAATGTTAGTGCCTTCTCGGTGTGAGAAGAGGCTTTTGCCCCGCAGTGGGACAATAATTTATAGGCTGGTATTATTATTTTTACCAAGGAATGTAGATATACTAATGGGTATACCTCTGCCTAACCCTTGGGAAATTACAGGCGTGATGTTGTATGTGTGACCAATAAATAAATCCTGTTCAAGTCTAGATAAGTATTCCACTTTATTCCATCAAAACGGAAGAGAATTTTTAACTCTATCCGCTTGGCTCGGACTGTAGCAATCTACAAAGGTCGATACAATCCTATTAAAATATTTATAATATCGGAGAGCTTATCGCAATATCGGCTCGTTTCACACAGTGCAGGAAGCTTTGACAGAACATCAATTACTCTGTGACATGCTGGTTGGACCCTTACTACTGGTTTGCGATAATTTTAACCTTTTTTTTTGAGGATGGGACATCATCAAGTGACTTTTTCCACTCTAGGCGGAGCGGAAGGGATTGTCAGAATTTTACTGACTACCTAAAACCCATCCGTGTTCCTTCTAATGCCTTTTTGCGTTCCAGGGCCGCTGGAACTCTTTCGAATAAATTCCGCAACTCTGGATAATTTTAACCTAACAGTTGCACGTTAAGACGCTACAGTGCCTCAACAATAATTGTTTGTTGAAAATTTTGTTTCTTTGAATGCGTTTATCCTCAGAAGTACTGGTCAAAATCTGAGTAATCTCTTGCTAATAGAAAACTATGCTATCCTTTTTAAGTTGTGCTAGCTAAAAATCAATAAATGACTCCTACCACTAGGGTTGCCAACTCTTTGTCGGTCTAATATAGTAGGTAAGGAAAATGTTTAAAAAAATATAGTAGGTTCCAAAATAGGTACTTTATATCTTAATTAAATGAATATTTTTGCTTATGAGTTTGATGCCTTTCAAATATAGTAGTTTCGCCTACTATATCTTTTTCTGAAAAATATAGTAGGCGAGGGCTCTAATATAGTAGGATACTATATTATATAGTAGGGTTGGCAACCCTACCTACCACCCTGGGTGGGCCGGAAGGGACTGTCAGACTTCTACTGACCTTTTTTTTTTGTTAGCCGTTACTGTCCCACTCCTGGGCAAAGGCCTCCCCCCATTCCTTCCACTTTCCTCTGTGTTGTGCCTCTTCTCGCCAGTTCCTGAGGAAGCCATCCAAGGCGACCTAATCCCTAAAAAAATTCAAAAGCACAAAGTCCCGGTCAAAAGCCTGTCCAGTGATAAAAGTTCGACTAAGACCCGTAGTAACGCTGTGCTGTCACGGCAAAGTTTTTATATCTGGAGCTCGCGACCCGGATTCCAAGAATTTAATCTTGGAATTGCTTGCTTAGCAGATTTGGAATTCGAGACGTAAAACAAAAGCGAAATAAAACTTATCTACTTATGCGGCTAGAGCAGACAGGGTTAAGCTCTTAACAGATTTTATTAATTAACCCTGCAAGTTTCTACGCGTGGTATTTTTTTACCCGTGTTAAGTTACGTCTTTAGTAACTCCGCTCCTCTGGGACGTAGCGTGATTTTTTTCGAAATCTATACTGTTCCTTATAAATGTGGCTATCTTATAAAAGTTTTTTAAACGACCAAACAATAAAACAATATTTAGCTTCAAAACCTTATAGTATAGATTGATCATTAACTAAAATACAACAAAAATATTGTTTATTTTTCTAAATCAATATTACAAAGGGAAAAGATTTTCACTTTTATTTATTTTTGTAATCAAAAGTTTCTAAAGTTTTCACTTTTATCGGCAGTTCCCAAGACTGTATATTTTTAAAGCAATGTTAGAAGCAAAGCTTTTCGTTTCGCGGCACCAACATGCCAATGTGACCGCGTCACCAACATGGTAATGTGACATAACGTGCAAGTTTTCACTTCTATTTACTGCAGAGTTCAGGGCATGCACTAGATCTATTGTACCTATGTATATATCGCTTATATTTCGTAGAGCAGTCTATTCAACAGTCAATGTCTTCACGTAACAGCAATAGATTATGGCTTGCTGGCAGATGGCGTTACATAATAGCGTTCACTAGTGGCATGAGTTATATACGAACAGTTACCAAACATTTGAGATAATGTTGGTGTATTGGTTGGAAATTAATATTTTACTTAATACCAGCCAATTATTGCCCCACTCGAAAACCTCGAAGTCGTGATGGCCCAGTGGTTAAGGCGCCCGCCTCTCATGCATGAGGTTGTGGAATCGAATCCGGGCAAGTACCAATGTGACTTTTTCAATTCATATGTACTTTCTAAAGTTTATCTTAGACATTACTAGCGTCGGTGAGGGAAATCATCGTGAGGAAACCTGGGACTTACTGTTCCACTCAAAACCATGTCAGAGGCCCTTGAGGCGGTTTAGAATCTCTGACATTAGGGTTTGTAGGGTCGTAAGACTCTACTGCCCACACGATAAAGAAGAAGATAGTCCCATTGCAGGGCAAAAGCCTCTTCTCATGCAGACTAGGCACGAGTATGGATCACCACGCTTGCTAAGGCGGATTGGCGATTTCAAACTTACGTTTATATTAAGTCTAGGTTTCCTTACGATGTTTTCCTTCATCGATGTCGGTGATGTCCAAGATAAACTTAGAAAGTACATATGAAATAGAAAAAATCACATTTGTACTTGCCACTGCCCGGTTGTAAACCCACAACCTTGGGGCATGAGAAGCGGGTGCCTTAACCACTTGGCCATCACGACTGTCACTTGGCGATCAAATCAATATACTCCATACAAATGAGTTTATAGTTAAGTTATTCATGATTTTCTAAATCTTAATTATTTTTAACATAAAGACATACATAACATCACGCCTGTAATCCCCGAAGGGTTAGGCAGAGGTGTACCCATTAGTGCACCCACATTTCGCCAGTTATGTTTTTAGTCCCATGTAATAGGGGGCGAGCCTATTGCCATCTACCGGGCACAAATCCAGACTCCGAGGCTGCTACTGAGAAATTCCTGATGGAAAAACCCAATAACACTTTGCCCGACCTGGGAATCGAACCCAAGACCTCATGCACAGCAGTCGCGCTTGCGACCACTAGACCAACGAGGCAGTCAAGCAATTATTCATTTTTTTTTTTATTTGCGAGGCAATTATTTTTTAGTAAGAACTTATTTAATTTTCTATTAATGATCTCTTTAAACGGGGCTTCCCCTCTCCTACCCTTTTGCTGTGCCCTACAGGATCCATAATGATCCCAATTATATAAGTTACCATCTAAGCATACCATAAAGATATTGAGTATTGAGTTAAGTAGTACGAAAATGAGGTCTTCAAAGAATTTCAATATAAACTTGCAACATTTTATCACTACACATCAGTGTCTGGGGTGTGAAAAATGATGCTATCATTAACCCCTTTTGAAGATGCGATCATCAAAAACGATGAACGTTTCCATTGCTTTAGTTGTTCCGATATTTTCCCTGCAAATTAAGAAATACTTAACTTTATTTTACTTATAAATAAAGTAGGTTTTAAAAGACACAGGGTTGTAGCTACTACCTGCTTTTTTTCCTTTCCCTCTCGCTTCGGAGCATGAACTGAACCAGGGCCGGACGCGAGAGGTCGCCGCAGCCTATCGCCTCCATGAGAACACGGCGGTGCTCTGCCCAGGCGGGGCAGACCTGCACCGTATGCTCCACCGTGTCCTCCGGTCCACACAGTGGTGACACCCGGGCGTTTTCTCTCGTCGAATCCGACACAAGAACCTCCCAAAACAACCGTGTCTACTACCTGCGGTGAGTTTTCAAGGATAAAGTAAATGATTCCTTTTAAGAAGTCGTGTCTTGAAATAGTTGATTAACAATGTCAAGTACACAATTGTCGACGCATATATTTGGCTTTACCTTCTCTATGATAAAGTAAGTCTAAAAACAGCCGACCTATTTTTTTACAGATTTGATTCGAGCCGTCAATTCACCAATGCTAGACATACACTTCTAATTACTCATTTGTATTTTATTAACTTTTTTAAATATCGTGTTAATTGTTGCGGGTATAATTAATAAGTAGACAAATAAAATCTTATGAAACACAGCCATTCATAAAGACTGTACTTTGAAGTCATACCTAAGTAGAAAACAATGTAGAGATAAGTACAAGTCTTTGTGTAAATATTATTTGTTCGCGTGGAAATTTCAAATGACAAAAGATTATTCAAGCGTATTTTAGACACGGCTATTCAAATTATATCTCGCAGAAAACCCATACAAATTACCTAACCACCAGGGTTCTAATGGCTAATATCTAAGGTTACTAACACTTGATAGACTGAATGCAATATTCTGCCAAATCGAACCAACCAGCAATTTCTTAGTTACGTTACTATCCAGCAATACTGATGTATGTGTTATGTAGAAAGAATTTATAATGAATCTACGTTAAATGTCCAATCCAAAATCGTTTAAATTAGGTACTTCGTAAAACCGAAGTGTTTTCGATGTGTTCGTTTTGCCCAGATCTAGAACTAACCTCAGTTTAATTGGTGATCGATTCAGAATCGAATAAGCTCTGTTAATTATTTCTTATTTATTTATTAGCCTGTTCCCTCCCACTCTTGGGAAAAGCCTCCCTCCATTCCTCCCATCTTTTGCGATCCAGGAGGAATTAAGTTCGTCCCACAATATCAGGCCTGCCGCGAGCCGTCTCACTTTCTTACTAGCTCTGTGCTACTTGGGTCTACAGCCACAGACATTTCTTTTTTTTATTTTTTATCATGGGAAGTCATCAAATGACAGAGCGGAAGGACGTGTCAGACTTTTACTGACTGAAACCCATCCGTGTTCCTTTCAGTGCCCTTTGCGTTCCAGGGCAGCGGTAACTCTTTCGAACAAAATCCGCAACCTTGGCAGTGGTCCACAGCATTTCTACTTTACACGGCACGGTGAGCATACCGTGATCGTGTGCATTATTTTTTTAGGGTTGTGTGCTTGTGAAAAGAAGCTAATAGTAGCAGGTTATTTTAAAAAACCGTGTATCAATGGAAACGCTATAATAGATTAACCCGTCGCTTGGTACCGACAGGCCATCCATTATAGAAAGACGATACGCCGATTGACACAGACGTTTATTGAACGTTCTTACTAACAACCATGCTTTCAAAACGGTTCAATGGTTGTATTAAAACTTGGGATTTGGTAAATTACTTTTGGTGGTGTGAGGTTTATAAAGGAGTCTTTACAATGAAATAGCTTTTACTAGCAACTTTGCAACAAGTCAAATTCGTTCTCAACCGACATCTCCTAAAAACTACCGATGGTTTACCCACTTAATTTTCTATACTACGACCATGGGGTCCGAGCTCTCACCTTGTTCTACGGGAAATCACCAAGCGACTGGTCGACTCCTCTCAATCCAGAGGGCTGGGCTTTTCTTAGGCCAAAGAATCGTCATTGCCGTACAACGTGGCAATGCTATCAGCCGTTTGGGCACTTGCCCCATTGACAGCGCGGCGGACGAAATTTTTTCGTTTCCGTGGCCAGGTACGCAACACCTCGCAGCGTAACACGACGCCATCTAATCGTGTGCAGTAGTTTTTATAAGTTTATTATTTAAAATATGTATTAGTTTATAGTTATTGTACTTATTTATGTTTTTGTGTTTTATGGTCCTTAGTTGCCTCAGAAATAAAGGTTTTTTTATTATTATTATTAGTACTTTAGAGTGACTCCAAAACTTCCTCAATATTACGAATTGCTTGCTATACATTTTTGTTTCGATCGATTAGGGTACGGAAAGCCATTTTCTCCAGTGAAGCACTTAAGTTTTATGAGGTTTCCAGCTTATACCTAATTCAGTCTCAGATAGGGGATCAAATGAAATACCTATTTCATCAAAATTGCCGTTCTAAGCTCATATTTTATTTACTGCCGTGGACATCAAGCGTTAAAGAAGACTGCTTTATACAAAAGTATTGTCAGTTGTCATATTTTGGTCATATAAAAGCTTGAGTTGAATTCTCAGGTCGGGCAAAACGTTATTAAGTTTTTCTATCAGGAATTTCTCAGTAGCAGTCTCGGAGACTGGATTTGTAAAAAAGGCTCGTCCCCTATTACATGGGACTTAAACTGGCAAAATGTAGGTGTACTAATGGTATACACCTCTGCTTAACTCTTTAGGAATTACAGGCGTGATGTTATGTTATGTCAATTGATTAGGAGCACTAATATTCAGGTTTGTTTGTCAGTTTTTAGTATAAACTAAAACTCCAAGTAGGTACGTACTACCCACGTTTAATGCTAAATGAGAAAAAAACTAAATTGACATTTCAAAATGAATGAATGCAAAAAAGTGAAGACATTTCTTTCATAAAATATTTTTATTTTGCATGAAATTCATTTAAAAAACGTATTTCCTCATTGTAGAGCGCCGTCTACGTAATCTGATAAAGTCCACGGCTACTTGAAGGTAGGAATCCAGCGGTAGCTAGGATATTTTGGAATACTATGTTGTTCAAAACTTCTCGCAAAAAATCTTTTTACATTATGAAAATCTAGTGTCACGGCGTTTGTGGTCGCACTCCTCTGTAAAGGCCACCCATCCGGTTCTTTAAGGATCTTCAATAAAAGATGTATGCAAAGATCATGACAAATAATAGGCAGCAAAAGGCATTATGTAGATGTTCACACATAGAAGACTACAATAATACAATTATAAATGCGAAAGTAACTCTGTCTGTCAGTCTGTCTGTTAGGCGTTCACGACTAAACCACAGAATCGATGTTTGAACCCGAAGGAAGGATCTTTGTCTGCATCCGCGATAACCAATATTTATGGAGATGAAGTCGTGGGCATAAGATAGTGCATAATAAAGTAAACAACTAGGTAACAAATCAAGGTATGTTTACTAGTACATTATTAGATTCAAGCCAATAGAATAAGGGCCCTTATCGGCTCGGTCGAGCTGCATTTTAGTGTTATAATACCAAAATGTAGCTCGACCTCGCTTAGAAAAGTTGAAATAGCATAGCTTTTACTGTAACTTCGCCTTAGATGAAAATAATAAAAAATCCAGCGGTAAGCTTGTTTCAGTTTTGCAAAGTAATGCTTTTTGCTGAATAACTCGGATCTTGTTTTGTAAGTTTGTAAGTACTTGTTGTTTACAAGTTTATCTATTTTTATATCTTGAGTAGAATTTCTTCGTTGTAGATAAGAAAAGAAAAAAATAAGAATACCTTGCTTTTGGTTGACTGTTGGAGATTGTATAACATAACATCACGCCTGTAATCCCCGAAGGGTTAGGCAAAGGTGTACCTATTAGTATACCCACATTTAATTTTCGCCAGTTATGTTTAAGTCTCATATTATATACTTACAGACTGTTAGTGTAAACACCGTTATCCTTGAAACCAGTGGTTAAGTTTCACTTATAGAACGTAAATTCGATGAAAAAAAATTACATTATTTTTTTAAATAAAGTCTTCATTTTTCCACTAAACTATTTCACCGTATACGCGCGGGAAACACAGCGCTAGATCAAACAATCCGCAAGCCGCGCGCGACGGTGCTCGATCCTACCCACACCGTCTACACTCCACACCCCTCAGTCTGTGCGCAGCCTCGTGGTCGATCGTACGTCACGTCACGCTTGCTCACGCGCAGCGCTCATTTGAGCAGTATGTTTGTGTAGTTTTCTCGCGCAAGTGTGTATTTAGGTTAGATAGGTGTAGGTTATGTCGTACACAAACGTACAGTGGACCGAAATGGTTCGGGTTTACGCCGCGTCGGGTGATAACTGATAACCTAACCGAGGCTCAAAGAATGTACGCAAAGTTATTTCCTAGACAACCTGTGCCAAACCGAGAAACGATGTTGGCGGCTACTCAAAGGTTACGTACCTATGGCCAGTTGAAGCGAAATGAAGCGCCGGGTGTATGCCACTGAGTTCCGTAACACGTCGGAACTCAAAAGGCGGATTCGTAGTGCGTTTAGAGACATAAAAAATGACACTGTTGTGCTTCCTAGAGTGCGAAACAATTTAAAAAAATGTGCGGAGACATGCGTGGCCGTAAATGGATCCCACTTTGAACAACTTTTGAGATTAGTGTACCTAAGTGTAAAATTATTCAATCAGTGTAAATAAAACCAGTAAGTAATTTTTAATTAAACTGTAGATAAAAATGTGATTAACTTTTAAATACGCCAAAAATACCTACCCAGTTGTTGGTATTTTTTTTTCTTTATTGTTAAATGTAACTTCCATCTGGACTCGTAAGCCAGGGAAAGTATGAAGGAAAAGTTACATCACAGGTTACGTGTATTGTGTTTTTATTACAATGATGTAATTAGTTAATAAAGCAGGTAATGTAGGTAGTTATAACGGCCAGTGCAGCAGGTCAACGCCCTGCGCATGACGTAACTCGGGCGCATAGTATCCATTAATTTACGGACGGTGTCGGACAGAAACTTTTTTTAATTTTTGAAAGAAATATTCGTTTATTTTTTTTTAAATTCAAATTAACATTTTTATAAAAAGTCAAGTACCTATTGTTTTAGTGATAACGGTGTTTACACTAACAGTCTGTACTTAGGCGTATAGTCACATGGAATGGAAAATCCTATCAAAATTTTTTGCCTGACCTAGAAATCAAACCCAGGACCAAAAAAAAAAAAAAAAAAAAAAAAAAAGGACCGGTCAAACTAAGCGGCCGCGCTTTCGACCACGGGACCAAGGGCAGGCAAACATAAAACAATTTAAGTAGTAATAATAATTAGTAATCTTTTTATAAGAAAAGAAAGAAAGAAGAAGAAAGTTAAAGATTTTCACTTCACGTAAAATTACAAAGCAATATTTTACAGTAAACATCATCATCATCATCTGCCTAGCCTTTTCCCAACTATGTTGGGGTCGGCTTCCAGTCTCACCAGATGCAGCTGAGTACCAGTATTTTACATGGAGCGACTGCCTATCTGACCTCCACAACCCAGTAACTGGGTAACACGATACCCCTAGGTAAGACTGGTTGTCAGACTCTCAAGCTTCTGACGATTCGTAACGACTGTCAAAGACCCACGAATGACAGCCGGGACCAACGGCTTAACGTGCTTTCCGAGGCACGGAATGTCAGTAATGTCTTAGATAAACCTTAGAAAGTACATATGAATTGAAAAAGTCACAAAAAAATCAAGTCGTCAATATTTTTACAGTAAACACTGCAGGTAAAAATCAAAAGAAAACTAACGAACAATACCTTTTACCATAATAGGTCTTCCAATCCGGTCAGTTAATCTTCAATATGGCGAGGATGATATCACTCTGTACCATCTCCTTGCTTTGTTCCCCTCTTCAGCGTCATTCAGACAGGCTGGAGTACACCGGGGGATGGGGTAGAACAGGGGACAAAATAGGGAGGATTTTTTAAGGGCAAAGAGATAGTTTATGATTGATGTTACTTAGTTTAGGTGGTGGAGAGTTTAGTTTATTTATTTTATCGATATTTGTCTAAGATACTTTGGTCTAGTGGTCGCAAAGCGCGACTGCTGAGCATGAGGTCTTGATTGCGATTCCCAAAGTGTCGGGCAAAGTGTTATTGGGTTTTTCCATTCCAGGAATTTCTCAGTAGCAGCCTCGGAGTCTGGATATGTGCCCGGTTGATGGCAATATTCTCGCCCCTTATTACATGGGACTTATAAACATTACTGGCGAAATGAGGGTGTACTAATGGGTGCCGTGATGGGCCAATGGTTAAGGTGCCCGCCTCTCATACATGAAGTTGTGGGTTCAAATCCGGGCAAGTACCAATGTGAATTTTTCAATTCATATGTACTTTACATAACATAACATCACGCCTGTAATCCCCGAAGGGTTAGGCAGAGGTGTACCTATTAGTACACCCACATTTTGCCAGTTATGTCTTTAGTTCCATTTAATAGGGGGCGAGCCTATTGCCATCAACCGGGCACAAATCCAGACTCATATGTACTTTCTTAAGTTTATCTTGAACATCACTGGCATCGGTGAAGGAAAACATCGTGAGGAAACCTGGACTTACTGTTCCACTCAAACCATGTCAGAGGCCGTTGAGGCGGTTTAGAAAATCTGACACTAGGGTGTGTGGGGTCATCAGACCTTACTGCCCTCACGATAAAAGAATCCTTTCTTTTATCGTGAGGGCAGTAAGGTCTGTGAACCAGGCCTTACCAATTTTTTTTTTTACCAGTTGTACTGGTTGGGTTAACACCCAACCAGTACAACTCCTGCAACCCAGAATCAACAGTGGCGACCACCAGAGGTTGTTCTTGGTGTATCCCAACCACATGTAGTGCTAAGTAAAAACCGCTATAACAACTAACAACGTTTTGTTCGTCGTACTAGTGTAAATGAAGTGTTCCGAATCAAAAGGGGATGATGTTGTCTAACTGTACCCATGTTGTCGTCACCTTGGAGGTAAGAAATAAAGGTGATATGACTTTAAAATATAGAAGAGATTATAATGGTCACAGCTCAACCAGAATAGCCTTAAAAACAAGACTAACCTTTAGTTGAATGACGTATTCTTTATCGTAAGGATTTTCCAAAACTCACCCCCTAAGAGGAAGAAACAGGTGTGCAAAGTAAGAGAAACCAACTTTGACGCGGACGAAGTCGCGGGCAGAAGCTAGTCTAAATATAGAAAAGCAAAAGGTCACTCATTCACTCACTGATCACGATATATTATAAACCGCTTGACGTACAAAAATGAACAGAGAGGTACTTTATAGTTATTAGACGTTCGCTAAGAAAGGATTTTCCAAAATTCATCCCTTAAGGGGTTGAAACAGGGGTCCGACATTTATGTGGTCGAAATCGCGGGCTAAAGCTAGTTACTAATACAAATTTTAAATTGCGCCTGTCCAATCCACTCCTCGCCCCGATGCGTCGATGCGAAACCAAATTTAATAGCGTATAAACGTCAAGACAGCAGCTGCATTACACAGCATTTCTCAGTAGCAGCCTCGGAGTCTGGATTTGTGCCCGGTTGATGGCAATAGGCTCGCCCCCTATTACATGGGACTAAAAACATAACTGGCGAAATGTGGGTGTACTAATGGGTACACCTCTGCCTAACCCTTCGGGGATTACAGGCGTGATGTAATGTTTATGTTACGTCAAGACATCAAAAATGCTCAAATTGAACATATTCAAGTGTCCAATTCCGTGCTAGCTTTACTCTATTTCGCGCTCCGGGACGCCTACCCACATTGCTATTGTGACTATCCTCTGCTTCCCCATGCATTGTTGCGTGTTTAATTGTTTTAAATTGCTCTTCACTTCCACACTGTTTGTGCTACTCGAGTGTATAGACAAAGAATTGATAGTGTTGTTTGTGGTTAGTCAGTTTCGTCATTCATTTTGAAAGTGTGTTATTTGATGAGGAGTTTACTAGCCAGAAGCCTTGATATTACAGTACCCATATTCTACGGATATTTCAGCGGTTTTGTTCGTGTATTACTTACAATAATTGTAAGTAATACACGAACAAAACCGCTACATTACAAACATACATTAAAACTTTCGCCTTTATAATTATTATAAAGGCGAAAGTTTTAATGTATGTTTGTTACTCAATCAAGCCAGAACGGCTGAACGGATCTGCATGAAATTTGACAGAGAGATAGATTATAGTCTGGAATAGGATATAGGCTATTGTTCATACCAGAAAAATGTACGTTTCCCGTGGAATTAATCAACTTCGACGCGTACGAAGTCGCGGGCAGAAGCTAGGTTCTTTTAAAAACCTATCATACAAGCCTATTATTGTCTACAGGCTTAAAGCCTCTTTTCACAACGAAAATACACGATAATTGACTACAGCGTTTGCTCAAGGCGGATTGACGATTTCAATTTAATATTAATTTCAAGGCCAGATATTTTCCTCACAATGTTTTTCCTCACCGATGTAAGTGATGTCCAAGATAATCTTAGAAAGTTTTATGAATCGAAAAAGTCACACTTGACACTAGTTCGATATCAACCCCGCATTCTCATGATGACTTGCACGCATGAGAGGCGAGAACCTTAAGCACTAGGCTTCAACGAAACCGAAACTTATAATAATGAACCATATTCACTCACAATTAATATCAATTAGGAATGATAGAAAACAGTCTAATAATCTAGTTTTATGCTGAGGCGTTCCGCTCATGAATATGCAATGTGTGTCCGCTCAAAGATATTAATTATGCACGGTTTTCGTCCTCCGTTGTTAAGGCGAAGGTAGGTTTTGAAAGCCGGGTGAAATTGCATTTTATCCGGGGCTAAACCTTTTATTCTAAACTAAACAGGCTTTTGTTAGGTCAACCTATAAGTAACTATGTGAGGGAATCTAATTCTGATTGCTGTGTAATCGTAAAAACTGGTATGTAAGCGTAGTTTGGAGGACAAATACAATAATATGGTACCATATAACTGATATTATGATGATGGAGTCGGAAAATAGACACTAGAACTCTGTAACGGAACAATGTATCCTTCCTTCCCGTGTTTGTTTTCACATAATTGACTCCACGAGTTACAATATAACGAGTATAAAAATATACTTAACGTAGCTGAAAGATATGATTATGTTCTTCCTATCATTGCGATATTTTTGTGTTCTAGACTATACATGAAGGTCTGTCCACTTTTTGTTTTTTTTTTTTAATTTTGCTATAAATATCTGCACGATTCTTTTACTGTTGGATATACTAAATAGTGTTTTTTTCGCGCTACCATATTATGATATTATTTACTGTTATTAAATTTGATGTAGTATGCATAATTGACGGCTATGTGTTGTGTATTTTTACACCCCGTATACCTTTTCACAAAAGGGTTCCTTGTCAAGGCTTATCTTAATATGTATTTACGTCTACGTCTACGAAACATCCACACAAAAACGGGCCAAAGACAAGGAAGATACTTTAGCAGATCATTTTCCTACATTCCTAAAACCCGGTTAACATTTGCCTTTACAAAATCCGGAGCAACTTCCCCTTAAGCAGGCACATAACGTTTTAAAGCTCAGATTTTAAGCGGCACGACGCGACGGAAACTGCTGAGTGTGCAAAAAAAACGAATGTTAGTACAAAAATGTCTGTCCAGTAGAAATATTTTAGAGCTAAAAATATTCTGTTGCGACTGAAAACTGTTTAGGGTGTGGGAGTGTGTGTGTGATTGTGCAATTTGTTAATGAGTGGGTGTGTGATTGTGTGCAGGTAAAGAAAAAATGTGTTAATCTTTTAAACCGACTTCAAAAAAGGAGGACGTTCAATGTATTTCTTTACGCACATTTACCGATTTCATTTAGCAGTTATAAAATAATTTTCAAAAATCTGTATTGTGTCATAGTATTAATTTCTTTTGAAGTTTTTTAACGAAAATAAGTTTCAAATGGTCTTGTTCTTGTCGACCACGCGACCATTAGGGCCATAAGTATTGAAACAAAAAGTTGTTCATATTCCTAGGTAAGTCACTCTGCATGGTTACAAAGGATAGCAAGATAATTGCCTTAATATCAATAAGGAAAGTCGTCTTCAGTAGGTACTGTTAAGACTCTGGCTTGTTTAGCCATTTCCAACCCAATGACTACAACATAAAGTCTATTTTCAATTAGAAATGTGAACTTGACAGTCCGCCACGAGGGCTGAAAAGGCGATTTAGCTTTAAATATAATAATTAAACCAATATACGTAATAATAAGGAAAAATGTGTTTTATTCAAGAAGTTTGAACCCGCCAGTTATCATGGTAATAGACTATGCCCGCGACTTTGTCTGCCTCAAAGTTACAGTACATTTTTTCGGGATAAAAAGTAGCGCGACTGCTGTGCATGAGGTCTTGGGTTCGATTCCAAGGTCGGGCAAAGTGTTATTGGGTTTTTCCATCAGGAATATCTCAGTAGCAGCCTCGGAGTCTGGATTTGTACCCGGTTGATGACAATAGGCTCGCCCCCTATGACATGGGACTTAAACATAACTGGCGAAATGTGGGTGTATTACCTTTGCCTAACCCTTCGGGGATTACAGGCGTGATGTTGTTGTGTGTGTAAAAAGTAGCCTATTTTGTGCTGTAATTAATAAGAGATTGTGGGTTAGCTTGTTTTAACAGAACTAAAGTCATATAATATTTTATTAAACAAAGCTCAACTTTCATAAAAACCCAACCTTACCGCGACGCTCGCTGCCTTTGCCAAAAAAAAATCAACAAAGAAAAAAAAGGACTTTCCTCCCCCACGAGTCCGCAGTTCAAAGTGCCCGCGGAATTATACATTTCTGACATTTATTTCATTATGCTCTTTTTGGCAGACCGCCGTCCAGCCAGTGTTTGATAAATAAAAAGCTTTGGTCCAAGAGCCAGCAGTCGCCAGACCTACGTCATTTGGAAAATAGATCATTGAATATTTTACATACATACATACATAAACTCACGCCTTTTTCCCATGGGGGTAGGCAGAAACCACAGAACGCCACCTGCTACGATCCTTACATACTCCTTTCGCCTCATCTACGTTCATACATCTCGTCATACAAGCACGCCGGTTACGAGTACTCCGCACCTGACCTTTCTGAAGGACCTCACCAATAAGGTCAGTGTAGGTCTTCCTAAGGCGACCCCTCCCGGCGTTGCCCTCTGCCATATAAATACCTTTTCTCATTCGTTTTTCACTCATCCTCTCAACAAATGAATATTTTTGTTGCTTTTATTATATTTGTGTAGTTTACTTACAATACCGGGCCATATTTTTTGTTTAACTTACTTCTGTTCAGCGTTTACATAGTATACTATTTACACTATATTGTTATGAACGTAATTTAGTTACGACAAAATAAAAGTATGGAAAAAAGAGCCTAACATTAAAGCACCAGGGTGGCAATTCAATTAACTTTTAGGAACGGTCGCAATCTGTATAAAAATCCGCAAATTTACCTACATTTGACGTTGAGATGTCAGGTTTTTAACGTTTTTGCATACATCCTTAAACTAACATACCTACGCCTTTTTCCCATGGGGGTATGCAGAAACCACAGAACACCACCTGCTACGATCCATATATACTCCTTTCGCCTCGTCCACGTTCATACATCTCGTTATACAAGAACGCCGATTACGAGTACTGCGCACTTGAACTTTCTTAAGAACCTTAGGTACCAATAAGAAACGTTTTTAATTAGTAAAAATAGGCTTCAGATACATTTCTATCGACATTATTTTTCAAATTTTCAGCCATGTTGTATTGTCGTAGGTCTAGTGACTTTGGGATCCTGAATCATACGTACACTTTATAAAAGAGTATGACGCAGTGACAGCTGGAACTCAATATTTATATATTATTAATATAGGGCCACTATTTTGCGGACAAGTGATAGTATAGTCGAACAAAAATAGACAGACACACGGACTGCTCCAATACCGCAACACTCCTACACGAAACATAACATAACATCACGCCTGTAATCCCCGAAGGGTTAGGCAGAGGTGTACCCATTAGTACATCCACATTTCGGCAGTTATGTTTTTAGTCCCATGTATAGAGGGCGAGCCTACTGCCATCAACCGGTCACAAATCCAGACTCCGAGGATGCTACTGAGAAATTCCTGATGAAAAAACCCAATAATACTTTGCCTGACCTGGGAATCGAATCCAAGACCTCATGCACAGCAGTCGCGCTTGCGACCACTAGACCAACTAGGCAGTGCTACACAAAACGTACCTATATAATTGGAAAGAGACCTTATTCTCCAAACTGCTTACTTCAGCACAATTAAAAATAAAAGATGACTCCTTACGATGGCGAAATTTTAATCTCCCTTAAAAAGGACCACGATGATAATTTTAATAACTGTAAAGGACCTAATATCTTCGTGGATTGCCGCTTTGGGTAAAACAATTTGTTTAATGAATTGTTTAAAATAACTCATGTTGAAGAGGAATGTTCGGAGTTATGATGAATATTTCCTTAATGGTGCTCAATTTGGATCGAAATGGATTGGAACGTTTTGGAAAATTTAAGGTAGACTTGAAAACGTAATATATACCTAGATACAATATTTTTTAAGTCCTAATTAATAAGCACAACTGTAGGAGGAGTCAATAAAAAAAAAACTGTCAACACACGAAGGGTTCTGTACAATTGTACTACATTTAACAGTACATACATACAAAAAAAAAAAACACGACTGCAAAAAATGTACTTTGTTTAGTCGTCAGTTTTTTTTATGACGTTTTTAATTTACAGTGGGATATATATTTTCAATCTACTTGTCAAATTCTAGACGACAAAAATAGACACGACCAGAATCATTAAAAAAAATAATTGAAACTGGTATTCATTTACGTTTTAAAGTGACCACACCGGTTTCTTTTTATTTTCTACTAGTCTATGTTACTCGGAGTAATACAAGGATTGTAACGATACCCCCATGCATCTAAATCGGTTCAGGCATTTAAAAGTTATGGTGGAATAAAGAAACTCACATACATACATACATACATCAACCCTGAACACATAACACTCCTTTTTTTGGGGCAGTCGTTTTAAAAAACTGTCAACACATAAAGGGTTCTGTACAACTGTACTACATTTAACAGTACATACATACAAAATAACACGTGTCTTGTATAAAAATAACATAAAATTAAAAGTAAAAATATTGGATTACTTTTGTTATTCTCTGTTACTGTAGTGGCCATAGTAATACTCACTCTGTGAAAACTTCAACTCTCTACCTGTTAAAGTTCATGAGATACAGCCCGCTGACATACAGGCGGACAGAGGAGGCTTCGTTTCTAATAGGTGTTGGCATCCTTTGAATTATGAATCCTTGGCAAATGTTGCCTCGCAATACGAGTTTTTCCTGTATCGTGGGTGCGTTTACAAACTCGCAAACACAAACAAGCGTTGTTCCCGGACTGGTTATTTGATATGAGTTATAAACTCAAAAAACTCAACTGTTTGAAAAACAATATGGTACCTGAAATGTTAAAATGCAGTGTTCGTATTGGTTTGTATGTACAGTCTACAAACGAGATAGGTTCGTCAGATATAGTTGAAGTTTTATTAGAAAACTATGGATGTTTTCAAATGTAGTTTAATTTAAAAAGTAGATCATAAACAGTTCCTTAATTAAGTTAAGTTTCAATCGAAGATATCCATCGGTTTCTAAGAAAACTTCAACTATATCCGAATACCCTGGATACCTATCACTTTTGTACTGTACACACATAAACTCACGCCTTTTTCTCATGGGGGTAGTCCGAAGAACACAGAACGCCACTTGCTACGATCCTTACATACTCCTTTCGCCTCATCCACGTTCAAACATCTCGTCATACAGTGTGAGAGTGCTGCGCACCTGACCTTTCCGAAGAACCTCACCAATAAGGTCAGTGTTGTCTTCCTAGGGCGTCCCCTCCCTGCGTTGCTACTCACATCTGCCATGTTAAATTCCTTTTGTTAACCGCCTTTCTCTCGTACTTATGTAATTTGTATGTATTTCTATGAAATTAATTCCGAACGTAGCGAAATTAACTTAAAACTTGCAGTAAAGTTGCAGTCGGCAACATCCGTAAACGTTTATGAAGTAGAAAATTTTACAAAATACAAACTGGACTTCAAAAGAACAAACTGTTTTAAATAACTGAGTTATTTACGTTCCATTTCAAATATAAATCCGACGTATGCAAATGGAAAACTTTCAAAGGAAATTTAATTTATGCTATTAGTTTTTTCTGCAAGAATATTATGGGGTTCCGTAGATGAAAAGGCCCTGGCTGACCTATTGTCTGCCGAGTTTGATCAGACAAGTAATCTTTCGATTACTTTAATATTTATTTTTTTATTACATTTGGAAAAACAAACAGTAGTACATTAAGCATAAACAAATCTGTCTTAAAATAAAAACTTAATTAATAACTAACATAATATCTAACATTAATTTATTTGCTTGGTTTAAATGTAATATTAACTTAGAATGTATTATTCTGGCTGGCAGAGGCTAAGCATTGCCATCTAACATGGCAATACGGCCAGTCTTTTGGGCATATTTTCAGTTGACGGCGATGCGGATGAATTTTTTAGTTTTTTTGGTTTTTCTGATATTTTTCTTCTGATTTCTGATTCTGATTGTTTTGTTTTTATAATTAGGTATCTAAATTATTGTTCATATTACTTAAATAAATTAGGTACAAACAAGGACAATGGCAGTTGATCACCTTTCAACTTTATTACTAAGTGCTTAGGGTGAAAAATAGCTAAAAATAAAGTTAACAATTAAAGGGTTCCCACAAGAAGTTTGTTTTTGAAGTGAAAACTTCTTTAGCGGCGTTGAGCACTTTTTCTGTAATGGGTATAAAATCTTAAACTCGCGTCAGGACACGTGACCTGATCGAAAAAGCGTAAGACGGATGGAGAGTAGACAGCTATCCCCTCTCTACGGCGCGGCGAAAATGTATGCCTGGGCCTACTGTTTCGTTTAGGCAGCGCAGGGCGCTTGCGCGAATGTTCGTGTATAACTTTTTAATGTAAAATAATTGTAATAGTTTTAAAGTGTTAAATTTTTAATGTAATATAAATTGTCATGTTTGTGTACGATAGCGCAATAAATGAATATTGTATTCTACCACATAAATGATAGTACTTTTATACTGATAAAGCAATTGGTGCAAAATTATTCCCTAACCATTTCAAAATATCAAACATGCTCAACGTTAATAATCAAGTTTTCACTTCTGCCGGCACTCCCGGAGTGCAACCCGTCTTTTTTTTTGCATGGTATGAAACTCTTCGTGTGCGAGTCTGATTCGAACTTGGCCGGCTTTTATCTTTTTAAATAAATATTAATTTAAAAAAATAATAAATATTCATACTAGGTACTTACCTACGGAACTACACATCTTAATCCGAGACGCGCTTAGCACACTTTTTATTAATTCTGCTCAACTGACTTGAGGAGAATATTACAAAATTGCAGAGAATTTGTTATTAACGTTATTTCTTTCTCTTTGATCTACACTTTCTTTGAAAGAATATTGGCAACATGAAAGGAAGATGCAGAGAAGTTTCACTTTATTTAAAACTAGCTTATTCCCGCGACTTCGTCCGGGTAAATGTCGGTTTACTGCGAGGTTTTATTTTCTTGCGTGGAACTCTAATTCTTTTTCTAAAATGAAAGTAGGCTAAGTTACAACTTATTACATCAGCTATATACCAGCGAAAGTCTTGTCAAAATCAGTCAGCAGTTCCAGAGATATGCCGTTACAAACAGACAGACAGACAAATATTTAAAAAAATATTTGTCATAAGTACCCTATATAAATTCATATGCATGTAGTAAAAAGCAGTTAAGTTAATATTACAAATAGACACTTCAATTTCATTTATTTGTCTCTATTGATTAACGTAAAATCACGGATATTATTTACATACATAACATACATAACATCACGCCTGTAATCCCCGAAGGGTTAGGCAGACTTGTACCCATTAGTAGGTACACCCACATTTCGCCAGTTATGTTTTTAGTCCCATGTAATAGGGGGCGAGCCTATTGCCATCAACCGGGCACAAATCCAGACTCCGAGGCTGTTACTTAGAAATTCCTGATGGAAAAACCCAATAACACTTTGCACGACCTGGGAATCGAACCCAAGACCTCATGCACAGCAGTCGCGCTTGCAACCACTAGACCAACGAGGCAGTCCGATATTATTTCTCTTTTTAAAAGCGGCCAAGTTCGGTACTGCAGCATCACACTTCAAGGTCAATCATTCATCATTTCATCACCGAACTTGGCTAACACATTACGGTGTATCTACAAAAGGGCACGATATTTAAGTTTAGGGTTTGTTGTCCAACGCCTGATATCACTGCGGTCGTGTCGGATTGCCGTCCCATCGGACTATGAGAGTGAGGGAAGAGGGAGTGCACCTGTGTTTGCAGTTGCACACACACTTGTTAAACATAAACATCAACATAACATCACGCCTGTAATCCCCGAAGGGTTAGGCAGAGGTGTACCCATTAGTACACCCACATTTCGCCAGGTATGTTTTTAGTCCCATGTAATAGGGGGCGAGCCCATTGCCACACTTGACACACACACTTTTTTTGACACACTTGTTCACTATAATATTTCCTGAGTACTAGGGTAGTCTCCATTGAGATTGACCTCCGTAACCTAATTCGAATACTACCTAGCCGTAGCGTAAAAGCCTTTAATGTCTATGTTCACCTTTTGACCTTCCTACCTTTTGATCAATGTTTTTCTCCTTTCTCGTACCATATTGTTGTGTTAAGTGTCCGGTTTTAGTACTAATTAAGGTAATTATTTTAATGACCTTGCCAGTACGTGGGGTCAATTAATTTTATTTTTATTTTGTCTGTTTAGACTGCCTCGTTGGTCTAGTGGTTGCAAAACGCGACTGCTGAGCATGAGGTCTTTGGCACGTTAAGCCGTTGGTCCCGGCTGTCATATGTGGATCTTTGATAGTCGTTACGGGTCGTCAGAAGCCCGAAAATCTGACAACTAGTCACACTAAGGGGTATCGTATTACCCAGTTACTGGGTTGTGGAGGTCAGATAGGCAGTCGCTCCATGTAAAATACTGGTATTCAGCTGCATCCGATTAGACTGGAAGCCGACCGCAACATAGTTGGGAAAAGGCTAGGCAGATGATGATGGTACATACAAACATTCCAATCAGGTGGCCATTCCCTTGCAACACAGGTCAAGAGAAATACCTAGTACCTACCTATAGTGTATCTGGTACCGGAGCAAGTTTCACACATCACTGCAAGTGCTCGTAAACGTTTGTGAGCCGAGACGTTTGTAATGCTGTAGCTGTAGGCCAAGGGTTCCCAAATATATTTTGTCTACTGCCCACTTTGAGGATCAATTGTTTTCTAACGCCCCCAATTTTTTTTAATCAAAACGACTGGTCTGATTTTGACGAGACTTTCACTAGCAGTTAGCTGATGTCACAAAAAATAAGTAAGGCAAATTAAGAAAAAAAAAGAAGTATAATAGTAGGGATCCCGCGAAAAAAAAACCTCGTAATAATCCACGGATTTATCTTTAGTACAAAAATTAATTCACAAATATTAATCGCAACACAGCCATACATTTGAGTTTGGATCAAAATTGAAATGGATATATTCGAACGATCCGATCTCACCCCTGCCTGCTACAAACGCATACGACACTTCTAACATCCACATACATACACGTATGAATACAGAACCACAGATAACCTACCTTGTTAGAACGCAGGTTTATGTATCGGATACTCTTAGACAGGGGTGGCAAACCTTTTGGGATTATTATGCGTGCTACATAAAAGTATGGTGGACTAAAAATTAAGCATTTATGAAATTGAAATTAAAAATATTTATTTCCAGATTAACGTTATCATCATCATCGTTTCATTTATGTTCATTATACCACTTACAGACACTTTTGAATTGTCAAGGAGTCGGATGTCGGATAGTTAGTCAGAAAGTTGAAGCTAGTTATAGTTCGACTGCCTCGTTGGTTTACTGTCTCGTTGGTCTAGTGTTCGCAAAGCGCGACTGCTGAGCATGAGGTCTTTGGTGGAATACTCAGGTCGGGCTAAATGTTATTGGGTTTTTCCATCAATAATTTCTCAGTAGCAGGCTTAGAGTCTGGATTTGTGCCCGGTTGATGGCAACAGGATCGCCCTTATTATATGGGACTTAAACATAACTGGCGAAATGTGGGTGTACTAATAGGTACACCTCTGCCTAACCCTTAAGGGATTACATGCGCGATGTTACGAATGCATGTATCCTTGCAATCAAATAATAAAAATAATTTCTGCATAAAATTCGTTGCGTAGACTTTTCCGTCAAAGGTCTGCCATCCCTGCGTTACAACCATTTTAGATGTACGGACGTCAGTTGGTACGCCTCAAAGACACGATATTGGAATACTCTACAAATTATGATCCTGCAAGCATGTAATATTGGAAGTATTGGTTTTAAGGCAATGTACCTTGATTTAGTATTAGCAATAATTGTAAGAGGCTTACTATTTACATATGTATGTAGTACCTAGTTGCTTTATAGCTTAAGAAAATATATACATACATCTGTTTGCCTACCCTTTTTCCAACCATGTTGGGGTCGGCTTTCAGCCTAATCAGTTGCTACTGAGAAATTCCTGAAACAATCCAATAATACTTAGCCCAATCCGGGAATCAAACCCAAGACCTCATGCTCAGCAATCGTGCTTTGCGACCACTAGACCAACGAGGTAGTCAAATACAATTAATATTCGTTTCGCACATAACGATCACATAATCAGAATTAAAAATATATATATTTTCGAGCCGTTTGGGGTGGAAACCCTTTGGTCGTGGGATCCGTGTGCCCATGGCCCCTTCAAAGAGTTGTCCAAACGGTTGGTTGACATTTTCCGCGACCCAAGGGCTGGCCAGAGGTTAAGCATTGCCATCCAACGTGGCAATGTGGCCAGTCTTTTGGACACATTTCTAGTGAACAGCGATGCGGATGAATTTTTTGATGCTATTTACTTTTAGTTTCTTATTTTGAACATAGTTTATCTCACAGAAATAAATTCATCAAATAAACTTCAATGTGGCTGAACCAGCCAGATTCTCTACGGGCACCCAACTACCTCACTGACCAAGTAATTAAATTGGGGTCCCCAAACTGTACAACGCAAACATTATTGTAACGTATAAAGTTACTGAAATTCGGGAAATGCAGTTAACAGTGGAATTTTGGTTGCATTTCTATACAGCGGTATGTAAAGGAATGTGGCCTTTGCTGGTTACAAAATAATGTCTTTTCCTGCTGTCCTTATGAGTATCGCAAATTGTTTTTAACCGCCGACGCAAAAACGACGGCGTGTTATGAGTTTGACGTGTCTGTGTGGAGGTGTGTTTGCCTGTGGCATCGTAGTTCCCGAACGGATGAACCGAATTTGATTTTGTTTGAATCGTGAATTAGTCGGGAGTATTCTAAGCTATGTTTGACGAAATCAGTCCAAGATGGCCGACTTCGGCGGTTTTATTAATATTTAATTTTAATTATTTTAATAGTTGAGCTAAATGGTCGTAAGCGAGCGTTTGAATTGTGTTCTTTTTTCTCTAGTCTTCTTTTTTTCTTTTTTAGGGGTCGCGGCATACCACGGAGAAGATGGCGGATAGACTTGGATGGCTTCCTGAAGAATTAGAAAAGCGTATCTTCGACGGATCTTTTAAACTACGCAACGATTTTCATCAATAGGTAGGTACATTGATTCAGAAGGTATATGTAGGGGCGTATCGCTAGTTGATAAAACATAATCCGAGCCAAACATTTTGTCTATGCTATTTTTACAACATACAATTCGAAATTCAAAAATTGTCACGCACGTCTCCGCCATCTTTCTACTACCAACCGAATAGCAAAATTCCAAGATGGCCTCTCACACCCAGAACGAAATAACATAACTTCATAATAATTTATAGCGACACGGAGACATAATAACGTAAGTTTTGAAGTTACACTTGACAACTTTATATTGTACGTTGTTTGCGGACTTGGTAGGAATTTCCTTGTTATGTTAATTAGTTCCAGTTAGGGAAAATTAGAGGTGTGCGTCCTGTTTTATGGAGAAGACTGTTAAGATTGGGGAAATGGAACTCGTTTGAAACTCTAGTTGGATTTCTTGTGCGTAGATTATAAAGGTATGTTTCTGCTGGTTTCTGTGACAATATATTGTCTATAGCAGAGGATATTATAGACTATATTAGGTCACAGAAACCAGGAACCATGCCCAAGGTTTACTCTACGGTTATCAGTAGGATATAGGCATATACAAGTTATAAGGGACATCAAAGAGCTCACCCGTGTTAAGTTACGGTTTTAGATACTGCTCGACTCCCGTGTGTCGTAGAGTGATGCTATATAGCCAATACCATTCCTTAAAAATTTAGCTATCATTACAAGATTTTACCAAACCGACGAGTAGCTCCAGAGATTAGTGCGTTAAAACAACCAAAAATCTCTTCAGAATAATTTCATATTATATTTTTATTTGCTAGCCTATAATTTCCCACTGCTGGGCAAAGGTCCCCAAGTTCTTTCAAGTATTATTTTCTTGCGCCACGTCAAACCAGATGCATTAAATTTGTATCTTTATATGATTAAAACTTTATTTAAATCCCTTTCAAAATATTTTGCCGTTTTTCACAACTGCTTGTTTAATCAAATGATAACAGAACCTAACTAAATGCAATTTGTTTACCTTCTAACTCAATTTACAATGAACTGAAATGTAATTTTCGTCAAAATCCCTGAATGCTGAGTAATGAAGAGCTCGGACACAAAGTCCGTAATTATTAGAATTTATATCATGTTATACCATAGCTTGAATTAATTTCACATTCATAAGTATTTTTGTATTTAATTTTTTACTTGACAGTCATTTTAAATTTGGTCCTTTAAGTTTGGTCCTTCGATCCACTAAAAGCTGAAAACTACAAGGGGTGTAGGAAAACAATTTATACGGTCGAAAGTTACATAATTATTCTTTCCGTCATTATGATATTTTTTTGTTCTTGGACAATACCTTCTGATTACCCTAAACCTATTACCTTCTGAGTTAAAGTCCCAATCCTTCTTTTCTTTCTTATTACGAACAAAAGTTTGACATTTTCTATCCCAACGACCCCTGTACTGTTGGATGCATTCGTAAGTACATTTTGAATGTGCTATATACCTATATAGTATGTATAGTTAAAGGCTATGTTATGTGCTTTAATAATAACCCATAATTCCACTGCAAAAAAAAAATATCTGAAACTAAAATAAATACCCAAGTATATTTTCGCAAACCAACCTCAAGAAAACACAGTATTTTCGTAACTACCCGCCATAGTTTCTCTATAACACAATAAAGACGAATCACGACAAAAAGTCTTTGCCATTTTCCTCCACGTAAAGGAGAAACAAGCCTATAGTTACATTACATAAATCCATTTTATCACATCACGTTTTGTACGAACACTCCAAGATGTACCGCAGACAAGATTTAACTAATGTTAGGCTTTGAAAGAAATATTGTACCAAGTTTGTATGGAAGGGATTTCGGAATAACTATGCCGGGAAATATGTTGGCTGGAATGTCTGTTTTAGTGAGAGGGAGATACATCAATTAGGTGTGTGTCTCTCTCTAGATTCACTTTAGAAATACAGTCGTTAGGTGTAGTTGTGTTATTCAGCGTGGGCCATAACATCACGCCTGTAATCCTCGAACGGTTTGGCAGATGTGTACTCATTAGTACACCCACATTTCGTCAGTTATGTTTAAGTCCCATGTAATAGGGGGCGAGCTTATTGCCATCAACCAGGCATAAATCGAGACTCCAAGGCTGTTACTGAAAATTGAGTTCAAGACCTCATGCTCGGCAGTCGCGCTGAGCATGATGTGGGTGCCTAACCTCTGACTAACCCTTCGGGAATTGCAGGCGTGATGTTATGTTAGCTGATAGAGTGTAATCTAAATAAGCATTTTGATTGGGTACACCTCAGTCATCAGTTAACTTTAGAGACAGAAAAGAAAAAGCCATTCTCCCCCTGCCCCTAAAACAACTACATTCATTTACTCATAAGTTACCTCATGTTAGCCGGACACTATAATAAACTATATCCGAACTGCCTTCCTCTGGGAGTTCTATAGATAGGTACGTACCCACACAAAGTTTAGTGTCAGTAAAAATGAGTACAACACTAATAATAATAAATTTTCTTTAGATGCCCCTGAGAGTGAGATGGGGCAGTGGACTCATTGTTAGGTTGACGCGAGGTAGATGTTACGCGAGACATTTATTTTTGCACCTGATCACTCGCGATCGTGTCAGATTGCCGTCTCCTGAGAGAGTTAGGGAAGAGGGAGTGTTTCCTGACACACTTGTGCACTCTATCTCCAAAACGAAAACTGATTCTCTCTTCGCTCATTCATTTGACCTTTATATTGTAAATTTATACTTGACTACCCGATTCACTCGCGTTAAGTACCTACGCGGATCGTGGCATGATGGTATAGGCTATAGCTTAGGTGCAGGTACTATATCCTCATGAATCTGGCTATCATACAATGTATTTTATTCAAATCGGACTAGTAGCTTCGGAGACTAGCACGTTTAAACAAATAAAAAAAATAACTCTTCAGCTTTTTTATTATATTAGTAATATAGATTTTAAACATGAAAACGAATACCTGCAATATTACAACACTTAATATTTAGATAACCTATAAAAACTAAAATAAACTAAAACTGAGTAACCTCGATCGCATGTCGCACAAAACTAAGGGGTTGAATACACGGCGGACTCATAAATGTTAGTAACATCGTGTAAATGACTAGTTCAACATGGGGCCTCGTAAAGGGAGGGACTGATTTGCTCAAGGACCGTATTCGTGAGTATTATTACCGTAGAGGTTTGTTTTAGGTAGATGGGATCAAAACCATCCTCGAGATATTGACTTTTCCTTGACAGTTCCACTACTTGTACTATAATGCAAAAGTCAAAGTCATAACAGTTGTTTCAATTACATCATTAAAAGGCATTAAAAATATTTGTTTTGGTTCATTGTTCACCCATCACTACTAGAACAATGAGGCCGTTTCTTCAGATGGAAGTTCTTTCATTTCATTGTTCAGCAATTATGTGTATTTGGTAGGTGTGTTGTAGGTGTGTGTGGTTCTCAGAAAGACGTGTAGGTAGGTATCTATGTATATGCCTAGTCTACTACCTATACCTACATAATCTCGACTAGGCAAGGAAAATAAGACGTTTGAATGTAGAAAGAAGAAAACGGTCAACTATGAGTCGAAATCACACAAGGAGGGTTCTAAGCCACTGTACCATTTCAAAATCAAGCAAAAAAATCACCGAAAAAATCATGTTTTTTGTCTGGAAACCCACATTAATACGTTATTTTTTAATTATTTATTTGTTGATGTAGCGCCAAGAGAAATACACACTGTGTTTTCATCTCTCTACCTAAATTACGGCCCGACAGACAAACAGCGTAGGTGTAGTAATAGGGCACTGTCACTGGCACCGTTTGAGTACGGAACCCAAAAGAAATATAAACGTCATGCCAATAACATCGACCCTTGAAAAGCTAAAAAGATCACGCAATCTCACATTGTCTCAAAAATATCTTGCTCCTAAAAAAAAATAGATTGCCAGTAAAGAAAATTGGATTCGCATACAACAGTACGGATAGCAATCAAAACGGGATTGGTCCGGTTTGTCTCGATTCTTGGAGCCAATGTGATTAGATTGGATGTTATTTTGATTCGAATATGGAACATAATTGGCGCTAAAGTGTTATGGTCGGGAACAAAATGGCGGGCGTTTTGTATCTCTACATAGTATAAATCTTTTAACCTAGGTACGCAACGGATTTTGCCACGGTTTTCATCAATAGATAGAATGATTCAAGAGGAAGGTTTATGTATCAACATTGCACCCGTGCAAAGCCGGAGCGAATCGCTATTATGTTCGTGATCGTGTCTTGTTTCAGACTAGTTTGAGTTCAGTTCCTTATTCATGCGGGCAAGATACGGGTGTTGGATGGTATGATAGCAATAACATTCTAACCCCAAAAAAAAAATGAATCGAAGCAGACAATTATTCGTTTTCCTAGCTATCATTACGATTGTTTGTGTATTCTGATTATGGGGGTATTAATAAGCTTCAAAACATTGCCACTTCTGCGGCATCGTTGATGACAGCACAGACGTCACTTTGGCTGCATGTTTTGGGGCACAGAGGGATAGATAGAAGGTCGAGTATGGTTTGTGACTCGTCTCCACATGTACTTACACCTTGCAGTTCCGTTCCGTTTCATCTGTTCTGCAGTTTCGTTGTAACTTCTCCTGTATTGTGGATGCGTTTACGGACATATAAACTCACATACACAAACAACCAGACCCGGAAAAAAATGGAATTAAATATTTGTTCCGTAAGGGAATCGAAACCTTGACACGCAACATAGCAGCTAATCGCCCAGCCACTGCTCCAACCGCCTCGTTTTATTGAGTTCGTAAACTGACCAAAAGGCATTAAAGAAAATTACTAGCGGAAAAAACCTTACTGGGTTTCAAGCCTTCACCATTTCATTACAGTGAAACTCAATTTCTTGTTGAACGTGCTTGCTGCCTAGGCCAGAGAGGAGATACGTACTCAGGCAATAAATCAATCATTTAGTTTCCACACTCGACAATACCTCTACGGTTTTATAAGAAGAATCTATTGCTACCTTACTAGAGCTTGCGTGAAAGTTAATTCAAATAAATGGCTTCTCTGTAACAGTGTTATATGGTTGTCGTTTTATGTTTAAGTTTGAAACTACAGATTATCTCTATACATACCCGGGATTGCGGGACGTCTTCAGAATACCGTGGCCCCGGAACGTAAAGGGCAACAGAAGGAACAGGGTGGTTTTTTAGTCAGCAAAAGTCTGACAGTCCCTTCCGCCCCACTCAGGGCGGAAGGACTCATACATACATACACATACAAAAACTCACGCCTTTTTCCCTTGGGGGTAGGCAGAAACCATAGAACGCCACCTGCTACCATCCTTACATCCTCATCTACGTTCAAACATCTCGTCATACAAGCACGCCGGTTACGAGTACTCCGCACCTGACCTTTCTGAAGCACCTCACCAATAAGGTCAGTGTAGGTCTTCCTAGGGCGACCCCTCCCGGCGTTGCCGAGTTTCCAAACATAAATGTATGGATATTAATATTTAGTGTAATTTTCGCTTTGACGCGATGAAAAGTCATGCAGCTACCAAATTCGCATGTCAAAGTCAAAGCCAAAACATTTATTTCAATTAGACCATATACCTACAGGCACTTTTGATTTGTCAAGGAGTCAGTTAGTCCGAAAGTTGACGCTAGTTGCTGGTTCCAAAACGAAGATAAGCCTCTATGGAGAAGAACGAGCAAGAAACTCCACGGCACTCTTTTAAATTAGGTTTTTACAAAATCCTGGTTACATTATTCTTGACCCAGAAGTCAAATATCCGCAGTTATATCATATCCAGACCAAACACCAGACAAGCTTATATAATCCCACAACTACCGTTATATCCCCACCCAGTGACCTACGAAGGAACTGGGGGTTCATTTTAAGCCATCCTTAAATCACTTTCTATTCGCAATTTCGTCTTAAACTCATTGATATACAAGGGCCACATGTGTAAGTACTATTGAGGCCTTTAAGTCCCTTTTAAAACTCTTCAACGCAGAGTTCCAAAGTTCAGGGACCTAACATTGTTCATTGAGGAAAAGAGAAAGCAGTATTCACGATTGGTGCTATCTCTTTTCCGCAACAACGACTATAGTTTCAGTTCTATTGAGCGGAAACCGAATAAAGTGTGTTTAGAAGGTCCATTCACGTGGAAAGTATGATAAAATAAGCTTATACATACATACCACATGCCTATATAGGAGTAAGGCAGGTATAAATTCTGGCAATTAATTTCTGTAAAACATAATACGGTGCGTCCAAAAACAAAAGGCGATCGCTATTGTTTAAAGCGAAAGTCAAAGCATTTAGTTAAATTAGACCATTTACAGTTACTTTTGAATTGTCAAGGAGTCGGTCAGCCGTTTGACACCGGGTCAATAATTAATAAATAACTTGTTTCTTTTCGGGTGGTCAAAATCATCAAATGAGTTCTTTCGCCCTGGGTGGGGCGGAAGAGACTGTCAGACTTTTACTGAGTAATAAACCACCCTGTTCCTTCTGTAGCCCTTTGCGTTCCGGGGCCACTGTATCCTGTTAATGTCCAGCGACCCCGGCAGGCGTTTGGCCCTTTTGGGGCCCCGTCTCTTTAAGACGCTAGTGGAACACAACGCGCCGCCACGGGCACTGGACACGGGCCTGTAGGCTTACTCTTGAACAGTATCGAGAATGAGATAGGAATCGACATTACATGTACATCCGATCCAGTTTCATTTCCAATAAATATAAGAAGACATTTATTTATAGAATTAACGAGTTATTTAATATTTTAAAATTTGGTAATTTACGTTTTCATTTGTATGGCCACCTCATGTCAATCGCTGTAGTCAAACATGCAGTCGATTCCAATCTCATTCTCGATTTTGTTCAAGAGTAAGCCTACTGGTTCTAATCAGACGGCAAGCCACCCGATGCTCGCCGTCCACAGGCCCGATACAAAACTACCTAGTTTTACGTAGAATGTAACTTCTGTGGTTCTTTACACCGTGTCACAGCACAACCCACAAATGTGTAGAAACAATAGAAGTTTAAAGTACACTCCCGCAACTTGTTCAAATACTACCAGATTTGCACGGAGCAGTACGGAGCGGTCCCTGGTTTTAGAATGATACCTAACCTATTGATTGCTTGGAAACAAATGATTTTGATTGGGCAGTACTTGGGTTTGGTTCAGCATTGTTTCATTCGCTGAGGGTGGACAACAGCAGTGCTGTTCTTTAAAAATCTCCCTCGGCGTTGAAACGATTTTTGGTTAGCCGAACTATCCATACATTAGTATATTATAAACTTACTTTTGCCCGCGACGTCGTCGCCGACGCACACGAAGTCGAAGTCGGATAAGAAAAGTAGCTTATTTCCTTTGTTGGAGTTCAAACTTACCCTGTACCAAATTTCATTACAATCAGTTCAGTGGTCTAGTCGTGAAAGCGTAACAGGCAGACAGAGTTACTTTCGTACTTATCCATACTTCCATACTAATATTTTAAATGCGAAAGTAACTGTATGTATGCGTATGCTGGAATCCCAAGAAAGGACATAGGCTACTTTAAATTCCGCGACCCCGTCTGCGTCCGCGATAACCGACAATTATGTGAATGAAGTCGCGGGCAAAAGTTAGTTCTATAAAAGTCACCTTCAGTAAATGAATAGGCAAGGGAAAACTAGCTTTCAGTTATTGTTTTCACAGTCACAGTAAAACCGCTATAAAACGGCTGCCCTTAAGCATCAATTTATAATGAACATTAAAAAACGCGCAAAAATAAATTGTGTTAAACATTATGTCCACCCATAAGGTAACAACCTCATTTACCCGCCTTCCTATCTCGTTTTTCCCCTAATAAATCGCTCGGCGTCTGTCTATTAAAATACACGGGACATTACAGAGGTAAATAGCACACTGAGATGGACAGAAATTGCCTAAATTATTGTTTTTTATGTGCCATGTTTCGGTGATTTTACCTCATTTCTTGGGTTCCGTACCCGAGGGTGCTGGCGGGACCCTATTACTAAGCTTCCGTTGTCCGTCTGTCTGTCAGCGGGCTGTATTGCGTGAACCGTAAAAGGTAAAGAGTTTTTATGTAATTAGTATTTTTGTTTTGGACTGCCTCGTTGTTCGCGGCTTCTGTGCATGAGGTCTTGGGTTCGATTCCCAGGTCGGGCAAAGTGTTATTGGGTTTTTCCATCAGGAATTTCTCAGTAGCAGCCTCGGAGTCTGGATTTGTGCCCGGTTGATGGCAATAGGCTCGCCCCCTATTACATGGGACTAAAAACATAACTGGCGAAATGTGGGTGTTCTAATGGGTACACCTCTGCCTAACCTTACGGGGATTACAGGCGTCATGTTTTGTATGTTATGTATTTTTTTATAGATTCTGTATTTCTATTGCGACTATAAATAATAAATATACGAGAAAGTTGAAAATTTAAGGCGGTAAATACGCAAAAAAAAACACAGGTCTCTTCTATGGGAACCCGGCCCCACTTCATCCATTCACCTGCTGTTTTAAATATTGACCAAAAACGAGCAAAAAAAAAAATTACATTTGTTGTATGGGAGCCCCCTTAATTTTTGAGTTAATTTTAATTTTGTTGTTATAGCGGCAATATAGAATTACATACACTGTGAAAATTGCAACTCTCTACCTATTACATTTCATGAGACACAGCCCTCTGATAGACAGACGAACGGACAGCGGAGGCTTAGTAATAAAGGCCCGTTAGCACGCTAAAAAAGGCTAATTCTATTATTCTATGAGCCAACTAACAATAACTCACTATACTACAGTGCAAACTAGATACAGTACCTACAGTAAAACTACAGCGAACATACGAGTACATACCGAGACAAAAACAATATTTACTTTCTATTTCGCTCTAGCGCGAGAAGGACGAATGGTGGAAGTTTTTATACCGACGTTTAATCAATTCAGTTTAAAGTTTTATTCGTTATTTTTTGTACTGCGTTCGGGAATTAAAGAAAAACATTGGATAGGTTAGGTACGTACCTACGTACTGCAAATTATTGCAATATTAATTAAATTGTACTTCCATTATTTTTAATTGAGTTATCTACTGAAGGGTAGGCAAAGGTTGTGTAGGTAATACATAACTTTGCGATCTACGGACTAGCTTAGCTTCGTCCTAAAAAATAGTCACTAAAAATAATATTATACCCCTGTGACGTCACATATCTTAAGAACTGTCCAGTGCACGTTTCGCCTCTTGTGTATTACGCTACGAACGCCAGCACCTCTCCCGGTCCCCGTACCGCAGGCGAAGACTCGACTAGAAGGTTTTAATAAATAGCTTTTACTATAGAACTAACCCTGGAATAAACATTTCTAGTTTTGTGCCGTTGCAAAAGGGGGCCACCCTTTTGCCATAAACATAATCCTAATTAATAATTAAAATATATTTTGATGTTATTTGCCCAGAAGTGAGAAGTGTAGGCAAAAAAAAATACCTACCTACTTGTTGGCGGACAATTAGGCAGACTACCTGATGGTCAGTTGACATAATGGAACCCTTTACATAGGTAGTGGAGATCTATAGCAATACTTCTCTTTAATTGGTCAACGGAAAAGCTCCTAAACAAAAAAATGTAGTACTACAAATTGTTCTAAAGTGTTAAGAAAAGTAATAAAATAGAACTAAAAGCTTATGATTTGTGTGTAAGTTTCTAATTTTAATTTGGTTAAAGTCTCTAGTACTCACTTTACTAGCAAATAGATTGAAAAGTTGACTTGCTTGTTACATCATAGCAAATATAACAAAAATACTGTATAGAGAAATAGAAAAGATTTTCTGGGTGCCACAATAATTAGTTCAGAATATCAAATGTCTGATAAAATAGTTTGAATAACCTATGTTTGTTCTATGACATAAAACCTCTTTTTAAAATCTCTTTTTTGTAAGCAAGACTGGCCATAAATAACAATTAATGTCAAAAAGAACAGTAACAATTTGAAAAAAGACACCACTTATTTCTTTATCATGTAATGCACTAGCTAGTTTATATTTTTTGTAGACTAATTTAGTCCACTAAGTCAATAAGAACCTAGAAGACCCTGTGCAGAATATTTCTTCATGAATGAAATAAAAGGTAATTTTTTATTCCATCTGAATTGGCAGATTGAAAAGAAAACAAACATAATGGCATCAAAAAATTTGATGCCATTTTGTTTGTTTTCTTTTTAATATTACTATTAATTTGATATAGATGTGATATTTATTTTTTGTGATATTAAAAAATATGTAAAATTTACAGATATCCAAGTAATAGTCTTACCTAACCATTAGCATTAGAAACAACAGCCAAAAATGCAGTTATTGTTGAAAACCTTTTTTTTAAATTTTGTTTTTTTAACACATAGCATCACGCCTGTAATCCACGAAGGGTTAGGCAGAGGTGTACCCATTAGTACACCCACATTTCGCCAGTTATGTTTTTAATCCCATTTAATAGGGGGCGAGCCTATTGCCATCAACCGGGCACAAAACCAGACTCCGAGGCTGCTAGGTTCTGAGAAATTCCTGATGGAAAACCCAATAACACTTTGCCCGACCTGGGAATCGAACCCAAGACCTCATGCAAAGCAGTCGTGCTTGCCACCACTAGACCAACGAGGCAGTCAAAGTCAAGTCAGCCATTTTTTTTTTTTTCTACTAATTTACATAGCTTTATATTTATTGTGAAATAATGGAGTATGTAGTAACATTGAAATAGTGATAGCATTGTAAGTAATTGAAACCTTATTTGGAACAAGCAACTAGCTTCAATTTTCAGACTAACTGACAGACTCCTTGACAATTCAAAAGTGCCTGTAATCGGTCTAATTGAAATAAATGTTTTTTTGACTTTCCTGATGTTAGTAATATTTTGAATGGAGTATAAATACTTAATAATGTTATACAGTCGACATACTGTGTGCTATTAAAATGGTTAAACTTAATCAAGGTAGGTAGTTACCTGGTCAAACCCAGGCTCCCTTACCAGTATGTCAGAACAATAGAAAATCAATTGTGTCTCATTACGTGGGACTAGTAATTAAAAAAGGAGATAAGAATAAATTTATTTTCATAATTACGAAAAATGTGCCTCATTAGGCTAATCTAAATAGTTTACATTTAACTTTTTAAATTAAAATACATCTATTTAAAAGGCGGAGATCTCTGAACTAAGTGCATGACTTGAGGATGCTTGACATTGTTTAATTACTAATGAACCTAATCATCATCCTACTCTTTCAACCCAGTCAGATGTCAGCTTAGCATTCTTTTACCTATCTCAAGCCCAACCCTTGCTCGAGGCAGCCCAGGCACTGAGTCTGTAGCTTTAAATCAATTTTGTCCCTAACTAATCAAGAGATGGTTCAGCCTGTCCTCTTGTGCCATCCTCCAGCAACGTCCTACACTAAGACTCGTACCATACTCGGAGTGCCCTTTGTATGTTATTTTTGAGTTTTAAGCCACCACAGAAAGTCTGGTTTGAACCTTTTTGTTGACATGGGAGATGCAATTACATTAAAAAACATTATACCTACTTATTGATATGTTCACACCTGACCAATCCATCCATTATTTCTCTAGACTTCTTAACTTATATAATAGTCATCCTCTCAGATCATTCCTCACAATATAATCACAAAAATTGCATTCTTTAGTACTTAGGTACCAACGCATTTGTGTGCAATCTCTCGGTTTAATTCAATCTAAAAGTCCAAAACTGCCTGAGCATAACCTCAAACAAAAAATAAAAGTCATTTATTACCTAACAGATAGTACAGAACGCCCAGTATATTTTGTTTACATTTTGGGGTGGCGCTGCTTGCTAAGGACAATACAAAATCTGTATACATTTAGAGCTAGTTCCATAATTTGCCGCATTTACTAAAATAATAAACTTAGCGTTCTGTATTATTTTGTTGGTATCTATGCTAAATTGCTAAAGTAAACTGTAGTGAGTGACTTGGAACGATGTCGACAATCTCGTCCGACTATCTGTCTCGCTCACTTGAATGTTGCTGTTCCATTCAAGCAACGTCCATTTTATGAATGCTACGATTACGAGTATTATCTTGCATCTCGCTTATGTAGAGGTATCGTCATATTTGTCTCTTTCTCACAGGTCGTGCGATAATGCGATTGATTTCATTCATTGCCTGACTTCAAGTAAGCACAACGTTTTTACTGTGCAGTGCAGTGTTTTACAAAATGGCGTCCAAAAGCAAATCCAAAGATAAAACGGTAAAAACTGGCCAATACGCGGACAATTCGCGTTTAAACGATTCAGAAATAGAATTAATTAAAACTGAATTCAATGAAAAGTTACATGAACATTTTTTAACAACGAGGAACTCTGAAGAACCCTCATTATTGGATCGGAGTGGTCTAGATCTGTTATTATCAAAGATAAAAGAAGAAGAAGAGAAATCAAGTCTGGACAGCAGCTACATGAATATTTATCAAGATAAATACATGATTCTGGAAAGTTTTGATGGAACAGAAAAATTGTTGAAAAAAGATGACGATGGAAAATACAAAGGGTTTTTTCCTTGGGAAGATATCTTTGATATTTTTTGGGAAGCACATTTAAAATATTGCCATCCTGGAACTGAGACGCTTAAAAACATTTTGCGAGAAGATTACATAGTAAGTGATTTTGCTATCCAAAATATTTCCGAAGTCTGTTACATTTGTTCGATAGCACGCAAACCTTACATGCGCTGTACCCTAGATGTTATATCAATGAGTGATACGCCAAATTATGCATTTGGTTCTATAATAGTTTACCAAGACATGTGCACTGGATTTATTCACTTGAGACCATTAAGCGTAGATAATAAGGAATCCGAAATATGTATGGAGCTGTTTCAAATTTTTATGGATTTTGGGCCACCAAAAGAAATAATTATTAGTTCCGAAATGTTTAGTATAGCAATCAATCAAATTAATCACATTACAATGTTCGCATGTGTTCCAATAGAAATTACTACAGTGCAACCAAACAAACGGAAATTACAAGATCTAAAAAAGAAAATCACAGATTGGTTGAAAGATCAAAACATCGAAAACTGGAGTATTGGCTGTTACGCGGCACAGTATTACTTAAATATTGAAAGTGTAGGACCTCATCAAAAGTCGCCATTTGAAAATGTTTTCAAAAAATTGGAAAGTTTTACTATTGAGGATGCGCCTGAAGAAGAATTAAAAAGGCCGGAGATTCCAAGTTCCAATGACGACAAAGTAGAGAAGACAGAGAGAAAGGTATCTACAGTGTCGCCAATTGAGTTAAAGGCCTCGAGCCATCCTTCTGGTAAAACCAGTGAAAAACCAGTTACTCATAACACGTCTTCATCTGAGGAAGAACAAGACACTAATGAAGAACAATTGGACACGAATAAGGTAACTGTTGTTGATATGGAAACTGAGTTCACGATTACTTCTTCAGATGATGATTTAGAGCAATTTGAAGAAAAGGATCCGCTCGATATTAATGAGGATGTTCTGTAAATATCAACAAGAATAAGGACGTACGCTAAGGGCCCTATCTCACTAGGACACCATGGGGGCCACCGGTCACGAGACAAACAATACGAATGCAGTTGTATAAAGGGTACCTCAACTAGCTAAGTAGCACAACAAAATTGGTGCCGGCAACCGAATCACTCGCTGGTGGCGCAACCATTAATTGTTTACAGCTATTTGGCGTCTCACTCATTCCGCCACCAAGAATGCCCATCCCGCCCGAATCTACACTGTGCGTCCACGTCATGCTATGGCAACCAAGAATTGAAAAGTAAAACTATTTTGAAACTGACAACCCTGATGTTGGTTCTGGTGTTTCTCGCTTGCCGCCATAGTTTCTCGGTAAAGAAGGGCCCTAAAACTCGTGCGGATGTACGGAGCGGTTGTCAAGAGAGCCCGTTGTCGCACGTCGCACGCGCCCGCGTATTGTGATTTTAGCTATAAGGTGAAACTTTTCTTAATATTATATTAAAATGTCATTTTTAATTTGTAAGTATTTTAATAAAGATCTGTGATTTAATTTTGGATTTTCTTTTTCTTACTATTTTCGTACCCATTTTCTACTCTAAAGTTTCTTGTTTTCATGTAGGTAGGTACAAAATGTATGGTAATTAAAGAGTTATGTTATTAAAAACATTCAAAATCAGTCACAATCTCACCTCAGGGACGATTAATGCGTCGGACGTCGCGAGGCGACATCCGGCCACCGTAGGCGCGGGCTTGCGGACGGCGAGTAATGGGTAGCTCGCCGTCCGATCAAGGACCAAGCCCGGGTCGACGGCGCGTTCTGTTCGCGCGCGCCTCAAAGAGCTGTCAGCACAGGGACGGGGCTCCCAACGGGGCCAACGCCTGCCGGGGTTGCGGGACGTCTTAACAGGATACCGCGGCCCCGGAACGTAAAGGGCAACAGAAGGAACAGGGTGGGTTTTTAGTCAGTAAAAGTCTGACAGTCCCTTCCACCCCACCCAGGGAGGAAGGAGTCATTTGATGATTTTTACCACCTAAAAAAAAAAAAAAAGGGACGATTAATGTCAAAAATGTTAGTAAGTTTAGGACATTTTTGAGAAATTCAGACAGAAAATAAAAGGTCATCTTGATAGGTGCACCATCGTCGTCAATTTAACATGACTTTTGCGCTTTGCATCTTTTGCTAATCATTTTATGGAAAAGTTGTGAGAAGCGCCTTATAAAAAAAAATAGCAACGTCTCTTACATGCACTTATTTGCAATGTAAACATTTGAAGGGGTTGAAGTACCTACTATTATTAACTTAATTACTTAACATCGCAATAATTGTATTAGTAGGTAAATCTACATTATGCCAGTTATATTTAAATAAGACCTCCTACATGGATACAGAATGCTAACTAAATTCGAAAATCTGATCCGATGTTCTGTAGAAACTTATTTGGTTTAGCATGCCACGTTTGAGTAGTCTATGTAATTCCTATGAGATGAATATCGTTCTAAAATGGCACGAGGACTGGACAGTCCGCTGTGGGGCCTGGCAAGCGGTTTATAGCGGTAATTTTAACTATTAATAGCGTCCCTACATCCTTATATTGATTTTTATGCCGCGCCACCATAAACTAACCCTCGTGATACGCGCCCAGACTATCTTCACCATATGTACCTATAATGAAAATTATAAAGCGTTTAATTTAAGTGTCTAAAGTATTCTAAGGTTGCCGGGGTTGCGGGACGTCTTATCAGGATACCGTGGCCCCGGAACGTAAAGGGCAACAGAAGAAACAGGGTGGTTTTTTAGTCAGTAAATGCCCGACAGTCCCTTTCGCCCCGCCCAGGGCGGAAGGACTCATATGATGATTTTTACCAACTTAAAAAAATCATTCCAAGGTTCAAATCTCCTACAGTATTTACGTAAATTAATGGCTGATATTTCGACATTCTGCCATTCACAAAAAGCATTCACAGTTCAATAAAGCCAAGTTCCATAGCAAAACATTCCATACTAGATTGACAGTTGACGTTAATTCAATTTTCAATACACTTCGATTCTGGGTGAAAGTGACAAGCGCCGATTTTGGCTTTTGTTTCTTTATTTGCTCTGGATATTAGTGCGAAAACTTTTTAGGAATGTTAGATATTGTTTTTGCGAACGGTGCAGCTTCTACGAGTTGCCTGGATTTAACGGCCCGTTTCACCAACACTGAATAGACACTATTCGCCAGATATATTTAAAAATGGAATACTATTTACACGACTGCCCCAAAAAAAGGAGTGTTATGTGTTCAGAGTTAATGTACTTATGTATTTATGTGAGATTCTTTATTCCACCATAACTTTTGAACGCCTGAACCGAATTAGATGTATGGGGTATCGTTACAATCCTGGCATCGTTCCGAGTAACATAGGCTAGTTAAAAATAAAATGAATCCTGTGTGGTCACTTTAAAACGTAAATTAATACCAGCTTCAATTTTTTTTTTTTTTTATGAATCTGGCCGTGTCTATGTTTATTGTCTAGAATTTGACAAATAGATTTAAAAAATATATAACACTGTAAACAAAAAACGTCGTAAAAAAAAAACTAACGAGTAAACAAAGTACAAATATGTGCAATTTTGGCAGTCGTGTATTTTAATTTTTTAATTATATTAGCTTGTTGTATGAAATGATTTGCCAGGTAGTGGTGTAACATGCCCTTAGCAGTTAAAAGAGCTTTTAATATTACTTTGTAATTTCTGTTGTTGGATTTTCAACTCATGACGCTGAGCCGAGCGTTGAAATTCCAAGTATGCGGAAGGCAAAGAAATACTAAAATAAGATTGTTTTAAGAGATGGGGGTAGGCCGAGGCCCCCTGGAATGATCATATTCTAGTTAATAAGTTCGTACCTACCTAATCAAAGGTAACATTAAGATTTCGCGTATAAGATAAAAGCAGTACTAGTTGCATTTAAATTCCTTTATATTAACCCAACAAGATTATTTTCTTGTAACTGTGAAAAATAAATTCTGACTTATTGTCGTGTTTGCAACTAATTCCAACTTTTTTTTGGCGCAAATGGGCCATAATAGCCATAACGGCACAATTTTAAATTAAACATGTAACGTAACAGTTTCTGTCTGAAGACAGAGAGAGCATTTTCTCGAGTATTATGATGTAAAGCAGCTTTTCCCAAAGTAAGCGATAACGCCCCCTTGTTGGCGCAGAGAAGAGACTCAGAAATAAAATCGGTGCGTTGTGTAGAGGCTTGAGGAGCGATTTGTAATTTCATCCACTACGTAGTTTATTGAAAAAATGGGGACGCTAGAAAATAATTTACTCTCAAATTGGGCAATAGAGAAAATAAGTTTGAGAACCGCTGATGTAAAGTAACGTTCTTACGAATTCTACAATACATAACATAACATCACGCCTATATTCCTCTAAGAGTTAGGCAGAGGTGTATCCATTAGCCATAAGGACACCCACATTTCGCCAGTAAGTCTCATATGTAATAGGGGGTGAAGCTATTGTCATCAACCGGGCACAAATCCAGACTCTGAGGGTAGGTACCTACTGAAAAATTCCTGATGGAAAATCTTTTTAGTTGTACCGATTTTGACTGAACTTTCACTGGCAGACAGCTGATATTAGGTAGGTATAAGGAGTATAAATATTTTTTATTTTAAAGAATGAGGGTTTCTTCAATATAACACCGCCGATAACCGACGTTCAGACAAATGAATCGCGGGCATAAGCTAGTCTATACATAAAAGTTAATTTCAGCCATATATAGGTCCCTCCATTTTAGAACCTAGTCTAGCATTTCTGAAACCAATGTCTGGAAGACTCCAAGACTTTTCTAGCGCAAAAAACATCCCAAGACATGCAAATCAGACAAAATATAAACAAACTGAAGGAGTAACAATTTAAATTCTATTAGACAGAGTGTCTCGCTGCTCTTTTTTCGAAGCTCTTCCTATAACAGCGAATTTTAGACATCGTGTCGCTCTGATATTCGAAAGTTTACAGTGGATACGACTATACAGACTGTTAGTGTAAACACCATTGTCACTAAAACCATAGGTACTTGATTTATTTAAAAAAATGTTTATCTGAATTTGAAAATAAATAAATAAATTTTTTTTTTCTTAAATTAAAAAAAATCTGTCGGACACCGTCCGTAAATTCATGGATACTATGCGCCCGAGTTACGTAATCATGGCAAAGGGCGTTGATCTGCTGCACTGGCCGTCCGTTATAACTACCTACATAAGTTTTAACTAATTACATCATTGTAATATAGGGTGAAATAATTTTGGGGAAAAATGGAGATTTCACTTTAAATATATATTTTTTTTTTCATTGAATTTACTTTCTATTAGTGAAACAAACCACTGGTTTCAAGGATAACGGTTTACACTAACACTTTGTATATTTTTGATATACCGAAGGGTGTCATCGGTAGCTTAGTAATAGAATCTCCTTGGCATTCTTCGAGCACGGAACTCGCTGTAAATCGTGAACCGAAATAGGCAGATAGTTGAAATTTTTGCAGGGTGTGTTCTTCTCATGGAGAATATTGTGCGGTGCCACGGACTCTTCGTGTACGAGTTCTACTCGCACTTGGTCGGTATTTTTGTTTTGCTGTTTTACTCATATTTATGTACTTCTCTACTCCATTTATTGCAGAACTAGAAAAATAGCGGCAGTGATTGTGTTGTAATCTGTCATCTGGAAATACCTCCTGAATTTAAATTATAATGACACTGAATCCTTGCAATTTCTAGATAATATTTTTGTCATGTCTATTTAGTAACTCTAGAACAGTCAGGCATCCTCCCTCAAACACAGAACTGTGCAACCGTATTCTCAGTCAATAAATAAGGCTTTATTCATAAGTGAACTCACGGTAGCATAGTAACATTATTCTCCTTATGTTGAAATAAGTATAATAGGTGCAAATGTAACCCAAATGCGTTAATATAAACAATGCTAAGCGTCAGGTCCAGGCTTAAACAAATCTAAGAAAAAGTATTAGGTAACCTAGATTTTTTCCCTATATTCTGCGAGTAACAGCGTGTCTGGATTTGTATCCGGTTAGAGGGAACAGGTTTATCCCCAATTACATGAGACTTATGTACTCAACCCTTCTGCCCACGAATTTGGGACGGCATAGCGCCTTAAAAAAAATATAGCAAAGTCTCTTGCTATTGTAATGTAAATTATTTATCGTAGGAACAAAAGTTACTAGACTAGTTAGCTTGCCCGCAACTTCGTCCGCGTAAATTATCGGTTGTTGCGTACACAGACGAAGTCTCAAAATAAAAAGTATGTCCTTTTTTGGGATTCAAACTCACTCAGTTCCAAATTTCATGGAAACCGGTTCAATGGTTTAGTCGTGAAAGTGTAACTGACAGACAGACAGACTGACAATGTTACTTTCGCATTTAATTTTATGGATTTCTTTTTATAACAGGTCCGTATTACAGTAAAGATTTTGATTAATTGAATTGAGTTGTAGTAGTATTGAGTAGTGACTGCCTCGTTGGTCTAGTGGTCGCAAGCGCGACTGGTGTGCATGTGGTCTTGGGTTAGATTCCCAGGTCGGGCAAAGTGTTATTGGGTTTTTCCATCAGGAATTTCTCAGTAGCAGCCTTGGAGTCTGGATTTGTGCCCGGTTGATGGCCACAGGCTCGCCCCCTATTACATGGGACTAAAAACATAACTGGCGAAATGTGGGTATACTAATAGGTACGTGCACCTCTGCCTAACCCTTCGGGGATTACAGGCGTGATGTTATGTATGTAGTAAGTACTTACCTACTGTTTATACTCGAGTATCGTTCTGTAATTAATACTTAGTAGGGACCTACGTACCTAAGGCAAAGTTTCTAGGAAAAAACTAGACGGGCTTGCTCAAATGAACTGTTTTAAAACTAGTAAAAGTTTCTAGAGAAGCTTGTCAAGTGCGTTCAAGCGTTTTTGCCATACATATTATTGGAATCAAATGTAACATTAAGACTCATTAATGTCGCATGTGTGTGTAATAATTGCAATCCGTGGTGCTAGGTAATTTGGGCTTTCCCACATGTAAACATCCCTTTGTGCCTATTCGCCTAGTTTTGTTCTGTCTCCTGCTTGTTTGGAAGGAAGTGGAAATTAGGAATTTCAAGTGTGAAGGCAATTTTTTTAAACAAAACGAAAAATGAATTGCTTTATTAAAACGCAATTTATTTTAAGTTTTGTTTAAAAAAATGCCTTGGAACATGCATATTTTATGTAATTTTAATAAATATTATTTCGAAGTGTCTTATCCACACAAAAACCGTCTCAACCCCTACTTCCGCACTTGTTTCGCGAGCCCCAGACTAGAGACAGTTTGAAATTGAAAAAGAAAACTCCAACAGAATTCTCTCTGAAGAGAAATGGTTGGAAATATTGTTACACAGTACTGCTGGAAAACGCTATGAATATATTGATGGCTGCTCTGATTGGTGGGATCAACCGTTTTTGAATAGAGAGTCTTATTTAAAGAAGAAGGAATATGTCTTTATTATACAGTGTTGTCGTGATGGCCGAGGGGTTGAGGCGCCCGCCTCTCATACATAAGGTTGTGGGTTCGAATCCAGGCAACTACCAATGTGACTTTTTCATATTTACTTTCTAAGTTTATCATAAACATCACTTACATCGTTCCGTGCTTCGGAAAGCACGTTAAGCTGTTGGTCCCGGTTGTCATACGTCTTTCACAACCAGTCATACCTACCAAGGACTACTATTATCCAGTTACTGGGTTGTGGAGGTCAGGTAGGCAGTCGCTCCATGTAAAATACTGATATTCAGCTGCATCCGGTTAGACTGGAAGCCGACCCCAACATAGTTGGGAGAAGACTAGGCAGATGATGATACAGTGTTGTTATAGCAAGCATAGTGGTGCAAGTAGGGCCTCGTGCGCCTATCTAAAGGGGGGTCGATAATGATCAATTAAGTATTAAAATTAAAAATCAAAATACACTACAATAATCCATTTAAGATAGTGTGTTAATAATAAATAAATAATAATAATTTCATACTTTTATATTTATTTCGTGATTTCATGAAGATGAACTTGAGCAAGCGTGGTGAATTGGTGATCAATGCTCGTGCCTTCTCTGTATGAGAAGAGACCTTTGCCCTGCAGTGAGACAATAATATGCTGGTATTATTGTTTAGTAAATAACTAGCTATAGGTACGTCGCAGTTAGAGATAAACTATAGTAACTTGACGCGCCCTTCCACAATGTGACTACACACATTGGAAATAGTAATATGGAGGGGCGCGTAATGTTATAGTAAGTAGTTTATCTCTACATCATTTGTTACTGCTCCGCTCCCCTGGGTCGTAGCGTGATGTGCCTCGAGAAAGAGTTAAGAATTTAAACTGTTACTTACTTGCATAATGATTTAATTAATTTCTCATTCACTACAAAATATACGTATCTAAGTCTTTACATGGTTATGCTTATCGATCAAATAAATTATAAATATCATTGATTAGATATAAACCGGCCAAGTGCGAGTTGGACTCACACACGAAGAGTTTCGTACTGTCACTATACAAACTTGTACTACTATTATAAATTCGAAAGTTATGTTTGTGTGTTTGTAACTCAATTACGCCAGAACGGCTAAGCTAGTACTTATATTATTACACAAAAAAAAGGTTCTTGAATGCGGACCATTAAATTTTGTAACTTAGTTTTATTTTTATTGTTTGTTTTAATATTTCTTTATCGTGTGGGCAGTAAGGTCTTACGACCCCACATACTCTAGTGTCAGAGTTTTTAAACCGCCTTAAGGGCTACGGACATGGTTTGAGTGGGACAGTAATAGGCTGGTATAAATCCAGGTTTCCTCACGATGTTTCCCGTAACCGATGTCAGTGATGTCCAAGATAAACTTTAGAAAGTACCTATAAATTGTTTAAATAGCGGAAATAGAAATATGCACTCTGTGAAAAATTCCATTCCTACCTATTACGGACAGTTACGGTTCATGAAATACAAACCGAGGACAGACAGACGCACAAACGGACTGACAGTAGAGACTTAGGATATGGTCCCGTCCGCACCCTTCGGATACGGAACCCTAAAGATTATGAAAACTAAATTCACGGGGAATTACCTGTACATATTTATAAACTTCTAAAAATAGAACACGATAAAAAGGTTATTCGGGGAAGTACCTACATAGGTACTTGCACCATTTTTTGCCGACGTCATGTTAAATATTAAATGTTATAAAAGGTCAACATTTTAACTTTTTGTCACATTTTTTTACAAGTATTAAAAATGTTATAACTAAACAGTCACTCCCACTTTATTGTTGCATGTATGATGCAGCCGAGAGGAGGTATATTGTTTAGAGGGGTTCGATACTTAATACCAACATCCATAATATCAGCAGTAAGAATATAGCATCATCAACACCGTAAGACCAACGATTAAAAATCACTTCAGAATGTCAGCAGCTTAGTAAGTCAACAGTTCGCCAGACCAAAGTTTAAAATCTCAATTTGGAAACTATTATGTAAATACTAATTAATGTTATACAAATGTTTTACTATAAGTAAACATTATTTGATTTTTCACACCAAAAATGAACGTTACTTCCCAGCAATATTTTCATTTAGTTTTATGGTCAATATGCGTAGGCTATGCGATGCGTCTTTTTTTTTAACAAAGAACTCTAGATTATCAGTGTACCACTCGAGGCCCGGCTGTCATACCGGTATGACAGAACAGTCTGTAGATACAATCAATCTTATTGTGTCTCATTACGTTGGACTTGAAGTATTAATAATATTTAAAAACATTTCACTCCAGAATCATTATTAAAATATCAAAAACAACTTTTAATTTAAAAATAATGCTAAAGTTTAATAAAAAATAATAAAAGTGGGTAATAAAATAAAACGCGAAAACAAAACACGTTGCAACAGTGAAGGAAAATCTGGCGGTGACGTGTATTGTACATACGTGCACTGCAAGCCAGAATAATTGGTCCCACACTAGACGACGATGTTTTAAAATGTATGTATTTTGTTTTTGTTTGTGTTTAAGTTGTTTCTTGTTTTTAGAGATTTTTAAGTGCTGCATGTGTGTTGTTTCTAAGCGATTGTCGCTGTACACAAATGCAAAACCCTAGGAGTATAATAATGTTTATTTCACTGGTGTTCAATTTTGTAGGGCGTCGAAGTATTGGTTAAACATAGGAAACATATTTTTCTTATTACACTACCTACCTACATACCTGTAGTGGTCGCAATGCGCGATTAATCCTGAGCATGAGTGCATTATTGGATTTTTCCATTATGAATTTCTCAGTAGCAGCCTCGGAGTCTGGATTTGTGCCCGGTTGATGACAATAGGCTCTCCCTTATTATAAGGGACTTAAAACTGGCTAAATACGGGTGTACTAATGGACCCACCTCTGCCTAACCCTTCGATGATTACAGGCGCGATGTTATGCATATTTATATGTCATAATATATTCATTTTCATATTTTTGTACTTTGAAATTGCCTCTAATTATTATTAAGATAGATGGGTCTCTTTACCGTGTCCTTAAGTGTATTCAAACCCACGTTTTGTCTGACAATAAAAAGGTATTTATTAGACGTGTACTGTTCATTGTTTTCATTTAAGATTGGCTGTTTTCATCCTAACTATATCCATACTAATATTATAAATGCAAGTGTGTCTGTCTGTTTGACTTTTACCTCTTCACGCTTAAACTGCTGAATCGATTTTGATTAAATTTGGTATGGAGATAGTTTAAGACCTGGGAAGGACAAAGAATAGTTTTTATCCCGAAAATCACCCCTTAAGGCGGTGAAAAGAAGGGTTGAAGTTTGAATGCAAGTACTATCATACTTGCATTTTTTTGCGGGCAAAAGCTAGTAATATTATAAACGCGAAAGTAAGTTTGTTTGATTATATGTTACCTACCTCTCCACGCCCAAACCACTGAACCGATCATCCTGAAATTTTCTTATAATATTGGTGTACAAAAAGGTGTACAAAAAAGGACATAGGGTACCTTATGTCCCGAGAGAAATCACAATAACGTTATTTTGATGATAGATGGCGCCACATGTCTTTCGAATCATGATCGAATTTTAAATTTAATTTGCGAGCGAAGCCGCTGGCGAGGTCTCGTAACATAATAACTGGTTATATCACTATGGAAAACGTTTTAGTTTGTTTAGAAAATTTATAATCGCTTTTAGGTATAGTTGGGAGATTCATTAAGCTTATATGCGGCATAAAATATTCATCATCACGTTTGTGTTAAAATAGGTAACCTCTATTCTTTGTCTTGTTTGTGTGGAAACCTTTAATAATTTGAGTATAATTTAAAGTATTATATATCTCTGGAGCTCGTATCAGAAAAAATCTTTTTGTAAATTCCAGATTCCAGATTGACTGCCTCGTTGGTCTAGTGGTCGCAAGCGCGACTCCTGTGCATGAGGTCTTGGGTTCGATTCCCAGGTCGGGCAAAGTGATATTGGGTTTTTCCATCAGTAATTTCTCAGTAGCAGTCTCGGAGTCTGGATTTGTGCCCGGGTGATGGCAATAGGCTCGCCCCCTATTACATGGGATTAAAAACATAACTGGCGAATTGTGGGTGTACTGATGGGGTACACCTCTGCCTAACCCTTCGGGGATTACAGGCGTGATGTTATGATGTTATGCAGATTCATGAAGAATACATAACACGCCTGTAATCCCCGTAGGATTAGGCAGACCGGGGTTGCGGGACGTCTTAACAGGATACCGTGGCCCCGGAACGTAAAGGGCAACAGTAGGAACAGGATAGTTTTTTAGCCAGTAAAAGTCTGACAGTCCCTTCCGCCCCGCCCAGGGCGGAAGGAGACATTTGATGATTTTTACCACATAAAAAAAAAAAAGTCTCATGTAATACTAACATCACGCTGTGACTCACAGCGTGATGTTAGTATTACATGAGACTTAAACATAACTGGCGAAATGTAGGTGTACTAATAGGTACACCTCTGCCTAACCCTTTTTTTTTTTTTTATGTGGTAAAAATCATCAAATGTCTCCTTCCGCCCTGGGCGGGGCGGAAGGGACTGTCAGACTTTTACTGGCTAAAAAACTATCCTGTTCCTACTGTTGCCCTTTACGTTCCGGGGCCACGGTATCCTGTTAAGACGTCCCGCAACCCCGGTCTGCCTAATCCTACGGGGATTACAGGCGTGTTATGTATTCTTCATGAATCTGCATAACATCATAACATCACGCCTGTAATCCCCGAAGGGTTAGGCAGAGGTGTACCCCATCAGTACACCCACAATTCGCCAGTTATGTTTTTAATCCCATGTAATAGGGGGCGAGCCTATTGCCATCACCCGGGCACAAATCCAGACTCCGAGACTGCTACTGAGAAATTACTGATGGAAAAACCCAATATCACTTTGCCCGACCTGGGAATCGAACCCAAGACCTCATGCACAGGAGTCGCGCTTGCGACCACTAGACCAACGAGGCAGTCAATCTGGAATCTGGAATTTACAAAAAGATTTTTTCTGATACGAGCTCCAGAGATATATAATACTTTAAATTATACTCAAATTATTAAAGGTTTCCACACAAACAAGACAAAGAATAGAGGTTACCTATTTTAACACAAACGTGATGATGAATATTTTATGCCGCATATAAGCTTAATGAATCTCCCAACTATACCTAAAAGCGATTATAAATTTTCTAAACAAACTAAAACGTTTTCCATAGTGATATAACCAGTTATTATGTTACGAGACCTCGCCAGCGGCTTCGCTCGCAAATTAAATTTAAAATTCGATCATGATTCGAAAGACATGTGGCGCCATCTATCATCAAAATAACGTTATTGTGATTTCTCTCGGGACATAAGGTACCCTATGTCCTTTTTTGTACACCTTTTTGTACACCAATATTATAAGAAAATTTCAGGATGATCGGTTCAGTGGTTTGGGCGTGGAGAGGTAGGTAACATATAATCAAACAAACTTACTTTCGCGTTTATAATATTACTAGCTTTTGCCCGCAAAAAAATGCAAGTATGATAGTACTTGCATTCAAACTTCAACCCTTCTTTTCACCGCCTTAAGGGGTGATTTTCGGGATAAAAACTATTCTTTGTCCTTCCCAGGTCTTAAACTATCTCCATACCAAATTTAATCAAAATCGATTCAGCAGTTTAAGCGTGAAGAGGTAAAAGTCAAACAGACAGACACACTTGCATTTATAATATTAGTATGGATATAGTTAGGATGAAAACAGCCAATCTTAAATGAAAACAATGAACAGTACACGTCTAATAAATACCTTTTTATTGTCAGACAAAACGTGGGTTTGAATACACTTAAGGACACGGTAAAGAGACCCATCTATCTTAATAATAATTAGAGGCAATTTCAAAGTACAAAAATATGAAAATGAATATATTATGACATATAAATATGCATAACATCGCGCCTGTAATCATCGAAGGGTTAGGCAGAGGTGGGTCCATTAGTACACCCGTATTTAGCCAGTTTTAAGTCCCTTATAATAAGGGAGAGCCTATTGTCATCAACCGGGCACAAATCCAGACTCCGAGGCTGCTACTGAGAAATTCATAATGGAAAAATCCAATAATGCACTCATGCTCAGGATTAATCGCGCATTGCGACCACTACAGGTATGTAGGTAGGTAGTGTAATAAGAAAAATATGTTTCCTATGTTTAACCAATACTTCGACGCCCTACAAAATTGAACACCAGTGAAATAAACATTATTATACTCCTAGGGTTTTGCATTTGTGTACAGCGACAATCGCTTAGAAACAACACACATGCAGCACTTAAAAATCTCTAAAAACAAGAAACAACTTAAACACAAACAAAAACAAAATACATACATTTTAAAACATCGTCGTCTAGTGTGGGACCAATTATTCTGGCTTGCAGTGCACGTATGTACAATACACGTCACCGCCAGATTTTCCTTCACTGTTGCAACGTGTTTTGTTTTCGCGTTTTATTTTATTACCCACTTTTATTATTTTTTATTAAACTTTAGCATTATTTTTAAATTAAAAGTTGTTTTTGATATTTTAATAATGATTCTGGAGTGAAATGTTTTTAAATATTATTAATACTTCAAGTCCAACGTAATGAGACACAATAAGATTGATTGTATCTACAGACTGTTCTGTCATACCGGTATGACAGCCGGGCCTCGAGTGGTACACTGATAATCTAGAGTTCTTTGTTAAAAAAAAAGACGCATCGCATAGCCTACGCATATTGACCATAAAACTAAATGAAAATATTGCTGGGAAGTAACGTTCATTTTTGGTGTGAAAAATCAAATAATGTTTACTTATAGTAAAACATTTGTATAACATTAATTAGTATTTACATAATAGTTTCCAAATTGAGATTTTAAACTTTGGTCTGGCGAACTGTTGACTTACTAAGCTGCTGACATTCTGAAGTGATTTTTAATCGTTGGTCTTACGGTGTTCTCATGTAATACTAACATCACGCTGTGACTCACAGGTGGGAAGCAGTAACCAAAGACGTAACTTAATGCGAGTTTTAAAACCACACTGACGAAGTCGCAAGGAGCAGCTATAATATTTATTCAAACATAATAAAGCTGAAAAGTGTTTTTGTTTGTTTGTTTAAACGTGATCTTTGGAACTACCAGTCGACATCAAATGTTTTAGAAGGTAGGTACTCGTTTCTAGTAGTTTTGATTTCGATATGTGCCATTTAAACATTCATATGTATTTATTTTGTAAAAAACTATAATTTGAAATTGAAACAAACAGACATTTCAATTTTATGGCGATACCTAATAACCTAGCTCTGTGAAAATACTAACTTTAAAAATCACTTAAGAAAATTGCCAGGTCTCAAGATCCTGCTTCAGAAACCAAATCTTATCTAGCTACTTAGAAAGTAATGAAAAAAAAATCCGTCAAGCGCGAGTTCGACTCTCACACGAAGGTAAGGGAAATTTGCAAACCATTTTACAAGCATTTGTTGGTATCCGTTTAAGCTGTAATTTTGCATACACCCTTAGTTCTGACGACAATACAATGTCCAATACTCAATATTGTAATAATTTTAAAAAAAGCTCGCTTTTTTAAATATTTTTTGAATTAGTTTATTTACTTTGATTTGTTGTTATTTATTAGTATAACGGAAATAAAAATAAACATTCTGTAAACATTTTAATTCTCTTGCTATTCGTGAGATACAGTCCGCTGACAGACGGTCGGACGGACAGCGGAGGCTTAGTAATAATATGATCCCGTTAGAACCCTTGGATACAGAACCCTAAAAAACGAAAAAAATGATTTCCTTTCAAAAAATTATTCCTCCAATCCAGAATATTCGAGCCAAACGTACTTAAGCACGAGAAAATCTACTTACTGAAATCAGTAAATATTCCCTTAGGATCCTTTTAAAGAGGGATATTCTTTAAAATAATATTAGTAAAGTAATTTGCCTGTCTCAACGTTCATTAATTCTTCATCTTCTTACAAAGACTACGATAAAATTTATTTTCTCTCATTTCCGTAAACATGACGTTATTGTGGGGCCAGGAAATGCGCGGGGTTAGGAAAAAATGCCATTGTATGTCACAAGCAAAAGCCTTTAAGTGTGGAAGTTCTCGTCGTCTTCCTCCTTGGTGGGGGTGACGGAGGATCATCCCTCATTTTGCGATTGGACTCTTACCGGCTAAAACCACCGCTGTGTTCCGCCTCTGCATATAGTTTGAGATGCGGGATCCGCTTAAGCATTCACCGTTCCGCTAATCCAAAAATAGCAGAATAGTTATTAAATCATGCCAAAATTACAAAAAAAACTAGATTCCGAGGCGGTACGATGTTCGCCGGGGCGACTAGTTTAAATATATAAAAGAAAAAGGAAAATTATATCTCATTTTTTTGAATTACTAATCCATACTCATATTATAAATGCGAAAGTGTGTCTGTCTGTCTGTCACCTCTTCACGCTTAAACCGCTAAATCGATTTCAATGAAATTTGGCATGGCGATAGTTTAAGACCCGGGGAAGGACATAGAATAGTTTTTATCCCGGAAATCACCCCCTAAAGCGGTGAAAAGAGGGGGGGGGGTGGAAGTTTTTATGCAAGTACGATATAAATAAGTTTCACGCGGACACATTCGTGGGCAAAAGCTTTAAAAAAATAAAATTCGCCGTTTTGTTGTACAAATCGCCGACTTCAAAGCTCCAACAGAAACGGTGTCCTCTTCATATGTAACAGAAATTACGTTAAAACTTACATAATGAGGTGGAACATGACGTCATAATGTTACTAACGGCAATAAATAGCAATGTTTATGTGCTTGTGTGGTATTTATCCGACAGCGCCAAAAGAAGGGTTATATTTTTCGAGTGTAGTACGAGTATGTCAATCAATCTGCTCCTATGACAACTATGTTGGGGTCAGCTTCCAGTCTAACCAGATGCAGGTGAATACTAGTATTTCACATGGAGCGACTGCCTATCTGATGTTCGCAACCCAGTAACTGGGTAATACGATACCCCTACTGGTTCCTACTGGTCCCTACTGGTTGTCTGCCTTTCGGGCTTTCGAGTGTACTTTTGTATGTATACTCGTAAAAAATATATGTTTCTTTGGCGCGCCCTGTAACTTAAACGGCTTGTTTAAGCATTCATTCATATCATTCATTCTTACTTCATTTGGAGGTAGAACCAAAACCAATAGATATTAAATTAAACACAATTGTAGTGAAACGTTCATTTTGCATTTATAAAATATTGTTTTCACGGTGATATTTTAAAACTTAAAATCTGTGTGAATGTTTAAAAGTAGAATAAAGAGATAGAACAAACAAACAACCAAAAAAACCAGTGTTTGTTTATTAATATTATAAGTAGGTAAGTATTGCAATTTCAATTGATTTATGTCTTTAACTGCCTCGTTAGTCTAGTGGTCGCAAAACGCGACTGCTGAGCATGAGGCGTTGAGTTCTATTCTCAGGTCGGGCAAAGTGTTAATGAATTTTTCCATCAGGATTTTCTCTGAATTTGTGCCCTGTTGATGACAAAAGGCTCGCCCCCTATTACATGGGACTTAAATATAACTAGCGAAATGTTTATGTACACCTGCCTAACCCTTCGGGGATTACAGGCGTGATGTCTTATGAAAACCTCCTGTTTGACAAGGATTCAAGACTGCACCTCCTCCTATCCTGCCTGTCCATCTTTTGTTCTTAGTACACTCTTTGTATGTCAAACCCAGTGCATCGAACGCAAGCGTTTTGTACGTTGTAGTTCGTGAATATAATACTGTATAATGAAGTGTCCGGCTCGTAGATAATCTATTGTCAATGAAGAGGAGGACAGGCATTGTAAGGCTTAGGATATAGTGGCAAAGATTAGCGGGAACTCTTTCTATCTTATTGCGAAAAGTAATTTAAAAAAATATCGGTCGGTTGTGTGTCGGACTCGCTTACGAAGGCTTCCGTATCATTACGTTAACATAAACATACATTTTATATAATTTTAAACTTTGTTTTATATTTATTATTTATTGTTAAATTGGCAACACAAATACACGTTCTGTGACATTTCAACTCTCTACCCATTATAGTTCACGAGTCACAGCCCGCTGACAGATAGAGAGACGGATAGCCGAATGGATAGCAGAGGCTTACTAATAGGATCCCGTTGGCACCGTTCGGGTACCTACGGAACCCTAGAAACCAAAATCCGACTACGTCGAAAATTGAACTGAAAAGCGTTAGTAAGCTTTTCAGCTCAAATTCTTTCACCTATGAAAAGCTCAATATCAGTGAGTAACATAGGCATATCTTAAAAAAATTAAGTGTCCGTAAAAAAGACCCCAACGGACGAAGTCGCGGTCAAAAGCTAGTCTAAAATTCAGTCCACTCATTTAATTTAACATATCAACACCAAGAACTCATCTAAAATATACCTAATGTCCTAAATCGATGTATCGCTGTTGCTTACGCACTAAAGTCGCGACCTTTACGTTCACCGACCGGTGAAACAAGAGGCCCTATTGTCAAGTCTACTATCTACAGATACGGAAAAAACCACTTTAAAAACATCACTTCAATCATTCAAAAATCAACCTTGTGCTCAACAAATTAGAGTCTTCCCAACCGTAAAACTAAAACAGTCTGCAAGTATCACGATACAAACTTGCTAAATACGAACAAGACATCTAAAATAGACTTTATGATTTAGTGATTAAGGTGCAATTGAAGTGTAAATGTTACATAGTTTTAGCCAGACACGATGGTTAAGCACTCAATGTACCCTTTATCTTAGATTAAAAATGGGGGGATCCCCCCTTTCTCTAGTCAGATAGGTAGGTGTTGATATTTATCGAAAATCGACGCTTCTGTTTAATACAAAGGTGTCTGAAAGCATTCTTTTAGCTTGTGCACTTAAATCAAAGGCGAATATAGTTTGATTTTGAAAGGAAAATCTTTGTAAGGCATCGCAATCCATAAATCTAAATAAAACAAAAGAGTGTGTTTGTATGTTCGTCGATACTTGAGCAACTCTGGGCTGCGTTTTTAGCTTAACTGCTCCGCGTGTAGCCTCGCGTGGGTAAGCCAACGGTTTCAAACATTTAGTATAGGACTAATGACATGAGTCCCGTCCCGCGTGGCGTAACGCGTGGGAAAGCTATGGTTTTCATACATTTAGTCGGTTGCTCCACGCCACGCGCGGCGGGTTAAACGTGACCAGTCTTATACTAAATGTATGCAGGCCTCGACCCGCTGTTCCTCAGCCTGTCCCCAAGTTTAGCCACTATGAACAACCTTGGTTCCAGCTAGCCCCGTACATAATATGCGGGCTTGCAAACTTGAGCCATTTTAACACACATTTATTAACTCGCAATTTTCAACTCTGTGTCTGTTGTTTTAAAATTCATTAACAATTTAATATATTAATTTTGAGCAGTGAGCTCAAAATTAATGTTGCTGCTTTATCTGAGCTGATTGTTACTATCGCAGCAAGTAGGCTATCAAAAAAAAATAGCGATAATATTTAAAATTGCAATGAATATGCTATCGTCACGTTAGCCACGTTGACGTTGTAAGTCTCCAGTGGCAAGCGTTCGCGCTGCGACTTCGCGACGTCAACGTCGCGTCAACGCGACGATAACGTTGCGTTTTTTTGGTAGCAGGTACATTTACTCCGTCTGCTCTGTTCGTGTGGGCGCAGGCGGGCGCTCAAATTGCAGCATGTGCGCGACGTTAACGCTGCGTTCAGCGGATGCGATACGCCAGTCTTCGCAGACGTTGGAGAAACGCCAACGTTTGTAAAACAACAGTGGTATAGCGACTTAAAAGCACTGAGGTAAGTAGACGTTATTTAGCATGCCTTTTAGGTAAGTTTCACTCCTGTCACTGTCGCACAACTGTCAAATTACCAGTGTAAAATAAAGACAGGAACAGTTAAGCCAAAGCAACCGTTACGGTGGACTGTGACGTTTAAAACCACCCTAAGTGGCAGGACAAACAAAAAAAGAAAATGAAATAAAATAGATTTAATTTAAAAAAACAAAAACTTGTTTAAGGAAGAACAAAAATCATATAAAATATAAAAAATATACACACAGCAAGAAAAGCTATACTTATAAGATCTTCTTCTGTCTCTACAGCATTGTCCACTTTTTTCCAACATTCCAATAAGAAACGTTTCCATATAGAGGTCTCATCATCCTTTCCATTGAGACGCATTTCAAATTCATCGAATTTACGGTATACATTTTCAAACAGCGACGATATTTTTGCGTTGACATCTTGAATTTCTTCTCTCAAACTATGAATTTCAGACTGAACTGCTTCTGTGTCTACATTTTCCGAGTGTTGAGAGTCGATCTTCAGCTGGTTGTCGGATATGGTCGGTTGTCTTGTTAAACGATTCTTACAATCTGGACAGGTCCAATATTCTTTTGTATTCAATTTGTCCCTGCGTAACGTGATCTTTAGGTCGTCCATGAAATATTCTGAAGCACAAATTTTTACAAGTAATTACAAAAGTGCCGATTTGATTGGTGAGACATATTTCAATTTGAATAGTGTTAGATCGTTGATAGAAAAATCATGGTATTAACCATATATATATATATAATTATATAAAAGAAAGTTGTGTTAGTTATACTATTTATAACTCAAGAACGGCAGAACATGGCTTTATGTATGTGTGCGTTATACTAATACTGTTAAAATTTAAAACATTGTAAAGGTTATTCCTTGTAAAATCAGCTTTCTGCCAGTGAAAGTCCCTTCAAAATCGGTCTAGCCGTTTTAGAGATGAGCTGTAATAAACGATAAAAAAAATGTTTTCTTTTTTTCATGTTATTGCCCTGTAAAATAAATACAAACCTTTATTTTATAAAAGGCTGTTATTTTGACGATACAAAAAAAAACACTTTTTTATTTATTTCTATAGATTATATATCTGCCGATATTCATTGTTATCAATAGATTATAAATTACTGTAAACAACTCAGTTATTTACGATTTTTTTTACATCTGACGTGTACAAGTGCCATAATCAATACTAGCCTTTTATTGTCCGACTGCAGGGCAAAGGCCTCTTCTCATACAGAGAAGGCACGAGCATTGCACAACGCTTGCTCAAGGCGGATTGGTAATTTCAGACTCACATCCATACTAATATTATAAATGCGAAAGTGTGTCTGTCTGCCTCTTCACGCTTAAACCGCTGAACTGATTTAGGTGAAATTTTGTATAGAGATAGTTTAAGATCCGGAGAAGGACATAGAATAGTTTTTATCCCGGAAATCACCCCCTAAGGCGGTGAAAAGGGGGGTGGAAGTTTGTATGCAAGTACGATATAAACAAGTTCCACGAGGACGTAGTCGCGGGCTAAAGCTTGTTAATTATGAGGTTTCCTCGCGATGTTTTCCTTCATCGGTGTAAGTGATATCTAAGATAAACTTAGAAAATAGTACATATGAATTGAAAGACCTATTTACCTCCTAGGTACCTCCTGGCCGTAGCCATTGACTTCGACGGCTGTAAAAAAATTGTGATTAACTTATCATCACGCCTGTAACCCCCGAATGGTTAGGCAGAGATGTACCCTTTAGTAGACCCACATTTTGCCAGTAAATTATGTTTAAGTCCCATATAATAGGGAGCGAGTTTATTGCCATCAACCGGGCACAAAACCAGGCTCCGAGGCTGTTACTGAGAAATTCCTGATGGAAAAACCCAAGACCTCATACTCAGCAGTCGCGCTTTTCTACCATTAGCCCAACGAGGCGGTGATTACTTATCAATCATAATTCGTTTATCATTTTGATAACAATGAAAACACCCAAACATTTTGTTTAAAGGAGTTTAAAAATTGAATAGTCTCATTTCGTTTGTTGTGCGGTGTGCTTGGAGCTTCGATACTGTTCCGCATTGCATCGCGTCGGAACCTCTTACATGTGCCGGCTCCTGAACACATCATTCAATCGAAAGACGTCTACTACAGGACTGAGGCCTCTCCACAGAATCGCTACCACAACCAGTCCTGTGTTTTCCTCGTCCAACGGATACCCTCGTCTTTCATCAAGACATCAGTTCTCCTTATTGCTGCATGTTCCAGTGACCGGTCGCCACTCCAGAACATCTGATGACCACACGAACAGCAAACAGTACAGTTGGAAAAGCAGCAAAGTTATCGGAAACTCAACATAAAATATACTTTTAGTGTATCCATAGTAGGTACAATTTCAAACGACCCAACAAGATTGGTCAACGCTAAAATGACAACGGACGCTGCAAGAGAACCGAAAAATATGGAAGCAGAGAATTGGCTTCTCTCTGAAATACAAACGCTTAGAGAAGAAATGCGAGATATTAAACAGCAGAACTGGAATCTAGAAACAAAAGTTTCGGCACTGTCCGATAATATGAGCCGGAAATTTGATAGAATGGAAACTCGCTTAAATGCTCGGAATGATGAAACTGTCGCTCTGAGGCATTCTTTAACCAAATATCAGGATAACGTGGAATCTGGCCTACAATCGTTGAAATCTATTATATTTATACTAGTGACGCTATATGGTTTAACGTTACTTTACAGTTATTATGAAGAGTCGACGAAACAGCGGTTTGATTGGTCAACAATTATCAGCTTGTATCGTGCTATTAGGAGTTGAGTTGAAACACATTTGAGTTTGGAAATAAACTTATTGAAACTTTATCGACTTTTAATAATGAACGCTTTTTAACCAGCTTTTTTGGTTTATTCCCATCTCTTCCCCTTTTAACCCTATTGGTGTATGATTATTTTGTATTTCGAATCAATTCTGATATCTATGCAGACGGAGAAGCGGGCAGAAAAACTTATGCAATATTTTTTTTATGCTACACCTACACTTATCTATAACTTGACGCAACACTAAATCGCAAAAATCACGCATACTTTTTCATTAGCCCAATGACGTCACAGACCATACAAATACGGAACAACAAACATGTACTGACATGTTCTGTTCATTGCAACATCAACCATTGTTATTGCATTATTAGGTACAAAGTTGTAAACTTCAAAGTCGACGTAGGTTTTATCCCACAATAACCGCATATTTTTTAGAACAGCACATTTTTCCGGAATAAACAATAGCCAATGTACTATTCCAGATAACAATCTATCTCTGTACCTAATTTCATCCAGATCCGTTCAGCTGTTCTGGCGTGATTAAATGACAAACATCCATCCAAATTTTCGCAAATATAATAGTAGTAATACTGGAATCTGACAGTATTTTGAACAACTAAATTTTACAATTCAATTAAACCATTTTTAAATAATTGACGGCCAGTTAGTCAAAAAGTTAAAATAAATATTGCTCGTTTCAAAACATTATGTAGGTAGGTCTCAATGGAGAAGAACAAATAAGAAATTTCACGGACACTCTTTTCAATCAAGTTTTGAAATAAATAGATCACCTACGCAAATCGCGGGCAAAGTGTATTGTCATCGAAACGCGTACTAAAGGACCAAAACCGCGGCGTTGATTTTATTGAGCCAACAAAAAATACCACATACAGTAGTATCCAAATACCTACTAGCTCAAAGATATGTAGGTAGTGGCACTTATCCGTACCTCTTCCCCACAAACAACTGAAAACGAGGGGAAAGCAAATAACATTAGTTAGCGTTCCAAGTTGAGTCTAAGTGTTACACGGGCCACATACAGACACAAAACGCGTGTAGCAGAAAGTGACTAATTACTAACACCCTGAGCGCAACAAATAGTTGGTAGTCGCATTTATAATATTAATAACTATGGATTAGTTTGGATAAGTCTTGGATAAGATCCTTAATCTTTAAAATTCGGGTAAGCAGCCAATAACCTTTTTTATTGACCTACAATGCCAATTCGAAAAGTTCGGTGGCAGTGTTTATTCATACATACATACATAAACTCACGCCTTTTTCCCGTTGAGGTAGGCAGAAACCACAGAACGCGACCTGCTACAATCCTAACATACTCATTTCGCCTCATCCATGTTCATACATCTCGTCATACAAGCACGCCGGTTACGATTATTGTGCACCTAAACTTTCTGAAGAACTTTGTAACTTTCTGTTTATTTATTTATTTAGAATCTCCAACAAAGACACAATACACAACACAGTACAGTACAATACAACATACACAGCACAATACACAATACAGTACTTACGATACAAATTGTTAATGTTACGTGTGCTCCTTCGATTATAGGAGAGCACATCATGCACATAACTAGGTAGGTACAAGGATAATTTAGTAATCGATTATATAAATTAACTTAAGATATTACATTTCGGACAAATAACGATTAAAATAAGTCGAGAGTCAAACAAGGATAAAAAAATATACAGATTTTACTGTAAATACTGATTCAAATGCTTTTTGTACTTCGAAGCTAACTGTTTTGTGGCCATAGCTTGTAGCCCGTCTGCTACAAGGATAAGCAGACTCCTCGCTTGACGAGGTCAACAACATCAGATGAACTTTACTCGCTATTGACTTTACCGAACATATAAGTTGATTTTGAATGATAGTGTTATGACTCATCTTGTAATAACGTAGCCAATGTTCGGCGTCTGATCTTATGAAAGAAAGAAGGAAATCTCTTTTCAACCGACTTCAAAAAGGTGGAGGTTCTCAATTCGACGCGTATGTTTTTTTTTTTTTTTGTTTTTTTTTTTGTATGTTTGTTCTACGATTACTCCGCCAATTATGAATCGATTTGGATGATTCTTTTTTGTTTGAAAGAGTATAGTTGGGAATAGGTCCCATAGGAATATTATCATGATCTGATGATGAACTTTGGAGATATGGAACGGAACTCCTTATAAAATCACAGCAGAACCGCCGTAACAAGAAAAATTGCTTTGTTTATACTTGTAGTCGATGACTGACTGAAGGAAGTGGGGAGGGGGTACGTCAACCCCCCTCCTACCACTTTCCAAAATTAAATATATCGTGTGAGGTATTGTTTGGAAGGGCTTTATGTAAGTATTTCAAACATTATCACACAAACACTAAAAAGTAAAAAATAAAAAGCTTTTTTACAAAAAAAGATGACCGCCTTCAAAAACTACAAAATAAAAAATTACTTTAGCTTGGAAGTCGGTGGCAATACCTACATAACAAGAAACAAAACCAAAGCCGCCGAATTCCAAGCTAAAGTAATTTTTTATTTTGTAGTTTTTGAAGGCGGTCATCTTTTTTTGTAAAAAAGCTTTTTTCGAGTATACAAAACCATTACCGACCTTACATGGGGTGAGCCTATTATAGTCATCAATCGGCCATAAATTGGACGGCACAGTTAGTGCACTAGCTGAGGTATTGGCAGTTGCGCTGCGAGTCACGGGTTCGATTTCTGCACTTAAAAAATATTTGGATGACCTTGGATGATGATAATTTGGATGATGTATATTTGTTCCGGGTCTGGCTGTTTATGTATGTGTGTTTATATGTTTTTTAACGCATCCACGATACACAGGAAAAAATCCTAGTGCCGGGCAAGCATTTCCTAAAAATAAATTGGCTCCAGGAAGCTACTGAGAACGTTTTAATTGAAAACTTGTATTAATTGAAATGTTGCGCCAGCAAACACTAGCTCAACAAGGCAGTTCCTTATAATATATTTTTTCTCGGAATAGAACAAAGAAAAACAATATTTCGTGTAGTTTATTCTTTAAAACACAATTACAATCTTTAAAAATTAAACTACTTCTAGTAAAAAAACCTGGTAAGTTTAAAGATCAGATAGTAAAAAAACGGTCAACTTTGATTGCATTTATTTCTAACTTTAAATGTCTGCCAAATATTTCCTTGAAAAGAAAAAGATTAAAATAACTTATGTATATTAGAAATAATTTTGACCAAATCTAATTTTTGTTTCGATGTAACCTCTTCGTAATAGCTGTAAAGTAATGGTACAAGATATATTAACACTAGGCACAACAAAATGGTTTGTAACGAATTCACGGCACTGTTGACACTATCCTGGTGTTTCGATAAAGAATGACTAAGAGCAAGAGTTTCATCATTCCTAGAATTCATACGGGTTTCTATATTATCAAATTTCCGACTCATATTATCGGACAAAGCTGATATTTTTGTTTCGAGATTCCAGTTTTGCTGCTTGATATCTCTGATGACTTCTCTAAGCATTCGAATTTCAGAGATCACAGTAGTTTCTGGGTCCAAATTCGGTTCCGCCATTGTCACTTTAGTGTTGTATTCAAATCTTGCTGGGTCGTTTGTAATACTTGTTCTATATATTTTTGTTGAATCTCCGAAGCCCGGCTTTTTGCTGTTACTATGGTGGCCTGGAAAGTTCTGGAGTGTCGATCACTAACTGGAAGGTGCAGCGATAGGTGAACTGATGTCTTGATGAAAGACGAGGATATCTGACGCGAGAAGCAGACGTCAGCCGTGGTAGTGATTCTGGGGAGATGCCTCTGACCAGCAGTGGATGTTCTGAATACTAGTCTGCTAGGTACTCGATGACGACAACCGGCTGATGTAAGAAGTTACGACACAATGCAATATGGTAGGTCACAATGGGAATGGTATACAAGCAGACCGCGCAGCGAACGAAATTCGACTACTTATATTTTAAACTTCTTTAATATTTATATCTACTTACTTTCATTGTTATCGAACGATAATAAGCGAATTAAGATTGATAAGTAATCATATTGTATCAAAACAATGGATATTAACCGATTTACAAAAATTAGGAGGTTCTCAGTTTGACTGTAGGTTTCTTCTTTTTTGTATAATTATGTTCGTTCAGCAAATCGTCGTCAATTTTCAATCGTAGAAATTGTTACGTCTATGTTGAAACTGCCCAGTGGTTAAGGCGACCGCCTATCATGCACGAGGTGGCGGGTCCGATACTGGACATTGCCAATTTATTACTTTTTCGATTTATATGTACTTACTAAGTTTATCTTGGACTTCACCGAAATCTTCTTTCTTCTTCTTCCTCTTGAATCACTCTATCGTTTGATGAAAACCGTATTAAAATCCGTTGCGCAGTTTAAAAGATCTAAACGTACAGACGGCGGGAAGCGACGTTGTTGTATACTATAAATGTATACAGTATAAAATTAATCTGAAATCGCTAATCCTCTTTAAGCAATTGAAGTAATCGATACTCGAGCCTACCCTGTATATGAAGTGGCCATTGCCCCGCAGTGGGACAATAATAGGCAGCTATTATTAACACCTACTCACTTTTTTGCCAGACGAGAAACAGCCTATATAATTCCAGGCAAAGCCGAGCCTAAATGTGTTTAAATACAAACTAACACTGACCAAATATTGTTCAAAGTAGAACAGTAAATGAAGACATGTGTAATTCATACTCAAAGCCCTTACAATTAAGCTTTGTAAACGAGCTGGCCTTGTGAGCCCCAAACAATGGCAGAGAACAATAAATTTTGGTCCTTTGTACCGTAAAATTATATCAATAGGGGGGAAGGACCAATATTGACATTGCAATGGAAAGGTAGCTTGAAAATGTTATTATTATGATAAAATGCAGAAATGTCAGGTGAATATAAAAAAAAAATGTTTGGTATTGAATTCTGAAAAAGAACCTGCAGTGATTTTTATACTAACCTTTTTAAATAAATAAAATTGAAGTGTCTGTTAAAATAACATGAAATCGTTTTTTTTTAATTTTTATCGGTTTTTTACGGCTATTCTCCGAAACGAATACATTAAATGAAATTAATGTAAAACTTTGTATGTTTGTTACTTAATGCGACTTCGTCAAAGTGGAAGTCTACCATAATACGAGTACATGGCTTGAGGCACTTGACAAAAAAACTGGTAACTGGTACTTGCCCTTGCCCGGTTTCGATCCCACTGTCTCGTCCAAGAGAAAAGGCCGCCATAACCACTTTGCCATCACAACATAATTGAATATAATTAAAGAAAACTTCAAAACAAAAAGAAATTCATTTTAAATTATAATCCTTAATCCGTAATAACTGTAAAGCAAATAAAGATTCCCATTGGATCGAAGGACCAAACAAATTAAATGGAACAAAAACCTTTTCTCTGGAAATCAAATAACTACCCCTCATAAACTCTATAACGACATAAGCCTCCAAGAATAAAGTAACTCTGGAACATAGTTACTTAGGGGCTGACCCCAACCGAAAATCTTATAAAATAGGGGTACGCCAAATCACTTTAGGATTGAAATTCGTTTGCACATCAAGAAATAAATAAATCTGGCAATAAATTACTAACGTAGGTATTTATAACCGGCTTAAAATATATGGAGGCAATTCTCATTCGGTTGTATGTTTCTTTTTTATATTATATAGAATACAAGTGTTTACAGGCGTGATGTTATGTTATGTGTATGTTATGTTATATAATAGAAAAAAAATATATTTGCATTGTGTAAAAAAATATAAATACAAAAGAAATGACAAGAGCATAATGCTTTTGCTTGACAGCTTGCATATTGAACATTTTTATTTTTAAACAAAGTTTTTGACACTCTAGAAACCAATACGGCACTAATGCGGTAATGTAATACAGAAAGCACATGTGCGTTATTATGCATTATAACCCAAAAAGCGGCAATAACACCAATTTTACGAGCAAGTGTGTTGAATAAAGAAATATTGACAAAACTCCAACATCACTTTCTTGGCCGACCGTACCCAATCAATGAAAACAATCCAAAGGAGAGATTTTATTCTGTTCATAGTTCATACATATTTCACCTGGCGCAGTATTCGCGGTAATCACGTTGGAATCGAGCCAATTGTATGAAAAATTGCAATTGGACTCCGTGTCGCCGTGTCGGTGTCATTATTACATTGTCTTATACGTTTTTTAATGGTTTTTATGGTCTTTTTGACCACGTTAATTTTTTTTTGGTTTTTTATTTGGTTGTATGTTGTGATGGCTCAGTAGTTAAGGTAGATAGATAGGGCTACAGATGGCCAATTTTACTAACTAAATGACGTTCAAATTCAAGTCCCAACTTAGTAATTAAAAACGTTCAAAATGTATTCACAAAATCTCGATATAATAAAATGTCTTTATAACATTAATATAAGCCTATAAGCATAGTTCAGAATCGGACCAGCAGCTCCGGAGATTAGCGCCTTCAAACAAACAAACAAAGTCAGCCTATCAGCTTTATAATATGTTTTAATATTAAAGTATATTAGTACCTATCGATAAGAATTGCTACCCAATGAAAAATCCTGCATTTTAACAAGAACGACGTGATATTTCACTGACTTCAATAAAGGTTCGTTTACGACACTAGTGCGAAATAGAGCGAAAAGATTCGGAAACAGCGAAATAATAAAAACAGAATTGTGTAAAAAACTAAATGTATTGACATTATCACGAGTACGGCACGCGGAGCAGAAGTGAAAACAAAAAAGTGGAAAATAAAAGAAAACGAGGTAAACATGGATTCGTATTTTATATCGGATTTATTGGACCGCCGATTCTCACTTGTGTTGTGTTGCCAAACCGAAAAAACAGTACATTTTTTAAGGGAAAAAAATGTTTAATTGGAATGTTTGGAGTTAAAACGCGGAAAGTTCGTTTTTACTGCGTTTTATTAATATGTTTTGTTTTAAAAGGTTTTCATTGACTAGGTCGTAGTCGCGGGTTCGATTCCAGAACAAATATCAAATATAACCTACAGATCGACGGTCCCTATGTACATAAAGACACGTCAAAAATGACTCCTATATACATGTCGAGATATTTGTTCCGGGTATGGTTGTTTATGTATGTGAGTTTATATGTTTGTAAACACACCCACGATACAGAGCAACGATTAAAAAGAAAATAAAGAAACCTTAGTTATCCCTTCGCTCCGCGAAATGACAAATGTCACTTTGTAGCATGCTAGCGGCTGTTAAATTAGCCGCTAGCATGCTAATAAAAATGCTTTAACTTTGATCTTAAACGATTTTAACTGCCTCGCAAGGTGCGACAGCTGAGCATGAGGGCTTGGGTTCGATTCCCAGTTTGGGCAAATTGTTATTGGAATTTTTCAGTAGCAGAGTCAGAGTCTCAATTTTGACCCGGTTGAAGGCAATAGGATCGCCCGCGATTACATAGGACTTAAATATAACTGTCGAAATGTGGGTGCGCTAATGAGTACACCTCTGCCTAAACCTTCGGGGATTACGGGGGTGATGTTATGTTATGCTTAAACGATTTTAAGTAGATAAATACCTATGTTAAATTCTCACTACATAGCTCAAAGCAAAGGTATCACTTACCTGAAACTGTTCTCGTTCCGTTCACGAAGCCTCAAGTATTAGTCAAGTAGCTCTCAGGATATCTGAGGGGTCTCCTATGTACAAGGTGATATAATATTACGAGATGATGATAATCTTTGTGGTATTGATCTTGATACCATTTATGAGTAGAGTAGCAGAACTGTTTATCCCCATGGGAACAAGGCGCGAATTTATGTATGTTTGTATGTAATTAAAAGTCCAAATTTCCTCGCGAAGTCTTCCTCCACCGATGTCAGTGATGTCAACGATAAACTTAGAAAGTACATATGGATTGAAGAACTGTGGTACTTGTCCAATATCGGACCCGTTTGCGTGTGCGTTGAAAAACCTCATGGACTTCCTCTGTCGTGGGGGTCATGGAGCGGCATGATAGACTCTTACCGGCTAAAACCACCGCAGTGTTCCACCTCTGCCTATGGCCAGGAGTACGGGATCTGCATACGCATTTACCGCTTGCCCAATATTGGACCCGCAACCTCATGTAAGCGAGGAAAACCTTACCTTCCCTCTTGGTTGACTGGTAGAGAATGCCTAAGGCATTAAGTCCACCTTTGTACTTTTTCGTTGCATAAAGTTTAAATAAAAAAAGAGCCAGTAAACCACGACATTTAATCTCAAACTCACTCCACCAAAATTTATCTGCTGCGATATTCATAGAATAGCACTGTTGGTAACATTGCACAAAGAGTACGCACTGAAAAAAAAATCGGAAATGAATAAAAGATGAGCTGAAGAGACCTGGGGCGTTCGATAGCACCCGAAGTCGGGATTTGATACTATTCACGTAAAATGGATTGTTTCTTATAAAACTGGTTATTTCCGAGATTTCTCCGAGAGAGATTTTGTAAGGAATAGTTACATTTATAAATGGGGATACATCAATTGTTTAGGATATGGTAGAACAACGAGAAAATAACAAAATACTGTAGGTAATGACAAATAGTCAAATTAATTTGATTGTTTTAACCTTTTTAATAAGGAGAGATCGAGTTGGCTGTCTCGTTGGACTAGTGGTCGCAAAGAGCGACTGTTGAGCATGAGGTCTTGCATTCGACTCACGATCGGGCAGTGTTATTGAGTTTCTTCATCAGGAATTTCTCAGTAGCAGCCTCGGAGTCTGGATTGGACCCGGTTGATGGCAATAGACTCGCCTCCGACATTGGACTTGCGCGCGCAACGGAAGTTCTCAAAAGGAATATTTTTTTCTTGGCTTTGCAACATTTTTCATTGATCATCATCATCTGCCTAGCCTTTTCCCAACTATGTTGGGGTCGGCTTCCAGTCTAACCGGATGCAGCTGAATACCAGTATTTTACATGGAGCGACTGCCTATCTGACCTCCACAACCCAGTAACTGGGTAATATGATACCCTTAGGTATATTTTCCCAACATTTTTCATTGATGCTCCGCTCCTATTGGTCGTAGTGTGATGTTATATAGCTCATAGCCTTTCTTGATAAATGGACTATCCAACACCAAAATATATTTTTAAATCAAACCAGTAGTTCCTGAAATAAGCGCATTCTAATAAATAAACAAACTCTTGAGCTTTATCTTAATAACAATATTCATATAAATTACGCGTCACTTTATTTGTCCGGGATGGACTCCTAAACTACTTAACCGATTTCAATCAAATTTGCACACCGTGTGCAGTTTGATCCAATTTGAAAGATAGGATAGTTTTTATCCCAATAATTGGTCTTAATATTTTTTGATTGCAAACCTCAGCTAAAGGTAGCTAGTATAATATATACTAAAGTATAATAATAAATAAATATTTATATAGTATAGTACATAGATAAGTAATTTACCCGGTTACATACTCTAATCGACATTCAGAAATAGTTGTTTAGCGAAAACCATAGCTTCAAAATAACAAAATGTTCAAAGATGACATGAAAAAAAAAAGTATTTAATACCTCTAAAACCACTTACAATTTAAAAATAGAAAAATCCACCTCACAATTTTTACTCTGCGCCCTTCTATCTACTCAAAAATAACAAGGGCTATTCAAAAACAGCCGAATCGCAAAATCCTTTTAGTGATATTGAAATTTTCAGACGCTTGAAAAACTTTTTCATCGTTTCAGAACGGGTATGATGCTCTCAACTCGAGTCGTAAGCTTAAAACTTTAGATTATAGTAATAACTTACCTACTAAACAGTTTGTAAATTGGAACGTATTCACAAGTTTTTGAAGACAATACAAGTTTTGAATATTGATATTAACACACATAATGTTACTGTTTTTGGGTTTGTCTGTCTATTTATTTATTTATTAGGAAGAATAAACAGTTACATGCTACAAAATACAGATAAATACTTAAACTAAGATTTTCCAAACATGTATCCCACATCCACGTTATAACAAGAAGTTAGAAAAAGTGCACATTGCATGAGATAAAAAATAAAACACAACTGGCGAAATGTGGGTATACTAATGTGTACACCTCTGCCTAACCCTTCGGGGATTACAGGCGTTATGTTATGTAAAAAGAGACCATCGCTTATTAGTGGGACAATACGGATTAATATAATATGATATAATAATGTATTTATGCTACTTTCTTCCAACAACAAGATCAATCAAAGAGTTCGTACGTTCCGTAATTTTTATAATATGTATTTATTATGCACCATTCGCCGCCATCTTGTTAAAAACAATCAGCCGCGAGTCAGATTTATGCAGCTTTTAAAACGTACCCCGAAACTATAGAATTCAGACTTGGCTTATAACTTGTTAAACTTTAAAACTGCACTGTTTCCTTTTCCTTTGGCTGAAAAGAAGCCATAATCGTTCTTTTCTTGTTATTGAGTAAGTTTAAAAAAGTTGTAAGCGAGTGAAACAATTAGTAACTTATTCTTGTTGAAAAGTAGTATTGGTGTTAGTGTGATCCAATTTAGTTAAAAGTATAGTTTTGAGAGGTAACACTACAGCACCAGTAGAGCTATTCTGTACCTTCAAACCAGCTGTACGTTATTGGATTAAATCACTCCACGAAGGTTCAGGAGACTGGCAAACACGAGTAAAGACCAACTGGATTTTAAGGGTTGTGGAGTCGCGCCACAACAAAAATATCAAGTCATTCGTGGTTCGAGCCCTGACTCATCATGTGGAGACTTTCCTCAGAAAGAGTTTCGGCCAAAGGGTGTCATGGATCAAGAATTTCATGGAAGACAACTCGCAGCGCAACATGAAGTCATTTCGTGGGCTCTTTTAAGACTAGTCGGCGAACATAAACATAACATAACATAACATCACGCCTGTAATCCCCGAAGGGTTAGGCAGAGGTGTACCCCTTAGTATACCCACATTTCGCCAGTTATGTTTTTAGTCCCATGTAATAGGGGGCGAGCCTATTGCCATCAACTGGGCACAAATCCAGACTCCGACGCTGCTACTGAGAAATTCTTGATGGAAAAACCCAATAACACTTTGCCCGACCTGGGGATCGAACCCAAGACCTCAGGCACAGCAGTCGCGCTTGCGACCACTAGACCAACGAGGCAGTCTAAGAACTAGTCGGCGATTAATCGGTAAAACCAACTATATAGCCACTTTCGTACTATACCAATTAGCGTTTATTTCTATGAGTTTTTGCTGCCTGAAAAAAATAAATAATTTATTAGAATTATTATTCTGTAAAAGTCTCTATTGTTGAATTCTACTAATATTTCAGAACGATCGCATTCTAATCCCAGCCTCAGTTTGACAAAAACATCTCTAATTTGCCTGCATTATTTGACATTACACTGAGATGAGATCGCGACTAGATTTTGAACGTTTTTAATTGGCAGAATCGGGCTTCAGACTGCCAAAGTCTGCTTACCCGTATTGTGACAAGTATTGCAGTTTCCTTTTCTCCGTTCAAAAACATCGGTATACGTCTTTTTGATTCGAAAAATTGAAAAGATTCCTATTCAAAATGCTACATAGAACGTCCTAGATCGACTGTAAGCTCAAAGGAGGTTTTGCAGATATCCCTTTTGTAAAACCTTCAAAGCGTAACTAGCTCCGAAAGATAAAGTGCCATTCAGACTGAAGCGGTGACAGTGGCCACTGTCAGTTTGACATAATACGGATGGTGACACCATGTTAGGCCAGCTTTACACTTGCAAGTTTTACTCACGCAAGTAACTATCGTAATTAACTTACGATAGCAAATGTAAATACTCTTTATATGAAGCCGTAAGTTAGAGGAACAACTTACAAGTAAAAGGCGGCCTTACTACTATTATAAATGTGAAAGTTTGGATGGATATTTCTTACTTAATCACGCCAGAACGGCAGAACGGATCTGGATGAAATTTTGGCTTAGAGACGGATTATAGTCTGGAATAACATATAGGCTACTTTTTATCCCCGAAGAATGTACGTTTCCCGTGGGAAAATATATCAACTTTACTTTACTTTATTTATCCCTAAACATATACTTGTTATATTATGTTTTATATGGAACTATAGTGTGCAGTTTTATTCTTTTTTGGATGGCTTGAACGTCATAATGTAAACTACAACTTATTGTTAATTTAGTTAAGTGAACTGTAATTCGTTCTTTGAGAAAATAAATGTTTTTAAACCGAACTTTGACGCGAACGAAGTCGGGGTAGAAGCTAGCTAACCAATAATTCCAAGACATACCTAACTCCCCAAACACTTTTCTTCATAGGATTTTGTAAACACTTCATTGAAAAGAGAGTACGTGGAATTTCTTGCTCGTTCTTCTCTAAAGAGAACCTGCCTATGTACGTTGTGGAACAAGCTATAGCTTTGTGACTAACCGACCCCTTGGCAACTCAAATGTGCTTGTAAATAAATGGTTTATTGAATTAAATGCTTTGACTTTCGACTTTATTTTACCAAAGAAAATCGGATTAATTTTCAATTTACTGTAAAGTCAGTTTTCTGTTGCTTTGTTCGTCAATTGAGCTGGCAAATGATAATGTTGCCATTACCTTACTGCTATACAAAACCTTCGAGAGTAATCAGAACATTTTAATAAGTCTTAAAAAGTACAACAATCCCTTAAGGGTTACCTATTGGTACACCCCTACGCACAAGTGCAAATGTGGATGCACTAATAAGTGCATCCACATTTCGCCAGTTATGTTAAGTTCCATGTAATAGGGGGCGAGCCTATTGCCATCAACAGAGCACAAATCCAGACTCCGAGGCTGCTACTGAGAAATTCCTGATAGAAAAATCCAATAACACTTTGCCCGCCCTGGAATGCGAATCCAAGACATCATGCTCAGCAGTCGTGATGGATGAATTACAGGCGTGATGTTATGTGGGGATTTGGAGACTCTCTGTATTTTATTTTACTTTTAACAGTCTGCTCTGTTTTACAGTGTTAGTTAGATGTAAGAAGGTATAACCGTTACATAATTGATTGTACTAATTATGTCAGATGTGAGATCTTTATAACTGCAGCAGCAGTGAAGGCAATTTTCAGTCCAAATACACCATAATTTCCTCTAACACCCTTTTTACAAGCACAAACATAAACACACTCCTCATCATAAGAATTAACAAGAGAATCAACCCAAAAGTCTCTCAGATTTTTCAAGCGAAACTCCCAAGTCATTCGAACCGGGTAATTGGCAAAAACACGTCTATACGACGACTATACGACTTAATGCTTGTACGTAATCTCTCGTAAGGAAATGACAGACACAGGTGGCTCCGTCGCCAACTGCTAATAGCTTTTAGACAGCTAGATGGCTTAGTGAAGGGGTATTGTCGATAGTTGTAAAAGCTTTCATGTAGTTAATTTTTTATGTCAGTGTAAAAATGGATCTATGCTTGCACGGTGATATATTAGGCTGTAATAGGACTGGTCAGGTTGTATTAATTAATATATTGTTGAATTTTGACCACGTCGGCTAACCACAATGGAGACAAGTCAAGTAATATTTATTTATTTAAACTTTATGCAACAAAAAAATACAAAGGTGGACTTAATGCTTCTTATAGCGCCGTATAGTCTCCGCTATACAGCGCAAACACAGGTGCACTTTCCTTACTCTCATAGTCCGATGGGACGGAAGTCCGACACTCCCAGGGAGAGATCAGGCGTAGAAGCTTTACGTGCTTTACGAGGTGCGGGGCTGCTAATGTGAAATAATTCGTAATGGTAAAATCCAGTAACACTTTTTGCCCGGCCTAGAGATCAACCCCACGCTCAGCAGTCAACGAAATCACAATTGCCACGTTGTATGGCAACGCTGTTAATTTGCTAATGTTCTTTAATGTTGCCCTAATATATTTTACTCTTAAATTATCGATAACTTTAAAATCTATTGTTTCAATTTTATCGACCTTTTCCCCACCCTAGCAGAGATGACATACAGTAATGGCCGCCTGCAACATCTGCTACCAACATTACAACGTGGTTGTCTTTATAGCAGAATTGGTACATGTGATATTTTAATTAGATCACGCGATTATGACTCCTATTTCTTCACACATAGGGCTGGGGTTGGGGTAAAGGTATTGCGCTTAAGTGCTGAACTTAAGTGGTACAGGTGTACTATTTTTATAGTTCGTTGTAGGATGGATGCATTAGGTTTTTAGTGGGTTAAAAGGGCTAGAAGTTGGAGGGTAGTTTCATAAATTATTAATACATTTGGGGTGGTTTGTTTGAGTGCAGGCTTACATGTATTGTCTGATCTTGCTGGTTCTTAATATAACATCACGCCTGTAATCTCCGAAGGGTTAGGCAGTGGTGTACCTCTTTGTACACCAACATATTGCCAGTTATGTTTTAAATCTTATGTAATAAGGCGAACCTATTGCCATCAACCGGGCACAAATCCAGACTCCGAGGCTGCTACTGAGAAATTCCTGATGGAAAAACCCAATAACACTTTGCCCGACCTGGGAATTGAACCCAAGACCTCATGCACAGCAGTCGCGCTTGCGACCACTAGACCAACGAGGCAGTCCGTTTTCTGTCTGTCAGCGGCCCTTATCTCATGAACCGTAATAGGTAGAAAGTAGAAATATTTCAAAGGGTGTATTATTATGGCCGCTATAATAAGAAAGAAAGAAGAAAAGAGAAGGTAGTTGAAAATTAACAAGAAACTTAGATTTTGAAGTAAATAATATATTTCGGTGGTACCGGACCCTTTTTAATGTTATAACTATACTTAAAATACCCCCACGACCCAATGATGCACGCAATCATAATGTTTTGCATGCTTTACATTGCGCGATACAATAACATTGCTTTTTTCTCAACAAAAATACGAGCAATTTCCCAGCAATATTTTTTAACTCAGTGTTACTTAGTTTAATGGACAGCAAACGAAATACTGCGCTCTTTGGGGGGGGGGGGGGGACGTTCAGCAGTGGACGGCCATAGGCTGATATAATGATGATGATGTGAAGTTAACAGTTATGTGATGTGTATTTTTACACCCCACAGTTTGTGTGTACTTAGATTAATTTTTAAATCAAAATGTTATAACCAACATTTTCACAACAAAAGGAATAGCAATAAAATATGATAATACCCACTTTGGGACAATCAGAGTTAAGTGAAGGCAATTGTTACAGAATATGGTATTTAGATAAGTAACACAGACAGAAGGTTTACTTTGTAATATTACTTTTATTTGTGTTACCTTTTTAATTAATTTAGAAGCAGTAAAGTAATTTCGAATGTCATTCACGAGAAAAGGGATTCAATTTTAAGTTGCCCATTTCAAAAAGTAGTTTTTTTGTGTGGAGTGGAATGGGAGAAACTCCATACTTGCTCTTTACAATTAAGTATTTGTACAGGTAAAAAGCTTCTGTACATACATACATACATAAACTCACGCCTTTGAGAGAGGATGAGTGAAAGACGATTGACAAAAGGTATTTATATGGCAGAGGTGAGTGGCAACGCCGGGAGGGGTCGCCCTAGGAAGACCTACACTGACCTTATTGGTGAGGAGCTTCAGAAAGGCCAGGTGCGGAGTACTCGTAACCGGCGTGCTTGCATGACGGGATATATGAACGTAGATGAGGCGAAAGGAGTATTTAAGGATCGTAGCAGGTGGAGTTCTGTAGTTTCTGCCTACCCCCATGGGAAAACGCTTCTGTCTGCGTCAAATTTAATTTATTATCCCTCGGGTACTGTATTTTTTTCCGGGATAAAAAGTGGACTATGTGTTATTCCGAACTATAATCTATTTTTGTGCAAAATTTCATTCAGATCCGTTCTGGCGTGATTGAATAACAAACATCCATCCGTCCATACTTTCACATTATTAAGAGAAAGTAATAAGTAGTAAGATAAAGAAGAAGAAGAAGTAGAAGATAGTAGTAAGACTATTTTAATAATTTTCGGGATCTGGAGACGTAAACGAAGACGTGTACGTAAAATAAAAACCACTATAGTTAAAATAATAGGTCCAAAGTGAGCCTTCTGTAATCTTCCTATGTTATGACTGTTATTTGAAGCGAGAGCTACAAAGATGATCCCTCAGTCTTCTTACCCAAGGGGGTATAAATATAGAATCGTTACAAGTACCCTCTAATACGAATTGTCGATGTGAAACCGAGTGGAAAGCAATGTGATTTTGAAACGGATTCCTTGCGGGGCTTATTGTGATGTTCATTTGTTAAATTATAGAACGGGCGAATTCGTGATTACGGATTGTTTGAATTTGGAACAGTGCGCTTGAAATTAAACGTATTCATTTGTTTTTCGAACGCAGGCAAACGTCATGATTCTATGGTGGAATGCACCAATCAAATGACGTACTTTTTATGAGCTGTTAGAACGCGATTGAAAATGTCCCGACTGGTCTATATTTGACATAACACATAACTCACGCCTGTAATCCCTGAACGGTTAGGCAGAGATGTACCCATTAGTACATCCAAATTTTGCCAGTTTCATTTAGGTGCCATGTAATAGGGGGCGAGCCTATTGCCATCAACCGGGCACAAATCTAGACTCCGAGGCTGCTACTGAGAAATTCCTGATGGAAAAACCCAATAACACTTTGCCCTAAAATCATAATCTTACAAAAAATAACAGCTAAGTAGTATGACGCCACACAATTGTTTGATGGAATTTTAGTAAAAATACTTTTATAATACGAAATACAGTTTATTACAATGGCGTTCTTTTAAAAGTGTGTAAAATTAAAGCATAAAATCGTTTCCTACTAAAGTGGTGTCCACTTTGGACCCAGAGTGGACATTTCCTTTTACAGTTAATTGAAAATGAATCGAGTTTTTCAGGGCTAAAATAAAGTGTCCTTTAGGTTTCCGTACCCAAAGTGTAAAACGGGACAATATTACTAAGACTCCGCTGTCCGTTCGTTAGTCTGTATGTCCGTCTGTCACCAGACTATATCTCATAAACCGTGATAGTTAGACAGTTGATCACAGATGATTTGTGTTTCGATTGCCGTTATACCAACGAATATTAAAAATTAAAGGGGGTCGCCATACAAGACACCTGACTGTTTTTTTTTTTTTGCACTTTTGTCTAGGTATTATATTGTTATATTTTCTACAGCGGTACGGGATCCTTCCTGTATGTGCCCGACTCGCACTGTCCGGTTTTATTTTTGTACAGAAAAGATGTTCTATTATTATTTTTTTGTTACTATTGAAGACTGTAATTTTAATGATTTTAGTTTCTTAATTTTTAAGTCGTTAATGATTGAAGACCACTCATTATTCTTCCCAGAAAACAATTAAGTTTTTCTTCTTTCTTTATCGTGTGGGCAGAAAGGTCTTACGACCTCACACACTCTAGTGTCAGAGTTTCTAAACCGCCTCAAGGGCCTCTGACATGGTTCAAGTCATTAATTTATTTCTGAAGTCTCTTTCGTTTATAATACTTAATTCTATAAACTACTATTCTGTAAATTAAAATGAATTTATTCGTACCAACCAGCAACGTTAATTACTATTTCCATACCGTGCTCTAAATTGAACAGCACGATTTTCCAGCGTTCTAAATTCAAACCATAGGTACTGAAACTATCGCTTCATCAAATTCTACGAAACGGGAGGGAAATACAACCGGGGGAATAATGATGAACACCCGTTATAGTACTACCAACTTACCACCCTCAGTTCGCCGCGAACCTTGCTTGAGAGCGGACGTTTATCGCGCTCCGGAAAGCGAGAACCCGCGAACTAAATTACGAGACTTAAAAAAAACAATTTACTTCTTTAATCTGTGTTAACGTGTGCAAAAATGAGTTTTTAAAAATGGAACTGTTTATTTGTGTTTCGAACTTTTTTTAAAATTAAGTTTCGTTTTTCTTTTTAAGAACAGTGTTTTTCGAAATGGATTTGAATTTTTGGAGGCGTTTCGTTTTTGTTTTAATTGGTGAGTCTTTATCGTTGTAATTGTTTGCCTACCTGATTTTTAATAAAACCATTTTTTTCCGCCTTTTAATTTAAGATTGGCATTTTCCCGAGTACTTTTCCTCACTCAATGTTACTCTAAAATTAAATTATTTCCTGTCAGGTTAGCGGAGCGGAATAATTATAATTCTTCCATTGTTTTTTGCGAACATTACATTTAAACGAAAAACGGGAGCTTTACAATAGTACAAGGTATTGTTAAGGAAATCTTACAAATGAAATTGATTTTTGTATAATATTTTCCTTGAAAATGTACCGTTACAAAGCTTTCCCTTTTAATATAATTACAAGCTTTTTCCGTGACTTCGTTCGCGTGAATATTGGTTATTATCATCATCATATCAGCGGTTGGACGTCCACTGTTGAATATAGGCCTCCCCTACAGATTTCCACATGTTTTGTTGGTTATTACGAAGTTTGTTATTTTTCCGCGGAATCCTAGTTTGTATTTTTTCTTTCTGAAATAAAAGTAGACTCAGTTACTCCTTATAACATCAGCTATCTGCCAATGAAAGTCTTGTCAAAATCGGTACAGCCGTTTTGGAGATTTTCTGGAAGAAACAGACTGACAGATAGACAAGAATTTAAAACAATACTTTTTTACGTTTGAGTAACGTGTAAATAACAGCATTTTATAAAATAAATATAAAACATTACAAACAAACTTTTCAATGTTATTTATTTGTATAAATACAGCTTCTGTGTTTGAAGTAAAATTACTGGTAATATTAAAGCAGGTATTGTTACGTACCAGTATTAAAACATTATTATTTTTATTTATTAAGCCGATAGTTTAAAAAAATGGAAACAATTATTTTTATAAGTTTAGTTTAACTACCGGACAAATAAAACAGAACACAAAAGAAACATAATATAACTCTTTCTATTACAATCCAACCTATTACAAAAATAAATCCACCTAACGTTTTTCCGTAATCCCAAAATCGGCTCTATTCGTTTCTCTATTCAACAAACGATCAGTAGAAAAAAAAAACAAAAACACATTTTTGTCACATAAAACTCTTGAACAATCTTGACACTTTCCTATTTTCACAAACGTTCGACAGACGTTAAACGGAAAGTCTAGTGAACGGTGTATTGGAAATGCTGGGTTCTGTAGTTATTTTTATTTTTTTGTAATTTAGTTTTTCATCTTAAAGAAAGTTTTCTAAGATGACCCACCGACCAAAGTTTTCAGTTAATATGCAGGATTCAAAATATAATTTGTACTAAGCAATGATGTTAATTTTACGATATCAAAATTGTTGTATTAATAAAAAGTCTAGAATAAAAAGAAACGTCACGTCATGGTCGCATTTCTTTTTAACAGCACAAACTTTACAAAAAGATCATATTATTATTATTATTGAGCTTTCCTGTCACTGCACAGTCAGATTTGTCTAAACCAATAAAATCTAAATCAATGTAGATAATCTGCCTTTTTTATTGTACATATTTTACATTTACCTTAAGGTTTTATGTTTAGGTTAATTATGTATTGTGAAAATAAAAATTAAATAATGTTTTATATAAATTAAATAGTTTTGATATAACTTTTAAAGTATTAAGTTGAAAACGCGAGATGACAGAAATCCGTGATGTAATAATATTCGCTTAGTTAAGCAATGGAATTAGGTATAAAAGTCGAATATGAAAACAATTTCAAATCGATAAATGACAAGATACAAAAATCGAACAAAACATAAAATTAAATATTACGACACCAATATTATAAGGTTATCTTTGTTCCCATTCCATTACAGACCCCTAAAAAACTTATCTAGACCCTTCAAAACGCAAAAAAAAAGAACTATAAATGTTTATTGTTATTGTGTACAATTCTCTGGCCGCCAGTGTAAGCCGTGAATGATATTCATGGCCCGTGGGAGCGATTCAGCTAAACATTGCCTAAACGTCTGTGGCGCTATAAAATCTTTTGTCGGATTGAAGCGCTGCAGCGTTCTATGGACAAAAATGAATGTAAATGTTTATCATTTGTTTATGTAGTGGCGCTCTTTGTGACGATGTATATGTAAATGATTGTCACTTGTTTCAAACGTAGAATGAACTTTGACTTTTAAAAAGATTATTCTTTTTTTTTCTGTTCTCTATTCAAATTATCGAATATTTTATATCAAAGGCTGAAATAAGGTTTAATATTACTGCAAATTGGGTCGAGGTTCTCTGGGATCCTATTATGTTGTATTGGATATTTGGCGCGAGAATAAAATGGCTGCCATTTTGGTCTAGTAGTTGAATTGAAAGCTTCACGACCTAGGTTCAATTTCTGGGTCGGATAAAGGTGTTCTTTTTATTCAGCGCTACCCTTTCCTAGTGACTTCATCCGTAAATGTCGGTTATTGTAGACGCAGACGAAGTCGCGGAATAAAAGGAAACCTATTTCCTTTTTTGGGGTTAAAATTTACCGCTTACCTTTCATCAAAATCAGTTCGGTGGTTTAGTCGTGAAAGTGTAACAGACAGACAGACATAGTTGTTTTCGCATAATATAAGTACGGATGTATTGTCCCACTGCTGGCCAAGGTCTCCCCATAGCCTATTTTTAGGGTTTTCCATCAGAAATTTGTCAGTACCAGCCTCGGAGTCTGGGTTTGTGCCCGATTGAAACCATTTGGGTCCCTATTCGTAACTGGGGACTGTTTCGACCACCATAGCAACGAGGCAGGCAGTCATCTAAATATTTTATATCCTACTTGAAATAGCTCGGCCTTTGTCTGTTTAGACGTCGATCGCATCTCAAAGAAGCAATGAAAATTTTCCATAAGGGACTAATAGGGAAAATTGGAGGGACAGAAAATATTTTGGGGCAACAAATTGAATTAAAGATTTTTTTAGGGTACCTACACCAAAAATTTAAAATATCTTTTTGGACAGAATAGGTACATTTTTTAGTTTTTTACCTGCCGCTTTATGTAAAAACATATTTTTATGAAACAGAATATGTTTTCGCTATTTTGGAGTTGGTCCCAGAAGAACTTGTTCAATTATATTTTGTAGGTACACTTTTCACCTAAAAAAACTAATTCAGAGTCATCCGTTGATTGACGTCGCTCATAGCACGAACCCGATGTGAACGTAACGTAAATTCGATCAATTTTTAAATAAAAATACACCAATATTTAGATTTAAAAATCGATCTAATCTATTATTGGCCTTTGAAACCCTCGTCAAAATCAGTCCAGCTGTTTTGAAGGTTAAACTGAAACAAACAAACACAAAAAAAAATATTCTTTTTTGTTGAAAGTATACAACCTACGTACTTACTTTTTTGAATATATTTAGTAAAAAGCTGTAATATTGATACAACAAGAACAAACAGACACTTTTAATTTTATTTTCTTGTAAAGATTCGACTTAAATCGAATACCTTTACTTACCGCTGTTGCTGGGTCCACTGTCCCTATATTACTAATTCGTATACCCTACCAACAAACTTCTGAAAGGCCTACTTCGAAACCTCTTTGTATCCAAACTTCAGGTAGGTACGTCGCTTAGACGCCTCAAAGGCCGCTATGAATGCCGTTATCTAGGTTACATCTCTACGTTCCTCATTGAAAAGTGCTCTGAGAAGCACTACTCTTAAAAGCGTCTACCGTTTGAGGCCAAATAACGAAGCTTTTCTTGGTTCAACTATTGAGTCAAAATTCAAAAGTTTGGTTTATTCTGTTTATGAGCTAATTATGGTTGCTGACTTCAGCTTTATTCTAAACCGGCTTTTGAATTCTACTTTGTCAAAGTGAATTTTCTTACGGATCACTTTTTTAACCCCCAATGCAAAAACGACGGGGATAAGTTTGATGTGAGTGTGAGGGTGTCTGTCTGTGGCATCGTAGCTCCTGAATGGATGAACCCATTTTGATTTGGTTTGAATTAATCGAGTGTTAGCTATGTTCGATGAAAACGGTCCAAGATGGCTGCCGCCACAAAACGGCGGATATTTTTTCACAACTCCCTCAATATGGGTATCAAATGAAAGGGCTTGACTAGTAGAATACTATATACACTATGATAAAATTCAAATATAATATTTATATTAATTGTGTCGGGGCTCCTTAAATTTTTTATTTATTTTTTAAATAATGTATAGGTACCTAAGGTCACTTGTAATTACGGATGATCACGATAGCAAACAACTTTCGCAAAGAAATTTAAAAAGTATCATATTTTATAAACGCGAAAGTTTGAATAGATGATGTTGATGGACTCAATCACGCCAGAACGACTGAACAGATCTGCTTATTTGGCACAGAGATAGATTATAATCTGCAATAGCACATAGGCTACTTTTTATCCCGGAAAAATGTATCGTTCCTATAACTTTGACTGCCAAAATCATAACCCCTCGGTCGTCTGGTAAAAATAAGACTTCAAAGAACAACAGATCGAAATAAAAATAAAGAAATAAAGTAAAAAGATAGTGCTGTACAAACAAATAGTTTGAACGATTCAGCGAACTCGATATCCTGATGGCTCTCGATTTGCAAAATAAACGAGTGTAGTCGCTCTCAAACGGTTAAACTGTCGTCTATCTTATTTTTTTTATTTTCGATCTCTTTTTAGGGTTCCTGAGTAAATGTGGTCCGCAACTAACTATGGGCAAGTACCAATGTGCCTTTTTACACGACTGCCCCAAAAAGTAGTGTTATGTGTTTAGGGTTAATGTATGTATTTGAGATTCATTATTCCACCATAACTTTTAAACGCCTGAACCGATTTAGATGTATGATCGAGGTATCGTTACAATCCTTGCATCGTTCCGAGTAACAGGCTAGGTAAAAAATAAAACTGAAATTTTTATTGCAGTCGGGGGACTTCTAAGCTATGAAGGTATTCCTTAGAGCAGAAGTCCCCCGACTGCAATGAAAATTTCAGTTTAGTAGATCAAGTGGTTTTCGAATTTTTATGTTTGGTCTGTCTCTGTATGTGAAGACCCTTTGTCCTGCAGTTGCACAATAATAGAGTGGTATTATTATTTATATACATACATAACATCACGCCTGTAATCCCCGAAGGGTTAGGCAGAGGTGTACCCATTAGTACACCCACATTTCGCCAGTTATGTTTACGTCCCATGTAATAGGGGGCGAGCCTATTGCCATCAACCGGGCACAAATCCAGACTCCGAAGCTGCTACTGAGAAATTCCTGATGGAAAAACCCAATAACACTTTGCCCGACCTGGGAATCGAACCCAAGACCTCACGCTCAGCAGTCGCGTCGATTATTCAATATACGTATATTATTATAGAAGTTCATTAAAATAACTGTAATATTTAACCGAGATTTCTCATTCAGCTAAAATAAACCAATTGAATTCTTTACAATCTTTTGAAGTACTCACCTACCTTGGTACATTCATCAACAAAAAGCAATTCGTTTCAATATATTCACAATAGTTTTGTTATTAAATTCGCCAAGCTTTTGCACGCCACAGTACGTGATAGATGACGCGATGACGTCACAACTGAGCTCATATGTACCGTGTGCGCGTGACGTCATTAAAATATCGTCAATTATCATGGAGACTGTATATTGTTGTAATGGTTTTAAGTGTAACTGTATCACAGAATATTAAAGTGTAATCTATACTATTATATAATGTTATAAAGCTGAAGAGTTTGTTTGTTTGGTTGCACGCGCTTATCTCAGGAACTACCGGTTCTAATTGAAAAAATCTTTTTATGTTGGATAGTCCATTTATCGAGGAATGCTATAGGCGATATAACATCACGCTATAGCCAAAAGAAGCGGAGCATTAATTAAAAATGTTGCAAAAACGGGAAAAAAATATTCCTTTCGAGAGCTTCCGTTGCGTGCGCTGCGTAAACGGTTAAAGTTACGCAATAATTATGTATTACGGAATTGTAACTTAACGCGGGTAACGTAAACCACGCGGTCGAAGCCGCGGACAAAAGCTAGTCTACACTAATATCACATCTACACTAATAATATTAAGAGGAAAAATTTATATTTTTGTTTGTTTGTTTGTAATAGATAAACTCAAAAACTACTGGACCGATTTTAAAAATTTTTTCACCATTAGAAAGCTACATTATCTGCGAAAAAAGTTACCACCACAACCACGTGAAACCAGATTTTGATATTACCTATCTACTTAATAACTAGTTTCTTCAAGCGTCATATGAAGAGAAAATCAGTTTATATTATAAATATATAGAACATTACAGTTTTGCAACTAGTTACAATCTCTATTAGCACACACAAGTCTGTTTTGTACTTGAATCACAATATTGTTAAAGTTTTAACGACTTGCGAGACTGCTCGAAGGCAATGTGCTGTGTGTGGAGTTTCTTATGTCATTTAGGTTTATACTCGGAGATTTTTTCAGCTCTTTCAAACTTTAAATATGTGAGATTAGTGCCGGATCGCTATGGGTTTTCCTTTCTTTTTAATTTTTTCTAATTAAAACTGGTAAGACTGGTTGTCAAACTTTCGGGCTTCTGACGACCCGTAACGACTGTCAATGATCCACGTATGACAGCCGGGACCAACGGCTTAACGTGCTATCCAAGGCACGCAATGATGTCAGTAATTTCTAAGATAAACTTTAGAAAGTACCTACATAAGAATTGAAAAAGTCACATTGGTACTTGCCCGGATTTGAACCCTCATGCATGAGAGGCGGGCGCTTTAACCGCTGGGCCATCACGACAACAACAGTACGTAAGGCAAAGTAATATTATAATAATATTGTTTTAAGAGATTGGGGTAGGTCTCCATGTTTATAATATTAGTAGGTATAGATTAATTCTCAACATTTAGCGACTGGGATCTTAGACCATAAGGTTAATATTAGATTGTCTATTACAGAACCTCGTTAACTGCCTGCCTGACTTGCTTCAAAGCGGTTCTCGGAAACAAATATAGAACTTTCAAGCTAGATTCAATACAGCGGAAGTTTTAAAGGACATAATAGCTTAACTACGTAATATATAATAGCTTAATACAGTTATTATTTAGTCGGGACAAATATTGTGACGATTTAAACTGGTCTATACAGGGTAATTGAAAATTTACCCGATACCTGAAAAGGGGGCATTGTACTCATTATTATGAACAACTTTTACTATGGAACCAACCATGAAATCATGAAAAAAAAATATCTGCTGTTCCCCATAAAAATGCCACACAACAAGATCGTAATTTATGGATTAGCTGTTTAATTTGTTCATGATTTCAAGGTTGGTCCCTTAAAAGTAAAAGTTGTTAATAATGATGATTACAGTGACCCCTTTTTAAATTTTCAATTACGCTGTACATTAATGTATCCCGAATGTTTAAGTCGTTATGTTCTATGCTTTTCAAAATTTATTCGTGCACTTGTGTTTTTTCTTTTCAGTTTTTATAATTTAAATTTTCTACGCACTTTCTTTGTAATTTTTTTTTCAGCCAATTTTTTTTTTGTTTTTTCAGAAGTTTTATGCGACTTTAAGTAAAGATTACCTTAAACATATCCAAAGCCAATCCTCTATGCAACAACTAAGGTTAAAGCAGATTGAGCAAGTTTTAAAGCACTAATAACTGACATGCGACGTAACTGCAGACTTAATTGAGCAAGTTTTAAAGACGCTCAACTGTGACGTCACCAACTCGGGTTATTGCGCGCGACTTCGAGATCTCTTAATCGTATGCTTGTTTTGAAGAAATTGTTTGTGGTTGGTTAATTAATTGGTCTTCTTCTTTTTCTTCTTTTATACATAGGTACGTAACATCACGCCTGTTTTCCTCGAAATGTTAGGCAGAGGTGTACCCATTAGTACACCCACATTTTGCTAGTTAGGTATGTTTAAATCCCATGTAATAGGGGCCGAGCCTATTGCCAAAATCCAAGCTCAAAGCTGCTACTGAGAAATTCCTGATAGAAAAATCCAGTAACACTTTCCCCGACCTGGGATTCGAACCCAAAACATCATGCTCAGCAGTCGTGATGAATGAATTACAGGCGTGATGTTATGTGGGGATTTGGAGACTCCCTTTATTTTATTTTACTTTTAACAGTCTGCTCTGTATTATGTGTTAGTTGAGAACTAAGAAGGTATAACCGTTACATAATTCCAGTCCAAAAATAACGAAACAGTTCCCAAATATTTTATGATATCATAGGTAACAAACAAGCACAAAAAATATCCTCTTGTCACCCTACAAAAGTATTTTACAGAAACCAATCGACTATTCCAGCCACATTCGATTCCACAAAATCCTATTTACGTTCCTAGAAATCATTTCTAACTGACTCAATTTCCTTGTTTCAGCCGTTCTTCGAACTTCGGATGCTGTTCGATTTCCTGAAGTTGAAAGGGCCCGCTTTAATGAACGGTAAGAAAACAATTTTTGGTTGAAAATAAACTGTAGACAAGATTTATTTGATTTTTGAATGATTTATTTGAATGGATGTTTCGTGGTTGGAAGGATGTTATGATGGTGCAGTGGTTAAGGAGTATCCATGCGTGAGGTTGTGGTGAGGTGGAAAACCGTGGGAAAAACTAAATGGGTAGCGCAGAACCAGTCATTGGATACCTTTATGGGAGGCTTGTGTCCTGCAGAGAATGTATGACACCCCCGTGCCTCAGAAAGCACATAAAACCAATGTTCCTGCACCTGAGCTCTCCCCGGTCGTGTCGGATTGCCGTCCCATCAACTATGACGTGTTAGCGCATACACTTGTGCACTATAATAACTTTTGCGTACTTGGCTAGACTCTGCTGGCCAGCGTGACCGAAATTTTGTCGTAAGGATATCATTAATTTATTTATTTATTATTAAAATATAGTGATAATATAAACAAGTTCAGACGCGTTGGTCGCATAGCGTGTCTGGTGAGCTTGAGGTCTTGGGTCCGATTCCAAGGACAGGCAAAGTGTTATTGGGTTTTTTCCATCAGGAATTTCTCAGTAGCAGCCTCGGAGTCTGGATCTGCGCGCGGTTGATGGTCAAAAGTCAAAGTCAAAAACATTTATTTCAATTAGACCGTTTACAGGCACTTTTGAATTGTCAAGGAGTCTGTCAGTTAGTCCGAAAATTGAAGCTCGAATTGAATTGTTGCTCGTTCCAAAACGGAGGTAGGCCTCTATGGAGAAGAACGAGCAAGAAACTCCACGGCACTCTTTTAAATTAGGTTTTTACAATAGGATCGGATAGGCAATAGGATCGCCTCTTATTAAATGGGACTTTAACATAACTGGCGAAATGTGGGTGTACCTAACTACTAATGGGGATTTCAGGCGGGATTTTATGTATGTATAAACAAAATTTATTATAATGAAATAAGAGTCCTACAGAATAGAGACCTACAAATTTTGTTCCGTACAATTGAACGCTAAATGTTGAAGAAATATCAAGTAAATCTAATTTACAATACATTAAAACATTCTCCTTTTCCTTATAATAATGATGTACTCGTGTAATCACAGAATATACGAAAATATTACAGACTTTACGAGAGCGCTTCATGTAATTTATTACTTTTAATGGAAGTAGGTAGGTACCTACTTATATCAAAATATATTATGTAGAATTTTCATTAGGACTACCAACGTACTTTCCTAATTTGATCTCATCTAGTCTTACTAAATATTAATAGGTACTTTTAGCCTAAATATTTAGTACTATTTTAATATTGTATAACTAAAAATATTTTTGAATCTCGCTTGGCTTATCGTCGCAAGGTTGCCTGCTAGTCGGTCTTCTACAGATTGTACTTCGGTGAGTGTGCCCAAGAACTCCACAGCCTTATCGAACTAGACGCACTGCACATTACCACCCTACCTTGTTGCTATTCCACCAATTCGCACGAAGCCTTTTAGAACGTCTTTTATAATGCGTACAGGTAGAGAGGGGTGGGTCTACCTGCGTCTGTATTTCCAAACGCATTCGAACCTAATCTCTTCTAAGTTAGAGTGGACAGGCTTCATCTGGGTATGCTCACTCACAGTAGGTTCATATCATATTCAATTCATAATCATGATGATGGCCCAGTTGTTAAGGCGCCCGCCTCTCATGCATGAGGTTGTAGGTTCAAATCTGGGCACCAATATGACTTTTTCAATGGGATATCACTGGCATCGATGAAGGAAAAACATCATGAGGAAACCTGGACTTACTATTCCACTCAAACCATGTCAAAGGTCCAGGAGGCGGTATATAAACTAGAGTGTGTAGGGTCGTAAGACCTTACTGCCCACACAATGAAGAAAGAAGATCATCATAATCAATCATCAATTATTATCAGCTGAACGACATCTACTGCTGGATATAGACCTTCCCTAAAGATTGCTATAATAATCGGTTCTGCGCTGCCTGCAACCATCCATATTCAATTAGTTCCATTAGTTTGTGGGTTGGCACGTTTTATCAGAACTAATCACAGTTTACAATGACCTCACGAAATCTTGAAGCACCCAAACCCTTCGCCCTTTTCCTTATTTACGTACTTTTAGGGATCTCTTAAGGGTTGGCGCTCAACAAATAAGCAAAAAATCTCCACATTCCATTACGTCACACATCTAAGGGGTAATAAAGCGAATTCCTATACATAATGGTATACGAACATTATAACAAGTGTAGGTGAGAGTGGGAGCACTCTAAACATCAGCGAGGGACGCCCCTACCACGAGCTTCGTGAAACTTCGGAATACTTCGTAAGATTTCGGCAATATTCTTTTTTTTTTTCAAGTATCTAGACTATATTTTTGATCGTCATTTGTTTTTCTTTGATTTTGTTTTTAGAATGTATAAATTGGAAAGAGATTAGTATTTATCGGAGATTCCCGAGTCGCCAGGCATGCATCATTTTAACATGCTTGAAAATATGAAGGAAACTAGGTACCTTAATCAACTAAGTTCAAGTGAGATTCGACTCTTCACATTTTTTTTTCTCTTCACATTCAAGGCCAGAGGTCAGCCCTTTTCTTGGGCCCAAGAATTATCATTGTCATGAAATCTGGCATTGCTGCCAGCCTTTTGGGCAACTGTCTCATTGATAACAAGTATTTTAATGCAAATTTTGAAAAGAAACACAGAATAAAAAAGTGCCAACATCTCGAATACCCCTACTTTCCAAGGTAAGGGGCGCAAGGAACCTCGCGCGAGTTTTACAACAACAATAAAACAAGTGACGTACGTACCTACTCCAGCTTACAACCGCGAGATAAAACTTATGTTCACACTTAGTTGTTTCTGCGACAGACTGCCGGGAAAGGAAAGGTTTTACTGTGTTTTTGAACCATGGTGTTCCTTTTTTTTAGCTACCCTATAATTTACATACATACACAAACTCACGCCTTTTTCCGTGGGAGTAGACAGAAACCACTAAACGCCACCGGCTACGATCCTTACATACTTCTTTCGCCTCATCTACGTTCATACATCTCGTCATACAAGCGCGCCGGTTACGAGTACTCTGCACCTGACCTTTCTGAAGAACCTCACCAATAAGGTCAGTGTAGGTCTTCCTAGGGCGATTCCTCCCTGCGTTGCCACTCACCTCTGCCATATAAATACCTTTTGTTAATCTTCTTTCACTCATCCTCTCAACATGACCGAACCATCTAAGCATACCCTTTTCTATTTTTGTCACTAAATCCTCTTTTAATTAATTTATTTATTTTTTATTGTTAATTAAAACGGTAACACCAATTACATTAACATTTAAACAGGTACTTATTTACACAAAATATTAAGTCTAAATATATTAATGAACTGGCGAAATGTGGGTGTATTAGTACACCCACATTGTAACAGATTTTGTTTTTAATCTTTTGCCAGTCTTGCCTTTAGCAATTTGCTTCACACACTGCCAAATAAGTTCGACACAAGTTCATCAAAAGTTCGTTACATGTTCGGCATTTCTTCGGCTTAAGTCGGTTGCGTTGGCTCTCCTGTGTGCACTTAAATATTCATGGCAAAGTAACATGAACCCATAATTTTGGGAGATATAAAAACATTATAATAAAAAGCTCCTTATCATAAAATGTATGGGACGAAGAATAGGTAGGTACTCCCTAGTGGCGTCCTGTTGGGAGAGTAATATTCTACTAATAAAAAATGTTTTTGCATAATTTCGTATTTTATCTTACTTAATGAAACGGAAACGTTTGCACACATTTATTAATGACTGGCTTCTGCCCGCGACTTTGTCCGCATCAGAGTTGATTTCTCCATATACAAACTTTCGATCCCCGTTTCATCCCCCTAAGGTGTGAATTTTGGAATATCCATTCTTAGCGGACGTCTACTAACTATAAATTACCTCCCTGCCAAATTTCATCGTTAGACGTCAAGTGGTTTTCGATATTTCGTGGTGAGTGAGTGAATAACCTTTCGTTTTTATACAAAGTTGACACGACAGACTGATGGGCTTTCCTTTTGAACTGTCTATACTAGGTACCATTTTATTTATTTAAACTTTATGCAACGAAAAGTACAAAGGCGGACTTAATGCCTTAGGCATTCTCTACCAGTCAACCAAAGGTGGTGAAGAGATAACAAAGCAGGTGCAAAAAATTGTATAATAGATGAGGAAATAATCAAATATGAAATTTAAAATTCATTAAAAACAAATATCTAAACAAGTTTAAACGTACACAAGTACATAAACTCATATATACCATAATTATATATAATATATACTTACTCATAAATACATACACATTTTATAATAAGAATAGAAAGGATGTTTATGATAAAACTCTTGCTAATTGTTCTGAAAATAAATCCGCAACTTCCGCTTGAAAACATATCGACTAGTGGCTGTCCTGATATCCAGAGGAAGGGCATTCCAAAGAAGTATGGCCTGAATATGAAAAGAAGGATGAATGAAATCACAAGTATGCGAAGGACAGTTGAGTAGAAGATTATTGGAAGAACGTAGACTCCTAGCGTGAGAAATAAGATAAGAAGGAGAAGAGGGAGAGTTGAGATGGGAGAAAAGAGTAGAAACCATTTTCAAGCTCTGAACCAAAAATCAATTGTCGCAAAAAGTCGCAAATGACGTCTCCTGCTCACGACTTCGTCCGCGTGGATTTTTCACCCGCGTTGCGTTATCTTTAGTTACTGCTCCGCTCCTGTAGGTCGTAGCGTGATGATGATGATATGATTGATAGCACATACCCACATACTATATAATATTCCTCATGAATGTGGCTATCATATTAAATACATTTAACCCTAATCTCTTCAAAGTTCTAGTGAACAGGGTTCTTCTGGGTATGCTCATTCCATCGTAGATTTTGTCTCTGTCACCTCTGACCTAGACTAGAGTCAAGAGCAAGCCCATCTACATCCCTTTAGTTGACTGTTAGAGAATGGCTTTGGCACTAAACCCGCCTTTGTACTTTAGTTGCATAAAGCTTAAATAACATATATAAAAAATATATTTACAAAAATATTTTTTCCAATCCGACTATAGTTCCAGGGATGAGCGCATTTAAATAACCAAAGAATAAAGTTCTGGCTTTATTATATGTGTATTTATACAGGTTCTTCCGTTACAAAAAAAAGGGATAGTGCTATCTGTCATGTATAGCTCTGTCTCTTTCTTGCACTACAAAAACGATGACGTTTGCCTCATAATAGAACCCCAGCTTTTACTAAAGAATGCATCGAATATCCATGTCATGCTAACACACCCACCGTATAGAAATCCTTGAAGGCAGGGAGGTACTTGAAGCAGAGTTTGATCGACTCCGATCATAATAATGCAAGCTCTGTAGTATGATTCGAGAACCCAGTGTCGCCACACCTACGTCATTTTAGCAGAGGGTTGAAACGCATGCGTCCAAGAGAGTTAAGAATAAGAATGTGGATGGATGGCGAGGAAGAGGAAGGCTAACGAATAGATGGATGGATTGTGTGAAGAATGATATAGCATGACGGCTTACAGGATGGTATGGAAGAAAAAAAGGTGTTGCACTGACCTTGCAATACCTATATATACATAAAGACCCGCCTTTCATACAAAAATGACACTAAACACAGAAGGTTCCCAGGTATGTTCCCAAACAAAGAAAAATAATCACAATGATTACACTAATAATTATGTCGTTTTTGGTGCCGTTATGCATCTTTTTATAACATAACATTACTCCTGTCATCCCTGAAGGGTTAGGCAGAGGTGTACCCATTAGTACACTCACATTTCGCCAGTTATGGGGCGTAATGTAATAGGGGCGAGCCTATTGCCACCGGGCACGAATCCAGATTCCGAGGCTACTACTGAGAAATTCCTGATGGAAAAATCCAATAACACTTTGCCCGACCTGGGAATCGAACCCAAGACCTCATGCTCATCAGTCGCGCTTTGCGACCACTAGACCAACGAGGCAGTCTTTAGTGTGCATCTTTTTTATATCCAATAAATGCCCAAAATTTCAACATGACGTAGATCTAACGACTCTGGCATCTCATTCTACAATGCATTTCTGCAAGCCGTGTACCATCTGCGGTTTCCTAGTAACATGTCAGTTATAAAGCTATTTCGTGTTACAAACAGATTGATAAAGATAGGACGAGAACTATTTTGAACAAGCTTTTACCTACGACTTCGCCTGCGTCGATATATTATTTAAAAGAAACACAAAGACGCGATCAATTTTGTTTTTTTTTTTAACTTTGCAAAAATCATCAAATGAGTCCTTCTGCCCTGGGTGGGGCGGACTTGTCAGATCTTGGGTTCAATTCTCAGGTTGAGCAAAGTGTTATTGGATTTTTCTATCAGTAATTTCTTAGTAGCAACCTCGGAGTCTAAATTTGTGCCCAGTTAATGACAATAAGCTCGTATCCTGTTACATGGGACAAACATAACTGGCGAAATGTGGGATACACCTCTGTCTGTATGTTGTATGACGATCACCCTATATATATAGGGTTTTTGTCAGTATTGAAAACCCTCCTATCATCTCGAAGCATGTAGATACTTTGATTGCCTACAGACTATTTTCTTTTGAAAGCCCGCGTTAGTTAGGTGTGAGTACACATGAGTACCTCAGTGTGACGCGCTCCTTTCTATTTTATCTTCAAGATCAAAGCTAGCAAAACCTAATAAACTAAATACTAACTTAATAAACTAGTAAATAAAGCTATATAGACCTAAGTGATTTAATAAATATAACTTAATATTAAGTCTTCATATCTACGTTCTAGCGTCTAAATTTAGCTAGCTTTATCCAATTACTTATAGCCAAAGAGCCTAAGGTCACCTAGGCTTACGTCATTTTAGTATGGAATTTTTAAGAAATATATCGTTGAGAACGTTTAGGTGGTGACTTGCTTTGATGTTGGGGCCTTTTTAGGTATTAGGTTTAAAAGGTATCTTAATTACTTACGTTCAAGTGAGACGGTTAGAAAGTGTATATAAAACGAAAAACGAGGATATGAAAATCACCTGCTCCTTCCATGATCGCGAAATTTTTAACCCCCGACACAAAAACGACGGGGTGTTATACGTTTGCCCTGTCTGTGGGATCGTAGCTCCCGAACGGATGAACCGATTTTGGTTTTGTTTTTTTGTTGTTCGGAAGGCGAATAAGGGATGATTCTCATTAGAGCGTGCCATGCCCGGGGCGGGGCCCGGACGGGGCACGGTTTTAAATCTGTTACATATATTTTGTATGAATCAATTTATATTACACAGTGCATTATCCGTGTCCCGTCCGGGCCCTCTCGACGCACTTCAATACCACGTCGGCTCGTCCATGCCCCGGCCCGGGCACGGCCCGCTCTAATGAGAATCATCCCTTAGTCGGTAGTGGTTAGCGATGAAAATCGTTCCATATTGGCCGCCATCGGGGCTTTTTTAATTATTAATTTAATTCTGTTATTTAGTTTTTGTATCATTGCATATCTGGGAATGCTTTGGTTACGGAGATGCTGTAGCTCGAAGTCCCGACTTATTGCCAGCCCTGCTTAAATGACGTAGATCTAGTGGTCTGGGTTCTCGGACTAGTAGGCAATAGATGCAAAGTAATTTCATTACATCCCCATCCGATAGTCTATACTCTATGACATAGCCTATCCAATGAAACACTTTTTAAAATGAAATTTTCAAACGATGCTTTTAGAGATTAAAACACAAAGTAACAAAAAATGGTATTCCGCAAAAGTGTGAACGTGAAAATTCTGCCGTGTCCTAAATTTTACTTTTTGAGCTTTCGATGCAATGTAGGTCAAAATCGTTGGATTAAAAGCTCATATTATATTTTCGTAGCGCTAAAAATAGTTTTAATTAAAACCTGATCATTGTTAATTAAAATTTTAAATAAGTAATAATATTATTCAGACCGAATTCGGTCACGCGGCCTATCTCAAAGGACACTAGCCAAGTACGTGGTAGATATTTATATTGTACGGTTGAACAAGCTATAACATAACATAACATCACGCCTGTAATCCCCGAAGGGTTAGGCAGAGGTGTACCCATTAGTACACCCACATTTCGCCAGTTATGTTTTTAGTCCCATGTAATAGGGGGCGAGCCTATTGCCATCAACCGGGCACAAATCCAGACTCCGAGGCTGCTACTGAGAAATTCCTGGAAATGGAAAAACCCAATAACACTTTGCCCGACCTGGGAATCGAACCCAAGACCTCATGCACAGCAGTCGCGCTTGCGACCACTAGACCAACGAGGCAGTCAAGCAAGCAAACAAACAAGCTATTTGGTCAACAATCATTAAACATAGAGGGTGGATAAGGACGTCAAAACGAAAATTTGGACTCCTCTCTTCTTGGGCTATCCAAACCACCCCATGTATGTTTTACGATTTTTTGCGGTTTAGGAGCTAGACGACATTTTTTTTTTGAAATATTCTTTTTTACATCAGATTTTCTCTTTTTGTGTGAGATTTTTTGGAAATATTTTTAACCTTGAGAGTGTCGCAATACTCTGTGTTTCTGTGTGAAATACTATGTGTGTGTGTATTCGTAACCGGCGTGCTTGTATGACGAGATGTATGAACTTAGATGAGGCGAAAGGAGTATGTAAGGATCGTAGCAGGTGGCTTTCTGTAGTTTCTGCCTACCCCCATGGGAAAAACGCGTGAGTTTTATGTAGTGTCGAAATATACATTTTATCCGGCATAAACGGCCGGATCTTTAATAAAGTTAACTTAGAAGTTTAATTTCAACTCGATACCTCCACGCGTTCCCGAGATTTAGGGTCTTGACAGACAGACGGACGGACGGATGGACAACAAAGTGATCCTATAAGAGTTACGTTTTTACCTTTTGAAATACGGAACCCTAAGAAAAAACATGTAACTTTCCGCTGTTACATGTCTATTTTTACACGACTGCTCCAAAAAAAGGAGTGTTATGTGTTTAAGGTTAATGTATGTATGTATATATGTATGTATGTGAGATTCTTTATTCCACCATAACTTTTAAACGCCTGAACCGATTTAGATGTATGGGGTATCGTTACAATCCTAGCATCGTTCCGAGTAACAAGGGCTAGTTAAAAATAAAAAGAATCCTTTGTGGTCACTTTAAAACGTAAATTTATACTAGCATCAAATATTTTTTTTAATGAATCTGGTCTTGTCTATGTTTATCGTCTAGAATTTGACAAGTAGATCAAAAAAATATATAACACTATAAATAAAAAACTTCGTAAAACAAACTGACGAGTAAACAAAGTACAAATATGTGCAAATTGGCAGTCGTGTTTTTTATTTTTTTAAATTATAGTAGCTTGTCACTCGTTGTCTATCTTCAAACTCTTCGCAATCTGTACTGTGCATTTCGAAAATAAACTGAGTTAGAGAAACCAGTTTAATGGAAAAACGTCTGCGCTTCAACGCAGTATTTTGTAATTCTAAACGGAAGGGTTTTTGATAACATTGAAGCCCTGTGGTTAGGTTTTGTAGAATAAAAAGAGATTTCCATTTTGTTGGTTGGATTGTTAAGCCGCTTTTTTACGTATTCATATGATTTTTGTTAGAATTAAATATGAATAATAATGTGTTATAATACATAACATGACGCATGAGGAGCTCGTGGCTAAGTAATAATAGCCGCACGGGTCGATCTGTCAGGTTAAGCTACGCTTGCCGCGGTTAGTCCGTGGATGGGTGACCATCTTTACGCACCGAGACTCCTCCGTGCCTCGGATAGCACGTTAAGCCGTTGGTCCCGGCTGTCAATGTGGATATTTGACAGTCGTTACGGGTCGTCAGAAGCCCGAAAATCTGACAACCACTCTTACCAAGGGGTATCGTATTACCCAGTTATTGGGTTGTGGAGGTCAGATAGGCAGTCGCTCCATATAAAATACTGGTATTCAGCTGCATCCAGTTAGACTGGATGCCGACCCCAACATAGTTGGGAAAAGGCTAGGCAGATGATGAATACATAACATGACGCTTGTAATCCCCGAAGGGTTAGGCAGAGGTGTACCCATTGGTACTCCCACATTTACTGTTAATAAGGTCCTTAACTACACAGTCTCTGGTCTCGGCGCCTCCCACTTTGAAAGCCCCTGCGTTAGGTCCACATCAAAAGATATTTATATTAAGGCGGGGATAGTTTCAAATGCTACATACCATCATAATATTAAGGATATTCGGTGTACGCTCCTAAAATCGTCTTTACAGGCCCTTAAGTGACTTCAAAGTGTATTGGAGGGTAATAAGGTTTTTCGACTCAGTGAACTTCCAAATTATTTGGCTGATAATCTTCAAAGGAAGTCCGGGTCATATCGCTGGCGACTATAGATATTTCATTATCTATAATAGTTTGCGTTTTCAGTTACCCCTGTTGTTTCAAAGTTATCTTTGTTGAATGATTTTGGCTGTCTAAAAGCCATTACGCACTGTCGACTAGTCGTCAGCGACTCAGTCGCTCGGTGACCAAAACATAGGTAACGATGGCCTGACATCAAGCCGAGCGACAGTTTTCCAAGTACATTCGTGCAGAATGGACGTAGAATAATAAGTTGCAATAGCGCTACTAATTATAAAGAGAAAGAAAATCAAAAGAGTATTGCGTACATCCTTTGTTACAAGAAGGAAGAGAATATTTAAAATATTTTATGAAGACGTTAAAAAATACCCTTGATTTTTTTTTAATTAAGCAGGAATGTCTGTTTTTCATGAGCCTTCTGAAACCACATATAACTGGGCAGTATCGAAAGCCTTAGCCATTTTTGTGAGCGACGTGCGTTACGACAGTTGCTCGCAGTGTGAATGCATCCATTTGAAGCTGTGATCCTGTTGGTCGCCGGCGACCAAGTGCGTAAACATCTCTTTGAACTAATGAAAGTCACTGTCTCTGTCGTCAGAGTCGCCGGCGACAAGTCGACAGAGCTAATGGCTCTTACGGTTGGGAAATTTGATTTCGATGTTAAATAATAGTTTTGTAAGGAACTGCGTAATTTAATGTAAATATACGTTAAGATGGCGCCGTTTCTGTGGGCGAGAATATCGCTGCGATAGATTTACTGTGCCATTAAATTCATTGATTTTTTTTCTGGACAACTTTCTTTCATGGCGGTCAATCTTAATGGAAACTGTCCTAGTATGTATGACATATTAAAGTGCATAAGTGTATGTGGAAACAGAACAGCTGCATTCCCTCTTCTTTCACTCTCAAAGTCTTTTTTCCCTTCTTTTATTAACTACCTCATTGGTCTAGTAGTCGCAAACCGCAATTGCTGAGCATGAGGTCTTGAATTCAATTCCCAGGTCAGGCAAAGTGTTATTAAATTTTTCCATCAGGAATTTCTCAGTAGCGACCTCGGAGATTAGATTTGTGCCCTGTTGAAGGCATTAGGCTCGCAAAAAGTAGGTGTGTTAATGCTGTGCTTTATTACCAGTTTAAATGGAATGATTGCCTATCTGACTACCAAAACTTAGAAACTGGGTAATACGATACCCCGTAGTAAGACTGGTTGTCATACTTTCGGGCTTCTGACGACCCGTAACGACTGCCAAAGATCCACGTATGACAGACGGACCAACGACTTAACATGCTTGGTGAGGCACGGAATGATGTCAGTGATGTCTAGGATATTATTATATTAATTGGAAACATATTGATGCTTGCCCGGATCCGAACCCACTGGGCCATCACGACATCCAAACTTCCAAACTCCAAACCAACCAAACCACTGTCCATACTTCAGATTGCTACTAAGAAATTCCATAAGGAAAAACAAGAAATCCCATAACACTTTGCCCGCCTGATCACTGATCTAGACCACTGTCAAAATTATTAGCGCAAACCTAATAAAAATAACAGAAAAATAACCTTCACGTATTCTAATAAAAAGCCCTTCATTAAAGCCAAAGTTTCGTCTTACGTCTCATTAAAAATAATTGGTATCTTACGAAACATGTTTTTTTTTTCCAGATCACATTTCGATATCGGAGATTATAAAGTCGAGAGCTCACAGCGTGATGTTTTGAGGAAAGGTGAGTTAAACAAGGTTATTATTTATGAATATGGTATTATGATCATTGTCCCTCGTTGGTCTAGTGGTCGTAAAGCGCGACTGCTGAGAATAAGGTCTTTTTTTTTTTTTTACTGATGGGAAATCATCAAATGACTTCCCCCGCCCTGGGCGGGGCGGGAGGGAGTGTCAGACTTTTACCGACTAAAACCCATCCATGTTCCTTCTTGTGCCCTTTGCGTTCCGGGGGCGCGGTATCTCTTTCGAACAACCCGCAGCCCCGGCAGGAGAATGAGGTCTGGGGTTGGATTCCCAGGTCGGGCAATATGGTATTGGGATTTTTCATCACAAATATCTCAGTAGCAGCCTCGGAGTCTGGATTTGTGCCCGGTTGGTGGTAATAAACTCGCCCCCTATCACATGGAACTTAAACATAACTGGCCAAATGTGGGTATACTAATGGGTACACCTCTACCTAACCCTTCGGGGATTACACGCGTGATTTTATTTTATGTTAATGTTATATTGGTAGGTACTTTTATTTTAATCATTTCGTAAAAAGTCATTTGTTTTGTTAACTTTAGACTACACGAGTAATTTGCACTCAACCAAATTCGCTTTTTGTAAATAAAGTTATAAATTTATAATTGAATGTACCTACACATAATCTGTTGGGCAGGCTTTGGTAAACAAATAACCCTGTTTCCGATAGTTATGTAATATTTTTTTGTATTTTATTATCTCCTATATTCATCAAATATTACTTATAAATTACATTTTTATTTAAATAGTATTCATATTTTTTAAATATTAATATAAAAATTAAAATTTAAAGAGTAGTAGCCCGCCGGTGACAGAAACACACGCCTGTAATCCCCGAAGGGTTAGGCAGAGCTGTACCCATTAGCACTCCCAAATTTTGCCAGTTATGTTCAAGTCCCATGTAAAAGGGAGAGAGCCTCCGCAAATCCAGACTCCGAGGCTACTACAAAGAAATTCCTGATGTAAAACCCAATAACACTTTGCCCGACCTGAGGGACATCGAATCCAAGAACTCATGCTCAGCAGTCGTGTTTAGCGATCACTAGATCAACGAGGCAGTTTAGAGTTATGATGTTAATTCTTTGTTTTATTACAGATTCGTATGATGTGCACCATCGATACAGAAGGAGCTTACAAATGATTATATCACAACACTTTAGCGAGACCACTGTTATGCCTGGAGTCGATGTAAGTATGTAGAGAGATATTAAAATCCTTTACAATTTTCCTTTTTCCTCTTAACCATACTTTTATTCCGAATTCTCTAAATTTAGTCTAGTTTGTGAGCAAGGGAATCGGCACCAATGGTGCAAATTTAGAGAATTGACATCTCTTACTAACATACAGAGAAAGAAAAGGACTGTGACATTTAAGAACTTAGTTAGCGATGTCAAATTAGTTTTGCCTTGAACTTTTCCGTATTTTTAATCCATACGTTTTAAGATGTCAACTATAATTGTATGGATGTGTCAGATTGACTACATTAGTCTCTTTCTTGTTTTATTGGACAGAAATAGTCTAATTTTAGTTTATCCTTGACAATTCAAAAGTGCCTGGTAAATGGTCTAATTGAAATAAATGTTTTGACTTTGACTTTAGTTTGTGAACAATGGACTCGGCACCATTACTTATTTTTCTGCCCTCTACCCGTAGTTAACCCAGGGGGAGTTGTACCACCCGGAAAAATTAGGAAATATTCGCCGGTCCTCCAAAAACTTAATTATGTTTCTTTGCTTCGTTCAAGACGTGATTGAGCTATGAACAACGGGAATTTGGGATTATAATTGAGGTTCTAATTATGTATAGGTACCTACTTGTAATAATAGCCTGCAAAACTTGAAAACATCACGCCTGTAACCCCTGAAGGGTTAGGTAGAGGTGTAGCCATTAGCACACCCGCATTTTGCGAGTTATGTTTAAGACCCATGTAATAGGGGGCGAGCATATTGCCATCAACTTAAAATTCCTGATCGAAAAACTCAATGACATTTTGCCCGACCTGAGAATCGAACCCTCATGACCTTTTGTTATAATTATTAACACAAAATATGCAATCTGCTTCTCCAGTATCAGAGTTTAGGACAAGTTGGTACCTACTACATTATTCTTAACAAAACGTAAACGCAACTATTAAAGTAAAGAGAAATTATTCTAGCAAACAATATAAACCCAAGTATTTCTATTCAAGTGCCATTTTAAATTCAACATTGTATTATATTCAGAACCTTTCTTTGTTTTCCCGATTTCAATTTTATATTCTCACTTTGCCAGTTGGATTTTTACATTATGGCTTTGGATTTAAGGTAAATTTTTGGTTGCAGGTCAGTCTTCAATGTACATTGAATGGACCACATCCTGGGAGGTTCGTGTGGGAAAGAGATGGTATTGTTATATCGTCTAATACCGATTCTAGGTAAGTTAAATATAATAATATTATTTTACTAGCATTTGCATGATATACAGGGTTATTTTGCAACTACCATCCAAATTTTCAGAAATGTTTTAGAATCGATAACCTTATCAAATAAAAAAACAATTACAAGATTTTCACCATTGTCCGCTACTAAAATCACAACGTGTGGAATAACTGCACACGCGCTTAGCTCAAAATTCGGGAACGCACACAAACAGTACGCACTACGCCCCCCTTACTGCGTGTCTCTTCCATTCTGATTGCGTGTCTCTTCCATTCTGATTTTTTACGGATATTTTCTTTTAAATGTTTTTGTTTTTATTCGATTATAATGGCGCCGATTCTCTTGGTCACAAACTAAACTAAAATTAGACTATTTCCATCATTTTCTGTCCAATAAAACAAGAAAGAGACTAATGTAAATAAGAGCTGTCAAATTTAATCAATCTGACACATCCATACAATTAAAGTTGACATCATAAAACGTATGGATTAAAAGTACGGAAAAGTTCAAGGCAAAACTAATTTGACATCGCTAACTTAGTTCTTTAATGTCACCTTCCTTTCCTTTCGCTGTATGTTAGTAAGAGATGTCATTTCCCAAAATTTAGTCTAGTTTGTGAACAAGAGAATGTTTCACGTGTGAAAATAATTTAATTAAGAGACCTCGATTTTAAAATTTGGATGATGAATGAAAAGTATCCCTGTATTTGTACGCCTTTGGGCAATACATATGAGATCTATCTTTCTGTAACATCTCACACTCTATTTTAATTTGACTTATGTTCACACATAAAGCATTTTAAACCTGATTCATACGACTCCGTATGCGTGGAAGTAAAACCTATAAAAATAAATCAACTTAAAGTGTCTGATTGTAATGAAAAAATAACATCTTTTTTATAAATGCATATGAATTGTACCTACTTATACCAAACACTAATTTACACTTAAAATTCTTGTCTCTATTTGTCCTGGTTAATCACCTGAACGGCTGAACAGATTTTGGTAGGACTTCACTTTAAGATAGCTGATGCTATAAGGAGTAACTAAAGCTTATTTTATTTAATGTGCTTTCCGAGGCACGAAAGAGTTTCGATGTGTAATGATGGTCACCCATCCACGGGCTAGCCTGGAAAATATAGCTCAACCTGATGGATCGACCCGAGCAGCTGTTATTACTAAGCCACGAACACCTCATCTCATCTCAAGTGGGTAGAAGTCACACATACATACATACATAAATTCACGCCTTTTTCCCATGGGGTAGGCAGAAACTTTAGAACGCAACCTGCTACGATCCTTACATACTACTTTCGCCTCATCTACGTTCATATATCTCGTCATACAAGCACACCGGTTATGAGTACTGCGCACCTGACCTACCACAAGAGGGCCGGGTGGGTAGAAGTCAGCATACAATAAAATGAAATCACAATTTCAATACCACTATCGAGCAGTCAAATCACTTTATAAAATAAACGTAAAGTCGATATTCTCGAATAGCTTCTAAGTAAATCCCGGATAGTCTCGTGCTCTCAGTAATATTAGATTCTATTCTAGGAATGTGGTCTATAAAATGACAGCCATTTTAAAACTGCGGTCACAGAGTTGAGGTGAATGCTGTTTGCTTTTATCTTAGAGGAACGTTTACTTCATATTATAACTAGCTTTTACCCGCGACTACGTCCGCGTGGAACTTGTTTATATCGTACTTGCATACAAACTTCCACCCCCCTTTTCACCGCTTTAGGGGGTGATTTCCGGAATAAAAACTATTTTATGTCCTTCCCCGGGTCTTAAACTATCTCCATGCCAAATTTCATCAAAATCTATTAAGCGGTTTAAGCGTGAAGAGGTAACAGACAGACAGACACACTTTCGCATTTATAATTTTAGTATGGATATGTTAATAACAATAATGTGTAAGTTTACAATTGATTAATTTATGGAATTGATAATTTGGTCGCAAAGCGCAACTACTGAGCATGTGGTTTTAGGTTCGTTTCCCAGGTTGGGCCAAATGTTATTGGGTTAACCATCAGGAATTTCGCAGTAGCACCCTCGGAGTCTGGATTTGTGCCCGGTTGATGGCAATAGGCTCGCCCCCTATTACATCGGTCCTAAACATAACTGGCGAAATGTAGATATACTAATGGGTATACCTCTGCCCAACCCTTCGCGGATTACAGGCGTGATGCTATGTGTTGAAAAAAAATCCCTTTAAAATAATGGAAGGAGTGGAGGGAGGCCTTTTCCCAGTAATGGCACATTTAAGTGGGTGTTGCAGCATGTTTAAATAGATAAAGACATAAAACATTTAAACAATCTAGTCTAATTTATTTTTTGGTCCTTACATCTGAATTTGCGTACCATAAGACCAAAAAAATAAATAATTGTTTATTCACGGATATAAAAGCCCACTCAAACATACAGGCCTTAATTACTTCACAAACATGATCTGCAACTGTAAATACGGCTTCATTAAATATACGCGAACCAACATTTATTTCAATAAAAAATGTACGTCAAAAATATATTTTTCTTTAATAAAAGACTTATTTTTACTCGAAACCGATTTCAGTAACAGACATTTTCAATAGTTTTCAAGTACTTTTATGTTTTAAATCAGTTTTGTTTGAGAATTGTAAAAGGTGCATTTAAAATTGAATAAAAAATCCGAACAAGTGCGAGGCGGACCAAGTGGGTTCCGTACTACGGTACAATCCGTCTTCTAAATATATAAAAGCAAAAGGTCACTCACTCACTCACTCACTCACTCACTCATCACGAAACAACGAAAACCGCTTGTCGTTTAAAGATGAAATTTGGAAAAAAAACTGAAGAGTTTTAACGTGCAAATCTCTGAGCTTTATAGTTTTAATTGGACTAAATTATAAAATTTACATAATATTTTAAAGGAACTTTCCCGACAGACCGCACTATACAAAAGTAGTCTAGTCATATTTGGGTAAATAAGTAATTAACCTAGATGAAAATTTGTAGATAGGATAAGGGCACTAATATCTAGGCTCGGGGTAAGTTAGTTTTCCACAATACAGATTGTTAGTGTAAACAACGTTATCCTTGAAACTAGTGGTTTGGTTTCACACATAAAACGTAAATTCAATGAAAAAAAAAATATTATTTTTTTAAGTAAAATCTCCATTTTTCCTCAAAATTATTTCACCCTATATTACAATGATGTAATTAGTTAAAACTTATGTAGGTAGTTATATAAATCTGGCTATCGCTTATCTACAAAAATATGTTTCTCAATCCGATTGGTAGTCCCAGATATTAGTGTGTTTAAACAAACACACAAACAAAAAAAAACAGCTTTATTATATTTTTAATAAATATTAGATAAAATCTAAAATTATCCTTCTCTTACAGATACACAATTGGTCAAACAATGGCCGCAGATAGCGGAGTGGTAACACAACTCAACATATCACATCTCAGGGTAGATGATGGTGGCTTATTCTCGTGTGTGGCCCACCATGGAGAGAGTGTGGTGGTCCACCATGACAGGCTCAATGTTTATGGTAAGTATTCTTGTCACTGTCGCACCACTTTCAAACTACATGTGTAAGATAAAGACGGATATAGCAATGCTAGGTGAATTTTTTATATTTCATCTTTCAGTGGGTAAAAGCATTCATGACTGCATATTTGGTCTGAGCATGTGGTCTTGGGTTCGATTTCCAGGTCGGGGAAAGTGTTATTGGGTCTTAACAGAAATTTCTCGGATTTTCTCGTAGTCTAGAATCGTGCCCGGTCGATGGTAGTAGGCTCGCCCCCTATTACATGGGACTTAAACATAACTGGCGAAATGTGGGTGTGCTAATAGGTACACCTCTGGCTAACCCCTCGGGAATTGCAGGCGTGATGTTCCTTAGTTTTATCAAAATCAAAAGGAAAACCCACTAACCCGTTCTCAATACATCCAGGAAACTAAATCGTATACAGTTTGCGTACCAAAATTCCTAGGAAAACCGACCAAGTCCAAGCTGTCTTCACCATCTCGTGATTTCGCGCACCAGTTGACAATTATGCGCTCCAACTGGTCCTAAACAGACTACCGCCCTTCGACGAAATGTTGTTTTGAGAGAGGAATACGGTGTTAGTCTAGTTTCTATGTCAAAGCTAGTCGATATCTAGTATTGCATTAAACTATACTGTACTGTATTCATTAGAGAAATATCGTTATGTCAGAGTTAGGTAGGCAGGTTTTTTCACGATGAAAAGTTACAAAGTATTAAACTGTTTGCCAGATACGAAACATAACATCACGCCTGTAATACCCAAAGGGTTAGGTAGAGGTGTACCCATTAGTACACCCACATTTCGCTAGTTAAGTATGTTTAAGTCCGATGTAATAGGCACAAATCCAGACTCCGAAACTGCTATTGAGAAATTTCTGATGAAAAAACCCATTTACCGACCTGGGAATCAAACCCAAGCCCTCATGCTCAGCAGTCGCTCTTTGCCACCACTAGACCAACAAAACAGTCAAACAAATGTTTTGAATATCCAATTTAATTAATCGACGCGACGGCCCGTACATAAATCATAAGTGATTTTTATGGATTCCGAAAATCATCCTTTGAAGTATGGATAAAAAAATTGACGATTTATGTATTTATTACTTTTAAAATATGGGCTGTTTATGTCAAATACCACGACACTCTATTTTATAGGCACGTCTCTGTCTAACCCTTCGGGGATTAGAGGCGTGATGCAATATTCATACACCATGACGGGCCTGTTGGTCTAGTGGTTAGTGGCCCTGACTGCTAAGCCGGAGGTCGTGGGTTCGATTCCTACCCAGGACAAACTTTGTGTGATGAGCACGATTGTTAGTTCTGTGTCTGGGTGTGATTTATCTATAACATGTATGTATTTATAAATTATAAAAGTATGTATATCAGTTGTCTGGTTACCATAACACAAGCTCTGCTTAGCTTGGGATCAGATAGCCGTGTGTGAGTTGTCCCAAGATATTTATTATTATTACCTACTGTTGAATGGCAATCATTGAACGTTCACATAGCATAATTGCTTTAAAAACGAATCCGTAAAGCTGTGTCTAAGAACATAGTTTGGATGAACAAGTATGAAGATTTTAATAATACTCGACACGAAACTTACACGAGCAAGCAAAACGTAGTGGTATTTAATTTTGATACTTGTGGGTGAAATTCTCTTCGTAACATAAACAATCACGTCTTCAGATCCCAAAGCAACGATTGTGAGCTCTCCGAAATGTTGATATTTGAATATAAATTGAGTTATCAGCACTATTATTATTGTAATTACAAAAATAACTTTCTACGTTTGTTATCTCATTACGCCAAAACCACTGAAGCGATCTTAATAAAATATGACAATGAGATAAATTGGAATCTGGATAAAATCATAAGCTACTTATAAAATCCCCCCTACTTATAAAATTTCTCAGTAGCAGCCTCGGAGTCTGGATTTGTGCCCGGTTGATGGCAATAGGCTCGCCCCCTATTACATGGGACTAAAAACATAACTGGCGAAATGTGGGTGTACTAATGGGTACACCTCTGCCTAACCCTTCGGGGATTACAGGCGTGATGTTTTGTTAAAATCCCGCCCCCCTGTGTCCGCGGTAAACAAACATTTACGCGGACTAGGAAAGCTAGTAAATTAATAATTTGCTGGTTTTGAACTAATTTCAACTTACCCCTTTAAGACAGGGGCTCCCAAACTTATTGTCTACTGCCCACTTTGAAAATAATAGTTTTTTTTGTGATTTTTAAGTAAGTGAATAAATGTGGGCGCCATTTTTTCACCTACTTATTTATTTATTTATTTATTTAAACTTTATGCAACAAAAAAGTACAAAGGCGGACTTAATACCTTAGGTATTCTCTACCAGTCAACCAAAGGTGGTGAAGAGATAACAAAGCAGGTGCAAAAAATTCTACATGAGGAAATAATCAGATAAGAAATTTTAAAAACTACTTAGTAGATAACAAGCAACTATAATTAAAAAATTAAAATACACGACTGCCAAAATTGCACATATTTGTACTTTCTTTACTCGGTAGTTTTTTTTTACGACGTTTTTTATTTACAGTGTTATATATTTTTTAAATCTACTTGTCAAATTCTAGACGATAAACATAGACACGGCCAGATTCATTAAAAAAAATAATTGAGGCTGGTATTAATTTACGTTTTAAAGTGACCACACAGGATTATTTTTATTTTTAACTAGCCTATGTTACTCGGAACGATGCAAGGATTGTAACGATACCCCATACATCTAAATCGGTTCAGGCGTTCAAAAGTTATGGTGGAATAAAGAACATCACATACATACATACATACATACATACATACATTAACCCTGAACACATAACACTCCTTTTTTTGGGGCAGTCGTGTAAAAATTACAAATGGCCCCCTAAGCCTCTACACAACAGGATACCGTGGCCGGAAAGAAAAGGAAAACAGAAGGAACAGGGTGGTTTTTTAGTCAGTAAAAGTCTGACAGTCCCTTCCGCCCCACCCAGGGCGGAAGGATTCATTTGATGATTTTTACCAACCATAAAAAAGCCTGATTTTTTTTTCTAGGTCTCTTACCACCCCCCTTTAGGCCTGCAGCGCCCACAAAGGGGCATTATCGCTAATGTTGGGAAAGGCTGCTTTAAGATCTGTTGATAAATCTGTGCTCACCCTAAGAACAATATCACCCACAATACAGAAACTTTATGAAGAAGATAAACTTTGTGTATCACGCTTATCTCTTTGTTATTCTATTTTTATTTTAATAGAGTTTCGCTTCAAGTTTCTTCATAAAAGTTATTGGATACTGTTATACCTTTGCAGTAAAGGGTGTAAGTTATTTTTATGGAAGCCTTCTTTTATGCTGTGAGGAAAGGTAATCTTACTACTATTTTACTTAAATTCCACGTAATGAGACACAATTGATTTTCTATTGTTCTGTCATACCGGTACGGCAGCCGGCCCGTGAGCGGTTAAATGCGAAAGTAACTTATGTTCTTTCTTGAGTTTCAAACTTACGCCGTACCAAATTTCATCAAAATCGGTTCAGTGGTTTAGTTATGAAAACGTAACAAACTGACACGCAGAGTCACACGCATTCATAATATTAGTAGGGTATTAAAAAGGTTTTCGGTTTGCTTATTTTGGTAGAACTAGATTATCATTACGATTTTAGTACGACTAAAATCAATAATCTTTTTGTTTCGAATTTAGAACTGACATCACCCAACCAACCACTAAAACCGGTATCGCTGATACATTCGAAAATCAAAGCGGAAGTATCTAATGAGATAGGACAGCTAAAATTTTCGTTTCACTTAACACGAATCTCTCAAATTCAATTTCAGCTTAATTTTGCGTTAGCCGAGTGCTATTCGGGACAGATTTAGCCCAATTAGTCCTGGATCGTTAGTCTACTAGCATTATTTGGTTATATCACTCGACTCTAGTACTAGAATAAGCTGCCTACGTTTTGTCCTAATTAGTTTTGTTTTTACCTTTTTATAATATAGTTTTTGATGAGTATAGATTTAATTTATTTGACATAATTATTTTTATCACCAAATGTTTATAGCAGATTTTAAGTTGGATCTTTTTAGCAGAATGAAACTCAATTCAAATTTATTTCTATAAACCGTGATAGCAATAAGTTTTAAAGTGCACCGAGTCTTCACCCATTTTCTGCAGAAGCTATAATATTTTATATCCAACCGTAATATTCAATGCTATGCTGAATATTATATCTACGTATAAAAGATGGTATTCCCGTTATAAAATGTTTTAAACTCTTCCTCAAAAAAAGGGCACAACATAACTGGCGAAATGTGGGTGTACTAATCGGTACACCTCTGCCTAACCCTTCGGGGATAACAGGCGTGATGTTACGTTATGTCAAAAAAAGGGAAAAAGGTTTTGTCTTTCGATTTTTTGTGATATTAGGCGAGTCTACATCTTGATGTTCATTTGTTTCAAACACTAGCTCGTAAAGTGACTTTTATTGCATCGCTTTTAAGGTCATAATGCGGTGTATTACGCACGTGTGCTTTTCATATCACATTAACCCTCCCCCCCCCCTTTGCTGTTGGATACACTTGTAATACGCACTAATATAAAAAGTGATTATTCACACCAAAAATAAAAGTAATTTCCCAGTAAACATTTTTGTTCAATGTGGCTTAGTATTGTTTTTCTTATATCTTTTAAAATAATACTACTTTTGCCCGCGACTTCTTCCGCGTAAATGTCGGACCCACGTTTCATTCCTTCAGGGGGTGAATTTTGGAAAATCTGTTCTCATCGGCCGTGTACTAACTATTACCTACCTCCCTGCCTTTCGTTTTTATAATTATGTCAAGCAGTTTTCGAGATTTCGTGATGAGTGAGTGACCTTTCGCTCTCATACTCTCCTCGCATACTACTTATAAGGGATGATTCTCATTAGAGCGGGCCGTGCCCGGGGCGGGGCCCGGACGGGGCACGGTTTTAACCTGTTACATATATTTTGTATGAATCAATTTATATTACACAGTGCATTATCCGTGTCTCGTCCAGGCCCGCTCGACGCACTTCAATACCAAAATATATGTAACAGCCCCGGGCACGGCCCGCTCTAATGAGAATCATCCCTAACAGTGCCAAAAATGTTAGTAACAAGAAAATAATCCATACAAGTAAATTTTTATACCGTCCTTTTACAATGCATCAGAAACTTCAAAACCAATTTTATTCCCGCATATAAAATGTTTGTAACAAAATGTTTTGTTCCAGGACCACCGTATATCCGGACGTTGCCGCCTTTCAAAGTCCAGAGCGGGCAAAGTGTCACGCTGAAATGCCCCTACTATGGGTATCCAGTGAGGTAAGATTTATTTTATAAGCGTTTATTTACTTTTAACTATCCCTCACTTTTACCTACCTTGTGGTTATTCCACCTATTAGTACTAAGCGTTTCCAAATGTCAGCCCACCACCAGCAACCTGAAAAGGGGTCATTGTACTCATCATTATGAACAACTTTTTCTATGGCACCCAACCTGAAATCATGAAAAAAAAATCAGCTGTTTCCTACAAAAATGTTACACAACACAATCATAATGTATGAAACAGCTGTTTTTTTTTGGTGATTGGTCAGGGTTGGTTTAAAGGAGATCAACAGTGTCTGCCCAATTTTGTACAGAAAGTACACTTAGTGGCATAAAATACATTAGATTACACTGAATAATATTGCACTCTTAAATTTTTTTTATAGTTGCCCGGAAAGAGAATAAAATAACTTTTAATCGTTACAAAAAGCACGCCATTTTGGCACTCTAGTAAAAAAACACCTAGTCAAGTTGACAGACGAGTACACCAAACGCATAAACGAACGGAACGACATGTGTCAAGTGTCAACAAAAGCAAAACAAAATGACATTTACGAAATGTCAACCCGCGTGACAACCAATTAAAACGCAAACGTACATGCAAAGTTGCCACATGTTTTAATTGTATTACAGGTTATTAGGTTATAATTTGAATAATTTATTAAATGGTTAAAAATGATTTATGAATAAAAGTAAATGATTTGGTGCACATGTACCTTGAGGTACATATTTGGGTACAGTTGTATGGGATTTTGTTGACCTCCTTTGGATTTTCGTCAAGTAGATTTCAGGCAGATCTTTGCTTTTCAAATCTATTGCTTCATTTTTTTTATATGTGATATTATAAAAGTTAAGCTGTAATAAAAAACAAAAACACTTACCTACAACACATCGTGTAGGCGAACCCTGCCATTTTAATTTCACTTTTGATCAAAATTTTGACTGCTGTTTTACTATTTTTCATAGTTCTAGTTTTGGCTGTCCATTGTTTTACAAAACAAAGCATTCCAGAGAACTCTGTTGCCGAGTATAAAAGGCAATTTAAGGCTTAGTTTAGATGATAGCGATGAACGTTGCTACACTAAAGCGCTTTCTGAAACTCTAATAAAACAGGGGTCGAAATGTTCTGTGTCCAGTTGAGTGTATGTCTGGTAGTTTTTATTGAAGCTTTCACTTAAGTTACATTTTTATAATTGACTAGCTTTAGCCCGCGACTTCGTTCGCGTCAAAGTTGGTTCCTCAATACAAACTGGACCCCTGTTTCATCCGCTAAGGGGTAGAATTTCGAAAAAACCTTTCTTTTCGGGTGCTTACGTCATATAAAGAACCAAGCAGAATTGTCTATTGTGTGTTAATCTTCTTTCTTCTTTATAGTGTAAGAAAGGTTTTACGACCCTACACATCCTAGTGTCAGAGTTTCTAAACCGCTTCAAGGGTTGTACATGAGCATGACATTGTGTGTTAATGATTATAACAAAAGGTCATGAGGTCTTGGGTTCGATTCCCAGGTGAGGTATTGGGTTTTTCCATTAGTAATTTCTGAGTAGCACCCTCGATGTATGGATTTGTGCCCGGTAGATGGCGATAGGCTCGCTCCCTTTTACATGGGACTTAAACATAACTGGCAAAATGTGGGTGTAGATAATGGGTACTTACACCTCTGTCTAACCCTTCGGGGATTACAGGCGTGATGTTATGTTATGTCAATTGTAACCCTTCATTGCCGAGGAATATAACCGCCCAATGAGATACGATATCTTTTATCAAGTCCGATATACTTTTGTTTTTTTTTTCATGCGCTTATTTTTCTCTCAAAACATTATTTATAAACAATAATATTCAGTACATTTACGGCGAACGCTGATGTCATTTTTATGATCTTCTCCAAGAAACTCCATCAAATATTTTTATGGCGAATAAAGAGCGAACGTGTACATTTTTTGTTGAAATTTTTTCCAATATGTTGCTTTTGTTTTTGGGTTGAGTATCGCGTACCACTAATTGGTAAAAAGTTGAAAAGTTTGACGCGAAATGGGATTTTACTAACTCTTTTTTAGTTTTGTGGACTAACCTGAAAATACGTTCATGTACAGTCAACAAAAGAAATAGGTATCCGAGGTCGTTAGATATAGTTAAAGTTTTCTTACAAACGGATGGATGTCTTTGATTGAAACTTAATTCATAACCTGTTTACTATCTACGTTTTAACCGCTCAAGGCCCGGCTGTCAAACCGGTAAGTCAGAACAATAAAAATCAATTGTGTTTCATTACGTGGGACATTTTTAAGGTGGTAAAAATCATCAAATGACTTCTTCCGCCTTGGGTGGGGCGGAAGGGACTGTCAGACTTTTACTGACTAAAAAACCACCCTGTTCCTTCTGTTGCTCTTTACGTTCCGGGGCCACGGTATCCTGTTAAGACGTCCCGAAACCCCGGCCGTCCCGCAACTCCGGCATAACGTGGGACTTTTTGTAATTAATTAGATTTGGAAACATTCTTCGGTTTTTAAGAAAACTTAAACTTTATCTGACGACCCTACATACTTATTTTTATTATTGCCTGTACATTTTTATCTTTTTAAGGTAAATAATTTTTCTGTAAGTGATTTTTTTAGTAATGAGTTTGAGCCCTACCTACCTTCTTGTTATTTAGTAGTTCGATTTTAAAAGGTTTCTATAAAGGATTTTGCATATTAAGAAAAATGTTTCTTTGGACTGCCTCGTTGGTCTAGTGGTCGCAAGCGCGGCTGCTGTGCATGAGGTCTTGGGTTCGATTCCCAGGTCGGGCAGTGTTATTTGGTTTTTCCATCAGGAATTTCTTAGTAGCAGCCTCGGAGTCTGGAATTGTGCCCGGTTGATGGCAATAGGCTCGCCCCCTATTACAAGGGACTAAAAACATAACTGGCGAATGTGGGTGTACTAATGGGTACATCTCTGCCTAACCCTTCGGGGATTACAGGCGTGATGTTATGTTTATGTTATGTTTCTTTGGGAAAGTAGTTTGTTATCATGAGTACAATCATGTGTACAAGCTTCGGTCAGTAATATCAGTCACTGTATGTATATACTGCGCTCCATAACTCATTGGTAAGCTTGAATTTGGACTTCTGAAAGTTATTCGAACACCTAGTACTCGTATATGCATCTGTGTGTTAAATATTTATATTTTATAAACACGTCTTCACCGAACAAAAAACAAAATAAAATCAGCTCTATTTTCCAACTCCTAAAGTCCTTATCTTAACATTCTCTCCACAGCACTCAGCAAAATTCCGTTTAGCCGTTATTTTATCATGTATCTTAATCTTTACTATAGCCAACAGTAACACAGAAGCTTCTAATACGACTATTTGCAGGGAAATAACATGGGAATACAAAGGCAAAGAAATAAACACAGATATCACAACACTGAACAATCGGTACAAAAGATCTGTTAACAGAACAGCTAGTACAGAGATATTTGGACGAAAACCAAAGTTAAGAGAGAAAAGAGATATACCGGTAGTCTCGAACGATGGAACGTTGAACATACCGAAAGTATCAAAAACTGATAACGGAGCATCATATTCTTGTATCGTTAGAAGTCCATCAGGTGAAATGGCGAAGAGATCTTTCGAATTACACGTGGTAGAAGCGCCACAGTTAGAAGAGATATTACTACCAACAGATTTACAGGAAGGACAGATTGTTCAAATACATTGTAATCTGAAGAGCGGAGACTCTCCTGTTTATTACTCTTGGTTGAAGGATGGGAAGAAAATTCCGACGCATTTGAAGGTAAAATTTATGTTATGTCGTTTGGGATATTTTGTGAAATTTTGTTGTGTATTTTACTCGTTATTGTTTTTGTTGTCTTAAGAATGATTGTAATGAAAATCACGTCAGTAAATGATTTGATATAGCGAAGAGTTTTAACCGAAACTTAGAGAATCTGTCGGCTAACAGCTGGATTGGTCTGACTCGGTCCAAGATCTTGGATTCGATTCCCAGGTCAGGCAAAGTGTTATTGGGTTTCCCATCAGGAATTTCTCAGTAGTAGCCTCGGAGTCTGGATTTGTGCCTGATTGATATAGGCTCGCCACCTGTTACATGGGACTTAAACATAACTGGCGGAATGTGGATGTACTAATGCATACATCTCTGCCTAACCCTTCGGAGATTACAAGCATGATGTTAAATAAAAAAACCTGGTACAAGAAAAATGTTTAATCTTCAAGCTTAGCACACAAACATAACAATTTTTATCTTAAATATTTTGCTCAAAACGTTAAAATGTTTGTCATAATTTTATTATGAACGTTTGGAATATTTTACTCAGGCAACAATATCAAAATGTTAATTTACCTAACTCTAAAACATTTCAGATATTTCAATGAAATCCTTTAAATTCTCATTTATTTTCAGATTGTGGAGAGAAGCCTGGAAGTGTTCAGCGTTCTTATAATAAAGAATGTATCTTTGGATCACTGCGGTACCTACACATGTGTGGCAGCGAACCACGTCGCCAAAGTAAATCGAACCGTGAACCTCTACATTAAAGGTAAAATTTGCATATTAATACAAAAGGTACACAATAACAATTAAATTATCTTCTTTTTGAATCGATGTTTTATGTTTCCGTGACTTCATCCGCAGCAAAGTTGATATAGCAAAGCTGAAAGGGATTAGAAAATATTGGTTATACGAAATGATTTGTTACATTTTTTGACTGCCTCGTTGGTCTAGTGGTCGCAAGCGCGACTGCTGTGCATGAGGTCTTGGGTTCGATTCCCAGGTCAGGCAAAGTGTTATTAGGTTTTTCCATCAGGAATTTCTCAGTAGCAGCCTCGGAGTCTGGATTTGTGCCCGGTTGATGGCAATAGGCTCGCCCCTTATTACATGGGACTAAAAACATAACTGGCGAAATGTGGGTGTACTGATGGGTACACCTCTGCCTAACCCTTCGGGGATTACAGGCGTGATGATGTTATGTTATGTGATTTGTTACATTGTTTGTTTATTGTTACTAACAGAGGGTCCTAGGGAACTTCGCAGGATTTGTTAAATCGTCTGTCTCTTTGGAAAATCCTTTCTTAGCGGATGTCTACTAACGGTAAACAAACTACTTCCCTGCTAATCTTCATCTTTATACGTCAGCGGTTTTCGATATTTCGTGATAGGTAAGGTTTTTTTTTTAGGTGGTAAAAATCATGAAATGACTCCTTCCGCCCTGGGTGGGGCGGAAGGGACTGTCAGACTTTAACTGACTAAAAAACCACCCTGTTCCTTCTGTTGCCCTTTACGTTCCGGGGCCACGCTATCCTGTTAAGACGTCCCGCAACCCCGGCAGGCGTTGGCCCCGTTGGGGACCCCGTCCCTGTGCTGACAGCTCTTTGAGGCGCGCGCGAACAGAATGCGCCGTCGACCCGGGCTTGGTCCTTGATCGGACGGCGATTTACCCATTACTCGCCGTCCGCAAGCCCGCACGAGTCAGTGACCTTACGCTTTTATATATTTAAAAGATTAGATTACCGTATAGTAACAACAGTACGCCGCCATTTTTTCCGTTGACAACCGTCAAAAACGTCTCTGAATTTAGATACATGGCTTTTAGATTACAACACTTGAATATGCAAAAAGTTTTGACATAATTCAAAATATTCAACGTCTTATATCCAGTAATATTTGAATAAAAACACTTAGTAAAATGAGTTCTATCATGAATATTTAATATCAAATTCAAGTGCCTGATCAAAGGTAAATTTCGATTTTATTTCCTGATATTAAGATTCCTTTTTTATTGAACGCATAATTTTTTTTTTCGCTCGTTTGATATCTGATTGTAAGTCAAGATGCTATTTGAGAGAGTTTCAAAATTAGAATGATATTATCTTTTTAGCATAAAATTATTATTGTAGGTTTCAAGGATTCACTAAAGGCCTCTTTAGACAGGGATGATAAAATCAGAGGGGGGATATTAAGGGGGATATAGTGACGTCATTTAATTAAGTTCGTGTCTCTGCTAGATTGCCAGCGTTGCGGAATTTGTTCAAAAGAGTCACTGGTCACTGGCATTAGAAGGAACACGGATGGGTTCCTCTACACTAACCTGGTAGTCAACATAACATAACATCACGCCTGTAATCCCCGAAGGGTTAGGCAGAGGTGTACCCATTAGTACACCCACATTTCGCCAGTTATGTTTAAGTCCCATGTAATAGGGGGCGAGCCTATTGCCATCAACCGGGCACAAATCCAGACTCCGAGGCTGCCACTGAGAAATTCCTGATGGAAAAACCCAATAACACTTTGCCCGACCTGGGAATCGAACCCAAGACCTCGTGCTCAGCAGGCGCGCTTTGCGACCACTAGACCAACGAGGCAGGCCTGTTAGTCAAATCATTGTTAAATATCCAAAATTATTACAAACTACCGACGGCAAATTTCTGACTTTTATATTTATTTATTTAAACTTTATGCAACAAAAGTACAAAGGCGGACTTATTGCTTAGGCATTCTCTTTACAGTCAACCAAAGGTGGTGAAGAGATAACATGGTAGGTGCAAATTAAAGTACGAGCGCTAAACAGCAAAAAATAATTTAAAAAAAAATTAAACACAAAGTATTTAATAAATAAAATAAAGTGTACATAAGTACAAAAGTACCTTTTTTGGTGCATGTTCCAAAAAATATCTTTAATGGTAGCCTTGCCTAGAAAATTACCTACACAACTAAAAGAGAATCAACCAAATCTGTTCAGCCGCTTTCGAGTTTTGCGCTTAACAACACATTTAGACATTCATTTTCATTTATATAGATACTTCGAAGAATGGTATTTGTTTTAGCCTAATGAATAAATCGAGACCTTTCTAAATCCGCAGGTTAAATTATTTTCACCATAAATATTACACACAAGCACAAAAGAAAAAATACAAAATCAAACGACATGCAAATACTAGTACAAGTAGATAATAAACGGCAAAAACAAGAAAAAAATTAACGAAGTCTCTTCAGGAAAAAAATCGTAATAAAATTTCCCTCTACTTTACCTACGCTCGTAAAAAAGATACAGAAGGTCAACTCCTAACAATTATCGGGAACGCACTCACACAAAGACAAGCGTAAAAAATGCTACCATTAAAAAAATATACAAATAGTTAAAAATTTCTAGGTTAAAAAAGGACAACAGTTTTTTTTGTAAATATAAACATAAACTGCTAACTGCCTCGTTGGTCTAGTGGTCGCAAAGCGCGACTGCTATGCCTCACGTCTTGGGTCCGATTCCCAGGTCAGGCTAAGTGTTATTGGGTTTTCAACCGACGAAAAAACGGAGTAGGTTCTCAATTGTATTTATTATGCATGAGCACACATTACTTTTTGCGGAATGGCCTATTTTTGATAATTTTTCATTGGAAAGGGTATAAGCCCGAAGTTGGTCCCATATAAATATTGTGATGATCTGATCATGAACTTTGAAGATATGGAAAGGAACTCATTATAGGATGATAGCAGAACTGTCATAACAAATATAATTGCTCCGGTTAATGGCAACAGGCTCGCCCCCTATTACATGGGACTTGAACACTACTGGCGAAATGGTCACACCTCTGCCTAACCCTTCGGGGATTAAATGCGTGATTTTGTGAAACAGAAATTAAAATGCGAACATTTCTAAAAGTTACTAGTATTGCCACCCTGACCTTTGACCTTCTGCACACGTATTTATGTTGAACCCTACGTTATTTAGTTTTATTATACGCTGTACTAATTAAAACGTTCGCTAGATGTTTTTAATAATGTACCGTTATAGGTTTTTATTCGTTAAAGTTATAAAGCTTCGTTGACTTAATGGTTTTTCGCTGTGTAAAGTGGGAGTATAATATTGCCGTGAAATTAATATTTTGGTATAGTCTTCATTCTGCGTGAAAAAGAGATAATTTTCTTTAAGAAATTGTTTTATTTTTCGTTTTAGATAAATTGTTTTTTATACGCCAATGAAAGCATTTCTACCTCAACATAAGAAGTGGTCGATTGCTTCTCTAGGGTTTCCTGTAATGCCTTAAAATTTTAAACCTCTAGCCAAGTCTTGACCAAAGTAAGCCGCAAGGACCTTCAAATACCTAACCTATTCAATACCCCACCTAATTCAGTTCATCGAATTTATTTTTATAGTTTCGTACCTCGATTGGCAAAAATGATACCCATATAAGATCACTTTGTTGTCCGTCTGTCCGTCCGTCTATCAAGACTCTTTTTCTGAGAAACGCATAAAGGTAATAAGCTGAAACTGGTATCAAATACTCAGGTCTACTACCCCATAAAGCAGTGAAAAATTTAAACTTCTAAGTCAACGTTATCTAAAGATGTTGATAGATATTTCTATGACAACGTTATCCAAAGACATAAGGTCGTTTATGGCTCATACTTCGACACTCACTACCAAGGGACCAGTACTAGTCTTACCAAGGGATATCGTATTATCCAGTTACTGGGTTGTAAAGTTCAGATAGGCAGTCGCTGCATGTAAAATACTGGTATTCAGTTGCATCCGGTTAGACTGGAAGCCGACCCCAACATAATTGGGAAAAGGCTAGGCAGATGATGATGACTTTGACACTCACTAACTAATACAGTAATAAAGTTCGCATTATATTCTGTGGTTTGTATTATATTTTAAATTATATGAAACATACTAATAATTTCAAAAAAGCTTTCATTGCGAGAGAAAATATGCTAAAAATAAAATCTTATTGGATAATATTCAATGAAAATGTTCTGTATTTAAATGAACTGTAGATATAAGTATTAATTAAAATTGAAACACGATAATAATATTGTAACGTAATATTGTACTGCCTCGTTGGTCTATTGGTCACAAAGCGTTACTGAGGTCTTGGGTTTGATTCCCAGGTTGGGTAAAGTGCTATTGAATTTATTTATCAGGAATTTCTCATTAGCAGCCTCGGAGTCCGGATTTGTGCCTGGTTAATGGTAATAGGCTCGCCCTCTATTACATGAGTCTTTACTGGCGTTCCAGAAATAATGGTAAAGTGACATTGATATAATATTTCTGATACAGTTGCCCCAAAATGGAGTGAGGAACCTCAGAACTCATCTCTTCTCCTCGGCCGTGGAGGTCACATATCGTGCAGCGCCAATGGCTACCCTCAACCACAAACTCACTGGCTGAAGAAAGACAGTAAGTATCTCCGTAACATTTTTGGTAAAGTCAAAGTCAAAGTCAAATCATTTATTTCAATTAGGCCAATAAGGCACTTTTGAACGTCAAACACAAAAAACAAAATAGAATGAATCTAGTTGCCCCTTCCAAAAGGTAGTTTTGTATGGAGAAGAATGGGCAAGAAACTCCATACGTACTCTTTTAAAATCAATGTTTACAACATTTGCTTACAGAATCATACACGACATGGCACGTGAAAGCAATGTATGTACCCTATAAAAAAAAACTAATTAATCTTAATAATTAAAAGGCACAAATTAAGAATTTAAAAGTTAAAATATGTTCAAATATACATAGTTTTCACGTGTTTACAAATATTGGAACTACAGACGACCACTCTTAACATCTCAACCAACATGAAATAGTGTGTGAGTCCGCGCAATCTATAACACACTTCAAAATCAATAATCAAAAATAAAACAAAATTAAGTATTAAGAAAAATGAAAAACAAAAAAATAAATAATTAATAACCAGTTTGATTTTGTCTAGAAATCGCCAATGCGCCTTGAGCAAACGTAGCGATCAATGATCGTGTCTTCTCTGTATAAGAAGAGGCCAGTGGGTCGAACAGACTGGTATTATATATTATATTTTTGCAGTCGTATCAGAAACGTGGAGGCCGGTTCTGGAAGTGGCCGGAGGAGGCGTGCTGAGCCTCTCCAACGGATCTCTGATATTCGACTCTGTGGCACTCTCTGACGCTGGACTCTACACGTGTCACGTAGAGAATGGTGTGGGAGAAGCCCTCAGCAAGACTGTCTGGATCTCCGTAAACAGTAAGTGTATTTATTTATTTAAACTTTATGCAACAAAATTACAAAAGCGAACTTAATGCCTTAGGCATTCTCTAAGAGTCAACCAAAGGTTGTACAGAGATAACATGATAGGTGCAAGTTATTGTACGAGCGTAATAGAACATCAAAATTAGAGATTTCGAAAAAATAAAGTACTCAAAATGTACGTAAAAGCGTACACATATAGATTAGATTTATGGTGATTTTTAACTGAGTCCTGTAAAAAATATTTTTCAATACTCACTCGATTTACTACCTCGTTGGTCTAGTGGTCGCAAAGGGCGACTGCAGAGCATGAGGTCTTGGATTTAATTTCCAGATCAGTCAAAGTGTTATTGCAATTTTCCGTTATGAACCGTTGAGTAGCAGCCTTATTGAAGTCTGAATATATTCCCGGTCGATGGCAATAGACTCGCCCCCTGTTACATGGGACTTACACATAACTGGCGAAATGTGGGTGTACTAATGGGTATAGCTCTGCCTAACCCTTCGGGGATTACAGGCGTGATGTTTTTTGGTTGTTGTTGTCATATTCGCGTGAATAAACAGTTTTTCTTTCTTTCTTTCTTTTATGTATGTGTGTGTGTACAATTTAGAGCAAACTATAAATGAAAATAGGTGAAACTAGAACAGTTATCGACACAAAAAGAAAATAACCAGTTGCAACCTTGCCTTTGAGAGATTGAAACTGCCATACCAAGTGAGGCTGTGTTGATTAAAATTAAATCTATTCATTAACACTTTTACCTACATAGTTTCAATTAGCATCTGTACGTAGGTTTCCATATTAAAATATTAATTATTCACAGACAGTGAAGCGATGAATCGGGATTCGTATGAGCTAACAGTATTCATTCTGCAAAGATAATTTGCAGTAGGTTGATTTACTTATTTATTTGTTATTAAGTAAACGTATGTACAGTTTATGATATTTTTTTTTATATAATAGCTTAATTTAATTTTATAATTTAACTTACTTTCTTAATTTTATAATCTAATTTTATACAGTAATTTTAATCCAATCCAATTTAATATAGTAATATTTTAAATATTTTAATGATTTTATTTAATGATTCTACAATGCTTTGTGTACAATTTTTACTACTATCGTATTAACATTGTATCGCAATATAAAAGCTGTGCACACCTGTAAGTGAGAAAGTCACTATAGTACTATTTAAGAAATCCTGTATGTATAAATGTATTTGTGACTTTGTCGTTGGAGTGCCATAATAAATAAATAAAATAAATAAATATCTTGGGACAACTCACACACGGCTATCTGATCCCAAGCTAAGCAGAGCTTGTGTTATGGTAACCAGACAACTGATATACATACTTATATAATTTATAAATACATACATATTATAGATAAATCACACCCAGACACAGAACTAACAATCATGCTCATCACACAAAGTTTGTCCTGGGTGGAATCGAACCCACGACCTCCGGCTTAGCAGTCAGGGCCACTAACCACTAGACCAACAGGCCCGTCCCGTATAAATAAATAATATTTGGTAAATAATAGCAGGAAAATACTAAGGGTTTTAGTAAGTAGATATGATTCTGATATAACCCTCCTACAAGAGGGATAACCAATTCACAGTTACCCTAATTTACGAGTAAAAAAAAAAGGTTAAATCAACCTATTTCTGCCTAAATCATAACCAAAATATGACTTTCTAATATGACTATTATATTTTAATTTATGTTTACGACTTTTACTTTATTATTCTGTTATAATTTGACCATGTCCAACAATAAAAACTATTCCGAATAATATGTTTTGTTTGCAAAATACGTAGTTTTATTACCGATGTCCTTGATAAACAACCAGTAACAAAATATTTACTACCACGCAGTAAAAATAAAGAGACAGAATATAATAACAGAATTACATTATAAACATAAAATCTTTTCAACAATTTTGTATTTTCCTCCATTGAAACAACAGCGTTTACATTTGCATGTTTACAAAGTATATTTGTCTTAAGTTCTTATGAAAGAGCTTCTGAAACATTCCCTAACAAGTAATAAGGGTAAGAAAAACAAACTTGTACAAAGAACTCAGTTAGCAAGTTGTTAGAATTAATTAGGTACTGCGAGTGAGTCGGATGACGTAAGCAATGAATTTGAATTGCAACTTTATCTTTTGAATAAACGATTCTGTTACGTACACATCGTTTTGATTGGGTCAAGTTATACTAATATTGTTGGAGCGCCTACTGTAGTTTTAGGAGCAACGATTTTTAATTCGCTCTCATTATGCTAATGAGCCGTACATTTTTTAATAATTGTCACTTTACCTTGTGTCCTATACTCGGAATACATAGATTCATCAAGTTTAACTATTTTTTTTTATTTAATTAACACCTTGGAGTCTTCTACAAATATCATAATGCTAAACAATTTTTTTGTTCAATCGCGCTAATGTCAGACGGCTTGGGAAAAAAACATTTTAAATATGATAGATACACACACACACACACTACGCTACGACCTACGACAGCAGACCAGTAACCAAAGATGTAACTGAACGCGAGTGAAACCGCGGTGTATAGCTTGTTTATATAATTACAAATATTTCTTACATCCAAACGAAATATTTTTGCTCTAAACAGTTGTTTCAAGTTAAGCAGCACTTGATTTTGGGTTAAGATTATTTATTTACTTTCAAATCCAAAGTCTTGGAAATCAATAAACAGAATTTATTTCAATAGCCTTTTTCCCAACATTTTTTTTAACCCCCGACGCAAAGTTACGCTTTGTTATAAGTTTGACGTGTCTGAGGATATGTCTGTCTGTGGCATCGTAGCTCCCGACCAGATGAACCAATTTTGATTTTGTTTGAAAGGTCGGGAGAGCTTTTAGTGTTAATTAAAATTGGTCCAAGATGGCCGCCGTTGTGGTTTATTTATTTTACAACAGTCCTGCGCCTGATCTCTCCTCATTCTTGTCCAATCGCCGTCCCATCGGATGAAGACAGTGAGGAAAGAGGGAGTGCACCTGTGTTTGCGCACACACTCGTGCACTATAATATCTCTGTTTTTTCTGAGGTGGTAAAAATCATCAAATGAGTCCTTTCGCCCTGGGTGGAACGGAAGAGACTGTCAGACTTTTACTGACTAAAAACCACCCGGTTTCTTCTGTTGCCCTTTACGTTCCGGGGACACGGTACCCTGTTAAGACGTCCCGCAACCCTGGACTAAAATATCTCTTGCGGCCAGTCTCCATTGAGATAGTCCGCCGTGACCAAAATTCAGTCAGAAGGATATTATTAAACAAAGGTCACTGAACTTACGGACATAATCAAATACCATCTTGAAAATACTTTGAAACAGAATTAATATTCAAAGATCTTGACATATTGGATAAACTTTAGATGGACTATATTAAGCTTTGCTTTGAGTTCAGAGAATTCTGCTTGACTTCGAATATTCTATTATTGAGTATTACCACTAATATAAGTACTGGAGAGAAGTTCAGAGGTGTACCAAATACTGGCTTCTGCCCGCGTCTTCGTCTGCGTATTTTCTTCCACTCGCGTTATTTTACGTCTTTGGTTAATGCTCTGCTCCCGTGTTTATAGCGTGATGTTATATTACCAATACTCTTCCTCGTGAATCTATCTTATACAACAAAAATTCTAAAGCACAAGAGATTGTTTGAACTCGCAAGAATCGAAGAATTTTTGAGGTCGTTCATATTATTATTAGTTTTACATACATACATGACACACGCCTGTAATCCCCGATGGGTTAGGCAGAGGTGTATCCATTAGTTCACCTACATTTCGCCAGTTATGTTTTAAGTCCCATGAAGCGAGCCTATTGCGATCAACCAGGCACAAATCCAGACTCCAAGGCTGCCACTGAGAATTTTCTGAGGGAAAATCCTTATACTCAATAATTACTTTGCCCGACCTAGGAATCGAACCCAAGACGTCATACCCAGTAGTCGCGCTTTGAGACCACTAGACCAACGAGGCAGCATTATGTATAAAGTATTACAAATTAAAAAATGACAGCAAAATTATATTCCATGATACATAGTGTTCACGTATTTAAAAACAAAGATTCATGATGACGTAACGAGCCAGAATTTTTAACTTAATTTACTTAGTATTAGTTTTCTTGCAGAACCGGTGTCTTTCGATGTCCTAACAAGAAACATGACTGCCAAGCTTGGACAACATGTTACCATTGAATGTCAAGCCAAAGGAGACGATCCGATAAGAATTATGTGGACAAGAAATGGGAAGCCGATCAATCCTTTGACACAGAGGTAACTTATTTTGACCAAGCTTTAAAGGAGAGTTTTACAGGGTGTCCCAGCAGTCTACATCAAGCTGGAATCGGGTAATAAATAAAATAAAATAAAATAAAAAATCATTTATTTCCGACAAAAGAGTCCTTATGCACGACAGGGTTGTTAGTAACGAAAATGTTGATTACATATTAGTAATTAAAAATAAAAGATTAAATAGTAATATGAGATCAAAGTGAATACACCGTCTACTCTGTACAGTCTAATAAGTCAAGTCATAATAGATAACAGAATATCGAACTATGACGTCACTTATTCGCCTACTTAATTGAATCACTATTTACAGTAAATTAATCTGGATTTTCTGCTTTTTTTTTTAGAAGTTGTGTCTTGAAATTAATTGTTACTGGTGTCTACTACCCAAATTATATTCACCAATACTGAAATACTATAAAATTACACTCTACTAATGCTCGACTATGTTCCAGAGTAAAAATATCAGAAGCCAAATCAGAGGAGGGAATGACAAGCATACTTGAGCTGTTACAAACAGAAACAAGTGACGGTGCACTATATCAATGCAGAGCTGGGAACCCTTTTGGAGCTGACGTGTTTAGCGTGCATCTTACCATACTGGGTGAGTTTAATTAATTTTAGACTGTAGCTTTTTTTGAAAAATTCGCTGGATAAAAATCGAGAAAAAGAATTCCATTTGTAATTAATACATTTTTAAATATGAAAATTAGTAGCCCTCCGGCATCGGGAACAGTGTCTTCTGAGAAAAGAATCTCCTAACAATACGAGCCGTGTCTAGGAGTACCACTCTCTGAATGAAGCTCTTGATCCAATCGCTCAACGAGAGCCTCCCTAGTCGCTGGTCAAGGCTCTTGGCTATTATGCCATTGCCGTCACGACTATGGCCACAATGATCGCCATTTTTATTATCATTGAGCATCATTAAAGCCATTACAGAGGAGCAGCACGATGCTTCCGATGGTAACTCTTTTGTAAAACAAAATCCCTCAAAATGTACTCTAAAACTAATTTAAAACTCATGAAACGTAAACAAACTCCCAGCAGAACATAATTTACGTAACATGATTAGCCAGCTATCCATACAGATTTATTGGTACAGTTCCACGCAATCGGTTCGGGGTTTAGCGGCAAACATACTGGCCCCAATATTACCTTAATGAGGTTATGAACTGAAAATGGAGTCTAAATTGAAGCTGAACTATGTAGTAGTTACGTGCTTGTATAGCTAAATGCCTGGCAAGAATGCTATACCAACCAGCAAAAAATAAGCGACAACTTACATGAGCCAATTTATTGTCCCGCGCAACGCAGCAGTATGTCTAGCAGTATTGCCGTGCCGTGATTGGTTTAGCTCAGCCTACACAATGATTACTCACATGCACAAAATGTGTATAAGTAAGCCAAATCTCAATAGAGACTAACGTACGCAGCGAGCGATTATAGTGCACAACTACGTGCACAAACATAGGAGCACTCCCTTTTCTCTCACTCTTACATCGTTTTTCATCTTTTCACATTTATATCAAACTATTTGGACCCAACAGGTCACCGCGTTTACTGCTTCATCAGAGGCGTACTCTCACAGAACGACAATCTGACACGACCAATATCTAAACTTCACTTTAATTTTTTTCCGACCTGGTAATCGAACCCCACGTTCACCAGTCGCGCTTGCGACCACAAGAGCAATGTAGCAGTCAAATTCAAATCCTTACCCCAACATCCATTTTAATAAAAAGAGTTCCCCAAAATGACGTTTCATATATTCGCGCAAATATAACAATCAATTAATCACAGAAACCGATAAACTCACCCGCAAGCACCGGCTCCACGCAAAAGCAATTAACGTCCGGAACCGCAATTAACGGGGTACCCTATATTTTGCGTTTACTAGGTTTAAATCAGACGAACAATAATTATGAGCTAGTACTAGCTTTTGTAATAAATACTGAATAATGATTGACAAAAATACGACTTTAACATCTTCTGTACATTACAAATAATAATTATTATTATTATAAGTAGCCTGTACTGTCCCACTGCCCTCCATTTTTTTCCACCTATCACGACTTTTGCGTTACGTCTTGACACTGATTCCTGTAACACAGGTTACTACCTAGCGCAGGAGTCAGGGTTTCCATATAATAATGTCACATACTTTTATGTCAATAAAGATTATTATTATTATTAATTCTCGAGGAAGTTCACCAAGTCGTCCCGCCATCTCCGTTTTGGTCTTATAGTAGAAATGGTCTTGAAATAAATTCTGCAAATAAAAAAAAAATACCAGCCTAGTATAGTCCTACGACTAGGTGAAGACCTCTTCTCATACAGAGAAGGCACAAGTAAAAACCACTATGCTTGCTTAAGTTAGATTATGTAACAGTTTCGAGTTCGACCATTAGACGAATTTCGGTGAACTTCAATGAAATCTGTGTTCCTAGAAACTATAGAGATTGCTTTCTGATTGTTTACTTTCCAGGAACACTGATTTGCATACTGTTCTAACAGTACAGACTGTTTTAACAGATATGAAAACGATAAACGTTTAGTCAGTAATTCATGGAAAAGCTTGTTCAAAACTAAAATAAACACTCTCAGTGTACTTGAAATTGATATTCAAATTTCACGATTTACTGCTAGGTTATAAAGATTTAGTTGTTTTTTTTTTTAATGTTGCCTTTCTAGAAATATCTTCTGTATCATGGATGCGTGCGCAAACTTATAAACCATACACAACAACCAGACTCGGAAAAACTACCTATAGGCCATACAGATATTTGTTTCATGTGGTTATCTAACCCGCGACAAGCAACGCAGCTGGCAATCCCTCGGCTACTGCGCCATACGTGTATTCAAATATTTTTTTAAAATTTCTGTCAACAGAAATACTCGCCGAAACTTAACATACTATCAAAAATTTTGTCTCTTTTTCTTTTAGAACCACCAGCTCCACCAACGGACCTATCAGTGGATTCAATAAAGAGTAGATCAGTCAAGTTATCATGGAGAGACATGACCAGGTCCCTAGCGCAGTTCTACAGCCTCCAGATCAGTAGCAGTCAGAGATTGTCTTGGAATAACGCTAGAGTTATTAATATTACCAGGTATATATCGTTTTGAATTAATTAATTAACTCTTTTATGTAGACTAACTCGCGACTTCATCCGCGTAAATGCCGGTTACCGCGGACGCAGACGAAGTCACGAAATAAAAATAAAAGCTTGTAAAAAGTACCCTGTGTCCTTTCTTCGAGTTAAAACATGCCCCGTTCTTAATTATATGAAGTGATTTAGTCGTGAAAGGATAATAGACAGACAGATTTAATTTCGTATAAATATGGATATGCGCTTCAAAAAGTACACATCTGTGAACATAGCCCACATTGGCTTAATATAGTTCTAACTTACTTACACCTCAAAATATATTTGTGAATGCTCCCAACTTATCAACGTTATATCTGGTACGTGTAGGAGCTGTCAACATCTTCAGATGAATTCTGATTTAATTAATTTGCCAGATAATTTTGAGTAAATTCTATTCTATTTCGGAACTAATTTCGTCCGCGTAAATATCGATACGTACATTGAGCAGAGCCCTAATTCTTTTTATAAAATAAAAGCCTAAGTTACTCCTAATAATACCAGCTATAGGCCAGTGAAAGTCCCGTCAAAATCGGTCCAACCGTTTTGAAGATTAGCTGGAATAAACAGAGAAACGAAAATTGTGTTACAATTGTGTTTAGTATAAGTGCTGTGTAAACATTCTTATGCAATAAGTTAATCAGAAACAAACGAATTCAATTCTATTTATTTGTAAAGTGATATTTTTCTAGTAATCAGCGTCTATTCAAAGTTAGTAAAGCTGGCCCCTAACTGAAAAATATTAAACTAAATTTTCCCATACTTAGGTTAGAAGAATTAAGACACAATATTGAAGTAGACGATCTCCTGCCAGCAACTAGTTACACAGCAAGAGTAGCAGGTGGAAACCAAGCGGACCTCAGTCATTTCTCAACACCAGTTAGATTTACTACCACTGAGGAAGGTAATTCAATTATGCTTTTGGGTTCGTAAAAGCGTCTGTGTTTCCTTAAAAGCCTAAAACAATAATGATGAGTAAAAGAAAATGTTACTGACCATACTAGCCACTATTTTGGTGTCATCAATGTTCTAAATTTGAATTCATGACCATTGAAAAGAATACGAACTTAAAAAAAAAAACTGCAGGCTAGTTCGATTGATAAGGGTGTAATGAGATAAAACTCAGCATGCATAAGAAATACAGGCCCTTATAATCTCATCTCTCATCTTCACTTATCCTCTCAGTAATCAATCTCTTTCTAATCATATTCACATTTTAACAGAAATCAGATGATTTCTTGACCATACATTCATACACCATGCACTTTCATCTTAATATTTTTTTCAAGACGTAATGAAGAATTCAAATAATAAAATGGTTACTTTATCACCAGCCCCTTCGTCACCACCTCTTGGAGTACAACTGGAGCAGACAGAATCACCAGGAGAGCTCCGAGTAAGATGGCTACCTCCACCAGCTGATTCACATAACGGACTTATTATAGGATATCGGTTGAAGGCTGTACCTCAATTGACGGGGATTAAAGGTAAGTTGAATATGAAACTTTGATCAATTGTTTCCTTTAGTTCTCAATCAGAATCTTTAATATTATGTTCTTAACTTTAGACACCATTCCTATATAGTGTATATAATTGATAGAGACTAATATTGAAGATCTCACATCAAGATCTTTAACAGTACCAACAGTGCCTCCTTTTGTTTTTTTCCGGGGTTGAAATTCTTATGGATATCCCAGAATCTTACTGACTAAAAACTAAAATCATCGCAGTGTTCTTCTTCTTCTTCACGCCTGAGATCCTAAGATCGTAAGCGCCTTCCGCATTCCCCGATGGGTGGATTTTTTGGGTCAGGAGGGGGAGTGCGATACCGACACTACCCTGCTTTATCTGACTCCTTTTAGAATAAAGAAAAGAAGAAGGATTATGTAATGATTGCACTGGCTGTACATGTACAAATGACAATGTCAAAGAATATTAATATTATATTATCTTACTTTTAGAAACTGAAGAAACGAGCGATAAGACAATTAAGACTGCATCGTTGTACGCTAAACAAGAAACGATTGTTTCTGGACTACTCAAAGGAGTAAGGTAAAAAATGCTAAAATCAAATTCTTTAGATCCATAAATAAGTCTACCAACTGATTAACATAATGGTTTATGATCCTAGAGTCGCCAGAATTATCATTTTAACATTACTGCAATTTTGAGAATAATGAACAGAATATGTAGGAAGTAAAGAAGGATGCGTACCTACTTGCTAGACTCAATGCTAGGTCCTAGGTAACTACTAGGTATAAAGGGTTCTATTCAGATATCGTTATACTCAACAGAAAATGTCTTGTTTGTATGGTGACTCTCAGATCGAAAACTTTAAGCGTCTTCTATTTTAAAATCAACATTATTATCACCAAAAAGCCTTTCCTTGCAAACCTAATTATAGGGACAAACTTTGAGTAAACACTTTGATGGGCATCAATCAAAACTTATCAAAATATTTATTTATAACCTACAGATGATTAATTAGTTTTGCCTAAATCTTAACTGTCTTTGTCATGTGACTGTTCCTCAGTGACCTTACGAAGAGGAAGCCGACATTATCACTTTAGAAAATCGAAAATTGTGTTATTGTATAGTCATTCAGGAACAGCCATATGTGATGCTATATCTATTATACATTTTATCAGGTATGCAGTATCAGTAGCTGCTTTTAACAGCGCCGGATCAGGACCGTTCTCAGTTCCGCTATTTCAAGACACTAGGGAAGGAGGTAAGTGATATTGATGATCTTACCAAATACTACCCTTAGGAAGTTGCAAAAATGAAGATCGAATACACAGGAAATGGGAAGGCAGACAACTATTAGGGACGTAGATTGAAATCGGTCGGTAAATCTTCAGAGAATTTAACTCTGATTGGGTTTGTCTTACTACTTATCCTGTTAGGACCAATTAGTCTTTATTAGCCTTTCGTCTCTTTTGCTTGTTCTTTTATTAGTTCAGGAGTATTATATGTATGGCGTTTCCTATGTTCTGATAAAGTACCGTCGTTATTAGTTCCTCTTAATTAAGTGAGGTATCACTTTCTAACTTTCGTCTGTCAGTAATCATTTTCATATTGGTATCACTAGTCGAAGGCAATTAAACTAAAAGTACCTAGAAAGAGGAACAAAGTTTATAATGGGTGTGTTTTCATAGGCCTTTTTTTGTTCTGTTCCTAGAGATACAAAGAAACATGTCGTTTTAATAATTCAATTTGTAATTCAACGAACTCATTAAGAAATTAGAGTTATGACCCATTTTCAACAGTCTAGCCTAGTCGTAGAGGCATTACCTTGTTTAATCAATAGCTCTTCTCTTGCTTATTCAGATTTATGTTTAATCAGTCAGCCTATTGCGAAGAAAATAATTACGCCGAATAATTTTAAGACGTGAATTTGTTCTACGTGAATAAGTTATAAAAAATTCTAAAACATTTTTTCTAAGGGCTGATTGTTTCAACAGTATGATAACTTTTACCCAAAGAATAAATATGACAGTTCGACATATTTTCTATACAAAAAGCTCTATCCCTCTGTTAAGACTTATTTGACGACTGAAAAATTTGCCCTAAAACATTTAAGTCTAAGTGCTAGTCAAGAAATAGTAGAATTTAATTAATTTCGATGATCAATACAAAAAAAATTTTCACAGTTCATTTCAAAAACGCTATCTCCAAAAATATTTCCTTCTACAATGGACGGCCTAAATCTCCCAAATTAGTCCGTATCAGATAAGCTAACGTCTCCAGGAACATTATCACACCGTTCATTGCGAGTTACGCAAGAATTTTATCTGACATCAACTATGTAAATTGCCGAAACTTTGGCAGAGGAAACTTCGTCTCGTAAACCTTTATCGTCTTCTTTAACATTCTGGTAGCTTTTATGCTGTTGTTATAATTACTCTTTACCTTTTATGCTTTAATTTTAACATGTTCTTGGAGATATTTTGATTTTATACTTTAGATTCTTTGTTCTTTTGTGTATTAAATAAAATCTTTTCGTCTTCTTCGCCATATGAAATTGTCTTTCGAAAGAGACAAGTAGTTCCAAAGTACCTTTTATTGGTTTATTTCTTCTTCTCATTGCAATTGTGGTGATTGACTCATCATCATTATCTGCCTAGCCTTTTCCCAACTATGTTTGGGGTCGGCTTCCACTGTAACCGGATGCAGCTGAATTCCAGTATTTTACATGGAGCGACTGCCTATCTGACCTCCACAACCCAGTAACCGGGTAATATGATAACTCTAATTGTGGTCTAATTGACTGCCTCGTTGGTCTAGTGGTCGCAAGCGCGACTGCTGTGCATGAGGTCTTGGGTTCGGAGTCTGGATTTGTGCCCGGTTGATGGCAATAGGCTCGCCACCTATTACATGGGACTAAAAACATAACTGGCGAAATGTGGGTGTACTAATGGGTACACCTCTGCCTAACCCTTCGGGGATTACAGGCGTGTTATGTTATGATGTTATGTTATGTCTAATTGTGGTGATTGACTATTAGTATTAAATTTTGTCCGATCAGTATTGAGAAAACTGTGCAGCTCTATCATTAGCCTCGTTTTTGGATGGTGCAGGTGGTTGTGCACAACGGACAACTATGTGATGATGCTCCACACGTGCATTGAGTTTCGTTTGATTGGTAAAGAATACCCCATTTGGCCAAATCCATTTTACAGTGATCAACCTGGGTCTTTTTTTTTTTTTTTTTTTTTTTACCGATGGGAAATCATCAAATGACTTCCCCCGCCCTGGGCGGGGCGGGAGGGAGTGTCAGACTTTTACTGACTAAAACCCATCCATGTTCCTTCTTGTGCCCTTTGCGTTCCGGGGGCGCGGTATCTCTTTCGAACAACCCGCAGCCCCGGCAGGCATCGGCCCTTAGTGGCCCCTTCAATTGTTTGCTGACATCTCTTTGAGGCGCGCGTGGAACACGAACGCGCCGTCGACACGGTCTGTCGTTATCAACGAACGGACGGTGAGCTACCCATTGCTCACCGCCCACAGACCCGCGTCTACGGTGGCCGGGAGTCGTCTCGCGGCTCCCGACGCCCGGAGCGTCTCCCGCGGCGGCTGGGGCGTGAGGTGGTTATCAACCTGGGTCTGAGGTCTAATTAAAATTGACTTTCACTTTTTAAATCATATAAGTTTCTTTAATTTTGTAACCTACAATATTAATGCAAGTATTGTCATCGTTATTGATTTCAATATTAAAATCACAAATATGACAATTTCCACTGCTCAATTCTACGTTTTGTTTTATCTTTCCCGAATTTTCTCTTCCCTACTAACAACAAGACTTTTATAAGGAACAATAGTAGCCTTGTTAAAATTATACTCATCTAGCATTATGACTGTGTTTTCTTAGAAACTGTCATTCCCTTCAAAAACTCTGTTTGTAGGATCAAGCAAATAGCTCATAATGTCAACCATAGTACTTGACAGAAAAGTTTCTTCAGTAAAACTTGGGTTTTTCCTTGCTCGTTGTGAACTCCCACTTTGTTTAAGGAGAAAAGTTTGAAACAATTTCTGCCTACGCCCTCTACTTTATACCTCTAAGTCTTTGTATGAAACTTTCACTGTAAAATGTCAGCCAATTTGGACTTAATTTGAGATGTTTATTCTTGATATCGATGAGAAATTGGATGGAGTTTGAGCCTTGTTATTTATGTTATAACTAAATTACGTAGAATTTGGAAGGCTAAAGAAAACTGCTCATGTGTTTGAAAAGGATGAAGTACGATATGATCTGACTGTGAACAAGTTTAAGGTGAAGAGGTTTCGTGTTTCACAAAGTTCTTAAGAACATTTAATTAGGTAAGTAGAATAATTACATTAGCTTTACCCTGCGGTTTTGCTCGTATTCAGTTTTTGGGTAATACTCCGGTTCTTTCGTAGTGTGATGATCTCTCACAAATCTAGCTATTATATACAAAGAGATAGATTAGTTAAGTCAAGTCGAAGGGAAGTACCTGCTCAGTGGACGTCGTTTTTATCAACATGTTAACCAGCTTGAGCAAATCTATACTAATAATTTAATTTATATAATGAAGGTGAAGAGTAAGATTTTTTTTTAAATTAAACGGACTTATCTCTAAATATAATAATAAGATTAAAAAATAAGATTTAAAAAATCTTATTTGTGAGGAATAGTATAGGCCAAGAGCTCGTATAGGGAGGAGCTCGTGGCTAAGTAATAACAGCCGCACGGGTCGATCCGTCAGGTTAAGCAACGCTTGCCGGGGTTGGTCCGTGGATTGGTGACCATCTTTACACACCGAGACTCCTCCTGCCTCGGAAAGCACGTTAAGCCGTTGGTCCCGGCTGTCATACGTGGATCTTTGACAGTCGTTACGGGTCGTCAGAAGCCCGAAAGTCTGACAACCAGTCTTACCTAGGGGTATCATATTACCCAGTTACTGGGTTGTGGAGGTCAGATAGGCAGTCGCTCCATGTAAAATACTGGTATTCAGCTGCATCCGGTTAGACTGGAAGCCGACCCCAACGTAGTTGGGAAAAGGCTAGGCAGATGATGAGTATAGGCCAAGGGTTCCCATACTTCGATTGAAGTAAAATCTACTGTTATAAATCATTTTACAATAAATAGTAATCATTAAGATTATAATTATTACTATTTGAAATTAAGTCTTTGGATTTTTCTTTTATTAAATATAAATAAATAAATAAAATAGTCTTAATATATAATACAATACAAAGGCGTCCAAATGTTACCATAAAGGCCCGTAAAGGAAGTCACGGTATAAAAAAGATTCGGAGCCCTTAGCTATATAACATCACGCTACTACCCACAGGACCACAGCAGTAACCAAAGCCGCAACTAAACCCGTGCAAAGCCGCGTGGTACAGCTAGTCAAGAACATAACCATAAAATCTTTAAACTAAACAATATTCTAAACAAACACCGCTTCTGTTTTTACAACGCAAAACTTCGTTTACAGTTCCATACATTTGGTTCAAGTGTTATAACTTACTAAATGTTTGTTTGACTTGAAACTCCTTGGTTCACGGAAAGTTTTCTCTAATTATCATTACTGTGTTTTGTTTAGGCAGTTGTTACACTGCCGGCGAGAGCGACTAACTATCGACTATCCCACGCGTACTTATTGGCCAAAAGTCAAAGTAGTTTCACGAGATGAAATGTGGCTAATGGGTACGGTTTATTGACGTGGCGTGCCGTAGCGTATGATAAGTTTGTTTCCGACTTTTTAGTTGATCGCTGACTGTTTAAACTATCGATGAGGACTCTCTCCACTAGTTAGTCCTTAAGCGACAATGGTGCCGATTCCCTTGTTCACAAACTAGACTAAATTTAGAGAATTGACATCTCTTTCTAACATACAGCGAAAGGAAAGGACGGCGACATTCCGTGACATTAAAGAACTAAGTTAGCGATGTCAAATTAGTTTTGCCTTGAACTTTTCCGTATTTTTAATCCACACGTTTTAAGATGTCAACTATAATTGTATGGATGTGTCAGATTGACTAAATTTGACAGCTCTTATTTACATTAGTCTCTTTCTTGTTTTATTGGACAGAAAAAGATGGAAATAGTCTAATTTTAGTTTAGTTTGTGACCAAGAGAATCGGCACCAATAGCTATCAAAGACTCGATAACCGATATTGCTCAGTGGTGCTCTCTTGGCGATCAGATCACTCTTTATTTCCTCTGGACGGGAACTCGTGCGTGGAGCATGTGTTACGCAGGACTAACAGCTCCGAGCCAGTGGTGCGAGTAATCGCCCGTCGCACTAGCATACTCGCTTATATTTTTCCTATATTTTTCATACTCCTCCGCAATTCATTTCTGATTAATTTCTTTGCGGGATCCAAGACAGTTGAATCGTTTCTTCGGGACTCGTCGAGCTTTTTTGGCGGTCTCCATTGTTGACTCTGGCTTTCAAGAGTTGCAATAGATAGAAAAAGTGAGCGGGCTAGTCCTAAAAAAAAGCACTCGCTTAAAGCGATAAGCTTCGGAACTACACACTCGCTTCTCGCTGCCCGGCAACTCGTTTCTAGTTTCTATATCTACTCGCCTATCGCTCATCGCTGGCAGTAGGACAAGTACCTTAACTGTAACTTTAGATTGTGTTTCATATGTATGAGTTTAAGAACAAAATGGAAGACGCTATTCTGGTTTGTTTTGCTTGCTGTTTGTATGATTACCATAGTATTTCGAATGTGTGGGTAGTATAATGAATGAGATTGTGTACTTGCGAGTTTCTAATTATGAAATCCTGTTTTAATTATTTGAAAATTAATTAAAATTTATTAAAATGTTGTTATTAATGCAAAAAAAAAATAGATTAATTAATTATTATTTCTGTTGCTTAACAATTACTAATAATATTTTTTATTACAGTTACTTTGAGAAATTTTAACGCGTGTCTATTATGACCGTTATTCCGATTCAGGTATAATATAGGAAAAGTTCCTAGTTCTAGGAAACGATTTTTAAAAATCATAAAGAAATATTGCGATAACACAGGCTGTCTTTTAATTCACTGCACATCTTTCAAGGAGTTAAAGAAATATCTAAAACACGATTAATTTTCAACGTCGAAAATAGAAACTATTCAACCTGTATATTTAATGAAATAAAGTCGTTTATATCTGGTAAGTAAAACATGTTTTTTTTTTTTCATCTTAGCCCCCGAAGAAGGTCCGTCATCAGTAGAGTGCGGTGGCGTGACGTCAACAGCTCTGCGCGTGAGTTGGCAGCCGATACCTCCGCACAAACAGGCTGGAGCGCTGATTGGATATACTGTGCTGTATGCTGCTCAGGGTACGCACCGAATTAATTGTAATCAACACACACATACATACATAACCTCACGCCTTTTTCCCATGAGGGTAGGCAGAAACTACAGAACGCCACCTACTACGATCCTTACATACTCATTTCGCCTCATCTACGTTCATACATCTCGTCAATACAAGCACGCCGGTTACGAGCTAATTGTAATTAAACATTACATAAACTAGGATGACTGTTAAATAAGTGGCCGTTATACAAACTTTCAAGCAATTAATTTTCGAAATGAAAATGCACCGATTTTGATAAATCTTCCTACACATAAGCAAGACTAATAATAATTGAGAACACTTTCAATAAATTGTGTGACAGTTTAATTCGACCATATTTCAGTTTTCCATAGAAACAGATTTAAAATATTGATTTTTGAAATAAGACATTTCGAAAATGTGAAGATTGATTGTTTTTGGTTTGTAAGAGAAAATCTTTAACTGGTAGAAAGCTACACTATTACCAAATGTCAAAGGATATGCTTTATGTCATACTCGCCTTTAACACGGATGAAGTCGCGGTCAGGATCTAGTTTAAAAACAACTTTTAAAGTTTTAAACAAAAAGAGTTCAATTGTTATTTGCATGGTGTATCCATGCAAAGAACAATTGAACTCTTTTACGCCTGCACACACCAACTGCAAACAAAACATAGAAAATCAAAACAACTAATATTACCATTGCTTCCAACCCGCTGACCGCAAACAAAAACAGGTCTCTACCAAACTCTACACAAAGCAAACACTAGTGAACCGTCTCTATCATTATGTAAATCTATCCAACAGGTCGACAATGGATGAACTCTACGTCGCTCGTGACAGAACTTAGGCTTCAGGGACTCTACAAATTCACTAACTACACTGTCAAAGTGGCCGGCTTCTCTAACTACGGACTTGGACCTTTCTCGTTTCCTATTATCTGCTCTACGTTGCAAGACGGTAAGTCTTGTTAGCTCTATGTAGAGTTTGAGATTCTAACTTTTAGAATTCATTATGTATTTTAAGTTTATCTTGGACATCACTGACATTGGTGAAGGAAAACATCGTGAGGAAACCTGGACTAAATTAATGTATGAAATCGCCAATCAGCGTGGTGATCAATGCTCGTGCCTTCTCTATATAAGAAGACGCCTTTGTCTAGCAGTGGGACACATATATTAGGCTTGTATTATTAGTACTAAATATGTACTGGTTTTACTGGCCGGTTTTGTACACAGCGTTCTATTTTTGAATCATAAAAAAAGAAATAAGAAAATACCTTTTGTTTTTACTGGCCGGTCAAAAACCAACATTCTATTTTTGAATCATAAAAAAAGAAATAAGAAAATACCTTTCGTTTTTACTGACCGGTTTAGAATCAGTTTTCTATTTTTAAATCATAAAAAAAGAAATAAGAAAATACTTATAGTTTTTACTGGCCGGTATAGAATCAGTTTTCTATTTTTAAATCATAAAAAAAGAAATAAGAAAATACTTATAGTTTTTACTGGCCGGTTTAGAATCAGTTTTCTATTTTTAAATCATAAAAAAAGAAATAAGAAAATACCTATTGTTTTTACTAGCCGGTCTACATACTGCATTCTGTTTTAAAATCATAAAAAATAATGTTTCTTTACCAGTACCCGAAGCGCCAGCAGAAATAAAGCTTCTAGCACAATCTGCAACTACACTCCTAGTCAGTTGGAAAAGACCACGACAGCCGAATGGAAGGCTTCTTCATTATACTGTGTATTCCAAGCCTACTGCCAGGTAAGTTAATTTTGACATATTTTTTTCTATGCCTGATCCCTCCCCGGTCGTGTCGAAGTGCCGTCCTGTTGGACTATCACTATTAATATCTTAAGCCGTAACCGAAATTCGATCGGAAATATTATTATCTTGGACTGCCTCGTTGGTCTAGTGGTCGCAAGCGCGACTGCTGTGCATGAGGTCTTGGGTTCGATTCCCAGGTCAGGCAAAGTGTTAATGGGTTTTTCCATCAGGAATTTCTCAGTAGCAGCCTCGGAGTCTGGATTTGTACCCGGTTGATGGCAATAGGCTCGCCCCCTATTACATGGGACTAAAAACATAACTGGCGAAATGTGGGTGTACTAATGGGTACACCTCTGCCTAACCCTTCGGGGATTACAGGCGTGAAATTATGTTATGTTATATTATTATCTTCTATATTCTTTCTTTGAAAATGTGTAATTAAAGAAAAAGTCATCCAGCTTTAACACATTTTCCGACCGAAAAATGCCGGTGTAAATTACAGGCACATATAACATTTCAACATTGTTTCTGGTATATCAACGCATCTGCAAGACGTCTGGTATTGCAGATGCCTATAGGTAGCGGTGAGCACTTAACCATGTCCAATTCATATTATATCTGTACAAATTATTGTAAACTTATTTTTAAGTGTAAGTATGAAGTTTCTTGCCCATTTTTCCTTTGCACAAAATTACCTTTTAGAATGTAGGTACACCTAGTTTCTATATTATTATTTCTTGTAAATGACGTTCAAATTGCCTCTTATTGGTCCGGTTGAAACAAATGATTTGACTTTAACTTTAAATGACAGAAATAAAAAATATTTTATGTAACTTTTTTCTATCAGCAACGACGGCCCACAAGCAATCAGAGTAGACGTGCAAAGCTCTGCAGAAGCCTACGAAAAGTCTCAGACGTTGGAACTGAAAGGGTTGATCGAAAGTCGACAGTACGACGTCTGGGTGACGGCCAGTACTGCTGTCGGTGAAGGACCAGAGAGCAGAAGGGTTACTAACACTCCTTTGCAAAGAGGTACTTGCTTAAAAACTTGATCTTATAAATGTTCTGTCTTTGTCTTTTAGGTTAAAAAACTTTAAACGCTGGGATGTCGAAACTTTTTGTCGCTTATTAAAAACAAATATATATCGATTTGTATTTTGTAATTGATATAAAAGGCTGTTAGTCTGATTTTCTAATCCTTACCTGTAGCCGAAAAGCTGGCACCATTGCTACAAGGAAAGGCCAGCCCTTTGGTCACGTAAAGAGTCAACCAGCCGCTTGATAATATCTCGAAAAAACTAACAATATAATTGGCTAATGGCGATTTATTGTAACAGTAAATAAATAAAATAGTCAAAAACATCTACGATACAAAAAGTTCCATGCCATTGTGAAAGAATACTATATCAATAAACTATTTCCACACTTATTTTCTTCACAGCCACAAACTTTTCTCTAACTCACACTAACAGCAAAACTTATCTATTTAGTTGTGGCCGGAGTTGCATCCCTGGGAGGCGAAATAACTGTGGCAGTCCGGAACTCACTGCTACTAGAGTGTCGGAGTGTCGGTTCCCCGCCACCTAGGACCGTGTGGTACCACAACCAGAATATCATCACTCATCATCCGAGATTCACGAGAAACCGAGATGACAGTCTACTTATTAAGAGTAAGTAATCTAAGAGATAAAGTTTTTTTTTTAATCTGTTAAAGATAATCTCTGGAATTATTGGTCCTATTACAACTATTATTTCTTTGATAGAAAGCTACGCTATTGCCCAATGTCATAGGTAATGTTTTTTAGTAAACTTGACTAGTCTTTCAATATGGAGGAATTTCGTTGTGCCAAAACATTTGAACCACTTCTCCGAGACACGTTGAACTTCATTGCTTCGACGCTTTTCTATTAAGTCTGTTTGTTTTGGAATACACACACACATGTGGTGAAATGGTCCTTCGAGTCTTTAATTAACCTTAACCAATGAGCCCTTTAAGTCTGTTATTATCATGATTTAGCGTGTTATAAAGTCCTTGGACTTCCACCTGATCATGTTGTAATGCCGTCCCATCAGACTATCAGAGTAAGCTAAGAGTGTGCACTGTGCAGTAAAAAAGGTCATGCGTACTTGACTGGTCTTTTTTGAGAGTAGACGCTGTGCTCGAAATATTTTAGAGAATATTATTATAAAGTGTTTACACGAAGAAAAACGATTTTTCGGCTTTGCAGAGCAAGACATTTTCAAGTATTTAGACATCCCTTGTCATGCTAGAATTACTATCAACTATTTAATGAAAGTCTGAGTAGAGAGACCAATTTTAATCTATTTCATATTCAAAATTATTAATATTTAACGTTGTAATATCGTGTAAAGGCTTAAGTCAAGGATCTATGAATTTTCATTAAAGTATTTCCAACATCAATTCATTTACATTAAACTAAAAACTATATTATGAAATACTAGCTTCCGCGCGCCAGTTCGTTTGGGTAGACTTCAAAATTAAAGCAAAGTCCTAAATTATGCCACGGGGTAACAAAAACAGTATAAAAATCTTATGTGTAAAGTTAGATTAGATTAGTTATGTGTTTTAAATTTCAGCTGATTTCGTTTAGCCGTTTATGCGTAAAAGAGTAATAAACATGCATCAATTCTCACAAACTTTCGAGCTTATAATAGTAGAATTCTCGTATTTACGGTGTATATACGGTGTATATACACCGTAATCAAATCTAGGGGTGATTACCTTGTCCGGTTGGGGCTCGATCTATAGGAGTCTCAAATACAGTCTTAAGTAAAACACAAATGACCAAAAGCATTAACTAGACGACCGTGCATACGTCCTGATAGCATATATTTTTGCTTGCCTTGCATCTGTGCCTACACTTCTATTGCAACAATTTTTTTTTTCTTTTTAGGTATAGACCAATCACTTAGCGGGAACTACACTTGCCTGGCTAAGAACTTGTATGGTTCTGACTCAGTGGTCTTCACGGTCAAAGTTCTGCCATTACCTGACCCACCGACCTTGAGAGCTACCCCATACAAGGACTACATCGTCGTGGAGTGGGACGAAATTAGGTCCTATGGGAATGACTCAATGGGGTTCGGAATTAGTAAGTATTTTAGTTTTAGAGGCCGACCTTATGTGCTTATGCAGTGTCTCTCCGCAGACCATGAAGCCTTTATATGCATACTTAAAATCCCAATTCTGAATTCTAAAATCATAAAATTCCAAATTGAAAATATTATACTTTAATAAGACTTAATGCTAAAAAAATTTTTAAGATATATTTACGTTTATATATTTTACTGTTTCTGATATATTTTAGCGATCAATTAGAATGCTTTTAGCCATATCTTAAAGGCGTTTACGTCGTACGACATTTCTTCCAAATTTTCAAGTCCTAATTTTTGGAACTAAAGAACTGATTTCAATGAAACTATCCTTTTTTATCTTTTTAAATAAGACATTTCGAAAATGTGCTCTAATAACTATTTAGACTAATGTATCCTGCTTATGCTTAGAAAGTTTCATTAAAATCGTTTCATTCATTTTGGAAAATAAAGATTTGAAAGTTTGTATAACTTCATATTTAATCTTCATATTTAACTTCATAGCAATTTTTAATTTTCCTTTCGATCACTAGACCTTCGAGGCAAACAGTCGAGGAAGTCTTGTATATTCTATGTAAATAAAATCTTTAAACAAAACCAATCTTCCGTCCAGGTTATAACCTCACTTGGCGAGAAAATGACGGTCTTTGGCAAGATGCTTGGCCGGTGAGTAGAGAGAATCGTCTACCAGGAGTACAGTCACACACACTAGCGGGCCTGAAGTGTGGGACGAAGTACTCTGTTCGTGTAACTGCTACCGACAGTGTTGGGACTTCGGCGCCCGCACATATCGACGTCACTACTTTGGGTGGAGGTGAGTCAATTTTATTTGTTTATGTTTTGGTTAGAGACAAGGTTTGCAGTAAACGAATTTTAAATAGTTCATATAATTTGTGGGTTATCAAAAACATTCGTAGGTACATCAATAGCAACATAAATTATTAATAGACTAACTTTTAGTAATATCCGTACGTGCTAATCAACTGGTCAGTGAAATTAGGACCAAACAGCTTAAACTCTGGTCCTTCACCAACACAAATGTTTATATGAGATTAGCTTCGGCGTAAACAAGGACCATTTTTTTACGCTAAGCACAAGACACTTGGTTAATGAAAGCGAAGGCGAAAAAAATTTAAGGGTTGGACTTTCACGACATATATATAAAAAAATATTGGTGTTGTACTGTCTGAATCAGCTAATGTTATTAACCGTCAAACTTTTTTACCCTGGGTGCTTTACAATCATGTACGGAATCCATGGTTACAATTTTGCCATGATGTCACTTCCACCTCGTATAACCTCGCCGTGATCTGCAACGCCACTTTCTTATCTGTCATTTCATTATAGCGCCAGTATCACCTCCTTCAACCGACTGGCTTTGGAGCAACGCAACCCACATCTACATACAGCTAAGTGGTTGGGATGATAGCGGCTGTGACGTCACAAGATGGGAAGTAGACTATAGACTCCTCGGATCCAACCTTTGGCAACGCGCGGAAAATAAAGCGGTAAGTCTTTAAGATTATGTTTTGCTGTTTTCCTTTCCTTGTTCCGCGAAGTTCTGATGTTATAGCGATGCTCGAAGTTTGCAACAAGATAGAAAATTGTATTCGAAATATGAATATTGTCGTATTTTTTTTTTAATGTGTTTGGAAGTTTTTATCCTGCCATAGATTGGGAAGTAGTTTTCAAAATACGAACTCGATTTTTGACCTGCAACCATTTATACTTAAACAGTCTTCATTGATTGATTAATTGATAATGAACCTAAAGACAATAGAAAAAGAGTTGAAAATGTCATGTTTGCGTTTAAAATTATATCTTACACACAATTTTGTACTCTATGCTACTCTGTTTGCGCTGAAACTAAGACGATTTGTTTTATAAAAGTTGTATAAAAATGGCCTTAGTTTTTTTTTTGGTTCCCGAATACTCATTCATATTATCTTCTCCACCTAGCCCATGGACCTAAACCTCGGCTGGAGCTACATAGAAGGCCACTACCAGGCTCCACCACTTCGCTCCATACCCACGTCCTACGCAGTCGGATCTCTCGCTCCCGCTAACTGGTACCAGCTGAGAGTGACTGCGATAAACGATGCTGGGTCAGCTTCTACTGTTTATACATACGCCACCAAGACTTTGGATGGAGGTGAGTCTATTTGCCTACTTCAAATTGTATTTTTTTTTATTGTTGTATTGTTTGTTTGTTGAGTAGTGGTCGCAAAGCGAGACTGCTGAGCATGGAACTTGGGTCCGACTCCCTGGTCGGGCAAAATGTTATTGAATCAGGAATTTCTCAGTAACAGCATCGGAGTCTGGATTTGTGCCGAGTTGATGGCTATAGGCTTGCCTCCTCTTACTTGATACTTAAACATAACTGGTAAAATATGGGTGTACTAATGAGTACATCTCTGCCTAATCCTTCAGGGATTGCAGGCAAAGTAACTTCGAAGTTTTAATTTTATTTTTTGGATTTTATACACTTATGTTTCTATGGTGGTACAGTAGCATGCTAAAATTTGAATTGCTATGAACACGCGGTAAAATCCATACGTACATACATCTGTGTGTAAAGTGATTATGTATTAACACAGTTCCTGCGAACACATCACGATTCGCAGACGGAGTCGAAAGGTCGTAAGTAAAAAAATAACAATCTATTTCTTTGTGAGAGTGCTACGCCACTTAGGACCGTTTCTATACATTAACGAATTTTAGAGAAAGCCCTCTGTTATATGACGTAATGTATAACAAAAAAAAAGGAAAGGTCTTCAGAAAGGTCAGGTGCGCAGTACTCGTAACCGGCGTGCTTGTATGACGAGATGTATGAACGTAGATGAGGCGAAAGGAGTATGTAAGAATCGTAGCAGGTAGCGTTCTGTGGTTTCTGCCTACCCCCATGGGAAAAATGCGTAGGTTTATGTATGTATGTGTATAACCAAAATTCCACCAATAAATAAACGAAACCAACAGCTTTAACTGGAACATTAAATAAAGCCTTGCCACAACTTCAGGTCCTAAATAACCAGAGGAAAGTTACATCTGTGACCTAGCTCGACCAAGTTTAGACTGGCAAGACACATTTTGCACGCAAAGTTAGACTACATAGATAGTGACTCGAACTCTATTAATATTAATTTTCATGGAAACTGTGTCAGTTAGTATACAGAATACTAGCTTTTCTCTGCGACTTCGTCCGCGCAAAAATAAAATAAGATATAGCTTATGTTACTCGTAGATAGTGTAGATTTATAATGGTGAAACAATTTTTAAAATCGCTCCAGTACTTTTTGAGTTTATCCAATACAAACAAATAAACAAAAATACAATTTTTTCCTCTTTATAATATTAGTGTAGATAGCACTCTCCTCGCGACTTCGCTCGCTTTTTGATAATAAAATATAGCTCATAGCCTGCGCTCAGTGATAACGTAGCTTCCAATTTGCGAAAGAATTTTCAAAATCGCTTTAGTAGAGTCAGTAGTGCTATAGGCTAAATTTTACTATCAAAATTTGGATTCGTATGAAAAACCACGCGAAGGAAGTCGCGGGGAGAGTACTAGCCTATTTATAATATTTCTGTTATTGGGATTTTCCATCAGGAATTTCTCAGTAGCAGCCTTGGAGTTTGAATTTGTGCCCGGTTGGTGGTAATAGGATCACCGCCTATAACATGAGACTTAAACATAACTGGCGAAATGTGGATGTACTAATGGGTACACCTCTGCCTAACCATTCGGGGATTAGAGGCGTGATTTATATTAAACTAGCTTTTGCCCACGACTACGTCCGCGTGGAAATTGTTTATATCGTACTTGCATACAAACTTCCACCCCCCTTTTCACCGCCTTAGGGGGTGATTTCCGGGATAAAAACTATATTCTATGTCCTTCTGGGTCTTAAACTATCTCCATGCCAAATTTTATGAAAATCGATTCAGCGGTTTAAGCGTGAAGAGGTAACAGACAGACACACATAACATAAACATAACATCACGCCTGTAATCCCCGAAGGGTTAGGCAGAGGTGTACCCATTAGTACACCCACATTTCGCCAGTTATGTTTTAGTCCCATGTAATAGGGAGCGAGCCTATTGCCACACAGACACACTTTCGCATTTATAATATTAGTATGGATTTTGCTCAATATTACTTAATTCGATGGGCTAAATAAGAAGTTAACGGCTACATAATGTCTCTATTTTGACCATAAATAATTAAGTGCCATGAAAACAATAACAACGTAGGATAAATAAATCATATCAAAACTTGCTTCCTCGGCAGTGCGGTCAGCTAACGACCCATCTCACTTATTGCCATAATGTAAATAGTTTGTAAGCTGTGATCGATCACCGCGCTTATGTAACAACTAACCGATCTTAAGGCTATTTCACAGAGTAATGAAGGAAAATTTTAGTTGGTTACAAAACGCCGCCATTTTTTTATTTGATATTTTTATTTTTTACTGCCTCGTTGGTCTAGTGGTTGCAAGCGCGACTACTGTGCATGAGGTCTTGGGTTCGATTCCCAGGTCAGGCAAAGTGTTATTGGGTTTTTCCATCAGGAATTTCTCAGTAGCAGCCTTGGAGTCTGGATTTGTGCCCGGTTAATGGCAATAGGCTCGCCCCCTATTAATTACATGGGACTAAAAAAAAAACATTACTGGCGAAATGTGGGTGTACTAATGGGTACACCTCTGCCTAACCCTTCGGGGATTTCAGGCGTGATGTTATGTATATTTTTATTTTATATTTGGGTTTGGCAAACGAGGCATGAGAGTAGTACTAATGCTGTAGAAATGCGTTCCTTGCGGAGTATGTGTGGTGTAACTTTGAACGATAGCGTGAGGAATGAGGTTATACGAGACCGTTGCGGATTAAAAGAGGATGTAGTGGCAAAGATAGAAAAGGGTATGCTTAGATGGTTCGGTCATGTTGAAAGGATGAGTTAAAGACGATTAAAAATATATATATATATATGGAAGAGCAACGCAGGGAGCACGCCCTAGGAAGACATACACTGACCTTAATGGTGAGGTTTTTTAGAAAGGTCAGGTACGCAGTACTTAAAGGGCAGTACTTGAAAAGCGTGAGTTTATATTCCTTAAAAGCGGTTGCCTTTTTTGTAAGCCAAGTTATATTTTTCAAAGCGCTGTCAGAAAATTCCCTTAAAAAACTATTTTGAAGTAGCGATTTAAACATCAAAGTCCACTTATTAAGATGAGTCTTGAAGGGAGCCGTCGCCGTGTACAACGAGCCTTAATAGTTTGTCAAGAACATAATTGTTAACAAACGACACAAGTTTGATCGAAACTTTGATGTTGAGTATCAAAAGTTTTGTTATCTACCGTGACAGGTCTGAAATGAAATTGTCGTTGACGACTTTAGGGGGCTGTTTGCGTGATAAGCGGGGGCGGGGGACTGTATCAATCGCGCACTCACACAAAAGTATTCTAGTCATTGTTTGCGATGGTCGACAATAAAACTATAGTGGACTTTATAAATATTATTACCTTTACTGGGTACCGCAAAGGTTGATAGCACAGAAAAATATATGCCGCACGCTATGAGATCTAACGGACACTGGGCCGCCGTAGTAGGACCACGCGCGACGCGTCGCCCGCGCCGTTCCGCGCCTCACTCTCCCCCCTTCCGCCTGCCGTCTGTCGTGCGTGAACAGTCATTTCTTTTGTACGTGTGTTTGTCACCTCAACTCCTCCGAAACGGCTGGAACAATTTGGATGATGGATAAGTGTAGGTTGAGCTACTGTCGGTAGGTATGTTAGCAACAAGAAAAAATCTCGATAAAATACAACATTTACTGATTCTGAGGCGGTGCGAAGTGCGTCGGTTGTTCCATTTGTTTTGTTCGGTAAATAGTTAGTTAGTACTTAATTGTCAATTTGAAATTACAACACACTTAAATAGTAACCTACGGTGAACAACAAAAGTCCGATAACAATGTTACTTTTTATATCATTTAAATAGACACTAAACACATAAAGTACTGTTGCGTAGTTTAGAAGATTTAAGCATACAGACGGCAAGAAGCGGCTTTGTTTTATACTATGTAGATTTTTAGAATCCAGGATCCCACTCAGTAATCCAAGCTACCATAATACAACAACTAAGTTGCCACTATAGCAATAACGCTAATCGAACGCACTATAAACGAATCTTAATAACCAAAATCAAGCTTTCCCAGTTCACAAACTCCTTAGAATGTTTTGACGCTTCAAACATAAATTATTTCATCAAAATTTTGTCGTAAAGCTGATTATAGTCCCTGTTTTGGACTCGTGACGTCATTTCTTATTCGAGGGCCTCAAATTTCATCAAAGCCATTAAATAAAAACACAATGTACAGTCAACAAATGAGATAGGTATGAAGCGTCGTCAGGTGTGAATGAAGTTTTCTTAGAAACCGTTTTTTTTTAATAAAATTTAATTTAAAAAGTAGAAAATAAACAGTTTATTAATCAGGCACGGTCTGAAGGGGGGTGTTATAGGGTACCTGATCCCCCCTCCCAAACCGTAAATGTCAATTTAAAAAATATTCTAAAAAAATACAAAATAAATAAAGCAAGGCTGACAGGTTTAGCTGTTCTAAATATTCATCCAGAGATAGCCCTGGACGTCTTAAATATTATTATAAACCGATTTGCCAATAAAATTAAAAGACTTCCATTTGTTGAATAATGTGTGCAATCAAATTGTGATTTCAATTAAGTCAATATTATTAGAAATTAGAAATATATTATACTAGCTTTCGCCCGCGGCTTCGCTCGCATGTCAAGATTAAAATTAGATCATAATTCTAAAGACACGTGGCGCCATCTATCATCATAAGAACGTTATTGTGAGTTCTCTCGGGAATAGTACTTGTTTTCGGGATGAAAAGTACCCTATGTTCATTCCTGTACACCTGGCAACATATATGCAAAATTTCAGGATGATCGGTTCAGTGGCTTAGGCGTAAAATGGTAACAAACAAACAAACAAACTTACTTTCGCATTTATAATATTAGTTAGGATTGATTAGAAATCAATATTGAGCAACCTGGTTACTACCAGGTTGCTCAATATTGGTCGGTAAAAATTTGAGTCATTCGACATGAGAAGAAGAAAAAGTAATAAGAAGATAGAGAGAAGATAGAAGTAATTAATTAAGTTAAGTTTCAATCGAAGACATCCATCGGTTTCTAAAAAAACTTCAACTATATCTGACGACCCCGCATACATATCTATATCTTTTGTTGAGTGTACCTAATACTGTGTTTTTATGTTATAGCTTTGATTTCGTTGTGGTTTCAAAAAGCTTTGTAATTTAAAGAAGTTAGAAGTGGTTTTGAATCTGTGTTGGCTGCTTAAACTAATATTATAAAAAGCTTCCTTTGTTTTTTTTTTGTTTGTGAGTGTTTTATGGAAGTTCTGGTCAAATAACAAAAAAAAAAGCTTTTTAGCGTTACGTCCCTAAAGACCAAATGAGATCTATGACTCTGACTCTATTATGACTATGCTGTCTGTCTGTTTGTCCGCTACCTATATGTCTAAACAAATAAATAAATTGAAGCTACTGTTTTTAATGTCAAAATAACAGCTTTTTATAAAATAAATGTTTACACGGCACTTACTGGAAAAATTAACACGTTTGTCTGTCTGTTTTATCGCTTAATCTCCGAAACGGCTGGACCGATTTTGATAGGACTTTCACTGGCAGATAGCTGATGTTATAACTTGAGCTACTGTTTTTTGAAAAAAGAATTAAAACCACGCGGATAACTCACACGCACGCGAAGTGTTCATAACTAGTTATTTATTAATTAATTAAACTAAATTAATTAAACATACACATTATGTTTCAATGTGATTAGACTACTAGATATTTAGCAGAATATCTTCATCTTGCTTCTGCTACTTTTTGATGAACTTAATTGCTATATAATTTATGTAATTCAACTTTAAGTATCATACAAATTTAATTAAAGGACTCGCGTCATCATTATTATCACACAGTACATGATATGCTTGTAAGACAAGATTCCTTGAAACACCTAAACCTTTAAAGCGATCAACACACGGCACCGCACACCGCCGCGGTAGGCTGTGAAGTGGACGGTGTACGTGTGAAAGGCTTCAGCGGATTTCATAGAGGCCAATGCGACACATGAGATCCGCTTCACCGCCTACCGCGGCGGTGCGCGGCGCCGTGTGTTAATCGCCTAATATTTAAATTTCTTTGCATATGTATAACATTTATATACTCCCTAACTTATTTTGTATAACATACATAACATCACGCCTGTACTCCCCGAAGGGTTAGGCAGTAGGTGTACCCAGTACACCCACATTTCGCCAGTAAGGTGTAAGTCTCATATAATGGGGGCGAGCCTATTGCCATCAACCGGGCACAAATCCAGACTCCGAGGCTGCTACTGAAAAAATCCTGATTAAAAACCCCAAAAACACTTTGCCCGACCTGGGAATCGAAGCCTCATGCTCAGCAGTTGCACTCTGCCACCACTAATCAACGAGTCATATTTGTGGATTTTGTAATGATATCATAATATTACTTGCTCTACTATATGTATCATCAATGATAATACACTAACAATCTTGGAGAGATTTTATCGTACTACGTTAGGGTCGGATCATTACAATGTATTGTTACACAATGTTCATGTTTCCCCTATTCCCTTGTTGGATTGTATATGGTTATGTTCAATGTAATAACTACGCAGAATTCGATTGGATTTTTATACCAAAGTTTGAATTCGCAGAAATTCCTACAAAGCTATGTAGAAATAAAAGCTTTCAAGCTCTATAATAAATATGAGTTTAGAAAGAAAAACTGCCATTTCTGAAACTTATTAAAATAATCTAGATATGCTATAAAAAAATTGGAGTGTCCGTTTGCAATGTCAAAACTACGCAAAATAATTATAAATGCATTCGAAACTAAATGCATAATTACTTATAGTAAATACACAATTTTTAAATATCTGTTTGTTCCGGGTAATCTCCTAACTTCTGGACCGATTTTGACAGGACTTCCACTGACAGATAGCTGATTTTAAAAGGAGTAAGGCTGCTTCTATTTTATAAAAAAAAATCGGTTTCAATATAAAAATTAAAACGGACCGATTTTGACAGGACTTCCACTGGCAGATAGCTGATTTTAAAAGGAGTAAGGCTGCTTCTATTTTAGAAAAAAAAATGGTTTCGCTAAAAACCGCAGATACCCAACATAATAGGTACTTATGTCGAGGACAACTTAGCACATTGAGCGCAGTCTATTTTGAGAATTCCTGAAGCCAGGCTTCTATTGCGGGCTGCATTTAATCAGTTATACCAGCTTTGATAGGGACAAAGTTGTAGGCAGAAGCTAGAGTAATCATAATATGTTTTGTTACAGAGGAAATTGGCCCCCCATCAGAGCTGTTCGACCTGAATATGCTAGTCATCATCTGCAGCTCAATACTCCTAGTCATATGCCTCATGGCTTTCTTCTGTATACTGTTTAGAAGACATAGGTAAGTGATGTTCTTAATAATCAACAGTTATTTGCTACTGGATGAGAATATTTTTGGTCCTTAGGACTTTTTTCCTTGGCTCTAAGGACCAAAATTTTTTAATATTAATTTTCGAATATGATAATGAAAATGTCGTGATTCGGTAAAATGTGGCACTAAAAGCAATGAAAATATGCGCCGCTTTAATTCTCGTTAAATTTTACCCAATCAACCATTTTCAATTAACTACAGCAAATCAAAGGACCAGTTATTATATATTTTCAATCATTACCTACAAACAGAACAGTTTGTGTTTATACGATCGTAGTATTAACGAACAGATATTAATTATGAATCTATTGTCTGAACCGACATAATTACTTTGTTATTCGATTGCCGGTTAAATGGAAATAGTTGATGAGGATATGGTGATAATTATTCAGTGGCCAAACTGTCCAACTCAGTTTTGTGTTAAGCTGTTTGTTGTTTAGAAGAGAAATATAATTTATTTTGTAAATCAAGAGTATAACAATACATTATGCATTATGGACCGTAATAAATACCATAAAAAAATAGAAAAATGTTTTGCCAACGGCGTACAGAAAACAACACATTATGTACCTAAAATTAAAGTGGACTCACATCAATATTATACTGCAAAAACATGTATAACAAATACACATACTAATCAATGTTTATTATCCAAACAGACAAAACTATACATCGCAATACCGCCACTCCATCGCTGATGAAGTTAAATCCAGGAACGAGAGCGTAGCGTCTCAATCGGAGCATAAGGAGCGGTATGCGCATGCGCCAAGAATATATACTTCGCCTGTACATAATCGGAAGGCTAGCAAGAATGGTAAGATTTTTATTTCATTTTCTACCTTCGTTACGTTAGTTACGGTCGTATTACCCAGTTACTGGGTTATGGAGGTCAGATAGGCAGTCGCTTCATGTAAAACACTGGTATTCAGCTGCATCCGATTAGACTGGAAGCTGACCCCCTAGTTGGGAAAAGGCTAGGCAGATGATGATGATACAAATGATAGCTTGTTAAGTTTATCTTTAATCATTAGTTTTAGTAAGCAAATTCATTATTGTGAAAATACTTACAACGGACTATATTCAACTCAGCATGATTAATTTAGCTGTTTTCCTTTGTCTGTAAAAAATAGGCAAAGAAAAACAGTTTAAAAGGTTCTGAAATCATAAGTGTTCAGTTATGAATAACTTTTGGAACTGTGATATATAAATTGAGATACATAAGGAAATTGCAGCTTCTAAATTGATAACTTGTTATTTGTTTCTCAAGTCTCCAAGCTTTTTAAATATTATATGAAAGGTAATTTGTAACAGAGGAATATAATATAATTATGGTGATTTGACAGCTTTTGTATAGAACATTATGTATATTTTGACAGGCCTGTTGGTCTAGTGGTTAGCGCCCCTGACTGCTAAGCCGGAGGTTGTGGGTTCGATTCCCACCCAGGACAAACTTTGTGTGATGAGCATGATTGTTTGTTCTGTGTCTGGGTGTGATTTATCTATAATATGTATGTATTTATAAATAATATAAGTATGTATATCAGTTGTCTGGTTACCATAACACAAGCTCTGCTTAGCTTGGTATCAGATAGCCGTGTGTGAGTTGTCCCAAGATATTTATTATTATTTATTATTTATTATTATATAAAAATGAGGTAAATATTCTTCAAAAAAAAAAGGTTATCTGACTTTTGAGAATTCAGCCCATAATTTGATAAAAGACAAGACAGTCAATATCATTTCCTTCTACAGAAATGTTCGAGATAAGTCCTTACGCTGAATTCGCGTTGGGCTTCAGAACGTTTGATCACGTGGAGAACCAGGATCTGCCAAGCAGACTACCCAGTAGGCCAAGGTTTGATACTGGTGAGTGTACAAACGTAATATTTTATTATAGCTCGCACGCAAATGCTAGTCATCGCCTGAGGTATGTGAGCATTGAGGCGGGGGAGGGTGAGCTTATTATATTAATTAAAACAGTTCTAAAATGTTAACCTGAGATTTATGTGCCGAATACCTTATGTGCATCTTGTCAAACGCACCCTCACTAGTCTCACCGCTCACATACCTCAGGGGGTGACTAGCACTTGCGCGCGGGCTATACAAGTCACTTAACATAACATAACATAACATCACGCCTGTAATCCCCGAAGGGTTAGGCAGAGGTGTACCCCATCAGTACACCCACATTTTGCCAGTTATGTTTTTAGTCCCATGTAATAGAGGCCGAGCCTATTGCCAATAACCGGGCACAAATCCAGACTCCGTGGCTGCTACTGAGAAATTCCTGATGGAAAAACCCAATAACACTTTGCCCGACCTGGGAATCGAACCCAAGACCTCATGCACAGCAGTCGCGCTTGCGACCACTAGACCAACGAGGCAGTCACTCAACAGTTTGTATTATTTATCATAATACTGTAGTGGTTTCCTTAGCAATAATACTAAGCGTTCCCTAAGGCTTTATCTAAGGACCAGTAACAATTTGCCTCAAAACAAAACAAGCAAGAATAGAAATTGCAATTTTATCATTGTTTGCTGAGAAAATCTTGAAGCAAAATCTACCTTCCTGATAGAACAGTTAAACAAACAGTAATAGCTCTCAAATAGATTATTAACGCACTACCAAACGAAACAAAAGCGTACTATGTACTCATTACTTATTCATATATGTGCATAATTAGGCTTTTCAAATAATATGGTCACCGGTCCATCTAGTTAAATACGTTATTATCAAACAGCCTTCTGTGTTTACCAAATATACAAGCGGGGTAGATAAAATGGAATTTGATAACGAATTTTCCAAATAATGCAGGAAATTGTATTTCGAAGCGAACGCTTTGAATATGTGAATCGGTTACTGGGCTTGAAAATTATAATTAGTATTGTTTAAATGTTTTGTGTACAGGGCTTTGTGCTATGGGATCGCAATATTATCTATGTTTTGTTTGACTGTACGTAGTGAATCTACAAGGGGAATCAGTTTTGTTCTGTGGATACTCAATCTATTTAAGATGCAGACAATAGCTTAAAGTCGTTCACTATCAGACTATACAAATAAGAAAGAAAAGCGCGATGACAAAATCTTTTAGTTTATTTTCATTATACCTATGAAGTAATTATTGATTACTAAAAAAAATGTTTAGAAGTCTTAATAAAACGAAATAGTTATTTTGACAGCATAATATTGATCATAAATTAATATGGATTTATTTTCCTATAGGTAATTTTAAGAGATTACTTTATCGTATTTTGTATCGAAGAATTGAAATAACGGGTGTATTTTGAAAGAGTTACTACAAATAATGTATAAAATTATCAATTTTTTTTCGCTGCCGTCTCAATACATTTAGCCAAAAACGTTTTTGAAAAACTTATTGTTAGTAATTTGGACTTATCAGCGTCTTAATTGAGAGTACACCCAATACCTCTTAGATTACTAGTAACCGTACCAGATAACTAGTGGAATCAAATTATAATCTAGATAATTTTCAGGAGAACTTAAGTTTTTCTGCGCCTAAAAAGTTTTGCCAGTCTCGTTTATAAATCTGAACAAGAAACTCAGTTTAAACAAGCCAGCTATTTAATATCCAGAATTCTGTAATGTCTTCGCTTAGAAATTTACCTTTCATCAAGTTTTCAATATCAGTAATTAAAATCGAGGACGCTTAATAATAAATTGCTCATTTTCCAAGTAATCCGTCTCTGGTCCTAAGTTCCGAGAAACAATATTTTATATTAAATCATCCTTTGTAAATTAAATAAAACAATATGAATTGGACAGACAATACGAATCTGTTTAGTAGGTTCTATTCAATATTCAGGATTTGGTATGAGGTAATATAACAATTGTTACGTAACTTACAATCGCTTGGGTACACGGTCACGCGGATAATCAAATTAGATATCTAGATGAGTCATGATTTGTTTTTTATAAACAATTACCCGTTGAAATGGAATTGTAAGTGATAATGAAAATATTTGAATCTAGGACAAAGTTGAAACCAAATCTATACAAATAAATAAAAATAAAGTGTCTGTTCGTTAAGTTAAGATGAAAGATTTTTACACCGTACTCATATCAAGAAACGACTTTTTTATTTTTCAATATTACTTGTCGTTAATATTTGAAATCCTTACAAAAATCGGTTTAGCCAAACGTGACATAATCTCGGATAAACATACATAGATACGGGTCAAACTGAGAACCTTCTTTTTTTAAGTCGATTATAATAGGTACTAAACCCTAAATGTAACAAATACTCTTTTGAAAACCGCATCAAAATCCATTTATCTAAGCGCAAGATAATCGCAGACAAATATACAGGTCAAACTGAGAACTTAATTTTTTTTAAATCGGTTAAAAAATATGTTGATATAGGTACATAATATTTTGGCAACAGTTGAATTGCCAGTTTTACTATATTCACATAAAAAATACGATAGACTGTTATGTAAATCTCTCTCTTATCCCAAAGTTTGAACTAAGCGATCCTTAAGTTATAAATTCTCATCGTAAATGAGTAACGGGGGTAAGATGACCGTCGTTCAATGTGAAATTATGATATTTGACCGCATCTGGTACAACTAAAAGTTGACCAAACACAAGGAATGGTAAAACGATTGAATGGGTTTTCATGGTGGGTAATATTGAAAAATAATAGTTTTTGTAAAATTACACCCACATTTCGCCAGTTATGTTTCAGTCTCAGAGCAAGCCTATTGCCACCAACCGGGCACAAATCCAGGTTCCGAGGCTGCTATTGAGAAATTCATGGTGGAAACACCCAATAACATTTTGCCCGCTCTGGGAATCGAACCCAAAACCTCATGCTCAGCAGTCGTATTTGCGACCACTAGAACAATGAGGCGACCAAAGTTAAAAAATATATATATTGATGATTCTTCCACAAGTACCAAAGACACATCCAGTAATATCTACAGACGCTTCCAGCTATCACGTTTCATTTGAATTATGAGACAGTCCCGCCTCGTATATTTCAATCTGACATCTCAAATGAACGCTATTCAAATTCTAGACGCTGTTATCATTAATTGAATTCCCTTCAAAGCTCCGGTAAATTATTATTTAGTTATAACCAAGGTCGATTTGATGTTCAAATAGATTTTTAGAATTATTTTGCTATGACTGATTAAATATTTGAAAAGAGACAGCCAATGTCTGTCTAATAAAAATAATAAGCCTATTATTGTCTTACTGCAAAGCAAAGGCCTCTTCTCATACCGAGAAGGCATGAGCATTGATCACCGCGCTTGCTCAAGGCGGATTGGTGATTTCAGACTAACATCAACACTTAAAAGAATAAAGAGGAAAGATTTGTTTTTTGTATGTTTGTTAACTCAAAAATTACTGGCCCGAATTTGATAAAAGTCGCGGGCAAAAGCTAGTTAATTATAAATACATGTTTCCTTCTGCTTTGGGTACATTTCCAGTTGACGGCGATGCGGAAGAATTTTTTACGCCATTTAGTTTTAGTTATTTTTTTATTATGATTGTTTTTTTTATAATTAAGTCTGTAAATATTTTACGTATTTATTTATTTTAACTTTATGCACATGTAAAAAATACACTGTACAAAGGCGGACTTAATGCCTTGGGCATTTTCTACCAGTCTACCTTAGGGTGATGCAGAGACAAAACGTAGTAGGTGCAGAAAATACAGAAAATTTTCGAGAGTAGAGAGATATAAAAATAAATAGGAACGTATTATTGATTAGAATATTAGAACATAAATAAAAATAAGGAGATTTTTACAGAATATATTAACAGGCATGATAGAAAATTACCTTCAGTGAACTGTCCCCAACAAGAATAATTTCTCTGTCACTCCCTACAAAAAACTTTGGACAAAAATCCGTGAACATTTTCAGTGAAGACAATTTTTGACGTTTATGCTAATCAATTTTCATTGTTTAACTTTTAATAAATCTTTTTTTAATTACACCGCCGGCCAAAGTTAAATTGCTTTCTAAGATTATTAATCAAAGTTTTCGTCAAGTGTGTTCTTTTCTCTTAATATTGTTTGTCGAAAAATTTCGGTCTCTACGAATTTCAAATGCAGGCTAAAATCGAATTTGTTTCGGTGATAAGACTTCAAATTAACTTCGTAATGAAATAACTTTAGTTTTGACTTGTATTTAGCTTTCCGAGTTAATTTTAGAAATGACATAATTAAGTTATTATACAGGGTGTATTACATTTTTTCCCAAAAATAATAAAAAAAAAATCTCAAAAAAAAAAGTAACATCTAGCTCTTATACTATAAAAAATCACTGAACTCAATCATAAATGGGGATATTTCTGGAAACCCATTGAAAGAGGCTCCAATAATTTATTTTGAGCGCCGTTTCATAAGCCGTCCTGTATACGTGACTCGCCCTCGCCTCGACTCTTTACAAATAGACTAACAACAGTCAAACAATTTACATTCCGAGCTACAATCTACGAACTCGGTGTCTACGACGTAGGCGGTGCTACGGCGTAGGCGTTGCTACGTACAAAGCTTATTGCCACTAAACTTAGCATTCGTATGAATTGTCGTAATATGAGTCCCCCAACTCAATTTAATAACTAGGTATTTACTGATTTTAAAGCAACTTAAAATCGATATTTCACATTTATTTGAAAATTAATCAAGTTTTCAGATCTAAAATAAGGTGTGTATCGTAGTATTATTTCAATAGAATATTATTTGATAGTGAGTGAATCAATGTTTACGACCATATTACTGCTCCTTAATCTCCCGACTAAATTTTGGTCACAGGCGGTCATTCTCAGCAAAGACTAGCCTTAGATGTAAGTGATATTATGGTGCATTAGTGTGTCCACAAACACATAGTCACATAATTCAATTTGACGATAATTTGACACGACAGGAAGAGATCAGGCATAGAACCAACAGCTTTATGTGCTTTCCGAGACACGAGAGTATCACAGCACTACTTCTAATCACTAAGAAATTCCTAATCGAAAGACCTAATAACACGGCCCCGCCTGAGAACCAATCCCAAAATCGGCAGTCGCGCTCGGGACCACGAGACAAACGAGGCAATTAAGAAAACAAATAGACTTATCTTTGATCAAAATCAATCCAGCCGTTGAGATACTAATAAAACTGGTTTCGAGGTTCTAAAGAAACACACAAAGACACAATAATATGTGTGAAAAACATTACCCTGCCTTTACGGTCGCGCAGTCGGGTAAAAATATACCCTGTATACTTTCATTTAAGACATCATTTCTTTCACATTTTTCCTTTTGTTTGTCGAGTAAACATTTTTATTAAGAAGTCTACGAAAGCATTTATTTCTTAATTTAATTAGTTTACATATTACTCTTCCTGTCTGAGCTATGTATGGCCATGAAACCAGCTGACTGTTTATAGTTTTAGGGTAGCGTTCACAAAGCGTCACAGCGAGACCCTCATACTAAGCCTCCGTTGTCCGTCAGTTTGTCAGCGGGCTGTATCTTATGAACAGTGTGTATTTCTATTGCCGCTATAACAACAATTTATAAAATTAAAGGGGATCCCCATACCTACCAGAAAATCTTTTTTATGTAGGTTGAATATTGTTCGATGGTACTTCGTCTGCAAGTTAAACTAAAAGCGGACCTAGCCAATTTTCAACGAATTAACTACATTTCTAGACAAACCAGCGTTAACAATTTTCGTCGAACAATAAAAAAAAAAAAAACACAAAAGTGTACAACAGGTACACGATCAAAATGTATGGAATAGCTGTATGGAAAAGATATCTCTTCTATGCAACTAAAGTTTATGATTACGTTAATGATACTTTTATTAACAAGTCGGACTGCCTCGTTAGTCTAGTGGTCGCAAGCGCGACTGCTGTGCATGAGGTCTTGGGTTCGATTCCCAAGTCGGGCAAAGTGTTATTGGGTTTTTCCATCCGGAATTTCTCAGTAGCAGCCTCGGAGTCTTGATTTGTGCCCGGTTGTTGGCAATAGGCTCGCCCCCTATTACATGGAACTAAAAACATAACTGGCGAAATGTGGGTGTACTAATGGGTACACCTCTACCTAACCCTTCGGGGATTACAGGCGTGATGTTATGCTTATGTTATTAACAAGTCTGACTACCAAGTATAGTCAATATAGGTTAATAGATAATTATTTAAAGTGACATTTCTGCGTGCGGCAATTAGTCAGTAGTTAGATGCAGTCAACTGTTATTAAAAGTCATTATAACCCTGCCAGAACATAAGTCCTTGGCATAATCTCTGAGTCTCCGTCCACGATGCTCAGAAGCGTAAAATTCTCCAAAGATTTTTGTTCCAAGTCACTCTGTCTATAAACTCCTTATCGCTGACTTTGCAGCCCTGAAGCCTCGTACCGGTTGACCATTAATCTTGATGTAATTTAATAAAATTGATGACTCCCGACTTCCGTTTAGTTTCGACATTTCGGGTGGTGCACTGAAATATAAGAGAAAACAGTAATTGTGTTTATACGATCGAGATTGTTTGGCTCGGTCACGCCGTTCTTTGACTTAAGAATTCATACTTTATACCTCTAGTTGTTATACATGCATACAGGATGTTAAAAGACATGACATACCCGGCAACTAGTATATTTATATTTAATATAATTTGGCATACCTGCCCAGCGAACTATAAATATTTAGCAAAAATTATTGCTGTGTAAGTGACTTTTATTTTGGTATGATAAATCCGTTTATGGTCATTACCATAAACGGATTTATCATCAGCATTTATCATACCTATGATTTAAAGTATTGTGTTCGCATTGTTCATTAACAATGCGAACACAATACTTTAAATCTACTAACCAAGTTTGCTCATAGGTACATCCAAGTAGGAGTAAGTGAGTCAAAAACTTGTAAAATTCGATCAGCCACAGACACCGGGACTGGTGAAAGTAAATAAAAACTTGTACAAGCTACTATAAAAAAAAATAAAAAACACGACTACAAAAATTGCACATATTTGTACTTTGTTTACTTATCAGTTTTTTTGACGACGTTTTTTATTTACAGTGTTTTATATTTTTTAAATTCACTTGTCATATTCTAGACTATAAACATAGATACGACCAAATTCATTAAAAAAATAAATTGAGGCTGGTATTAATTTACGTTTTAAAGTGACCACACCAGTTTGTTTTTTATTTTTAACTAGCCTGTTACTTGGATTGATGCAAGGATTGTAACGATACATCTAAATCGGTTCAGGCGTTAGATTATTGTTGAATAAAGAAACTCACATACATACATACATACATTAACCCTGAACACATAACACTCCTTTTTTGGGGCAGTCGTGTAAAAATCGACCGAATTTACGTTATGTTAAACACGCGCGCACATCTTAGAGCCCCATTCAACGTCCATCGCAATTGGATGTCTCCTAGCTTCTATTTAATTGATCTGTCAAGAGGTTGTAAATGTAACAAAATGTCTCTTTTATCTCGTCTTACGATTGTTTAACCTCGCCTTTATTGGATGAACAAACGACTTTAGGGACGCTAAAACGAATAGTTATTGTTATATCCTTATCTTTTATTTAATTTTATAGTCATGGCTGAATTTGAAATGTTAAAGGCTTGTTTCACTATGGGGCTTTGATATGGGTTTTCTTCAGCAAACAAATTGAATAAATTCTACCATTCGATGTGCGGATTTACAATTTTGTTAAATTTCAGAATGTAGGATATTTATGGTATCAATAATCAAATGAAATTACAACATCCCGTCAATAATTAATTAATACTTGTTTTTTCATTTGTTGTTTTTGACAGCATTTCAGAATACATCTTACATAAATAAAAAAATAAAATTACGACATCTGGTCAGTAATTTAAATACTTGGTTTTGTTGTTGTTTAATTTTGAAAGTATTTCAGAATACATCTCTTTCGACGAACAGAATCTCCCTGTTGCGTATGCCGTTCATCGCCCGGCCTACTATCAAAATAAAAACGTATTTATTGATTCGTGTTGAGAATCACTAGCATAGAAACTTACTTGTATTTGTCGAGTATATAAAACTACACCTTGTAACATAACATAACATCACGCCTGTAATCCCCGAAGGGTTAGGCAGAGGTGTAACCCATTAGTACACCCACATTTCGCCAGTTATGTTTTTTTTTTTAGTCCCATGTAATAGGGGGCGAGCCTATTGCCATCAACCGGGCACAAATCCAGACTCCGAGGCTGCTACTGAGAAATTCCTGATGGAAAAACCCAATAACACTTTGCCCGACCTGGGAATCGAACCCAAGACCTCATGCACAGCAGTCGCGCTTGCGACCACTAGACCAACGAGGCAGTCACACACCTTGTATATTTTTACAAAAACTATGTGATTATTTAATTTTTATTATTGGCAGTACCTTCGCCTCCTATTACATGGGACTTAAACATAACTGGCAAAATGTGGGTGTACTAATTGGTACACCTCTGCCTAACATTTCGGGGATTACAGTCGTGATGATTATTAAAAATCAGCCCTAAATTATGTTCTTATGTTCACAGAAACAAGTTTCCAGACTCGTTCGGAGTCTGATGACAGTGACAGCACATCCAAAGCCACAGTGACTGCGGTGCCAAGACGTGAGTATTACGGGTTCTGTAGGTACTTTACAAGTTGAATCATGTTATGGTCATAATAAGGAGGGTAAAATCTACCTATTATTGATATTGTTTTTTTCATCCTTCACAATAAGCAGCTCATACCAGCAAAGCCTAGTCTTGTACGGTTGAGTTTTTAATGAATTTCTATCATGTGTACCCATTTATCAAAGGGAACTAGGTTAAAGTTTATTGGGAAGTAAATAGTTTGTACAATATTTTCAAACTTACAAAATTACAAAAAGAAAAAACAATCAGAATAAAAAAAAAGAAACCTAAACTAAATGGCATCGAAAAATTCTTCCGCGTCACCGTCAACTCGAAATGTGCTCCAAAGACTGGCTGCATTGCCACTTTGGATGGCAATGCAATCAACTCCATAACTTCATTGGATCGCCTCGCACGCAAGCAGTCTACTACTATCGTGGGTTGCTATGCATTACGATTCATTGACCATTTGACGTGAACCCGTTGCCGCAGCGTGGCGCGTAAACTAATGGGCCGCGCATTGAGAACGTATGGACGTCTAGCGACGAGGCGATGCTGGTTGGGTGTCGGGTTGAGAAGAGAGCGATGACCATAATAGTTACCAGCCGAATGTCGTCTTAGTAATTACAAAACGCTTCGGGACTATTCCATTTAAATTAGTCTATTTTCTTAATTAGCCTTAATTAGGTAATTATTATGTATTCTAGGAAAGCAATTATTGTAGTACCTAAAGGAATTTTATTTTATCTTTTAAAACAAAAGCTACGTTTTTATCCTTCTTCTATTCATCTATCCATAGTAATCTATACTAAATACTAATATTATAAATACGAAAGTGTATCTGTCTGTCTGTAATTCTGTATGTCTGTTACCTCTTCACGCTTAAACAACTGAACCGATTAAGGTGACATTTTAGGGATAGTTTAAGACCCGGAGAAGGTCATAGAATAGCTTTTACCCCAATCACCCCGTAAGGCATTGAAAAGGGGGGGTGGAAGTCTGCATGCAAGTACGATATTAACACGTTCTCGGCACTATGACTGCTGTACTCATATGCCCAGGTCAACAACCTCGCGAGCCAAGTACAGAAACTTAATTTGTTTATGTTTCTCAGCTTCCACGAGATTCTCGTCATGAGGGATTGTTTTATCCACAATCACTGCGTGTCGCTCTACTCGATCTATCACCACTATGTCAGGTTTATTGGCAACGATCATTCAGTGATATAAGATTATTAGCTTCGCCCGCGACTACGTCCGCGTTAAGGTTGATTTCTCTATACAGACTTTGGACCTAGCCTTCCTCTTAGCTGGTGAAATTGGAAAATCCTTTCTTAGGGGATGTCTACTAACTATAAACAACCTCATGCCAAATTTAATATTTGAATGTAAAGCGGTTTTTGATACTTCGCGATGCATCATCTACCTAGCCTTTTCCCAACTGTGTTGGGCTCGGCTTCCAGTCTTCAGCTGAATACCAGTCTTTTACATGGAGCGACTGCCTATCTGACCTCCACAACCCAGTAACTGGGCAATACGATACCCCTTGGTAAGACTGGTTGTCAGACTTTCGGGCTTCAGAAAACCCGTAACGATTGTCATATATATTTTGATTATTATTTATAACCTTTTATTTATTAATCATAATAAGGTTAATAACAAAAACACCACGCCACCACGCATTACGCACGAAAGCTTGATTTAATTATTCGTCATATACCAGTAATGAATGCCAAACTACGGAACTAACATAATAATGAGCTGTCAAACAAACCAACAAATCATTTTACAACTAATTAGAGACTCCTCCAACTATAATTAGTTCTGTGGAAATAATCGTTGCTGAAATTTTACCCTATTACAAATGCGAAAGGAGACTAGGATTTCTGGGACTGAGTAGTGATAAGTTGGAATATACTCGTGGTTTGAAAAAAGCGATATATTTTTATATTTCGAAATTTAAAAAAAAGTCTCCGTTCACAATTCGGAAGACTAAAATAAAGTAATTGTCATAAATAATCCAATACAATAAAATATTTTTGAATATAACAATTTTTTATAAATCTTTTTCGATTTTATTGTATTGGATTATTCATAAATGGAATTAAAAATAATTTTTGACATGGGATATTCGAACACAATAAAATCGATAAACATTAATAAAAATTGGTTATATTAAAAAATATTTTAGTGTGGATTTTGGTGGTACGTTTGTTTGTATATGACTCTTACACGCTTAAACGACTGAACAGAAAGTGCTGTTTGGTAATTGACACTATTTACCTTTAATTCCAAGACACACTTTTATTTTATTTTTGCCCTGAAAATCAGATCAATTTTCAATTAACTTTGGCTTCTTTTTATCTCGAAAATATTTACGGTTTCGTAGGATAATATGTGTAAATTAGATGCAGACGAAGTCACAGGCAAAAGCTAGATTGATAAATTATTATAATTAACAACCACTTTTTAATGTTTTTTTTTATTTGTTACAGGACACTGTCGTACCCCACATCACAGATAACAACAAAAATAGAAAAAAAAATATACTTATAATATTATCAAAATTATTTAGGTAATTGTAATTTTTACGTTAAGCATATCAAATTGTACCCATAATTATAAAAAAAATGTGAAAATAATTAATTACTGTATAATTAATTAATCTATCAGCTTTTAAGTAACTTGACAAAAAAAAACCATCTATAGCTAAACGGAGGTAGGACGAGAACTGGGGCCGGGAGAAATGAAGGCGGCGGGTGTTTGTAGCGTGATATACAAGAGGCGAAATATGCGCCATAATATGGTACATATTATGTAACGTCACAATGGTTAATGAAGAACAGCGTCAGCAGGCGAAGACTCATTTAAGTGGTTTAGCTATAAATGGTCTGTATTCAGTCTTCAAGACAATATCAATATAGAATTTTAAGGTGAACAAAACGCTACGATTCTGAGATGAATATTATTCAATTTTCAACTTTATTTACTAGGCAACAAAGAAGGTTAGTTAACCAAGTTCTGGGTCAACTTAATATCGACACTGTAAGAAAAACTGTTTCTTGTATGTTTATTTATTTTTTGTTATAGCAGTCATAGTAATACACACACGCTCTGTGAATTTCAAGTGTCTACCTATTACGATTCAAAAGATACAATACAACTCTATGACTGAGAAACAAACAGACAAACGGATAAATGAGCGAAGGCTTAAAGGCTCCATTTGGACACGTACGGTACCCGAAAAAGGATTGTTAAATTGCTTCAATCGAAGCATCTGACTTATAATAAAATAAATATAAGAACAAAAAATATTCGTCTCGAAGTATCTTTATTAAAAGACTGATGTTTTAAAGTATAAATAAGTTTTAAACGTTTGTGTCAAAACTAATTATAAATATGGCGACGTGCTTCGGTAATGCGTGCCCTATTTAATTGAATTCATGAACTTGATAATTCAATTATGTTTACATAATTAAGTTACTGTAAACTTTAATTAAAGTTTGTTTACATTACGTTAAATTTATTATGGAAAATAATGTACGATAACTAAACAGAAAATGGAAACGTTGAATATAACATCTAAAATTAAAGCCATTCAATTATTTTAATAACAAACTAAAATAATGAGACGAAATAATTGAATAGCTCTAATTTTAGAGTTGTACCGATGTTTTCTGTTTTAGACTCTAAAATAAATAACATCAACATATCTCTCTCAATTTATTATCTTATTATCATATTGTAGCTGTTCCCTGCGACTACGTACCTACGCGTGGTTATTTTCGCCTATGTTAACTGGTTACTGCTCCGCTCCCTAAAGTCGTAGCGTTATGTAAGTTGCCTATACTATTCCTCATGAATCTGGCTATCATATACAAAAAGATTTATTCAAATCCGACTGGTAGTTTCAGAGATTAGCGTGGTTAAAAAACATACAAAAATGCTTTTAAGCTTTATAATATTAGTTTAAATTATTTTGTTTTCTTTTTGCTCTTTATTAATTTAAATTTCGAAAAGATTGTTCAAAATACACAAACAATTTCACGACTGCGACTCATCCAACATCATTAAATCGAAACTTTGAAATCGACAAAACAAAAGGGAAATGGTTCACTTAGGAAAATGTCCGACACAACAAAACTTGAAGAAGTACTAACTTTGTTAATCCGAGAAAAGGAAAGGCAAGAAATTATCACGTTTACTACTTTTATTTGTTTGTTTTACTTTGTAAAATGTAAACAAATACGGGTTGTTAAAAGACACATCGGATAGCCGTTAACTATGCTCATACTAATAATGTAAATAAAATTGAGTAGAAATGATTTCTGGGTTTTTTTTTAGGCGGTAAAAATCATCAAATGGCGCCCTGGACGGAACTGTAAGACTTTTACTGACTAAAAAACCACCCTGTTCCTTCTGTTGCACTTTACGTTCCGGGGCTACGGTATCCCGTTAAGACATCCCGCAACCCCGGGAACCAAGTAACCAAATGATTGACATTAATGATTTTTTAATTCTTTGCCCCACCCTAGGAATTTCCCCTGTTTTGTGCGTGCGTTTTACCAAGATATAAACTTACAAACACTGTTTGTTCCGTGCTCAAATCGAACTCGCAACACACAGCACAGCAACTAAACACCCAGCCACTGCGCCAACCGCGCAATCTTTGCCAAAGTTAGTGTAATTCTTTAAACTTTATAATTTTACTTTCTTTCATAATTATCATAAAACACGCGTAATTACCGAAGCACATCACCGTCAGTAGTTCGTAACTGCCAAATTAATTTTAATAGGAGTTGTAGAGAACTATCTTCGATTTACGGACTGTTATTAACGGTCCGTAGTTAGTAAGTTTAACGACAGTTAATGTGAATTAAAAATTAAGTCTTTTGTTGATTCTAGTCATTGAAATTGTGAAATAAATGTTTCAAGTATCCGTTTTGGTGTTTTATTTGTGCTATTAATATTGTCTTTTGATTGTCTCGTTGGTCTCGTGGTCGTAAAGCACGACCGCTGAGATGCAGGTCTTGGGTTCGATTCCCAGGTTGGAAAAGTGTTATTGGGTTATTCCAACATGTATTTCTCAGTCTAGATTTGTGACCGGCTTATAGGCTCGCCCCCTTTTACATGGGACTAAAACATTACTGCTGAAATATGGGTGTACTAATGGGAACACTTCTGCCTATTCCTTCGGGGATTACAGGCGTGATGTCATATTATGTTCAAAGGCTTTTATTGGGTCAAGCCCGCCCGCCACACTGTTCCCACCCACTGCAACTCCTGAAAGCCAGAATCCACCAGAATGGAGGCCACCAGAAAAGCGTCGAGGCAATGAAGCTCGACGAGTCCCAGAGAAACAATTAACTGTCTTGGGTCCCGCAACGAAATTAATCAGAAAATAATAGCTAAGGCGTGATGTTATGTATGTAATATTGTACCTCATGGACCTTTTCGGTGTCATATTATTTAGTGATTGGGTTTTCCCATTAGGAAAGCAGCAACCCGGAGTTTAGAAGTGAGTGGTGTGACACCCCCATGCCTTGAAAAGCAAGTAAAACCCTTGGTCCTGCGTCTGATCTCTCCCCGGTCGTGTCGTATTACCCTCTCATCAAACTATGAAATAGAGGGAAAGGCACTATAATGGTGCCGATTCTCTTGGTCACAAACTAAACTAAAATTAGACTATTTCCATCTTTTTCTGTCCAATAAAACAAGAAAGAGACTAATGTAAATAAGAGCTGTCAAATTTAGTCAATCTGTCAAATCCATACAATTATAGTTGACATCTTAAAACTACGGTGTGGATTAAAAATACGGAAGTTCAAAGCAAAACTAATTTTACATCGCTAACTTAGTTCTTTAATGTCACGGAATGTCACCGTCCTTTCCTTTCGCCGTATGTTAGTAAGAGATGTCAATTCTCTAAATTTAGTCTAGTTTATGAACAAGGGAACCGGCACCAATATCTCATACGTACTCGGCTACCCTCCATTGAGAAGCGCCGCGACGGAATTTCGGTTGGAAGAATTACTATTATTCAAAATCAGCCTGTATCTGTTACCTACTTGGATAATAAACAAAAAACATAATGTGGGTAGTAAGCAAGTAAAAACATAATATTCCTTTACATGCCTTTCCTTTACCAATTCCGCGATAAACGTGGCCACCTACTAAGCCCAAAAATTATAGAAAAAAGGAGGTATTGTTTTAAATCATTCACTTGGAAAGAAGAATATATGCATTTCGTGGCCACCGCCATTAACCTCCAAACTCCAGGCTGTTACTGAGAAATGTATGATGGAAAAACGCAACAACTCTTTGGCCGACACGGGAATAGAAGCCAGGACCCCACGCTCAGCAGTCGCAGGGCAGTCAATAGGTAAGTACTCTTATATTAGTTACGTTTTTAACATCGGACCCTAAACGTTCAAACTTAAAATTCCAATAAATTATTGTCGAAATTTCGACCTGCGGCCAACCACTAGTAAATATAAATACGCCGACTATCCAGCAAGGCATAATGAATTATTAAATGCAAGAAAAACATTTATTTTATGTAAACCCAAATACAAAAATAACCACAGCGCCAACAAAGCGAAATATTTTAGTAAGCCAACCGTGTGTGAGATTTTAATTAATCGGAATGCACACCGGGTCCTATGTGTTTACATCCGCGGAACGTAGGACCGTACGTATACAATACGAAGTCAGCAACTGGAAATGTAATAGCCTGATTAACGTTGTGCGTACCTGTGCGAAAAAAATACCCATTCTATTTAATAACCAGGTTATGTCCGCCGACTTCGTCCGCGTGCTGTGGCCACAATTTCATGGGTGTTTAATTCTTCTGTAACCACATCCTTGTTTTATTTTTTTCTTAAAAAAATCAGCTGTTCAATAGGTACTTACATTATGATCGTGTTATGTAGCATTTTTGTAAAGAACAGCCGATTTTAATTTCATGATTTCGGGGTTGGTCCTATAGTAAAAGTTGTTCATAATGATGAGTACCGAGTTTTAAAGTTTCGGGTAAAAAACTACTCAACCATTGTTTATGAAATATGGCTTACTGTGTGTAATTTGGTCAAACTTAAAAGATAGGATAGTTTTTATCTCGATTATTGACCTCAATATCTTTACTTACTCCAAGCCGCAGCAACGCGTGGCCGAGTCAGCTAGTAAGTTTTCTTACTAATATTAGCTTGTCAGTGATAGTCCCGTTAAAATCGGTCCAGCCGTTTTAGAGATTAGTTGAAACAAACAAACAAAAAAAATTAAAAGTCTTTTTAATTATAAGTACATTTTATTTGTATAGATGTGAATGTGTAAAGCCACATATACATTGGAATATATATTGTGCAATATTTTTATGTTGCACTGTGTTCTTTTTACCCAACTGCGTGACGCAAAGGGTGATGTGTTTATCAGTCTATGTATGTATGTTTGTTCCTTAATGGCGCTATAAAGACCAGACGCGTGGGCCGCAGGGTTGCGGGACGTCTTAACAGGATATCGTGGCCCCGGAACGTAAAGGGCAACAGAAGAAACAGGGCGGTTTTTTAGTCAGTAAAAATCTGACAGTCCCTTCCGCCCTGGGTGGGGCACATTTGATGATTTTTGTGAGCCGATTTTGACGAATCTTCCGCCAATCGACTGTTACTTAACAGAATTATAGACTACTGGACTTTTTTTTTGATTGTGTCGTAACACAATCAAAAAAAAAGTCCAGTAGTCTATAAATGAGAACCAACCGTTCGGACAACTCAAGGGTTTCCACCCCAAACGGCTCAAAAACCATACTATAATTTTATAAATGCGAAAGTGTGTCTGTCTGTTCTAGCTTAAACCGTTGAATCGATTATAATGAAATTGGCATGGAGATAGTTTAACACCCGGGGAAGGACATAGAATAGTTTTTATCCCGGAAATCACCAAGGGTGGTGGAAGTTTGTATGCAAGTACGATATAAACAAGTTCCACGCGAACGTAGTCGCGGGCAAAAGCTATACTATAAATCTCTTATTATTCTTGACTGCCTCGTTGGTCTAGTAGTCACAAGCGCGACTGCTGTGCATGAGGTCTTGGGTTCGATTCCCAGGTCGGGCAAAGTGTTATTGGGTTTTTCCATCAGGAATTTCTCAGTAGCAGCCTCGGAGTCTGGATTTGTGCCCGGTTGATGGCAATAGGCTCACCCCCTATTACATGGGACTAAAAACATAACTGGCGAAATGTGGGTGTACTAATGGGTACACCTGTGCCTAACCCTTCGGGGATTACAGGCGTGATGTTATGTTATGTGTTGTAAATCTCTTATTACAAACTCTCTTCCAATGACATGAAGGACATTCTCAATGTTCAACAACTGTCCAATAACCATCCCGTTTGAAGTTGATCAGTCCGAATTAATTGATTGAACAAATTCGTAAAATACCAATCAAACCGCAGTGTTAATTGGAGTATGAAATCGATTCATTGTTTATCGAAACGAAAGTGTGGTCAAAAATCGTCCTTCTTTTGATGTTGTTAAAACGTAAGACAGAATCAAAAAAAATATTTTTAAAAACAAGCTTTAATTTAAAATTATTACAAAATTGAGTATTGGACATTGTATTGTCATCAGAACTAAAGGTGTATGCAAAATTTCAGCTCAATAGGATACAAACAATAATGGTTGAAAAATGGTTTGCAAATTTTGAAAGGACAACTTACATACATACGAACAGTGCAAGCTGAATAAAAGCTTCTAAAAACGGCCAATTGCGAGCCGCTTAATAGCCGTAGAATACCCCTCCGCTTCTCAAGCACCTCAAGATACGTGTCATTTATTGATTGTGCATGTCACCCCCTGCCATTTTACCCTGGTATGCTAACATTGATCAGGCAGGGGTCAAAGTACCTGCCAGTGATGCGGATTTTATTCAAAATAGTCACCGCCCTGGAACGCAAAAGGGCTAGGGCTCAATGTTTTCCTTCACCAATGTTAGTGATGTATCATAAGATAACCTAAGGATTATGAATTGAAAAAGTCCTCTGTATGAGAAATGACTTTTGCCCTGCATCGTGGGACAATAATAGGCTGTTATACACTATCTTCTGCCCGCGACTTCTTCCCCGTCAAGTGCAATTTCTCGGGATAAAATGCAGCTATCCCTAATATAATCTATCTCAGTGCTTTTCATTTATTTCTATCCAGCCATTCTGGACTAAAACTTCGCAAAACTGTCGAATTTACAATAGTAATTAGATATTTATAAACATAACATCATAACATCACGCCTGTAATCTCCGAAGGCTAAGGCAGAGGTGTATCCATTACTACACCCACATTTCGCCAGTTATGTTTAAGTCCCATGTAATAGGGGGAGAGCCTATCGCCATCAACCGGGCACAAATCTATACTCCGCGACTGCTACTGAGAAATTCCTGATGTAAAAACCCAATAACATTTTGCCCGACCTAGGAATCGAACCCAAGACCTCATGCTCAGCAGTCGCGCTTGCTACTACTAGACCAACGAGGCAATCAAAAATAAATTTATTAAAAAAAATATTTTCGCATTTATGACAGTAATGAGATATTTATAAATGAAGAAGAATATCGACACCAGCACCAACTGTGTCTAAACGAAGTTTATGGACCCAAAACAACCAATTCCGTCACCAATTTTCCAATTCACACACAATTTGGACATCCGAAATGAATTATTACTATAGAAACAACAACAAAAACAAAAAAACAGCTGTTTTTTACAACGTAAACTTTGAGCCGGTCGAACCGTACTTCGACTGAGCTATGTTCATACCCTTAGAAGTTAGTGAATAAATAAATTAAGGTGTGTGAGAATTTATGAGTACAGTTGAATCCCCTGATGACACTGGACGCGTGTTTTCAATTTTAACTACTATATTAGAAGTGTCAAGGTTAGAATTCCTTTGAGACGAGGTAACTGTCGTAGTTATATCAATATATCATGTAGTTGAACTAAATTGTGGTTTTAGACTCTTAAATTTATGGTATTTGTAAAATTTACTTGCAATATTAGGTACAACAAACAAAACCAAAGCCGCCGACTTCCAAAACTAAAGTTACTTTTTGTTATGTAGATTTTGAAGGCGGTTGTACTTTTAGTAAAAAAGATTGTTTTATTTACATACATAACATACACTATACATACATCATCATTCATTCATTCATTCTTTTTTTGTTTTTTATTGATCATCATTGTTTCATATTTACGTGCTCGTAACCGGCGTGCTTGTATGACGAGATGTATGAACGTGGAAGATGCGAAAGTAGTATGTAAAGATAGTAGCAGGTGGCGTTCTGTTCGTTATGTGTTCAGGGTTAATGTATGTATGTATGTATGTATGTGAGATTCTTTATTCCACCATAACTTTTAAATGCCTGAACCGATTTAGATGTATAGGGTATCGATACAATCCTTGCATCGTTCCAAGTAACATAGGATAGATAAAAATAAAAAGAATCCTGTGTGGTCACTTTAAAACGTAAATTAATACCAGCGTTAATTTTTTTTTTTATGTATCTGGTCTTGTCTATGTTTATCGTCTAAGATTTGACAAGTAGATTTAAAAAATATATAAAGCTGTAAATAAAAAACGTCGTAAAAAAAATGACGTTTAAACAAAGTACAAATATGTGCAATTTCTGCAGTTGTGTTATTTAATTTTTTAATTATATTAGCTTGTTTATTATGTAGTTTTTGAAGAAAGTTGTCCTTTTTTGTAAAAAAGTTTGTTTTATTTATGTAGACACATATCTACATACGTTTTACCCAACCCACATAACTTGAACCGTTTTATTCCGCTCTCAAATCCATTCCTTCGCATACTGCTGCCAAGTTAGCCTTTAATCACATTAAATTTTTAAAACTCGGTACAGTGGAGGGCCCTCGCTCTTGGATCCTATTGGTACAGCGCTTGCGGTAGCTGTGTTTGAGTTTCTGAGTGAAACTGAGTTTAGATTTTCAAGAGTTAGGGAAATTATCATGATGTTCTCGACGAAAATTCTTTTTTTTTATTACAATGTTGGTTTTCTAACAACTAGGACATGAAAATAGCAGGAATCGAACCTAAACACGCAGCGGTGCAGTGAGTCGATCAGCCACTGCGTCTTACTTGTCGTTGTTTGATTCAGGAGCCTACTGCCACCTCATATAACAGTACTATTTTAATATTACTTTGTAATTTCTGTTGTTAGATTTTCAACTTTCGGTGCTGAGCCCAGTGTTGAAAATTCAACTGTGCGAAAGGCAAAGTAATAATAAAATAAGGTTGTTTTAAGAAATAGGGGGTAGGTCCCCAGTACTTGTTGTTCTAACAAATATTGTAATAGTAGAATTCAAATAACCTTCTGTTGAGAATATCAACAATAAAACCATACTTTAATTGGGTTTCTTCATAATTATATTAAAAATCAATCGCGTACATTGTCTGGCGAGTGCGCCGGTGTCTTGTTGGGAAGTGACGCGCGCAGTGTTGCCAACTTCCGCCCCTGCTCTATGGTCGTCACAATGTTGCAAGGCTGGAACACCTTCCTACATATAAGCAGGATACAAATGTCTAAAAAGTTAGTTGAGAACATTTTCGAAAAATTGTGTTGCAACTAAATCCTTAGATATAATTTATCTTTTTTTAAATAACACATTTTAAAAATGCTTATGTGTAAAAATTTTCATTAAAAAATTATTCATCATTTCGAAAAATAAGTACTTGAAAGCATAAAATGCCGTAAGCAGTAAATGCTCTTAATATTAATATTAGTTTAGACATCATTTTAGCCCCTAAACACCCTATCAACTGTCCTTCAAAACAAAACTCCCATAGTCAAATCATATAGATTCAAAACAATAACTTACCTAAATACAGACATAAAACTCACCTCAGCAATCTCATTCATCACCAATACTTCCAGAGAACTGACGCGGTTCCCGAAAATATCGAAAGTTTTCCAATCTACAAGTTTTAGCGACTAACCATCGCTTTGTTGATACCCCTCATAAATCATTATAAATTCTATTGTCAGGTAATTTTCAAATATTGTCCGACCAGTATTGATCATAGTATTGACTACCTCGTTGATCTAGTGATTATAAAGTACGGCCTGCTGAGCATGAGGTCTTGGTCCAGGCTGGGCAAAGTGTTATTGGGTTTTTCTATCAAGAATTTCTCTGTAGCAGCTGCGGAGTTCTTCTATCGGAGCCTCTGGGTTTGTGCCAAAATGTGTTTGATGGCAATAGGCTTGCCTCCTATTACATGGGACTTAAACATTACTGGCGAAATGTGGGTGTACCTACTAATGCGTACATCTCTGCCTAACCCTTCGGGAATTACAAGCGTGTTGCTATATTTATGATAACTAAAAGAAAAACACGGCATGACAGACTATGCGAATTAATTGAACAAGCTGACTCCCCATAAAGTAATCAAGCAAATCAGTCAAATAAACAGAAAACAATATTAATAAGATCAGACTTAAGCCTTCTTCACACCGAGACTATATCATTAATTACATCACAGACAAAGGCATAGTAACTAACCGAACCATAACTAATGCTTCTTAATAACATAGCAAAGAGGAATGTAATAAAACCTCTTAGGTGAAAGAACTCGCGTTATCTCTACGAGCACCTCCAATCTCGAATAATATTAATTTATCCGAAGAAAGTAGCTCTTTATCGGCCAATGAAATGACTTAGCACTGATTACAGTGCGTGCCATCGCCTTCAGACTACCCACAATGTTACACTGAAACATTTTTAATTACAGGAAAAATTACAAACGAAACTCTAAAGTGCATATCCGTTGCTGGTTTTATACGAATTTGGTGCGAGGTTTTGGAGAGGAAAGACGCAATGGATGGTTGGTTATGTTTTTGGGTGGTTGTGTTCGGAGTTTCTTGGTGCTGGTGTAAGAGGATTAAGTTAATAGCTCCTCACAGGTTCTTTCCATTGAATGGTGAAACAAATCGGCCTTCCTCTCCCCAACGTTAAGGGTTTTCTGAGTATTTCTTCCTACGTTTAGTTTTTATTGAGCGACGGAATCAATTAGTGAGCATTTTCGTTTAGTTCGGCTCTTTCATATATCGCTTTCGTGATTAAATGGTAATCAGAGAACGTCAACGATTAGGGAAATTTCTTTTAGGATCGCTTTTTGTTTTTTGTTTTTCTTTTTTCGTCTATTGAATACTGCTTTTCGAAGCTGTTAACTGGGATTGTGTTGTTCTTTTTCTCTATTTTTTCTTAGTGGTTTGTTTTATAATTTGTAAGGAGTCTATTGTATTAATGGCTTTTTCCGCGACTTCATCCGCGTCAAAGTTGATATATATTATCCCAACGGAATCTTACGATTTTCAGGTGTAATAAAAAGCAGCCTATATGCTATGCCAGACTAATAATTCTATCAAATTTTATTCAGCCGTTCAGGCGTTATTGAGGAACCAACATCGCAAGATCGCAATGTTGGCAAGAGTAACTTTCGGCTTCGTTAGGAATCCTAGCTAATATTATAAATGCGAAAGTAAGTTTGTTTGTTTGTTACCGTTTTACGCCTAAGCCACTGAACCGATCATCCTGAAATTTTGCATATACATTGCCAGGTGTACAGGAACGAACATAGGGTACCTTTCATCCCGAAAAAAAGTACTGTTCCTGAGAGAAATCGCAATAACGTTCTTATGACGTTAGATGGCGCCACATGTCTTTCGAATTATGATCGAATTTTAAACTTTACTTGCGAGCGAAGCCGCGGGCGAAAGCTAGTCTTCTAAAAGCGTATACTTGTTGATCTACACTGACCTTATTGGTGAGGTTCTTTAGAAAGGTCAGGAGCGCAGTACTCGTAACCGGCGTGCTTGTATAACAAGATGTATGAACGTGGAAGAGGCGAAAGGAGTATTATATTGTTGTTTGTTCTTTATACTTTTTAAGTTTTATCCATTTTGCTGTAATGCCAATAAACGCATATTTCTTTCTCATTTTTTTAAAAAAAAAACACTGAAAAGACAAAAAAGAAATCCCAGCAAATTATTATTGAGGCGAAAGGAGTATGTAAGGATCGTAGCAGAGTGGCGTTCTGTAGTTTCTGCCTACCCCCATGGGAAAAGGCGTGAGTTTATGTATGAATGTGATGATGTAAGAAATCCCAGTTCACACACACTCATAAAACATAAGCACATCATCCAAACACAGAATACACCTTCTAAAAATCGTATAAAAATGAAGAAAAAAAAAAACTGCGTTCAATGAATAAATGCTACCCTTCGATTTATTGTCCGCAGTAGCTTCGAGTAATGAAACTGAATAATGCATGTCAGTGGATATAGCGAGGTGATTCAGGGTTGGCGAGGGCGGGTTAGAGGAATTTTATTGAATTTTTTGGTAAATGAAAAATTGGAGTAACGGCTGTTGAAGTTTGATTGGAAATACTGGTTTTATACATCTACTAGCTTTTGCCCGCGACTTTGTCCTCGTAAATTTCGGTTATCGCTGACACAGACGAAGTCGCGGAAAAAATTACTCATGTCCTATCATTTCAATTATTTAGTTAAAATCATGATTCGAAGCGACACGTGGCGCCATCTATGATCATAAGAACGTTATTGTGATTTCCCTCGGAAACAATACTTTTTTTCGGGATTAAAGGTACCCTATGTTAGTTCCTGTACACCTGGCAAATTATATGCAAAATTTCAGGATGATCGGTTCAGTGGCTTAGGCGTAAAATGGTAGCAAACAAACAAACTTACTTTCGCATTTATAATATTAGTTAGGATTATAATATAACGTTGAAAATTTTGTTTGTGTGTTTGTTTAAACGCGCTAATCTCTGGAACTACCACTCGGATTGTTGAAAAATTCTATTTGTATATAATATGCCAGAGAGTCCAGATTTCCTATGTTTTTTTCACCGATATCGGTGATAAACTTAGAAAGTACAAAATCAAAGTTATTTCAATTAGAACCTTATGGCACTTTTGAGCGTCATTTACAAGAAAAAGGGGATATAAAGTTACACATGTTTAATCTAGTTGCCCCTTCCAAAAGATAGTTTTGTATGTAAAAAAATGGGCAAGAAATTTCATACATACTCTTTATAAACGGTGTCTGTGAAGTTCTTACTCGTTCGAGCAACTAGCTTCAACTTTCTGACTAACAGTTCCTGTAATTGAAATAAATGTTTTGACTTTGACTCTGACTTTGACTTACGAATTAGAAGTCACATTGGTTACCTGATATAGAGCCCGATAAAAAAGTTCCTACTTATTTTTTTTTGTCTGCCTGTATTTTGGGCACCAGTCACGTTTGCCAGCCCTAGCTCAAGCATAATTAGAACCAAACAACTATTTGCACGTGAACTATGAATACGAGTTCACGAACAATCTACTCTAAACCAACAGCAATATAGGCGATAATACATACTGACATTCATCACATATTCTATGTTCAAATTGTGACCAATAAATTATATACTTAGTCTTTTCTTTTTAAAAGATAACTTTTTAGGAAACCGTACCCAAAAGGACCAAAATAAATGGTCCTTATTGCTCTCGCTCATCCGTCCGTCTGTCTGTGTGCCCCTTGGTGATCTGACCGAGAAGTAGTATATATCTTTTACGGTTCAAAAGATAAAGCCATGTGACTGTATGTTTTGAACCATAATAGATAAGCATTTGAAAAGTGTTTAAATCTAGTCGCATCCTCATCTCAGCGTCCTACGGTGAAGAGTCGAAAAGTACCAATGTGACTTTTTCAATTCATATGTACTTTCTAAAGTTTATCTTGGACATCATTAGCATCGGTGAAGGAAAACATTGTGAGGAAACCTGGACCAGCTTATTACTGGTAAACTCAAACCATGTCAGAGGCCTTTGAGGCGGTTTCGAAAGTCTGACACTAGGGTGTATGGGGTCCTAAGACCTGCCCACACCATAAAGAAGAAAGAAGACGGTGAAGTGTTTTATTGTTATTATATTTTATAGTATAGTTCTACTAGTTTTCTAATAGCATCGCTTTGAATTTATGATAGTTTATTTGATTTTGTGTAAATAAATCATTAAAATAATTTATTTTACTAAAAACAGAGTTAGGAAACCATGTCTAAGAGTACCGCTTACGTAATGCTTCTTACCGGGTACAATAAAGGTTTTTATTAGGTACTCTATTTTCCACAAGCATTTATTTACTTTTTAAATCCGTACCATCCCTAACCACCAGCAGAGCCGTGATCACACAACGATTAGATTTTCATGAAGCTTTGACTGCGTAGATGCGCCTGAACCGTATCAATAGTAAAGATAGCTCTTTTCATATCGGCTTAAAATGAATCCTCTTAAGAGTACGGGCTTGGTGGTATTAGATTTGAGCTGGCAGGAAGTAATTATTTTGTCAATGTTGAACTGGGGTAATGGAAACTCTGATTCCTTTGATACGTTAAAGTATTGACAGGTGTGTTCAGGAAAAAAAATGTGGTCCTTCGGTACTTGTATCAAAAGTAGTAATTTTTTTCGCAAAAAATTTATGTACCTGTTTGTTAAATGCGAATGTACAGAGACCGACATGTTTTGCTGAATTTTTTTTTTTTTGGTCCCTTATCTTTTTTGTCGGTTTGTACCCCTTTGTCTTCTTGTAAATGACGTTTTTAAGTACCTCCTATTGGTCTTTTTCATATGGCTAATTTGAATTCGATTTTAACATTGAGCGGTTTTCACTCAACACGGTACAAGTCAAAATTTAGTAAAAAAAACATCTAATTTTGTAAGCCAGTCTTTGAAAAATATATTATATAAGATGATTTACACTATCTCAAGTAATTTCAACACTTTTTCCTCTCATCTCGTTAATTAAACATCACTTTGAAGCCGTTCCGTGCTAAAAGGAGTTAATATAAAACCTTCTTCCTAGTTTCCTTGAGAAATAATTAACACTTAGTTTTTTAGGGTTCCGTACCCGAAGGTTGCCAACAGGACCTTATAATTAGGCCTCTGCTGTCCGACCGCTTGTCTGTGTGTCAGCGGGCCGTATCTCATGAACCGTAATAGACAGAGAGTTGATTTTTTTATAGGAAGTGTATTTCTATTGCTGCTGTAACAATCTATGATAAAAAAGAAATAAAATTGAAAATTAACGAGGTCAACACACAAGAAACTTTTATTTGTAGATGGTGTTAACTATTGCACGGTAGTAAGGAACCCTGCGTATAAAAGCAAGAGTCTCACGTGGCTGTTTTCTTTTTTAAAGAATTTTTATCTTACATTAATATAGAATTTCTCTGTGTTTAAAATGTTTTATGAGGCTTAAAATGAGGTAATTATTCACTGGTTTTCAGATAAAAAAATTGTTAAATGTTCGGTCTGAAAGAATTTTTAATAAATGGTTCGAAGTTACTCTTAAAGGGCTTCGTCGCTTTTAAACATAACATAAAATTTTATTTTCGTCGAAGTATTAATACTTGTCGTGTTTAGCGTCGAGATGAGTGGTTAAGGCGCTTGTCTCTCATATTTGAGATTGCGGGTTTGAATAAGGGCAAGAGATCATCCATGAATTATGTGTGACTCAAAATGGGGGAGGGATTTTAGAAGGAAACACAAGCTATCAACAGGCGTTCAAAAATTGATAAAAATCATGACGTTTTCATATAAATACTGAGCTGTTATTTTGACATTACAAACAGACACTATAATTTTATTTGTTTGTATACATGTCATGTTTTTTACATTTAATAAGTGTAATTTTAATAACACTGAAAGAATGCATAATGAGCATGTTATGCTCTGCAAATGGAAAACCCATCAATAATTCAAAGAGAAGCTTTTAGTTTTTAAAACGAAAAAGCATTTTATTTACGCGTGGGTGTTCTGTTATTTGAACTATAACGGTCATGGAACATAGTGAACCGAAAGACCAATATACCTAGTCGAAAGCATTTAAAGATCTTTCTAATTATACATTTGGTAGCAGACTGCTGCAGCACGGCTGGTTGTCTTTTGCCTACTGATCTAGAATGGTTATTAAACTTTCCGACCATAAGGACTAAATTTCTAGCAAAAAGAACTCGTGCCTCTTTAATTTTAAAATGTACACAACATAATATCACGCCTGTAATCCTCGAAGGGTTAGGCAGAGGTGTACCAATTAGAAAACTCACATTTCGCCACTTATATTTAAGTATTTGTTTATTATGTCTTGTTATAACAGGCATTGCTCACGCTCTATGAAAATGTGTACCTATAACGGTTCAAAAGATACAGCCCAGAGACAAACAGGGGAATCTTAGTAATTAGGTTCCGTTTACCATCCTTTGAGCACAGAACCCTACAAAACACAGTCTTTACGTAATTTGCTTCTTCAAAACCTAAGCGCCTTCCAGGAAGGCTGGAAGTATAAAGATTACGAACACAGAGGCAGAGCTTAGCGTATTTCAATTTCCTTCAGGAAATATTAGAAGGCAGAGATGCGTTACAGAAGTTGTTTCATTATTCATAAATACATTCTGAGAAGACAACGTGTGAGTTTATAGTAGCTTTAAGTTGTTCAGACGCAATATAAATTTTACAGTAAATTGCCTTTGAACATAATATGACATCACGCCTGTAATCCCCAAAGGATTAGGCAGAGGTGTACAGCAGCATTTTGCCAGTTATGTTTAAGTCCCATGTAATAGGGGGCGAGCCTATCGCCATCGATCGGGCACAAATCCAGACTCCGAGGCTGCTATTGAGAAATTCCTGATGGAAAAACCCAATAACACTTTGCCCAACCTGGTATCGTTTCTCGTTGAGTTTTCATTGCCTCTGCGCTTTTCTGGCGGTGTTCGAAGTTGATTCCGGCTTTCAGGAGTTGCAGTGGATGGAAATAGTGTGGCGGGCTTGCCCGTCCCGGAAATCGAACCAAAGACCTCATGCTCAGCAGTCGCCCTTTGCGACGACTAGACCAACGAGGCAGCTAAAAAATTGATCCACAAATATGATTGCTACTACAATTACGTTACCCATAGTCATTCACAGTTATGAAATGCGAGAACGTTATCACATAGACTTTCATTATGTAGGTAGTTGAGGTGTTGATATCGTGGAGGAAGGCAGTATTAATAAATTAATATTAATTATGTGATGAGAGTATGCCGTGAGATCATAGAATGAATCCTATGTGTTCTTGTTTTCCTGTTTTTCTGTGATTGTACATCACACGAGTTTCGTAACACCATACATATTTTATAACATAACATCACGCCTGTAATTCCCGAAGGGTTAGGCAGAGGTGTACCCATTAGTACACCCACATTTCGCCAGTTATGTTTTTAGTCCCATGTAATAGGGGGCGAGCCTATCGCTATCGACCGGGCACAAATCCAGACTTCGAGGCTGCTACTGAGAAATTCCTTATGGAAAAACCCAATAACACTTTGCCCGACCGACCCAACCAACCCAACCCACCACCACATCGAACAACCATTCGAACCCAAGACCAGTCGCGCTTGCGACTACTAGACCAACATATTTAATGAAATTAAATGAAATAATTTATTTGCTATGAATGTAGGTGCATGTACATGTACAAAATATGCTGATATGTAAGAGAAGGATCCAGTACATTCTACCGTGAGGCATGCAAACATTTTTATAGTAGTAATAATTATGAAATAATCTTAAACAGTTAATCAATAAAAACATGAATCATTCAATTTACAAATTGAATGATTCATATTTTTATTGATTTCATATTTTTAGTTCATTCAGTGGTAAACTATGTCGATAATAAGATAATAATTAGTCAGTAATAATAATAATTAATAATACGTATTTATTAAATCACTATCACTACTCACATAGGATTGAATCTTTATGCGCCATTTTTATATGCAATGTGCTGCCTAACTCTTTGGGGATTACAGGCGTGATGTTATAGTGTTTTAGAGTATTGCTTTGTAGCAACCGAGTAACAGAGTTGTATCTGTCTCCTTTTTTCTAACATCTACAACTCCAATACTTGACGAAATCACATTTAAAAAAGGGCTCTCATATTTACATCATCATCTGCCTAGCCTTTTCCCAAGTATGTTGGGGTCGGCTTCCAGTCTAGCCGGATGCAGCTGAATATCAGTATTTTACATGGACCGACTACCTATCTGACCTCCACAACCCAGTAACTGGGTAATACGATACCCCTAGGTAAGACTGGTTGTCAGACCAAGTTTCAACGACTGTCAAAGATCCACGTATGACAGCCGGGACCAACAGCTTGACGTGCTTTCCGAGGCACGAAATGATGTCAGTAATGTCTAAGATAAACTTTAGAAAGTACATATGAATTGAAAAAGTCACATTGGTACTTGCCTTTACTGAGCTCTCATATTTTACCTCTCATATTTACATATTTACCCAAATTAATATTGTTTGTAGGAAACAGTTTTCATTTGAGTAAATAAGTAAGGATACTTGACTTATCAAACAAAACTCAATTTAATAAAAAATATCGAACAAATTGTAAAACAAACTCGATCAAAATACATTTCACTAATGAATTTAAATTTAAATTTGCAAACAGTATCAAAGAGAATACCTCTATAAGCTGAGTTAAGAGAGGTTTCAACAAACCGGCATTGTTTACAAAGAATATTGGACTTAAAACTGTGGTTATAGGGTTGAAAATGATTTGAGGGTAGTCGCAAAAAATATGGAATAGGGAATTCAATAAAGAGCGGAAGGAATTTGATCATGAGAGGTCGATAAAACAAAAAATGTATGATTAGAAACTTTTTATCTAAGACCTTTTTGTTTTATTTATCTTTAAAAGAGTATTTTCATTACTTTTTTACCCGACTACGGCATAATAAAAAAGGAGGGTTATGATTTTCGCAGTCTATGTATGTATGTTTATCTGTGTGCAATAGCTCGGTCGTATATTAACGAATGCGGTGTTATTGGAAGCGTCATGATATTTCACAGGAAATAGACTTCATGACGTCACAGAAAATTAAAAAAAAAAAAAAAAAAACATACGCGTCGAATTGAGAACCTCCTCCTTTTTGAAGTCGGTTGAAAATGACAGTTAATTTAAGAAAAGGTGTATTAGAGCCATCTGCAATCTGAAACGAACTGACAGCTGTAAGCCACATTTCAAAAAGCATAAAATACTAACTTTGCCATCGATGTATATATATAAGACTGCTATATTTGTTAGGTGCAACCTGTCTAAGTTTTCACAAGTGAGTAGCCTACGTAGGGCAGATAAACTTAATTTGGTTCAAAGTAAAACTAAACGGTTTCATAAAAGCATATTTCCAATAGCTCCAAAAGTCTATAATCGACTTCCTAAATATATAAGGTCAGCAGAAAATTTAAATGTGTTTAAAATAAAACTTTTTTCATTTCTAATTGAAAAGACATATTATTCAGTCGATAGCTTCCTTAATGATAAAATATAGTGCATGGTCTACTTAGTATTATTTTAAATATTATTGACATCTTATTGTAGTATCGACATATATTTTCCTAATTTACCGAATTTATATCTATTGACTTTAATTATTATTATTTTATTTTACTTTGCAATGTATTTAATTAATTAATTTTATTCTAAAATGTAACTTAGTGGTAATAACATTATATTATGACATAATTTTGACTCTAAAATTTTGTACACCATTACTGGTAGAACATAGAGAACATTTATCAATGTATTTATAACATCTATCAAACCTGTGTTCACAAATAAATTGTTTGAATTTGAATTTGTTATACTAATACTCAAAATGGCGGCCGTGCCAAGTTTTGACAGATATTTTCTTCATACATTTAGAATTTAAGGGAATCCCCGTATTTCGTACACAAAAATTATAATTGTCATTTAAAAAAAGAATTCCAATTGTTAGCATAAAAAATATACATATCATTGTTATTTTCCCCGTAAGCATATTCGGATGTAACTATAGGTGAGGGTAATTACATTTATGTGAAATCACTTCTGTGATATCTACCCGCATATAATTTGATTGTTTTGACAGCCGTACCGTACATATCGCTCGTCATTACGTTTCGAACACAGTCGTGTACGGACAATCGTGGCAGCTGCCAGACTCGCACACCAATTTGATTCGAATTTCGAATTGGTTATTGCGCCCGCGCTTATTGTAGACTCTTTCTCTTTAATTATTGTAACCCGCGAGTGACAGTGAACCGTTTCTTGGAAAATTACAAAGATTTAAATCGTATGGATATGCTTTACCGCGTTTTTTCTTGTGTAAACGTTTTTATTCGGACAAGTTTCGTGTGTTCAGTGTTTTTGAAACGAGATCAGCACATCTGGAGGTCCTGACATCTTGGTAAGTACCTTTTGATTACTTTAATGTTCTTTAAAGATCGATGTTGTTATCTTTAATAGGGAACGAAAGATCAGACATTTTTGAAAATTAGGTTATGGTGCCGATTCCCTTGTTCACAAACTAGACTAAATTTAGAGAATAGATATCTCTTACTAACATACAGCGAAAGGAAAGGACGGTGACATTAAAGAACTAAGTTGGCAATGTCAAATTAGTTTTGCCTTGAACTTCTCCGTGTTTTTAATCCATACGTTTTAAGATGTCAACTATAACTGTATAGATGTGTCAGATTGACTAAATTTGACAGCTCTTATTTACATTAGTCTCTTTCTTGTTTTATTTGGCAGAAAAATATGGAATAGTCTAATTTTAATTTAGTTTGCGACCAAGGGAATCGGCTCCACTGCCGCTATCGCCATCGTTCTGCAAGTCTCGGCGTGAGAAACGGCAACTGCAAATCCGCCTGAACAGGCTAAGTAAAAAGTCACAAGTCGTAATAGTTTTTATAGTCAGCCTCTATGGACAGTGGTGTAAATAGGCAATTTTGACCATTTTCTGTGCGTTCTAATGCTTGTAAAAAATAATATTTGATTAAGACTGAAATCATAGGGTCATACAAACATTTGATAATCACTTCACTGTAACAAAATCATTCCTCTAAAGTCGTAAACTAGAAAGATATAAGGCGACAGCATTCCTTCTTATAAACGTAAATATAGCTTAACGCGAGTCACACCGCGGGATACAGCTAGTAATATTACAAGTACAAAGTATAGATTACCTACCAACTGCTAGGTATGTCTAAATGGCTGATTATTCCACCGTAAAAAGCCTCCCCGCTCGCAGCCAGCTGAACGTAATTATAAATGCAACAGATGGACTAGTTTTGAAACTAATTAACAGTGATTCTGGGTACTCTCATTGCTGACTGTGTATTAAATGCTCATTGTGTAATACGGAGCAGATTTTTTTTTATATTTTCATAACATCACACCTGCAATCCCCGAAGGGTTAGGCAGGGGTGTACCCATTAGTACACCCACATTTCGCCAGTTATGTTTTTAGTCCCATGTAGTAGGGGGCGAGCCTATTGCCATCAACCGGGCACAAATCCAGACTCCGAAGCTGCTACTGAGAAATTCCTGATGGAAAAACCCGGTTTTATATTTTCATTTTATTTATTGACTAGTTTAAGTACGCGATTTCTTTTGAATTTCCGTTCTTGCACTAGTATTTGACAGCCCTCTTGGTCGTTTGTGCTAAGAATGGTTATAATAAATGGAATAAGAAAAATACCTTCCTATCCCGACCGAATATCGGTCACGTTGGCCAATCTCAATGTAGACTGGCCAAGTACGCAGAAGATATTATAGTGCGCAAGTGTATGTGCAAACTTAGGTATACACTCCCTCTTCCTTCACTCTCATAGTCCGATGAGATGGTCATGTAATAGGAGGCCAGCCTATTGCCATCAACCGTGCACAAATCCAGACTCTGAGGCTACTACTGAGAAATTCTTGATGAAAAAACCCAATAACACTTTGCCCGGCCTGGGAACCCAAGACCTCGTGCTTAGCAGTCGCGCTTTGCGCCTACTAGACCAAGGAGACAGTCCATTAAAACTTGTTAGTGGATTACTATTTGATATCAACAAGTATTTGTTTAATAAAAAAATTGTGTCGTAATAAAAAAATATCGATTTAGACAGGAAAATATTTCAATAGTTTAACGTACACACAAATTCACGGAAATCAAGCTTTGAGCTATAAAAAAACGTACAAAAACCTTGGCATTTTAATGTAAATAAATGTAGTTTACTTTAGCTTTTGCACGCGACTTCGTTCGCGTAAATGTCGGTTATTGCGGACGCAGAAGAAGCTGCGGAATAAAAAGTACCCTTTGTCCTTCTTTGGGATTCATCTTACCTCGTACCAAATTTCATCAAAATCGGTCCAATGATTTAGTCGCGAAAGTGTACATAGACAGACAGAGTTACTTTGCGTCATTCTGACATTTCCGCGGACGGAATCACGGAAAAAAGCTAGTGATAAAATATTTATAGAAATCCACAATCAACATTCGGTAACCCAATCGGCACTTTCCTTGTTTATAAGGAAACACGTGGAAAAAATAACAGGAAAAATATGTATTGAGATTTTCGCAAAACAAACAAACGCCAAATATATAGCTGGCAGCTTTTCCGTTGAAACAAAGGTCATTTTAGAGCAATTAAGTACGGTTTTTACAAAAAGACGGTAAATTTGCTCTCAGGGGCGTACGGTAAGCAAAGCACTTTAGAAACATTCGCGTTACTGACGGGGAGATAGACCTTATTGGGAAAAAATGGGGTATTACAAACTTTGTAGGCAGTAATAGTTTTGTAAGAATATTTAATTTGTTTATATTTAATAATTAAGTTTATACAACGCCTAGAGAGAATGAGATAGATGATTGTACGAAAGAGAGTAATATAAAATGGCGGAAAGTAAAAGGAGATGGTTGCTTGCTGATTTTTTTTTAATTTAAAGATTCAAGTAATAAAAGAAGTCTCATAAAATTCAAGTATATCTCATTACGCTTTTCAATCCTACAATTATATAATTGTTTATTTTAGACCAGGTTCTGCCTGCGACATCGCCCGCATCGTTTTTTTTCACCCACATTCTTTGGTAACTGCTCCGCTCCCGTGGGTCTAGCGTGATGCCTATACTATTCCTCATGAATCTGGCTATCACATACAAAATGTTTTTTCCAATCCGACTGATAGTTCTAGAGATAAGCGCGTTTAAGCAAACAAACGTACAAAAAAATCTCTTTGACTTACTATATTAGTATAGATAGACATTGTGTTCATATTCGTATAATTAATGAATTAGCGTTTCAACCATACCTTTAGGTGGGACGATGTAAATACCAGTCATTGTTTGTTTGTTCATGATGTTTGCCAGTTGCCTTTAAATCTAACAGAAAATATAAACAGCATCAAATGCACTTACGTTACCGCGACGCACTCTCCAGTGCAGACTAATGACCGAATTCACTGAGTGTCGCTTCCATATTCATGTGGTCTGCATGACTAGCGGTAATTGATAGCGAGAGACCGCTATGTGCTATCTAGTATCATGTTGGGGTGAGCAGAGACGTAGGTTTATTACCTACTAGCAATACCAAGCGCTTTCACTCAAAATAAATATCCTGTGGATCGTAGCGTGATGTTATATAACTTACTAGCTTTTGCCCGCGACTTCATCCGCTCAAATATAAAATAAAATATAGCCTATGTTACTCGCAGATAATGTAGCTTTCTAATAGTGAAAGAATTTTTAAAAACGGTCCAGTAGTTTTTGAGTTTATCCATTACAAACAAACAAACAAAAATATATTTTTTTCTCTTTTATCTATCTATCTCTCTCTCTGTCTCTCTATCTATCTCTCTCTCTGTCTCTCTAGCTATCTCTTTTATCTATTAGTGTAGACTAGCTTTTGAGGACTTCGTCCGCGTAAATGTCGGTTATCGCACAGACGAAGTCGCTGAATAAAACGTAGCCTATGTCATTTCTTAGGGTTCAAACAAACCCCGCAGAAAATTCCATCAAGAACGGCTGTGGTTTGTAATAATAAAAGACAGATAGACAGACATATAATACTTTCGCAATTATAATATTAGTATAGATAAGTTTCTTTGATAAACGAGCTATACGTATAATTCAAAAATATTTTTTAAAATCGATCTAAAAGTTTCTGAGATGTGTGTTTATACAAACAAATAAGAAAACTTATCAGCTTTTATTGACTGTCTAGTGGTCGCAAGCGCGACTGCTGTGCATGAGGTCTTAGGTTCGATTCCCAGGTCGGGCAAAGTGTTATTGGGTTTTTCTATCAGGAATTTCTCAGTAGCAGCCAAGGAGTCTGGATTTGTGCCCGGTAGATGGCAATAGGCCCCCTATTACATGGGACTAAAAACATAACTGGCGAAATGTGGGTGTACTAATGGGTACACCTCTGTCTGCCTAACCCTTCGGGGATTACAGGCGTGATGTTATGTTGTGTTATCAGCTTTTATATGTTGTTCGTAAATTCGTTCATGTGAATATCAAAGACCGTCCTAATTCGACTCAGTCGCAAAATCCATTCTTAGCTGCCATCTCATACTTATATATATTATACCTACCTATTTTTAGCTTCATAGGTCAAGGTATTTTCGGAATATATCGTGTTGTGTTTAGTCAATGAGAAAACGATCCTTTCCTGAGACCTTTCGCTTTATTAATAGGTACATATATACTTGCTTTTCTTCTTACGGATTCCTATATATTTTTAACTAGCGCTCTTCTCGCGAATCCGTCTGCGTATATTTCGTTCTTCAACAACGACAACAAAACGACACCCACCAAACAAACGAGATACCCACCAGATAACCATGCGTCATGCTCGTGAACGAGTGCTGCCAGTTGGGATTGGTCATCTCAAAACTGCTATGGCTTACATCTTTAAATCAGTATTTTTTACTAGTGTCTTATATTTTTATCTTCATTGTTTTCATATGTAGAATCAACAAGAATATTGTAATCAGGATTTTGTAAAAACCTAATTTAAAAGAGTGCCGTGGAGTTTCTTGCTTGTTCTTCTCCATAGAGGCCTACCTCCGTTTTGTAACGAGCAACTAGCTTCATCTTTCTGACTAACTGACCGACTCCTTGACAATTCAAAAATGCCTGTAAATGGTCTAATTGAAATAAATGTTTTGACTTTGACTTTGATAATGATTTTTACACGAAAATTTTTGATACTTTGAGTTACATTATTAAAGATTTAGTAAGGATTACTATTTTTTCTTGTTATTAAATATAGCCTATGTTACTTAGGGATAATGTAGCATTCTAATGGTGAAAGAATTTTTGAAATCGGTACAGTAGTTTTTGAGCTAATTCGATATAAACACACAAAAATGTAATTGTTAATTATATTTGTATATATATATATTTTTTAATGTCGTGTTGGCAGGTTAAGGCCTCTCGTGTTTGAGGTTATGGGTTCAAATCCGAGCAAGTACAAATGTGACTTTTTCAATTCTTATGTACTTTATAAAGTTTATCTTGAGTGTCGTAAAATATCGTGAGGAAACCTGGACTTATACCAGCCTATTACTGTCCCACTCAAGGGTGTGTGGGGTCGTAAGACCTTACTGCCCACACGATAAAGAAAATAGAAGAAATAATTATCCCATGGGGTAGGCAGAAACCACAGAACGCCACCTGCTACGATCCTTACATACTCCTTTCGCCTCATCTACGTTCATACATCTCGTCATACAAGCATGCCGGTTACGAGTACTCCGCACCTGACCTTTCTGAAGGACCTCACGGATAAGGCGTGAGTTTATGTATGTATGTATGTATGTAAGAAATAAATATATTTGGCATCAATATTAGTATGGAAGAACGAATTGCACTTACTTATATGTAGGAAGGACATTTCAAGGAATTTCATTCAGAATCAGATCAGTAGTTCCGAAGATTAGAGAAAACTAACAAACAAACTCTTTAGCTTTATATTATTAGTACAGATTATGTAACTAAGTATTGAGTTTTTGTTGAGGTCACGACCCAGACACTTTTATATTTTTCGGAATAATCTCGGTACTAGGTTATTGTGAGTATCAAAGAAATGGTAATTTAGAATATTTCTTTTCCATTTTCATACATTACATCACGCCTGTAATCTCCGTAGGGATAGGCAGAGGTGTACCCATTCGTACACCCACATTTCACAAGTTATGTTTAAGTTTCATGTAATAGGGGGCAAGCCTATTGCCATCAACCGGGCACAAATCCAGACTCCGAGGCTGCTAGCCTGCTACTGAGAAATTCCCAATGACAAGACCCAATAACACTTTTTTAATAATACATGCGAAACCAAGACCTCATGCTCAGCTGTCGCGTTTAGCGACCACTAGCCCAACGAGGCAGTCCGATACCCTGTGACAGATAAACAGACAGCTTAGTCTTACAATAGGGTTCCGTATAGCACCTTTTGGATACGGAATCCTAATAAAAAACCGGTCAAATGGGTAGGACTCGCACACGAAGGGTTCCGTCCCATCGTAGTAGATATACCACTATGTAGGTACTTTTAAAATACTTTCGTAACAAGCTACTATAATTATTAAAAATTAAAAACACGACTGCAAAAATTGCACATATTTGTACTTTGTTAACTCGTCAGTTTTTTTTACGACGTTTTTTATTTACAGTGTTATATATTTTTTAAATCTACTTGTCAAATTCTAGACGATAAACATAGACGCGACCAGATTCATTAATTAAAAAATAATTAAGGCTGGTATTAATTTACGTTTCAAAGTGACCACACATGATTCTTTTTATATTTCAACTAGCCTATGTTACACGGAACGATGCAAGGATTGTAACGATACCATGCATCTAAATCGGTTCAGGCGTTTAAAAGTTATGGTGGAATAAATCTCACATACATACATACATGAACCCTAAACACATAACACTCCTTTTTTTGGGGCAGTCGTGTAAAAAAGACACAAGAGATGCACTACAATATAATGTAAAATAAAAACTTTAATTTTTGAAGTGAAAACTTCTTTAGCGGCGTTGAGCACTTTTTCTGTAATGGGTATAAAATCTTAAACTCGCGTCAGGACACGTGACCTGATCGAAAAAGCGTAAGACGGATGGAGAGTAGACAGCTATCCCCTCTCTACGGCGCGGCGAAAATGTATGCCTGGGCCTACTGTTTCGTTTAGGCAGCGCAGGGCGCTTGCGCGAATGTTCGTGTATAACTATTTAATGTAAAATAATTGTAATAGTTTTAAAGTGTTAAATTTTTAATGTAATATAAATTGTCATGTTTGTGTACGATAGCGCAATAAATGAATATTGTATTCTACCATATAAATGATAGTACTTTTAAACTGATAAAGCAATTGGTGCAAAATTATTCCCTAACCATTCCAAAATATCAAACATGCTCAATACGTTAATAATCAAGTTTTCACTTCTGCCGGCACTCCCGGAGTGCAACCCGTCTTTTTCACTTTTATTAAGTTTTTATTTGTTGGCAATACATAGCAATACATATTCTGTGAAAATATCAACTCTTTAGCTATTACAGTTTATGAGATACAGCCCCCAGATGCACGGACGTACAGCAGAGGCTTAGCAACAGGGTTCCGCACACCACCTCTCGAGTACAGAATCCTAAAAATTAGTACGTAAACAACATCTAGATTCTAATTAACAACCCTATTGAATAAACCTCATTCTAGCCCTAATTAGGAACAAAAACAAACAAAAACTACCCACCTTTTGTTTGCAAGGCTGGCAAGCCAATGGAAAGCGTCCATTGAATATTCCGCCCTAGGCGTCGACCCTGCAATTATTACTGTAGCCAACTGAACAATGAAGAAACGCTGAATTAAAAGCTTTAGAATTAGCGAACTCAAAACTAAACTGAGGCCGAATATGAGTTAATGTTTTTGAAATGGTTTGTTAAGGTGCGGTTTTATTTACGCGATTTTTTTGTTATTTTTTTAATGCCTTGTTGGGCCGGTAATCGCAAAGCGCGACTGTTGAGCATGAGGTCTTGGATTCGATTCGCAGGTCGGGCAAAGTATTATTGGGTTTTTCCATCAGGAATTTTTCAGTACCACCCTCGGAGTTTGGATTCGTACCCGGTTGATGGCAATAGGCTCGCCCCCTGGGACAAAGGACTAAGAAAAAACATAACTTTCGAAATGGGATGTACTAATGGGGTACTCCTCTGCCTAACCCTTCGGAGATTACAGGCGTGATGTTATGTATATTTGTATAGATAGATATGCAGCTAAAACATAACTGACGAAATGTGGGTGTACTAATGAGTTCACCTCTGCCTAACCCTTTGGGGATTACAGACGTGATGTTTCAGTTCTAAAATAAAACCTCGTAATAATCAATACGCGAACAAAGTCGCGGGCATTTGTAGGCAACATACATATTGCAAAGTTTTTAGGACACAAAAAAAACCGCAGAAAAACAGCGTGAAATTCGCATCCGTTTATATATTGGAGTTTTGTCACAGCAGTATTTGTGTTGTGGTTCTTTTGCTAACTGGCCGGGATGCGTTTTGGCAATGATAACAGGCCTTAACGAGTTATGTGTGGTCAGCACGTTGTATTGTGAAACGTGATGTATATTATATTGAGTACAAATAATCGAATATAATATTGAAATTTCTCAGTAGCAGCCTCGGAGTCTGGATTTGTGCCCGGTTGATGGCAATAGGCTCGCCCCATATTACATGGGACTAAAAAAAAAAAAAAAAAACATAACTAGCGAAATGTGGGTGTACTAATGGGTACACCTCTGCCTAACCCTTCGGGGATTACAGGCGTGATGTTATGATGATTATATGTATAGAGTACATATTACTAGTTTATTGAGTTGAATGTTTAATATTAATGTAATTTCATATTTATTCAAAAATTTTATGATGTTATTTTCCGATTATTTGTTTATAAAATAAATATAAAAATTGCATCGTAGAATCCTTCTCTATGACATTTTTCAACGAAATATATATATAACAGTTGGTAGCTCTACTCAAGTTTGTGACGAACGTCATTTTTAACCCCGGACGCAAAAACGACGGGGGCGTTTTGAGTTTGATGCGTATGTGTCTGTTTGGGGCATCGTAGCTACCGAACGGATGAACCGTTTTTTTTTTTGTTTGAAAGTTGAATTATTTGGAAATGTTTTTAGACTCTATGTTTGATGAGAATCGGTCCAAGATGGCCGCCGTCTAGATTTTAAAATTTTAATTTTTCTAAAAACAAAAATGTTAACTATGTTATTCTCAAAAAAGAATCTCAAATCTTTATCACAATCTTATAACATCAGCTACCTGCCAGTGTTTCTCATTAAAATCTTTCCAGCCGTTTTGGAGGCTAGACGGAACAAACAGACAGAGACAAAAAATATGTTATGTAAACATTATTTTGTAAAACTTTTGTTCAATCTTACTTAGTTTAACGGACAGTAGTTTACTACTATGTGACGTGTCTTTTTACACCCCCCTATACGTAGCTATGGCCTCTTTCAATTTAAGTAATTGCTGCCTTACTGCTCAGACTTTACGGTCTACAAAATGTACGGTTTTAAGCAGACATTAATCTTTACTTAACTTTAAAAGCAACGTTATTCATGGCATCCAAGTCCACTACAGCATTCTTTTATGAATTTCAAGCTAAACAAGAACATTTAAAAATTCTTACTTTTTACGAAAAGTGTTTGTTTTCGAAAAATCTTTTTTGTTTTGTTTTAAAACTTGTTTCGTAATTTCGCCAACATTGAGACAATGTAGGCATGTTTCGTAGAAATCTTATCCGCCGGCTTACGCTGAAAACTAGCGCCGTGGTTTTAATGCCTCCGTGCACCGGCCACGGTATTATGCTAAGCGTAAGCCCTTTCGCGCGATAGTGGCATATTTTTTTTTTGTATTTATTTGTTTTTTATTATTTTTTAGATTTAATACAAACTTGTTTCTACTTTCATTTTATGTAAAAAAAAATTATCTTTTTGCACTATGTACTTTGGATGGATGTTTGTTTCTTAATCACGCTAGAGCGGCTGAAAGTATCTAGATGAAATTTGGCAGAGATAAATTATAGTTTCGAATACACTAACATATAGGTTACTTTTTATCCCAAAAAATGTACAGTTAAGTACCGTATGATATATCAACATTGACGCGGACGAAGTCGCATGCAGAAGCTAGTTAATTACATTTTTCACTTAACTACTTATTCAAAGAAAACAATAACTTCATTTCAAGAACTATATTTCTCAAGGGAACTTATAAAACAGTTCGCTTTTAATGAGATACAATATTAAATGAATGCTAAATAAATACTATTATAATAGACCTTATTATAATGTACCTTAGAGCGTTGGAGGAAGTTGTAATGTTTTATTTTTTGTATATGGCCTCTTCTCACACAGAGAAGGCACGAGCATTGATCACCACGCTTGCTCAAGATGGATTGACAATTTCAGACTCATTCATACTAATATTATAAATGCGAAAGTAACTCTGTTGCGCTTTCACGACTGAACCACTGAACCAATTTTGTTCAATTTGGTACGCCAAAGAGTACATAAGCTACTTTTTATTCCGTGGCTTCCGACGTCCGCAATAACTGACATTTATGCGGACGAAGTCGCAGGCCAAACTTAGTATTAATTATAACTTCAGATTTAATTACGATATTTTTCCTCCACTCATATCAATGTTGTCCAAGATAATGTCCGTTTATACAAACAAACAGAAACTCTTCAGCTTTATTATATTATTTTCTAGCTAATGCCCGTGACTTCGTCCGTTATGTATGTATGTATAGGTACATTAAACACAAATTAACTACCCATCCTCTTCCATATTGGGTCGATACCAGAGATTGGTTCAACAAATTATCCTAAGCCCGACATTGGCATAATTAACAGTGTTGGCAAGCTATTCGGTGGCCACTGTATGATGTCGTTAGTGTTTGAGTGATTGCTATCTAGTATCAGCTCTCTGCTAGATTAATTTTGAACTAGGGAGTATTTTAAGAATATTGTTATGGGCTAGTGGTTAAGGCACCCGCCTCGTATACCCACATGAGGTTTGAGTTAGCAACCGGACACGGGCAAATATCAATATGACATTTTCATTTTATGATTACTTATTTATTTAAACTTTACGCACTGCCTCGTTGGTCTAGTGGTCGCAAGCGCGACTGCTGTGCATGAGGTCTTGGGTTCGATTCCCAGGTCGGGCAAAGTGTTATTGGGTTTTTCCATCAGGAATTTGTCAGTAGCAGCCTCGGAGTCTGGATTGGTGCCCGGTTGATGGCAATAGGCTCGCTCCCTATTACATGGGACTAAAAACATAACTGGCGAAATGTGGGTGTACTAATGGGTTAAACCTCTGCCTAACCCTTCGGGAATCACAGGCGTGATGTTATGTTATGTTAAACTTTATAAACATGTAAAAATATACTGTACTTAATTATCTCGTCATTATAAAAAATACTTTAAAACACACAACTTAAAGCCCTAAATTGATTGACAAATTATTTGCTGTGACGCTGGTTTTATAATGAGCACACAAAATACCATGAAGGTAATAAAAAAACTGTACATAACTTTATATAACTAATTAATTACGACAAAACATTATGTACAATAAAATAAAAAGCAGGAAACTTAAATGGCATTAACAAACTCGTCTGCATTGAATTCGATTTAAAATACATTTAAATAAAAACTTTTTACTAAAAAATAACGCGTAAAAGAAACGCAACCTTTACAAAACGTTTTAACCTTAAACAGAATTCAAATTGAGAAACTTCGAAAGCTTTTGATTCCGAAAATAATTAGTAAGATTACTGATTCCAAGGTTCTAGTCCCGAACTCATAATAATGATGAATGTGAATTTTCTCTATAATATTAAATTTTAATGAATTTCTCGGGACCGCCGCGTTCGCTGAAAGTTTTATTCAAATTAACTAAGTGATTATTTACTGCTTGTATTTTATATTCTACACTTTTAAGATGTGTAGGCAGGCGACTGGAAATAATAGTAACTGATAGGTACTTATACTCATGTGATTGTACTCATTATAACAAACAATTAAAAGAAAAACTATTTTTTATTTTATTTTACAAAGCGCGTGACTTCAGTCATCTCAAAAGAATATTGAGTAACAAAAATAACACACGAACAGATGTAATTTAATTTAGTTGATTATCACTTTTTACAAACAAAAGTATTCAACTTTAACCGTTTTTTTTTTTATTATTCACCTATTAACGGTTGACGCGCACATGCGTCACTTCTTATAACATTAGATAGCTATCTGCCTGTGAAAGTCCCGTCAAAATGAGGCTTGCCTTTTCATAGATTAGCCGGAACAAACAGATAAACAGACAGACCAAATAAAAAAAAAAAAAAAGACGGGTTGCACTCCGGGAGTGCCGGCAGAAGTGAAAACTTGATTATTAACGTTGAGCATGTTTGATATTTTGGAATGGTTAGGGAATAATTTTGCACCAATTGCTTTATCAGTATAAAAGTACTATCATTTATGTGGTAGAATACAATATTCATTTATTGCGCTATCATACACAAACATGACAATTTATATTACATTAAAAATTTAACACTTTAAAACTATTACAATTACTTTACATTAAAAAGTTATACACGAACATTCGCGCAAGCGCCCTGCGCTGCCTAAACGAAACAGTAGGCCCAGGCATACATTTTCGCCGCGCCGTAGAGAGGGGATAGCTGTATACTCTCCATCCGTCTTACGCTTTTTCGATCAGGTCACGTGTCCTGACGCGAGTTTAAGATTTTATACCCATTACAGAAAAAATGCTCAACGCCGCTAAAGAAGTTTTCACTTCAAAAAAACCTTGTCAACATTCAAAATGTATTAAAAAATATATTTTAATATTGCAAATAAAACACTTCTCTTTTATTAATTTTATTGATTATTTACAAGATTTTACGACAACAAAAAAAAAACAGAATAAAAAAAGAGAAACTAAACAACAAATAATAGATTAATCAAAGAAGTTATTAACAAAAAAAAATGATTATGAACTAAAAATAATAAACTCCATATTTAAAAATACAAAAAGATTCTCTCCGGCGGGGAATCGAACCCCGGTCTCCCGCGTGACAGGCGGGGATACTTACCACTATACTACCGAAGACTTATTATAAATCGTCGAAATTAACATTCTTATCAATTAATTAGGTCTTTTCAATTCGTTGCGGACGGAGCACTATTTTTAATCATATACATATAAAAAACATCATTTCGGAGCTCGTGGCTAAGTAATAACAGCTGCACGGGTCGATCCTTCAGGTTAAGCTACGCTTGCCGGGGTTGGTCCGTGGATGGGTGACCATCTTTACAAACCGAGACTCCTCCGTGCCTCGGAAAGCACGTTAAGCCGTTGGTCCCGACTGTCATACGTGGATCTTTGGCAGTCGTTACGGGTCGTCAGAAGCCCGAAAGTCTGACAACCAGTCTTACCTAGGGGCATCATATTACCCAGTTACTGGGTTGTGGAGGTCATATAGGCAGTCACACCATGTAAAATACTGGTATTCAGCTGCATCCGGTTAGACTGGAAGCCGACCCCAACATAGTTGGGAAAAGGCTAGGCAGATGATGACATATAAAAAACATCAATTATTTGTAATTTCTTTTTTTTTTACGTTTATTAATCACAACAAAAAAACAGTGTACATATTTTCAACTCATAACATACCACACAAACCATCGCGGGTTTAACAGCGGTATGGCCAGACACGGCAACTCGGTGCCATTACATGTTACAATTAGATTACATAGTTAATGAGCATTATTTGGTAGGTGGTAAACATTGTGTGTAAAAATATATAATGTGGAGAAGGTTAAAAAATTCTAAAGTACTAAAACAGTTTTGTCGCTGACCGGACCATCGTCGCTCACATGACGATATCCAGATTATAATAGTACTAGTTAACCCCGCTCCCCTCACTATATGTACCAAACAAAAATAAATATTCAAATCGGGCCAGCAATTTCTGAGATTAGCGTGATCAAACAAACAATGAAACAAACTTCAATCTTTTAATATTAGTATATAATAATAATAATATCTTAGGACAACCAACACATTGCCATCTGATCCCAAACTAGACAGAGCCTGTACTATGGTAACCAGACAACTGATAAATATACTTATATATTTCTAAATACATACATACATATTATATATAAATTACACCCAGACACAGAACAAATCATCGTGCTCAACACACAAAGATTTGTCCTGGGTGGGAATCGAACCCACGACCTCCGTCCTAGCAGTCAGGGTCACCAACTAGACCAACAGGCCAGTCCATATATTAGATACATTTTTATTTTATATGTACACGCAACCTTTTATTCAATCTCGCATCTTCAAATCCTTTTACTCCCCCTCCTAAACCACTTCACTAAGTATATCCATAGAAATGGAGAAAGAAAGATAAAAATAAGTAGTAAAAAAGCGTCAAAAGTCAATAGATTAAAAGGGGAACCCAGAACATGGGCTAATTAATGTGAAACATTTGGATTAAATACTATTTGAACTCACCTTTAACTCATTCAAAATCACATTGTCGCGTGGTTTTGATAGGCTGATTTATTATCGTAATTGTGGTACAACAAGTTCAAATTTTAAATAATAGTGAAAAAGTAGACTGCCGCGTTGGTCTAGTGGTCGCAAACGACTGCTGTGCATGAGGTCTTGGGTTCGATTCCCAGGTCGGGCAAAGTGTTATTGGGTTTTTCCATCAGGAATTTCTCAGTAGTAGCCTCGGAGTCTGGATTTGTGCCCGGTTGAAGGCAATAGGCTCGCCCGCTATTACATAGGTCTAAAAACATAACTGGTGAAATGTGGGTGTACTAATGGGTACACCTCTGCCTAACCCTTCGGGGATTACAGGCGTGATGTTATGTGTAGTGAAAAGTAAATAATACCTAGGTAACTGGCAAAATGTGAGTACCAACTAATGGGTACATCTCTGCCTAACTCTTTGGGAATTACAGGCGTGATAACTAATAGGTATATTTATTTCCACACAAAATTTTAATCGCACGTTCATTCTAGGAAAACTTCAATTATATCTGACGATCCTGGATACCTATCTCTTTTGCTGACTGTACCTACTATTTAAGGCATTTTAAGACTATTCTATTGGTTAAAGTTGGCCCCGACTGTCATTCGTGAATCTTTCACAGTCGTTACGGGTCGTCAGAAACCCGAAAGTCTGAATACTAGTCGTTATGGAGGTCAGATAGGCAATCGCTCCATATAAAATACTTGTATTCAGCTGCATCCGGTTAGTCTGGACCGGGTTACCGGATTTAAAAAAAAAATTGTCCAAAGATACACTTTTAAACTTTTCACATTTTTATCACTTAACCTCAAAATTCCAATAGTAGTACCTATCCATGATACCCTCATTCAATTTATTAAGGCAAAAGGATCCAAGGATGCTTACTTTGCGATTCGTACGGCTTAACCTGACGGCACGGGCGTTTTAAGAAAATGAACTTAACATATATAAGGGACCTAGGCATTATACTTAATTACTTACGCGTTAAGGAGATTGCTTTTACTGAGTTTTTTTTTTATTGGTTTGACGTGGGTATTGTCCACTCAAATCTGTGTTGTTCTTTTTTCAAAATACCTAACCAGTCATTTTTTCTTAAACAGTTTTTGCTCGCGGCCTCGTTTGCATGAATCTTGGTTATTTTGTGCGGAACCTTAATTCTTTTTCTAAAATAAAAGTAGCCTATGTTACTTCTTATAACATCAGCTATAAGCCAGTGAAAGTCCCGTCAAAATCAGTCAAGGCGTCTCGGAGATTTGCCGGAACCAAGACACAGACCGACATAATATTTTTAAATTGTTTTTAAAGCCAAAGTCAAAACATTTAGTTTTATTTACCGTGTAAACATTAATATTATGTATTTAATAAAAAGCTCTCATTTTTTAACATTACAAACAGACACTACAATTTTATTTACTTGTATCTTTATTTAGTTTGACGTCATCAATTGAATTAAGTAGTAATAGTAGTCGGCAGTAAGGTCTTGCGAGCCCACACACCCTAGTGTTAAAGTTACTAAGCCGCTTCAAAGGCCTCTGACTTGGTTTAAGTGGAACAATAAAGTCCAGGTTTCCTCACCGATGTCAATGATGTCCAATATAAACATTAGAAAGTAAATATGAATTGAAAAAGTTACATTGGTACTTGCCCAAGTTTGAACCCACAACCTCATGGATGAGAGGTGGGCGCCTTAACCAATGGGCCATCACGACTTATTGAAAGATTAAGTATGGAGTATCTTACCCATCCTAACTAATATTATAAATGCGAAAGTAAGTTTGTTTGTTACCATTTTACGCCTAAGCCACTGAACCGATCATCCTGAAATTTTGCATATACGTTGCCAGATGTACAGGAACGAACATAGGTAGTACCTTTAACCCCGAAAAAAAGTTCTGTTTCCGAGGGAAATCACAAAAACGTTCTTATGATAATAGATGGCGCCACATGTCGTTTTGAATCATGTGATGTTTACTAAATAATTGAAATGACAGGACATGGGTAATTTTTTCCGCGACTTCGTCTATGACCGCGATAATCGAAATTTACGCGGACGAAGTCGCGGGCAAAAGCTAGTTCTTCTATAAACGAAACTACTTTTTGGAAAGGGCAACTAGTATACCACAGCACCATTTATGCACTAAATTATTATTACGAGGATTGCAAAACTAAACCTAAGATAGACACACAAATACCTCAGAATTGTCGAATCCGCTTTACTTCGTATTTACATACAAGCTAGTGCAGTGCAGTGCAAACACGCTGGCGGTAGAACAAGCCTGCTGTGTCGCTCGGGGATGCAAATATCTATGTAGTTTGTTTAATTACTGATATTTCATGTTGGAATGTATTTTGTGTTTGTAGATTAGGTTTATTATACTACTTAGTCAAATATGAACGAGCAAGACTTGTTAAAAATCTTAATATATATAAATCTCGTGTCACAATGTTTGTCCTCAATGGACTCCTAAACCACTTAACCGATTATAATAAAATTTGCACACCATGTGCAGTTCGATCCAACTTGAGAGATAGGATAGTTTTTATCTCAATTATTGGTCTTAATATTTTTTTATTGCAAATTTGAGCCACAGCAACGCGTGGACCGGTCAGCTAGTATATTATATTTATTTAATTAATTAGACACGTGTGCTCAACATGAGCTTTACAATACGAGAATCCTTAAATCTAAGTTACAAGGACTTATATACTAAAAGAGGGTTTACATGTGTGTGTGACTGTGGCGGTTCTTATTAATGGGATTGCATGACGGATCATACACCTCATTATCATGTTTTTGGCAGTCATTACTTAGCAGTTATGACATTCATGTATTGCTACCAGGAACTACTGGGTGGCACGTTGTGAAAGAGCCTTCTAGTATATTTTGTGGAAATGGTTAGCTAGGCATAACTCATTACGGTTCGTGTCAATGGTTGGTTATGCTTAACTACTTATACTAATACAGTTAATAGGAAGACTGATAATTCGTGTACGATATTTATACACATTATTGTACTCATGATAACAAACAAATTACCGAAAAAAAAAATCAATATAGGAAAAATAAAATTAGGGGTCGTCGACCGGCCTCGCTCGGATCAGCTGTGCTCGCGTTCCGTACAGTTGATATTTGACCGATAAAAGAGTAATAAATGTCAAAAGTTAAATAGTTTTATTTGTAAAAGGAATATCTAAGTTAAATTACTACTGCTGGAATCTTTCTTCTTCTACTTCTGATGGAGTGTTTTTTTTTTTGTAATTATTATTTTTTTGATTTTTTTTTATAATAAGTATTTGTTTCTTTTTTAAACTTTTACTGCCTCGTTGGTCTAGTGGTCGCAAGCGCGACTGCTGTGCATGAGGTCTTGGGTTCGATTGCCAGGTCGGGCAAAATGTTATTGGGTTTTTCCATCAGGAAATTTCTCAGTAGCAGCCTCAGAGTCTGGATTTGTGCCCGGTTGACGGCAATAGGCTCGCCCCCTATTACATAGGACTAAAAACATAACTGGCGAAATGTGGGTGTACTAATGGGTGCACCTCTGCCTAACCCTGCGGGGATTACAGGCGTGATGTTATGTTATTACATGCGCTATTGCGTTGCATTCGTCAGACGAAAAGGCAAGTTGAACGTGAAAGCGCACTGGTAGCAGTAACACGCTACTCGTATACTCAGCATCGTCTACCGATGCAAATATCTGGTCGGTTTAATTACGCTACGCTGGGATGTAAGGCAATTATCAGGTGATTTAGTAAGGTCGAGCTATAGAACCGAGGTCATGTTTCGGTTGCGGGCAGACCGCAGAAGTCGGTTCGCCGAGAATCGGGTATTTTGTTTGGTAGCAACACAACTATGTAAATTCACTGTTATTGCTAAAGTAATGCCTTTGTACTCCGCAGGGGGTGCCCTTATCGTGTAATCACTTAATTTATATTTTATGCCTTGATTAGAGGTTTTAATTAATTAAGGCATTACAAAAGTCTAGATAGCAGCCAGTAATCTTATAAGTTGAAATTCAAGATGCTATTAGGAAAAAAGAAAGAAAAAGTAGTTTTTTACACGACTGCCCCAAAAAAAGGAGTGTTATGTGTTCAGGGTTAATGTATGTATGTATGTATATATGTAAGATTCTTTATTCCACCATAACTTTTAAACGCCTGAACCGATTTAGATGTATGGGGTATCGTTACAATCCTTACATCGTTCCGTGTAACATAGGCTAGTTAAAAATAAAAAGAATCCTGTGTGGTCACTTTAAAATGTGAATTAATACCAGACTCATTTTTTTTTTAATAAATCTGTTCGTGTCTATGTTTATCATCTAGAATTTGATAAGTAGATTTAAAAAATATGTAACACTGTAAATAAAAAACGTCGTAAAAAAAACTGACGAGTAAACAAAGTACAAATATGTGCAATTTATTATAGTAGCTTGTTTTCTATTTTCATAGTTACTAATGACGTTAAATAAGTTAATATGAAACTCTTGTTTAATAGTTGACGCATGTAAATTTTGGTCGGCATAAAACGTTTTTCCCGGTTTGTATTGAAGAAATCACTATCATCCAAAAGCCACAGCATTTCGAAACTTCTTGAATCTCTTATTTGTATACTACCTTCTCGACAATGAACCTACATAACCCAATCGCACCTCATCCATCCCAACAACACCTAACCATCAAATCAATACAAAAAACCTTTACACTGTACAAACCTACACAGATTTAGAGGTAATCCAATCACTGTGCCTCGGGACGAGTATGGCGTAAGGATACTCAAATAGAAACGTACATAGCAATCAGCTTTGTGAATGGGCCGGTTCATAAAACGGCTTTCCACCTAACCCGATGTAGGTCAGACGGTTTCGGATCGTAGTTCCGCGATGCAGTTTTGTTTTTTGAGAGTTTTTGACTGCATACTATTTTGGTAGTTACGCAAGTTGTTCACATAACATTGCACGTTTGTAATCCCCGAAGGGTTAGGCAGAGGTCCCATGTCCATGGGGGCAAGCCAATTGCCATCAACCGGGCACAAATCCAGACTCCGAGGCTGCTACTTAGAAATTCCAGATAGAAAAAGCCAATAACACTTTGCCGAACCGCCTTGGTAAGACTAGTTGTCAGACTTTCGGGTTTCTGACGACCCGTAACGACTGTCTCAGATCAACGTACGATAGCCGGGACCAACGGCTTAACGTGCTTTCCGAGGCACGAAGTAGTCTCGGTATGTAAAGATGGTCACCCATCCACGGACCAACCCCGGCAAGGGTAGCTTAACCTGGTGGATCGATCAGTGCGGCTGTAATTACTTAGCCAGGAGCTCCTACATATTCCTCCATATATTCTTAAAACAGGCGTGCTAAAATTACGTAGTTATACTCTGGAATCTAAGTCCATAATGATACGCCAGCACACAAACACGCTGGCGGTATTATTGACACGCCGGCGGTGTTGTAACGTTCTACGTGCAGCGTGTTTGTTCTGCTTACTCTTGACGATGCAAATATCTGGTTTGTTTAGTTCCAACCGTATACGGCGTCTGCGGTGGTTGGTTTTACTGCTGTATTTTAAGAGAAAATCTGAATAAACAGCCTAGAAAATAAATAAATGGATGGTTGTATTTACGCCACCTTTAGTAGACCTTTATTATGTAGACGTGACGAGATGCTCATTTAGATTTTTAATATGATTATCCAAAAAAATTACACATCTCTTGTCCTCAAATCCGAAATACTTTTGTGAAAACTATTTCTTGAAAATAGCAATAGTTGTCTTCTATCTATTTTTTTCCTTGTCGATATTCGTCATAATATCTGCCAACTAAAAAGTATTCCAGCTTTCACTCAATCACTCAAGGGAATAAGTTCAAGACACAAATATCTGGAGAGCCGAAATACCTTTTACGTCTAATAATAGAATACATTTTTTCTCGTTTCAAGCCACTAATGGATCGTGTCCTTTGATAGGAACATAATAGTGACTGTCTCAAATGTGTACGTCATATCAAAAAGATGGGTAGTGACATTTTTATTTAGGCTTTACTACATGTGAAAGTGAATGATTTTCCAATTGATCTTATATTTTCAAGGTTCTGTTACTCAATCGGCAAAAAAAAACCCTTATAGGATTACTATGTTTTCCGTCTGCTAAGGCTCTTTTTGCCAGAAACGCGTGAAGGTATCAAGCTATCTTGGAGCAGACAAAAAAAAATCAAACTTCAAAGTCAAGGGAATCTAAAGATCAGATCGTTTATGGCGCATATTCTGATGCTTGCTAAAGAATGAAAATCTGACTGTCGGCGAAGTGTCCTGTCTACAAAGATTCCCGTCGTGTAGTAAAGTCTGTCGGTGATCAGTATGTCAGCGTTTAGTCATACACTACAAAAATTACTATAAAATATTGGTATAGAACCAATATTTTAAAGAGTTTGTATTTTTTTGCACGCGCTTACCTACGGAACTACAGAACCGATTCTGAAAATTCTTTCTCTAATATAAAGCTACGTTATCCCTGAGTACTATAGGCTATATTTTACAAAGGCAAGTAGCCGCAAGCGCAAGTGCTGTTATTGGGTTTTTCCATCAGGAATTTCTCAGTAGCAGCCTCGGAGTCTGGATTTGTGCCCGGTTGATGGCAATAAGCTCGCCCCTACTACATGGGACTAAAAAAAACATAACTTTCGAAATAGGATGTACTAATGGGTACACCTCTGCCTAACCCTTCGGGGATTACAGGCGTGATGTTATGTTTATGTAAAAAATTAGAGATCCGTAAAAAAAACGTCTAAATAAAAAATCACAAGCGAAAACTAGTAGGCGATAATATAGTTCGGTGTAACAGTAACACCATTTGACTTGCAGAAAAATCTCCACCGCAATACCTAAGTTGGAAGGACATCGACCAGGGAATTGAGCCAATCTCACAATTAATTAGATTCTCCGGACGTCCAATAACATTTTGTATTGAAACAATAATTAATTTCACTGTTTGTATTCAGTAATTATTATTCCAGTTTGTCAAATAGAGATGAAAATGTAGTTTGTAATTAATTATCTTGTTTGTGTAACGAGATAATTATTTCATACGTTTTTACACGACTGCCCCAAAAAAAGGACGGTTATGTGTTCAGAGTTATTGTATGTATGTATGTGAGTTTCTTTACTTTAGTTTTATTTTTCGACCATAACTTTTAAACGCTTAAACCGATTTAGATGTATGGGGTATCGTTACAATCCTTGCATAGTTCCGAGTAACATAGGCTAGTTAAAAATAAAAAAATAAACGTAAATTAATACCAGCCTTAATTTATTTTTTTAATGAATCTGGTCGTGTCTATATTTATCGTCTAGAATATGACAAGTAAATTTAATAAATATATAACACTGTAAATAAAAAACGTCGTAAAAAAAAACTGACGAGTAAACAAAGTACAAATATGTGCAATTTTTGTTTGCTAGTCATGTTTTTTAATTACTTTAATTATATTAGCTTGTTTTTCTGTTTGTCAAACATGAAAATGTGATCGGTATTTAATTATCTTTGTTTATGTAGCAAGATAATTATTTCATACGTTTTATAACGATTTTTATATGTTGAAGGAACGAACATTGATGACTAGACCTGTTGATTGTTTGCGATTTATAATTGGGTTTAGTTTTGTTAAAGCGATCCTGCCCACATAATTTTTGTTCCCATGAGGTCTCGGATGCCTCCCACCCCCCAATTACATGGGACTTCAACATATCTGCCAAATGTGGGTGTATTACTGGGTACTGTAACAGCCCGTCGTGGGTTGTTACTGTTACCGAGATATATTTCAATATACTTTAATTGAAACGCAAATTAATGTGTTAAACTTTGTATTAACTTTTATATAATTATTATATTTAGTATTCTAGCTGAAGGCTTGACAACCGATGAAACAGTCTGCTTCAGACTATTCTAATTACAGAAAGTAATATTTATCTCATATTTTGAAATAGGTTGCTTAAGGCTCAACCATTCAGGGTCTCTACAGTACACCTCTGCTAACCCTTCGGTGACTACAGGCGTGACGTTATGTTATTTTAATTTTAAAACTAATTTTGCGACAGATAGAAGGAGTAGAGAAAGGCTTTTTCCCAGCAATGGGAAATAACGGACCTATTAAATAAAACCTGAGAATAATAACAAGTACCTATCTACCCCTGTTACAACCTACACTTAAATACAGCCAGAGTATATTAACTACCACAATGTACTAGGGAATCAGAGCGCGCAAGATTTATAGTAGCGGAGCTAGCAAGCTACTCGTATTTAGAGCTGCGCTTCGTGCTAGCGCAACGTAACTTACTGCTATAGGGGTTGAATTTACTCCCCTTTTATAAAACTATTGTAAAAGGGAGCAAAAATGGGAGCTAATTTTTAGAGTACAAGGGTCATTTTAATGCAATTCGTCGCGATGTTACCGAGAACTCGATAAAACATACATACATACACTCACGCCTTTTTTTGCCGGGGGTGGACAGAAACCACAGAACGCCACCTGCTACGAACCTTGCATACTCCTTTCGCCTCATCTACGTTCATACATCTCGTCATACAAGCACACCGGTTACGAGTACTCCGCGCCTGACCTATCTATAGAACCTCACCAATAAGGTCAGTGTAGGTCTTCCTAGGGCGACCCCTCCGTGCGTTGCCACTCACCGCTGCCATATAAATACCTTTTGTCAGTCGTCTTTCACTCATCCTCTCAACATGATCGAACCATCTAAGCATTTTCTATCTTTGCCACTACATTCTCATAATTATTATTTAACTTCATAATTTCTTATTTAATTTTATTAATTCTTAAAAGTGGGTAGACTCGTAAATTTACTTTATAATTATGTAGGTATTATTGGGTTGATAAATTATCTTTTCTTTATATAAATACACGTAAATAAAAAAAACATTTACAAAAATACGTTTAGAAAATGTTATGCAACAAAAAAGAAAAAAAAGATTCTCTCCGGCGGGGAATCGAACCCCGGTCTCCCGCGTGACAGGCGGGGATACTTACCACTATACTACCGAAGACTTGCGTCATATAGGCAAATTTTTCGTATACAAATGTTTTTAAAGCTAGTCGATATAAAATGAGAATATTTTACACCTAAGTAAATAAAAAAAAAACCGTATAAAATCAATAAATTAACTAAATATAACTATTATTACTATAAAACAATGATTTCCATAACAGCAAGCAACAAAAACGATATTAAATAAACACAAAAAGATTCTCTCCGGCGGGGAATCGAACCCCGGTCTCCCGCGTGACAGGCGGGGATACTTACCACTATACTACCGAAGACTTGATAGCTTCGTCGAAATTACGGTTCTGTACCTCCGAGCTAAAATTAAACACATCGCAATGACGTCATACCGTACATTAATAAACAGCTGGGCTATTTCTTTCCAACTAAAATGTATTAAGCGCCGTTCAAGGTTACGCTTTTATCATGCGTCTTATGTAAAGGCAATACGGACGATTCTTCAATGTGTGTTTATCAATGATCGATATTTAAAGGAATTTGTCCTTAACATAACAATATTTAAGTATTTATACTATTTTCTATTACACGTGGTTTGTTTGCGATATTCAAACGAATACCTAACTTAGGTATTGATTTATTATTATTTACTGATTACCTACTACATAGGTTAGCTGGGCTGTTTCCGCACTTAGCCTCTTTATTGGGCCATTGTACTGCTACATATATCTTTATAACTAACAAGCTTTTGCCCGCGACTATGTCCGCGTGGAACTTGTTTATATCGTAGTTGCATACAAACTTCCACCCCACTTTTCACCACCTTAAGGGATGATTTCCGGGATAAAAACTATTCTATGTCCTTCCCCGGGTCTTAAACTATCTCTATACAAAATTCCACTTAAATCGGTTCAGCGGTTTAAGCGTGAAGAGGTAACAGACAGACAGACAGACACACTTTCGTATTTATAATAATAATTATTAGTACGGATTTATGAGCGCTTACACCGTAAGCCATTTCATACAAACTTTCAAGTACTTATTTTTCAAAATGAATGAACCGATTTAAATGAAACATTCTACACAATAAGCAGGATAAATAAGTCTGAAAAATTAGTTGAGAAAATTTCCAAAAAAATGTGTTTCAGCAAAATTAGACCGATTTTAAGTTTTGCGTAGAAACAGTGATTTTCAATTGTTTTTTTTTTTTATGAGACATTTTGAAAACGTTCTCAACTAATTTTTTAGTAGTAGTAGTAGTAGTAGTTTTACTATTAAGTAGGAGGTACCTAGTAGTTAACAGCTATGTATAAATGTGTATTTTTATACAACTTATATTTTTTTTCCCGGCAAAGATCTGAGACATAATTCCGTGCCTCGGAAAGCACGTTTAAGGTTGGTCCCGGCTGTCATACGTGGATCTTTGACAGTCGTTACGGGTCGTCAGAAGCCCGAAAGTTTGACAACCAGTCTTACCTAGGGGTATCGTGTTACCCAATTACTGGGTTGTGGATAGGAGGTCAGATAGGCAGACGCTCCATGTAAAATGCTGGTATTAAGCTGCATCCGGTTAGACTGGAAGCCGACCCCAACATAGTTGGGAAAAGGCTAGGCAGATGATGATGATATTGAAAATATTATCAACTAACTTTTTAGTAGTACCTAGTAGTAGTAGTTTTACTAATTAGTAGTAGTATTTAACGGCTTTCTTATGTTTATTTTAACATCCCGTCTACTTTTATTACCGACAAAGATAGAACACTCATTAAACTACATCAAACTAAAATTCTTCTTAAACAAGGACAAGAAAACTCCGTGCTTAACAAAGTTACTAACTACAGTCCGTCATTATAACTTAAAGCATCGGTCATTATGGTACAAACAGAGTTCTACTCTTCGACTTGTTCAAAAGTTGCGCAGTTCAACAACATTTCATATAATACTTTTACTAACGATGTCCTTGTCATTCGACGTTGTAATTCTGTTCGTTTTTAGTAAGAAGTTTCTTTGACAAGTTTATTCTGACATGCGGCGAAATGAAGAACTAAATTTTTTGGTACGAAATTTGGTGGCTTGCTTAGCAAGTGGCGCCGCTGTGAGCGGTAAAGATATATTTGTATTTTAAGTTTTGACAGTTAAGAGTTTTTGTGCAGATGTCAATAGATGGCGCTGTTTTAAATTGAGTTTAGTGTCTAAGCACCAATCGTTTTGTAACCGTATTTAAATATATTTTTATTTAATTTGAAAACAAATATTGCTGTGCCCTACAACATCCATTATTGTGCCTAGTTATAAGCCTTCTTAACTCCTTATAAATATTGTTGACTACAATAAGAAATGATTATGGCTATGAGTTTTAATTGAATTATTGATCAGTTATCTAAGCAAGGACTACTGTTATTTGAATACCAAAATTAAAATTGAAGACTGTCCAAACGCGTTATTATTAAACTAGGAAATAATTTCGCCTGGGTCGTGGCTGCATTTTAACAAACTTATTACACTCATATACACAAACCACTAGTCCCGGAACTTGTAGGCCATACAAATATTAATACCGTGCGGGAACCGAATCAGTGAAACGTAGCGCAACAACCAATCACTCAGTGACTGCGTTAATCGTATCGTCGGTTAAGTCAGTTATTACGATAATTCATTTAATTTTATTATTGTAACAAAACGCGTATTTGCAACTGATTGCTACGACATTTTAAAAAGGCGCTGTACGATTACAATTTTATATTCAGTTCGCTACAGATTGATCAAAATAAATACTCACACTTAAATTAATTTTAAAATAAAGTTAAAAATCTAAAACCCGACTACGATAAAAGCCTGCCTTCAAGTTGGTACATAAAAGTGATTTTATAACTCACAAACTATTAAAAAATAAATAAGATTAAAGATTTATTTTAAAAGTCTTATTCACACGTCTTAAATAACAAGTCATACGTAATTCATACATACAATCATTTATTGACTACTAAACTCATGAACCTGTTACGGCGTTGCGCTGCGAGCCGCAGATTCGATTCCCGGCGGAACCAATATTTGTATATAGTGGTTCAGAGTCTGACTTTTTGTGTATGTGAGTTTATACGTTTAAAAACTTATTTAATCACAAAAATACACTCACGATACTGGAAAAAATCAAACAGGAGGGCAAAATTTCCCAAAAAAAAAACTTTACTAATATTTACCTCGACTTTTCCTCTATCAATCTTTATTTACCCATCAAACGATAATTGAAGAGACAAACCGTATTATATCTTAACGTTGCTTTCTATACTCATCCATAGCGTCAATGTATCATTTTTATAGTGTGCACTCGACGTTAAAAGGGTGCTATTTGATCGACGACCTTACAGCAATATTTCACAATTAATAAACCATGAAAAAACAGGATAATATCAACCTTATGTCAAGCACAATAAAGTTGAACTGAAGTGTAAACGTATCTTTGCAAAGAAAAGGGGGAAGTAGACACAAAACGATAACCGATTGGCTGTCAATGTCAGTCATAGTACATTTTCTTTGTCGCTTGGTTGGTTCCAATTTGGGTCAAATCTCGTTGTAACAAGGTCATTCTATGTGACATGTTGGGCCAAGTTAGGGGCCAATATGTTGCTTTGACATAACTGTGTGTGAGAAGTGTCACATTGAGAAAATGAGACGGTATATTGTGTTAATAATAAAAACAACAGTCTGTATTTGTTCAGAGAAAGAACGAGTATTGTGTATAATGCTTACTGTCTGTGTCTCTCACTAATACTACGTAAACACCATCCTGCCAATTTTAACCAATTGTAACGTAGCAGTAAGACTGGCAGTACTGCCGCGCTGTGATTGGCTAAGACAAGATATACCACTTTTTAAGAATTTTTAAATTTGTTCCACGTTTCAACCAAGAATAGTACCTACTTATACATATAAATGCATTGGTTTTCTTCATTTCGAGGCCACTTTAGCCTCGAGCTGCGTGTTTATTGGAGCAGAGAGTGCAGAGTTAGAGAAACTTTAACCAATTGTAGGCATTCCACTAAATTATCGTCATTCACGCTTAAGTGGCCATAGACAGACTTCTCTAAAATGTATAGGTGGCCTTATGTTGGGAGAAAACCTAGATGCAGTACACATCGCGTGTGTAATCCCCGAAGGGTTAGGCAGAGGTGTACATATTAGTACATCTACATTTCGCCAGTTAAGTTTAAGTCCCAGTCGGGGCGAGCATATTGCCATCAATCGAACACAAATCCAGACTCCGAGGCAATTCCTGATGGAAAAACCCAATGACACTTTGCCCGACCTGGGAAACGAACCTAAGTCCTCATGTTTTGCAGTCGCGCTTTGCGACCACTATAGACATAGGTATAACAACAAAAACCTCACACCGCTCCCAAAAAAGAATCTAATACCTACTTATTTTACTACGCTATGGTATAGTTTTTACTAAACCATAGACAATTTACAAAACTAACAACACCAAAATCGGTACCATAGATAATTATCATCCTCGCATTTTTCCCACCAGTATTGGCTCAGTAAATTATCGGGGCACACTAGCAGATGTGCCGAATGGCCCCGAATTGCCCCGAGGTCGTTTTTACGACTACAATCGACTTTTAAGATTAAAAGTATTAAAACGTTCGCATTTCGCGAATCGTATGTGGTTATAATAAAGTTTTATGGATGAAATATTGGTTGGGGTTGAAGCTCGGGTTTATTAGGAAGCTTTTTTATTAAAGATTGTCGATTAGGAGCAGTTTGTAACTTTATTTGAGTTATCTTTTTTCTACACGAGTAAATAAAATTTAAATGTCTGTTTGTTTTGTCAAAATGACAACTTTAAAGTAAATCTATCTAAAAATATAAAAGCGAAAGGTCCGTATAAAGATGTTTGGTAGAGTTGTAGTTCATAGTTAGTAGACGTCCGCTAAGGAAGGATTATCCCAAATTCACCACTCGCGAGGAATCAATTCTGACGCGGACGAAGTCGCGGGGAAAAGCTCACTAGCTTGCACTCATAATAATATAAACCAGACATTCACGGCCATGGATTTCAATCCTGCGGACTGACCATAAAAACGGACAGTAACTACGTCGGTAAGATATAGGAACCCAAGAGAATGTCCTTCCAATTTTTTTATAATAATTACCTTAAAAGCCTAATATGTAGGTAGGTACTTCAACAAAGCGATGCTAAACGAAAGCTTTAAGGGTGTGTCGAGCGCGTCAGTTTCCACTGTGAGCTATTAATTCACTTACATCTTGCGCCGGATTAATTCATCAACGGACCAATCCAGTGAGTGACGCTAACGTGGATTTAGGTCACTAGATATGCCGCGTTAGCGTCGCCAGAAAAACTGCGCTTTTACAAAATGATCTATATGATCTATTTTTCGTATGTTATAGCCATCTTGCTTTTGCTTGCGAATTGTGAAAATGTTCGCGTTGGTGTCAAGTATACCATAAAACATGTCAGTCTCGAAAATATTAGCAAAATTGGCTTTCTTTGAGTAAAATTTTTTTCTGTGTGCCGAAGTGGCACATCTGGTGCCCTGAGACTGTGAGGCCACAGTGAAGCCCTGAGAGTCGCCGCAGGCCACGTAGGAAATGGCGGAACGAACTCGATGGCTTCCTCCAAAACATGAGGAAGGAAGCACCGAAACGTGAAGGAGTGAAGGGAGGCCTTCGCCCAGAAGTGGGACAGAACAGGCCAGCAAAAACTTATTCCATCTGTCGCATCCAGTGCTTTAATTCGTGTACGATCTAAATGTAATGTTGGAGAATAATTTATCGGCTCTCCAAGAAATCAAGGCTGCATTTACATACTAGTAGTCCAATTTAGTGATTGATTAGACATTGAATATTGACAGCCCCGTTCTGCTCTTGTTTTAATGGAAATTACGGTTTTTTCTCCGCTGTTCTTTTCTGATTAATTTCGTTGCTGTATCCAAGACAGTTGAATCGTTTTTCCGGGACTCGCCGAGTTTCATTGCTTCGATGCTTTTGTGGTGGTTACCATTGTTTTATGTTTTTTCCTCCGCCGTTTTATTTCTGATGAATTAAGTTACAGGATCCAAGACAGTTAATCGTTTCTCCAGGATTCGCCGAGCTCCATTGCCTCTTTTCTGGTGACGGCCGCTTTTGATTGTTGATTTCAGGAGTTGCAATGGTTGCGAACGGAGGGGCGGGTTTGTCCTGAAAAATAAGTGCTCAACAGAGTTTTTATACGGATCCCCATATTGGAGCAGAACAGTAATGAAGGTGAAACCGCGAAGTCTTGCCGGGGGAAATGTGAATGCTTATGCGAATTCCGCTCTCCCGGCCATAGGCAGAGGTAGAACACTTTTTTTTTGTGGTGAAAATCATCTCATCATCTTATCAATCACCTTCCGCCTTGGGTGGGGCGGAAGGGACTGTCAGACTTTTACTAACTAAAAAACCACCCTGTTCCTTCTGTTGCCCTTTACGTTCCGGGGTAGAACACTGCGGTGGTTTTAGCCGGTAACCGTCTGGAATGCCCCACCGTCATCCCCAAGAGGAAGAAGTCCTTGAGGATTTCCACCGCGCACAAAAAACAAGGTGAAATCGCGGGGAACAGCTAGTTTTATCATAGATAGTGCGGTTCAATCTCTGAATACACACTCGTATTCGTTCCTCTACCAACAAATACTATACAAATAGTAGAGATACTCAAATATCCGACCCGGAGTTGGGAAAACAAACGGGTATCATTGGAAATCGGATAATCCATTAATTCAGAGTCCAAATTTCCTTTATAGCCCACCCGGGAGTGCTCTAGTGATGAATCGCGACAAATTCGCTTCGGAAAGCAATTTGGAAGAGTAGAATTTTGTCGATGTATTAGGTAGGTAGCTATCTAGCCAGTAGTGGATCCTTTGGGGGGGCTAAGGGGTTCAAAGGCCCCCCAGAAGCATCCGAGTTGTTACGTGACTTTTATAGTGAACTTGATATTATTTTAATTAAACTTTTTCGCTAATTTTACTCTCTAAAGGTACAATTCTCATCAATTATAAAACGTTGTATGCTTTTTAGGGTTCTGTACAAGAAGGGTGCTTATGGGACGCTGTTACTAAGCCTCCGCTGTTCGTCCGTACGTCTGTCAAATTTACATAAATACCTACAAGTAAATAATATAACATAACATAACATCACGCCTGTATTCCCAGAAGGGTTAGGCAGAGGTGTACCCATTAGTACACCCACATTTCGCCAGTTATGTTTTTAGTCCCATGTAATAGGGGGCGAGCCTATTGCCATCAACCGGGCACAAATCCAGACTCCGAGGCTGCTACTGAGAAATTGAAGTAAATAATATATTACTGAATTGTCTATCTGTAATGGCACAATAATAGCTTTTTCACTAAATGTATAATATGAATATTTACACGGTAATACTTATACCAAAAAAATAATACTCTGTCTGTCTGTTCGTTCCGACTCATCTCGAAAACGTCTTAGCTGATTTTGACAAAACTTTAATTAACAGATAGCTGATATTATTGAGAGTAACTTAATAACTTTTAAAAAGAAATAAGGGCTCCGCGAAAAATTATTAAAGCATGGTAACTAGCACTTATGCAAACATAGTCGCGGGAATAGGCTAGTATTTTTATAAAATCTCGCTAAATTCCAACCACGACCATCTTTAGCCCCTCGATCAAAGGTCAAAAGTTTAAAACCACAAAATCGATAGCTCTTCGTGATCTTAAGTAGAGTAATTAAATATTAAAACCATCTTGAACGAAACCTTCGTTAACTTTTGATGACTACCTAATAATCACTAGCTGTATCCCGCGGTTTCATCCGCGTTAAGTTACGCCTTGCTGCTCCGCTCCTGTGTGTCATAGTGTGATGTTATTTAGCCTATAACATTTATTGATAAACGGGCTGTTTACTCCAAAAGGTCTTTTTTTTAAGTAGTTTCTGATTTTAGCTCCAACTAACAAAAATATAGTAATATTGAAGATAGAAAAAAAATACTGCTCATTAGACTGTGTGGTTGACCAAAAAAACCAATTTATCAAAATAAAAATAAAAAAAGTAGTCGCTATTAGTCGTTGGCGTTTAACGTAAGTTCAGTTCAAATAAGGCAACTAGATTCAATCCTTTTTTTTTGTGTATGACGTTCAAAAGTGCCTTATAATGGCCTAATTGAAATAAATGATTTGACTTTGACTTTGAAATAGTTTATACTAGCTCCGCTTTACGGCTTTACATCGACCTTCCAATCACACACACTTTCCACAATAGTAGAACTGAAACACCCTAACCTAATTAATAGATATAAAATCAAATTGTATGTAATTTATTTATTCATTGTTTATTAGTATAAATGTTGGAACGCGTCGTCTCCCCCTCTCGGGAGGGGGGCGCTAATGGCTGCAACATAGTTTATAAACTAATTTTCCGATAAAATATTTCAATTTCAATTTGAATTCCACAAGGACCATATTATTATTTGTATGGCTAACAGGAAGTTGTTGAGAGTCTGGTTGATTGTGTATGTGAGTTTATATGTTTTAAACAAATCCACGATACAGAAGAAAATAAAGTTAAAAAAAACGTTAAACCGAATACGTAAAAAAATATTATATTATATAAAATGACGGCGGCCATCTTCAACCGATTTTCATCAAACATAGCTAAGAACAGTCTCGACTAATTCACTTTTCAAACAATAACAAAATCAAAATCGGTTCATCCGTTCAGGAGCTAAGTTGCCACAGACACACAGACACACACGTCAAACTTATAACATACCGTCAGTTTTGCGTCGGGGGTTAAAAAAGAGGTCTAAAAGGGACGAAACAAGCAAATAATTCAGATAGAAATCCAGAAATGCATAGATACAAAAACAATTATTTACATAACATAACATAACATCACGCCTGTAATCCCCGAAGGGTTAGGCAGAGGTGTACCTACCCATTAGTACACCCACATTTCGCCAGTTATGTTTTTAGTCCCATGTAATAGGGGGCGAGCCTATTGCCATCAACCGGGCACAAATCCAGACTCCGAGGCTGCTACTGAGAAATTCCTGATGGAAAAACCCAATAACACTTTGCCCGACCTGGGAATCGAACCCAAGACCTCATGCACAGCACAATTACACAACCCTTCAACAACAATTATTTATTTATTTAAACTTTATGCAACAAAAAAGTACAAAGGCGGACTTATGCCTTAGGCATTCTCTACCAGTCAACCAAAGGTGGTGAACAGATAACAAAGCAGGTGTAAAAAATTGTAAACATATAAGGCAATAATCAAATATGAAATTTTAAGATCATTAAAAACAAATATCTAAACAAGTTTAAACGAGTTAAGTTCAAGTTTAATTACTTATGTACTTTCTATTTATTTAAGAATGGGAAATCATTACAAAGAAATCATCATTTATTATTGAATGTTTCCTAGTTTACCTTTTCTTCCATCAAATTGATTATTTTACATGTCACATCTATACTGGTGATACATTATTATAATGCTGTTTTTCCTGTAGGGGGGAGTCCCTGGTGTCCTGAAATACAGGCTACGGCTTAGTTCAGGCACCAGTCTCCCACAAATAAACATTGTAATATCGTAATAACTATTATTTTTGTTAAGTTTTGGTTGATGGATGTTATTTGTGGTAGAAAATAAACATTATTATTATAAACATTATTATTATTAAATGACTTCTTCCGTTCTGCTCGGAGCGGTAGTGTCAGACTCTTTACTGACTAAAACCTAACCGTGTTCCTCCTAATGCCCTTTGCGTTCCAAGGCCGCGGCGACGCTTCCAGAAAAAATCCGCAACCCTTCCCTTCCTTTAGAAATTTTCTCCGAAGTCGGCTTAAATTCCCTCCATCTTGTCGTACTTCTCTTCCGCATTTAAGATAGTTCCACACGCCAGATGTTGCCACATAAATAATGTAAGTGAACCTTTTAAGGGTTTGAATGTATTAAAAATTTAAATGGATACATTTACTAATCCTACATAGTACCTTACCTACTTGAAGATCCCCCTAGGGAGAGAAATAAATTGTTCTATTTGATATACATTAAGTATTAAGTTTGTAGAATGTGTTTGTTATTAGATTGTTTGCACATGAGGCTTAAAAGTGGATGGTAATGGAAAAATGATTTACCCTTAAATATTTGTTATTGGCTTCTGTAATCCCCTTTGGGAGGTGAAGCCATTAGTACACACACATATCGCCAGTTATGTTTATGTCCCATGTTATAGGGGGCGAGTCTATTGCCATCAACCGGGCACAAATCCATACTGCAAAGCTGCTACTGAGAAATTCCTGATGGAAAAACCTAATAAAAATTTGCCTGACCTGGGAATCGAACCCAAGACTTAATGTTATGTCACCACTAGACCAACGAGTAGGATTTAAAATAAAGATAAAATAAACAAATACACTCGGCCCTTATTACATGGGAATTAAACATAACTGGCGAAATGTGGGTGTACTAATGGGAACCTCTGCCTAACCCTTCGGCGATTACAGGCGTGATGTTATGCTCATAAAATAAACTAAAAAATAATATTGAAAAGCTTTGCTTCGCAATATTTCGTGTCTATTTACAATTTCATGTAAAAGTGTCAATAGTAATTGACTTACATCGCTATACATAGTAATGAAAGATAATTTTTATCAACTTTCATTTCCACAGCGACTACTGAGCATAGAGCCCTTGGTTCAATTCCCAGTTCGGGAAAAGTGTTATTCAGTTCCATCAGACTCGCAAAGCGAAATTAACAAGTATAATAATGTCATAATTCTCCTATGAATAGAGGTAACTAATGAAAATGTTTGTATATTAATACACCTCAGCCAAACTCTTTGGGGAATATAGACGCAACGTAATTTACTAACTACCTACTAGCACCGCGACTTGGTTTGCGTGATTTTACTTACGGATCCCTAATTTTTTTGTTAATTAAATATAGCCTAGCCTGTCAATAGGCTCGCCCCCTATTACATGGGACTAAAAACATAACTGGCGAAATGTGGGTGTACTGATGGGTACACCTCTGCCTAACCCTTCGGGGATTACAGGCGTGATGTTATGAAATATAGCCTATAGCACTCAGTGATAACGTATCTTCTAATTCTTCCACTCTGTGGATGTAGGTTAGTTATGGTTAACACCACCATCAATTGACGTACTTTTTATGACCTGTCGAAACGCCATTCTCCCATAGATTTTCTATGGGGAAAGATAGCTGTGACGTGAGTTCTTTGCCGACTAAGGCGCGGGACACAAGAGGCGTCGGGCGAAGGCGAGGCGCGGGCGCGGCGCGGATCCGACGCCACGTCTTTGATATTTCATACAAAATGTATAGAAGAGGTGAGGCGCAAGACATACTGAGACGGCGGGGCGCGGGCGTGGAGCGGGCGCCGCTATCTCGCCCTAGCAGTTAGTAGTGTTTTTTTGTACACAGGAGTAAACCCCAAAAGCATCCACTGTATTACCACGCCACGTCTTTCTGATACCGTTAGCGCGCCTATTCTGTGCTGCACCGGCGCAGAGCCCGCATCTCGCCCGCGCCTCGCCTTCGCCCGACGCCTCCTGTATTTGTCCCGCGCCTTAATTGACAAACTACTTATTGATTTGAAAGCAATTAAAAATCTAATTTTAGCGTTTATTTATTTATAAGGGACAACAAACAGTAGTATAATAAATTACAATAAACTCAACACTTATTCAATAGTTTATGACAAGTCTTGGAACTATTTGGTGTGTTACGGTGCCAACTACCAACACAGACAGACAACGGAGTTATGGGGTCCCATTGAACGCCCATCGGGTACTGAACCCTAAAAAGACGTCTGACAACCAGATTACCCCATTTATATAAAATGCTAACTATAGCCTATCTATAGGACAGAGTAATCTATTCTGCGTTTCATCACGACTGCGACGGGATTCGCACTTACTCACACTGACAAATTGAGGCAATTTACCTTCTTTTCAAACTAGATACCGTAGGCTCGAGTTAGGGTGACACTTCACCGAAGCGGGGCGGAGAGGAACGTGTTTGGTAAATTCCTGCATGTCTTCGTCTCCGCCTCAGTGCAGTAGGTTCCTCTCCGCTGAGAGGAACGAAGAGCAGATGTACAATTATCGACCAATAACATGCGGGAAACGGAGATTGGTAGATTATATAGAGTGTGTTAATTTCCTCCAAAGCGGAGAGATGAGGAAATGCCCCGTAAACAACCAATAAGGTCCTGTATTGCGTTATAATTAAGAAAAAAGAAAAAGCGCAAGCCGATTGTAAAACACGTAAAGTGAACTGTTTGATCTGTTGGGTCTGATGTGGGGCATACAATAACATACATATATAAACTCACGCCTTTTTCCCATGGGGGTAGGCAGAAACCACAGAACGCCGCCTGCTACGATCGTTACATACTCCTTTCGCCTCATCTGTGTTCATACATCTCGTCATACAAGCATACAATAACGTTAATGGTTTTTAATAGCCTTTACTGTCCCACTCCTAGGCAAAGGCCTCCCCCGTTCCTTCCACTTCTCCCTGTGTTGTGCCTCTTCTCGCCGGTTCCTGAGAAATCCATCTAAGGCGTCCCACCATCTTCTCGTCAGTCTGCCGCGACCCCGTCTACTCCACACTGAATTTTTAATCTGTTAACCTTTTTTTATTATTTCTGTTTTCTTTTCCTCGTTGGTCTAGTGGATGCAAAACGCGACTGTTGAGCACGAGGTCCAGGTCGGGCGAGGTGCTATTGGGTTTTTCCATCAGGATTTTCTCAGTAGCAGCCTCGGAGACTGGATTTGTGCCCCGTTGATGGCTCGCCCCCTATTGCATGGGACTAAAAACATAACTGGCGAAATGTGGGTCTACTAATGGGTACTCCTCTGCCTAACAATTCGGGGATTTCAGGCGTGATGTTATGATGTTTATTTTCAGTTTTCTTACTTCTCTTCTCCTCTCCGCTTTAGTGGACACAGGGCCTTAGTCCCCCAAAAAAACAATCTTATTTTCCAAAAAAAAACAAAAGAAGAGAATATTGAGAAAAACAAATTCAATTAATACAATGTTTTTCCTATTCCGTAGTATTTGTTAGCATGAATAAGTTATGAGTCTACCCACCTATCAAATTGGGACGAGGGTACAACAACTATTGCAGTATTCATTCCTTACTTACGGATGACAGGGAAGGTAAACATTGAGATATCATACCTCTTTTGTTTTTTCTTAATAATACTAGCTTCTGCCAGCGACTTCGTCCGCGTCAAAGTTGATATAAATTATCCCACGATAACCATACATTTTTCCGGGTTAAAAAGTATGTAAAATATTTGTGCCAAATTTCATCCAGATCCGTTTAGAAGTTTTAGGATGAAAGAGTAACAAACATTCATACATCCTCACGAACTTTCGCATTTAAAATGTTATAGTAGGATGTATAATATTTACTAGCATTTGAAAATTGAAGGAGACTATTGTAAATATGTTTTGAATAAAGAACAAATTGCGGATTGTTATATGAGTTAACTGGCAGAAATCGTCACGTAAGGAATAAGCGTTATGCGACTTCGAGGCAACCTTATCCTTCTTTCTCTCTATCTCTTTCTATTATATATTATACGGGTGTGTGTGTATGTGCGTGCACGTATTAAGATTCGAGCAGCAAGCATTGTGTGCGGCCAGCTGTTTAACCTCAAATCTAAACATGTGTAAATCTATCTTGACATTATAATGCGAATCTCTGTCTATATGTCTGTTATGCTTTCACGGCTAAACTACTGAACCCATTTGGACAAAAAGTACTGGGTAGGTTTGAAGCCCAAAAAGGACTTAAGCTAGGTACTTTTTATTACGCGACTTCGTCTGCGCACGTGATAACCGACATTTACGCGAACGAAGTCGTTTGCAAAAGGTATACTATTATAAATGCGAAACTTTGAACAGATGGATATTTGTCACTTAATCACGCCAGAACGGCTGAACGGATCTAAATGAAATTTGGCACAGAGATAGATTATGCTCTAGGATAGCACATAGCCTGCTTTTTATTTGACAATAAACAAATTGGTAGCCGACTGCATGCAGCAGCAGCAGACGACATGTCGTCGCTTCATGTCGCCACGACACTTTGTTGCGTCATGTCGCTGCAGTCATGATTTCGAACCCGACTGCAGACGGCAACAGCAGATGGCATCCAGTTGGTTCCAAGTGCTCCGTGAAACAAAATGTCTGACGTGTTCGAGAATAGTGATCGCATCTTCTTCAGAATCGAAAAATTAATTTGAAAAGAAACACGCACGACGTGTCGTTGCTCCGGCGTCAGCGGTACTACTGATCTGCGGTCGGACGACACTGCCGTCTGCCGCTCGGCGACGCGTCGCTAGCTTCATGTCGCTAACTACGGAGGGAATTTCATTTCAGAAATACGTAGAAACCAGTAGTGTCGCTGCGACATGTCGTCTGCTGTTGCTGCGTGCAGTCGGCTACCAACTTGTATTTTAATGCACGGTTTCCGTAGTCTCATTCTGTCTCACTCTCACTCGGATTTTTCTCAGAATTCCAGCCAGTACTACATTAAAACATTACCCACGAAACACACATTAAAACCTCTTCCATAACCGAACCTCTTCACCACTTAAACTAAGTTCTTTTTCTCGCCAAAAACATTTAATTGTGTTGCCAACTTTTTGTTGTGTAAGAACTGGCGAAGTTTTCCTTCAATCTATCTTGTAAGCCCTCAGCAAACCTCTTTAGGGCGCTTCGATCCGGTAAATCAATAAGCGGAACCCACTTTGAAAGTTGGTAAACTCTTCTACGCAGAACAGTGTGACCACTGGAATTGGGGACTTGTGATGTAACAAAAAAAAAACTACGAGCTAGATTTTTTTGTATTTTGAACTTTATTTTAATTACAATAAGGCTTGCTTCCGCTGGCCAGGGTTATATTATTTACTCCGAGCTAGCTGCAAACACTAAAAAATTTGTAAGACATCTTTCTAACTAGCTTTTGCCCAAGATTTCGACCGCGTGAATATCGGTTATCTGAGGGGTTCTAATTTTTTGTGAGAAAACTTACTCGTCTCAAGTTACTTCTTATAACATAAGCTATTTGCCAGTAAAAGTCCTGTCAAAATCAGCCTGGAGGTTTATATAATAGGCTGCTATAATAATAGCTAGTTTGATTTCTTCATACAAAACTACAATTTATTTATTTTTTCGTAAAAAATTAAATGACGTTCAAAAGTGCCTTTTAAAATAGTGTAACTGAAATAATTGAAATATTTTCGTCTTTAGCCTTCTTTAGATACTTTAACAGCCCCGTTGGTAGGCTGGTATTATTGATTAGGTACTAGCTTTTACTCACGACTTCGTCCGCATAAATGTCAGACCACCGTTTCATCCCCTTATGGGGTGAATATTGGAAAATCCGTTCTTAGCGGACGTCTACTACCTATAATCTACCTCCCTGCAAAATTTCATCTTCACAGGCCAAGCGGTTTTAACCCCCGACGCAAAAACGACAGGGTGTTATAACTTTAACGTGTCTGAGGGTGTGTCTGTCTGTGGCATCGTAACTCCCGAACGGATGAACCGATTTTGGTATTGTTTTGTTTTGTTAGAATTAGTCGTGAGTGTTCTTAGCTACGTTTGATTAAAATCGCTCCATGATGTCCGCCGTCGGGTTTTTTGTTTTTTTTATTTTTCGATATTTCGTGATGAATGAGTTTATGACCTTTCACTTTAGATTCTACGCGACCGCGCTAGGCCATCGTGTCTTTTTAATAAACGGCATAAGTCCGAAGCTTTAGTGGTCGCATCTTTCACTAAATGAACTCGTCCGCCGTCACGTAGATACACAAACTCCGCAGATCGCGAGTCCCGCAATAATCAAGTTGCCAGCACTGGATTTGATTTGATGTCTTCAGACTGTTAAAGTAATTTATTGTGTCAATGTTATGTTTATTATTAAGTTTTGTTTATTAAATAAACAAACATGCATCTTGTTTAAACTGTCATTATTAACAAAAATAAAGTCATCAGATGATGATGATGACTTTTCACAATTATGTTGGGGTCGGCTTCCAGTCTAACCGGATGCAGCTGAATACCAGTATTTTACATGGAGCGACTGCCTATCTGACCTTCACAACCCAGTAACTAGGTATCCCTTGGTAAGACTGTTTGTCCAAGGGGTGACAACCAGTCTTACCAAGGGATACCTAGTTACTGGGTTGTGAAAGTTGGTCATCTCTTAACTGCTATGGCTTACATCTTCAATTTTTTTATATTTAACTTATGTAGAATCAACAAGAATAATGTAACTAGGATTTTGTAAAAACCTAATTTAAAAAAGTGCCGTGGAGTTTCTTGCTCATTCTTCTCCATAGAAGCCTACCTCCGTTTTGGAACGAGCAACTAGCTTCAATTTTCGGACTAATTGACCGACTCCTTGACAATTCAAAAGTGCCTGTAAGCGGTCTAATTGAAATAAATGTTTTTGACTTTGACTTTTTGGGCTTCCGATGACCCGTAACGACTGTCAAAGATCCATGTATGACGGGCCGGGACCAACGACTTAAGCTGGGCGCAAACGTCCGGTTTCCGAATCAGGTTTCAGGATCAGGAAGCGTATTGTGCATACACACACATACATAAATTACACATACATACATTTTTTACATGTGTGTGTGTGTATTATGTAGGTTATGCAGGTTTCCATTCCGGTAGCGTAAATGTTTGGACGTTTGCGCCCAGCTTTAACGTGCTTTCCGAGGCACGGAACGATGTCAGTGATGTCTAAGATAAACTTTAGAAAGTTAGTAGTTTTTCAACTTTATTTTTTGTTTTTTGTACATTTCACTATGATTTCCCAAAACAAACTTTTTCCAATATACAGTCTGTTCCAAAAACCAAACAGCCAATCTTTTCAATATACAGGGTGGTAATGATCGACGCTAAGCGGCAGTAAAAACAGTCGGCGGACGCATCGCGGCGCCACTGAGCTGTAAAACACACAAACTGAACATACCTAGTTAGTGAAGGGAACCGCGTAATGTCATGTTGAGATGGGTTCCGTACTATTTTTTGTAAGACTTAAACGGATAGTTTTTGTTTTGTTTATGTTTACAGTACAGATACACGTCCATCTTGGATTCGTCAAAGTTTTGAATTTCGAACAGAATGTTTTGATAAAAGAGTTAGGTTTGTAGAAATAAATGGCTTTCTCGAGGCATTGCAACCGATAGCGGTGGATGACGACGACGAGACCTTAAGAGCCACAAAGAAAGGCGCGAATCATGCGTAATGTGAATACCGGGCTCCCGACTAAGGTAGCAGAAGTAGCCGTGGGGGTAAGAGTCCGACATAACCCTCCGTTACCCCCAGACGGAGGGCTTCCATGAGGATTACCCCACAAAAAAAGGGGACCTTGTTTTGACTGGTCCTGCCTAAAATGCCCCTCCGCCTTTCCCGAGGCGTAGCGGCATGAGCATATTATGCCAACAAAAAAACAAAAAAGTACCTGTTCTTAAAAAAAAGCCTACACCTTCTCGCCTCCTAAAACTTCTACCCACACGATAATATCAAATATAAAAAATATTATACATACCTAGGAACTCCTAACTTTCATTTATCGTCATTTTATTCGATCCCTGAGTCATAACCACGATGCCCATGGGGAAAAACAGTAAGGAGCTTTGCACACGGAGCAACTTAAGTTGAGGCAACTAGCAACACTTTAAAAGTTTCCTGTAAAAGTTGATAGTTGCTATAACGTTTACGGTTGCCGCAACTTTATGGCAATCTGTGAGCAAGTTGCTGTTGCCATAGCAACACCGGCATTGCCGGGTACATTGAGAGGGAAGTGTGGGCAATCGCCCGACGCGTTGCGATTGACGGTTGAGGAAACCAGCAACTTTAAAAACTGGTATAATATTTAACAGTTGATAGTTGTTGAAAACTGTTGACGATCGCCGGAACTCGAAACTTGAGTTGCTATGTGTGCGCAGTCCAATTGAAATATATGTAAACAGCTAGTTCCCAATTGCCAGTTGCTGCAATAGTTGCTCCGTGTGCAAAGCGCCTAAGTTCAGTACCATACACCAAATAACATAAAAATAAAATAGCATATTTATTACGGAACCCTAAAAAACTTGTGCCTCTACTCCACCCCAGTTTATTTGCTTTTAGTCTTAAAGAACGCTTCAGTCCGGAAAATTGTGTCCTCCGCTTGCTAAACGAACATATTAAAAAAAATCTTTTTATATGTATATTTGTACATGAACGCAGAGAACTGTAAACTGAATTAAACTACTACATTTTGTAAGTTACTGCCTCGTTGGTCTAGTGGTCGCAAATCGCGACTGCTGAGCATGAGGTCTTGGGTTCGATTTGCAGGTCGGGCAAGGTGTTATTGGGTTTTTCCATCAGGAATTTCTTAGAAGCAGCCTTGGAGTCTGGATTTGTGCCCGGTTAATGGCAATACGCTCGCCCCCTATTACATGGGACTTGAACATAACTGTCGAAGTCTTTCACACCTTTACGACTTGACTGATCATCATGAAATTTTGCATATATACGTTATCAAGTGTACGAAAAGGAACATAAGGTACCTTCAAAACTACCACCTTAAAAATCCACGCGAACAAAGCCGTAAGCAAAAGCTAGCAAATAATTAATAACACAACCTTTCAATTATCTTTCAAGTGCGTTCAATTAGTCTCCAATTTACACAAACATATAATTTAGTCTACAATTTTACATTAGCAACAGTGCCGTAGCTTGCCCTTGACGGGCCCTGTATCAAAATTTTTAGTAGGGGCCCATTTACCTTACTGCGACGAAGCCCAATGGAGCGTAAAGATTTTTCTACAAATAAACAATATGTTTATTTATTCCCGAGAAGTTTAGGGTCGGTTTATATCTGACGGAAGATACGCCGTGTATCGTCAGTCTCGTAACACAGAAACAGTCAAATAGATAATAAAATATCCAACCATACACATAACCGATGATGCGTTAGTGCGTCGACCATACTAAAGACGATGGAGTTTCTTGCCCGTTCTTCTCCATACGAAACTACCTTTTGTAATGGGCAACTAGATTCAATACTATAATTTTTCTTTTCTCTTGTAAATGACGTTCAAAAGTGCCTTATAATGGTCTAATTGAAATAAATGATTTGACTTTGCCTTTAATACGATCGACGTATCTTCCGCCAGATGTGAACCGACTCTTACCGTAAAAGTCAAAGTCAATATCAAAGTCAAAACATTTATTTCAATTAGACAAATTACAGGCACTTTTGAATTGTCGGTCAGTTAGTCTGAAAGTTGAAGCTAGTTGCTCGTTCCAAAACGGAGGTAGGCCTTTATGGAGAAGAACGAGCAAGAAACTCCACGGCACTCTTTTAAATTTGGTTTCTACAAAATCCTGGTTACATAATTCTTGTTGCTTCTACATGTGATCACAATGAAGATGAATATAAAGCCGTAGTAAAAAATAATAAAAATAAAGATGTAAGCCATCGCAGTACGCCATAGCGTACGGTCTAAAGGTGCTTTTACAACAGCGAGGCTTGCGTGGCATGGATGGACGTAAATTGAAATTTGTAAAGCAAAATGTCTATTCACGCTCTGCCCATCTTTAGTATAAAAGGTGGCAAGAATTGAAATATTCGTTAGCACAATATTAAACTTTGTTGCTCTCAGAATAGAGTGTTTATTAACGTTGTAAAACAACAAATCTCGCTCCGGCCAGCGACCGTCGCGTCGGCCATCGGCGCTGTATAGCGATGGACATTTTTCGGTATGAAAAGGTAAGCGTGATTTCAATTTACGCTCATCCCATCCACGCTCTGCCTCGCTGGTGTAAAAGTACCCTCAGAGTTTTTGAAAGAAAGAAAAAATGTTATGCACACAAAAATAATAACAAAAAGGCAAAAAAAATATAAGAAAAAAAAAATGGTTTGGGGCCTCTATAGCAGGGGCCCGAATCTACGACAGTACTAGCTACGCCCCTGATTACAAAACTATAGTTTGTATTTTAAACCCAAAATAATAAATGCTCTCAACCAAATTATAATTTTGTTTCATGCAAATTCGGAAGCGATAGCGATCCGTGAACGCGATGGAAAACCATTGTGATATCGTCATGATAAAATTGGACCACTACTATTGGTTTATAGATGAAAAAAGTGTCACTATTCAAAGTCAAAGTCAAAGTCAAAGTCAAATTAGAAAGACTTTTGAACGTCATGTGCAAGCAAAACTAATTAAATCTAGTTGCCCTTTTTAAAGGGGTTGCATGAAGAAGAATGGGAAAGGAACTTCATATTTACTCTTTTAAAATTACCGACAAAACACACGCCTGTAATCATCGAAGGGTTAGGCAGAGGTGTATCCATTAGTACACCCACATTTTGGCAGTCATGTTTGAGTCCCATGTAATAGGAGGCGAGCCTATTGCCGTTTTACAGTATTTGTAAAATCAGTATTTTACACGATGCAATTGCATATCTGACTTCTACAACACAGTTATTATTGGGTAACACAATGCCTACCTCTTTTGGGATTTAGACTACCCATAACGACTGTCAAAACTCTTCGAATGATAGCCAGGATAACGGCTTTAAAAGCTTGTCAAAGGATTTAATAGGGGTGATTTTTTTTAATGAAAATTCTATATATTTACAGATCCGTATCCGATTCCGTCCACATAGTTTTTTTCACCCGGGTTTAGTTATTTGTTTGGTTACTGCTCCACTTCCATAGGTCAAAGCGTGATGTTATATACCTGAATCTGGCCTCATGAATCTGACTGTCACATAGTAAAAGATTTTTTCCATAACATAACATAACATAATATCACGCCTGTAATCCCCGAAGGGTTAGGTAGAGGTGTACCTATTAGTACACCCACATTTCGCCAGTTATGTTTTTAGTCCCATGTAATAGGGTGCGAGCCTATTGCCATCAACCGGGCACAAATCCAGACTCTGAGGTTGCTACTGAGAAATTCCTGATGGAAAAACCCAATAACACTTTGCCCGGCCTGGGAATCGAACCCAAGACCTCATGCACAACAGTCGCGCTTGCGACCACTAGACCAACGAGGCAGTCGATTTTTTCCAGTTTCATAAATAGGCTCGTTTAAACAAAGACACAAATAAAAATTATATAGATGCAATTAAAGATCTCCCCTCACAAAATTCTCACTCCAACAACAACGTCATCGAGTTCCAACAGTAATTCTTAACCGAAACGAGTTCCCAAAAGTTCAGTGAATAAAATAATCGACTTAGCTTCGGTGCGGGGAAAATTCATTTATTTAATTAAGACTCAACAAAGTTCCCGAACCAGTCTTAGACCGAATTAATGATTATAACATCTTATTTTAATTGAACATTAAATTTTCGTTGGATTATTTGAATTTTTAATGAATCGGTTTGCTTGAGTTTCATTATGCCTATGGTTAATTAAAAGAAGTTTCATCAATCTGTACTTAATATTATTAATGAGAAAGTATATCTGTCTGTCTGTTTATTGCGCTTTCACGCCAAAACCACTGAATCGATTTTAATGAAATTTAATACGGGGTAAGTTTGAACCTCAAGAAAGAGCATACTTTTTAGGGTTCTGTACCCAAAGGGTAAAACGGAACTCTATTACTAAAACTCCGCAGTCCGTCCGTCCATCTGTCTGTCCGTCTGTCACCGGGGTGTATCTCATGAACCGTGATAGTTAAACAATATAAATTTTCACAGATGATGTATTTCTATTGCCGCTTTATCTTGCTGCTTTACTAGAAAACAGAATAAAATAAATATTAAAGTGGGCTCCCATACAACGAACGTAATGTTTCTGCTCGTTTTTATAGATAATGGTACGGAACCCTTCGTGCGCGAGTCGGGATAGCACTCGGCCGGTTTTTATTATGCGATATCGTCGGTACCCGACATTTACGCAGACAGAGTCGCGGGCATAAGCTAGTAATAAATACGTCACAAAATAGCACAACTATATACATCTGGCTTCCATCATTAATTCAGGGGTCGAAAACATTTTATAGAGAAACACAAAAAGATATCAAACCTACCCTTTTTGCACTATTCGACGACAGAGCACCGCAATAAAGTTATTACACTGGCGCATGAGAATATTTTGGGCCACTACCCTGATGTTTGCACTATACAGCGGGTTGAAAAAACATTGCAATGTGGGGGTGAAATATGGGTGGAAATTAAATTTCGGATATGCGTTTTTATGTGTGAAATGTTATATTTTTTTGTGGAGTGGTAGTGCTGTATTTTGTCTTTTATGTGTCTGGTAATGTTATTGGGTAGATAAAGTACTCGCGTACCTACTATAATTTTTTGCAGGCTGTTATAAAAGAGTGTTTTTATTTTTTAACTTTGTAGTTACTAAACTGTCAAAATTGACTGTACGTACTATATTAAAGTTTTGTAAGTATGGGAAGCTTGCGCAGGATGGATGTATGAAATAGTTATCCATAGTTTGTATATCTATTCAGGGTTTTTTTAATGACATTTAGATTTAAATTTTTAACGGTTTAGTGCCGTCGTGCACGGGCCATGGCATTATGCTGAGCGTCAGCCGTTTCGCGCGATAGTGGCGTATATTTCCGTCTATGACAATATGTATTTCCCTATTTGTTCGGGGGGCACCGTAGTGCCCCCGCCAAGACGTTTTATTTTTTTTGTTTAAATTCAAACTTGTTTCATGCTTTGAGCTAAACAAGATTGTTTTATGTTTGTGCGTCACTTTCGCGTGAATAAACATTTCTTCTTTTTCCTTTCTGTACATTAAAGCTTCTGATCTGCGAACGTTAGTTTTCCAATTAAGGCCTAAAACACGGCACTACATATACCCTATAAGAAAAAACAACAATTAACATAAAAATCGTTCCATTAACTTTAAAAGTAGGCCACGAGTTCTCGAATCGCTGAAATTCTGTAAAAACTAATTTTGTTCTTTTTACGTAGTGCATCCGTACTGAATGTTTCAGACACCGAAAACGAAAAAATATGAAACGAATGAAATGAATGTTGTTTTGGCTTCACAGATATTCTAAACATAATCTTCTTACTATTTATAAATGCGAAAGTTTGGATTAATGTTTGTTTCTCAATCGTGCAAGAACGGCTGAATGTATTTAGATGAAATTTGGCACAGATACACCTAGATTATAGTCTAAATAGCACACAGGTTACTTTAAATCCTTGAAAAATTTGCGGTTTCCGTGGGGTAATAAGTTATCAGCTTTGATGCAGACGAAGTCGCGGGTAGAAGATAGTTTTCTAATAAATGTTCAGATACACTTATCGTGATGATTGATACGACACTTACAAACTGACATTTATGCTTTTCTTTGAATATTGTAACAGAAGTATTATTGGGTTTTTCCATCAGGATTTTCAGTAGCAGCTTCGGAGTGTGGATTTGTGCCCGGCTCGCCCCCTATTACATGGGACTTGAACATAACGTAGTGAAATGTGGGTGTACAAGGTACACCTCTGCCCAACCCTTCGGGGATTATAGGCGTTATGTTGTGTAAAAAGTCAGTCAAATCATTTGTTTCAATTAGACCATTAAAAGGCACTTTTGAACGTCATATAAAAGAGAAAAGAAAAATTATAATATTAAATCTAGTTAGTACAAAAAAAAATCCAATTAAATTTCATCAAGTATCAAAACTACAGAACAACCACTTACTCCCCGAAACACCCTGTATAACATCCGTTAAACGTACGTATGTGGTCTCATGAATATTCCGGATCCACGATGAGATTTATTACGGCCCGGTTTTCCGTCTTCCTCCAGATTTATGCGTCGGACGAACCGTGCGGCCCGGCACGGTTGTTGGCCGGCACCCGCCGAATTAGATTTGTGACTGAGCGTGTGAGTTCGTTAATAATGTACTGTTTAATGTTAATATGCAGGTAGGTGTTGCCAGCATACTCGTCCGTGAGGTAGACGGTACATATTTTATGGTTTTGTTTGATATTTTATGTCAACTATATTTTAATCCAGCCCAAAAGGGTTGAAATGAATGTATGAGGAAATATTGCTGTATGAAATATACTTAACTAAGTTTTGCCGGCGACTTCGTCCGCGTAAATGTCGGTTATTGCAGACACAGACGAAGTCGCGGAATAAAAAGTAGCCTATATTCTTTATTGGGTTCAAACTTACGTTGTGCCAAATTTCATCAAAATCATTTGTTTCGTTTAGTCATGAAAGCATAGCAGACAGAAATATTTTCGCATTTATAATATCAATTAATATAGTTTGCATTTGTACAATTTTTTTTTATTTGACTAACAATAAAAGCACTGCCATTGCAGATAGAACTTCGAAACTGGACTAGCAGATTCGGAAAAAGAAAATTTTATTTTTATTAAAAGGCAACTTTTTCAACAGTTATTCTTATACATAACTTTAGTAGCAGTAACGGCAGCAGGACACACTTAAAAACATAAAGGTATAACCTTCTTATTCTGCACCTGTCCACAAAAAAGTATTGATCAAAACTCAACATAACATAACATCACGCCTGTATTCCCCGAAGGGTTAGGCAGAGGTGTAGCCATTAGTACACCCACATTTGCCAGTTATGTTTTTAGTCCCATGTAATAGGGGGCGAGCCTATTGCCATCTACCGGGCACAAATCCAGACTCCGAGGCTGCTACTGAGAGATTCCTGATGGAAAAACCCAATAACACTTTGCCCGACCTGGGAATCGAACCCAAGACCTCATGCACAGCAGTCGCGCTTGCGACCACTGGACCAACGAGGCAGTCAAAACTCAACCCCTAGAAAATGACATTAAAAAAGTCACGTTGTTATCAACCCCGTCTTAAAACCACGTACTTAAAAGGCAAGTCTTTTAACTTCTAAAGCACCACTTCTTCACCTTTTCGTCCATTATGAACACAAAAATCCTGTTACCCCTTTTCACCCCTTACAAACACGAAATCATTCGTACTCGTCGAATGGCCTAAGATCGGTGGAGTATAAAAATATGACAATCACTAATACGGTCGGTTCGCACGGGTGGCTCTGAATTTATAGCTTACGACAAAATGTTGCGCGCTCCGGTGATTTTGTGAGATTAAATGGAAGCGACTGGGCTTGTGATTTTTAAGATTTGTTTGTCACTGGTTTTAATCTTGTATAATTACGAGGAAAACTTTGTGAGTTTGTTTGACGGGGATGATCTGAGAATCAAAAGATTTTGAGATATTTTTTGTCAGGATGTTTTGCATCACAGATCATTAAATAAGTTGGCCGTCTCGGGACGCACGGCAAAATAACGTGAAACGTCTTAGTGAATATTCAAACTAATTAACAGAAACCAAAACAAGCTTCTATAATTTAAAAATAATAAAAAACACGATTACAAAAATCGCACATATTGGTACTTTGTTTACTCGTCAGTTTTTTTTACGACTTTTTTTATTTACAGTGTTTTATATTTTTTAAATCTACTTGTCAAATTCTAGACGATAAACATAGGCACGATCAGATTCATTAAAAATAATTGAGGCTGGTATTAATTTACGTTTTAAAGTTTCTTTCTCACCAGATTCTTTTTATTTTTAACTAGCTTATGTTACTCGGAACGATGCAAGGATTGTAACGATACCCTATACATCTAAGTCGGTTCAGGCGTTTAAAAGTTATGGTGGAATAAAGAATCTCACATACATACATACATACATTAACCCTGAACACTCTCACTCATAACACTCCTTTTTTGGGGGCAGTCGTGTAATTAAGCAGCTCATACAGACCAACAGTGAAGTGTATAGTATGCGTGCACACAATACACAAGGAAGTCCAAAATGGTCGCGTAGAGGGCATGATGGCATGAGATACTGTCTTTCAACTTTCAATTTTACTGTCAAAGTTCGTCATCATAATTGAATCATCGTAAAATCGGTCATTACCGGAACAAAAAGCCGCAAAAACTCAAACGAACATTTTGGACTCCTCTCTTCTTGGGCTATCCAAACCACCCCCATGTATGTTCTACGATTTTTCGCGGTTTAGGAGCTAGACGACATTTTAATATTTTTTTGGGATATTCTTCTTTACATCAGATTTTGTAGATTTTTCCCTTTTTTTGTCGCATTTTTTGGAAATATTTTTTTTGATAATTAATCCTAAAAGTATGGTCTTCGATCGATAAAAACAACTGTCTGTCTTATTGTCACCTGAAATTACAAAAACTGAGCTCAAAGGCAAAAATTTTTTGTAAAATTCGTTGCAGATTTTCGGCTCTTAAAGAAAAATCACAATAAGGGCCCAAATTAGCTCAAAGTTATTTCAAAAACTTCCACGGTCCCTCAGCTCTTTAAAACAGTACAAAATACAAGTATTTTACAGGTCATTATTCGGAGCAATTGAAGCTCAAACATGGTAAGGCGAAAAAAGCAATATTTTCATTTTCAAATGAAAGCCGATGATAATTTGAATTTAAACGAACTTTTATTAAGTTTTTGTTTGGACGTCCTTAGCTGGGCCACCCTGTACTTATAACTTGCACAAAAGTATGCAAGGAGCTACATGAATGACACAAAAAACATTTAGTGTAGGTACTAGTTACGTCTCTTCCAGCAATTCCTTACATCTTTGTTCCACACGAACAATATATTCCTCGTTGCGATATCTGTGACGTCACAGCCATCGTATCTCGCGTCATCGTTATGATAACGAGTGATAACGTGGAACTGTGCCGACGATATATTACTGTAATAAGTGTGTGTGGTACACGCAGTCCGTATAATATACAGGGTGTTTTTGTAATTCATTAGCAATATTTTTGGGGGTGAAAATAATATTTATATAATTATAAATGTTATAAAACTGATTAGTTTGTTTGTTTTTTTGTTGTTTGAACGCGCTCATCTCTGGAACTATTGGCAGAATTAGAAAAAATGTTTGTACCTATGTGATAGCCAGATTCATGTTGAATAGTATAAGCAATATAACATCACGTTACGACCTGCGAGCGCGCAGCAGTAAACAAAGACGTAACTTAACGCGGGTGAAACCACGGGCTGCACCTAGTGCACCCAGCGCCATTTTCCCATGGGGTTAAGCACAAAGCACAGAACGCCACCTGCTACGGTCCTTACATACTCTTTTTGCCTCGTCCACGTTCATACATCTCGTCATAAAGGCACGTTGTTTACCAGTACTGCGCACCTGACCTTTCGAAGAACCTCACCACAGAGAGACAGAAATATATTATAGTCTAAAATAGCACATAGGCTACCTGGGAATCGAACCCAATACCTCAGCAGTCGTGCTTTTTGAACACTAGAGCCTAACCTAAGTAAGTACCTTCCTTTCAAAATATTCTCAAAATCACTACATAAAAGGGACTCCTACGCCCACAATCTTAAACAGATAACCACGCCAGAGCAATTTCCGCACACCTCCGCACATCTACGTCAGCTGTAAAAAACATGTTACACCCCCCTTCCCCCTCTTCTTTTCACACGTAATCGGGCGAGATCACGGCTCATTTCCCGCCGAGCAATCGGAACATCTTGTAAGTGATTGGAGCGTTCAGGTATTTTGGGGTTAAGTGTGTAATACGATTGAGTTCGGTGTGCCATGACCTTTAAGGTAATTATTTTCTATTAGGGGAACCTAAATTGAGGATAATGATGGGATACCTCAGATGAGGTCGTGGCTAAGTGATAACAGCAGGGGTCGAGCAGGTTAAGCTACGCTTGACGGGGTTGGTCCGTGGATGGGTGACCATCTTTCTCTCGAAAAGCACGTTAAGCCTGCTTCAGTTTGTTGTAGCCTGATGTTACATAGCCTATATAATACTATTCCTCATGAATCCGAAACAAAAAACTCTCAATTTATATTATACTAGCACTCTTCCGATTTGTCTTACGGATCCCTAATTTTTTTAAAATATAATATATGCCTATGTCACCCGGAGATAGTGTAGCTTCCCAACAGACAACGAATTTTTGAAATCGGTTCAGTAGTTTCGGAGTCTATTCAATGCAAACAAACAAACAAAGAATCAAATCTTTCCTCTTTATAATATTACAAGCTTTTGCCCGCGACTTCGTCCGCGCAAAAATAAAATAAAATATAGCCTATGTTACTCGCAGATAACGTAGCTGTGTAATGGTGAAAGAATTTTTAAAACCGGTACAGTAGTTTTTGAGTTTATCCATTACAAACAAACAAACAAAAATACAAATTTTTCTTCTTTATAATATTAGTGTAGATATAGTACTCGTATAGTATAGATACCGTATCGATAATACACTGTATAATAGTTTCTCCTAAAAGACAAGGACAGAAATACATCTGCACTCTTCCCACAGTATAGCTAAAATATTAATTCCTTGCACTATCCTTGCAGGACACTTCGCAGCAACATGTCGTATAACACAAAGTGTAATTCAAAATTCACACTCACGCTCGTACTGGGCCGGTCATACGTGCTTTTAGTTCCAAGTGAACGCTTTGACATGGTCCATTAGGAACGCATGTTGATGTATGAGTGCATTCGAGAGTATTATGTTTATGTATGGAGGTGCTTTTAGATGTGTAGTGTGTAGGTGTATATAGATGAGAGGGTGTGTTATGTCTAATGTGTTTTAGAGGTCTTTGAATTATGCTTTACTTTGATACTTTAATGGTATCATTTTATCAAGTTATTTTGTTTAGTACTCAACAACATCGACTGCCTCGTTGGTCTAGTGGTCGCAAAGCGCGACTGCCGAGCACGAGGTCTTGGGTTTGATTCCCAGGTCAGGGAAAGTGTTATTGGGTTTTTTTCATCTGGAATTTCTCAGTAGCTGCCTTGGAGTCTGGATCTGTGCCCGGTTGATGGCAATAGGCTCGCCTCCTATTACATGGGACTTAAACATAACTGGCGAAATGTGGGTGTACTAATGGCTACGCCTCTGCCTAACCCTTAGGGGATTACAGGCGTGTTGTGGCGTGGCCAATAGCCTATTATTATCTGCCCTTAAATGTACATCTACATGAATAAAAAAGAAAGATTTGATTTATTGTTTGTTGGTTTGCATTGAATAGGCTCCAAAAGTACTGAACCGATTTGAAAAATTCTTTCACTATTACGAAGCTACACTATCCCCGGGTGGCATAGGCTATATTACTTTTTCAAAATAGTTAAGGATCCGTCAGGAAAATCACGTGAACAAAATCGCAGGGAGGGTGCTAGTTCAATATAATTTTGTTACACTGACAAATAACTGCCAACTAAGACTCTAAGTTTCCCATTAACAATAAAAAAAAAGACGGGTTGCACTCCGGGAGTGCCGGCAGAAGTGAAAACTTGATTATTAACGTTGAGCATGTTTGATATTTTGGAATGGTTAGGGAATAATTTTGCACCAATTGCTTTATCAGTATAAAAGTACTATCATTTATGTGGTAGAATACAATATTCATTTATTGCGCTATCGTACACAAACATGACAATTTATATTACATTAAAAATTTAACACTTTAAAACTATTACAATTATTTTACATTAAAAAGTTATACACGAACATTCGCGCAAGCGCCCTGCGCTGCCTAAACGAAACAGTAGGCCCAGGCATACATTTTCGCCGCGCCGTAGAGAGGGGATAGCTGTCTACTCTCCATCCGTCTTACGCTTTTTCGATCAGGTCACGTGTCCTGACGCGAGTTTAAGATTTTATACCCATTACAGAAAAAGTGCTCAAAGCCGCTAAAGAAGTTTTCACTTCAAAAATAAATGCACATAAAAAAATCAGCCTCCCCACCACAAAACATCTTAGAGACAGTAATAATCTTCGTAAGACCCATACAGCGTTAAAATTTTACTGTCTAAAATGTCTCAAGTTATATTGGGTGCAATAAAGATTGAGACACCGACCTGATTGATTGATTGGACCTTTAAATTGAGATCCCGACTCTGTCGTTTGGGGTTGATACTTTCGGCGTATGTTTGCGACTTATCTTTCGAGGACAGTGGAAGGTTGAATTTGCATAGATATACTGTCGTTTCCATTATGTTCGGAGACTAGATTTTTCCCGTGACTTCTTTTGCATGCATTTTTCACTAAATTTTACAAGCTTTTATTTAGCTTGCACTGTGCGTATGTATGTATGTAAGTAAGTCGTCCTTTCAAAATTTGCAAACCATTTTTCAACCATTTGTGAATATCCGATTGAGCTGAAATTTTGCATACACCTTTAGTTATGATGACAATACAATGTCCAATACTGAAAATGAAAATAATTTGAAATTAAAGCTTGTTTTTAAAAATATTTTTCAGTTTTATAATTTTAACATAGATACAGAGATGCCTGAAATGTTAGATGAAGATTTACAAGTTAGAATTTCCTTTTTAGGATTTCGTACCCAAAGGTTGTTAACGGACCCTATTACTTAGCCTCTCCTGTCCGTCCGTCCATCCGTCCGTCTGTCTGTCTGTCCGTCTGTAAACGAGCGGGATCTCATGATCTGCAACAGCCATTATATCAGCAAATAATAAAAATAAATTAAAGTTAAAAATGAAAGGGGATCCCCACACGAGAGACCTGTTTTTATGCGTTTTTAGCTCGATATTTTTATGTCGACTTTAATGGCAATACTGTTATATCTTCTATGATGGTACGAAATCTTTCGTAAGCAACTCGCACATAGCCTATGCACATAGCATAAATCGTATTAATAACTTTATTCTAATTTTATCTCCAACTTCTCCAAATTCTTCATTAACCAAACCAATCAATTCTAACTCGACCTAGCAGCTCCAGCGTTCGCAGAAACCAACTAAAACAATTGAAGAGCACCTGTTCTATAGTTTCCTTCGTTAAGTTAAAAAACTTAGTCGCTGTCTTACGGTAGGATCGCCATGAAAACAGGAAAAGAAGAGATTTTCCTGTTATGAATTTGGGTTGTTTTTTTCTGAATTTTTAAACTACATTTAAAAAACATAATAGTCTATGTTAGCCAGTGCATTGTCGTACAAATAAAATACAGTATATTGTAGTAGTATTAAAAATGGGGTTAGTCTAAATTCTCTGAGACACAATTGAAGGATAATAATATATTTGGCATTACTTTAAAAAAGCACATCAATTATTTAAAATGGTGTGGTTTAGGCTTTTATACCCGAAGGTTGCACCGGAAAATCTTTCTAAGCCTCTGCTGTCTGTTCGTCCGTCTATCAGTGGACTGTATCTCATGAACCGCAATAAGTAGAGAATTTTAGCAAAGCATATTATAATAACAAAAAATAACAAAAGTAAAAGAAAATTAAAGTTGATCGCCATAATTATAAAAAACTTGTTTTTTTTTTTGTATTTAGCGTTGAATATTGTACCGTGCCGTAAAACATTATTTTGACACATAAAGGAAATCGTTTGAAACCCTTCAGTAAAACTGATCAAGTACCTACTAACTTAGTTTAAGTCTAAAACAAACTAAAACTGTACAAATACAAAAGAAATACAGAATTCTCGCGAAGCAAACGTGCGTACCCTTCGGATGAGGGGACTGCACTAAATAGGTTACAGTAGTGGCTCATTACTTACATACTATAAAATGAGGGCGGACCCCTCGAACTACCCTCCATTAAGTTAAAAATAGCGCCGGCCCAGATTCTGTTACGCAGCAACAAAACTAGTACTATTTGCTACTTTTCTTGAAGATAAAACTAGAAAACCTGCACAAATCTTACTGTAAATACATGAAATATTGCTCACAAAAAATCTCATTATTTTACTACTATTATAAATGCGAAAGTAACTCAGACTGTCTGTTATGCTTTTACGAGTAAACTACAAAACTGAAGAGAAATTAGAACCCCTAGGAAGGACATAGGCTATTTTTATTCCGCGACTTCGTCTGCGTCCGCGATATCTCACATTGTAGGCAAAAGCCAGTTAATTATAAATGCGAAAATTTGGATAGCTTGATGTATGTTACTCAATCACTGCAAAACGACTGAACGGATCTGGATAAAAGGCACAGAGACAGATTATAGTTTAGCCATATGCTACTTTTATTTTTTTTTAAATGGACTATTCCCGTGGGATATTATATCAATTTTGAAACAGATGAAGTCGCGAGCAGGAGCTAGTAATGACTAAATACAAGAATTGTATTGTAAACATTAAAATATAAGAGTACCAACAAAAAATATATTCATTGGGATTGCCGAAAGTGATATATCTTTTCGTCACATTCGCATGTCGGTGACGCAAACCCACAAGTTTTACCCCTACCAAAAATCTACCTTAAAAAGATTTAATTACCAAAAAACAAAAAAACTCCAAGAAAACACAGAATTTAGGGTTACATTAAGAATAGAGCACTCGAAAAAATCCTCGTAGAATTTGCAGGAGTCGGCGCTTCAATTAAGTTTCCACCGCTGTGCACCATTGTACCAGCGCTTAAAGTTGAGACTTGCGTTACCGAGTGTACTTCACTGTTGCTTATAAAGCAAAACTTTTTGCAGCATTTTTTTTAAACTTTTTTTTTATGACGAGTAGAGATGAGCATAGAGAGATAGGAAAAGTTTTATTGCGTTGCGTTTTAATAACAGTATTAGTTTTTTTTAGGGTTCTGTAACTCATTCGGAAAGAACAGAAGCCTTATAGGATCACTTTGTTGTCCGTCTGTCGAGACCCTTTTTCTCAGGAACACGTTGAGATATCAAGCTGAAATATTTTGATCTGCTACCCCCTGGAGCAGTGAAAAAATCAAACTTGTAATTCAACGCAATCTACAGATAAGGTCGTTTACGGCGCATATTTTTGTTTATTTTATTTATTTATTTAAACTTTATGCACATGTAAAAAATACACTGTACAAAGGCGGACTTAATGCCTTGGGCATTTTCTACCAGTCTACCTTAGGGTGATGCAGAGACAAAACGTAGTAGGTGCAGAAAATACAGAAAAATTTCGATATTAAAATATAAAAAAAATATAAAAATAAATACATATATACATACATACAAACAAAATATATAGGGTAGAGAGAGATAAAAAATAAATAGGTGGTGAAGTACGACAAATTAATTGTGGGACGAGTCTGCCAACTTCTTACGTAAGTGTTCCGTTCTTACGTAAGTATATTTTGATGCTCGCTAAAAAATAAAAACATATAGGGGATTTCTCGTTGACCTAGAATCATGAAATTTGACAAGTAGCAATGCCATGTAGCACAACTAAAGGAAAAAATTGGAAAACCGTTACATAACAAAATAATTTATTTTTTGTGATTATTTACTTTTTTTTTGTATATTGCGTTTAATATTGTATAGTGGTATGGAACCTTTCGTGTGCGAGTCCGACTCGAACTTGACCGGTTTGTTTTTTTTATTTTACTTTCGTAAAAAGGATACTGCAATAGTAAATCCTTTTTCATTTTCAAATTAAAAATATGTACTCAATTTTACCGACAGCGCGCTTTATACAAAATATAGTCTAGATATAACATAACATCACGCCTGTAATCCCCAAAGGGTTAGGCAGAGGTGTACCCATTAGTATACCCACATTTCGCCAGTTATGTTTTTTTTTAGTCCCATATAATAGAGGGCGAGCCTATTGCCATCAACCGGGCACAAATCCATACTCCGAGGCTGCTACTGAGAAATTCCTTAAAGTCTAGATATATTTAAGTCAATAAATAATATATAGTATACTCATTCGAATTATGACTGCCTCGTTGGTCTAGTGGTCGCAAACCATGACTGCTGAGCAAGAGGTCTTGGGTTCAATTTCCAGGTAAAGCAGTGTTATTGGATTTTTTCCATTAGGAATTTCTCAGTATCATCCTCGAAGTCTGGATTTGTGCCCGGTTGATGGCAAGACTCGCCCCCTATTACATGGGACTTAAACATAACTGGCGAAATGTGGTTGTACTAATGGGTACACCTCTGCCTAACCCTTCATGATGTTATGTTGTGTGGAGAATATATTTTTCCTGATTTCATCATTTCAGCCATACGGTACGGTGTCCACTACTGGACATACATGTCCTCTCCTTAAGATAGCCACACTGACTATCCCTGCACTGCCCTCATCCAGCGGTTTCCTGCAACTTTTACCAGTCCAGGATCTAGTCTATACTTTCTTAAAGATTCGCTACTAAAAACTAAAACTAAAGTGACTAAATGAACATTTGTCCAGCAGAGGAATGGTATTGATTATGAAGGACAACCTTTAAAAAAAACCTCTAAACCCCAAAAACCTTAGAGCCACTTATAAATTTGTTTAAAAACCTCAATCTCTCACAAAAACAGGCCAGCAACTCGACCTTACCACTGAGTAACTACTTTAATTAAAATTTTAAATTATACCGAATTTTATTTTCTGCATTAATACCACGGAGGGTTTAGTAAATGGAGGATTAAGGCGAGGCAAGATTGCGTGTGGGCTGACCAATCAGAAACATGGGATATATTGCGACATCGGTGTCGTTCGTAATCATCCAGTCACGAACGTTTTAGCAACTTTCAAGTGTACCAGTAATAGTGTCAAATATTTTAGAGTAATATTAGTAATTAATATAAAACACCACTGACTGCCACTGCTGGCTGTTTGACTGCCTCGTTGGTCTAGTGGTCGCAAGCGCGACTACTGTGAGGTCTTGGGTTCGATTCCCAGGTCGGGCAGTGTTATTGGGTTTTTCATCAGGAATTTCTCAGTAGCAGCCTCGGAGTCTGGATTTGTGCCCGATTAATGGCAATAGGCTCGCCCCCTATTACATGGGACATAAAAAAAAAACATAACTGGCGAAATGTGGGTGTACTAATGGGTACACCTCTGCCTAACCCTTCGGGGATTACAGGCGTGATGTTATGTTTATGTAATATAAAACAATTTTTACTACATTAATATTTATAAAAACCCGTAAATTAAAAGATATTCCATACAAAACTGCAAGACCTTGAACAAAATCGTGGAACATTTTTTTTACCAGTATTTTAGACTTCGTCCTATGTTAATGGTAATTAGGTTCACCCACAATTACATGAGATTAAGCCTTTTTTTGGGTTCGGTGAATATCTTCATGTATTTCCTCCGTCGTAGGGGTGACGGAGGGGCATGCCGGTCTCTTACCGGCTAAAGCCACTGCAGTGTTCCACCTCTGCCTATGGCCGGGAGTACGGAATTTGCATAAGCATTCACCGCTCCCCGCCAGGGTGAGGCGACAGCCACAAACGCTACCACCTGAAGCAGGGAAGCGGCGTTGTGGCGACGCGTCCATATAAACTGTATGAACTACAGTTTTATGGTCCGTGTGCAACCAGGCTTAAACAGCGTAGCCTAGTACTTTGAAAGTTTGCTTTTTACACTACTGCCCCAAAAAAAGGAGTGTTATGTCTTCAGGGTTAATGTATGTATGTGAGTTTCTTTATTCCACCACAACTTTTAAACGCCCGAACCGATTTAGATGTATGGGGTATCGTTACAATCCTTGCATCGTTCCGAGTAACATAGGCTAGTAAAAAATAAAAAGAAGCCGGTGTGGTCACTTTAAAACGTAAATTAATACCAGCCTCCATTTTTTTTTTTCATGAAATTGGTCGCGTCTATGTTTATCGTCTAGAATTTGACAAGTAGATTTAAAAATATATAACACTGTAAAAGAAAACGTAAATGAAAACTGACGATTAAACAAAGTACAAATATGTTAAATTTTTGCAGTCGTGTTTTTTATTTTTTTGTTATAGTACCTTGTTTTAAGTATTCCATTTACTACTCCTCCGTGTTACATCTGCTGCTGTATATTTAGCATGGGGACACAAGTTTCTAGATCCTTGTTTTTCTGCCTCAATCTGTTTAATGGCAACGGGAATGAAATGCGGGCGAGGAGAGACTATTCTCGTAATTCCGAGAATTAATTTTTGCGAGTGGTGGTGCTACAAATTAATTCGTAATGGGAAATCTCAACCCCTTTTGAACCCGATACCTCATTAACCAACCGGGTTAATTAACGAGGAAATAATTATGTTTAAATAATAAAAAAACGGAAAATGTGAGTCGGACTCGCACACGAAAGGGTCCGTACCACCATGCCATACAGTATTATATGCCATTATAGTATCGAGCCAAAAACGCAAAAAAACAGGTCGCTTGTATGAAAAAAAACAGGTCCTTTCATTTTGAAGCATTTTTTATTTTTATTTGTTGTTATGGCGGCAATAGAAATTCACATTCTGTGAAAATTTCAACTCTCTAGCTATTACGGTTTATGAGATACAGCCCGCTGACAGACTGACGCACGGACAGCGGAGGCTGAGTAATCGGGTCCCGTTAGTACCCTTCTGATATGGGATTCAGAAAACGGTATCAGAAACCATGAAAAAATACAACGCATAATTTTGAAATACCTTTGGGCCAAACTTTGACTAAAAATCTTTTTGTTCGTAAGACTTCAAAGAACAGAATGCTAACTTAATAATAACATTCTTCCAACCGAATTTCGGTCTACAATCTCAATGAAAACTAGGCAAGTACGCAGGAGATAATTATTATATAGTGTAAAAGTATTTAAGCAAACACAGGTGCACAGTGCACCTGTGTTTGACATTTGCATAGAGAATAAATGGGGTAATTTGGTTGCAAATGACCTTACCTATATCTCCTTAACAGATAGCCTACCTATATAAAATAACATCAATAATACCTATACAATATAAATATAAACGAAATACGTAATAGCAAATAAAAAATAAATGTCTTATATTTAAAAATCTGTGAAGACCTACAAACACATTGGGAGGGAGAATAAATGAATTTATTATCTTACTACTCTACTACTATTACATAACAGAACATCACGCCTGTAATCCCCGAAGGATTAGTCAGAGGTGTACCAATTAGAGTATCCACATTTCGCCAGTTATGTTTTAAGTCCCATGTAATTGGAGGTGAGCCTATTGCCATCAACCGTGCACAAATTCAGACTCCGAGGTTGCTACTGAGAAATCCTTGATGGAAAAATCCAATAACACTTTGCCCGACCTGGGAATGCCCACTTGACCAAAGAGGCAACCAACCCGACCCGTTACCATTTAAATTTTACTTTGTGAATCAATTCTGTATAATGGAGTTTTATGTATTTCATCATCTGCCTACCCTTTTCCCAACTATGTTCGGATCGGCTTCCAATCAAACCGGATGCAGCTGAATACCAGTATTTTACATGGAGCGACTGCCTATCTGACCTCCACAACTCTGTAACTGGATAATACCCTTTGATTAGACTGGTTGTCAGACTTTTGGGCTTCTGACGACTGTCAAAGATCCACATATGACAGCCGAGACCAACAGCTTAACGTGCTTTCCGAGACACGGAACGATGTCAATGATGTCTCAGATAAACTTAGAAAGTACTAGTTTAAGTTGTAAGTAGGAGTTTTATTCATTTAAATAACATATTACGTATACTTTTTGTTCAACAAAAATGACCCCAGTTAATCCAACAGTCTCTAAGTTTACACGCAGCCATTTTTTGTAGACATAAGTCCTCTTCTCCGAGCCTGACAGCGCGGCTCTGTATACCACTAGGGACCATTAACGAGATTACATCTTTATAATTTACGTTTTATGTAGGAATCAGGAGGTATGGTTTTTCATTATCATAGTTAAGTAGTAGGTAGGTACCAAGGAGTTCTAGAAATAGTCGATTTGATGAAACAAAAAAAAGACAATCTCGGTATTGCGAGATTTTTTTGATTCAAGAGTCCATTTCATTCTAAGTCTTTTTTGAAGCTTTGGTAAATATTACCAAAGCTCGTAACAAGCGTGCTTGTATGACGAGATGTATGAACGTAGATGAGGCGAAAGGAGTATGTAAGGATCGTAGCAGGTGGCGTTCTGTAGTTTCTGCCTACCCCCAAGGGAAAAAGGCGTGAGTTTATGTATGTATGTATGTGGTAATTATTAGATATCATCACGACTGCATGCTCAGAAACCCTTTCTGGGCACGGCAGGTAGTATTATTGTAATATTACTTTGTCATTTTCTGTCGCTGGTTTTGGAAAATCCAACGATGCGCAAGGCAAAGTCATATTAAATAGATACTGTTTTAAAAGATGGTGGTGGGATCTAGAGGGCCTCCCCTAGACATTACGCTCAACAGACGAGCTGCAAGGTACCATTACCATTCTCCAACCAAAAAATATCGAGCTATAATATTCTGTTTATCGAACGTTCACAAGAATAGACCGCAAACTTTTTTCCATCTCGCAGCGCTAAATCAGGGCGTGCTTACTTTAATGTAGTAGTATCGACAGTAATAATGTTTCTGAAACAGTTATATTTTCAAACTACCCGCAGGAAATGTTGCTTTAAAAAAATGTGAGTTTCCTCGAAATACGGTGTTCCGTTTCGACGATTTCCGTTTTTAATACGTACGAAAGTTTCTACTAATAATACTACTACTAGTAATACTGTACGATTTTTGTTAATGTGTGTGTTTTTTTTATATCAAACAATTTTTAATATATTATCTTCTTCTGTTTTTCTATCTTCCTTTATCTCTCTAGAAGGTGAGTCTTGAATCATCAACGTCGAACCCAAACCCTTCAACCTAAAAATGTGAAGTTTTGCACAGAGATTTTGTTAATAATGTCTACAAACTTGGATGTTATCATCATCTTCCTGCCCTTGTCCCATGTTACTTGGGGTCAGCGCAAGACGTTTTCTTCTTCCATTCCTGTCAGCCGTCATACAATCACTGACTCCCTTTTCTTTCATATTATTCTTCACACAATTAATCCATCTTTTCTTTGGCCTTCCTCTTGCTCTCCATCCATCCACATTCTTAACTCTCCTGGTCACATGCGTTTCATCCCTCCTCTTCACCTGCCTATACCAAGACAAATGATTCCCTTTAAACTTTTCTGTCACTGGCGCCACTTTTAAAAGGTTTGATTGAAATAAATGCTATGATTCTAAAAATAAATATAAATAAAACAAAACATTTATAGATTCATAGAATTTTAATAGCAATTGATTATGTTCACTTTCATTTGAGCTTTCATTTAAAACGAGCCATGCTGGCTAGTCAGGCCGTTACACTGGCTGTACATGGTACACAGTGGTCACTCAATAATTGTGCGCGAAAAGTTCGGTTCCCATTTGCTTTTCGTATAAGGAGTTGCAATAACTTTCAAGGTTTTCCGGTCTACCAAGGAGGTTGGACTGCGGTACCCATTCAGGTTTCTTCGTCCAAAATTATTCTTAAGGCCAAGGAACGTATTTCTTGAGCCTGCGGCACTAACCTTTTTACTGTAACGAAAAAGTTTATATTTAAAATCAGTATGAGTAGTTCTACTTCCTCGCTAGCAATGGATTTTGGGGTCGAGTCGGGGTAAAGGCTAGGCAGATGATGCATATCTCATCTATTATCTCATCTCTATTGGAAGCATCTAGATGTTTTAACTTACTTGGACTTATAGTAGATACTGTTATCAACCATCCTGCTGTTAGCTAAACTGGGATCTTCTTTCTTGGTGCCTACTTGGTTATCTTTCCGTTGGTCAGTGTGGGGCTTATGAGGCTTGCCTACAATCCTCGACTTGCCTAGAAGCCCAGGCACCTTATTCTTCATAGTTCGTGAGCCAGGACTGTTCCTGTAACAAAAGAGGTATTAGTTCATAGGTTCGTAGAGATAAATTATTACAACTTGGCATTCCTCTCCATAATACTATTTCAATGTGTGTAGTCACATTCGTCACATTCGTTTGTCATTTCATACGAATGTGACAAACGCCTGCTACTGAAGACGATTACTTACAGTTGTAAGTAATCGTCTTCAGTAATCATAAATAGCCAACCGCGCAAGGCAACGCACCTGTCATTATCATATAGAATGTCAGTGCAGCGCAAGCGGTATTGTATACAAAACTAAAAAAACAGTATTAGTACTTAGTATCAGTATTTTCTTAAATATAAGGTCACAAAATATTTAATTGATTGTGACATCACTGTTACGGCTCTTTTGACAATATCCCGTTTAGAGTTAAAATAAAAATGGCCACGATAGTTATACTCACAGGTTATTAAGTACCAATCTCCGTGAGACAGACTGCTCTTTATTCTTGACATCATCAAATTCTGCCGCATTAGTTTTATTCGTCTCATTTTCAACCAAGGACACCTCAGTACCCAGAACTTTATCACCATCAGAGGTCGTAGGAAGGGCTTCTTTCGTATTCATGGTAAACAAAAGATGAACAACAGTTTTTTTTATGACAAACATACCTACAGTCCGATGGCCGATTACCGTAAACAAAAGTAGGGGGCATTCGTACTCACTTTTGGGAACGATTCCAATCTAAATTTCAGTCTCAATCTGTCAACAACGTCTCTATAACCAAAATTTTTGGACATTGAGTGTAGCTGGCATGTGATTGTGACTAGATTTTGCCCTAGGTTGGGCCTTGTAGTCGCAATCTCATCTCAGCGAGACGACAAAAAATATTTAAAACACAATAGGAAAAAAAATAATTTGGCAACCCAATTGACTATTTTTTTTTATTCATTTCAAAGTAATTTTTGAAGTTTAAACTTCTTTAGCGGCGTTGAGCACTTTTTCTGTAATGGGTATAAAATCTTAAACTCGCGTCGGGACACGTGACCTGATCGAAAAAGCGTAAGACGGATGGAGAGTAGACAGCTATCCCCTCTCTACGGCGCGGCGAAAATGTATGCCTGGGCCTACTGTTTCGTTTAGGCAGCGCAGGGCGCTTGCGCGAATGTTCGTGTATAACTTTTTGATGTAAAATAATTGTAATAGTTTTAAAGCGTTAAATTTTTAATGTAATATAAATTGTCATGTTTGTGTACGATAGCGCAATAAATGAATATTGTATTCTACCACATAAATGATAGTACTTTTATACTGATAAAGCAATTGGTGCAAAATTATTCCCTAACCATTCCAAAATATCAAACATGCTCAACGTTAATAATCAAGTTTTCACTTCTGCCGGCACTCCCGGAGTGCAACCCGTCTTTTTTTTTTTCAAAATTATGTCTTGGCATTAATCGTGTCTTACACCCAATTTTCTCAGATTTTAAGTCATCGCCGCCATCTTAAGACCTTCTGTAGGCCCTAGCAAGAGCGCGCTAAATCAAAAACATTCGTTTCAATTCGATTTTTGAATTGAAAATAGCTTTTTTCTTTTTATTTATTTTTAATACAACTAACACAGGTCACCTATTGATTTGAATAAAATCTTCACACTAAACAAACAAATGAGAAGCGGGTATTTCAAATTCAAAAATCGAACGAATTTACGATACGTTTATTTAGCGAGTTCGTGTTAGACCGTTTGTAATACCATAGACATCGAATATGCGTTGCTGTCCCAGAGACAAAGCTGATATGACAGATTGTGTTTACAACAGCCCATACTCTCCACTCTCCAAAGCGAATAGAGTAACTTTGCTTGGCAACACAAATAGGTATAGTGGTACTTCTCCGAACTCCATAACAAAGAGTTCTACTATTACTAACAAACCTGTCTACACAGGCGTTACAATATACTTGCACAAAAATTAAGACTTGCACAAGTATGCATTATCGCTTACAGCATTAATAAGCGCAAGTATTTGAGCCATATATGGGCACAACGGCGCCGCACTTACTTGTGCAAGTTAATTTAATGTAACGTGTATGGCAGTTTGAAGGACACCGACATTTCATTAGATACTCATTACTACAATGTTTATAATCCTAAAATGCCTTCCACAGACATAAAAAATTGTTGCTAAACAAATGTTTTGTTTATGGCAACTGGCCAGCAACAAAAAACTTCAATACTTCTTGTATAATGTCCAGTCAACAAAAGATATAGGTATGCAGAGTCCTGAGATATAGTTGAAGTTTTCTTAGAAACCGATTTATGTCTTCGATTGAAACTTAACTTACATAATGAACTGTTTAATGGTGCCGATTCTCTTGGTCACAAACTAAACTAAAATTAGACTATTTCAACAAAACAACATGTTTCTGAAACAATGTTGCACATATTTTGTTTACCATTAATTGCTTCTCTGGGTAGCCTTTTCAACTCCATCTTGCTTATCGTAACGGGTTCCTTCACAGTATCTAAGAACGGATCACCTTCATCAAAATCCGGTATGGTTCCGGTTTCATAATAAAAATATCTTCGGGCGCTTGAACATGCCACTAGCATAAACCCGAAAAGCGTTAACGCGATCATTTTGATTTAATCTGCGCTATTCACATACTGAAAACAAAATAATTATTGGAATTGTTAGCATAGCTGTTAAACTGTTAAAAGGCCCTCGTGGCTAAGTAATAACAGCAGCACAGGCGATTCATCAGGTGAAGCTACACTTGCCGGAGTTGTTCCGTAGATGAGTGACCATCTTTAGACACCGAGACAGTGCTTTCCGAAGCACAGAGGTCTTCAGAAAGCACGTTAAGCCGTTCGTCCCGGCTGTCATACGAGGGTCTTTGATAGTCGTTACGGGTCATCAGAAGCCCAAAAGTATGACAACCAGTCTCACCAAAGGGTATCGTATTAACAAGTTACTGGGTTGTGTAAGTCAGATAGGCAGTCGCTCCATGTTAAATGCAGGTATTTAGCTGCACTGGAAGTGTCTGGAAGCGACTCCAAGGTAGGTAGAAAAAAGCTAGACAGATTGATTGACTCTAGCAAAGATAGCACACAAAGTAGATAACAATGCCTATATTCCTTTGTTTCCGTTTGTCGTCAAACATACCTAAACTACTATTTCAAAACTTATCATCTTTTGCATCAGAATTGTTCCAAACTGGAGGAATTTTCACGACAATTTTCCAACGTTGAAAGCTCTTGATAATGTCTCGAAAACTTCGCTCGTTTCCGCTTACAAAGATACGTAATACACTAGAAGGAACGGACACGGGACCTACCACAATCTCTTAAGACAGACCAGTACCATTTTAATATTACTTTGAAGCTAGAAGAGCGTGAGGAACGGACAGAACACCTACCACCATTTCTTAAGACAGTAATATTTTAATATTACTTTCTGAAAAAATCTGTTGTTGGATTTTCAACTCTCGGCGCTAAGCCCAAGAGAAATGTCTTCGGGATGGCGAACCAGTGAAGAAGAACATTAAGTGCCATTGGCGCCAAGCAAAATAATTCCGGCACTCCAATAATCGACTTTACCTATTTTACCCGTTCAGCAGAAATTACACTAACTTTTTCTTTTATTTAAATAAACATACACGTTATACGGTGGTTATACGGGGCCGTTGCGGATTAAAAGAAGATGTAGTGACAAAGATAGAAAAGGGTACGCTTAGATGGTTCGGTCATGTTGAGAGGATGAGTGAAAGACGATTGACAAAAGGTATTTATAAGGCAACGCCGGGAGGGGTCGCCCTAGGAAGACCTACACTGACCTTATTGGTGAGGTCCCTCAGAAAGGTCAGGTGTGGAGTACTTGTAACCGGCGTGCTTGTATGACAAGATGTATGAACGTAGATGAGGCGAAAGGAGTATGTAAGGATGGTAGCACGTGGCGTTCTGTAGTTTCTGCCTACCCCCATGGGAAAAAGGCGTGAGTTTATGTATGTATGTATGTATTTAAATAAACATAAAAATTTGTATTTGATATTAATTTGAGAAGAACTAAGGTAACCGGCGGTCCCCGTAAAATTGCGAAATTCAAGTGGCAATGGGGAGAGCACAGTAAGAATAGTACACAACATCGCTAGCTATAAACACTTTTTGACCACTTCTAGTCTCAATATATCCTTGTAAATTGTCACCAGTCTATTATGATTGCACGTTGCGGCCCATTGGGTACGAAACAAAGGATTTATTCAACAAATATTGCGACGAAACAATGTTTATTTGAGAAATATTTAAGGAGAGACACATCAAAGGAAAGTGTTTTATTGTTTCTTTAATGCTAGGTTTTGCTTTCGGTTTTACTTGCGTCTTATGGACACGAATAATTGTATCTGGTTATAAAGTTAATGGGCTATCCAAATTCGTTCAGCCGGTTATTCTAATTTAGTAAGAAATATCCTAATATAATAAATTATATTTCTACAATAGATATTATTTTCAGTTTCTGTAGAAACGAATGGAAATTACGAAATATTCTTGAGTAAGGACTACCCCTTTATCATACTTTTAGTGTATCAAAATTGTTGCTAAACGTTTTAGTTTATAAACGCGTGTGGCCGTGATTTTGTTTTCGCTGCTTATTTTTTAAATATAAGCATAAGTTACATTATACAGGGAAATTGAAATGATTTCAGGGTTGGTCCCATAGTAAAAGTTGTTCATAATGATGAGTACAATGACCCCTTTTAAGGTTTTGGGTATATTTTCAATTACCCTGTATAAAGTCAGCTATTTGTCAGTGAAAGTCCTGTCAATTGGTCTAGCTCTTTTAGAGAGTAGTCGTAACAAATAGACGGAAAGACGACATTTTTTTTTTATATATATAGACCGTGGCATTAATGATTTACATTTAGTAAAAAACAATTTTAATATAACACTTCAATTGTAATAATTTGCATAGATTGTCTATGTAATTGCCTAAATTAAGAAAAGTTAAAAAGGCACTTGATTTCTAATTCCAAAACTCAAGGTTTTTTTTTAACTCACAGTCACAAGTCCACTAGAAACTCAGGCATGTCCAAACTAAATGCTCTCTTGATATTCCACACTCTTCTGACACAAAAAAATAACAATGGTATCAGACGTGCAACAGTTACACCACAGCAATTGACGACAATAGTTGACGCCACCAATCAATTGATCACTTTTTATGAGCTGTCAAAACGAGAGCTGCCAAAATTCCCCAATAAATTTTGTACGGCAATATCGAACTGTGACGTCACTTATTTGCCAACTCAATTGACTAACTATTTATTGATTTCAAGGCCACAAAAAATCTACAGTGGTGCCGATTCCCTTGTTCACAAACTAGACTAAATTTAGAGAATTGACATTTCTTACAGCGAAAAGAAAGGACGGTGACATTAAAGAACTAAGTTAGCGATGTCAAATTAGTTTTGCCTTGAAGTTCCCCATATTTTTAATCCATACGTTTTAAGATGTCAACTATAACTGTATGGATGTGTCAGATTGACTAAATTTGACAGCTCTAATTTACGTTTAAGTCTCTTTCTTGTTTTACTGGACAGAAAAAGATGGAAATAGTCTAATTTTAGTTTAGTTTGTGACTAAGGGAATCGGCACCAGTAACTCGAAAATTAATCGGGTTTTCAAGGTACAAAAGTTGAAGAAGTTCTCTCTTGGAATTATTGGTGACGACTTCAATTGTGGCCGGTCACAATTGACGACGCGATTACAGTCGCTAAACGATTGGCCGAGTACAGCGTGTTAGATTGATTTCCACACGGAACAAATATTTGTATGGCCATGTTGAGGGTCTCTTTGTGAGATAATATCTTTGTAAACGTACACTTGATACAGAAGAAGTTCATAGTGGGGCAACTGGTAACGTTTATCCTACTAATATGTTCCTAATGGGGCAACGCTTATCCTACTAATATAATAAATGTGAAAGTTTGTGAAGATGTCTTGTGTGTATGTTTGTTACTCAATCACGCGTAAACCGTTAAACAGATTCGGATGAAAATTGACACATAGATAGACCATTTCCTGGATTAACACATAGGATACTTGTTATCGCGGTAATGTATTTCCTTGGGTTAATAGTTCGATTTATTTTACATTTTTTCCTTCAGGTTACAATAGCGGATAATCACATACAAGTGGCAACACATGGTATTGCTACCTCAACACAATTTCAAACAAAGAACCACTTCTCGGCAATAGTTGCGCCACTGTTACCCAGCTGTGGCTCGTCTGAACATACCACACGTTAATAAGTAAATCCATGTTAACAATTTGTCAATAACACCACCTTTATGCGGTCGCAATAAGGGTGATTTTTGTAATTAAAGCTTTACCTGCCGACGTTCGGATGATAATGTGTACTACGAATTGATATTAGAGCTACAGCCTCATTGGATACAAGACACTAATTTGGTATTGTTGCAAATCACAAAGGACGGATAAATGTATCATTATGTGTGTCAAGTGTAAGTTGAACTCACACAAACGGTGTTCAGTCCATTTCATTATTATGAAAAAAAAATTAAAATGCATTTTAAAATAATTTTGCCTCATCACGTGGGACTTGAGTAACAAAACGCGCAAATAAATTAAATTGAAGTATCTGTTTGTAATGTCAAAATAACAAGCTTTATTTAAAAGCATAATACGAATGATTACACAGTATTTATAAAAAAAATTAAGGTACCGCGCGAAACATCGCCGGAAACCGAAATTCATAAGAACCAAATTGCGCGAACAAAGTAGTTTTTAAAATAAATCGTCACTTCGTGCGCTCACAAGAAATAAAAAAAAAAATTACTTCTTAAAAATATTTTATATTCGCAGATCTAGTTATGTAAGTACATAGGTAGGTACTACTTTATAAATGCAATTATAATACAAAATGCTTTTTTAATTTATTAATTACATAATATTATATGTACCAAGTGAGTGTTGTAACACATGTCATGTCATGTTACATTTTTCAAAAAAATCCCTACAATACTTAAAATAAAATTTATACAAAAAACATTTATTTAATACTTTGGCAATAAAAATCACTTGTGAAACTCTTTTCGTAGCTTTTTTAACATTAAAATTCTATATTTTTTTGGTATAAGAAAATGGCAATTCTGCTGCTCTTTTTCTATAAAATCTTAGAACCACCTATTATAAGTCAATCCAGCAGTTGGATTCCAAGGTGTGGATCCCATAATGGGTGACATAGACCTGCTAACACCTGCGTTGAAATTTAAAGAATCGCTCTTCCTTTTGAAGATATTCCAGTTACCGTTGGCAGAGAAATCCGTCTTCTGCAGAAGCGGAGTGTGTGTTACTCCTATCGAGGCACCGATTTTGTTCCTGTAATCGAGAAAAGTATTTGTTAGTGGTGCCGATTCCCTTGTTCACAAACTAGACTAAATTTAGAGAATTGACATCTCTTACTAACATACAGCGAAAGGAAAGGACGGTGGCATTCCGTGACAATGGTGCCGATTCTCTTGGTCACAAACTAAACTAAAATAAGACTATTTCCATCTTTTTCTGTCCAATAAAACAAGAAAGAGACTAATGTAAATAAGAGCTGTCAAATTTAGTCAATCTGACACATCCATACAATTATAGTTGACGTTTTAAAACGTATGGATTAAAAATACGGAAAAGTTCAAGGCAAAACTAATTTGACATCGCTAACTTAGTTAAAACATAACTGGCGAAATGTGGGTGTACTAATACACCCACATTTCGCCAGTTATGTTTTAATCCCATGTAATAGGGGGCGAGCCTATTGGCATCAACCGGGCACAAATCCAGACTCCGAGGCTGCTACTGAGAAATTCCTGATGGAAAAACCCCATAAAACACTTTGCCCGACCTGGGAATTGAACCAAAGACCTCATGCTCAGCTGTAACGCTTTGCGACCACTGGACCAACAAAGCAGTCCGAGCAGTCAGAGACAGTAGCTAGTATTTTGATAAATACTCACTTGAATGAATAATCCACTCCACCTCCGAAAGTGTTGAAGTTAGGAACCTGTGGTATGGTGGGAATATTTCTGGTGATGAAGCCATTAGCGTTCAAGTTATGGTTCTGGTTGTGAATGAGATTCGCTTGGCCGGCTGCTGTCACTTGGTGGCCGAACTTAGGGATGTACGTTTCAGTCAGGGATAGTTTGTGGCCGTTGCTGGAATTAGGAAAGATCAAATGTAGAAACAATAATGCTGACTTGATTATGATGAGTTCTCTTTCTATATTACCTAATATATTGATGAGGTAAAATTGTTTGTGACTTTGTGAGAGATTCTGGAAGTAGGTTTAGAAAAATTATTAAACTGAAAAAATCTAAATTAATTTATGGCAGGCAGGCAGAAGCTAAGTCAAAATAATTTTAAAGTTTGATCCTAATTCCACGATAAAGCATGAAGAAAATATTATAAAGACGGTAAAGCTCAACGTGATTGAAAAAAAAAACTGTCTTTCTAACATGTCGAGTCAGTCAGCTGTGTATCACGAATTGCAAATTGCAGCGTTTATCTTGCCCTCTCATTCGCTCACTGTACTGTGCAAGTGAAATAGCACATCGCTTTTTCGTATTTTTGTTTTCTGTTAAATGGCGCCACTTACTTGTACTTGCGAAGACCAAAGAAGCAGAAAATGAATGCAAAAATACTTACACATTATCGAATGCAAAGCCCCCAGACGCTGACGTCAGTCTCCTATCCTCATTTAAAGTAGCTCCACCAAGAGCACTGAATTGGTTTTCGTTATTTTTTATAATTGGCAGCTTGGCAGCAAAACCTGGAAAAAAAGAATACAAACTAAAATAGTAGATCTTCTTCTAGAACAATTGACTCCATCGCTGTCGCAGTAAGTTAGCCAGTTATACTGATTAAATTCGTTCAAAATCTAGTCACAAACTCATCTCAGCCACAATCAATGTCAAAAAATTTAAAAATTTTGTAAATTTAAAATAGAGAATATTATTATGTAGAAATGTAAAAATAACACACCATCAGCTGTAATTCAATTTAGTTAAACTTTTATACATTTCATATTCATATTCATTTACTTACTTTATATAATATAAACACAAACACTAGCTATAAAACAAATAAAAAACTATTAAATTTTACCATTCAATTTTTTTTTTGTCCAACTGTCAACATTCATCGCACGCGTGCGCAAGCCTTTGCGATAGCAGCTGTTCGTTAAAAAAAACGTCGAGTGTTAAAAAAAAACTTTGCGAATGTAGTTTGTTTCATAAGTTCAATAAGACTACAATAGAGTGCATAGACTTAAAAATCACTACCTACTATTAAAAAAAAAGAAAAATCGAGGTTTTTTTTATTTTTGTAGGTTGTATTTTAATAAAAAAAAGGAACTTACTTGTACTTTCATCGGGATTCTTAAAGGAATTGCCCTGTATCTGACGAGTCTGTCGTCTAAGTTCACGTTGATGCAAATACTGGTAGAAATCATCGTTTAAATCTTGGTCTTCAGGGCTCAATTCCAATTGAAAACCATTCGGAATCGTCTCCCACGCCGAGGCACTTACAACGAAAATTGTGAAGAGAATTGGAGAGAACATGTTTCTTACGTTTGGACTCACGAATGATGCTTGTACATGAATTCTTGAGTTTATATAAGAGATAAGTTTTGTGCAGTGCATTTGTTGGGAGCACCGGTACTTTACAGATGACGTTTCTGTTGTGTGAGTATTATCAATGTTTTTGTTCCATTTACGAGCATATTTTGATTTATGTTTGTAGTTAATTATAGTTACTGTGATGTAATTGGTGATAGTATATGTATATATTAATATTGTGAGGTCTTGGATGCGATTATCAGGTCGGGCAAAGTGTTATGGGATTTTCCAATCCAGGAATGTCTCAATACCAGCCTCGGAGTATAGATTTGTGCCCGGTTAATGTCAATAGGATCGCCACCTATTACATGGGGCTTAAAACATAAGTGGCGAAATGTGGGTGTACAAATGGGTACACCTCTGCCTAACCCTTCGGGTATCAGCAAAGAAAAACATTGTGAGGAAACCTGGACTTATAACTAAGTTTAAAATTTAATGTTTAAAATTCAATTTAATGTGGCGCCATCTATCATCATAACAACGTTATTGCGATTTCTCTGGGGAACAGTACTTTTTTTGGGATGAAAGATACCCTATGTTTTTTCCTGTACGCCTGGCAATGTATATGCCAAATTTCAGGATGATCGGTTCAGTTGCTTAAGCGTGAAACGGTAACAAACAAACTTACTTTCGCATTTATAATATTAGTTAGGATACAAGTGTGAAATCTATAACCCTCCTTGAGCATGCGTAGTGACCAATACCGGTGCCTTCTCTGTATGAGAAGAGACTTTTACCCACACTGCAGTGGGACAGTAATAAGCTAATATTATTATATTGTAAACCAAAAGATAAGGGGAGACTCCCGAGTATTGATAAGCGTATGTAATTGGTTGCAATATTATAGTAAAAATAAATGAATACTAAAATACATTTTTCAAGATCAACCGCGGTCAGCTTGCGATACCGCGAGGGATTGGGGATTCCTTCGACATTACTAAGAACGTTTAAGATAAAGAAAAATAAAACATAACATGTTTATTTTTTTCGTATTGAAAGCGTAGTCGTGGGAAAAGCTTAACACCTCTAGTAAAAATAGAGGGTAATCATTGCTGATTATAACAGCATTGTTCTGATAAAAGAAATTCCTGAAAAAATCTAACCGTTTGCCAGCACGCCGCTCGCGATCCTTCACCTTTTTATTTTGTCTTAAATTATTTTAATGTTTACATAATCTCTCTTATAGAATTAGTACGACTAACTACACTACTTAACAAAGTCTAGGGAATAAAGGTATTTTAGTATCTATTTTAACTGAAACCATAAATTCTTTGTTTAAAGGTTTTTGAATTTCGAAGAATTGTACAGTTTTAACCTACATTTTATTTTTTTAATGGCCAGTACTTTTTCTTGAGAAATAAATAAGTCGATTTAGTTGGCATGTTTTCTAGACTATGGTGAGTAGTGTATTATGGTAACAAACCATAATAAAAGAGTATTAGTTTTATTTATGTCTGTCCAAAAGTCTATAAAACTCTGTAATATCAGTGGCAGAGACGCGAGCTCTGATTGGTCAGCGCGTGTTTGTGTATGAGCCATAGACAACTGTTTTAATAGTCGTTCAATTGCACGGATATCCCTTGCATTGAATGCTGCTTAAAATTAATGAACACCCAGTAGATAACCGATATTTATGAGAGCAAAGTCGTAGGCGAAAGCTAACTTTCCAATAAAAGTATGTAAACAGCATGATATCGATCCATTTTCAACTAGTGTGTCCTCGGCCAGGAAGTCCTTAAGTCGAAACTTTTTCATATAGTTTAACATAATATGATAGTTGTTAGTGAGAGTAGTCCTTTTGTCAGATTTTGATTTTGTTTAGCTGTGTAGTATATAAGTTATTCAGTAATTTCTTTCTTTTGTTGTTTAGTTCCTGTAGGCAACTGCAGTGTCCACAGAACATAGTATTATTCTGTATCTTATAAGTGAAGACCTGTAATTGGCTGTCAGTCTAATTTTCTGTCACTAGTCTGTTTTCTTCTAGCTGTTGGTCTTCCATGTTACTTAAATAAATAAATAAAAAGTATATCTCCCTTTCAAACATAAAATGAAGCAAATAACCATAATCGGCTTTTAAATTTTCCTGCCAAAGGGCATTTAAAATCTTTCCTCGCCTTCTTTTTTTATCGAGCGTCACACCTCAAAGGGGATCTTTCGAACATTCGCCGTTATGTTGAACTTTCTTTACAAAGTCCATTTTGCAACAAATTAATGACTGCCACATCTTTCTATCACGCCATCTCCGCACATTATCACGAAAAGAAACATTTAAGCCTTTTTCTTTGACTAAAAGCTTGTATAAAAATATCCCGGAACAACCAAACAACACTGACCTTTCAAAAAACACAATAAAACCTAATCCTCTTTAACATAAAGTCTACATTTGCCAATCTTTTCATCCAACGCGTACCTACTTAAGCTGGACTATTCAATATCGCACTAAATAAAAAAAACCTTAACGTCACGATAAAAATCCTCAACAAAGCCAAAAAGGTCCGCGATTTTACGAACGTTTACATTGCGAATATGACCCTTATAACAAAGATATAAGGGTCATGTAAAACTGTTATGTAAGCCAAAATAAGTGAATAGTGCAAGAGATAGATCGGATTTTAATAAACGAAGGGGATTTTCTACGTTTTTTCTTTGAAAGTTCGAGGAATGATTGTGTCATGGAGACGTTGTAGTCCTTTTTTATTGCGACAACAGGTTTGACTGTTAAGGAAAAACGTCAAAACTCAAAATCGACATCACGAGTTGAGCAAGCGCTGTGATCAATAGGAATAGTTTTGGCAAAAAGGGGCAACCTACAATCTGACAAAAAAAAATCTATACTTTAGAAAAATTCCAAAAAAAAAAAAACTTAAATTCCAATATTGACTGCCTCGTTGGTCTAGTGCATGAGGTCTTGGGTTCGATTCCCAGGTCGGGCAAAGTGTTATTGGGTTTTTCCATTAGAAATTTCTCAGTAGCAGCCTCGGAGTCTGGATTTGTGCCCGGTTGATGGCAATAGGCTCGCCCCCTATTACATGGGACTAAAAACATAACTGGCGAAATGTGGGTGTACTAATGGGTACACCTCTGCCTAACCCTTCGGGGATTAAGTACAGGCGTGATGTTATGTTTATAAAAATTCCGTGTCACAGTGTTTGTGGTCCTACGAAACGGCTCGATCTATTTTTATAATTTTTTTTACATTTTTTTTGTCTGTAGCGAAAAAGGAAAATTCTACTTAAACCCGACTTTTAAAGTCGCAAAGAATAGTACAAAAAGTTTATAATTATTATGTCAAGTCAACGAGGGTCTATGACAGTACAGTTTATTACGTTGGCAACAAAGTTTTTTAAGTGGATTCCTTGCGGATTTAAACTTAATACTTTAAAACTGTATAAGCGTATAATCCTTACTGAAGTTAAAAGAGCAAAAATTTGTTTCTGATAATAACCGAATTGGTTAAATTATTATATTTTTTCACTCGCGTTAAGTTAGGTATTTGGTTACTGTTCCGCTCCTATGGGTCCCAGCGTGATGTTATATAACCTATACCTCATGAATCTGGCTATTTTGTACAAAGTTTTTTTACCATCCGACCAATAGTTTCAGAGATTAGCACGTTTAAACATACAAACAAACAAAAAAACTCTTAAGCTTTTTTATATTAGTGTAGATTTATCGGTTTTAAGCTTTATTTCGATGCTGAGAAGGTTTGTTATTGTATGAAACGATGAATGTAGGGATTATACAGAGTGCTTTGAGAGACATTGCATCAGAAATGTGATACTTTTTCGTTCATAAATGCACATTTAAAATAATGCAAACATATACCTTCTCATTAATTAATTAATTTTACAGAGTAACATAATCATCGACTCCATAGTTTAAAAGGAAAACATAACAACAAGACATAATTCACAAATAAAACACTTTTCAAATCTTTTTTTTTAAATATATTTATATTTATTTATAATTAATTATAACGGCTTGCGCCAATGACAGTATTTAATAGACATAAAACTAAGCATATTGCATTAACAGGAACATATTTTAACAAAAAAAAATTTATGCATTTTTAAATGACGAAAAATCTGCCCAACCCTACCTCCTGGCCTAACCATGTTCTATTGAAATCGGGGAAAAGAGCCTTAAAGGTCCCAAAGTATAGGGCTATTTATTTTGATCTCAAGTGACATTTCCTAAATCGTTCGTGGAATGTGAAAATTTTTAGCCCTTAGCAGCCGACGATATAAATTGTTTTCTAGAACGGATAAGGGTTCACTTCGGGACCATTCTGTGTCCAACACCGTTTGGGTGTAAGATTGATTAATCTGGGGAAATTTATTTAGTTTTAATAAGGATGCTTTAAAGGGATTGCGTAGGGAGACTGGTAATTAGCGACCGGTACTTAAACAGAACTACTTGACTGCCTCGTTTGTCTAATGGTCGCAAAGCGCGAGTGCTGAGCATGAGGTTTGGATTTGTGCCCGGTTCATGGCAATTGGCTGGCCCCCTATTACATGAGATTTAAACATAACTGGCGAAATGTGGGTGTACTAGGGTATGACTCTACCTAACCCTTCGGAGATTACAGGCGTGATGTTATGTTATGGATGTGATTAGTACACGATTGTACACATGATAACAAACAACATTTCCAAATAAATTATTTTCTTTGAATTATTAAAGTGCATAATCTTAGTGATTATTTTTATGGTAGTGCGCAATCTTACGTACCCCGTACCAAATTTAATCAAAATAGGTTCAGTGGTTTAGCCGTGTAAGCGTAACAGACAGACAGACATACTTTCTCATTTATAATGGTATGGATAGTAAACAAGTTAAATAAAAAGTATTACTTAGTTAAATTAAACCTTTTCCTTATAAATACTACATTTTTTACATGTCAGAAATTGTGGCCCTTGAGGCGGTTTAGAAACTCTGACACTAGGGTGTGTAGGGTCGTAAGGCCTTACTACCCACACGATAAGAAGAAGAAGATATGTCAGAAATGAAATACCACATTTTTTACATATCAGAAATGAAATACCACATTTTTTATATATCAGATACTTGATCAGCCTTTCTAAGAGAAGTTCTATCATTTGAATCTTTGTATTCCTCAGTTTTTACACGAAAGTCTTTGAATCAGATTTCCCCAGGAATCCTTAGGGAGTTTTACTTTGAATTTTACTTACATAGTTTCCTTTCATCTACATAATATTCCAGTTCATCAATTGGACTGAAGGTTTTCTCAGAAGCAAATCGAAATTATAGCTTTTCGTTTTTTTTTATCGACTCCGATGAAATGAGTCTATCTTATCATAGCAAGTCGATAGATATTACCAAACAAACGTTCTGTAATTTTTCTAAAGGCTTTATTAGGTTTTTCAAATATCATGTCAAGTTTTACAAAAAGAAACTTGATAAAAAAAAACGCTTGTGAGACAGACCTATTCCTGTTGCTAGGGAATTAACAGCTCACTTCATCTAATAATTAATTAACACCACGCTTGTAATCCCCGAAGGGTTAGGCAGAGGTGTACGTATTAGTACACCCACATTTCGCCAGTTATGTTTTAAGTGCCATGTAATAGGGAGCGAGCCTATTGCGATCAACTGAGAGACTCCGAGACTGTTACTGAGAAATTCCTGATGGAAAAAACCCAATAACCCTTTGGCTGAGTTGGGAATCGAACTCAAGACTTCATGCTAAGCAGTCGAGCACAGCGACCATTAGACGAACGAGGCTTTAAAAAAATGTTCACTCCACCTAAATTCACCGACGGAAATTTCTACATAAAAAACTATCTGATGCTCCGAATTGAGGGCTCACGTCAAACTCGCTTCACGTAAAATCACCGAGTAAGATTTTTACAGAACAGCACTGTAGCTTAGGTAATCTCTCAGGCAAACCATCCTACATGAGAGAGGGTCTGTTAAAAACCCACAAGCCCCCCATAAATAACAAAGCATAGAGTTCTAAATAGCAAAAGTTCAAAATAACGGTTCTAAACAATCCTTCCCGACTTTTATTTAGAGAAACAATTCAAATTGAAACGTAAATTACAGGCGCTTTCAATTTAAATGACCTTTTAGACGATTAACTGAAGCCTTTAGGGGTGTGCGCAATGTGCTTATATGTTTTATGATGAGGATTTTTCATTTTTAGGGTTATTTGGGGATAGGGTTATAAGTTAGAATGAAAGGGTTATTTATTAATAAATATAAACGTATGTCTGTTTAATATTGTGTATTCTGGTTTTAATAGTCTAGCCTGAATCGTAGTTCTTGCTTTAATAGCTATATCAGCCTATTATTAACCAGACCAAAAGTAAGCTGTCCCATTAAGAGTATACACGAGCATAGATCACTGTGCTTGCTCAAGGCGAAAATGCGTTTCCAGACTTATAAAGGTCCAGGTTTCCTCACAATATGTTTAATGATGTCTGTGGTATCCGAGATAAACTTGAAATCATAATTATGTGAAATTTAAAAATAAATATTTCACTGTTTATCATTATCCCCTGACCGCCCTATTAACTATGTTTGGACTATTGAGCGTGGAGTCCTCTCTGATTTCGTTTCCTAAGTCGGGCAGAATGTTATTAGGTATCCAATTAAGTATTTCTGTTGCAAAACGCAAGTTTGAAGGCTGATGGTGTAAAGCTTCTACGCTTCGAAGACACGTAAACGACTGGTCGTGTCGCTCGTTTTGCTGTCCCATCGGACAATGATAGTGACACTATAATATTATATCCTGCGTACTTGGCTAGTATGTTTAGTCTTTGTGACCGAATTTCGGTCATAACATAACATCACGCCTGTAATCCCCGAAGGGTTAGTTAGGCAGAGGTGTACTCATTAGTACACCCACATTTCGCCAGTTATGTTTACGTCCCATGTAATAGGGGGCGAGCCTATTGCCATCAACCGGGCACAAATCCAGACTCCGAAGCTGCTACTGAGAAATTCCTGATGGAAAAACCCAATAACACTTTGCCCGACCTGGGAATCGAACCCAAGACCTCATGCTCAGCAGTCGCGCTTTGCGACCACTAGACCAACGAGGCAAAGATATTATTTTCATAACAAAGTGCTCAGGTAAGTACTAACTAAAAGGCTAGCGGCGACCTACATGAGAAACGACTCCTTCCCATTTCTTTTAATCGCTAGGGAGGCGGACGTCTACAATACACTACGTTGCAAAATAATCGAACATAAGTTTAGAAAAGATTTTATTAAATGACATATTTCGAAAAATGGAAGGAATTTTAACTGTTATTTGTAATCGAAATATTATTATGTTGGTAGCATCAAACGAGTTAATTTAGCACACATAAGAAGTACAATCAAGACTATATTATAAGTTTTTAGTTACTTTAAAACTACATAATCGGGTATTTTTTTTTTACTTTAGCCCTGAAAACCGTGGCTTTAAAATCAATAAATAGTTAAACAATTGAGTTGCCAAATAAGTGACAGTCACAGGCCGCTGTTGCCATACAAAATCTATGCAAAAATCGCGTTTTGACAGGTACATAAAAAGTAGGTACGTCAATTGTTTGGTGGTGTTAACTAGCCTATTATAATTATGTGTTACATTAAAAACTTTGGCCCTCTCCTATCACAATTTTAATAAGCAGGTACTACTTATAAACAGGAACAAAAAAATAGGATAAAAAAACACACTTAGGTAATAAATAAACAAAACAAAAGACGGGTTGCACTCCGGGAGTGCCGGCAGAAGTGAAAACTTGATTATTAACGTTGAGCATGTTTGATATTTTGGAATGGTTAGGGAATAATTTTGCACCAATTGCTTTATCAGTATAAAAGTACTATAATTTATGTGGTAGAATACAATATTCATTTATTGCGCTATCGTACTCAAACATGACAATTTATATTACATTAAAAATTTAACACTTTAAAACTATTACAATTATTTTACATTAAAAAGTTATACACGAACATTCGCGCAAGCGCCCTGCGCTGCCTAAACGAAACAGTAGGCCCAGGCATACATTTTCGCCGCGCCGTAGAGAGGGGATAGCTGTCTACTCTCCATCCGTCTTACGCTTTTTCGATCAGGTCACGTGTCCTGACGCGAGTTTAAGATTTTATACCCATTACAGAAAAAGTGCTCAACGCCGCTAAAGAAGTTTTCACTTCAAAAAATAATGACAATTTTTTTTGCAATGAAGTGTAGGTACATCTTTTACCGTTTTGCGAGCTCAGGGCAGCCCTACACAAGGCATAGCTACAAGATTAGTGAAAACCTTCACTTCACGACGTAATGGACCTCCGTTTAAAAAGCTACCGTACCTACTACCGTCACTTTAGGACAGATTAATGGACCTCGCGCCGCCTGAGAATCACTAAGTGGTTTAATAATATGAAGAGTCGGTATATACAGGCTGAATTTTTCATTCACTGGACATCTTTTAGTGGCTGAAAGTACACAATCATGAATATGAACCATTTTTATAATGGAAACAATTCTGAAATATGAATAGAAAATAAGATATGTAACTATTAGCTTTTGCTCAGAAGCGTTTGTTTGGGGGCCCTTAGAAAGGGTAAAGATTTCTCAAAAAAGAATTTTTTTTTTTTGCATAATATTAAATTATCTATCTTTCATATTTTTAAAAACAATTCAAATTAAATATTAACTCTCCTTGCCTTTTTTTCGGCGAACTGATTAATTAAATCATTCATAGCTGATGATGACTTTACTTTTTCTTAAGTTTCTGCCTCTATGGACAATAGTGACAGGTCTGACAGGCGTCCTTGTCCCATAGAAATTCTTAATTTTTTTTTATCAGTTTTAATTTCGAGATACTTCTTTGGGAAGTTTTTATTAATTTTTGCTTACGCACTTTGGGGGCCCCCGTAGGCCAGGGGCCCCGTATAATTGATACGGCAGATACGGCGGTAGCTACGCCCCTGCTTTTGCTCGTGACTAAGTCCACGTGGTTTTTTTCACCCGCGTCTTGGGTTACTGCTTCGCTCCCGTTGGTCGTAGCGTGATGAACTGAAAAAATTCGAGCCCAAAGGGAACATGTTAGAACTCCATACACGAAATCATTTTTTTTAATGACTAGATTTTGGCCGACTCGCGGACGCAGACAAAGTCATGGAATAAGAAATAACCTGTGTGCCTATGTCCTTTTTGGGGTCAAAAGTCATCTCGATAATACGTTAGACTTTGGTCTATCTAATCCGTGGTCTCGGCGTGGAATGACCTAAGCCTTAATAATAAAAAAAGCCTCAAGCTTTTGAGAAAATATTAAATAAAATTCTACTTCATGTCAGTAAAAGCCTAATCTGTTTTCATACAGATTTTTACATTTATTTTATTCAAATCAAACGAAATCAAAGGTAGACCGAATATCTACGTACATAATAAATATCAGTCTTTCTTATTGAGATATTTTTCAACTAGATAGACTAGCGGCCACAGTAAGAAACAATGTTTTTTTCCAGACGTAAAAGGAAAAAAATATACCCATTAAGAACTTGGGACTCTCGTTCATTTGTCTGTCTGCCTCCGAATTGAGTTTTTCTATAGAAGCTACCTAGGTACTAACCAAATACCTAGCTACCTACTTAAATAATGTAGAAAACGTGTCTATTTGTAAGGCTTTAACACAAGTGCGCTGACTTATAACGCGTTCTTAATTTTTACATATTGTAGTACTTAATTAAACTGATTTTTATTTTAGGTTAAGATAACATCTTATGCGTTTGTAATAGGAGCGATTTTACAACTAAAAGGTATAGTCTGTCAAGTATAAGTCAATATAGATCATATGATACAATATAGATACATATGTTATCATTTAATTGAAATCATTTAATTTTTTTTGAGTAATTTATTATATTATTTGCCTACTATTGCAATAGAGCCAAACCAACATTTTTGTTTTTCACTATCGAAACCAGATAAATTTTTTTGGAGTTACAACTTGTGAACCCGCATTTTTTTCACGCTAATGTAGACCCTCGTTGTGTCTCCCGTGGACCCCTAGAGTCCACCTGGACCGCTTTGGGAATCACTGGTTTAGTCATTTATATACAGAGTGTTAGTGTAAACACCGTTATCCTTGAAACCAGTGGTTTGGTTTCACTAATAGAACGTAAATTCAATGAAAAAAATATTTTTTTTTTTATTTAAAGTAAAATCTCCATTTTTCCTCAAAATTATTTCACCCTATATTACAATGATGTAATTAGTTAAAACTTATGTTGGTAGTTATAACGGACGGTCAGTGCAGCAGGTCAACGCCCTTTGCGGTAATTACTAACTCGTAACTCGGGCGCATAGTATCCACGAATTTACGGTGTCGGACAGATTTTTTTTTAATATTTGAAAGAAAACTTTGTTTATTTATTTTTGAATTCCGATAAACATTTTTTATAATTAATCAAGTACATGGTTTTAGTGACAACGGTGTTTACACTAACAGTCTGTATAATAGCAGTTAAATTTTCAATTTCAAAATCATTATCATTATTTAGTCCGCGCGTTCGTGGCAGGCCCTCAATGCGTACCTAAGGTTTTGGTAGTGTGAGGTGGGACCCCGACGATGTTCTAGATATTTAGTAGAAAAGAAGATTTTTAGTGTTATTTTATGGTAGAGAGAAATGGAATCACTTTATACTAAGTACTTAAAGAGAGATGTGACTTTATGAATACTTAATGCGCCCTTCGTATGAAACGAACACACTATATATGAAGAACTAACTGCGCCCTGCGACTTTGTACATATACATGATTTTTGTCACTCGTGTTACCTACGTAATTTTATAAATTTTGTATGGTAATATTTAACTGTTGACTGCTCGTTGGTCTAGCGGTCGCAAAGCGTGACTGCTGAGCATGAGGTCTTGGGTTCGATTTCCAGGTTAAGCAAAGTGTTATTGAGTTTTTCTGTCATGAATTTCTCAGTAGCAGCCTCGGAGTCGGGATTTGTGCCCGATTGATGGCAATAGGCTCCCCCATTATTACATGGGACTTAAACATAACTGGCGAAATGTGGGTGTATTAATGGGTACACCTCTGTTCAAACCCTTCGAAGATTACAGGCGTGATGTTGTGTGTGTGAAAAACAGTGACGTCACTTTTTTTGTTATTTTATTAAAATAAATAAACTATTTATTGAAAAGCTTTTAACTTCTTAGCTTAAACTTTCTAACTGACTGCCTCTTTGAAAATTCAAAAGTGCCTAAAAATGGTTTATCTGTTCTCCTTAATATAATACCGCTAAAGAGTCTCTTTGTTTGATTTCAAAACAGCTAAAAATCAAACTGTCCTGTTAATTGAAGATTAATCACATTTTCAGGGCTAAAATCATTACATACATACATAAACTCACGCCTTTTTCCCATGGAGGTAGGCAGATACTACAGAACGCCACCTGCTACGATCCTCTCGCCTCATCCACGTTCATACAAGCACGCCGGTTACGAGTACTCCGCACCCGACCTTTCTGAAGGACCTCACCAATAAGGTCGGTGTAGGTCTTTCTAGGGCGGCCTCCCTGATAAATGAATCTTGGAATTTTTGGTTACTAGTTAAAACTGCCCTATCTATAAACCACAGCAATATCCAAGGAAGTTTCCTGCCCCTGGCCTGGCAGTCTCAACAGCAGAGAAAACACTGCAGACGAACTTAAAACTCATCCAGTCTAATCTTCCAGTACTTGATACTATTACATCTTGGGAACTTTATAACAAACTTTCCAACAGTTTCCAACTAAAATGCGATGGGAAATAATATGAAAAACAATTTCGTACTTAAAGTAGGGGAGCGTAGTTCGCTGAGTTGCGAGACGTACTCTTTTTGTTAGAAGACAGACTGATATAACAAGTTGTTCGTCCCATTTCGCGCTTCAACGAAACGCGACGCTCTGCTCGTTGAGATGGGGATGCAATAGGAGGCTGTGGTTTTAAGATGTAACAGGTTTGGACTGAAAACAAATTTAGGACTTAGATTCGAAGGACCAATTTGATAATTTCACTAGAAACAATTTAAAAAATCTAAACTAAAAACAAATGCACTACAAATGGGATAATATTGATATTTTTTTTAGGACTTAGACTCGAAAGACCAATTTTATAATTTCACTAAGGACCATTTTTATAATACATAAAATTACATTATGCGCTACAGTATGCACAAACAAATTATATAAAAGAATTTTAAAGAGTAATAAAAGATACTTAACTAAGTCCGTGGTCTTTCCAGCATTGCGATCATTTGTGTTTGTTTGTTTTATTCATATTTTGAGAACAGTTTCTGCTAAACTTGCATCTACATAAAGCACCCAGTGCATCCCTCGTCTGTTTCCACTTATTTTCATAAACTTAGTTCTCTCTGTCTTTAACGAAGTCTCGAAGGACCGACTATTTCATTATAAACTTTTGTCATAAATATTTTACACCTGCATTCTTGTTGTTTTATTTATGACAATTGTATTTAAATTTTATGCAGATACTTTGATTAAAGTTTCTGCTTCAGGCCTACAATTGTGTTGTTGCAGGTCTTAAGCCTTTTCTTATATATGAGAAGGAATGAACATCAATCGCCATGCTTTATCGGTGCCCATTATAATATAAAATCGATTTTTTTTTCTCAAATAGACCTGGATTATTATTATTATTCATTAAATTATAAAAAACTGTTACTCAAAAAGTAGGTCGCGCGGAATGTAACAAAAAAAAATACGGTACACTTCTTAAGTGTCTCAAATAAAAGTAACTTATAATATCAGTTATATGCCAGTGAAAGTCCCTTCCAAATCGGTCCAGCAATTTCGAAGATTTCCAACAAATCACCGAATTGGGTGGACCGTAATTGATGTTGACAAACAGACACTTCAATTTTATTTATTTGTACAGATTTATGATTAACAATAATATTATATGTAGTAGGTAACTATATTTAGAGACCTACACTTCTGTCTTTTACTCTAAAAACTATAGGCGTGATGTTATGTAATACTGAAACAAATAGTAACTTAAACTAAGCAGCCGCTACAACGTCTAAGTTAATAAGTTTCGCGTCAATATCTTAAAGACAAACACACACTTTATATTGACTTAGTAATAATCTCAAACAAGAACTTCGCTTCCCATATTTGTTTTGAGCCCAAGGCTGTTCAAACGGCTTATTAAATAACTTTCTCATTGTGAGGAGTTTTGTGTTTTAATCAAAATTGGGTTGGTGTATAAAATCTCTGCCTTTTAAACACATGCTTCTGCTCTCGACTTCGTCCGCATGGAGTTAAGCGTAACAGAAAACATACCTACTCTATGACATTCGGCAATAGTTTAGCTTGCTATTAGTGAAAGATTTTTTGTAATTAGAATTATAGTTCTAAAAATTACCTTTAAGAAAAAACAAACGAATTCACATTTTTATAAAATTTGTAGGTAGGTATAGATAATTGGTGAAATGCAACACATTCATTGAGAAGAGGTCATTGAGAATTATTATTATGAGTTATGACAAAAAAAATCTACATTGTCGGTGACAGAAAAAATAAGGAACGCTTTGTAATCTATGGTAAAAGAATACCAGCCTATTATCGTCCCACTAATGGGTTAAGGTTTCTTTCTTTACACAGTAAGACACGGCCTTTGATCAACCACGCCTGCTTAAGGCTGATTGGCGTTTTCAGATTAAAGATTAATTGTAAGTCTAGGTTTCCTCAAGATATTTTGCTTTCACCGATTTCGCAGAATTACTAAACTTACTCGTACCTACCTACATTAAAATTTAAACTAATAGGTACGTTAAAGAAATTGTATTTTATTTGAAAAAAAAATTCAAAAACTCCTAAACCGATTTCAAAAATTCTTTCTCCAATGGAAAGCTACAATATCAGCGAGTAACATAGGTTACAATTATTTTAAAAAAATAGGGTTCCGTAAGAAAAATCACGCATGTAAAAGCTAGTAATGTAGGTAACTTATAAATTCAAAATCACATTTGTACTTACCCGATATCGAACCCATATACGAAAGCCGTCGCGTAATTACGCATTAATTGGCTACGGTTAATATAGGAGCTAGGTAAACGGAATATTGCAAGCTCAATCAAACTCGACGACTCAACTGTTTAATGAGTAAGTAGGTACCTTATATTGAGTGAATAATAATTATTTGCTAGTTTATGAATCTGGTATTAGCGTTAATTAGGAGACGCGTGTGACTGAGCGGTTGTTTGTGAATAAATAATTGGGAGAATATTCTTGGAATGGAACAAAGTAGTACTTAATCCTACCTAATAAGTGTGAAAGTTTATGAACATGTTTGTATTGTTTGTTACTGAATCACGCGTAAACCGTTAAACAGATTAGACTAGCTTTCGCACGCGGCTTCGCTCGCAAGTTAAGTTTAAAATTCGATCATAATTCGAAAGACATGTGGCGCCATCTATCATCATAAGAACGTTATTGCGATTTCTATCGGGAACAGTACTTTTTTTCGGGATCAAAGGTGTTCGTGATGTTCGTTCCTGTACACCTGGCAATGTTTAAGCAAAATTTCAAGATGATCGGTTCAGTGGCTTAGGCGTTAAACGGTAACAAACAAACAAACAAACTTACTTTCGCATTTATAATATTAGTTAGGATTGTCACATAGATAAACCATTTCCAGGATACTTTTTATCCCGCTAATGAGTTCCCTTGTGATAAAAGTTCCACTTACTTCTGAAGGTTACTTTATACGCAAGCGAAGCCACGGGTAGAAGCTAGTGCAAAATAAATATGAGTTATGTTACCCTAGTAATTAGGTATGACTCGCAAGGAAACTAACACTCACAAATATAATATGACTACACCAAGTCGATTTGCTCATATTGCAACACATAAAAATCATAATGTTGCGTATTAGACTCGCGTGTTTTTTGCATTGCATTACCGCGCTAGTCCTAGGTGAGGTTTGTAGGGAACAGCAGACTTACTTTTTCACATTTCGAGTTTTTTTTCGCGAAGTTTTTAGTTTTGACCTTAAGTATTTTGACAGTAAGTACTTAAATGAGTTAGTGATTCACAAACCCATGACAAGCTCACCGATAAATTTCAAGGAATTTAACTAAATTTAGACCAGTGACATGCAATCTTAATTGCTCCAAGCGATGTTACTCCAATTTACAACCGTTCGACTGGGGTTTGAGTTCAAGTCAAAGTAATTAGAACTTTAATTGCTGTTCTGAAAGTTGGTTTTGGCTTGGAAGTGGCCTCGTTGGGCGAGGTAAAGGTGGGGGCTTAGTGGTAATGGAGTGCTGTTCAAATTATTATTCATAAATTATAGATTGGAAATGATGTGTGGTTTGCCCATATGGAATTTGAGAGAATGATAATTGCCTGGAGTTAATTTGCTGAATAAAATAATGTTGATACCTACCTATCAATGGGTAGGTAGGTGTCTAATTCCACCTAAGAACAGTCAATAAATCAGATCTTGTTAAAATTTTCTTAGATACCAATAGATATCTGGATTTTAATAATACAAAATAATCAAGACAACAGCAAAGAGATCATTTTCATTCGAATTGAATCGTTTTTGAGAAACGTCCAATCTGTCAAATGATTTTGACAGATTAAAGCGTAGGTCAGTTTACTTTAAGCCTAGGCGTTTATCTCAGCTCTTAGACTGAGATTCCCCTCACGGCTCCGACACAGTAAATAATTTGCCAATCAGGTTAGGGATTTAAAATCGTGTGCGTTAAAATATTTGCAAGTGCTCGCGTGCGGCGCGCTTACAACTAACGGTTGGCTTTATAAAGATCGATGACCATAACACCCACATCTCTGATATCAGCTTAGTCCATCCGCTTTCTTGCTACAAAATCGCACACCGCTCCTCGTATCGCTCCGCTCGTCACCACCCGCAACCTTATCCTACAATTTAATTCGTCCTCATGCTAATAGGTCCGGGTCTCAGGCTAGGAGGCAATTTCGCAAGACGTTTCAGTTACTGATGGCATTACGCTGTATCACGACACTACGGTTTTATTACATCTTGACGTAACTACGTATGTATGTAAGGACTACGTTCATTTAGGTATATAGGGATGGTTCATAATGGGTTATAATGTAGTACTATAGTAACGTACTATATTTATATGCTACTAGCTTTTGCCCGCGACTTCACATACATAACATCACCCTTGGTATCCCCAAAGGGTTAGGCAGAGCAGAGGTGTACCAATTAGTACACCCACATTTCGCCAATTATGTTTAAGTCCTATGTAATAGGGGGCGAGCCTATATTGCCATCAACCGGGCACAAATCCAGACTCCAAGGCTCTACTGAGAAATTACTGATGGCAAAACGCAATAACACTTTGCCAGATCTAGGAATCGAACCCAAGACTAAAGACTAAGGTCAGCACTCGCGCTTTGCGACCACTAGTCCAAGGAAGCAGGTTAATAATGAATTTTCTTACTCCTTCATTTATTATATCCTTTTTATTGCAGGTCATCTAAACAAATTATATCTCTAGACGATCCCTGCTGCCCGCAACCAATCGATACAACGCACGGGATCGGGATGGTTCTGTTTAGAACTTATAGGGTGAAGAAGATTGTTTGCAGATCCTGTCGCTATTGAAAATTAAAATTGCCGTATGATAAAAATACAATCGGACTAAAAATTCGACTCGAAGGACCAAAAATTCGATTCGAAGGACCAAAAATTCGGCTCGAAGGACCAAAAAATCGACTCGAAAGACCAAAATATATAAAAATTCGACTCGAAGGACCAAAAATTCGACTCGAAGGACCAAAATATATAAAAATTCGACTCAAAGGACCAAAAATTCGACTCGAAGGACCAAAAATTCGACTCGAAGGACCAAAAATTTGACTTGAAGGACCAAAATATATAAAAATTCGACTCGAAGGACCAAAAATTCGACTCGAAGGACCAAAATATATAAAATTCGACTCGAAGGACCAAAATTCGACTCGAAGGACCAAAAATTCGACTTGAAGGACCAAAATATATAAAAATTCGACTCAAAGGACCAAAAATTCGACTCGAAGGACCAAAATATATAAAAATTCGACTCGAAAGACCAAAAATTCGACTCGAAGGACCAAAATATATAAAAATTCGACTCAAAGGACCAAAAATTCGACTCGAAGGACCAAAATATATAAAAATTCGACTCGAAGGACCAAAATTCGGCTCGAAGGACCAAAAATTCGACTCGAAGGACCAAAAATTCGACTTGAAGGACCAAAATATATAAAAATTCGACTCGAAGGACCAAAAATTCGACTCGAAGGACCAAAAATTCGACTCGAAGGACCAAAAATTCGACTCGAAGGACCAAAATATATAAAAATTCGACTCGAAGGACCAAAAATTCGACTCGAAGGACCAAAATATATAAAAATTCGACTCAAAGGACCAAAAACTCGACTCGAAGGACCAAAAATTCGACTCGAAGGACCAAAAATTCGACTTGAAGGACCAAAATATATAAAAATTCGACTCAAAGGACCAAAAATTCGACTTGAAGGACCAAAATATATAAAAATTCGACTCAAAGGACCAAAAATTTGACTCGAAGGACCAAAAATTCGACTCGAAGGACCAAAATATATAAAAATTCGACTCGAAGGACCAAAATTCGACTCGAAGGACCAAAAATTCGACTCGAAGGACCAAAATATATAAAAATTCGACTCGAAGGACCAAAAATTCGACTCGAAGGACCAAAATATATAAAAATTCGACTCAAAGGACCAAAAATTCGACTCGAAGGACCAAAATATATAAAAATTCGACTCGAAGGACCAAAATTCGGCTCGAAGGACCAAAAATTCGACTCGAAGGACCAAAAATTCGACTTGAAGGACCAAAATATATAAAAATTCGACTCGAAGGACCAAAAATTCGACTCGAAGGACCAAAAATTCGACTCGAAGGACCAAAAATTCGACTCGAAGGACCAAAATATATAAAAATTCGACTCGAAGGACCAAAAATTCGACTCGAAGGACCAAAATATATAAAAATTCGACTCAAAGGACCAAAAACTCGACTCGAAGGACCAAAAATTCGACTCGAAGGACCAAAAATTCGACTTGAAGGACCAAAATATATAAAAATTCGACTCAAAGGACCAAAAATTCGACTTGAAGGACCAAAATATATAAAAATTCGACTCAAAGGACCAAAAATTTGACTCGAAGGACCAAAAATTCGACTCGAAGGACCAAAATATATAAAAATTCGACTCGAAGGACCAAAATTCGACTCGAAGGACCAAAAATTCGACTCGAAGGACCAAAATATATAAAAATTCGACTCGAAGGACCAAAAATTCGACTCGAAGGACCAAAATATATAAAAATTCGACTCGAAGGACCAAAATATATAAAAATTCGACTCAAAGGACCAAAAATTTGACTCGAAGGACCAAAAATTCGACTCGAAGGACCAAAATATATAAAAATTCGACTCGAAGGACCAAAATTCGACTCGAAGGACCAAAAATTCGACTCGAAGGACCAAAATATATAAAAATTCGACTCGAAGGACCAAAAATTCGACTCGAAGGACCAAAATATATAAAAATTCGACTCGAAGGACCAAAAATTCGACTCGAAGGACCAAAATATATAAAATTCGACTCGAAGGACCAAAATTCGACTCGAAGGACCAAAAATTCGACTTGAAGGACCAAAATATATAAAAATTCGACTCAAAGGACCAAAAATTTGACTCGAAGGACCAAAAATTCGACTCGAAGGACCAAAATATATAAAAATTCGACTCGAAGGACCAAAATTCGACTCGAAGGACCAAAAATTCGACTTGAAGGACCAAAATATATAAAAATTCGACTCGAAGGACCAAAATTCGACTCGAAGGACCAAAAATTCGACTCGAAGGACCAAAATATGTAAAAATTCGACTCGAAGGACCAAAATTCGGCTCGAAGGACCAAAAATTCGACTCGAAGGACCAAAATTCGGCTCGAAGGACCAAAATATATAAAAATTCGACTCGAAGGACCAAAAATTCGACTCGAAGGACCAAAATAAATAAGATTGATGTTAAAAAAGAATTAAAACGAAACCACAATCTATAAAACCATTTATTTTCTACTATATTTATTATTACCTAAATATCCTTAAACCTAGTTTAAAAAGCTACTATGTACAAACTAGAACAGTATAATCGTTGTCACAAAATAAAAACACAAATTCTTTGTAAAACATGGCATACGCTTAGAACTAGGACTACAAATATTTTTTTTTAAACCACATAATAATTTTATTTTTATTGTTTTATTATTCCGGAGTAACAGAGTTGCTTATTCGAAAAAATGCGTGTCCGGGACAGTGACTAAGGATGTGTGTACAGTCAACCACTTTAAATATCTGACCGTGTATTCATTCATGCTATAAATAAAATGCTTTTTCGTACCGCACCTCAAAAACTGTAGCACTTGCATTTGTCAGCTATTAAAGCGTTTAACTGTACCTGTTCTTTAAAAGTACTGCAAAAAGGAAATAATAAAAAAATGGGTACTATTTTTTGTTCAGCAGCCTATAAGAAAATTTTCGAAAATATGAATTAACACAATAGAAATCACAAGAAAAACGTACAATAAAAAATATGTTTTAACATAATTCGTATAAATATTGCGTCTAAAATAATAAATATTTTACAAAACTTAAACGTTAATCATAATTTTCTAATTGTTTTATATTGACGAGGTTATTGTTTTTTCTACAAAATATAATTTTCACGTAATAAAAGCACAAAAAACAAACGACGGTACTATTGAAAAAAAAATGTTTTCTCTATGAAATCAAGGACAAAGCCTAGAGCCTACCAGCGGCTTCTTTGATTTTCTTTGCACAGTAACTGAAATAAACATTATAAAAACGTGTATCGTAATCATTAATCATTACACAAAATGCAAAGAAAATGTAAAAAACAGTCTAGTTTTTCAAAAGCTAAGGACCAAAAAATTACCATAAAATGGCCCTACTTATTGCATATTTAATATTGAATTACACTTAAAACTATTTTTGTACTCTTTTCGATTATTAGGAGGGCAATTCTGCTAACTTTGAGGAACGATCGCAATCTAATCTCAATTTGCCAATTATAATGCCAATAACATTTTTTCTAATATTTTTGACATCATTGTTGTCGAGATGAGATTGCGACTGGATTTTGAACGTTTTTAATTAGTAGAATTGACCTTCAGATAACTTACAATGAAACTAATTAGACTTACAAGATATTTAGCGTAAAATCTACGTACATTTTATGTTTTATTAGCAAAACAATATAGTATTATTAAAGTGAATTAAGTGTAATAATTAAATTTTAATGTTCCGCATTTATATATTATGTTTTTTCTTTGTTTATAAACCCACACGCGACAAGTAATCTGTCCAAAAAAAATATTTTGTTTTACATTTTTTCGGAAAAAGGAATTCCAAAATATATTTTAAGTATATTCCTTATAAAATCTTTAAAAATACTTAATTAAACAATATTCATCACACACAATACTTATTTATAACAAAAGGATAAGCTGACTGACATAATATTCATTTTTACCACAAAACCTTAAAAAATATATTTATAAAAACTTAAAAGACAAACTTACATAAAATATTCTGAAACAAAGTTATCGGTACACAATAATTATCCTTATACTAGAATCACACTGTTTTTATTTACAAGCCTTATTACTTAACTAAACTTAACTAACACCCATAATCTAAAATAATAAGCGTAGACTTTATTGTATTTTTACTACCAATTGAGTCGTGGCCTCGTGAGTTCAAATTTTAGAAACTTTGTTTACTGTTACTTTGGTTGGCCTCAATAATTAATACATATATTATTAAAGCTGAAGATTTTTTTTATTGTTTCTTTCATTGTTACAAAGTCTTGACACATGATAACTAGATTCATGATAAACAGTTAAGGCTATATAATATCAATCCAAAACTCACAGGAGCGGAGCAGTAAGACTTAACGCGCGAGCGAAGTCGCAGGCACAAGCTGGTTCTGATATAAGGCCACAACAAATAGGTACAAGTGATAATAATTAACTTCAAATCACACAAGACTAACTTCCCAAGTCCAGATATAGGAATATGTCCATCAATATCTGGAAACCAGTCAATTTTATAGAAAGTTGAGTGATCTAGGCTTTAGTGCAGTTTTTCTCATATATTGATGAGCTAACTGAGTGAGGTCCAATTGGTCTTGAGTCATGCCGCATGCGAAGGTTTGCCATTTGTAGTTACCCTGTAAACGATGTAAACTTAATTAATGAACTGTTTACTGTTATTATCTACGTTTTAAATAAAATTACAATTGAAAACATCTATCGGTTTCTGATTACTTCAACTATATCTGAAGTTCCTGCATACCTTTCTCTTATGTTGACTACATTGACTTGTTTTTGCTGTATAGTCATGTAACAATACATTAACATTTAGTAAGTATTGAAAAAGTTTAAGTAATTCAAAGAAGGATTGAGACTTTGAGAGAGATTGTGTGTTCGCTCGTTTTGCCATATCTATGCTGAAGTATCCGTCTAACAGCTGGTTCACATTAATTAAGTCGGACCGACTGTCGAGTGTTGCTGTTACACTTGTGATCACATGTAGAATCAACAAGAATAATGTAAACAGGATTTTTGTAAAAATCTAATTTAAAAGAGTGCCGTGGAGTTTCTTGCTCTTTCTTCTCCATAGAGGCCTACCTCCGTTTTGGAACGAGCAACTAGCTTCATCTTTCGGACTAACTGACCGACTCCTTTCAAAAGTGCCTGTAAATGGTCTAATTGAAATAAATGTTTTGACTTTGGCTACAAGCTGCCAGTTCTACCTAATGTGAACAAACATCACCGTGGTTATCGTCGTTTTACAATCGCCAACTCATAACTGCTTTACGACGACCCGAACCTAATGTGAAACAGGACTAACATAAATCCTACTCACCTCAATTTCATAACAAAAAGAAATACTAACCAGTATAAAAGGCGATGGATCCTCTTCCTTAATTTCAGAGAGGTCTTCGAGTCGATCGAACTTGATGGAGCGAACGGCCGATTTCTTCACAAGTATGGGCTCGTTGCCCCGAGCAATCTATAAAGGAATACATTTTGTGTGCAATTCGGGTACAACAATGTAGTAAGATTTTAATCTGTTCTAAAAAAGATTATAAATGCATTGCAGTACCTGTAAATGTGTAAATAATCCATGTTTTTTGTGTGAATACTGCTCTAAATTTATTAAAAGCGTAAAAATTGTTCAAGAAAAAATTTAATGTGTTTGAATTTTGAGGTTATTTGTATAAAAACATCTGGTACATTGATAGAAAAATGTTTTTTGTAAAAGTGATACAAATCTGTAATACAGTGAACAACAAAATTAAAGTCATGTTTAAGTTTTGGCATTTAACAATTTAAAAAATTCAGTGATCAGTGGCTTTTGCATCTGTTCCACCAAGGGTAAAAAAAAAAAAACAAAAATAAAATGTACAAAATACATTTATTGAAATAAAAAATGACATCGGATCTCTTTTGGATTGGATTGGAATACAAACAATATTGACAGAGACACTAAACTACTCAATAAAAAAAAAGAAAAAACACATCGAAATACAAAAAAAAATGTTGCCATAATACAAAAAAAAACTACAGCTACAGAATAAATTAAAACATTCTTTTTAAACATAAATAGTAACAAAAAACAATTTCTATAACAAGATATAAATAAATAAGTATTTTTTTAAGAAGATTCAACACTGGCCTGTCAATATTGTGCGGGAATGGAATTGGCGGGAAAAATACAAAATGGTGGGATAAAAAGGTAAAGGGTAATGTCATTTATTTATTTCAAATAAAGTACTCTTAAGTAGCTGCCGATATAAAAAAATGTTACAAAAATTAACAAAAAAAGTGACTGTATAAATACAAATTCCACAACCTATGCGACAGCATTTTAGTCGGTATTCGAATGACAGTTATTTTAAATTAAGTATAAAAAAATGTTAATATTTTTAAAGGCAAAATACAAAGCAAAAATACAATAATTAATAGAATTTCTAAATAAATAAATACAGGGAAAGGACAGGTCACCTACTAGGGGTTAGTTAGTAGTTCGAAATATTCGTGCCCTTAAAATAAAAACCTACAAAGGATTTTTTTTCGACATAATTTCCGTTTAAAAAGAATTTTTATTTTTACATTTTCATCATCAATATTGGAACATCGCATCCCTAAATACTGTTGAAAATCGTTAATTATTTTGTACTTATTTGTTTTTTGTTACTACGAACAAGTATTTTTTTTAACCTAAACAAATTAATACTTGAAATTATTATAACTAGTAACACTTAAATAATTTGGTGCATGGTAAACTTGAGGTATACTTTTTGACGATTTCTATAACTATACTTTTTAACTAGAGAGTTAAGAATATATTAAATTAATAGACAAAAAAAAAACGATTAGTTCATTTGATGAAAACCTCATCTTTGGTAGCTTATTTTCTAATACCGTTTAACGTTTACATTAGTTTGGTGCAAAACCTACCTAAGAATTCGAGAAAATAAAATTAGAAAAAAATTTACAACCGAGTATCGATAAACACGATAAAAAGTAACGAATATTCGATATCTTTATGCGATATTTCGTTTTAAAACGTACGTAATTTATTTTAAGTTAGTCACGATTTTTAAGATTCCATTTTACCATCGATTTTAGTTATAATCAATTATCCCGTCGACATCGATTATAGAGAAATTAATCACCGATTTAGTTTAGATTTTTAGTTAGTAGATCACAATTTTACCGCGTATTTAAATTGTTAGTTTATTAGTCGTTTTATGATTAGTACAATTGTTATGTGGGTTACCAGATTGAAAATACCAAAAAGTACATATTAACAAAAAAAAAGAATTTCAGTCCCTGTATTTTTATCTTTATTCTGACCTATCAAAGTTCTTAATACAAAATTAACAACTTGATCTGGGTTCTAAAGCCAGTTTTTGTATTAAGATCTTTATCGCTGTAGGAATAAAGTTCAAAATACAATAACTGGTTCAACGGTTATTATTTTTATAATGATGAGAAGTCAAAACACACGGCTCATACAAAAATTATTACGAGACTTTTTTTTTCGAAATCACATTTTATTTTTCCCTCTAGTAACCCACACATGTAATCGTTAATGTTTATGACTTAGTTAAGCGTGTCTTTAACTTAGAATTTAATCACTATTATTCACAGTCCATTAAAATTGTCTTGTGATATTTTGGTAGCAGATCGTTACTTTGAAGATTGCTAAAAAGTTCAATTCTGATGGCCAGTGTTGAAAATTTGAAATGAATAGAATGTTTAATAATAAAAAAAATATTTCCCATGCAATATAAAGACAGTCATTTCAAAAATAAATCACGCAAGTTAACTGCAAGACTAGGTACCATGACAAATATATGAAAAATTTAAATGCAAGACTAGGTACCATGACAAATATATGAAAAATTTAAATGCATTACAATGAACTAACAAAATACCACAAGACCTAACTAATTCAATAAGCGTAAACCCGACCTACATATTAGTGAACATATAATAATCACTACTAAATGCATCTTCTTGCCCATTATCTTTATCAACGGTCCACCATTGGTTCTCCTTCTGCGCGTAATCATTCTTATTCATAATCTTATTGGTTAAAATCTGATCTATGCGTGACGTAGACGGTTTTTGATTGGTTACTTTGTAAATGTGGTCTGCTAGGGCATTGGCTAAGACCTGTTTTGGTGCGATGAGAGTGTCGCATGCAAGTTCATTGCCCCCTGTGATCGTTCGTAGTCTGTCAGCGTTTAGTCTACTAAAACTAGGGTTTTCTAAGTTAGTGACGTCACGAAACGGTGTGATTTCGTTTATTTGTGAATCGTATTCAGGGTATATGATCTCAGTGGGTCTTGAAGGGTTAGGTTCGGGATTAGTAAGGAGTATAGACCTGTGTTGTACCTTTGTTTTCTCAGTGATGACGGCCTCAATGTCAATTTCTTCGTATTTGGCGGTTTCTGGTGTGTTTTCTGGGCTTATGAGGGAATGTAAGCTGGTTGATTCTTCTAGTAGGGAATGCTTGACGATTGATGGTGGGGAGAACATTACTGAGCTGTCTCCGGCTAAGGTTTTGCTCTGGAATAAATTAAAAGAGTTTTTGTTAGTGACTAGTTTTAGTGATTTCTCACACTGAGAGTAAAAAATAGGGTTTGTAACTGTAGCGAGGAAGCACATGTATTTATCTTGTAGATGAACGCGCAATAAAAAAAAATACCATATTAATTTTTTTCTGAATTAACTTTGATTATATTAAAGTGTATTTAAAGATTAAAGTTTTTTAAGTAGTTTTCGTATCAAAAAGCTGGGAAGTAATTTGCTATAACAGTTTACAGTGTCACATGACACCGCATAAGTACCTACACAAGCGTGTAGATAAACGCACGCTTAGTGCTTGACGGGTTAGTTGACCTTTATTTTGAGTTGCATAAAGTGCAAATTCACTCACCGGCGTCTCAATATACGACACATCAGGCACTCTGCTTTGTTGTGTGTTGTGATGTGAATGCGGCGTGCTGGTGACCGCGCCCCAACTGTGTGCGAGCGCCTTGCGAGCTCGCTTGTGTGTCCCCGGGAGGTTCTCTTTGCCTGGTTCCGAACGACGCTTCAAGCTTCCGATTCCGGAGTCGTTTATCTGTGTGAGGATGGAGGTTTTAATATGATGTGGAGGAAAAAAAGATAACATACTATCGGCTTTATTATATTAGAGCAGTCAAAGAGAGAAAGGTTTCAGGGTTGTCAGAAATAGTTGAAGTTTTCTTACAAAAAGATCGATGTTTTCAAGTGTAATTTATTTTAAAGAGTAGACGGGAACAGTTCATTAATTATGTTCAAACATCTATCTTTTTCTAATAAAACTTCAACTATATCTAACGACACTGGATACCTATATCTTTGTTGACTGTATAAATAAAAAGAAGTTTGTCATGTGTTTGTTTAAACGCGCTAATCTGTGGAACTAACAGTGTGATTGGAAATAATCTTTTTTGTATATGATAGCCAGATTCATTAGGAACAGTATAAGCTAACATCACGCTACAGATGTAACAAAATTTTTATCATGTTTATGTGTTCTCGTGGGATAATATTTAGAATTTTGGCTTAATTCTGAAATCTATAATCTTTTTTCTCGCTGGAAAATCCTCAAGGATTCGTTCCGCCTGGGGAGAAAGTAGGGATATATCGGACTCTTACCGATCAAAACCTCACGGATTCTCCTAAAGTATAGAGAAACCTAGTTTTCTGTGAATATGAATTTGTGTGTTTTTTGTGTGTTTGATAGGTATTTATTTTGTTTTGTTTGTGTTTTTTATTTGTAGTTTTTTTTTTGTTTCCGTTTTCATTTGTGTACTTATTAATGGGTTCACGTCTGCCTCACCCTTCGCGGATTACAGGCGTGATGTTATGCGTTATGAACTTACCGGTACAGTAACATTCTCCTGGTCCGCAGTAGACGATAGTAACGAGTCATTGAGCTGCACTGTGCTGTCAGAATTCTCCCTCTTCATCATCATGGTGATATCTTCCACTAGAAGACCAGGACTGGAAGGTTCGTATTTCAAACCGGATTTCTTGCCGAGCTCCGCCATTGCTATCTTGAATGGAGTTGGAGTTCTGTAAATAAATTAATAATATAAATTATTAAGTGTATGAACGTCTTTTTTTTAGTCCCATGTAATAGGGGGCGAACCTATTGCCATCAACCGGGCACAAATCCAGACTCCGAGGCTGCTACTGAGAAATTCCAGATGGAAAAACCCAATAACACTTTGCCCGACCTGTGAATCGAACCCAAGACCTCATGCACAGCAGTCGCGCTTTGCGACCACTAGACCAACGAGGCAGACATAACTGGCGAAATGTGGGTGTACTAATGGGTACACCTCTGCCTAACCCTTCGGGGATCACAGGCGTGATGTTATGTATGAACGTGGACGAGGCGAAAAGAGTATGCAAGGATCGTAGCAGGTGGCGTTGTTGTTTCTACAATAATAAGGTATTTGTATGTACAATAATATCATCCTAACCGAATAACGATAATACTATCCTCTTCTCACACAGAAAGGGCACGAGCATTAATCACCACGCTTGCTCAAGGCGAATTGGCGATTACAGACTTAGATTAAATATAAATCCAGGCTTCCTCAAGATGTTTGCCTTCACCGATGTCAGTAATGTCCAAGATAAATTTAAAAAGTACATTTTGAACTAAAAAACTTGCCCGCTATCGAACGCGTAACCTCATGCTTGGAAGCGCGTGTCTAACCACTAGTCGACCACGACCGACCGGATTATAATTGTGTGGCTGTCTTTTTCACTTGTTAGGAAAAATAATAAATTATATTAAAAAAAAAAAAAACAAATCTTGTTTCTTTTGTTGTCACTTACTTGGGTGTATTACTCGTGAGCGCGTTCGGTCCGCCCGGCGTGACGTGGTTCACGGGTGTCGGCGTTTGTAGTAGCGGACTAGCACTCCATTCCTGAAAGTAGTAATTAAGTTGTAGGTATTAAAGACTAGCAGACTATCCAATTCACATGGTGTTCCCATCATTAGGATATTTTTTTGAGGTCCTTACCTGGGAACGTTTAGGTTGCATTGAATTAAATGATTCAGTTATATTGAAAGTCAAAGATCAAATATTTCGTCTGCATTTATGTTCGGAACAGGTTTGAAATGTTCTAAATAGACTTTAAATACCTCCCTGACCACTGTGCCAAATGCACTCGTAAACAATGTTCTGCGTGCGTTATATTGCGCACTACTCTGACTAACCCTTCGGGGATTACAGGCGTGATGCTATGTTATGTTATGTTACCATAAACAGCGATTTTTACACCGAATATAAAAGTAAATTTTAAGCAATAACATAACATCACGCCTGTAATCCCCAAAGGGTTAGGCAGAGGTGTACCCATTAGTACACACACATTTCGCCAGTTATGTTTTCAGTCCCATGTAATAGGGGGCGAGCCTATTGCCATCCATCGGGCACAAATCCAGACTCCGAGGCTGCTACCGAGAACCTGGGAATCGAACCCAAGACCTCATGCACAGCAGTCGCGCTTGCGACCACTAGACCAACGAGGCAGTCAAACAACAACGGAAACAGGTTTGAAATGTTCTAAATAAACTTTTAATACCTCTATCACCACTGTGCCAAATGCACTCGCAAACACAATGTTCTGCGTGCGTTATATTGCGCACTACCATAAACAGCGATTTTTACACCGAAAATAAAAGTAAATTTTAAGCAATATTTTTGATTAAAAATAAAAATCGTTTACCAGCAACATTTTTCATCAAAGTTACTTAGTTACGCGTATATGATGTGTGTTACACCCCGTTAATGTTTTTTTTTTTCTTTAAAGGGTTCATTCAATTTTCAAATTAATTTTTTTTAACCACTGAAGACCCGGCTTTAATTTTTTTTTTTTTTAGGTGGGTCATACCATTATGACAGAACAATAGAAAATCAATTGTGTCTCATTACGTAGGACATGAAGTAATAATAAAATAGTAAGCAATCCATACCTTAGTAGCATGCCTAAGAGGCGTAGAATCCAGCGCCGCGAAGGATATAGCAGCGGGCGAGTTGAGGAACTGTGACGGACTGAACGGGAGCGCCTTTATCGGAGTCACGCCTGTCTCGCGACACTCGAACGCCTTCGATAACGTGTCGGACCATGCCTGGAAAAATTAAGCAATTATTTGATTATCCGAGAAGATACTTTGTGTAATGTCGTGATGGCCGCTTGAGGTTGTGGGTTCCAATCCAGGTAAGTACCAATGTGACTTTTTCAATTCATATGTACTTTCTAAAATTTATGTTGGACATCGCTGATATCGGTGAAGGAAAACATCGTGAGGAAACCTGGACTTATACCAGCCTATTACTGTCCCACTCAAACCATGTCAGAGGCACTTGAGGCGGTTTAGAAACTCTGGGCCATCACGACAAACTTCACAGCCGTGGCGAGGCATGTTATACACAAGTTTGTTACCACCCTTAATGTTTACATACATACATAACATCACGCCTGTAATCCCCGAAGGGTTAGGCAGAGGTATACCTATTAGTACACCCACATTTCGCCAGTTATATTTTTAGTCCCATGTAATAGGGGGCGAGCCTATTGCCATCAACCGGGCACAAATCCAGACTCCGAGGCTGCTACTGAGAAATTCCTGATGGAAAAACCCAATAACACTTTGCCTGACCTGGGAATCGAACCCAAGACCTCATGCACAGCAGTCGCGCTTGCGACCACTAGACCAACGAGGCAGTCAACGAGACAGCCCTTAATGTTTGTATTAAAATAACATTAAAAAACACAGATACAATACTCTCACTCACGTTAGGATTGGTCGTGACCGTGTTTATCTTCTTGGCTTTCCTCCTAAGAATGGGGGGCGGGCTACTGGTCTCTGCTACTTTATTTTTTGGGGATGTGTAGATAGAGGGGACGTCGATCTCTCTTGTTGATTCCGCTTGCACTGAGTAGGTAACTGTAATGGAAAAATAATTAAGTTAGTACTATGTTTTGACCGTGGCTTCGTCTACACGAGTGTCGGGAGGTAAACCGACCGAATATACTGCGTCGTCTGAGCTGTAAGTATGGGTAATTTTCTGTCATAAGTAAGCGTAAGTTTTTATTTTAATTGGGCTATCAAAAGGCACATTTAAACGTCACATACAAGAAAAATAACGGAGATTGTATCGGGCTCTCATTATTTTCGGCCATTATTAAGACTGTGGGCGCACTACGGGAAGTGTTGATTGAGCGCAAATAGAAAAACGGTTTATTGGATCAAATTTAATTCACTTCAGCACAGAAAATATAAAAATTTTTTTTTGCAAAAAAAAACACCGACTTCAAAGAACCCTAAAAGCACTAAAAAATATTAATAAACCTAACTTAACCTACGATTAACATATATTAGATACTAAAATTTAACCATTTTTGGAGTCGGTGCCAAGCTAAGTAATAAAACGACTGGTAATTCCAGAGTAGGTATTTTTTTTTAGCTTTTAGGTTATTATTTAGTACGTAGTCATTTAGCTATCATATATTGCTTGGCACCGACTCCAAAAAATTGATAAATTTTAGTATAGTTTAAGTTTATAGTTTAAGTTTTTTTCTCATTACAAAATACAACCATAAGTCGCTTAAAAAACTTGCGATAGGCCTAGTAAAGAAGTTAACTTGCTCGCTTGATGCTTGATTTAAAAAAAAGTTATTTCACAAAAAAAAAGATACAAGCATCCGAATTGAGAACCTAAAAAACTTCCCTCGATTTCACCAAGATACCATCATCAAATCCCGACTTGGTGCCGAGCAATTACCGAGCAATTAGAAAGGATAGGCTTTGGAATTAAAAAAATAATATTCCAAATCAGTTTGTAAATAACGGAGTTATGCGCAAACAAACAATGCAGAGAAATCAAAAGATCATCAATGTAGACAATATAGATAATTTTTGTGTTGTTTTTTCAATAACCGCTTGTTCGATTTCGATAAAATTTTCATGGGACCATTTGGCAAGTATAACCTTTGCAACAAAAAAAATTTTCAAATCGCTTGGCAAGCGACGGAGTTAAGCCCGAAAAAAACAAAAAAAAAAAGAAAAAAAAAAAACATACATACAAATTGAGAACCTCCTCCTTTTTTAGAAGTTGGTTAAAAACACACACTATAAGCACACCTAAACAGCACAACTATAAGAGACACGAGACAGTTTCTAGACGTGTTCACGCTTCGACCGCTACCGATCAACTGATCTTAGCTCCGGTCGACCGCCACGTTGTAGACTCTGTCGAACGCTGCTAGTTGGCGCTGGCGTCCCGATTAGTCAGTACAATAACTGATTTCCGTTAAATTGAATTTAGTTGCCCCTTCCAAAAGGAAGTTTCGCATGGATAAGAATGGGCAAGAAACTCCATACTCTTTTAAAATCAATGTTTTACAATATTTGTATACAGAATCATACAAACACGTGAATGCAATGTACCTTACATTAAAACGATTATCTATCTACAAAAAGATCGAGTTTGGTGATAGATGGCGCCACATGACTTTCGAATCATGTTCGAATTTTAAATTTAAGAACCTAATACGTTTTGTGAGTTTCTTTTTGATAAAAATATGACTACATTTCATTTGTGTACACACACTCGTGCAGTCGGGAAAAATTCCTGAATTAATTTTGGATAAAGGCTACCAATAATATTGTGACACATCAGGTGAGTGTCCTTTATTATTGTTCTATCAAAATAAACTCACCAGCATCTTGATTGTTATCATTCCCGGTTGAAGCGTGGCTCAAGTAACTTCTGAGAGGCGAGTCCGTGGGTAATGTTTCTATGTTCACGAATCTGTAAGTAGATATTAAATGGTTAAACTTTCACTTTGAACATATAAATACAAAATAAAATCTAAGGACCTTAATTTAAGGAACAATATGGAATATTAATTACTTTCCTAAAAGTTGCTTCTGAATCAGTGTTACATAACAGTTGGATTTAATTGTGACAAATTGAACCAAAATACGTCATAATTTCTCCTTTTTTCTTTGAAGTTATTCTAATGATTTTGGATAATTTAAATATGGATAGTTACAAATATTATAGTAAAATCAGCCTATTACTGTCCCACTGTGGGGCACAGACCTCTTCCCACACAGAGAAGGCACGAGCATTGATCACCATGCTTACTCAAGACTGATTGACGATTTCAGACTTGGTATTGATTGACCCTACATGGGACTTCAAAATAACTGGGGAAATGTGTGTGTACTAATGTTTACTACTCTGTCTGTCTAACCCTTGGGGGATTGCAGGCTTGATGTTATGTTATGTATTAATTGATAACAAAGTTTTTGGCATATCATATTAGTTTTTACTTTAATTATGGTTGTAGGTTTGTTTAGTTTGAACTAAGCTTAATTTGAGTTGATAATGCTCGACTGATGTAACCAAGCCTCTTTCCCATTGTTTAGTAGCACAGTCTCATTATAAATTGTTCTAAACATGCTTAAAAAACTGTTCCAGAACATTCTACTCACTTGAAAGGTGCATCAACTATTTCAATATCAGCGGCAACCAGCCCCCCTCTGTCCGGAGACTTAGGAGGAACTGTCTGTTGTTGAAGATTCGTCAGCTGATCCTTGAGTAACTGCCTGAAGTGCAGGACGTGCTTCGACGGAGGTTGGCTTGTGTTCGACGAGTTGCTTTGCGCTGATTCGTTGAAAGGATCTGACCAGGTTTGCTGGAGATAAAAGTGGAATGTAGCAGAAAATATTTATATTATCACACCGCTTTAAACCGGAACAAATATTAATCATTAAGTATCCTAATTATTATTATTAATATTATTAATGCGAAAGTAAGTTTGTTTGTTTGTTTGTTACCATTTTACGCCTAAGCCTAAGTGTACAGGGACAAACATAGGATACTTTTAATCTCGAAAAAAAATACTGTTTTCGAGGGAAATCACAATAACGTTCTTATGATCAATTGATGGCTTGGATGGATGGATTTTAACCGAAATTTACGCGGACGAAGTCGCGGGCAATAGCTAGTATAGTATAGTATAGAAGTAACCCCCGGAAATGAACCCCCGACTTAGCGATAATCGCTCGGTCCCACTAATTGCGTTAATTGGGGTTTTTTACACAAGTAATCTGTGGAAACGTTGTACCCATTTGTGTAACTATGTTTTATTGTATCACACATTGTACAATTGTTTGTTTTTCGCAAATAAAATAAAATAGTACTGTACTTAATCGCCTCGACTGTCATTTTGAAACATTAAATCTGTTGCATCTTTTATTTATCTTTTATTTTTTTCTACCTTTCCTTACCTTATCCAGTTTCACTATATTTAATTGTAAACAATCAAAGAAATTATAATACATAACCCTCCTTTTAGTTTTACCATAGTCGGGTAAAACTGAATTATTTACAGTGTGCAAGTAACATAAGCATCTACTAAAGCTTAAAGCACACAGAACTACAAAATTATTTCAAATAAAGCCCAAATGTGTAAAACCAGTGATATTTTCATGGATGATGAAATGTTATTTGTACAGGTGATGAAATATGGGAGCAAATTAACGGAAAAACATTGCAAATTAATATAAAAGGATAACCCGATTTCGCGAACGAAAAATTAATGTGACAAATTGTGGAGAACGCGTAAGCTGTTGTGATTGGCTGTTGATAATTCATTCAACCAATCAGAGATGGCTACGTGCACTCAACAGTTTGTTACAATTGTTCGTTCGAAAAACCGGGGTTTAAACGTATATGCTGACCTAAGGAAGTAATCTAAAGATTTTTTCTTTGTAATGTGAAATATCTATTAGCTATTTGGCAGTAAAATCGACTATTTAGTCGTTAGTGCAGTGACGGCAAATGGCATAATGGTCACGCCGTCATGCCTCGTAACACCGCTCTCGACTCCTTTATGTGTGTGTGCATTCTCAGTTTGAATTTGAGCTATTATTTTGCTCATTTTTTTGTTTATTATTAGAATTTTAAATATTCATGACGATGTTTCACATTTGTGGGGCGTCCCGGAACAGCCAACTTTTTTAAATATTATTAGGAAGATTTTACGTCACAAAACTGATGACCAGTACTTTTGAAAATGTCAGCATATACATTTAAAGGCAAAGATATGGCATCATAGTGGTCCCAGAACCATTAGTTGTAGTGAATTGTTTTACGTACTGCCATATCTTGCCTGTTGGTGTCGATTTGGTTGGTTTTCTTAATTTATTTCTGTTTCCTACATACATGACTGCATGGTAACATAACATTATGTTTTATTTAAAACCATGGTCAAATATCAGTTTATAGACATGAGATCTAGTTACAGCTATCAAAAACCTCAGTGTAGTCTCTGAGTAAACGGATAGTTAATTAGGTAACTAATACAGACTGTTAGTGTAAACACCGTTGTGACTAAAGCCATAGGTACTTGATTTATTATAAAGAATGTTTATCTGAATTTAGAAATAAATAAACAAAGTTTTTTTTCAAAAATAAAAATAAAATCTGTCCGACACCGTCCGTAAATTCATGGATACTATGCGCCCGAGTTACGTAATCACCGCAAAGGGCATTGACCTGCTGCACTGGCCGTCCGTTATTACTACCTACATAAGTTTTAACTAATTACATCATTGTAATATAGGGTGAAATAATTTTGAGGAAAAATGGAGATTTTACTTAAAAAAGAAGAAGATATTTTTTTCATTGAATTTACGTTCTATTACTGAAACCAAACCACTGGTTTCAAGGATAACGGTGTTTACACTAACTCTAACCCGAACTCCTAAGTCGAGCCAGCCTGCATTTTTCTGTATGGAGATCTTATACTCTTTTAAAAAATAGTAAATTCAAATGTGGAACAATGATTACACAAAAATAATGGCCAGTATGTTGGCTACAAAAATGTTTAAAACTTATTTTGCATTATTTTGAAGTTTAACGCCTTTGTACCTAAGATGGGGCCACGGTGACTAGATTTAAGAGACCGGGAACGAAACTTGAAATGTTAATTTTAATAACATATTTTTTATGCCAACTGCCTTTCCATGTTCAACAAAAATAAATAAATATTGGTGTCGATTCTCTTGGTCACAAACTAAACTTAAATTAAACTATTTCCATCTTTTTCTGTCCAACAAAACAAGAAAGAGACTAATGTAAATAAGAGCTGTCAAATTTAGTCAATCTGACACATCCATACAATTATAGTTGACATCTTAAAACGTATGGATTAAAAGTACGGAAAAGTTCAAGGCAAAACTAATTTGACATCGCTAACTTAGTTCTTTAATGTCACCGTCCTTTCCGTTCGCTGTATGTTAGTAAGAGATGGGCAAGGGAATCGGCACCATTGTCTTATTTAAATTTTTGCACCAATTCCTATTCCTGACTTCCAACCAACCAAGTCGCTCCAAAAAAAGAGAGAACACAACAAAAAGCAACTAACATCGTTATAGGCGACTTGCACCTTCTCTGGCGGCACACTACTCTCCGCGTACAAATCTCTGGGCGGCTTTACCCGCGTCTGTTTGCGGCGCAGCGTCTCGAAGCTGTCGAGCAGGTCCGGCTCGTACTTCCGACGCATGGTGGAGTTCCAGTGGTTCTTTATCGCGTTGTCGGTCCTGGAATGAGAGATGGGGTTGAAATTTAGAAGTTGATCGATAGACCTAGAGAATTTAACCTGTTAGTTTCAGTGACGACATAGTGCACTCAATGAGAGTGCCGGTGCGTTCATAGAGAATGTATGACGGTGACAGTACTGTGTCGGAAGAACTGAGACTTCACTGTTGTGTAAATCAACATTTAACAAGGCTAATGAACCCGTTCTACCGAAATACTTATTAACCATTGAAAAAAACTCCCCTGCACACAGCAACCAGGAACCAAATTGTTTTTAAAGTGTATGTATGGAGTTTTTTGCTCATTAGGAAACTATCTTTGGGATTAACAACTAGATTCAAATCCATATTTCATATTTCGTTGCTAGTATATTATATAACAAGAAAATATTGCCTAGAAATATTATAGGTACTCGGAAGCCTTTGTTGTTTGAAAAAACATTCAAGTGCTTTTTAACAAATGTGAAGTAGTAAATATATACTAAGGGTTCATGTCTGACTCATAGAAAAAGACATCATATTAACTGGCAGACGCCCCACCCCTGGACGTAAGTCTCCTCCTAGATTCATCAAACAAAACCGTCCTGATTTACAACCACATGACATCCTAATATTAACCTTTCTAAACTGTAATAAGAGTCAGATTGTAAGTGGTAAATAGCTCACCTGCCGGGCAACAGCTTGGCTATCTTGGCCCACTGGTTGCCAAGTTGTTTGTGCGCTTGGTATATCACTCTGTCTTCGTGCTCCGTCCACGCTGTCTTCTTTATAGAAGGATTTAGATGGTTGTGCCATCTTTCTCTGAAACATGGTAGAAATTAATTTAGTGGATGCGGATAGAAACAGACATTGTATTAAAATGTTAAAATGATGATCTATTTACCTATATTACTAATATAATGAAACATAACAGTTTTTTTGAATGCTAACAGTCTATTATAAGAATATGATATAACAAATAGTTAATCACAAACCTCCACATAATAAAGGCAGATATTCTGTCTAAAATAAAGTTCTTAATACGAAATTTTCAACATATTAAGAACTTTTCAAATGTCAGAATAAAGTTGAAATTACAATAACTGGCTGGAAATAAATCTTTTAGCCAGTTATTGTAATTTCAGCTTTATTGTTAGGACTAAAGTAAGAATTCCTTTTGTAATAAGACGGATGGTGTTCTCTCGAATAAAACGGATTTATACTAGAACATTCTGTGTTTAGTGACCGCTATCTAAGTAATTATACTTTTTGATGTTGTTTTTTGTTTAAATACCAGAACTTTGAAAATTTAGCTTTTAGGTAGCGATGATATCTCTAGAGTGTAGCTACATTTTCACGTTAATTAAAAATAGGCTGCATCCGTAAGAAAATTAAACGCGAATATGTTAGAAATCAATCATGTTCATGTTTTCATTTTTATTTGTGAAAATTAAATAATAAAATATTCACCTGCACTGTTTTCCTATCCTTCCTTTTAAATGACGTGCGATGAGCGTCCACTTCTTTGGGCCGTATTTCGCGACCAGTTCCATCACCTTCTCATCCTCCTGAAATAAAGAAGAATAAAATATTAAGCAAGCAAATAATTTCATACACGATGATTTTGCTTAGGATTATTAGAGAATGAATAATCGATTGCATTAGACCTAAACTTTAGGTGTCGGGGTAGAACAACAGCAAAATCATACAACTAAATAATTCCTGTTGCGTGGAAGTATCTGTACTGATATTACAAATCTGAAGAGTTTATTTGAAGATGAAAATCTCAGGAACTACTAGATTGATTTGAAAAAAACTTTTTGCGTAATATGGCCCGTTAATCGAAGAAAATAACATCATGCTCTACAACCGACGGGAGCGGAGTAGTAACCCTTAGAGCTGATGAAACCGCGGCGTATTGCTAGTTTTAAAAATCTTTTTTTGTAGAACATCAACGACCAACCGACAATAGAAAAAATTCAAGCATGTCAGTAGTACAAAATAACCAAATGATTACTAGAATCAACACCCTTTCAATTCAAATCGAAACAATTACGAATCGCAGCTCATCCTAAAAGAACCTCTATAAACAAAAAGCTTTTCAATAAAAAAAACAATAGGTACACATCTGATCGTAGCGTGCGAAAATACGTTAAAACGCAAGGTGAACGAGTGTGTGGGCGAAAAAATATGAATAAGACGGTTGATCAGCTGAGAGGACATTGTGTTGGGAGGGACACAAAAAGTGCTTCCACGTGGGAGGGAGGATGAGGTTTATATATAGGTATGCAGAGTTTCCGTACGTCCGGCATTCCCCGGATTGACCATAGTTTACGAGGGTCGTCCGGAAGGAGTTTACAAAAAGATGTCAGGTTATGTACGATCCTGGGATCCTAACGATTTTTAGCCAGTAAAGAGTCTGACAGACCCCAAAAATAGGGAATACCGATTAATTAAAACATAAGCAACAAACAGAGTTTATATGTCAGATGTAAGTGACAATGACAACGCAGAGAGGGAATGCCCTAGGAAGACCTAAACTGACTTTATTGGTGAGGTCCTTCAGAAAGGTCAGGTGCGCAATACTCGAAACCGGCGTGCTTGTTTGAACGTGGACGAGGCGAAAGGAGTATGTAAGGATCGAAGCAGGCGGCTTTCTGTGGTTTATGCCTACCCCCACGGGAAGAAGGAGTGTGTTTCCCGGCGTAAATGTGGAATGGAAACACCAGTCTGACAGACCACTGCGCCCCTCAAAGCAGGGGATATCTATTAGGATTTTCTACACCGGTACACAAAAAAAAAATGTACTTACCTACTAATAAAATAACGTTCGTTTGATATACATATTGGAATATCGTGATCGTTTAATTGAACCCTACAAAGTGTATTACATAGGCAAAGTATCTCTATCAAATCGCGAATCACGTACAAACCAATTTCAACGCCATTTCAATTAAAATAATAACGCTTTTTGCTCAGTACTGTACTAAATAATTGGTCATAGTGTGATTGTAACCATTTTTATTGGAAACAAAAACTTTGATCGGTAATATTGATTATTTAAGTGACCTTGGAAATCATCCAATAACAATAATAATACCAGCCTATTATTATCCCACTGCAGAGCATTGCTTGAGCAAAGCAAAGGCCTCTTTTCATACAGAGAACGCACGAGTATTGATCACGAGGTTTTCTCTAGGCGGATTTGCAATTTTAAATCAAGAAGAAGAATTTTATTAATTTAAAGTCCAGGTTCCCTGAAGTTATTTTCCTTCACCGATGTCAGTGATGTCCAAAATAAACTTAAAATAAAATATAATATAAAATACATAAGAAATGAAAAAGACAACACACACTCACATAAAACCCTTAGTATGTATGTATGTTTTTATTTACTATAGCTACATTACCCACATAAGCATATTAAACATAAAAATTAGACTCCGCTTGCTCATAATTCAAAATTCCATTCAAGTACCTAAACAATTTTTTTAGTGTATCTTAGTTCACAGACGAAGCCTGGAACAAATACCTGTAACTCACTGGCTGTAGGAAAACATCGTGAGGAAACCTGGGACTTACTGTTCCACTCAAACCATGTCAGAAGCCCTTGAGGCGGTTTAGAAACTCTGACACTAGGGTGAGAGGGGTCGTAAGACCTTACTGCCCACACGATAAAGAAGAAGTCTTCTTAATTCAAACCGGAATTTCATCCTTATCACACAGCTGGCCTCAAGTCAATATCCTTGCCCTTGACTTTGCCTTTTTTTGTCTGTTTATTCGTACTCAACTCTTATACAAAGATGTGTAGTGCTTATTATTAACTAGACCATTTTTTTCCTTAATTGATGATGTCATTTCGGTATGGGAATGGAGAGTTAGGACGTTAAGTTCTTTTGGTTAGTAGGATATTTTTATGCTGTTTTAAAATATTACGATGAAAGTAAGACTAAGTGTTAGTGAAGATTTGGAATCATCATTCTGCACAATTTTTACTATGGGATCAACCCTTAAATTGAATAAAACAAAACAGCTGATGACAAGTTTTTGTCAAGTAATTCTTAAAAGTTTTCGCAGTTTAGTGAAATTCGCCCTTAAAATAGTCTACTGATTAAATTAAACAATTAAAAGGCACTTTCAACCGTCTACAAATTACATGAAAAAAAAAATGTGATGTTGTACATACTTACCTGGTTTTATATGGTAAGCAGTAATCATTCAAATTTTCAAATTCTAATCTCAGCAACAATCAATGCAAAAAAAAAAACAGAAAATCAGAAGCATTTTTGACAGACTGGGATTACTTTGCGATCATTCCTTCCTAAAAGTTAGTAGAACTGCCCCGATATTTTTCTGATACAATTCTTTTGATCCGCATTGTTGAAAATGGCGTCTTACTATTCGTGGTTATATTGAAGTAATGGGATAGTAATCAATCATCCTATGTCGGCCATTTAATTATGACATGTGACTACAGCTTTACGAGTTTTTAATTCAATAAATGAAGTCTCGACCGAGTTATGAGCAAATAGAGCATCAGTATGCACAAAGAGCTCATTTGTTAATTGAAAATGAATTTAAACATCTCAGAAATAGAGTTCAGAATTGTGTGCAAGATTTGATGAAAAAATAAGATCATGTAATTTTCAACTCTATTCTATAGATTTTAGTTCATTATTAATTAAATAATGAAAAGTGCTCGACCGCTTGATGCAATGCTTTTGAGTTCAAATTGAAATGTGATATTTTGTAGCCTTGAAGATTTTCGTTTTTGAAAGATCTAAATTCTACATCATTAAATTTTTTTTTATTCAAAAACTGTAATAACTACTATGGTCAACGTCGTGATGGCCCAATGGTTAAGACGCCCGCCTCTCATGCATGAGTTTTGGATTTGATACTGAGTCAGTACCAATGTGACTTTTTCAATTTATATAATTATGTACTATCTAAGTTTATCTTGGGCTTCACTGACATAATATTATCGGTGAAGAAAAACATAGGTCATAAAAGTGTAAAATAGCCTTAAGCAAGCGTGGTGATCAATGCTCGTGTCTTCTCTGTTTAAGAAGAGGCCTTTATCCTGCAATAATACAATAATAGGCTGGTTTTATTACATCTTTATATACATCAATTCCATATTAAGCAATACAACCCATAACGAATATTGATTATTGATAATGTGATACCATACATGGTTTGATAACTCAATTCTGTATTAACCCAAACTAAAGGAAACAAAATAATATGAATTATTTATCCTATATAAATTATCATTTATCTAGCTTCGCCTAGATTTCTTTTTGAAGACAAAATTCATGAATGACCTAATGCCTTAGACACGCCTATTCAATATTATGATTGGTGTAAGAAAAAACCAGCGTTAAGAACGATTTTTGCTTATCGTATGGGTTCCGTAGCAAAGAAAGGATTTTAAACGTGATCCTAGATTTGATTTGTCGGGATATGTGGATTTGTGCCCGGTTGATGGCAACAGGTTCGCCACCTATTACATGGGACTAAAAACATAACTGGCGAAATGTGGGTGTACTAAAGGGTACACCTCTCCCTAACCCTTCGGGGATTACAGGCGTGATGTTATGTTATGTTATGTCGGTATATGTAATGTATGCTGTTATAAAAAAACTCTACTACTACTAGACTTCTAGTTAATATTTGACTGAAATCACCATTCCGCCTTGAGCAAGCGTGGTGATCATGCTCATGTCTTCTTTGTATGAGAAGAGTCCTTTGCCCAGCAGTGAGACAGTAAAAGGCTAGTGTTTTTTTTATGGAATAACTGTACCTATATCTTCAGGAAATGATATAACAGGCTAATGCAAAAAAAAAGACTGATAAAAAAAATTCTATAGAGAATTATTGCGTTTGTTTCAATAAATACTGATATTGCCAGCTTACTATACATCCACTGCCTCGTTGGTTTAATGGTTGCAAGCGCGACTGCTGTGCATGAGGTCTTGGGTTCGATTCCCAGGTCGGGCAAAGTGTTATTGGGTTTTTCCATGAGGAATTTCTCAGTAGCAGCCTCGGAGTCTGGATTTGTGCCCGGTTGATGGCAATAGGCTCGCCCCCTATTACATGGGACTAAAAAACATAACTGGCGAAATGTGGGTGCACTAATGGGTACACCTCTGCCTTACCCTTTGGGGATTACAGGCGTGATGTTATGATGTTATGTTACTATACATCCAAGAGCAATTTCCTCCTTAAATTTCATCGCATCCATTATTTATATCGCATTAAAAACATGCAGAACCCCACTTAATGCGTAGGCAGGCTCTAAACTAAAATGTAAATATTGTAATGAATTTTTATTATCATTGCATAGCATACTCATTGGGTGTCCGACCAATAAAATGTGTGAAAACAGTTCCGTTCTAAGAAATAGTTTCTGTTAAAAGTTTTTATTGGTTAGGGTGCGTGTGTTTGTATATTAATTTTAGTCATGTAGACGATGGAGTTGTTACTAGGTCATAGATTTAGGGTTTAGCGATAGGCGGTTAGGTCATTCAACTTAAAGCTTTTTTTGTCACGGAAAATTTTAATAGATATCATGTATATTGAAATTTTAAAATAACAGCGTTTTTACAAAATAAATACGAATGTGTGAAAAGTAAAAAAAATATTTCCGATTTTTAATTTTTATATAAAAAAATTCAAAACTGCTGAACTGATTTTGAAATTTTTTTCTTTTTTTTCTTTTTTGCTGGCCCGACAGATTTGAAACATCTACGTTAATATTAAAATTGATAATAAAAATCTATAAGAATGACAGCGTCATGCCATTTAGGTTCACGGCATTCGAGTCGATTTCACTGCCAAGACACGCAAATTGATTCCCATCTAAATGATTTGGGTTCCGTACAAAAAAACAAAACCCCGTGGTAATCGAAGTCGCGGGCACAACTTAGTTGTAAATTGACAACAACACTAAGGAATCCTACAAACTTACCAATAAAGATTATCTGTACATAGATAAGGCATTAGCATTCTAACCCCGTTCTCGTAAACAATGGATTCATTCATAAAATCTAAGAATTTGTGCCGTAACCCGTAAGAAGGTATTGCAAGTTTTATGAGGATTTTTGTGCGTGCTCGAATTTGGATGACAAGGTTGATTGTTTGGAGATAATAATCTATGTACAGTCAACAAAAAAGATAGGTATCCAGGATCGTCAGATATAGTTGAAGTTTTCTTAGAAACCGATGGATGTCTTCGATTGAAACTTAACTTAATTAATTAACTGTTTATTATCTACTGTTTAAATTAAATTACATTTGAAAACATTCATCGGTTTTTAAGAAAACTTCAACTATATCTGACTACCTTGTATACCTATCTCTTATGTTGACTGTACATACAAACAAATAAAATTTTCGTATTTCGTATACGTAAATGTATTTAATACAATCCTGTAAACTTGTAATGGTCGATGTTTTATTTTTGACACCCTGTATATTTCGTTTCCAAAAACCAAAGTAAAAATTCTTTGACCAGACGGTTCTGTGTTTTTTCCTAGAAGTGTGAATCGACCGCAGTGCATTCGGCAGATTTTTAAACACATTACATAGTTTTAGTTAGTATGAGTTACTTTTTCGTCTATGATTTATCCGCCGCGTTTAGTCCGCCTTTGTACTTTAGTTGCATAAAGTTTAAATAAATAAATTTACGATACATCAACGATGTAGGTGCCTATGTTTACTGCTGCGTCAGAGACCGTCAAGGATACCGGTGAACCTAGTACAATTTGGTGGTTGGATCAAGAACTCCGTAATCGCATTAGGTTTTAATATAAAATACTGATTCCCAAACATCAATAAATAATTAACATTTAACGATCACTTCTCACACATCAAACAATATCTTCACGACGTAACAGTTGACATTGCAATGCTACTCACTAATTATGCACATTCTATGCGCACGCGCGTTTAGTACCAACGACCCGTGACTCAGTCGCTTCCGAACGTGATAGACTGATTGGCGAGATTTGATGCATTTTGTTTGTAGTAGAAAAAGTATTAATTGAATATACATGGTGTAATATTGCATGCATGTCAAATTCAAGAAGGTAATTAGGCTAGTCATTATCAACACGAATTAATATTAAAAAATTGGTTCCTTTTTACGGTTCCGTACCCGAAGGGTGCTAACGGGATCCTAATACTAAGATTCTGCTGTATGTCCGTCTGTCAGCGGGCTGTATCTCATGAACCATAATGGCTTGATTTGAATTTTACAGAATGTGTATTTCTATTGCCGCTATAGCAACAAATAATAAAAGTTAAAAATGAAAGGGGATCCCTATAGGATAGATCCGATTTCTTTGCGATTTTGCCTCAATACTATAATGTTATGTTAATGATGGTTCAAAATCCTTTGTGTCCGACTCGCACTTGATCGGTTTTTATTTTAAAGAACAATGACCATCAATTCTTCGTGAATAGCCTGAAACCTTTAAACAGTCCAATTATGTGTTTTTCTTGTAGATAATATTCTTGCGGTTTAACAAGACACTGTGGTCGGTGTATCAGCGGAAGCCATTTTAAAGTAATTTTCTCCTCATGAGAGCACGTTAAGACATCGTTTGAGGATATTGTAGAAAATCATAGGCTTTAAGGTTTAAAAGGAATACTGGTTTAAAGAAGTAGTTTAGGGTTATTTTTACTAAAAGTTGAGGCAATGTCTTTGTTGGTTGGTTTATGGTGACTGGGGCTACGGAGATTTACCGAGGCTTCTAAATAAGTGTATGCGTATAGTTATAAAAGCAAACAGTACAAGTAAGAGTGCGAATATTTAATACTACAAATGTTTTATGAAAAGATTAAAATAACTTGTATTTTTATTTTCCTCTTATCACACACTAAAAATTTCAAGTCTACCATCACAATTTAAAGAATAGTCCGTTGGCAGACAGATAGTGGAGTCTTACTAATAGATTTTGCACCCTTTGGGTACCAAACCTTAAAAACAGTTTTCAAAACGATCTAACATAACATCCGGTTGACTTAATCTTGCACCACCAAATATATACCGTGAGAAAAATCATTAGCGCATCATTGGTTACACAAAACATATTATTTGCTCTATGGACTTGAAGTGTTTTCCTAACTACTCATCACTCAAAACTCTGAGAACACTGCCCATACTCACAACACATTGTATAACGCTGCAACGTTCATAAATAATGACGTAATTACGTTCAATAAACTCTCAACCATTTGTTCTAACCGCAAAAGGATGCGCCTAGGCATGAATTGGCGACTCATTCAAGACTTAATTATTTATTCATTTATTACTCAAGTTTATATTATAAACAAGTTGTAACTTTATATTTTTTTACCCAATTTTGCCATGCAATGCATGCATATTGTATTCAAAATTCTAGCTCAATCGAACGCCAGGAAGTGGAACAAATTGAAGTGGGTCAAAAACTTGTAAGATTCGACCAAGCTGCCTTTGCAATGCTAGCAAGCCTATGGCTACTTTCTGGCTCCATCATCAGACTAGCTGTGACATTATTATATTGCATTGTTCCTTGAGGCTGTTTAGAAACTCTGACACTAGGGTGCTTTGCTGTTACTGCCCACAAGATAAAGGAAATGATTGCATTAAATTGTCATGAAAATTGTACTTTTACGCAAAATTTCGGCTCGATCAAATATTGGGAATTAGCTTAAATTTTACTTGTTTGATTTGATTAGCTACAGACACCGAGGCTGGTAAAAGTAAATAAAAGCTAGTAATATTATAATGTTATTTACCTCCTTGGTCCACGGGCCTTTGACTAGTTCAGGGTTGACGACTTTGCACCACCGCTGTTGGCACTGGACGTCGGATCTGTCTGAGAACTCGGCCGATATTAGGTCCCAGTTCTCGTTGTACATCTTAACGTATGCTTTCAGCTTTTTGTCCTGGAAAAAATAATTGTAGGGTTTATTTAAATGTTTGGTGAATGGATATATTATGTGGAAACCTGTATTTACGGATATAAATAAATAAAATTGAAGTGTCCATTTGTATTGTTAAAATAAAAGTTTTTAAACACGGCATTTTTCCAAAAAAACAAAAAACAAATTCAAACATTTGTCAGTATGTCTATCTGTTCCGGTTAAGGAGCAGTATCTTAGGATATTACTTACTTATTAAAATTTTGGGATTTAGACATTTTGACACCGTGGGGCATTTTGGGAATGGGACTTTTTGCCCATGAACGTTAGCTACTACTGTTTAATCTAGAAATACAATTTGCGTAACGCGCCAACTAAAATCCCTATGATAACTGACATTGAGGCGAACAAAGTCGCGGCCATAAGCTGGGTAGGATCTTAATAAACACCATTCCTTACCTCCTCCTTCGTCCACCTTCCCCTATTAATATTCTTCCGCGGCCCAGAGCTTTTGGTTGTAACCTGCGCATCCTCGTAGGCCACAGCAGAGTCCTCAGAGTATTCACTCGTCTCCGAATCATAGTTGCTACGTCTGTTGATAAAGAGAATTTGGACTTTAGTATAAGTGGTGTAAGAGTTATCTTTGAATGGGTCTGGAAGTTTATTGGTTTGTCGGGGCGATAATTTTTTGGTGTAAGTGGGTGATTAATTGGATGTTAAGGCCCCTCGCTTTTCATTTGAGTGTTTCAAGTATATATTCGAGGGAGGTGACCTAACACACTGATGGAGTGTGCTTGGGTCGGGGTATAATATACCAGAGCTTTAAAACTAGAAGGTGGATAAAGATTAAGGGATATGGGTTTTTTTTTAGGTGGTAAAAATCATCAAATGACTCCTTCCGCCCTGGGTGGGGCAGAAGGGACTGTCAGACTTATACTGACTAAAAAACCACCCTGTTCCTTCTGTAGCCCTTTGCGTTCCGGGGCCGCGGTATCCTGTTAAGACGTCCTGCAACCCCGGAAGAGATATGGATATGTGTAGTTTGGTCTTGCCTAACCCTTCTTTTAAATTAGCTATTCATTTATATCACATAACATAACATAACATCACGCCTGTAATCCCCTAAGGGTTAGGCAGAGGTGTACCCATTAGTACACCATATTTATATCACTTGCTTGTTAAATTAATGAACTTAATATCAGTATCTAATTGTGTGGATGGTAAAAAGTTGTTGGTACACTTAATACTCCAAACCGACAACCACAAAAATGTTAATACCTTCGCACTCCTTAAACAAGTCATATCTCAAGACTTCGCTTAATATTTTTTCTCTCCTGTCTTCAATGTTTACAGAAGGATGTCCTTGTTTACTTTGAACCTTGCTTAGGCACACACAAGTACCGTTGTGTGTACTCGCATGGAGATGGAGGATGGAGGTACTTTAAGCTGCAGGTACTGTTAGAGGAGGAGGGAACTTAGCGTCAGGGAAGATGTGATTTGTAGTTAGTGATGAGAAGGGAACTAATAATTGTTTTAAATCAAGAGTAATAAATTAATTAAAATACCTATTGCAACTTTAAATCATCAGTAAAAATGATTAGGTTTACCTGGAATTTTAAAATAACAATCTAGAAAAATTCATTTTGCAAGATCCTTACATAATGAACAGGACGATTTATTGCATCATTCATGTAATTCGAATGATGTTACAGACATGTCACGTTCCCTATTCCCAATAAAAAATAAGTCTTTTTTTATCAAAATTATTATTACAAACCAATAGACCAACTCTTGACCCGAAATAGCAGGACCAATGTGGTTTTTTGTTTTTTTTTTTTTGCCGTGATACAAAATCTCAAAGTCAGTCGCAACACTAGGTCCATGTGACCGTCTCCACTGTCACACACGCGGGCACAGCAAGTAATTAAAAAGGAATCTTATAACGACATTTATTTAAAAAAAAAAATACGGTTTTAGGGTAGAGGGTACATCAATGGTTTGTCAAACTGTATGACATCTAAGAAACGGGTCACAAGTAAGACAAATCAACAAACCCAAGTCACGTTCAAAATTACCACATAAAGATATGAAAAAATAAAGAATGCCAAAATTATAATGCAGTTCACGATGGCGCTGTTTACAAAGCAAAACTGTCAACAATATGTCAAATTCAATACGTTATTTTTAGTTCCATATTTCGCCGTCAGCAGAGTTATGTTTGTATTATGTACAGAGATCCTGTTTTTATCCTCGGTCTAAGTAGTATGTTTGGATTACGTAATCTCCCGAGCTGTCCCGAGGCTCCGTTTGGGCAAAGCACATGATATTATTAGCTATGTGTACATTGTGATGGATAATAAAATAATAGTTATTATTTTGTTGCTTTTTTTAGTGTTTATGTTATAATAGAGGTACCTATGTTTGGCTAAAATGATAAAATATCTGATTTGTAATAAATTACCTTAGTCTTTCTTTCCTCTTTTTTCTTTCAATAAAACTTTGCCCCCACTAGGAAAACTTTTTGTTAGGACGAAAACGGGGACCGGGAGAGGTGATGGCGGCGAACGCTCGTGGCGTCATACACAAGAGGCGAAAAATGCGCTGGACAGTTCTTAAGATATTTTACGTCACAGTGATTAACGGTGAAGTGTCAGTAGGCAAGTACTCAATTAAATAGGTATACCCTCATAAATCATGGCCAATTCAGATGCACTACAAAAAAATCTAACGATATCGATGGCCAAAAATAAATATGACGATACTACACGTCGTTTAATTAATTAAATATGTGTTATCAGAGCATGTACATAGTTCTTAATGTGTGTTAAAAATATTGTTATGTATACATATTTTTGTAACGATAAGTGTTGAGACTAAAATGTAAACATACAAGTTCATACTGTGTGGTCTTATTTGGAATTGTATTTCAAAACACATCTTGTAGACGTTTTAAAACGAAAATGTTTTCATTTATTTTTTTGACGTTAGGTAGCAAAGTTTTTTTCGCATTCCTAGCTTCGTGTTTTTATGGATACCTAATTGTTTGATAGTAAAAATATAGCTAATAGCACTAAGGAATAACGTAGCTTCCTGTTAGCGAACGAATTTTCAGAATCGGATCAGTACTTTGGGAGATTACCGCGTTCAAACAAACTCTTCCAACTTTATGAAATGAGTTAAAGACATTTCAATAGTTTTAAGAGGACATAACTGTATATCGTTTTTTACAATATAGGTAAGTACTTTTTACAGTAAGTACATTGTAAGTTCCAAGATGACGTTTCGCAGGAAAAAAAACAAAAATGTCGTGTCACTTTGAGAATGACAAACTGTACAGTCAGTCAATAAATTATAACAGCAAAAACATATAAACTTTTTACAGATATCATTTCGAACAGAAAAGAATTTGCCACCCAAGTGAGTAAAAATTACCATCACATTATCCATGACAGATAGACTATAAAACGTATTGCAAACTTTTTTGTCTTCACCACAGTGTTGCTAGGTTTAAAAACAATTATTTCTCACTGTACACATTATTTGTCGCCGGCTTACATTTGACAAAAACACACGTTGGCGCCAGAATCCCCCGTAGACACACAATAAAATTCGAAGAAGTAACCAAGCCCTTGGAATTTTCCATCACAAAGAATCCAACTTTATATCTCAAGTAATAAAATCTAAAATTGAATAGTAGGTAGTTGAATTTCTTCGAAGAACAAGTTTCGTGTAGCTATAGAAGAATAACCTATGTTGAGACAGATAATAATTCTTGAATCGGCATGTTTCGGAGAGGTAGAAAAACCTGCGGTCTTATTTATGCATACCGTGCTCGCCATCAGCTGATATGGAAACCAGTTTATGTTCTCATTCATTGTAAATACATGGATGGAATAAGGAACTTTGTGTGCTTTGTGCAAAGTCACTAATTTTAAGGAATTTAATAAAGCGACCCATTTTGATTATTAATGTAATGTTTCAATGTACAGCACCGCTTTCTGGCGTCACAATGCTGTGTATCACACACACGTGCTTTTTACATTACATTATATAAATTTCAAAACCTTTGACCATTTTATCATGACACTCTTGGCTATATTACATCATTAGCTCGACCGTAATGACAAACTCACCTCACTTGTATCATAAATTACTATTATAAAACGACCAATCTGGATACTACTCTGGTAAAAAAAAAAAAAATGTTTTAAGTGTCTCGTGCTATCGGGAATAAAAAGTAGAATCTTAAAAAAGAAACACCCTGATTCGTCTTTTTTCGTAGGATAAGGAATGTTGGTATCAAATACAATGTATGCGTACAGTCAACAGCATTAACATGTACCAATAAAATTGGCATAACTTTTAAGCAATTTTCTTGTGAAATAACTATTGCAACGTTGAAACAAGACCTATTGCATGATAGTTTGTCATTTACATTTCAATCAATACTTCAAAAGGAAATCACTTTGGAATGTTGTTAAGTGTACAGTCACGAGCAAAAACAAGTACCTAAGTGTAAGGTACACTTAGCAAAATTCAAAAGCGATTTTCTGGTGAAACTTTAATATAAGACCTATTTCATAGTTAAATTGAATTCAAAATACTATATTCCTAAAACAAGACATTTCAATCAATATAATTTCGGAGAAAATAGCATTTCGTAATGTTGCTTGTTTTTGCTCGTAACTGTACACATTTCTATTTGTGACTGTACCGCTTACCTACATGTAAACTTAAAAAAGCTTTTGTAACCTTTCTTCCTTAATTCGACCCCACACCCTCAAGGGCCAATCGCCCTCAACCGCCTCAAGGGCTTCTGACAAGGTTTGAATGGACCAGTAATAGGCTGGTATAAGTCCAGGTTTCCTCACGATGTTTTCCTTCACCGATGCCAGTGATGTCCAAGATAAACTTTAGAAAGTACATATGAATTGAAAAAGTGACATTGGTACTTGCTCGCTTCGTAATAAAAGCGATGGAATTCTACAACTATGTTCAAAAATATTCTCACGTAGAATTTCGACACAATAAAAAACAAAATTCAAAGTTGAAAAACAAGAAACCTTACTCACACATTTATCATCACGACCAATTATAAAAATAACTTCAGACATCCAAAACCCCATTATTCACTTAAAAACATCACCGCACAGTTTGAAAACACAAAACATTTACAAATCACCATACATTTTAAGGTTATATACCCCAAGGTTCCCGCCAAAACGCACCCAAATCACATTTCGGGAACCCGACTCACGCGCATCGAATGCTCAAACAACACTGCCGAAGAAAAATTCTATTCGTACATGTTCCCACACACATACATGAATATTCACAAACACACCTACAAGGACCGCATACGCAGGCCGTAATAAGGGTGTGGGGAACAACAAAAACCCTGTAAGGGACGCGGCAATTCCGATGAATGAGACAGCAAATACGAGAAATAATGAAAAAGACAAGGATGAAAAATCAGGTATAGAAATCATTACCCCGCAGTGGGAATGTGACGCAACACAGGCAAAGGTAAGCAGGTGTAGGTTGGTAATAGAAAGGTACAAAGGAAAATTGATCATTTTTATTGGATAGGTCAGCGTAGTCGCCATAAAGAAATATAATCACATGGTATTAAAATTCCCAAAGGAAAGGAAACATGGTGATATTTCAAAGCCTTAGGCAATAACGCAAACATATTACAACATTCATGGTACATTACTTCAGTTCTTTGTAACTTAAAGATTAAAATAATAAATGCAACACAATTCTTTCTTGTTCTACATTTTTTACATCGACTGTACAGTGTAAGTACTAGTACAAAGAAAGACAAACAATGAAAAAAATCACTTTTTTATATTGATTTATGTATAATTTATAAATCAATTTAAAAAGTGGTCCTTTGGTCCAAACTAAATCGGAGCCAAAGGACATTTTTTCAAACGCAGAAACGTTCTAGACTTCTAGCTAAACGTCTAAACGTCCCGTAATTAAAAACTAAATCTAGTTGCCATCTCACATTGAATTGGCGCTGACATGAGGTTGCAATACAGTACGTTGCTACCGCTATAGCATCGTCAGTGTCAAAAAGTAGGTACTTTTTTATAATTTGAGACCGAGAAAAATACATGACTTGCCCTTGTATGAACATTTACATAAAATACACGAAAGAAAATACAATATAAATACAATTTTGCCAACCCAATATACAATGTTGCATAAATTCGGGAAATCGGGACATTCAAACCACATGTTTTGGACGAACGGCACTTTCGATTGCAACAAAAAATGTTCAAACAAGAGGGTAGGAACGTGTGCCGGATGCTAAACTAATTTTGGATAACGGGGAATACGTTTTTGCAGGGATGGGTGTTGCGAATGTCGAACGTGATGCATTCGGAGCAACGGCAGTTATCCAAACAGAATTCAAGTTCATGAATGAATAAGGTTTTGAAACGACAAATCTTAGGGCTTTATCTATTATATTTCTGCGTTAGGTGCTGGACAGCTGTAGCACTCATCTGTGTACAGTCCTACAAACAGACTTCTCAGCAGTCCGTTACCAAACGCAAAAACTTTAAGAGGCTTTATTTAAAGAACACTTCAGAGAAACCGTCTTAAATCTGTACGCCAATGAGAATAATCGTTTTATGCAAATAGAAAATCTAAGGAGTGACAAAATCGAATCAAAAAGAACATTCTAAAGTTGAAAACGCATTACCCTAATCGATATTCACCACATTCCGCTTTCAAAATTCCATTCACTCCAATCGTTTCCTACAAGCTTTGTCAATTACTCGTAAACTGTTTGCCAGGCGTCTGGTATTTCGTCCAAATATTAGTTTAAATTAATAGGCGCTATCACCATTACTTCCGCAGCCGCACAATGATAAGAGTACTGTGAATGCGCTATGTGATCATATTTAATGTAAGGGCAATGTCAGATACGAATTCGTGTAATCAGATATTATTGATAAGGGAGACGTTTCACATTTGTACCGTTTCTCGGAATTGTTGGGTTTCGTTTTCATTATCCATTCATCTAGAATTTCAGACCATTGATAACTTTAAGTTTACGAGAACTTGGTTCGTTTACTTTAATGTCAACATTATTTGTAATGGTAGTCTCCTTTTATACGCCTTCTCTTTTCTTTGTCATCATTTTTGGGTTATTGTCAATGGTATTGCTATGCGCGATACTTGTAATGTGATGTGGGCAACTAGATTCAATTCTATTTTTTTTTTTATGTAATGACGTTCAAAAGTGCCTTATAGTGGCCTAATTGAAATAAATGATTTGACTTTGACTTTGACTTTTGTATGATCTGGCATCTTTTTTAGATTGAAAATTATCTGAAACAACTTTAGCATCATAGTCCTTTATGATGCTAAAGATGTTGTTTTGTGTTTGAGAAAATAAATAGTTAACTAGCTTTTGACAGCGACTTTGTCCGCGTGGAAAGTCTTAAAACGGTAATGTCGCCAAATCCGTTCCTAGCTTTATAATTATGTCTAGTATTTTTGTTCCGTCTTTAATCAGTGAGTGAATGTATAAAATTAGGTACCACGTTTTATTGAAATTACTACGGAAATGTCGTAATTAAACGACAATAGAAGCGGTATTAAGGGCAATAATAATTATTATTAATAACTTCCACAATCTAAGATCACATTTTAATCACATATGAGGCATAACTAATTTAAATAAGGAAGTGGTAGCCATTTTGTGTCGTCATTTCACCTGTCATGTCGTGACCAACCCTCTGATGTACATTTGATTTTATGACCGATTATTTTGGGAAATGGAACAAAAAAGGGACATGTAACCTTGTTAAAATTCAATTATGTTCTTCAGGTTTGTATCGGAAGGTGCGTAGACAGTCCGTAAATCCGTAACTTTCGAATTAACCTGTGGTTTCTTTAGGGTTGGTTTCACATAAAGAACTGAGTCATGATGGTCAAAAAAATATTTTTTATTCATTGTCTAGTTGGGTTATCATCTCCTCCATCTACTTCTACTATTGTTGTCTGACTTACTAATTCATACATTATACATATACATTGGAAATATCTAACCACTAAACCGATTTTTAGTACAAAATTTAGAACATAATTAGCTTACCCCAAGAATGTATGCTTAATCATTAATAATCCGCGATTCTTTTGAGTACGACAAAGTCGAGGGCAAAAGCTACTTTTTAACTATAAAACTGCTAGCAAAATGTAAGATACAAAGTCTCTACGCAACATAATCGCAATTAAACGCCACATGTCATTTCGGTTTACGCAGTAATTAAACCGTCATTACAATCTACTCCGCCTCAAAATTAATACGTCTACAACTATAATTTTGCACGTTCTCAAATTACGTACTTCTTTATCAAGACCACCCACTTCCATTCACGCAAACCTAGATTCTATTCACAACTACAAATTACTACATACCATTTCCTTTCATTAGAAACAAAACCATGGACATCGCCAATTTTGTAAGGGGAACAAGACAAAAAATATTGTCAAGGGGTTCCCTGAGGAAGTGTCCTGTTAACTCACGCATCGCCCGTGTATCCTGTCTTATGTCCCCTAGTGTAAGTTGTTGTATGACCTGCTTATTAGCACTTTGGGTTTACTCAAATATTCTTAGGACCCGTTAGAAATTTACAACTCCGTGGTCAGTGACTTGTATTTGGGAGTACTGCTTGCGCGTGCCGTCGATTTATAAATGCACTGGACGTCATAGTAAGGAAATTCTGATGTTTTATAGTTCTGGTCTAATTCCGCTTTATAAGCGGAAAGCAATAATGCCTATAATTAAATGTCAATTATCACAAACGGAATACAAAAAAGTTACTTTGTAATATTTTAAAAGGCGATAGTAGTAGTCCCATTTAATAATATTGGTATTATTTTAATCTATGATTTTAATTCTGTATCAAAGGACCGAATTAGTAGCACTCGAAATAAACAACATAATAAATAAGTAAACCTAGTAAAAATTAAAAAAAAACATTAAAATTAACTATGTCCATACTTGTCGTAGGTATAAGAGCAGGTAAATCATTATTTCACGACACACAAATAGAAACGAGCGATGGCAAAGCTTCAAATAGAATCAATAAAATGTTTCAACTCATTCATAATTCATCTCGAATTACGAATGAGATTGCATCATAGGCTTAAACAGAGCCTTGGAATGAAATATTGATATCCTGTTAAGTTGATATTATATTTAATGGATACTCAAACACTTCCTCTCCTTAGTACCAACCAACGCAGTTCGTAAAGATGTTTGTTACGAGAAGTACCAAAAGGACCAAAGATATGTAGTTCTTAAAAGAAAAGTTAATTAAGTGTGGACCAAAATGGAACATCACCGCACAGGAAATAACACACAAACACATGCAAATGATTCAATTATAATTTATCGGTAAGCTTTAAACATTTCATAATATCGCTCATGTAGGTCAAGCGATAAGCACAAAGTTATATCGGAAACAATAATAAATGGAACCTAATCTGCTCTGATCGCGGCTTGAAGTAGAAAATATTTTTTAATATTGGTTTAATTTTTACAAATAAGACAAAATTAGTTATTTTCGAAAACATTTCTGTCGGAACCTTGGCCATGCCAGCATTTATACATTTGTACAGGTGTTTCATAGTATCTATCCAATAAAGTGAAGCGTGCCCAACAAACATTTATTTCTCCATTATAGATACGACCAGCTTTTGAGGAAAACGATACAACTATTTAAAAGGAGTTCCCCGTCTCATATTAATCTGAAAGTGCATTGATATCAGCTACTACCAACCCCGTGGGAACGAATGCACGATAAAGTTTGTAATCCTATGTGGCGCCAAAAGTCTAGACATGTACTAAGGATGTTTTTTCAGGCCATTTATGTGATTGAATGAGCATATTTTATAAACACAGCCATAAAATGTACGAATGTGACGACGCGATATATGGGTCGAAGGACCAATATTTTTCCAGCATTGAAGTTGCAAAGATTGCATTGCTTGATGAAAAGGCGAAACAAAGAGTAACAGAGGTTGATGGACCATTAACAGCTGAAGTATACCAGTCCTTATATGGAGTGGAGACCTATCTGTATAATAAAGCTAAAGAGTTTTATGTTCGTTTGTTTAAACGCGCTAATATCTGAAACTACCTGTCGGATTGGAAAAAATATTTTTAATATGTAACCAGATTCATGACCAATTTAGTATGTAACCAAGATTATCACATCACGCTACGATCGCTATAACCAAACGCGACAACTAAACGCGTGCAAAAAACACACGCAGTCGCAGGCAGAAGCTAGTAAATAATAAACTGTGAAAAGCAGTACCATTGTCACGTCGCGATTGCGTGCAACAGCTACTAACTAAATTAGTAAATTACTTTATTAATAGGAACACGCCAGTCATCGTTAACGAGGAATTTTCTCATGTACTAACTTGAGCGACAACACCATCAATGTGAGAATTCGAAAGAGCTAGTTCGCATATCTCTTTGGCTACACTTTCCCATGATGACAATTAAAACAACAACAACATAACTTTTTCCATATCATATTTATGTTCTAGTTCAGCATCGTTTCTTCGAAGTCAATCGGTTTGCATTACAAATGGCATGACGTCTTTCGTCTCTCCCACAATTAAGGCAAAGCAGTAAAGAGTCGAGTTTACAGTAAAAATAATTAAGATAAACATTGGCTGGTTCTTATTACGAGTAGAATAAGATGCTTTGTTGACATGTGCATTTGACGTGGAATGGTGAATGAATGAGTCATGCGCGACAGTTTGTAGATAAAGTGAGGAATGTTTAATGAAGACGCAACTTGTAGTTACAATTACCAATTTAATATGATAAATGTATGCGAATGTGAATAACCTGAATTTCTTGTCCAAGTATGCTAAAAATCTTGAGAAGGTTATTTAAAAAATGGTCTTTTGAATCGCTTTCGTTATTGTCATTTATTTAATTACTATTAAATGTCACGTTGAGAATCATTAAATTGTATTATATTGAACAGTTCCCTCAGTGCCATGTTAATCTCAAAATTATTTTTTTTCTGTCTACCTGTGTCCATCGCTAATATTACATAAGTTCGAAAGACCATCGTCATGAAACTCAAGGACCACAAAAACTCCATTCGAGAGACCTTAAATCTCCATGTTGTTTTTGCTCGGCAATACGACACCGGAATCTGTGCCGATGAGAACTAAGAAAGTCGACTCGATGTGGTGGCCCACTGCGTAATTCAATCCAGGTCAATCAAGAGGAATTAATTTGTCGTCCTTAAGATTAATGACGAAAATACTTTTTATAGCTTAAGGAGGCTTGAATTCTCAGTGCGTTACAAGTAGGGCATGCAAAACCGGTTTTCCGGTTTTGCGCAAAACCGGAAATCAGCCAAAATTTTACGATTTTTGAAAACCGGTTTTGAGAGCCAAAACCGGATCTCAGCTCCGGTTTTCCCATTATTGAGTAACAATTAACATTTTGATTTTTATCAACATTTTTTTCGAACACTCAAAAAATTATTAATTTTGAGGCATCAAATGTATCAAAGTAAGTTTTTGGTATCTTTGGTACCTAATAGGTACCAAAGATACCAAAAACTTACTTGTTGTTGATTTGATCTCAGTTAATTAATCTTTATACTATTATAAGTTCATTGTTATCTGTACAATTATTATGATTTATTCTTCGTTCGTGCCGAAGTTTAGTCCCAGATTACAAAAAAATCTTAGTTCGTCCCATATGACTATTGAAGTGGTGCTTCGTCCCAAATTACAAGTACTTTAAAGGTACAGTCAACAAACAATAAAGATACGTATTTTAAATTTTTACAAATACGTCAAATACTGATCTACAGATAAGTAGTTGTTTCGGGTCTGGCCGTTTGTGTATGTGAATTAATATATTTGTTGCCCTTTCTATTGAGATCGTTTAGCGGGCTACCTTCTGTTCATTTCTGTCACCCTGGTACTTTTTAAAACAATAAATAATTCAATTTCAAAACCTGTATTTTAACCATTATCGAGCTAAGTAGTAAGTCGCTTAAGGATCTAGTTCAGTTAATTTCTGCATTCCTGGTAGTAAAAAGTACTGGAAAGAAGTACTAACAAAAAGTCGAAAAAAATGTGATTATTACTAACAATCATGTATAAAACAAGCATTTTAAAAAACAGCATTCATAAACTAAAAATTTAAGGAACAGTAAACTAAACTAAGAAATATATATATATATTTTTTTTGCAGATTGTACATAAAAGTAAGTTTAGCTTATATAAAAAAAATAGCCGTAGAAGGAATATAAAATAGGACGAAGAATAAAATATTTAAAATTATAATTTAAGACTAAGGAACTAAAGACTAAGGAAGCATATTGTTTAGGACGAACCAGGATTTTTTAATGTAGGACGAAACTCAGTGGGCCGAACGAAGAATAAATCGGTTTGGATTAAAAAGAAATGTATCATACAATTTGTTTTATTTGTAGACTTAGCGGGTATTTAAAAAATATGGTGTTTCTTATTAAATTATACTACATTCGTTTTTTTTTGCTAAAACCGGAGCTAGCTCCGGTTTTCGGTTTTGGTCCCAAAAAAACGATGTTCAAAACCGGTTTTGATGACTTTCCGGTTTTGCATGCCCTAGTTACAAGAAGCTAAAGAAAAAGACAAAATTCTGAAATATTCTACTAATGGTCTTCAATTCGATTTTATTTCATTATATAAATAAATTATTAAGGAAAAAATTTACTGCTTTAATCAATTGCAGTTTTATTTTAATCATATAAAATGACGCATATTTTGTTGTCCGGAAATTCCTAGCATTACAGCAAGGAAAAGATAGGTAGTACATTATTTGATACTAAATTAAAGTACACTTTAAGCAAAATATTTTGTACACACTCAAGAATCAATTTGTTTTTTAACACATTGGCCACTCTAGAAATATCTCTTGTATCGTGAATACCTGTACAGACATATAAACTCACATACACAAACTACCAGACCCGGAATAATTACCTACAGGCCTTAGAAATATTTTTTCCGTGCAAAAATCGAAGCAATCACTCAGCCACCGCGCCAAACTTGTCGTTAATTAGATTCATTCATGTATTGACAACCTCATTTCAATTTATAGATACGGCATACGTTTTGTGACCTCAGGCATTAAAATTCACCGATATTTATTCAAGTGCTCTTGCCATTGAACCGCCATGATAGTCAGACAAACGAGCTGACCCAAATGAATGATTGCCTATTCAGTGGACGCTATTTTCTATTTAGAGAATAGATGGGACTTTTATTATTTAAACACCCCTTTGCGAAATTAGTGCGGTGTTCTCACACTGCCTAGAAATAAATTGGTTTGTCCGCCGTTTATGAGAATACTGATATAATAAAGCTGAAGAGTCTTTTGTTTGATCGTTTCTTTGTTTAAACGTGCTAATCTCTGGAACAACTTGTCGGATTGGAAGAAATACTTGTTTATGATAACCAGATAATCCAAATATGACCGAAATTCTTGTTAAACAAGAGGTCTTTATTGTGAATTAATGAAAAGCTAATTAGTTAAAAACATCACAAACATAGTAACACATTTAGATGAACTTCTAGGAACAATTAATGGACCAGACATATTTAATTGATATGCCCTACATCTGTATTCAAGCTTCTTGACATTGACCGAGATACTCATCCATTTTGACTACAGTGAAGACTCGAATAAAAGAGTCTTTTCTTTTAAATCATGACTTTGTAGCTTTTATTCATGATACACATAAAACAGCCTTTAATTTACCCACAGTTCATTTTTGTCTCACCCTTGAGATCCATTTAATCTCCACACAAAGCATAGAACACCTGAACTAAGATAGATTCCCTCTCAGAACTTAGGCAGGGGTTAGAAACAGGTTCTTAGCCTTTACAAAGTAGATAAATAGACATTAGATAAAAGGATGGATCGCTACGATTATACAATGGACGATAGACAACGTTGAAGGGGATGTATGCGAAAATAGACACCCTTGTCTATTTTAATGTACTTTCTCACGCAATGGATAAAGGTCTTGCGTGGCCAAGCGCGATTCATCATCGTTATTGTTAGTCCACGTACCTATATCAGTCTTATCGGGGACACTATATTCTTTTAATTAAGTAGTGTTTATTGGTTACTTTGCAGCTCTTGCATTTTATTCTACGAGTATACAAAGAAACATTTCTGATCATTTTTTGCAAGCATTATCGCCGCCATAAGCAAATAAAATTTTGTTGAGCCCCGTTACGAAATTACAACAAAAACATCTTTTCCTTATAAAATCTGGAAGCGACTTCCGACTTGCTAGTCAAATAGAGGGGACTTTTTTCATGCCTATCTTTGTGTCAAAGCCAACAGCCGTACCGCCATATGCCGCGGATGACACATTTAAAACATATGTGAACTTTTTGCTGAACTTGTCCACCATTTAGCGTCTGTTTGTCGATTGTCTCAATTTTATCAACGAATTGATAACAATTAATTGCTTTAAACGTATGAGAACATGAATCTTTATCTTTTAGTATTTTTTTCTTTAAAGATTAAGCTTCAGTCATATTAATACTTAAAAAAATATGGTAGAAGCTTATCGTCTGAATGTTGGAGTTTTAAACCATAACCATAATCTGAACGCTACGAAAATGCACATTTTTATGACCGTACAAATTAGGACCACTTACAAAACTCCACTTTGCCGGACAGTTCGCAATACCTATATAATCTAAACAGGAAAATAAACTACAAAGGTTAAAAAACAAGCAAACTAAGTACCATAATTAAATTCAGTTATACATAGATGACATTAGGACCCATACGAGGGGTGCGTACAAAAGGACCAGCTGCTACCTTTGAAAACGATTAGCATCATACATGTTGCAACTTGTATGAAATTACTTGAGGCTCTTAAGTTAAGAAGTCGATATCTTTTATTGTTTAACTAGCTTCGGGCTACGAATTCGTTCCTGTGGAGGTTAAGTATTCCATAAAACATATTCTATGACATTCTGCAATTGTGTAGTTTTCTATTAGTGAAAGATTTTTTATATCGTCGTATCATGGTTTTTATTCGTATCAGAGATTTGTGTTATCTCTGGAACAATCATATATTTTGCTTTGAATTTCGTTCTTTGGGTATCTGTTAAGGCGTTAAAGACTCAAGTTAACTGGAGTTTATGGATCCGTTTATAGATCCGTTTGCGAATAGAGGTGATTAAGATGAAGCGACAATGCTGAGTAATCTTATAAGTCGAAGGAATGCTGAGAACTAGTCGTATGAAAAATAAAGAGTTGAAAGAGCCCTGTTTCAAAGGTGCAACTTGTTCGATTAGTACAGTATGATTTTAACATTGTACAATCTAATTTGAATGGAATTTATATAGTTTTTAGTACGTTTTAGAATAAAAAACGTTTCCTCGTCCTAGGGTATCGTTTCCGTTAGGAAAAAACATAATTCATAATACTAACTATTCAGTATTCTTTACAAAAATATCGACGGCTAGATTCAGCTACGGATTCTAGATTTAAAAAATGTATATAATTGGTTTGTACACTGAAATTAACTGGGTTGACCCCAATAAAAACAGCTGTACAAAACGGTCAAAATTTTCGGCCTGCAGTACGTATTGTAGAAAGCACAAAGGTTCAAGGGTGTTCACCTGGCCACCCCCCAAGATTAATGTCTTAAGACAGTACAATGGCTCGCCCCCGCGCACATGGCCTGACATTTCTACCCCGACTTGTATTTTTTTCACTTCCTCCCTTATTATATCGTCTTACAATAATTACACACGCGCCCTAAAGGTGTTTAGAGAAAGCGTTAATGAACCATTTATTTATACGTACTTTTTTTATTAATATTGACCTTTTTTGTCAAGAACTTTTTGTGAAATGTCGCGTGCTTAGAAAATGTGCAGTTTTGTTAATGATCTTTTGTGCTTTCAAATCGGAAGTAAGAGTAAATATTGCGGGGGTAATTTAGTTTTTTCGTGTATATCCGAGATGAATGAAAAACTTAGGTTTGCTTTGGGTGGCAAAACTGGCAAATTAAATCTAAGTTACAGAAGAAGAAAAGAAACAGTATTCAAGGAATTAATGTTTTGTTACTTTGTGTGTGATCGGTTTCTCCAAATAAATACATGAAAGCGAAATAATGCTATACCATATATAAACAAGTTTAGAATTACACCAATCGCAGATATGGAACATTTCGCAGGAGCGCCATAAAAACAAACGATGCATAAAAAGGCAATAAAATAAAAAACTCTACAGAGTGCCCTGATAATGACTTCATTTAAGATCTAAACACTCCCGAACTTTGATTTTGACAAAAACTTCATCAGCAACTTTCGAACGTATATTTTTATGAAATAACTAACGAGACTTCTTACGCTTGGACGTCAAAGACCCCTTAATTCGCTCCTGTCACAAAATTCGTTCTTAAGTGACGTCTCCTACCTACATACTGTCAGTTTAGTGTCAGCGTCACTTTAGTCAGTCACCTTTCGATTTTATTTAAGAAGTTTACAAGTATGAGGACCAAGGATCCATAAGGACCAAAATGAAACATTTGGACATCTGAGATGATACATCGTAAATCGATCATGGTCTCCTACAGGTCTATTTCAAGACATCGTTACGGTTCCAATGAAGATGAGTATGTCGACTCAATTTGCATTCATATTACAGGTTGTGCTGTCATTACAGGTCTAATGATAGCAGCGGTTATAGGTATGAATGCAATTTGAGTTAACGAATTTTTTACTGATCCATTTTACGCACTGAAACTTTGACTGTTCGTAGAAATGTATGTCGAAGAATTGACAAAAACAGTAATGATGAGCTTGTTATTTGACTTTTGAAAAGCCTTAGCAACGTTTGGATTCAATCACTCTTATGAAGGCGAAAGTTTATTAGCTCATCGTGACAAAACCACTGAACCGATCGTAATGAAAACAATAGTCTAAAAAAGGACCTCAATACGTCAAAAAATTGGTCCTTGGGACCGGAGAAACTTTTAAGACATTACTGATGCCCAATACAATGATTTGGTGTTATTATTCTTTGTTATTCACAATTACACTCCTCCCTTTTAACTCTTTTCTTAGTAACTCCAAGTCCACATAGGGAATGCCACTTCAACAATTGCCTACCATATAATAAACAATAAGTAGGTACGTGACAACATATGAGAAACAGATTGCGCCCGGCCTCTGGAAGACCGTATTATTGTATGAGGTCATTGTTCCTAGCCATGCTTCTAAATTGCTATAGTTTATTACATTATTGCGGAGTTATGGGCTACGAAAACGTTGGTTGATTTATTTTTGTTCAAGCTTTAGTGGCGTTTATGTTCGTCGTTTATTGGAATTGTTTTTGTAGTACCTATATTTTGCTTAGTCCCTCATTTTGCCAAAGGTTAGCCAATTCAACTTTAGAATTTGAGTACTTAATAGTTTAGTGTTTTTAGGGTGTCGTACCTCAAACGGGAAAAACGTAATCATTATAGAATCACTTCGTTGTCCGTCCGTCCATCTGTCTGTCTGTCAAGACAATGTCTGATCTTAGGAACGCATGGATTTATTGAGTTGAAATTAAAATGATATACTCAGGTCTACAGTCTCTTGTTTTCTTTTAAAATTGAAATTGGAAGAACATATCGAACTATTACATTAATTGAAATGATTCGTACATCCACAAATAAGTGCGAAATATAAGAAATCGAACCGCAAGTCAACGACCGAGCAGTAGTGATGGGAATTCGTTTAACTAAAGAATGCGGTCCCGGACGATCTTGTTCCGCAAAGCCATACAGGACTTTACCTCTTTACTCACGACGGCGGCAGGTGATACGCCATCTGGCCTGCCACGTGTCAACGAACGGCGAATTTACGATACCGATACCGATTCGCAATAATTATCGGGACGTTTACTGTAAAGCTCCTAAACGGGAGTTTTTTTTTTTTGTTCGATTTTTAAATGAGCTATTGGTTATTAGTTAGTTCGCAGTTGCTAATTATAAAGCAGTTTGTAGACATTTGTAGGGAGACCTCCTCGAAGATGGAGTATTTTGAGTTTATTATGTGTGTGTGTTAGGAGTATTGCAAGTACATATATTCTAATATTGATGTTTGATAATGAAATTATGCCATACATTATACGATACTTTTTCTTCCAGGCTTCAAATGACACTCGATATTTGTGACTGTGATGTAAGGGGATTTAAGATTCTTAAGATATAAAATAAGTCAAATGCAACACTTCAGTCTCATAGAGATACACATAGTTAAAATTAAGTACAAGTTTAGCACAATTACAAATTCAATTTAAAAATCATCAAAAGCTCCTTTTGGAATGGGCAACTGGATTCAATATTATAATTTTTATTTTTCTCTTGTAAATGAAGTGCCTTTTAATGGTATAATTGAAATAAATAATTTGACTTTGAATTCATCAGAAATACTAAAACAATAAAAGATGTCAGCGGCATATGATAGAAACAACACACATCAAACAAAAAACGACACAAGTCATACAAAATATCGATTTTTGGTACGTGTATTCCCAATTCCGGGCGGGAGTGCGCATACGCCATCTGCGCCCCCCACGCACCAAGCAGCTGCGCCTGCGAGGGATGCGCGTAGCGGACCAATAACAAAGCAGGAACGTAATGCTGTCGGTACTACATCAGTGAATGGAAAGTGATTAAAGTAGGGGTTGCTTTTGTGTATAATGTTATGTTGATTTTATAGTGTTATCATTTCCTATTGCTTTAGTTTTGGATGGCATAACAAATTGTTTGATGAGTTTAGAATGTTATGTTTGAGTGTCTGTTTCCGATGTTACGATAAGGGAATGATTTAGATTGATAAGAGTGAAATATTAATTAAATATAAAATATTTACAAAAAGAAAATGTTGCCCCACACTAGGCATTACTTCTGCATCGTAGGTGCTTAAAAAAACACAAACAACCTAAGCGGTAATTTCCGTATATTTGAGAATTCGTCCTAATTTCAGTCTCAAATTCTCAATCTGTCAAAATCCGTCTACGTCTAAGTACCTCTCATTTATTTACCATTTTTGACAATTTTTTGACAGTTGTCGCTGAGATGACATCGCGACTAGATTTTGAATGTTTGTAACTAGGTACGAGATTTGTCAAATTACGCTTTCAAAGTGGGTGACGTATTTTTGAGTCATTTAGGTAAGTTGTCAAAAATCCCAAGACTTTACCTTTATAAGGTAACTAAATAATACTTTATTTAAAACACGTTTACATGCTTTAAACAAAACACTGAAGCATAATGACCCATATAAAGGGCAATGCACTCTTAAAATCTTAACAATAGAGTCCCTATTTAAACTAAAGGGGTGCTTATTAAAAAATCTCTTTCTTGAAGGAGCGAAACAGGTTTTGAGAGTACATTTGTTATGGATAATCTCGCTACAAGTAGCGTGAGTGCTCTTAATGGGTGGAAGAAATTTTTTGTATTGTGTTGTTGAAGATAGATCATAAAAGATTTTTTAATTCTATGAAAAGAGATGCCTAAGGTAGTAGTCCTTTTGAATAATATAAAGAAGAAGATCTACTTTAGTCCTAGAAGAGTTTTAGAGAACGTGTCAATGATGAAATAGAAAATCGTTTATAAATAGCAAACAATCCTAATATTATAAATGCGAAAGTAACTCTTGTCTGTCTGTCTGGAACGCTTTCACGACTAAACTTGATAAAACTAATTTTGATAAAATTTGGTAGACTAGGTACTTTTTTTCGCGACTTCTGCGTCCGCGATAACCGAAATTTACTCGGACAGAGTAAATGAATAGCATGAGTGCATGAGCATAAATCTGTAATAATCGCTAATCTCCGGATCTACTGGTACGATTTTGAAAGTTCTTACGGTAATAGAATCCTACTTTATCCTTGAGAGTTAAAACCAAATTGCGATCTGTAACCAAATACATGTGGACGAACTCTTAGTACAGTATTGTTGTCTGAACTCGAGTTAGTCCTTTGCCATATTTTCCAACACAGCGTTTCAACTTAACAAACCCAATTCTGGGGTTAAAATCCTACATGGGAACATCGAATATGTAACAAACATGCCGTCACCACATCTGCTTGTTCATCGTTTACAAATTTAGATTAAAAAGATCAGAAAGGACATGCACCAATGCTCTGGCCCCTTGTCCGAAACTATGCAAGCCCCCTGTTTTTTGACTCGTGGGAATGTGGCGTAGTTACCTGTAAAATAGGGTGGTTTTCTACCCTTACATTAATTATTAAGTGCAATAAATTACAATCAGTATTTTGATTCCATTCACGCGTGATTGGGTAATTCGATGCGGGAATTACATCGAATATATCAAAATTTTATTGTTGGGTGCATAGAAAGTTTGATTTATGTAGATGTAGAATGTAGATCAATAGGATGAAGATCCTTAGACAAGTAGGTATGAAACTCTTATTTACATATTATTAACCAGCTTTTAACCGCCTGAATGTCGTTTATGGGAAGCCGCAGTCGAAGTCGCAGATTACAAAGTAGCCTATGTCCTTATTAAGATCCATAACAACATCATTGCTAAACATTACGATCTGATCAGTGGTTTTGTTGTAATAAGGTACTTACCTAACATACCCACAGAGTTAATTTTGTATTTATAATATTAATGAGGATGCTTTGATATGATTTAAGAACGCGGTATATTAAAAAAACATAGTATCTTTAAAGTCCAATATCTGCTACTTTTAGCCGAAACTCAGGTTTATAACCTTGCTCAGCAGTATAAATGCTGTTTTCAAATAACTGTCCTAAAATATCTAACCATTTGATTGATTTATGTAAATAATAACTAGCGACTTTCTCTTGAATCACTCTATGAATTAATGAAAACCGCATTAAAATCTGTTGCGTAATTTATAAGATTTAAGCGTACAGACGGCCGGAAGCGACTTCGTTTTATTGCTATGTAGAGATTAATGAAACAATTTTTGGAAATACACTATACATATACTATAACATCATCCATGGTACCCATGATCCCAAATTGAAAACAGAAAAACTTCCGCACAATAAAAAAGGTTAACAGAACCATTACAATGATAAATGGATGAAGATACTATCAATAGGCAAATTGTGTCCGAAAAAAACCTGTACAAAACCAGAATTAGAACAAGCCTCTTAATATATTCTGGTTCCCATGTAGCGCTTCGCAAATCATCAGACCATGACATGATCATGACTCATGAACAATATGGTGTTCACGCTCAATGATAACTAAACGATACAATTACTATTTAATTACGAATCAACGATTACATGGTTGTTGGGTTTAAGCATGATCTTAATCAAGGGCGTGGAAAAGGGAATCTTAATGGGCTTGATTTAAATCTGGATTTTATTTGTGAAGCTCTAGGGAATTTTTGCGACGGATATTAGAAAATGTTTAATAACTAAAGGGCTGAAAGGATTACTATTTGAACCGGTAGTTATTTTTTTGAACAATGTCGCGGTCTGTACCTAGTCATGAAATCTCTGGATTGCTGATACACTAGGGCTCTCCCCGCGACTTCGTTCGCGTGATTTTTCTTACGGATCCCTAATTTTTTTGATAACAAAGTATAGCAATAGCAATTTGCGAAAGAATTTATAAAATCGGTTCAGTGGATCCGGAAATTATCCCCTACAACCTCACAAATTTTACCTTTTTATAATCATATTAGTAAAAAAGTACTAGCTTCTGTCTGTTACATGATGAACAAGTCCAGAATATTTTGGAACTAAAATAACTTAATAAGAAAAGTGATTACGCTCAGCAAATATTCATTCAAAAAAATCAAAAGAACAATGCGTCAATCGTTGCTTGAAGATTCAGAACCAGCCAAAGAACCAGTTTCGTGATTCCGCCAAACGAAATCATCAAAATTGGTTCAGGTTTTTTTAAGAAACATGCTTAACTAACATATTTACGCCTTAAAAGTAACATCGTTACTTCTTAAGAAAAAACAATTATGAAGTGTTAAAGAAATATCCGATGGAACCGGTCCAAAATGATATCAGAGATTAATTATAATCTATACCTACGTATAAATAAATAAAATTGAAGTGTCTGTCTGTAATGTCAAAATAAAGCTCGGTACATAGGTATATCAAAAATATCAATTTTTAAAATTGTTGTCAATGTTTGTTCCGGCTACTGTCCGAAAAGGCTGACCTGTAGGCTTACTCTTGAACAAAATCGAGAATGAGATTGGAATCGACTGCATGTTTGACTACAGCGATTGACATGAGGTTGCCATACAAATGAAAACGTAAGTTACCAAATTTTAAAATATTAAATATCTCGTTAATTCTATAAATGAATGTCTTCTTATATTTATTGGAATTGAAACTGGATCGGATGTACATGTAGTGTCGATTCCAATCTCTTTCTCGATTTTGTTCAAGAGTAAGCCTACTGATTTTGACGGAACTTTTACTGGCAGATCACTGATATTATTGGGAGTAAAGTAAAAAACTAGGAATTTCTTAGTAGCAGCTTCGGAGTCTGGATTTGTGCCCGGTCGATTTCATGGGACTTAAACATAACTGGCGAAATGTAGGTGTATTAATGGCTATACCTCTGCCTAACTCATCGGCAGTGGCGTGCATACCATAGAGGCAGAAAGACACTGCCGACCCTACGTAACTCAGATAAATATTTATAATGTTGTTCTGATATGTAATATTATTTTATAAACGAGTATTTATCAATAAACAAAAAAAACTTAAATCATAATTCAGCGCCATCTTTCGAGTGTCGTATAAATAACATTAACATCGATACAAAATAGTCAGCTCGTTCGTTTATTTTGACGCGATTTCACATTGCGCTACGCTAACGCCGCTGACTGCCGCGGAGAAGACACAAACTATTGGTGCCTTAATGTGTATATGTGTGCTCTCGTGGTCATACGGATTAAATGTGTGTGCGTTTGTATAGATACGAGGCACACATGTCACAAATAACGCACACAAACGCACCAAATAGACACTGCATGACTTGTTGTTACACGACGAATCACGATACTTACCGAAGTGTTCCGATCGGAAGCTAGCTGTATTATGCGACTATTTTAAAAAGTAACATAATTTCATTCAACTTTCTATAAATAAAGCACCATTTTTTTTGTCGTATTTTATAAACAAGTAGTTTGAGCGGCCATTAGTCGTTTGTTTGTTTTGATTTGGTCGTGAGCTTTGTTATCAGATATTTAAGATTTAACGATGTTATTAGTGTGAAAAAATGGATAATATTCACTGTGAAAGTTGTTCATGTGGTGTGTGTATAGAGGAAATAAAAAATAATGTGTTTTTAAAACTATTGGTGACAAAAAGACGTGATCGTGAAAGGTCAATGACACCGGATTTTATTTAATTTGACTGATTATTTATTTTTCAAATTAATATGAAACATCAAAACCGTATCCGTAAAATATGTCTACAAAATCAGTCAATCTAGGCTATTTAAGGTGGCAATTACCTACATTATTATTTAAGTCGACAAGACGACGAACCAAAACCATGATAGGTAGGTACATGTTTGGTAAGATACCTACCTAGCTTAAATAACTTTTAACTGTTCTGCCTACCCTGTCTAAAAACTCTGTGCACGCCACTGCTCATCGGAGATTACAGGCGTGATGTTGTGTTATGTTAAAGTGAAAAAATATACCTATAAAACCTCGTGTTATACGTCATTCACGCGAACAAAGTCGTAGGCGTAAGTAAGCTTGTACAAAATATAATGTAACATGCCGGAGAATCCATAAAATCGATTTGATCGACATATGGCAGACGGAAATAAAGGAACTGATAACTATTTAAAAAACCCTCATGCAAGATAATGGGGAAACTAACAATACTTTCCATAAAACAGTGGAATTATCTAAAACATAGGGGCCCCTTGAGAATTTCTCTGTTGAACATAATACCCGCATTTACAAGCTGTTTTTACTGTTTAAGTTTATAGTTGTGGTTTAGACAAATGCGAGGTAGTTAGGAGTGGAAGAAACTCTACAAGTGTAGAAATTAGTGTTGTAACGCAGGCTTTCTTAGTGGAGGCGGCTGCGGAGGCTAACGGAAGCGGATGTAAAAAAACTTTTTTAAAAACAAGGTTTTATTTAAATGCGCTAAAAATAATAAAATAAACTTTTTCTTTAAAACTTTTTCTATCACATATATATGATGTAAAAGCTTTCTTATAAAAAGCTTGCATAAAAAATTAGTCATGATAAATTTAAAAAAAAAGGCAGTCAAAAAGAATATTCCCTACTGGTCTGGTTAGTCTATTAGCTATATATTATCACGCTATTTGATATGGGGGATAAGCAATGCTGTATTATATCTGTTTTCTACCACAGTTTACCTCGGGAATACTATAAGACTTAGTATTCAATACTCATTTCCGAAAAATTAAGGTCCACGTGAGCGAGACCGCAGGCATAGCTAGTGACAGATGTAATAAATAGTTATTTCGTTTACATAGTTAACTAACAACCTTGCCAATTAATGCCGATGTTAACGAGAATTAATTAATTTATTAATTAATGGAAATACACAACCGCTAAGGATATAAGTATTGAGAACTCATATATGAAAATTGAGATAGCATTGTACGATCGTAGGCGATAATATAACATCTGTCAGGATTTTAAAAGAAATTTAATGGATGAATGACGTAACAACAGTGCTCTATTTAAAAGTTTGTCGTTGTAGGTTCTATAGAAAAGTACTTTTATGCAAATTCAAAATGTAGAGAACGATGAATGATGCGTTCAGGGGTAAAATGTCCAATACCCAAAATGTCCAATGGTCAAAATGTCCAATTCTCAAAATGTCCAATTCTCAAAATGTCCTGCTCCCAAAATGTTCAATCTTTGAGAATGTAGCAATTTTGTTCAATAAGTCATCTAAGCGCTTTTTTAATAAATTATACTTTAGTTCATGAGTTTAATTATGCCCTCTAGAAGTCAAAATATACAATTTTATGTGAATTCGCATATCCTATAACCAGCGGACGATCAAGACACTACCAACGATACCTCACTTGTCAAAATATAATAAATAATAATAAATCGTTTTATTATCAGGCAACTGTGGCCCATAGACAAAAACACAAAATAATCTTTTTTATTATGTTGTTGTGTGTGTTTAGAACTTATTAGTCTTGCTTCTGCCCGTGACGTACCTACCTACTCAAGGCTTAAAAGCAAATTATATTCAAGTTTTAATATTGTTTTTAATTTTGCCCCACATTATAAACTTCTCTCAATTTACATATACAAACAGCCATATCTGTAGACCATACAAATATTTAGTTCCATTTTTATCCAAATTTTTAAACAAACTCAAATCTTTCACGTAAATAAATAAAAACAGTAGAAATATGTGTAGAATTTCCTGTAAAACACTGATAAACATAAAACAGTGACGACGAATATCCTGGACATTAATATAGCGATGGCAAAGGGCATTGAAGATATCGCAAGGAGGTACAGTCACGAGCAAAAACATGTATATACCCATAGCGTCATTCTAAAGCAATTCCTCCTAAAGGATTGGATTAAAATGTAACAGTGTTACAAATTTCACATTCTGGATTCCACACTGCTGTAAGTAGTAATTACAAAGTTTTAATCATTAATTAACGGAAAAAATCACTCTACGTTTTTGCTAAGTCCGGGCTTGCGGGACGTCTTAACAGGATACCGTGGCCCCGGAAAGCAAAGGGCTAGTCAGTAAAAGTCTGACACTCCCTTCTGCCCCACCCAGGGCGGAAGGAGTCATAAACGTTTTTGTAGTGTAAGTAATACATGTTTAAGCTCGTGACTGTACGCCATATTTGTACAGACCGCACGTCGAAATCCGTCCATGAATATTTTTATTCCAAACAGGATTTCATTCTTGAACTACATCAATAAGGAACTTGTTTGCTTGTTTGCCTTTCACGGTTAAAGATTTTGAGACAAAACTTTGACCAATATAGGGGTACTTGATAAACAACGTCGCTCTTCACAAACGACTACGAAGAAATTGTCTGACGCACCGTGGGGGTAGCAAAAACCTCATTTGAATAAACTCACGACGTTGAACATCTTCGGTGCATAAGTAATTTTGAACACACCCGGCTCGAAGGCATAGCACGCGCCGGCGCGAGCGCAGCTTATCGAAACACCTACGCATCACTGGCATAAATCGATTCATTCATCCGTTGTGCACAGTCGATGTTTTTGCTGAGCCTTGCTTTTGACAAAATAGTAAATGTGTTAAGCATTTTTTGGAAAATATTATTAACTGACTCATGTTTGACGTTACCGAAAAACTGGAGTATAGATATAAAAAAATCATCCTCACAGCTTTGATCATAAAAGTATCGAAGCGTATATTTCAAGATTTGTAAAATTCGGGGACTGTCAATAAATAAAAATTTCTTGATCTTGTTCCGCAATTCCGGGAACTTTTCACAACACTACTTTAAAGGGCCCATGATGAACTTTGACACAAATACAAGACCGACCCATGTAAGTTATTCATGGCTTAAAAAAATCTTACCTACACGTCAACCATTGCGAATCTGTCTCGTTGATAACAAAAGAACTCAAAGGCTCGTACGCACTTTTGTTAAGACGTTCCCAAAAAATAATAGCTCCCTCTCTTGGTCTCCCCCTCTAAAGTGTATACAATATTTCTTCTGACATCAAACCAGCTGGTCTATTCAATGTTTGACATTAAAAAAAAACACTGTCTGTCTCCACGTGGTCGGAAATTCGACTTCTTAGGTATTATTAAAATGCTTAAATGGTGACTCAAAGTAATTTAGTCAAGTCTGTGGTGATAAATTATTCATTAAAAGTGTTCTTGTAGTTTATTGATGGGGTATTACGTGAAAAAACGCCTTCCTAAAATGTCAAGTTCGCAAAGCATCAATAAAAGCTTCACTGTCATGTTTAATAAACTCGTAAAGAGTACATAATATTATACCTATGTGTTCTAGCATTAGGTGCAGTTGTTATCGTGTGAAAGTCGAGTCCTACGCTCACCCCAATTACTTTGGTATTCATAGAAAAGTCACGTTTCATACGGCTGGACGGCTAACTTATCGATATTTTATTGATGTTGGTTTAAACTTTAATAAAGACATGAAACTTGAGCAGAGGAAGGGTTCGTTTTTAGTTAAAGAAGGTAATAGCAAAAATCTATACTAGGTTATGTTGTAAAAATTGAAGCTGTTTGTACGCGCTAATATCAGATACTTCTGGCCCGATTTGAAAATGTCTTGTTGCATGATATAGCCCGTTTATCGAGGAAAGTTATGGGCAAATAACATTACGCTATCACGCACGCAAGCGGAGCAGTAATCCAAGATGAAAGAATTCGGATAAATCGGTTTGACCCAAACATGCATCCTAAAATTAAGATTTTAATTGCGAATTCAAAAAGAAGGTACATATCAAATAACCCTTCTAAACAGTAGGGTAATGCCTCGCAATAATGTGGTTTTCGACCATTTCAATTGTTTAGGGTCATTTTCTCATGAAGTCCACAACTCCACAGCCATTTTATTGATTGTGCGCAAGTATAACTCATAAGGAAAGATGCAATAAAACAAAAAAACAACAACCATAAAATTCAAACCACCCAACAGAACGCAAATAATGAAATACTTTTAAAAATAAAAACAGAAGTAAGTAAGCCCATGCGCAAAGATCAAAAGTCGCAAGCGCATTTTATCGATAAGCTAGGGACATCACTTACTCGCACCTTGCTTGCCATCTGCCGCGATGCACGTGAGGCAATTAAGGCCATCGGCTCTTTGGGGGTGCCACCCTCGGTACAATGGTCGTTTACCTCAGTACGGAGGGGTTGCAACGTGGTCAATGCACCAGGTTCATTGTTTGGTGTTTACGACTCCCACGGGGACAAAGAGGGCAAACGAGGTAGAATTTTGAACCCTCTTGGAGATTCTGTGTAAGGTGGTGAGATTTTGGGGAAATTATAATGTGAGGATAATGGGATTTGTGAGTATTTGAAGCCTTTTAAAGAAACTTATTTATGAGCAAATAAGCACTTAAGAGCCCTTTGTTTGATACAGCGAGTAGCGAGAAATCTATCACTACATCTAATAAAAAATCTTTAGGTCAGAAATTTTCAGTAGTGAATGTTTTTCTCCACAAAATTAAATCCGCAGTACCGGGATTTGATTTTCTTAAAATTTTCTTACAAATTTGATCGGTTTTATTTCTTCGTCGAACGTTAATCTATAATACAGCTATACCTTGTCCACTAGCCTATAGTACTGTGGATACAATTCCTCAAAAGGAATCATTCCTTCACACAGCCCATAAAAAAAGTCTATAACAACATCCTCGAATATCCTTCCAGTATACAAAAAAAAGCCATAATCCAACAACAAGGCCATACATTACGGGTGCTTTGAATGAACCGACTATGACTTCACTCAATCAGTACAACACCCAACTTGTTACACTACCTACGCTAGAGCAAAGGCATCTCGCTACGTGAGACCTTGGCTACACGTCAAGGCCTCCGAAAGCACGCAGGATTATCCGGGCCATTTGCTAGTCAAGTCGTAACCAACTTAAATATTTAAATTATATTCGCATGTGGCTTGCTTTGTAAGTCACTGCTTCCTTTTCTATTATTTTTATCATCTGTTGTCACATTTTTGTGGTTTTAGAAGCTTTAATCCGACTTTAATTATAGGAGCTACTGTTGATCTTTTTATTAAGGACTATCTTCTACCCGCGATTTCGTATGCGTGGTTTTAGTTTTTTTTTAGTTGCCTTTAGTTACTACTTCGCTCCCGTAGGTCGTAGCGTGATGTTATATTGCCTATACTATTCCTCATGAATGTGGCCAAAATTATACAATAAGATTTTTTCGATCCATTTGGTAGTTCCAGAGATCATTAGAAGTATAGAAGATGTATTGCTAGTTAATCTACTGCATATCTCAGTTTCATGTCACATGAGATCTGCGCAATATCATTGTCTTTATGATTCTTCCCTATCATCCGGTACCTTATCATTCCTTCCATATGCCGTCATAATATCCTCACAGAATTCATGCAAATTCATTGGTTCCTCTCCTCTAAGATTATACCATAATGATATGTAGCTGTATATTCTATAGAAAAAGTATAGGAACCAGTAATGGTTATGGTAGCTCATACCAATGACGTACTCAAGGCTTAAAAGCAAAATCGGTTTAATATTTCTTAAAATTTTGCCATACACTAGGAATTTCTTACGTATCGTGGATGGGTAACACAAACTCAAATACACAATCAACCAGACTCGGAACATCTAAATCATGGCGGTGCTCTTTCTAAGTTCCGTCCGACTGATCCGAGTATATCTCACAGCTGATAAAGCGTTTTTTTGGATTCCAACCGGTCACATATAAAAACGACCTTGTCTTAAAAGCATTCAGATAACATCTTTCTACAAGGAACGAGTTATATTTTTTTTCTTACGTAATATATTGTCTTTCTTTGTATAGATGCATAGGTATTTCTATACCCAGCTAGTGACCATGTAGTTTCTTTCTCACATTTTCACCCAAGACATGAATTTTTTAGGGTGACCTTATTACTAAGCCTCTGCTGTCCGTCCGTCCGTCCGTCAGCGGGCTGTATCTCACAAACCGTAATAGCTGGAGTTGAAATTTTCACAGAATGTGTATAAAAATTTTTATTGCCGCTTTATCGACAAATAAATAAAAGTTTAAAATAAAAGGGGGTCACCATATAAGAGACCTGTATTTTTTTTGCGTTTTTGGCTCGATGATATAATAGCAACACTAATATATCCTTTACGATGGTACGGAATCCTTCATGTGCGAGTCCGACTCGCACTTGACCGGTTTTTAATTCCTTTGTCATTTCACACGACTTAATTCACATTTTCAACGGCTACTAATTGGGATGTTTCAAATATTGGGGCCCCAGCCTCTTTGCGAGGTCAAAAAGTTCAAGGAAAAAAGGTATTAACGAGCTTGCTTCCTCTTAGTTACCGCATACAAATATCGCCATATAATCCACGGCTGTCATCAAGGTCTCGGTTTAACATAGGTTGTTCAGTTGTTAAGCATATTGATATAAGAGCTATATTAGCTTTGTCAATGTTATGGTCAGAGTTTCATTCAGTATTACCTTTTGATAATCAATTTATTGTTCTCTATAACGGAGTGTTCGACAGTAAAACATAAAGTCGTGTCGCAGCGTTTCAGGTTGTCTATTGGCCTATCAATTCTCGGCACTTACAAGAGATAATTCATGAGGTATAAACTCATAAAGTAATGAAAGACAAGTCAATATTTATGATTGTTTCATAAATATTTACTTGTATCTTTGTTTCTCTGATCTTTGTAGAAATATGTAAGCTCACGTTCACGTACTCAATTTTCTCTAATTAATAGTGTCTGAGAATCTATTAAAAGAATTGTTTTGAGCTGACATCTCGTATCAGGATTTTCTGGTTTTAAGTAAGCTCTTTGCGTAGACATGTTCATTACATTAATGCTTGGGCTACATTAGCGGGCTACGGGCAATATTCCCCAAGATACAGGCATCGCCTAGTTTGGGGACTACCGTTTTACCAAAAATGCGGACCGCCAAATGTTACTGATTTATCTCTATAATGTTAATCTAGTAATAAGGTAAATATTGTAACAATAGTAAATAAAATTTTATTATTAAACTAAACTAAACTAAAACTTTATTATTATTCCATTTTTACTTTCAAAGTAAAAAATGGAACAATAATAAAGTTTTATTTAAATAAAAACATTTAAAAATATCAAAAAATAGTAGCCGACCGGTGGCGGAAGCAGGGAAAACTTATTATTATTAGAATTAACGCGATGAGTGTGATCGGTAGATCTATGCAACGCGTAGTATTGGGGCGAAGACGATGTACTATCGGGGCGCTGTCGGTAAACTGGCGCGCAACAAAGGGATTTGGCTACACGTACGTTACGCCTAGGGTTGCCAACCCTACTATATAATATAGTATCCTACTATATTAGAGCCCCCGCCTACTATATTTTTGAAAAAAAGATATAGTAGGCGAAACTACTATATTTTAAAGGCATCAAACTCTTAAGCAATAATATTCATTTAATTAAGTAATAAAGTACCTATTTTGAAACCTACTATAATTTTTTAAACATTTTCCTTACCTACTATATTTTTATGGGTAAGAATTTGGAACTACTATATTTGACCGACAAAGAGTTGGCAACCCACTTACGCCGCACAACAGAGAACAACACAATCCGGCGCGCACGATAATCTTTCGCCCGGCTAATTTAGACAAGAACATCGCGTATACACAATGTTTTAATTTAACGCTAATGTAGACCCAGCATAACAATAACACGATCCATTAATAAAATTGTTCGGAATCGGAACGAAGATGAAATAAGAGAAACAAGTTTCTTTTTTTTGTCCGGAGTGTTAATTGATGAGAATATTGCGCAATAGGAGATTATGGTTTTAAAATGGTTTAAGGGCGGTAAACGTTAGTTGTTGACGTATGTCAAACTGTGTTACGGTCTGTTCGTTAGTTACCTCATTATGGCAAAACTACTGAACCCACCGTAACGAAATATGACAAACAGGAAGCTTAGGATCTAGATAAGGACATAGGCTGCTGTTTTATTCGCGACTTCGTCTGCGTCGACAAAAAAAGACATACAAGCGAAAAAAAAAATGTCTCAATAAATTCTTTTTTCATGAGTCGTGACGGCACGAGCTATAAGATTAGCATAAGTCACCTTGTATAATATACAAATTGTCTATACTAATAAAATAAACCTGGATAAATGTTTTGTATGTTTATTTAAACGCGCTAATCTCTGGAACTGCCAGTCAGATTGGAAAATATATTTTTGTTTATGATAGTCAAATTCATGAGGAATAGTATAGGCTATCATACACACATAACACACACATACATCACACTACACCATGGAAGCGAAGCAGTGACCGAAGACAAAGGTAATAATGCGTTTGAAAAAAACCACGCGGACAAAGTCGCGGGCAGAGGCAAGTGGTCAATAACTCGAGTACAATACAAGTACCAATGTGAATTTTACAATTCATATGTACTTTATAAAGTTTATCTTGGACATCACTGGCATCAGTGAAGGAAAACATCGTGAGGAAACCTGGACTACTGTTCCACTCAAACCATGTCAGAGGCCCTTGAGGCGGTTTAGAAACTCTGACACTAGGGTGTGTAGGGTCGTAAGGCCTTACTACCCACACGATGAGAAGAAGAAGAATAATAAGTGTATTAAAGTTGATTAGGCCTAATCGTAAAGTCAGTACATACCTACTCGTATATTGGCAACACAATTTCGCGGAACTAATCTCTAAAATCCAAATATAGTCACAATGCAGCCTGTTTAGAATGCTATTAATATTTTCCATACACAATAATGTTGAAAACTCTAGAAATAGAAATTTCTTACCATTTACAGCGCGCTCATTTTCGCCAATAAGTAATTAAACTCGACGAAGTTTTGTACCTCGATAGAACAATAATACGTTTCCGACATTTTCCCGCCAAATCAAATAATTTAAAAATGATACACGTGTACTAATCACAAAATCACGTTCGATATTTAAAAAAGAAAACATAATTAATTTTGACACATTTGACCACACTAGACTAAATACCTACTTATATTCCTCACACTCTAGGATGGTGCCGGTGACATTTGTCAAAGTGTTGCTTTTCACTCTTGAACGTTACGGCGATTTACAATCATGATTGAATATTTTAACTGCACATCATAGTCGTAAAATACGGATTCAGTAATAAATAAGTAAATAACTAGTAAATTAAATAATGTCATTGACATAATTATGCGATTCTGACATCCATAGATGAATTACTGACATGTGTCACCCGCACCGAATATACACGGTACACCTAGGGACTCTTAGTTTATTGTATGGACTGCACTGTCGGTACACTCCCTTTCAAAGTAGGTAGTAAGTGGGTGTATCGAATGACCTAGGTCGTAAGACCTAGCATTAGTAGCTTCGCGAATAGCTGGTTATGTCGTAAGCTGGCTGCAGTGTTGCCAGACAGACGACGCGATTTTTTTTTAAATTTTATTACCTGTCCCGCGCAGGAGAAATTCAGTCCCGATTTTTGTGGTTGATATAAACCTCTTTAGTAAAATTAGGTAGGTAAATTCTTTATAAACAATTAAAGATAACCCTTTTATGTAGGAGACGTGGAAGTAGGCACCTATTCACCTAATAAGGTAGGTAACTTCTTATTTCATAATAGGTAAATGAACTTGGTATAGGCAGGTAGGTACCTCCTACTAAAAATTTTAGTACCTATTCCTTGTAAATACTTATCAACAGTAAATAGGTTTACCCGGATAGACTGGCTGGTTTAGCCATAAATAACTTTTTTTTATAAATGTTCATATTAAGAGAATGTTTAAAATTAGAATTAAAGACTTCGAAAGACGACAGTACCTACGCCACAAGAGCTGACGAACTAAAAAACGTCTTTTTTTTTTTTTTCAAAATTATAATGATAAAATATACATACCTACATCATATAATAAAATTGACTAAAATTGATTCTCGATCACAGACACAGTAAGTACAGACCTACGCACATAGAGCTTCAGTTGTTTTGCTTAACTTAAAGCAACAGGGCACAGGCTACCCGCTAATTAGGTACCTACCTACTAGGGCATGCAAAACCGGTTTTCCGGTTTTGCGCAAAACCGGAAATCGGCCAAAATTTAACGTTTTTTGAAAACCGGTTTTGAGAGCCAAAACCGGAGCTCGGCTCCGGTTTTACCATTATTGAGTAACAATTAACATTTTGATTTTTATCAACATTTTTTTCGAACACTCAAAAAATAATTAATTTTGAGGCATCAAAATATGTATCAAAGTAAGTTTTTGGAACCAAAAACGTACTTGTTGATTTGATCTCAGTTAATTAATCTTTATACTATTATAAGTTCATTGTTATCTGTACAATTATTATGGTTTGGATTAAAAAGAAATGTATCATACAATTTGTTTAATTTGTAGACTTAGTGGGCATTTTAAAAAAATGGTGTTTCTTTTTAAATTATACTACATTCGATTTTTTTGCTAAAACCGGACCTAGCTCCGGTTTTCGGTTTTGGTCCCAAAAAAACGATGTTTAAAACCGGTTTTGATGACTTTCCGGTTTTGCATGCCCTACTACCTACCCAAGTGCAATGCCCTTCAATCCGAGTTTTATAGTATCTAGGTTAACTACAAAGTAAGTAGGAGGTTCTTGAGGGATGAAAGAAAGAAATTAGGTTCCTAGTAGGTAGGTCAGTGGGTTAGGTAGTGGTTTTAGGGGCGTTATATGTAGTTAGGTAGGTAGTTTCTTACTAGTTGGTAGCCAATTAAGTCCAAGAAAGAAGGGTATGTAGGTACTAGGTACCTACCTGCCTACTACGTAACTTAGGTACCTAAATATTCTGCTGCATCGCAATTATACAGGATCATTTTTTTGTATGTAGGTACCTTCCTACCTGTGTAATTATTTATGCTGAAATATTTTTGTTTTTCATATGAATTTAATAAAACAAACAAAGCAGTGCTTTGTTTCTCTGGGATTATTAACTATTAACCTTAAAATAATAAAAAAATAACAAAACAGAATAAATAATAGGTAGGTTGGATGTAAATAAGTAACCTCTTTTTAAAAAGAAAACCAATCAAGGAAATTGAAAAAAGAATGCAGTATGAAAAATAATGTAGGTTAAAAAATAAATAAACAAGAAACTTACTTTCTACGCCGGCCGGCAATTGTTTTGTTCTCAATGGCAAAGTTGAAGGATTCGCCAAAAATCCGATATTGCAGATCGTCGTCATTACTTTGATATTGCATCTCTTACACACAAATTACTACGTATTGAATAATTAAACCACCCCTAACACTATTTAATCTTAGAATCATTGTTGCAAAGCATTATTCTAACACTTTTTTTAATGATTTGAACGCGAACATCACGTTTGGCTTTACGATACCGCCAAAATTATAAAATTAAATCTATGGTTTGATTATTATTTTAATTGTTTTTTTTTCTTAACGCAGGTCGCGGTGAATCTCGGCTGTAACGCGCGCGAAGCCGGACTGACTGAGTGAAGAACGGAACGTGCGGCCGACGCGGGAACCCGGCGCGCGACAACTGTGTTGCCAACGCAGGAATTCTCCACTTTCAATTGGAATTTGTAAAATATTATTATCGTATTAGCAATTAATAGTATATGCGAGAAATTAAAAAAATAAATGAGTCAAAGTACTTTTTATTTTTATATCTAGTGGAACTTTAACCAGGGGTAAAACGCGAGCCTACCAAAAAAAAAAAAAATTATATAAATAATAAAAAGTGTGTATGTCGGGTCGCTGTTGTGCCGTCTCACATGGGGTGTTGCAACAGTGACCAAACGTTATTTCTTGTTTTGTTTTTTCTTTTATTTTTTGTTTAGTGTCAGTGCTTACTAACGTAGTTTACTAACAGTGTGTTCAGTCTTGGTTACTTGAATAAATAAAATTCTATTCTATTCTAATAAAAAAAAAAACAGAAATAGTTCAATGCTGGTCAGTGATTAAGAGCTCTTTAGGGACTGCTATAATGAGCATTCTAGAAAGACGATTTTCAAAACTAAAATACAGTTACCACGTACACACAAAATCTGAACAAAAAAATGATTTCAATACGTTTATCTACATAATTGATTTTATTATTATTTTAAATAGCAACACAATTTTTGAAAAAGTTTACAAACAAAAGTTAATAATTTGCATACAAAAATTTAATATTTAAAAGAACTGCACGTAAATAACAATATTTAATTTTGATCTTTATTTATCACCGCCGACAGCGAGACGCTTTAGCATTTAATTTTATAATTTCAAGTTAAACATCTTCAAGGCTGGTCGTTCACTCTAAATGAGATATACTCATTAAATATTAATAAATAACTTAAATAAGTACCATTTAGATCGTCATTCAATTTAGTTTTGAGGGAGATTTAGTTTTCTTTTGTTGGCAGCACCGTCGCGTTCCCGTTTGCCCCGGGGCCGTGCTATAATGACCATGGAATTCCATACTTAATAGTTCAATTTATTGTAGAGATGTGGGATTCTGACTTGGTACGCAGGTGTGAGAATGTGTAAGGAAAGTAAGTAAAAGAAGTCTGCCTCTAGTCTAGAACAAACTCGACCTTCGAAGAACGAGTTTTCCAATTTAAATTCGTGGAACATAATAATATGCTAGTTTTTTCTTTCTTATTTGTCACCGGCTGATTTAAATTTATAGAAGGTATACACGAAATTGTATACCTATGTATAAGTATTTATTTTGGCTTTGTCGGTGGATAAAACAAGACGTTACGACGAACTTTCAGTACCTACCTATTTATCTAGTTTAGGTACTTACCTGGGTATGTTCAACCAATCCAGATTTAAATCAACTGACAGTCGTTTTATGGTAAATGTTTGAACTTGAGCTGACCCTTTTAGAATCCAGTAGGTACTAGCAAAAACGTGCCAAAAAAGTAAAAAAAAGTGCGTTTAATCGATTTTTAAATTAAAAACCCGGATCGCAATTTTTATTTAGTTTTAAGGCCTTATTTAGGTAGGTATGTAAAATTTAACCAAAATGCTATAGCTTATAGTAAGTATTCATTTCGATTCAATTTTCGAATTGAAAATATGACTATCGTATTTGAAAATATGGTAATTCAATTTTCGAATTGAAATTCGATAATTGAATCGAAATTAATAGGTACCTACCTACTTTTACTTGTACGTTACCTAGCGCGTTCATCGAAGCTTTTATTATGACAATGGACCAGTCATGACACTCACCAGTGTGTAATAATTTTTGCTGTGCCCAACAAGGTCCATGTTGATTTCTTTTACTTTGTATGTAATAATTATAATGTAATATGTATATGTAGAATGTAAATAAAAATTGAATTGAATTGAGTTTTTTTTCAAGAGATTTACGACACAAATCTTTTTTTAAACAGCTGTTTATTACAAAGTATACACAAGCCCCCGTCTTGGCAAAATACAATAACGTCTGGCGTTTTACAATGTACCTATACCGGATAGACCGCTTCCAGGTCAGATAAAGGCTATCAACAATATACGCAGAGAATTTGCCTTAACCTAGTTTATCCTTTTATTAATGTAAAATAACACTTAAGAGCATAGCGTTTTATAGTGTCTAGAATAAAATTCAGGATTAAGCAAAGCACTGTCTTTGACATAAATTCAAAAATGGAATAAATTCAAAAAACCCTTTTGCTGTGCCCTACGGAGTCCATAATGATCTCAATTATTTAAGATACCACCTAAGTATACATATGGAGAAGCAATAAAGATATTGAGTATTGAGAAACATTAGAAATAGGTTGCCAAAATAAATAGAACCAAATTGAGAACCTCCTCCTGTTCTGAAGTCTGTTAAAAAAAGGAGGTGGGATAGCGAGCTTTGTACTTACCTTCTTCTTAGCTTATTGTTGAATATATGTAGATATTATGTATTATCTAAATAAAAACATAAGGTAATTACATAAATATCAATAAATTGTTGAATACTACGTGGTAATGATCAACAAACAAACTCTTCAGATTTATTAAATTAAACTCTAAATGTAGATAGTTAAAAGCTCATCTGGGGTCTCTGGGGACATGACATTTCAATAGTATCCAGCCACGGTCCTTCCACTACTGATTCATGACGTCATCGACGCACCTTTGAATTTCGCGTGCGACAGGATTCACACCCACGTTACGTTCTTAACCTTTTGAACGCCAGAGTATAAACGTATCGCCGTACCCCTGACGCCAGGCCACTTTTTCTGTCAAATGACAATGATAAAGAATAGGGATTCAAAAACTTGATTACATTGTTTATTTCATAGTATGGTGCGCCGTGTATTTTGTCATATATTTGTGACGTTGGCGTCCAGGGTAAGATTTCGATTGTCACATATATGTGACAATGGCGTTCAAAAGGTTAATTCAAAATATCTTAGTAAACGCGTTCGAGATTGTAGTGAAACTTGTACGTGGGTTCACTAGTTCATAACGTGACGTAAAACATGATCTACAAGATTAATGAATGGGCCTTCCATGTGGCATTTACATAGATTATAAACAACGAAATGTCAATTATTCGTGCACGCATTTTTTTAAAGTGGAAACTTCCTCATCCTTTTTGAGTTATTTTTTGAAGGATCAAAATTTATGGGTTTCGCGTCACTGACATGCTAACGTGGCCGCGGTACCGATATTCTAAAGTGACGTGTTGCGCTAGACTGGCGAAAGTTATTCCATAGCTTTATGTTTTCACTTCTGTCGGCATCCACCATTTTGTTTCGCGAAACACGACAAATATTTTTTCGCCGTAATCTGATTATATATATTTTTTTTATTTATTTATTTCTGTATCGTGGGTGCGTTTATAAACATATACAATAAACACACAAACAGCCAGACCCCGAAAAACTATTATTGTAGTCCATAAAAATAAATATTCGTTCGGCGCAGGAATCGATTCCGCGACGAGAAGCGCAGTAGCCGATCACATAGGTAGTAAAAGTTGTTCATAATGATGAGTACAATGACCTCCTTTAGGATTCTTAAAAACAAAGAAAAACGTTGTAAATATATCTTATAGCTAATACTCACTCTTGTTTTACAATGACGTAGTCTTCTTCAGCTTCAGTCGATAATTTCGCTTGCAAGACTTTCAGTCTCTCTATCTGGAACTGCAGATAGGATTTTGTTCCTTTTTCTTCATCCATGCTGCGAACAAAAGAGAACACAGTGAGCCTCACTTCAGTAAACGAAATGGTATAACATTTATTATCATTGAACCTAAAATCGCCGAAAAGATCTTTTAGTAAAATTCCTTGAGCTTATAGGCATTTGAAAATAGTTACCAAGACTTTAAATAACAGTTTACACAATATCAAAGTTCTGCGACATCATAATTGATCCTAGGCCTGGTTCACGTTAGGTCGGACCGACAGTTTTATCGGACCGACAAACAACTCACAACTGCTTTGATGGCTGTGGTAAAACGACGGTAAAGACGGTGGTGTTCACATTAGGTCGGATCGGCAGCTTTTAGTGTGAATAGTAACACCCGGCAGTCGGATAAAGGTAAAACTGTCGGTCCGACCTAATGTGAACCAGCTCTAATAGGGTGAAGAAAAAACACGGTGAGCCTCACTTAAGTGAACGAGAGGATAATGATATCAACGGATCTAAAATCGTCGTAAAAGATCTCTTAGCACTATTCCTCAAAATAATAGGCACTTGATTCTAGTTATCAGAACTTCAAATAGTAGTATATACAATATCAAAGTTCTCCGACATCATAATTGATCTTAATCTGAAGTAATAAGTCGCCGGACGTGCCTACAAACGATACAAAAACTAAGTATTAGTTCACTCTTGTCATTATAAGCCATCAAGATTCCTCATCTCAAAATAGAAATAAGTTGCAGAGTGTCCTGCAATTTTGATTGATTGAATTGAACGAAACCTGTTGCTTCAACGTTATAAAGGGATACACCGTGACATCTCGAGAGAGCGAGGTGGGGCGCATTAGCTATACTTGTGCAAAAATGTAATTAAAATCTAATTGGAGATCACCCTTCGAGTATTGTATGATTAAGAATTGAATGATCGATTCCCACCATTGTTTATGACTTGACAATTAAGAATAACAAGTCACGGCTATCTTAGTGGGAAACTGATTTTACCGAGTTGTTTGGGAAATTACAAGACAAAGTGAAACAAGAGTTTGGTTGCAGGAGTTTCTTTTCTTGCTCGTTCATCTCCTTTATACGTACTTCAACTTTCTGACTAACTGACTGACTCCTCAACAATTCAAAAGTGTCTGTAAATGGTTTAATTACCTTTGACTATAACACATAACATAACATCGCGCCTGTAATCCCCGAAGAGCTAGGTAGAGGTATGTAGTCATTAGTGCACCCACATTACGCCAGTTATGTTTAAGTCCCATGTAATAAGGGGGCGAGCCTATTGCCATCAACCAGGCACAAAATTGAGACTCCGAGACTGCTATTGAGCTTATATACCTTTGACTATGTTGTACAAAAATTGTTTTTCTTTTCGCGAATCTATTTTTAATTCGAATAAAATCGTCACTAGATTCGTGAAGGGAGCGGAAAACATTTTAAATCTAATATATATTCACAACGATAAGTATCTTTAAGTTCATCGATCTACCCACATGTAGCTCGGAATTATATTGATGCACCTGGTGCCCATGTCATTTAGAGCTCCTATTACCCCGTGAAAGAACCGTGACAATAAAATAATAATGTGCAATGCGTTGCCTCGGGGTTTCAAGCCACAGTAGCATCGAATTCAAAATTAAACGGAATCGATCTAGTTCTTCGCATTAGCGGGCATTTAATCTTTTCTGGTTCGAGATAAAGTTTTGACGCACTGCCGTAATGCACTCTGCCTTGTATATGAGTCTACTAAAGTAGAGGTCAGATTAGAGTGGGCCGGCTTAAGATTCCCTTCTACTCATTTTCATATGGTCAATTTGCACGCATGGGGTGGCGTCGGATATGACAAGTTTGGCCTTTAAAAAAGGTTAGTTCAGTCACCCCCTATTAACGTCGGAGGAGTCAAACACCTCACTCGCTTCCTGCCCTGTGGAGGTCCGCGGAGGCGGGCCGGTACCATTCGAGGAGCGCGGAAGGCGCTTGCGCTCCCGGGATCCATGGCTCATGTGTGGGAATGGAACACCGGGCTGGTTTTTATTTAGTAAGAGCCTTGTAGATCCCCAAGAACCATAAAGAAGGGGTCTCATTACTAGATAGCATCAGTCTAAAATAATCGAGTTATCCTTTCCCTAAACATAAGAAGGTCGCCTTACTGATAAAAAAACCTCATTGTTAGCACCTACAGAGTGCAGGCACACCCAATGTCTCGATGACGTCATCGTTTTCAAATTCAGAACATTACTAAGGCCGATTATAAATTATGATAATCCTCCAGGATTTAAACGTGTTTTCTTCACACAGAAATAAAAATAACATCAGCTGTTTTTCAACATTCACGTAAGGAACCGGTCCACGTCCATTGTAGGTGATTAAGTTATTGGCAACTTGAATGGATGACAAACGTATTCATTATAATCAATTTGAGTAATTCGATAGATTTATTTCATTCAGAGCTCATTTATAACTATGTTCTTGGGACGTCAGATCCGAAATGATCGAGGGGATGCTACAAATCAAATTATAACTCCTTTTTATACACTCATACTTCAAAAACCTGCTCGTATTGAGATATGTAACCATGAATCTAAGGCAGGTAAGGACGCCCCCCGGTTTAAAAACGAGATTCATTGAATTGCCATATTTGCCATGAGACATGGGCCATCCCCTATTAAGACTTACTTTTATGACTCTGTATCAGTACTTACAAAAACTTCAAAAGGACGAGTACCTACATATGTAAGTATTCGTCTTCTAAATGCTTGAAATATACTCTGTATGACATTAGCACAATCTACCTACCCTTTGCCTCCAGGGCCAGGCCGGGGGGGGGGAGGTTATGACTATAATCCCCCTGGTGCTGTCTACCCACACTTACGCCGGGGATTCCGGGAGCATAGGCGCCTTCCTCCATCCCCGACTGGACTATCTACCTACCTCAGCTAACTTCGGGGTATTTGTACATACCAGACATAGTGTTGAGCAGGGCTTCCTTTTCATAATAATATTCTTCCTAATTTTCGGCCATGGCTGCCAATCTGAGTAAAGACTAACCAAGTACGCAAGACATACTATGGAGCACTAGTATGTGCGCAAACTCAGGGGCAGAATCCTCTCGACCTCTCCCCTCACTCTCATAGTCCGATGGTATGACAATTCGACACGACCGGGAAGAGATCGGGCGCAGGATAACGTCTTTACGTTCTTTCCGAGGCACGGGGGTGTCACGCCACTAACTTCAGCTTACCAGTTCAGTAAAAAACCAATAACACTTCGTCCGACCTGAGAATTGAACCCAGGACTTAACGTTCAATAGCCGCGCTTGCCAATGGGCAAACCCTTTCATAACGCTGTCATAGATAGACAAACTCGTAATAAGATTGAATTCTAAAATGGCAACCCGTAAAAAAAAAAAGGCTTGTCAGTTCAAAGGTCTTGGCATACAAAAATACTTGCCTTGACAACTTCACTTCCGGTAAAAACTAGTGGCCCCTCTGTGGGTAGGTACTTATATCGGGTACTTGTCCGAAACCCACCAGGAGATAGATAGTGGTAGGTAGGTCTGTAACCAATCTATTCGTCCTCGGTTCGGTCCTCATCAATATGAGGATTCTATGATGAGTCTTAGTAGGTATACAAATATACTAAAAACCCTCTAATAATCAGGTCCAAAATATTTGGAAAAGGTTCAAGGCCTCAAAGGCCGCTTAACCTTCTCGATAAAATAAACGCTAAGTACCTACCTACACCGAAACCTCCTTTTAGTTACAAATAAAAGTGCTCTGTAGAATTGCCTTAAACTTATACGGAATAAACTTGTCTAGGACACGTACTAGTCATCGATAAGGAAAGTAAACACAAAAACATTATCAACGATGTTTATTATATTATCACCATACAGGCTGATAATCTGAAGTGCGTTCTTAAACAAAAACGAACCAAGTTTTAACAGGGACCTATAATCTAAGTTAAGAAAATGACAGGACTCTATCAAGTTTAAAAATCGAACAAATAAAATGGCTGAGTTAACGTTGCATAATCATCGCACCTAATCACGGACGGCATTGAACCGTATTACGTAGTTACCTATGCATTGAGTTCATGAGATAACGAAAACGCATCGAATTCACAATATAACTGACTCAATTCGTGATGTATCTATGAAATGCTAAATTAAAACACAAAATAACGAATTTCTTTCAAATTGGAATCCGTTAAATATTCGAAGATCGAATTCGAAGGAAAAACGTTATGGCCAACGGTGAACGTTGTGCCAATAATATCCCAAAATAAACAACTCCTGTCATCATTTTCTCTAATATACCCGCATTAAAGTCAACAATGAGGTTGATAACAACCATTTGCGAGGTAGAAGTGAAATATGTGAGCAAGAAAGTGTATTTGTGGTTAGAACACATTCATAATGACGACATTATCGATCGTCCACATACCTTGACTGTTCATTTTTCTCCATTTATCCTTGTTGTCTTAGGATTATTACGAATATAAAATTACTAATTAAAATTATAGTTAATACATTAACTGTAACAGGGAATAGATTTCTCTGGATTGCACAATAACTAAGTTTAAATAAATAAAAACTTTTCAAGTCATATAACCACAATTCGTTAGTATTCGTTACAATCAAAATGGAGCATTGTCTCTTTCATTCGTACTAACGAGATTCAGTGCATGTGCGACAAAGAGAGAACATGTACCGTAAATAGAACTTATCAACACGACAGCGCCATTCTAAGCCATTTTTGTAGGAAATGGGAACGCATAGATGTTGTCTATGGTAGTATAATGATACCACTCTAAAATATTAAAATCGACTATTAACTCTCTACAGTTCACTGAAACTCCACGAAATGGTTGCTTTATCATCTTAACTGCACACCTGTAATTCCCGAAGGGTTACGCAGGGGTGTATCCATTATTATCCACCCACAGTAACCACAGTTATGTTTATGTCCCATGTAATAAGGATGAGCCTATCGCCATCAATCGGGCACAATTTCAGACTCCGAGGCTGGTTGAGAAATTCCTGATCGAAAAACCCAATATCACTTGCCCGACCTTTGAATCGAACCCAAGCCCTTATGCGACATCGACAAGAACAGCGAGGCAGAATGTTATTTGTCATTTTATTATTGTAACATTCTAACCTGGTAAATATTTGTTTGGATTGGAATTTGCAAATATTGTCACACAACTTTCATAGTTTTAAAACATAATTATTATTCTCGGCAGGTGTATTGCTACGCTTAGTCCTAATCAAAATATATTTATTAGGCGATTATGATATATTTACTAAAAACTTTTTAATTTAGCCAGTCTGGCTACCCTAAATTTATTTACTTGTTTTTGATTGTCTATGCTACGCTACGCCTGCTGTCAAAACCAAAACAAACCGAAGGTTGTTGAATGAAAACCCGCGAATTTATATCTGAAACAAATAAAATTAAATGCATTTTAAAACTACATTTAAATATATCATAAGAAATGAAATTCCGCGCTGTTATGATAGACGCAGGGCCGATGCGAGAATTTTCAAGTAGATAACCTCTTAAAAATAATGTAAACAATAGTACGATTCTGATTTTCGTTACTTACAAAAAGATTTGTTTGCAGATGTAGTGACAATAATATCGAAGTTATCCAAAGAATGTGTGTTAAGATTGACTGACGACCAGCTGTATTTTATTGTGAGTGAAGAGAATAGCGGGCCAAGCCCACCGATATTGTGGTGTGAGATTCCCCAGGCAATGTTTTGTTCCGAGTATCAAATCATCGGGTTAGATGAGGAACATAGGGATATTTATATGGCTTTAAGTTCAGGTTAGTGTGTATATTATATATAAGATTTTGTTAATGTTTATGTTAATTTGCAATAGGTGCAATATACCAACAATTAAGTATTATGTACATTAAACAAAGTTCAATATTTTTATTTATTTTTATACATTTTCTAGGTAATTTAGCAAGATCCCTAGTCACATTAAAAACAGCTAAATCATTGAAAATGAAGCTAACAAAGAAACAGTGTCCATGTCTTACTTTAGAAATTGAAACGGTAAGTGCAAATCATATTTATTCATACTCAAAATATACCCTGCCTGTGTTCCAAATCACATCTGTGCATCCTTCTAAATGGATGTGTTTTTGCCAAAAAGCTTGCTATAAGCAGATGGTGTCTTTAAACGAAGTTGTTTTCAATGGATATGTTTTAATAGTACGTCTTTAAGATACCCAGCAAGAGTTTGTATTTTCGTTGTTATAAGCAGTTGGACAAAGTCGTTTTATCCGAATTCTATTGTACTTTCACAAAAAAATACCAATGCAAATTATATAACTTTATATAATTTACATTTATGTGAAAGTTGAAAGAAGTTACAAAAACTATGCAAGGATTGGCCTTATTAAATTCTTATATTAACTATAAGACGTTTAGATATCTAACCTTATTTCAGTCGATTTTCAGAAGATTTATCTTCTAAGCATATTGCTGATAACATTAAAGTAGCTGAATACTAGGCCAAACAAAAAACAATATATTTTACCATTGATAGGCAAATAAGACTCATATGAAATACATATTAACAAATAATTCTTTCACTTTTCAGCCATGCGTATTAACACAACAGACAAGACAAGTAACTCATGATATACCAGTAACAATTATACCTAGGAAATTGTGGTCTGATTACCATGAACCGAGAATACCTGAACCTGATGTGAGTAATTGCAACAGTCCTGAATGTATGTAAATAACTCCTTTGACTGTGCTTAGGCTTCTATTCTGTCTGTTCCGCAGGATAGATCCTGGCTGATGTCCGAGAATCTAGTTCTGCACATAATAATACCAGCTTATAGGCTATTCGCACACTGCCCCGCGCTACGCTCCGGAGTGCGTGGCGTTTTCTGTGTGTTAGACTACACGTGTTTTTTACAAGACTGCTCCAAAAAAGGAGTGTTATGTGTTTAGGGTTAATGTATATATGTGAGATTCTTTATTCCACCATAACTTTTTAACGCCTGAACCGATTTAGATGTATAGGGTATCGTTACAATCCTTGCATCGTTCCGAGTAACATACGCTAAAATAAAAAGAATCCTGTGTGGTCACTATAAAACTTAAATTAATACCAGCCTCAATTATTTTTTTTATGAATCTGATCGAGTCTATTTTTATCGTCTAGAATTTGACAAGTAGATTTAAAAAATATAAAACACTGTAAATAAAAAACGCCGTGAAAAAAACTGACGAGTAAACAAAGTACAAATATGTGCAATTTTTTGCAGTCGTGTTTTTTAATTTTTTTAATTGTAGTAGCTTGTTAGTCAAATACAGATACCTGCAAACAACGCAAGAACACACACTCCCGCGCTACGGTGCGTGATGCGGGGCAGTGTGCCAATCGCTTTAATCCATGCCACTGCAGGGCTACAGAACTTTCAACATTGCAAAATCTTTCATGAAATTAATTACCTAATTTTAATTTTCTTTTTATTAAATTGCAAAATACGATTCCTGCTAGACCTTGTATGGGATTACCAAACTGTGACAACACTTATTTCTTAGATTGATTGATTCAAAAGCAAATAAAATCTAATTTTATATGTTACTAATTAAAAATTTATCAAGTTTTAGGGCTAAGATTTGTTTCTTGGAATTAATGGTGTCAACCAGCCAATTTAAACCAGAGAACACAACTAAACAGGCAGAGACACCTTTAAAATATTATGTATGTTACAGATATCAATAGAACTACCACCTCTAAAACAGCTCCGTACAACCATTGACAGAATGAAGACCATGGCCTCAGAGGTTGTTATCAGAGCGTCGGCTGAAGGAAGACTAACGTTACAGATCAAGACTGATATGGCTAAAGTGTCAACAAGGTTCAAAGGACTGGAAGTTGAGGCTTTTGGAGGTAAATATGTTCACAGTCCATATAATTATGTTCTATACTCCCTTAGAGAAATATCGTTATAAATCGTTTGCAGTAGGTGGCATTCTGTGTTTTATTGTGTTTCATTTTCATTGCCTGTTAGGCAATTGGAGTTTATGTATGTATGATAAGATATTTTTGCATGACTCTTCCACTTTGTTGATCTTTATGAGGTGGTAAAAATCACCAAATGAGTCCTTCCGCCCTGGTTGGGGCGGAAGGGACTGTCAGGCTTTTACTGACTAAAAAATCACTCTGTTTCTTCTGTTGCCCTTTACGTTCTGGGGCCACGGTATCCTGAAGTGAAATTTCCATCCCTGTTACGAATTGATGTCTATGCTAGTAACCAAACACATCAAATCAGTTAAAAAATGTAAACTAAACCCTTAGATTGATTTCTATTTCTAACATTCATAAAATCTTCGATCCTCGTTTCTGTAAAATGTAAAAAAATAATATAATTACTGATTGAAATGTGCCAATATATTACTAGGTGAGCGATATGTAAGTATTGGGTATGTATGTAATTATGTATTTCCACTTTGTGTGATGAGCATGATTGTTAGTTCTGTGTCTGGGTGTGATTTATCTATAATATGTATGTATTTATAAATTATATAAGTATGTATATCAGTTGTCTGGTTACCATAACACAAGCTCTGCTTAGCTTGGGATCAGATAGCCGTGTGTGAGTTGTCCCAAGATATTTATTTATTTATTTCTTTCTTCTATCTGAAAATCAAAGGAGCCGCTAAATAGCTAGCTGTTGAATAATAAAACACGATATTTAAATTTCCAGGTCCAATAGAACATTCAGATTCTGAAACAGATACACAAGCAAATGAAGATATGTCCCGTATATGCTACTGCAGGGTGGACGCTAAAAAGCTGTCCATGTTCTTGAGTGCTGACCAAATATCAACCAACAAGACTGTTTGCAGTATAGTTCATAAGAAACTAGTGATATTGTGCTTGCAGACTGACGAGAATGTTAAATTACAATGTTTTATTAGTGGAATTGTATATTAAAACAATTTGTGAATAATGTAAATTAGAAATAATACTGGCCTGTTATTGTCCCTCTAAAGCAAAGGCCTCTTTTCATACAGCAGGCACGAGCATTAATCACGATTCTTGTCCAAGCAGCTTTGCGATTTTAGACTTATTTAATTTTAGGGCAGGATTCTTCAAAATGTTTTCACTTCACCAATGTCAGTGATGTCTAAAGCAAACTTAGAAAGTACAGCCAACAAGATGTGTATGCAGGGTCGTCAGATATAGTTGAAGTTTTCTTAGGAACCGATAGATGTTTTCAAATGTAATTTAAAAAGTAGTTAATAAACAATTCATTAATTTTAAAAGAAGACATCCATCGGTTTTTAAGAAAACTTTAACTATATTTGATGATCCTATATGATAGCTATATCTTTTGTTAAGTGTATTTACATAATTAAAAAAAATACCACTTTAATACTCGTCATTGTCCAGCTGTGAACTTAACCTCGTACACAAGAGTTTATAATAACGTGTTTTACATTTTGTCAGAATGTACCATCTTATTACAAAAACGAGTTCTTATTTTCTAAGTTTAAACATGTGACCCAGTTATTGTATTTTAAATTTTATTCCTACTACGGTAAAGTTCTTAATACTAAAAGTAAATCCACGTTATAAACTAATAATCACTTTTATTTCACAGAAATACACTTTTAATAACACAAATTACAAACAATTTGTCCATCAAGTGTAGTTTAGAAAATTATTTTGATATTTTTGACCCTATTCAAATTATTGAATGATAAAGAAAATTTTTTAATCAATTTTTCAAGATAATCAATTTCATTTTTCACAGCATTAATAATTCTATATAAATTAAATTATTTAAGATATATTTATTACGACAATCACTGCTCAAATTATGGAAATCAGTATGTAATAATAAGTTTAGGACTAAGTACAATTCAATTCAACAAGAAAGACTAATCTCGTTAAACAAAATGAAAATAAATGATGCAAGGATTTTTAATAAGTTTTTTTTTCATATTGACATATAACATGCAAAATGACACATGAACTAAAATGAAATACTTATAGAGTTGAAAATTGCGTAATCACATGCAAAATTACAGATGCCGCTCGGATACAAATCGCACACAATTTTCAAATTTATTCGTTATGTTATTGAGTTCATTATCAATTGAATAATGAAGACTTCTAGAGCATTTAGCTGGTCTGTTAGCGTTGGCTCTAACATCAAGAATAAACTCGATTCTTGACAGACAGGTAGTTGTTATTTTGGCCAGCCGATCAAGCCGACTTTCAGTCTTTCCGAAGTCAAGAAGGCTATTATGAGAGAATGATATTATGATTCATTTTAATAATAATTTAATCGACAGAATAAGACTAGCTTTTCTGACTGTTATTTAAATGGTCCTCATAACGTATAGATAAACTAACATAACATGGCGCGCCCCTCCACAAATTCAAAACGTTTGAAAGTATTTACAAGACTCACAATGCATGTGTGAGTACTGAGATAGCTCTCGAAATAAGAACAAATCAACGATTTGTTGCTCGACTAGCGGAGTTATTGATTACACATTATTATTACTCGCGGAAGACACGCGCGTTGTCTTCGGCGGTCTTGCTAGTTATGAATAGTTGACCAACAAATCTGCCGGCCTGCTACTGAAGACGAATACTTACAACTGCATAGAAACTTTCATATGGATATGATTACACATATTGAAATAGTATTAAGGAGGGGCGCGCCGTGTTATAGTAGTTTATCTCTATACTATTATATACCTAACAATAAATTCTTGATAACTTTGAATACTGGTCAATTGTAGGTCAGCTGGTACGACCTTTCGTTGTCTCTTCGTAATGTGTCGTGTGTGGCCTTCAATTGGTCTAGTTTAGTAGATATTTGCGCGATAGAGTTATCAATCCATTGCATTGACGACATATGGGCGTTGAGTATGCGGCCGATTTGTACAATCTGGAAAATTGTTGTAAAAAATTAAGTGAAAATACTAATACTTGACTAAAAAGCTAATAACAAGACTTCAACTTGGTACATTTATGTCCTATAATTTTATAAATCACGAACATCAACAAAATAATATTAGACTTAAACCCAATAATACAGCTTTTTTAAGTCGCACACACATAAAGAAAATGTGGACTCAAATAAATGTATGTTATTAAGAAAACGTTGGTACAAACTATTGAAAAATAATATAAGTGAAATTTTTCACGAGTTTTTCACGAGTCACCCACTATAAAGGAGAAATCCTAGTGCGCTGTAGAAAAAAAAAATTGGAATACCCCCGTTGGCGGCCATCTTGGACCGATTTTCATCAAACTAAGACTAATACACCTTCCAAACAAAAAAAAAAAACAAAATCGGTTCAACCGTTCGGGAGCTACGATGGCACAGACAGACACACGCAAACACGTCAAACTTATAACGCCCCGTCGTTTATTGGGGTCAAAAAAAGAAAGTAAAGGAAACACTTACAGGGTCATTACTGTCTTGGCTTCTATTAGTTTCGTTGAGATGTTCAATAACCTCTTTCAAGTCTTCTGACATCTGTCTCAGCTGTGTGTCCAAGTTTTCTGCTAGGGAGTACCTGGAATAAGAATATTATGTTAACATTGTTATAACAACTATTGGGTTGGGGTCAGCAGTCGTTCTCCATGTAAAATACTGCATTCAGATGCATCTGGTTAGACTGGGAGCGTCCCCAATATAGAGGAAAGAGGATAGGCAGATTGATTGATACGTAGAAGTAAAAAAATAAATAATATATTTTTTTTTGCCTAATTTCGATCATTTGCCGACCTCTAAAGTCCCCGTCACGAGAAGCCATAAATTATTTGAATGAAAAACTTCTACTAAGTTATTTAATAATCCCAAATTCAATCAACTCAAAGTAACATACGCGTAATACGAAACTAACGAACAATTTCACTTGGTCGGGTTATATTATAGCAATATAAACCGCTGTCGTCTATGTACTTACATATGCTCTCTCTCAGGATCTCTCACCCTGTCCACCGTCTCCTCAGACAGCTGCTTCTCCATCGGCGCCAGAAGATCTTCCAGCTCTTTCTGCTGCGCCAACACGAAGTCCAACTCATGTTCAAGACTCTGCTGTTCGTTCTTCACTGATTGGACGGCATCGTTTAGTTCTACAATCTGAGAAAGAAGATTTAAGTTTGTATGACGTTTTTACCGCCCAATTCCTAATATAAATTCCTTTTGCGTGATATGACATAGTAGTTTTTATATAAGGTACATTGCATTCACGTGTCATAATGTATAAATGTAAATAAATAAATAAATAAATAAATATCTTGGGACAACTCACACACGGCTATCTGATCCCAAGCTAAGCAGAGCTTGTGTTATGGTAACCAGACAACTGATATACATACTTATATTATTTATAAATACATACATATTATAGATAAAGCACACCCAGACACAGAACAAACAATCATGCTCATCACACAAAGTTTGTCCTGGGTGGGAATCGAACCCACGACCTCCGGCTTAGCAGTCAGGGGCGCTAACCACTAGACCAACAGGCCCGTCCATTGTAAACATTGATTTTACATTAAAAGAGTATGTATTGAAGTTTCTTGCCCATTTTTCTCCATACAAAACTGCCTTTTGAAAGGGGCAACTAGATTCAATTTTTTTCTTCTTGTATATAATTATGACGGTCAAAAGTGGCTTTGAATGGTCTAATTGAAATAAATGATTCGACTCAGACTTTTATAAGCGTATAGACGGCGGGATGCAACTTTGTTGAGAAGTATGATATTGAAACTATAGACAACCACTCTCGCTAACATTTCAACAAACATCATCCTCATCTTCCTGCCCTTGTCCCATGTTAATTGGGGTCGGCGCAACACGTTTTCCTCTCCCACTCTGTCCTGTCAGCCGTCATGCAATCACTGACTCCCTTTTCTTTCATACCATTCTTCACAGTTCACACATTCCATCCATCTTTTTTTTGGCCTTCCTCTTGCTCTCCATCCATCCGCATTCATATTCATAACTCTCCTGGTCACATGCGTTTCATCCATCAACAAACAATAAATAAAAAACCTACCTTCTCTCCGTTAGCTATGAGCAGTCGGTCCCACGCGTTGATCTGCGTCGCCTGGTTGATAAACGTCTTCTCCTGTTCCTCTAATTCGAGGGTCCACTTGTTGATGTTTTCTTCGAGTTGCGCGAACGTTATCGATGTAATCGTTTGGGGGGGGACTGAGGCTGTTGTACTGAAAAATTAAAAAAGAATAATTTAATAGTGTCGTATTACGGTCAATTTGATATTGATAGTTGATAATGAATTAAAATTCAAAGTAAATAGAGTTGGAAATTGAGTAATAGCGAGCGTGGACGGCTATAGGCTTTCTGCAAGATAATGAAAGCAACATAGAATTATATCTAGCATTCAATTTTCAATCGTATTTGTGACGTGTTTTAGTTAATTTTAATGCTGTCATTCAGCCTAGCTTTATTCATACCAATAGGTGATACTAAATGTATACAATGCTTGTCGAACACAATAATAACTAAAATGCTTTAACATAGTAGTATTCCCAATTTGAAATTCAATTAGAATCAAATACTTTACTTAAGGTTGCATTCCGATGTTGATAAACCAACCACGTCGCGCGACCTGTGGTCGCTTGGGTTCCATATAAATTAAAGCAAAGCGGCGAGTCCCGCGACCAGTACGCGGTCGCCTGTCGCGGTCGTCAACATCGGAATACAACCTTTATCTTAGCAGAGACGCCATAAAGTTTGCATCGAGCTATGCCTATGTGTTGTTACTTACGTAGTTGCTGTAGTCAAAGACGCCATTGTTGTTGTAGCAGTCGTTTTGCCAAGAGCTATGATACCTGATGGAGCGGTTGTAGATGCTGGAAAATAAAAAAAAACATTTATAATATAAAAAAAAAAACAAAGAAAAAAGAACAACAATTGTTGAAACTCCAAACAATTAAAATATGTATTTTAGCTGCAGTTTTTGATGAACTCAGTTTAATTGGAGATTTTAATTGGTTGGCTTGCAGGAACAAGGAAAGACTTGATTATTCATTACAATGTGTCAATCATAACTAACCGAAGGTATCTAAACAATTTCGCAGAGAATTTTGCATGCGAAAGAAAGTAAAAATAATCTGTATGATTAAGAAAATAAACCTTATTTTCTATTACTAATAATTTCGTAAACTAAAATTTCCAAAAACTAAATACCTAATTTTATGACAAACAATTTTACAAGAATGTCAACATGGCATGATTTCGAATATTTGAATTAAGAATTCAATGAATATTTATTATTTCTAATATTATTTCTCTAAATACTGCCTCGGTGGTCGCAAGCGCGACTGCATTGCATGAGGTCTTGGGTTCGATTCCCAGGTCGGTCAAAGTGTTATTGAGTTTTTCCATCAGGAATTTCTCAGTAGCAGCCTCGGAGTCTGGATTTGTGCCCGGTTGATGGGAATAGGCTCGCCGCCTATTACATGGGACTAAAAACATAACTGGCGAAATGTGGGTGTACTAATGGGTACACCTCTGCTTAACTCTTCGGGGATTACAGGCGTGATGTTACGTTATGTTTATTTTTCTAAATCAAACTCAACCTATTCTGAACTTATTATCTCAAAAATCAAATGGCTGATCTCGTGGACTCATGCGCGACTGCTGAGCAGGAAGTCTGGGTTCAATTGTTAGCGAAACCGAGCCGGGTCACTAGCTAAAATTAAAAGAAATAATAAAAAAATGCTGTGCTAAAATTACCTGCAGATGAAGCAGCAACAGAAGTGGCAGGTTTTCCAAAACCAAGCACACTTTTGGTTGTGGTACTGGGTAATCCAAACCCAGATTGTATGGTCGACGCCGCTGTAGATACAGCTCCGAAACTAAGCCCGGTAGCCGCTGCTGTACTTGTACCAAAACTCAGCCCGGTTGTGGGCTGAGTGGTTGTTGCTATGGGAGTGGACCACGCAGTAAGCCCTGTTGACACTGCCGACGTGGTTGATGATGCACTGACGCCTGTAAAAGACAGCAGTGTTTTCAAATCAGGATGAGAATGCGCCACCTCCTTAGTTTTCCGTCGTGCACTACCACCTACATCATCCAAGACCTTAATGAGGCCAATGACAGGTTGCTCAATATTGGTCGGACAAAATTTGAGTCATTCTACACGAGAAGAAGAAGGACGAGAATTAGAATGAAAATTTTATTTATTTATAAATAATCAACTCATATTAACAGTTCGGACCACACATACCTAAAGTTATTGGTGTTCAAGTGCCTTTTAATCTATACTGATACTAATATAAAGCTGTAGAGTTATTTTTTATTTGTTTGGTAAATGCCCTAATGTCTGTTACTACCAGTCGGTTTTTTTTTTTTTTAAAAACGTGAACATTTGCAAGAAAAAGCTCGAAGGTAAATAAATTTTGTTCACAATGGAGTTTGAACCTTATCACATATGACATTGAGTTTACACTTTAAAAACATGATAAATACCTAAGAATATCCGAATAAAATTATAGTGCTTTAGTCAGGAATATTTCGAATAACAAATAAACGAAAAGAAATTACCTGGGGCAGTTGAAAGTGGAGTAAAGTTAAGTGGAGCAACCGATGTTTTAGGGAACTGTCCTGCTGGCAATGCTTGTCCCAACATTAAAGGCTTCTGATTCGCTAATGACGTTCCAATCACGCCAGCAGTACTCGTAGGAGCTTGTGTAGGTAAGGCTGTTCCAAAACTAAGACCAGGCTGGGAAGTAGTTGAGGTTCCAAATCCAAGTGAAGGTTGTGTTTGAGCTGTTGACGCTGGGGCAAAACTGAGTCCTGTTGGTTGTTGTTGCTGTTGTTGTTGCTGCTGCTGTTGCTGTGGTTGGCTTGTTTGTAACGTTGAACCGAAATTGAGAGGGGCTTGTTCTGAAATGGAGATTAAAATATTTGAGAGACCATCACTCAATTAACATACATTTTATGACTTTGCAAATTGTACGCCATGGCAAACTGTTATCTGGCTGACAATTAAAAGTGCCTTTTAATGGACTGATTGAAAAAAAAAAAATGTTTTGACTTTGTGACGTCACGTATTTACCAATTTAATGGTCTATTTAATTTTATTGTACTCTAAAAGTGACAAATGAAAAAAATTGTGACATCAGAATTAAAAGTCAAAGACAAAACATTTATTTCAATTAGACCATTTACAGGCACTTTTGAATTGTCAAGGAGTTGGTCAGTTAGTCCGAAAGTTGAAGCTAGTTGCTTGTTCGGAGGTAGGCCTCTATGGAGAAGAACGAGCAAGAAACTCCACGGCACTCTTTTAAATTAGGATTTTACAAAATCCTGGTTACAACTTTTACTATATTGCCATATGAAATCAAAGTGGGAATCGCGTTTTGACATCCCTGTGAAGTACCCAATTATGTTACTGACATTATCTTATTTTTGTACCTAGCAGCAAATTCCCCAAAAACAAAAACTAAAACACAATAAATAACACTCACGTCCACTAAACGGGCTTGTGAACTGCGAACCAAGTTGACTAGCTCCCTGAAAGCTCGACGTCGTGGTGCCAAATGCCGGAGGAGGTGCCGTGGTCACCGACGTCTGGGCACCGCCGAAGCTTAGTCCGGTATTCTGACCGGTACTAAGATCTGTGCCTTGGCCGGTCGGGGCTGTGGAACCGCCAATAGCACCGAAACTTAGCGCGGCTGGTTTCTGGCCGAAACCACCCGGAGTGGAGGCTAAGGAACAAAAAAAATATTTTTATTAAAATAATAATTACCTACATGAAACATATTCAGTTCAATGTTTCCAATGAATCTTAGAAATGGTTTATTAAGGTTTTTCTACGTATAATTTATAAATAGGTGGTTTATCCCCGCGACTTTGTGCGCTTGAATATCACAAGGATTATTTTTTTGCGCGGCACCCTAATTATTTTTGTAAAATAAAAAATACTCTAAAAACATCAGTATCTGCTAGTAAGTCTCGTCAAAATCGGTCAGCCGTTTTGGAGATTAGTCAGAACACAGACCGACATAGATATGAATGCTTTTACACACACAAACAAATCTTTTAATCGTCATACCCGAAATTATTCACTAAAACTTACTAGGCGCCGGCGCAGTACTAAAAGCAGGCGGCGCAGCAGCATTCCCTCCACCGAAACTGAACGCCGAGCCCGGCTTGGCACCGAACGCTGTCTGAGCGAACCCGCTGGGGGCGCCCGGAGATAGGAACGACTGGCTTGGGGCAGCCGACGTTGTTGTAGCGGCCTGCGGGTTAAAGAACAGACTAAACTACGGAATAAGTACCACGTCACTGCTCTCAACCTATCAAGAGACCGTTTGCTTTATCGAACGCTCCTAGCGTTAACTCCTTACAGCATTTCATTGTTTCTAATGTGTCTTAGAGATGGTTTAGTAGAGTATTTCTAAATGTTATTTATAAATAACTAGCTTATACAATACACAAACTTTCAGGTCTTTATTTTTCAAAATGAAAAATAAACAACATAACAACACGCAAGTAATCCCAGAAGGGTTAGGCAGAGGTGTACCCATTAGTACACCCACATTTCGCTAGTTATGTGTAAGTCCCATACAATAGGGGGCGAGCCTGTTGCCATCAACCGGACACAAATCCAGACTCCGAGGCTGCTACTGAGAAATTCCTGATGGAAAAACCCAATAACACTTTGCCCAACTTGGGAATCGAACCCAAGAAAAATAAAAAACGATTTTAATCCAACTTTATACACTTACGCGGGACGCATAGGTCTAAAACGTTGGTTGAGAACATATTCAAAATGTTTAATTTAAAAATAGATGATTGGAAATATCTGTTTCTACTGTAAACATAAATCAGCTCGAATTTAGCCGTAACACATTTTTTTGAAAATGTTCTCAACCAACTCTTTAGACCTATGTATCCTATTTATGTGTAGAAAGTTTCATTACATATCAAAATTCAAAATCATCATCTTCAAAAAATCAGCTTAAATATACTCACAGCGCTTACTTGAGGCGCGGAGAAACCAGAAGCAGGTGTCGAGAAACCGAAACCAGAAGTCGCTGGCTGATTACCGAATCCGATACCAGCTTGCTGGGCGGGTTGGCCGAAACCGGTCGTAGCTGTCTGAGGCGACTGGCCGAAACCGGGCGTGGTTGTCTGGGGCGACTGGCCGAAACCAGTCGTAGTTGCCTGAGGCGTTTGGCCAAAACCAGCCGAAGTTGCCTGAGGCGATTGGCCGAAACCGGTCGCAGCTGGCTGATTGGTTTGGCCGAAACCGAAACCAGAGCTGGGAGATGAGCCGAAAGCGGATAAAGCTAGAAAAACGTCAAGATTATTAGTTACATATTTCGCTATATTATACTAAACGCAAAGTGGTCATATCTGAGAATGAGATTAAAAGGGCACATCACATAACTATGCATGCTTCTTGTAATTTTCGGCAAGGTAGTGTCCTTTTACACTTGTTAAAAAAAATTACATAGGAGTAATGAGCCCGATTTCACTTTTATTATTTCCCTGAATTGGGCAGTTAACCAATAATTTCAAGACACAAATTATTTAAAATTTTAGCATTGAATACCCAATTTATTTTTAATTGACAGCTAAAAAATTTTGTGGCTTAAAAAACAATAGTTAATTAATTTTGTTGGCAAATTAGTGACGTCACAGTTCACTATTGCCTTACAAAAACTATTGGGAACTCGTGTTTTAACAGCCCATAAACAATACATTTATTGGTAGTGTCAGGCAACCAATTACTAACCTTGTGTGGTCTGTGTACCAAATGCTGGAGCTGGTTGTTGTGGATTACTACCGCCAAGTGATCCACCCTGTAACAAACATACAATTACAATATCAGTAGGCTTACTCTTGAACAAAATCGAGAATGAGATTGGAATCGACTGCATGTTTGACTACAGCAATTGACATGAGGTTGCCATAGAAATGAAAATGTAAATTACCAAATTTTTAAATATTAAATAGCTCGTTAATTCTATAAATAAATGTCTTCTTATATTTATTGGAATTGAAACTGGATCGGATGTACATGTAATGTCGATTCCAATCTCATTCTCGATTTTGTTCAAGAGTAAGCCTACTGATGTCACAAACTAGACTGCCTGAAGCCCAGTAGGTTTAAAACCAAATCTATATTGGTATTGACAGAATTATATATCATTACATGTGTGTATCTTTCTATCTACTTCTTTTTAACAAGCTACTATAATTTAAAAAATTAAAAAACACGACTGCCAATAATTTGCACATATTTGTACTTTGTTTACTCGTCAGTTTTTTTTACGACTTTTTTTATTTACAGTGTTATATATTTTTTAGATCTACTTGTCAAATTCTAGACGATAAACAGAGACACGGCCAGATTCATAAAAAAAAAAAATTGAGGCTGGTATAAATTTACGTTTTAAAGCGACCACAAAGGATTCTTTTTATTTTTAACTAGCCTATGTTACTTGGAACGATGCAAGGATTGTAACGATACCCCATACATCTAAATCGGTTCAGGCGTTTAAAAGTTATGGTGGAATAAAGAATCTCACATACATACATACATATATACATACATTAACCCTGAACACATAACACTCCTTTTTTTGGGGCAGTCGTGTAAAAAGGATCACGTAATGCAGGGCACTCACCGTACCTTGCATAATAAAAACCAATACAATAGATATATTAATATGGACAGTATTAAACATTAAGACTTGAAGGCTACACTATGTTCAAAGATAATAAAGTTTTCACATTTTTACAAATATGGGAATTGTATGATCGTCTTTAACATTTCAACCAACAATGAAGTAGTGTCAGTTACATGTTTAAAGAACAGGGATAGAGTGTGCATAATTATAATTAATAATTAAAAGTTTCTAGTAACAGACCTGTATTTGTCCAAAGCCTGGGCTGCCAACAGTCTGATTGGGCGGTGACGTGAACCCTCCAAAGTTCACCGGCTGTTTTGCAGCACCAAACGCTGGAGCTGCACTACTTGTGGTTGGTGTTGAAACTGTGGACATCAATGGTCTATCGTATTCGGTCTAAAATTAGGAAAACATTTAAACCAGACTGTGACAAAAATGTCTGCCAAAAAGCTATGAACAAGACTTTCAAGTTGCTACAATTTATTTTACTACTATTATAAATGCGAATTTTTTAATGGTTATGGATGGATTGATGGATGGATGTTTGTTACTTAACCTTTTAACCTCCACTTCAATAATGATAATCTGTGTTCTCTCCACCAGATACTACAGATATGTTAATTTTGAACTGTAACAGTGATATTTTCGACATGCCATGCTGTCAGAGGCGTCATGAGCACGTTTTACTTCGACATGCATAGACATCTGTAGCGGTCACAAGGTTAAATCACTCCAGAATTACTAAACATATCTTGATGAAATTTAGCACAGACATAGATTATAATCTGGAATAGCACATAGGCTACTTTATATCCCAGAAACATGTATGCTTCCCTTAACATTGACATAGCTGCGGGCTACAATTTTTATACATTACAACTGTACTTGCATTTAGTCGTAAACTAGGAAGCTACAAGTACTTACAAAGTGAAGATGTGGGTGCTGTGGTTTTAGCACCACCAAATGCGAACCCTCCGCCTGAAGGGCTTGCAAAATTGAATGCAGGTTTATTTTCTGTAAAGCAGTAAAACGAAAATTAGATAAATAGATAGAAAAAACCATTTATTGGGTGCACACATAAGACATAATACAACACACAAAGGCACAATTAAAAGCAAAAAAATTAAGCTTATGTTACCAACGATTGTATGAAAATGAAGAGCAATAATTTAAAAAAAAAGACGTTTTACCTGCATTATTGCCTCCAGTACTAAATAATCCTTGCTTAGCAGTATCGCCACTGCCAAATGCAAACCCAGAGCCTGAAATCAGAAAAAAAATGGTTTAGTTTTTGTCAAAAACTTTAACATGACAATAAAAAATGGAATTTGGACTGCCTCGTTGGTCTAGTGGTCGCAAGCGCGAATGCTGTGCATGAGGTCTTGGGTTCGATTCCCAGGTCGGGTAAAGTGTTATTGGGTTTTACCATCAGGAATTTCTCAGTAGCAGCTTCGGAGTCTGGATTTGTGCCCGGTTGATGGCAATAGGCTCGCCCCCTGTTACATGGGACTAAAAAACATAACTAGCGAAAAGTGGGTGTACTAATGGGTACACCTCTGCCAAACCCTTCGGGGATTACAGGCGTGATGTTATGTTATGTTAAAAAATGGAATTTTGAAGTTGTTGTTGATTGTTGAACCAAAGTACCTACTTTGGTTTTTCTGATAATTTTGCTAAAAGGTGATAGGATTAGAAAAGAAAGTTATAGGATTTTTTCATTTGTTATTATGTTTCTCTCTCAGCGAATGGTCAAATTCAATAGAAACAAGAACATTTTTGAATTCTGCTTTAATGCAATGTAAGAAAAAGTTAGGTTATGATTAGATATAAAAGCAAGTGAAATTTGATAAAGATTTGCTCAAAATAAGTAAGTATGGAAATATTGCAGATTATAATTATTGTTTTTCAGTAAATAAGAAGAAATAATAGACATATTTACCTGTAGAAGGGGTGGCAGTACCGAATGTGCTTCCTGCAGTCGTAGTAGCGGCACCGAAGTTGAAACTCATCTTTCAACTGTTTTAATCCCTGTGAAAACTATAGAGGCACTGCCTCTTAATTATATATCTTTAATTTAATAGTATTTACTAAAGAAAAATACGTTTTCCGTTACAACAACAAATAAAAGTCAACAAGCGCGGCCCGCCATTAACGACTTTATGTTCGGCTGCGTTCGTACGTTCATTTTTGTACGATTCAATTTACGAAAATAGTTGCGTTCATAGTTTTTAAAAACATTGTTATTGAAAAAAGTATTAATTCAGAAAAAAATATTTACATGAAAGAGAATTCGAATGAGCACTATTACAGGAAGAATATTTAAAAAAAATAATATCATTTGAACGAAATAGGTACAGGCCTATTTGATAAGTTATTAATGGAATTTGTCTGGTGATGGTTGAAAGAAAGGACAAGCAAGCGATGTCCGCTTGTATGGTTATCAAATATAAGTTACTTTTTTAGGTACCTTTTGCTCCGCTCCCGTGATGTTACATAATAGCTTATCCTTATAGGTACAATTTCTCAAGAATCTAGCTATCATTACTGGATATTATAGGTACATTTTTTTTTAAATTGACTAATATTTATAGAAATCAGCGTAATGAACAACCAAACAAACAAAAAACTCTTTAGCTTTATTATATTAGTATGATATGATCTCCACTTACTAAAACATAATAGAGCCGCATGCGGTGTTCTGTGCGCTAATTCAAAATGGCACACTGCCAATTTGCTAACACACCTGATTTTGCATAAATTCCCTATCTAATCTTTTCATTGGGTGAATTTACAAAGCCACTCAACACCTACCTTCGAGAGGGGCTTGGCAGAGCGCCAAACGGCACTGGCTGCAAATCATAGTCGTTCGCTATCTCTGAAACTACTTGTAAACAAGATCTTTTGTTAAAAAATATACGTCATGGATATCATTGCCTTATTCAGTATTTTTGGATACAAAAAGACACTATCCTGTTGGCCCCGTTTTAACTGCCTCGTTGGTTTCGTGACTGTAGACCATGGGGTCTTGGGTTTGATTTACAAGGTGATGGAGGGGTCCGAGTTCGCTCCCTTGGTTTTTTCACCAGACCCCGCTATCCCCTTCGTGGTTAATTCTTACTAAACCATTGAGTTTCGCGAAGCGTAGCACCGAGTGGCTTTCTCTACGACTTTTAAGAAATTGTTTTGAGGTTGATACTTGACCTGACCGAGTCAGGGTGCCCCAAGTCATATTTCTGAGAATGAAAATATTTCGTGGCGATTGAACTAATAATTGGGTGATACAAGTTGAGTTGATACTGTCTTTTTGCCAGCAGTTTATATTAGTCAATATAAACTTTGGTGGAAAAAAAATAAAGTTGCTCAGTACAATTTATGTATCCATAACTCAACCCAATGTAGGGAACGGCTGTTTTTCTTTTTGCGTTTTCAAGACTGTGTCTCTATTAAAAGTTGTTCGTTTTCATAAGTACCTACGTCACTTGTCCCTTGAAACACGTCACTTGTTCTTCCTAACACCTTGTATAATTCCGTAAAATATGATGAGTACCTACTATTTTTTGTAGAAAGTACAAAAGTTCAGTTCTGAAAGCAAAGCTAGATCAATCTCCGATTTACGTAGCCGTACAGACGTTGACATGACCCTTAGCAGGCATTATGAGTTAACAACGTAAAGGTGGTTTCAAATCGGCCAGGCGAGGCTATTTGAAGTGTGGATTGGATGAGAGATTTCACTCATCCCTATGCTTTTCCTTCTCTGGCTAGTGACCTCTCCAGCTGTATCGTAGCAACATGAAGTCTACAATTAAACACAAATTCAAACTAAGAATCATCCCATATAATATTTAATACTGATCACACAAAGTTGCTAAATAATAATAATAATACGACAAAGAAATAATTAAACCACATTATACCTAGCTCTTGGTACAAATGGTACTGGAAGCGAGTCTGGCGTCAGGAGCAATCTCACGTTGACGTTGGCCCTTCGCCATCGGTTCCACATGACGTAGTGGTCTTTCCATAGGAGGTAGACCGTGACGGAGTACCCGCAGAGGACGATGGCCATGAAGAAGTCCATGGCCGTCTCTGTGATGCGATGGGAGATGCCTGGAAACAAATTCACTGATCCATTCATAACATACCTGTTTTAAACTCGAACAAGGTTAGTCTATTCTGTCCCACTACTGGGCAAAGGCCTTTCTCCAATCCTCCCATTCTTCACGTTTCCGTGCCGTTTGCAGTTTTGGACTTTTTTTTTTTCTTAAAAAAGCGTTCGGTCGTACCATGAGTCATTTAAGGCTCCTTCTTTAAATTATACTTCCTTTAATTCAGTTAATAGACTAGGTACTAGATTCCCACATCAACAGCATTTCTCAAAGTTCTAGAATTGCCTTAAGAACCTTAAAAAACAAAATAAAAGGCAATTTTGCTTTTGCATTTTCAAGTAAAACAAACCGGTTTCGCAAACTAAAGAAAATTCAAAATTTCGATTCTAAAAATTTTCAACCAGCAAAATTTCCTTTTCAAGCCCTAAAACAAAATTAAAAAAGCAAAAACAAAACACACCTTCCTCTTTTCGAGCGCTTCCGTCGAGCTTACCAAAATTGGTTCCCTCAATCACAAAGTATTGAGTTCCGACGATGCATACTGCGAGCAGGCCCGCCGTCACGGTCGATAGCAACCAGAATATCAGACAATCCGACTGCGGAATAAAAGTATGGCATGAATACACACACATGAAGTGCAGGGTTCTCCATTTAGGGTCTCTACGTATATGTAGGTGGTTGCTATGCCCAGAACATAAAAATCAAGAATACATACATTACATAAACTGACGTCTTTTTCCCATGGTGGTAGGCAGAAACCGCAGAACGCCACCAGCTACGATTCTTACATACTAGTTTCGCCTCGTCCACGTTCATACATCTCGTCATACAATCTCACCAAACGGTCTGTGTAGGTCTTCCTAGGGCGTCCCTTCCCTGCATTGCCACTTACATCTGCCATATAACACCTAGGTATCCCTATTATAGTCTTACAATAGGGAAACAACCGCAAAGACCTCTTCTCATACAGAGCTGACACGAGCATTGATCATCATTCATCACATTTGCTCAGAGCTGATTGGGAATTTTAGATCGGTTGCCTCACGATATTTTCCTTCGTCAATGTTATTGATGTCCAAGGTAAACTTAGACAGTACAAATGAATTGGAAAAGTATCATTGTTCTTGCCCGTGCATGAGACGCGGGCGCCTTAACCACTGGGACACTAACGAAAACTAAACTAAAACTTAGTGACAAAGCAATGTGGACTTAGATATTTAAATGATAGGGCAGTTAATCCCTACTGCCTATCTTTCTAGATTGTTCTACATTCACAACGAATCTATACAAGAAACTGAGACTGTTTTTCAGTGTCCCCGAGTGAAATATAGCCGTAACTAACGAAGGGGGAGTCCACGTCAAAAGGAGATTTGTCAAAAACCCCCGGAATTCTGGGCCAAACCCGAAGATTTGAAACGACAGTGTTATATCGCCGGAATATTTCATCATCTACTTCGCAACTGTGAGATTTCCAAAAGACTGGGTGTTGCAAATCGATTTACCTAAAGGTGATTTTGTCAAGTTTTGGGACAAAGTTTTTTATAACCTCATTAAACTTTTTGGTGTTTTCGTATGAAGTTGGAAAAAATGAACTACTATTATGCCTGCATATTTACTGAATCTGTGTGTAAAAAACTGCAAATGTACTTTATTGACGTTGCTATTTGGTTTACAGGCAACATTAATTTATATTTCTTCTACATTGCCATTTATTGTTATTTTGTGTTCTCTTTTTAAGCTTGTGGCGTCTAAAAATTTTGAAATTATTAGAGTTATTTAACTATTTAGAGTGATTTAAATAGTATTAAATAGTTTAAGTTAGCTGCCTGTAGAGTGTATACCAAATGCTTTTTTCGACTGTACATCTCCAAAATGTTTTTTTTTGAAAATGACAACACATGACAGCAAATATCTACCTACGATATGATATGATTTAGGAAACGTAGCTCCAAATATATTGAATAATATATTCAGTCAAGGATTTTCTCAGAATATCCTTGCTTTATGCCTAGGCAATCTCGTCAGAAACCCTTTGAAATAGAATCTGAATATTTGAGCTGGCGACGAGTATCCAATACACCTGAGCAGGACAAAAACCCTTCAATATAACAAAAAACCTTACATACAGAATCATCTTTAATATTATATTCTTGAAGCACAACAAAGCAAGCCCGTCGACTCAACGCAACGTAATTCAATAAATGACAGTGTGACAACGTACGTTTTGGTGAGTGATAGGTACCTTAAGGGTTCTGAAGGCTGGATCGTTAAAATCTCTGAACTGTAAACCTGCTGTATTGCATCGCGAGTGGAATTACTGAAAGGGTGGATTACAGCTATTTCCAGCTTTAACAGGTTATATGTAGTTGCGGGTAAGTCTATTGTCATTTACTGTGAACCGTGTGAACGGTTTCACATGCCGCCTCTCGTCTAGTAGTCGCAAAACGCGACTGCTGAGCATGAGGTCTTGGGTTCGATTCCCAGGTCGGGCGAAGTGTTATAGGGTTTTTCCAACCGAAATTTCTCAGTAGCAGCCTCGGAGTCTGGATTTGGCTATCCCCCTATTACATTGCTGGACTTACTGGCAAAATGTGAGTGTACTAATGGGTTAAACTTTGCATAACCCTTCGGGGATAAAGGGGGCCTAAGGTTGGAATCAGCATCCCCAACCTCACCAAAACCACCTCACCATAAAACCTACGCAAACGAAGTCGCGGGAAAGTGCTAGTCCTCTTATATTAAAATACCTAATGGTTGAAATCCAACCCTGGTCCTAAGAGATTTAATCCACAGCTTAATCAAATAAATTAAAATAATGTTAATCGAGGTTTCGTCAAACAATTCAAGTGTCTATTCAAGTCAGTTGAAATTTCTATTGAAACTCAAGCTCAGACCAAAATATTGAAATGTAGAGTGTCTGAAGAGCAAATTGTGTGACAATCATTGAATTTATACGGTTAAAGTAAGGAATGTCTTGTTTGAAAACCTAACAACTGGGTATTAGGTCTGTACCACCAATAAATTGTCGTACTTTTTATGTCTACAAACAATAATGCAAACAAACAAACAATCAAATCAGTCTTTCTTCTTTATAATATATTTTTTTTAATTAACCTACTATAAACAATATACATACTAACTGACCAACGATTCAGCATTTCATAAGTCCAAAAGGACCAATTAAAACAACTTACAAAAATATCCCAACAAAATCCAGCTACCGAAAATTCCATCCTCCGCTTCATTGAAAACTTAAAATGGTGGAAATATTCAACGGCTTTCAAGGAAGCCAGTTTCAATTGAGACTAAGTACTTTTAAACAGACGCGACTCAATATGCCCTTGTCGCGTCAACGCCCGTCACTTTGGCTCGAGATTATTATAATCGATTGGAGGGACTCTCGATTCTGAGTGACAGCTTTCAAAAATGTTGGGAAACATTTGTTTGCTTAGGACATTTTTGACGGGAATGCTCTTTTCTTTTAAGATAAGGGTAGTTTGTGTAATAGGGTTTAATATAATACTGTTGGGGATATAGATTCTTATCTTATTGCAAACATGTTCTGGTTCCGTCAGTTTAGACAGAGCCAGTTGTTGTTGTTACTAGAATTCCGTACCCGAAGGGTGCTAATGGGACCCTTTTACTAGGTTCGCTGTCTGTCCGTTCGTCTGTCTATCAGCGGGCTGTATGTCATACACCGTAATAAGAAGACAGTTGAAATTTTCACAGAGTGTATTTCTTTTGCCGCTATAACAATACATGATAAAAATTAAAGTGAGTCACCATACAAGAAAAGATTTCTGTATGTATTCGTAAATATTGTACGGTAGCACGGAACCTGTCGTGTGCGAATCAGACTTGCACTTGGCCATTGCTCCTATCTTTTCAGAACTGTGATAGGCTAAGTAATTTTCAAATCCCAATATGATACAAGTTAGTTCTAAGAAACTTCACTAAAAATAACTTACCAACTTATCGAATAACAAATTGGTCCTTTCAAAACTTCCAACGTACCGAAGGACCAATCAGTGTCACATTGCAACTAGGTTGAATTTACACGAATACATAAACCTTCTCACCTGCAAATGGCTCCTGTTTCTAGGGTTCCCGAACCACAGTCGAAGCGCCTGTAGTACCGTGTACCTCGGCGTCCGAATTGCAGGATAGCTGAAAAAGAAATTCGGGATTTTAGAGGGCCACGTTTTTTTGGACGAAAAAGCGTGGTGTGTCGTTTCACATGTCAGTAGAGAGGGTATCATTGGAATATAGGTGGCGAACTTGCGGTTTAGAATGGTTTCCATTTTATCGTCGATCGTATTCATGCATGTACTAGCTTCCGTCCGCGACTTCATCCGTGTCAAAGTTAATAAATACATATTATCCCACGGGAACCGTATATTTTCCGGAATGAAAGTGAAAAAAGAAGTAAAAGTTAAAATCTAAGTAGCCTATGCAGACAATAATCTATCTCTGTGCTAAATTCCATCCAGATCTATTCAGCCGTTTTGGCTAGATTGAGTAGCAAACATTCTTCATCCAAACTTCCGCATATAATATAATAGTTGTACTACTGTCTGTAAGACTTTTCTATACAAGGCTTTAAAAATAGACCTCGTGATTTCACTTATATTTACTGACAAGAAAACCCTTATTGTAGCAATCTATTAGGAGGGTTGGGTTCAGTAGTGGATGCTTTCCAAACCGACAATGATTGATTGAGATGCACATTTCTATCTTATTCGGGTTAACAGGTGTGACGTCACGATTTGATTGATCGCTATAATAATTCAATGAGAGATATTAGCTGCCCCTCTAATCTAACCCCAGCTGCATTAAAATTAAGGTTCCCAATCGAACCGAAATCGGGAACAGAATTAAATTCTTTGACAAATTTATTGGAATACGAATGGGGTCGCCGGTGAATGGGATTCTTTATCTTGGACGGCCATAATCCGAGTCATTATTGGAATCAACTTTTTTATTATTTCCTCTTTGGTCCTTTGGTCCTTCCTTTTTTTTAATCGATGGAATTATGTAAGAATGGATTTGGATTATTTTCTTTTTACGAGAATTTCAACGATTTCAATTCTGGTTGACGTATCTGAAGTATCTCGGCGAGATTATCTATAATTTGGATTGATTTATTTTTAGTATTGATGAGAAGGCAGTGGTTAAGGAGCCCGCCTCTTAAGCATTATGTTGCGGGTTCAAAACCGAAGTACGAAGTCGCGGAAAGCAGCTAGTCAAATGCGGACCGCTAAATGTTACTAATTTATAATTATTATGTTAACCTACTCGTAATTATAAGGTAACCATTGTAACAAAAGTAAAATAAAATTATCCATACTAATAATATTATAAATGCGTAAGTATGTCTGTCTGTTACCTCTTCACGCTTAAACCGCTGAATCGATATTAATGAAATTTGGCATGGAGATAGTTTAAGATCCGAGGAAGGACATAAATAGTTTTTATCCCGGAAATCACCCCCTAAGGCGGTGAAAAGGGGGGTGGAAGTTTGTATGCAAGTACGATATAAACAATTTCCACGCGGACGTAGTCGCCGTAAAAGCTAGTTACTTAAACGTATCAGTATCATACAACAGTTCTGTTTTCAAACAGACCACAACTGAAAATAAGTTGCTCGTACCGAATAGCCCTGATTCGGCCCCAATCAAGCCGAAGGCATAATCTAGCCCCACAATATTGCAGTTGATGGAATTAAATTTAAATTGTGACTAGCATTTACCTGTACGCAGGGCTGGCAGTAATTCTCAATAAACATTAATGAGCTAATTACTATACCAGCTAATTAATTTTACCCAAGCTTAGGAATATTGAAATTTTTGTATGATAGCCTTTTTGGTCGCAGAGCGAGACTGCTGAGAATGAGGTCGGACAAAGTGTTATTGGGTTTCTCCATCAGGACTTTCTCAGTAGCAGCCTCGGAGTCTGGATTTGCCAGTTAATGGTAATAGGCTCTCCTCATTTGACTTATACATAGCTGGCCAAATATGAGTGTACTAGTGGGTACACGTCTGCCTAACCCTTCGGGATATACAGACCTGAAAAGAGCTCTAAGTACTAAGTACCCAATGGTTTATCCTTTCGACATCCAAGGTTTGTTAGTGTCAGCCCTATCTGATGATCACGGAGCGAACAAGCCCGCGGCAAGTTGGCCAACTGTTCCACTCCATTTGAAACTGTTAAATAAGTTTTAACAATCGGATATCGGAAACTTTGCGAGCAACGTTTTTGTCGTTATTCGGTTTTGTTGAAGATATTTATTGTATTTTTTGTTGTTGCTAATAAATAGCTGGTTTTTGATTTGCGATTAATTCAAATTTTGTATTTTCCTGTAAGTACAATACGTGCCACGAAAGATGAGACTTCACAGGCGTCAGTAATGGGGAGCTTGTGAAGGTAGTACCTATGAAGATAGTTGCCCATAATTTGTGTATCTATTCAGGAATATTTTACTGACATTTAGACTCAATCACGGCAGCACGGCTAAATAGATCTAAATGTTTGGCACTCATATAGGTTAAAGTCTGGAGTATACAGGTTACTTTTTAACCCGAAAATTGTTCAATTCTCGTGGGATAATACATTAGCTTTGACGCGGACAAAAAGTCGCGGGCGGTAGTAAGAAAATAATTAGAATACATAGTTACTCACCTAAATCCACAAAGCTCGCAGTGGTTCCTTCCTACTTGGTTGAGCCATCTCTCCAGGCAGCTCAGATGAACATTAGCCAGCGAACCCTTACAGTTGCAAGGGGAAATCAACCTGAGAACAGATAGTTATTAATAACGCGAGATCTTTCCCCGTAAAGAGATGAATTGGATGTCATGATGTACCGTTGCTGTTTACGTCCCTTTCCATGGGTTGAAAATATTCCGAAAATTCACACAATGCGACATTTTTTTGCAGTGTGTGAATGTTCTGTTTTTTTTAACGTATAATATCTGTCGGGCTTGCCCTAAGCCACGCCACCAGTATCTTTGGACGTAATAAAAGCAGAAAACAAAATAATGCATCTAACAACTACTCAACATATACCTAATTTCGACCTCTCGATGATCTTTACAGAAAAAAATAGCAAATGGAACATGTCAATAAGATACGAAATGAGATCCTGGACAGTATACGATCTTCAAACTCAACAGCCAAATAAAAAAACTAATTCTATTCCCCGACAACACTTTTAGCAAACATCTTATGTAACACCAAAATGAAAATTTCTTCCAAGTAAATAAACATTTGGGTATTTTGTGTATCAGCGATTTCCTTATACAAACCTTTCCCTTCCGCGCGTCATACATATTCTGCAAACATTCGAGCCAATGCTTGACAGTGAATCTCTTGCTGTAATACCCAAATCAGATTTCTCTGAAAGACTACCAGTTTTCTTCTTATCAGATTTCGAAATCTTTGGTTCAAGAGGTTTAGTGACGATCACTTCATTCGTGGTTATCGGAACACCTTCAGTCTGTACTATGGTACTATTTCCAGGATTCGAAACCTCTATAGTTTCAGGTGCTACACTAGGAAGAATAACCGGGTGAACATTTTGAACGTTTGGTATCTCACTCAGGCCAATAGAGTTTGGGGTTTCTTTGACAAGCTTGAAACATGATGCCATGAACTTCTTCAGATCAATCAAGGTTGTAGAACCATCTATTGCAGCTCGTTCTGTATCTAAGATTGGTATCTTAAGCTCTTTGATGTTAAGGTTCTTTATTGCTTGTGCTGGTGTGCCAAAACTTAGAGATTTCAGTGCTTCTGTCACATCTTTACTCGTTATTATGTGCCGCATGCTATGTTCGGATTTTGATAGCCCTGGTTTGGTTTGCATGACTTTAGCATGGTGGACAGCGCCTGGTAAGTTATTAGCCCCGGACGGTCCCGCATCGTCGATTGCATTAGATAGTGGATTTTTATTATCAGTTGCTTTTATTGGTCTCGACGTAGTTTTGTCTCCATCAGTTATTTTATTATTTTCGTTGTTGTCCATCAATACTTGCGTACCATTTGTAATATTTTAAAGAAAATATAATTAAAATAAATCTTGTATGAATGATGCGGTGTTTGACATAACAATTTGACGTTTTGTTTTGTGTGTTGATTTTATTTTTATTTTTTTGACAGCCTCTTTTGTAATACTAATGAGTCGGAAAACAAAGAGGGTGTGATATAATTGTTATTTTAAGAGAACTTGGAGGTTTAGCAAGTCAACAAGTAGAATTCATTGTAGGTATATATTACAAAGCTTTTAATACTGGAACGTTTTTACGTTTACGTTTGCTATAAGACTAACTACTTACTAATATAAATACGTTGACTTCATTATTATCTTAACCTACATCTAAATAAATATAATAAGAAACACAATGTATTTGTAACTATTCAACCACGGGTCATGACAATCGATTTATTAATAAAAGATAGATGCAACTTACAAAGTTTACACCGAAGCTCGATAGATGGCGTTGCTCGATTTAAATGCGCGCTATGGTTTCGTTCACACGCGAAGTATAAGACCTGCGAGCGCGCTCGGTAAAATTGCCATCAGGAGGGTCTTAACTGACTCGACTGAACAGCGGGTGATGATCCCGGGATATGAATCTTTGTGATTCCACTCCGCTCTCCCATAAGTCAACTATCGCAGACTTTTGGGTTGAATAACTGACGCTGTTTTTTGGCCACTTTTTATAACCTTATTTCATTAAATCTGTTTCGAGGAACCGTATTTTACGATTCCTGTTTCTTGCTATGAATTGTTTTATTATGTATGCATTAGGTATTTATAAAACAATAAATGGTACGTACATAATAATGTTAAGTGCAAAGACACATTTCTTCATGCAAATAAAAATAAACAGATCATAATTCTAGTATTCGGAGAGCCCCTGACCTTGCATGTGACGTCACACACAGATTTTTTGTTTTTGTAAGTATAGTTTGTAAGTAATTTTTTACTAATACTAGTCTTGGAACTTGAAAATAAATGTTTTAATTTATAAAGGACTATATTGAAGGACTGTACATTTTACCGGGATAAAAAGAAACCTATACTGATAATTCAGACTATTATTAATGAGTTCAGACGGCGTAATTGAGTCATAAACATCCATCCATATTTGTGCATTTTTAGTAGTAGGTATTAAGATACACAATAGGTACATGTACAATTATGATGACATATAAATAGTCAAAGAAATTATTATAATTATCTAGTATTACAATAAGAAATTGTTATTGGTATTTATTGTTGTCGTGATAAAATAACCATACTAGTTAACCTAAAAAAAATGTGCGTACATGTAAGAAACCCCATTTTAATATTCTATGTCTACCTTAATAATAAAATACAGGTAAAAAAACGGGAACCGGAAGATGTTACTTCTTGTTCTTCAAGGAATGGGGACTTCTTAACCGCTGAACTTTATGGATGAAGCATAAAAAAATAACACCTGTTAAAATATTTAGAGCAATCAAACGCAAGGCATGTTTGGTTGCTATTAAAAATTTTGTAGGAGTCACTGACGGCTTATTTACTACGAAGGAAATATAAAGTTATGCCCTGTATTGACTAAGAAACACGTTGTGCAATGTTTTTGTATAATGGCAAACAATTTTGAGAACATAAGATATTGCAATTTTGTTGGCAATATGGTATTAAAAAATGTTGTTGTCAACAATGTTGCACAATTGTTGATAAACACTGTTTCCATTGTATAAGGGGCTTTTACATGAATCTATATTGTTCAGTCTTGTTGTCCATTATGGCAAGTCCTGTTCCTTCTAAAACAGGTGTAGGTACACTTCACAAAGCCGAAAATTACATGTTCTTTCCATTTTGTCGAGATGATTGATTACGGAGATATTGAAGGTAAAAGTTTTAGCATTTTTTAAGGTTTTTCGAAGTAAAGAATATTAGAATAGAATAGAATTTATTTATCCTTCTTAGACACAGTACACCAGAAGTAAACAAAATTATTGTTATAACTAAAGTACTTACATAGTTTCTAAGTTTTCAATGTACCTACTCTCAAGAAGTTTATAAGGTACACTTACACAAATCATCATCTGCCTAGCCTTTTCCCAACAATGTTGGGGTCGGCTTCCAGTCTCACCGGATGCAGCTGAATACCAGTATTTTACATGGAGCGACTGCCTATCTGACCTCCACAACCCAGTAACTGAGTAACACGATACCCTTAGGTAAGACTGGTTGTCAGACTCTCAAGCTTCTGACGATTCGTAACGACTGTCAAAGATCCACGAATGACAGCCGGGACCAACGGCTTAACGTGCTTTCCGAGGCACGGAATGTCAATAATGTCTAAGATACACTTTAGAAAGTACATATGAATTGAAAAAGTCACATTGGTACTTGCCCGGATTCGAACCCACACCCTCATGCATGAGAGGCAGGCGCCTTAACCACTAGGCCATTAAAACATTTTCCTACACTACACACTCACTTACACAAATACACAATAAAATCAAAACTTAGACAACGATTATTAAGTATAACAAAGTGACATTGCAACTATGTGAAATAAAACTTGCTTAACTTCTAATAACATGATAAATAAATGAATGATAAATGTCCATTGACGAAATAAAACATTTGAAATGTACTCACTAAACTTTAAATACCCTATAACCCCTGTATTTTTGCATAGACCATAAACAGTGATTTTTTACAAGCTTTTATTTAGCTTGCACTGTTCGTATGTATGTAAGTAAGTTGTCCTTTTAAAATTCGCAAACCATTTTTCGAACATTTTTTGGTGTCCGATTCAGGTGAGATTTTGCATACAGCTTTAGTTCTGATGACAATACAATGTCCAATACACAATAATGAAATAATTTTTAATAAAAGCTTGTTTTTAAAAATATTCTTTTATTTAATTATTTACACATAAACACAAAGTCGTTATGTAGCATAATTTTTGCTTAATTTTTGCGTACTATTTGATTTCATTTGAATTCTGTTTGTTATTTTTAATGGTTTGTAATGTGGTTAATTTTATTTTATATTATTTTATTTTTAATTTTATTTATACTATTTTATTTCTATTATTATTGATTTATTTCTATTTAATTTTGCCAGTAATTATTAATATGGATTTTATAATTTTAATATGAATACGGATCTTGAAATCTGAAATAAATGTTTTTTTTTATTTTTTATATTTTTTTTTTATATTACTAAGCTTTAAGTTACTAAGTTATTTTGATAGACAGTATGCATAGTGTGTATCGTGTGCAACGGGCCAACGTCTACATAATGTGTATTTTAAACACCCCTTTAAAATCATGTCTCTAAAATCCACATTCACACCTCAAACCACATTCTCTAATTACTATTCCAAAACCAAACTAAACCGGCTAAAACTAGATATAAATAAGATCTTTAAACACTAGAGTGGCTTAGCCGTCGCGGTTGCAACGTCCACCACAGTTTGCGGTCATCCTGATCCTAGTTGCACCAGTGAATTGGATATTTAGTCTGTTTTAGTAGGTATATCGCTAATTTATGTAGTTGGATTTATTAGGTGAAATTCGTGTTTAATTTGTAGATTGTAGAGCAGGGGTTCCTAACCTTTCCAATCTTGTCAGCCCTATGACGTGTAAGTGAAATTGATTTTAACCCCTCCCAATATTTATTTATTTATTTAAACTTTATGCAATAAAAGTACAAAGGCGGACTTAATGCCTTAGCCATTCTCTAACAGTCAACCAAAGGTGGTGAAGAGATAACATGGTAGGTGCAAATTAAAGTACTAGCGCTAAACAGCAAAATTAACTAAAAAAAAAAAATTAAACACAAAGTATTTAACTAAATAATACAAGTGTACATAAGTACAAAATACTTAAAATACTACATATTTACTATAAAAATACCATAGAATAAACATACATACATACATATTTATATATACCTACATATATACATATTAAATACATAACTAATAAAGAATAAAAACGAGAATTATAATACAACTCTATTCATTTGCTCCGAAAAGTAAATCCTCAACTTCCGACTTCTTTGATTCTCAAATCAAATATGCCAATCAATAACCGCTTTATAATAATTCAATTAAAATATTGACAGTTTCCAGGAAAAAATATTTCTTTATCGTGTGGGCGGTAAGGTCTTACGACCCTACACACGCCCTAGTGTCAGACTTTCTAAACCGCCTCAAGGGTCTCTGACATGGTTTGAGTGGAAGTGAAAAAGTAAGTCCAGGTTTCCTCACGGTGTTTTCCTTCACCGATGTCAGTGATGTCCAAGATAAACTTTAGAAAGTACATATGAATTGAAAAATTCACATTGGTACTTGCCCGGATTTTAACCCACAACCTCATGCATGAGAGGCGGGCGCCTTAACCACTGGGCCATCACGACCATGATAAATTCTTTTATAAAAATTTAAAATATATTGAAGATCTGTAGGCAATACTTTCTTGATTTAGTATTCAATACAAAATGTCTATAAATGTTCGTAAATAAAATTGATCTGAAAAGTCGTTAGTGATTAAATTAATCTAATTAATGGTCTACATTCAGCGTTAGTTCTGAAAACAGTGTTGCTTTGATAAAATCTCTTGAATACCAACTTACGTTTGCTATTCAAAAACCACTTAAGATTTTAGCTGAAACCTTAATATAAGCCATTAAGGTTGTAATTTGCATGAGTTTTTAAAATGTAAACTTTCAGAGTTGCAATAATTACTTTGTGCAGTTCTATTTTCATTGTGTTGCAATCGTAAAATTGTTGCTTTAATAATAAAAATTAAAGCGTAAAAGTTGAAAAAGGTTTTATTTGACGTCGTAATTTACTGTGTAACAGATTTTAAGTGTATTTTTGCTAACAATTCATTCTAAAATTAAAATTTTCTCAGTGCCGGTTGATGGCAATAGTCTTGTTCCTTATTACGTTATAACTCTAGTTTTATGTCCGCGTGAGTGTCGGTTATCGCATACGCAGACGAAGTCGGAGTCGAACTCGAGTAAAATCTAGCCCTGTCCTTTGTTGGGATTCAAAACCCATCAAAATCGGTTTAGTGGTTTAGTCGTGAAAGCGTAACACAGGTTTAGTGAAAATCAATTATGTACCTGCTTCTATGATCAGCAACCCTCGCTCCACTCTCGCTGCTGGGAACAGCTTTCAATTACTCTTATCTTCTCATGTTCCCGTTATTCCCCAAGTAATAATTATAAATCTATGAATATTAATAACTGTTATTATAATTAAGCTCCGATTGGAGGCGCTGAACCGAAATTATAGTAGTAATTTGTGCGTACAAACAAAATGCTTTGTAGACTTACGTGTGTGTTTTGCTGTGGTACCTGCAATGGCTTTGAAAATAATAATAATAATTTATTTACAGCATTTATTATATTTTATTTGTAGCATTCGAATTAAAAAAAAAGCAAAATAAAAAATAAAAAATAATTACGCGTCATGTTGTTGTCCGGGATGGATTCCTAAACTATTTTTAAATTAAATATTAATTTGGTCGAACTTAAAAGATAGGATAGTTTTTATCTCGATTATTGACTTCAATATCTTTCCTTGCTTCAAGACACAGCAACGCGTGGCTGTGTCAGTTAGTAAAAAATAAATTAAAATAAGCAATTAAAAAAGAATAATTAAAAAGCGCAAATGTGGTGCACGATCAGATGAAAAGGTGTTTGACCTCGCTTTGTATAGTCTAAGATTATTTTATTTATTTTTCGTAATTTTAATAATTAAATGTTCCAAATTGAAGTTTAATTTATAGAATTTACAAGTGCCAATAGATGGTCTAATAGAAATAAATACTTTGAATGTTGCAATTTAAGAAGGGGGGAAGGGGTAACTTTTCTAATTGTCGTAGGTAAGTTTTATTTTCACATTGTTAGTATTATCTTGATAAAAATAACTTAAACATAACGTTATTTAAAAGGTTGCAAGCAGAAACGTTTTTAATTGCTTACAAAGCTAAAAAAATATGCCATTTAAAAACAATTCGCAAACGATGAATGAAGTTTTAATTATGTAGGCATTTCAATTATTAATATGGCTATTAATTATTTTCTTCCAGTCCCCGGTTCCAGTATGACATCGGCCGTTGGGTTTTCGTAAAATAAATTTACGCCGAAAAATTATTATTTTCACCGAATTTTCGGGCAATAATTAAGGTTCTACTTTTCTTGCATGAAGTCAGCGAAATATTTTAATTAGGTGGTCCGAATTGGATGCTGTTGTACACCTATATGGAGTTTGGTCGCGGTTATGTGAAAGGGAAGCAGTTAATGAAACCATGAGGTTAGTGAAATCATCAGGGGGCCAACCACCATCTCTTAAAACAATATTATTTTAATATTACTTTGCCTTCAGCACTGTTGGATTTTAAACGCACGGCTCAGCGCCGAAAGTTGAGAATGCAACAACAGAAATTACAAAGTAATGTACTATAATATTGTTTTAAGAGGTGATGGTTGGCCCCCAGGTTTTCCTTCCGATTTTTTCTTCAATTAAGTCATGTCTAAGATAAACTTAGAAAGTGCATTGAATTGTAAAAGTCACGTTGGTACTTGCCCGGTTTCGAAACCGCAACCACGTGGTTTCGCGTGTTTCCTGGTTTCCTCGTTCGCGAGGTTTTTTGCACTGTTTAATTGCGTACATATATTGTTCTAATCTAACTAGTAGTTCCAGTTATTTGCGCGTTTAAATAAATAAACAACAAAACTTACCGGTATGACAAAACAATAGAATTCAATTGTGTCTCATTACGTGGGACTTGAGTAATTGAATTACATACATAACATCACGCCTGTAATCCCCGAAGGGTTAGGCAGAGGTGTACCTATTAGTACACCCACATTTCGCCAGTTATGTTTTTAGTCCCATGTAATAGGGGGCGAGCCTATTGCCATCAACCTGGCACAAATCCAGACTCCGAGGCTGCTACTGAGAAATTCCTGATGGAAAAACCCAATAACACTTTGCCCGACCTGGGAATCGAACCCAAGACCTCATGCACAGCAGTCGCGCTTGCGACCACTAGACCAACGTGGCAGTCCGAGTCAGTAACTGAATTAGTAGAGATCGGAATATTTCCATTTGTAATTTCCTATCCACTGTCACAGAAAAAAACAAGATAGAAATAGTGTTTTAAGATCTAAGAAAAATATCTAGCACAAGAAAAGAATATAATATATCTAAATTAAGACTTGCCCTTTTAAGATGTCTATTCATATTCAAAATAGAAGACATATTTTCCGGTGAGACGTCTAACTTTTTCCAAAACCCTTCGTTCGGTTTTTTTGTGATCCAGTATTATCCAGATCTTAACCCTCTTTTTCGCATTACAATAGAAAAGAATGGATGTGTCTAGATGGATGGTACGGCATATACAGTGCGACTACTGAAACAAGGGATATTTATGACGACATATTATTATATGCTTACATCAAGGAACGAATTAACGAACGTATTTTTAACAAGCTTTTGCCCTATACAATGTGGGACTCTTGTTTCATTTCCTTTATAGGGTGAATTTTAGAAAATCCTTTTCTTAGCGTACGTCTACTAACTATAAACTACCTCCCTGCCAAATTTCATCTTTATACGTCAAGCGGTTTTCGATATTTGGTGATGAGTATGTGAGTGAGTGAGTGACCTTTCGCTTTTATATATATTTTATATTTAGTTTAGATAGATTTAAAACGAATTAGTAATTAGTTTATGCTCACTTCTTCAATCGCGTGAATTTGATCACCTTTTTGTTGTTTGTAACCTTAATTCTTTTTCTAAAATAAAATTAACTACTACTACGGGTCTCCTTATAATATTAGCTATATCTTTGCTAGTGAAAGAGCCTTCAAAATCGGTGCAGCTGTTTTAGAGATAACCCAGAAAAAAAAGATGGTCATACAGAAAGACAATTAAAAAAATTAATGTTTTTTCGTGAAATTATCTTGTAAATGACTGCCTCGTTGGTCTAGTGATCGCAAGCGCAACTGCTGAGCATGAGGTCTTGGGTTCGATTCCCAGGTCGGTCAAAGTGTTATTGGGTTTTTCCATCAGGAATTTCTCAGTAGCAGCCTCGGAGTCTGGATTTGTGCCCGGTTGATGGCAATATTCTCGCCCCCTATTACATGGGACTAAAAACATAACTGTACTAATGGGTACACCTCTGCCTAACCCTTCGGGGATTACAGGCGTGAAGTTATGTATGTATGTATGTATCTTGTAAATACACAGAATATACAGTACCTACATACATTCTTCACAATTATGAAACATTCACATGCATGTAGTCAAAATCTGCTATCTTTTTATTTTACGTCCATCGTTTACCAAGTCGCCCTTAACATTTGACGTGACAATGACTTATTTTTGCGGCGTCGGCGTATTTTAGACGTCGAAAGATAGATTACTAAAACTCTTTTGGTTGTAGATGTCAGGTCTTTTTAGGGTTAGACTCAATACATGTCAGTTATAGAGAGGTGTCGGTATTATGTGTCTGTATTTTATTTAAATAGATGTTTGAGGTGGAATTAGGTCGGGGAGAATAAAAAGATTTAATTTGTAAAAGCGTGTACGCCGTACGGTATTGGATTTATAAACTTTCAAGTTTCCTTTTTCGAAATGAATAAACCGATTTTAATGCAATTTCTTACGTATAAGCAGGATACATAGGTCTAAAAAGTTAGTTGACAACATTTTGTGTGCAGTCGTGTTTTTTTTAAATTACTTACTTACTGTTAGATATGTATTAGTTTATAGATCTTGTGCCTAATCTGTATTGTGATTTAAGTGTCTTAGTTGTGCGTTATAAAGCATAAATAAATAAACGGACAATTTTTTTTAATATTTATTCGTGCGGGTTCCATTCCCGCAAGGAATAAATATTTATATGGCCTACAGATAGACGTTGGCTGTTTGTGTATTTGAGTTTATATGTTTGTAAACGCAAAGTTAAAAAAAAATACAATCTTTAATGTAAAAAAAAAAAAAACCGTTACTAAAAAACGCACGCGTGCGCTCTACACCGCATCGTAACCGTAAAAACGGTGCAATAAGAGTCACTTTATGAGCAAGTGTGTTAAAAAATATTTTCTACACAATTTTTTTTCTTGGTTCCCTCACGTATGATACTTACCGTCCGTCACACTTTGCTGCACTTTTGACGGCACAGGTAGCGGTGTACACTAATTTGTAATTACTGCCGTCGGGGACGCAAGAGCACCAGTTTTAGCAAGCAAGCGGTTTTGTTTAGGCTTGTTGCAGACTCACGATTAATTGGAAAAAATAACATAACATCATGACAACATGCAACATTTTGAGTACTTTTCATTTAAATCTCTAGTTTTGACTGCTGTGCATGAGGTCTTGGGTTCGATTCCCAGGTCGGGCAAAGTGTTATTGGGTTTTTCCATCAGGAATTTCTCAGTAGCAGCCTCGGAGTTTGGATTTGTGCCCGGTTGATGGCAATAGGCTCGCCCCCTATTACATGGGACTAAAAACATAACTAGCGGAATGTAGGTGTACTAATGGGTACACCTCTTCCTAACCCTTCGGGGATTACAGGCGTGATGTCATGTGCTCTAGTTTTGTAATCTCTTCACCACCTTTGCTTGACTGTAAGACAATGCCTAAGGCATTAAGTCCGCCTTTGAACTTTTGTAGCATTAAGTTTAAATAAATAAATGAACATCACGCCTGTAAACCCTAGTCTTAAATTCTTAGGCCGCTCAAATAGTATTTGGTTTTTTCCGTTAGGAATTTCTTAGTAGCAGTCTCGGAGTCTGGAGTTGTGCCCGGTTGATGTCAATAGGCTCGCCCCAGCTGTTACATGAGACTTAGGTCTGCCTAACCCTTTGGGATTACAGGCGTGATGTATTATGTTATGTTAATTCTGAAGAAGTGTACGCAGACGAAGCCGTGGGCAGAAGCTAGTCTTATCATATAACAGTACGTGTATAGGTACATGTACTTCTCTGCAGTGTGCACTAATTTGTAATTATGCTCGAACGGTGACGCCAGCGTTTCAGCCACTAATACAGATCGCGGTTGCTATATGTTCATGATTAATCGATTGCACACAATTGAAATCGATTACGACTGTAATTGAACTTGCGTCTGTTTTAATTGAAGAATGCGGGGAAGAAGAAAATGTTATCTTACGAAGAAGGAAGAAGTTCAGTTCAGGTTCGGTTTAAATGTCTTGTTATTTCTGACTGTCTCGTTGGTCTAGTGGTCGGAAGGCGTGACTGCTGAGCACGAGGTTTTGGGTTTGATTCCCAGGTCGAGCAAATTGTTATTCGGTTTTTCCAACAAGAATTTTCAGTAGCAGCCTAGGAGTCTGGAGTTGTGCCTGGTTGATGTCAATAGGCTCGCCCCCTATTACATGGGACTTAGTTGTAACTGGCGAAACGTGGGTCCCTCTGCCTTACTCTTCGGGGATTACAGATGTGTTGTTTTGTTATTTTAATATTGAACATAATGTCGGTACAGTGATTTAGGAACTTAATATTTAATTATAACCACTAGACGACCGTACCGACCGTAGATGAGGCGAAAGGAGTATGTAAGGATCGTAGCAGGTGGCGTTCTGTAGTTTCTAAATAAACATACATAAACTCACGCCTTTTTCTCTTGGTGGTAGGCCCAAGAGAAAAAGGCGTGAGTTTATGTATGTAGGCCAATACGACGTTCACAGTCTACTTAAGTAAATAATAAAATTACCTACCTGTCCAAATTCTTAAAAAACAATCTTAAAACTCAAAAAAGTAACACAAAGCACCTAAATACAAAATTAGCAATTAAATATAACATCACGCTTGTAATCCCCGAAGGGTTAGGCAGAGGTGTACCCATTAGTACACCCACATTTCGCCAGTTATATTTTTAGTCCCATGTAATAGGGGGCGAGCCTACTGCCATCAACCGGGCACAAATCCAGACTCCGAGGCTGCTACTGAAAAATTCCTGATGGAAAAACCCAATAACACTTTGCCCGACCTGGGAATCGAACCCAAGACCTCATGCACAGCAGTCGCGCTTGTGACCACTAGACCAACGAGGCAGTCACTAGACCAACGATGCAGTCATAAAATTATCTACCTGTCCAGATTCTTAAAAAACAATCTTAAAACTTAAAAAATAATACGAAGCACCTAAATACAAAATTAGCATATAAAACGGATATATAAAAGCGATTGACGACAAACGTTTGAATTCTTTACAACGTTTTTTACGACAAATCTGGCGTGTGCGGATGCCTAATTTCCTTTTCATATATAATTTAGTTCATTTCGTTTGGCGAGGTGCGATTCATTTATTAAATGTTCCAAGTTTTTTGTGTCTAGGCTTTGTAGTGCCTTTGTTTGTTGATGAAGTTTTTCAAGTGTTTTTATTCGTTACTAGCTGACCCGCCACGACTTTGTTCACGTGGTATCCTACCCTCACCCCTATCCTGCCGATACCCCCACCTCTATTCTACCCATCCCTTACTCTACCCCTACTCCTACCCTACCTCTACCTTACCCTACCCTTTTTTTTTGAGGTTTTAAAAATCATCAAATAATTCCTTCCGCCCTGGGTGGGGGCGGAAGGGACTGTCAGACTTTTACTGACTAAAAAACCACCTTGTTCCTTCTGTTGCCCTTTACGTTCCGGGGCCACGGTATCCCGACCAACTTTTCCGACTTTTTAATTTTTTATTTCATAAGAACCTTCTCCTGACATCACAACAAAAAAAGGATCAGCCAAATCAGTCCAGTCGTTGTCAACTTTTGCGCTTAGCAACACATGTAAAATAGTTAATATGTCAAAATAAGTAGATGTTTAGATTATGATGGGGCTGACAGTCGTATTCTGTTCTTTTGTGTCCAATTAAAAAAAGGTTATATATTGTAAACTAAACTTTATTTTGTGTGCAACTGTCACTCTTTATTTTTGTGTTTTTTTTTTTAATTTCATATGAAGCTCAATCGATCTGCCAAACCTTTTCCCAACTGTGTTGGGGTCGGCTTCCAGTCTAACCGAATGCAGCTGAATACCAATATTTTACATGGAGCGATTGCCTATCTGACCTCCACAACTCAGTAACTGAGTAATACTATACCTCTTGGTAAGACTGGTTGGCTCAGACTTTCGGGTTTCTGACGACCTGTAATGACCGTCAAAGATTCATTTATGACAGCCGGGACCAACAGCTTAACGAGCTTTCCGAGGCTCGGAATAATATCAGTGATGTCTAAGATAAACATGGCAAGTACATAATGAATTGGCGCTGTCAGCCGAAATACAGGTTATCCCTAGTTCGGCTCCAGATGCTTTATCTACTTTTTGTGTTATCATTGCACTGTTTATTTGTAACTAAAATTAAGTACTGCTTTGATGAAATAAAGATTATTAATAATTGAAAAAGACACATCAGTTCTTGCCCGGATTCAAACTCACGATCTCATGCATGAGAGGCAGGCGCCTCAACCACAGGGCCAGTCAAACTAGAACACGTTACTAAAGAACGATTAAAAATTTTCGCACGCATTCAAAACTTAAACATAACTGGCGAAATGTGGGTGTACACATGGGTACACCTCTGCCTAACCCTTCGGGGATAACAGGCGTGATGTTATGTTATGTTATGCATTCAAAACTTTTATTTTTCCACTAATAAAAAACCAACGTGCAAATCACGGTCCTCATAAAATTCCACCATCATTTGATACTCCGTTCCAATATTTATAGTAACACAAACGAGAGCGCATCGCATACACAATATCAAGGGTAGTTACTCGAAATGCGTGAACAATAAAATTTTACGAATGCCAAACGGTAATGTTCGATATTATTAAGTGGCACGATTCTGGCTCGTTCCGTACTAATGTTCTGTGCCTGTTTGTTCTTTTTTCCATATTTTGTTGAGGATATATTTGTTTGAACATATGGGTTCCTGGTACTTTAGACGGGAAGATAGAAGACTGTTTGTTAAATTTTTAATCTTCTTCTTCTATTAAAGAATGGCTAAATTGTGTTGCTTAGCGCAAAACTACTCGAGAAATTCTGGACCGATTTCTCTGATTCTTTATTTGTTGTGTTCGTCAATTTCTCGAACTGGTCTCATTGTTGGTATCTGACAAACGATTTTTTTCAGTGCAACTGGCTAAAACAAACAAACAAAATACTCTTTACTTTTCTTATGTTAGCATAGATTAATATATCAGACCAGGAAAATTGCCAAACTGAAAGCGACCTAAATAACCGCGCTGTTATCTATATGCAACGTAAGCAAAATATACCTATAGTTTCACTGTCATCCAAAGTTCTTTTTTCAATACAAGTAAACCCGTAGCTGCTAACTAGTACAACGTTAAAGTTACAATAATATCACGTATATACAGATCAATACGTTCCAAATTGGACTGTTTCGTTTAAGTGGATGGTATTGTTATTATTGATGAAAGATAAGGTTTTAAGTTTATTATTGAAAGAACTGATGCTGTGATGCAGTCGCAAAGCGTGACTGCTGAGCATGACGGTCTTGGGTTCAATACCCACGTCGGGCAAAGTGTTATTGGGTTTTTCCATTAGAAATTTCTTAGTAGCAACCTCGGAGACTGGATTAGTGCCCGGTTGATGGTAATAGGCTCGCCCCCTATTACATGGGACTTAAACATAACTGGCGAAATGTGGGTATACTAAAAGGTACACCTCTGCCTAACCCTTCGGGGATTACAGGCGTGATGTTATGTTATGCCTTTAGTAAAATGCTGTTACCTTGACATTACAAACAGACCATTCAAAAGAATAGAATTAAGATTAGCAAATAGTTTAAATTAACTAAATTCTTTGACTTTGACTTTGAACAACACTAAAGAATGCACGTACCAAACTAAAGTCGTTCACGCTCAACTATAATCAGTGGCAGAATTCATTTGACCTTATCTCTTAGTTCAAAGTTTATTTTCTTGATAGCCAATTTTTTCGCCGTGCACGACTATTGCTACACTCATCCAACGCAAATTAAATGAAATTTAAATATTAAACGTAATTGAATAAAGAACTGGCTAAGCGCGAGTCGGACTCGTACAAGCAGGGATCCGTACCATTGTATTATCTTAATGTATAAATTACGTCACGTTGTTTGTCCGGGATGAACTCCTAAACTACTTGACCATTTGTTTATGACATATGGCTTACTGTGTGTAATTTGGTCATACATAAAAGATAGGATAGTTTTATCTCGATTTTTGCCTCTTTACTTACTTCAAGCCGCAGCAACGCGTGGCCGATTCAGCTAGTATTTAATAAAATAAAATATTGTAAAGGCTGATTCAGGGCGCCTACCGCCATCTCTTATAACAATATTATTTTAATATTACTTTGTAATTTCTGTTGTTGCATTTTCAACTTTCGGCGCTGATCCGAGCGTTGAAAATCCAACAGTGTGGAAGGCAAAGTAATATTAGAATAATATTGTTTTAAGAGCTTGTGGTTGGCCCCCAGGTCAATATAAACTAGCCAAGTACGCATATATTATAGTGCACAAGTATGTGCGCAAGCACAGGTGCACTCTATCTGATCTGATCTGAGATCAGATGCAAGATCAACGGCTTTACGTGCTTTCCGAGGCGCAGGGGTGTCTGACTGAGAAATTCCTAACGCAAAAACCTAATACCCAATACAATTTAATATTTAGTAATTAAGATATGAGTATTATTATTAGCTAATAACTTGTACGTCTAGTGCACACCGTAAGTATAAGTTGGTTGTTCATAAAAAAAAAAAACACTTTTTGCTAGACTTGGGAATCGAACCCAGGACCCCACAGGACCAGACCAACGGGACAGTATTATATTTAACACTACATAAAAAAACGTTTCTTGTGTAAGGACAACAAATAAAGCTTGCAATTAAAGGAGGAATTTCTCTGGAATTCCTTTAATTGAATGTTTTATTTGTTGTTAGGTGTAGTGTCTTCCTAAAGCGGTTCAAAAGTCCTGTGACAGACGGACAGCGGAGTCTTAGTAACAGGGTACCATTTAGCACCATTTCAGTACGGAACCCTAAAAACATTGAAAGGTATTTTGAATGTTAAACGTACCTCAAGATTAATTTCAGCCTCTATTACACTTCAACGAAAAAATATAAATGGCTGTAGAATTTTAAGATGAAAGTTAGCGTTGAAGGCGAAATTATATTTTTTTCATGTTTTTTGGAATTTACAGATCAGCATCAGGTTATATGGTAATAAAAAAAAATAGATGCGACCCTAACATATGTTTATTAATTATATTTTCACCTGTCTCGGTGTCTTTGACAGTCGTTACGGGTCGTCAGAAGCCCGAAAGTCATACCAAGGGGTATCGTATTACCCAGTTATTGGGTTGTGGAGGTCAGATAGGCACTCGCTCTATGTAAAATACTGGTATTCAGCTGTATCCGGTTAGACTGGCAGCCGACCCCAACATAGTTGGGAAAAGGCTAGGCAGATGATGACCGGTCTCGGTGTCGTGGCAAATCAAATCGGGAAACGGCTGAATGCGTGCAGCGCAGGACGGGTTATTGCGGCAATTTTTAGGGGAGGCCTATGTCCAGCAATGGAGTCGTTCGACTGAAATTATGATGTTGATTAACTAATTCTTTATTATCACACAACATGATTCAAATTTCAAAAAATCGTAAGGAATGTTGAATTTCGCGGTAAACAATACAGCATCCCCTTAACATCGGTATCTTCCTTTAAACTCGTATCTCAAACAACACTAAAACTTAGTTGTTAAAACTCGCAGCTTCTTAATCATTTAGAAATGTTAAGTTTCACACTTTTGAGATGAAATAGTTGGAAATTAAAGTTAGTTTTAATGAAGTGCAGAGCTATTTCAATTGTTTGAGAAATTAACTTTGTTTCTCGGTGTGGTCCTTTTGCGGATAAAAGGACCAAGTTTTCAGGTTTGGTAGGTAAAAAGACCAATTCGTCACACAATGGACAGTGGTTATCACCATCTGCAGACTTACTGCTGAACATGACATCGCTTATTTATAAGGATAAAAAATACTGTAATCTATTATATATATCTATACAAATAAATATTTAAGTGGCTGTTTACTTACTGCAGCAGATGCAGCTCTTAATTTATATTGAATTTTATTTTTTGTCTGTCTGTGTGTACATTAGGATTACAATCATACAGACAAAAATTTTAAAAATGGTGATTTCTGATAAGTGCCTTGTAAACATAATTATGCATTTATTTAAAAGCTGTTTCTTCGATTTACATCAAATGGCAGAAATTTTACCATCAGCCGTTTCGTTTTGAAAGAACCAAACCCAATTCTCAAAGGATTTTAAACCTTAATAACACGTTGCTTCTATACGTCATTTAGCAAAATGAACAAAGAATATTGGTAGCATGTATGTGATCTGAAAACTACGGGTGTTATACGCAGGCATAGGCAATTGAGCCGATTCAGTTTTATGCCTCCCAAGCGATATAGGCAAAACCTCGTACATACATGAGGCAAAAGCAGTTGTGGACATTCCCGAATTCGTATTTGGATTTAAGTGCGCTGTAATCGCGGTTCGGTTAGTGGAGCGTGTCTTTGGAACTGCATTTGTTTGGTTTAAATCGTACTTCTACGACTGATAATGTTGGCATTATTCCTAATTTTAGTTTGAAATGCGAGTAGGTTACAATAAATGTTCTTAAAGCACGTAAGTTTTAGATACATTAAATAGGTCAACTTGTATGTCTAGATTATCATGTTTATGCCAATGGTGGTACAATACCAGTCGAAGGCGCCGATCGTGCGTCAAGCGAATACCGTTCTCCGACTCATAGTTGCAGGAGGAACCGTGAGGTTTTAGTAAAAGTCTGACATAACTCTCCGTTTCCCGTTTCCAGACGGAGCGTATTTCCTTTAGGAAAATAAAATAAAAAAACTAATTTTCATCATCATCATCATATCAGCGGAAGGACGTCCACTGCTGGACATACTCTTCCCCTAAATATAGACAACGACCGGTCCTGCATCCTAAGGTTTACCGCGATCTTTACCAGGTCAATGGGGGCTTTATATCATTATTATGAAAATGTATGATCATGAACCAACAGTAACCAAGCCAGACGGGTGTGTATCAATAATGCATTGTTCGTTATATGCCTCATTGTTGCCTTCCTTAAGGCCAAATCTACGTACAATCTCATCTCAGCAACAATCAGTGTCAAAAAATGTAGGTAAATTAAAGACATTTTTGATAGATTGAGACTAAGATTAAATTTCGATCGTCCGTAAAACTTAGTAGATTTGTTTCCGTGATCTCTGTCATTGTTGTCATCAATTGCCGCCCCATCCGTCTACGAAAGCGGGAAAAGAGGGAGTGTACCTGTCAAATCAAATCACATCAAATAAATAAAATCAAATCATTTTAATTCAAATAAGTCAGTTACAGGTTTTTAATTTTCAAGCAGTCAGTCAGTCAGAAAGATGAAGGAAAAATCGAGCAAGAAACTTGATGAATACTCTTTTCAAATCAATAAATTATTTTAGCTTACGTCATGCTGAATCTACGGGTACAATTCTAGAACAATGTAACATACACGATTCAGATTTAAAAAAAAAATAGCCAAGGCTGCTAATAGATAGCCATCAGTTCCAGCTGATAATGCCAGTTTACGTAAAGGACTTAAGGATAGGCACCATTTTCAAATCGGATCTAGCTGAAATTTGGCACAAGGATAGATTATAGTCTAGAATAGCACAAGCTTTTTATTTCGGAAAAATGTACGGTTTTTGTTGGATAAACTTAAACTAAACTTTGACGTAAACGAAGTTTTCGGCAGAAACTTGTGCGCTATAATATTGTCTGCGTATTTGGCCGAAATTACCACTCAATACATTCCTGATTTAATCATCACTAGTTTTATCCAACTGATCTGAAAAGGACCAAAATATCCTCTCTACGGACAAAAATGATGGTCCTCCCATCCAACACTGTCGGTGGTACCGGCCACTATGTTAAAGGACCTCAATAAATATTTATGTAAGAACATTCACGATGTCGCCCGCTTAATATATGTATGTCTATATCTTATTTTGCATACACTTTAGTTTTATCAATACTCTTTTGAGATTGTGAGAGGCTATGTATATTTTTGTTTTCCTTTATGTTAGTATAAGTATACTTATCTTCATGCTCGTTTATATATTCTTTTGTACGTTATACAAAATCATACTACTCTCTGATTTATATAATGAATTCTCTGATGAGCTTTACTACACGCAACTGCTGGTCAATTTTGTGTGGTGTGTCAAGTGTCATCTGTCGTGGCACGTATTGTAACTATGTCCTTTTCTACAGTCAAAAAAAAAAAGATCAGTAACCAACGTCTTCCTATAAATTTAGGCGAAGTGAGCTGTGACTCAAAGACGATTATTTACAAAAAAACACTGTCGTTTGTAGACAACAGTCACTAAATGTTCAGTCACTACTTATAATCTTTTAAAATACCCCAAGCCGATACAAACCAATTCCATTTTGATCTCAACAGAAATTCCTAACATCAGACCAAATTACTAGAACATGAAGACAATTGGTAGTATTAGAACGAAACGCTAGCCCTTGTTACGTTGGCTACCTTCCAATTTGCTTCATAAATTGCCCCTTGCTCGAAATACTGACTTACTTCACTGGACATTTTGTAGTATTACCTCACGTATCGTCTTAAGTGGAGAATTTCGTTGGAGATAACAATTGCGATTTAGTTTTTGGGGTTTAGTTGTTAAAGCACAGCTCTTTGAAAGAGACATATGCATTCTTAGAACTAACTATTATTATAAGTGCTGAAGGTTGCGAGGATGGATGGATGTTTGCTGACACTAGTTTAGCCGTTTAAGTGTGAAAGAGTTACAAACATCATATTAACTCTCACAAACAAAAAACACACTAATTTCATGTTTTTAGTAGTTGTTCTTACGTACCCGTGGTATTTTTCATCCGTATTATGTTACATCTTTGGATACTGCTCCGCTAAACTAAAAGTATAGTATATGTTATATATAAACTATACTAAAAGTTTCTTTTCCAATCTGACTGGCAGTTTAAGAGAATAGCGCATTTAAACAAGCACACTAACCAACCAAAAATCTTATCAGCTTTATAACATAGCATAGAAAAAGGAAAAGGAGTGCCTCGTTGGTCTAGTGGTCGCAAGCGCGACTGCTGTGCATGAGGTCTTGGGTTCGATTCTCAGGTCGGGCAAAGTGTTATTGGGTTTTTCCTTAAGGAATTTCTCAGTAGTTGCCTCGGAGTCTGGATTTGTGCCCGGTTGATGGCAATAGGCTCGCCCCCTATTACATGGGACTAAAAACATAACTGGCGAAATGTGGGTGTACTAATGGGTACATCTCTGCCTAACCCTTCGGGGCTTACAGGCGTGATGTTATGATGTTATATAAAGGAAAAAGAAAAATGAATAAAACAATACAATACATCCCAAATATGACTCAAAAGAAACAAACCAAATATTATATTCAATGCAATACATTTTGCTACCACAAAACTCAAGGATAGTAGCATTTCCGTGTCCATTTTCCGGGTAGTATCCAGTAAAAAGAATCCAATCCACGTAGTGTGTGCTTCTATACGGTCCGGTGTCCGAACCGTATACGTTTTTATCTATCAAAAGGCTTGGCAGTGGTCTTTGTCGGACGTCGTGACTGTGGACTGCGTACTACTACTTTAGAGGTATTGATTTTAGTGTTAAGAGAAATTCTTTGGTATTATGTATTAGTTTATAGTTATTTAATATAAAAAAAAATATTGTGTCGCAGTGTTTGTTACCAAATTCTACCGAAACGGCTGGACCGATTTTTATGAAATTTTGTGTGCATATTGGGTAGGTCTGAAAATCGGCCAATATCTATTTTTCATACCAAAAAAAAATGATGGTACGTAGTTCGCTGTGTCAGCTAGTTGTACATATATTATATAATATATGTATTATGATATATAAGCTTTAGTTGCCCGAAAAAATGGATTATTATTATTATAGGCTTTTTTTCTAAAGTTTATCTTAGACATTACTGACATCATTACGTGCCTCGGAAAGCACGTTAAGCTGTTGGTCCCGGCTGTCATACGTGGATCCTTGACAGTCGAAGCTTGAAAGTCTGACAACGAGTCTTACCTAGAGGTATCGTGTTACCCAGTTACTGGGTTGTAGAGGTCAGATAGGCAGTCGCTCCATGTAAAATACTGATATTCAGCTGCATCCGGTTAGACTGGAAGCCGACCCCAACATAGTTGGGAAAAGGCTAGGCAGATGATGATGATTATTATTCTTTCGTCCATGTGAATATCGGTTATGAGGTTCAAATTTTTTGTACGGTTGCCAAATATTTTTCCTAAAATAAGTAGCCTTAGGCAGGGGTCGGCAACCTGCGTCTCTTTTAATGTAAAGTTGTGGCTCTTCAGTTCCATGCGTAAAATAAATTATTTTACCTTTAAAACCCTCAAAATCGTGCATTCTAACCATAAATTAAATACTATAATATAGTATAACTGAAATACATACTTACATTTAACCATTTCCATTTCTGAGAAACAAAATCAGATCGCCAATAACCGACATTTACGCGGACGAAATTGCGGGCAAAAGTTAGTTTTACAAATAAAATAACATAACCCATTTTGTCAAAAAGGTAGCTTTAGGTGTCACTCGTAGATTAATGCGACGTAAAGCTTTTCTGGTTTATTTCAATTCTGATATTTTACAATTTTGTAAAAAATAAAATTCATCACACCCAAACCTAACATTTTACTGTCATAATAAAGCAGGGCTAAAGTGAAAAAATATCTGTAATATATTCAGTCCTTATATCCGACATTGGGGTTAAGCATGGAGGATGTATAAATGGAGTACTAATATAGTTGTATCTTTTTAGTTTACACATACATAACATAACATCACGCCTGTAATCCCCGAAGGGCTAGGCAGAGGTGTACCCATTAGTACACCCACATTTCGCCAGTTATGTTTCTAGTCCCATGTAATAGGGGGCGAACCTATTGCCATCAACCGGGCACAAATCCAGACTCCGAGGCTGCTATTTAGAAATTCTTGATGGAAAAACCCAATAACAATTTACCCGACCTGGGAATCGAACCCAAGACCTCATGCACAGCAGTCGCGCTTGCGACCACTAGACCAACGAGGCAGTCATCTTTTTAGTTTATCTTGCATATCTATGACATCGGCGAAAGAAAACATCGTGAGGAAACCTGGTTCTATAGTAAATATAAATCTCAAATCGCTAGTCCGCTTTGAGCAAGTATGGTGATTAATGCTCGTGTCTTCTCTGAATGAGTAATAATAAGTTGGTTTTTTTTTTTTAAATATCTGGTTGCGGGCATCGCATGACCGGTTATGGTGGTTATAGGTATTTAGAGGAGGCTATACCCAGCAGTGAACATCATACAGCTGATGAAGATGATTTTTTTAAGTGCCGTTCATCTATTATAGAAGGATTTATAGTATCTAACTATCTACCCCACTCCAAAGCTTGCAATCGCTGCTACTATATTTGAGTAAAGATGATGATGGTAAGCTCGCCCCTTAATACATGGGAAATTAAAAATATAACTGGCAAAATGTATAATAACCTTACCCTTCGACGATTACAGGCGTGATGTTATGTGTGTATCATTACACCTTGTCAGTGCTATATAATGTGACTACAGGATAATGCCAATACCAATGGAATGTCAATCCATTCAATATCTACTCCGTTACCTAAAAGTATTAACCATGTAGGTGGGTATAAAGAATGTCTGAACGTCCTATTTATAGTACTGACCGCAATTTGCGGAATATTAGGTACGAGGTCTAGACCAAGACTTATGTGGGTGTTTGACTAATTTACAAGTTTGCCTCTTCCACAAGGCTGGTTGCCGAGATTAGGTTACAGCCTCTCCTCCGGGGCTCGTAAAAAGACCAGAAAATAAAATGTCTTAAGATTTTTTACTGAATCAAAGAGAATCTTTGTTCATATCTTTGGGTGTAGGTGTCTTATTTCATATTTTATTTATGATTTGTTTCTCTTATTCATACCATTTTCTATTTTTTGTAATTAAAAAAAAAGATTTGCCATACTAGAAGTTTCGTCGCAATGTTTCTCCTGTATCGTTGGAACGTTTACAAATATAGTCAAAGTCGATGATAGAACTTTTTAAAGTTACCCCACGTATTGTACTGTTACATATACTCCAGATTATTTGGCGTGCATTATATTACGCACTATCAAAAACAGTGAGGTTTTAAACAAAAAAATAAAAAGAAATATCTTTTCCAGTCATTGTAACTTTATACTAAGTTACTTACTATGATGGTTATGTAATTTGTCTTGTTGCACTTTGTATATAGACGAAAATGGTAATATCAGTTACTACCAACATATTATAACCCTCCCAAATTCCCAGAATTGCAGGCCTCAATACTATTAGTTATGCGACACTTAGTACACATGCAAGCGACGTGATATTCAAACAAAGTCCTTTAGAACCAAAGGACATTTCCAAGAAGGACCAATTATGTTGAGAGACTGTTAATTTGTGAGGTGGAAGCTGTAATAGAGATAAGGAAACAGGAAGAATATGCTTTGTCGTTTCATTATGTTTGGTCTTTAGATCCTAAAATTATAGTACAATAGAATCAAAAGATTTTTCAGTTAAGGAAATCTCTCATAATGAAGTTCACGGTATAATTTATTTTGACATAATCTCTTGAATCTATTTATCATTAAAAAATAAATTAAAAGAAAAATAATTTTATTCCGCGGTTATTTTCAGGGCTTTTTAGTGTATTAGATTAAAAACCGGTAAACTGACCAACCGGTCAGCTGGTCAATGTACTTTTTAATTTTTGTACTTTATTTTATTTTTATTAGCATATGCAACGTTAAAAACATAGGTCAATCATGCTAATTAGTGGCACTAAGCTAGAAGAACAGAAATCAAAGAAACATGACGTAAGCATACATTACATACCACACAATCCACAAACTTCCAAAGTTGGAGCCAACATTTGTCACCGCCAGAAACTCGGCCAAAGTTTTTGGCAATCCATTGCTGGTTAACTGTCGTGAGCGTAGCTAAGCTATTAACAGAGCCATCAGGCGAATTGCTGCAATTATCGCCACTATGTATCTTCGATGCTTTGTGAGGCCTAAGTTTGGTGTGGAGTGCTGTAAACTGGATTTAATCGTTGAAAGTGATGGGAGTATGGATATCTGCAAATATCTGGCAAAATGTAAGAAAGTGTTTAAAGTTTTGCTGTAAGTAAGTGTTAAATTAATTGATAAATATATCATCACGCCTGTACTCCCCGATGGGATAGACAGAGGTGTACCCATTAGTACACCCATATTTCGCCAGTTATGTTTAAGTCCTATGTAAAAAGGGGTCCTCCCTTTTTACACGGGACTTAGGGGCGAAATATGGGCTGGCAAAAGGCTCGTGTCTATTGCTATTAATTGGGCACAAATCTTAACTTCCAGGCTACCACTGAGAAATTCCTGATGGAAAACCTCAAACATCCAGAATAAATTAATCATAACTCCAAGTTCGATCACGTTGTTTTCATTCACCTCGTATTTTTCCACACGTCATATAAAATACACGTACAAGCAAATATCCATTTATTTTCAGTTCAGAAAATAGAAAACTTCAATAAAATATCAGTTTGAAAAGCATTAGACATTACATTCGATGTCTGGATGACCTAACTATCGATTTTCAGCGTCGTTACACTTCTGTTGCGGTTAGATGTGGTGAAATGTATTTTGGATTGTTGTCTAGGTAATATAGAGACTGGTTGGTTTAGCAGTATCCATCCTTATTTTATTAGTTATGAGATAAACTCTGTTATAAATCTATCTATTTAAATAAAAATCAATTGCCGCATCTATGAAAGTTCATCACTTGAGAACGGTTCGATTGTGTGTCGAAAATGATTGGAAATTATTTGAAAATGTGTGTTCAAGTTATGTAAGTCAAAGTCAAACCATTATGTAATATCAATAAAAAGCACTTTAGAACGTCATTAGCAAGAAAAAAATAATAATATTGAATCTAGTTGGTTTATTAGATTAAAGCGTTAAAATAATGACTATATGCAGAGGGTATATGGTCGAAATTGTTTTTAAATTAGTTGTGTTGTTTAATTTAATTTATAAACAATATTTTTTTGTGATATTTGTAAGGTCATTTGCCCTTCGATTTCTTTTATATTATTGTTACAAATTAAATAACAAACAAACAAACTTTTACTTTTTATAGTATTACTATAGAAGTTCAGATTTGCCAATGGAATCTTAAAAATAATCATTTTATTTCAGTTTCAACAGCAGCTATTGCCTAACAGTTCCTTAGAAACAAATCTGCACACGAAAACAATATAAACTAATAACACAACACTACGCCCACAAGGACCAATCCTAGTCATTTATCGGAACGCCATACATCACACAGTGTCGGCAACACATGCATAGAACATAAAATTTCAAAGCACGTCCGAATCAGGGGCAGTTACGCAATGTAATCGAAGCAAATGTACCAGTTTGGTGTATACCGGGAATGTAGGGCGGCCATCATTCTCTTACCTACTTGGTGAATTTTTAATAGGAGGATAACTAGGTTTTTGGAATCGTTTGGTTAGTATTTTTAAGGTTTCTTACCCAAAGGACATTACTAAGACTGTCTGTCAGTCCGTCTGTCGTAGGGCTGTATCTTTTAAACCGTAATAGGGACATTTGAAACTTTCACAGAGTGTGGTCTACTATGGCCGCTCTAACAACAATAAAATAAAGTTAAAAATAAAGTTAAACTTAAAGTTAAACTTAAAATTAAAATTAAAAATAAAGTTAAAAATACAAGAAAAAAACTAATAAGAGTAAACTTTAAGATTCACTTAGTCTCGTTTTCGTGATAAGTTGCAAGTTCAACCTTTTCACTGCTTGAATTATCAAAAATCCATTCTAAGTACCAATATCATAAAAGTTACTAGTTTACTTTCTAAGTTGTTGTAGATTTATGGCTAAACCAAGACATATAGGTAAGGCGTGCATACGAAATACCTCTAAAATCCATCACACAACATATGGTAGCCCTAACGGAAAGTGGACCCATTTCACTGGGATCAGGGCCCCTTGGAGAAGATGAAGGATTTATTTGAGTAATGGTCTTGATCGCAGCATTATACAGGACGCCATTCAAATCGTTAGGACATTTCGCACTAGGAATGGACGGTTTAGTAGCTTACATACATAATTTGGTTTAGTTGAGTTTGATAGTAGTTACTTGAGTTTGATAGTAAGGACTGGTAAAGTGTTAATGAGTTTTTTCATTCGAAATTTATCAGTAGCAGCCCCGAGTTTCGAGGTAAGACACTCCCGTACCTTGGAAAGCACGTAAAGCTTTTGGTCCTAATCTTTCCCCGGTTGTCTCAATGAACTATGACTGTGCTCTATAATATCTCCGGTGTACTTGGCTAATCTCGATTGAGATTAGTTGCCGTGACCGGAATTCGGTCGAGGGAAAATAATTATTAATTTGGTTAGGATGTGTGAATGAGATGAAGTGTGACTCGAAGGACCATTTTTCTTAGAGCTGGTCCTTTTGATTTCTATACTCGCAAGCGTAGCGCTTATGTTACGTCGAGCTACGAAATGCTACGCCGTAGCACCGGACGTAGTGTGTAGCGTAGTGTAATATTGTAAGTTAAAAGGTAATTTATCTAAGAGTATGATCTAGAATAACAAGGTCACTTCATAATATGTTATTTTTATCTTTTCTCTCCAAAAATCCAAGTACTTTCTCTCGAGCGTACATAATAAAACCTCAGAAATATTATGCGAACAAACTTGCGAACTTTAGCGATTACGTCATAATCTTACTGTAACTTCACGTAGGTACTTTATTTCGGAATCAATTCGTAACTAATCCTGGATTCCGTTCACGGATTTCCCGCTAAGTTATCGAAACATGTTTCGGAGTTACTCTGTTCCTTGTTCCGGTTCTGCGTTTGTGAGGTTGTATCTTGGCCTTTGCTAAACGAAGTGAATGATCTTTTGTATCATTTGTACAGGATATTATCCAAAAAAATATAGCCAATGATTCAAGGCCATGTTCCAAAAAACAATTGACATCCACCATTAAAGAAGGAAAGACTCATAATTTGTTTTGATTGCGTAGCATGGATGCTACGCCGTAGCTCTGTGTGCTACGTCGTAGCTCGACGTGTGGCGTGTTCTTCATTGAACTGCACAAGCAAAACAATGTATTATTTACATAGAAATAAGGATTTTTATTATCTACAATAAGTTTTTATAGCGGCAATACATACTCTATGAAAAATAAACTCTCTACTTAGTACGGTTCATGAGTTATAGCCCCTTGACAGATAGATGAATCAACAGCGGAGGCTTAGTAATATCATTGCAATTATGGGAAGCAACGATTCGATACCTAGCAACAACATCGGCCAATATATTCACAGACAAACAAACTCAAAGTCACTCCCAAAACTTGTAGTTGTACCACATCTACATTACGTCATAAATCTCGTACCGATGACGTCATCGCTACAAATCAACCATCGGTGACGTAACACTTGCGACCGATTGAATTTATGATGTGTTTCCGCGACAATATGTGGGTAGTTGAATATAAATAGGTCTGAGTCGCGTTTTATTGCGAAGATGTGTATTGTGAGAGAGTAAAGATGATATCGCTGTCCCTGTTCTGTGATGTTTTCAAGGATATCGAACTTACCTGCAGTGTTATTCTGTAAGAATATTTCACACTGAATTTAGGTAAAGTTAGTTCGAGGTGAGATCGCAATCGCTAGTCGCGTACAGGCAGGTCACGTCAAGCTCACTTCACGACAATTCACAGAGGAAGATTGTAACAGAATAACACTACTGTAACAGATAAGTTAAATAAAAATTTTACGGTTGGGGGTCCCCCTGTCAAGATAGGAAATTCTTTAATTCAAAATATCACGCACACACCCTAATATTATAAAAGAAAAAGAGAGAAGGTCACCTGCAGGGGTATAACGCTTTTTCATTATGTGACGATTTCTGCCAGTTACCTCCTACCGCAGACCGCGGTAAGAAACTTCATTAAAAAAAAATCTTTATTTCCTATTTTTCGAAAATTAAACTTACTACCCGCAATAAAGAACCCAATGGCCTGACCCCAACGATAACCCCACTTTTAAAACAAATTCAAATAATTTTATCATTCTAAAGCGTTAAATAAATATTATTTCATTAACTCAAGTCTAGATCAATAAAAATATTTCGATTCAATTAAATAAATTAAATTAACTTGAGTAAGTAAATTAATTAATGGAATTTATAAAAAGTCTTGCAAAAAAATTACGAAATGCTTTTCATGAATGAAGATTCATCTTTAAAGAAAGGACCACGAGATAAAGGACCACAAAATTACAAAGTTTTTTTTTTGCAATTAGTTGTCAAAATAATCTGATAATATTGTGAAAAAGAGCAAAGTTTGATTACTTTTTAATTATACTCATTAAAATGTTAATTGGATTTGTGGTTTGTATAGACAGGGTTGAAGGGATATCGTAGCGAAAACATGTATTATGGGTTCAGTACATGACTCTCAAAGATAACGTTTTTTGTCGGTTATTAAGAACGTTTACTTCGTACGGTATTTCATAAAAAATAGGTCTAAAAATTCAAGAGAACATTTCAAATTGTTTTACAGCTTAATTCGACCGATTTTAAGATTTCTATAGAAACAGTGTTTCCAATTATCTTTTTTAAATATCTAAGACATTTCGAAAATGTTCTCTGATGACTTTTTAGATCTACAATGTAGTTTGCGTAGGAAGTTTAATCGGCATTTATCCAATTGACAGCTGCGGTGTGAATGACTTTCATGATGCCCTATAAGTTCCCCTTTTTCTCATATAATTTGTACTTACCTTGAATTATTTTATTATTTATAAGTTTTGTGTTTTGGTTATCGTGAGGAAACCTGGACTTACTGTTCTACTCAAACCATGTCAGAGGCCCTTGAGGCGGTTTAGAAACTCTGACACTAGGGTGAATGAGGCCGTAAGACCTTACTGCCTACACGATAAAGAATAAGAAGATGAATTTGTATTTAAGATTTTTTTATATAGATGTGAATTCAAATTTGGAAAAATTGTGGCTCCAAAGTGATGGCCAGTATGTCCACTTTAGAATTGCATAAAAACTTTTTTCTGAACCAAAATTATTTTGACGTTGTAGGCTTTTATACCTATTTATAGAATAGACGGTGGCTCGATTTATAAGTCCGGGAGTGTATTTAAACTTGAAAAAGACAAAGTTACTAAAATATACACAAGTTTTGACACGTGTCGACTATCGAACATTGAAGCCTGTCTTTAAAGTTCTTAGCTTTAGGCTTGTTATTTCTCAACTTTTAATACCTAGTTCCAGACTTAAACTTTCGTGGAAAAAAAAACTTAAAGAAAATTTTCAACAGAGAACTTGGGCTATAAATAATAATCTTTATCGAAATTCGATAAAATTTTCGTTATCTTTTGCTGTTCTTGTCAAAGTTAAATTATAGTTTGAGATTAAAGGTTTTAAGACTTTTTTTTCCAGATTCTGTTTAAGAAATGTTTTCTTCTTTGTAAATTAATTATTATGTAACTTTCATATACAGGTTGGCCCTGACAACAACGTCCGAAAGAAAATTTAATAAATAGAATACCATTTTTGTAGTTTAATATTCTTGTTTCTTTCTTGCATCTGTAGTTTGACAGGGACAGAAATAATTCTAAGCTAGCACATACTTTTAACGTGCTTAATTATCTCTATTTTAGTTTTATAACAAATCAATTATAATTCGAAAAAGATAATGATAATATTGAAGTTGCATTTTAGTTTTACAAAACTGAATAGAAAAGCCCAAGTTTTTAATGCCATCAGAAATCTCTTTGGTGTAATTTAGCTGCGGCTTTGAAAGCAGTCTAATGTCTCCTGAGACACAAGTTTAATTGCTTCGAGTCGCAAGCGCTGTTGATCTTAGCTGGACTAGAGTTACGATAATGGGGCAAAAGGACCAGTCCCAATAAATTCGTCCCAGTGCAGGCTTGATTGGTGCAATGTCGTTGGATTTAAAAGTATTTATATGGTGCTTAGAGCCAAAGTGCTAAGTACGGGTTTCATGTAGGTTCTTTCGTTCTGAAAATCCAATTAATCTTGGATCCCATTACACCAATTAATGTTTAAGTTACATCCGTGATATCACTAATCAAAGACATATTATTATTAATGCGGATACCATCAAAACCACATCGATTACAAAACTGATTACGTAATAATCGATTCTAACTATCGTGATCGGTGTACCGAGACGAAAATCAATTAGCTAACGACGATTAATCACTAGTGCAGTGTACAGCGTACCGATTTATCACAATTCTCGATTGTCGATCAATCTAATCGACAGAACGTTGATTCATTTGAATTTGATAGTTGATGTCGTGACGTCACTCCCTAGTCTAAAATCTACATCAAATTCTTGATTCAAATTTGAAATGTCACCACATTTGTTTTATTTTGAATTTGGATTAAATTATTTACTAGCTTCTACCCGCGACTTCGTCCGCGGCAAAGTAATTTATGAGCATCATAACAAGCATCCATCTATCCAAACTTTCGCATTTATAATTTATAATAGTAGTAATTAATCTCTTTAAATAATATACTATAAAATGACAAATATGTTATTTAAAGTCACGATTCATCATTTTCTGACTTTCTTTTATTGAACAAATTAGTATATGGTTATTGAAATGGTGTTTTTTAAGAATAAAATATAATATATGTACATTTGTCATCAAAAGTAACATCCAAAGTGTCTAAAAAAGGGAAAAGTTTTGATTAAAAAAATTAAACACACACAGACCGACAGAGTTACTTTCGCTATTATAATATTCGTATGGATAGTCTGAATCTGGGTTTGATTATATAAAAATCAACTAGAATAAGCTCGCGACTTCATTCTCAGAAATGTCGGTTTTCTACAGAGTTGTTTTTTTTTTTTTGCGCAGTACCTTTATTATTTTTCTAAAATAAAAGTAGCCTAAGTTAACATCTACCAGTGAAAGTTGCGTCAAAATCGGTCTAACCGTTTCAGATATTAAAAAAAGACAGTAATTTTGTATGTAGTTTTTTTGCACTTAAAAACGGACACTTCACAATCAGACACTTAGTTTTTTTCTTATGGGAAGATATACTGTGCAAACTTTCGCATCAAATAAGAAGTCCACAAAATAACACATGACCTATGTTCGTAGACAATTTTATATTCTTCTTGAAACATTCTCAAGTAAACATAAATATCGCTTTCTTTTCTTGACAAGGGTATAAAATATGATGCCTTGATGCAAGATGGATGCCAGAAACGTCCCGTGACAAGGACGCGAGAAACGCTTACTGTTCGCTTTGGAGAAATTAAAGTGAAGTGCTTTTAATGTTAGGGAATAGTGTTAGTTTATTAGGCCGTTAAGACACGACACCGCGCACCGCCGCGGAGAGCGATGGCGGCAAAGCGGATTGCATCGACCGCGCGGTCGGGCGGTGTACGTGTGTGAGGCATCAACAGATTTCTTAGACACAGAGCAACTATTGCCGCAACTAGCAACTTTTAAATATTGTACCGGTTTTTAAAGTTGCGGATTTCCTCAACCGTCAATCGCAACGCATCGGGCGATTTCACACCATCCCGCCCTCTCCATGTGCCCGGCAATGCCAGTGACAACCGTACCGACAACTCGTCGATGAAAGTTGCTTACAAATTGCCAAAAAGTTGCGGCAACCGGCAACGTTATAGCAACTATCAACTTTTACAGGAAACTTTTAAAGAGTTGCCAGTTGCCTCAACTTAAGTTGCTCCGTGTGCAAAGCGGCTAAGAGGCCAATGCGACATAAGATCCGCTTCACCGCCAACCGCGGCGGTACGCGGTGCCGTGTGTTACAATCTACCTAGCTGTTTTCCAACAATGTTGGGGTCGGCTTCCAGTCTAAATGGATTGAACATGGACCGACTGCCTATCTGACCTCCACAACCTAGCAACTGGGTAATATGATATCCCTTGATAAGACTGGTCGTTAGACTTTTAGACATCTAACGAAGCGTAACGACTGTCAAATTATTATATATGAAAGTCGAGACTCACGGCTCAACGTTCTTTCAAAGGCACGGTCTGACGACCCGTAACGACTGTCAAAGATCAACGTATGGCTGCAGGAATCTACAGCTTAACGTGTTTCCCGAGGTACGGAGGAGTCCCGGTGTGTAAATATAGTTAATCATCCACGGACCAACCCCGGCAAGCGTGGCTTAACCTGACGGATCGACCTGTGCAGCTGTTATTACTTAGCCACGGGCTTTTATTAATTAAGTGCCACGGTTCTTAGCGATGTTTTCCTTCATCGATGTCAGTGATGTCAAAGATAAACTTAGAAAGTTCATATGAATTGAAAAAGTCACATTTGTACTTGCTCGGTATCGAACCCGATTTAACAATTACACGTCTTCATATCAGCTTATCCCATCTTCCATCTCTTTCTTACTTACTACACTAGCAAAAGACGGCAACAGTTTGAATTGATACATAAAATAATAATTGCCAAAAACAAACTAAATAAAGAACTTTATCGTGATACTAAAAACTTTTTTATCGTTAAAAAGGTAATCCATGCAAAACACATCTAGAAATATAGGTCGTAGTCTACAATAAATACGATTCAAAATCGATAAGTCTGCAAGTTACGATTCAATCGAGAACAGATTCGCAATAAACGTACATAAGTTTCACTTAGTTCGGATTTATTCCGCTAGAGGCGTGGCGATAGCTCGATTTAGGTTAAGCCGTAGTTTAAATCAGGTGATGTTTTCAGTTCAATTTTTTCAGTACGAAATTGTAGAAGTGGTGGTGAATATTATTTGCCCGTTTGATGCTACTACATGGTGTCATGATTGCCCAGGGGTTAATAAGGTTGCTGATTAGATACTGAGTACCAATATGATTTTTTAAATGTTAATGTACTTTCTATGTTTATCTTGGACATCACTGACTTCGGTGAAGGAAAACATTGTGAGGAAACCAGGACTTATATCTATACTAATATATCAAAACTGAAGAGATTTTTTGTACGATTGTGTGTTTTTTTTAAACGCAGTAATCTCCAAAACAACCAGACAGATTTTAAAAAATGGTACCTATGTGATAGCCATATTCATAAGGAATAGTATAGGCATAGTATCATCAAGGTACGACAAAAGAGAGTTAAGCAGTAAACTAAAACGTAAATTAATACGGCTGAAAAAACTACACGTACGAGGTACAGGGAGCAGCCAGTAATTAATATAAGTATGGAATTGCTAAAAAAGAATAAAAATGGAATATTTAAAATTGGTGCCGATTCCCTTGTTCACAAACTAGACTAAATTTAGAGAATTGACATCTCTTACTAACATACAGCGGTAGGAAAGGACGGAGACATTCTGTGACATTAAAGAACTAAGTTAGAGATGTCAAATTAGCTTTGCCTTGAACTTCTCCGTATTTTTAATCCACACGTTTTAAGATGTCAACTATAAATGTATGGATATGTCAGATGGACTAAATTTGACAGCTCTTATTTACATTAGTCTCTTTCTTATTTTATTGGACAGAAAAAGATGGAAATAGTCTAATTTTAGTTTAGTGTGTGACCAAGAGAATCGGCACCATTATTTGTCAAATATTTAAAGTTATTTATGCTTATAAAAAAATTTGAGTGTCCGCCATTTTGAATTTCTCTATGACATTAACTTAAGATAAGTGGGCACGAAATGACAGTTGACATTTCAAATATTGTAAAAGACAAACAAGTTAGTATTTATAGTTTTTGACAACTTAACTATTTGTTAAAATTAGGTCAGTAATTTTAAAAAAGCCTGTGTGTATAATAGTAAAGGTTTTGAATATTCAAAACTTTTCAACATTCGTGTACCTAAAAATAGATATTCCACAAATAGGTGTAATTAAAAACAAAAATTTCAAAAGGTTATTTTGAAAACTAACTTCAAACAATACCATATGAACAATACTATTTCAATAAAATATGAAAATTGAGAAATAATTCGTAGTTAATACTGTTTGCATTGAGTCTAGTCCCAAAGGAAGGTGTTCCAATCAAAAACCCAGTTACTAGTGAAATAATAACTGCATACAACCTTATACTCTAACTTTGAAAGTTTAAGGTGCAAAATCTATTGTAAACATGTAAAAAATTCGTAGATAGTATTCGTATTTTTTTCCTATAACTGCATGCAATATTAAACTTTATCGCTGAAATTTTAAAATTCAAAATCTTTTGTAAGTTTCATGTAAAAATTTCGCAGATAGTATATTCAATTTTTTTGCCTGTCAACGTTTGGTCTCGTTTGAAAGAACTTCATTTTATAAACAAATAAAGAAGTGGAAGATATCAAGTATTAACTTGTTTTTGAATTTTCATATCTAGTTTTAGCTATACCCCGCGGTTTTGCCTTCATTAAGTTATGTCTTTGGTTACCGCTCCCTTGCGTAGGCTATTGTGATATAACCTATAAATTCCTCGGATTTTTAAAAATCGTGACCTTAGTTTCTGAGATTAGAACGTATTATCAAACAAAAAAAATTACAGCATTATTATCTTATAATTATATAATTCAAAACTTTGCTAATAATTAAAAAAAAACCAGGTGTCCAACGTTTCTATGGTAAAACTTGGGAGAAACGTATGAATAAACTAAGTTACCCGAATTTAAAGTTAAATATTATAAATCCTGACTTTACCGCCTCACATATAAGGTCGAAAATCCACCACCTTTCCAATATTAACTCCATGTTGTACCAGGAAATCATAAACGATAAGAATCCTTAATTAATTCCTTACATGTTCACAAATATTCGACGCTCTCACCTTATAAGAACATTTCTCCTTAATAGCAATTCCTTACGTACTTTAAGTATCATCCGAGATACTCAAAGAGCTTCCCTCTTTTTTTTCTCCATCTCAGGCACGTTCAGAATTCAGCAATCTATAAACGTAACCCTTTAAAATTACCATTGGAATTTGTTTGACTGAATTTAGAAGAGCGTTTGTGTCTGCTTCTTTTAGTTTCAATTTTCGTCTTTGAATCATGGAAGGGCAATCATGCTCTTACGAATTGCTAAGCTATTAAGCTTTGTATGTAGATTTAATGTTTTATAAAATCATATAGTTTCGCCTGCCTCCTGCCTCGTTGGTCTAGTTGCGAAGCGTGACTGCTGAGCATGAAGTTTTGATTTCGATTACCAGGTATATTCAACAATTCCCAATATTACATGAACAAGCAACTAGCTTCAGCTTTCGGACGAACTGACCGACTCCTTGACAATTCAAAAGTGCCTGTAAATGGTCTAATGGAAATAAATGTTTTGAGTTTTGACAGGTTTGGGAAAGTGTTACTTTAGAGATAGATTTTTCCAACAGGAATTTCTCAGTAACAGCTTTGGAATCTGGATTAGTGCTCGGTTGATGGCAATAGGCTCGACCTCAATTACATGGGACTTAAACATAATTGGCAAAATGAGGGTGTACTAATAGGTACACCTCTGCCGAACCCTTCGGGAATTACAGTCGTGATGTAAATTTTAATGAAGGCGAAAAAACCTCACAAACTAAGCCATTTTTCTTGTAAACAAAATATAATCTGAACAGGAAAACACACAAAATGTCTCCTAAATATACAAGCGTAAAGCTTCAAGTAGAATTATAAAGCTAAAATTCAAGAAGCAAATTAATCAAACGTCTTTAGGTGTCCGTCACCGGCCGAAGTTTGTCGAAGACACCCGAGTGCCTCCGAATGTTATTTATTTAGACGGAGGCCATTCATAATACGTCAGTGAGACGACGTACTAATGTCGCAAGAAAAAGGGGTTCAAAATATACTGAGAAGCCGGAGTTGCCCAGCTTACGTTATTTTAGTATGGTTGATATTTTGAGAATAGATAGGGAAATATGAATGGATGAAATATGTATGGGAAAAGGTATAAGTATTTACATATATGTATATCTAATACAAATACTATCAAATTTTAAATACAAACTTTAATGTTTGCATAACAAAAAGTATGGATCAGCTAATTGATACCGTAGTAAAAGTTGTTCATGATAAGTACAATGACTACTTTTCAGGTTTCAGGCAAACAAAAAATAAGGTTGTATACAAAGTACGTCGCAAGTATAGTAGGGCAGCCTTACCAAGGGGTATCGTATTACCCAGTTACTAGGTTGTGGAGGTCAGATAGGCAGTCGCTCCATGTAAAATAGTGGTATTCAGTTGCATCCGGTTGACTGGAAGCCGACCTCTACATAGTTGGGAAAAGGCTAGGCAGGCGATGACGCGTCACGAAAGATGAGACACACCACACAAACTTTATTATTTTGTAATAAATATTATAATATTATTAAGAATTTTAATAAAATTGCCATCTAAAAATCACTGAAAAGATGCACAAATTATGGATAGCTATTTCGTACATCCATACCTGCGCAAGCTCCCCATCACTGACGCTTGTCAAGTCTCATCTTTTGTGGCGCGTATTATACCTGATACTGGAAAAAGGGCACAGTATTGAAACTAGTAAGCACGCTTTCCTTCTAAACTACATATTCCTTTATCTATTTTCGCACCCATGCTAACATGACGTAGTTCAAGCGACACCTAGATCTTGAACCGCGATGATAAATGGTAAAAAAACAAATTCAGAAAGAAAGCAAGACACAAAAACGAGTTGACAAAAAGAATTCGGTTTATGTTACAATATAAATATTCTTTTAGGTGAAATTGCTAAAATTACATATACTTTTTACCTTTGTCTTGTAAGATATTGTTATGTTTTCGTTTACATGGTTGATGTATTTCTTTCCGATTTGTGTTACTTTGATGAAATTTTTATGTGTTGCTCGAGATGTTTGTGGAGGAATATGTCATTATTGTGAACGTTTGTTTTGTTCTTTATTCAATTTTCGATATACGTTTGAGAGGATATAAATTTATTTTTAAGAGATTTTGCGGAGAATAATCTTTCATAGCTGTTTAAATGTACCGTGTGTTTTGACAGCTAAGATTTAAAATTTGGGAAAATATTTGTAAGTGGCGTTATGCGTCATGTTCGTGAACGGTCGCTGTCAGTTGAGACTGGCCAAAGTCAAAGTCAAAGCATTTATTTAAATTAGACCATTTACAGGCACTTTTGAATTATCAAGGAGACGGTCAGTTAGTCAGAAAGTTGAAGCTAGTTGCTCATTTTAATCAATGTAGGTAGGTCTCTATGGAGACGAACGAGCAAGAAACTGCACGGACACATGGCAAGTACTTTCAGTCCGCCTTTGTACTTGTGTTGCATAAAGTTCAAATAAATAAATAAATTTCGGTTCTGTACCTATTTCGGTTCATGAGATACAGCCTTTTGACAAATGGACGGACAGCAGAGGCCTAGTAACAGGGTGCGATAGCACCCTTCAGTCACAGAACCTCAAAAACAAAAAAGAACAGAAAATCCTTTGCAAATCCATTTTACTAATTTATGGAACCAAAATTGGACCCATTATAGACCAAATATAAGGTCACAAAGAAACACGTGGCTATCGGAAGCTATTAAAGGCTATAGTTCTCCGCGATTGGCCCAATCTCTTAACCAATGGCCACTTAATGTTATTTATCACTGGACTCACTGCCGCGGTTTACGTAAATCAAGTTTAAAGCTGAATTTCTGGACTTGAAAAGTGTTAATGTTTGGACTTGAGAATAAATTTTGTTCTTTAAGTAGGTACTTTTAAAGTACTACTAGAATTTGCCCGAGACTTCGTCTGCAAAAATGCCGGTTATCGCGGAAGTAGATCAAGTCGAAGTCTAATAAAAAGTAGCCTATGTGCTTCCCCGGGTCTTATGCTATCTCCATGCCAAATTTCATCAAAGTCAATTTAGCGGTTTAAGCGTGAAGAGTTAGAACTTACTCCGTACCAAATTGTATTAAAATCGGTTCAGTGCTTTAGTCGTGAAAGCGTAACAGACAAACAGACACACTTTCGCATTTATAATATTAGAATGGACTAGTTTTTGCCCGCGACTTCTTCCGCAAAATGCCGGTCATCGCGGACGTAGACAAAGTCGCGGTATAAAAAGTAGCCTATGCCTTTTTTGGGGTTCAAACTTACTCCGTGTCCAATTTTACTAAAACCGGTTCAGTGGTTTAATCTTGAAAGCGTATCAGACATGAGTAATTTTCGCAATTATTAGTATAGATGATAGGAGATGGGTAATAAATCCCAGTGTTAATGTACTTGTTTGTAAGGTAAACATCATGACACAGATTTTTTACAAGCTTTTATTAACTTTCTGTCTGTGGCTCAACAAATCTTACAAGTTAAATTTGAGCCACTTTCCGATGTTCGATTGAGCTGAAATTTTGCTAAAACGTGCAATTTGCATGACAATGCAATATTGTGATGTCACAGAGCTGAATTGATGGTGGAGTCGGAAAGTGGACACAAAAAAAGAAAATAAGTGAAATAAGTTTGCCATTATTCTGACTGCTAAGCCGGAGGTCGTGGGCTCGATTCCCACCCAGGACAAACTTTGTGTGATGAGCATGATTGTAATTCTGTGGCTGGGTGTGATTTATCTATCATATGTATGTATTTATAAATTATATAAGTATCTATATCAGTTGTCTGGTTACCATAACACAAGCTCTGCTTAGCTTGGGATCAGATAGTCGTGTGTGAGTTGTCCCAAGATAGGTATTTATTTATTTTATTTATTATGTAATGTTAGATATTAAACAAAAAAAACAACTGTCCTACAAATAGCATATTGTTAGAGCTCCTGCAGCCTGTGATACTGTATTATCCTAGTACAGGCACCTGACATTAATATACCTAGATTATTAATTTAAGAAACAATTTGTATTTCATCTTTTAAGTTTTTGAATAAAGATTTATTATTTCCCCTGCCTGATTTATTATTTTCACTGCCTTGTTGGTCTAGTGGTCGCAAAGCGCGACTGCTGAGCACGAGGTCTTGGGTTCGATTCCCAGGTCGGGCAAAGTGTTATTGGGTTTTTCCATCAGGAATTTCTCAGTAGCAGCCTCGGAGTCTGGATTTGTGCCCGGTTGATGGCAATAGGCTCGCCCCCTATTACATGGGACTTAAACATAACTGGCGAAATGTGGGTGTACTAATGGGTACACCTCTGCCTAGCCCTTCGGGGATAACAGGCGTGATGTTATGTTTATGTTTATGTTATTTATTATTTATAGGATAGGATTTAATCAAATCTTACTAGTCAAATGTGACCCACTTCCCGGTGTTCGTTTTTTTTTTTAAATGAAAATTATTTATTAGTTCTATTACTTATGCAGTAAAACACAATCTTGAATACTGCTTATACCATTAATACTGCAAGTAAAAGCTTGAAGATAATCTCTGCGAAGGAATGCTGATGGTCCCAGATGTTTCTTACAAAATCACGGACGAGATAGCGCAAGGGTTTAAGTTACACAGCTGGGCAGAAAGGATGGTACTATTTAGCTCACACGATCCCCCTAAAACCACGTAAGCACCTTATATTATTATTGTTTCTGCTCGCGACTTCGTCTGAGTTGAAGTCAAAGTCAGTTCCGTTCGTATCTGACTATCTATAATCTAGTTGTAATTTTTATTCATAGGTCACGTAGTGTCAGAGTTCTTTTGAATATACAATAGTCAATACTGCCTTGTTGGTCTAGTGGTCGCAAGCGCGACTGCTGTGCATGAGGTCTTAGCTTCAATTCCCAGGTCGGGCAAAGTGTTATTGGGTTTTACCAGCAGAAATTTTTCAGTAGCATTCTCGGAGTTTGAATTTGTGCCCGGTTCATGGCAATAGGCTCGCCTCCTATTACATGGTACTTAAAACATAACTGGCGAAATGTGGGTGTACTAATGGGTACACCTCTGCCTAACCCTTCGGGGATTACAGGCGTGATGTTATGTAGTCTATACTAATATATTGTAATAATACTCGTAATTGCCCCCTGCGGGGAACAGACCTCTTCTCATACAGAGAAGGCGCTAGCATTCATCTCAATCCTTGATCAAAGCGGATTGGTGATTACAGACTTTTAACTATATATCAAGGTTTCCTCACGATGCTTTCGATCTCCGATGACAGTGATGTTCTAGATAAATATTTTTTTTTTTGGTTTTTGTTTTGTTGGTAATCACCTTTTTTTTTCGATAATGAAGGGTTATGTCGGCTTTATACTGACTAAAGCCCCACAGTTCTTCATGCTACCATAAGTTGCCGATTACTAAAAAATCTTTCACTGAATTTCTATGCGGACAAAGTCGCAAGCAGAAGCTAGTTAATTATAAAATTACAAAGTTCATTCCTTTACTAGGTCAAAAGTTCTTGTTGTGACCGTTTGGTCACAACAAGAACTTTTTAATAAATAATATTTTCTCCATCTTGCTTCCTAGAAATAAACACGCTTTGCATCTCGTTATTTAAGTTTTCCTACATAAATTAATTTAATTTTTATCCCCAGTTGAGGGTTTCAACAAGCTGCAGCTGTGACAACTGTCAACGACAAATTCCTGCGGGCGAGAGGGGAAGAGGATTCTGTGATGCGACACACTGGTGGGATGGATGAGAAGTATTCATTTTGTAGTCTTAATCCATCCACACTTGAATTGCCATCACCTAAATTGCTGACGTCAAACAATTTTCATAAAGTCCGGATAATAAGGTTGATTTGAGATTTTTTTCCTATAATAAAAATTTTTTTTAATAACTTCTTCCTCCCATAACAGAAATAACATCATCACCGAAAATTTAATTTAGTTATCTCTTTTAGCAATAAAACTTTTTAACGTTTACCATGCATTATAATTATTTTGTATTTAACTATTAAATCGTACTATCGTGTATAAATATCGTACACTAATTACCAGTAACCATAATAGTGATATCATTTCATCTGACTGTGTTAGCTTATCTTGGCAAAATCACTGAACCGAATCTAATGTGACAAAGAGGAATTTTGGGGTATGTATAACCGGTACTCCCGCGGGTAAAAGCTTGTACATCATATAGGTACGACGCATTCGCTAATATATGACGAATAGTATAGGGATTATATGTATAGTTATTTATACATAAATACCTAAGTATAGGGAAGTTTAATTATTTTTTGTACTTGTGTACATTTTTAATTTAGGTAATTACATAACATCACGCCTGTAATCTCCGAAGGGTTAGGCAGAGGTGTACCCATTTGTACACCCACATTTCGCCAGTTATGTTTTTAGTCCCATGTAATAGGGGGCGAGCCTATTACCATCAACCGGGCATAAATCTAGACTCCGAAGACTGCTACTGAGAAATTCCTGATGGAAAACCAACCATACCAACTAATTTAGGTAATTGCTATTTTATTTTTATTATTCTCTCATTGATTGTTTACACTTGTATAATATTTTGCACCTGCCATGTTATCTCTTCACCACTTTTGGTTGACTGGAAAAAAAATGCCTGAGGTATTAAGTCTGTACCTGTACTTTTTTGGTTGCATAAAGTTTAAATAAATATACGCACACAGCTAAACATACATACAAACAAACATGGACAACTGAAACCATAACCCACCCTAGTCATGTAAAAATCTAGCAAAACACACAAATAACAAAACTAGATATAGGTGCCGATTCTCTTAATCACGAACTAAACTAAAATTAGACTATTTCCATCTTTTTCAGTCCAATAAAACAAGAAAAAGTCTAACGTAAATAAGAGCTGTCAAATTTAGTCAATCTGACACATCCATACATTGTTGTGTCATCTGACATCTTAAAACGTATGGATTAAAAACACGGAAAAGTTCAAGGCAAAACTAATTTGTCATCGCTAACTTAGTTTTTTAATGGTGCCGATTCCCTTGTTCACAAACTAGACAAAATTTAGAGAATTGACATCTCTTACTAACATACAGCGAAAGGAAAGGACGGTGACATTCCGTGACATTAAAGAACTAAGCTAGAGATGTCAAATTAGTTTTACCTTGAACTTCTCCGTATTTTTAAACCATACGTTTTAAGATGTCAACTATAAATGTATGGATGTGTCAGATTGACTAAATTTGACAGCTCTTATTTACATTAGTCTCTTTCTTATTTTATTGGACAGAAAAAGATGGAAATAGTATAATTTTAGTTTAGTTTGTGACCAAGGGAATCGGCACCAATATCACCGTCCTTTCCTTTCGCTGTATGTCAGTAAGAGATGTCAATTCTCTAAATTTAGTCTAGTTTGTGAACAAGGGAATTGGCACCTTCTTCTAGTTTCTCATTCTAAGAGTCCGTATGTCCCAACCGCGATGGTCTCTCAACAATGTTCAGAATTACCACTACACATCGCTGGCCCCACTTGTGTCAGACAGTTAAGTTATCTACTTTAACTCGCCATACCTTTACTACTTAGGTTCTTATCTAGATAATATACCGTATCTGTTTGTTTGTTAGTTGGTGGTTTCGATTTTGTTTGTGTGCATACAAGGAATTGGAGAGATTTGGTGGTGTATTTAAAATACCTGCAGTGTAACTATAGTTAATACCCGCGAATTCGTCCGCGCAAATGTCGGTTTTTTAAGAGGTTTTATTTTGTTGCGTGTAACCATAATTCTGTTTCTAAAATAAAAGTAGCCTTATTTACTCCTTATTTCATCCACTATCTGCTAGTGAAAGTCCTGTCATATCGGTCCAGCCATTTCAGAGATTAGCTGGAATAAACAGAAAGAAAAATATTGTAAAAAAAAAATCTGGTAAATGTACCGTATATATAATACATTCATATGCATGTAGTAAAAAGCGTTTATTTTAACATTACAAACAGACACTTCAAATTTATTTATTTACTTACTTGGCTGTGGTGGTTTGTAACCGAGAACGGGCACCAATATGGCTTTATCTATTTCAAATGTACTTTCTAAGCTTATTTTAGAAATCACTGACATCGATTGAGGAAAATTTATCGTGAGGAAACCTGGAGTTATTTATTTATTTATTTATTTATTTAAACTTTATGCAACAAATGTACAAAGGCGGACTTAATGCCTTGGGCATTCTCTAACATTCAACCAGAGGTGGTAAAGAGATAACATGGTAGGTGCAAGCAATTTTTACGAGAGTAAAACAACAAAATCAGAAATTAAAAAAAAAAAAAACAAATATTTTACATAATAAAATAAAGTGTACACAAGTACAAAATAATTAAATTCTACATACTTACTATAAAATGCTATATAATATACATAAACATATATAAAAAAAAATATAATATATACATATATAAATACATACCTTAAGTTATAGTTAATTTAAGTCTGAAATTGCCAATCCGTCTTGAGCAAGCGGGGCGATCAATGCTCGTGCCTTCTCTGTATTAGAAGAGGACTTTGCCCTGAAGTGGGACATTACTAGGTCCGTAAATAAGCTACAACTGATAAACGTGAAAGAAAGAGAGACAATTCCCTTCTTTCTTTCTAACAGCTTAAAAATATCGTTTTAAGCTGCACATAAATAATTCCATGCGCAACAGCACACAATCTGTGCAAAGCACGTAAAATTTAATTAGTATTTCGACCCATTAGCTAATTTATACGGACCATAAAATGTTGAGTAATTATCCAGTTCAACTAAAAACATATAAAAATAAGTTTTATGTGCTAAACGAGATTTATGTAAGCGCATTTTAAGCTAGTTAAGTTAAATCTTTTCGTTATTATTAAGAGATAGTACCAAAAAGATTTAACTAAAGAATTATGAGATTTTGTTTGTAAATGTTGATGTAGTGGATGTACAGTCAGCAAAACAGATAAGTCGTCAGATACAGCTGAAGTTTTCTTAGAAACCAATAGATGTCTTCGATTGAAACTGAACTTAATTAATCTTCTTTCTTTATCGTGTGGGCAGTAAGGTGTTATGACCCCACACAGCCTAGTGGTCGCAAAGCGCGACTGCTGAGCAGAGGTCTTGGGTTCGATTTCCAGGTCGGGCAAAGTATTATTGGGATTTTCTGTTAAGAATTTCTCAGTAGCAATAGGCTCGCCACCTATTACTTGGGACTTAAACATAACTGGCGAAATGTGGGTGTACTAATGGGTACACCTCTGCTTAACTCTTTGGGTGTTACAGGCGTGATGTTATGTTATTACCAGAAGGTTCCGATCAGGTATAGATCAAAACAAAAAGCTGATCACAATAAAGGGAAGAACATGTAATTTGCGGCTTCGAGAAGTATCTTTTTACATCCTCGAAACGCAGGTAACTCTTTCACAAATAAATCACCAACGTACTCATACAAAACGCTTGCCATAACTACAATCTCCCGGTCGAATGTCGACAAACAACTCACTTACACGTTTATCAGACTGTTGACCTCATACTGCAGACTTTTGGGCGTCAGTGACGTCACAAAAGGCAAAATAATTGAGTAGTTCCACTTTGCTCCATCAAGTCGACACTAATTTTTTTTCGGATCGTAAAAATCATCAAATTATATCTATCTTCTGTCTAGGGAGGGGTGGAAGGGACTGTTAGACTTTTACTGACTAAAAAACTACCCTGTTCCTTCTGTTGCCTTTTGCGTTCCGGGGCCACGGTATCCTGTTAAGACGTCCCGCGACCCTGGCAGGCGTTTGGCCCTGTTGGGTCACAGCTCATTGAGGCACTGCTGTGGCAAAATAGACTGCCTAAAATTTTGCACTGAAATATGCCGAACTAATTTGATTTAATGGGGAGATGTCACTATTTATACAACTAATAAATAATACAATTAGTAAATAAAATTGCACAATATTTTTGTGCTTTTATTTAAAATACTTCCAAAGTTTCCAATACGACGTACGTTTTACTTACACATAGGTTAATACATTTATTTTTGTATAAACATATACAAAAATACGAGCAGACTTGCCAACACAAATTCTGAGGTGCCAACCCTAGTGAGGCACAATCCAACAAGATTTCATACTAGTGAAATAAATAATAATATTCCACAACTATCACACAACGCCGTCTAGCCCCAAGCTAAGCAGAGTTGTGTTATGAGTACTAGACAACTGATAAACATACTTATATATTTTTAAATACATACATATTATAGATAAATCTGATCTCTCTGATCTGCGCCATTAAATCAAATTACTAGACCATATTCGACTGCAAAATTTTAAGCAGTCTACTTTTCCACAAAGAGGTGGCGGCTTGATGGTGTAAAGTGGAACTACTCAAATAAATGCGCGATTCTTTTGGTGCGAAGGGAAAACAGACTTGGTATCTGTATTCGGTATGTTTGTAAAGCGCTCAACTGGAGCTTTGTATGTGTGTGAGTGTGAAGCGTTCAAAGTAAAGTCAACTTCAAAGCATTTATTTTATTTAAAACTATTTACAGGCACTTTTGAATTGTCATGGAGCCGGTTAGTTAGCCAGAAAGTTAAAGCTAGATTTTTTTAATGTTTGTATATCGTTTTCACATTCATATAATTGTTTAGACGCTGTAATTAGGTATGGAGTTTCTTGCCCATTCTTCTCAATACGAAACTACCTTTTGAAAGCAGCAACTAGTTTAAATTTATTTTTATGTTAACCGTCATAGGGTGGTCCCTCACTTGGAGCACTGTAATGTAACATTCAAAATTCGATTTTGAGCATTACATTACAATACTGCCTCCTTGACATGACGAACATTTGTCTGTAATGTAACTGCACTCTCCGCGCGACTTCGTTCGTCCGGTTTTTCTTACGGATCCCTATTATTTTGATAATACAATATAGCCTTATAGCACTTAGTGATAACATAGCTTCCAATTTGCGAATAAATTTTTCCAAATCGGTTCAGGAGATTCAGAGATTACCCCCTATAACCTAACAAACTTTACCTCTTTATAATCTTAATAAATATAAATTACTCGTCACGTTGTTTGTCCAGGATGGACTCCTAAACTACTCAACCATTTTTTTATAAAATATGGCTTACTGTGTGCAATTTGGTCAAACTTAAAAGATAGGATAGTTTTTATCTCGATTATTGACGTTCATATCTTTGCTTACTTTAAGCTACAGCAACACGCCGGGGTTACGGGACGTCTTAACAGGATACCGTGGCACCGGAACGTGAAGGGCAACAGAAGGAACAGGGTGGTTTTTTAGTCAGTAAAAGTCTGACCGTCCCTTCCGCCCCACCCAGGGGGGTAGGAGTCATTTGATGATACTTGTCACCTTAAAAAAAAAAGCTACAGCAACGCGTAGCCAAGTCAGCTAGTATTAGTATAGAAAACAAACGAAAGATATTCAAAAGAAAACATACAACTAAAGAAAATATGCTTTTCTAATTAAAACAAATTCCAAATATTCAAATCAAAACAAAAACAATAGAAATAATGTTTAATCTAACCATCATCATCTGCCCAGCCTTTTCCCAACTATGTTGGGGTCGGCTTCCAGTCTCACCGGATGCAGCTGAGTACCAGTATTTTACATGGAGCGACTGCCTATCTGACCTCCACAACCCAGTAACTGGGTAACACAAAACCCCTAGGTAAGACTGGTTGTCAGACTTTCAAGCTTCTGACGATTCGTAACGGCTGTCAAAGATCCACGAATGACAGCCGGGACCAACGGCTTAACGTACTTTCCGAGGCACGGAATGTCAGTAATGTCTACGATAAACTTTAGAAAGTACATATGAATTGAATAAGTCACATTGGTACTTGCCCGGATTCGAACCCACACCCTCATGCATGAGAGGCGGGCGCCTTAACAACTAGGCCATCACGACATTAATCACACATTAATGTTTAATCTAACCAAAATAAATAAAAGATTATTAAAATGAAAACAAAACGGTTGTGTGTAAAGCTTGAAAGTCGCACATTTTGAATAAGATCTCATTACACGAACAAGGTAAATTTCAAGTGAAATTAAGCTTGAGTTAATATGAAATGAAATGGGGTATCAAATAATTAAATATACATTGTTGCTCTTAATTTATAGTTTAATTTGTAGCGTGGGTATTAAGCCGGCAGCCATCTTTGTTTTAACAAGTTTTGAACAATTATTAAATAGTTTTAGTTAATTCATTTCGGTTGAAACGTTTTTGGGACGAATTTATCTTTGTTTTTGTAGCTGGTTGGTTTATTTCCATTGATTTTAGAGGGTGTTGTTTTAATAAAGTATTTTGTGGAAAGGCTCGTTGGAGAAGTTTCTGCCGTTGCTATTTATGGCACCGGGAAGTCTATTCTGTAATTCGCCCTCAAATTTATGAATAGCGAGGTTGAGGTAAGCTGTTATACCACGATAGGGATGTTATCACATGTGGATGGAGATCTCACTTCAAATTCACTTCATCTGAATCCACCGAGGGAGATTTTACAGAATAGGTAGCATTGATTTATTAAGCCTAACATTTGTAAAAAAATATTTCCGATTTTTATTTAGTGTTTACAATTTAAAGACTGTTTATTAAAACATAACATCACGCCTATAATCGCCGAAGGGTTAGGCAAAAGACGTGTACCCATTAGTACACCCACATTTCGCCAGTTATGTTATAAATCTCATGTAATAGGAGTCGAGCCTATTGCCATCAACCAGGCACATATTCAGACTCCGAGGCTGTTACTGAGAAATTCCTAATAGAAAAATCCAATACCTAACAGTTTTGACCGACCTGGCAAACAAACCCAAGACCTATTATTGCTGAGCAGTCGCGTTTTGCGACCACTAGACCAACGAGGCAGAAAGAAAACGACTTAATACAATAATTTCTCGCAAAAACGAATTCAAAGAAAACATTTTTTTTTACATTTCGCCTTACCTCCTCTAATTATCCATTTATTTTTTTAGTCTTTTTAATTAGTTACTGCCTAAATGTCTTAGGCAAGGACCGTTCAAATAGCTTCGTTAATGTTTTTAAACCAATTTTCTTTTTTTAGGGGTTCCGTAACTATAAGGGTCTGTACCAGTGGTCTCGTCGTTACAAGCGCGACTGTTGAGCCTGGTGTCCTGTGCTCCTTTCTCCGGTTATGTAAGAAGTGCTGTTGGGTTCCCCCATGACGAATTATTCAGTAGGACTCGGAAGTTTGGAAGTCGCTTCAGAAAACACATAAAGCGAATTGCCGTCTCATCGGACTATCAGAGTGAGGGAAGAGGTAGGGCACCTGTGTTTGTGCACAAACATGGGCAGTATAATATCTCCTGCGTGACGACCCGGGGTCGTCACAAGTGAGAGTTGTTTGTCGGTCTAATAAAACTGTCGATCCGACCTAATAAAATAAAATAAATAAATAAATATCTTGGGACAACTCACACACGGCTATCTGATCCCAAGTTAAGCAGAGCTTGTGTTATAGTAACCAGACAACTGATATACATACTTATATAATCCTAATGGAACCAGACTTTACTTTCTTCTTCTTGTCCTTACTTTCTTCTTACTTTTCCCATCTCTTCTGTAGTCACAAAAAAGTTTTTTGGTGATACGGAACCTATAGTGGGCTTGTCCCATTCACAGTTAGCTGTTGTTTTATTTCACATCTTATTAAGCTTTTGAAGTAATTGTTGACATTATTTTTCTTTTGTTACTCATTCATAAGGAAACAAGTTTTTAGCTACATCTCTTTCTTTTGAATTAAAAAAACAGTAAGTGCGAAAGAGACGCCAAGATAAACAAAGTACTAAATGTTAATCTTAGTGTTCACATTTTTGCGGCCAAACGATTTTGTTTAGGAAATTGTGAACCAGAGTTTATTTTAATCAGACGATTTGTATTTAAAGTCTCGGTTAAATGGTCTGAAACAACGATTACTGAAGAAATTCAGGAAGGAGGCAGTTTGCATTTAGTTTTTATGGTGTAGATGGGAGAATGTTCGGCTTCCGGGAGCCTTGACCTTTCTGCCATGTGTCGTTATTTTTGTCCCCATATGTAATCTTTGGGTTAGGTTGTACCGTATTATTTAGGAGCGCCCGGAGGGAGGAGGAGTTGAGGGGAAGCGTCTGCCAGAGTCTTACTGACTAAACCACTTCAATGTTCCATTCACACTTTTTTTTAGGTATGGGAAATCATCTAATGACTTCTGCTGTGGGCGGAGCGCAAGGAGTGTCATACTCATATACAAAGTGTTAGTGTAAACACCGTTATCCTTGAAACCAGTGGTTTGGTTTCACAAATAGAACGTAAATTCAATGAAAAAAAATATCTTTTTTTTTTTAAATAAAATCTCCATTTTTCCTTAAAATTATTTCACCCTATATTATAATGATGTAATTAGTTAAAACTTATGTAGGCAGTTATAATGGACGGCCAGTGCAGCAGGTCAACGCCCTTTGCGGTGATTACGTAACTCGGGCGCATAGTATCCATGAATTTACGGACGGTGTCGGACAGATTTTTTTTTAATTTTTGAAAGAAAACTTTGTTTATTTGTTTTTAAATTCAGATTAACATTTTTTTATAATAAATCAAGTACCTATGGTTTTAGTGACAACAGTGTTTACACTAACAGTCTGTATAACCATGCTCTTCCTGAATAACACCCATCCGTGTTCCTTCTAATGCGCTTTGCTTTTCAGGGCCGCCGTAGACTCTTTCGAAAGAATTCTACATCCGCACAATAACGGACCCCGTCTTTTATGCTGACATCTCCCCTTTACACACTGTCGGGGATTCAGGAAGCGTACGCGCCTTCTGCAGTAGCCTCCTACTTGAGCTGATCTTCGTTCAAGTTTGTGAATTGAACTAAACAATATATTAATTACGTCGAACTACTCCAAGATGCTAATGTGTCGCGAATATTTTCAATTGATTACTTATAACTTTTTAGACCTATGTACCCTGCTCATGCGTAGGAAGTATTAAGTACTTAAAAGTTTGAAATGCCGGACGGCGTAAATGATCTTTACAAAATAAAGTAGATTGGACCAAGGAATCACATTGCCCCATACAAACTATGTCCCCTTTTTCACCCCCAAAGGGACAGAATACGGAAAATCCTTTCTAATCGGATGCCTACGTCATACAAAGAACACACACGACAAGTTTGAGCTCTCTACGATCAGCGGTTTAAGTTGTGCGTTGATCCGTCAGTCATTCAGAACAAAGCAAAGCAATTTTTTTATATATTCGTATACGCTCTTATCTGGAGGAGCTCGTGGCTAAGTAATAACAGCCGCACGGGTCGATCCGTCAGGTTAAGCTACGCTTGCCGGGGTTGGTCCGTGGATGGGTGACCATCTTTACACACCGAGACTCCTCCGTGCCTCGGAAAGCACGTTAAGCCGTTGGTCCCGGCTGTCACACGTGGATCTTTGACAGTCGTTACAGGTCGTCAGAAGCCCGAAAGTCTGACAACCAGTCTTACCTAGGGGTATCATATTACCCAGTTACTGGGTTGTGGAGGTCAGATAGGCAGTCGCTCCATGTAAAATACTGGTACTCAGCTGCATCCGGTGAGACTGGTAGCCGACCCCAACATAGTTGGGAAAAGGCTAGGCAGATGATGATTCGTATACGCTCTTATATAAAAAACAGTACTAGACAAATAGGTATCTACAAAAGTTTTATTACAAATTACGGTAGCAATAATACCCTCTAGTTCTCGTTTACGATATCCCATAATAATAGAATGTAAATCCCATGTTTTCGGAATTCCTTGGGTCCGGAAACTCGCCCATTAGATAGGATTTTAGACATTAGTGAAGAAGGAAAATGTCAATAACTTTACTTTAGGCAACTTTACCGACAGCGCGCCCCATATAAAAGTAGTCTAGTCAAATTTAGGTTAATAAGTAATTAACATAACATAACATAACATCACGCCTGTAATCCCCGAAGGGTTAGGCAGAGGTGTACCTATTAGTACACCCACATTTCGCCAGTTATGTTTTTAGTCCCATGTAATAGGGGGCGAACCTATTGCCATCAACCGGGCACAAATCCAGACTCCGAGGCTGCCACTGAGAAATTCCTGATGGAAAAAACCCAATAACACTTTGCCCGACCTGGGAATCGAACCCAAGTCCTCATGCACAGCAGTCGCGCTTGCGACCAGTAGATCAACGAGGCAGTAATAAGTAATTAATCATAATATTACGACTATAATCCCCGACGGGTTAGGCAGACATGTACCCACACATTTCGCCAGTTAAGTCCCATGTAATAGGGGGCGAGCCTTACAAATCTAGGCTCCAAGGTTGAGAAATTCCTGATGGAAAAACCAAATGACACTTTCTTCGACCTGGGAATCGAACCCAAGACCAAAAATAAAATAAAATGGTGTCTAAATAGTATTCTAGATAATATTCCATGGTAGACTAATATTTATTTATAAAATTAAAATTAATGAATATTTAAAAAATTATAAAATATGAATACTAAATAATACTATAAACATAACATCACGCCTGTAATCCCCATAGGGTTAGGCAGAGGTGTACCCATGAGTACACCCACATTTCGCCAGTTATGTTTAATACTATAAAGAAATAAAAATTGTATTTTCATTTGTAATAGATAATCTCAAAAACTACATACCCGATTTTAAAAATTCTTTCACTTATAGAAATTTTAACTGCGTGTAACATTTCAAAATTCAGGACAAGTCGCAGTTAAAAACAAGTGACTTAATACGTTTGTACCCACGACACAGGAAAAATTGTTAGTACGAGGCTAGTTTTTTTCTTAGCAAAAAACTACCTGCCTCTTTGGTCTAGTGGTCGCAAGCGCGACTGCTGTGCATGAGGTCTTGGGTTCGATTCCCAGGTTGGGCAAAGTGTTATTGGGTTTTTCCATCAGGAATTTCTCAGTAGCAGCCTCGGAGTCTGGATTTGTGCCCGGTTGTTGGCAATAGGCTCGCCCCCTATTACATGGGACTAAAAACATAACTGGCGAAATGTGGGTGTACTAGCGGATACACCTCTGCCTAACCCTTCGGGGATTACACGCGTGATGTTATGATGTTATGTGAAAAAACTACCTCTCCAAAAGAAACACTATCTCTCCAGTACTTTCTCACCACAGTTCAGTCGGCCGTCAAAAAAGCATTAGCCGAGCTCTCGTTAAATCTGTTGTTAGGCAGTGGCGTGCATACCATAGAGGCAGAAAGACACTGCCGACCCTACGTAACTCAGATAAATATTTATAATGTTGTTCTGATAAGTAATATTATTTTATAAACGAGTATTTATCAATAAACAAAAAAATCTTAAATCATAATTCAGCGCCATCTTTCGAGTGTCGTATAAATAACATTAACATCGATACAAAATAGTCAGCTCGTTCGTACAATTTGACGCGATTTCACATTGCGCTACGCTAACGCCGCTGACTGCCGCGGAAAAGACACAAACTATTCGTGCCTTAATGTGTATATGTGTGCTCTCGTGGTCATACGGATTAAATGGGTGTGCGTTCGTATAGATACGAGGCACACATGTCACAAATAACGCACACAAACGCACCAAATAGACACTGCATGACTTGTTACACGACGAATCACGATACTTACCGAAGTGTTCCGATCGGAAGCTAGCTTTATTATGCGACTATTTTAAAAAGTAACATTATCTCATTCAACTTTCTCTAAATAAGGTACCATTTTTTTTTTGTTGTATTTTATAAACAAGTAGTTTGAGCGGCCATTAGTCGTTTGTTTGTTTTGATTTGGTCGTGAGCTTTGTTATCAGATATTTGAGATTTAACGATGTTATTAGTGTGAAAAAATGGATAATATTCACTGTGAAAGTTGTTCATGTGGTGTGTGTATAGAGGAAATAAATAATATGCGTTTTTAAAACTATCGGTGACAAAAAGACGTAATCGTGCTTTGTTATCAGATATTTAAGATTTAACGATGTTATTAGTGTGAAAAAATGGATAATATTCACTGTGAAAGTTGTTCATGTGGTGTATGTATAGAGGAAATAAAAAAATATGCGTTTTTAAAACTATCGGTGACAAAAAGACGTGATCGTGAAAGGTCAGTGACACCGGATTTTATTTAATTTGACTGCTAAGTATTATTTAATTTTCAAATTAATATGAAACATCAAAACATATAGGTATCCGTAAAATATGTCCACAAAATCAGTCAATCTAGGCTATTTAAGGTGGCAATTACCTACATTATTATTTAAGTCGACAAGACGACGAACTAAAACCATGATAGGTACATGTTTGGTAAGATACCTACCTAGCTTAAATAGCTTTTATCTGTTTTGCCTACCCTGTCTAAAAACTCTGTGCACGCCACTGTTGTTAGGTACTTGTGTAGGAAACATTACAACGTCATTACACACAATCGTTGCTCCCGGTCACGCGCGACGTTGCTTGTGTATTGCTGTTTTTTTTCTCTTGCATCCCTAATAGTGTGGTTTGGAAACCAGCGATGGATGGCATGTAGAGCGATTTGATCGGATGTGTAATTTGTGAAGGTAAGTTTTTCTATTAGTCTAGGCGTTTTGTAGACGAAGCAGCTTTGGTTTATGACGATTTTTATATTATTTTATTTTACTATCTTATTGCCGCGATTTCGTCCGCATGATTGTCGGTCATCTTGGTTTTTTTTCTAACTTAAAAGTAAGTTAGGCCTTTTAACATCATATATTTGCCTGTGAAAGTCCAGTCAAAATCTGTCTAGCCGTTACGAAGATCAGCCGGAACATACAGACAGACAGACAACAATTATAAAAATGACTTTGTCGTGTAACTACTGTGTAAACATTTGAATTTATTTTGTAAAAAACTGAATATTGCCATTAAAATACACACTTCAACTTTATTTTTTGTATAGATATAGAATATTTAAAGAATCAATATTCGGGGATAATTTACGCTAACTTCTATCCGCGACTTTGTCCGCGTAAACTTCAGAATTAAACCAAAGTCCTAAAATAACCCACAGGAATAATAAACGAGATAAAATTAACATACAAGTTAAGCTAGATCAATATCTATACGTGTGCTAAATTTTGCCTAATTCCGTTCAGCCAGTTAATCGTGAAAGCGTTTATAACAGTAGTAGGGGTAGAATTTTACCGCATATTTCGAGGCCAAACGCTAAAACAACGTAGCAGGCGCGCGGATCGAATGAGAAACGCGCTCATTACAGCGGCCCATCCATCGAATTTGTACACGAGAGTGTTTCTTCTAATGCCCGACATCAAATTTTGTATTTATAGATATATCTTTAATGCTATATTACCACCACCCGAGTTCGTTCAAACCTAGGAACGCCAGCCACTCGGTTGTGATTTGCAGTGGCCTATATGGAAAGCACAACCAAGTAAATGTGTGTCATCTTACGCATGATCCCCTTTCATTGAAAATATCTCTGAGTATTTTTCATTGATGAAGTTAAGAAGTTAAATGAGGTACAGTAGGGGTCATAAATAGAGTAGCAATCTTTCAAAGCAATAGATTGTTATTTTTTAACTTATGACCTTTCTACGCCGTCTACGAATTTCTGAGGTGTTCGCACATATGTAGGTAAAGCATGTGCTTTTTGTTCACAGCAATTCAAACTTTAGCATGCTACTGCACTTATGACCCCTTATTGTACCTTCGAAGACCATGATTAGTTGACCACGGATAGATTTGTTTCCTACGTGAAATCGAATGATGTAAGATCGAATAACACTTGCTTGAAAACGCTAGCTCCATAGTAAATAAAATCGAAGAATTCTGAGTTCGACAGTGCACTACGTCGATGCAACAAAATCAAAAGCCGCCGACTTCCAAAACGAAAGTTATTTTTACAGTCGTCATTTTTGTGGTTCTATGTGTTCATGCAATGGTCACTTGCAGTGTTATTCTGTAAAAATGTTCGTCTGTGATTTTAGACAAATTGAGATTGACGTGAGCAGTGTAGCGTGGTTGTATGAATGTTTTAGCTCACTTCACCTAATTTTACTGAGCGAGTTTTTTTACAGAATAGTACTGCCTATAGTAGAACCGTATCAAAAAGGTACTTTGTATAAAATTTTCTATGTGTGAATAACGTTGAATAATAAAACCCAATTAAACCACGCGGTCGCAATAATAAGCAGTGGAGGACAAAATAAAATAGCCAAAATGTAATAATACAAAACAGAATTTGTGAGTGTGTTTGAGTTCTGTGGTATTTATAAAACTCTTTGACATTTTCTAATGTTACTAGATTAAATAATTTATATTCTGTGAAAGGTAATACGTAGTTATAAAATAAGCACTGTGTGGTAGTATTATGTTTTAAATTATTGGAGAAAGTGATACTTTTCTCTTTCTTTTTTAGTGGAAAAGTCACCAAATTTTTTTTTCTCATGTTTCAAGTACTGTGAGAGGCATTTATGAAATGGATGACTTTGTAATGTTTTAAATGTATACTTAGTTGTGTTTTGTTTTTTTTTTGCCATTTTCACAGTGACTGTGGACGTACTGACCTTCAGAAAAATACATACATACATAAACTCACGTCTTTTTCCAATAGGGGTAGGCAGAAACCACAGACATCCTTGTGCTTTATCTATGTTCATACATCTTGTTATACAAGCACACCGGTTACGAGTACTGCGCACCTGACCTTTCTGAAGGACCTCACTAATGTGTAGATCTTACTAGGGCGACCCCTCCCTGTGTTGTCACTCGCCTCTGGCATATAAATACATTTTGTTAATACTCGCCTTTCACTCATCCTCTCAATAAATACTCAGAAAAAATGCTGGCATTTTTAAGTATTTCAGTGATGCTAGTTATTTGACAAATAGGTACCTACAACTGCCTCGTTGGTCTAGTGGTCGCAAGCGCGACTGCTGTGCATGAGGTCTTGGGTTCGAAACCCAGGTCGGGCAAAGTCTTATTGGGTTTTTCCATCAGGAATTTCAAAGTAGCAGCCTCGGAGTCTGGATTTGTGCCCGGTTGATGGCAATAGGCTCGCCCCCTATTACATGGGACTAAAAACATAACTAGCGAAATGTGGGTGTACTACTTAATGGGTACACTTCTGCCTAACCCTTCAGGGATTACAGGCGTGACGTTATGTTATGTTAGGTACCTACAAAAAAATAAGAAATTGCTGTCTCTAGTAATAAAGGTCAAATAGACATATAACAATATCTACAATTTTATTATCTAACCGCAACCATTACACTACGTGCCAAAATTACGGATACACCTACGGTCACAATTTTAACTGCTCCTAAAGGAATATAAATTTCAATTTTAAAATCTCCATATTGCCGCACGGTGTCGTGTTTGCAAAAATGCGGAAAAGAATTCATAATGTGTACATTTATTTTGCTTCCACTGTAGTTTCTGGGCCTGCGTTGTTTATAGCTAAAACTTACTACTGTTTGTATTCGCATAGTTATGCAAATAAGTATGAAGTGGCTTAAGGCTTTATTAAAGAGAAATGAAATGGTCTTTTTTTGGTCGAATTTTACCAATCTTTTATTTATCTACATCTACACTATTATAAAGAGGAAAATGTTGTATTTTTGTTTGTTTGTTTGTAATGGATAAATTCAAAAACTACTGGACCGATTTTAAAAATTCTTTCACCATTAGAAAACTACATTAGCTGCAAGTAACATAGGCTATAGTTTTTTTTTGCGCGTACGAAGTCGCGGTCTAAAGCTAGTCTAGTATAAATCTTATGAAAGCAGTGGAATAAAATTTATATCTGGCAGATTTTATATGAATAAACTGTCATTAATTCAAAATTTATTCGAATGTTAAGATTTATACCTCTCATGGTTTAATAAAAATGGTTTATTTGACACAAACTATTTTGCGAAAAAAAAAAAACAAAATTATTCAAAAGTTCAATAGATTAAAAGTACAACCAAAAAAATATTCTGTGTTCCACAGCTGCCCCAATCACACCCAGTTCAGCACAATGAATGCTACACTATTTGTACCTACCTGATACAGTTTTTTTTCCACTAAGTCCTTATGTATTACGGACTACGGATTTGCCTATAAATTTTTAATTGATTTTCGCGGAAACTGTAGTGTCAAAAACAGTATTTTAAATTCCATGAAATACGATAACACATGTATGTATATTATGCATAGATAATTAAAATTGCAATATAATACAATCAAATAATATCCTGTACCATTGAACAGCTAACTGTGAAAAGGACAAACCCACTAAAGGTTCCGTATTACCAAAAATATTACAGCTCAACTACTTTTTTTTCACAATGGAAGGTATACGAAAGGTAGTAAGGTATTCTGGGGAATTTCAAACAACTACCTATTGCAGATAGAGAGATAAAGTCCTATGACATGGGGCCATGATTTCGATCAAGGTGGCCAAATTTAATGGAGTCTAGCCAAATACGCAGGAGATGTTAAAGTGCTCAAGTGTGTGTGCTAATACAGGTGGACTCCCTTTTCCCTCACTTTCATATTCCCATGGGACGGCAATCCGACAAAACCGGGAAGACATCAGTCGCAGGATCATCGGATTTTTTTTTAGGGTGGTAAATGACTTCAAATGAGTCCTTCCGCCCTAAAGGTGGAAGGGACTTTTACTGACTAAAAAACCACCCTGTTCCCTCTGTTGCCCTTTACGTTCCGGGGTCACGGTATCCTGTTAAGACGTCCCGCAACACCGGCAAGCGTTTGGCCCTGTTGGGGCCCCGTCCCTGTGCTGACCGCTCATTGAGGCGCGCGTCCTTGATCGGACGGCTAGCTACCCATTACGTGCTTAAAAGTTGGTGTCACACCAGAAATTTTCAAACTCAAGGCTGCTACTAACAGTGTACTCATCGTTGAAAAGCCTAATAATAAATAAATACCTAATGGAAAATCACTATAACCATTGCCAGACTTGGGAATCACATGACCACAGTAGTCGCGCTTGCAATCACGCGATCAACACGCGGTAGTTAACACGTACATAATACCAATAACCAAAACCGCACATTTTAAAATCGCTCTTCCCCCACTACGCTCATAGTAAAAAAACTATTAGCCCGAACATCTTACAACTCTATTTTCAATTACGAAAGCAAGTGGCGTTCAAAATTGAGTGACAGCCCTTAGACCGAGTGACCCTCTTTTAGTATGCAGTCAAGAATTTTCCCCAGCCTTTAGCTTTGAATAAATAATTATTTAAATAACAAAGGTAGGTATATGACGAAATTTTGACATTGAATTTTAGGGTATTACGACAGGAATCCTAAATTGTTTTGTTTGGTAAATTCATTAGGAATTTTGCGACTGGTTTCTCGAAAAGGTCTTTGTGAAACGATTGTAAATTTTTGAACAGGTCATTTTTTGGGTTCTGTACGTAAAACGTTCAGAAGGAGCTGTATTGCTTTCGCATTCGTCCGTATTTTAGTCTGTTCTTTTATAACAGTGCTGTATCTTTTGAACCGTAATAGATCTGTAAATAAAATTTTCACATACTAAAAGAAAGAAAGAAAAGAAACACTATTTATTTACGCGAAAATGACGCACCTAACATAAAATAAAAATTGAACACAACATTAAAATAAAAACAAGCTGGTATTAAATCTTTAAAAAAACAGATACTAAATACTGTGTTACTATGGCCACTATAACATCAAATAACAGGTCGGACAGTGTTATTAGGTTTTTCCATCAGGAATTTCTCAGTAGCAGCCTTGAAATCTGAATTTGTGCCCGGTTGATGGCAATAGGCTCGCCCCCATAACATGGGACTTAAACATAACTGGCGAAATGCGGGTGTACTGATGGGTACACCTCTGCATAACCCTTCAGGGATTATAGGCGTGATGTTATGATTATGTAGACACGTTCATACGATTGTGACTACACACATTGAAATGGTAATATGGAGGGGAGTGTCAAGCTATAGTAGTTTATCTCTACATACCAATATCACCATAAACTCCATTTCCGAATCTTAAATCATAATTATTCACTTAGACCGTTAACCCTATTAAAAATGATTGCTCGAGTTGTCTGATGATAAACTTGAGCGCCTAACTTAATAGACCCTTGTCAGCCGGTGTTACTCCACTCAGATAACTTTGAAGGTTCACAGATATACAGATAAGGGTTAAGTTCGTACTTATAGCAGTTGTCCCTTTAAAACATTTATATTAATTACTAGTTTTTGGTTGTGGATTTGGAGTGGATGGAATGTTTGGGTCGCATTGCTTTTGTGGTTATTTTTTCTTAATATAAACAATTTTTTTTTCCTGTATTGTTGCAGCGTTTTCAAACGTATTAATACACAAATAACAAGCGGAAAAGCATTTGTGCAGGAATATATACATTTATACTGTAATTGATCTACTTACGATCTGATAGAAATTTGTTTGTGACTCTCATATTTTTAGTTCCAAACGCGATTGAATTTCTAGTACGTAAAAAAAATCATAGCATCAATTTATTTTTCTAAAAAGAGTATTATACGTATTTGAGTAACTGTGTTTATGAGTAGGGAAGCTTTTATATAGTAATGGGTCATTAATCGGCTGATTTTTATAGTTCCGTACCTCAAAAGGAAAAAACGAAACCCTTATAGGATCTTTGTTGTCCGACCGGCCATCTGTCTTTCAAGACCCCTTTATCTCTGGAACGCGTGGAGATATCGAGTTGAAATTAAAACGATATACTCAAGTCTACAGGGTCTTCAAGCTGTGAATGAAAAAACTTCTAAGATAACGTAAAAAAAAGATACGGCCGTTTATGCAGCAAAAAACGTACAATTTGACACTCGCAACGTAATCAAAATTTATAGGGTATTTTCCGTTGACCACAACTATGTAATTTGGCAAGTAATACCGTCTTATAATATAAGTATAGGGAAAAATCTGAAAGCCATACATTTGCAATTAAATCATTAAAAAACAGGATCTTTATGCAAGGAACGGAAGCTTTTGTACGGAACCCTAGGTGGGCGACTCGCACTTGCCCTTTTTTTTTGTTTTAAGAACGCACGCACGTTATAACTTCATTTACTATCTACTCCATGTGTCAATGTTCACCAAACGAAAGTTTGACGAAACTCCACAAAAACAGTGAACTAGTGGTTTGAGTTAGAATCCGGAACCAACCGCGGAATCGAGGGGAAAGTTTTTATACTCAGGATTATGAAACTAACCGCGAACGGAAGGAGTCTTTAGCCAGCGATAGAAAATAGAATGTGTTGTTTGAGATTTAAAGTTCAATTTCAATTTTTAATCTCTTGGTAGATGACACCATAAACTAATATTTCCAAGACATGATTTTTAAAGAAAAACAATATTACAAACACACATACTTACATAAACTCACGCCTTTTGGCCCACTTACTTACCCAAACCCACGGCCATGGGGGTAGGCAGAAACTACAGAACGCCACCTGCTACGATCCTTACATACTCCTTTCGCCTCATCTAAAAAAAAAGATTTGGATCATGAAAACCCGATTAATATTAAATTACTAATAACAACAAATTAAAAAAAAAATAACCACTCTGACTGCCTCGTTGGTCTAGTAGTCGCAAAGAGAGACCGCAGCATGAGTTTTTAGGTTCGATTCTCTGGTCGGGCAAAGTGTTATTGGATTTTTCCATTGAGAATTTTTCAGTAGCAGCCGCGAAGTCTGGATTTGTGTCCGGTTGATGGCAATAGGCTCGCCTATCACATGGGACTTAAAAACATAAGTGGTGAAATGTGGGTGTACAAATGTATACTTCTACCTAACCCTTCGAGGATTATAGGCGTGATGTTAGTGTAGAACTGCTGTACAACTTAATCTATGCACAAAAAGCTAATTAAAATCCTTTCACAAACATAGTAACTGAAACAAATTCAGTTTCTTTCATTCGTATTTTATTTCTGTGTAGCAATTTTGTTTGAATCATAGCTAAAGGTAATTAGCAGAACGCGATACAGCCAGAAGCGATGCATTTAGGTAAATTATAATAATTATTTAGTGCTTGTATGTGGGACTCGCTTTTCTTTATGTTCATTATAGTTTTTTTGTTTGTCCGTTTGTTTGTAAATGAAAAATTATCATTTTATTAAAAGTATCGGATTTTGGGTAACATTCAAAGCGTTATTAGGATAGCTTCTGCCCTGGACTTGGTTTCTGTAGACTTCAGAATTAAAAGTCTTAAATTGTCCCACTGGAACTCAAAAACGGGATAAAATATACAACGTGTAACAAAAGGGTATATACATACAAAGGGAAAGGCTTCTTTGGATGAAAACTAACGATATGGCAAGGGTTTTAGCTCAATATAAAATACTCTAAGAATTGATACCAAATTTTCGGTTTCATAATGTTTCTTAAATTGAAAACATAACAAACGTGTCAAACTGCACTACGTGGGTTAAAGACTGTCCACGTTACTTGCTTAATATCACGATAAATCTCTTCCGTAATTCTGCGCGCCTAGTACAGCATAGTAGCCTACTGCAGGCAGTGTTCTTTGTTGATCATAATTTCCGAAAATGTAGAGATAGGAATAAAAAACCCTTGCCATATCGCTTGTTATCATCCAAAGAAGCCTTGCTCTTAGTATGTATAGGTATACCCTTTCCGTTACACGTTGTATAGGCTATGGTAAACCACAAGTAACGCTGGTTTTAGTGATGTATTAGAAACGTTTGCATTACATTCTCAGTTTCAATCTGACAAAAATGCTTTTAATAACCGACTTCAAGAAAAGGAGAAGGTTCTCAATTCGTCGGAATCTTCTTTTTTTTTAAATGTACACATGTTCTTCGATTACTCGAAGACTTGCCGGCGACCCATTTGGAAATGGTTTTTTTTTGTTTGAAAGGTTTACTTCCCAGTTGGTAACATGGAAATATTGTGATGATGATTTGAAGATGAATCTTATAGGATCATAACAGAACTGTCATAGCAAATAAAATAGCTTTGACTATACGTGTCGTCGATGTCCGACTAAAGGAAGAGGGGGACCCGTACGTCGACCATTCTCCTACCACTTTACAAAATTAAAGTTTTTTATTTTCCTAACGTTTGGGCAAGATTTTGACATTGTTTGTCACTGAAATAAGATTGTCAACGTTTTTAATTGACCGGTCAACTAAGAGTATGCGTTTTAATACAAGTGAAGTGTGGTTGTCTTTACAGACGAGAATGGATTGAAGCCCGAGCCAAAGGTGAGGGCGTAAGATACCCGAGAGTGTAATGAGACATCGCATTGTGACCCTAAAAACATTGCATTAAGAGTCACTTTACAAGTGTGTTGAATTTTTGTACACGACTGCCCCAAAAAAAGGAGTGTTATGTGATCACGGTTATTGTATATATGTGTGTATGTGAGATTCTTTATTCCACCATAACTTTTAAACGCCTGAACCGATTTAGATGTATCGTTACAATCCTTGTATCGTTCCCTGTAACATAGGCTAGTTAAAAATAAAAAGAATCCTGTGTGTCACTTTAAAACTTAAATTAATACCAGCGTCATTTATTATATTTTTATGAATCTGGTCGCGTCTATGTTTATCTTCTAGAATTTGAAAAGTAGATTTAAATTAAAAACGTCATAAAAAAACTGACGAGTAAACAAAGTACAAATATGTGCAATTTCTGCAGTCGTGTTTTTTTTAATTTTTTAAATTATAATAGCTTGTTTAATATCTAGAATGCAAAAACAAAAGATAGTTTTTCTAAAGTAAACATTCCAAAGGATTTACGGAATACCATGCACTTCTACGAATTGCAATAAAGCTGCTACTGTAAAAATTTATTTGCGTATTTTTGCGGCAAACGCGTCGCAATAAATTAAAGTGAAGCGTTTGTGTTGCGTTTGTCGTAGTGCTGTTTGTCGCACTTTGTATGAGTGGCTTTATTGTTTGTCTGTTGTTTTTTATCGGCTGGGGTCAGTTTCGTCAACCACATAACCTTAATTATTAGGTACATGAAATACGTCAAGCTTTTTCTTCTTAGCGTATTTGTGGCAACTAGCTTCAACTTTCGGACTAACTGACCGACTTCTTGACAATTCAAAAGTGCCTTTAAATGGTCTAATTGAAATAAATGTTTTGTATTTATAATATGTTTTTATAAATGTCAATTGTGTTGTTTTTCCCAATTTACATCAAAAGCCTATGCTAAGCTAGATTTATAATGACTGCCTTGTTGATCTAGTGGCCTATAATCCACAAGAGTAATGCAGAGGTTTATCTATTAGTACACCCACATATCGCCAGTTTTGTTGAAGTCCCATGTAATAGGGGGCAAAAATATTGCCGTGTACCGGGCACAAATACAGACTTCGAAGCTGCTACTAAAAAATTCCTGATAGAAATACTTAATAACACTTTGCCTGACCGAATCGACGCCAAGACCTCATGCTCCGCAGTCGCGCTTTGCGATCAACGAGACAGTCAAACTAATTCTTTTTTTAAATCGAACGATTTTAAGCGCGAGTTCCGACGGGCGATTTTTAAATGAGGGAGGTTTTTTTTTACAGTGTACTGTAAAAACAGGTTAAAAATTCACCCTACCGGAAAAATTGAGAGGCAGAACCGAAAGTAAAACAGATACTGTAGCAAAGTCTGTTGCTTGCAGCAAAACTAATTAGCGTTAGTACAAATACAAATTCTAAGCTCCCATATTATTCAGCGTACTTAGGATATTAAACACATACTCGTAGTTTTCTCTAACTTTATTAAAATTTTGTTAGGTACCAACTTCAACGCAAACAAAATAGTAATTAGGCTAATTACTTAGAAATTAGGAATATTCTAATTCATTATGCTTTTAGGTTACTTGGTCAGACAACTCAGACATGTTGGAATACTGACGTTTCTAGGACTGTTAAGGCTGATTCAACAAATTTAATATTTAACTTCCAAATTATGCCGGTTACGAGTACCTACTGCGTATCTGACCTTTCTGAAGAACCTCACCAATCATAAAGGTTTATGATTTGATTAACTTGTAGTACGTGTGAAGAAGCCTTAAATTCTCCATTCCAAAATGTTTAGCAAACATGTAACATTATAGCATGATTCACACATATCAGTGAAGTCCCAGTTCCGCCACTGTATTTTATCAGTGATAAGATAATTATTCTTTCGTACATCTCTTTGAACGCGCCCGCACTGACACTGAGAGCACTGTGTCGTCACTGACACTGACTAGTGTGAACGCGTTCATAGAGAATGTTTGAAAGAATAATTTATTTATTTAAACTTTGTGTACATATTAAAAAATACACTGTACAAAGGCGGACTTAATGCCTTGGGCATTTTCTACCAGTCTACCTTAGGGTGATGCAGAGACAAAACATAGTAGGTGCACAGATCACGCCTATAATCCCGGAAGGGTTAGGCAGCGGTGTACGCATTAGTACACACACATTTCGCCAGTTATGTTTAAGTGTCATGTAATGTTATGTCCATGTCAAAGTGTTGTTTACCGCGTAAGAAATTAAAACCAAGATAATCGAACAAATTCACGGGCATAAGTTAGTCTATTATATTAACTGTCGTCAACGCAAGTAATATAACAGATTACGTTCTAAGCCAGGTCACACATTATCTTAGAACAAACATAGATCGATTAACCCCTTGCCGTAAAGTAAGCAACTTTGGTCCATTAGGACGGGCAAACATATTTGTGTTATTAGAAGGCAAACGAAAATGAAACTCTGATACGTCGGTGAAGGAGGGTTATAACAGGATGTTATGTTACAGGTCGGCGCAGATGTAAATAGAGTTCAAAATTGTTTGCGAGATGATTAATGTCGCGCGAATAATGTCTTGCATGCAATTTTGAACTCTTTTTGGTATGAATTTTAGAACAAAAACAGTTGAAGATTGCGTAATTTTGTGTAAGATGATAAATGCGGCGCGGTTCTATATTTATTTTCACCTTTATTTGTTATGAATTTTAGAACTTAAATATCATAAAAATAAAGTTGATAATTACTTAAATAAATGTGATGTGACAAAGCACATAGTCTTCTTTTTTCAAATAAAAACTAAAATACAATATAGAGTTCTTAATTGCGTAAATGTGTTTAAGATACAAAACAAATGCCGAGCGGATTTATTTCTTACACATAATTTTTAATTTTAATCTCTGTGTCTGTTGTTTTTTCAGTTCATTTTCAATTAATAATTTAAAACTGCTTGGACATATTGATGTTCTGTCTGCGTTGACCTGTAAGAGATATTGGTACAGTCATACGCAGTCTATAAAAAGACATATCCAGTTTATACAAGGTGTTAACTGTACTAGAAAAGTAAACCGGCTGAATTATTGGTGATAGTTCTATCAAATCAAAATGTCTTCCATTTTTGAATCATTATCAGAATTTCGTAAAAAAATATATAATATTTTATAAAATTTTATTATTTATATGTTCTTCAATATATTTTTTATTTATTTATTATTATTTATAATAAATTCGAATGGTGCTAAATTGTAAAGGATGAAAAACGCGGGCGAAATCGCGGGCAGAAGCTAGAAAATTAATAACAATGATTTAATACATTATGTGGCTTAGCACATTTTGCTAGAAATAAACACAATTAGTATCAAGTTAAAACTATCATTTACGTTAACTCCAAATAATTTGTAGCGTCTTAAAATAGGCGACCTAAGCAATCTAGGCTTTTCTCAATGCCTAAGGCAGGGGTTCTCAATGTTTTTTCTACTGCCCTCCCTTTGCAGGTTGTAATTTATTTGCGACGCCTTCCGAATACAAGATTGGTGTGTGTAACTTAGCAGCAATTAAGATTATTTTAACTATGTAGCTATTATTTATAAGAAAACTCCAAAGATCTCAATTATTACTATTCGGTTTATTTGAAAATATAACAGTAAAAGAATTTATCTTTACACAACGATTCTCCTCCTTGCCTCGGAAAGCACGTTAAGCCGTTGGTCCCGGCTGTCATACGTCGATTTTTGACAGTTGTTATGCGTCATCAGAAGTCCGAAAGTCTGACAACCTGTCTTACTGTATGGTACTATCTAATTACTGAATCAGATAGGCAGTCGCTTCATGTAAAATACTGGTATTCAGCTGCACCCGGTTAGACTGGAAGCCGACTGCAACATAGTTGGGAAAAGGCTAGGTAGATAGATATAAAATAATGATTGTACCTACTACAATGAAGGCATGTTATGCCTACTAACTGACGTGACGCCCTTAGGATAGCTCCACGAAGCCCCAAGGCGTTGCGACGCACGGTTTGAGAACCCCTGGCCTAAGGTGTCCCCTTTGTCTTATAAAGGTCGACGAGAAAGATAAACATAGTAACAAAGTATCTAAAGATTGTTTGTAAGATTTCTTAAATGAATGTTTACACTAGAGCTAGCACGAATCATTTAGGAGTCACGTTTCCTAACGGCGTCGAATTTTATAGAGAAAATATTTGTTTAAAGCGAACTTTATCGACAGCGCGCTTTATACAAATAGGTAATAATAATTGTTTATTTTACAATAATTAACTTAAACATAAAACTTAAAAACATAACATAACATCACGCCTGTAATCCCCGAAGGGTTAAGCAGAGGTGTACCCATTAGTAAAACCACATTTCGCCAGTTATGTTTTTAGTCCCATGTAATAGGGGGCGAGCCTATTGCCACCAACCAGGCACAAATCCAGACTCCGAGGCTGCTACTGAGAAATTCCTGATGGAAAAACCCAATAACACTTTGCCCGACCTGGGAATCGAACCCAAGACCTTATGCACAGCAGTCGCGCTTGCGACCACTAGATCAACGAGGCAGTAAAACTTAAAAATAATAATAAAATTACAGAGAATGTACAGTTAATAAAAAACCGGCTAATTGCAAATCGGACTCGTACACGAAGGGGTCCGTAACCATGCAACATTTTATCCAACACAGAAAAAAATAAGTTTATAATCGCATTTTTTTTATTATATTATTGTGATGTAATTACTTTACGGTCTTCGTATTTCTTCCTATACTTCCTTTACCATCTAAATATGACTATTACTATTGCTAGTGTCGTGATGGCCAAGTGGTTAAGGCGCCTGCCTCTTGTGCATGAGGTTGTGAGTTCAAATCCGGGCAAGTACCAATGTGAATTTTTCAATTCATATGTACTTTCTAAAGTTTATCTTGGACATCGCTGGCATCGGTGTAGGAAAACATCGTGAGGAAACCTGGACTTACTGTCCCATTCAAAACCACGTCAGAGGCCCTTGAGGCGGTTTAGAAACTCTGACACTAGGGTGTGTAGGGTCGCAAGACCTTACTGCCCACACGATAAGAAGAAGAATATGACTATTATGTACAAAAATATTTTTTAACTCTGACTAGTAGTTTCAGAGTGTTTTTAAACAAATGCTAAAAAATCTTCTGCTTAACATAGATAGAGTTAATCTCACATTTATATTTAAACTATATAAGGTTCAATATTGCTTAACCAGCCAGAGTCTCCACAGTACATACATTACTACAAAAAAAGCTTTTTTACAAAAAAATATGACCGCCTTCAAAAACTACAAAATAAAAAAAAATACTTTAGCTTGTAAGTCGGCGGCTTTGGTTTTGTTTCTTGTTATGTAGGTATTGCCACCGACTTCCAAGCTAAAGTATTTTTTTTTATTTTGTAGTTTTTGAAGGCGGTCATATTTTTTTGTAAAAAAGCTTTTTATTTTTCACTTTTTAGTGCTTGTGTGTTAATGTTTGAAATCCTTACATAAAGCCCTTTCAAACAATACCTCACACGATATATTAAATTTTGGAAAGTGGTAGGAGGGGGGTTGACATACCCCCTCCCCACTTCCTTCAGTCAGTCATCGACTACACGTATAAACAAAGCAATTTGTCTTGTTACGGCGGTTCTGCTGTGATTTTATAAGGAGTTCCGTTCCGTATCTCCAAAGTTCATCATCAGATCATGACAATATTCCTATGGGACCTATTCGGAACTATACTCTTTCAAACAAAAAAAGAATCATCCAAATCGATTCATAGTTGGCGGAGTAATCGTAGAACAAACACACAAAAAAAAAAAAAAAAAAAAAAACATACGCGTCGAATTGAGAACCTCCTCCTTTTTGAAGTCGGTTGAAAATAACACTAAAACAAACCTCAAATGGAATACAAAATACACCTAATACTTTATCTACTGTAAAGATTTACAAACTCAATAAAAGGCTGGATTCACGCAAACGGCCTGATCCAATCGACCAGTAAAATACTGAGATGGACGCATACATCTTGCTTGGTCGGCCAGATGTAAACATTATGCACAGAGTAATCAATAATTCCAGAGATTGCATACTTGGGGTGAATATTTTTCGTAGTTTTTTTTTGGGTTCCGAGTCTTAAAAGGTAAAATGGATAGCTCATGGGATCACTTTTTGTCTGTCTGTCTCAATGGAGTTTCAATATAGGAAATTTAAAATATAGGAAATTTCAAAAATAATCCTAATTTAAAAGAGTGCCGTGGAGTTTCTTGCTCGTTCTTCTCCATAGAGGCCTACCTCCGTTTTGGAACGAGCTACTAGCTTCAACTTTCGGACTAACTGACAGACTCCTTGACAATTCAAAAGTGCCTGTAAATGGTCTAATTGAAATAAATGTTTTGACTTTGACTTTGGAATTAAGATTGTGGCACAATGTTCAATGTTTGTGAATTTTAAGGATTTTTAAAATACATTTTAAATGATTTTTTGCTGGACTGCCTCGTTGGTCTAGTTGTCGTAAGGTGGGATTGCTAAGCATGATGAGATGAGGTCTTCGGGTTCGTTTCTCGGGTCGGGCAAAGTGTTATTGGGTTTTTAGAAAGTCTCAGTAGCAGCCTCTGAGTCTGGATTTGTACCCGGATGACGGTAATAGGCTTGCTCCTTATTACATTGGACTTAAATATAACTGGCGAAATGTGGGTACACCTTTGCCTAACCCGTCGGCGATTACAGGAGTAATGTTATGATGAATTTTTGGTCAAGTATTCTTAAAGAATACTTTTTCTGACCTTTAAAACTTTACAAAAGCCAGTCTTGTCTCGTACCACTAGTAAAAAGTACATTTCTTGCATGAGGACCCTATTTGATTTGTAAATTTATTTTATTGTTAAAACGGTGATATTAATTCATACTCTGTTAAAATTACACATGTCTATTTATTACAGATTTAAAGATACAGCCCTATGAGTCCAATGACAGACGGGCTGACGGACGGACAGCTAGAAAAATGTTTTGTTCCCCTGCATTTGTGACCTTGATTGTGTCTCACAAATTATAATTTCTTTGCATTCTTTCTAGTAATTTATTTTTTTAGCCTCTTTTCATTTACTTTGCCAAAGTGTGGCAATTATCGTTCACATTCTTTCACATTTAACCCTCAAAGATCTTATCTTGAACATTTATGTTATTCTACTCTAATGCCTTGATTCATTGCTTAGATCCCACTAAAGTAGAGTTTAAGTCTGTCGAGGACTTTTGTAGGTCTAGGAAAGGTCACATTGCGTAGGTTTTGTGAACGAGGAGTTAGGAAGCATTGGTAGACAACGGGTTAAAAGGCATTCGACCTTCCAGCCATGCAAAAAAGATGTAGGTTTTTCGAGTAGGGTTCGGGACGCTTTGTAATATCTATCTTATCCTTACTAATATTATAAATGCGAAAGTCAGTTTGTTTGTTTGTTTGTTACCATTTTACGCCTAAACCACTGAACCGATCATCCTGAAATTTTGCATATAAGTTGCCAGGTATACAGAAACGGACATAGGGTACTTTTAAACCCGAAAAAAAGTACTGTTTCCGAGGGAAATCACAATAACGTTCTTATGATCATAGATTGCGTCACGTGCCGTTTCGAGTCAAGATTTAAACTAAATAATTGAAATGGGTAATTTTTTCCGCGACTTCGTCTGTGTCCGCGATAACCGAAATTTACGCAGACGAAATCGCGGGCAAAAGCTAGTTGCTTATAAATGCGAAAATTTGGATGAGTGTTTGTTACCCAACCTCGCCAGAACAGCTCAACGGGTCTGGATGAAATTTTGCATAGAGATAGATAATAGTCTAGAATAGCACATAGGTAATTTTTTATCCCGGACAAATTTACGGTTTGCTTAAACGAGCTATACACTAAACTCTGGAATGATTTGGAAAAAATCTTTATGTGGACGATATATATTATATATGGTATATATGAGTTTATGTACTTGTGTACGATTAAACTTGTTTAGATATTTGTTTTAAATTATTTTAAAATTTCTTATTTGATTATTTCCTCATGTAAAATTTTTTGCACCTGCTTTGTTATCTCTTCACCACCTTTGGTTGACTGGTAGAGAATGCCTAAGGCATTAAGTCCGCCTTTGTACTTTTTTGTTGCATAAAGTTTAAATAAATAAATAGATAGTTATATTCATGAGAAATAGTATAAGCTATATTATAACGTCAAACATGTAACTAAAAAAAGTGCAAGTGAAAAAAACGCGTCGACGAAGTCGCGGTCAGAAGCTTGTTAGATGATATTTAAATTTATACTTATAGGCCGACAACTGTAAGTATAGTTCTATCGTGAACTAAAAATAGTACATATTTTTGCCAAAAGGTCGCGTTTTGCGTTAGGACTAAAGTTGGTATGTGTCTTTGACTTTTTTTCTATGGATGAATCTTATGCCTCTGTAAAGCGCGTCTGCTTGGCTTTAGGTCTTGGGTTCGATTCTCAGGTCGGTTTCGATTGTTATTGGGTGGTTCCTTAAGGAATTTCTGAGTAGCATCCTCGGAGTCTGGATTTGTGCCCGGTTGATGGCAATAGGCTCGCCCCCTATTACATGGAACTTAAACATAACTGGCGAAATATGGGGTACACCTTTGCCTAAACCTTTGGGGATTACAGGTGATGTTATGTGATGTGTAAATCTTATGTAAAACTGACTTTCGACTTCGTTTGCGTCAAAGTTAATATATAATCTCACAGGAAAAGAAGAAGAAAATCCTTTAAAGCTTAATAAGTGCATTTTGTAACCGTTTTACCTTTCTATCGTGGATAAATTGCCAAATATTTCCTTCCCGTGAGGTAGAATTTTTGAATACCTGCGACGTGTGTTAAAACAAAAAATGGTTGAGAAAATGACTTCGATCCGCTGTTTGTTTACATTTAACCCAAATGTCGGGTTCCTAACTTCGTGGAATTTTGCACGTTTCTGAGAAAATACTTTGCCATATTTTATGCACTGCAAAAATTGAGAGAAAAATTCTCTAGTTTTTTCAAGCAATGGTTTACAATCTAGGCTTGGTTTGGTCGAAGCAAGGGTCAGATGGAGCAAGTAAGAGCATGTCCAGAAAGGACAAATTCGCTGCAATTTTCTCGTGCTTATAACGTGCAGAAGGGGCGTACAAACGCGCGAGCATTTTGTGGGACGAATTACAATTTCGTATCAAAATTTTGGCTCTCCATTTCCCTTCTACATGCACTTGCTCTGGAGTTGGCGCATCAATTGGACGCAACAAGGAGTCTCTAGTATCTCGACTCGCGCTTAATATGCGCAAGTCAAGCGCGAGTCGAGGATCGGGTGGACTGCCCGTGATTTACGCGCTTATTTTAAAACTAGCTTAGGCCTGCGACTTCGTCCGCGCAAAAATAAAATAAAATATAGCCTACGTTACTCGCAGATAATGTAGCATTCTAATAGTGAAGGAATTTTAAAATCGGTCCAGTAGTTTTTGAGTTTATCCATTACAAACAAACAAAATACAAATTTTTCCTCTTTGTAATATTAGTGTAGATAGCACGATGCCTGTGGTCGCGATGTATTGGCGTCTAGTATTTCGAAATTCGAATCGGACAGTTCCATTTTTGAATTCTATAGACAACAAGATCTAGTTTAGACAGTTCTAACGAGTTTTCAGATAGTAACAAATGTTTAGAATTTCAACATGTAACCTACATTTTGTGCAAACTATTTGGTATTTGACCACAAAACATTATGGGGAGGTCACATTCTCAACTACGAATTATACCAGCCATTACAGTCTCTTCATATTTTACAGCCAAGTATTTAGAGATTGTCCATGAGTAGGTCTAGGACACATTGAGTGGTTCATGCGCCCTTCTTTGACACGTCGCCCTTGCCCTGAAGAGGCTCGGAGAGGCGGCACCAGTCGGGGATCGTGGAAGACCTGTACGCTCCCGGGAGCCCTGGCGTAAATGTGGAAATGGAACTCCGGGTAGTTTTCAACCGTCTTCAAAAAGGAGGAGGTTCTCAATTAGGTGGTACTTTTTTTTTATTGTATGTTTGTTACGCGATTACTCCGGCAATTATGAATTGATTTGGATGATTGTCTTTGAAGTGAAAACTTCTTTAGCGGCGTTGAGCACTTTTTCTGTAATGGGTATAAAATCTTAAACTCGCGTCAGGACACGTGACCTGATCGAAAAAGCGTAAGACGGATGGAGAGTAGACAGCTATCCCCTCTCTACGACGCGGCGAAAATGTATGCCTGGGCCTACTGTTTCGTTTAGGCAGCGCAGGGCGCTTGCGCGAATGTTCGTGTATAACTTTTTAATGTAAAATCATTGTAATAGTTTTAAAGTGTTAAATTTTTAATGTAATATAAATTGTCATGTTTGTGTACGATAGCGCAATAAATGAATATTGTATTCTACCACATAAATGATAGTACTTTTATACTGATAAAGCAATTGGTGCAAAATTATTTCCTAACCATTCCAAAATATCAAACATGCTCAACGTTAATAATCAAGTTTTCACTTCTGCCGGCACTCCCGGAGTACAACCCGTCTTTTTTTTTTTGTAAGAACATACTCCCGAATACGTTCTATAGAAATATTGTCATGATCTGATGATGAACTTCGGAGATATGGAACGGAACTCCTCATAGGATCACAGCAGAAATCGTAACAAGTAAAATTGCTTTGTTTATACGTGTAGTCGATGGCTGACTGAAAGAAAAGGGGGAGGGGGTATGTCAACCCCCCTCCTACCACTTTCCAAAATGTGAATGGGCTTTTTGTAAGTATTTTTAGATTGTTGTTGTTGTTCTCAATTTACTATTTAGACCTATGTATTTTGCTAATATGTAGGAATTTTCATTAAAATCGGTACATTCATTTTGAAAAATAAACACTTGAAAATTTGTACAAGTCCGTAGTTATTTTGTTACTTGCATTAGCTAGCATGACCATCGTTCTTTATTTCTTTTTGCTTTCTATCTCAGTGTTGAGAGATATAAATCGCCTTTCCAGAATAACAGTTAAAACACAATATGTTTTAAAAATAAATGGCTGTTTTAAAGATTGTGCCAAACAACATTTTTGAAAGTTTCCAAATTCAACTGGAACATTTTCACATTAAACCGCATTTAAAACTTTAAATACTTCAAAGTTCAAGCTGCTGAGCAGAATAAATTGCTGTTGGCAATTTTTTTTCTTTTTTGGGGTTCCTTAACATAACATCGCGCCTGTAATTTCCGAAGGGTTAGGCAGAGGTGTACCCATTAGTACACCCACATTTCGCCAGTTATGTTATAGTCCCATGTAATAGGGGGCGAGCTTATTGCCATTAACTGGGCACAAATCCAGGCTCCTAGGCTAGTTTACTTACCTCAGTCGGAAAAACGGAATCATTTTAGAATCACTTTGTTGTCCGCCTGTCCAGACCATTTTTTTTTTTTAAGAACGAATGGGAAGTTTCAAGTTGAAACTACTATCTAATCAGATATGCTGCCCCTTGGAGCAGTGATAAAATCAAATTTCTAAATCAACGCAATCTAAAGTGAAGGTTTTTCAAGGCGCATATTTTGACGTTCGCTAGGGGACTCTTTACGTTGACCTAGGATTATAAAATTTGGCAAAAAGCAATGCCATATATCACAAGTAAAAAAATGTAATGTAATGTATTGTATGGAGGTACGGAACCCTTTGTGTGCAAGTCCGAATCGCACTTGGCCGGTTTTTTATCTGTATTAGACATCTGTATGACATCAACATAAAGCCAGGAACACACATGGCAGTAACTTGCACAAAAGTATGCAAGTAACTTGCATTACATTGTGACAAACCTGTTATCACCAAACAGTCATTGTTATGGCCTAAAAGCATGCAAGCTACTTGCATACTTCATGCAAGCTACTTGCATGCTTCGTGCAAGTCGCTAACATGTGTATTACTGGCTTTAGGCAAATTGCAATTCATAAGATTATTGACATGTACATATTTTATCTCTAGTTTATTGTTTAGATTAAGTTAGTGAGGTTTAGTTATGTCACCTGGACTACATTATTAGTAAACTTAATTGTCATAATTAAACTTAGTGTAGCACGTAGCTATCTAGATTTGCTTATATTGAGATAAGAACAGGCTTCATGACGGCCAGGAGGTTAAGTTACTCTTGGACTTAGGTCTCAGAGTAGGTGGACCTACATTAGTTTAATATAGCTGAAATAGGTGCCGATTCCCTTGTTCAAAAACAAGACTAAATTTTGAGAATTGACATCTCTTACTAACATACAGCGAAAGGAAAGGACGGTGACATTCCGTGACATTAAAGAACTAAGTTAGCGATTTCAAATTAGTTTTGCCTTGAACTTTTCCGTATTTTTAATCCACACGTTTTAAGATGTCAACTATGATTGTAAGGATGTGTCAGATTGACTAAATTTGACAGCTCATATTTACATTAGTCTCTTTCAAATGAAAGGACAACTTACATACGAACAGTGCAGGCTAAATAAAATCCTGTAAAAATAGGATATTATTGGTTGTCGGAGAGATAAACCTGTACAATAGACCAAAAACCTTGACTGTAGCCATTCGGTAACAAGCAAAACGATTCCTGCCAGGAACCACGCTCTAGTAATACTCTTACGTATCAAAATATTCCGATTTGCACCTTACACTGTCAAAACACAGATACAAATCACTTTGTTTACGTCTCAAGTTTAGAATCACCATTGAAAATACAATATGACGCTATTCCGGCTGCCAAACAATAAGTTGTAAATAAAATCATGGACGAATGCTAAAATGTTGAATGAAATTGCACTTTGGATTTTATTGTAGTGAATTGAGGGTGCTTCTAAACGTTCGATACTTTTACTGCAATGATGAGTAGCTGCTATTTATATTTTAGAGTTTTGTCGTGATGGCCTAGTGGTTAAGACCTCTCATGCACGAGGCTGTGGGTTCGCAGCCGGTTACGTGCAAGTACCAATGGGACTTTTTACTTTTATATGTACTTTCGTAGTTTATCTTGGACATCGGCAAAAAAAAACCTCGAGAAGAAACCTGGACTTATAATGAATACAAGTCTGAAATCGCTAATTCAAGTGATCAATGCTCGTGCCTTCTCTGTATATTGGTCCTGCATCTAATCTCTCCCCGGTTGTGTCAGATTGCCGTCTCATCGGACTGTGAGAGTGAGAGAAGAAGGAGTGCACTTGCTTTTGTGCGCTATAATATTTCCTACATATTTTGCTAGTCACAATTGACAGTAGCCGCCGTAACCGAAATTGGTTTAGAGAACATAACGTCAAACCAACAACCATGTCAGAGGCCCTTGAGGCGGTTTAGAAACTCTGACACCAGGGTGTGTGGGGTCGTAAGACCTACTGCCCACACGATAAAGAAGGAGAAGACGCCAAAAGACATAATATTCTCCACATGACATAAGTGGCGAAATGTGGTTGTACTAACACCCCTAACCCTTCGGGGTTTAAAGGCGTGATGTTATGTCAAAAGAATCTTAGTGTTAATTTTTTATCCATCTATCTAATTACAAGAACCGACATCTCTCCAGTGCATTGACATTTCTCAACGGATACCAATTTATCCGAGACTTAGACTAGATAGCTTGAAGATAGCCATGTTTGTACTATCTCCTCGCTCTTTGATACACTGCAGTATTCAATTAATATGGATCTAACTTCGATTTGTCAGTTTATATAACATGCAGTGTGTAAATAGATTTATCGTGTGTTGGTAGATTGGTTTGAGTACCTACCGCTGTTTGTGTTAGGTTGGTACTTTGTTTCAGAATCTTGTTTTAAGATTTATTGTTTGATTTATTTTTAGGATAAAAACCTACTTATATTTTCCTTTTTTTGTAACATAATCGATATAAAATACGTCAAGAATGCCCTTCAAGTTAAACCTTACATAATTATCCATAGCCTGTTTCACAATTTGGTTCTATTGCTGAAGTTAACAATATTTTAGTTTTTGTATTCTTTGGACAATTAATACCTACAGGTTATGTTATATTTTCGTAATAGAACTAATATGAAAGGCTCAATGTTATACAAACAAAAGTATAATTGCTGGTTTTCTTAGAAAAGCTTCAAATAAAAGAAATTGACGTCACTATTTTTACAGCTGTTCTTGCATATCAAAACTTTACTTATGATTTCTCAAGCGCGTACAATAAAAACATTTGAAATAATTCCCTAGGCAAAATAATTTTCTTTGATATATTTTTTCAGTAAACTTGGAACATTTGCAAGCGTCTCCCAGTCTAATCATACATCAAGTTAGGTTTTGCGTCTCGAAGGACCAGCAGTCTGATTCATTTGAAATGCACTGTGTACACGTTGGATAATGTTTAACTAGATCAAAGGCTGCCTAACTTCAGAGAGCAATGTAGGTAATTTAATTTGTTGCTGATATGTGTGGTAATATTTTGTTGAATTTGACTTTGACTTTGAATAACAGAACAGCCTTAATTGGACTTGAGTTCCTTCTGATAATTTAGGTATTTCATTATTAACAGCGGGTGGCGCGGATCGATCGATATGTGAGGTTTCGTTTCTTATTACGCAATAAGTTTGAAGATGAAAGGGCGTCATCATCGACCTCTTCTTCTTTTAGGTAGAAAGTGGTGCCGATTCTCTTGGTCACAAACTAATTGGTGTCAATGGTAAATTTGTTTATGGTCCTCAGAAGCAGCCCATATGGTAAATATAAAATTTATACTAAGTATTTGCTGATGCTGTATGACTTTGTCTGCGTAGTAGTCAAGTCAATACCTTAAAACACGCTATGGCACTCGACATTACTTTAGCTTTCTAGCAATGACATATTTTTTGTCACCGGATCAGAATTTTTTGAGATCAACTCCTACAAACAAAAAAACGAAGAGTTAAGTCTCTTTAATAGTACTTTTGATAAAAATAACTCATTAAACCATGTTATTCTTAAGCCCCGAGCGATTATAAACACAACTACAAAATCTATTTTGACTCTTAAAAACGTTTAATCACGAAGAAAACAAAAGAAAAATCGTCTAACCAAATCATAATCAAAGGACAAAAAATTAAGCGGAAGACATTACACAATAACGTAAACCCTATCAGACATGCTGATGTTACCCTCAGATATGCCACTCGCAAACACCAAGACATCGGGTAAACATAAGATGATTAATTAAACCTCGAAGGATTAGGTCCCTAAACGGCTAACGTTTAGTTTACGTGTATTTGAGTTGACGGTTGGAATAATTTCTAGTTGGAGTTTAACAATCAGGTGAAATATTATTTGCATTGTAAGCAATGATTTTGATTTGGAAACGCTCTGAATATGTAAAGGCTTATGGTTAGAGGTTGTGATATATTCAAGTTTATTGACTAGAAGATAAAGAACAAAATATACTGAACTGATACTAGAACTGATTTTTTTATATCGTCTACCTGATGATATAAAAAAAAATGGTATCACAGAGGAATAAATATGGCGGTTTTTTTATTTACTTGGCCAAGGAACACAAAACATAATACAGATAATACAACAATAACATAATCCTGTAATCTCCGAAGGGTTCGGCAGAGGTTACACACCCACATTTCGCCAGTTAAGTAAGTTGTTTAAGTCCGATGTAATAGGGGGTGAGCGAATTGCCATCAACCGGGCACAAATTCAGACTCCAAAAATGCTACTGAGAAATTCCTGATAAAAGCCCTTTGCACTAAAAAAACTTTGCCTGATGCTCAGCAGTCGTGCTTTGCGAGCACTGGACCATAGAGGCAGATAGAGTACAGATAATACCTTGCCTAAGTAACACGTAGAAAAGAGCCTTACGTCCCCTCTAAGCGATCTTCCCTCTCTTTCTGTTATATACGAGTGTCCTATTTTTCATTGATAGGAAGCTACTTTATCACTGTGTGCCATAGTTTTTATTTTATCGTACACTCGTTTTCCACACGGACACAGTCGCGGAAAAAAGCTAGAGACAGTTAAATGCCATTTTTTTCATCAATCTGATAGATATTCGAAAAAAGGTAACAATAAAAATCATCGTCTATTTGCGGTATGTTTATACCAACTGAAACAAATTCGCACAGGCAAAGCTTTTAGCTAAATCCTTCACATCGCAACACACCTGTAACACCATCATATAGCTTCAATAGTACCTATAAAAAACTATAAAGCTGTTAAGAGTATCAAACAAAAACTAAATCGCGTCCATAGGGTTGCCAACCAGAAATACACGTGCCAGTTAAGCCGTAAATACACATGCCTATAACTTGTACAAAAGTCTGCAAGTAACTTGCATGCCATTGTTCCATAACAACTTCGGTTTGTTGTATATCACAATGTCAAAAAACCTACTTGCACAAAACGACTTGCGACTTAACATGCTCAAAAGTCTGCAAGTAGCTTGCATGCCACTGTTCCATAACAACTTCGGGCTGCGGTATGTCACAATGTCATGTAAGCTACTTGCACAAAACGACTTGCGACTTAACTTGCACAAAAGTGTGCAAGTTGCTTGCTTAGCATTAGGACATTCACCGATCAGATGTCTTGGGCGATTCTTTGGGGTGATTCTGTTTTTTAAACGAGATGTATTCTGAAACACTAACATACATAAACAACTAAAAACACAAGTATCAGTTAATTGCCGGGGTTGCGGGACGTCTTAACAGGATACCGTGGCCCCGGAACGTAAAGGGCAACAGAAGGCACAGGGTGGTTTTTTAGTCAGTAAAAGTATGATAGTCCGCCCCACCAGGGCGGAAGGACTCAATTGATGATTTTTACCACCAGAAAAATAGTATCAGTTAATTACTGACCAGATTTCGTAATTTTATTTGATTATTATGTCTTTATGGCAACCTTCTAAAAGACGAGCATGCAAAATTTTATTGCACCATGCTTAAGTTTTTAAAGAGGGCAACCCTTATCCAATCCTTTGATCCTTCCAATTGAAATATTTCCGTGAAGGTATTAATGGTTCCATGTGTGAATCGCACTGGTATTTACTCGATAGCGTAGAATATACAAGGTGAAAATAAACGCGGATACAAAGTCGCTGAAATGTTTGATGTAGTCGATTTTTGTTATAGGGGGCTTAATTCCACAGATCATCTATCTAGCCTTTATGTTGGGGTCGGCTTCCAGTCTAATAGAATGTTGTTGAGTACCAGTCTTTAACCAGTCTGTTATTTCATTTTACTTTATTTCTAATTTTTGTATTAATTCTGGTTTTCTTATTAGGCCATTAAATATTTTATTTCGTTATGTATGATTTTTTTTTGCAATATTTGTCATGGAGTATAGATTATTATCCGAAAAATACCATTTCTTGGTAAGACTGATTTTTGTCTTCTGACTACCTGTAACGACTGTCTCTCTGATAATCTACGAATGACAGCCGAGAGCAACGGCTTTACGTGGTTTCCAAGGCATAAGGGTCAAATAATTTAAAAAATTGCATATTTTTATAAGTTATATTTTGACATTACCAACAGATACTTCAATTGTACTTATTTGTATAGACGATTGGTATGTACACTGTTCTTTTATAGAATAGATTCAGATACTTTCCGACTATTCGGTATACATATCCCTCCCTGTACAAATATGTTTCAATATCTAAATATAGATGACAGTCGATAGTGCGTGTATATAAGGAAAGTTATGGATTACCTTTTTGTATCGTGTCCTTTTTATTGAAGATGTCCTTTTTATTACTCCTCGATATATTGAAAGAACATTTTCGACAGGATTTCATACTTCATTGAATGGTTAAGAAGCTATGATGTCTTTAGGAATACTATTATCCACATTAATATGGTGAAAGGGACATAGTGACAAAGACTTTTTCCTAGACCTACCTCAGTTTTGGAACAAGCAACTAGCTCCAACTTTCTGACTAACTGACCGACTCTTTGACAATTCTAAAGTGGCTGTAAATAGTTGAAAATATCGTGAGGGAATCTGGTTTTTATATAGATTCGATCAACTAATCACTACATAGTATAAAACAAAGTCGCTTTCTCTGTCCCTATGTCCCTTTGTATGCTTAAATCTTTGAAACTACGCAACGGATTTTGTTGCGGTTTTTTTTAATAGATAGTGTGATTCAAGAGGAAGGTTTATATGTATAATAACATCCATTAAATAGTGGAGAAGTACTGTTATTTTTGAGGTTTCTAATGTGATGTCGTAAATAATTACATTTTTTCCGCTTACATTGCAAACGCAGGCTGAACCCTACGAGTTTTATCAAAATAATGTACTAAGTATTGTACACATTGAAAAGGTCTACAGAAAAGTCCGTGATGGTATATGTCTATCTCTTATGGATAACCCACAATAACTTTTTTTTGTCATTTACTTTTCACGACAAATAATGGCTAATTTTCGAAGCGATTTTAACCAATACAGCATTAATCCTTAACCAATTGAATACCTTGAATACATTGTTCATTTAATATAGATCTATATGGCCCTTTACACCGTATGATTTAAGTGAATATTTACGAAGATATTGCAGATTTAAAAATTGCGGGACGTAGCGTTTGCGGCGGTACCGGCCGGCCGCCCGGTGTGGCAAGAGCGTGCCTATGTTTGTTTCGTCTAATGATAAGAAAGCTGTGAACGTTGTTTATAAAGACATTCTGTAATAAGTTGTAAAAATAAAATAAATAGTTAAAAATGTAAAAAGCAAATAAGTAAAAATGTAGTGTATGAATTTAGATATTCCAAAGATAGCAGGAAATCTTCATGGTATAGGGAAAGGGGGATTGCTTTACTCCAAATTTAACGCGTGCGGGCCACGGACAGTAATGAATAAATCAAAACTACTGGATCGATTTTAATCACATAGGCTATATATTTTATACCCGTGCGAAGCCGGAGCGGGCCGCTATGTTTTTATATACAACGTTCACAGTTTTTCTGTAGTGTATTTAGTATCAGCATTGCACCCGTGCGAAGCCGGGGCGGGTCGCTAGTAATCTATATTCCCTAAAATTCTTCACACTTTAGCTCAAAATTCTTAAAAACCTATCACGAACGAAATCCATGGAACAGTCTCTATTATCCTTCACTAAAAACTTCAGTGATTATTCGAATCCGTAGCTTCGGGAAACCGCTTAGCGCTCAGGTGCCACGGAATCCCCTTGACAAATAGCTCGTGAGAGAAATTTACGGACACTGCTTCTACCAACTGAAATAATACGTATCTAGCTTTTGTTTTTACTTCGATTGCTTGAAAAGTGTAAAGTTAGAATGAGATGTATGAGTTACATGTTTGTGTAATCGTTTTTAGGATTTTGCCGTTTTAAAGCGATTTATTTTTAGGATTCCGTAATAGAAGAGTGAAAATGGGATCGTATTACTAAGGGTCTGGAGTCCGTCCATCTGTCTGTCAGCGGGTTGTATCTCGTAAACCGTAATAAGCAGAGAGTCGTAACCGCAAATAAAGTTAAAAATTACAATGGATAACCTTATACAAGAAATTTTTTTTTTGTTTGTAGTGTTAAATAATGTAGGTTGGTACGGAACCCTTTGTGTGCGAGTCTGAGTTGTACTTGGCTGGCTATGAATTGATCTAGCTGTCTCTACTCTACTCCTTGTATATCATGTCAGATCAAATAATATGAAAAGGTTCTAATAACATCTAGATTTTCACAGAGTCCGCTTTATTTTCATGCTTTGCTTTGTGTTGGTCTTTTGGTACGAATTTCAGTATTCTAGGTTTTGTTTAGCGAAAAGCTAGCAGCGATGTAACAGTGTTTTAGATTAGCTTTGAAACTCTAACCATGTGTACTTACACGTAAGAACACACGACAGCTAATATGTACACAAGTAAGTAGGTAGGTAATGAATATTTTAAGAGATTGAATTCGACATTAATTTTATAAATAGGCATGTCGCGATGGCTACACGGCTAAGGCACCCGCCTCCCATACATGAGGTTATGGGTTTAAATTCGGATAAATACCGATGTAGAAAAAAAGGAAACCTGGATTTATGGTTAAAGTAAGCCTGAAATCGCTAATATGTCTTGAGCAAGCGTGGTGATTATTGCTTGTGTGTTCTATGAAGAGCTCTTTGCCCTGTAGTGTGACAATATAAAAAATGAGAAAGTTCAAAGGTGGATTTAATGCCTTAAATATTCTCTAACAGTCAACCAAAGGTAGTGAGATAACAGGTTCAAATTATTGTACCAAAGTAAACAAACAATAACAGTAACAACAATGGAATTAGAAAAAGAATCTCAAAATAATTACATAAAAAAGCGAAACGTATACAAATACAAAATAATTAAAATACCAACATAGTTGTACACGTACCATTTGTGTGAAGAAAATAGCAGACAAAAACCAGTATATGCAGCATGAATCTTGTAATGATTTACTTAGTAAAGTCGACTTCTCGTTGAATATAAAAAATGTTGTATGCAAAACCTCAAAACGACAAACTTAAATCAGCTTTGACGTCATTTACCGCAAAAAATAATAGTGACATTAAAATAGCTGTTATATTTAAACTTGAACAAAGTAAAGAAGACAGAGTACGCTGTAATAGACCACGGGAGCACACTCCATTTCCACGAACACACGAATTTTAATATTTTAACAGGCAAAATAGAATTACGTACAGTTAGAAGCAAAGAAAACCTTTTAAATGTACATTTTGTTTGTAACAAACACACGTTTTTCGTTAGACAGTGATTGATGATGTGCTTTTGTTTCAAAATACGGTGTAATGATAAGTAATATTATGATGAATGCGGCTGCTTGGCCGGAAGAATTAGTATGTACCTCCCCTTTTTTGTTTCCACGTTTCTATGGAGGCCTGTTGTCAAGACTTTTTTGTTGGTAAATCCACGTGGATATACTTTACTCGGGGTGGTGTGTGAAGGGTTTTATCGGGCTTTTACTGGCAAATTCTCTATGGAGTTCTCCTCCTACCTTTAGGCTAGATAGCTGGGTATGTTTACACATTATTTTTATCTAAGTAACTGGCATGTACTTGGTTTTTCTGTCCGGCATAACCCTCCATTCTCTCCAGACGGATATGAGGAAAATTGAGAGTTATGTCGGACTTTTACCGCCTAGCAGCATTATTTTTAAGAAAACAAGATTAAAATGTTGTAACTTTTTAAATACCCCATTACTTCTATACTGGTACGTGCTCCCAGAAGCACAATGTTCTGAGTTGTTTAAGTGATTTTTAAAAGTCGCTTCAGTTTGATAATTTTTACTCAATGGTACTCAGTTTAATGGGCAGTATACGTAGTAAACGGCTATGTCATGTATCTCTTTACACCCCGTATATAGGAAGGTTTGCGTCTCTAAAGTTCACATCAGTTTTTGCTTCACATTACGTCATTCATTAGACATTCTGTAGGGACGAATAAATTAGCCTTCAAGCATGAGAGCATGTCCTTTTTGCGGTTCAACAACCTCATAATATTTTAATATGATGACGTCACAACTTGAGGTGTCGTGTGTCTATGTGAAGGAGGCTTTTTGTATACATTTTCCTTGTACTGAAATATTCATATTGAATAGATTCGGGGTGTACGAAGAATATATGGGGAACAACGGATTGACTGCTCAGAGACAGATGGCTTAGGTTTGCTTATAGATGACAGGTGAGTGTGTGACGTGTGTAGGTATAATGTATTTAGGGTACATATTTTTGGTCCTTTTGCGGTAACAAAGAGTTTTGCTATATATTTTTTTTCTATGCTGCCAGGACCAAATAAAAGCTTTTTCAGAAGTATAAAATAAATACTTATTACATTCAGCTCTGGCGAAAAATCTGTTCTAAGCCCCTACCAACCACGTTTACCGGTTTTACTCACTCACGTTTTAGCGCCACTCCGGTGCGTTGTGGCTTGATGTTGTCAATCTAATATAATATATCCATAAGTAGTCGTTTCTGAACCGACAATTATTGAAAGCATATTCTGTAACTTGTCACACAAACTCCGTTGCCCCTATCCTATCGGTTGTCGATAGTGAGTATACAACACTACGTGAACAACATGGCTTTTCCACGTTAACCAGAATACCGGCCGTCGGGTACCATGTCGAACGTAGCCTGTAAACTACGACTTGGCACCAAATTCGGTTGCACGTAAAAATGTTTCGGAATACGGAAGCTTTGAAGTTATAACCTCTATCGATTGTCAAATGTAGATAAAGAATGTGATGGATTGAACTTAATTTATAAGACATCGACAAGCGTTTTGACAACTTTTTTTAATAATAATAAAAAAAAACAATCGGGCAAAGTGTTATTGGGTTTTTCCATCAGGAATTTCTCAGTAGCAGCCTCGGGGTCTGGATTTATGCCCGGTTGATGGCAATAGGCTTGCCCCCTATTACATGGGACTAAAAACATAACTGGCGAAATGTGGGTGTACTAATGGGTACACCTCTGCCTAACCCTTCGGGTATTACAGGCGTGATGTTATGTTATTTTTTATGTTATGTATAAAATCTATCGGTAAAAAAGGGCGGATTGGCGATTTCAGACTTAAAGTAATTTTAAGTCCAGGTTTCTTCACAATGTTTCTCTTTAACGATGTCAGTCAAAGATGAAATAAGAAAGTACATATTGGAGGGGGCACTTCCAGGCCCCCCTATATATAAATTGACATATATGAATTGACAAATTCACATTGGTACTTGATGTTGCCCGGTTGCAAACCCTTATGCATGAATTACAGACATTTTTGACAGATTAAAACTGAGATTAGAATGCGAAGAACGAGCAACTAGCTTTCACTTTCTATTTAACTGACAATTCAAAAGTGGTTCAATCGAAATATATGCTTCGACTTAAAGATACTAGAATTGCCTCCTGATTTTAATTGTATACCTGTCTTCCTTATCCTCATATCAATAAAACATGAAGATTTAACACTGTACCACATTTCGCAGACATCAAACTTCGTCGTTAACTACGCCTACATACATATTAAAACACGACACACAAAATATTTACATAATGCCAGAGAAGCATTTACGTATGAATAAAAGCTTCTATGTAAGACAACACCGCTCAGTATGTACGTACCTACCTACTAGTAAACATAACTCGAAATGTTTGGGCGGAGTAAATGCAAACGGAGGTCTATTATAGAAGTCGACATATATTTCGTACTAGCTGTACCCGCAGCTTCGCTCACGTGGCCTTTAGTGTAACTTAAGGAATTCATCAATCATTTTATTATCAGGCAACTGTGGCCCATAGAAAAAATACACAAAGTAACCATATGAAATAAACTAATACATATAATAGAAGTATTGGCGTTCTGTAGTTTCTGCCTACCCCCATGGGAAAATATTTCGTATGAGAAGGTTACAGTGGCTAATCTTAATGAAAACTAGCCGAGTACTTTTCTGCTACAATCAGTCAAGAGCCCAGGGGGCTTAGACAAAGTAACAACTTCAAAACGATAACGAAGTTACAAAAGACTAAAATGTACGGGATTGACATAAGCCGCGTTAAGTCACGTGGTCAATCGACGAAGCGATGTTACTTTGTCTAAGCCCCCAGTGTTCGGGATTAATATTTGACCGTCATTGGCGCCATATGGACCCTGTCCTGCAACCGCACACACGTGCGCGTACGGAACACTGCGCGACGCCGTCACAGATCTACGTCTGGTCGAGCGACGAACTGCCCCAAGTTAGCCGCCTGCAGGGCCCTCCGTACGATGGCTGCAGATTATTTAGCGCGCAGGTGTACTCCCTCTTCCCTCACTCTCTTTGGGCACCAATCCGACATGACCGGGGATAGATCAGGCGCAGGACCAACAGCTTTGTGGTTCCAGAGGCACGGGAATTTCACACAACCAAATTCATAACTCCAGGCAGCTACTTAGAAAATTCCAAATGGAACAACTTAATTACAGTTTGACCGACTTGGAAATCGAATACAAGACGCTCAGTAGACGAAGACGCTTACGACCAGAAGATTAACGAAGTAGTCAATTGTTTATTCAATAGGTCCTAAGGACCAAGTTGACATTTAAAGGTTTCCATAAGCAAACTAATTCAAGAAAAGCCTACCCACCTTACTATTATTGGAATAAAATCTCGCTAAAGGTTAAAACTAAAAGTTACGGAGCCAAATATGTCAAATAAGATAAAAATTATAAGTTCCTTGAAAAAACTGTTAAGATTTCAAGTAAAAAACTGTTAATTTCACCGCTAAACCTAATCCATATTACTATAAAAGCATTCGGTTACAATCAAAGACGTAACAAAAAAGAAAAAAATATTTTTTGACAAAAAATGTGTCAAATGTTTTGCTTCTAAGCTTCTCCTTACGGAAATGCTTTTCGTCACGGTAACATCCGAGCATGATAAGGAAATCATTAACCAAATTATTATAACGAGTGATACAAGAATCGAACGCTTTGTATGGAAATACTGAACGTGACAGCTAACGGGTTGTAGGAAATTGTTATTATTCACTTACTAACGTTTTTTAGACTATCAGGGTAGTGTGTGTAATATTTTAGTACATATTTTTCGGAAACCTTACTGTACTTTCACCCCTTGTGAGATTGGGGACAGGGGTGAAAGTACTAGGAGTACTTTCAACCCCTGTAAGATTTCCTAATAATACCTAATTCCTAATAAAATATTACAAACACTATTGACTGGCCTGCTGGTCTAGTAGTTAGTGACCCTGACTGCTAGGACGGAGGTCGTGGGTTCAATTTCTACTCAAGACAAAATTGTTCTGTGTCTGGGTGTAATTTATCTATAATATGTATGTATTTAGAAATATATAAGTATATTTATCAGTTGTCTGGTTACCATAGTACAGGCTCTGCCTAGTTTGGGATCAGATGGCGATGTGTTGGTTATCCTAAGATATTATTATTATTACTATCCTGATAATCTTTTGGTGATCAACAGGGGTTGAAAGTACACGTACTTTAAACAACAAAATTGCAATGTGTGTCATGTATCTTCCTCAATCTAAAATATTTTCATAAATCTTAAAGGCAGTGAAAGCACGAGTAAGTAGTGTATTTAATATTTTATTAGAAACTAGCTTGCCAGATAAACTTCGTACTGCTTCAGAATAATTTTCCTTTTTTGTTAATCTTTTACAGTTATTCTGCATTTCTCGGATAAGACCGATTATGCGAATCCAACAAATCATAGATCATTAAAATCAATCCATCCGTTCTTGCGTTATAATTGTGTAAATAAATAGCCCGACTTTGTTTTATGTATATAGATTGTTTGTCAATCTTATAGGGGATGAAAGTACTGACAGTACTTTGATCCCCTATAAGATTTGATTAAGACAATGTAACATAACATCACGCCTGAAATCCCCGAAGGGTTAGGCAGAGGTGTACCCATTAGTACACCCACATTTCGCCCGTTATGTTTTTAGTCCCATGTGATAGGGGGCGAGCCTATTGCCATCAACCGGGCACAAATCCAGACTCCGAGGCTGCTACTGAGAAATTCCTGATGGAAAAACCCAATAACACTTTGCCCGACCTGGGAATCGAACCCAAGACCTCGTGCACAGCAGTCGCGTTTGCGACCACTAGACCAACGAGGCAGTCAATTAAGACAATGTATATTTTATAATTTTCTAGTTACCAGCAAGTCCCATAGTAATTCTGATCTTTCAAAGATTTCGGAGTAGATATGAATCGAAACTTGTTAATTGGAATGAACAAACTATGATGGTTCATTAAGCATGACTCTGTTACTCTGCTTTAGATAAACAACAATAACATGGCGTGTCTCGCCACAAATTCAAAACATTTAAAAGTATTTACAAGACTCACAACGCATGTGTGCGTACTGAGACGGCTCTCGAAACAAAAACAAAATAGCGATTTGTTGCTCGTCTAGCGGCTTCATTAATCACTCATTATTTTTAGTATGGCGCTGCACTGACATACTCTATGAAAATGACACGTGCGTTGTCTTGCTAGTCATAATTAGTTACCAACAAATCTGCCGGCCTGCTACTAACGACAAATAATTACAACTACATAGAAACTCTTTCATATGGTTATGACTACACACATTTAAATCGTAATATGGAGGGGCGCGCCATGTTATAGCAGTTTATCTCTACTAAACACTAACGTCAAAGAGTAATTAAATCAATATAACTAATTTCCACGAATCGTCTTACATAACATAAATATAGCTTACTATTAATTTGTGCGCAGTTGTCATATATGTGTATATCTAAGTAATTATACAGTATTACTTACATAACAGGGGATATGAATTATCATCATTCTATGTATCTTATACTATTATAAATGTGAAAGTTTGGATGGTTGAATGTTTGTTACTTAATCACGGCACAACGGCTGAACAGATCTGGATGAAATTTGGCACAGAGATAGATTATAGTCTAGAATAGCATATAGGCTAATTTGTATGTAGGAAAAATGGTTGCTGTGGGATGATAACTTTGATGACTTTGATGCAGACAAAGTCGCAGGCAAAAATTTGCGTCGAATATTTGAATAGAAGTAGTAGTAGAAACTCTGACACTATGGTTGTGGGGTCGTAAGACCTTACTGCAACCACGATAAAGAAAGAAGTAGGATAGGTTATTTTTTTTTGGAGAATTTCTCATTATAGTTGGCCAAATTCGGATCCACAATCTCATGCTTCAACGGCAGGCGCTTTAACCACTGGACCATATCGACACAAAACAAAACAGATTACCAACATAAATATTGAAAAGCACACGTGAAATCAGAAAATGAAATATGTATGTCAAAATGTTATTTTACAGAAAACAAATAAAGCAAAACTTTAAAATATACGCCATATCAACACACGTTGTAATGAAATAAAAACATCGGCGTAACACAAGAGAAAAATATCTGAATTTATGACATGGAATGATATGAAATGATATTTTTATACATTTAAAAGCCTCCAATATGCGATGACAGGCTTCCAATGACATGATAAACTACTTCGAAAATGTCTTTTTGTCTCGCTAACATTGATCTTGAAATATCTATACCTTTTCATATTTGTGCGCGGAACGTTGATAGCAATAGGCTCGCCCCCTATTACATTGGACTTATACATAACTGGCGAAATGTGGGTGTACTAGTGTACACCTCTGCCTAACCCAGGCAGAGGTGTATCCATTCGCGGTCTCCACACAAGAACACGTTTACCTTAACGGTCATCGGTTCTATGGATGTGGCCGGCCCATTGCCACTTCAGCTTACTTACTCTGTGAGCCATATTGATAACTTTGGCCTAATTTGTCCAGGCTTGCGGGGCGTCTTAACAGGATACCGAGGCCCCGAAACGTAAAGGGCAACAGAAGGAACAGGGTGGTTTTTTAGTCAGTAAAAGTCTGACAGTCTGTTCCGCCCCACCCAGGGCGGAAGGACTCATTTGATGATTTTTACCACCTAAAAAAAAGGTCAAATTTTTAATTGTCAGACAACTCTTAACGGAGGGATAAATATTGCGAATTGACAGTTTTTGTATAGAAAATATTATGGCAAACTGTTATATTTATTCATTGAATAAAAGTTATCTGACTAATGAAAAATCAGCCCTAAGTGGTCAACTTAATGGTGGTTTTTACACGACTGCCCCAAAAAAAGGAGTGTTATGTGTTCAGGGTTAATGTATGTATGTATGTATATATGTATGTATGTGAGATTCTTTATTCCACCATATCTTTTAAACGCCTGAACCGATTTAGATGTATGGGGTATCGTTACAATCCTTGCTAGTTAAAAATAAAAAGAATCCTTTGTGGTCACTTTAAAACGTAAATTTATACCAGCCTCAATTAATTATTTTAATGAATCTGGCCGGGTCTCTGTTTATCGTCTAGAATTTGACAAGTAGATCTATAAAGTATATAAAACTGTAAATAAAAATCGTCGTAAAAAAAAACTGACGAGTAAACAAAGTACAAATATGTGCAAATTGGCAGTCGTGTTTTTTAATTTTTTAAATTATAGTAGCTTGTAAAATAAATGATCTGACTTTGACAGCCATGCAGACTAAATTCTCTAAAAACACTTTTGTGTGTGCCACCCCCGTGCGTACATTTTGTGCACTTCAATATTGGGACGAGTTATGTTTTGCATAAAATTTTATAGTCTGTTATTTGACAGTATTGGTACACTGTTATCGTTATTATGTCCAGGCCCTGTCGTTAAAAATTACGACGATTTATTAGTGTTGATACTTTGACATCTCTATTGGTATGTGTGTGTGTGAGTTTTTGTGGGATAATCCCGCGATAAAATTTAGATGTTTGTTTTTTTTTTTTATTTTTGAAAATGGTTTGTGTTTTGTTTTATTTATTATCGGTTCCTTCTTTTTATTAAAAGGTAAAATTGTGAGAGTACAAATAAAGGGTGTACCATAGTGAATTAAATTGTAACAATTAGTTCAAAAATGTACCTGAAATTCACTATTTTGTACCTAGTTCTTAAAAATGTGTACCTTCTCAAGAACGAAATTATTTCGAAATACCCGCCATATTGACATCAAGATGGCGGGTGTTCTATGATATTTTATGATTTAATCGTTGCTCATAAATCTTAATACCTAACACCAAAAATTAGTACCTAAATAGTACTTAAAAAAACCGCTTTATTTAACTCGGGACCCAAGGGTCCAGGACCTTTGAAAGGCGTAAGAGGTGCCGAAGCCAGCTTACAGACGCCCCTTATACAGCTTTAAGATGAAATGAAACACCTACACACAAATTATCCCTGTATGCACTAAACAAGACAGTGTATAATATATATCTTTATTTTTACACGTTGTATCTATGATGAAATACCACCCGGGCGTAGCTTGGCCAGGCTGCTAGTGAATTTCATAAAATGTAATTATGAAATACCACGAATTCATGAAAGTCATGAAGTCTTTAGCAGCTCTCTGAACTATATTAGTCGGTGGGTAAGGAAAAAATTAGTCTTAAATTAATTGCACCTTATTACTCAAAACTTGACAAGCTGAAGTAATAATTAAGCATAAGTCTGTGAACCAACCCACTATGCGCTATGTATTTTTTTTAATGTGGTAAAAATCATCAAATGACTCTTTCCGCCCTGGGTGGGGCAGAAGGGACTGTCAGACTTCTACTGACTAAAAAACCACCCTGTTCCTTCTGTTGTCCTTTAAGTTCCGGGGCCACGGTATCCTGTTAAGACGTCTCGCAACCCCGGCAGGGGTTGGCCCCGTTGGAGGCCCCGTCCCTGTGCTGACAGCTCTTTGAGGCTACACTTAAATAATGACGTCAAACTAAGTGACGACACGGTTGTCGCAGTGGCTGAGCGAGTGGCTGCTGCGCTGCGTGAAGCGGCTTCTATATCGAGAGTGCTCGTAGCGTGATATACAAGAGGCGAAATGTGCACTGGTGAGTTCTTAAGATATGTATGTGACGTCACAGTGGTATACAGGGTAATTGAAAATATACCCGAAACCTGAAAAGGGGTCATTGTACTCATCATTATGAACAACTTTTACTATGGGACCAAACGAGAAATCATGAAAAAAAAAAACAGCTGATCCATACATTACGATCTTGTTATGTAGCATTTTTGTAGGGAACAGCAGATTTTTTTTTCATGATTTCAGGTTTGGTCCCATAGTAAAAGTTGTTCATAATGATGAGTACAATGACCCCTTTTGAGGTTTCGGGTGAATTTTCAATAATCCTGTATATTCTTTATTTCCCGCTGGCGAAGACTCAATTAAGTTGCGTAGCTATAAACTCAATTAACATGGAAAAATTTAACTAATTGTTCAACCTCAGTAGTCATTGAGGAGCTCGTGGCTAAGTAATAACAGCCGCACGGGTCGATCCGTCAGGTTAAGCAACGCTTGCCGGGGTTGGTCCGTGGATGGGTAACCATCTTTACACGCCGAGACTCCTCCGTGCCTCGGAAAGCACGTTAAGCCGTTGGTCCCGGCTGTCATACGTGGATCTTTGACAGTTGTTACGGGTCGTCAGAAGCCCGAAAGTCTGACAACCAGTCTTACCTAGGGGTATCATATTACCCAGTTACTGGGTTGTGGAGGTCAGATAGGCAGTCACTCCATGTAAAATATTGGTATTCAGCTGCATCCGGTTAGACTGTAAGCCGACCCCAACATGGTTGGGAAAAGGCTAGGCAGATGATGATGATGTTCGACCACAGTACCTAGAAGACGTGTTTGAAAATCTTCATAGTTATATTTGCGTCCAAAAAATCACATTCCTTTGCACCAATTTATTCAATACGTTTTTATTTCGGAACAACTCCCACGTCTTGAGATCGGAAAAGCTCAATTTGGAAGTCAAAAGGTCTACGTTTTTTTCTGCGAAACTAACAAAAAGTTTGTTTAAGGGTGTATTCTGACTGGAAGGATTTGTCGGAACCTATACTATAACTATCTAAATATACTAAAGCGAAGGTCTAACACTCACTCATCACGAAATATCGAAAACCGCTTGAACAAGATTTCCAAGACATAACTTCTTTAAAAAAACGTTTTACTTTAGTTCTGCAACATAACATAACATAAAATCACGCCTGTAATCCCCAAAGGGTTAGACAGAGGTGTACCCATCAGTACACCCACATTTCGCCAGTTATGTTTTTAGTCCCATGTAATAGGGGGCGAGCCTATTGCCATCAACCGGGCACAAATCCAGACTCCGAGGCTGCTACTGAGAAATTCCTGATGGAAAAACCCAATAACACTTTGCCACTCATGCACAGCAGTCGCGCTTGCGACCACTAGACCAACGAGGCAGTCAGTCAGTTCTGAAAATCCGATTTATTTTCAATTAGATTTTTTGTAGCTTTGAAATCAATAAATCTTTAGTCAATTAAGTTTGCCAAATAAGTGACGTCATAGTCCGATATTGCTATACAAAATCTATGGAAGAATCGTGTTATGACAGAATATCATGAAAAGTACGTCAATGTGATGGTTTTGTCAACTAGCCTATTTTGTGACGTATGAGCCGCGTAATTTAGATTCGACAGACACTCACAACTCATTTTGCGCCACTGAGTGGCTCAAACAGGACTTTCAAATTACGCGACTAAAAAACGCGGCCGACAACGCCGAATTTAAATTCATCTGATCTCACCCTAATATTCCCTGAGAACTAAGTTAGAAAAATATTCGTAAAACTTAAGACATACATTGCCCTTAGCTTTTTGTTTTGACCTAAAAGTAACTTCATGTATTTAGTTCAGGTTTTATAGGAAATAAAAAGAGAAAAAAACAGCATTCGTGTCTTGTTTGCTGAGTAGGTAGATACTTGGAAAAGAGGTATAAGATTATATGCTAATATTTCTTAAAGGCATCCGAACATTTTTTTTGTTTGTAACAAAATATTTAATTTAATATAACATCACGCCTGTAATCCCCGAAGTGTTAGGCAGAGATGTACCCATTAGTACACCCACATTTTGCCAGTTATGTTTAAGTCCATTTTGCCATCAACCGGGCATAAATCCAGACTCCGAGGGCAACTGAGAAATTCGTGATGGAAAAACCCAATAACACTTTGTTCGACAAGGGAATCGAACCCAAGACCTGAACTCAAGAACTTTGTGACCACTAGACCAACGAGGCAGTCCATTTAATTAAATTTTATTATTATTTTAATGTTAAATCGGCTATAGAAATACACACTTTGTGAAAATTTCAAGTGTCTGCCTATCACGGTTAATAATACAGTTCTGTGACAGACGGACGGACAGAGAGACAGCGAAGTCTAAGAATTATGGTCCGGCTTTGCACTCTTGGAGTACGGAACCCCAAAAAAAAACTCGCTTTTCAATCTAACATAGAAATATAACTACACTCGAGAGAGTTACCAAGACTAAGGTTGGAAATTGAAATCTATATACTACAATAATATAAAGCTAAAGAGCTTTTTGTTTGTTTGTTTAAACGTGCCAATCTTTAGAAATTTCATTCCAAAGATGTAATATAACGTGGGTAAAAAATGAAGTCGCGGGCAGAACATAAACTCACGCCTTTTTCCCATGAGGGTAGGTAGAAACTACAGAACGCCACCTGCAACGATCCTTACATACTCCTTTCGCCTCATCTACGTTCATACATCTCGTCATACAAGCACGCTAGCAAAGCAAAGCGAAGCGAAGCTAGCATAATTAAGCTAAAGGGTTTTTTTGTTTGTTAAAACTTTTTTAATCTCTAAAACTGTTAGTCAGATTGAGAAAATTCTTTTTGTATATTATATCCAGAACGCTTACGCAGAACGGATGGCCGATGGGGCTGTAAAATTCTCGAATGGAGACCACGCACCGGCAAGCGCAGCGTAGGACGTCCACCCACAAGATGGACAGACGTTCTGATGAGGACCGCGGGATCGCGTTGGATGCAAGCCGCTTCCAACCGGTCCTATTGGAAATCTGTACGGGATATGATGATGATGATGATCATAGCCAGCCAATTCATTATGTACTTGCCGTAATTATCTTAGACATCACTGACATCATTCCGTGCCTCGGAAAGCACGTTAAGCCGTTGGTCCCGGCTGTCATGCGTGGATCTTTGACAGTCGTTACGGGTCGTCAGAAGCCCGAAAGTCTGACAACCAGTCTTACCTAGGGGTATCATATTACCCAGTTACTGGGTTGTGGAGGTCAGATAGGCAGTCGCTCCATGTAAAAAACTGGTATTCAGCTGCACCCGGTTAGACTGGAAGCCGACCCCAACATAGTTGGGAAAAGGCTAGGCAGATGATGATGATGATGATGATCATAGCCAGATTTATGTAGGATCATGTGGTGAAATTAAACGATGGATTCCGTAAATATTATTTAATTTAGGGTAAATAAAAAATAAATTTAAAACCAGAAAAAATACATCTTTCCTCGTAAGTCGTCTAATTTGCACTCTCCGCCATCTTCCTTCCTTCTCCCTCTATCTCTTTCACTCTTATTCTTCTTTCACTTACTCCTCTTATACATTCCCTTTTACTCATAAACCATTCCACATTTATGCGGAACAGTAAAGGCTATATTACATTAACGCGTGTGAACAAAATCACACGATCAAAGTCATAGGCAGAAGCTAGTACTTAGATAGAACAAAAAGTTTTAATACCACATGTTAGGTCTATACGTTTTTTCTCACTATTTTTTCAAGATGAGGTCTATCTCTAGAGATACATGAGGTCTTTATATTTGGATCCCGTTGTTTTTATAGGCAACCGATTGGTTTGTTTTCATTTCATGTATGTACTAGCTTTTGTATGTAACTTAGCCCGCGTGAATTTACTTTATTACTAGATTAATAAGTAGCCTATGTCCTGCCTGTACGAAATTTCATTAAAATCAGTTCAATGGTGTAGTACTTAAGGCGTAACAGACAGACAGTTACTTTCGAAGTTTAATATTAGTATATTTGGATTGATGTTACACTGACTTATATTAAAAAACGGCACCTAAATATGAAATAAAAATAGAATAAAAACATGACCGTGTAAAAATTTGAAAAACGAAACAATATGGCGTCTATTGGTCGCCATATTACGCTTTGATTACTATCATGTTTTTAGTGACAATCGCAAGATTAAGAAGAATTGATTAACGGTAGAATCATCAAAGTCGGCCCACACGTTTTATAGAGCGCCATAAAGGAACAAACATACATACACACATAGGCTGAAAAACACATTACCCTTTGTGTCGGGTAAAAAGCTACCGCCTTGAGATTCAAAATGGCCGCCAAATAATACTTGCGCGCTTCAACGCGTTTTATTCGAATATGAACCGATACAATTGATAAATTATACTCAAAATGGCGGACATACCACAGACCCTTTCAAATAAAAAAAGATTGTTCAATTCAGTTGAAAAATGTCAGTGATATGAGGTAACAAACGTAGGAAAAAAAATATTGGTATTTCTTTTTTGTTTTGTTAGCCTATTTTGTCTTAGTCCTGGGCTAAGATCTTCTTCCACTCTTTTTTTTATATGAGATGGCTTTGACTCTAGTCTAGAAATGTCGCAAAGCGCGACTGCTGAGCATGAGGTCTTCGGTTTGAATCCCAGGTCGGGCGAAGTGTTATTGGGTTTTTTCATCAGGAATTTCTCCGTAGCAACCTCGGAGTCAGGATTTGTGCTCAGTTGATGGCAATAAACTCACCCCCTATTACATGGGACTTAAACATAACTGGCGAAATGTGGATGTACTAATGGGTACACCTTTGCCTAACCTGACTCTGTTATGTTGTTTTAACGTAGGTCAAAAATCGTCCACTCTATCACAAAGCGATCGCTGGGTTGCTTTTCACCACAATTTCCTCTTATTAGGCTCCAAGACACTGCATATGCATATGATTCAATTAGACTGCGTTCGAGACTGCATGACCTTGTTAGTAATATTAATGTCATAACTACAGCCATAGAGTAGACATTGAAATAGATAGGAATGTTCATACAATCCAATATTATGGACATTATCGGCATTTAAGCATGGCTGAGATTTTGATAATGTTTAACATAACATCACGCCTGTAATTCCTTAAGGGTTAGGCAGAGGTTAGTATACCCACATTTCTCTAGTTATGCTTAAGTCCAATGTAATAGGGGGCGAGCCTTTGCTAGTGACCGGGCACGAATCCAGACTCCGAGGCTGAGGAGGAGGAAAGAAATTACCAATAAAACTTTGCCTGACTTGGGAATCGAACCCAAGACCTCAGCTCTCTTTGTAACCACTAGACCAACGAGGCAGCAACAACATAACAACCATTAAACAAAAATCAACATCTTTAAATATGTGTGCTCATTTTTGGCTAATTCCTCTCAGTTTGTATAGGTGTAAAAGAGAAACAAACATCTATCTTATGCAACCTCAAAGGTCCTATAGTTAACTGTCTGTCAGATAATCTAGTCTATGACAGCGACGCAGCGGCGTTGCGGTAACATTGTTATTGGTTCCCGTAAACAATGTAACACTGCGTCTTGTCTTCGGAACTAGGTTTGTGCCTATCTTTCTATACTAGACAGTAATTGGATTTCGATTTAGTTGAAAATAAGATTCCTGCAGTAATGGCTAGCAGGATGGCCTGAAAATCATCATTATTTTAGCTGTAATATTTTCTCTTCTGGGCATAGACCTCCCGAGGATTGTATCTAGGATCAGTTCTGTATTTTTGGCTTCCAGCGTATTCCGGCGACCAGCGTTTTCCGGCGACCAGCGTATTCCGGCGACCAGCGAATTTTCACCCCAGTAAGACCTGTCTCTGTTTACATTGTATCAAGTGCGTGTATTCCTTAAAGCGGTTACCACTTTTAATTAGTAGAATATCTTCCTTCTGCAGTGGAAGTCAGTCTAAAATATTACTAACAAAACATAATCACATATTACGTGCATAGTTTATCCTTCATTGTGCTAGTCTCTACTTTATTACAAATTTTAATACACGAACTATATATCTTCTGGTCCCGCCTCGTGATAAATGGTTCATACTTGTGACTAAATTCCTTTAATTTATTTGGCTACTAACATTCTTTGTTGGCGTTTGTCGGCATGTAATAAGAAGATTATTACAAGTGGCCATGTGTTTTCAAATCTATAGGTACTAATAATTATAATTATGCTGATTTTTTGTTTGATTGTTAAAACGCGCTAAAATTAAAAATACTGGTCAGATTAAAAAAAATCTTTTGTATTTGATAACCAGTTTCATGAGGAATAGTAGGCTAAATAACATCACGCTACGACCGACAGGAGCGGAGGAGTCATCAAAAACGTAAAAACGCGGGTGGAAAAAAAAACCGCGATTAAACCAACCCCCACTCCTACCCCTTTTCCTTTCTATTCTTATTATAAAATATGTATGTTTTTATGAGTATGTATATATTTATATATATATATATGATATATGTTTTATATGAGTTTATGTACTTGTGTACGATTAAACTTGTTTAGATATTTGTTTTAATGATTTTAAAATTTCTTATCTGATTATTTCCTCATGTACAATTTCTTGCACCTGCTTTGTTATCTCTTCACCACCTTTGGTTGACTAGTAGAGAATGCCTAAGGCATTAAGTCCGCCTTTGTACTTTTTTGTTGCATAAAGTTGAAATATATAAACAAAGAATCAAGAAAACTCTTCAATTTTATTATCTTAATATATATATATAAATAACGCGTCATGTTGTTTGTCTGGGATGGACTCCTAAACTACTTAACCGATTTTAATCAAATTTGAACGTCATGTGCAGTTTGATCCAACTTGAAAGATAGGATAATTTTTATCACGATTATTGACTCGATATCTTTACTTACTTCAAGCCACAGTAACGCGTGGTCAAGTCAGCTAGTATTGAAGATTGCACTAATTAGTTACTGAAAAAAAGCTACAATATCACCATGGAAATAAGGCTGTTGCCTAAAGTGAGAAAAACTGTTCTATTATTTAATGATTCTTGTAACTTGGAAAAGCAATAAGCAATTTTCTTCAAAACAAAGGCTTAAAAATCTTAACGACTTTCTTCACTAAAAGCTATTATAAATTCTCTTTAGCAAACAATCAAGATTTCAACTACGAAGTAGCTAAAATGCGAAGAATATTTATTCTGAACATTGTTCATAAACCTTTTTGACCTTGTTCCTTATATAGCTGGTCAAGTTCGAGTCAGACTTGCACACAAAGGATTCCGTACCATCGTAGAAAATATCACAGTATTGAAATTATAGTATCGAGACAAAAACGCAAAAAAAACAGGTCTCTTTTATGGGGTCCTGTTTTCATTTTCAAAATTTATTTTTTTATTTGTTGGTAAAACGGCACTACATACATAGATAAACTCACGCCTTTTTCCCATGGGGGTAGGCAGAAACCACAGAACGCCACCTGCTACAATCCTTACATACTCCTTTCGCCTCATCTACGTTCATACAACTCATCATACAAGCACGCTAGTTACTAGTACTGCGCACCTGACCTTTCTGAAGAACTTCACCAATAAGACGACAATAGAAATAAATGTTCTGTGGAAATTGCAATTGTCTAGCTATTAAAGTTCATGAGATACAGCTCAGTGACAGACGGATGGATAGACGGACGACCCTGTTAGCACCCTTCGGGGTCCGGAACCCTAATAAAAAGAAAGGGACAGAGCAACCTCAATTTATTTAAATACTCCAATGTGTATCCTTATGTTAAGACATTAGGTTTACATTATTGGTCGTATACTGTCTTCATATTTCTCGTTCCTTTGAGAGTCGTAGCCTTTAAGGATGTGACTGGATCTTCCATATAAAATTAATGTCGAATCGATACCTAAACAATTCCAATTTTGTCAGTTGGGATTGGTCAGCTCTTAACTGCTATGGCTTACATCTTTAGTTTTATTATTTTTTACTACGGTTTTATATCCATCTTCATTGTGATCACATGTAGAATCAACAAGAATTATGTAACCAGGATTTTGTAAAAACCTAATTTAAAAGAGTGCCGTGGAGTTTCTTGCTCGTTCTTCTCCATAGAGGCCTACCTCGGTTTTGGAACGAGCAACTAGCTTCAACTTTCGGACTAACTGACCGACTCCTTGACAATTCAAAAGTGCCTGGAAATGGTCTAATTGAAATAAATGTTTTGACTTTGACTTTTGACTTTGACTTTGACTTTGATGGTCTTTGGTCACGTCGGCCTACGCTGAAAACCACCGCCGTGGTTTCGTGCCATCGTGTGTGGGCCACGGCATTGTGCTGAGCGTCGGCCGTTTCGCGCGGTAGTTGCGCAAATTACCGTTCTGGACATTTTATTTTCTATTATGTATTTAGTTTTTTAGCTTTAGTACCACCTTGTCTTGTTTCGGGCTGCAAAAATATTGTTTTGTATTGTGCGTCACTTTAACGTGTTTAAAACAGTTTTTCTTTCTTTCTTTCTTTCTATACGCTAGTATACTTACTGATCGTCAACGCCTCTTTCTGCCATTTGGCCTATTTCTGTTTTGTCTCTGGCTTGTTTGGAGGTATTCTGTTATTCTAGGTATTCTGTTTCCTGCTTGCTTTGAAGCTTTTGAAGTAGAAATTATGTTTTGTTATAACCAGCTGTTCTTGCCCAAATAATTTCGTTGCGGCATCCAAGACAGTTGAATCGTTTCTCCGGGACTCATCGAGCATCATTGCCTCGTTGCTTTCCTGCTGCTCGTCACTGTTGATTCTGACTTTCAGAAGTTACAATGATTGGGTATATTGCAAGGGGGAGCATTACAAATAATAAGTTGAGACATCGATTCCGTAGTGGACCTCTGTAGTCTGATAAATGAATAAATAATAATAGTCATAGTGATTGTCGTTACCGTTAGTCAGAAGTACAAAAGTCTGACAACCAGTCTGACCAAAGGGTATCGTATTACCCAGTTACTAGGCTGTGGAGGTCAGATAGGCAGTCGCTCCATGTAAAATACTGGTATTCAGCTGCATCCGGTTAGACTGGAAGCCGACCCCAACATAGTTGGGAAAAAGGTTCGGCAGATGATGATGAGTCATAGTGATTGCATTTTATCGATCAAAACAAAACTCATTACATCCCTACTCTTAAGTCACCTACGCGAGGGATCCCTTTAATTTGGGATTTTCCAAGCGAACACACTCAGCTTTTTAGATTAAAACATCTCGTAAATTTGTGTAAGTTACGGTCGAGAATGAAAATGTTCTCACGCCCGTAATTTCAAGGTTACCCGTTGTAAAGCCATAACGTTTGGAAATTTACGTTTAGATGGAGCAGTCCAGTGAATCTTATGGTGAAGAAATTTAAATTTTTACGTAAATAAGTTTTTTGTTGTTTGAGCTTTAATTTGTTGATTTAATTTAGTTGTTGTTGTTTTTATACTTCTTCGTATAAATTATTTCATCCTTTCTTATAAACGCGGAAGTATGCGAGATTTGATGGATAGAAGTTTGCTACTCTTTCACGGTTAAAAGGCTGAACGTTCTGCCTACCCCTATGGGAAAAAACGCATGAGTTTATGTATGTTTATAAGTAAGTAATTAAAACTGCCTGTGCCCGGTTGCGACCCCTCGTTTATGAGAGGCGGGCGCCTTAACCGCTAGACCATTACGATGATTCACAGAAGCACACATACAGCAGTACAAATTATAAATTCTTTGATGAACGCGCTACACGTGAAATAAACCCTGGCACAAAGATTAACACCAGGGATACGCAACATAAAAATAAAATTCATTTTCCGCGCTCAATTCGGACGAGAGAAGCGCTAAAAAGTTTTTCATGTCATTCAACCATCCGATAGCGTATTCGATACACCTAAAATTCGTAGGCTTCCGATGACCGAATGACAAAATGAAATAGTTTTCGTTAAATCAAAATGGACATAGGCAGTGATGGTGTTCTGTATTTTGTTTTTCGGGTACCTAAATTAGGTTTCTTAGTCTGGATTTCTGACCGATTGATGGCAATAGGCTCTCCCCCTATTACATGGGATTTAAACATAACTGGCGAAATGTTGCTGTACTAATGGGTACACCTCCGCTTAACCCTTCGGGGATTACAGGCGTGTTTTATGTCTATTATTGAATGCCTCGTTATGTTCAAGTCCCACGTAATAAGGGGCGAGACTCCGAGGCTGCCACTGAGAAATTCCTGATGCAAAAACCCAATAACACTTTGCTCGACCTGGGATTGAAAACAAGACCTCATACACAGCAGTCGCGCTTTGTGACCACTTAACCAACGAGGCAGTCAATAATAGATAACTACGAGGAACCATCAAACTACGAAATAACCAGATAACCAACCAAAAACCATTGAAAAGAACCTCAAAAATATTCTGAAATTCGCTGAAACTACAATTAAATATTCAACATGTGCTGAGGCGAAAGTTGTTGGACTTTTTTTACTCGTAAATATATCAATATTATAATTTATGGGCCCAACTGGGTCGAGGGAACGAACGAGGAAAGCATCTATCAAATCGCTGTTAGGGTTCTGCTTTGGGATAAGAAACCTATTTTATTTTACGATAAAACTCAAACTGAAAATTACATAAAGTTTGTTGGTGATGAAAAGAAGTTGTCCTTCTTTCGAAATTAAAATTAACAAGCTTATGCCTTCGTCTGTGAAGAATTCAACCAAAGTTCTAACTTATCCCACCTACACAAAAACAGGATTATTATTCCCACAAGTTAAGCTAGATCAATATCTATGTGTGTTTCAAACATAGCTAATTCCATTCAAACGTGAAAGAGTAACTATCATCCATCCATTCATCTTTAAAAACTTTCACGATTATAGGTAATAATAGTACTAGGAAAGAAAGTAATAATATATTTTGACTAGATTTCAAGAAATCTTCTGGAATCATCGAAAGAAGTAATTCAATGTACAATGAAATAATAACAAAATTATATGAATAGCAAATCCTACCTCACCTACATGTTCAAAAATAATCATAAATCTATAAAGACGAATTTACTGGCAAATCTTATAGTTACTTTATAATCATTATGATTTCGGCTCCTCGCTCATCTTTCAAAGTTCCGGGATCCTACTGTCCCGAGTTATAAAGAATATGATTGCGTAAAACTTAATAAATTATGCCTAATGATTTTCCACTTAACTTTGGTTTATTGATTTTGCTGTTAATATTATGACAGGACAGAGGTCAGAAGGGAATAAAAAAAAAATTGCTATTTCGGTTACAGAACTCAAAGTTAGCATTCGACTCGCGCTTGGCAAGTTTTTTTTTCTTAAAAACGGCAAAGGCTCAAGTAACGTCTTTAATGTTTGCTAACTGTTACAAATAAGGCTTTAGTTTGATGCCTTTTCTTTTAATGGCCTTTTTCAAAGGTTTCGATTGAAAGGTTATTGACCGAAAGTTTCTTAAAGGTTAAAAAGGCGTTCGCATTTTAAAGTCAAATAAAGTTAAGTTTGATTTAAGAAATCAATGATTAATAACGTAATTGAGTTCGATGTTCATTTTGATTAAGTTATCATATATCTATCTTCATAAATTATGCTGCCTCGTTGGCCCAGTGGTTGCAAGCGCGACTGCTGTGCATGAGGTCTTGGGTTCGATTCCCAGGTCGGGCAAAGTTTTATTGGGTTTTTCCATCAGGAATGTCTCAGTAGCAGCCTCGGAGTCTTGATTTGTGCCCGGTTGATGGCAATAGGTTCGCCCCTATTACATGGGACTAAAAACATAACTGGCGAAATGTGGGTGTGCTAATGGGTACACCTCTGCCTCACCCTTCGGGGATTACTTGCGGGATTAGGCGCAATGTTATGTAGGTAAATATTTGCACATTACAACAAAAATAAAATTTGGCAGCATTATCAATTTTATTTTGATAGAAAAAGTTGGTAGAATGATAATAACACAATCTTCAATGAAGAAATCTCATTAATACTCGAGATTAGCTAAGAAAGTTGGCATCGAAATACTCGGAATTAGATTAAAGAATTAAACAAATTATAAGTTAATGACTTATTTCCGAGTGCTTTTCATTTCCTATTAGGGTCGGGCAGAGGTACTTTGACCGTGGGACCACTTTAATAATAATAATAAACCTTTATTTCAGGCAACTAAGGCCCATAAAATGCAAATACATAAATAAGTACAATAACTATAAACTAATACATACTTATTACACGACTGCCCCAAAAAAAGGCGTGTTGTGTTTAAGGGTTAATGTATGTATGTATGTATGTATGTGAGATTCTTTATTCCACCATAACTTAACTTTTTAAACGCCTGAACCGATTTAGATGTATGGGGTATCGTTACAATCCTTGCATCGTTCCGAGTAACATAGGCAAGTTAAAAATAAAAAGAATCCTGTGTGGTCACTTTAAAACGTAAATTAATACCAGTCTCAATTTTTTATTTTATGAATCTGGTCGTGCCTGTGTTTTTTGTCTAGAATTTGACAAGTAGATTTAAAAAATATATAACACTGTAAATAAATAATGTCGTAAAAAAACTGTCAAGTTAACAAAGTACAAATATGTGCAATTTTTGCAATCGTGTTTTTTATTTTTTTTAATTATAGTAGCTTGTCTTAATCAATAAACTTATGAAAACTACTGTACACGAAGTGACGACGTCGTGTTATGCTGCGAGGTGTCGCGTAGCTGGCCGCGGAAACGCCGATACAGCACACCTTTCGGCCAAAACTCTTCCACGAGGAAGGTCATCAAATGTTCGGTCGGAATGCGCATCACGAACGACTTGAGATTGGTGCTATGGCGCGCCTCCAACTTCTCCACCCTTAAGGTCCAGTTTAACTCCAGTTTAGCTCTAAGGCTTTAACGTTTGACAACGATTGTCGTCATTCGCCGCGATAAAGCGTATATTTGCCATAACCGATATTTACGCGGACGAACTCGCGTGTAAAAGCTAGTGATACAATAAGGATTCTCCAAGCGTACGTACTAGTATCGCCCGAAGACATATCCTTCTAATGACCAAACGCAAACATAATATCATCGAGAAACTGCTATGCAATTGAATCGATACAGCTGCAAATATTGAAACTGTGGATAGCTAGAATTAATAACATAATATCACGCCTGTAATCACTGTAGGGTTAGGCAGACAGTAGGGTTAGGCAGGCGTACCTATTAGTACACCCACAATACGCCAGTTATGTTTAAGTATCATATAAATTTCTACACGCGAAGACGTGTAATTTGCTTCCTGTCAACTATGGTCTCCAGTTTTACTTAGTTTTTAAGCTGTAAGTCTTCCATGCTTCATAAAATAAATAAATAAATAAGTAATAGGAAGCAAATCTATTGCTATCGGGCACAAATCCAGACTACAAGGCTGCTACTGAGAAATTCCTGATGGAAACACCCTATAACACTTTGCGCTACCTGGGAATCGAACCTAAGACCTCATGCTAAATAATCGCGCTTTGCGATCTCTAGACCAACGAGGTATGTATTATAAAAAGGCTGTTATTTTGACATTACAAACAGACACTTTTCAATTTGATTTATAAGTAAAGATTAACCAAAAATATTACTGCTATAAAGACAGTCCCCTCGACTTCAACACATTGTAAAAAGTACTCATGACTCGGGTACGGAAACATCGAGCAATTACACACAACTTTAAGGCAAATGAGGACTGACATTCATTCGTTCGAACTTCATTTGGCACGGCTGACATGCGTTTATTTTACGACCTTGGCAATTTAGCTTTAGGCAGTGTTCAGATGGAAAAATTTTGACGCGCGTTTTTAATCGCGCGACTAAACTTCCTAGTTTAGTCGCGCGATAACAACCAATCACATGAGCGCCCGTCAGCGAGCGTTAACGCAGCGCTCAGAAAGAGTCTCTAGACGCAGACGATCACGCGTTGATGCGCTTTTTGATAGGTATTTACATACCTCTCGTCTATTAATTGTTTAGTCGCGAGTTCATGTTTTTTTGTAAGCTTTCTTTCCACGCCATGATGGCCCAGTGGTTAAGGTTCTCTCACTGTGACGTTTTCAACACTTATGTACTTTCTTAAGTTTATCTTTTAAATCACTGACGTCAGTAAAGGAAACCATCGTGAGGAAACCTGGACGTCTATAAGTCTGGAAACGCTAATTCACCATGAGCAAGCGTCGTAATCAATGCTCATACCTTCTCTGTATGACTTCTCAAGGCCTGTGCCCTGCAGTGGGTCAGTAATAAAAAGGCTGGTATTTTCTTTTATTTCTTTGCACGTCAATTTACTATGCTCTACCGAAACAGACTGGCGATCTCCGGCAACGCGTGTTAGCGCTTGTCATCTGAACTCTTTAGTAATTTGATCGCGCGTTGACTTGCGTTAACGCGCGTTACATATGAACGTAGCTTTAGGGTACGACTTGACGTTTGAAGGGTTACCCCCGAAAATCTGTTTTGTTTATTTTAATTTGGGTATCGGGTAGCCCTTTTAATTTTAGGGAAACTGTGATCAAAAGGCAAATAGTATATAGTGTTTGGGGAAGTTTGGGAGGGTGATTCGTACGTAATTTGGGATAGGTCGGCACTTTTGTATGGGTTGTTTTGACTACGAATGTATGTGTTTTTCTATTGGGTGACGTAAGCGATGACTGGGGTTTTATGAAAGGGGAATGACGGCACAATTTCAAAGGTTCTTTAACGTTACAGCAGCAATATGTTTGAGCAATCTTCACTGTTGATAATGAACCAAAAAACAGTAGAAATACAGTTGAAAATTGCGTGCAAGATACGAGTAATACGGCGTATAATAATGCGTCTGATAAGCTCATATAAATTGAATAAACCTTAATGTTACAAGGAGAGGGTTTAAATTCGTTTGTTTTTAGGATGGGTCAGATATTGTTGACAACAGACTGTACTAGAGCAGCTATCTTAAACAAAAATCATGCTTAATTTTGATAAGTGTTTAAGTTAAAGTTCGCTGCAGCGCTGAAAGTGTAATTAGTCGTCTATCCATACAATAAAAGCATACAACGCTTTTCATATGTAGTTTTACATCTACAGAATGAGTTGTTGCCAGTTGGAAACAAAATACTTATCTGTTAGCAAGCAAGATATCAACTTTTCTGTCAAGGCAAAATAAAAACTACAACAATTTCAAATCTGGTAACCCTAAAACCAAACCAGTGTAATACGTGACCCGTTATATTAATGTTTATGAATGTTGCCATACTCAAAACTTTGTAAAGAGGTTAATAGCGTGTACTGGAAAAACTTCAGTTGAACATAATCGATTTTGTTCGAAGCTACTTAAATATTATAACTTTGTAATGTACTTATGTAGGTACTTCTAAACTTTGGTATTTCATCCACCTTTTTAATGTAGCAATCGATTTGGAAATCATACGAGTTCAATAGCTAGATGTCTAAGATTTAAGTTATCGATTTAAGATGAGTGGTATAGGGGCCGTCTCCACAAGCGAGAGCATCGCTGCGATATTATCGTCGTGCTATGTATTTTCACTGGTCGCATCGCCGCGATGACATCGCCGTGTGTACACACATTCTAAGAGAGCGTATAGAAATACGTGGCATGATTATAATATCGCCACTATTCTTTCGCTTGAGAATTGTGCCTCGGAAAGCACGCTAAGCCGTTGGTCCCGGCTGTCATATGTGGATCTTTGACAGTCGTCACGGGTCGTCAGAATTTCTAAAATCTGACAACCAGTCTTACCAAGGGGTATCGTATTACCCAGTTACTGGGGTTGTGGAGGTCAGATAGGCAGTCGCTCCATATAATATACTGGTATTCAACTGCATCCGGTTAGAATGGAAGCCGACCCCAACATAGTTGGGAAAAGGGCTAAGCAAATGATGATCTCTCGCTTGTGGAGACGGCCTCTAAGGCGCCCGCCTCCTCTCATGCAGTTGTGGGTACCGAGCAAATAAGTCATAATGTGCTAAGTTTATCTAGAACATTACTGACATCGGTAAAGGAAAAACATCGTGAGAAAACCTGGACTTATTATTAATTAGCTTGTGCTCGCGACTTCATACGCGTCAAACTTGATATAATATATCACGGGGATGCATTTCCCGGGATAAAAAGAAGCCTATGTGCTATTTCAGACTACAGTCGATCTCTGTGCCAAATTTCATCCAGATCGATTTAGCTGTTCAGGCGGGATTGAGTAACAAACATCCATCTGTCCATCGTGAAATTGCCATTGCGCCTTGAGCGAGCGTGGTGATCAACGCTCGTGCCTTCTCTGCATGAGATGATCCTTTTGGCTTACAGTGAGACAATAATAGCCTGGTATTATGATACAATTTTAAGCTTTAATAAAAACCCCTATCTTGCTTAGTAAAACGTGAAAAAAAGAACCTTTTTAACATTCAAAAGAGTCTCAATCGTCAAATTTGCGAAACAAATTGTATGAAGACTGCACGTTTTCATAAATTTGTCTCTCTAAAGCATTTCTCTCGCACACTCGGTAATGTGAAGTGACAGGGCTTTGCTGGATAGAACGCAGTGCCACATAATTTGTTTGAGAAAATGTACAGTTTGCTTTGAAACGAGATAAAATTGTACGAAGTGTCGTCTTGTTCGTCTCCAAATATATAAGAATATTTATAATAGTGGATGCAGCTCCCTAACTAGTAAATCCCATCTTATAAGTAGGTGAGCCCAAGATGCTAAATGTAGATTTACTCCAATACTGACACCAAAATACATATTTAAGAATTTATGACGATGAACGATGACGATGGTTGATGGATTTATGATTTGTGCCCGGTTGATGGCAAAAGGCTCGCCCCCTATTACATGGGACTAAAAACATAACTGGCGAAATGTGGATATACTAATGGGTACACTTCTGCGTAACCCTTCGGGGATTTCAGGCGTGATGTTATGTAAGGATTTATGAGTCCGGAAGTATATTAGGACAATTGCTTAAAAGAAACAAAAACTATCCTTTCCGTTTAATTACACGTAACATCACGCCTGTAATCCCCGAAGGGTTACGCAGAGGTGTACCCATTATAATGGTACACCCGCATTTCCCTAGTTATGTTATTTAAATCCCATGTAATAGGGGGCGAGCCTATTGCCATCAACTCAGACTCCGAGGATGCTACTGAGACATTCCTGATCAAAAAATCCAACAACACTTTGCCTGACCTGGGTATCCAAGACCTCAACCCAACGAAGCAGTCCGTATAATAAGATACAACATTATAAAGTCACAAATCAGAATATATTATGACTAAATCCTAAAGCCACATCTTCAATTCCCAAAAGTAACTCACTCAAATCATGGTCGCTGTCATAAACCGACAATTTCCTACCCACAGCCTTATCAACAAGTATATGAAATTTTATATACTAAATGACCGAAAACAGTTAACCTTTAAACATATAACTGAGTGTGTTACGCTATAAAAACGACATTTTATGACAAACTTGAGGGTCGTAAAAGGAAGGGTTACGTGTCTTTGATCTGATATTACTGCTGTGCTACAGTTTATGTGCATGATTTTTGCGAGGCGAGGCTAGGCGATGCTAAATATTTATTTATTTAATTTACAACGGTTAAATTAATCTATATAAATAAAAATGAATCGCTAAATGTGTTGCTAAGCGCAAAACTCGAGAACGAGTAGACAGATTTGGCTGATTATTTTTTTGTTGTATTTGTAATTTTTCGGACAAGGTTTTTAATAAAGAAAATTTGTTGAAAACTGACTGAGAAAGTCGAAAATTGGCACCCGTGCAAAGCCGGGGCGGTTCGCTAGTAGTAAATAAATCTGAAAAACATAGTAACGTAACTTTCTGACTAACTGACCGAATCTTTGACAATTCAAAAGTGCCTGTAAATGGTCTAATTGAAATAAATGTTTTGATTTTGACTTTGATAAATGCAATAAACATGTGCTTCAACGAAATATGAAAAACATGGTGAAAATTACTTAAAAAAAAAATGTTACGAAGAAATATATATACACTTAGATACCTTATGCATTCGTCTCGCAGTACCTCAAGAATTCCGACAGGATCACCTTCCATTCATCCTCAAACACATCACAGTCCGGTCTGGTGTCCAGAAGAGATATATTATAAAAAAAAATCGTACGGGTATTGGTCATTTAGACTTACTACCTGCATATAAAATGCTTTGTCCTGAATGACTGACTGACTCACGGATCAACGCACAGCCAAAACCGTTAATCGTAGAGGCATGAAACTTGGAGGATGTGTTCTTTGTATGACATAAGCATTCGATAAGAAAGGATTTTTCGAAATTCTACCCCTTAGGGGGCGGAAAAAGGGGGCAAAGTTTGAGGAAGGTTATATCGCGAATAACCGACTTGTTGTTTTTCTTTTCAGTATTTATTTTTAATGTTCATATTTTACGCAATCGGGTTTTAGATTAGTTTATTTGACTTTTTTATAATGTCGTTTAAAAAAATATTTTAACGCACTAAATTTAAAGCCCAAATTAGGTGTTGTGCCGTATAATGAGAAAATATGCCATATTACTATGGGAAAATCTGTAATCTACGCTGTCTTAGCCACAAGCATAGTCTTATCTCATAGTATCGCGTAACATCGCTCATGTCACTCACACAGAACGTCGGGTAACGCTACTCAGATCCGATGTCAGTACTAAACGATATGAATATGAGATTTGGATGTTTATCGGCTTGGCGAAAACACGCGAACATCATCCTTAAAACTACAACAAAGTTGAGTTTGGTCATAAAGTTGTTTAATATGTTGCGAATTTGATATGTTTAGATAAGGATTTTGATAACTGCCTCTATTACAGGCAGTTATCAAATAATTAAGGCTAGGCAAGGCTATTTATACTAATATCAAAGTGTATGCTCAGATGGTTCGGTCATGTTGAGAGGATGAGTGGAAGACGATTAACAAAAGATATATATATAGCGAGGTGAGTGGCAACGCAGGGACCCGACGCCTTAGGAAGACCTACACTGACCTTATTGGTGAGGTTCTCCAGAAAGGTCAGAAGTATGAACGTGGATGAGGCGAAAGGATGTAGTATGTAAGGATCGTAGCAGGTGGCGTTCCGTGGTTTCTACTAACCCCCATGGGAAAAAGGCGTGAGTTTATGTATGCATAATATGTATAAAGAGGTAAAGTTTGTGAGTTTGTAAAGTTGATCTCTGGATCTACTAAGCCGATTTGTAAAATTCTTTCGCAAATTGGAAGCTACGCTATCACAGAGTGCTATAGGCTTAACTTTATTATAAAAATTAGGAATCCGTAAGAAAAATCACGCTAACGAAGTCGCGTATGGAACTATGAGTTTTCGCGCCTAAAGTGGACTAAAAGCTTAGACTATATCGTATTAATCATTACCATAATTATTATTACCTCCTCGAATTTGACAAAAATACAAAACAGCACCTTCTAGATTCTAGTTAGAAGTTAAATTCCTAAGGCAATGAACACAAGGCACCGCGCACCGCAGCGTAGGGGGGTGGCGGTACAGTAGATTATCCGACCGCGCGGTCGAGCGGTGTACGTGTGTTAGGCATCATTTTTTAGAGGCCAATGCGACATGAGAACCACGGCACCGCCAACCTCGGCGGTGCGTGGTGCCGTGTGTTAATCGCCTTATTGCTTCGCGAACATCGCTAAATAAACCCCATTATCCTAACGATATACAAGGGTAATAATAGCATAGTCTATTTATAGCCCAAATTATAGCCATTATGACCGTCGAAAACCTTAATCGATGTTTTGAGTAAAACATAAAATCTAATCACCGTTTGTTTCTAACAATTAAGTAATAATAGTACCAATAGTTTCCCAAAACCAGAATATTATACCATTAGAGGTTAGGTTGACTGCCCCGTTGGTCTTTAGGTCGCAAGTGCGACGGTTGAGCGTGAGGTCAAGGTCAAAGTTCGATTCCCAGGTAAGGAAAAAGAGCTTTCAGATTTTTTAAACTTTGTGCAACAAAATTACAAAGGCGGATTTAATGCCTTAGGCATTCTCTAACAGTCAACCAAAGGTGGTGAAGAGATAACATGGTAGGTGCAAGTTATTGTACGAGCGTATAACAACAAAATTTAAGATTGAAATAAAAAGTTCACACAGATAAAAAACACAAGCACAAAATAATTGAAATTCTACATACTTACTATAAGAATACCACAAAATATACAGGGTCATCGAAAATTTACCCGAAAACTCAGAAGGGGTCATTGTAATCATCATTATGAACAAATATTACTATGGGACCAACCCTGAAAACATGAAAAAATAATCAGCTGTTGCCTACAAAAATGCTTTACAATACGATCATAATGTATGGAACAGCAGATTGTTTTCATGATTTCAAAGTTGATGACATTGTAAATTAACATAATATACATAATTATGTAATTGTACATATAAAATATATACATATATTGGTGTTAGTCGCACAAATACAGTGGTGCAATAAGACTAACTTTATGAACAAGTCGCAAATCGCAATAAACAAGTCAGTTCGTAAAACTGACTTTTCAAAAATATTTATTTGAATGTCTTTGTGTAATTACTGTTTAAGACACATAATCGGTAACTGACTAAAATTTCAACCGATGCTAATATTGCGAGTTGTGAACGAAACCATAGCGCGATTCAGAAAGCGGGACAACGCCATCTATCGAGCGTAGGGGTACTAAAAAGATGTAGATAGGTGGCGCCATCTGTAACTTGTTTTAACCCGAGCATCTACTGTGTTTTGATTTTATTTAATTTTGAAGTATTCTATCACTTATTAGTATTTTTAATATTGTGAAAAAATATGTGATTTTAAAGAGAATACTCAGACGACCATTTGCCTGGAAAAAAACAACATAAGATTCGATTTTGAGCTCAATTCTAAAACATTGCAGGCAGTACATATTAATAATAAAAAATGAACGTAGTTCTTAATAAAAAAACTCAAACGAATTAATCTATACTAATATTATAGAGGTAAAGTTTGTGACTTTGTGAGGTTGTAGGGGGTAATCTCTAGATCTACTGAACTGACTTTGAAAATTCATTGTGAGTGTTTAAGGCAATATTTTATTCCTGCCTCGTTGGTCTAGTGGTCGCAAGCGTGACTGCTGTGCATGAGGTCTTGGGTTCGATTCCCAGGTCGGGCAGTGTTATTGGGTTTTTCCATCAGGAATTTCTCAGTAGCAGCTTCGGAGTCTGGATTTGTACCCGGTTGATGGCAATAGGCTCGCCCCCTATTACATGGGACTAAAAAAAAACATAACTGGCGAAATGTGGGTGTACAAATGGGTACACCTCTGCCTAACCCTTCGGGGATTACAGGCGTGATGTTATGTTATTTTATTCCTAAAAATTAGGGATCCGTAAGAAAAATCACGCGGTAGAAGTCGCAGACAGAAGCTAGTCTCATAAAATGTTAATACAAATTAAGGTTCGATATAGCTAAACCATACAGAGTCTTACAGTACTATCTTCTCTCATGAAAATTTTTTTACGATCTTCACTTTTTATTTTTATGACTTTATTTTCTTGTTGCTATCAAACGTGTCTAGACTAGTGCTATAATGGACACGGATCATATTACTGAGGAGCACTTAGGAAGGTTATTTTATGAGGTAATTTTGTCAGCTATTGTTTTAAGTAAGTAAATAATGTATGGGTGGAAATTGTATGAATAAAATCCGATAGAAAAGGTTCGGTCATGTTGAGAGGATGAGTGAAAGACGATTGACAAAAGGTATTTATATGGCAGAGGTGAGTGGCAGCGCCGGGAGGGGTCGCCCTAGGAAGACCTACACTGACCTTATCGGTGAGGTCCTTCAGAAAGGTCAGGTGCGGAGTATTCGTAACCGGCGAGCTTGTATGACGAGATGTATGAACGAAGATGAGGCGAAAGGAGTATGTAAGAATCGTAGCAGGTGGCGTTCTGTAGTTTCTGCCTATCCCCATGGGAAAAAGGCGTGAGTTTATGTATGTATGTACTTATGTAAAAAACCGGTCATGTGCAAGTTGGACTCACACACGAAGAATTCCGTACTATTGTAGACCGTATTGGCATTATTGGCATTATAGTTACAAGTCAAAAACGCAAAAGAAACAGATATCTTGTATGGGGACCCCTTTGATTTTTTACTTTTATTTATTTTTATTATTTGTTGGTAAAGCGGCAAAAGAAATACACGTCTTGTAAAAATAACTCTCTAGCTATTACGGTTCATAATAATACAGCCAGCTGACAGACGGACGGACAGTAATAGGGTCCCGTTAGCATCCTTCGGAATCCTAAAAATGTTGTTTTAGTCCGAAATTCTAGAGCCACCAGACCTACCTAAGTCATTTGATCATTGCTGAAATAGTGAGGATACCAGGTGCTTTAAAGATCGTCCCTTGAAGGCGTGTGCTATAGCAGCGAGGTCTGCATACCTCGCCCTTAACCCTCAGACCTATAACTTCGTATTTCCTCACATATAACCTCGTGGAGAGGAGCTCGTGGCTAAGTAATAACAGTCGCACGGGCCGATCCATCAATTTAAGCTACGCTTGCCGTGGTTGGTCGTTGAATGGGTGACCACCTTTACACACCGAGATTCCTTCGTGCCTCTGAAAGCACGTTGAACCGTTGGTCTCGATTGTCATACGTGGATCTTTGACAGTCGTTACGGATCGGTAAAAACCCGAAAGTCTGACAACCAGTCTCACCAAGGGGTATCGTATTACCTAGTTACTAGGTTGTGGAGGTCAGTTAAGCAGTCGCTCCATGTTAAATACTGGTATTCATCTGCAACCGGTTAGACTGGAAACCGACCCCAACACAGCTAGGAAAAGGCTAGGCAGATAACCTCGTATTTCCTCACATAAAACCTCGTATTTCCTCACATATAACCTCGAATTCCTCACACATAACTTTGTGTTTACTGCACTCAAAGACATCACCTTTAAAGCCGCTTCCCACTTTACTAGTCAAATTGGTGTGTGAATAAATTAAAAGTTACGTCTCACCTCTCAAGTAATTTTCTTAGACAAAGTTAACTTTTCATGGATTACTTGATGACTTTCGCGATTGCTTTTCTTGTTGGAATGGTTGTTGTCAAGGGCACTCTGCTTAGGCTATGATTTTTTTATGCTTTTTTGGGTAAATTAAGGTCGTCGCTTACCTTTACGACTTAATTTTTATTTTTCATCAAATAAAGCAGTGGAATTTAACCTTTGTAATATTGGCCTTACCATCCGTCTGTCATAGGTCTATATCTACATAACATCACGCCTGTTAGGGTTCGGCAGAGGTGTACCCATTAGTACACCCACATTTCGCCAGTTATGTTTTTAGTCCCATGTAATAGGGGATGAGCCTATTGCCATCAACCGGGCACAAATCTAGACTCCGAGGCTGCTACTGAGATTTCATGATGGAAAAACCCAATAACACTTTGCCCGACCTGAGAATTGAACCCAAGACCTCATGCACAGCAGTCGCGCTTGCGACCACTAGACCAACGAGGCAGTCGAGGCAGGACTAATCTTTTGAACCATAATTGGTAGACATATGATATTTATTATATATTAAGAATGTAATAATATGGCTGCTTTAAAATAAAATCAATTAAATATTTAAGGCGTTCCACATACAAGACGAAGTCGAATAAAAAGTAGCCTTTATCCTTTGTTAGAGTTCATACTTATCCTGTACCAAATTTCATCAGACTCAGTTCAGTGGTTTAGTCGTGAAAGAATAACAAGCTGACAGACAGAGTTGATTTCTCATTCATAATATTAGTATTCATGAAATAAAACGTTCCGGTAATGAGTTGTAATAAACAGACATTAATTTGACGTTAGCTTTTAGTCGAAAACTACGGAAAACAAACATCACAGATTCATTGTTAAAATAAAAAGAATAAATCTCAATACCGACAAAAAGTTATTTTGTAAACTAATTTCACGAATGAAAATGGCATACGGCAAGTAAATGATCAGAATTATCATCTTGTTTTTGATATAACATTTTCATAGCTTTTACCCGCTACTTCGTCCGCGTAAATGTCGGATGAAACGGAGGCGTTTTACCCCATAGGGTGTGCCTTCTGCGCAATCCATTCAGTGGTTTTATGTGTGTATTGATGAATCAATCAGTCAGTAACGGTTGCCTTTATATAAATACTAGCATTTGCCCGCGACTTCGTCCGCGTTTTCGGTTATCGGCCTCTGCTGGCTGTGGCTGGCTTCCGCACCCGCGCTACAAGAAATGCAACCACGCGACGCACTCTTGCGCTACTCAACTCGATTTATTAACTCAAGATGTGGACCTGTTCACTGATAAGTTGAACAAAATTATATCCGCGGTAAATATCCACTTCACACATTATCACACTAGTACAAATTAAGGTGACGATCGCAGACTTTTAAGGATTTTTAAACTGAACTTTACGTAACTAGCTTAAGCTGTATTAACGATTATTAGTCAAGCATTAGTAATTAATTATAATATTACCTATGTGAACAACAATTAACTGTACGCGTATATTTTAAATGTAACTTGTTTGTAGACGCTTTGGGTTGAACTGTTTAAGAACAGAAAGAAGAAAGAAAGAAAAAATGTTTATTGAAACAGACTATGTGCACACAAAAATAATAATAAAAAGGCAATACAAAGAAAAGAAAGTAAGAAATTGTGTTTTGTTAAGTCTACAATATGTTTAATAAATAAATAAATAAATTATCGCGGACGAAGACAAAGTCGCGGAAGACGTAGCCTATGTCCTTTTCGAAAGAGATGTGGCGCCATCTATCATCATAAGAACGTTATTGTTGTTTTCCTCGGGAACAGTACTTTTTTTTTGGAATGAAAAGTACCCTATGTCTTTTTCTGTACACCTGACTACGTATATGCAAAATTTCAAAGTTATCAGTTTAGTAGTTTAGGCGTAAAAAGGTTACAAAGAAACAAACAAACTTACTTTCACATTTATAATATTAGTTAGGATATACATATTGCATAGATTTAAAAAATATGTCTAGTACATTTACCAATAAAGCATCGCCGTCTCTTGACTAGTAAATTCCAATTACTTACATAGTAAGACTTCTGAATCTCCTACCGATTGACGCTAAAGTGCTTAAATGTATTTCTTATAAATAAAGATTTGGTACTTCGTGCCTTCAAATTTTTCACAGCAAACGCTTTGCACACACCATTAGGCTTTTTCCTTTTTATAACAGAAATATGGTCGTAACATAATTTTCGTAAAGACCTAACATCTATCTGGATTTTCTTCAGTTTTATTTGAAAGCTTTTGGGACGCATTGATAAACCATTATTGGAATTGAGTTTGAGAGAAAAATCTTAGTAATCTTAGTAAAGAACAAAAAAATAATTCACTCATTGGAAACAAAGTTTAAAAACAATCGTGCAACATTGTTGCACAACAACAAATGTTCCAAGAAACCGTTATGCTCAGTTTTTGTTTCTTAATGAATACGGTCTCCGCAACAACAAAGACATGTTGCTAAAACAATGTTGCACAACCCAATGTTTTTCAGTTAATACGGAAAATAGAACGCTTAATACGACAATCAGACAGAGGCGGCGGCTTTAGTGTCACTAGTCAGTTTGACATAATATGTCAGATAGTAAAATTATGTCAAACTGACAGCAGACTGCCTCTTTTTATATGACGCATTGGCCTGACATTTTTATTATGGCATACAAATAATTATGCCAAGCTTCTAATATGACAGACAGACAACGGTTAAATTAACACTTAGTGACGTTCAAACATTTAACAACACAAAACTACGTTCCATTTTTAAATCCTCATTCATTCGTCATCAAAACCCAACTGGCACTCTCAAAATGATACCATTTCATTAATACGAACGTAACCCAAAACCGCTCCTCATTAGAATTCTCTATGGCCGGTCCAAGTTTTGAGAAGTCGCGTTAACCCTGTAATGCTGTTAATAATTTACGCGAAGGTCGAGCGCGTCATTTAGCAAACAACGCTTTGAATGTTAATTTATTAAGACATTTCGGGGCTGATGGCTCGTCATGACGGTACTTAGGGGTATGTCGCTTTGTGAGCGGGCAGCGGGCGCGCTTACATATACTAATATTATAAAACTGAAAAGTCTTTGATTTTACATAATACCCTAATAGCGTATGCCTCTCATGCATGAGTTTGTACCGATGTGTCTTATTTAATTCATAATGTACTTTCTAAGTTTCAAAGTCAATGTCAAAGATATTACACGCAATTATACCAATTACGGGCTCTTTTGAATTGTCAAGGAGTCGCTCAGTTAGTCAGAAAGTTGAAGCTAGTTTCAAAACGGAGGTAGGCCTCTATGGAGATGAACGAGCAAGAAACTCCACGGCATTCGTTTATTTTGGATATCACCGACATCGGTGATGAAAATCGCCATGAAGAAACCTAGACTTATACCTACTAGCTTTTGCCCGCGACTTCGTCCGCGTAAGTTTCGGTTATCGCGGATACAGACGAAGTCGCGGAAAAAATTACCCATGCCCTGTTATTTCAATTATTTAGTTATAAAATCATGATTCGAAACGACATGTGGCGCCATCTATGATCATAAGAACGTTATTGTGATTTCCTCGGAAACAGTACTTTTTTTCGGGATTAAAGGTACCCTATGTTCGATCCTGTACACCTGGCAACGTATATACAAAATTTCAGGATGATCGGTTCAGAGGCTTAGGCGTAAAATGGTAACAAACAAACAAACTTACCTTCGCATTTATAATATTAGTTAGCTAATCCGTCTTGAGCAAGAGTGGTGATCATAGCTCATGCCTTCTCTGTACGAGAAGAGGTTTTTGTGCAGCAGTGGATCTTGGACTGATGAATTCACGTACGACGCTAGTCCTTAAAAATCTAGACTGCTTACTATAAAAGACGGTGAACATTTTAAGCATGTGGGAAAAACAATAATACGGTGTCGTTTGACGTACGTATGATGGTGGGGGCGAGTTTCCATAAAAGTAAGAAGTTCCCCTGTGCAGTGGGCGCCATTATTGTTCAAAATGTTTGCTGATTTTTCCACTTAAAAAAAGCTTTTTATTTTTCACTTTTTAGTGCTTGTGTGTTAATGTTTGAAATCCTTACAAAAAGCCCTTTCAAACAATACCTCACACGATATATTTAATTTTGGAAAGTGGTAGGAGGGGGGTTGACGTACCCCCTCCCCACTTCCTTTAGTCAGTCATCGACTACACGTATAAACAAAGCAATTTTTCTTGTTACGGCGGTTCTGCTGTATTTTTATAAGGAGTTCCGTTCCATATCTCCAAAGTTCATCATCAGATCATGACAATATTTCTATGGGACCTATTCGGGACTATACTCTTTCAAACAAAAAAGAATCATCCAAATCGATTCATTATTGGCGGAGTAATCGTTGAACAAATATACAAAAAAAAAAAAAAAACCTTGAGAACCTCCTTTTTGAAGTCGGTTGAAAATTACTGACCGTTTAGATGTAGGCAAAAATGTTTTTTATTTATGTTATTTTAGGGTATAATTTACCTATATACATTTTTAGTATGTGGTCATAAAGACCTAACATTAGACACACAATATGATACAATTACTTTAATCATATTTTATGTGCCCTGTAACCCGCCATTTTGAATTTTCTGTGACGTCATTTAGCCTATTAATTACTAATGGAACATCAGCGTTCAACGACTTTTCATTCGTTAATATACAACAAATAGTGTAGGAGATATGCGCACACAGATGAACATACATACATACACTGACTGCTAAAATAAAAACCCTGTAATTTTTCTTTGTCTGTTTGTTCCGGATGATCTCCGAAACAGGTGGACAGATTTGGACGGAACTTTCAGTAGCAGATAGCTGATGTCATAGCTTAAAGTACTTTTACTTTAGGAAAAGATTTCACACTTAAAAAAATTAAAACTCTGTAATAAAAAACAACGTTATTTTTTTTTACCTTTTTGTTATTATTTTTGTGTGCACATGGTCTGTGTCACTAAATATTTTTTTTTTCTTTCTTTCAACATTCATGCGAACAAAGTCGCGGGTATAAGTCTAAAATAATATTTGACGAAGCGATTCGTTTTCATATAACTTTGGGCAATGTACTAACACTTTTATTTTGATTTACAGCGAAGAGCTCTAAACTGCCTACTCATAGCAAACATGAATAGCTTTAAGCCAAGGTTTCTCAACCTGTGGTCCATGAACACCTAAGGGGTCCGTGTAATGAACGCCAGGGGTACAAAATAAGCTCAGATTTTTTTAGTGGGAATATCTTCATGGACTGCCTCCTCCTCGTGGAAAGCGGAGGGGTATGTCGGACACCTACCAACTTAAACCCCACGATGTTCAGGTCGCCCTGAGCATTCTTCCACACTCACGTATTAACCCGCCACCCGGTAACGCCATCACCCACCGTCACTGACTCCAGAAAGGTGCGCTTGGAACGCGACGTGTACCTTACTCTCGGGTCTGTCTCTGTTCGGGCAATGGGCTTTCTTTTTTTAAATGGTAAAAATCATCAAATGACTCCTTCCGCCCTGGGTGGGGCGGAAGGTACTGTCAGACTTTTACTGACTAAAAAACCACCCTGTTCCTTCTGTTGCCCTTTACGTTCCGGGGCCACGGTATCCTGTTAAGACGTCCCGCAACCCCGGCGGGCAATGGACTGCCGCCCAATAAAAACACTAAAAACACTAAATATGGGGTCCATGACTAAAAAAAAGTTTAAGAACCCCTGTTTTAAACACAAGTACCTATAGTTAAAGCGTTTTACTTTCTGCTGATTTGCAAGTACATAAGAACATGGAATTATTATGATCTGCTTACATTTCAACAAAGTAGCACATCAGCTAATCCCTCGTGGCAGGGCTCCAAGTAAACGTTTAGCTAAGCTCTGTCAATAAATTATGTTTGTTTTAAATATTGCGATCATTCTGCAGTGATGAAATATCGATAGTATTATGCTGAAACCAATATTCTGAATCATAGCTGTGATATGGTGTATTTATCGGGTATTTTGGAATAAGATGCTTAGTGGCGCTTTGAACATAATCATAACATTATGCCTGTAATCCCCGAAGGTTTAGGCAGAGGTGTACCCACATTTAGCCAGTTATATTTAAGTCCCATGTAATAGGGGGCGAGTCTATTGCCATCAGCCGGGCACAACTTCAAACTCCGAGGCTGCTACTGAGAAATTCCTGATGCAAAAACCCAATAACACTTTGCCCAACCTGGGAAATGCACCCAAGACTTCATGCTTTGCAATCACACTTTGTGACCACCAGACCAACGAGGCAGACACGCTTTATTTTACAATATTGAACAAATACTGATCTAGTCAATAGAATAACATAACATAACATCACGCCTGTAATCCCCGAAGGGTTAGGCAGAGGTGTACCCATTAGTACACCCACATTTCGCCGATTATGTTTTTTAGTCCCATGTTATAGAGGGCGAGCCTATTGCCATCAACCGGGCACAAATCCAGACTCCGAGGCTGCTACTGAGAAATTCCTGATGGAAAAACCCAATAACACTTTGCCCGACCTGGGAATCGAACCCAAGATCTCATGCTCAATAGTCGCGCGTTGCGACCACTAGACCAACGAGGCAGTCAATAGAATAGAGCTGAATAATTTGTTTAAACTTTTAATTTGTTTATATTGTTTTTTTTTTGCGGTAAGTACAATCATGTGTAAAAATATCGTACACTAATTACCAGTCACCCTATAAAATATATATATTTAATTAACCTATATATTTAGAACCTTCTCCTTACATTACCAATAACAACGAAAAAATAATTAGTGAAATTTGTCCAGCCGTTCACGCGTGATGCCGTAATGCCGTGGCCAACGGAAACACGAATTCATTTTACATACACAAGACTGGCTGACTCGGCCACGCGTAGCTGTAGCTTGAAGCAAGTAAAGATATTGGTCAATAATCGAGATAAAAACAATCCTATCTTCTAAGTTTGACCAAATTACACACAGTAAGCCATATTTCATAAAACATGGTTTATGAGTCCAGTTTAGGAGTCCATTCCGGACAAACAACGGTATTTTTTAAGATTGAACGTACCCTACGTCAGAGTCTCGTATTCTTCCATATTTGAAATCTCATCAAATACGTCTTATGCCCATCGTATTATGGCATTGACAAGACCAATCAAGTCCCAGTCCCCCAGATATTCAAAAAGTTATATAAGTAGGGCCCTGAACTTAACGCAGGATATGAGCTGATAAGGCATCACATGATGTCAATGTTGAAATCTCAATATTACTTTGGGAATGTTAAAAGCGTTTTCTGATAAATCGTTGCTCATGTCATTTTCGGAAATTGGATTACAGTTGGATTCATTTTCTGTCTTTAATTTTGTTTCTTTCATTTTGGACGCATTTATTTTACGACTAGCTTATTACCGCGACTTCGCCCGCGAGAATTTAACTTTCGTGTGGCGGTTTACTATTTTTTTTTTCTAAAAATAAAAGTACCTTAAGTTACTCCTCATAACAATAGCTGCCAGTGAAAGTCCCGTCAAAATCGGTGCAGCCGTTTTAGAGATAAGCCGGTACAAACACACAGACAGACAATTTATTTTTGGTACCGTTTAAACTTTAATATTTATTTTGTAAAAAGCTGTTATTTTGACTTTACAAAAAAAACCTTTATTTCAATTAAACCATTAAAGGTACGTTTGAATGTCATATAAAAAAATAATTGAATTTTGAATATACATAATTATGCACATTACATCATCATCGTCATCATCGTTTTAAAGATATTACTATCTCTTATTGTGCTACTGCTTGTTTTTCCTTAAATAAATAAACACATTAAATAAACTTATTAAAAAAATGTAATTTAGTAGTAACTTTTTAATGTTACGTCTTGATACTTTAACAGCAATCAAAAGAAAATAATGTTCAAGCAAATTTCGTCTTTGCCGTCATTTAAAAGTCGTCAGATTCCTAATTAAGCTCAGCCAAAAGTCTTTAAAGGTCAAAAAGTCCTTAAAGTCACAATAAAGTTATTCGACGAAAATTCTCATAGTTATACCTTGATTTAAATCTCAAATTATTTAGCTTCGAAACGAGCTAAATGTTGAAATATCACTAGTTAATTGGAATCAAGTTTCAACAACTTCCTACGAAGGCCCTTAGGGTGCGCTCAGACGAGATATTGCAAAACGCGCGTTTGAAGTGACTAACGTTTATGAGTAATAAATATGACGAATGTGTATGTATTTAATTCGGTTTAGCGACGAGACCAAATATTTTTATCCGATTTCATTTTATGCGATTTTTTAAACGGTTTTCACCTGATACAATTTCCTAAATTTTTAAACGAGATAGTAGATACTATTAAGATAAAAGTAAATATATTCTGTCTTGAGTTTTTTTTACACGTTGTTCCTCTCCAGAAAATTCTCTCGTAGCGTGTGCGTTTAAAAACATATAAACTTACATACACAAACAGCCAGACCCAGAATAACTGTCTGTAGGTTATACAACTAGTTTCAACTTTCACAGATATACGAGGTTTACAGAGTCCCATTGTTAGAGGAACATATTAAATGCTTCGGATTAAAAAAGTCGCTACTCATGCATCGGTTGTCTGAACAGATCTTACAATTAAGGTATTCAAGTACTATACTGTTTCACAAATTACGAACTCTGCCTAACATAAATACAAACTGAATATTGATAACTGGTACAGAATAAATTTGTATCGGAATTCATTTTAAAGGATTTTATTTCATGATTGATTGTGCAAAATATTTAATTTCGTTATTTTTCGAGCGGATTTATGTAATTATGTACAAATTGCAAGATAAAATTTATGAATGATTTATGTTTTTCCGATGAAAACTTGCCTTATTTCAACGTTATTAAAATCATTAGTAAATAAATCCTGCCACACTTAATGGGTTGACTTTAATGATTAAATAAATGACTCATACGTTACTTATTTATTTAAATTAATATTATGCAACAAAAGTACAGGGGCCGACTTATTTCTATACTTATTCAAAGTTACACATACCCATATCGATCAATGTACAAAACTTACGTCCCAAAATGTATATGTAGAATAGATTAAAAAATAATTTCGCCAGTTATGTTTAAGTCCTATGTAAAAGTGGGCAAGCCTATTGCCATCAACCGGGCGCAAATCTCCAAGACTGCTACTGAGAAATTCTTGAAGAAAAAACCTAAAAACACGTTGCCCAACCTGGGAATCGAACCCAAGGCCTCATGCTCAACAGTCACGTTTTCCGACCACTAGACCCACGAGGCAGTCCATAGTAAGAGTTTTTTAACTTTTGTTAAGATTCCGGCGCCTCTGAGAATGTTGTTGCTGATAAATAAATTTAAAAAAAAAATCCTGGTGGAAAAACCCAATAACACTGCCCCGACGGAACAGTCTCGCTTTGCGACCATTAGACCAACATTTATTAAAGATTATAAAGACTTATTTTTAAATTTAAATTAAATGCTTTCCACGTCGTAACATACAGTCGAAGCCAGCCAAACGAATGAGTTGCCAATATTTCGTCTCGTCTCTCCCTCGCCTCGTTTCCTGAGCAATTCTATACGTTGATATCTTTAATTTCCTCATTCGACCGTTCACGGGTCACTTTCGTTTTAAAAGGTTCGACTTGTTATGTTTCTGTACCTACATGCTATGTAATATATTGCTGTGCTATTTACACGACTGCCCCAAAAAAAGGAGTGTTATGTGTTCAGAGTTAATGTATGTATGTGAGTTTCTTTATTCCACCATAACTTTCAAACGCCTGAACCGATTTAGATGTATGGGGTATCGTAAAAAATAAAAAGAAGCCGGTGTGGCCACTTTAAAACTTAAATGAATACCAGACTCAATTTATTTTTTTAATGAATCTGTTCGTGTCTATGTTTATCGTCTAGAATTTGACAAGTTAATTAAAAAAATGTAAATACTGTAAATAAAAAACGTCGTAAAAAAAAATTGACGAGTAAACAAAGTACAAATATGTGCAGTTTTCGCAGTCGTGTTTTTTATTTTTTTAATTATAGTAGCTTGTTTCAATGTAAGCTGATCTTTAATGGTACGAAAAGCTTATATGGGGATTATGGGGTATAAAAATACACAATACATGATCTTTTACTATGCATGCTTTTTTTGTACGTGACTATATTTCTCATGGACTACCTCCGTCGTGGGGGTGTTGGAGGGGCATATCGGACTCTTACCAGCTTAAACCACTGCAGTGTTCTACCTCTGCCTATAGCCGCTTTTTTTTTTGCTGGGACACTAGTTACGTTTCATCGGTCGGGAATTTAGTTAAAAAAATATTTATTTATTACAATATTAATTTAATTATAAAAAATACAGGATATGAGCTGGTGGCTGATGATAGACTGAATACAGAGTTTTAGTGTAAATCCTTGAAACCAGTGCTTTGGTTTCACTAATAGAACGTAAATTCAATGAAAAAAATTTTTTTTTTTTTTTTATGTAAAATATCCATTTTTCCTCCAAATTATTTCGCCCTATATTACAATGATGTAATTAGTTAAAACTTATGTAGGTAGTTATAACGGACGGCCAGTGCATTTGCGGAGATTACGTAATTCAGGCGCATAGTATCCATGAATTTACGGACGGTGTCGGACAGATTTTTTTTTAAATTTATAAGTAAACTTTGTTTATTTATTTTTAAATTCAGATAAACATTTTTTATAATAAATCAAGTAGCTATAGTTTTAGTGACAACGGTGTTTACACTAACAGTCTGTATAATCCAAAGAAAAATAATTGTATCTGATTTCCAGTAAATGCATAGTTGCAATTAACGTATGCTGACGGCAGCTGTGTAATCAGCGTAAACGCATGTTACGATGAGTTAACTCACTACTTTCATTTTTGTTGTACAAATCATATAACAGAGAATGTAGGGATATTTCAAGTTTAAACTGGTTTATACTTGTTATCGTATAAAAAAGATAAAAGAATTGTAACTTTTTTATTATTTTAAATATTAAACAAGGTGGTCGTGCGCGAGTCCGACTCGCACTTGGCCAGTTTTCTACATACCAGTCGCCTATAAAAAAAACAGTACCTCCCTTAAAAACGAAGCTTCCAGACATTCAGTCTCTTCCACATTTAGGTATAATAACTTAGTGTCAATTTTCATACCATCATTCATGACTTACAAAGCACTTCAACGATGAATAAATCTGAATACCTATTAACCACCAGCATCGTAAACTTGAAGCTGAAGATTTGATTACATAAACCGTCCTACTTCATGAACGAGATCAAGTATCATTACACGATCTACCCACAAAAGCTTTGGCCCAAAAATCAACTTTAAAATATACAGTTTGTTGAAAAGATTAGCTCTATCATCTCCAACCTTGAGACTTGCGAAGAATTTTTAAGAAACACTTTGGCAAAATGGTTCGGAAACGCGAGCCGTGTCAGAAAATTTACATTTTATTAATCTTCGAATGAGGAGAATCTTCGGCTCAGTTCCGGAGAAAAGGGAGAAAAAAAAAACAATATGAAAGCTCGGCTACGAAGATTGGAACCGTCCTCTTTCATTGATGAAATTTTGCTAAAGAAATTCTATAAAATTAAAGTTGACGTTTTGAAGTGCGAAGGAAGGAGCGACCCGACCGTGATTCAAAATTTTTGTCAAATATTTGATGTTGATATAGTGAAGGTGCTCCTAGACGGGCGATTAGTAGCGGCAGCATTTGGCCCGGTAATAATTAAAATGTTGCTGTCAATGCGTTGCAGTCACTTAGGAAAACATCGTGAGGAAACCTGGACTTACTATTCCACTCAAATCATGTTAAAGGCTCTTGAGGCGGTTTAGAAACTCTGACACTAGGGTGTGTGGGGTCGGAAGACCTTACTGTCCACACGATAAGAAGAAGAAGAAGAAGAAGAGTCACTCAGGGTCGGTAAAAAAAAAATACAGTTTACGAGCGACGAAAAATATGTCGCGCGGAGTAACCATATTATTATAAAAAATGTTGCAGTAATATAAGTGTGTATGTTAATTGTTGCGTGAATGAAAAGTCATAAAAATCACTTTTAATGTTTTATTATGAAATATTTATTAATTCAAACTTGCAGGAGTGGCTGAGCCATGTGAAAATATTTGATGGCAACAAATTGTAGCCACAAAATGCCGCGAAACTTGTACCCATATAGGAACACTTAAAAGTAACCCGCAAAAAGCGATCATGTTAAAATTGTTGCAGCAACACTTGCCGCAGTAGAACTGAAAATATTGCTGGCAATTAAAATTAAACACTTTCTAAGGCAATATATAAAATGTGTTGCAGCAACAGTTGCCGGGCCACATTTTGTAGCCACACATTGCCGGATAAAAGTGGCCCGTTTAGAAGCGCCATAAGAATATGGCATATTAAAGTCCCTCGTTTAATTATGTCAAGTATTATTCTCTCGGTGTCGATATTGACTTTGACGTGGGGTCGATGAACAATTTTAATATTGAGAGCAAAAATGTAATGAGTTGCCTTCTGAATTAATTTAAACGCCAAACATAACATAACATAACATCACGCCTGTAATCCCCGAAGGGTTAGGCAGAGGTGCACCCATTAGTACACCCACATTTCGCCAGTTATGTTTTTAGTCCCATGTAATAGGGGGCGAGCCTATTGCCATCAACCGGGCACAGATCCAGACTTCGAGGCTGCTACTGAGAAATTCCTGATGGAAAAACCCAATAACACTTTGCCCGACCTGGGATTCGAACCCAAGACCTCATGCACAGCAGTCGCGCTCGCGACTAGACCAACGAGGCAGTCAACGCCAAACATATCAAGTTATTGTGTTATATTTCTCTTGGTTTGTCAGCTTATGTAAACTTTATATCCTTAACTGGTTAATCAATGAAGACAAATAAGAAAAAACACGATTGTTTTGGCAAAAATGGACTGAAAATTTTAAAACGAGGTGTATTTTCAACGCAGTCGAAGGAACGCTCTGTGGAAAAGTTTGTTATCTAAGAACGACATGGCAGTCGAGTTTCTTATTTAAATTAAGTATTTAATTGGAATGGAAAAATAGTTAAAGCTCCAGCCTCTCTTGCATGAGGTTGCAAGTTCGATACCAAAGTACCAATGTTATTTTTTTCAATTCATACATAAGAAGAATAATAATTTTGTAACCCTTACTTTTGCACCGTACCGCACTTAAAGGCAGCTCGATCACGGTGGTGACGGAAGAAACTAGTACTCATAACACAGGAACCCTCCTAGTTTAAGTCCAGCACATGTTTCAATTCATACAAGTACTTGTACTATTCATATTTTTTTCTTAGATATCGATAGAGAAAAACATCATGAGAAGATCTAGACTTATAATCGTCAAATCGCTTTGGGCAAGAGGCCATATTGTGCCTTCTCGGTACGAGAAGAGGCCTCTATCCTTCTCTAAGTCAACAATAGACTAATATTATTATAAGTGTCTTATATTACAAGTTACTCTGGAATACTTTGACTTTATTTTAATACTAATATAAATGCAAAAGTTTAGGCAGTCGCTCCATGTAAAATACTGGTATTCAGCTGCATCCGGTTAGACTGGAAGCCGACCCCAACATAGTTGGGAAAAGGCTAGGCAGATGATGATGAAATGCAAAAGTTTAGATAAATATTTTTTACTCAATCTCGTTAAAACCGCTGAACAGATCTGGTCAAAATTTGGGACAGGGATAGGTTATAGCCTGGAATAGTACATAGGCTACGGTTCCCGTGGAATAACATATCAACTTTGACGCGGACAGAACATAGTTCTTCTATATCTTTAAATCATCCTCATTGTGGCGTAATTCATCATTCTAACTTTGGTCTCGGCCATCTTCCTGACATCAAACTTCACACAGTCCATAATATTCTATAATGAGTTCCACATAATCCTCTAAACACCAACATTTGAGCTTACCATAAACTTAGCTAATTAAACTTTAGCCCAACTGAGGTCCTTTGGGTGTCCCCCGTGGGCCACGAAGGAGATAAATACAGAAGGCCAGACCCATACAACAGGCACAAAAAGTCACGTAAAAATCTTAATATATAAAATCGACAGGTCAAGAAACAAATCATTCATCAAGAAATATCGAAAACCGCTTGACGTATAAAGATGAAATTTTGCAAGGAGGTAGTTCATAGTTAGTAGACGTCCGTTAAGAAAGGATGAATAGGTCTGACACTTACGGGGGCAAAAGCTAGTTATATACATATATTACTCATTTACACCTGCCTCTTGTATTGTGGATGCGTTTTAATATATGTATAAACTAACATACAAAAACAACTAGGCCCGGAACCTTTAGGCCATGCAAATCTCAGTTACGTACTGAATCTAACCCGGGACGTGCAGCGCAGCAACCAATCGCTTAGCCACTGCTCCAACCACTTACTTGTACACGTCAATTCACGTCATGTCACTTTGTTTTGGCTTATTTTGACTTAGTGCTGATTTTTCAATAGTCAGATAGTCATAGTCAGTCATAACTTATCCATATGATAAATATGACATTTTAACATATTTTTTATACAAAAGCTGTCAAACCGCCATAAACTATCCCTCCGTTAATCTAGAGATTGTAAAATTAGCCCTTAGATTAATTCGCGATGGTTTTTAAAAAAGGGGGAATTCTCTCCCTTCTATCTAACGACTTATGTGTTAGATACTTAATTATAATATAATTTCTAATAGTTGTATGGAGTGAACCTTCTGTTCGTATTTTTTTTTGATAACCTATGTTTATATGAAAAGCCCAATATTTTGCCGTAAAATATTAATAAAGTAAATTTAAATTGTTCGGAGAAATTACGTTTTGATTTCGTGTAATTTTCCATGATGGGAATCGTTGTTTATTAATTGTTTTTAGGTTAATTTGTCTTCTTGTTTAATTATTTTTAAGAAAATTAATTACGTGTTAGTACTACTAAAAGTTTTTTTTCTTTCATATGAATAAGTAGAATTTTCCTAAAGTTTCAATTGCTTAGTACTTAGACACATTTAACTGATAATTCCAAGAATACTCAAATTTTTTTTTTTTAAGCCTGTCCTTTAAAAAAAAAAGTAAAATTGCGGCCGTGCTTTATTTGGTTGTTCCCATACAAAATCTATAGAGAAAATGCGATGTAACAACTTATAAAAAGAATGCTATCTGATTGGTGGTATTTTCTACGCAATTGAATCTCTCTAGACTCGTTGAGCTTCATTTGTTTCTGGTTAGTTACCGCAGTAGATTTTAGATTACAAATGAGGTTAGTTCGACTAAAACAAAACCACCCACGCGAAAAGTAATACGAAGATACGATTTGTATGCACGTAGTCATTGTAATGATTTTGAATATATATTAACATCACGCCTGTAATCACTGAAGGGTTAGGCAAAGATGTACCCATTAGTACACCCACATTTCGCTAGTTATGTTTAAGTCCCATGTAATAGTGAGCGACCCTATTGTCATCAACCGAGACGAATTCCTGTTGGAAAAACCCAATAACACTTTGCCCGACCTGGTAATCGAATCCAAGATCTCATACTCAGCAGCGGCGCTTTCAGACCACTAGACTAACGTAAATCAACCAAACAAATTCACACACGCAACAATAATTCAGCAACTTATCATTGACACAATAAAAAATATCTGGAAAGAAAGATATTTCAACAAAACAATGATTTGTATTCCAACAAAAATAATGTTTTATTTTATACGACAATAAATAATGTTTTATTTTATACGACAAAAAATATTGTAATGATTAGGTATATTGTGTAAACAAAAATATGGCGCGGTATTTAGATATGGGTAACGGGAGGACGATCAATCATATATAATTTATGTGCCATTACACAATGAAAGGGAGCAGAGGATGACGAAAATGAAGATGGAGAAACGAATTTTTTTGGCAAACAAAATATACCTAACTGATGTTGTTTTTGTAGAAAATATGTTTTTTGGGCCATATTACACGTGTCGTGGAGTGGCCTGCTCGTTCTTCTCCATAGAAACCTTGATCGACTCCTTGACAATTCAAAAGTGCCTGTAAATGATTTCACTAAAACAAATGTGGATATACAGGATTATTGTACTCATCATTATGAACAACTTTTGCTATGGGACCAACCCTGTAATCAAGAAAAAAAAAACCAGAAACCTGAAAAGGGGTTATTGTACCCATCATTATGAACAACTTTGCTATGGGACCAACCCTGTAATCATGAAAAAAAAACAACTGTTTCATACATTATGATGTGTTGTATAGTATTTTTGTAGGGAACAGCAGATTTTTTTTCCTGATTTCAGGAGTACAATGACCTCTTTTCAGGTTTCTGGTGTTTTAAAAATAACCCTGTATACAAGGATAGAAAAAAGTATGCTTAGCTGGTTCGGTCATGTTGAGAGGATGAGTGAAAGACTATTGACAAAAGGTTATATGGCAGATGTGAGTGGCAACGCAGGGTGGGGTCGCCCTAGAAAGAACCTACACTGACCTCATTGGTGAGGTTCTTCAGAAAGACTAGGTGCGCAGTGCTCGTAATCGGCGTGCTTGTATGACGAGATGTATGAACGTGGACGAAGCGAAAGGTGAATGTAAGTATTCGTAGCAGATGGCGTTCTGTGGTTTCTGCCTACCCCCATGGGAAAAAAATCGTGAGTTTATGTATGTGAACGCGTTAAGTTTTACTCTGACTGGGCCTAACCACTACCCACAAGTAGTCTGTATTTGTGCCCGGTTGATGGCAATAGGCTCGCCCCTTATTACATGGGACTTAAACACAACTGGCGAAATGTGGGTGTACTAATGGGTACACCTTTGCCTAACCCTTCGTGGATTACAGGCGTAATGTTATGTTGCTTCTGTCAAATGTACTATCTGACATTTATGTTAGAAATCGAGTTGCACTATCTGAGTTTTAAGGTCAGATATAATGGCAATTATGCCAAACACACAATTATGTCAATTTTGTCAACAAGAATTAATTCGTTTTTTCTTTTTGTATATGACGTTAAAAAGTGCCTACAATAGCCTTATTGAAATAAATGATTTGACTCCGACTTTAAAACTGATAATAAGGCAGCTTACAACCACATAATCTTTCGAAAACCTTAACATTTATTTCATTACCAGCTCTTGAAGAATTCTCAAAACACTTGCACAAGAAAATGACATTCAAATCTTGCCAAACATAAACAACAGCTCTCCGCCATCTTGTGTGACGTATAGACTATTACGTCAACGGAACAGTAACATCTATTTATTGTATTGAAATAACATGAGAGGGAAGAAAGATGCCTCCTGTTATAATGTTTGTCTCGCGACTGATTTAGAGCCAAAAATATACGAGAATATGTTTGTGGTAGCGACTATATTGTAATGTATGGTATTCCTTATAGACGGAAGAAATTGGAAATTATAGGTTCGGCTTTGGTTTTGCAGTGTAATGGTATGTTAGGTTCTATATTATTTTGAAGATAACATAGCATTTTGTTTATCATTATTTTATTGATATACGGTGGGATCAAAGTAATCTAAGTTTAAAGAAGCGAAAGGTCATTCACACACCGCTTGACGTATAAACGATGAAATTTGACAGGGAGGTAGTTTATAGTCAATAGACATTCGCTAAGAAAGGACTTTCTAAAATTCATTCCCTAAGGGGTAGAAACGGGGGTCCGACAATTACGCTTTCGAAGTCGCGGGCAAAAGATATTAAATAATAATAATAAATCCTGCCTATTATTGTCCTACTGCAGAGGAAAAGTCTCTTCTTGTGCAAAAAAGAAATGAACAGCCACGCTTGCTTAGGGCGAATTGGCAGTTTTAGACTTATGAGTCCAGATTTCACCGATGTCAGTGATGATCAAAGATAAATTTAGAAAGTATACCTATATGACTTGCAAAAGTCATTAAAGTCACCCGCATTAGTGGGTTCTCTGTATGAGAAGAGGGTTTCGCCCTGCAGTGGGACAATAATAATAATATTTTATAAAGTTGTACCGATTTTGTTATCTTTTAAGTAATAAATATCCAATTAATAGCCGTGCCTCAGCTCCAAATTGAGGTCAATAATAATAAACATTGATTTAAAAAAAAGTAATTTAGGTACTAAATGTAAAAAACATTTTTTTAAATAAAAGCTTCATAAACTCCGTTGAATTTTTATGTTTGTAAACATGTAATTTCCATTAATGTTTTGAAAAAAAATGGACCTCGCTAAAAGTTTTGTATGAATTATTATGTTACATCATTAAAATGTGCCGCAGTTAACAACATAAGGGCCTCTGCCCATGGCGACGTCCGAAAATCGGTGATGGACTTTCTGTCGGAGAGAAATAGAATGTACTGATAGCAATAGTGTAACACACACGTCCTACAAAGAGTCGGTCCTACGAAACTACCAAATCAGGGCTTCCGTCCACGTCAGAATTTTTGTAGGACAGATTATTGGATCGGACGATTACTTCATAGTTTCGTAGGACTGACTTTTTCTAGGACGTGTGTGTTGCACTCCGACAAAAATCGGTCACCGAGGCCCCCTTATCGTCCGTGCTACAAAAAGTCTAACGTAGGCAATTGCCCTGATAATAAATAATGATTGTACACACAAAATCTCATCATTTTATACCTACATTAATTTATATTATGTTACTAGCAATACCATGCGGTTTCACTCGCGTTAAGTTGCGTCTTTCATTACTCTTCCGCTTCCATGGGTCGTAGCATAATGTAATGTAACCTTATATAATATTCCGAAATACAATGTTTCTCTTCACCGATGTCAGTAATATTTATTGAAAAATCGACCCTAATCCAATTAAAAAAAAACCATTTTATCTACACAAAATAATAATCAAAGAAAACCTTTAAATTAATTCAACAGAAAAAAAGAGAAAAAAAAATAAAAAGTCTTTTCCAATCTTGAAACCCGTTAATACCAATGAGTTTAAGAAATTTCTTTCAAGAGTTCGTTACTCTATTGATTTTGTGGATAATGCTAGCAAACACTTCGTAACGAAGAAGGTTCTATTCTAATTTTAGATGCAATCTTAGTAGAACACACCTCAATGGATCAAAGTCGACGTGATTCGAATATCTCGATTTGAATTTGGAATGAACGTGATCATTGTTTAAATAGTATTCGAATTAGGCGGGGCAATTGGGTTTTAGACACTATACCTATCATTTGACGAACTTCTTATGATCGGTCGAAACGCGATCCCCATCATCTTCCTGCCCTTGTCCCATGTTACTTGGGGTCAGCGCAACACGTTATCTTCTTCCACTCCGTCCTATCAGCCGTCATGCTATCACTGACTCCCTTTTCCTTTATATCATTCTTCACCATTCATAGGGCAGTTGACACCATAAACCATTGTTTGACAAGACATAACTTCTTTAAAGAAACCTAATTTTAAGCCTGTAAAACTGATTAATTTTCAATTTATCAATTTACTGTAATATTTTTTTGTGGCTTTGAAACCAATGAATTGTTAGTCAATTGAGTTGGAGATAAGTGACGTCACAGTTTACAATTGCCAATAAACATTCTATGGGGGAATCGCGCCTCGGAGTCTGGATTTGTGATCGGTTGATGGCAATAGGCTCGCCCCCTTTTACATGGGACTTAAACATAACTGGCGAAATTTGGGTGTACTAATGGGCACACCTCTACTTAACCGTTCGGAGATTACAAGCGTTATGTTGTGTTATTATATAAAAAATATTCTCTTCATTTACAAATTAAAACGTTTTACGACAGTACGATTTTAAACCGTATACCTTTAAAAACCGAACGCGTTTTTACAAAAATATTATTATTATACCCGTTCGAAATTCGATTATTTTTACCGAACGAACCAAAGTAAATAGATAATGTATTCGGCCAGCCGTGATCTGCGAAATCCGACAAGAGAAATAACGAATGGGTAGCCAAATCATACAATAAGGAAACGGGCTGAAATCCGGGTGGTTTTTATCCGTATATCTCTTTGTAGAAGGCGGTTCTGTATAAATTAATTCGGGTTTTTGTTCAGCATTTAGATCGGGCTAATGGGATTCGGAATTTGGCGCTGATTTCGGAATTGTATTGTGTGAAAGGTTTACAGATAAAGGGTGTGTTTGAGGCTACAGGATGTTGTTTTGTCTTATTTTTTGTGAAGAAAATAAAATAAGGTAAAAAAATGTAATATGAAATCTACTTTTAAATCCATGGCTAATTCAAGCATACTTTGTAACGATATAATGAATTAGTCAAAGTCAAAGTCAAATCATTTATTTCAATTAGGCCAATATAAGGCACTTTTGAACGTCATACACGAAAAAAAAAGATTGAATCTAGTTGCCCCTTCCAAAAGGTAGTTTTGTATGGAGAAGAATGGGCAAGAAACTCCATCAAATACAAACAAAACTATACACATTCCGGTGTACAATACAGCAAACATAGCGTAGCGTACGTCACATAGCAAAGCTTCAACGTGTAGCAGCGTAGGCTCCGTAGCAAAATAAACAAATCTCAAATAATTACGTAGCGTACCGCTCGTAGCGGGACTCGAACGCGTAGCGTCGGAGGTTTAGCGCAACGTAGCATCAAACACGTAGCATAATAATTATGCTAAAGTATGCAATGATTCGTAGCATCATAAACGCACATGCGATGCAGAGAAATGGGAAAAAAAAGATAAAAGAGGCGACATACTTTACAGTAATCTTTTAAAATCTCAGTCGGCATGAAGGAACGTACAGTCACAGCCATAATGCTTACCTGGGTTCTTCGCAAAAAACCCGCGTAATTTTTCCTCTGGGCCGTGTCAAAGGACAGTGCTCAATCACCTGCCGACTGCGGTTGAGCCATTAGAATAACGAGAATGTAGATTTTGGAAAGGAAATAAGCAAAATATTTTACTATGGACTTAATGTACTTGATTTTGAACCGTCAGAGGTAAAAAATTAGTCGTTAATTTAAAAAAAAATGCTGTGTCATACAAAGGAGCAACACTTATACGGTCAAAATTTATAGAAAACAGATGTTTTTAATTATACAGGTATTTGTATTATGCATATATTTGTATAAAAAATATCGCAATGATGGGAATAAAGTAACTTTTGGTTTATTATCATTTAAATAGGTGGAGGTTCTCCATTCATCGGAATCTTTGTTTTTATATGTGTGTATGACTACTCGAAGACGCCTGAACCGATTTGAAAAAATCTTTATTTTATTTTTACAGCAGCTATTTAGTAATCAGTCACAAAGTATAGGCTAAAGTAAGGTTCTTCATAAATCTGGGTCGGTTTTTCCCACTGGAACAGAGCAATAATCAAAGACGTAACATAACGCAGGTGAAAAAAACACGCGGACGAAACGAACAGAATCTACATAACATAACATAACATCACGCCTGTAATCCCCGAAGGGTTAGGCAGAGGTGTATCCATTAGTGCACCCAAATTTCGCCAGTTATGTTTTTAGTCCCATGTAATAGGGGGCGAGCCTATTGCCATCTACAGGGCACAAATCCAGACTCCGAGTCAGCTACTGAGAAATTCCTGATGGAAAAACCCAATAACACTTTGCCCGACCTGGGAATCGAACCCAAGACCTCATGCACGGCAGTCGCGCTTGCGACCACTAGACCAACGAGGCAGTCGACGAACGAACAGAATCTAGTCAGTATATAACTCTAAAATATACTTTCCGCTGTTTTCGTACCTCCTCAACTGATTCGGCTGCATCTGCCGGTGACAAATGAACGCGGTTTTTTAAGCACGTTGAACATATCCGCATTTCGCAAATAACATTACATCATAAACACCTTACTGCTCACAACTTAAAGTCCATTTTCGTTTGTGTTCTCGCATTAGATATTTCTGCCCCGAAACGCGAGATAGAATGAGGAGGCATAATGTAGGGTGTTTAAGTTATGTAGCGCTAAGTAAAGGTCTTTTATTATATTTTTTTGGCGTTTACCGCGATTTTTGTGTGAGAATTAAAAATCGGGGGAAAAAAGTTTTTGCGTTTTGTTTTTTTTTCGTCGAAAGGTAGGTCGGTAAGTGAATTGTTAAATCCCTTTGTGGCCCATAGTTTTATTTTTTTGTTGCAGGAATTTCAGGGAGCTGAAAAGTTTAATTTTATAAATCGTCTGGTTCAGGTTTTGTTTTATATAAAAGGTTTAGCTTGTTTTGTTGTTAAGGTTCAATTTGGCTGTGTAAAATTTTAAATAATAAGGCCGATTCTAGGCTTTTTGTAGTCAATTTGAAAGGACAATTACTAATGTGGCTGTTTCTATCACATATAATATGTACGTACATACATTCATAAGCCCCCCTCCCCATGGGGGTAGGCAGAAACTGCGGAACGCCACCTGCTACGATCCTTACGTACATAATCCTTTCGCCTCATCTACGTTCATACATCTTGTCATACAAGCAATATGTATTTAATATGTTTTTATAATATGTACTTTCTAAGTTTGTAATTAAAGTAATAATCGCACAGTAATACAAACATATTCGTGGTCGCCTAGTTGTTAAGGGGACTTTTTCTCATGCTGTGGGTAAGCAACCGGGCTCGGCAAATACCATTGTGACTTTTCTATATTTTCATATGTACTTTCTAAGTTTATCTTGGTCATCACTGACATCGGTGAAGGAAAATGTTGTGACCTGGACTTTTAATAAGTCTGAAGTACCCAATCCACCGTGAGCAAGCGTGGTGATCAATGCTCGTGCCTTCTCTGTATGAGAAGAGGCTTTGCAGTCAAAGAATTGCGTCGTATAACAACGCGTGATAATCGAGCGGTCATCGTGTAGGCCACGCGCGGTTAGCAAGAAGATAGACTGCATGCAAGGCGATCCGGTCAACTTAGTCGTCTGATATCCGGGGTTGCGGGACGTCTTAACAGGATACCGTGGCCCCGGAACTCAAAGGGCTACAGAAGGAACAGGGTGGCGTTTTAGTCAGTAAAAATCTGACAGTCCCTTCTGCCCCACCCTGGCGGAAGGAGTCATTTGGTGATTATTTTTTTACAGTGTATTTTTTTACATGTGCATAAGGTTTTAAATAAATAAATATATCAAACTGACCAGTAACCGCCACCGCCCTTCTAAACGGCACTTAACTAACAAAACAAAAACCTATCACGCTAAAGATAGAGTACAGTTTCCCGGATATATTCAACAAAATATATGTGAAGTGTGTGTCTTTTGTAACTGTCAATAAGACTCAAACTAACATTGACGGTTCTGTAAAAGTACATTGCCTTTCTAAAACCTTCTTAAAGGCTGTGTATAGTCAGCAAAAGAGATAGGTATGCAAAGTCGTCAGATATAGTTGAAGTTTTCTTAGAAACCGAAAGATGTCTTCGATTTAAACTTAACTTAAAAATGATTTATTTATTTTATCTACTTTTTAAATTAAATAACATTTGAATAAATCTACCGGTTTCTAAAAAAACTTCTATTAATTCAATGACAACTTCAATTTCAACTATATCTGACGACCCTGCATACCTATGTCTTTTGTCGACTGTACCTACTCGTTACATAAATACAACCGTGCTGAACCATATTTCGCCATGTTTTTGCGGCAAAAAGATCGCTGTGTACCGAATAAAAACGACATGTATTCCCCATATATTTTCTTGAATGTACAGTGAACGTCAAAAATATCAGGACGAATAAAACGTTTAAAATTATCTGATGAACTAATAAACTAATAATAATACCAGCCTATTACTGTCTCACTGCCGGGCAACGGCCTCTTCTCATAAAGAGAAGGCATGAGCATTGATCACCACGCTTGCTCAAGGCGGATTGGCGATTGCAGACTTAAACTAATTTCAAGTATAGGATTCCTCACGATGTTTTAACTACTTATATGAGGTTTTTTTTTATTTTATATTCGTCTGTCTCGATTGTCCTGATCTATCAGGTTAAGCTACTCTTGCCGGGGTTGGTCCGTGGATGGGTGACCATCTTTACACACCGAGACTCCTTCGTGCCTCGCAAAGCTCGTTAAACCGTTGGTCCCGGCTGTCTTAAGTGGATCTTTGACAGTCGTTAGAAGCCCGATGTCAACCAGTCTTACCTAGAGGTATCGTATTACCCTGTTACTGGGTTGTGGAGGCCAAATAGGCAGTCGCTCCATGTGAAATACTGGTATTTAGTTGCATCCAGTTAGACTGGAAGCCGACCCAACATAGTTGGGAACAGGCTAGTCAGATTGATTTATTGAGACATCACTGTCATTTCTGATGGAAAGCATTGACAGCACAAAGACGTAGTGTAGTGCTAGTGAAGTGTTACTAACTTAGGCTTAAGTTTTATTTACTAACATTTTTTTGTTGATAATTATATATATACTTAGGTTAAGGTATTTATCTATGGGTCTTTGTTACCTGAAAATAAATGGTTTATTATTATTATTATTATTATTGTTAGGAAACCTGGACTTGTAATAGAGTCTGAACTCGCTAATCCACCTAGAGCTAGCGTTGTGATCAATGTTCGTGCCTTCTCAATATGAGAAGAGATACGAAACAGTTCGTGTGCAAATTCGACTATCACTTGTCTGTTTAGGCAACCCAGTTTAAGTTCAGACAATTTTAAACCGTGTGTTCGTCCCAATAGAGTTGCTGTTGACTGTACCTATTGGAAACAGCAGTACTATCGATACACTTTCTCACGTTTCTATTGTCCTATCATATTTATTGTATGACTATAAAAAAGAAGGGCCTATGTTGCGGTCAGAATTTCAAGTTAGGTAGTTTGTAAAACTACTGGGTTTGTGGAATTGTATAGCGATACAATGAATATCGTAGCGTACCTACTTAGCGTCATGCAGTTTGAGAGAGCAATTGTACATGTAGGTACTTCTTAAGTATATCTTAGACATGACTGATTGCCGGGTTGGCAATAGGCTCGCCCCCTATTACATGGGACTAAAGAAATAACTGGTGAAATGTGTGGGGTACTAATGGGTACACCTCTGCCTAACCCTTCGGGGATTACAGGCGTGATGTTATATTATGACTGATAACAGCGAAGGAAAACATTGTTAGGAAACGTGGACTAATAATTGTTACAAGCATGTAATCGCCAATCCGCTTTGCAAAAGTGGTGATCAATGATCGTGCCTTCTCTGTATGAGAAGAGACTTTTCTCTTGCAGTGGTACAATATATGGGCTAGTGTAATAATTATTTTTAATTATTTGTAATTAATAAATAAAATATGACTAGACTAATTTTGTCGTCAACGCATTGTTATTAAAGTCCCCAATAAGGACGGATGTATCCCAGACATTTCTAAAATACCCTACAGGTCACAACATAACAACAACATCCTTCCACAAGTATCTGCTACAGACAAATGTCGCGAACAAGACTTGGAATTAATTCGCTGTATATTAAATGAGGGCGATTTTTCTAAAGCAACCTAAATCAGACAGTGGTCGATAGGATTAACGAGTGAGTTACGGTTGTCGCCGTCCGCAATGTATTTGACCCGCTTTTCGAGATGTTTTTCGATGAAATATTTCTTAGAAAATTTCATTGAATAACATCTTTTGATATTTTTTTTTTTGTTAAGCCCGCGACTTCTGCAGGGCCTGTTTTGTGTGGAATCCTAATTCATTTTCTAAAATAAAATATAGCCTAAGTTACCCCTTATCGCACGTGATATAAATATGATGTTTGTTAGTCTGTTCCACACATAGGTACATACATAAACTCACGCCTTTTTCCCATGAGGGTAGGCAGAAACTACAGAAAGCCACCTGCTACGATCCTTACATACTCCTTTCGTCTCATCTACGTTCATACATCTCGTCATACAAGCACGCTGGTTACGAGTACTCCGCACCTGACCGACCTCACCAATAAGATTAGTGTAGGTCTTCCTAGGGCGACCCCTCCCGGCGTTCCACCGGCGCCGGCGTTAGTCTGTTCCGTTTAAGCGTAAAAGGCTATATCCACACCAGTGCACTTTTATGTTCACCTTGCCTTTTCGTTGGACGCATGCATGAAGCGCTATAGCGCAAGCAAAAAGGCATGCGGTAAAATTAGTTCAAAACAGCGCATGTCCGTAACGTACGCTGATCCGTCACCGGTCTTCTTCTTCTTCTTCTTATCGTGTGGGCAGTAAGGCCTTACGACCCTACACACCCTAGTGTCAGAGTCTCTAAACCGCCTCAAGGGCCTCTGACATGGTTTGAGTGGAACAGTAAGTCAAGGTTTCCTCACGATGTTTTCCTTCACCGATGCCAGTGATGTCCAAGATAAACTTTAGAAAGTACATATGAATTGAAAAATTCACATTGGTACTTGCCCGGTTTTGAACCTACATCCTCATGCATGAGAGGCGGGCGCCTTAACCACTGGGCCATCACGACACCGTCACCGGTGACAATAAGCTATGCGTCTTAACGCAATCAACATTAAATGCGCTTGACTCGAGACGTATCGAAAGTTGAAGGCGCAAGATGAACATGAAAGCGCACTGGTATGGACATAGCTTTTGAGTAACAGTCATCCTTAGATATACATAACATACATAACATCACGCTTGTAAACCCCGAAGGGTTAGGCAGAGGTGTACCCATTAGTACACCCACATTTCGCCAGTTATGTTTTTAGTCCCATGTAATAGGGGGCGAGCCTATTGCCATCAACCGGAAACAAATCCAGACTCCGAGGCTGCTACTGTGTAATTCCTGATGGAAAAACCCAATTACACTTTGCCCGACCTGGGAATCGAAGCCAAGACCTAATGCACAGCAGTCGCGCTTGCGACCACTAGACCAACGTGGCATCCTTAGATATACTCTCAACTATTCATGTTAACAATAGTAGAATATACTTAGTCAAGCCAGAAGTACAGTTATTTACAAGCACCAACATACAAAGCTAAACCCAAGCGTACAGCTAGAAATGCGTACAAAGACAAAGTCGAAACTACAATATTAGTTAACACAGCAAAGTTAGTCGTAAATTGAAAGTTTTGCGCGGTATCGTTCACGTTAGTTTACGTATTAGACCTAGCACAAGCTTCGTGGAACAACTTAAGCTTCCCACTTCTGGTGAGCCTGTGTACAATGTTAGTTTTGTATGCTGGTTTAACTTAAAGATTTTCGCTCACGTATTTTGCGACTACGTTTTTTCCAAAGACAAAGGTTTTATAAATAATAACATAACATAACATCACGCCTGTAATCCCTTAAAGGGTTAGGCAGAGGTGTACCCATTTGTACACCCACATTTCGCCAGTTATGTTTTTAGTGTAATAGGGGGCGAGCCTATTGCCATCAACCGGGCACAAATCCAGACTCCGAGGCTGCTACTGAGAATTTCCTGATGGAAAAACTCAATAACACTTTTCCCGACCTGGGAATCGAACCCATGACCTCATGTACAGCAGTCACGCTTGCGACCACTAGATCAACGAGGCAGTATAAATAATAATACGAGCCTATTATTGTCTCTCAGGGCATCGGCCTCTTCTTATACAGAGAAGGCACGAGCATTAATCATTACGCTTGTTCTAGGTGGATTGACGATTTCAGACTAACCTTGATTGTAAGCCCAGTTCAGTTTTTTCCATCACGAGCCTCAGTCTCTGGATTGCCCCCTATTATATGGGACTTAAACATAACTGGCGAAATGTAGATGTACTATTAGGTATACATCTGCTTAACCCTTCGGGGACAAATATACTGTTTAATATGAACAAAAAAGGGCTAAAAAATGTACATTTTTTTCTAAACAGAACATAGAACAAAAGTCATTAAGGTAGTATGTCCACGGGTGTCCGATAACACGTGCAATTAGTCCGAGCAATCGCTAGTGACAGTCGCGTCGAAAACGTAGATGTATGTTCCTCGTGTGAATTGAATCTACGGTTTTAGGTAGCAGAACTGTGTGTTAATCAAGAGTACATTTTTACACGACTGCCCCAAAAAAGGAGTGTTATGTGTTCAGGGTTAATGTATGTATGATTCTTTATTCCACCATAACTTTTTAACGCCTGAACCGATTTAGATGTATGGGGTATACAATCTTTGCATCGTTCCGAGTAACATAGGCTAGTTAAAAATAAAAAGAATCCTCTGTGGTCGATTTAAAACGTAAATTAATACCAGCCTCAATTATTTTTTTTAATGAATCTGGTCGTGTCTATGTTTATCGTCTAGAATTTGACAAGTAGATTTAAAAAATATATAACACTGTAAATAAAAAACGTCGTAAAAAGAAACTGACGAGTAAACAAAGTACAAATATGTGCAATTTTTGCAGTCGTGTTTGTGAATTTTTTAAATTATAGTAACTTGTTGTAAGAGGGAAGGCTGAAGGTAGATACATATTGCACGTTTAAACAAACGAACAATATTCTCTTCGGCATTATTATAAAAAAAATAAAAAAAAACAATTATTTTAAAATTCATAATCGGTTTTCTTTCACATTTTTCTCCATATCGAAATACCTTTTGGATGGGGCAACTAGAGATAATTAAACTTGTAAATTACGTTCATGCTTATTACTTTATTTACTTTATTAACCGCCTCGTTGGTCTAGTGGTTGCAAGGCGCGATTGCTGAGTATAAAGTCTTGGGAACGTTTTCCAGGTCGAGCAAAGTGTTATTGGGATGTTCTATGAGGAATTTCTCTGTAGCAGCCTCGGAGTCTGGCAATAGGCTCTCCCTCTTACATGAGACTTAAACATAACTGGTGAAATGTAGGTTTACCTAATGGGTATACCTCTGCCTAACCTTTTGGGGAATTCTTTCATGTACATGACGCACGGAATAAATATTTACATCTATCAAAAAAGACATTTACTTTTTTTTAAATATTTTTAGTCAAACTCGCAAAGTAAATATGAAATAGATAAAGTCACATTGCCCACGCCCGGATGCGAACCCACAGCCTCGAGCATGAGAGGCGGGCCTTACCACTAGGCTATCACGACTATGTTTGTATAACTGTGCGATTAATTCAACATAATGTTACAAACATCCTGTTTGCTAGATAAACTCCTAAACCGCGAACAGGGTTATGGATTATAGGAACGCGTAATATTAAACTAATCAGATCTTTCCTGGGATCCTGTTATTACGAAGTAATTTGATTGGTTTGATATGTGTGTGTAAACATGTTTGTTATGTTACGGGGCTCGTGGCTAAGTAATAACAGCCACACGGATCGTTAAGCTACTCTGACGCAACGTGAGGAAACCTGGACTTATACCAGCCTATTACTGTCCCACTTAAACCATGTCAGAGGTCCTTGAGGCGGTTTAGAAACTCTGACACTAGGGTGTGTGGGGTCGTAAGACCTTACTGCCCACACGATGAAGAAGAAGCTATGCTTGCCGGTGTTGGTATAGGGATCTCACACCGAGACTCCTACGTGCCTCGGAAAGCACGTTAAGCCGCTGGTCTCGGCTGTCATACGTGTATCCTTGACAATCGTTGCGGGTCGTCAAAAGCTCGAAAGTCTGACAGCTAGTCTTACTGGTAAGTCCGAACAATAGAAAATCAATTGTGTCTCATTCCGTGGAACTTGAGTAATTAAGTTTGTAGCGAAAGTACAAATTCAACACGGACAAACTCATGTGCAAAGTGCTAGTGATGTAATAAATACAATATCATAAATTTGGGTGCCCATAATCTCCTTGTTTATGTACTTGTTCGGTGATAACGACTTTTCCTATAGACATTATTTGAGATTAACGCCCCGGAACTGTCTTTATACAAATTCTTTTGTGTTGGACGATAACAAAGTTGCTTTTTATTATTTAAGTACAGTTGAACAAGCTATTTTGTATCCAGGCAATAATATTTCAACTAAATAGTAATAAAAAAATATTTCTACTGCACAGCTAATATTTATTTTTATTGCGTGCGTTCTTTTTTAAGTTTATGCCGAATAAAAATATCGTGAGGATACTTGTACTTATAATGACTTAATTTAAGACTGGGATCACCGATTCACCTTGAGCAAGCCTTCTCTCTATAAGAAGAGAACGTTGCTCTGCAATGATTTTAAATCTCATAAGATTCTGAATTCCAATGTGATTCAATATCAGTACAGTTCTCTTAAAGTATCATACAAAACTAAAAACGAGAATCCCAAGATACCAAGATTTACAAATTATCTACGATGAAAACTAAAACCTAAATAAAAATATGTTTCTGCAACCAAACTTAAAATAACAAACTGGGTTTGGTGGAAAGGCCTGACGCCGCCATTTTTCAGATAGCTTTTCCAGATAAAGTTAATTTGTTGCTTCGCCTTGGCATCTAACAAAACTTATTTACGATTCTTTAAAGGTTTGAAACAAAAATCTGTTTGAAGCCTTTCAAAGTTATATACCTATAATAACTAGTTTATGACCGCGACTTAGTCCGTGTAAATGTCGGTTATTCGTGATCTAATCTTGTTTCTCCATAAAAACTTTGCCCCCCTTTTTCACTAATTAAGGGGTAGAATTTCGAAAAATCCTTTCAAATTGGATGTCTACGTCATTCAAAGAATACACCCTCCAAGTTTCAGGTCTCTACGATCAGCGGTTTAGGCTGTGCGTTGATCCGTGAGTCAGTCAGTCATCAATACCGGACAAGGCATTTTTTTCTGTATAGATAATAATATTATACTATTTCAATTTAAAATATAATTTATACGATTAACGGTATTATAAAAAATACCAGATAATTATTATAAAAAATGAGAATACGAGTGCAGATTTATTAACCAAAAAATTATAAAATGCCAGTGGTTGAATAAAGTCTAAATAAAAACAATAATTAATTATAAATACATAACACACATGATTCTAAAAAGTTAAAAGAAAATATTTCTGAGAAATATTCTAGACTTGAAAGTATGTATGAGATACCGAGCAAGGCATAAACGCCCTTACAACTCCTAGTACGGCCCCAGAGAGAAAATAAATCATTTTATCTCGATTATTTATGTACTTACGCTCACTGATATACTTAGTGAAATTACAACAGAACTTGGCGTGTTTTTCCCGTAATTTTTGTACCGACATTATATTTCTTGGCCGGAGACAAAGAATTATGTCCTAAGTGATAACTTTTGGTCTGTATTTATGGAGGTACATCTAGATAATTTTGATAGCCAATACAACTTTTTCCATTCATATCTCCTTCCTAAGTTTATCTTGACATCGGTGAAGAAAAACATTGTGAGGAAACCTGGAATTGTAATCTTACTACTATTTTAAGTGCGAAAGTTTGGATAGATGTTTTTTACTCAATCACGACGGAACAGCTGAACGGATTTCGATGTTATTTGGCACAGATATAAATTATAGTCTGGGATATCACATAGGCTATTTATCACGGAAATAATCAAGATCCCCGTGAGATAATTTTAATTTTATTTATTTATTCATACTAATAAGTACAACATCTTACATCATATTACTCCAAGACGATGCTATACACACAAAATAAACAATAATCATAAAATATACTTAAGATAAAATTCAACAATAAAAAAACCAATCCGTTACAAACGTACCCCACTTTCAATGCATCTAACAACAACTCAACAACAACAACAACAACTACTTATCTACTCATCTTTCAACTTTGTTGCGGGAGACGTTGCTGGCAGAAGCTAGTTAATAAATATGAGTATGACTACAAACAAATGACGCAAGACACTCACATACTTTTGTTTTAAAATCATAACACAAAAACAGAATTAAAAATTCTCCTCGCGTATTTTAAAACGTACAATGGTAATTTAACAATTAATCTCAAATGCACACTTACTGTTTTTGTCACGTTTATATTACTCGCATAACATAACATAACATCACGCCTGTAATCCCCGAAGGGTTAGGCAGAGGTGTACCCATTAGTACACCCACACTTCGCCAGTTATGTTTTTAGTCCCATGTAATAGGTGGCGAGCCTATTGCCATCAACCGGGCACAAATCCAGACTCCGAGGCTGCTACTGACAAATTCCTGATGGAAAAACCCAAAAACATTTTGCCCGACCTGGGAATCGAACCGAAGACCTCATGCACAGCAGTCGCGCTTGCGACCACTAGACCAACGAGGCAGTCCACAGTTACTCGCATAATGTTTTGAATATGTTTACATTGTTACTGCATTCGAAATTTTGATTTCCCGAGAGATTGTATTTTCCAACTATTTGTCAAGTTGCTATTAAATTAACAATACACAATAAAATTCACTACAACACAACACAATATAACAACAAACACAACAAACAATTAACTTACAATACATTTCTAGTTATATAATTCTGACTTCTGACTGCGATTTCGTCTGCATGGTTTTCTCACCAGTGGCAGTGTTATGTTAGGTCTTTGGGGACTGCTACGCTTCCGTGGGTCGGAGGCGTCACGTTATATAGCCTATATTATTTCTTATGAATCTGGCTTTAACATGCAAAGAGATTTTCTCATTCAGACTAGAAGTTCATATTGTGTAGTGCACCTGTTTATCGGATAGTGTACATCAGTGCCTCAAGCTTTTAAAATTTATATTATATTTTATTCATTTTAGTTCGTGTCACTTTTTCTTCTTTTTTGGTTACGCTTTCATCAAAATTAATGCTTGTTTTTAAAATCTTTTTATTTTTGGTTCCGTTATAAAATGTATATTTATATTATATTTTATTAATTTCAGTTCGTGTCACTTTTACTTCTTTTTTTGGTTACGTTTTTATTAAAATTAAAACTAGTTTTTAAAAATGTATTTTTTTTTTTTTTTTTTTTTTGGGTTTCGTTAACTCCACCGGTCTTACACCCGATATTAAACGCTGATTATTTTAAATCTTTGGTATGAACATTGAACTGTTAGTGCTGGATAGTAATACCTACAACTGAGTTCATTTTACCCTATTAATTAAATTATAGAGAGATTGTGGGTTGTCGTTTCGGTAGAACTTAGTTCAATTATAGACAACGAACAACACTAAACCGATACCACCTTTCTATAAGATTAAAAGGACCAAACATTTCTACTAATTGAATATCTACACATCGAAATACAATGAATATTAATGAATAGACTTCGGGTAAATACTTTATAAAAACACTATTAGAACAGCTAAACTGTAACCTACGTAATAGTTAGTACTCTTTAAAATTCATACCCAATACATTTTAAAACACAGCATAAAAATAAAACTTGGTCCTTGGCTTCGCTTAATTTTCTTATTCAAAACCGACTTCAACAACTGAAGGAGGGTATAACGAATGTCCTACAAAAAGGGCCATAAAGGACCAGATTAATGGACCAAATGGCCAGTCATTAAGTACAGTTAACAGGATCCACAGTGTCACGGGTTCGAGTGTATTTGTTACGGAATAAATTTTCTTAGTGGATGAGCTGATCCTGACATACGGGCGAGAGATTGTGGGAACAAAAAGGGGAAAGGGAGCTTTGTTTACTAATGAATCTTGAAGAGATTTTTCCGAAAACCGTTGCTTCGAAAATATATATAGGTAGACGAAGCCGTTTCGTCTTTTGCTAGTATAACTTTTATACAAGTTTGTTTTTTAATTTACATAAAATTTAAACTGAACGACCCCTCGGTTTGGTTCGTGTTTAAATATATGGATGTACTGATTTAAAAAAATCAAAGCTTATATTAACGTACATATTATTATGATATTTTGTTTTTGATTGATGGCTCAGTGATTAAGGCCTTTCATATACCAGCCTATTGTTATCCCACTTTAGGTCAAAAGGCCATACAGAGAAGGCACGAGCACCACGTTTGCTCAAAGCGTATTGGCGATTCCCGACTTATATTAATTATAAGACAAGGTTTCTTCATGATATTTTTCTTGTCTTGTCTAAGATAAACTTGGAAAGTACATATGAATTACAAAAAGTCATTTGGTACTTGCCCGAACCCGTTTGCGAAGGCTCCTGCATAAGCATACCCGCCATGTGATGACCTTGACGATGGGCGGGTTGTACGACGCATAATTGTTTTTTGTGTGTGGTCCTTATTGCTTGGTTGTTATATTTGTTTATTTTTTAACACTGTAAAGCTGAATTTCTGTTTGTACGCCTACCATCTCTTGTTTGTCGTTTTCCTTTTTTAATAGTAAACAATCTTAAATATGTACATAATTCATTTTCGCAGTAAGTTGAGATAAGTAGTAAGGTTTAAGAAATGTTTTATAGATTTTTTATAGATTACTTTTATTTTTGTATAATTATTTACTTTTTTCATTTTATCATTATTTTTCATTGTGTATTCTGTTTTTTTTTCGGTTTCTATATTTTACAAAAATGTATTATGAATGTTTCTATATTTTACAAAATTTTATTTTGAATACTCGTTAGCTAGTTTTTAACCTATTGTGCTTACTGTGGTCTCCTATAAGTAACCTTTATTCGACTATTGATTTGTACAAATAAAAATAATCAACAATCTCTGTGCCAAAATCCTTTCAGATCATTTCAGCCGTTCTGGCATGATTCTGCAATAGACATCCCCAAATTTTCGCATTAAGAATAGTAGTAAGATCTACTCGCTATCCATAGAACCATACCCTAACTTCGTGACTCCAAAGATCTTTAAAACAAAATGTTAATTAAAAACAGCCAGCCTCCCAGAACTCATTAACTATGCTTTGTGAATTTGCGGTGACGTCTTCATTTATACAATATACATGTTTCTTTTTGTATTATTTATATTTTTTAATTTCTTTGTTTTGCTCTGTGATTGTTTTCGAATCGTGTTTCTGAAGTGTTCGGTCCGTTTTTTCTTTTCTATCAGTGATTTGCTTTTGTTTTCGTTTTGCTTTTTCTTTTTTTATAATTTGAGCGTCATTTGTTTCTTTTTGAGGTTACCTAGCTATGTTTTCATTGTTTATACTAAAGTTATAACTTGTAAAGCATTAATTACTTTAGCCCCACGTAATGAGACATTTATTTTCTAATGTTCTGTCACACTGGTATGACGGCCGGGCGTTAAGCGGTTAAGACTGCCATACGCAACATAACTAGCGAAATGTGGGTGTACTAATGGATACATATCTGCCTTACTCTTCGGGGATTAGAGGGGTGATGTTATATTATAATTTTGGACTAAAGCTTAATTCTGAAGCAGACGAAATCGCGGCAGAAGCTAGTAATAAAACATTAGCATAAATTGACCAGCGAACGCGTATACATTGTTTAAGAGATATATCCGTCAGTTATTTTGATATTTGCGCTCCTATTTATGTCAAAACGTCGTGTGAACTGGTCGGGATACTTAAAAAGTTTCGTTTGCTCTCCGTTTGGTCGTGGTGGACGGGTGTTAGGACCGGGCTATTTCTAGTTCGGTCGTTTCTATTTGGGAATCGTTTTGTTTTTTTGATTTGTTTGTTAGGGTATTAGAGGTGTTTGTAACTTTGCTGGGGTTATAGGCTTGCGACGAAGTTAATAAATGTGAAAATGTATGTCGGTCTGTTACACTTACACGACTAAAGCAATGAATCGATTATGACGAAATTTGGTGTAGGGTTTTCTGCTACTTTTTATTCGACTTTCACTTGGTCTGCGTCCACAATAACCGACATTTACGAGGACGAAGTTGTGGGCAAAAGTTAGTAATTTTTCTATTTATTAACAAGCAATAAACATAATTATTATTGTAATAACATCAGGAACCCATGCAATGAATAAATGACATTTAATTTCTCAATTATAATTCATAAACGTTATTAATTATGATAGTTTGTGTCATTATAACATCATAATAATTACATGATTGAGTGAACGAACCGCAATTATTATTAATGTGTTATAATTTATTTAAATTTTGGCTTAACAACCTAATTAAAATTAATAGTTAATAAGGGATGTCAATTGGAGGGTTCAAATTCGCATGCAACAGTGAATATCAATACTACATTTGACCCTGTAAGGGGTTGAATAAAATATAAACCTTTTTTCGTTTAAAATAATAATTGTAAAAGTCAAAATTGTGAAATTATTTCTTAAAAATCTTATCTTTTTATTTTTTACTACCTTCTGACCGCGACTTCGTCCGCGTCAAAGTTGATTTCTCCATACAAAATTTGGACCCCCGTTTCAACCCCTTAGAGAGTATTTTTTGGAAAATTCGTTCTTAACCGACGTCTAATAATTAATACTACTTCGTTGTCAAATTTTATCTTTATACGTCAAGCATAAGATTGAAAACGTATAGTTTTCGATATTTCGTGATGAGTTAGTGAGTGAGTGATCTTTTGCTTTTTTATTGTGCTAGCACTCTCCCCGCGACATCATTCCCGTGATTTTCCTAACAGATCCCTCACTTTTTGAAGATATAATATAGCTCATGTTACTCAGGGTGAATATAGCTTTCTAACAGTAAAAAAAAATTGAAATATGCACAGTAATTTTTGATTTAATTCATTACAAACATACACATCAAAATACAAATCTTTCCTCTTTATAATATTAGTGTAGATTTAGAAGATAGGAGATTTAGATTGTACCAAATCAAGTTTTACCGAATTGGCACGTAACCAACAACGCAAGCCAAACTTCTGCTTCGGTAGACTTACACGGTAAAACTTGTACTGTATTTTATACGAGCACAACAGATCTTAGTGTGCATACTTTATATACTTTGATTTCTTACTTAAGCTGCTGCATTATACACTGGTTTAAACTTCGAAAGCGCTTTTTAAGCTGGAAATGTTTTCGGAAATGTAGGACGGATTTGCTTGTCGCTTTTTTATTGGGGTTCACTGTCAGTTATAAAGCGATGCTGTGAGTTATTTTTAAGTTGTTTTACATAACATCACGCCTGTAATCCCCGAAGGGTTAGGCAGAGGTGTACCCATTAGTACACCCACATTTCGCAAGTTATGATTTTAGTCCCATGTAATAGGCGAGCCTATTGCCATCAACCGGGCACAAATCCAGACTCCGAGGCTGATACTGAGAAATTCCTGATGGAAAACCCCAATAACACTTTGCCCGACCTAGGAATTGAACCCAAGACCTCATGCACATCAGTCGCGCTTGCGACCACTAGACCAACGAGGCAGTTGTTTTTTTGGGTATAAATGCAACTATAAAGATTTTTGTAAATTACATACGGGGTGTACGACGCATTATATATCTGTTGACGATGCGTGCATTGAGAGAGAGAAACATTTTTGCTAGGAAATTACTTTTATTTTCAACCGACTTAAAAAAGGAGGAGGTTCTCATTTCGACGCGTATTTTTGTTTGTTTGAAAGAGTATAGTTTCGAATAGGTCACATAGGAATGTTGTTATGATCTGATGATGAACTTTGGAGATATGGAACGGAACTCCTTATAAAATCACAGCAGAACCGCCGTAACACATGGTGATAAATGTACCGACAAACAAAGAGGTTGGTACACACGTAAAAGTGTATACTTGTTTTTGCTCGCGACTATGCGCATTTACAAGTGATATTTTTTATGTTTTTTAATCTAAATTCTTCACTTGTATGAAAATTAATCTCGCAAAGCCAATAAATAACCTCGTATTCATGGAAATTAAGAACATTAACCGAATTCGTGTTAGTCACGTCTTATTAAATGTGAAATATTGAACATCTCGCAAAGTTTTCACAGTTCCTAAGTCAAACTTTACTGTTTTATGGCGAACTTTGTTTAAACGATTTTCTTTGACTTCGCTACATAGCTTTCGGGTTGGTCTTTGGCCTAAATTTTAAACATTTGCTTTGACTTTGCTACACAGACTTCGGTTTGATCTTTGGCCTATTTAAAAATGAATAAACGTAACATAACATCACGTCTGTAATGCACGAAAGGTTAGGCAGAGGTGTACCTATTAGTACTGCGGTTACTTGTGAGTGACCGAGATACCGAAAATACCTTTGGGATTACTCACAGGACTCTAATTATATTTTAGTGAAACGATTAAACGGATTTATACTTGGCCGAGCGGTTGACCAAACAATTGTCATCATATTTAAAACGTATTCGTTTATTTTATTTTTAATTCCAAATACAAATAATGATTTTATCAGAGAGTTTAGAATAGAATCTTTCAGCCAGCTTGCCTTAGAAAGCAACCTTCACAGTAGGTACACCCACATTTCACCAGTTATATTTAAATTCCATGTAATAGGGGGCGAGTCTATTGCCATTAACCGGGCACAAATCCATACACCGAGGCTGCTACTGAGAAATTCACAATCAAAATCAAAATAAACTCCAATTTACAGCACCCAATCTCTTAAAGCCCAGTCGACGTTCCAAAATTGAATTATGCCGATCCCAACACGGGGTCGAAATAAAAAATCTGAAAAGATCAAAGCCAATCTAACTTTTTTCTTTTATCTTAAAGGTCACAAAGATTATAAGACAGTGCCGGTGTCCGTTGTGACGTCATTGAACATCGTAAAAAAGACAAATGTGACAATCAGAGTGACACATGAGTATTTGTGGTGTAATCCGTTTTACCCAGAATTGGGAATATTTTATTGGCTGTTCCGAACAAGGTCAGCGCTTAAGAAAATATATTTCCTACTTGATTGAAGGTTGATTCTTAGTTTACGGACCTCCTTTGAGGCTAGATTGGCTGGACTGATAGATGTATGGTATAGATCACTGCATGTTACTTTGAATGAATCTCGATTCTAAGTTCTTAGTAAATCTTTACATAGTATAAAGAAAAGTTGCATTAAGCCGTCTGCACCTGTGTACGTGAAGATGTTTGAAAGTACGCCACGGATTTTAATGCGGTTTTCATCAATAGATAAAGTAATTTTAGGGGAAGGTTTATATTGATACAATGCAGCAAATCTGGAGCAGTTCGCTAGTTTTCAACCGACTTCAAAAAGGAGGAGGTTCTCAATTCGACGCGTATGTTTTTTTTTTTTTGTATATTTGTTCTACGATTACTCCGCCAATTATGAATCGATTTGGATGATTCTTTTTTGTTTGAAAGAGTATAATTCCGAATAGGTCCCATAGGAATATTATCATGATCTGATGATGAACTTTGGAGATATGAAACGGAACTCCTTAAAAAATTACAGCAGAACCGCCGTAACAAGAAAAATTGCTTTGTTTATACGTGTAGTCGATGACTGACTGAAGGAAGTGGGGAGGGAGTACGTCAACCCCCCTCCTGCCACTTTCCAAAATCAAATATATCGTGTGAGGTATTGTTTGAAAGGGCTTTATGTAAGGATTTCAAACATTAACACACAAGCACTAAAAAGTGAAAAATAAAAAGCTTTTTTACAAAAAAATATGACCGCCTTCAAAAACTACAAAATAAAAAATAACTTTAGCTTGGAAGTCGGTGGCAATACCTACAAAACAAGAAACAAAACCAAAGCCGCCGACTTTCAAGCTAAAGTTATTTTTTATTTTGTAGTTTTTGAAGGCGGTCATATTTTTTTGTAAATAGCTTTTTATACAAACTCTTTTTATTTATATTCAAATTTGGCCCTTCGTTTAAAAAAAAAAGAATTTACATAAATTAAGGTTGAATATGGCTAAACCAGGCATGGTCTTTACAGTTCGTACCGCTATTTTAGTGTTTCTCGGTTCTTATAATACTAGCCTATTATTGTCCCACTGCAAAGCAAAGGCTTCTTCTCATACAGAGAAGGCACGAGCATTGATCATCATGCTTGCTCAAGGTGGATTAGCGATTTTATACTTATAACCATTATAAGTCTAGGTTTCCTCACAATATTTTCCTTCACTGTTGTCAGTGATGTCCAAGATAAACTTAGAAAGTACATATAGAAAAGGTCACATGGGCACTTGCCCAAGCCCAGTTGCAAACCCACAGCCTCGTGCATGAGAGAAGGACGCCTTAACCACTGGGCCACCACGACAATGTTTGTATTACTGTGCGACTAAAACACAAAATTACTCACGCAAAAAAATCTTGACTTCTCATCAAACAAGAAAATCTTATTAAACAAAACACTGTCTTTAAAACCTCAATATGCATCGCGGTATCTTTCCGTAACTTAGGACCAAAACTTTGTAATATATTAGGAAGTTAAATAAACTGGGATTACATTAAAGTAGGACTTATCTTTTGACAAAAGGGACTTGGTACGTTACACTGTGGCATTTGTTATACAATTTTGTGAGATTAGACTTTTGAAAGAGCTTTGAACTTTGTGCGGAGACATGTTCTGGAATGTTGCTTTGTAGTACTTGTAGTTATTTTTGTTTCTGTATTATTATTACTAAGAGACGTGCATTAATGAGTTGTGATGTACCGTGGAATACTGTTTCTAGAAGACAAAGCATTTTACTACAGTATTTTAGAATTCCTTTATAATAATAGGTATTTAAAACTACTTAACTACCATTTTTTTTTTAAACTGCCCAAGTCTTGGATTTTTGATGTCATCTGGACATCGGTAAAAGAAAACATTGTGAGGAATCTTGAACTTATTATTAACTAGCTTCTGCCCGCGGCTCTGTCCGCGTAAAAAGTAAATTTCCGTAAAGTAACTTGAACTGTTATCCCAATGGAAAAAATACCGGGATAAAAAGTATCTTTTGTGTAGATCTATGTGCCAATTATCATCCAAATCTGTATCACGGTTTACACGTTATTAAGCAATAAACATCTAAACATCTTCACAAAGTTTCACATATTATTATTAGTAGGATACAAGTCTGTAATCGCTTACTCACCTTGAGAAAGCCCGATGATCAATACTCGTGCCTTCTCAATATGAGAAGTGGTCTTTGCCCTGGAGTGGAACAATAATATAGGTGGCTAATTTAAATACTAATGCGATCCTTTTGTTCAAATTAACACTCATTTGTGCTCATGTCAAAACAAAGTTCTCATAGCTTAGTATAATCCAGGACCCTTTTATCCTTTACAAAAATGTACAGGTAAAACTGTCGGTTCTTTAAAAAGGGCTCGTTAGGCATTTTGTACGGTTACGCTCTGAAAATATGACGTCCCAAAAATCCTTTTAGTGTTCTCGCATACGAGCCACGGGCTATAGCTACAGGTTTAACTGCCCCTTGGTATCTTGGTCAAGCGCGACTGCTGAGCGTGGGGTCTTTTCTTCCATTCCCAGGTCGGGGAAAATGTGTTATTAGGTTATTTCCATTAGAGATTTTTCAGTAGCAGCCAAGAGTATGGAAGTCGAAAATGTTCACTGATAACTTTTTAGACCTATGTATTCTGCTTATGTGTAGAAAGTTTCATTAAAATCAGTTCATTCATTTCGAAAAATAAGGACTTGAAAGTGTGTATGAAATGCCGTACGGCGTAAACGCTCAAAGTCAAAAGTCAAAGTCAAAAACATCTATTTCAATTAGACCGTTTACAGGCACTTTTGAATTGTCAAGGAGTCGGTCAGTTAGTCCGAATGTTGAAGCTAGTTGCTCGTTCCTAAACGGTGGTAGGCCTCTATGGAGAAGAACGAGCAAGAAACTCCACGGCACTCTTTTAAATTAGGTTTTTACAAAATCCTGGTTACTTAACTTGGCTCCTAACTGTAAAATAGATAACTAATAAACTGTAGGATAATGCTAGTTTGCAGCTCAGTGGCAGCGATTGTCAGTTGCTGTGTGTGGCTCGTGTGCGGCAAGGCTTTCTGCTCCGCCAAAATTGTAGCGAACATCATTTTTTTATGTATGTTCAGAGGCTATTCGTTGTATGATAGTCAGTTAGGAAAATGTTTTTATTTTGTGTCTTTATCTGACTGACTTGACTGCCTCGTTGATCTATCGTCGTAAAACGCGACTGCTGGGCATGAGGTCTTGGCTTTAACTATTTCAATCTACATGTTCTTTGACATCACTGACATCAGTGACGGAAAACATCGTAATGAAATCTGGACTTATAATTAACTAGCTTTTGCCCGCGACTTCGTCCGCGTAAATTTCGGTTATCGCGGACACAGACGAAGTCGCGGAAAAAATTACCCATGTCCTGGCATTTCAATTATTTACTTAAAATCATGATTCGAAACTACACGTGGCGCCATCTATGATCATAAGAACGTTATTGTGATTTCCTTCGGAAACAGTACTTTTTTTCGGGATTAAAGGTACCATATGTTCGTTCCTGTACACCTGGCAACGTATATGCAAAATTTCAGGATGATCGGTTCTGTGGCTTAGGCGTAAAATGGTAACAAACAAACAAACAAACTTACTTTCGCATTTATAATATTGGTTAGGATATCATCAATCGCGGCAATCCGCCTTGACAAAGCATGATGATCAAAACTCGTACCTTCTCTTTATAAGAAGAGGCCTTTACTGTCCAATAGGACCATAATAGGCTAGTATTATTATTATAGAAGTACAGCGTAACTCCTTACTAAGCTCAATATTTATTTAATCAAATCGGAAACGTTGTTTACACAATTCCAGCCAGTTACTAGCTTAATACTGCTAGCTTACTATCCTGGCTTGGTATTGCCGTTATGTATTCAGGATTTAAATGTCGTGCCGAAGATCACAACTGTTGGATAAATTGCTGCAGATTGCAGAGGCTTTGCGCGTCCATTTTAATTTTGAGCTTACTTGGTTAAATAACTAGGTAATTTTAATTGTTTACTGAATGTTATGTATTGAATTATTTATGTTATAAAAGTGACTGTATATAAAATTGGGAAATGTAATTGGGCAAAAAACCCTACCGATTATAATAGTTGTACGTCACATGGCAAAGCATAGATACTCTGTAAAACTAATGTAATATCTCACTCATTATTGCCACTTATGTTTACATAAAAGCCTACTCATAAATTGCTTTAAAAAAAAATTGTTGTTAATAAAATCGAACTTGGTACAATGTAGAATATTTAACTAAACTTTTATATTAACGATCAAAAAGCTAGTATTTCGGAACTTAGGACCAAATAACATAATTATTATATTTATTTATCGTAATTTTACTATAGTTTTCATCACGGTTTCATGTTTATAGAAAGCAAAAAAATAAGAAACTTTTACGTTTTAAAAATATTAGTATAGATAAATAACATTTAACTTGAAACCTTTCGCATGCCTGAGAGAAAGGTCTTCACAGACAGACGGACAATAGATCCTACAAAGTATCCTATTTTTCATTCGAAGTACGTAGCCCCAAAAATAGAATCGAATAACATAAAAATGCGTTTTGGGATACTCCCCAAAAACATCATTGAGAAATTAATCCAGTAAGTCATGATGATTTAAAGGCTGTACTAGAATCCCGAACCGCCAGGTGAGATAAGTAATTTCCCGTAGAACCACTGAATACGAGGCTGGGGACTTACCCGACCGTCCCTATCATAAATATAACACAATATTACCTCTTATAATATGTAACTTGTTCGAGGACCCGCATTTCGTCACAACAATTTCAACTTTCATCCTCAACCTTAAGGCTCATTTTGAAGCAACTGTACAGCTAACAAATGAACGCAGGTCTTAAGTAATATGTTCTCACATAATTCTTGGGTTAGGCCCTTGTTGTAAATTAATTTTTTTCGAGTTAACTTCGTTGGGTATGATTATTATAATTGCAACTTTATTACTTTACAGGGTAGGTTTAAGTTGAATTATAATTTTAATGGGTATGATATTAAGTTGTGTGCATGGAGACCTCTTTTTGCGAGAAGGTTGCTAACATAAAAAGGAGTAGCTAAAATTAGAGGAAGGGAGAGAAAAATATAACGGCAATTGCTTCTCTCACGTTGTGCAGATATCGGCCAATCAGAGACAAAGCCCAAGTCCACAGATCTAAAGTATGATTAGTGCTATCAGATGGTCTAGATTCTCACGGCATTCCATACGATTCCAGACAAAATACTGAAACTCCTGACAAACGGCTTCGAAAAAAAGAATCAAATTATTTGCTAAATTTAAAATTATAGGGCTCTTTTACTTTATTTCGCTACTGAAAGAAATATATTTAAAAGCTTATTTAAAAATAAAAGGTATCAGTTTAATATTCTAACAGGTAGGTGTTTTTTTAGAACAAAATACTTCTAAATCCCGACAGTTTGAGATTATGTTCAAATATTTCAATTTTATGATCTAGATACCTTGAGTTGATGGGAATGATTATGTTAGTGGTGGTGGTTATTACCATTAACATGATGGTAACCATCACTCATTAAAAAAAAACAAATGGTCCCAATCTTTTACTACATTTCTTACTGACTTTCTTGAATCTCTAAAAAAAGTAGGCCTGTTCTGAAGAAAAAAATCTATAAATTAATTTATGAAAAGTGCAATCCCTAACACTAGCTAGAGTTGATAGCTCACCTCAAACTCACTTCACATAAATTCAAGATTTTTTTTCAGAGTTCATTTCAGAGTAGTTCATTTCACAGTGGACTGTTCTTTTAACAAGGACGGAAAAGTTTAATTCAAAAATTAGTTCACTCATAAAATTGTTTGGGATAAAAGTCTTAACGCAAAGGCCTAGATTTTGGTCGGAAAAGTTTCGTTACATCAAATGGGATTAAAAAGGGATCACAGTTAAACTGCCCTAGGTGTTAGTTTTACTAAAGCCGAGCTAAATCGGATTAAAACAATAGTAACTTTATGAAGTAATAAAAAGTTTGGTCCGATATTGTTAAAATACCTTTTTATTTACGTACAAAAGGACCAATTCTATGAAATAATTCCTTCTATATTGTAAACATAAAAGATACATTAAAATTAAAGAATACGAACTGTTAGTTTTACTTCCGACCGAATTTCGGCCACCGTAATGAATATCAATGTTGACTAATCAAGTACGTTGAAGATATAAAAGTGCACAAGTGAGTGTGTAATTTTCAAAGATTCATAGACAATTTATTTTATCAAATAAATGTTAAACAAAGTTACAGTTAAACCCTTTATATGAAGTAAATGATTAATGTCTATGTCGATGACTGCAAATATTTTATCTGCAAAAATAATGAAAAAATATCTCAAAACTAATGACTTTTTCAACTGCGAATTATACTTTATCTTCATTATTGGTCTTTTAAAAGTACGCTGGACTTTCTTTATGGTTCAAAATAAAGGCTCACAAATAATGTACAACAACTTTCAAAGCCCCATACAAAAGCTCATATCTCTAAAATTTTCCTGATACTTACACCTGAGTTACTTGAAATCGTTCATTCGTTCACTCACCTCCCTCGTTCACTGAACTGACGCTATCTGCGCCATGTCGTCATGAACGAATGAACGAGAATAGATTCAGAAAACGCGAAGCATTTTTGCGATTTTTAAATTTCGATTTTCAAATTCTTTATTCGAATCTTGATATTAACGGATCATCTGTCTTATTTATCTTTGAGTGTTTTTTTAATATTCAAAAAATAGTTATTTTAAAATTAGTCTTTTGAAGAGGGTGAGTAAACTTTTATTAAGATTTTGTTGTTACTGTTTATTTTATTTATTAAGTTTTTAATTGTTGGTTGTTCATAATGCTTGAGTATTTATTAAGACGAATTTATTTAGGCTAGGCGTTTAATCTTTTTTAAATATACTCATTAAGCAAATTAAATAATTAAAATGGTTTAAAACCTTTTGGAATGAATCTATTAATATTTTAGATATTGGTCCTTTTACTCCTGATAAGGCTAATTATTTATCTTAAATAGCTTTTAGGACCAAACATTTAATTTATTGTTATTGGAGTTAGTAAAAAATAAAAAAGTCAGGCTTTTATTTTGATCCAGTTTCATAAACTAGGTATGTAAGTATCATAAAGTAAAAATACCTAAGAAAACTTGCATTGTTGCATGCCATAAAGACCAGACCTCGCCATATAGAAATGTTCGTAATATCACCAAAAGTGATGGCCAAATGAATTCAAATACAAAGTATGAGGTCACAAGGTTCAGAATAGCTTTAAACCTGCATTGGTTTTCACTTCTTAAAATCTGACTTTAAATTAATATGTTTTTAAAAATAGAATTTCGGTCCTTCCTTCACTCTCATAGTCTGATGGGACGGCAATCTGACACGACCGGGAAGAGATCAGACGCAGGACCAACGGCATTACATGCTTTCCAAAGCACCGGCACAACCCCCGTCACACCACCAACTATTCACAACGGATAAACCCAATAACAATTTTTGCCCGACTTGAAAATTGAACCCAAGACTATTGATACAGGTAGCCTAAGATCTGATCGACAGTCTTGCCAAGGGGTATCGTGTTACCCAGTAACTGGGCTGTGGGGGTCAGACAGTCTCCGTCGGTAAATTGTTGCTTCTTATAATGCGATCTGTAGGTTCCCTGTCTCAACCCATCAATGGACTACTTAATCTGAAATAGCAGTTATCAGATGCGATAACCATTTTGTATTTTGCTGGAAACTTTCATTCATAAAAACTTCCTTAAGTAAAGAAACATGTAAAAAACTTTGTTAGTTTTAAAACCAGAGTTAAAATAGCCTTTGCTTGTATAAAAATAAAGCATAAACTTGCCTTTACTTACATTTTTCACAGAGAAAGATGAAAGTGTAGTACGAGTATGTACAGTCGGATAAACCATTATGTATACAGGCAGCTAATTCGTAACTACTTTTAAACAATATTTTGTATGTCATAGATAACAAAACATCACGCCTGTAATCCCCGTAGGGTTCGGCAGAGGTATACCCATTAGTACGCTCACATTTTGCCAGTTATATTTAAGTCCTGTGTAATAGGGGGTGAGGCTATTGCTATCAACCGGACACAAATTCAGATTCCGAGGCTGCTACTGAGAAATTCCTGATGGAAAAACCCAGCAACACTTTGTGAATCGAACCCAAGACCTCATGCTCAGCAGTTGCGCTCTGCGGGCACTGGACTAACGAGGCAGTCAACTCTTTTAAATTACTTTGAATAGCTTTCAAAATTATGAAACAACACAAGCTGCCTCGTTGGTCTAGTGGTCGCAAAGCGCGACTGCTGAGCATGAGGTCTTGGGTGCGATTCCCAGGTCGACCAAAGTGTTACTAGGTTTTTCAGTCGAGAATTTCTCAGCAGAAGCTTCGGAGTCTGGATTTGTGCCAGGTTGATGACAATAGGCACGCCCCCTATCACTAAAATTTAAACATAACTGGCGGAATGTGGGTGTACTAATGGGTACACCTCTGCCTAACCTTTCGAAGGTTACAGGCGTGATGTTATGTTAGTTGATGTGTGTAAAATAACAATGAATGGCAGTGTAGCAGAATGATAATATTGCTGTCTGTGAACCAAATATCTTGTTCGATCGTACATTCACAAAAAAACTGCAAACACCCCGGATGGCCCAGTAATATCGCACAAAGTACGCTCCGTCACAACGTGCTGAATAATTCAACACACCAATAACTAGTTGGTTTAAAAGTAAAATTTTAAATTTACTCTCAAAGTGTGTTCGCGTCACATTTGCTTAGAGCAGACAGGTTCCCTCATGTGGCTCAGAGTATTTTTTGTGGTCCAAGTTGTGAGATACAGCGGAGAGAATACGAGAATGGAGATTTCGGTAGAGATAAACTACTTTGAAATAGCGCGCCCCTCCATATTACTATTTCAACGTGTGTCGTCATATCCATATGAAAGAGTTTGTATGTAGGTAGTTGTAAGTATTCGTCTTCAGTATTGTAGCAGGCCGGCAGATTTGTTAGTCAACTAATCATAGACGACGACAACGTACGTGCCATTTTCATAGAGTATGTCAGTGCAGCGCCATACTTACATAATGAACAATTATTGACGCCGCTTGTCTAGCAACAAATCGCTGATTTGCATGACATGCATTATGAATCTTTTCAATACTTTTACAAACACTTAAACGTTTTGAATTGTGGAAGGGCGCGTCATGTTTTCGTTGTTTATGTCTACACTGTCAAGTCTATTTAAATTTTATTCTATTTGATATGACTAAACCAGCCAGAGTCTAAACAGTGCTTATTATCTACAAAACTTTTTTTTTGTTTAATTTTCTAGGTCTCAACTTACATAAGAAGTAACTCTCCTGTTCGCTTCTACTTGGGACACACTACAAAAACGTCGTCGTGTTCTCGCGAGAACATCTTATTTAAGCTCAAGCGAGCGTGATGTCTCCAGGATTTTCCCGGAATTTTCCGTTCAATAACAAATTTAGCTTTTCAAATAATTTCACCTATGAACCTATCAGTATCAATGTGCCATAATGCCTGTACGTTTTTGGAATTGATAAACGCTTTTGATGGCGCCAAAATGATGGTTATGATCTAGGTTATACATAACATCACGCCTGTAATCCCCGAAGGGTTAGGCAGAGGTGTCCCCATTAGTACGGCCACATTTCGCCAGTTATGTTTAAGTCCCATGTAATAGGGGGCGAGCCTATTGCCATCACCAGCACTAATCCAGACTCCACTACGACGCCTCGTTGGTCTAATGGTCGCAAAGCGCGACTGCTAAGCATGAGGTCTTGGGTTCGATTTCCAGGACGGGCAAAGTGTTACTGGGATTTTCCTTCAGGGATTTCTCAGTAGGAGCCTCGGAGTCTGGATTTGTGCCCGGTTGATAGCAAGAAGCTCGCTCCCTATAACATGAACTTAAAACATAACTGTCAAAATATGGATGTACAAATGGGTACACCTCTGCCTGACCCTTCAGAGATTACAGGCGTGATGTTATGTTAAATAGAAATACAAAAAATGCATTTCAAACCTTAACGTTAAAAAGCATAATTAGGCGAAAATATACCACAGTAATTAATTATGCCGTCATTTTAAATGAGAGCAGTCTCATTAGCATGTGAATTGAACTATAAATCATGTAATTAAGGCATATTATGATGTCAAACAATCGATGTATCATGTACTGACCAGCTTATCTTGGTATGGAAATGGACAAATATACCGTGTTTATACAATGCTTGCTTGGTTACTAGAAATACAGGCTTCTAGTTTAATCCACAACCTGAACTGCTTCGAGAAAATGATTGTACGGCCGTGCTGTGAAAGGGCTTGAAGAGTAGAAAACAATAAAGTTAGTAAAATCACACTAAAAAAGCTTGTTTCAAAAAGTTTTAAACGTTATTTTTTAAAACAAGGTTTTTTAGTGAAAGAGTGCCGTGGAGGTTCTTGCTCGTTCTTCTCCATAGAGGCCTACCTCCGTTTTGGAACGAGCAACTTTCGGACTAACTGACCGACTCCTTGACAATTCAAAAGTGCCTGTTAATGGTCTAATTGAAATAAATGTTTTGACTTTGACTTTAGTGTGATGTTACTAACTTTATAGTTTTCTACTCTTCAAGCCCTTTCATTTGATACCCATATCAAGGGGAAAGAGATAAAATACGTAATCCCCACTCTTGGAATGGCGGCCATATTGAAATAGAACTAAAGGTGGATGAAAAATTTTAGCTCTATCGGATACCAACTTATGGTCGAAAAATGGTTTGCAAATTTTAAAAGGACAACTTACATACGAACAATGCTAGCTAAAAAAAAAGCTTGTAATTTAAGGAATTTTATAGACTTATTTGGACAAAATGCTGACAGCATTGTTCAAAACAGTCATAATTATTACATGTTACATTGTGCACTACATCGATAGAGTACTTGTAATAACGTTACCACATAATATTATCGCTGACTTCGTGAGTACCAATAAAATGTTGGCCAAGCTTGTTCTGGTTTTGGGTCAACGGTTTCGTACCTGACATATACATTCCACCATGTGTGAAATAAACAATACATTTGTATTGATTTTCAATTTCTAAACTAACTTGGAACACCTCAAAACATTGAATTCTTTACAAAATTTTGCCAAGCACGTTGGTACCGATAATAAAGCTTCGGGTTCCGCATCTCATTATGCAAATAATCTATTTTCACAGAATTATTTATAATAATATCATAATGGGCTCGTGCCAGTGCAGTTTTCACTGGTTATTATAATAATGTTGTATCCTCACGTTTAATCTTATTTGAAACAAGATAAAATGCTTAGTTTAGTTTATTATTAGATTTTTGAAGTGAAAACTTCTTTAGCGGCGTTGAGCACTTTTTCTGTAATGGGTATAAAATCTTAAACTCGCGTCAGGACACGTGACCTGATCGAAAAAGCGTAAGACGGATGGAGAGTAGACAGCTATCCCCTCTCTACGGCGCGGCGAAAATGTATGCCTGGGCCTACTGTTTCGTTTAGGCAGCGCAGGGCGCTTGCCGGTTAATAATCAAGTTTTCACTTCTGCCGTCACTCCCGGAGTGCAACCCGTCTTTTTTTTAAGACATAACATAACATCACATCTGTAATCACAGGTGTACCCATAAGTATACCTATATTTCGCTAGTTATGTTTTTTTGTAAGTCCCATTCACCGGGCACACGGACTTCGAGGCTGTTAGCCTGTTTCTGAGAATTTCTTGGAAAAATTCAATAACACTTTGCCAGACCTGGGAATAGAACCGAAGACCTCATGCTGAGCAGTCGCGCTTTGCAACCACTAGACCAACGAGGCAGTCAAGGTCAAGGTTGTTGGGGACAAAGGACACGCTACTTTTTATTTGACTCAATAAATTGCTACACACATAACCTTTTTTTAATACCATACCATAACATTTTATTTAAATCTCTAATTTTGCTGTTTTACGCTAGTACAATAACTTACACCTACCATGTTATCACTTCGCTACCTTTGGTTGACTGTTAGAGAATGCCTAAGGCATCAAGTCCGCCACTGTACTTTTGTTGCATAAAGTTTAAATAAATAACCGGCACTTACGTCGACGAAGTCGCGGTTAAAAGCTAGTAAAAAAATCTTTTTAAACAAAATAATACACATTTTAACATGGAACCCAAAAACCGTAAAGCAACCAATACAAAATAGTAACCCTAGCGCTACTTGTAGAAGGTTACGATAATATTGTCATTAGGCTTTATGTCTTTGTTTACGGTGTTTTTCGGCAAATACCGGTTTTTTTTTAGGTACTTTCCTCCTTCGTCTAATGTTAGCTCGTTTGACATAAGAAGTAGGAGTGACCGTTACCTGGAGTTTTGGTGTTAAGCTGAGTTCAAGTGATTTACTTTTTGCTGTTAGAAGTTTTTAGGTTAGTAAGGTTGTTGGTCAAAATAATCATATAGATAATTAGGGTTAAGGTGTCGGATCTTTTTAATAGTGTTCAGGTCAACCAGACCACCGTTCGAGATGACAAAAGCACATTCTATTGAACGTTCGATTACATAACATAACATAACATCACGCCTGTAATCCCTGAAGGGCTAGGCAGAGGTGTACCCATTAGTACACCCACATTTCGCCAGTTATGTTTTTAGTCCTATGTAATAGGGGGCGAGCCTATTGCCATCAACCGGGCACAAATCCAGACTTCGAGGCTGCTACTGAGAAATTCCTGATGGAAAAACCCAATAACACTTTGCTCGACCTGGGAATCGAACCCAAGACCTCATGCACAGCAGTCGCGCTTGCGACCACTAGACCAACGAGGCAGTCCAACGTTCGATTGTATTGTTAATTTTTTGTTTTCGTCATATTTTTAGTCAATTCTTTTTACAAGATTTTATTTAGCTTGCACTGTTCGTATGTATGTAAGTAAGTTGTCCTTTCAAAATTTGCAAACCATTTTTCGACCATTGTTGGTATCCGAATGAGCTGAAATTTTGCATTCACCTTTAGTTCTGATGACGATATAATGTCCAATACTCATTATAGTAATGAGTATTGGACATTACTTAAAAATTAAAGCTTTTTTTAAAAAAATATTCGTTTTTATATTAATTGTTTCAATTCTTTGTTTGTGTGACGAAATATAATATGAATATGCAATATGAAAGTAAATCGTACAATATTTACCACTACATAATTATATCCTACAATACAACTTGTTTTTGTTTGGAAACCATTCATTAAAACTTTATTTTAATTTTATTATTTGTTGTTATAGCGGCAATAGTCCATAAAATGTTCAACTCTCTACATAATACGGTACATAAGACACAGCTCGGTGACAAACAGACTGACGTACAGCAGAGGCTTAGTATAAGGGTCTCGTTGGCACCCTTCGAGTACGATACACTAAAATTAAAAAATACACAAAGGGGAATGCCCACTGTAGTATTCCCATAATACATTCCATCACATATATTATTTGTTCATGTGTCACTATTTATATTAACCCCTGCTCTGATTGGACCAAATAAACGTGGTCAACGTTTTCTTAAAGAATTTTCCCTAAACATTATCGTGGATTTATTTTTCCTTCCCTTTTGTTACGGAAATGGACCCTACGTGTCTGACTGTGTATTGGACTTAATCAGTATATTGCTTATTGTAACCCATCTGTTACAATGCTTTATTTATGACGTAGCTTGTGTGTATGGGTCTTTATTTTCTTTCTTCTAATGGCTTTTCTCCGCACTGTACCTATTTCTAAATTTAAATATTTTATTTATCTGTATTAATAAAAATGAATTTCAAAATGCAAAACTCGAGTACGGATGGACTGATTTAGCTGATTCTTTTTCTACTGGGTTGGTACTTTCTCGGACAAAATTTTTATGAAAGTTTTTTTTTTAAATCTATCCAAATCGTTGGAAATTAGCACCCGGGCAAAGCCGGGACAATTTACTAGTAAAAAATAAAACAAAACTCCTAATTTTTAATAACATATTCAAAGTTATAGCACAAGTGTTAGCATACACCGAACCGTACCTTTTTCCTGTATAAAAATGCTTATGAGCTTTTCCAGACTATAATCTATCTCTGCGCCAAATTTTATTCACTTTCATAAGAAACAAGATCCATCCAAACTTTCGAACTTATAATAGTAGTAAGATTGTTATTAGTACGTTTTTTTTCAAGTAAGTGGAAACATCGGAAGTCCTTTTTTTCATCCCTATCGCTGTCAATAGATACGCTCACACTAACAATTTCCCCTGTATCGTGGGTTCGTTTTAAAAACATATACAAAAATAGTACAAATACAAAGTATTTTACTGTCACAATTAGCATTTTATTCATTAGACGTGTTGGAAGCCTCCTTTTAAGCAAACAATGCCTCCACGCAGAGACTCCACTCTTCCGTAACACAGCCGTATACCTGTACTAACTGTGAGTAACTATAATAGAACCAGTTAACATTTTTGAATTAAGTTTAAATTATATCTGTAAGATAGTCATAAAAACACATAAAACTACCTGTAGGCCATACAAAAATTGGTTCCGTGCAGGAATCGTACCCGTGAGACGCAGTGCAGCAGCTAATCGTTCAGCTGCTGAACCAACCGTATTGTCAAAACGTGGTTCGTGTCGTTAGCTTCTAAATAGATTTAGTATTATTTTGTTTTGATAACCAACTCCAATAATTACATACAATTTTAATTCGTTTCATATTAAAAAAAAAACATACTGAAAATCCCTTAACACTAAAAACAAATAAAGCTCAAATTTCCAAAGCAAAACATGCTAATGGTAAGCCAAAAATTCCCGCCACGCTAAAAACCCTTCGTATAAATTACCGTGAAAAAAATCTCCCTGTGATATGCAAAAAACTATTTTATACTACAAAACCGTCCACTAGATGAAATTTCAAAGACTTCATACGTCAGGTCCACACATGGCGACGAAGTAAGGTAATTGCCACTTTCAATGCAAAAACGACATCCTCACTTGAATTTTAAGCATCGGGCTAAGTGTGAACTAATGCCAATTTTTACGAGACAACCCTGAACTGAATACTCGATGAGGCAGTGATGTAATGACTCAGAACGTCCGTTCAACCCTAGTCGATTTATTCGATGTCGAATTATAATCGGATCGGTAATCGATACAGCTTAGTGAATCGTCTATTCAGGAAAGGTCACGTTGATCTGTTTTTCTTTCATCTTTAATGTACTGTATATTTTTTTTTGAATATGATATCCGTTGGAACGAGTTGGTTGGTTCCCTTTTTTATTTTTGAATGTCCGCTCTTGTGGGTTTCAATCAAACCGCGGAGGGTGAATTTAAATAGGATTTTTAACTGTAAAAAACTGAAACGCATAACATTTTGTCGATTTTGTTTTTAGGAACTGGCTCTTTGAATGTTCTATCCAAAATATTATTCTCTTTTTTGGCTTCTTTGTTGTGACATAAGAGGAGGGAGGGGGGATCTATTTTATGATAAAATAAGGGCTTTCTGTTTTTGTAATATTAGTTATGGAGGTGAAGCTCTGACATTTTTTTGGGTGCTAATACCTTAAATAAACAGTTTAATGTTTAAGTTTAGTTCCAATATAAAATACAGTTAAGGTAAGTATACAAATCTACAGCCAGGGTTTCAGTTACTGGTCCTTATCAATTAGTAATTATTTTATGTATTGGAAGGGAGTGTGAAACGTTTCGCCAACAGTCGGTTGGCCCATGAACTATTGGTCAACAGAATCTTTCAACCACGAACTTTTCACCCAAAGCACTTTTCACCCACGAACGTTTCGCCAACATGATTTTTCGCCAATGAATGTTTCACCAACAGAACGTTTCGCCCATTCACTTTTCATCCAAAGCATGTTTGGCCCATGCACTGTTCTCCAACAGAACGGTACGTCAGTGATTGTTTAACCAACAGATTTTTTTTTTGTCCCCATGAACTTGTTTGAAAAGTTATATTTCAACATTTGCATTTCTTCCCGAATACCTACAATATCCATTGACTTGTTTAATAATGCTGCTTAGTTTATGTTTACTTATATTATTACTGTTGTTGTTAGGTACCTACTTAATATTATCTATTAATTACATTTTTTTTTTATATAGGTACTAAAGATATTGTTAGGGCTGTTCTATTTTAAGTCTCAATAATATCACCAAGGGAAAAACGCCACTAAGCATTTTACTAAAGAAAATAATATTAATAAAAAAAAAGTATTAGGGAGAATAATCAAGAAAATAATACTAATATCAATCGATTATATTAAGTATCTAACAACAGCAATAATATAAGTAAACATAAACTAAGTCAATGGATATTGTAGGTATTCGGGAAGAAATGCAAATGTTGAAATATAACTTTTCAAACAAGTTCATGGGGACAAAAAAAATCTGTTGGTTAAACAATCACTGACGTACCGTTCTGTTGAAGAACAGTGCATGGGTCAAACGTGCTTTGGATGAAAAGTGAATGGGCGAAACGTTCTGTTGGTGAAACATTCATTGGCAAAAAATCATGTTGGCGAAACGTTCGTGGGTGAAAAGTGCTTTGGGTGAAAAGTTCGTGGGTGAAAGATTCTGTTGACCAATAGTTCATGGGCCAACCGACTGTTGGCGAAACGTTTCACACTCATTGGAAGGTAGGTACTTCGGCTACTTGTCGTCTAATAACATAAGTATTACGACGGATATATGACGAGACGTCGGGAATATTGTTTTGTCACTTAAGTTAAGTACATAGCATAAAATATACAACTAAAACATTTATTTTTTAATTCTAAAAGCTAACTAACAGATTTGGTTTTACACGTAGTGACATAGGTAACAAATGATAATAATTATAAAAAAAAAACAAATAAAATGATCAAAAATATAAAAATAAAATGAGAGTTGTTAACGAGTGCAATTCTGTTTTTTTTTTAAATGGAATAAAATTAGCAAAATGTGGAAGAGTATTATTAATATCACAATATTTTATTAATATAAGATTAAAACTATTTACTAAAAATCAAGATAAAATAAATCGAATCAAACCGAATAACGAAGCGTGAAACTGGACAATTAATCGATAATCGTTTTCCCATCACTAAAACCGTCGAAAGAGTTTAAGTTTTTATAGCAGTTTACTTATTTCACTGCAAAGCACTCTAGAGTAAGATTAATTCCCATGGGCATGTTTTTTAGCGGACCGATTAAGTGAATTCGCTTCAGCAGCTTTACTGTAAATAACATATTTTATTACCTGAGTTTTTCTTAATTAAATATTTTATTTATGTCTTATTTTTCTTCGTCGGTCGTTTAGTGTGGGCAAGAGATTTGCGTTTATATGCATTACATAGTATTCGAACGTGTCATGTAGAAAAGCGACTTATGAACGTTATTTTAAGGTTTTATTTACATAAATAGGAGCTCGTCGCTAAGTAATAACAGCTGCACGGGTCGATCCAGCAGGTTCAATGTTCAAGTGGCTCTTGCCGGGGTTGGTCTGTGAATGGGTGATCTATACACACCGAGACTCCTCCGTGCTTCGAAAGGCATGTTTTGCCGTTGGTCCTGGCTTTTGTACGTGGATCTTTGACAGTCGTTACGGGTCGTCAGAAGCCCGAAAGTCTGACAACCAGTCTTACCAAGAGGCATCGTATTACCCAGTTACTGGGTTGTGGACGTTAGATAGGCAGTCGCTGTATGTAAAATACTGGTATTCAGCTGCACCAGGTTAGACTGGAAGCCGACCCAACATAGTTGGGAAAAGGCTAGCCAGATGGATTGATACCACTGAAGCGAAATCTTGATAATCATATAAATTTTCCGTGTTTTCCTATAAGCAGCCTATAATTCATTCATTCATACAAATTGAAGCAACAAACGAATAAATTATTATTCGAGGTATTAAAACTCGTTATTATTTTTGATTTATGAACGTATATATTGGAATAATATAAACGTTTTGATTGGAAATTATTGCGATGACAAATTAATAATCCCTCGATGCAACCTGTGTACTGAAAATGTTATTTGAGTAGTCGATTGACCTTACATTGAATTGAATAAAAGCAATTGCGGAATCTATTTAATATTGTTTGAAATGGTTTTTTGTAAGGTTTTCAAACATTTACACAGAGGCACTAAAAAGTGAAAAATAAAACACATTTTTTACAAAAAAAGGAAAACCGCCTTCAAAAAATACAAAATAAAATTACTTTAGCTTTGGAAGTCGGTGGCAATACCTTCATAACAAAAAACAAAGCCGTCGACTTCCAAAACTAAAATTATTTTTTAATGTGTAGTTTTTTTTTAAATTTAACATTAATTATTTCATTCCAAGTACATATGTAGTTCCCAATTATTTCTTGTGAAATCAATATGAGCAATTAGCTCACGTGAGCGGAAAACACAAACTAATTAGCATATTGTAATGACGTCATCCGGCCATTTTATCCCTCAACCATTTTGACGAATGTAATTGTTAAAATAATTGATGTACATCAGCGTTGAATTCAATTTTTTACTGAAATAATTAGTGTAAAATCTGCTTCGTTGGTCTAGTGATCGTATACGCGACTGCTAAGCATAAGGTCTTGGGTTCGATTGCCAGGTCGGGCGAAGTGTAGTTGGGTTTTTCGTTCAAGAATTTCTCAGTAGCAGCCTCGTAGTCTGGATTTGTGGTCTGGATGGCAATAGGCTCGCTCCCTATTGAATGGGACTTAAACATAACTGGCGAAATGTGGGTGTAGTAATGGATACACCTCTGCCTAACCCTTCTGGGATTACGAACGTAATGTTATGATTTTGACTTGGGAACATCGTAAGAAAACCTGGACTTTATCTATGCTTACAATAAGAAAAAAAAAAGTTTTTTTTTAAACGCGGTTATATTAGGAACGAGTCGGACGGATCTAACAATACGCTATGCCACTTGACGCAGGTGAAATAAAAAGGCAGTAAGTTTGTTTAAACGAGCTTATCTCCGCAACTATTTGATTCTGAAAATTCTTTCGTTAACAAGCTTCTATAATTAAACATACAATAACAACATAACATCACACCTGTAATCCCCGAAGGGTTAGGCAGAGGTGTACCCATTAGTACACCCACATTTCGCCAGTTATGTTTTTAGTCCCATGTAATAAGGGGCGAGCCTATTGCCATCAACCGGGCACAAATCCAGACTCCGAGGCTGCTACTGAGAAATTCCTGACGGAAAAACCCAATAACACTTTGCCCGACCTGAAAATCGAACCCAAGACCTCATGCACAGCAGTCGCGCTTGCGACCACCATCTATAATTAAAAAACACGACTGCCAAAATTGCTCATATTTGTACTTTGTTTACGCGTTAGTTTCTTTTACGAAGATTTTTATTTACAGTGGTATATATTTTTTAATTGTACTTGTCGAATTCTAGACGATAAACATAGAAACGACCAGATTCATAAAAAAAAAGACGGGTTGCACTCCGGGAGTGCCGGCAGAAGTGAAAACTTGATTATTAACGTTGAGCATGTTTGATATTTTGGAATGGTTAGGGAATAATTTTGCACCAATTGCTTTATCAGTATAAAAGTACTATCATTTATGTGGTAGAATACAATATTCATTGATTGCGCTATCGTACACAAACATGACAATTTATATTACATTAAAAATTTAACACTTTAAAACTATTACAATTATTTTACATTAAAAAGTTTATCTCTCCGAAAAATCAAGCGCCCTGCGCTGCCTAAACGAAACAGTAGGCCCAGGCATACATTTTCGCCGCGCCGTAGAGAGGGGATAGCTGTCTACTCTCCATCCGTCTTACGCTTTTTCGATCAGGTCACGTGTCCTGACGCGAGTTTAAGATTTTATACCCATTACAGAAAAAGTGCTCAACGCCGCTAAAGAAGTTTTCACTTCAAAAATTGAGTCTGGTATTAATTTACGTTTTAAAGTGACCACACATGATTCTTTTTATTTTTAACTAGCCTATATTACTTGGAACGATGCAAGGATACCCCATACATTTAAATCGGTTCACGCGTTTAAAAGTTATTGTGGTATAAAGAATCTCACATACATACATACATACATACATTAACCCTGAACACATAACCCTCTTTTTTGGGGCAGTCGCGTAAAAAGAAGTTACACTATCCATGAGAGCCACCGACTACATTTTATTGTAAAAAAAAAAAAGATTAGTAAGAAACATTTACACAAACAAAGTCACAGGCAAAAATCTAGTTCAGCATTATTACTGAACCACGCTAGTATGTCTACATGAGTTTACACAAGGAATTTATTCCATCTACGCAACTCCCTAATATTTTCTTCAGCAGATGAAATAATTTACTGAAACCGCCTATTCTGTGAGCGACGCAGCTTACTGTGTGGTTTACTCTCGTACGGTACGGTGACCAAATATTTTGGGTCTTGTATGGCAAGCGTTATAGTGAATTGTACGATAACATATTATATTTTAATAATTATTTATCATATGAATGATATGAAACACTTGATATGATATGAAACATTGACTGCCTCGTTGGTCTAGTGGTCGCAAGCGCGACTGCTGTGCATGAGGTCTTGGGTTCGATTCCCAAGTCGGGCAAAGTGTTATTGGGTTTTTCCAACAGGAATTTCTCAGTAGCAGCCTCGGAGTCTGGATTTGGGCCCGGTTGATGGCGATGGGCTCGTCCCCTATTACATGGGACTAAAAAAAAAACATAACTGGCGAAATGTGGGTGTACTAATGGGTACACCTCTGCCTAACCCTTCGGGGATTACAGGCGTGATGTTATGTTGATGTAATGTGATATGAAACATAAAAAAACTAATTTAAAAACAAGCTTTACTTTAAAATTATTTGGATTTTGAGTATTGGACATTGTATTGTCATCAGAACTAAAGGTGTATGCAAAATTTCAGCTCAATCGGATATCAACAAATGGTTTAAAAATTGTTTTCAAATTTTGAAAGGACAACTTACAAACATACATACTTTCATACGAACAGTGCAAGGTAAACAAAAGTTTGTAAAAGCTGAGTCAGTGATAGCATGACGGCTGACAGGACGGAGTGGAAGAAGAAAATGTGTTGCGCCGACCCCGAGTAACATGGGACAAGGGCAGGAAGATGATGATGTAAGACTTCATGTGAAATTGTTTGATTTTAACACTAATATTAAAAAGAGGAAAAATTTCTATTTTTGTTTGTTTGTTTGTTTGTAATGGATAAACTCAAAAACTACTGGACCGATTTTAAAAATTCTTTCACAATTAGAAAGCTACATTATCTGCGAGTAACATAGGCTGTATTTTATTTTATTTTTGCGCGGACGAAGTCGCGGGCGAATGTTAGTACCTAATAAAAATTAAAGATAAATAATACCAGCCTATCATTGTCCCATTGCAGAGCCAAAGCCTCTTCTCATACAGAAAAAGCACGAGCATTGATTACCACGCTTGCTCAAGGCGGATTGGCGATGTCAGACTTATATTTTTATATAAGTCCAGGTTTCTTCACGATGTTTTCCTTCACCGATGTTCGTGATGCATCAACATCTAGCCTTTGCCCAACAATTTTGGGGTCGGCTTCCAGTCTTACCGAATGCAGCTGGATACCAGCATTTTACATGTAGCGACCGCCTATCTGACCTCCACAACTCAGTAACTAGGTAACACGATTCCTCTTGGTAAGACCGGTTGTCAGATGTTCGGGCTTCTGATGACACGTAACGCCAGTCAAAGATTCAAGTATGACAGCTGGGACCAACGGCTTAACGTGTTTTTCGAGGCACGGAACGATGTCAGTGATGTCTAAGATAAACTTAGAAAGTACATATGAATTGAAAAAGCCGCATTGGTACTTGCCCGGTTTCGAGCCCACAACTTCAAGCATGAGAGGCGGGCGCCTCAACCATCATGACATTAGTCCGGCATGAAACACATAAATAAAAAGATCCGTAAAACAATCAACCACAGAAAAAGACCCCCGTGTCATGTCCCATGCACCAACAAAAGGTGGGTCGCCTTATCGTAAAAGATAATAATTTACCATTCAAAAACACTTTTATTCATGAAAAGAAGAAAGAATTTATCCGCCGCAGACGTCGGGAAAACGCGTCGCGAGCTGTAAGGCCTTGGACGTTTTAACGATAAACGTGGAATTACGAGTTCGTGTATTAAAATCTAAATATATTAAAGCGGAACGTCACTTTACTCACTAACTCAACACGAAATATCGAAAAAAAAGGCTGAAAATATTAAGTTTGGTAGGAAAGTAGTTTATAGTTAATTAACTAGATTTGTCATCATCAACCGACTTTTTTAAAACAAATTAATCTATTTCTTAAAAGCGAAAGGTCACTCAATCGTCACGAAATATCGAAAACCGCTTGACGTATAAAGATGAAATTAAACAGGAAAGTAATTTATAGTTAGCAGATGTCCGCTAAGAACTAATTCACCCCCTAAGGGGGGGGGGGATCAAATTTTGCATATGGAGAAATCATATAAATAAGAAGTCGGTCAAATTACCAAAAGCTTAAATTAACTTAAATTAACAAAATTTTCGTATTAAAAATCCCTTTCACAATCTCTCTATAGCCTTGCGAATCGGCTTTTTATCTTCAATTGTACCAAAGAAGTCTTTTCAAGGAGATTTAATGGGCCAATAAATTCATTGCGATTCCGATCAGGCGAAGGTACAAGATATTTAAGCTGGGTTCCGCTGGTTATATGCTTTAGTGCTTTTAAATTTATATTATCTTGAACTATCTATTTTAGGTTAATTAATTGGAAATGTAGTAATGACCTAGTGTTTAAGGCGCTTTACACGGAGCAACTTAAGTTGAGGCAACTGGCAACTCTTTAAAAATTTCCTGTAAAACCTGATAGTTGCTATAACGTTGCCGGTTGCCGCAACTTTTTGGCAATTTGTGAGCAACTTTTATAGCCGAGTTGCCGTATGCCGTTGCCGTAGCGAGACTGGCATTGCTGGGCACACGGAGAGGGAGGGAGGGTGTGAAATCGCCCTAAGCGTTGCGATTGACGGTTGAGGAAACCGGCAACTTTAAAAACCGGTACAATATTTAAAACCGGTACAATATTGCTAGTTGGGGCAACTAGCAACTAACTTAGTCATCGATTGCAGCAACTGAAAACTGTTGACGATTGCCACAACTCGAAACTCGACTTGCTCTGTGTGCGCAGTCCAATTGAATCTGCCTAACTCTTCGGGGATTACAGGCGTGACGTTACGTTACTTGTGCACTATAATTATCCCCAGCGTCGATAGCTAGTCTTCACTCAAAATGGCCGCCATGACCAAAATTCCGTCAAAAGGACTATTCATTGAATCCTCATTTATATACTTTTTGTTCAGCTATTTGTAGAATACGACCACAAATATTAGGAAACTGATCAAGGCACAAAAACAAACCGTTTCCGGTTCTGCAATCAGCATTTGGAAAAAAAAGTGACCCATATCAGACCACAGCCTAAATATATTCCGTCTTGACACGGATTTAGCTTACTGGAATGATTCTTATTAGAATTGAGTAACGACTAGTTTGTAATGGATAATCTAAACTACAAACCTAGGAAACCTGGACTTAACCATACTAATATTTTAATGCAAAAGTGTGTCGAATCGATTTTGATGAAATTTGCCATGGAGATAGTTTAAGACCCGGGGAAGGACATAGAATAGTTTTTAACCTGGAAATGACCCCCAAAGGCGGTGAAAAAGGGGGGGTGGAAGTTTGTATGCAAGTACGATATATGTTTAAACAAGTTCCATGCGGACGTAGTCGCGGGCAAAAGCTAGTAAATAATATAATGTAGGTCTGCAATCGTCACTACGACTTGAGCAAGATTCAATTAACGTTAAGACCTGAAGACCAAAGTCAAATCATTTGTTTCAATTAGGCCATTAAAAGGCACTTTTGAACGCCATATACCAGAAAAAAATAATTTAATCTAGTTGTCTCTTCCAAAAGGTAGTTTCGTATGGAGAAGAATGGGCAAGAAATACCATTCATATAGTTCTTTTAAATCAATACTACTAATTAATGACCCGGCTTTTGAGCTACCCCGCAGCTGGGTAAAAACGCTACGTAAAAACCTAAAAAAGAAACAAACATCCGAATTGAGAACCTCCTCCTTTTTTAGAAGTCGGTTAAAAACCTTTTCTTACATTTTTATCTCATCATTGCAATATTATTAATACCTTTATTTTATTGGTTGTTACTTGGTTACCGAGGGATTGAAAGTCAAAGTTTACGACATCATTTAAATCTTGCAACCACAATGTTTTGTGTGCGTTACGTTCTGAGCTTACATGAAAAGTGAGTTTACCATTATAAAAAAATAGTATTAATAAAGTGAAATCTTAATGTCACTTAAGCATGTCGGTGACGAGGTCAGGTTGCCATGTCGGTGACGCGCTCATATTAGAATGACAGCGATGCATTAGCATGTCGTTGACGCGGTTTCTTTAGTAAGTCGGTGCCGCGTTTACATTAGCATGTCGGTGACGCGAACTCATAAGTTTTACCCCCACCAAAAATAGTACAATGCCGCTAAAGAAATTATCTCTTCAAAAAACCGTTTCTCAGCAATGTTTTAGGTTAGGTACTTACTTAGTAACGATACTATATGTGCCATTTTAAGTCGCGTATAGCAACATTGAACCAAATGTTGCCAACGACAAATATCCCGACTTCAAGTAAAATAAATTGGCGCTCAAACACAACATTGTTGAATAATTTTCTGCTCGTTTCTCAAAAATAAAATTCCTACAATGTAGCCTGTCACTTCCAGAGAAACCTTAAATGGCGTGGGGTTAAAATGGGCGCGTGTTGGTTCAGACAGGTGAAATAGTGCGAAAAATTGCCCAGCGGTCAAACCGGTCCGTTTTCTCTGTTCGCATCGGCAGGGTTGGATTCACATTGCTTATATTGAGCTAATCAGGTTGCTGAGGAGAGGTTAAAAGGACAAACAGTGGGACGGTGGATGTTTAAATTGTTGAATGATTATTTGAGATTCAACTGTTATCATCATCATCTGCCTATCCTATTCCCAACTGCGTTGGGCTCGACTTCCAGTCTAATCGGATGCAGCTAAATATCAATATTTTATATGAATCGACTGCCTATCTGACCTCCACAATCCAGTAACTGGGTAATACGATACCCCTTGATAAGACTGGTTGTCAGATTTTCGGACTTTTGACAACCGTAACGACTGCCAAAGATCCATGTATGACAGTCGGGACCAACGGCTTAACGTGAACTGTTATACTGAATTATAATGAACTGTTTATTGGTGCCGATTCCCTTGGTCACAAACTAAACTAAAATTAGACTATTTCCATCTTTTTCTGTCCAATAAAACAAGAAAGAGGCTAATGAAAATAAGAGCTGTCAAATTTAGTGAATTTGACACATCCATACAATTATAGTTGACATCTTAAAACGTATGGATTAAAAATACGGAAAAGTTCAAGTCAAAACTAATTTACATCGCTAACTTAGTTCATTAATGTTACCGTCCTTTCCTCTCGCTGTATATTAGTAAGAGATGTCAATTCTCTAAATTTAGTCTAGTTTGTGAACAAGGAAATCGGCACCATTATCTACTTTTTAAACATCCATCGGTTTCTAAGTAAACTTCAACTATGTCTGACGATCCTGCATACCTATCTCTTTTTTTGCCTGTACCTACTTTAAATTACATTTATTTCAACATATTTATCCTTTTTTATTAAAAACAGTATGTCGCCTCGAGTGTCGACATCCATTTATTTATAGAACGAAACTTCATGAATGCAAAGTTTAAAGGAAAATTATTCTTAAAGTAAAATACCCATGAAAACGAACAACTTTACTTTAAAAGCAACTTCGGGTAAAAAAGTTTTTCCATAGAAAGTCACCCTTTTCAACCAAAATGTATGAAACAGCTGTTTTTTTTCCAATTCAGTGACCCCAGCAGGAACTTTTTGTAAAATGTATGGGAATTTTTGTTGTTTGTCGGCCATACTTGTGTGTCTATACGATAGTACTTCATGGTGTTTATTTTTGTAAAAACTAGATTAAAAAGAGTGCCCGTGGAGAACCGAACATTGCATAAAAGAAAGAAAGAATAATAGTGGTATTATTAATATTATTTTTGCCTCGTATCTATAGGTAAACGTTGATTTGTTTTTGCTAGTTTTTTTCGTTGAATGAACAAAAGAATGTTTGTTTTCAGTTATGATTACCTTATAATCAAGTTTTATTTTTTGAGCGGAATCCTTTTTTTCTTTTCTGAAATTGTTGTGTTTATGTTCTTATAATATCAGCTATCTGCCAGTGATATTCCTATCAAAATCTGTCCAGCCTTTTCGGAGATTAGTCAAAACAAACAGTCAGACAAAATTTTTAAAAAATAAAACACCCGCACACACACGCTAGTATAAGCTATTGTTTTGATATTACAAACAGACACTTCAATTTTATTTATAAGTAAAGATTCCAAAATTTATTTAGTCAAATTATTTATTAAAAATACACTTCTTTTACTTTTCTACACCGTCTAACAGTGACCGCGCTTCACCCAATGTCTGCGTCTTAACTTGAGAACTTAGCTTCGAAGATTTGAGCAGCTTTAAATGTATAGTTATTTGGTTATTGTGACTGCTTGCGGCTTGCTCCTCGTGGCTCACCACTCAAATACTTGAGCACATTCAAGCTTAGACTCGTGTGGTTTAAGAGCGATGACATCTAGCTTATAATCTTGGTGAGAGTTTAAGTAAAGATGAATAATTACTATTATAATTTAATCACAAACAAGGCTTACTCTTGAACAAAATCGAGAATGAGATTGGAATCGACTGCATGTTTTCTACAGCGATTGACATGAGGTTGCCATACAAATGAAAATGTAAATTACCAAATTTTAAAATATTAAATAACTCGTTAATTATAAAAACTATAAATAAATGTCTTCTTATATTTATTGGAATTGAAACTGGATCGGATGTACATGTAATGTCGATTCCAATCTCATTCTCGATTTTGTTCAAGAGTAAGCCTACAGGGCGATGGCTGGCAGGTGGGCTCGCCGATTGTGGGGCGATTTTAGGTAGTAGTGGGCTTAAATCTAAATATATAAAAGCGAAAGGTCACCCACTCACTCATTCATTATTATCAAAAACTGTTTGACGTATAAAGATGAAAGGCAGTGAGAAAGTTCATAGTTAGTAGACGTCTGCTAAGAAAGAATTTTCCAAAATACACCCGCTCTGGGGTTGAAACGGGGGTCCAAAGAATGTATGGATAAATGAACTTAGACGGGGATGAAGTTGCGAGCAGACGCTAGTTGTGTAATAAATATTTGTTATTATTTAAAATGGAAAATTAATCGTTTTTCCTTCTCTTCTAACATAATATCTCTCTCCAGATGTGTTTGTGGCGCCGTTGGCGTATATAACGCTGTTGACCTGTATGGCGGTGAAAACCTACATGGCGTTGATGACTTATATAGCGCTGATGACCTACGTGTATGTTTCCATTGATTAATTTGATTATAAACTGAAATGATAAATATTAATAATGATAATTTGACTGCCTCGTTGGTCTAGTGCTCGCAAGCGCGACTGCTGTGCATGAGGTCTTGGGTTCGATTCCCAGGTCGGGCAAAGTGTTATTGGGTTTTACCATCAGGAATTTCTCAGTAGCAGCCTCGGAGTCTGGATTTGTGCCCGTTTGATGGCAATAGGCTAGCCCCCTATTATATGGGACTAAAAACATAACTGGCGAAATGTGGGTGTACTAATGGGTATACCTCTGCCTAACCCTTCGGGGATTACAGGCGTGATGTTATGTTAACGGTTGAACAAAATTAGCTTAAAGGATATACATACCTATATAGAAATTGATCTGGGTTAACACAGGCATAGACTTTATATCCCGTGAAACCTTTAGGACTTTGTCTTAATTCTGAAGTCTACGTAAATAAAGTCGTTCAAAGAAAATAAAATACAGATAAACCTATTTTATTTAATATAATACTTGTTTTATTTTCAGTGTAGCTGTCTGACATTGGAAAGTCTAGTGACATTAAGATTTTGTTGTCTATGTGGCTTAGAACTTATACAAATATGGTCCTGATAGTCCAAGATCATAATGTCGTAAGACTTACGTCACTTGAACATGGCTGAAATTTTAAGAACGCTTTAAAAATCGGAACTTTAAGCGCCAGGCTGAAGTTATGGTTGACGAAAAATGGTTGATATCACGGCTGTAATCACCGAAAGGTTAGGCAGAGATGTTCCCATTAGAACACCACATTTCGCGAGTTATGTTTAAGTCCCATGTATTAAGGGGCGAGCCTACTGCTATTAATCAGACACAATACTAACTAAACGGGAAAATTTCTAATAGAAAAACCCAATAACATTATCTGGGAGTCGAAACCAAAACCTCATTGTCAGCAGTCGCGCAACAAGGCAGTCCTCGCGGTCGTCATGTCGAGGTATTCCTCTATCAATACTCAAAATTTCAGCCACGCTAAAATGACATTGATCTAGCGACCCCAGGCTCTTAGACTAAAACTGCTGAGCCATATTTGTATACTTGTATAAATCATCTCACTAATGTCGAGAATATGTTAAGTTAAATATGTTTTTTTATGGCTGTAAATATTTTGATAGCGTTCAATGATAGGTGGAAGGAGGGCAAAGTAACGAAAACCATGGATTCAATAGATTTTAGACCTGGTTATCTGACGCAGATAGCAGCGCGGTGTTAATAAATAAATATATATATTTTTTAACTGCCTCGTTGGTCTAGTGGTCACAAGCGCGACTGCTGTGCATGAGGTCTTGGGTTCGATTCCCAGGTCGGGCAAAGTGTTATTGGGTTTTTCCATCAGGAATTTCTCAGTAGCAGCCTCGGAGTCTGGATTTGTGTCCGGTTGATGGCAATAGGCTCGCCCCCTATTACATGGGACTAAAAACATAACTGGCGACATGTGGGTGTACTAATGGGTACACCTCTGCCTAACCCTTCGGGGATTACAGGCGTGATGTTATGTTATGTTATGTTAGCACTATGATTGTTCACTCATCAAAAGAGATAGGTATCCAGGGTCATCAGATATAGTTAAAGTTTTCTTAGAAACCGATGGATGTCTTTGATTGAAACTTAATTTAATTAATTAATTATCTACTTTTGAAATTAAATTATCTACATTTGAAAACATCAAGAAAACTTCAACTATATCTGACGAACCTATTTTTTTTTTGGTCGCTGTGGTGTGAGGTCCTCCGTCTTCCTCCGTGGACTTCCTCCGTCGTGAGGGTGATGGAGGGGCATGCCAGACTCTTACCGGATTTCCAATATTAACTACGAGTTACTATTTTTCCTTAAATAGTGAAAAAACATATTTTTTCGCAAAAAAGGCAATGAAAAAACTTACTTTAGTTTTGAAAGTCGGCGGCTTTGATTTGTAGTTATGTACCACGGACTTCCAAAATTAAATTATTTTTTTACATAACATAACATTACATCACGCCTGTAATCCCCGAAGGGTTAGGCAGAAGTGTACCCTTTAGTACACCCACATTTCGCCAGTTATGTTTTTAGTCCCATGTCATAGGGGGCGAGCCTATTGATATAATATATTTTTTTACAATGTAGTTTTTTATGTATGTACTCTCATTGGGTCAAGCTAAACGGACACATGCTAACCAGTTTAAATTGGTCGCTCCTAGGATTCACATATTCAATTCATATGTACAGTTTTAGAAGTACTTTGTTCATTTTATTAATAAAGAATTAATTTAATACCCTTATTTATAACCCTAAAATAAAACAAATTAGAAGTTAGAGTGGCTCATTAATTTGTTAGTTGTAACTTTGTTTGTTAGATAACCCTCTTCCCACGCGAGGATAATCCTCTAATAATTTATTTAATAACAGTGTTTTTTGTCGTTTCCTTTTGAGTAGGATTAAAGTACGAATGGGTTGTTTATTTTATTTTTAATGGACGGTAAAAATTTGAGCAACAATTTTACAGTTTTTCAAATATTTACAAAGATTTCGTTGACTGCCATTTATCAGATAATTTAAGGCAAATTCTGTGTAATATTTTCAATAAATATACGTGGTGTTTAAATGTTTATTCAGATGTGGTGAAATGGTACTACGATTTAATCATTTTAATAAAAAAATGTTTCGTAAAATAAAAACCGTATTTATTTCTATAATAACATAACATCACGCCTGTAATCCCCGAAGGGTTAGGCAGAGGTGTACCCATTAGTACACCCACATTTCGCCAGTTATGTTTTTAGTCCCATGTAATAGGGGGCGAGCCTATTGCCATCAACCGGGCGCAAATCCTGACTCCGAGGCTGTTATTTCTATAATATAATTTGTATTTTCATATTTAGCATACTATAATAATAAAGCTTTTTTATTTTAACACGTTTATTTCAGGCACTACTGATCCGATTGGAAAAAACTCTATACAGGCGATTATAACATCACGCTACAACGCACGGGGGCGCAGCAGTAATAGCTAGTTATTTATTCTAATATTATAAAGAGGTAAAGTTTGTGAGGTGGTAATCTCTGGATTTACTGAACCGATTTTGAAAATTCTTTCGCAAATTGGAAGTTATGTTATCACTGATTGGTATAGCCTTTATTTTATTATAAATAAATTAGGGATCCGTAAGGAGAATCACGCACACAAAGTGGCGGTGTAAAGTAAAAAATTAATACCATGACAGACGGACAGAGTCCAAGACCAAGACTCGTAGGCGTAGGCAATTTAGGATACCCTAAAACTAGTAGCTAATGAGTGTCGCACACAAAAGTATTTTCTCTGACCTCTGATATTGAACTCAATAAAAAGTCAAACCTATTGACCTCTACAAATGAGTTCCAAACTAAACTAGTTTCGTCCTGTAAAATGGCTGGAACCAATTTCATCGATACTTTCAGGCGTAGGTAGCTTGAGACACAAATATAGGGGAATTTATTTGTAAAGATGGTAACACATTATATTTTTGTACAAAATATACTACTAGCTTTTACACGCGACTTCGTCCGCGTAAATTTCAGTAATCGCGGACACAGATGAAGTCGCGGAAAAAATTACCCATGTCCTTTCATTTCAATTATTTAGTTAAAATCATGATTCGAAACGACACGTGGCGCCATCTACGATCATAAGAAAGTTATTGTGATTTCCCTCGGAAACAGTACTTTTTTTCGGGATTAAAGGTACCCTATGTTCGTTCCTGTATACCTGGCGACGTATATGCAAAATTTCAGGATGATCGGTTCAGTGGCTTAGGCGTAAAATGGTAACAAACAAACTTACTTTTGCATTTATAATATTAGTTAGGATTAGAATACCAGCTTAGCTACTAGGTTACCTGCTTGCTCATTCTGGGCAAGTACCAAGGTGATTTTTTAAATTCATATGTACTTTCTTAAGTTTATCTTGGACATCACTGACATCGGTGAAGGAAAACATCGTGAGGAAACCTGGACTTACTGTTCTACTCAAACCATGTCAGAGGCCCTTGAGGCGGTTTAGAAACTCTGACACTAGGGTGTGTAGGGTCGTAAGGCCTTACTACCCACACGATAAGAAGAAGAAGATACTAGCTTCTGCTTGTCGCTCCATGTAAAATACTGGTATTCAGCTGTATCCGGTTAGACTGGAAGCTGGCCCAACATAATTAGGAAAAGGCTAGGCAGATGATGATGACTATACTAGCTTCTACCCACGACTTCATCCGCGTCAAAGTTGATTTCTCCATACAAACTTTGCAAACCCCCCTTTGAGCCCTTTAGGGGGTGAATTTTAGAAAATCCTTTCGTAGCGGACGTCCACTAACTATGAAGTACCTTTTTGCCAAATTTTATCTTCATACGTCAAGCGGTTTTCGTTAATTCGTGATGAGTGAGTGACAGACAAGATGTAGTTTTCCATTTGAGTTTAATTCCTTTTTTTTTTAAATTATTTTATTATTGATGTTCGTTAGTGGTAGGCACGTGCGAACGAAATGTTTTATGTTCATGCTCACCATGTTTTTGTTCGTTCGTGTGTATACAGCTTTTCGTTTCACCGCCATTGTGCCCTAGTGCTTAAACCTTTCGTCCCGAACACAGTTATCGTTCTAAGTAGGTACCTACGTACCTACAAGCTAGGTCGCCATTCAATTCCACTGTTATTTCAAAACGCTCGAACTGGCGTGAAAGTATTTGTTCACTTCTAGTGGAGAGGGAAGGAGTATTTTATCGGGAACAAAAACAATATTAGGTTTTTCTAATAGATTTTTTGTATAGGATGTATGTACAGTAGCGGTTGTAAGTGGAGCAGCAATCTACAAAGCAAATCGATTTACGCAAATTGATAATGCAAGAACCAAGAACCTTCGTTCCTCCATTAATCGTCTTCTGCGATGTCCTTCCCCCCGCTCTGGTTTTCTCAAATCCTCTTTTCCTGTCCAGGCGGTTTTCTTATGGAACGCACTCCCTCTGAATATCAGGATAGCCACCAGTCGGTTCACGTTCAAGGTAAAAGCTCGCGAACACTTACATAAGAAGTTGGCAGACTCGTCCCACAATTAATTGTTTGTACTTCAACATCTATGTAGGTATTTTATCTCTCTCCCCACTATATATATATATATATATATATATATATATATATATATATATATATTGTATGTATGTATATATGTATTTATTATTATAATTTATTCTTGGTAATTTTCTGTATCTGTGCACCTACTTTGTTTTTGTCTCTGCATCACCCTAAGGTAGACTGGTAGAAAATGCCAAAGGCATTAAGTCCGCCTTTGTACAGTGTATTTTTTACATGTGCATAAAGTTTTAATAAATAAATAAATAAATAATGGCCTAATTAAATAAATGACTTGACTTTGACTTTAACTTTGAATACATGTCTTATACACACAGATGTAGGTACGGCCAGTACCGCGTGTTCACAGCAATGCAAACCTTAGCATGCTGCTGCACTTATGACCGCTACTGTCCTTTCTAGTACGTTACGACAGTACAAGTTGTCAGCTTAACAGAGGGAAGTTTGTACTACTTGTATTGTACTTGTTAAACGTAAGTACGTCATGCTCGTGAACGAGTGCTGTCAGTTGGGATTGGTCATCTCTTAACTGCTATGGCTTACATCTTTATTTTTAGTATTTTTTACTACTGTTTTATATTTATCTTCATTGTTTTCACATTTAGAATCAACAAGAATATTGTAACCAGGACTTTGTAAAAACCTAATTTAAAAAGAGTTCCGTGGAGTTTCTTGCTCGTTCTTCTCCATAGAGGCCTACCTCCGTTTTGGAACGAGCAACTAGCTTCATTTTTTGGACTAACTGACCGACTCCTTGACAATTCAAAAGTGCCTGTAAATGGTCTAATTGAAATAAATGTTTTGACTTTGACTTTAAATGACTACAATGAAACCAATTAATCTACCTAGCCTTTTCCAACTATGCTAGGGTCAGCTTTTGATCTAACCAGGCGAAGCTGCCAGTATTTTACATGGAGCGACTGCCTATCTGACCTCTACAATCCAGTAACTGGGTAATACGATACCCTTTGGTAAGACTGGATGTCAGACTTTCGGGCTTCTGATGACCCGTTACGGCTGTCAATGATCCGCGTATGACAGCTGGAATCAACAGCTTATCATGCTTTCCGAGGCACGGAGGAGTCTCGGTGTGTTATGATATATTTACTACCTCTTTTGTGTATTTTTTTTCTGCCTCTGTCGCTATTTATTATCATAAAGAAAAAGAAGCCTTCAAAACAGACAAATAAAAAGTGATTATGTAAAGGTTTCGCTCTTCCCCTTAAGCACAGAACCCTAAAATCGCCAACACCACAGTTTTCACATAAATCCTCATTTCCAAGACTTCCATACAAAACTGCAAGGCTTGGCCCACTCCAAGGTTACTGAGGAAATTAATAAACCATTATCTCTTAAACTGAAAACGTGCTCAGCAAAAACAAAAGACGGCAATTAATCCCCACACTGTTTACGGCTATGTAAAAGTTTCGAATCTTACTCAAGCACCTTGCTCGTAAGGCTCGTTTACACGTGTAGAAATTTTCGCTTAACCTGTCAAGCCCGAACAATAGAAAATCAATTGTGTCTCATTAGGTGGGACTTGAGCAATTAAAATAGTCAATTGAGAGTCAAAGTCATTTATTTCATCAAAACATTTATTTCAATTAGACCAATTACAGGCATTTTTGAATTGTCAAGGAGTCGGTTAAAAAGTTAAAGCTAGTTGCCCGAATTAAGGAACGGAGGTCAAATATACATCACTCGATTTTTTTTTTGGTTCAAAATACAATTCCATCATTTAATATGTTGCAATTTCCAACTCTGTTTCTATAGCGTTTTAGTTTATTTTCAATGATTAATCAGCTGCTGCTTTACCTGCGCTTTACGGAAATCAGCTAACAAGACTCGTACGAATATTCTCGCCCCTCGACATGCGAGAAACTCTCCCCATCTAAACGAGCCTTTAAGCACCTTGTTTTTAGAAAGTTGCTAACTATTTTAATTAAAAATCTTAGACTAAGAGGACAGGGAACAATATGAGACGGACAAAGAAATCTTTCGAGGAAATTAAAACAATTAATTTGTTTAGACGGCTGACTTTCGTGAAGGAAGTGTTTTGGTTAGAAAGGATTATATTGTTGGTGACTGTTTTCATGTCCACAAAGGATGACATAACTTAACATAACATCACGCCTGTAATCCCCGAAGGGTTAGACAGAGGTATACGCATTAATACTATACCCACATTTCGCCAGTTATGTTCAAGTTTCATGTAATAGGGGGCGAGCCTATTGCCATCAACCTTGTACAAAGCCAGACTCTGAGACTCATACTGAGATGAAGAAAAAACCCAATAACACGAACCCAAAACCTCATGCGCAGCAGTCGCGCTTTGCGACCACTAGAGCAAAGAGGCAGTAAAGGATGACTAGAGGCTTAAACGGGATTGGGTGGGTCATATCAGCCCCATGTGACCGATCGATAAAAATCTATACGCAATTGGCAGTCAGGCGTCGCTGAGGCCGGTCTGAAAAGCGGCGGCCAGATGCCTTGGTTTGACGTTATGTAGGAGATAATCTGGATAGTGATCACGACACTGACTACCATATACAATGGGGCGATTCTGTTCATAGAAAGAAGTATGTTCTGAAATACTGTCAAACATACGACATCCACACACTCATCTCACAATACTTCAAACATATAAAACTAGCAAAATCGTCTTCCATTCGTCCACAAAGACCAGTCATTATGCAGATTTTTTGGACCCGAGGACCATTAGGTTTCCATTTAATTCAATTGATAAATTTATTGTTTCATTAATAAACCAAACTTGTAAATTCAATTTTATGTTCCACTTTAATTGAATACGAAAATTAAATATCAACTGTCAAACAATTTATATTTCAAATCAAAAGAGCAAATATAGGGGTACAATACAAATAATTATAATTTGTAAATCAATTAAAACATTTAATTGAATTAATAATTTACTATTTATGTTATCTGGTAAGTTATTGGGAATAACTGTTAGTTTGTAATTAATTTGTTTGTCGTAGATTTATTTGATTAAACTAAACAGTATTGTGTTTTGTTGAATTGTTTAGATCTGTGAATGTTGTTTAGGTTTAGAGATTTTGTGTTTTTTCTTCTCTTCTAACATATTTCTTTCTAGATGTGTTTGTGGCGCTGATGGCGTATATGGCGTTATAGACCTGTATGGCGCTGATGACTTCTATGGCGCTGATGACCTACGTGTGTTTTCATTGATTAATGTGATTATAAAGTGAAATGATAAATATTAAAAAAAATTGCGCGTTTAAACAAAAAAACTCTTAACTTTATATAAATAGTAGGTATAGATAGAGTTCCTATATGTATAGTAGTATAGATAAAGAAACGAAATACATCACAAATATAGTTGTGACTGCATGCAAGAAATAATTTTGACATATTTTAATCTTTCACGCAAATTGCAACTCAATTTCTGTTGCATTTTAGTTCATTATCAACTAATCAGTGTACCTTCTTAAACATATTACTAATCTTCCAACACAGACTCTAAGTAACACTACAAGGCATTATCCAAAATCGTGACGAAACATTCGTCACTACACATATTTATCGTACACATCACACAGCACTGAACCAACCAACGTGCCTAATATTCTCATACCGAAAATATCTTACAAAGAGCCAGATGTTGACACGGGATCGTAATATCTGACGGATAAAAATGATCCTGAACTAACAGAATCTAGGTGTATTGCGTAATCTTGAGTTACCGATAGTGTTGTTAAGTGCAGTGTGTTTTTCGGGACGATAGGTTTATACAAAGTTGATACGACAGATGGGCTTTCCTTTAAACTGCCTATACTAGGTACTATTTTCAAGCTCTGTACCAAAAATCAATTAAATAGGAGCAGTAGTTTAGTCGCAAATGATTTTTTAAGTTTGTGCCCCGTTTGAACTCGATGAATCTTTCCTAACAGCTGATTATGTCTATACGCATAGGTCATGCACCTACGTTGCCGCTTTAATACCTAGGTATTTAAGGTCAGTTAAATTTATTTACAAAAGGTGTTTGCGTTTTACTCTGATTTGTAAGCTATTTAGATTGTTTGAAAAAGAAAACTCATTTTTATTTATATTTTATTTTATACCGTATCGAATTAATACTAAACACGTATAGTATACGTAGTGTAATTTAATGCCCCTCTGTCATATTAACTCTGTATAATCGGGATTTGGTTTTTAAATCGGGACTGATGCATTTGTTGTATGATTCTGTATGCTTATATAGTAAAATATTGTTTTTAAGAGAGTACGCATGGGGCTTCTTGCCTATTCTTGCTCTAATCTAATCGTTATATAAATGATAAATAATTTAACTAGATTCAATGACGCAGGTATATGACGTACAAAAGTGCCTTTTAATGGCCTAATTGAAATAAATGAATTACCTTTGGCTTGGGGTTACAAAACTGAACAGAATTTTATAACATTGATAAGAAAATATGAAAGCTAAAATATTTGTATATACCTTAAAGATAAATTCGTTTACCCAATCGAAATAATCGATTAGAGTAAAGACTAAGAAGGTAAGTAAATAATCAAAGTCAAAGTCAAAGTCAAAACATTTATTTCAATTAGACCATTTACAGGCACTTTTGAATTGTCAAGGAGTCGGTCAGTTAGTCCGAAAGTTGAAGCTAGTTGCTCGTTCCAAAACGGAAGTAGGCCTCTATGGAGAAGAACGAGCAAGAAACTCCACGGCACTCTTTTAAATTAGGTAATTAATCGGGACATTCCACAACCCGAACAAAAGTGAATCGTGACGTGTCAGACCCATGAAAATCGGGATGTCCCGCGTAAATCGAGACACCTGACAGCACTAGTTACCACACTTTGTCAGTTATATTTCTGATTTCCAATTGGAGGACTGTTTTAGTAGATTTGCTCATAAATCAGAGATATTAGGATTGGGCTAGATGTTGATTTATTGAATAGATTTATTGTATGTGTGTATCTTCTGTGTATCTTGTCTTTGGTAATGTTTCGTTATGGACTGTAATCCCAGAGTCATCAGAAGTTTTGATCATATTAAGAACGTATGCGTGTGGTAATTTTTAAATTAGTGACTTTAAAAACTATAAATGTTACTATTTTATAAGAAGTGTTATATTTTTATGTTTTTAAGTTTTATTTTTAATTTGTATTTTCCAAAGTTTAATTTTAACTTAAATGTTGCTGTGCCCTAACAGGGTCCATAACTGTTCTTTTAGCTTTAATCCTTATGTAACACCTTTATATACATTATGCTATGCAAATAAATAAATATGACTGCCTCGTTGGTCTAGTGGTCGCAAGCGCGACTGCTGTGCATGAGGTCTTGGGTTAGATTCCCAGGTCGGGCAAAGTGTTATTGGGTTTTTCTATCAGGAATTTCTCAGTAGCAGCCTCGGAGTCTGGATTTGTGCCCGGTTGATGGCAATAGGCTCGCCCCCTATTACATGGGACTAAAAACATTACTGGCGAAATGTGGGTGTACTAATGGGCACACCTCTGCCTAACCCTTAGGGGATTACAGGCGTGATGTTATGTTATGTTATGTTATGAATATGAATATGACCTTTTTGCTATATACAATGCTGAGTGACGGTCTTCTTCTTTCTCTATCGTGTGGGCAGTAAGGTCTTACGACCCCACACACCCTTTTTTTTTTTTTTTTTTTTTTTTTTTTTTTTTTTTTTTTTTTTTCGTGGGGAAATCCTCATGGACTGCCTCCACCTCGGGGAAGGCGGAGGGGTGTGTCGGACTCTTACCGACTAAAACCCCACGGTGTTCCTCCAATTACCTTTTGCCGGGGCACGGGGGCGCTCAGAGCATTCTTCCGCACCCCGGCAGGCATTGACCCGCCACCGCCACAAGACGGGTCCCGTCACCCCGTGCGGCCGTCACTCACCGGCCGCACTGACTCCAGCACAGCGCGCGGGGAACACCACGCGCGCCTTACTCTCGGGCCTGTTTCTGTTCGGGCTACGGACTGCCCCCAAGTCCGCTGCCCGCAGGCCCCATGTCATGGTGGCCGGAGATCGTTCTGCGCCCTCCGGCGCCTGGTGCGTCTAATGCGGGTGGGATGGGAGGAGGAAGCCTCCCTCTCCCGTTCCGCCGCCTCTTTTGCGGTCATCACCTCCTCGCAGAAGGAGGCGACGGCGTCCCAAGCACTCTCGCTTCCGACAATGGACAGAACCACCTCCGGGAGCGAGAGGCTACCCGCAGTTGTCGCTGCAACGAGATCACGGCGCTGCGCTGCCCAAGCTGGGCACTCCTCCAGCGTATGCTGCGCCGTGTCCTCGGGGCAGCTCTGACAGTGATGGCACCTAGGCACCGTCTCCCGGCCTATGCGACACAGGTACTTCCCGAAGCATCCGTGTCCAGAAAGCACCTGCGTCATCCGAAAGGTGAGGGCACCATGACGCCTCTCCAGCCATTCCTTCAACACGGGACTTACCGCCGCTATAGCGGCGTGCCCTGACCCCACACACCCTAGTGTCAGAGTTTCTAAACCGCCTCAAGGGCCTCTGACATGGTTTGAGTGGAACAGTAAGTCCAGGTTTCCTCACGATGTTTTCCTTCACCGATCTCAATGATGTCCAAAATAAACTTTAGAAAGTATATATGAATTGAAAAAGTCACATTGGTACTTGCTTGTATTTAAACCCACAACTTCATGCATGAGAGGCGGGCTCCTTAACCACTGGGCCATCATGACATGGGTGACGGTATAACGGGTAAATGACATTTATTTTCAAATGTATCGGCTGATGTCTGCTGTTTATTTTGGAAAGGTAATCATTTGACAAACTTGGGAACCGAAAACAATACTCCACGCTCAGCAATAGCACTTACGTTCACTAGACCAACGAAGCTTTAAATAATACTGACATTAATTCCGAAACAAATTAAGCGTGCGATAATACTTGTACCAAGACACGCCATGTTTTGTTGAAATTTCCCCTAATAAGAATTACTGATGGGCCTAGTCCAAGAACCCGAAGTCGTCACACCTATGTCATTTTATTATCTTGTTACACCTATCGACAGTGGAAAGGAATAATTCACCAAGCTACAATTTGGTCGTGTTGTATATTAAAACTTATTAGGTGTGTATTTCCTGTAAATTCTACCCGTGACTTTGCCTGCGTAGAATAGCAACTAGCTGTACAAAATATACTTTATGGCTTATTCTCAAATCTACCAAAAATACGTTAAAAAAATCATAAAATTCGGTCGAGCCGTTTCTAAGGAGTGCAAACACAAACATCGTAATACAAGATTTTTATATACATAATTATTTAAATTAACGTAATAAAGCTCAAGAGATTTTTGTTCGTTTGCTTAAACGCGCTAATCTCTGAAACTACAAGTCGGGTATAAAATAAATAATAGGCTATATAACATACTATTCCATGGGAGTCTATATGTTATTTTAGACTAAAATCTATCTCTGCGGCAAACATCTAGATCCGTTCAGCGGTTCTGGCTTGATTGAGTCACAAACATCTATCCATCGAAGCATCCAGAATAGTATAACAAGATTAATAATTATGTCGTTACTCACAGCCATGCTACAATGACATAGATCTGGCGACCCCTGGATCTCGGACTATCCGTATAACTTTGGCCCAACATTTTCTTCATCTACATTTTATTAAGATGGAACTTATTTTAGAACTTTACGACGGCAGTTGAATTTTTTTTTTTTTCATTTAAAATCCACAAGGACCAGGAAATGTTGATTTATTTTTTATTATACTAGCTTGTACCCGCGACTTTGACCGCGTAAATGTTGATTGTCGCGGACGTAGACGAAGTCGCTGAATATGAAGTACCCTATGTGCTTTTTTAAGGTTCAAACTTACCCTGTACCAAACATCAAAAAGAACTAAGTTAGAGATGTCAAATTAGTTTTGCCTTGAAATTCTCCGTATTTTTAATCCATACGTTTTAAGATGTCAACTATAACTGTATGGATGTGTCAGATTGACTAAATTTGACAGCTCTTATTTACATTAGTCTCTTTCTTGTTTTATTGGACAGAAAAAGATGGAAATAGTCTAATTTTAGTTTAGTTTGTGACCAAGGGAATCTGCAACAATGTCTCCTTTCCTTTCGCTGTATGTTAGTAAGAGATGTCAATTCTCTAAATTTAGTCTAGTTTGTGAACAAGGGAATCGGCACCATTGTCAATCCGCCTTGAGCAAGCGTGGAGATCAATACTCGTGCCTTCTTTGAATGAGAAAAGGCCTTTGCCCTGCTGTGGGACAATAGTAGGCTGGTATTATTTAAAATATTTAGTGGCTTTAATTATTCTCTTTATATAGAGGCTTATACGAATATAATTCTCAAACTTTCAATCCATAACATCATAACATCAATCCCCTAAGGGTTAGGCAGAGGTGTACCCAGTAGTACACCCACATTTCGCCAGTTATGTTTTTAGTCCCATGTAGTAGGGGGCGAGCCTATTGCCATCAACCTGGCACAAATCCAGACTCCGAGGCTGCTACTGAGAAATTTCTGATGGAAAAACCCAATAACACTTTGCCCGACCTGGGAATCGAACCCAAGACCTCATGCACAGCAGTCGCGCTTGCGACCACTAGACCAACGAGAACTTAGAACTTTCAATCCATACTAATATTATACACTAGCGACCTGCCCCGGTTTCGAGCGGATGCAATGTAGATACATAAACCTTCCTCTTTAATCATTCTATCTATTGGTGAAAATTGCATTAAAATCCGTTGTGTAGTTTAAAAGATCTGACTGACTGACTTTGTTTCATACTAGGTTAGAGATGTGAAATTAATTGTCTGTTTGCTACGTTTTCATGGCAAAATAACTGAACTGATTTTCATAGAATTTAGTATGGATGCTTGAATGTCGAAGACTCAAAACTTCGTCTTCGTACTAGGATACCGTGGCCCCGGAACGTAAAGGGCAACGGAAGGAACAGGGTGGTTTTTTAGTCAGTAAAAGTCTGACAGTCCCTTCCGCCCCTTCATCTACGTACTAGGACCAAAGCGAAATTGCGGGACGTCTTAACAAGATACCGTGGCCCCGTAACGTAAAGCGCAACAGAAGGTACAGGGTGGTTTTTAGTCAGTAAAAGTCTGACAGTCCCGCCCTACCCAGGGCGGAAGGACTCATTTGATGATTTTTACCACATAAAGGACCAAAAAAGGACCATGCGAACGAATTCACGGGCGAGAGCAAGTTAAAAATATAGAAGGTAAGTCAAGGTTAAATAAGGTACAAAGTAAAGTTAAATCTAAGCCTAACATAAACATACATACATATGTATGTTTATGTTAAATCTAAGCCTAACGTAAGTAACAAAAGTCAAACTTAATTCCCCTTGAAGCACCAACAATTTTAATTATATTTGCTCAGTAATAAATTATAGATCGAGCCGTATAATTCTGTCTAAGCATGTAATCCAGCGCCGCTTTATGAATATGTAAATACCATAATTAAGAACGAAATTCGTTTCCCATTGGAGAGTCTCGATTATACTTTTGGGTAAGTTTTTGTACATTAATTTTTCTTTGAAAATTATTTTTGTAGCGGCATTTTTATTCTGGCTTTTACTGCTTTTGATTTAAAGCTTGTATTTGAGAATTACTGCTTTTATTTAAGTTGAAGATGTCATTAGTTTTTTTGGCGTCGATAAAATCATAATACTTTTTTAATGTTCAAAATTTGGATCAGTAGTTAATACAAAACAAACAAGCATATTTTCCATTAGAATATTAGTAGAATATCTTTTTCACCGAAGGGAAAAAATCTGGGCATTATTATGTTAATAATCACATGATTGTATATTATTTTTGTCATAACCGCTATAGTAATAATACACATTCTGTGAAAACTGTCTGCCTATACGGTTCAAAAGTCAAGAGTCTTAGTAAAAGGATCCGTTTGCCACTCTCTGGGTACGGAACCATAATAATGTTGTGTCGTACCTAATTTCCATCATGTCAGACTTTAAATCTGACTGCAAAAATGTGTTGTCTTCAGAAACAACTACCTTTTCTACTTACTCCTCTGTTCACTTTTCTTCAGAAAGCTTCGTAGTATCTCAAAACTTTCTTGTACTTAGGTACGTACGGTCGAACAAACTATTTGGTTTGCAGGCATAATTGTCTTTCTGCTACATTGCCATTCAATGTTATTTTGTGTTTAATTTTTAAGCTTGTGATGACTTATGGTTTTGAAACTTATTTAGAGTGATTTAAAAGAATTGCACAGTGGTCGAAACGCGTGACTGCGAAGGGTTCGATTCCCAGGTCGGGCAAAGTTTTATTTTGTTTTCGATCAGGGATTTCAAAGTAGTAGCCTTGGAGTCTGGATTTGTGCGCGGTTGATGGCAATAGGCTCGCCACCTATTACATGGGACTTAAAAATAACTGGCGAAATGTGGGTGCACTAATGGGTACACCCTTAACCTTTCAGGGATTACAGGCGTAATGTTATTGTTATGTTATTGTAAAACATATATTTTTTTAAAGAGTATGTATTGAGTTTCTTGCCCTTTCTTCTCCGTACGAAAGTACGTTAAAGAATGGGTAACTAGATTCATTCTAATTAAAACAAAACTTCTCTTTTTCGTAAATGACATTCAAAAATTCTTTGATAGTACTTGCAAGTTAGCTGCCTGTATATCAAATAGTTTGTTGGACTGTACAAAGTCTGTTGCAGTTTTTGCGCCACCCTAATCTTGCTTGCACTGTGTACATGAAAATTTCATAACATTGTAAGACGTTCTACTATGAAGATCGACGAAATACTTTGTATAAAGTCTTGTAAAAAAACTAATAAGGCACCGTTTGCTGCACAAAATGTAAGGAGCTTTGTTGTACGAAATAAAGTTTTTACTATGAAATACTTACCTTTAATTTAAAATATTCGTGCTTCACCGCTTTATGCTGCTGCAAACATTCATTTTGTACCGTTTTAGTGGTTCTGTGTATTTTAAAGGTAGGTATTCTATTGTAATAAGCAAGTTAAATATGTTTGTTTATTAAAAATGTTATGGGAGGATTGACCTTTGATATTGGTGTCGATTCTATTATGCACGAACAAAATTTAATTAAGACTGTTTCTTGCTTTTTCTTTCCAATAAAATAATAAAGGCAGGGATGAAAATACGAGCTATATTTAATCAGACACATCTATACAATTATAGTTCTGACATCCTAAAACGTATAGATTAAAAATATGGAGAATTGGAAGGCGAAACTAATTTGATATCTCTAACTTAGTTTGTAAGTGTCAATGTCACCGTCCTTTCCGTTCGCTGTGTGTTAGTAAGAGAGTCTAGTTTGTGAATAAGGGAATCGGCACCATTATCTCACTACTATCATAAATGTGAAAGTTTGGATGGATAGATGTTTGTTACCCTATCACGTCGGAAAGGATGAACGGATCTGGTTGAAAATTGGCACAGAGATAGATTATAATCTGGACATTGGCTAGTTTATAATGTGCACCTATTTTTTGTATTTGTAATGGAGTTACACAAAGACAAAACCAACGTCTAAAATTCTCGCATTTTTCAAAGTAGGTAATCATTATGACTTTAAATGTTTTACGTTGACTAATTTTGAAACAATTCTAAGCAAAAGTTTGGAAAGTACATTGAACTGTTATTACTTGATAGAAAGTATTCCAGGTTTTAATATTAGAGTAAAATATTGCTCAGCCAAAAACAGTCAGTAGGTAGGTACTTAAATATGATTTCTTTTTATTTGATCAGTGATACAAAAAGCTCTTAGAAATTTAATAAAATTTCATTATTTCCTTAGTATTTTCAAAGGATTATCTTGTAAAAAGTTATATTAAATTCCCAAGCACAATTCGATAAATTCTTTAAGTCAACCGCCGAAATTAAAATATCAAAATAGAAAAAAAAAATCTTTTGCGCCTGACAGATTTATTATAGCAAAATGTATCTTGAACGAGTATTAAAAAATTCACAGGCGCCAACTGGTTATTAATTTAAAAAATGTAATTCGAAAGTTCATTCACTTTTGCAATATACAGGACGGGAATGATAACCGGAGCTTTAGTAACACTGTAATGTTCGTGTTTAATTATTTTTTTATCAGCAACCAGCGGTAGCAGCCATTTCATGGAACAGAAGGAATGCAGTTCAAATTAAAACCTTAAGCGGTTCACATAAAACAGAATATCTCTTTTCGTGCGTCGTAAGTTAAAATAAAAAATATATAATATGGTTACTATTAGTACTGAAATTATTACTGGTAGTATTGGTTATGTGGCTACATGGTCGGTGTGACGGCTGATACGATACCCCTTGGTAAGACTGCTTGTCAGCTTTTCGACTATCTGTAACGACTGTCAAAGATCATCAAGCTGGTATTCATAAATAACAGCTAGAACTTCCCGAGGCACGGGGGTGTCACACAACTAACTTCCAAATTTTGGGATGCTACTGAAAAATTCGAAAACGTAAAACACTTTTTACCCGACCTGGGAATCGAACCCAGAAAACCACGCTCAGCAGTCGCGCTGAGACAAACGGCACAGTTAAACACACTACATGTATTATTAGACTGCCTTTTTGGTCTAGTGGTCGCAAAGCGCGACTGCTGCTAATAAGGTCTTCGGTTCGATTCCCAGGTCGGGCAAAGTGTTATTGGGTTTTTCGATCATGAATTTCTCAGTATCAGTCTCGGAGTCTGGATTCTTACCCGGTTGATAGCAATAGGCTCGCCTCCTAATACATGGGACTTAAACATAACCGGCGAAATGTGGGTGTAATACTGAGTACACCTCTACCTAACCCTTCGCGAATTACAGGCGTGATGTTATGTTATTATTAGTAGGCAGATACACTTAATACATCAAACAAAATATTTAAACAAAGGCTTAAATACCTGTATCATGTTTCGCCGTTGTTAAACTGTAAGGATCGGTGTAAATACGTCATAGAGCAGGCTTCAAGCATTACTGAAGCAAGTGCTAATTAATTATGTAGTAACAACGCGTCAGGCAATTGGACTTACCTCGCCATATTCTAGCGTTATTTGCCCTTGGTTCAACTGAGGCTGACTGACGGGAAGGTTTGAATCTTATAAAATAATCATTGCATTATTATAAAACAAAGTCCTACGCCAAGTCTGTCTGTCCGTTGGCGATAACTCAAAAATTACTAAACGGATTTTTGTGCGGTTTTCACCAATGGATAGAGTGATTCATGAGGAAGATCACGGTATATATAATTTATCAAGATTTTGTGTTAATAACAATAATTGTTGGAAGTGTAAGATAAGCTGCCCGGAGCTTTGATCGACGATTGACCGGGGCGGGTTTCTAGTAATAAATTTTTAGTTAGTAAAAGTCTGACAGTCCCTTCCGCCCCGCCCAAAGAACGAAAGGACTCATGTGATGATTTTTACTACCTCAAAAAAAAAGGGCAAGGGCTTGTTACTTGTTAAGATTAAAATAATGCCTCGTTGGTCTAGGGGTCGCAAGCGCGACTGCTGTGCATGAGGTCTTGGGTTCGATTCCAAGGTCGGGCAAAGTGTTATTAGGTTTTTCCATCAGGAATTTCTCAGTGGCAGCCTCGGAGTCTGGATTTGTGCCCGGTTGATGGTAATAGGCTCGCCCCCTATTACATGGGACTAAAAACATAACTAACCTAACCTAACCTAACCTAACCCTTCGGGGATTACAGGCGTGATGTTATGTATGTATTAAAATAATGTGCATGTTTTTTACTCAATGAAATATAATTACGAAATCTTTGAATCATCGCGAAATGAATTTCAATAATATCTTAGGAAAGTTACTGTTTACGCGGGCGAAACTGCGGGCAGAAGCTAGTTAATAGTATTTGAAGTTAAACTGCAATTATTAGCCCATTATTCTATTTTTATTTCGACTCAAATTCTAGGAGAAAAAGTCTCAGGCAGTGGAAAAGAAGCCCAACTTAAGAAGAAAATAATTTTATTTCTTCCTTTAGCGCCACTCAGAGATGTCGAAGATTAACTTCAGATGTCTTATTGATTTTTGTAAGGTTTGAAACACGCGATTTGGTGCTTGAGGTTCGCCCGTTAAGCTTCAGGCTATGGTCAGATATTTAGACGTTTCATTTTTGTTTCGTTTACGTTTGACCTTCGATTATCAACTGGTATTATATAAAAAACTGTAGTTCTGTTCTGTAAAAATCTACCTTAGTATTTAAATTTCCATTAAAAAAGTAGGGACTTCTCATTTTGACTGCCTTGTTGGTATAGTGGTCGCAAAGCAAGACTGCTGAGCATGAGGTCTTGTAGCAGACTAGGAGTCAAGATTTGTACCAGGTTGATGGCAATAGGCTCGCCCCCTATTACATGGTACTAAACATAACTGGCGAAATGTGGGTGTGCTACACATCTGCCTATCCTTTCGGGGAGTACAGGCGTGATAATATGTTCTCATTTATCGTGGGGGCATTTATAAACATACAAACTCACAAACACAAACGGTACTAGGAATAACTATCGAACCTGCGACTGCGCATCATCGCAATCATCAATCAATCATCATCAATCGCTCACCTACAGCACCAGTTTAGGTGCAGTTAGGTTGAGGCAAGCTGTCAGCTCATCTAATGCTGAGTATTGACAGCTCGGCTCAAGCCCATGTTGTCTTAATTAATCGGTGACAATATGAGATGTCGTGATGACTAAGGTTGAGGCGCCCGCCTCTCACGCATGAGATTGTGGATTCGAATCAGGGAAAGTACCAATGTGACTTTTTCAATAAATATGTACCTCCTATAGGTTATAGTTCTTAGACATCACTGACCATAGTTCCCTGCCTCGGAAAACACGTCTCAGCTGTCATACGTGGATATTTGAAGGTCTTAACGGGTCGTCAGAAGCCCGAAAGACTGATAACCAGTTGGTTGATGCCAACTGATTGTGGTGTGAATCGAGCTTGAGGTTAGCTATCATTAGCTAACCTCAAGCTCGATTCTCCCAAATCTACTGAGGGATATTTTTACAGAATAGTTCGGCTGAAGATAGGAATTGTCAGCTTACTGTAAGCTCATTTCACCCTAATTCATCGAGAGATATTTTTCCAGAGTATATAGATTTGATACTAGGTATTAAAAGCTTGCTTCATTTTCTTATGCTTGATTTTTCTATAATTAGATAGCTAATTTGCGACTCAAAAGACCAGATTTTTTTTTCAAATCTACCAATCACACTTTTTCTTGTTAAGCTCATTATTTCAACCCTTCTTTCGGGCAATTATTAGACACAAAGGGAGGTTTAACGCCAAATCATCGACCAGTTAATTACTCATCAGCGTGCTAACTGATCATAATCAAACCTCTAGAGATAACCGTCCGCTCGCTGCGCTGAAATGTCAATTAATCATGGCACAAATAGATTATAATACCTTGTGACCGAACGATGCTTCCGTTACAGTGTTCTGTGATCATTGAAATTGAAGTGAAGGAAGTGGTAAGGTCTATATTTGATAATATTTGAACATCTGAATTTATATTTTGTGGATTGTATGTATGTGAGTTTATATATTTGCAAACGCACCCACAATACGAGAAAAAAAACTGAAAGATACTCGAAAAGTTTTGATCCGAATTTCAAAAGTCTTTCACTGATAGAAAGCTACAGTAGTATTGCCAAGTGACATAAGCTATACATATATATCGGTGTATTTGATTTCCAACCGGACGAAGTCGCGCGAAACAGCTACTGTATTATAAAGAAGTGAAATAGTTTTTACAAATTAATTAATTCAGAGTCAGCGGTTCGTACGTTTTTGAATAGTTCCGCGGCGGAAGGACAGCGTTTCCCTACATATTATGATAGTAGTTGCCCTCACTAAATAATTCCACTTTTTATCCGACTTCCACGTAAATGAAGTCACAGGCAGAAGCTAGTTATTCTCTAATTCTTGCTTTTTTTACTGGTCTTTTTTTCTGTATGTAAGTGAACGGAACATTATGTATGTAGTTTTGTAAGTATTAATTTACTTATCGAGCTTTTTCTTACCTACAGTCATCAAAGAACATCTTTTGGTAATAGGTATCTTCTTAAAACATTACGAAGACCCCTACACACGAGTAATTATCATATTAATATCTCAGGCCGAATAAATAATATATAGAAAATGTTTTACGGATAGATATTGCCCTGTTGATAATGCCGCTCGAGTGTGCACATCACATTTTTATGTGGAACGTGGTCCTTTATCACGACAAAAGGACCACGTTCTTTTTAAACTTAAACAGAGAGCTATTGACATTTTCAGGTTCAAAGTTTTATAAAATATTCTGGAAGAGTTAATTAAATATTGATATATAAAATTATCAACGGTACCTAGAAGAATCTCTAATTTATTAGACACTATCAATCAATTTAAAATAAATTTATTCTCTTTAGAATAAATTGATTGATAGTGTCTAATACCCAAGTAGGTACAATACGCGCCACGAAAGATGAGACTTGACACACTACACAAACTTTATTATTTCTTAATAAACATTATAATATTGTTTTGAATTTTAATTTAAATGTCATCGAAAAATCCCTGAATAGATACACAAATTATTGAAAACTATTTCGTACATCTATACTACACTACTGACACTTGTCAAGTCTCATCTTTCGTCGCGCTTATTGTACAGTAAGCGGTCATAAGTGCAGTAGCATGCTAGTGTTTGAATTGCTGTAAACACGCGGTACAGGCCGTACCTATATCTGTGTGTATAAGTGATTATGTATTCACACAGTACCTACTAACATCTCAATTCGCAGACGGTGTCGAAAGGTCGTAAGAAATGACATGCTTTGTGTGATTGCTACTCCACTTATGAACGCTACTGTACATCTTTTGAGTGTTGCCACTTCTAGTGCTTAAGCATCATGGTCGTACGCATAATTCCAAATCTAACATGCACTAATGAGATGGTTAACCGAGCATTAATTGGTGTAGCCTGGCCGTTCGGATTGTCATGATAAATTATACCTACTAATGAATTCCAACTGCCACATTCCGGTTGGCTTGTATCATTTTTACACGACTGCCCCAAAAAAAGGAGTGTTATGTGTTCAGGGTTAATGTATGTATGTATGTATGTATGTATGTGAGATTCTTTATTCCACCATAACTTTTAAACGCCTGAACCGATTTAGATGTATGGGGTATCGTTACAATCCTTGCATCGTTCCGAGTAACATAGGTTAGTTAAAAATAAAAAATTTTAGGACATACATACATACGGGTGAAGTTAAATAAAAGCTTTTAAAAAAGAATCCTGTGTGGTCACTTTAAAACGTAAATTAATACTAGCCTCGATTTATTATTTTTTTAAATGAATCTCGTCGTGTCTATGTTTATCGTCTAGAATTTGACAAGTAGATTTAAAAAAATATATAACATTGTAAAAAACGTCATAAAAAGAACTGACGAGTAAACAAAGTACAAATATGTGCAATATTTGCAGTCGTGTTTTTTAATTTGTTTAATTATAATAGCTTGTTAGAGCTCTGTGCCCATAGGGTGAATAATAGGACCCTATAATTATGATTTCGCTGTCCATCCATCTGTCATAGGGCTGTATCTTTTGAACTGTAAGAGGTAGACACTTGAAATTTTCACAGAGTGTGTTATTACGAGACGTTGTAACAATAAATTAAAATAAAATTTTAATCGTTACATGTTTCTTGTTTGACTTGATCAAAACACAAACGATACAAGAAATGTGTTATTTCTATTGAAAACATATTTTATTGTTAATAAATATTGAATGGTGGTACGGAAACGCCAGCAGTCACGCAGTCGTTACGGGTCGTCAGAAGCTTGAAAGTCTGACAACCAGTCTTACCTAGGGGTATCGATGTATGGGTAATAACCCAGTTACTGGGTTGTGGAGGTCAGATAGGCAGTCGCTCCATGTAAAATACTGGTATTCAGCTGCATCCGGTTAGACTGGAAGCCGACCCCAGCATAGTTGGGAAAAGCCTAGGCAGATGATGGTGGTACGGAAACCTTCGTGTGTGTGTGGGTTTTTTATTCAGTGACAGATGAAGATCAAAATTAGTCAGAGCAAAAATAATATACCTAATATTTTTAATTATCCAAAAAATAAGGTATCTGTAAGAAAATTCAAGCAAACAAAGTCACAAGCAAAACCTAGTCAATTTATGACCCCTCATGACCTCAGCTGACAAACTGAGAAAACAGCGACCAACCACACATTAGCTAATTATACGAACCCGAAACTCCACGAAGTACAAAACAAATATTATACAGGAATACTTCTCCAGAAAAAACCGGTCAGCCAATGAAATATTACCATTGCGGTGCCCACTTAATTAAATAAAACGGCCCCAGTCAACTCTAGGGGGACATTTACGATGTTTACCCCAAACCCGGCCGACAACTGACACGGCAATTAGGGACGTTTTTGAAATTAAAAATATTAAAACTCTTGGCTCCAGAGTTTCGTGCTTGATTGAGTTATTACTCTGCTCTTGTGTCTTTTAATGTTGAAATATCTGAAGCCTAATTACGTAACACACTCTTCTTCTTCTAGCCGTATCCAAACTATGGTGGGGTCGGCTTCCAGTCTACCCGGATTCAACTGAATACCAGTATTTTACATGGAGCGACTGCCTATCTGACTTCCACAACACAGTAACTGGGTAATACGATACCCTTTGATAAGACTGGTTGTCAGACTTTCGGGTTTCTGACGACCCGTAACGAATGTCAAAGATCCATGTATACCTACCATTACACCAACCCATCTACAGACCAACCTGGATTTTGAATTTAGGTCTACTGGACACGCTTTTTATTTTTTCTAAGATAAATTAAGTGAATGTCATGTATACATGACAGTTATGACTGTTATTTGCATGCTCACTCAAATGTCTCGCTGATGGTGGCGCGTGTGTTGGATCAGTTGGCTCCCTTCATGATGGTTGAGCTAGGTGGTGCTGATCCATGCGTCATGCTCGTGAACGAGTGCTGTCAGTTGGGATTGGCCATCACTTAACTGCTATGGCTTACATCTTTATTTTTAGTATTTTTACTACTGTTATATATTTATCTTCATTGTTTTCACATTTAGAATCAACAAGAATATTGTAACCAGGATTTTGTAAAAACCTAATTTAAAAGAGTGCCGTGGAGTTTCTTGCTCGTTCTTCTCCATAGAGTGCCTGTAAATAGTCTAATTGAAATAAATGTTTTGATTTTTGATGGTTATTGAAATGCCGATAAGATGTAAGTTGTTTTTTTTTTCTAAGTGAAAATGCTGTTAATGTGCTTATTGTAAATAATTATAAATAAATAAATACCATAAACCCTGACCGCGTTTAATACACTCTTGAACACTTAACTGGAATGTGAATGTAACGTGTATAAACTCAGTATAAAATAAATGATTTATTTTTATTATAATGACCACATTAAACTCACTGGCCTGAAGATACTAAATAACAAATGATATTGCATGAATATGAGGCCAATTTGACCTCTGACCTTTCTGCTACCGCTGCACCCCAGCCAAGCTGAAAGGCCCTTTCACACGAGGTACAGCCATGCCATATCTTAGCGATAAAAATTTGGCAAGCTGTCACGAGGTTACATGTGATGGAAGAAAAATTTTAAAAAAAAAATCGATACAGTACATGTTATTTATAATCGATTAAGTATTATTTTACAATTTATTAATTGAATAAAGCACAATTTTATAGGTACTTTTATTGTAGTAACTATAAATACATATCTTTATGATAAAGAAGTTGGCCGCTAGTCCGAAATTTTGCATGCGGTTGTGTTAGGGCTGTGATGTGATCATGTGGTTTATAAATGGTCTACACGATTAACTTGGTCAGGAAATTGTAGCCCGTATTTTTTTTTGGCAAGACCACCCCCCTTTTCCCCTCTCTTGCAACTTTTGAATGCCAGAATCAGCAGTGGCGACCGCCAAAAAACAACAATGAAACTAAACGAGTGCTGGAAAAACAATTCAACGGTCTTGGATACCGTAACGAAATTATAATGCGTAAAACTAAAACTAAACATTTTAATACTTTGGATACCGTCGCGTTTTTAACGCTGCCGTAGAGGGGCGTACGTGTGAAAGCGCCCTTAGTAGCTAAATTACATGTTTTGCAAACCCATTCATTTTAAATGCGAGAGATAAAAGACCTTTGTACAGACTCATTATTATAATTAAAAGATTATGAATAACAATTATTTTGGTCAAACACTTTGGTCAAATATTCTATAGAGACAATTCATTTACTCCTCCTATTTTTACTAGCATTTATTTATTCGACTATCTCGTTGGTCTAGTGGTAGCAAAGCGCGACTGCTGAGCATGAGGTCTTGGGTTCGATTCCCAGGTCGGGCAAACTGTTATTGGTTTTTTCCATGGGGAATTTCTCAGTAGCTGCCTTGGAGTATGGATTTGTGCCCGGTTAATGGCAATAGGCTTGCCCCCTATTACATGGGACTTAAACATAACTGGCGAAATGTGGGTGTACTAATAGGTACACCTCTGCCTAACCCTTCGAGGATTACAGGCGTGATGTTATGTTATGTAAACATAACTGACGAAATGTGGGTATACTAATGGGTACACCTCTGCCTAACCCTTCGAGGATTACAGGCGTGATGTTATGTTATGTAAACATAACTGACGAAATGTGGGTATACTAATGGGTACACCTCTGCCTAACCCTTCGGGGATTACAGGCATAATGTCATGTATTATTTATTCATTTTATCCTTGATGGCTGGAAATAATGAATACGAAGTTAATTTAAAAGAAACTAGGTTCTACCCGCGACTTCGTCTGCGTAGACGTATTTTACGTTCTCAACAAAATTGGATGGTTTACGTTACATATAGTCCTACATTAATTGCGTGAAAACCTTATGAAAACTTCAACTATATCTGACGACCCTGGATACCTACCTATCTATCTATTTTGTTCAATTGGTATCCTGTATTTACAAATGAGAGAAATCGTACAACAAACCATAAATTAAATTATTTGTTAGATTAATTTGGATTTTAATCGTTACACATTAAAATCCAAATTAATCCAATCTAGTTATGAAGTCTTGCGGAAAACCAATACTGTGATTGAATTAGATATCGACATTTTGTAACCAATAATGGTTTGTGACGTCAGACATTTATTTCAGAATGTAGTTGGAGTTTAAACTAATTGCGGTCTGAAGTGCGGGGAGACGAAATTAAATGGTTGAATTTAATGAGGAATAAGGGTTAAATTTACTTACTTACTTGGAGGGATGAAACGCATGTGACCAGAAGAGTTATGAATATGAATGTGGATGGATGGAGAGCAAGAGGAAGACCAAAGAAAAGATGGATGGTCTGTGTGAAGAATGATATGAATGAAAGGGGAGTCAGTGATTGCATGACGGCTGACAGGACGGAGTGGAAGAGGAAAACGTGTTGCGCCGACCCCAAGTAACATGGGACAAGGGCAGGAAGATGATGATGAAGGCTTTAACTTACTGGCTCATGAATATGAACAAGTTTTACAATAGGACCATCTCTGAAATATGAATTTAAGAAATAACATAACATAACATCACGCCTGTAATCCCCGAAGGGTTAGGCAGAGGTTACCCATATTACACCCACATTTCGCCAGTTATGTTTTTAGTCCCATGTAATAGGGGGCGAGCCTATTGCCATCAACCGGGCACAAATCCAGACTCCGAGGCTGCTACTGAGAAATTCCTGATGGAAAAACCTCATAACACTTTGTCCGACCTGGGAATCGAACCTAAGACCTCATGCACAGCAGTCGCGCTTGCGACCACTAGACCAACGAGGCAGTCGAGGCAGTTTTGAGTTGTTACGGATGTACGTTCAGCTAAACAGATAGGTGTCCAGGGTCGTCAGATATATTTGAAGTTTTCTTAGAAACCGATGGATGTCTTCGATTAAAACTTAACTTAATTAATGAAGTATTTGTTATCTACTTTTTAAATTAAATTAAATTTGAAAACATTTATCGAAATTCAGGCGAGCGAAGACGCGGGGATAAGCTTGTTCAAGTATAAGTTACACACAAACACATAAGCCTGATACCTCGATCACTCTCACAGTGATCACAGCACAGACTTCACAATACATACTGACCTACTAACATACTAGCCTTTGTTGTGAGCTCATTTGAGTGTATAATAGTCCAACAGGTTTGCTTGGAATCAATCAAATGGGTAGATAGATAATTCACAGTCTCATTAACAAAGGCGCAATTACTATATGTTTAACAACGATCGCATTCTAATCTCAGTCATGAAGTATTAAAGTACGGATCTAAATCCTAACTAATATTTCCTAACTAATATTATAAATGCGAAAGTAAGTTTGTTTGTTTGTTTGTTACCATTTAACGCCTAAGCCACTGAACCGATCATCCTAAAATTTTGGATATACGTTGCTAGGTGTACAGGGACGAACATAGGGTACTTTTAATCCTGAGAAAAAGTACTGTTTCCGAGGGGAATCACAATAACGTACTTATGATCATAGATGGCGCCACCTGTCGTTTCGAATTGAAATGACAGGACATGGGTAATTTTTTCCGCGACTTGGTCCGTGCCCGCGATAACCAAAATTTACGCGGACGAAGTCGCGGGCACAAGCTAGTATAATATAAAAGCGAAAGTACACTCACTCACCACGAAATATTGAAAACTGCTCGACGTAAAAAATGAAATTTGCCAGGGAGGTAGTTTATAGTTAGTAGACGACCGCTAAGAAAAGATATGTAAAAATAATAATTATAAATAATTATATCAAAAACTATATTTTAATAACAATATTTTATATTGGCCTTTTATATAATTGACCCGCGCTAAGTTACATATACATATACAGCCTATACTATTCCTCATGAATCTAGCTATCATACAACAAGATGTTTTCCAATCCGGCTAGAAGTATCAGAGATTAGTGCGTTTAAACAAACAGAAAACTCTTTTTCGGAGGTGGTAAAAGTCATCAAATGACTCCTTCCGCCCTGGGTGGGGCGGAAGGGACTGTCAGACTTTTACTGACTATAAACCACCCTGTTCTTAACAGAAAATTCTTTCTTCTGTTTTATTATATACCTTTAAATGTACATAAGCGTAGATTTCAGAATAGTGCATCACGGTATTGTATGGCTAATAATTGGTTTCTTTGTTTACCTAAGATAACTATAAAACATACGAACAAAACTATTTAATTAAAAAAGTTGTTTTGTTAAGAAATTTTCTTTCTTTATTTATCAATTGACATACCTAACTAAGTATCTTACGACTCAAATCTTTGGTCTTACGGCCGCTTTCAATAAACGTATCTGGAGATCCATCTTCAAATGTAGCCGATCGTATTTCAAACGATAATTCTGATACATTAAGAGAGAATTAAACTAATAAACTTGCAGTCAACTTCAGATTTGATCTCTTTGAAGTGAATCGGAGATTAAACAACAATAAGGCCCGTTTGCGAAATCTAGAGTTCTCCTAACTCTGCCTTAGTTGCTAACACAGGTTCAGTATGTATCACATGACATAACATCACGCCTGTCATCTCCGAAGGGTTAGGCAGAGGTGTACCAATTAGTACACCCACATTTCTCTATTTATGTTTAGGTCCTATATAATAGGGGGCGAGCCTATCGATGGCAATAGGCTCGCCTCCAATCGGGCACAAATCCAGACTCTGAGGCTGCTACTAAGAAATTCCTGATGAAACAACCGCCCACTAAGCCGCTCGCGCATTAAGTCGCCTTTGTACTTTTGTTGCATAAAGTTAAAGAAAAGTTAAATAATAATAAATAAATAAACAACCTAATGACACTTTGCCCGACCTTGAAACCGAACCCAAGACCTCATACTTAGCAGTCGCGCTTTGCGACGACTATTAAATGTAGCTAGCTAATACAAACTATACTAACTGACTTAATACTAATTATATCCGGGGTTGCGGGACGTCTTAACAGGATACCGTGGGCCCGTAACGTAAAGGGCAACAGAAGGAACAGGGTGATTTTTTAGTCCGTAAAAGTCTGAGAGTCCCCACCCAGGGCGGAAGGAGTCATTTGGTGATTTTAACCAACTCAAAAAGAAATACTAACTATATTAACTTACGTAACTACTAGAACACACCACCCAAGTAACGCAGTCACGTTACGAATTGCATAATATGCTAGCGGCAAAATCGAGTATTACCTTCGACCATACTGAATTCGACACAATTAATTAATGTCTAAAATGTCTAACGCACGCATCGCCGCTACGAAACGCAATATCATTAGACTGGGCCAGATTTGACAGATCTACGTCATACGGAAAGTGTTTGGTAATAATGTATGTCCGTTTTCAAAATCATCATCATCTGCCTAGCCTTTTCCTAACTATGTTGGGGTAGACTTCCAGTCTAACCAAATGCAGCTGAATACCAGTATTTTACATGGAGCGACTGACTATCTGACCTTCACAACCCAATAACTGGGTAATACGATACCCTTGGTAAGACTGGTTGTCAGATTTTCGGGCTTTTGACGACCCGTAACGACTGTCAAAGATCCACTTATGACAGCCGGGACCAACGCTTGAAAAATATTTTTGTTGCAACACCTGCTTGATTTTATGACACCCTAGTACTTTTTTTGGGTAATCCAAAGTGTCGATAGACCGGGTGTCTATCGACACTTTGGACTCACAAAATGTAGGTATAAAAAAATGAATCATGACCCTTATTACACTTGAACAAGACAAGATATTTTGTCATGTTGAAATTATTATAATAATTATTATACATCTCATAAACTAATCTTCACAATCCAAAAGGTCCCTATCACGCTCGAGTAATCCACATTGAGCATCTTGGTCTCCCCAACTAAATAGTTTGACGTCACTAATTGAATTATTGACAGATATTGTGAGTTGGCTGGTTAACGCAGAAATATGTTCAATTATCGGCACAAAGAAATAGAGAAATGCTTTTAAGCCTGTTTCGGTTAACAGTTTAAACTTAGATAACCCTACAGCTCGCCACGGGAGTCGTAAAAAGGGATTATCCTTCGTGGATACGCAACATCGGACACCTGTGTCCTAATAACCGCAATTACTTTGCTCGCCACGCGTTCGACCGTTCGTTGAAACAGTTTATGAAGAGATATCATTAACATTTGCAAATATTTTCGGGTTATATTCGATTTTAATTTGAATTAAAATAATCATACCAGATTATAACAGTCCTGCTGCAGGACAAAGCCCTATCCTCATACTGAGAATACACGACCATGATGTCAGTGATGTCCAAGACATGTATGTCCCTATGTGTCATCTATGTCAGTGGTCCACAGCGGTGATAGAAGACATAGAGAAAATCAAGACATAGAAAAGAGAATTAATATAAGACTGAAAGTTGCCAATCCGCCTTGAGCAAGCGTGATGAACAATATTCGTGCCTTCTCGGAATGAGAGGCCTTTTTTTGGGTTGGTAAAAATCTTCAAATGAGTCCTTCCGCCCTGAGTGGGGCGAAAGGGACTGTAAGACCTCTTCCCTGGTTCAGGCCATGCTCAGGAGCGAGATCGAATGGGAAGCAGTCACCTCCTTCTGCGAAGCAGTGATCCTAGTGAAGGAGGAGGCGGAACGCGTGAGGGAGGGGACATCCTCCATAAAAAAGCCCTGCAGTGGAACCATGGGCTGTTATTATTAAAAGAGAAAGTATGTAAAATATGTCGTTACTTGCTCATTATTCTGCATACGAAATTACTTTTTCAAAGCAACAAAATTCAATTATTTATTTGTAAAAATTACGTTTTAATTATCTGTAATTGGAATAAACAATTCTATTTTATGTTTCGACATGATTGTACTCTCTCTTAAGAATAATTCTAATACAAGTCAAAGGTATTCATAAACAAGACAAGATAACGTACAAGTTTGTTTCAGAATATATTTGACCATCTTGTTTATTTATAAATAAATCCCTATGTGGCAACCACAAAAAATATCTTATTATTTATTTTCATCATGAAAATAAAGACACCTTTACAAAAAAACATAAATACCCATTAAGGTACCAGAAAAAAAAGCGAATATTTGTCCATAAACAAGGACAGAATCGTCCTAATACCCACACTTATTCAATGTAAGGTGGAACGAAGTCCAATCTCACAATGGGTACGTTACAAAAGGAGGAATTTTTCAAAAGGGAAAAATTACTTTTCTAAATTGGTGCGATATAAAAGACGTTTTGTCAATATTAAATTTTTTTGTCAGCACTCGACCCTCAAATTCTCGGGATTCGGGCGGAATTAAAAAGTCGAATGCCTTTTTATTTATGTATTTTAATATTAAAAGGTGTTATTCGGAATTTTGAGGAGCTGCGGTGAAGTGATTGCGCGATTGTAGGTACTGGTTGCTTTGTGCGAATCTTTTATCGAGGTTTATTGGAATATATAGCTTTTTAGTTGTTTATTGTCCGGGATATTGATGGTTTACGGTGCGTAGGTACCGAGCCCTAAAATGGTCCTAAGTACCTAGCTTAGGACCATTTCAGGGTCCGTACCTGAAGACCAATCCACACACAAGCAACCCGGGTCGACGGCGCGTTCTGTTCGCGCGCGCCTCAAAGAGCTGTCAGCACAGGGACGGGGCCCCCAACGGGGCCAACGCCTGCCGGGGTTGCGGGACGTCTTAACAGGACACCGTGGCCCCGGAACGTAAAGGGCAACAGAAGGAACAGGGTGGTTTTTTAGTCAGTAAAAGTCTGACAGTCCCTTCCGCCCCACCCAGAGCGGAAGGAGTCATTTGATGATTTTTACCACCTCAAAAAAAAAAAACACACACAAGCAAAGCTTAAAGGAGCCTGCCCATTACACTGTACCATATCTTGACCGTGTTGTAAACTTCGGGCACGGAAAGAAACATGACACTGACTAGTATGGCCATTAAAATGAATCATAGCGATAACGAAGCGACAATTGGCCACCTTCCCTTTCTTTAATTTTCTCTCTATCTCATAAGTACTACCATGCGTATATACCAACTTGGGTTCCCAGATCGCACAATTTTTTATAAGCCAAATCGCGTCATGTCTGACTTCATCGGACTGTCAAGTCATATTTTAAACTTCTAAAAAAAACTAAAAAAATAAAATGTACATAAGCGAACTTAATGCTTTGGACATTTTCTACCAGTCTGCTACCCTAAAGCAGAGATGCAGAGACAAAACTATAGTAGGTGCACTGGTGTAGAAAATTTCCAAGAATAAAATATAATAATAAATACATAATATGTGTACATACAAAATAGAGATAAAAATACATAGATGGTGAAATACATCAAATTAATTTTGTGAGACACAAAGGGATCAGATTAATATGGTTCGAAATGGCTGAACCAGTGTCTCTAAAGTACGGTGTAGTGGGCAGTCTCCTTAAAACGAACCACGGTATGTTTCAGTGCTCTGTTGAAGAGGCAATATATATTCATTAGCAACATCGCACCAAGATTAGTGGCTGTACATACACACGTATTACTATCGTAGTTCTCAATAATACCTTGTTTAGCATACTCATAAATATATTAACCGTGCAATCCCGTGTGAGAATGTTGGTAGCACTGTTTTATTTATGTGCGTGTGTTTGAATTTGTTATGTTGGTATTTAGACGAGCGACGCAGATTTAGTTCTGTTAAAATTAAATGACGTGCGTCAAAATGTCTACCATTTTTCGAAGTCATTGTAAATATTTTGAATAATTTATGCTAATTAATTTTAAATTTCTTTAATTCTGGATGCTTTATTTTTATTAGGTGGTAAAAATCGTGGGGCGGAAGGGACTGTCAGACTTTTACTGACTAAAAAACCACCCTGTTCCTTCTGTTGCCCTTTACGTTCCGGGGCCACGGTATCCTGTTAAGACGTTCCACAACCCCGGCAGGCGTTGGCCCCGTTGATTTTTGGATGCTGGTACGATAATGGGCAAGTGTGAATGTGACTTTTTCAATTTATATTATTATGTGCTTTTACATCACTAACACCGGCGAAGGAAAACACTTCCTATTTATAATTCTATTAAGGATATAAATCTGAAATCGCCAGTCCACCTTTGCTCAAGGCGAATAAGACGTGATTTAATTAATTATTAATCTTGTTAAAATATTTAAAGGAACTTTTGGGAGGTGTTCTTTAAATCTTTAAGAGGTTTTTCATAATGTTTTGCAAGCATGCTACAAGTGCTCAGATTCTTTTTCCCCTGAAGAACCCTGACCTTATCCATAGTATAAATTATAAAAAGGAAAGATTTGGTTGTTTGTTTGCATTGAATAAGCTCCGAAACTATTAAACGGATTTGTTTTTGAAAAATTATTTCACTGTTAGGAATCTAAACTATCCCCGGTTTACATATGCTATTTTATATTTTAAAAATCACGCGAACGAAGTCGCCGGGACAGTGCTAGTGACGTATAAAGACAAAATATATTATAATTATATGTTGTCAATTCATACCCCTCTACCTACCCTTTCAAGCAATACAGGTCATTAAGTTATACCGTTGAACACGTCAAACCCTTATCCCCTAATGGCCCACGCGTGCCAACCGTCAGTCAGAACTATTCCTAGATTTACATTAGCATTGAATGCTGGAGAACTGTTACCACATTAAAGGCAGTTCGATGCAATATTGACGGGGGACAATGAATAGAATTGTTGCAGAAGTTTCACTACGTGAACTTTGTACATGTACCGTCAAATGGGGTCAATAGGGAAGCAGGGGTGAATCGGGACGAATATTTAGAGCGATTTTAACGTTAAAAAAAAGCCTTTTCAAACATTACCTCACATAATCCATTTAATTTTGGATAGAAGGGGTGTTGACGTACTCCCTCCCACTCTTCCTTCAGTCAGTCGTCGACTACACGTATAAACAAAGCAATTTTTCTTGTTACGACAGTTCTGCTGTGATCCTATAAGGAGTTCCGTTCTATATATCCGAAGTTCATCATGACAATATTTCTATGGGACCTATTCGGAAGTATACTCTTTCAAACAAAAAACAATAACCCAAATCGATTTATAATTGGCGGAGTAATCGCGTAACATACATACAAAAAAAAAAAACAAACCAAAACATACCCGTCAAATTGAGGACCTCCTCCTTTTTGAAGTCGGTTAATAATATAGTGTGTGACTTGTATTTTTACACCATGTATATTTTACGTATTTCCTTGACTTAAACTCTTCAGTGTCATAAGATATTTAGTTTATATATGAAACTCAACAGATGTGTCATCCTTTAAACGGTTACCTACTATTTGTTAGCGACAGCGCACACCAGGCCAGTAGCTGTCCTAGCTCGACGTCTAGTGCCCACAACAAGCTGCCATCACAATGTTTCATTTTCAATGATCTTATTGCGCACTTGGCAAGTGACACTCCGTCCTATCTACTAGCCAGAGGACTGGCTAAGATACTGTAGAGATAGTTTAATTTGTGTGTCACCATCACCTATTGATTCGGAATATTGGGCTTACTGCGCTGCGCAAGCCTAGACAGTTTTTGTTTCCGACACAGGATACTTACGTGGTTGCAGTGTTCGCAGACGATATCTATCTATCGGTTTATCTTAGACATTACTGACATCATTCCGTGCCTCGGAAAGCACGTTAAGCCGTTAGTCCCGGCTGTCATACGTAGATCTTTGTCAGTCGTTACGAGTCGTCAGAAGCTTGAAAGTCTGACAACCAGTCTTACCTAGGGGTATCGTATTACCCAGCTACTGGGTTGTGGAGGTCAGATAGGCAGTCGCTCCATGTAAAATACTGGTATTCAGCTAAATCCGGTTAGACTGGAAGCCGACCCCAACATAGTTCGGAAAAGGCTAGGCAGATGATGAATGTTCGCAGACGATATCTGGACACAGTTCCGATTGTTACTACTTACTACTGATTGTGCAACCCTTTAGGCGGCGATTCCACCTGAGATGTGTGAAGATGCGAAGTGAGGGATATACAGGGTTATTTTTAAAACAAAAGAGAAAGGGTCATTGCATTATAAACAACTTTTTCTATGGGATCAACCCTAAAATCATGAAAATAAAAAGCTGTTCCCTACAAATGTGCTATACACAATTATAAAGTATGAAACAGCAGTTTTTGTCTTCTGTTTTAAAAATAACCTTGTATATGAAAATCTTTATTTTTATTTTCATAACTTGAGCTAAGCTAGCGCTGCAGTTGTTTAGCTTCACACACATTTTCTTCATCTTCGCTTATCTCTGTTGAAAACGCAACCTTAAAGTAAAAATAAATAGAGGTGGTTTTTAAATACAGTTTCTACAATTGACAAGGAACTTCTGAGCTTAATTTTGTTTTGTGGCACAGCTTCAGTGGTTAGGTTTGAGGGCGAGTCTGAGAATTTGAAGTGGTTAGATGATGCTCGTGATTGGTACGACTGTGTTGGCGTGATTTTAAATGGTTTGTTGCTTACTTCTTAATCAAAATGATGTTGATGATTCTGTGTAGTTATTAAGAGGAACTCCCTAATTATACTTGTGACCATTAGACTAACGGGGGCTAAACTAATTACAAGTCAAAATGTCTCAATTGAAATGTCGTTTGTCCGATTGAAATGTATTTGTTCCGCCAATCCGTCTTGAGCTTGCAAGCAAGCTTATTTTCTTTTCATTTTTTTTAACTTTGGAACGCTAGAAACAGGTCACTCACACAAACACTCACACACACAAACACCCAGACTCGCAGCAACTATCTGTAAACACAGGGCAGCAGTCAGACTTCCCCATATAAGAAGATGCTTTTGACATGCAGTGAGACAATAAAAAAGACTGGTTTTATTATTTGACATCGTCAAAAATAACTGCTGACGCCAACGGTACCGTCTTCTCTATATGAGGAGAGGCCTTTGTTGCCCTGCAGTGAAACAGTAATGGACGGGTGGTATTATATGTATAGTCAACTAATGGTATAGGTATTCTTGGTTGAGAGATATTGTTGAAGTTTTCTTCGATTGAAATTTTACTTAATTAATGAACTGTTATTTGTCTACTTTTTACATTTGAAAACAGCCATCGGTTTCTTAGAAAACTTCAACTATATTTTACACTACCCTGCATACTGTCTTTTGTCGACTGTACATCGTCAAAAATACCTGCTAACTGCTAGATAATATCGTCAGTTACCCCAAAACGTAACTCGAACACTGAATGCTTTGATTGTGAACCAACATAATTGATCAGCGGTGAGTATCGATGTTACCTTACCATCGACATTATGACGACTACTTCAATTTTACGTTCAACTCAATGTATGGAAGCGTTCGTTGGGAGTGTCGGAGTGTTTACACTCTGTTTATTGGTTTTAATTGGTTACCTGTTAAGATGTTTTGGATTGGTGTGTACGAGGACATGATGAGGACTATCTATGGTTTGTGTTGCACTTGTGATCGCAGTTTACAGTTCTCTGATAGCAGTATTTACTAGAATATTACAAAAGTATTAAAGTTACATTTGTACCTATTTTCTAAGTTTATATTGGATATTATAAATGTCGGGAAAGAAAGTAACGTAGACTTTCACATCATCATCATCATTTATTAGACGTAGGACATCCACTGCTGCTCCTCTACAGATTTCCAATAGGACTGGTTGAAAGCGGCTTGCATCCAGTGCGATCCTGCGGTCCTCGTCAGATCGTTTGTCTACCTTGTGGGTGGACGTCCTACGTAGACCTTGCTGGTGCGTGGTCTTCATCGACTTATCTATACTAATATATAAAGCTAACAATATTTTTGTTTTTTTTTATTCGAGCTAATTTCTGGAATTACCAGTCTGATTGAAAAAAATCTTTCGTATAATATGACAGGCAGATTATTAAGAAATATATACCTAGGGTATTTGACATCACGCTACGATCTACGGGAGTGGAGCAATAAAATAGCGTGGGTGAAAAAAATCTCGCGGGCATAAGCTAGAAATTAATATAAGTTTGAAATTTTCATCAATTGATCAATGTTACCTTTTCTGTTTAAAAAGAGGCCCTGCCGCGGGATATTAATAGACTAGTTTTTTTCGTAATTATAAATCTAATTAATAAATTATTATTTTAATTAGCAACTACAAGCTAACACCAAAATAAAGATCATCAAAAACAAATTCAAACCACGAAATTTCATTAAAATAAAATTCTAACGTTTTGCAAAACAGAACCAACGGTATAATTGCATTTTGCCAGCCTTATACAACATGCATGAGACGGATGCAATAACTGAAATTGGCACAGCCATATAGCCATACAGTAGTCTATGTCACACGCGGTGTATAATATTTTGTTTATTTAATAAGCTTCATGTTGTGATGACCCAGTAATTGAGGCACCCGCCTCTCATGCACGAGGTTGTAGGTTCGGATCGCAAGTACTTACGTTACTTTTTCAATTCATTTGTACTTTCTAAGTTTATGTTAATTTAATAAGCTTCATGTCGTGGTGGCCCAGTGGTCGAGGCGCCTGCCTCTCATGTGGTTGTGGGTTCTAATCTGGGGAAGTACCAATGTGTCTTTTTTAATTCATATGTACTTTTTAAGTTTATCTTAGTTATCATTGACATAGTTCCGTGCCTCGGATAGCACGTTAATCCCAGCTGTCATACGTGGATCTTTGACAGTGGTTACGGGTCGTCAGAAGACTGAAAATCTGTGAACCAGTCTTACCTGTTACCCAGTTACTGGTTTTCAGGTCAAATGGGCTGTAGCTCCATGTAAAATACTGGTATTCAGCTGTATCCGAATAGGCTGGCAGCTGACGTCGTCATAGTTGGGAAGACTAGGCAGATGATGAATAAGCTACAAGGCTAACTGTTGAATAATATTGTTTGACTGCCTAGTTGATCGCATGGGGTTCAGCGCCGATACCCAAGTTGGGGAAAGGGATATAGAATTTTTCATTAGGAATTTCTCAGTAGCAACTCGGAGTTTGGAAATTGGTAGTATGACACTCCCGTGACTCGAAAAGCACGTAAAGCCGTTGATCTCTCTCCGGTCGTGTCGGATTGCAGTCCCATGGAATCATGAGAGTGAAGAAAGAGGGTGTGAATGTGTGTTTGCTCGTTTCTTGCTCGTTTTTCTCCATAGAGTCCTACCTCCGTTTTGGAACGAGCAACTAGCTTCAACTTTCGGACTAACTGCCCGACTCCTTGGCAATTCAAAAGTGCCTGTAAATGGTCTAATTGAAATAAATGTTTTGACTTTGACTTTTGCGTATACACTTGTACCTACACTATAATATCTTACATACATACATACATACATAAACTCACGCCTTTTTCCCATGGGGGTAGACAGAAACTACAGAACGCCACCTGCTACGATCCTTACATACTCCTTTCGTCTAATCTACGTTCATACATCTCGTCATACAAGCACACCGGTTACGAGTACTCTGCACCTGATCTATAATATCTAATGTATACTATTTATTTAAAATTTATAATTTACTACTCACTATTGCGTTATACATTCCCTTATTGCCATATATGACCATTTAAAACCAGATAACTTTAATTTTGATACAATAATGGTCTCTGATTTCATTAATTACGTTAGCAAATAAGATGACGTTTTAAATTAAATAATTAGTGATAATTTATGCAATTTTGCATAATATAAATTACACTTTGTAATTTTGTATTTATTTAATCATTCTCGTTTTACAAATAAACGTTATTGAGGAATTAATTTTATTGTGTGTGTTTTGTTATTTAATTGAATTGGGATTTGTGAAACATTCCATTTATACTAATAACATAACCATTGGGTATTAGGTTTATTGAGAGATGAAGCGTTTTGACTGCCCTGTTAATATCGTGCTTGCAAGTGCGACTGTTTAGCTTGGGGTCCTGGGGTCGATTCCCAGGTAGGACAAAACGATATTAAGAATTTCTCTGTAGCAGACTCGGAGTCTAGATATGTGGGGGGTGGATGGCAATAGGCTCATCCCTTATTACATGGGACTTAAACATAACTGTCGAAATGTGGGGTGTACATAGGTACAAATCTGCCTAACTCCTCGGGGATTACAGGCGTGATGTTATGTTATGCGTCAGTAACTCTGTTTATCTTTTTGTCCGTGCTGAGGTGTTACCTCGACATCACTGACCCGATCGTAATGAAAGGCAAAGGGCTCCTAGCAATCAGGATAAAGGCACAGGCTACTTTTTATCAGTAACGTCTGCCTATCCTATAACCGACATTGGGGATCACCCCAATCGTTTATGTAAATTCAACAGTATTGTTGTTTCGGCCAAAGAAACGGCAACGCTTCGTGTTAAAGTAAGACTTCGGCGAATCGTCCTGTTGTAATAGAGAGTTTTAAGTATTTCATATGGAAAACAGTTCATATTTTATTTACACAAAACCAAACCAAGATTACCAATGCAAACAGACACCGCAAGATTTAACCTATAAAATACCAACGTAGGCACGTACCGTTTCCTAGAATAGTAAAATAGTAAGAAAATATCGTAAACGTAACTTTATTATACGTTTTTATTACCTCATCTTTTCTGAATATGCCGCCGTCATATTTATGTATCAGACTGTCGTAAGTCCCTATGATATTCTTGAGGTTTTATTCTTTGATATTTTCGTACTTGAATCGTACCTATATGTATTGGATTTCTGTATATTTATTTGGGGGGTGTAGTTAGGTAAGATATAGGTACGTTCTATTATTCTTTTCTTCGTTCAGTTCATCAACATTGACACCGGGATTTTATTTAATTTTAGTCAATTCGGGTTCCGTATTGGTTAACTTCGTTTCATTACACGATGATTTTAATGCTAACATCGAAGATTTATTCGCAACATTAATACGGGACCCTTGTGTGAATTGCTCGAATTACTGTTATTTAATATTGGCGGGGACTTCTCAAATGAATCCGATGTTTGAAATCATTTGGATCTATTTTCGGGCGATACGTAATTATGTCGGAGAAATTTCGCTGAGCAATCGTTTGGTATTAGCGGAGGTCGCCGCGTCCAGCGACCTGGGTGTTTTTGTATTTCTACGAAAAATTTCCCCACCACGATCAGGTGGGTCATCGTTATTAGATAACACAAATAATCAGAATAAACAATAAACAATTATTAAGAGAAAATAAAACGATAAAATAATAGACGAATAAATTATTTCGCGATACCCTCACACCGAAGAAAATAAATGTACTTACCGATAGTTGACGTAATTATCACTAATTATCGAATTAAACACGTATAAAATGTTACGATACCAGCACTTAACACAATTGTACACAACTAGAAACAACTCACGAGCCGGGAATCGATCGCAGAACACAAAAAACGTAATTATAATTAGCAGCGAAATAAATCGCCGCTGCACCGAGCGCGCGCGCGAAGTGACTACTTGCGGGCAGCAAGTAAAGACTGACTACCCTCGTTGGTCTTGTGGTCTCGTGAATGAGTGATATTGAATTTTTCTATTCTGAATTTCTCAGTTGTTTCTTGTTGTTGTTGTTGTTCTCTAGATGGTGGTGTGATACCCCTTTTTTTAAAGTGGTAAAAGTAGTCAATAATTCATGAACAACAAATTTTGTATTTGAAATTAACGTTTTAAAAAAAAGGAAATTAAATATTAAATTAAATCAAGTCAATTGCTACAACAATGCATATTAAACAACAACAGAAATTTTGTTAAAAATCGTCAACAGCATATCATCAAATGAGTCTCTCCGCCCTGGGTAAGACGGAAGGGTCTGTGAAAATTTTACTGACTAAAAAACCACCCTGTTCCTTCTATTGCCCTTTACGTTCCGGGGCCACGGTATCCTGTTAAGACGTCCCGAGACCCCTCCACGTTCCGCAACCCCGGCTTGCGATACCCCTGTGCCTCAGCCAGCACATGAAGGCAAAGCAAGTAAAGCCGTTGATTTTGCACCTGACCTCCTCCCGGTCGTGTCGACTTGCTGTCCTATTGGAGTATGACAGTGCGGGAAGAGGGAGTGTATCTGTGTTTGAGCACATATTTGTGCACTATAATAGCTCCTGCGTATTTGCTAGTCTCCATTGAAATCAGCTGCCCGCCGTGACCGTAATTCGGTCGCGGAATTATTACTTTACTACTAACTTGTATACTGGGATACTGGGTTCATATTGAGTTATAGTACTTTTTAAAGACACCCAGGTTTTCAGGCAGGTAGTTTGTAGGTAGAACACTCAACGACAGAGCGGAATTAATGGAGTATTTGGCTTTTTAACAGACGACATCGCGGCCAAGAGCTAGTATAACAAGTAAAAGAATAGAATATAATTTTATTTATTCGAGTAACCAAGACTCAACACACTGTTAGTAAAACTTAGATCTACGTTAGTAAGCACTGACACTAAACAAAAAATAAATGAAAAAACAAAACAAGAAATAACGTTTGGTCACTGTTGCAACACCCCATGTGAGACGGCACAACAGCGACCCACATACACACAGTCCAGGCGACTGGCAACCATTCTTAAGACACTGTTGGAGCTGTCCCACAACCTGCTCATCAGGGAAGCGCATCTTTTACGCACTGTCGCGTAAAAGCAAGTACATGCGCATCTACGAACATTCCTGACGCACTACAGTAACGGGGCTGCCCAGTATCCTAAACGCATTGTTATACAGAACAAAAAAGGAGTAAAATGGTAGACTACAGAAAATATCATCTCTTGAAAGACTTAAAAAAATATTCTATTTTTGTAACATTATATATTTGACATTTCACAACTGAATATAGATGTTTTTTTCTTTTATTTGAAAGGGGTACCCTTTTAAGTATTGGTATAAGTTTCTAAAATTTTTATGAAAAAGTAAAACACGATTTTAATGTTTCTATCTTTATTTGTCAAAGTTTGCCTTAGTTTACATAAGTAATCATTTTATTTATCAGTTGTCTACGATTTGTAAATTATCTTTGAAAAGTAAACCATCATTTACCCAACATTCAATAATTGTCTACCGCACATTATTGCATAAATTATAATAAATAAAAATAACAAATAATTTTTATTTAAATAAATTATAACCATTTTACTATTTACAAATAATTATTTACAATTTATATTACACTTTTATATTTATTATTCTAGTTAAACATTCGACTAGAAGAACAACTACAAAATAACAATACAAGTATAATTCCGTGCTATTTTATTTTCGATCGTGTACTTAAAATCTGTTTAAATGTAATTATTTACAATACATCTAACAATTAAATATAACGTTTATCTGGAAACAATAATTGTGTTTAATTCTAACAATATTAGTTTTTCATAAGTATTAGGAACAAAAAACATAATACATTAATTTTCCTATAAAATTTACAAGTCTTTTAGGATTTTAATAATAAATATTAAATGAAATTACTTTATTTTAATAAAACTTACAATACAAAATAAATAAACTTAACTGTATTTCAATTTATAAAACACTTTTCATTTTATGTGGGATAGAATTGAAATTGCTAAATAATACCCTAAAACTTTAATTAAACTGCTCAAAAGATTTCGCAAAGGGAATTGAAGGAAAAGTATAATTTCTAATTTCAACTGTAAAATATTGATAACGGAAAGGATTTTAAACAATTCTGATATGACCAAAACAAAAAAAATATCTAAAATTCATAAAATTATTTTAAAAACAACAGCATGATTTTGGGAAATTATAAAGAGAGGAGAGTCATCTTTTTATTAGTATCACAAAAGATACATTCGGTTTCCTTAAAAAAAAATTATATTACGAATTATCAACATACCTACACGCATTTGATATAATGTATAATCTGTCAAACTAATTTTTCATTAAAGAAACCAATATATAGATATTTAATAATCCAACAGTTTTATACTTATTTTTCATAAACGGTTTTTCTCTTTCTTTATTTGTTCATAAAAATATAACAATGACAGTTAAAAATTCTAATGTTTTTTTTTGTTTTATTTTACAATCGCTAACTCTTATAAATTATACCACACTTTTCTCAGCGGTATACCTATCTAATATTAAATTAAGTTTATTTACATTTTGCCGAAATTAGAAGGCCATTTTCTTGAATAAAATAGTAAAGGAGGTAAAGCTGGGTCAGTGTTCATAGAATTTCAAGATAGTGCAAACAACTGGTAAATTTTATTCCAGTTTCAATTTGACTAATTTTAAGAATAAATATTATTTTGACAGAAAGTTTCCTTGTAAAGTAAAGAAAGGTTCAAATAAATTATTTTTATACAAAAGGAAACGTCCATTTTTATAAATAAAAGGTATAATTTTTGCAAAAAACAACCCCAAAAAAACCAAGATTAGAAAATGAATCTGAGAATGACAGGTTGTTTTACATTTTATAAACGGATTTCTGGTAAAAATAATATACAAAATAATAATGTATAATTTATAAAAAGAAAGTAATTTTATTCAAAGAAGTTAATAATTCTTTACAATTTTAGTAAAGTCTCTTATAAAGAAACGATACTTACGTAAAGATAATTCCGGCAATATAGTGAAAATTAATAATTAATTTTAATTACAATATTCGTATCTTAGCTTAAATCTTATTACCATGAAGATTATTTTATACACAGTTCAATGAAAAAGGATTTCATAAGGATAACAGTTGCGGACGTGAATTATTTTAATATGATTATCTACTTATCATTTTAATTATAATATAAAAATAAAAATGTATTTTAATTAGTAAAGGCGCCCGCCTCCCATGCATGAGGTTGTGGTATCGATACCAGGCAAGCACCAATGTGTTGACGCCTAACCAGCGCCCCCGACTGACGTATTGGTACCTCATTTTCATTCTTACAATGTAATAACGCATAAGTAGGAATATTTCTTGTTGTTCAACTTGAATAATTAAGTTAGTCTCTGATGGAAGCCTAGAGAGAATGAGATGGAAGAGTGTGCGAGAGAGAGAATATAAAATGGCGGAAAGTCAAAGAAGATGGTTGCGTGTTGAATTCTTAATTTAAAATTTTAAGAATAAAAGAAGTTCTCTGAATATTCAAGCGTTTCATTTTGGTCTTCATTTCTACACAATATATCTTTTTTCTCACAAAAACATCTTTGACTGTCAAGGCTTGGGTTTTATCATTAAAAAATCTTGAGATACACAATACAAAGTACATGTCCTGTGAAGCAAACTTAAACATATTGAACAAAACTAAAGCTAAAAGGTAATTCTATTAGACCACTGAACACGCTCATTGTACTAAGAATCTCAATGACGAAATTGGAATTATTAACAGTTTAGAATCGAAGGGTACCTTGTTATTTGAATATTTGAACGGCCATTACGACTGGCCCGTTAAAATACTTACGTTTAAAACCCATTGGACCAGCCCAGACACGTTTGGGTACATACAAGATAGGATCGAATTTAATCATTTGTTGGATGGTTATGCAGACATGCCTTTCGAGCTAAATCATTTCGGTGATAAAATTTAAATGAGGTTACATTTAAATTTTGTTATAAATCAAACGAACCTTTTGACTGCCTCGTAGGTGTAGTGGATTCGGTGCCAAGGTCGGGCAAAGTGTTATTGGGTGTTTTCATTAGGAATGGCAATTGGCTCGCCCCTTTTTTTTTGGGACTTAAATATAATGGCGAAATATGGGTGTACTAATGGATACACTTCTACCTAACCCTTAGGGTATTACAGGCGTGATGTTATGAATCTCTTAGCGAGTAGCCGTTGTAACTTTGTACTGTTTTTAATTGACAGTGACTTACATTTTTATTATTTTTAATTTTATTTTCATTTTCTTTGTTTTCACACATAGAATATTGTAATCGGGATTTTGTAAACACTTAATTGCAAAGAGTGCCCGTGGAGTTTCTTGCTCGTTCTTCTCTAAAGAGGCTTCACCTCTGTTGAAACGAGCAACTAGCTTCAACTTTCAGAATCCTGCAAGCTGATTCAATTCGCTGTCAAAACATGACTATGATCCGAATCAGTCTGCTTCTCGGGGTCGAATTGTCAGTGTGAGAGATGTCAAAAACGTCATATTTTCTAAAGTCAGTTGACTTCCTAACTGACCGACTCTTTGACAATTCAAAAGTGCTTGTAAATGATCTAATTGAAATAAATGCATTGACATATTGATTTAAGCCGTAAAAACAATAGGCAAGCAATATAATCTTTCATAAAACTTCTGCTACTCAAAAATTCACGTCCGGAACAATTATTCAATTACCAAAACCTATTTAAGACTCATTTTTACAGATAACAACATCTCATAATGTTGTTTCATAGTACCTTGTGTAACTTTCATCTGAATTCATCTACGGTGCTCGTGTAGAGTGTTGCAAGCGTGCAATATAATGAAATAAGTAAATTAACCGACAATGCACAAGGCGATGCTGTGTTCGCGTTTCCATGTTGCATAGCTGCTGGATGCTCGCCTGTTGACAAAGATTACATTGTATTAGTAAGATTTTTATAGATTTTTGTTGATACCTATTACTGACGTCGGTAAAGTAGAGATAGGGAGGAAACCTGAACTTCGACTACCTAACTGATATTGTTTTTGTAGAAAATATGCTTTTTGGGCCATAATACACGTCTCGTGGAGTGCCCTGCTCGTTCTTCTCCATAGAGACCTTGACTGATTCCTTAAAATTCAAAAATGCCTGTAAATGATTTCACTGAAATAAATGCGGAGATACAGGGTTATTTTTAAAACACCAGAAACCTGAAACGAGGTTATTGTACTCATCATTATGAATAACTTTTGATATGGGACCAATCCTGTAATCATGAAAAAAAACAGCGATTATTAGATGTCACAATTTCAGTTTGAATACAAATTGAGTACGTATAAAAACTCTTACAAGGCATTCTGATGCTAAATCTCTTCCCAAAGTTAACATTTTTTTGTCGTTTATTAAACTTAAAATCAGGTGTTCTAAACAAGTACTTAAGTGTTACTCTTTTCTATGAAACAGCTAGTTTATGAATCCATCAAATTTATATTAGACTAAGTTTCGTTTCTCATCTCTTTCTTCTTCATCAGAGGATAAGAGATAGCAATATTTTAAGTTCACTTAAGTTCTTGCTCAACACAATCAGGGCTGCTGTTTGTGACCCCTGCTACTTGTAATGTAGGTCACCCCATATCTTAATAAGGGTGATGTAAGTGGCAACTTGGAGATTATATCTGATGGACGGGGTGGAATATCCACATGGAATAAGCACTCGAATAGACTATAGACAATGGTGCCGATTCCCTTGTTCACAAACTAGACTAAATTTAGAGAATTGACATCTCTTATTAACATACAGCGAAAGGAAAGGACGGTAACATTCCGTGACATTAAAGAACTAAGTTAGAGATGTCAAATTAGTTTTGCCGTGAACTTCTCCGTATTTTTAATTCATACGTTTTATGATGTCAACTATAACTGTATGGATGTGTCAGATTAACTAAATTTGACAGCTCTTATTTACATTAGTCCCTTTCTTGTTTTATTGGACAGACAAAGATGTAAATAGTCTAATTTTAGTTTAGTTTGTGACCAAAGGACTTGGCACCAATGAGGCTTAATTTAGTCCTTTATAGTTTTGATGTTTGTGAAATGTAGACGGAACTGGAATCAACTTTTTGGGTGTTCACATTATTGGGAACAGTTTTTTTAATACTAACTTCTTCCCGCGACTTTCTGCATGGGAACCGTACAATTTCCGCCTATGTGCTATTTCAGATTATAATCTAAATATTTGCCAAACATCCAGATCCGTTCCGTAGTTTTAGCGTGAAATAGTAACATCCATACATCCTGACAAACTTTCGCATTTATAATATTAAGTAGGATTTGTCGGGTGATAAACAATATCATTTTAATAAGACTCCACTGTCTGTTTGTCCGTCTGTCATAGAGCTGTATCTTTTGAACCGTAATAGCTGGACGCTTGAAAATTTTACAGAGTGTTTGTATAGCCGCTATAAGAAAAAAAAGGTTAAAATTAACACGGAGTCTGTTTTTATTTTTTCGTACGAAAAAAACATGGTTGTGTCTGTCTTTTTACAAGGCTCTTTATTGGCTGGTTTTTGTTCCTTTTATTATTTGCCAATATCTTTGATCTAGAAAAAAGGTTTTCAATTCAGTTATTTTTTTGTATTTACAAATTAATATTGACCTTCAAACGAATTAAGGTCTTAATAATAACTGTTAAAGTCTTGTTTCGTACTAAATTCAAATTATACCACAAATCATTTACTTCTCTTATCTTTGTTCTCTCTAAGTAAAATCTTACTACAAACTACTACTTACTACAACAAATGCGAAAGTCTGAATGGATGTTTGTTACTCAATCACGCCAGAATAGCTGGAGGGATCGGGATGAAATTTAGCATAGAAATCCTAACTAATATTATAAATGCGAAAGTAAGTTTGTTTGTTTGTTACCATTTTACACCATAGCCACTAAACCAATCATCCTGAAATTTTGCATATACGTTGCCAGGTGTACAGGAACGAACATAGGGTTCCTTTAATCCCGAAAAAAAGTACTGTTTCCGAGGGAAATCACAATAATGTTCTTATGATCATAGATGGCGCCATGTGTCGTTTCGAATCATGTTTTTTTACTAAATAGTAGAAATAACAGGACATGGGTAATTTTTTCGGCGACTTAGTCTGTGTCCGCGATAACCGAAATTTACGCGGACGAAGTCGCGGGCAACAGCTAGTAGATTATAGTTTAGAATAGCATAATACTGTTTTTTGTTCCGGGTAAATGTACGGGTCCCGCGGGCAAAAGCTTATCAATAATTAAAATTTTCTTACCGTTTATAACATGCACGTTAACCGAAGCCGCTTCGGCCATCGTCGGAACACAGCTATAATTCCCGCTGTCGCCTGGAAGTAGCTTCTCAACTGTCAAGCGTGACGTCAGCTGCTCCGTCCACTCCGTCTTCAGTCTCACACGAGGCTCTTCCACCAGCTCGTTATCTTCTACTTCCTTATATTCTATTATATTTGGTCCTGGGGGAAAAGGGTTTGGTTACTAAATAATAATACTTTTGAGATCGACTTTTTTGACTCCTAAAATACAGGTTCAACCTAGTTTAGGGGTTAGGATCAGATTTGGGGCAATACAAAAAATATGTTTTTGGTGGAAAAATCAATGTTTATGGTACCATGTATAACTCATATAAAACATTGTAGTCATGTGTGCCTTTAAAAGTACAGGGTCTTTTAAAGTTCAGTAATAACATTAATAACTAAAAAAAAACGAAAAATTATTATATCCATAACCAAAGGTTTTCAGACATAGTCTAGAATGTTCACAATGATCACAACGGTTCTTTTAAGGGGCCTTATAATTACACTTTTATAATTTATGAACTAAACAATACATTTAATTTTTATTTAATGTGATTTGTATGTTTTAAAACCTAAAGTGCTTAAAACCTAAAGACTCTAATTTATTTTATTCATTTAATTGAGGTAACAAAGACCAAAGACCCATAACATATATTTTACCTTATAGTAAAGCACACGATGATTGATGATTTGATTTGATTGGCTCACTTACCCTTATACCAAAATATCGTGCCCAGGTCATGAGGACCCTGACTCAATATGCACGTCAGCGACAGTGAGCTGCCAGTCTTCACGTACAAGTCCACCGGACCCAGGATGTGCGCTTTCGCTTCTGTTGACAAAAACAATGGCAAGAATTAATGATGCTGCTGATGATGATGATGATGATGTTGATGATGTGGGTGAACTAATGGCTACACCTCTGCCTAACGCTTGGGGGATTACAGGCGTGATGTTATGTAGAATTAATCATAATATCCAAGGCCACCGCCGTCTTGACCGAAATTCGGTTAAGGAAAAAGTTTTCTTGATTCGTAACTGGTTGCGAACAAAGAATAAAAAATCTTAATTCGCTACTGGTTGCGATTCGCAGTTGTGTCAACGGCATGTTGGGGCAATCTCAATGAAGAATAACCAAGTACGCAGGTGATAGATACATTTTCCCTCAATCTCATAGTCCGATGGGACGGTAATCCGACACAACCTGGGACAAATTAGGCGCAGGATCAAATTTTAGTGATGATATTGTTAAAAGGAGTAACTTAGGATCTTTTATATATAAAAAAAAAAGAATTAGGGTTTCGCTCTAAAAAGTAAACTCCATGATAATCGACATTTAAGCGAACAAAGTAACTGGCATAACAAAAAAAAGCCATTCATAACATAATCGCCTGCAATCCCCGAAGGGTTAGGCAGAGGTGTACCCAATAGTAGACCCACATTTCGCCAGTTATGTTTAAGTCCCATGTAATAAGAAGCACGCTTATTCCATCAACTGAACACAAATCCAGACTCCGAGATTGCTACTGAGAAATTCCTGATGGAAAAACCCAATAACACTTTATCCGACCTCTTGCTCAGCAGTCCCACTTTGCGACTACTAGACCAACGAGGGAATCACAAACAAAATAAAAAGTTTACATTGAAAAATCACAATCACATTTAAAACATTTATCAACACGATTGAAGTAGTTCAAATTAAGTACTTTAAATATATCAAACCGCAGACTACATGAGATGTTGCACAAGTTTGTGCACAACTACACATCCCCAGGGAAATTAGTTGCCAAGATTTCTTAACAACCAGCTACTAACTAGCTTAAAGAACTTTGGAACTAATTCCCTTAATTCATCAGTATTTACGTAGTTCTAAACCAAGGCTAGCCAACCGAATTTCTAGGCGGGTCAAATTTTTTTAGACTCTAGTGCGAGCTAAATTATACACAATAAAAGATTTATAATATTTCGTTGATTTGTAATTTATAAATCATCAGATTAGTGACCATAGAACATAGTATTATTTTGTAGCTTATAAGTGAAGACCTGTAATTGGCTGTCGGTTTAATTTTCTGTCACTAATCAATTTTTTTTAGCTGTAGCTGTATGTTCATAACCATAATATATCTATTAGGTATTATAACAGGTGTAAAACGACGCTTAAAGTAGCCAAAAGTTCCGATCACTGCGATATTTTTTTTTGTTCTAGACCATACCTGGAAACTAAGTCAAAATATTTATTTCAGTAAGACCAGTTACAGGCATTTTTGAATTGTCAAGGAGTCGGTCAGTTAGTCAGTAAGCAGAAGCTTTTTGCTCGTGCCAAAACGGAGGTAGGCCTCTATGGAGAAGAACAACTCTCTGAACTACTCTTTTCAATTAGGGTTTTACAAAATCCTGGTTACATTATTCTTGTTGCTTCTGTATTTTGAACAATCCAGTCACAGAAAAAAAGAAAAAATGTTGGAACTTTACCTCCAGATAAAGATTCAACTTTATCACAACACGCTTTTTCACGAAAATCTGTTCAAATATACAACTCAACTTCAAATACTAAAACAACCACCATACAGTTGCATGCACCCGAAAGTATAATGTTTTGCGTGCATTCATTCATGCAAAGTCCACCAAAAAACGTAAAGTATTTCCCAGCAAAAGTTTTTGCTCAATGTTACCAAGCCTCTTTTTTTCGTTTAAAGGGCTTTGTCGAAATTTACTAATTTTAATGGACAGTATGCATAGTTAATGGTTATGTAATACCTATTTTTACAACCTGTTATGTACTCGCATTAAATGTAAACTCTAACTAAATAAACATCCCTTTTGTTACTAGATAATTAAGTCATTTCCATTCCAAAATTCAGCACACAAATCTTATTCTCAAGTCTGTAAATATTCATCACAAAATTAGTTAATGAATACATTTCGTTATTCTCAACAGTAATTGTTAACTAAGCAAATATTCAAGTACGCAAACCTTTATACATTTAGACAAGCGTCATACATTTTGTAACGACAAATTCCAAGTATATTTATAAAGTAGACAATTTCCGACTTTATATTCGCTGTCCTGAAATTACCAAAAAACCAAATATTCTAACTCAACATTATCAAGATCGTAACAACATTTAAAATTCAAATTATGCTACATAATATGAAAAATGTATTCGCTGAATCCACTCAGCACATACGACTGAAATTCTTAATAACACAAGTGTTCCTCATAACAATAATAATTCTATGAATATCTAAGTGTGTTGTATAATAGCTAAGAAAAAAAAGCTCATTTTCTCTTTTACTGTCCTAATTCCGCTAGAGATGTTGTCTGTTAAGATATTAAAGACAGAAGAGCCTATGAAGTACCTCCAAACCGTGATACAGCACGTCTATAGTAGAAAGAAAATGCCCCTTAAAACGATGAAGAAAAAATTAGGCCAAGATTAAATCTGGCGAAGGTTGCGCTGAAGCCCTCATTTCACATTGTTATCGAAGGATTTGAAAAGTTCAAGAGGGTTCATGCAAGGAGTTTGTATAGTCATGGCTAATAAGTAAGGATAAAGAAAATTGGGCGTTGTTATTAAAATTTGTATCTTAAACAGATTAACAATGTAAATGAAAGGAAAGTGCTTGTTTACAACGAACACACTTTAGTTGTTCCCAGTCTTAAGAATTAAAAAGCCAAGTTCTGTAACTAAGAAAATAATCGTCTTTGCAAACAATTTGAAATTTGCATAACTGAAACTATAGACTTTGTAGTTGCTGTGTTAACTACAGCGACAACTAACAATAACTATAAAGTGAAACAGTTTCCAAGAAAGTTAAGAGAACCCAATTAAGTTATGAAAATAATAGAGAGTCTCGAAGATGTAGCTTTTTTACCTTTTTTTCGAGAAAAGAACATCAGAAATGAATGATGAAAATGAATACAGACTTGAATTTAATATTATCGTTTCTTTTATGTATAATATCAAACTTAACGATAACATTATTGTAACACGCCTAAGTGTAAATTAAATTATGGCACATTTACCACCATTTTACGTACAAATAGGTATCGTTGTACCTTATGAAATATATTTATGCTCAGGAGCCATGAATAAAGATAATGAAATTTGGCTTTCATATTGTGTGCTCGTAGTTGAAAATATTATATTAGATTTTGCTTGTAACAACTTATTGAATCAGTCTTAGAATTTATTTCAGATTTCTTGAGTTTATATCCAGTAATTATTTTATTTATTTATTATTAATTACATTTTGCCTTGTTCTCTAAACAGAACATATTATACGTCTAAATTATGTTCGACTAGCTTTCGTCTGTGTGAATTTTTTCACAGATCTCATTTAAAAAAATATATAATTTAGTTTTTAGTACTCAGATTTTTATCTCCAAAGGATTTTCAAAATCTGACCAGTAGTTACAAAATTTAGTGTGTTGAACTAAACAAACGCTTTAGCTTTATAATACTAGTAAAGATATTACAAACTTGATCTATTATTTCAAGCAGCGTATCTGCTATAACTTCGCCGCCCAATTCATCATTAATAATGACCTCACCAAAATATCCATATAAATCAAAACTTCTTATGACAGCTGTAATCCCCGAAAACATCTTAACGTTTGACCCACTTCGTAAATATTCAAGTTTCGAAAGCATGTTTTGCTGTGTCATTAGACCAGCTCAAGGGAGGCAAGTGGCAAGACAGCGAAGCATTAAGTGCTCAGGAAGCTTGGAAAATTGCAATGTCAAGTGACGCTAGTTCTGGCCTTTGTATTGTATGTAGTTGGAAAGTTTGCGGTGAAACTTAGACTGCGTCAGTAATGAACGCTCCTATTTCGCTTAGTTTATGCTTCATTCAAGTTATTTGACGCTTTGCTTCTGGATTTGAGATTATCTCGTTAGGGTTTGAGAGTTTTGGTTAGTTGATACGGTTTTGTGTAAATAAATCTAATATATTTTGAAGGTCAAGAGTTATTTTGTTTGTTTCTTTGAACGCACTTATCTCGGAAGCTGCTAGGCGGATTTGAAAAAATCTTTTACGTTAGGTTAGTCTACTTATTGAGGAAGATTATAAGTTATATTATTGTAATCAAAGACCATCACAATTAATTGACTGTATGAATCATTTTGTTGACATTGACAAGTCACCTCAATGCCGAAGGCCGAAGAAGACTGCCAGGATTTGATCCTCAAAAGTAGGTTGGAGAAACATAACATAACATAACGAGGACTGTAATCTAAGAACTGCTACTGAGAAATCCGTGATGGGAAAACCTAATAACATTGTCCAACCTGGGAATCGAACTCAAGAACTCATACTCAGCAGTCACGCTTTGCGACCACAACACCAACAAAGCAGTAGCTGATCGTATTCTTAATTATTTGTGTCCTTAAAACAATAATACGCGTACCATAAGATTTAGGGACGACTAGATTCAATTCCTTTTTTCTTTTTGCATATGACGTTCAAAAGTGCCTTATAATGGCCTAATTGAAATAAATGATTTGACTTAACACATAACCGCTATTATGTTGGATTAGTATGCGTGATTACAAGCGTTCGTGTCAATTTATCTGTGATTTGTGACCGTAACGATAAGGTGAATCGGAGCGTGTGCGACGATAAGACTGCTTTAGATTTACTTCATAAAGAATTCAGTCTGAAAGTATCGTGCATCTAATCAATCAGGAAACGTTGGCGTGACGATTGAAATGGCTTTTCGAACGATTGAACGAAACACGAGACCGTGAAAGTCGAACGTTAAAGCGAGAATATCAGCAATAAGAGTAAACTATTTCGTTAACTAAAGAACGGTTCCGGTAGCTTTCGTGTTTCGAAATAAAAACTCCTTTCAACGACTCTGCAATGCGGATAATAACATTAGACTTTTAACGAGAGACGTTGACACCTTCCTTGGGTAAATACATACATTTCCTTGTTTTTATCATCAAGATATTGATATGTCCTGCACTGCTCGCATCCAGCGGTTTTTCACGACCTTTACCAGACAGTTGGGCCTTCTCACACTGCCCCTTCTGGTACGTGGTCGCCATTCGAGAGTCTTATGACCTCAACGGCCATCTGCTCTATAAGATATATGGCCGGCCCATTGCCGCTTGAGTTTTCAAATCTTGAGAGCTATGGTATATTTGGTTCGGTTACCTCAGTTCTTTTACGGATCTCCTCATTTTTAAATCGATCTCATAGAGAGACCTCGAGCCTAGCCCACTCCATTTTTGTTCTTATAATCTTTAATTCTATATAAATTTAAATAATAAATAATTTAATAATCTTTGTTGTTAGTGGAACAAAAAATGTCCTTAGCGCGGTTTTATTTTTAGATTTGTCCATTAATGAATTTAAAAAAAAATATTTTCTCATTTTATTTTCGACTCGCTTCACCAAGCTTCCCTAACAATAATTGGATCCTAACTACGTTTAACGAAATGATTTCTTCTTCATCTTTCGGTCACGTACGAACCTCAGAGAGATTAGAAATTAAAGTAATTGCTATAATTGGACTTACCAACGACGTTGAGCTGAAAGGCCAGTGACATCTTCGGTTCGGTGTTGACTTGACACTCGTAGATACCGGCGTCCCTTTCTTGCGGGAATTTTATTTGAAGCGTCCAGTTCTCTGATTTTTCCGGTCTGATCACCTGAGATAGAAGAGGGTTTAATTGATATTTGAACTGATTTTTCTAAAGAGAATTTTATACAGAGTGTTAGTGTAAACACCGTTATCCTTGAAACCAGTGGTTTGGTTTCACTAATAGAACGTAAGTTCAATAAAAAAAAAACTTTATTTTTTTAAGTAAAATCTCCATTTTTTATCAAAATTATTTCACCCTATATTACAATGATGTAATTAATTAAAACTTATGTAGGTAATTATAACGGACTGTCAGTGCAGCAGGTCAACGCCCTTTGCGGTGATTACGTAACTCGGGCGCATAGTATCCATGAATTAAAGGACGGTGCCGGACAGATTTTTTTTTAATTTTTGAAAGAACACTTTGAATTTAGATAAACATTTTTTACAATAAATCAAGTACCTATGGTTTTAGTGACAACGGTGTTTACACCGCCTCATTAACGACTTCTTATGAGTGGGATTTTTCATCAGTGTTAAGTTACGTCTTTGGTTACTGCTCCGAGTTGATTGGTCGTAGCGTGAAGTTACACAACATTCATGGGGAATATAATAATATACTGTATATAGATACAGTTCCTCATAAACCTGGACTTATACCAACCTTTTACTGTTCCACTCAAACCATATCAGGGGCCCTGGAAGCAGTTTAGAAACTCTGACACTAGGGTGTGTGGGGTCGCAAGACTTTACTGCCCACAAGAAGAAGAGTGTTCATCATAAATCTGGCCATCATATGAACAAAATTATTTTCTATTACTATGAGTTCCAGAGTTTATTGGGTTTAAACAAACAAACCAGAATGCTTTATTTATTAGTTATAGTAAGTAAATAGTAGTTATTTTTGAATATGACAGCCGGTACATGCAATATAACATCACGCTACAACCCACTGGAGCCGAGCAGTAACCTGAGACGTAACAAAACACGGGTGAAAAAAAACCATGCATATGATGTCGCAGGGATCTACTAGTGCCGGGGTTGCGGGACGTCTTAACAGGATACCGTGGCCCCGGAACGTAAAGGGCAACAGAAGGAACAGGGTGGTTTTTTAGTCAGTAAAAGTCTGACAGTCCCTTCCGCCCCACCCAGGGCGGAAGGAGTCATTTGATGATTTTTACCACCTTAAAAAAAAGGGATCTACTAGAAATAGTATATTTTATGAAGTTAACATTTCTAATGTTAACTTCAATATACTAACACGAGATCTTAACTAGTTTGAACTATGCCTGCTTCGTTCACAGATTCAATTTTCAGATAGTACAACGTTATATTGAAGTCAGGCGTACACTTGAATAGATAGCGAACGTAATATCGATGGTGTACGTACAGTCATTAAGATTGGTTGATAAATCTTAATTAAAATATACCTACTTTGAGCTTTTGAGTAATTAATTTCTTTAGTTCTAAATTTTATGACCACCCAGCCACCGGCTACTGACAAAGAGCGATCTACATAGATATAGGTATATGTCTAAAAGCGAAAGGTCACTCACTTACTGATCACGGAATATCGAAAACCGCTTGATGTATAAAAATGGGCAGGTAGGTGGTTTACAGTTAGTAGACGTCAAACAATTAAAAATTCACCCTCTAAGAGAATGAAACGGACGCGGACTAAGTCCCAGGCAGATGCTAGCGGTCAAAAAACACTTGTTTTTTTAAACGTTTATGTTTGACAGTATTTCAGAATACACTAAAGAACAGAATAGCCCCGTTGCGTATGCGATGTCGCGTAACTAAATCACAGTGCGCGTGCGAGTTTATCAGCCCGCCAGCCAAAACCCAGCGGGACGAAGGCTACTTTGAATTTCGGAAAACAAATACAAAAAACACCCATATATATAGGCTTATATAAATACATAAATTGCTTATCTACTGCGCCAACAATATCGTCAAAATATACCTAATCTATATCCATTTCATTTTACCCAACTGCGTCGGAAGAAGGGTAAAGTTTTTATCTTAGTTAATCAACAAGGAAGCTAAAATCTGATTAAACTGTATGAAAATTTTACATAAAATCGTTCGTGTCACTTCCACAAGTTTCCCTAAGTCACTCAATGTCATGTCTTTCGAGTTTGCGAACCTCTAGTTTTATAAAGACGACGAAGTTTATTTCGAAGTGTAACAGTTGCCAAAGTTTTCTTAAAGAATTGAATTTCCTGTTTGTCGAAATTTTTCAGATAGACGATTTCGACAAAAGTAGTTTCGACGAACTAGATTTATTGAAACTTTCTCTCAAATATTTGAAAGCCAATTTTATTTCGGTTACTAAAAGTGTTCAAATATAGTCGTAACCTCATCTAAGATACTATCAATGTCAAATAGTCTTCAAAAATGTATGATATGTAAACAATAGAATGTGAACGTTTTCAAAAAATTGGAATGAAAATAGAAAAATAAAACAAAAAAAAATGAAAAATGAAAATTAGACATAATTATCATGAAACTAGCTTTTAATTTTTCCCGCGACTTCATCCGCATAGATTTTTAAACGAATTCTTATTTTTTTTTAAATATAGTTTGTAGCACTCGGGTATATATTTTTATTAATATTTTTTGATTGCAAACCTGAGCCACAGCAACGCGTGGGCCGGTTAGCTATAGTAGTTTATATTATAATGGTAGTAAGATTTATGTATAAGGATGTTGTTACTATGTGCTTGTGTTATGTGCATCCTGCATTTCCGTTCATAAATCAGAATGACAGCTAGATTGACCGGCGGAAATCATATTACTAAATTTGAGCAGGATACATATAGTTGTATTAATTGCCCAATAATGACATAAAAATCTTACGAAATGATTAAGACCAACGAATCATTTTATTTTACAGCAGCGTTTTCCAAAGTGGACGATAACGCCCCCTTGTGGGCGCTGCAGGCCTAAAGAGTCATTCTTTCATTCACTTTTAAATCATTTCATTATGTCAAACTGTAGTAAAATTATAGTTATTAGGGCATAGGATAGTTTTTATCTCGATTATTGACCTCGATATCTTTACTTACTTTAAGCCATAGCAACGCGTGGCCGAGTCAGTTAGCTTATCATATATTAGCTCTTGCCCGCGACTTAGTCCGCGCAAAAATAAAATAAAATAATTAGAGCCTATGTTACTCGTAGATGATGTAGCTTTCTAATGGTGAAAGAATTTTTAAAATCGCTCTATTATTTTTTGAGTTTATCCATTACAAACAAACAAAATTAAAATATTTCCTCTTTAAATTATTAGTGTAGATTAGTGTAGATTTATAATATTAGTTTAGATGTAGATAGTGTAGATAAATCATACCTGAAACCTCTGATCCGATGTGTAAGTCAGTATCCCAGCCGTTAATATATGGAGATCCCTCTTCCGGATCCAAGACACCTGAAACGAAGGATAACTTCAGTAAAATTGGCGCCACGTGTCGTGAGCACAGATTGTAGGATTTCGCGCATGTACACTTTTGGCCAAATAAAGGCTAACACATATTCCTTTTAAATATATATTTAAAAATTAAAAAATAATATAACAAAATAAATATAGCATTCTGGATATAGAGTGTTCTACTTCCATACAATACCAGTGGACCAACAAAGCGCCTAGTATTGATTATTAGCTATTTTAGCATCGCGATAGACTGGAACCTGCTACGAGAAATTTTTTCTGTAATTTTATTCCAGTAAACAGAAATGTTTATTAGGGCATCACTGACATTGGTGAAGGAAGACATCGTAAGGAAACTTGGACTTATTATTAACTAACTTTTCGTACGTCTGCGTAAATCCCACAATAAATTTGTTGTACCTACTTCACTACCTATATTTTTTATCTCTCTGCACTTTATATATTTTGTTTGTATGTATGTATTTATTATTATATTTTACTTTCGAAAATTTTCTGTATCTGTGCAGTACAACTGCCATTTCAACAAAGGTTGAAATGGCAGTTGTAAAAATAGTATCAAGCCTATGTATCACGCTTGTTATCCCCAAAGGGTTAGGCAGAGGTATACCTATTAGTATCTACACCCACATTTCGCCATAAGTTTAAGTCCCATGTAACAGAGAGTGAACCTATTGCCATCAACTGGGCACAAATCCAGACTTCGAGGCTGCTACTGAGAAATTTCCGATGGAAAAACCCAATAACACTTTGCCCGACCTGGTAATCGAAACCAAGACCTCATGTACAGCAGTCGCGCTTGCGACCACTAGACCAACGAGGCAGTCCAAATATTTTAACAAGACTAATAATTAAAATAAACCATGACTTATCCGCTTTGAGCAAAGGCGGATTGGCGATTTCGGACCTTATATCCTTACTAATATTATAAATGCAAAAGTTGATCTGTTTGCATGTCTGTTACGCTTTCACGACTAAACCACTGAACTCTGAAGAAATTTTGGTACAGGATAAGTTTGAACCTCAAGGTAAGGACACAGGCTACTTAATACTCCGCGACTTCATCTGCGTCCGTGAAACCGACATTTATTTTTATTCATTTAAACTTTAAGCACATGTGTAAAAAATACAAAGGCCATCTTAATGCCTTAGGCATTTTCTATCAGTCTGCCTTAGGGCGATGCAGAAACAAAACATAGTAGGTGCACAGATACAGAAAATTTTCGAAAGTAAAATATAATAATAAATACATACATACAAACAAAATATATAAAGTGCAGAGAGATAAAAAATATAGGTAGTGAAGTAGGTACAACAAATTTATTGTGGGATTTACGCAGACGTACGAAAAGTTAGTTAATAATAAGTCCAAGTTTCCTTACGATGTCTTCCTTCACCAATGTCAGTGATGCCCTAATAAACATTTCTGTTTACTGGAATAAAATTACAGAAAAAATTTCTCGTAGCAGGTTCCAGTCTATCGCGATGCTAAAATAGCTAATAATCAATACTAGGCGCTTTGTTGGTCCACTGGTATTGTATGGAAGTAGAACACTCTATATCCAGAATGCTGTGGCTTTGGTTGTTTATTTTTATACTAGAAAGTATGCCAAATTGAGCCGGTGACATATCAGGAGATTTCAATAATGGGAATGTATTAAAACTTTTATTATTTTTTTGTTTTAATAAAGTTTCATCAACATGTTTTTATGTAGTGAAACATGTTGTGAAACAACATTCTAATATTCCTTATAAAATAAAAATAATACTAGCCTATTAATATCCCATTGTAGGGCAAATGCTTCTTCTCATACTGAATAACCTAAGTGAAAAGTTATTCGGTGTTTGACTCATGCCTATTTTTTTTTTCTAATATTTAACCAACATAAAAGATATTAAATAAGAAGTATATACCTATTATATACTGTGCCCCTATCGTTTTCTTATTTCATGAATAGTTTTCTAATAAGTCCATTAGGCCTCTGTTCACAGTGGTATAAATAGGCCAGTTTGAGCATTTTCTTTGGGTTCTAGTGCTAATAAAAATAATGTATCATTAAAAAGAAAAACATGTGGGTATAGAAATAATTGATATTTACTTTACTCTAAAAAAACCTTGCATTAGGCGATTAACACACGGCACCGCGCACCGCCGCGGAGGGCGGTGGCGGTAAAGCGGATTGCACCGTTAAACCGCGCGGTCGGGCGGTGTACGTGTGTTAGGCATCAAGGGATTTCTTAGAGGCCAATGCGACATGAGATCTGCTTCACCGCCAACCGCGGCGATGCGTGGTGCCGTGTGTTGATAGCTTTAAAGTCATAAACCAGAAAAAAAAAACAACCGGCAAAAGCGTTTGTATAGAGAAAACTCGCGTTTTCTTCTTAAACCTGTTGTGTTGTCAACCTAAAAGTATCACATTTTTGCTTCAACGTGAATTGATCCTTATATCAATTCACATAATAAGCATATTAATCTAACATAATAGAGACGTATCTCCAATACCATTAACACGACCACAAAGCATCACATTGATTGACAATTATAATTGCAACATCAGTGCGTCATACCGCAGAACCATAATGGGGTCAAGGTCAATGGCGCGGATGTCCCTTACGCCTTTTATGGGTTACACTAAACGACGTGACGCAACGGGACCTTATGCGCATTTTGGGTAAGATAATGGAATTTGTGTATAATGGTTTTTGTGTGTTTTTTATTATTTTTATTGTCATTATATCTGTATTCAAGGGGGCCTCTCATGCTCGCATACAAATCTGTCAAAGTCAAAAGTCAAAACATTTATTTTAATTAGACCAATTACAGGCACTTTTGAATTGAATTTGTATAAATGAATCTGTATTTAAGGCGCCTGCCTTTCAAGCACTAGGCTGTGAGTATAGGTAAGTACTATAGTAACTGGGCATAGGTGCATAATTAAATGATTAATGTTATTTTTTAAAACTAATTTTAAGTAATATGATTTTGTCATCTTTTTCTGCTTGTAACTTGCCCAGTTTGTAACATAAATGGAAGAAGTCACTGGCTCCTGAAATACAGGTACTCTAACCTAGCTCTGGAGTCAGAATAAAGATTTTTTTATTTTTTATTTTTATTGTATAGTACGAATCTGATTTTTTCTAAATCATATGTACTTTCTAAGTTTATCTAAGACAACATTGACATCGACGTAGGAATACTCGTATAATTCTGTAATCGCCAGTAGACCTTGAGCAAGCTTGGTGATTAATGCTCGTGCCTTCTCTGTATGGGTAGTGGCTTTTGCCTTGCATTGGGACAAGAATAGGTTGGCATTAAAAATAGTTAACAATAAGATGTACCTATTATGACTGCCACGTTGCAAGCAAGCTCCGGCTCGCCCCCTATTACATGGGACTTAAACATTACTGGCAAAATTTGGGTCTACACCTCTGCCTAACCCATCGGAGATTAAGTACAGGCGTGATGTTATCATAATTCACTGACATATTGCCATATCTTTCTACCCATTTGCCAAGCTATAAATAAAACAATAACAACCTTAATTCACGTAGTTAGGATACTAATTTACAAAAGCAAAAACAAACTATGTTACTCACAGCTTTGTCCCCAAGTTGTTCAACCCTACAATGCAGGAACGCGGTCTGTCCGACCACGGTAGTGACATTCCGAGGCACATTGTACTCGAAGTACGGAAATGACCCCACGCTGTCCTCGCCGTAGTGCGCTGTACCTGTAGCAAAGAAATAGTTGGTTTAGTGTTGCTTATATTTAACGAAATTATTTAAAATATATTTTTTGATGCATCATTTATTTTTAAATGTCAGTTGACGACGGTGTATTGTTTTTTCGAGGGTAATCGTAACTTTTTTTTCTAAAATAAAAGTAGCCTTAGTTACACCTGTAATATCAGCTATCTGTCAATAAAAGTCCGGTCAAAATCGATCCAGCCGTTTAGTAGATTAGCAGGAACAAACAACCAGAGGGACAAATAATAATTCAAAAAATTTTGTTTTTCTTATATTTAACATTACACACAGACACTTTTATTTTATTTATTTCCTTATGAAGATCTAGTTTGGTGAAGTAACAGCATTATTTTTATTATTACTGCTGTCAAGAACTTTTGCTGCGTTCCGGAAAAGATCGTCTTAAGTAGGTATGTCGTTGACTTGTGTTTAATGCTCACTTTGTTTGCAAAGTTTTCCAATAAGAGAAAATACAGTTGATGACTGCTCATTTCTACTTTTTATTATGTGCGTCACTTTCACGCAAATAAACAGTTTTTCTTTCTTAAAAAGTGTGGTCAAAACTAAAACAAAGTCGGTTTGAATAAAAACAAACGGAAACAAATTCACTTGTTTTTTAAAACGATGCAAACGCAGAATCCGCACAAAAAAACAAAGCATTTGATCGGAAAACCGAAAGTTGTTTTACATACCATACTCAAACAGTTTTGGTGAACAAACAATCCTTTAGAAATGAGGTTCTCGTATAACTGTATGTCAATATTTTGAAATCAAACTGCATCAATTCATTCATTCATTCGTTAAATCGCAATGACGTAACGTTGTCATTCACTGAACCAATCTGTGCACACGCGGACGTGCCACGAAAGATGAGACTTGACAAGCGCCAGTAGTGGGGAGCTTGCGCAGGTATGGATGGTACAAAATAGTTATCCATAATTTGTGTATCTATTCAGGGATTTTTCGACGACATTTATATTAAATTTGTTAAGAATATCATAAAATTTATAGTAAGTTTGTGTGATGTGTCTCATTTTTCGTGCCTCAAGTACCTCTAAAAATATTGATGTATTTTATGCAACAAAAGTTACAAAGGCAGACTTTATACCTTAGGCATTCTTTACCAGTCTACCAAAATTGAGGGTAGAGGATACTATTTACACGTACCTAATAATTAACTATAAATAAAAAATAATTTAACGCCGCTTCCATCCGCTCTTATTGGAAATCTGTAGGGGAGGCCTATGTTCAGCAGTGTACGTCATACAGCCGATATCATGATGATGATGATGATGATGAAAACAAAAATAAGTAGTCAGTATTCAACAACCTGACCTTAAACAACCCGACCTCAAACAACAACAACAACCTTTAACAATTTTATTATAATCATTATTGCACACATTTATATTCCGCGACCGTACGTGAATGCGTTGGCGAAACGTCACGCACACTATCAGATCCATGCCATGTCGTAGTCTCACAGCGTGATTGTATAAAGCTTGGTCTTAGTTGGATATGAGACACAGACACGTCGCATCATTTGACGTCACGTTCACGATTGTGTGTGGCCCATATTGCTCATAAAGAGCCATCTGCAGTGCTATTCTGTGAAAATCTTCGCCTGAATTTCGGTTAAGTGAGCTTGAGACTCTTTCTTTTCTTTTGGATATCCTCATGGATATGTTCCGTGTGGGGAAAACGGAGAGTTATGTCAAAGTCTAACCGACTAAAACTCCAGGGTTCCTTCTGCTACTATGAGTTCTATGAGTCGGGAGCCCGGTATTTGTTTGACGCATGATTCCGACTGAGACCGGTCAAACTCACTTAAACTCATGGATAGTTCTGCAGAATAGACCGGCGACTACCTAAAATTAAGTAATGAACAAAGAAGGGGAAGGTCAAGCGATGAACCAACTGCTTTACGAGCTTTCCGAGGCAAAGGGGTGTCACACCACCGACTTCTAAACTCCTGGGTGCTACTGAGAAATTCAGGCAGTCTAACATCATTTTTTCTTTGTACTTCACTAGTGTGAGTACTTGGTAAAAAAGCACTGCACATTAAAATCACCTTTATGAATTGTCCAGGCTCTTTTAATAATAAACTCTTTCATCGGTTAGATCCCTTATCTTCTAAGAATTTTCATCTATTTTCTTCAAATTAACATCCTATTTGCATACTATTTTGCATCCTTTTCCTAGATAAATTGGACCAATTTATCTTCTTTGCAAGTCAAAATAGGAAAAGAAATGTACGTGATCTTAGAGCGCGTCGGTAGCCATTATAAATTATGCGCAAAGGGTCACTTCGACATTCGAAATTCATGGGTGTTAGAATTTGTAGACGTCCGTTTTCGACAACGATTACGCTGTCACGATTTTGTGATTTCAATATACCTACCTATTTTTTGGTGTGTTTTTAACATATCAAATACTGACCTATTCAGATATTCAATAATTATGAATATTATGATAATATTATTTATGTAAACTTAATATAATAAAGATGAAAAGATTTTTTTTTGTTTAAACGCGCTATTCTTTGGAATTACCAGTCAGATTAGATATTTTTTTGTGCATTATGATTTTTGACCTACTTAATTACAGACGACACTAAAGACGGGTGAAAAAAAGTGGGACCATCTCAGGAGTGTACCCTTTCGAATAAAAAAAAGAATTATAAAAATCGGTCGACATTCGGCAAGGAAATAGGTGAACATACATGAAAAAAAAAACCTACAGATGAACAAATAACCTCCTCCTTTTTTGAAGTCAGTATAAAATAGGCAATTACGTGCATTGCCGACAGTTTAACATCACATTAGCATGTCGGTGACGTAGTCGCAAACCCGTTTCGCTTCAAAAATCTTAAATTTGTACGTTTTCTTAAACATTGAATAAGATAACAAACGCAACATAGCTCATTATATCATCGCTAGCGATTCTGTTTGCAGTAAAAAGAATACAAAACGACGCAATTATCCTAAACAAAAGGTTGTACTGATTAAGAAATTATTCAGGACGGAACAACATCTGAACTATAATGTTCTTGCGCAGGTAAACAGCCTTAATTTTAGGGGTCATTTAAGCCCCTTTTTGTGAATGGGACAATGTTGGAATGGACGTGGCAATATAGGGTTTGTTATTGTTACAAGTTGTCTATTGGTTGACATTTTTTTGAAAAAAAAAACGTTGCCCCATACTAATAATTTCTCTTGTATCTTAGGCGAGTTTACAAACATATAAACTCACATACGCAAACAGCTAGACTCGAAACAACAATCGATCGAAGTCATAAAATTAAATTAAATTAGTTATAAAATTAAATAGTAATAAAAAGTCAGAATTAAATTTAAGATCTTTTTACACGACTGCCCCAAAAAAGGGAGTGTTATGTGTTGTTGGTTAATGTGTTATGTATGTATGTGAGTTTCTTTATTCCACCATAACTTTTAAATGCGTAAACCGATTTAGATGTAGGTATGCGGTATCGTTACAATTCTTGCATCCCTGGTCACTTTAAAACGTAAATTAATACCAGCCTCAATTTGTTTTTTAATGAATCTGGTCGTGTCTATGTTTATCGTCTAGAATTTGACAAGTAGATTAAAAAAATTTATAACACTGTAAATAAAAACGTCGTAAAAAATGACGGTTAAACAAAGTACAAATAATAATATGTGCAATTTTAGCAGTCGTGTTTTTTAATTTTTTTTACACGTAATACATCGCTTTCAGTAAATAAAAGCATCTCATTCGTAGAACACTAAACAAAGTTAGTAATGCACTATGCCAAATATCATTTCAAGCGCAGAACGTTTTAGTACTGCAACTTTAGCTCACAACTCGTTAGCAACGCATAAAGTAAGTTAAATATTTATTCAATCGTTTGTTTAACTTTAAATTAAATTTAACTAGCCATGTATTCATGTTAGATTTTGTTTTAAATAATTTCGCTAGGGAATATGATGTTTTAAAATTGTTAGCAGTTAGTAGAAACTGTAGAGACTCTGGCCGGTTTAACATATAATATCATGTGAATACTTTAATCTCTACAGCGATCTCTACGCGATTTCGTCCGCGTAGAAGTAAATTATAACATAAACCTTAGCTTATGGCAATGAGTGTTAACGTAGCTTTTTATAAACGAAATAATTTTCATAATCGGAGCAGTAATTCCCAAGATAAGCGCGTTCAAACAAACATATATGTTCTTCAGCTATAAATATTAGAATAGGCAAACATAGTTTGCAAATACAAGGATATTTCTTGACAGTCAGTCCCTACGACTGATAGACAGGTTTTTATAATTAGACTAACAATAAAAGCTTGTAATAACACGTTATCAATTATACTTTAAGTTACGTTTTTAATTACTGCTCCGGTTCCGTGCGTTACAGCGTGATATTATATAGCTCATACCTTCCTTGGACCAGTAGTTCCTGAGATTAGCAAGTTGAAACAAAGAATCATGCAAGTTCCCCAGCCATTAGTATAATGGAAACAAGTTGAATTATCTTTCTAGTTATCCACACTTTGTGTCTACCTATTACGGTACAAAATATACAGCCATGTGACAGACAGACGAACAACGGAGCCTTAGTATCAGTTCTCTAAAAATAAACTACCAATTATGTACTTGTACAATGAGAACTGTAAATGTTTTGTGACCCAGCGTATTGTTGCAACAGCATTTCATTTTCTAAATAACAACTGTTACTACGTACACTGCTGTTGAAGAAATTCAACTAGTTTATTGAAATACGAGTTCTATTACAACTGGACTTGAGTGGCATTTCGTTGCAGCTTGTCGTTTTATCAAAGAATGTTCCGTTTCTCTCTTAAGATTTTATCCTTACTTTTACACTTAATTTATCTTTTCCCTAGCTTTCGTTGTCCTACTGCTCAGACTTTGCTCTGCTGCAAAGAGTTACTGTTCTTGGAAAGAAGGAGAAAGAAAGGATAAGGCGTTTGTCTCACTCAAATCCTGCCCTCTTTCCCTTCTCAACCTTGGATCAGCTCTCGTAGTACGAGTCCAGATCATCTCGCCATCCTTTCTAACCGTTCTCAGTTACGCTGTCCTCTTTCAGGCACCCAGTGCGTGGAGTCTCTTGCTTAGTAGTAAATGTGCATGCGGCTAATACGACCCGCCTGTTCCCAATTCCATTTGAAACTAGTAACTAATTTGCCTACGTCTGTTATGCTCCTATTAGATAGCTGTGTGGTGTTCCGGTTTCGGTCCTCCTTTTGTTTTTGCTAGCCATCACTGTCCCTCTCCTGGGCAAGCCTCCTCACATTCGTTCCACTTCATTTGCATTGTGCCTTCTCTCCCCAGTTCCTGAGAAAGCCATCTAAGGCGTCCCGCTATCTTCTCCTCGGTCTGCCGCGACTCCGCATGACTGTGTCAGGGCTCCACTCTTGTGATATGCGGGCCCATTGTTTAGCATCTGACGACATCCGACAGACATGGTCCGCCCAGTCTCAGTACTGCCTTTTAAAAAGTGAAAATAAATTGACCTGACTAAATTGCTGTATACTTAGAAAGTACATATGTATTGTGAACAGTATTTCTTCTGCTACTTGTCTGTAATGGAACTACGTCATGCATGAGAAGCGGGTGCCCAAAACTTATTTTGATTTATTTTATTGGTGATATACCGCATCTGTCGTCAATTATTTTGAACGTAAAACCCTTTTATATTGAGGTGGTCATTTTGCCAAATTGCCAGACTCAAATCGCGTAGTTCACATCTCATTTACCCTGTTTTTACGATTCCGTGCAATGTTTTTAAAAGATTAACTTCAATGGAAATCATATCTTGTGTGTTTACGTTTTGGGTTTCTTTTTGTTTGTCTATGTTCTCAGGTGGACGATAATAAGAGATAATGCTTAGGTTATTGCGGTTGTCAATGCGGTCTGCTATTTAATTAAAGTGATATAGTTTTCGGATATGATTTTCCGGTTCAAGTATTCATTAGGGGTATGGATCGGTGAAATTTTTGGTTAACTGTAATAATAATAATAGTAATAATTCCAGACTATTATTGATCCGCTGCATGGCTCTTTAAATGCAAAGAAGGTACCAGCTTTGCGATCACTACTCTTTTTCAGATTTATATTAATTGTAAGCCCAGGTTTTCGTGACCCCGGAACGTAAAGGGCAACAGAAGGAACAGGGTGGTTTTTTAGTCAGTAAAAGTCTGACAGTCCCTTCCGCCCCAACCAAGGCGGAAGGAATAATTTGATGATTTTTACCACCTAAAAAAAAAAGATACGATATTTTTCATCAGATCCTATTCTGTAGGATCTGATGAAAAATCATCAAAAAATAAAAGGTTTCCGTAAGATGTTTTCCTTCACCGATATCAGTGAAGTAAAAAGTAAACATAGAGAGTTCATTTGAATATAAAAAGTGATATTGGTACTTCCATATGACTTTTTAATCGAACTCATACATACCTGCATCATCACTTTATGCAAACGTGTGTCGATGAAATTAAATTGTATTTCTGTTTTAATTCTATCATTGGCAGAAGCAACTACCTTATTCTACCTAATTAATTCAACATACAGCCTACTGTCACGGAAGGTTGACAGCATTACAACGGCTTTAATGTGATTATATAAAGGTAAGCACTGTAAGCCTATTAATAGAGTATCTGCTACTATCGAGTGTTAACAGTCGGAGTTAATACTGTAACAATGTTGTAGGAAATGTGTTCTGTGTTATGTTTGGATTTCTATAAGTTACCAGTCGTAAGCAACCTTAAACCTCCGTAACTGTTACTAGTCGTAACTGAAGACGTTACGACTGGTAGGTTATAAGAATACGCAGAAGAGTACTGATTAGTACACCTACATTTCGCCAGTTATGTTTAAGTTCAAAGTAATAGATGGCGAGCCTATTGCCATCGACCGGACACGCTACAGACTCCGAGGCTGTTACTGAGAAATTCCTTATGGAAAACCCAATAACAAAGACCTCATGCTCAGCAGTCGCACTTAGCAACCACTAGACCAACGAGGCAGTTCAAAAACGATCCATAAATAATTCCAACATAATACTAATCGTACAAATAAAACAGCTCTTCACAAAAAGACCGTAAAACTCCAAGCTAACGAGAAAATCCTTCAGCCTTTTACAAAACCGCCGCCAAAGGAAGACGGACTCACATATAAAATGTTAAAGGAAAAACCTTTTTGCATTCGCATCCTCAACCTAATGCGTTTAGATAGCTAGACATTAGTACTTCCTTTAAAGCCTAGACTTAGTGTAAGGCTATTAGGTCAAGTGGCCATCGCGTGAGGCTTCCAGTTAAGCCTGTTACATTAATAAGAATCCTGATGTCTTTAATATTGAGGCACCTCGATAGATGGCGTTGGGCTATTTAAATTCGTGTTATGGTTTTGTTACAAGGAGGAGTTCGTGGTTAAGTAATAACAACTATAAGGGTCGATCGATCAGGTAAAGCTACGCTAACCGGGGTTGGTCCGTGGATGGGTGACCATTTTTACACACTGAGACTCTTTCGTACCTCAGAAAGCACATTAGCCATTGGTCCCGGCTGTCATACGTGGATCTTTGACAGTCGTTACGGGTCGTGAGAAGCCAGAAAGTCTAACAATAAGTCTTGTCAAGTGGTATCGTGTTACCCAGTTACTGGGTTCTGAAGTTCAGATAGGAAGTCGCTCCATGAAATATGCTGTTATTCAGCTGCATTCGGTTAGACTGGAAACCAACTACAACATAGCTGGGAAAAGGCTAGGCAGATTGATTGGTTTCGTAACAAGCAGAAGCATAATTAGAGTCAGAGGTAAAATTTTCTTAAACATCTATTCAAACCTTCGTTACTTTGGCCCATGACTCCAAGGGGTCTGATTTGAATAACGAGCTGAAACTAGTACTATGAACAATGAAGTTGAAAATAATAAGAGATATGGTAATAATATAATCAAATCTACTGCTACTACAGCAGTGGATTATGAAATAGTTCATAACAACGAAAAAAGTAATATAAAGATCTTATCAAATACAAATAAGAATAGACAGAAAATAGGATTTTATTGTAAAATAAAAACCAGTTTTCCAAATTGGATTGTTCTATCCGAACGTGATATCGCAAAACGAAATAATCTTCTTTTTTTTTGTTCTAAAACTGATATTTCACCACATTTTATGAACATATCCCGACATAAAAACAAAGTTAATAAAGTAACAAATTCTATATTAACACCGCACGTTCTCAAATTTCGTTCAATATCTACTGTATCTCTTTACCCCAAAACAACTTTGATAACCATTTTTATTCTGATTGTAAAGTACGTAAAAACATTGCAAATAAGAACAGGTTCACCCTTAAAATTTTCTTTTATACTTATTGTTTGTTTCTTATTAGTATTAAAAAGATTTGTATTAGATTGAATCTGATTTTATTGCAAAGAGATTCTGCTATTCACAAAGTTTTGACATAAAAGTGTTTGACAAACACTGAAACTTTTCTCCCCTTGAGTGGTAATTCAATTATAATGAAAGTAGGGATTTCTGTAGACGGTACAGTACTTCTCTAAGTGAAGTGCGTACTTTGAATTAATGTCATTAAGGATTTAATACTAATTTAAAGCAACAATTTTTGGAAAGTTTTGTGAGTTCGCTAGAAGTCATCACTCTAAAGATCGTGTACCTTGCGCGGTTTTAAATTAATCTGTTAAAAACAATAAATTATTTAAATTTCGAATACAGACCTTGACAAAGTTTAAATTCAAAATTCTTCTAAAAGGCAACCATTACTGACTGGCTGATCCATCAAACCACTGAACGGATTGTGCTGAAATTTGGCACGCAGATAGTGAGTTATTTCGACGTAGGCATGCGTTAAGAAAGGATTATCCAAAATCCACTCCCTAAGGGGGTGAAACGGGGTCCAAAGTTCCGATAACCGACATTCAAGTGTAAAGTCGAGGACATAAAGTTAGTTTGATAATAATGACCTTGAAAAAGAAACAGTTAAAGAAAAACCAAACCAACCATACAGGTCTAAAGAACCTCGAATAACACATGTACCAACACCTGTAAGAAACTCTTTCAAGGTACCTTTAACTTGAACGCAAGAGCCATCAACAAAAGTGGTAACGTTTTTGGTCGGTCAAGTGAAACGTTACCGCCAAACGCACTTTGAATACTGATTACCGTTTTTCTCGAAAGTTGCCTCAAAGTTTTCTGGGCAACGGAACCGTGGCGAGGTCAGAAAGGAAGCGACAAGCGGGCTAATCAATAGTTACTGAAAGTACTGTTAATTGTTTACTGTAATGTTTGTTTTTAGGTAAACAGCTCACGTTCGTGGTCCCTAAAGAGTTAGAAAAAACGGACGTCTTATAGTTAGTATACAATTTGCTGGCAAAATTAATTTTTAGGTTGTAAAAAAAATGTCTTAGTTTCAAATAATTATAATCTTTTCATAGTCTTAGCCTATTATTTTGTTTCATTTTATTTAGCGTATTAGCTTTTGCCCGTGTTTTCGTCCACGCCAAAGTTGATGTATTTTTCCCACGGGATCAGTATATTTTTCTGTATAATTATTAAGTATTCTATTTGATATCGGACTAAAGATCCGTTCAGCTTTTCTAGCATGATTGGGTAACAAGCATTCATTCATCCGAACTTTAGCATTTAAACTGGTAATAAGATTTCAAATTTATCTTAAGACACAAATTAAAATGTTGATTAACCTTGAACTATCCCACAAATTATATTATCCCGGCCGAATTTCGGTCACGGCAGCCAATCTCAATGAAGTTTAGCCAAGTATGCAGAGGATATTATAGTGTATAAGAGTGTGTCCGAAAACACAGCTGCACTCTCTCTCTCCTAACTCTCATAGTCTGATAGGACGGCAATCCGACGCGATCAGTTAGAGACCAGGCGCAGGACCAACGGCTTTAGGTGCTTTCCAAAGCACGGGAATACAAATACACAATTATTTCATACTTCCACCACAAGCCCTAATTACATTAGTCTTGCCAGAAACTGCTACTTGTTCTGAAGATGATTTATATTTCCGTTTTAATTACTAAGTACTCTACTTATACGTAGGTCATTAATCATTACAGTACCTACTAGCTCTCAGCTACTAATTGTTAATTTTCCGGGATTGTATTTTCATTATGTAAGTCTTTTAATGAGCAGTGTTAATCAGTCTTTGTCTGTTCAAAATTATTTCTGTGTTTATAGAAAATGTTATAATAATATCAGCCTATTAGTCTCACTACAGGGCAAAGGCTTCTTATACAGAGTACGAGCCTTAATCATCACGTTTGCTCTAGGCGGATTTGCGATTTCAGACTTACCTATATATATTTATATCTCTTAAAGAAGTATCATTTTAATATTACTTTTCCTTGTGCACTGATTTTCAATGATCGGCTCAGCGTCGAGAGTTGAAAATCCAATAACAGAAATTACAAAGTAATATTAAAATGGTACTGTTTTATGAGATGGCGATATCCTCCAGGTTTCCTTACTATGGTTAACTTCACCTATGTCGGTGATGTCCGAAATATACTTAGAAAGCCCGTTCCCAGTAACTAGTCCACAACTTCCTGCATCAGAGGCTAACCACTGGACCATCACGGTATTCTAAACATTTAAAAATATTTAGCGGGATATATCCTGTTACTTAACAATTAGGTTATAAAGGTTAGATAGACAGTCACTCCATGTAAAATACTGCTTCATCCAATCACGCTGGAAACTGATCTCAACATAGTTATAAAAAGGCCAAAGAGGTACAGAATATATACCCGACAGTGGAAGACTTGCTGCCCAATAAAGATGATAATAAACGATACGATATTATGTATTCAAATAAAAACAGCTGTAACATACAGATTTATTTCATTATTTAAACTTGGACATCACTGACATCGGTGAAGGAAAAACATCGTGAGGAAACCTGAACTTATACCAGCCAATCTGTCCCACTCAAACCATGTCAGAGGCCCTTGAGGTGGCATAGAAACTTTGATATTAGGGTATGTATCGTTAGACCTTACTACCCACACGATAAAGAAAAGGAAGAATTTAAACTTTATGCAACAAAAGTACAAAGGCGGACTTGATACCGAACCGAATACAAACAGTCAACCAAATGTGGTGAAGAGATAACATGGTAGGAGCAGATTCAGATCTAAATTCCCGAAAAAAGACACGTGTGACCAAACGTGTTGACTTTTACGCCGCAACGGTAAATATAGACACAACAACCAAATAAATGGTCAAAGTGAGAATGCCTTTTGTAAAAACACACATACCGCGTTTGGTACACACAATGCTGTAAGCTCTAAGCAAACATTTTCGCGGTATAGACGTCACGTTTTCATTGAACTTGACACCAATACCTTTATTCTTAGCCTACACTGTCCCACTGCTGGGTAAGGGCCAAGTTAAAGTGGAAATATTATATCAAACTGCATCACTCATCGCTCCTGATCTCTCCTCGTACGAATAGGATTGCTGTCTCATCGGACTATGAGAGTGAGGGAAGAGGGACTGCACCTGTAGTTCCGCACACAATTGTGAACTTTAATATCTTCTGCGTACTTGGTTAAACTTCCTTGAGATTGATCAAAATTATGTGGAGAAGATATTATTATTTCTGAATGAGAAGGATATTGAGCTGTTCAAAACTGATGATAAAACTATTAAATGAAATAATCTTTAAAAAAAAATGGTTTTTGATTTTAACCTTAAAAGTTCTGAGAAATATATCAAAAAACATCAAAAAAGAAAAACGACGATATAACTCCTTGTTAAATGTATGCGTCTTCGTACTCCTCTTTACAATACTGACAAACGGCTGATATTAAATATTTGTCTCCAATACCTATAAACAGAACAATATAGATTATTCGACGAAACAAACCGATATAACAAGCCAAAGGTATTCTGGCATTTGCGTGCCATACATTTGAATGCATAATATTGCTGTCAAACGAATATTTCTGATGGAGAAATTATGCATTCATATGCTGAAAAGACAGACGAAACAATGATTTATTATGCCAGAGCATAAGTCAGGGACGAATAAAAAAATATATGTATGGTTTTGTTGAAGTTTCCACATTCATAGAGAATGACTCGTAAATATTCGACCCACTTATGCTGAATGCAGAAGTTGAAACGAATCAATAGGAAGACGTTGAATTAAACTGCGATGTTCGAACAACGATTGGTGAAGTGAGATGGAAAGTACAACGAAAGTTCGCGAGATGAAAAAAAAAGTTTAAGAATTTAAACGATTCGTATTTGTGAAATGACTTACAAAGCGATACTTTTTAAACACAAATGAAGACATTCCAATTTTAAAATAAGATTTTTTTTTAACTGACATTCATTTTCCATTTGAGCAACAGCATTTTATAACTGTCTTTACAAAATTTGAAATACTAAAAAAAGGTCGCACATTCAGAGTTTAAAGTGCTATTTAAAGCCGTAGAACATGACACGGACAGAGTGCTGCACGTAAAGGTACACTTATTCAATTACAGACCTGTCCATAGCGACGTTCACGTTTATGGAAAGGTTTAGTACCTATAGTACCTTCTTTTTCCTGTAAAAATCCATTAGGCACCGATCTGAGTAATGCCAAAAAAAATCTTTCTGTTAAAAGAGTCTTTTTAAACGAAAACCTTTCTGATGAGCGCTGTTCAGAGAATATTTTAGAAGGTACCGATGTAATTAAGGAAATGAAAAAGGGAACAAGAATCTATAAAGGTTTACAGGAACGTACAAATTATTTTAAATTAACGTTTTTCGTGCGAATTTGATTGGTTGTGATTAAGGTAATCATATTTCTGGCACTTTACGTTAAGTACATTTAAATAGAAAAGTAGGTCATGCATAAAAGTATTTTACCACATGTAGCCTTATTCTAATAATAGGAATTATTTTTACATTATGACAAAGACTTCTTGTCAAACAGAGGCCACCACGCTGCCTGCAAAGAATACTTGCAAAAAGAATTGGTGATTCCTGACTTATATTATAAATTAGAAGTCCCGGTTTCCTCACAATGTTTTTCTTCACCGATGTCAGTGATATAAGAGATAGACTTAGAAAGAACATTATGAATTAAAAACTTAAATACTCGCCCAGTTTTAAACCTACGACTTTATGTATGAGAGGTGAGTGCCTCAACTACATTAAATTCACGGCAGTATTATCTTCTAATTTCAGTTTTATGTGACACTATCCAACATTAAACCCTTCATTAAAGCTGCCATTTAGCCCATACTCACTAATTTCAAGGGTTACTTACACCTCCATAATTTCAGCCTTCCTATGTTTACCCATAAATAAAATTTCCATTAAAACCTCGCTAACAACATAACCTAGTCCTTACCGGGCTCATAAAGGCAGTATATTACAGCAATGTGTAATACACAGTGTTTGTTGAACGAGCACAACTTTTATAATAAAGACGGAAAGTGGAGGACGGCCTATGGAAGCGTAAGTGGCAAGGCTCTCCCAGAAGAGAACTTCAAATGTACTTGTGTACTTTGTGGCATGGTGGTTAATGGACGCACCTGCTGATGTGAAAGTAGATGGTAATTTTGTTGAAGTTTATGTCCGCGTTCCAGGATGTGTTGAGGACGATGATAAGGCCTCGGTTGGTGATAAAGGAGATAAGGAAAATCTTTTAAAAACGATTCCATGAGGCGTGACGTCCCAGTGGGTAACGTAAGTGTGGCTTTTCAATTCATAAGTCTTTATCTTGGATATCACTGACATTGTATAAAGAAAACAGCGTGAGGAAACCTGGACTTAAAATGTGTTAGAAATCGCCAATCCGCTTTGAGTAAGCGTGGTGATCAATGCTCGTACCGTCTCTGTATGGAAGAAGAATACTCAACTTATTATACTAAGTTATAATTATGAATATTTTACTCCTGGTTTGAAAAATCCATTTAAAAAGCATACTATTGGCTAGGTGAAGCTTAAAATACTACAATCGAAGACTTTTGAATTTAAAACTTCTTTGTTAAACCATTCTGGTAGGAGCAAAACGTATACGTTCGCGCCATCGACATGCTAATGTTTTTTCACTTCTGTCGGTAGTCCTCATGACTGCCTTTTTATTCATATTTCAGGGTTGGTCCCATCACATGAGTAATCCCACCCCCCTAAAAAGGCGCAATGAATAAAATAAAAGTCATTCGTATAAAAAAATATTTCTTTCAGTATTTCTACTACTGTACTGCCTTCTCGTGTCACACAGCCTTAGTCTGTTAAGCGCACCGATTATGGCAATTACTCTCCAATTAAAGAGGAGCATAGCTGCATTGGACGTTTCCCGACTCCTAAGACGGACTGGAAGAGACGTTATAATTACTTTCCCTTAAATAATAGTGTAGTGACGTGGCAATCTGTAATTATTTAGATGTTTGAGCGAATTGATGGTACTGTATTATAGTAACTACTAAACATTATTATTGGTGCCGATTCCCTTGTTCACAAACTAAACTAAAATTTGACTTTTCTTGTCTTTTTCTCTCCAATTAATCAAGAAAGGGGCGTAAATAAATTAGATTTAGTCAATTTTAGTTAATCTGAAACTTCCATGTCATTTTAGTTAACATGTCAGAACACATTGATTAAAAACACGGATTTCAATGCAAAACTAATTTGACATTTCTAACTTAGTTCTAAAATGTCACCGTCCTTTTCTTTCACTGTATGTTAGTAAGAGATGCCTATTCTCTGATTTTAGTGTAGTTTGTGAACAAGGGAATCGGCACCATTGTGTTATAAAGAGACCTTGGGATTTTAAAAATAGGTAACTTCTTTTGTTTTTAGAAGAATTTGTTTTGTTTGATTTTAAGAAAATACTTGTTTTGTTTCAATAAAGCAAATGTTTTCCTTTTTAGGGTTCTGTACCCGAAGGGCGCTAATAGAACCCTATTACTAAGCTCTTTCTATTGGCGCTATACCAATAAATAAATAAAAGTTAAAAATGAAAGGGAGTCTCCATATAAGAGGCCTGGGGGCTTAGACAAAGTAACATCGCTTCGTCGATTGACCACGTGACATAACGCGGCTTATGTCAATCCCATACATTTTAGTCTTTCATGAGGCCATCGCTTCGTCGATTGACCACGTGACTTAACGCGGCTTATGTCAATCCCATACATTTTAGTCTTTCATAAGCCGCGTTAAGTCACGTGGTCAATCGACGAAGCGATGACCACATGAAAGACTAAAATGTATGGGATTGACATAAGCCGCGTTAAGTCACGTGGTCAATCGACGAAGCGATGTTACTTTGTCTAAGCCCCCAGGCCGGCGGCCACTCGCTCTCTCGGACACCACCGCGACGGACAATATTCTTAACCGTTAACTGAATCTATGTTTGTCCACCCGTTGACTATTGTAGTATTAATCGGTAATAAACCAAGCCTTCAATTTATACAGTTCACTTTTATTTATCTTCCATGAGCAATCAGAACACAAAACCTCTTATAAAGTACCTAAATCACACCTAAAAATCTCCCAAAAAGATCACAATATTCCTTTAACATTTTTACATACGGGAAGACCACGCCAAGATAAGGCGAAGTGATACATACACATTTCAACGCACTCAAAATATACAGCCACATAAGCCCGGAATATCTCACACTGAGATAACCTTTATATGGATTCGCAGCACACCTCGGGGACCTACGCTCGTAACATCGAGCGCACTCTGACGTATAAATGGGCGAATTTCTATGATTATGTCTATTTTTACAGCCTTTTCTTGCTACCAGCAAATTTTGGGGAGAATTTTCAACGCGCCGTTTAGTTTTTGATGTTGTTTGACGTGTATTTGAGTTATGATACGATTAAATGCGGTTCGAAGCTGTTTTGCTTCTATTGTGTTTAGGTTAAATACGATGTAACTTTGGAGGTTCAACGTAGTTTCTTCGGTAATAATACCAGTCTGTTTTTGTCCTATTGCAGGGCAAATGCCTCTTCTGATACCGAGAAGGCACAAGCATTGATCACCATGCTTGCTCAAGGTAGTCCGGTAATTTTAGAATTTCAACTTTTCTAGTGAATTTCCAAAAATATTCTGTTATGACTGCCTCGTTGGTCGAGTGGTCGCAAAGCGCGACTGCTGAACATGAGGTCTTGGGTTCGATTCCCAGGTCGGGCAAATTGTTATTGGGTTTTTCCATCAGGAATTTCTCAGTAGCAGCTTCGGAGTCTGGATTTGTGCCCGGTTGATGGCAATAGGCTCGCCCCCTATTACATGGGACGTAAACATAACTGGCGAAATGTGGGTGTACTAATGGGTACATCTCTGCCTAACCCTTCGGGGACTACAGGCGTGATGTTATGTTATGTTATTCTGTTATGAAAACCTTTTCCGGGAACTTACGAATACAACAAAAAATAAACAGCCAAGTCGGTCTAGCCTTTCTCGAGTTTAGCGCTTAGCAATACATGTAGATAGATGGATGTTCAGGTTTTGTTCAAGACGTTTTTCCTTCACCGTTGTACTGACATCCAAAATAAACTGAAAAAGTCACAATGCTATCGCATCTACAATATTATGCATGAGAGGTAGGTGCCTTAACCACTGGCATACAAAAAAATATTCTGTGAGGCAATTTTTTATCTAATACTGCGAAGAAACATCTAGCTTAGTTCGTGGTAGCAATTTCAGACGAGTAAGTTTTATGTAGTATCGAAGATTGACATTGAAAGTACATGAAGAACCGGCCAAGTGCGAGTCGGACACACACATAAAGGATTCCTTATTATATTTGTGTCTTTTTTAGTCAAAGTCAAATCATTCATTTCAATTAGACCATTAAAAAGCAATTTTGAACGTAATTTACAAGACAAAAGAAAAATTATGATATTGAATCTTGTTGTCCAGTTTAAAAATAACGTTGCCTCACACTAGAAACTCCTGAATCATGGGTGCGTTTCCAAAAAAATAAACTCACATACACAAACAGCCGGACCCGGAGCAACTATATGTAGGCCATACAAATATTCGTTCCGTGCGAGAAGCGAACCCGCTACACGCAGCGTAGCAGCTAATCGTTCAGCTACTGCGCCAACCATGCCGTCAAATATCTTGACATACGTACGAGTGAGGAATGAGTTTATACGGGATCCGGAATCCGTTGCGGATTAAAAGAGGATGTAGTGACAAAGATAGAAAAGGGTATGCTTAGATGGTTCGGTCATGTTGAGAGGATGTGTGTGTTTGAAAGACGATTGACAAAAGGTATTTATATGGCAGAGGTGAGTGGCATCGCCGGGAGGGGTCGCCCTAGGAAGACCTACACTGACCTTATTGGTGAGGTCCTTCAGAAAGGTCAAGTGCGGAGTACTCGTAACCGGCGTGCTTGTATGACGAGATGTATAAACATAGATGAGGCGGAAGGAGTATGTAAGGATCGTAGCAGGTGGCGTTCTGTAGTTTCTGCCTACCCCCATGGGAAAAAGGCGTGAGTTTATGTATGTATGTATCTATACGTATAAATTAATAAAATTGAAGTATCTGTTTTAATATTAACTTGACCGCTTTTTACTACATGTATATACGGTACTTATACCAAAATATTTTTTTTTCAATTTTTGTCTGTCTGTCTGTCTGGTTGTTTCGGTTAATCTCTGGAACGGCTGGATTTTGACGGGAATTTCACTGGCAAATAGCTTATGTAATAAGGGGTAACTTACTTTTATTTTAGAAAAAGAATTAAGTCCTAATTCTTTTTACCCACGCAAAAAAAATAAAACTTCGCAGAAAACCGGCATTTACGCGGACGAAGTCGAGGGCTTGTGCTAGTCGTGCAATATAATTATAAAAACTACAAAAAACATTTTTCTTGGAGACTCTTTTTACTTTTATAATCTTTTATTATAGCGCTAATTTTCACACACTCTGTGAAAATTACCTATTACAGTTAATGAGATATAGTCCGCTGTCAGATTGACAGAGATAATAGCGCATATTAGTAATAAGGTTCTTTTAGCACCCTTCGGTTAAGGAATCCTAAAAACTATTAAGGTCACACTGACAATATTTAGTATACTCTAAAATTGGTTCATGTGTTTTTACGACACAAATATATAGTACAATATAGTAAATAATCTGATTAATAATATACTCCCGTGCGAATTTATTTTACAGCGGCCAATCTCAATAAAGACCAGCCTAGCCAAGTACGCAGAAGATATTATAGTACACGCCTGTACGTGCAAACACAGGTGCACTCCCTCTTTCCTCACTCTCAAAGTCCGATGGGACGGCAATCCGACACGACTGAGGAGAGATCAGGCGTAAGACCAACGGCCTTACGTGCTTTTCGAGACACGGGGGTGTCACATCACCAACTTCCAACCTCTAGGCTGCTACTGAGAAATTTCTGATGGAAAAACCCAATAACTCTTTTTACCTGACCTGGAAATCGCATCCAGGGACCCAACAGATTTCGTTTGCGACCAAAAGGCGAATGCGCAACAGGGCAGTTATATTTCCATAGCACAAAATACTTAATGGTGCCGATTTCCTGTTTCACAAATTAAACTAAAGACTATTTCTATCTTTTTCTGTCCAATAAAACAAGAAAGGGACGAATGTAATTATTAAGTGCTGTATTTTTCAATCTGACACATCCATACAATTATAGTAGACACCTTAAAACGTATAGATTAAAAATACGGAAAAGTTCAAGGCAAAACTAATTTGACATCTTTAACTTAGTTCTAAAATGGCGCCGATTCTCTTGAGCACAAACTAAACTAAAATTTGACTATTTCTTTTTTTTTTCTGTCCAATTAAATAAGAAAGAGACTAATTTAAATAAGAGCTGTCAAATTTAGTCAATCTGACACATCCATACAATTATAGTTAACATCTTAAAACGTATGGATTAAAAATATGGAGAAGTTCAAGGCAAAACTAATTTGACATCGCTAACTTAGTTCTAAAATGTCACCGTATTTTTCTTTCGCTGTATGTTGTAAGAGATCCCAATTTTTTAAAAGTCTAGTGTGTGGGCAAGGGAATCGGCACCATTATTGACTTACAATTTTAATGAAATTCTCAATATTTACGTTATATTCACTGATTAATTTAAACTTTAATATAAATGCAATACTATCAGCTTCCAATAGGTGCATTACTTAATTCCATTTCCAATTTAAATGTTGATTGTGAATCTGTACATATTATAGCTGAATAGTTTTTTTTTGTTTGTTTGTTTAAACGCCCTAGTCTTTGAATTTACTTGTCGGATTGGGAAAAATCTTTTTGTGTATGATATGTTCATGAGGAATAGTAAAGGCTTTATTACATCGCGCTACGTCGAAGGGGAGCGGAGCAGTAGCTAAAGAAGTAACTTGAGATGGGTGAAAAAACACGCGGATGTAATAGCAGGGTGCAGCTAGTAATATTATAAAACGGAAGAGTTTTCTGTTCGTGTATTTAAACGTCTTTGTATAAAACATCACGCCACGACCCAGGGGAGCAGAGCATTAACCAAAAACGTAACTGAACGCGGACAAGTCGCAAGATAAAGATGAAGTTACGGAAATTCCAGAACATTCCGGAAAAGATTAGAACAATTTTCGTACAATGCCACGAGTCGTTGAGATTGCTCCAAAGTTATTTTAAGGGTTTTTGACCCTACCGATCTTGCCGTTGTAATAATTTTGAACTTACAGCGGTTCATTTTAAGGTTTAAAATTGAATGTGAAATAGACTGCTAATAGGCCTTTTGCCAATTTGTTGGGATGCTTTAAAATTAAAGTAGTTCTATAACTTACAATACCTTAGGAAAGGGATTATAAAACTGAAATCTTTAGGACGATTACAAGTTGATGTTAATTTCAAACTAACTTTTGATCGCGAATTTGCTCGTGTTTTTGCTTACTGATCCTTAACATTTTTGATAATAATATTAGCTTAAAGCACGCAAAGATCATGTAGCTTTCAATCAGTAAAAGAATTTTCAGAATTGAACAAGTAGTTCCAGAGATATCAAAAAATTAAAAAGTCAAATCTTCAGTTAAATATTTAGTACATTTATTTACAGTAATAACATTAAAACAAACGCTTAATCTAATTCATTTATACACGAAAACTAAAGAATTTAGGGCTGATATTTGCATACTTCGGCCAGGCCAACTCCAACATTGGCCAGCGCTATTTTAGATCTACATGTTGGCCAAGAGGTATTGGCCAACGTTGGGACCAACATGTGGAGATTGCGGGGTAAGATTTTCACCGAGATTGATGCGGAACTAAGGAGTCACGATTCTCGGTAATGAGTCAAGGTCTTAGTAGAAAGAAAATTAGCCTACATTTAGTTTGGTTTACGAAAGTAATGCCTCGTGTTTTCTTAATATACTGTTTGTTAAAGTAGCATATAGCCGCGACTTCGTTTGCATCAAAGTCGGTTATCACAAGGTATTTTTTTTCAGCGATACCCTATTTACGTAATATCAAGCCTGGAATCCCCGAAGTGGTTAGGCAGAGGTGTACCCACTAGTACACTCACATTTTGTCAGTTACATTTTTAAGTCCCATGTTATAGGGGGCGAGCCTATTGCCATCAACCGGGCATAAATCCAGACTGCTACTGAAGAATTCTTGATGGAAAAATCCAATCACACTTTGCCCGACCTGGGAATCGAACCGCTTTGCGACCACTAGACCAACGGGGCAGTCTTCTCAAATAAAATTATTTCCGGATCTGGCTGTTTATGTATGTAAGTATAGATGTTTGTAAATGCGCCTACAAAACAGGAGACATTCCTAGTATGGGGCAACTTTTTTTTTTTTTAGTATCAACCATAATCTGCCTTCAAATGTTTCAGTATTTTATTCTTTACTTCGGTGGCGTCTTTAATAATTTATAGTTCTCTGATCCCTTTCCGAGATGAGAAAGTATCGTCATTTATTCATTCTGACTCGATAGGAAAATAGGGATGTCAGAAATCGGCAAAATTGAGATTATTGTAACTTTGCCTGACTTGTTCAATGTTATAATTTTGACTGTACACGTTGATTTGTCTTTGTCTTTTTTCTTTTGGAAACATTTGGGATTAGGCAGGCTAAGATTTTTTCTGGAAAGTTTTAGTGGGTCTGGTCACTAACAACGAAACTTCAACTTTCAGTGAACTATTGAAATAGTATAAAAAACAAGAGAGGCGCTATTAATATGTAAAAAAAAAACATTTCTCTTGTATGGGGAATTCCTTTCATTTTTAACTTTTATTAATTTTTATTATTGGTTGTAAAAATTTCAACTCTCTAGCTATTACGGTTCATGAGATACAGTCCGCTGACAGACAGTTGGACGGGTGGAGACAGTAATAGGGACCTGTTAGCACCCTTCGGGTACGGAATCCTGGAATGAAGTGAATGCGAAGTATGTCTCGATAAAACTCGTCAATTGGCAACCCTGATTGAGGTATAGCTAAATAATTCAACTTTGCCATAATTATTCTTTTTGTATTGTCAAAGCATTTCTTCTTTGTTTGTTAAGTAAATACTGTTTTTCTAGTATTCATGTTTTTTTTTTACTTTGAAAGAGGTTTGTATAAAATCACAAACAAAACAAATTAATGTTATTCCAAATGTTTTGTGTTGCGAAAATTGTTGCTGTCTTAATTTTTTTTTTGTTTACTGACACAATTCTTTTTGTAACAAGTTTTGCCTACTCTTTGACGTCTTACACAGATTTTGATCAGTAAATGAATAAATCTTTTTGATTTGATTTTTAAATTTCGGATTCCGGATTAACGACGGCACGAATGGCGCATTGGCTGTTGATCTGCGTGTCGCAAGTACGATTCCCGCACGGAATAAAAATTTGGGGATAGGCAGAAAAGTCAAAGTCAAAGTCAAAACATTTATTTCAATTAGACCATTTACAGGCACTTTTAAATTGTCAAGGAGTCAGTCAGTTAGTCCGAAAAATGAAGCTAGTTGCTCGTTCCAAAACAGAGGTAGGCCTCTAAGAAGAAGAACGGGCAAGAAACTCCATGGCACTCTTTTTAAATTAGGTTTTTACAAAATCCTGGTTACAATATTCTTGTTGATTCTATAATTATGTGAAAACAATGAAGATAAATATAAAACAGTACAAAAAATAAAGATGTAGGTAAGCCATGAATCTACAGAAGGCCACCTACTACGATCCTTACATACTTTTTTCGCCTTGTCCACGTTCATACATCTCGTCATACAAGCACGCCGGTTACGAGTACTGCGCACCTGACCTTTTTAAAGAACCTCACCAATAAGGTCAGTGTAGGTCTTCCTAGGGCATCCCTGCGTTGCCATTCACATCTGCCATATAAATTCCTTTTGTTACCCGCGTTTTACTCATCCTGTCAACGTGACCGAGCGTTTGAGAAACATACTCTTTTTAATACTTCTTATAAGTATAAAAATCGTCTCTCAACTATACAAAAGTACGTAATTTTGAAACCAGTGTCAAAATCCAGTTCATTGTCTCCTACTTTTCACAGACACTAAGTGCCCTAAAGCATTTAGTGCCTAAACGCCACACAATCTAATCTAAAAGACTAAGCTTTAAAGTGTAAACCCATTTGTAGTAATACCCTCAATGAAAAGATAGCTAGATAAAGCCATTAGGTACGGCTTTTAAGTTGCAATGAAAAGTTATCGTTTTAGGTGAAGATTTTAGGCTCAAATTCACTTATTACATTATAGTTAGGTGATTTGTTCTTCTTATCTTTAGAACAAGTTAACAAATTGTTACCTAAAAGTATCAAAATTTAGTGGGCGTAGTTATCTTATGTCTTAAGTATTGTAGCAAGAAATTGTCTCATCTTTTTGTTGAAATTTGAATACTGTTTATCAATTTTGGTGCTTATCAACGTTTATAAGATAGTGATAACTTTTGGTCAATGTCAAAGTCAAAGCATTTGTTACAATAATAGTACATTATGATGCAAGTGAGGTTAGTTTGTCGTTACGGTCGAGGATCGATAAGGCGAGGATGTAATGGAGCCATGAGCGTAGTAATAAATGCACTATATTCAACACGCTTGTGCGGAATAAAAATTATAATAATTTCATTGATATACAAATAAAATTTGAAAATTTTTTTCATTACATTAACACAAATGTTTTCTGTTAGTGCCAACAGGTTACTTTTACAAGCAGCCAGTAAGAACGAGCAGACCAACGAATGATGTTACAAACAGAATATTTAAATTTTGTTCCGTAACACAAATAAATAGTAATTATTTACAAGAATACATTTGGTGTGCGAAATACTCCACATATTATGACCCTAAAGGCGGTGCAATAAAAGTCATTTTACGACCAAAATGTGTTGCAAAACCTAGAAACACTATTCAGTTGTCAAGGATTCGTTTAGTTCGTTTTTAGTTAAAAAGTTGAAACTAGTTGCCAGTTTCAAAATGTAGGTAAGTCACTATAGAGAAGAATGAGAAAGAAACTCCACTAACACTCTTTTCAATCAATTTAAAATCCTTGTTACACTTTTCTTGTTGCTTTTATGTGTATTAACAATGTAGTACTTTATAAAGTGTCAGTCACCTCGAAACTTAAGACGATACTAACAAGCGACAATACAGTGCACAATTGCACGTCCACGGAGACAATTTGATATAGACAACGTCTTTATTTCGAGGCAGTAAGAGCGGTTTTTGTAGTTTAAGTGTTACTATTGATGTGCAGTAGGGACAATGAACGGTGTAAGAATCTGTGCGTGATCAAGACAATGACCATTTTTGCTTCTATGGGCTTCTAAGAAGCTTATGTAAGTGTGTGTTGCTATCAAGAAAGGAACAGGGGGCTTAGACATAGTAACAATTTCAAAACGATAACGAAGTTAGAAAATACTAAAATGTATAGGATTGACATAAGCCGCGTTAAATCATGTGGTCAATCGACGAAGCCATGACCACATGAAAGACTAAAATGTATGGGATTGACATAAGCTGCGTTAAGTCACGTGGTCAATCGACGAAGCGATGACCACATGAAAGACTAAAATGTATGGGATTGACATAAGCCACGTTAAGTCACGTGGTCAATCGACGAAGCGATGACCTCATGAAAGACTAAAATGTATGGGATCGACATAAGCCGCGTTAAGTCACGTGGTCAATCGACGAAGCGATGACCACATGAAAGACTAAAATGTATGGGATTGACATAAGCCACGTTAAGTCACGTGGTCAATCGACGAAGCGATGACCACATGAAAGACTAAAATGTATGGGATTGACATAAGCCGCGTTAAGTCACGTGGTCAATCGACGAAGCGATGACCACATGAAAGACTAAAATGTATGGGATTGACATAAGCCGCGTTAAGTCACGTGGTCAATCGACGAAGCGATGACCACATGAAAGACTAAAATGTATGGGATTGACATAAGCCGCGTTAAGTCACGTGGTCAATCGACGAAGCGATGTTACTTTGTCTAAGCCCCCAGTGATAGGTTGTTCTTTTGTTTTCATTAAATAGTTCAGTCATACTGTCTTGACTGCCTCGTTGGCCTAGTGACTGCTAAGCTTGAGGTCTTGGGTTCGATTCTCAGGCCGGGCAAAGCGATATTGGGTTTTTCCATCAGAAATTTCTCAGTAGCAGCCTTGGAGTCTGAATTTGTGCCCGGTTGATGACAATAGGCTCACTCCCTACATGGGACTTAAAACTTAGCTGGCGAAATGTGGGTGTACTAATGGTACTACTAAATGTACCTACACTCAGCAAAACAGATAGGTATGCAGGGATATCAGATATAGTTGCAGTTTTCTTAGAAACCAATAGATGTTTTCAATTAAAACTTAACTTATTTAGTGAACTGTTTATTATCTACTTTTTAAATTAACTTACTTTTGACAGATAGGTATCTATCTGTTTTGTTGACTGTACACCTCTGCCTAACCTTTCAGGGATTACAGGGGTAATGGGAGAATCGTGTTTTGACAGGTCATAAAAAGTACGTCAATTTATTGGTTGTGTCTGATACCCAATTAGGCTTAGATTCCTATCATAAAGCCTTCACCAGTTAAAATATGCTGACTATTAAAATAATTGCGCGATATCTAACATAATTCGTCGTCTAAGCAAGTTTGGAATCTAAGATATTATTAATATCAAAATGTTGCAAGTCAACGTAAAATTCTTTGACTAATCAACGGCTTGTTTGGAAATCCAGTAATTAGTTGAGTTTCTTCGACTTTATAAGTCGTGTTTCCATTTCATAAATATTACTTTACACGGATTAAAATGTGTGTGGAAAAGACAAGAGAATATAAACGTTAAAAAAGTACTACGTACTTCAATAATATTCCCCGAAGGGATAAGCAGAGGAGTACCCATTAGTATACTCACATTTAAGTTTTAAGTCCCATGTAAAAGGGGGCGACCCTAGCCATCAACCGGACACAAATTCAGACTCCGGAGCTGTTACTGAGAAATTCCTGATGGAAAAACCCAATAACACTTTGCCCGACCTGGGAATCGCACCCAAGACGTCATGCTAAGTTCTTTGTAATGATAGCTAGACACATGAGGAATAGTAAAAGCTTTATAACATAACGCTACGACCTATGGGGGTGGAGCAGTAGCTGAAGACGTAACTTAACGCGAGTAAAAAAAACCCGGCGGACGAAGGCTTCAATAAACTTAGTTTCTATAACTCATCATAGAGTGAAACTAAATAAAAGCTTTTAGTTCATTCAATCGAATCCAATAATTACTGAACTGATTCCAATTCATTTTTTATTTAGCCTTTGTAATGGATTTCTGTTAAAAATTCAATGAAATCTGTTTACTTTTAATTGAACCGTCGTACTCATTTGAAAGTTCTTAATAATTTATTTCATGATTGCTTTGTGAACGAGTCTTAATCATTTTTTTATTCTGTCAATTCGAAATGAATTCTGTCAAATATTTTTTTCAAATAATTCATAGGTTTATTCTACTTTATTTTCCTGGAATAATTCAGAAGTTTCTTAAATTTTTGAATATTTAACGTCCTTCTTTTCGATGGGTTTAATTTAACGACATGATTATTACTTTGAGAGTGAATTATCTTTAATCAAAACTACATTATTAGTATTGAAAAATAGTAAATTTATTTCCATAACATAACATAACATAACATCACGCCTGTAATCCCCGAAGGGTTAGGCAGAGGTGTACCTATCAGTACACCCACATTTCGCCAGTTATGTATTTTAGTCCCATGTAATAGGGGGCGAACCTATTGCCATCAAACGGTCACAAATCCAGACTTCGAGGCTGCTATTGAGGTATTCCTGACGGAAAAACCCAATATCACTTTGCCTAACTTGGGAACCGAGCTCAAGACGTCATGATTAGCAGTCGCGCTTTGGCGACCACTAGTCACACCAACGAGTCAAAAATATCTCAAAAGGTTTTATAATTGGATAAAAAAAAATTTTTTTTGGGAGACTTTTAAAATTGGTATTATATTATACGAGTAGTATACCACAGTTAGTAATATTTGTTGAAAAGGCGTTATTATACTCATAATTATCAATAACTTTTACTATATGAAACTGAAATCACAAAAAAACGTTCAGCTGTTTCCTATGCAATTCTGCATCGAAAAAGAACATCATCATTCAAAAGTTTACAATCATGAAAACGAGAACCACAAAATTAAAATCCATTTCAATGACTGCGCTCAAATTCAACCAGTTCCACAGTACCGCTTCCATTTACTACTATCCGTGCCACCTCACTAATGAAACACATTAATAACATCTGCGCTAACTAAAATGTCTTTTGTTTCTTGCGATTTCGGAAATTGTACCCCTCTTTTGTTACGTTACATTCGGTTAATAACTCGGTATGTTGGCGAAATATTGTATGGAAACGGTATGGAGGCTTATAAAGGGTCGTATTGTGTACAAATGTAGGTGAAATGACCAATATATGTGTCAGTTTCTATTTCGGTGTTTTGTTGGCCTTCGGAGTTAAAATTTACATACAATTTAAATGAAGTTAGAAACAATTTTAGAACATTTTAGGTACTAGTTAAATTAGAACGTTTACAAAGTCTGTTTGGACAACATTCTGAAAAAAAAACGTTGAGCATGTTTGATATTTTGGAATGGTTAGGGAATAATTTTGCACCAATTGCTTTATCAGTATAAAAGTACTATCATTTATGTGGTAGAATACAATATTCATTTATTGCGCTATCGTACACAAACATGACAATTTATATTACATTAAAAATTTAACACTTTAAAACTATTACAATTATTTTACATTAAAAAGTTATACACGAACATTCGCGCAAGCGCCCTGCGCTGCCTAAACGAAACAGTAGGCCCAGGCATACATTTTCGCCGCGCCGTAGAGAGGGGATAGCTGTCTACTCTCCATCCGTCTTACGCTTTTTCGATCAGGTCACGTGTCCTGACGCGAGTTTAAGATTTTATACCCATTACAGAAAAAGTGCTCAACGCCGCTAAAGAAGTTTTCACTTCAACAACTGGATAAGTATGGGCACTAAAGAACCCTTTATGTGCGAGCAGAACCCATGCTTAGCCGGTTTATACCGGTTGTCCTACTTATACTTTTAAGATTGAGCAAAACACGTGCGTTTTTGTGGCGTTTTTTCCCTTTAAAATTTTACTTTCTTTTTTATTATTATTTGTTGTCAAAGTAACTATATTGATACACACTTTGTGAACATTTTAAGCATTCATTTATTATGGTTGCTGTAGCTGTCGTGTTTTGAAATAAAAACTCCTTTTACAGAATCGTTGAAAGGAGTTTTTATTTCAGTTTTTATTTATTATAGATATAGATACACACTCTGTGAAAATTTTAAGCATCCATTCATTATAGTTCAAAACATATAACTCTTATTTGTTTAAACGTGCTTATCTCTGAAAATAAGTACCAGTAGAACAGTCGAAAGTGACTAAAATCGTAAAATAAAGAAAACATGCTAAAGAAACCGTGGGCGCTATCAATGCGCGCTATCAATAGTCATCATCATCATCATCTTCCTACCCTTGTCCCATGTTACTTGGGGTCGGCGCAAGACGTTTTCCTCTTCCATTCTAGGCTGCTACTGAGAAATTCCTGATGGAAAAACCCAATAACACTTTGCCCGACTTGGGAATCGAACCCAAGACCTCATGCACAGCAGTCGCGCTTGCGACCACTAGACCAACGAGGCAGTCAGTCAACAATTCCGTACAATTATAATGAAGTAACAAAACACAAGGTCCTAATTGACACAATGTTCCTTTAAGTACAACAAAACAATATTATATCCTATTAGGAAATATCGTTTAATTCCAAAAGGTCTGTAATTAAGGGTCATTGAGAAAGATCCCAATTATTAGAAGAAAAATTGATATCGCAAACGCGTCTGGCTTCTCTGATTATATTATTGTTCTAATTATCTGTTTCTGCTTCGCTCTCGTTTGATCACTTCGCTTCTATCTTATCTTTATTTATAGGTTTGTTCATTTTGTGCTTTATTGGTGTATTTGAAAGGTTTTGTTTTTGTTTGAATTTGGGAGTTGTATCAATTTTATTATTTATCTTTGAATGTCCTATTTGTCGCGTTTCTAGCATTATAAAGGTGTTGTGAAAGTCAGAATATTCGTAAATCTTAAGTTTTATTTGTAAAATTTAGGATTGACTATCAATAGTTAGTCAATGCAAGTTAGTTAGTCTCGTAGTTACAAAGCTCAACTGTTGACTGTTGTTTCGACTCCAAAGTTAGGTTAAGTGTTATTTGGCTTTTCCATTCCGAATTTCTTAGTCAACATCTAGAGTTTGGAAGTTGGTGGTGTGACACGACCGTATCTTAGAAAGCACGTGAAGCATGTCGTGTTGGATCGTCCCATCGGATTATGAGAGCGAAGGAAAAGCGCCGTACGTTAGCAAGTCTTAGCAGGTTCACGGTGTCTGTGCACATGAGGAGCACATGAACAACCGATTCCACAACCGCCAAAAAAAAAAGACAATAAAATCCCATCAAAACTAAAAATTAAATAATTCCATCACGATATAAAAACGATACACAAATAAAAGTGTAAATGAAATAACTTTTAATTGAAAAACAATTCCCCTAAACAAGTTTGTGGCACACCAGTCAAACAATGGAAATCCATGTTGAAACCAACAAACAAATGTGACGAACAATATCTGAACGTTGGAAGTAAAATATTCCGAACAAGCCCCTCCATATATTGTAGTTTGCCAGTGAATGTATTTGAACAAAATAATCACATTAGTTGGACAAACATATGTAGTGGTGCGCAAATATTGTAGCACTCAACGCGTTATTTGTTGATATATACGATTTGATATTTGTTTAGTTGTGTTTTTTATTTCGCTGGTATTTTTTCATTACTAGTTACATAACGTCACGCCTGTAATCCGCGAAGGATAAGCAGAGGTAGGACACCCATATTTCGTCAGTTATGTTTAAGTTCCATGTAATAGGGGTGCGCCTATCCATCCTATCGCCGTCCACCGGGCACAAATCCAAGACTTCATGGCTAACATCTATGCTTTTTAGGTGAACTAGGTACCCTCCAGAAATTGCCAGTAAAGTTAAGGCGCTGCTAGCCTTCCTTGTGGAGGTGGGGTGGATCGAATTATCTCCTTCCCACTGCAGTAAATGTCAATGTTGAATAATATGGTTTATTTAAATAAAAAAAAATTTTAAGATCCTGGAATTCCTTGCTTTTGGAAGATGTAGGCGATGAGCAGAAGCCAAATTATGACTAGACTAAGTTTTTAATTTCACTCAAACCACTGATTCAAGCAACAATGTATTATATTATCTTCGCATTAAAATTCAAATTTGAAAGTTGTGATTTGTAATTAGATTTTCTTTAGTAAATATGTACCAATGTGATTTTTTCAATTCATATGTACTTTCTAAAGTTTATCTTGGACATCACTGACATCGGTGAAGGAAAACATCGCAAGGAAACCTAGACTTAGAGTTCCACTCAAACCATGTCAGAGGCCCTTGAGGCGGTTTAGAAACTCTAATACTAAGGTGTGTGGGGTCGTAAGACCTTTTTCTTTATCGTGTGGGCACACACGATAAAGAAGAAGAAGAAATTTGTATATGTATTTGTCATAAATGACTAAAACCAAAAATATTCGTGATCCTTATATTAGAAACCAATCGCTCATTATCCGTTAACCAAACCAAACTATAGATTAGGCTTCAGTACCCAAAAGCCTTTTATCAATTTCTGCGAATACGGACATAGTTCGGTTTACGAGTTCAGCTATTGATGTCGAGTCATAATCATCACGTTTGGTAGGATTAGCGATCGTAAGAGAGATTACTGTGAAGGCATGTTGGTCTGTCTGTCCTTCTGATATAGGTATTAGGTAATCCTTTTGGAGTCCCCATACCTCCCTAATTCATATTTGATGTGTATCATAAGCTTTGGGACTAATAGGCTTGGTTTTGTGTACGGGATTATTGTGTTTTATTTTTGTTGTCCATACATAATATTATAAATGCGAAAGTAACTGTGTTTGTCTGTTACGCTTTCACGACTGAATCACAGAATCGATTTTTGTAAAATTTGGTACGAGGTTACTTTGAACCCCAAGAAAGGACTAAGGCCACTTTTTATTTCACGACTTCATTTGCGTCTGTGATAATCGACCTAAGGTAACATCATTAATGTTGAAAATAAGGGTGCAATGTGAGAACAATTAAACAAGTCGTGCACGTTCTATGAGATCTAGAGTAAAATAAAATAATAATAAAAACAAGCTACTATAATTTAAAAAATTAAAAGACACGACTGAAAAACTTGCACATAAATTTGTACTTTGTTTACTCGACAGTTTTTTTTACAACGTTTTTTTATTTACAGTATTATATATATTTTTTAAATCTACTTCTCTAATTTTAGTCGATAAGCATAGACACGACAAGATTAATAAAAAAAAAAATTGAGCCTGGTATTAATTTACGTTTTAAAGTGACCACATCGGTTTTTTTTTTATATTTTTTTACTAGCCTATGTTATTGAAACGATGCAAGGATTGTAACGATACCACATACATCTAAATCGCAATATCAATTACATGCATATCAAATACATTAACCCTGAACACATAACACTCCTTTTTTGGGACAGTCGTGTAACAATTCGAAATAAATTGAAAATAGCCTAGGCAGAGTTGCCTAATCTCAACCGAATTGGCTATTCTACAGACCATTCAATCGCATCTTAATCTCACGTCAAGTGATTTGATTGTCTACTGTAATTTCCGGCATTCAATCAAAACAGCAAACAGAAGGGAGCTAGCCCACGGCGACTTTTTGCAGCGATTCAGTCGTGCGTTTTGTTGCTTTTGGCTGTTTGTCGCATGCAAATACGTGACTGTATTTAACGTTGTCTCCCGGTACCGGTACTTACAGGTACTCATTACAGCGTTATTTTCATGTTGTGATTTCATAATTATATACTTTCTAAGTCTATCTTGGACATCACTGACATCGGTAAAGGAAAACATCGTGAGGAAATCAGAACTTATAGTCTGAAATCGTCAGAGCACTTTGAGAAAGCTTGGTGATCAATGCTCGTGCCTTCTTCGTATTGGAAGAGGAGTTTGCCCTGTTTTGGAACATTTATTTATGTATTGACGCTAAATCGCTATCGTCTAGATCCATGCTGTAAAAGAAGCGATGCAAACTCATAACATAATATAGGTGACGTTAAACTAGCAGCGATAGCATCTCGGATGAAACGCAGTCTTTCTGCGATTGTATCGCTGAAAAAGTCGTCGTGGCGACCTTCCCAGATCTGACAGCAGATGTACAGATCAAAGTCTTAGCAACACACAGTATCTTACAAAGATCTTGTCTATTAAACTAAGATTAGCAAACTGTTGTATGATTAAACAGCAAGTTCCTAACGTGAGGTGCCAAATTAGTTGGCCGCTATCCTAAACTTGGCGTGGACAATACCAAGTTTACCTAGAACTTCCAATTATTCTCAACTATTGTGCTCAAGTTTGGCGATATCTTAGGTTATTGTAAAACAGCGCATTTGTGTATTTAGGAACAAAGCGTGGTATGTCTTATTGATGGTCGGAATGACCTCAATAGTCTGGTTTGCTTTCATATTTGTGTTAATTGCTTTCGTTTTGTTTTTTTTATTCAGTTGTTTTTGTAATTGAGTTCATATATTTGTAACCGCAGGGGAAATTGTGAGAGTTGGGGTTTCATAAATAATAAATTAAAAAAATTGCATGCTGGTAACTTTTGGGCAATTTGTTATATATTTGGATGATTCGGTATTCTGTGGGCTATTTTTATATATTTGCAGTGTAGGCGCTTGCAGAACCAAATTTTTTTTTTGCGGCGGTCGTTTGTACGATATTTTTCTAGTCTAACTACATCTAATTTTTTTCTTCAAATTCCTTTATAAAGTGGGGTTTGTGTCTGTATTTTACATGAAGCGACTGCCTATTTGACTTCTACAACCCAGTAACGAGGAAATACGATACACTTTGGTAAGACTGGTTATCAGACTTTCAGGCTTCTGACGACTAGAAGCGCCTGCCAAAGATCCACGTATGACAGCCGGGACGAACAGCTTAACGTGATATCCATGGCATGGAGGAGTCTCGGTGTGTAAAGATGGTCACTCATCCACGGGCCAACCCCGGCAAGATACCATAGTGTAGCCACATTTGCATATTTTCACAAACCAACTTCACAATTGCCAATATTTTCCAATAATAAACGATTCATTGTACCAAAAGCAACACGAAACACAAATTCATTCAAAAGGCTATAATTTCCTAACTAAGTTTACTGGTCCATACTCAACAGTTTACGATGGCCTAATAGCCCAGTACGTTAGACCACTAAATCTAACTTATGATCTAATTAATGAGGTATTAGGGAACATTAATTACGACGTTCCCAATGATGCAGAGCAAATGGATTTGATGTGTTTGCACTGGTTAAGTGGGTATTGGAATGTGGTTTGAGATATTATTACCTTGTGCTTACCTATGTATACAGGAAGTTTTATTAGGTTCCAAATTTTAATATTATAATTTTTATTGAAAATTATAAAATATATGTCATTGATAACAATCAAAACATAAGTTGCAAATATTCCCTTTATACTTTCACGGGTTTAGGACCATCAAATGGGAAAGGTATGTCGTATTAAGAATATAACAATATTTTATTTAAAAAATTTGACATGTCAACTCGAATATGAGCTGAGTTTAAAAATAATCGGGTATATCATAAAATAATACCCTACCTGTAATCCTCGAACAGTTTAGAGGTGTACACAAAAGTATGCGAACCACATTACGCCAGTTACGTTTAAGTCCCATGTAGTATGGGGCGAGCCTATTGCCATTAACCGGGCACAATTACAGACTCCGAGGCTACTATTGAGAAATTCCTGATGGAAAAACCCAATAACACTTTGCCCGACCTGGGAATCGAAAACAAGTCCTCATGCTCAGCAGTCGGTCCTGCGACCACGAGACCAACGAGTCTGTAAATCTGTAAATTTCGGTTATCGCGGACACAGAAGAAATAGCGGAAAAAAAATCCCATGTCCTGTCATTTCAATTCGAAACGACACGTGGCGCCATCTATGATCGTAAGAACGTTATTGTGATTTCTCTCGGAAACAATACTTTTTTTCGGGATTAAAAGTACTCTATGTTCGTCCCTGTACACCTGGCAACGTATATGCGAAATTTCAGGCTGATCGGTTCATTGGATTAGGCGTAAAATGGTAACAAACAAACAAACAAACTTACTTTCGCGATTATAATATTAGTTAGGATAAGTAAGAAAAATCATGACATGAATCATAGAACAGAAACTCAACAATACGATAGAATTATTCTCATAATCTTAAGGATTATAATTTATCTCGGACATCGGTAAAGGAAAACATCGCGAGAAAACCTTTACTAAAAATATAGATCTGAAATCTCCAATCCGCTTTGAGCAAGCGTGTTAATCAATGCTCGTGGCTCTCTCTGGAAAGGTCTTTGCCCTTTATTCGGCCAAAAATAAGCCGTGATCACCTATTTTTACTTTTACATTTTGAAATAAGTATCTTGTTATTCGAAATAATAGCCTAAGTTAACAACACCGTAGTCTTAATTTACAAAGGCTAGTTAATAACACTTTAAAGTAATTATTATCCTTTACTCCAAGCTCAAGGCTACCTGGTTCCTTTGTTGGTACAGTAATTAAAGTATCGATTATCATTTCGACTTTGAATAGCTTTGCAGAGACTCAGAAATGGAATGGTCTAAAGACTTTTTCTTTCATATTCGTGAACGTTGCAATCTAGCTGATGTTAAATGCATTAAAATGGTAATGGAGTTTTAAAGTATCGCATAACATAACATTACGCCTGTAATTCCCGAAGGGTTATGCAGAGGTGTACCCAATAGTATACCCACATTTCGCCAGTTATATTTAAGTCCCATGTAATAGGGAGCGAGTCTATTCATCAATCGGGCACATATCCAGACTCCGAGGCTTTTCCTGATGGAAAAACGCAATAACACTTTACCCGACCTGGGAATCGAACCCAAAACCTCATGCTTAGCAGTCGCGCTTTGCGACCACTAGACCAATGAGGCAGTCAAGAGGTGTCGAGGTGTTTTATATAGATTATATTGACGATATAGATGATTCTAGAACTTAAATAAATCATACAAATAAGTTATTTGATGATTTTACCACTTAAAAAAAAAACTAAAAATGCCCTAAAACTTGAACAAAACAGTTTGTTCCTGCAAGCTCCTGCAGTGTCCATAGAACATAGTATTATCACAGTGTATCATTCTGTATCTTATAAGTGAAGACCTGTAATTGGCTGTCAGTCTAATTTTCTGTCACTAGTCTGCTTTTTTCTAGCTGTAAGTCTTCTATGTTATTTAAATAAATAAATAACTTAATTCAACTCACCTTGACTTTCATTAAAAAACCCCAAAACCATGATGACAATCACAATAATACCGATCTTGAGTCGGTAGCTGAAGCTCATCGCATGCATGTCGAAACTCCAATGCAGCCCCGCCATGACTCAACCTTGCCTCATCCATTCGTTGTACAGTTTTCTACCTTCATTTGGTTCCTGTTCTTTGTTACTCGAATGCATTATCTGGAACAAAAAAGAAGTAAGTAAGAGGGTTGCTAATTAGAAGAGAAAATGAAGCTGTATGCAAGATGTAGTTTTGTATCGTCGTTTTTCAGGAGATTTTCATAAAAGACATAAATAATTAAATTAAATAACGAGTCTTGGTTAATCCTTATGCATCAAAAAATACAATTGTACATTTGCATTTGCACCATTTTTCAAAGTCTGATTGTGACGTTAGATTTGCCAGGTGATTTTGGACCCCTTGAGGGGTTCAATTTTGGAAAATTCTCTTTTGGAAATCGGATGCCTATGTCATACAAAGAACACACCTTCCAAGTTTCAGGTTTCTACGATCACAGCGGTTTAGGCTCTGCGATAATCCGTTACTAAATCAGGACAATACATTTTGGACTATAATTTAATTAAAGAGTTATTATTTTGAAAGTAGTGTTAGGTACCTACTCGTATAACATCAAGTACCTATGCCTACCTATTAGCCTTCCCAACTCTTTTGCCCACCGTAACTATTTTTTTTTAAATAATACACAGAAGGCCGCTACACACAATCAGGGTATTTAAACAATGAAATAACTACATTATAGATTATAATGCGATATAGATGATTCTAGAACTTAAATAAATCATACAAATGAGATTAGTTCCAAAAGTCATTTGACATTTTGAAACTTGACCCACTTATTAATCAAGCAAAAGTTGTCGAAACTTAAATAATGTCTTTAATTTATTTCATTAAATTGAAATTCTAAGTTACTGTGTTGTTTCTATACTAAGTTATATATTCTCGACCTACTTAGCGGCACTTGGTCGTAATTACTATCAACATAAGTTTTTGGACTCACAAAAGATTATTATGTTGCTAAGTTGCAAATTAATGACTAAGTTTGTTTTTAATCAAATATAAGGGATTGTAGGAGGAGGTAGGCTGGGCTCTTTGAGTTGATTAAAGATTTGGAAATTCATATTTATGCTATTTTAATATGGTCGTTTTTCGCCTATCTTTCCGAGTAACTTTATTATTAAAATTCAAAGTCAAATCATTTATTTCGAATAGATTATTAAAAGGTGCTTTTGAACGTCAAGTACCTACAAGAAAAAAAAAATATTGAATTCAGTAGCCCCTTTCAAAAAGTAGTTTCGTGTGGAGAAGAATGGACAAGAAATTCCATACATACGGTTTTAATATATTATGTTCTATACAGGATTACTTTACGACGTGCTAGAATAGATTATTATAAAATAGTAGTGGCAAATAATAATAAAGAATACTAAAAAAATAAAATAAAAAAAAAGTGGGTATATTAATGGGTACACCTCTGCCTTACCCTTTGGGGATTACAGGCGTGATGTTATGTTAAAAATAAAATAAAGTAAAAAAGGGAAATGGTCTCCCAACAAGAAAAGTGTTTTTTTTTCATGTAGTGCATTACGAAATATTATACGTATATTACGAGTCCTACTTGCTCTTGACTGGTTTTTAATGATAATGTCAGCTCCGTACGATATTTCGTATTCTAATCAAGTTAAAAAACTTTTACTACCACTTCAGTAGCTTCCAACGTTTTAATTTTTGTCAGCGTAGGTTACTCCTACCTTTTTAATTTGCAGTTTAATGAGTAGTTAAAGCTGCCTCGGGTATCTCAGCTAAGCTCCGCTCCGCTTAGCTCATCTCCATTCCGCTTAGCTCCGCTCCGCTCACTCTCAAATAGCAAGACTAGCACCCTACTAAAGTCTTTATAATCGAATCCGAAAACTTCGCTGTCTAGCAACTGTTTGTTGAATCTGATCGGGGTTCAAAGGATTTTACTCCTCTGAGCGTACTGTTAACTTGAAACAACTCAGCAAACACGGATTTCGCCACGTTTTTGTTTTAAATATTTAGGTCTTTGCAAACAAAGAAGTACTTACCAAAGTGATTTTTGTTTAAAAATATTGGTAAACAACTGTAACAACAAAATCTAAATAATAATCACCGTCCATTAATAACCCATTATGTTTCTTCACCACCTTTGGTTGAATGGTAAATAAGGCCTAAGGAATTAGGTCCTTTGTACCTTTTGTTGCTTTTTTATACTATGGGTTTGCTCTTGACTCCAGTTTAGGTCATAAATGACAGACACAAAGTCCACTATGGAGTGAGCTTACCCAGAAGAAGTCTGTTCACTCTGACTTTGAAGAGATTACGGTCGAATTCGTTCTAAAATACAGACGCAGGCAGAAAGTTCCAGTCCTTTGCTGTGCACATTGTTAAAGATATTTGGAAACGCCTAGTGTGAATAGGTGGAATAGCTACTAGGCAGGAGTGGTATTTCGATTTTGATTAAAGAAAACACTTAATGAAGCCGTAGTTACATGTTCTTTCCATCATTGTGGTCATTGTTATGCTCTGACCCATCGCAGTGGAGACTACCCAAGAACGAAGGAGATATTAAGTGCATAGGTGTACTCCCTCTTCCCTCACTCTCATAGCCAGACCAACGGCTTTACCCACATTTCTAGGCACTCGGGTATCACAACACCAATTTCCAAACTCAAGGTCGCTACTGAGAAACTCCTAATCAAAAAAAAAACCAATAACAATTAGCCCAATTTGCTCAGCAGCTTTTACGACCTCGAGACCAACGAAATAGTCAAGAAAATAAATATAATGTGACCAATGAAGTAGGCGACAGCTAGTTCAAAAGAAAAATAAAAATAGACCTTGACACTGCTATATAAGAGTCACAATCAATCTTTATTAGTATCTAATGTCCTAAAGATTCCCAAGGGCATACATACAATAACAACAGCTTATTTAATTAAAATCAAGGATAAATAAATTGGGGCAAATTAAAGAGTAATCTATCAAAATTAGAGCCATGATGACAAAATTGGGTAGGAAAATGTTTGAAATGAATATATACAAATAAATAAAATTGCTTATTTTCACAGGCTAATAGCTGATGTTATAAGAATTTGCTTTTATTTCAGAGACAGAAAAAATTAAATAGGGTTCCGCGCAAAAATTAGAACCCAAACTTCTAGCGAAGGAAGTCTTCAAACTTAAATCTAAATGTAATAGCGAACTCACTCGCTCATCATCAATTATCAAAAACCGCTCGACGTATCAAGATGAAATTTGGCAGGGAGGTAGTGTAGGGTTAGTAGACGTCCGCTGAGAGAGAAAGAAGATTTTCCAAAATTCACACTCTAAGGGAAACGAGGGTACATATGGGGATACAGTTTGTATGGAGAAATTAAATGACGCGGACGACGGCGCGGACAGAAATTACAAGTCCAGGTTTCCTCACGATATTTTTCAATGACATCAGTAACGTCCGTGATAAACCTAAAAAGTACATCTGAATTATAATGTCCCATTAGTTCTTGCCCCGATTCAAATCCATAACCTCATGCATAATAGGCGGGCGTCTAAACCACTAGACTATCACGACAACAAGACATCAAAATTTCTGACACCCATCAAAATTCTCTGTCTTTCACAAAATATCCGAACAGCATTATCTCAAGCAGCATCGCCCTCTAATCTCAAAACTTTTCAATTAGTAAGTTCACTGCTTCGGAAAGTGGTCCCAACTTTCTTCGAACCATTAAAACAGTCTTTTAGAATCGCCACAGTACAAGTTTTAATGTCCTCTAACGAATTCTCTTTGTGTTGGTCGGTTCGGTGGGCAAACAAAAAATTGGTCAAGTGCTACCTCTGTGAATATTTTAAAGCTTCCGCGTCTAAGTAACGTCTATTTTTGTTTTAAAGTGCAGTTCTGAAGTGTTTGTGTATTTCAGTGGGTTTTTTATTGCAATGTTGTTCGAGTTTGCTTTCTTTATGTGTGTGTCTTCTTCATGGGAGAGAGTTATTAGGGTTTCGTTACCGATGGGTGCTAACGGGGTTCTGTCTAAAGTCTTGGATGTGTGTCTGTCTGTCTGTCAGCGGACTGTATATATCATGAACTACTGGGTAGAAATTTTTACAGAGCTTGTTTTACTATGGCCCGTCTAACAACAAATATTATAAAAAGAAACAGTAAAAATTAATTGGGGTCTCCACTCGAGAAGATTTTTTATATCGTTCTGTTCTTTTAATTTTATTTTTCTGATATTACTAGTAGTTCTCTGTGACTACATTATCTCACTTCAAACCCTTGTTTGATTCGCTCCGGAAAGACACTTCCCTCTGCAATCTTATCTTTTATCTCTTTCCTACACAGTACCGGTTCAGAAACATAATCTTGTTTCTTTCCTTGTCTGTTATTCAATTACAAAACTATTGTTCATCCACAAAAGATAGGTTTTTCAATTCCCAATACAACAATACAGTATGTTCTACTACCTACAGTTTCGTGACTCCCACGCAATGTAATACAATGTTCCAATCAGACGCCCACGGAACCCTAACAGCGTTAGAGATAGCGCGGACATCCTGTGGAAACGATGGTAATTCCCAATGGGAATTCTGTTTTATCTACTATTCTTAAGAAAACGACTTTATCTCCAAGTTTTGTATGGAAGTCGGAAGGTGGGAACTTTGGATAGTTTGTGGCGAACACTTTTAGTTATTAGGGAAATGGTTATATTGCGAGAACTTTTATTAAAGGAAGTAGGGTTTAGTTTATTGCTTATCGTATTATTTACTGGAGTTACTGCTTTAGGAAGAAAAATTATCATCATCATCAGCATTGAACGACGTCCACTACTGGACATAGGCCTCCCCTAAAGATAGCCACAATGACTGGTCCTGCACTGCTTGCAATCAGCGGTTCTCCGCGATCTTTACCAGGTCGTCTGTCCACCTCGGCCTTCCCACACTGCGCATTCCGGTACGTGGTCGCCATCCGAGAGATTTACGACCCCAGCGGTCGTCTGCTCTAGGAGCTACGTGCCCTGCCCATTGACACATGAGTTTCATAATTTTTGAGAGGTAGGTCAGTTACTTTAGTAAGATAAAAATTCACCAAGATTAATTACCAGAACCAGTCTAGGTACTGCCAAATAAACGGCCGTCGAAATGGCAATTAATGATGGTGATAAAAAAGTAACCAGACGATAATTTATCGATGATTGATCGTCTGCTAATTATTTTTCCCCGCATTATGTAGCCTGTTTGTGAGGTTTGTTTTTGCGGAAACCATTTACGTTGGCGCAGACGAAATCTGGGTCACAAAGACGTGGTAATAATAAAAGTTATGTAGTGTTATTCTGTAACGATCTCGTTTTGTGAATTCTGGTGAATGTGACCTTGAGATGAGCTGTCATTCGATCTGATGCTAGGGGTTGACAACTCACCTCACGCTCACTTCACTTAACAAGCTACTATAATTAAAAAAATTAAAGAACACGACTGCAAAAATTGCACGAATTTGTACTTTGTTTACTCGTCAGTTTTTTTACGCCTTTTTTTATTTACAGTGTTGTATATTTTTTAAATCTACTTGTCAAAGTCTAGACGATAAATATAGACACGACCAGCTTCATTAATCAAGCGTTTAAAAGTTATGGTGGAATAAAGAATCTCACATACATACACACATACATTAACCCTGAACACATAACACTGCTTTTTTTGGGGCAGTCGTGTAAAAACGAGGGCTATTTATACTAAATAGCCTGATTGTCATGTACATAGTCTTATATTCACATTATCGTACATATTTCGTATGTTATTAAGATAATGATGATGCAGCTGAATACTAGTATTTTACATGGACCTGCCTGACCTATATACATGACTCCACAACCTAGTTACTAAGGTAACTGGGTAACACGATACCCCTTGGTAAGACTAATTTTCAGGATTCCAAGTTTCAGACGAATCCACCCAGTTAGTGGAAAAACTGTTTACATTGACGTACTTATTAACTTATTAAGAGGTAAACGTATTCTCAGTATCACTTTTAAAAACATCTAAACATACATGCTCAATTTACTCGGAAATTAAAACAGGATTGAGATAAAGAATAAACAAAGCTTTGATACGAAAATACACATGAATGTGAACGAAAAGAGACTCCAAAGTCGTATCCATATACTCGTAAACGTGCTGAAGAAAATAACAAAAATATTCGACAAACGTTATGAAATTTTTTGTTATACGCTTTCGCTAACATTTTTCAAAGGAATGGAGACGCCTTTATTTATACGAGCTAGAGTTTTAAAAAAGGATTCGAAGCATGTTTTTCGCGTACAAGAATATGATAACGTACGAAAAGAGACTGTGTTTAATGTAATAATCGGTTGACTGGAAAATGACGTGATGGCCAAGTTGTTAAAGCGTCCGCCTCTCATGAGGTTTTGAGTTAGATACCGCGTAAGTATTAATGTGACTTTTTGATTTTATTTTTACTTTTTAAGTTTATCTTGGATATTAGTATTACTGACATTGATGAAAAATATCGTAAGGTTTTTTAGAAAACTACATAGCATAATATGTTAGGCAGAGGTGTACCCATTAGTACACCCACATTTTCCTACTGCCATCAAATGGACACAAATCTAGACTCCGAGGCTGCTACTGAGAAATTCCTGATGGAAAATCCCAATAACTCTTCTCTTTGCGAGACCTGGAAATCAAAACCCAAGACCTCGACATGCCCAGCAGTCGCGCTTTGCGACCACTAGACCAATAAGGCAGTCAAAAAAAGACATAAGTTGAAAGAAAAGCCAGAAAAGATGTCTAAAAGATCTTAAAAGATGTGTTATCCGAACTGCTAGCGTCCGTTCACGAACATTACGCGTGGATCAGCACCATTTGGTTCAACCAAGTAGTTACTTGTTGAGACCTAAACTATAAAAGTTCCGTAGTCTAAGCTCCAAATCGCTGAGCCTTTAACAAATACACAAGAACGAAGGAAAAAGGAACTACACTAACAAACTAGTCAGTTGATTGCTGCAACCACCCACATGGTCGAGATTCTTTTGTTTTGTTTTAAGTACCATGGACTGCAGCTGTTGCGTCGTATTTTTTTGCATCTCCTAGAAAAGTCGAAATAATAACACGCCCTAGGATATAAAGGAAAGCGTATTTTATAGAATAAATATTGATGTCTTTAGGGAGAAATATGGGCCAATTTTTCCAAAGATAAAAATACTTTTTAAATTCTACTCAAATTAGGATTATGTAATCACTTGGTAATTATGTTTAATATGACAAATCTGCCACAAAATTCCTTTCCACTGCAACTCCACAAAGCCAGAATCAACAGTGGCAAGCACCAGAAAACCGCCAAGGCAACGCTGCTCGACGAGCCCCGGAGTAACTATCCAACTGTCTTGGATACCAACTTTCATGCAACGAAATTAATCAGAAAAGTACGGCGTCCTCCATATAAGTAGGTGACGGAACAGAACTAAGCACAAAAGGTTGTTTAAAACTGGGAGAAGCACAAATTGCGAAGCACCGCGGATCATCATTTCAGTAATATGTATGGCTAAAACAAATAAACGCACAGAAATTAGTTCTAATTTCTACAAGGTCCGCGTAGTAAACAACTCCAAATGAAACCTGTGCATTATCCTAACTAATATTATAAATGCGAAAGTAAGTTTGTTTGTTTGTTTTTTACCATTTTACGCCTAAGCCACTGAACCGATCATCCTGAAATTTTGCATATACGTTGCCAGGTGTACAGGAACAAACATAGGGTACCTTTAATTCCGAAAAAAGTACTGTTTCAGAGGGAAATCACAATAACGTTCTTATGATCATAGATGGCGTCACGTGTCTGTTCGAATTGAAATGACAGGACAAGGGCATTTTTTCCGCGACTTCGTCTGTGTCCGCGATTACTGAAATTTACGCGGACGAAGTCGCGGGCAAAAGCTAGTCTAACATAATTGTATTCATTATTTAGGACCTAATCCGAAAATTAATAATACCTATTACTAGGAGGCTAAAAGGCCTCTTCTCCTGTTGAAGCGGCATGAGCATTGATCGCCATGCTTGAAGGCGGCTATGTGATTTCAGACTTATTTCAAGTTCTAGTTTCCTTGCTATGTTTTCCTTGATTGATGTCTGTGATATTTATTTATTTATAGTTAATTAAAACGGAACAAGTCCAATTACATTAATTAACATGGATACAAAATGGATAAAGATAACAATGATGATGATGTCCAAGATAAACTAAAAAAGCTCATTTGTAATAGAAAAGATGACATATTAATAAGTACTAGCTCGTGCCTTGTTGTCAGTCCACTACCTCGCAACCATCAGGCAAAATATTAAAGGCCAAAAATTTACCCTATCCAACTGCCTTTAAGTTCAAATTACAACAACTGTCAAAATAAGATATACAGTAGTGAAATTTTATAGTGATCTGCGATTAAGACCAGGCTAACCAGACATTTTATCTCTTTTCTTATGAATTTTAAAATAGCATTAAAAACTTTCCCTTGACTTATTCAAAGACTCCAGATAGGAACTAAAATTGCTTTAAATTACTTTTCACTTATCTAGTCACCTTTTAAGTAGAATTTAAATGATTATAATCTTACTTATGAATTCGCTTCTGCTTGCGACTTCGTCCGTGTGGATATGAAGTAGAATATAATATAGCACTTTGCGAAGATTTGAAAGATGAATTTGTAACTATTTTGTTAGGTAACTGCCTCGTTGGTCAAGTGGTCGCAAGCGCGACTGCTGTGCATGAGGTCTTGGGTTCGATTCCCAGGTCGGGCAAAGTGTTATTGAGTTTTACCATGGATCATCCAGGAATTTCTCATATATCACGCCTGTAATCCCCGAAGGGTAAGGCATAGGTGTACCCATTTGTACACCCACATTTCACCAGTTATGTTATAAGTCGCTTGTAACAGGGGGCGAGCCTATTGTCATCAACCGGGCAAAAATCGAGACTCCGAGGCTGCTGCTAAGAAATTCCTGATGGAAAAATCCAATAACACTTTGCCTGATCAGGGAATCCAACTTAAGACCAAGGATAGGTTTAGGGTACACTACCTGAACTTTAAATCTTAACTTGGTCTAAAAGTTCAGGTAGTGTTTAAAAATTAAAGTAGATTTTCATTGTTCATTGTCTTTCTTATTTCTACAAACATAATAATATATCTTCTTTTTCAATCAAGTTCTACAAATTGGTTAATAACAAAAGACAGTGAGCATTCCGTATTTTCTTTTCTCTATTACTCCCAGACCCGGAAAAATCCGGCTAATAAACAAAAGAGAATCGTTGAGCCTTCATCTTGCTTTTTACTTCAATCTTGTACTTTAGGGTTCCGTACATTGAAGTGAAATCCCGGAATTATTTACGAATCAATTTATTTTTTAACTGTTTGTCAGTAAAGATATTTTTTTTCGAAATCTCGAACTATTTTTTTTTTATAATATTTTCAATGTGTAGTAGGTTAAATAAAGCAGTGATCGTCCTAGGAAGACCTACACTGACCTTATTGGTGAGGTTCTTCAGATAGGACAGGTGCGCAGTACTCGTAACCGGCGTGCTTCTATGACGAGATGTATGAACGTGGACGAGACGAAAGAAGTATGTAAGGATCGTAGCAGGTGGAGTTCCGTGGTTTCTGCCTACCCCCATGGGAAAAAGGCGTGAGTTTATGTATGTATGAATGTAATATTTCTATGTCAAAATAAATGAGTGTAGCAATTTAAAATATAATACCATTACTGTGTAACACGCGTTCTCAAAGTCGTGCAGCTTTTAAAATATACAGAACCCTCACAGAGAAAGTTCGGCTCACACTTACTCGTATTTCAAGCCTTGGTAGCATAATGATGAAAAAATAAGGAAAAAAACACGTAAAAAGTGCATGTTGTAATTTACGAATATGGGAACTTTCGCTTTTGTGTAATTTATTCTTTTTGTTTTTCATGTTTGACTACACTTGACTTAATGTTGGAAAATTTAAATCTGACTGCCTTGTTGGTCTGGTGGTCGCAGCGTGCGACTGCTAAGCAAGAAGTATTGAGTTCGATTCCTAATTGGGGCAAAGTATTATTGGGTTTTTCCATCAGAAATTTCTCAGTAACAGCCTCGGAGTCTGGATTTGTGCCCGGTTGATGGCAATAGGCTCGGCGCCTATTACATGGGATTTCAAACAAAACTGGCGGAATGTGAGTGTACACACGGATACGCCTCTGCCCAACTCTTCGTGGATTGCTGGCGTAATCTAATTAAAATAATTGCAATAAATACTTTGACTTTGAAATAAATGAGAAATAATAAACACAATGTATCTTTCTCACAAGACAACAAGACAAAAATTAAACGCCACAACACACAAATCTCAATTCCCTTTCGCACAAAATGAATCCAAATTCCATAGTACGGTAGCCATAAATTTTCTATCCACATCTTAGCTCGTTGGATACACAAAACGTTATTGGAAAGGATCGAGTAAGCCTCTCTTAAGGAATCTCCAGAATTTATTCATGATGTTCGCACAAAGGGTAGAAGAAAAAAAAAATGTTTTTTTCCCCCACATGACGGACAGCGAGCAAAAAGTAGTAAGACGAAATCTTTCGCCATGCAACATTGATTGTTTAGGAGGGATATCTATTTTTCACGTTGTTTGTGTGCTGAGGCGTAAAGAAATATGAATCTTACTGGAACATGCTACGTATGAATTTTGTGTGTGTTTGTGTGAGGTTCTTGTTCGTTTCCAGGATTCCGTAGTCCCGTAGTGGTTTCGAAGAGTACCAACGGGACTGTTACGAAGCCTCTGCTGTTCGTCCGTCTGTCTGTCAGTGGGCTGAATATCATGAACCGCAAAAGGTAGAAGATTTTCATAGATTGTGTATTTCCATTGCCGCCATTACAACATAATAATAAAACAAAATGAAGTTAAAAATTAAATTGGGTCTCAATACGTGTTTTTCTTTGTCATCATTATCATCATATAATCCGAACGACGTCCACTTTTGAACGTATCCACCTCACGCCAAGGACCAAGCCCGGGTCGACGGCGCGTTCTGTTCGCGCGCGCCTCAAAGAGCTGTCAGCACAGGGACGGGGCCCCCAACGTGGCCAACGCCTGCCGGGGTTGCGGGACGTCTTAACAGGATACCGTGGCCCCGGAACGTAAAGGGCAACAGAAGGAACAGGGTGGTTTTTAAGTCAGTAAAAGTCTGACAGTCCCTTCCGCCCCACCCAGGGCGGAAGGAGTCATTTGATGATTTTTTACTACCTAAAAAAAAAAAAGGCCCACAATGACCGGCCTTGACTACAATAACCGTTTTTCATTGTATGTAGTGGAAAATTTTGTGTAAAAGTACGGAACCTTTCGTGTAAGAGTCCAATTCGCACTTCGGGTCTTGTTTGTCAGAACACTTTTGGCTAAGATAGATGTAGGTGGAAATGAAAGAAAATATTGTTTGGATCAGCTGTTTCTGATCTCACGTCATTTGAAAGACTTGTTTCTTGTAAAAAAGACTACTAAGCTGTATTTCGCAGTATATTGCCTCCAGTATTTTATTTATTTCGACACCTGTTTTTTTAAAGTCGTACCTTGTGTCAGCCATGATAGCCTAGTAGTTGAGGCCCGCCTCTCATGTATGAGGTAGCAGTTGAAGCCCGCTTGTCATGTATTAGGTTGTGGGTTTGATGTCGGGCAAGTACCAATGTGACATTCCATAGTTTATCTTGGACATTACCTACTGATAACAGTAAAGGAAAACATTGTGAGGATCCCTGGACTTATAATTATATAAGTCGAAAATCGCCAATCCGCCTTGAGCAAGCGTGGTGATTAATGCTCGTACCTTCTCTGTATGAGAAGAGAGCAGCGGGACAATAATAGGTTGATATAAAAATTAGGTTTGTTTTTTTTTTCCAGGTTTTATTCAGCAAAATAAAACAAACAGTTTCTTTAGCTTCATGCTCCAATATCAAACTCAAAGTCAAAGTCAAATTATTAATTTCAATAAGACCGTTACAAAAGTTAAGTTCAAGATTCATTACGTTAAACGTAAGATATAAAACTAAGCGTTGAAGGACGAATATCATTCCCATCTAAGCGCTATCCACTTTGCTCAAAGATATTGCCCCGGACCTCATTAATGCGGAAGCACGGAAACTTCCTTTATCCAGGATTTGGTAAAATTTCGATTGCATGCGAAAGGATGATATCCGAACTTTGCAATGCTCCGAGAAATAATTTGAGATGGGAAAACGAAGATGGGTTTTGGGGATTTTAGTTAAGATTGGGAGGCGGGGAAGAGATCGTGTTATGGGGAAACTGGTTTCGTTAGTTGGAATAGATATAATATTATTCTGCAGTCCGATTTCGGTTAAGGCAATCTCAAAGGAGACCAGCCGAGTACTCATAGTTCACGAGTGTGTGCGCAAACACAGATGCACTCCTTCTTCTCGCCTTGGGCAAGCGTTGTGATCAATGCTCATGCCTTATCTGAAGAGTCTTTCACCCTGTATTGGGATAATAATATTATTATGCTGGTATATTGGACTGCCTCGTTGGTCTAGTGGTCGCAAGCGCGACTGCTGTGCATGAGGTCTTGGGTTCGATTCCCAGGTCGGACAAAGTGTTAGTGGGTTTTTCCATCAGGAATTTCTCAGTAGCAGCCTCGGTGTCTGGATTTGTGCCCGGTTGATGGTAGGCTCGGGCGAGCCTATTACATGGGACTAAAAAACATAACTGGCGAAATGTGAGTGTACTAATGGGTACACCTCTGCCTAATCCTTCGGGGATTACAGGCGTGATGTTATGTTATGTTATGGTATATTATTAAAAAATAAACAATGCTCTGCTTATTCTGATCCCCTCTTACTCTCTTCTTCTTTAAAAAAGGGTCAAGTAATGCAGGATCCTGACTGTATGTACGGCACACCCATAACAGTCTCTAAGAAGGACAGTACTACCTATGCATCAAGCAATTTCATAAAGAAATTCATTTCTTTTTAAATGATGCCGAATCTCCAGTTGTTTACTTGAATCAGGATTTTTATAATTAAAAAAAAGATGACCGCCTTCAAAAACTACAAAATAAAAAATAACTTTAGCTTGGAAGTCGGCGGCTTTGGTTTTGTTTCTTGATATTTAGGTATGGCCACCGACTTCCAAGCTAAAGTTATTTTTTATTTTGTAGTTTTTGAAGGCGGTCATCTTTTTTTGTAAAAAAGCTTTTTATTTTTCACTTTTTAGTGCTTGTGTGTTATTGTTTGAAATCCTTACATAAAGCCCTTTCAAACAATACCTCACACGATATATTTAATTTTGGAAAGTGGTAGGAGGCGGGTTAACGTACCCCCTCTCCACTTCCTTCAGTCAGTCATCGACTACACGTATAAACCAAGCAATTTTTCTTGTTACGGCGGTTCTGCTGTGATTTTATAAGGAGTTCCGTTCCATATCTCCAAAGCTCATCATCAGATCATGACAATATTCCTATGGGACCTATTCGGAACTATACTCTTTTAAATAAAATAAGAATCATCCAAATCGATGGATAATTGGCGGAGTAATGGTAGAACAAATATACAAAAAAAAAACATACGCGTCGAATTGAAACCTCCTCCTTTTTGAAGTCGGTTGAAAATGGCCTCGATCCGAACATTGACAAATAAGCAATGCCCCTCACAAATTGGCTCATTATTTTACAACGATATGCTATAAAACACATTGGTAGTGATATCAGAAATCCAACACAAACATTGGTTCCAACCATGCCACAAATACCGAAAGTGCCCGACACGCTATAAGATAAAGCGCTGCTCCCATAACCAGCCTATTTAGCGTACATCGCGCAATATTTATACATATTTGGACACACTCCAAATAGGTTTCGGGTTCCGTGACCGTTTTATTTACGACACAGAATATATTAGATACCTACTTTTGAATTTTAACAAGTGTGATGGAAAATATTTACATTTCGCACATTTTTGGCTCTTTGAGATATTACTGGTGTTTTAATTAGTTGCAAATGAGGGAGTTATGTTGTTTTGAAATTATGGTAAAGTTACAAACAACGTAGGTGTTGGTTACGTCTTACTAATACTATGGACTTAGTCTGAATCAAATTTATTATAAGGTATACAAATAAATGAAGTCGAAAAGTCTGTTTGTAAAGCCAAAAAAAAAAGCTTTTTACAAAATAAATATGAATGTACACGCAGTACATAAACAAAAATAAAATTATTTTTATTTTGATCTGTCTGTCTATCGGTTTGTCTACCTGTCCGTCGATCTTTCAGCCGTTTCGGAGATTAGCCTAAAAAAACAGACTGTATTTTTCACCACGTAACATCATTACATTTTAATCAATACTTTAGGATAATGTTGTCCGACATACCCATCCGTTATCCCCAAACGAAGGGCATCCATGAAGATTTCTCGACGAAAAAAAAAGTATAAAGTTGCTATGTTTACACATGTTTATGCTTGCGACTGTACAACGAAAGGTTTCTCACCAATCTCACATTACATAACTCACAAAAATGCCTACGCTTTATAACCGCTGACCCGTCATGGTAATTCATTCCATTACTGTTACCCATAACCCCATATCATACAGTATCTATGATATATGGACTCATTATATCATTACTCCAGTATCATCAGTCTTGTGGCTGCATGGTTGCTTGCCAAAAGCGTTAATCAGTTTTAATCTGTCCCGTTGGTTCGATTGCCAGGTTGGGCAAAGAGTTATTGGGTTTTCATTAGGATTTTTTTCACAGTTTCTAAACCGCCTCAAGGGCCTCTGACATTATTTGAATGGGACAGTAGTAGTCCTGGTTTCCTCACGATGTTTCCTTCACCAATGTCAGTGATGTCCAAGATAAACTTTAGAAAGTACATATAAATTGAAAACGTCACATTGGTACTTGGCCGGATTTGAACCTACAATCTCAAGCATGAGAGGCACACGACACATTTTTAGTAGTAGCCCGCAGTTTGAGAGACCAGATAAGGCCGCCACACTATTCCCAAACTGCTACAACTCCTGAATGCCAGAATGTTGAGAAGGAACCGTCTGAAAGCGCCATGGCAAGGAAGCTCGACGAGTCCCGGAGAACCGATTCAACTGTCTTGTGTACGTATGGAGTTTCTTGCAATTTCTGCTCCATACAAAACTACCTTTTGTAAGGGGCAACTACATTCAATTCCTTTTTTTATTTATATGACGCTCAAAAATGCCTTGTTGGCCTAATTGAAATAAACGTTTTGACTTCAACTTTATGTCCCGCAACGAAATTACTCAGAAAAGAACAGCTAATGAGTAAGAAATACATGAAGGTGAGACCCGTGTCTCGGAAAGCACTTAAAGCCGTTCGGTCTGCGCCTGATTTCTCCCCGGTCGTGTCGGATTACCGACCCGGCTGTGAGAGTGAGGGAGGAGAAACACCTGTGTTTGCGCATACACCGGTGCACTATAATATTTCCTGCGTACTTGGCGACTCTCCATTTGGGATTGGTCGCTGAAACGGAAATTCAGTAGGAGTATTAATTAGTTTCTTGGTCAGGTACTCTTAGTATTTGGAAGAGTGCCCGGTAAAGAAGCGATGCCAAAGCTGTACCTGATGGGATGTAGCTACCGCCAATTACGAACACCTGCAACGTCAAGGAAAATGTGTTGGAGAATTTTCTTTAAAATAAAGTTGTAGAATATTTGGCCTATTATAGTACCATTGCAAGTCAAAGGCCTTCTCAAAGTGGACAGTATCATTAATCACCACTTTGGTGTAATGAGATAACAGAATATAAAAAAAAAACACATCAAAGAGCATCAATTTATTATCAACAACATTTTTTTTTAAGAATTGACACTGATTGCAAAAACAATTTTCTATTCCAAATTCAAATCTCACATCGATTTAGCCACTCATCCACAAAACAAAACACGACACTTTGACAGTAGATTTACCATCCAAGTTGATCAAGCGCACAGAGACGAGGGGATAATGAAACAAAGTAGAACTGATTGCCACTCGGTCGAAACACTGGGACTTCGGACTACATTCTCGTCAAACTCAATCCATCACGACCGAACAGTACTGACATCTGACGACAGAGAAATTAAGCATTCGAATCGTTTTTTAAACGTACGAGCCGGCCCATCAATCATTGGGGGCGTTGTAATTTTTCACTGTCTGTTTAAAAAATGGAGCGCCCTGTATCCTAAGATCTCCATATATGGGTGTAAAAAAAATATACTATTTAACCGTTAAACTACGCGTACTACTCATCAAATTAAGCAATATTGAGCAACAATTATTGCTGGAAAATCTAAATTATATAAAGCGAAAGGTCACGAAATATCGAAAACCACTTGATTTATAAAGATGAAATTTGTCAAGGAGGTAGTTTATAGTGAGTAGATGTCCGCTTAGAAAAGATTTTCCTAAATTCACCCCATAAGAGCATGAAACGAGGGTCCAAAGTTTGTATGGAGAACTCAACTTTGACACAGAAGAAGTTGATAAAAAAAGTTTAATATACTATTGAAAACACCCAAAAACATTTTTTTTTGGTTGCGTTACATTGCGCACTACCATAAAGAGTGATTTTTAACACAAAAAATCCCTCAATTCTCAGTAAAAAAAATGTTCAAAGTAACTTTGACGGGCCTGTTGGTCTAGTGGTTAGCGGCCCTGACTGCTAAGCCGGAGGTCGTGGGTTCGATTCCCACCCAGGAAAAACTTTGTATGATGAGCATGATTGTTAGTTCTGTGTCTGGGTGTGATTTATCTATAATATGTATGTATTTATAAATTATATACATAAGTATGTATATCAGTTGTCTGGTTACCATAACACAAGCTCTGCTTAGCTTGGGATCAGATAGCCGTGTGTGAGTTATTCCAAGATCTTTATTTATTTATTTATTTTAACTTGTGTTTAGATAACGCGTAATATTATAAATGCGAAAGTGTGTCTGTCTGTTACCTCTTAACGCTTAAACCGCTGAACCGATATCCTTATATTTCAGATCAATACCTAAATATTAACACTCCAATATATATTCCGTGTGACTGGACCGAATCCTAATAAATACCACTTCCGTCCAAAAGCAGGATAAAGTGCACAATTTCCTTATTAAATCGTAATAACGACGTAGGAAACTCCTTTAAAAGGGTAATATCGAATAATCAAAGCAATATTTCATGTCGAGCCTCGCGCTTACGTTAAATTACAATTTCGTGTTCGGTTTCAAAGGATATACAAAATCTGTTATGGAATAAAGTCTTGTTGCTATATTGTGTGATATCTTTGAATCAGGTTACAAGGAAACGATGAGGATATCGATGTTGACAGTGACTTCTAACAAATAATTGCATCGCTTCTAAAGAAATAATGCCAGCCTATTATCGTCCTGCTGCAGAGCAAAGGCCTCTTCTCATACGGAGAAGGCACGAGCATTGATCATCACGCTTGCTCAAGGTGGAATGGCGATTTCTCGATGTCATTAATGTCCAAGATAAACTTACTATTTACTTAGAAAATAGAAAAACTCACATTGGCACTTGCTTGTGTTCGGTTGCGGACCCACAGCTCATGCATGAGAGGCCTAAACCATTAGGCTATCATGACATCTCTTAAAGAAATATTAGTTTTTTTGCTCAACGTATCTTTACAGGACTTTCATCGTATCATTTGAAATCTTTTAAGATCAAGATTTTATCTTTCAAGCTAAGTGTTGATTAAAAATTCAGGGGTTGTCAATCGTTTGAAAGGATAGTCATTTTGCATAGCACACTGTCGCTCTATTCTGTAAAAATATAGATGTACAGGCTATCATTTACATTCTACATCTTCTAACTAACGCGAGTGAAAAAATCTAGGCGAAGGAAGACGCGGTCAGAAGCAAGTGTTCTTATAAAACAGTTATCCTACCCATGCTGCTGCTAACGAATTTTCCCCACTCTTCTTTAAAGCAGAAATATAATAAGTACCAAATAAATATTAAAACAGTTTGTTTTCTGTGTTTGTATTGCATTAATATTATTAACCGGTTTGTTTAATTATCAAAGTTAAATATTTATATAATGAGTAATTTAATTTACTTCGTGTGTGAGTATGTCCTTTCTGTGTGTCGGATTTTATTTGATTTAGGTTCCATTTTCAAATTTTGGCTCTTTTGTAATTTAAAATAGTAAGAAGAAATGTTCAAAGTAAAAGTCGAGTTGTAATTATATTTGAACGAGGCGCATCTGATATGTTTTAATTAGAAAAGAAAAGAAAAGTTTATAATTTTGGCTAATTTTATAAATGCGAAAGTTTGTGAAGATGTTAGTCTCGGTTGTCGCACGTGAATTTTTGAAAGCGTAACGACTTTCAAAATTTCACGTGTCAGAAGATCGTCGTGCGCGGGCTTGCGGACGGCGAGTAATGGGTAGCTCGCCGTCCGATCAAGGACCAGGCCCGGGTCGACGGCGCGTTCTGTTCGCGCGCGCCTCAAAGAGCTATCAGCACAGGGACGGGGCCCCCAATGGGGCCGACGCCTGCCGGGGTTGCGGGACGTCTAAACAGGATACCGCGGCCCCGGAACGTAAAGGGCAACAGAAGAAACAGGGTGGTTTTTTAGTCAGTAAAAGTCTGACAGTCCCTTCCGCTTTTTACCACCTAAAAAAAAAAAAAGAAGATCGTCGTCAGAAGCTGGAAAGTCTGAAAATCAGTCTTACAAAAGGAGTATCGTATTATCGTTTACTGGGTTGTGGTGGTCAGATAGGTACTCATTGCATACTCATAGGTACTCATTACATTACTCGGTACAGTATTGATTGAAGCTGCATCCGATTAGGCTAGAAGCCGGCCCCGACATTAAGGCAACTTTAAGGCGTTTGTGGTACGCATACTTGCATGCTACCTGCATCATGATGGAGGAAAGCTTTCGGCTACAGGGTGTGGTATTCCGCCCCTTTTGCGGACAAGAGCCACCGGAATGCACAAAGACTTAGTGCAACCACGTGATACTAACTTAGTTTTATTTACTAACATAATTGTTATTATAGGTGTACTTAGCTTAACGTATTTACCCGAAAATAACCGTTACCTAAAAATAAATGATTAATTATTATTAATATTAAAAGTTTTTACAAAAATCATAACATCAATAATATATGTAGGTTTTTTAACCTGGGGTAATTTTATGTTATTTTAAGTTTTACAGATCTAAGAAAAGCCTAGATACAAGATATTTATTTTGTACTACTACTATCTATTTGAACTTTCTTTGACATAGTCATACGATGTTGACCTTAGGGTACCTATGTCGGGCACGCCGCAATCGCGGCGGTAAGACCCCTCTTTGAGGAGTGGCTGGAGAGGCGCTACGGCATCCTCACCTACCGCCTGACGCAGGTCCTCACCGGACACGGTTGTTTCGGGAGGTTCCTGTGTCGGATAGGGCGGGAGGAAACGCCCGGGTGTCACCACTGTGTGGATCGCCCGGAGGACACGGTGGAGCATACGGTGCAGGACTGCCCCGCTTGGGCAGAGCACCGCCGTGTCCTCACGGAGGCGATAGGCGGCGGCGACCTCTCGCGTCCGGACCTGGTTCAGGCCATGCTCCGGGGCGAGAGGGAATGGGATGCAGTTACCTCCTTCTGCGAAGCAGTAATGCTAGCGAAGGAGGAGGCGGGCCGCGTGTGGGAGAGAACCACCTCACGCCCCAGCCGCCGCGGGAGACGCCCAGGGCGTCGGACGTCGCGAGGCGACATCCGGCCACCGTAGGCGCGGGCTTGAGGACGGCGAGTAATGGGTAGCTCGCCGTCCGATCAACGACCAAGCCCGGGTCGACGGCGCGTTCTGTTCGCGCGCGCCTCAAAGAGCTGTCAGCACAGGGACGGGGCCCCCAATGGGGCCAACGCCTGCCGGGGTTGCGGGACGTCTTAACAGGATACCGTGGCCCCGGAACGTAAAGGGCAACAGAAGGAACAGGGTGGTTTTTTAGTCAGTAAAAGTCTGACAGTCCCTTCCGCCCCACCCAGGGAGGAAGGAGTCATTTGATGATTTTTACCACCTCAAAAAAAAAAAAAAAAAAAAAAAAGGTTGCCTATGTGGGGTGCTGGGACAGAAAACCTCCCCGTGTGCCCGTGAACTGGAGTTCCCTTTCGGATACGTCCGGGGGGAAGGCCAGTTTTTCGGTACGGTGCGTCCTGGGGTGCGGGCAAAAACTCCCCTTTTAGGGGTCTCTTTGCCCGCATGCAAATATTCTGTCGGGTGGTCGCTCCAACGCGTGCCCCTCTGTTTAGCAGAGGGCACAGTGGCGGAGTAAGAGTGGGCTCGGTGTGCACTTACCCTGCCGCCGGGCTGGCAGGAGGAAGTTTCGTACCTCCTTCTGCCACCGCTGTTCTCGTAGCCCCGAAGATCGTCAAGGTCATGTCTCTGACTTTTGACGGGGGTCGAGGGTCTTGGCTTAACCGCCCGGGCCGCGAGGTAGAAAACCTCTATAAAAAGTCACCCCAAACCTCCAAGCGGCGGCGCACCGCGAATAGGGTTGTTAGCTTGGCTAATGGGTAGCTAAATTAGTCTCTAGTGCGAACCACGTTTATTGGTTGGATGGTTGGAACATTTTCTTACTCGTGGGATCAATCATGGATAGTTCACACCTAAGAAAATCTTTACCGGCAGTCGCCGCAACGAGCCAGGGTGGCTCACGTGCCCGTGGTGGGGGGTCGCTGGACTCGTCCAGCATGCTCTCATCACCGGCACCAGAGGAGTTGGCACACAGTGCCAGCTCAAAAAGAGAGAGGGCGATGGTGCTTGAGTCGGAGTCCGACTCGTCATCAGATGCCTCGATTGTCCGGAGCGTGGCCTCTGGACGCGAACGGGCGGAGGCTGAGGAGAGGAGGCAGTCCTTCCTCAAGCGCCCCCGCCCGGGGAAAGGGCAGGGTACATCCTCTGAGGGAGAGGTGTCCTCTGCCCGCAAGAGACCCGCGACCGCGGCGTCTGGTGTGGAGTCCGACACCAGCCTGACCTCGAGGCAGGAGGGGCGGATGAATCTAGAGGAGGCCGTGGTGAAGGCCATACGGGTGGTGGCCCTGAAAAAGACGAAGGCGTCAAAAGACAGGGCCATTACCGAAGCCACGGCCTCCATCTTGGCGGCGGCGGCCTCTTTCGCAGAGCCTCGGGTGGCAGGCCTGATGTCGGAGCTGCGGACAGAGGTCGGCCTCCTGAAGGCCGAAGTGGAGGCAGTCCGGAAGGAGAACCTCCGGCTGAAGGCGGACCTGGCCGGGCTCCAAGGAGCCGGCCGTCGGGGGGCGCCTCAGGGGGAGACCGCTAGGCCAAGCCAGCCCGCGCCAGAGGAGAGCCCTCTCCTCAACCTGGTGCGGCAGGAGCTGGCCTCCTTCAACCAGAGGTTCTCGGTGCTGGAGAGCCGGGTTCTGCGCCCCCCACTTGCGGCGACCTCTTACGCCGCAGCTGCCGCCGCCGCAAAACCGGCAAAGACGTCAAAGGCGGCTCCGGGACCGGCCCCGGCACGGCCAGTTCCGGCGGCATCGGTTCCAGCAAAGCCGGTTCCGGCGGGATCGGTTCCGGTAAAGCCGGTTCCGCCGGCCCCGGCCCCGGCCAAGCCGGCGACAAAAGGTGGCCGGCGAAAGAGGGGAAAGGAGGCTTCGGCGGCAAACACGTCGACCCGGCCTCCCCCGCCCCTGGTGCCCCGTGCAGCCAATGCCGGTTGGCAGGTGGCTGGGGAGGCGAGGAGGGCTGGCAAGGAGGCCAGATCTGCGGGGAGGAGGCGGCAGCGCAAAGAGCGCAGCGTCGCGGCGCGACTCCGCGCCCCGAAGACCGCGGCTGTAGTTATCACACTGCAGCCAGACGCGGTAAAGGAGGGCGTGTCGTAGCGGTAAACCTCCAGGAGCTCGGGATCGCCGGAGGCCTCCGGCTGAGGGTCACCGCCACGGGCGCCCGGATGCTGGAGGTTCCCGGAGCGGCCAGTGGCCCCATCGCCGACGCTCTGGCTGAAAGGCTCAGGGCGTCTCTGGATGCGGAGGAGGCCCGAGCGTCCAGGCCCATCAAGTGCGCCGACATGCGCATAATGGGTCTGGACGACTCCGTAACGGAGGTCGACCTAAGGGCCGCCGTCGTCAGGACTGGAGAGTGCGCTGCCGACCAAGTCAAGGTCGGCGCCATCCGCCCTGACTTGGCGGGGCTTCGAACCGCTATGGTTAGTTGCCCCGTGTCGGCGGCCAAAAGGATAGCGGAGGGTCGAAGGCTCCTGGTGGGCTGGGTTTCGGCGCAGGTCAAACTGCTCGAGCCCAGACCCCTGAGGTGCTTCCGCTGCCAAGTGGGCAACCATGCGGCATGCGTTTGCACCTCGGAGGTGGACCGCAGCGACAAATGCTTCCGCTGCGGTCAGCCCGGTCATATGGCCGGCTCGTGTGACGCCGCGCCGCATCAGCATCCGGATGATCCGGGGATATCGCACGGTCTCCGGCGAAGCGGCAAGCCTCCTTGCCGATCTGGAGGCAACAGTCCTCCAGCGCGTCTACGAGTGGCGTGTGGACGCGCAGCGCCGGGGCGAAACCCCGCTGCCGCGGCAAATCGCGGCACTGCGGAGTGAGCTCCGGTGCGATCTCATGGCGGAATGGGAGATGCGACTGTCGCAACCCAAGTTCGGGCGGGATAAGACCCCTCTTTGAGGAGTGGCTGGAGAGGCGCTACGGCGTCCTCACCTACCGCCTGACGCAGGTCCTCACCGGACACGGTTGTTTCGGGAGGATCCTGTGTCGGATAGGGAGGGAGGAAACGCCCGGGTGTCACCACTGTGTGAATTGCCCGGAGGACACGGTGGAGCATACGGTGCAGGACTGCCCCGCTTGGGCAGAGCACCGCCGTGTCCTCACGGAGGCGATAGGCGGCGGCGACCTCTCGCGTCCGGACCTGGTTCAGGCCATGCTCCGGGGCGAGAGGGAATGGTATGCTGTCACCTCCTTCTGCGAAGCAGTAATGCTAGCGAAGGAGGAGGCGGGCCGCGCGAGGGAGAGAACCACCTCACGCCCCAGCCGCCGCGGGAGACGCCCAGGGCGTCGGACGTCGGGAGGCGACATCCGGCCACCGTAGGCGCGGGCTTGCGGACGGCGAGTAATGGGTAGCTCGCCGTCCGATCAAGGACCAAGCCCGGGTCGACGGCGCGTTCTGTTCGCGCGCGTCTCAAAGAGCTGTCAGCACGGGGACGGGGCTCCCAACGGGGCCAACGCCTGCCGGGGTTGCGGGACGTCTTAACAGGATACCGTGGCCCCGGAACGTAAAGGGCAACAGAAGGAACAGGGTGGCTTTTTAGTCAGTAAAAGTCTGACAGTCCCTTCCACCCCACCCAGGGAGGAAGGAGTCATTTGATGATTTTTACGACCTAAAAAAAAAAAAAAAAATGGGTACCTATGTATCATACAAGAATTAACAAGCAAAAGCTCCAGATGTATCCAATGAAGTTCTATGTAAAATAAACCTACAAGTAAACCACATTGAAACAAAAATAACTCTTATTCCACATATTCACAGCACAATTTCGAAGAAATAACAGATAACGTAGGTAAATATAACGTCGCAAAAAGTACCAGAACCTCAATGTTTTATTTTTAAAAACATATTTCGTTTTTATTTGATGTCCCTAGTAGACGTCTGCTGTCAATTTTTATCACATACCGTTTGTTTCAAAAAGGGACGTAAGGGTTCGGGATTACATAATAGATATCCAGGATCCCTTCGAAAATGGATTTTAAATTGCGGCGGTAAATTATTTTTATTTTTGGGGATTCTGAATTTTAAAAAAGGACATTCTAATTAATATGTACCCACGTCAATATTTAAAAAAATGTTATGTTATCTTTTACTTACATACATAACATCACGGCTATTAATCCCTTAAGGGTTAGGCAGAGGTGTACTCATTAGTACATCCACATTTCGCCAGTTATGTTCAAGTCCCATGTAACTGGAGGCGCGCCTATTACCATCAACCAGACACAAATCTAGACTCCGAGGCTGCTACTGAGAAATTCCAGATGGAAAAACTCAATAACACTTTGCCCGACCTGGGAATGGTACCCAAGACGTCATGCCACAGATTACTAAATAGTTACTACGTAACAGATACTTCACTCAGTACAAAATTTCCAATACCTATTACGATAATTGCCTACTCCCTCGCGTCAACAACCACTGTATGCTAAAATGCGCCTAAATGCTCAAGCGTACAGCAGTGATTGCTTCGCACCGCGCGATTCCACAGTAATCGCAGGGCTGCCTCTTCGATAAAATTAAATTAACATAACTTTTTATCTATGTTATTGAGAACTGTGAATATGTTCTGACTTTTATGTGGCAGTTAAAAATTTTATCATTTATAAAATATATAACCAACTTAACAAAAAGGAGGTGATCAGACATACAGAAGAAGAAAAAAGCCAAAATGAGAAGTTTGACTTGTATGGTTTGTAGGTATGTATGTTTGTGCGCGATAATCTCGCGTTTGGCTAAACCGATATCGATGCGGTTTTCAGAAAAGGATTTGTTACCTTTAGGAGAACGTTTTAAAATAAGTATAATACTTCTTAGTTTGATGATGATCTTCGGAGATGTTCACTAGAAATGAAAAAAAAGCCTTAAAAAAAGAGAACCGACTTCAAATAAAGCACTAAGCCGTAAGAAATAATTTTTATTTTTTTTATTTTAGTGCTAACAGCTGGTAATTACGAATCGAAAAAGCACCGACATCAAAGAAGAAATTATTTCTTGCGGTTTAGTGTTTTAAAGTCGGTTCTCTTTTTTAAAGTTTGTTTAATTATATTTGTAAGTTTGTTTTGTTTTATATATTGGTGCTGACTGTGGAAGAAACCTAGATAAAACATAATAACACGGCATCGTAATACGCGTACGAACGAACAGCACTATTAAAATTGAACGGCGTGCGCGCGCTTCGCTTGCGAAAACCGCACTGAAGTTGATCCGCCGGCGGACCGAGACCGCTCGGCTGGACGGTAGGCACTTATAGCGCGCAAGTACATGGAGTAACGGAGGCCTGGTCATGCTAAGCAGTAACGCTTTGCCACCATAGACAAACTAAGCATAAATCGCCTCTACTGCATGCTATTACTGGTTCGATACCGCGCCACTAACAATACACTATCTACATTTATATGTATATATACATTATTATATATGAAGGAAGGTCGGCGCCATGGTTGTTTTTAAAAAGAGTGACGTCAGCATTGCTGACATCACACTCTTGGTTATTTTCCATCTTCTTCAAATAAAACACTTTCTACACTTCGAATAACTTATTTAGTGACGTAACAGTCAGTAAAACAACGACAGTATAAATTTTAATATGACTCACAGAGATGTGTTCCGTCCGACGGCTCGTGCGCAACTGAGACGCTCTGTGGCTGTCGCCTGTATTTATAGACACTAACCACGTGCTCGGCGCACGTGTTTGAGTTTTTACGTTAGGATTCAAACTTTGTAAATAATTGATTATTTTTACGATCTTTTGGAGTAAATAAACTGATAATTAATTGAACCATGCAATTATAATTAATTAATCATCAATAATAATTGATTAACCATCAAAATAAATAACATTAAAAAAAAAAAAAACAAAAAAAGTATAAATATGACTCACAGAGATGTGTTCCGTCCGACGGCTCGTGCGCAACTGAGCCGCTCTGTGGCTGTCGCCTGTATTTATAGACACTAACCACGTGCTCGGCGCACGTGTTTGAGTTTTTAGGTTAGGATTCAAACTTTGTAAATAATTGATTATTTTTACGATCTTTTGGAGTAAATAAACTGATAATTAATTGAACCATGCAATTATAATTAATTAATCATCAATAATAATTGATTAACCATCAAAATAAATAACATTAAAAAAAAAAACAAAAAAAGTATAAATATGACTCACAGAGATGTGTTCCGTCCGACGGCTCGTGCGCAACTGAGCCGCTTTATGGCTGTCGCCTGTATTTATAGACACTAACCACGTGCTCGGCGCACGTGTTTGAGTTTTTAGGTTAGGATTCAAACTTTGTAAATAAATGATTATTTTTACGATCTTTTGGAGTAAACAAACTGATAATTAATTGAACCATGCAATTATAATTAATTAATCATCAATAATAATTAATTAACCATCAAAATAAATAACATTAACATAATTTGTGTTTTTAAACAATTAATTCGTGATCATAATTTATTGTAATTAACTCTTCATCTAATTATTCGTTGTTGTAACTGCATCTTATATAGTTGACGAGGTTCTTTAAATAATGCACTTGCGCCGATACGGCGGTGCGTGCTCTGCACCAGCCTGCGTTATAAACTTGTACTTGTCTGAAACAACGGGGTGTATTATTGTTTTTTGAGTTTGGTATCTGTAAGCAGCTATGCTACTAACGGGGATACTTTGTAAATAGCCAAACATTTAACTTATGTTGACCTCTTTATTAAATATTTTGTGATAAATTATAAGGTTTCGTACTCTTTTGTAGGTACTGTAGTCACTAGGCGTGACCTGGTACCGGGATATTAATTATTATTGAAAGACTTGTTATTAATTTATATTCTTGTAATTCACTTGTAATTAAATTATATTTGTTAAAACTAAATCTATGTCTAAGCTTGACAGCCGCTGACACCCGGTCTGTCTCTATTCTAAAATCAAAGTCATATTTACCTCACATTAAATAGTTTGTATATGGCTCAACCAGCCAGGGTCTCTACAGTACTTATGTATTGATTTTTGTTTTTGTTTTATTATGTGTTTCGACCCTCCATCACGTCTACACACATTTTGTTTCTCGGAGATTGTCTCGTTGAAATTGGAAGATGTTTATGTGGTTGTGCTCTGGGCGGTCCTGTTCGCCGTGGTACACAGAGGCTCTATTGGGAATAAGAACAAGGTCGATGCTGTGTTATACACAGAGGTTCTAAAAAGGTAAAGGATAATGAATAATTATTTCTTTGAGAAAGTACTTTGCTACTCACGGTTTATTGTGGATGTGTGTTATTTGCACAACAACACTTTATACACTTCGAATAACTTTTATTTAGTGACGTAACAATCAGTATAACAACGACAGTATAAATTTTAATATGACTCACCGAGATGTGTTCCGTCCGACGGCTCGTGCGCAACTGAGCCGCTCTGTGGCTGTCGCCTGTATTTATAGACCCTAACCACGTGCTCGGCGCACGTGTTTGAGTTTTTAGGTTAGGATTCAAACTTTGTAAATAAATGATTATTTTTACGATCTTTTGGAGTAAATAAACTGATAATTAATTGAACCATGCAATTATAATTAATTAATCATCAATAATAATTAATTAACCATCAAAATAAATAACATTAACATAATTTGTGTTTTTAAACAATTAATTCGTGATCATAATTGTAATCAACTCTTAATCTAATTATTCGTTGATGTAGCTGCATCTTATATAGTTGACGAGGTTCTTTAAATAATGCACTTGCGCCGATATATATTATTATTATAAAATATTATAAAGAGGAAAAATTTGTATTTTTGTTTGTTTGTTTGTAATTGATAGATAAATTCAAAAACTACTGCACCAATTTTAAAAATTATTTCATCATTAGAAAGATACATTATCTGCGAATAACATAGGCTATATTTTATTTTATTTTTGCGCGGACGAAGTCGCCGGCAAAAGCTAGTTCATAATAAATAAAATTATGTAGTCGCACTTTGCGACCACTAGACCAAAGAGGCAGTCTACCTAAAAAACGGCTTCACGGAATAGGCTTCACTAAAATCAAAGCGCTAACGTCGAATCCATCAAATCGCATTCAACAATGATACTGTAAAGGGGAAAACAATAGCTGTCATAACCAGAGATTCAAACGCCATAGGTAATACAATGTTTTCTAAAAGCTTTTGTACGTTTTTTGTATCGGTGATGGATGCGGAAAGATTAGCAGTACCGTTCACGTTTTTGAGTTTATTGTGTACGTCATTTATTTTCGGTGTCGGAACCTGTTTTTACACGACTGCCCCAAAAAAAGGAGTGTTATAATCTGATAACTTTAAGCTTTTTATTGGTAAAAAATGGTTAAAATCGGTCTAGTAATTTTGGATCCTAATTGGTACAAACAAACAAAAAAATCTTCCCTATTTATAATAGATATGTACCATATTTATTTATTAGTTAATATTGAACTAAAACATAACAGAAATAGAGTCGAAAATTCAAGACAAAAATTGCTATGCGAAAATTTTACCCTGCACACACACTTCAACCGTTATTCAGTAAAAATCTCTCTCAGTGAATTTAGGTGAAGTGAGCCTAACGCCATCAGGTGGGAACATTCCAGCTTACCTCACTTCAATTAAATTCAATAAGGGAGGTTTAAACAGATTAGACTTATGTTTGTGTGAATACTCTGAATATATACTCACACAGCGTATGTAGGTTGATGCGACGAGATGTATATAACATAACATCACGCATGTAATCCCCGAAGGGTTAGGCAGGTGTGTATCTATTAGTACACCCACATTCTGCCATATTTCTGTTAAAAATAGGTAACAGAAAATCAGTTCGTTCCGTTTGGTAACAGTTTGCTACGGCGTAGGCTACGGCGTAGCTCTATACCGCCACGCCTGCTACGCGTAGCGTGCTACGTAGCAGTTCACCTCTCATACAAAAACATGAATAATTAAGTACTTAAACAGATAAGTAATTATGATAATTGTGCGGATAACCGCTAACATCGCACACAACATTGCATTCCCACCATACTTAAGGCTTTTCACAATTTTATGACGTCATAAAAAGCAACATTTAAAGGTTTAAACCATAAGACAGTAAGCACCAATAAAACCATTGTTACGGCTGTATAAAACTCGACAGATACTCAGTTCACTCATTTCATTCGTTCATAAACGATTCGAATTGAATGAGAGCATATTTGTTTTATTTTCACTCTGGTTGGGGAAATGTGCCTTATTATTTTTGAGTGAGAGAGTTTTTTTAAGGTGAAAATGTTTTGTTTTTACGAAGCAGTGAAGTGTCTGAACTGCTCGTTATTATTATACAATTTATTTTCGTATTTTGTTCTTTTCTTTTATTTATTTTTTCTGTCTTCTTAATTTTTACGGCCAGTTCTACTAATTAAAAACTTTCAAAGTCCAGTCGCAATCTCATTTCAACTACAAATTGTCATTTTTTTCTGGTAAATTATTGTCTCATGCAGTAGAGGCAGGTTATCACATAATTATACATACATAAACATGATTTGATATCTTTTTCCCATGGGGGTAGGCAGAAACCACAAAACGCCACCTGCTACGATCCTTACACACTCATGGTCATGTTGAGAGGATGAGTGAAGGACGATTAATAAAAGGTATTTATAAAGCAAAGGTGAGTGGCAACGCAGGGAGGGGTTGCCCTAGGAAAAAGTGCCTGCAAAGTGTTATTGGGTTTTTCCATCAGGAATTTCTCAGTAGTAGCCTCGGAGTCTGGATTTGTGCCCGGTTGATGGCAATAGGCTCGCCCCCTATTACATGGGACTAAAAACATAACTGGTGAAATGTGGGTATGGGTAATGGGTACACCTCTGCCTAACTCTTGGGGATTACAGGCGTGATGTTATGTCTATTAAATATATTTCAAATCAGAACATCGTTGATCGTAGGTTTAGCTCCCATTTTAACTTAAGCCGGCTTCTCTCAAGCGCTGCTCCTGAGAGTGCTCCAGTTGACAGCTTAGTGGATTCCCTAAGAAATTGAACACTAAAACTTTCAGGAGAAAAAGCTTACGTTCTCAATTTTACTTTCTTTATGTACTAGATAAGTGCTCAATAGGATGGTATAAACAATGTGCTTATGTATTTGACTGGTCTGTAGATCTCGAATGTGTGGACCACTTGAAATCTGGATGCCAATTCGACTAATTATAAATCTTCAAAATCTAGTCGCGATCTCATCTCAATGGCAGTCAATTTCTAAAACGTGGGTAAATTAGAGGCATTTTTGTTTGACAAATTGAAACTAAGATTGGATTGCGATCGTTCTTAATTTGAAAATTGCCCTGCTGGTTGGTCATCACCGTCGGCATGTTTTATCAAAAATGTAAATGCAATGTTTAGTATTTTTGTCTGCCTGTTTGTTCCGTCAAATCTCCATAACAGCTGGGCTGGTTTTGATAAGACTTTTTTTTAAAACCCCGTAACACCCGATGTTCACACAAACAAAGTTATGGGCATAAACTAGTCCACAATAAAACCAAATAAGATACGTATTAAAAGCACAACACACAAATAAGACCAATAACCCACTAGTTGAATAACGAACTTTTCACAACAATTTTCAAAAATAACATCTCTTGAAAAGTATGAAAAGGTAAACTTTATTACTGAAGCCGGTTTCCGCCATTTCATTCGACCTTTGTTACGATTTCAATGGTAAATGGTGCTGTTCTGTTGAACTGGAAAAATTCTAATCGGCTTACATAGCTGTTTTCACAATGGCTTGGGGCCGGCAGAGTTTCAGCTAATGTTTTTTGAAGATAGCATAGAGTTGCGGTTGGTTGTGGAGTGAAGTTATTTTAAGACTATACTGATTTATTTTCTACTAGCTCTTGCCAGCGACTTCGTCCGTGTAAATGACGATTACAAATTACGCGGATGCAGATAAATTTGCGGAATAAAAATAAGCCTATGTCCTTCTTGGGGTTTAAACTTACCAAATTACATCAAAATCGGTTCAGTCGTTTAGTTGTGATAGCGTAGCACATTAACAGGCAGAGTTACTTTCGGATTTATTTTATTAAGTAAAGATGGTGAAGGCTAATCTATGAACCTGAATGTTTGTGAGGATGAACAGATGTTTATTTCCATAGGTGAAACAATATAGGATTGTTTGTTTTTTGTTGAATATAGTCGTGGCCCAGTGGTTAAGGCGCCCGTCTCTCATGCATGAGGTTGAGGGTTCAAATCCAAGCAAGTGCCAATGTGACTTTTGCAATTCATATGTATTTTCTAAAGTTTATTTTTGACATCACTGGCATCGGTGAAGGGAAACATCGTGAGGAAACCTGGACTTATACCAGCCTATTACTGTTCCACTCAAACCATGTCAGAGGCCCTTGAGGCGGTTTAGAAACTCTAACACTAGGGTATGTGGGGTCCTAAGACCTTACTGCCCACACGATAAAGAAGAAAGACCTTCAGGACCAAGTAGTCGTGGGTGGGAGCTAGTATATAATATTATTAGTTTAAATGACTATGTACCACAATGTACTTAGTTTCAAGGTTGAAATTCATTTATAGCCTCTAACTATAAAAGGGTTAGACGTATGTAGGCTAACGATGTTTGTTTTACATTAACTATGTAATTTTAGGGAAGTAATGGGCTAGGCCTGAAATATACTACAAAGGCTGTGTTGAGAGGCCATAATATTATTATACTCATTATAAACTAGCGTTTGCCCCAGACTTCTGTGTAAATGTCGGTTATCGCGGTCGCAGTCACGAAAAAATTTAGTAATATAACATAACATAACATCACGCCTGTAATCCCCGAAGGTTTAGGCAGAGGTGCAAATTTGTAAACCCATATTCCGCCAGTTATGTGAAAGTCCTGTGTAATAGGGGACGAGCCTATTGTCAACAACCGGGCACAAAACCAGACTCCGAGGCTGCTACTGAGAAATTCCCGATGGAAAAATCCAATAACACTTTGCCCGACCTGTGAATCGAACCCAAGACCTCATGCTCAGTAGTCGCGCTTTGCGACCGCTTTGCCAATGAGGCAGACAGTTAAGGTAGGTTAATATTTTTGATTTTTATCTATCTATGTATATAATAACAGTAGGTAAAAATAACAAAAAAAGAATACAAAGCATTAATAACTTTATGTCACAGTAATAAAGTAGATTTCACAATGCTGACATAATTTAACAAAAACTTGTTCAGGAATAGTGATACACAGAAGGTTCTGTACCTCTAGGCTGAAATAACAATGTCACAGTTACCTACAGACACTACCAAAGAATAATATGTCGTCACTGGTGTGGGAATTAAAGAATAACATAAAAGTATGTCCATGCTTTTATCTCGTACATTTTATATGATACAGTCTCTCAGCTAAATTGAAATAGGACGCCCTATTTGTAGACAGTCAAAGGCTGAGAGTAAGGTCTACGTCTGACTGAGGCAAAAAGGAGTCACGCGGTTTCCTGGATTCTGTTTTGAATCGGCATTTTTTATGATGTATATATACAGATAGGTACATAAACTCACGCCTTTTTCCATGTAGGCAGAAACCACATTTCGCCACCTGCTACGATCCTTACATACTCCTTTCGTGTCATCCACGTTCATGCATCTCGTCATACAAGCACGCCGGTTACGAGTACTCCGCACCAGACCTTTCTGAAGAACCTCACCAATAAGGTCAGTGTGGGTCTTCCTAGGGCGACCCCTCCCTGCGTTGCCACTCACCTCTGCCATATAAATTCCTTTTTGAGTTAATGATGTTTTATTTTCTTAGAAAAATATACAGGGTCAAAGGGAGTTCTGTTGTTCGAACTACATTTTATTTTAAACTCTGGAGGGTCTAAAATCAAGTACTGGATCTATAAACCCTTCCACCGTGAAAAAATTAAAACAAGAGAAACATCTCAATTTATCTAACAACAAAAATAATAGCTATATACACATACCTGCCTAAGTCCTTCCACCGTTATCAAGGTTAATATCACTCCAAAAGACCAAACACACTATAAAGTATAATGTTACTGCAAACTCGCTCATAACCATTACAGCCTATGGTCCTATTTCGCTAATTTACTTGGCAAAATTCTTGGCATTGCACTCACGAATAACTCGCTGTGTCCTTCAAAAACAAGGAAACTACATTAGTCCGTATAACACTTTTGGGTAGCTCCTCATTAAAATGTTGCCTGTCATGTTTAAGATGGAGGAAGTTCTCAACACTGTGATTATGTAATCAAGGTCATGAGCACAGTCACGAGGAAGGGTGGAGGCAAGTCAGAAGGCCTGTGGTGTTATGGGACTTTAACCGTTATGGCTTTTCACGAGAGTCTATAGTAAGCTGAGAAAGCAGTACTGGCAGCTTTAGGTCTACCGATCCATTCTTCTGTATTTTGGGTAGAAGTCAGTTGAAACCTCGTAAGTAAAGATGGTTTACGACACGGTCGGTTGTCTTATTGTTCTAAAAAGCGACCTGAACAACTTAGATTCGTGGAAATATGTGGACCACCTGTAATATTGCTTTCAGTAACTGAATGACCCGTTGGTCCTGACCTTGATCTTTATCCAGTCATCACAGAATGTCTTCCCATCGGACTATGAAAGTTAGGAGACAGGAAGGGCACCGATATTTGCATTCACGATTTTGTTTTTTAATATCTCATGCGTATTAGGCTAGTCGATCTTGCCCTACAATTATTTTCCTTCGTATTTAGCTAGTTTCTATTAAGATAAGCCGTCTTGACCAAATCTCTGATGGGAGTATATATTTTTTTAGGCTACGTTACTAAGCAGATCGTTCATTAATTCATACCCTTTTATTTTCAGTTGCTACATGAGCAACCTAAACTAGTCTTACGTTCAAATACCACATACCACTAATACCTATTTGGGTATTAGGTATCAGTATTACGCTGGGGGTTACTAGAAAGACCTACACTGACCTTATTGGTGAGGTTCTTCAGAAAGGTACTCGTAACCGCGTGCTTGGATAACGAGATGTATGAACGTAAATGAGGCGAAAGGAGTATGTAAGGATCGTTGTTGGTGGCGTTCTGTAGCGCCAGTCTTGTAGTCTGCCTACCCCCATGGGAAAAAGGCGTTAGTTTATTTATGTGTGTATTAGGTAAGTAAATGGATACTGAACAGAATAAACCTTCTGAATCCTTCATTCCCTGCATATCACGATAATGGCTCTTAACTGTTGTGTGGTGAATTTTATGTAGGGTGAATAATGCATAGAAGCGTTCAACTTAAGTGACGCGAAGGCGATGTGTGGAAACGTGACGTCATATAAATTAGGCTAATATTAGTGTAGTGCACGATTTACTGTTGCTGATATAAGATTTGATGAGAGAGTGCTGAATTTTACATAAAGATCAGGGAAGAATAGAAAAGGGTTTTGCATTTTTGTACAATTGTTTCAAGGTCACAGTGATATCATAAAGATTGAGTTTTTTTTTTGGGTTGATTTCAGATGCAGTAAATATTGTATAAGAGTAGGCGGAAACACAAATGCTCCCCCTATTCCCTCACTCTCATAGTCATTATTTGTAATTGTAATTGTAATTATTATTTAATTTCATCTCTATGTTTATATGTCCCCCATGTGTGTGTGTGTGTGTATATCTATATGTTCCCCTATTACATGGGACTTAATTATAACTGGTGAAATGTGGGTGTACTAATGGGTACACCTCTGCTTAACTGTTCGGGGATTACATGCGTGATGTTGTGCTATGTGTTTTTACATTTAAAATTGGATGTTATTCTGGTAATTAATATTTCTCATTTCATTATCATTTTTCTTTTTATTCCAAAGTCTAATAACGCTTCAATCCCACATGACCGAAGAGAGATCAGGCGAAAGATCGACTGCTGTACAGAAATTTTCACTTTATCCAAAACATATCTACCTATCCATGGAAGCCATTAATCTCGCTCGTCTCTTCCACTTAGCACTAAAGCGGCATTTACTGCATATAACTCGACATTAACCCACGTTTATAGTGTATTATCCTCATCTGCATAATAAGGCTGTTAGCAGATTCTACTGTTAGATGGTTTTGCTATAACGAGCCAAAAGTATGGTTTTGATGAATTCAGAAGCACGTGTATAGATTTGTGATTTTGAACTTTTCTATCTCTGTCTTTGGTCTTGGTTTCGAATGACAAAAAGCCTGACTTCCAATTTATAGTTAGTATAGTAAAAAAGCTTTTTTACAAAAAAATATGACCGCCTTCAAAAACTACAAAATAAATAAAAAATAACTTTAGCTTGAAAGTCGGCGGCTTTGGTTTTGTTTCTTGTTATGTAGGTATTGCCACCGACTTCCAAGCTAAAGTTATTTTTTATTTATTTTGTAGTTTTTGAAGGCGGTCATATTTTTTTGTAAAAAAGCTTTTTATTTTTCACTTTTTAGTGCTTGTGTGTTAATGTTTGAATTCCTTACATAAAGCCCTTTCAAACAATACCTCACACGATATATTTAATTTTGGAAAGTGGAAGGAGGGGGGTTGACGTACCCCCTCCCCACTTCCTTCAGTCAGTCATCGACTACACGTATAAACAAAGCAATTTTTCTTGTTACGGCGGTTCTGCTGTGATTTTATAAGGAGTTCCGTTCCATATCACCAAAGTTCATCATCAGATCATGACAATATTCCTATGGGACCTATTCGGGACTATTCTCTTTCAAACAAAAAAAGAATCATCCAAATCGATTCATAATTGGCGGAGTAATCGTAGAACAAATATACAAAAAAAAAAAAAAAAAAAAAAAAAAAAAACATACGCGTCGAATTGAGAACCTCCTCCTTTTTGAAGTCGGTTGAAAACAAAGTATCAAAGTAATAACTTTTCATGAACTAATTTTATTCATTCTTCGGCTTGCTTTAATATTTAGGAATTTTGGGCATCTTGACATATTTTTGGCTTGGAAAACTACTTTCTCAAAAGTGTATTTTTTGGTTTAGGCAGTTGTCCCACCGGCAACGATGAACGAGTAGCGAGTAGTTACAATGTATAAACGAGTTGGCGAACCGCGGGTAGCGAGTGTGTAGTTCCGATGGCTCGGTTATAAGCGAGTGTGCGATTGAGACGAGCGATTACTCGCATCACTCGCAGAAATAACCGCTGGTTGCTCTCTCGGCGTGAGTTCTGATCGCCGAGTGAGTATCGCTGAGCGAGTATTATCTATCATAGCTCTTATCGCCCAGCAACAAACTAGTGAAGCGAGGCCTTGCCGGCAGTGTGAACAGTCAGCGATCAACTATTTGTATATGCATCTCTTTTGTCTACACTGTATGTATAATTATGTATTGAACGTTTCTTGAGCGATAAAATAGCCCATAGTTAGTCGTTTTCTCGCCGCCGGTGGGACAACTGCCTTAATAACCCAGTAACATGTATACTAATATAATAAAGCTAAAAAGCTTTTTTATTTGTTTCTTTTAACGCCCTAATCTCTGGAAAAAATATTTTTATGTATGATAGCGCCAGATTGTTGAGAAATAGGCTATACAACATCACGCTATCACCTACAGGAGCGGAGCAGTAACTAAAGACGTAACTTAACGTGGGTGCATTCACCCAGACGAAGTCGCGGGCAGCGACTAGTATAAGATATAAGACAAAACCAGTAAGAGACCATTACTATCTGAAGTACTTTATGTTTATTTACCATTTCAAAAATTAAAAACAATTTAGATTTTCATCTATAGGTACCATTGCAATAGACATCATTTGATTTTCATTATTGTTTTATAATCATCTTCTTTGTTTTCACATGAAAAAGCAACAAGTATATTGTAACCAAGATTTTGGAAACCTAATTAAAAAGGGTATCTGTGGAGTTTCTTGCTCGTTCTCCTCCATAGAGACTTATCTACGCTTTGGAACGAACAATTAGCTTCATCTGACCGACTTCTTGACAATTCAAAAATACCTGTAATTGCGGTCTAGTTTAACCTGTCTAGCCCCGGCTGACTCACCGGTAAGTCAGAATAATAGAAAATTGAATCTCATTACGCGGGACTTGAGTAATTAAATGTTTTGACTTTGACTTTGTTTACCTCTCAGTCCACCCACTACTTGCACCCATTCTAAACCCAGCTTTACCTCTCATAAATTCACGACATGTTGCATCAATGACGTCAGAGCGCCAGTGTACGCGAAGTAGCTGTTTAATATGCTGTTTCAATATTGCACTTGGAGTACATTAGTATCAGTTAGATTGTTCTAGAATACTGGTATTAGGAATTTAGGTCATTCAGTGTGTGACGTCATCTTAAATTGATAGATAACTTTGATGTTTTGAAGTAACGTCATATTAGATATAACTTTGGTGTTTAGAGATGTCATATGTAATTGGGGTTAGTTCTGTCAAGACAAACCAACCCACTTCATAATTTCTCCTATTTTTCTAAGTTAGTAATTAGACTGGCTTAAGTCTGTCATCACAGGGTTATCGCATATACCTGTTTTTTTTTTCTAAAGTAAAAGTATGTTAATGAAGTTAAGTACTGCCTCATTGGTTTAGTGGCCGAAAAACGCCACCGCTGAGCATGAGGTCTTGAGTTCGATTCCCAGGTCGGGCAAAGTTTTATTAGGGTTTTCCATCAAGAATTTCGCAGTAGCAGTCTTGGAGTCTGAATTTGTGCCCTGATGATGGCAATAGGCTCGCCCCCGATTACATGGGACTAATACGTCTCTCTGCCTAACCGTTCGGGGATTACAGGCGTGATTTTATGTTTTGTTATGTAATTCATTTAATCATCGAGTATTGTGAGTTGGCTCCCTTTGAACTAGAGTCGAAAATGTCCCATAATAGAAATCTATCCACACGAATACTGAGCAACTAAGACAAAGTTCTACCACGATCAGGATTCGAGTTGCATGCTCTAGGGCACTGAGCGTCCGGGCGGCGTACATCTCGTATGACTGAACATGTCCAAAGCAACCAATCTGCTGAGCCCTGAAGGCATTTACTCTGATATATGGAGTGTAACAAGGCACATTATATAGCAGCTAACTACGCGTACTGCCGTCAAACTAAGACTTTGATCAAAAATTATTGCAGGAAGAACAAATTTCTTTTGATGTTAAAAATCACTGTTTGGGATAGCAATGTTTAATGATTGCACACAAAAATTTTACTTATGGGGGTATGTTACAGTACAGGGGTCTTGAGTGATTTTAAGCTTCAGTCAAATCCGGGAATGTGTCAAAGTGACTCTTTCAATTCATAAAGTACTTTTTAAAATTGATCTTGGAATTCACTGACATCGGTGAAGGAAAAAATCGTGCGAAAACCTGGACTTAACAAACTAACATATAGAATCAACAAGAATATTGTAACCAGGATTTTGTAAAAACCTAATTTAAAAAGAGTGCCGTGGAGTTTCTTGCTCGTTCTTCTCCATAGAGGCCTACCTCCGTTTTGGAACGAGCAACTAGTTTCATTGTTCGGACTAACTGACCGACTCCTTGACAATTCAAAAGTGCCTGTAAATGGTCAAATTGAAATAAATGTTTTCACTTTAACTTACTGTTCCACTCAAACCATGCCAGAGGCCTTTAAGGTGGTTTAGAAACTCTGAAACTAGGGTGTGAAGGGTCGTATGACCCTACTGTCCACACGATAAGAGATAAAAAAAGGAATCGATTCCAAGACTTTTGAGAGGCTGAGGCCGAGGCTGCTTCTGAGAAATTCCTGATGGAAAAACCCAATAACATTTTGCCCGACCTGGGAATTGAACCCAAGACCTCATGCTCAGCAGTCGCGCTTTGCGACCACTAGACCAACGAGAAATCGATACCCATAAAAATTTATTTACCATATCCTGATTTGCTGACATAAATCAGCTTTTATTTCAACAAAACCACGACCGATTCTAAATCAAGCCAGCTAAACATTACATTGATAAAAACGACTCTCATTCGGTATTCAGTATACGCGTCGACAAACAGTGGTATTGATTCCGGCGACTCGCCTGAGCATAAATCACGGTCATTATACTGAACCGCTGAGGAGATAACACGGTAACAGTTTGCCCGTGTATAAATACCCGCCTATTATTGTCCCAGTGCCTCGGTTTTTTATTTAGTTGGTAAAAATCATCAAATGCCCTGACAGTGCAGTGCAGTGTGCTCTGACAGTCCCTTCCGCCCCACCCAGGGCGAACGGGACTGTCAGACTCTAACTGACTAAAAAACCACCCTGTTCCTTCTGTTGCCCTTTACGTTCCGGGGCCACGGTATCCTGTTAAGACGTCCCGCAACCCCGGCAAGCGTTGGCCCTTACGGGCCCCGTCCCTGTGCTAACACCTCTTTGAGTTGCGCGCGAACAGAACGTGCCGTCGACCCGGGCTTGGTACTTGATCGGACGGCGAGGTACCCATTACTCGCCGTCCGCAAGCCCGCGCATCCCAGTGCCTCGTGACTCGTCCCAGTGACTGCCTCGTTGGTCTAGTGGTCTCAATGCGCGACTGCTGAGCATGAGGTCTTGGGTTCGATTGCCAGGTTGGGCAACGTGTTATTGGGTTTTTCCATCAGAAATTTCTCAGAAGCAGCCTCGGAGTCTGGATGTGTGCCCGGTTGACGGTAATACACTCGCCCCCTATTACATGGGACTTAAACTTAACTGGCGAAATGTGGGTGTACTAATGGGTACACCTCTGCCTAACCCTTCGGAGATTACAGGCGATGTTATGTTATTGTCCCAGTGCAGGGTAAAGGCCTCTTCTCATCCAGGGAACGCATCTTTCTATATCGTGTGGGCAGTAAGGTCTTACGACCCCACGCACCCTAGTGCCAGAGTTTCTAAACCGCCTCAAGAATCTCTGACATCATTTGACAGTAATAGGCTGGTATAAGTCTAGGTTTCCTTACAATGTTTTTCCTTCACTGATGTCAGTGATGTCCAAGATAAACTTAGAGAGTACCTACATATGAATTGAAAAACTCACATCTGTACTTGTACTTGCCCGTACCCGATTGCGAACCCACAACCTCATGCGTGAGAAGCGGGCGCCTTAACCTCTGAGCCTTACACCACACACCGCTACAAATTATTAGTATCAAGAAGTATTACTATAGTATTTAGAAACAGCATTTGAATTGTCACTTTCGAATTTGAAAGTCTTAAATCAAAATCCTCTTGTCTAACTTTATCTAGCTTTAGAGAATGTTCGAGATTAAATCAGATTATTGAATCAACTGTGAAACACCTCGATATTTAGTTTAAAGAGTATTTAGCGGTAATATCTGAGATTGTTTAGGATTAACGTGTTCAAGAAAATGTGTTTGTAGGAATCTTACTGGCTTGTGATTGTGCACTGCCAGATGATATAACCTCAATTCAACACACGTGTATTTTATTTAATCTTATTTTTTTGGTCATTTGTTTTAATCATAGGGATGATATTATCTATAATATAAAAATGAGTCGCTGAATGTGTTGCTAAGCGCAAAACTTGAGAACGGTTGGACCGATTTCGCTAATTCTTTTTTAAAATATTCCTTGAAGTACGAGGATGGTTCTTATGGAGAGAAAAATTCAAAAAAAAAATTTTCATCACAAGAAAATGGTTACCGCCCAACGAAGTGGGCACGGGTCAGCTAGTTGTAAATAATTATATAGCTTCGTTTCTGACGACGTTTTCCCCAACAGCACATTTTGCTTTTTCACATTTATATTATCACAATTCCGGGTTTCTTTATGGATTTTTATATAATAAAGATAACACAACATCACGCCGATAATCTCCGAAGGGTTAGGCAGAAGAGTACACATTAGAACACCCACATTTCGCCAGTTATGCTAAAGTCCCATGTAATAGAGGGCGAGCCTATTGCTATCAACCGGGCACAAATCCAGACTCCGAGGCTGCTACTGAGAAATTCCTGATGGAAAAACCCCTTAACACTGCCCGACCTGGAAATCGAACCCAAGGCCTCATGCTCAGTTGTCGCACTTTGCGACCACTAGACCAACGAGACAATCTATTAAATTATTATTTATTAAAAATGATTTATTTACCCCAGCGATGAAATAATTATATTGCTATTTATTTTAAAAAATCAGCGCTTCCATACAAAATATACGAGTAGATAAGTATTAAAGAAAAGCTTTTAAGAAGTAAACATTATTATAAGAAAACAAACTCTTCTCTACTTTACTTGAAGCTAATAATCCATCTCACATTGTTAGAGTATCACAAACCACGGATAACATTCTGATATTAAGTTCAAAGACTTTGAACGTATTGTTCTTCAAGTTTGACGTATCAACAATAGAAGCCTATTTCAGTGAAGCTTGCATCTGTATGACGTTGAATTGAAAGAATCTTCAGCACAATCTTAGAACTAAGACTTTGAACAAAAGAATGTTCTTCTTTTGTTTTTGTTTTCGTTATTCATGTCTGCTACATGCATAGTATGGGGGAATGACTTTTCATTGAACGAACAATGGATAGGAAAATGATTAAATATTAACTGTTAAATACTACAATAAGGGTCAGAGTAGCAAAACAACATAATAATGCCAGCCTCTTATTGTCCCCCTGCAAGGCAAAGTCCTCTTCCATACAGCAAAGGAACGAGCATTGATTACCACTCTTGCTCAAGGTAATTTCAGACTTATGTACATTAATAATATAAGCGCAGGTTTACGACGATGTTTTCCTTCACCGATGTCAGTGATGTCCAAGATAAACTTTGAGAGTACATATGAATTGAAAATCTCATAATATATTTTTACTCTTCCCGGTATTGAACTCGTGAATTCATGCACATGGGACGTGAGCGCCTTAACCACTGAGACATTATCTGTCCTGTAGTGGGACGTTAACACAACGGTTTATCCGTTGTATGTTTTTCATACAAGCCTTTCCTAAAATCCTTTCTTAGTGTTACTATCTATAAACTACTTCTCTTTATCTTTATACGTCAAGTAGTTTTCGATATTCCGTGATGAGTGACCTTTTAGATTACGGTTGTAAAGAGTTGTGACGTATGACCTACTATCTTTCATTGCCACCCAAAGTTCTACCCAGAACTCTAAAAATCATAATACCAAACTCACTCCACTCAAACAGAACAAGATCTTCAAAACGTGAAAATATTGTCACGCATAGTCACGTGACACGCTAATGGAACGTCATAGCGATCTGGAAAGGTGATTTGATGTAGGTGAACTCGTGAAATATTATATGGGAATGGTTTTGACAACAGCTGACGTAAGACAGGTGTGCGAGAGAAAATCTAGTACATGGATAATTTGAGTTAAAGGTTAATGCAGGGGTTCCCAATCTTTTTTTACTGCGACTCCTTTTACAGGTTGTAATTTTTTGTCACACCATTTATAAGAATATATATTTTGTGTATAGCGCTAGCAAATATTTAATTCACTTTATTTATATTTATTTCATTTAAGAAAACTCCAAAGATTATCATTCTTATTATTACTATTTAATAGCTATGCAGTAATAGCCGCACGGGTCTATCCATCAGGTTAAGCTACGCGTGCCAGGGTTGGTCCGTACATGAGTGACCATCTTTACACACCGAGACTCCTCCGTGCGTCGGAAAGGACGTTAAGCCGTTTTGTCCTGGCTGTACGAGAATTTCTGACAAACAGTCTTACCAAACGGCATCGTGTTTCTCAGTGAGAGTGTCGGTGTTAGGTTTTTACAAAATGTTGATTGACTGCCTCGTTGGTCTAGTGGTCGCAAGTGCGACTGCTGTGCATGAAGTCTTGGGTTCGATTCCCAGGTCAGGTAAAGTGTTATTGGAGTTTTCCATCAGGAATTTCTCAGAAGGAGCCTCGCAGTCTAGATTTGTGCCCGGTTGATGGCAATAGGCTCGCCCCCTATTACATGGGACTAAAAACATAACTGGTAAAATGTGGGTGTACTAATGGGTACACCTCTGCCTAAACCTTTGGGGATTACAGGCTTGATGTTATGTTATGATGTTATGTTACTGGTTACATTATTCTTGTTGCTTCTATATGTATAACGATTGTACTACAATTAATGCTACTTGTGGGTAGCGTCGCGTGACGCCCTTAGCATAGCTCCACGACACCCCAGGGCGTCGCAACGCACAATTTGGGAACCCCTGGTTTAATGTATATCTTGTTATGATGTCCAATCCTGTTGACAAAATGTGATAGGTTCTCATAATAAAATGACCTTATTTCCGAGGTAAGGGAAAAGGTACAAGTGTAGGTAGCACTTAGGTGTTTTTGTCACGCAAAACGTGACGCTGACACGCAGGAATGAAATAAAAATAATCCTAGATTCACATTTGTGTCAGTAAGTAGCGCTCTAGAAAGAAATTCCTTAGGGACCATACGAATAAAAGAAGCGTTGCTAACTCCACTTGAAGGATATGAATCTCATTGAATTACAGGCACTTTAGAAAAAAAAACGGTGTTTTCTAATACATGTATGTATTTTCTATGGTAACAACACTGACATCGGTAAAGGAAAATCATCGTGGGGATGCCTGATCTTATGAATGTAAGTCTAAAATCACCAATTCGCCTTGAGCGAGCGTGGTGATCAATGCTCATGTCTTCTCTGTATGAGAAGAGGTTTTTTCCCTGCAATGGGATAATAGATAGAGACCTACCTACCTACTAACCAAACACCACATTTCGAATCAATGGTAACTGTGAAAGATAAGACCCTTATATCAAGCTGATGATCATCAAACACCATCTCAATTACGTTAGCTTTCAAACAAAAAAAAAAAGCGCATCAAAATCAGTCTATTTATTTAGGAGCACATCATGCAACATGCAACAGGCAGCACGTCAAACTTGTAACACCCCTTTTTTGGGGTAGGGGGTTATTTTTTTTAATGGAAATAATGTTATTCAAATGTCTAGAACATTTTGTAGTTAGAACTAACTAATAGTTAGATAACAGTCAGTCAAGCAATAATAATTTGTTAACTTGACCATAAAGGCAAGTTATGAATATCTTTCAAAGTATGAAAGGGTCAACCAAGTTATTATTTCGGTAGGAGATAGTTCCTAAGTCCACAAAAATAGCTAGGAATAATATAGGCAAATAAATAAATTGAAGAGTCTGTTTGTAATATTAAAATAACAATTTTTATTAAAATCTTGTGAATGAAGTTTACACGGTAAGTAATGAAACAAAAAAAAAAAACAAATTGAAAAAAGTTGTTTGTCTGGCTGCCTGTTGGTTTCGGATAATCTAATAGAGGGCTGGACCGATATTGATGGGACATTCCCCGGCTGGTGATGTTTTAAAGTTTGACTTTTATTTTAGAAAATGAATTAAGGATCCTCGCAAAAAAAAGTAAAAAGTAGAAGTCACGGGCATAAGCTATGCACTTGTGCGGGACCGCACTATTCCGATAAGGTAATGGAAAATCACGCTTGCGTAATATACAGCATTGTAACCTCAAATACAGGCCACGACAGCCACATCACAAGTAAGTGTAATGAAAATTTAATTATTCGACAGCATAATATATTATCATACATAACATCACGCCTGTTATCCCCGAAGGGTTAGGCAGAGGTGTACCCATTAGTACACCCACATTTCGCCAGTTATGTTTTTAGTCCCATGTAATAGGGGGCGAGCCTATTGCCATCAACCGGGCACAAATCCAGACTCCGAGGCTGCTACTGAGAAATTCCTGATGGAAAAACCCAATAACACTTTGCCCGACCTGGGAATCGAACCCAAGACCTCATGCACAGCAGTCGCGCTTGCGACCACTAGACCAACGAGGCAGTCATTATCATACATCATCGGCAAATTGATTATTCCGTCTGAAAATCCACACTGTATTTATTTTATACATCAATTATTTAAAAAAACACACCACAGAGGTGATGGCTAAATGACTGCCTAAAGCACCTAATTTGAACTCGTAATGTTTAAATATCCATTCATGAACTATTTCGTGATTAATAATTTCCTTTGTTTAAAAATTTCTGTGTCTATAGACGTAGGAGTTACATAAATTTAAAATAAAAGCCTTTCAGCCAGGTTGCCTTGGCACACAACCTTCACACTACCATGGAAGTAGAGATAAACTACTATAACTTGACACTGCCCTCCATATTACCATTTCAATGTGTAATAGTCACATTCGTATGAAAGAGTTTGTATGTAGTTGTAAGTAATCGTCTTCAGTAGCAGGCCGCCAAATTTGTTTGTCAACTAATTATAAATAGCCGACCGCACAAGACAACGCACCTGTCTTTTTCATAAAGAATGTTAGTGTATAATAATGAGTAATTTTTGACGCCCCGCTAGTCGAGCAACAAATCGCTGAGTTGTTTTTGTTTTGAGAGCTGTCTCAATACGCAAACATGCGTTGTGAGTCTTTTTAATACTATTACAAATACTTTCAAACGTGTTGAAACGTTGTGGAAGGGCGCGTCATGTTACTGTAGTTTATCTCTACCATGTAAGTATAGTAAGCGATCATAAGTGTAGTAGCATGATTTTTTTTAAATTTTATTTTTTAGTTTGTAAAAATCATCAAATGACTCCTTCCGTCCTGGGTGGGGCGGAAGGGACTGTCAGACTTTTACTGACTAAAAAACCACCCTGTTCCTTCTGTTGCCCTTTACGTTCCGGGGCCACGGTATCCTGTTAAGACGTCCCGCAACAAGCATGCTAAGGTTTGAATTGCTGTGAAAACGTGGTACAGCCCGCTACATCTGCGTATAAAGTGATTATGTATTGACACAGTACCTACGAACATCTTAGATTTCGCACACAGTGTCGAAAGGTCAAAAATGTCAATCTACTGGTTTGTGAGATTGCTACTCCACTTATGACCGCTGCTGTACATTGATAGCAGTCGTCCGCGTTATATTTAGTCATCTCCTTTTCCTTTCAATATAAAATAATCTTTCATTCAAGCAATAAACCACAATTTTCAGCGTTTTACACAATGTGATTGTGAATAATGATTAATTTAATTAACATTATAATAAATTCATCATTTTGAATCTCCAAATTATTCAGGTACATTTGCATATTCATTCAATTACTTAAAAATTCCAAATGATGTATTTCATATTCGATTGTTATAAATATCGTTATCATTCATTCATGGTGTTGTTTATGACTGCCTCGTTGGTCTGGTCGCAAGCGCGACTGCTGTGCATGAGGTCTTGGGTTCGATTCCCAGGTCGAGCAAAGCGATATTGGGTTTTTCCATCAGGAATTTCTGAGTAGCAACCTCGGAGTCTGGATTTGTGCCCGGTTGATGGCAATAGGCTCGCCCTCTATTACATGGGACTAAAAGCAACTGGCGAAATGTGGGTGTACTAATGGGTACACCTCTGCCTAACCATTCGGGGATTACACGCGTGATGTTATGTATGTATTTTATGTTTAATTTTAAAGATAAATTATTAAAAATCACCGTGGTTTCGACTAACAAGACTATGCGTACTTTTGTATGAGTAATCATGAGTATTATTAATGTTTTGAACACTAATTACATTTATATCGTCAATAGTTTTCGCAGCGCACTCTAAAGTTTATCTTGGACAACACTGGCATCAGTGAAGGAAAACATCGTGAGGAAACCTGGACTTAACTGTCCCACTCAAACCATGTCAGAGGCCCTTGAGGCGGTTTAGAAACTCTGACACTAGGGTATGTGGGGTCGTAAGACCTTACTGCCCACACGATAAAGAAAGCAGTGCACGCAAAATAATATTTTTTATTGGCATCATTTTGATATCTTGAGTTTCATCGTTCCATTTTAGATTTGGATTTCACAGCCTATGTTAGTCGGTACAAAAAGTAACAGAAAAGATTTTTTTTAATTGGTCAACAAAACAAAAATAAAATCTTTTCTGTTTATAATACTAATTTAGATTATCTACATGTTAAGAGGAAGAAGTAATTCAGAATTCTGAGGAAATAAAGATTTATTCTATTCTGTTTAATTTTCACTCAAATTAATACTCTTCTTCAAAGATAATTATGTACGGCTTATATTGTAGTTATTTTTCCTTCCGTACCGAGAACCCAGTTCTTCCTAATAGCTGAAGTATCACAAAACTGTGACGATCGGATATTTTGGCATGCAATAAAACCCTTGACACATTTACAACTCCCAAAAACGCTATCACAATCACTATTCAACTTTATCCCCAACAGATATAGTCCAAAATTGCTTGACGGTACAGTAACCAAATTCCGAACACGAATGCACAGGCTTTTTACGTTAATTCTGTACGTTTGTGGTGTTCGGAAACTGGATCATATCTGGCTTTTAGCCATTTATGTCTGATGTTTTATTGTGTATATTGTTAAAACATGCGAAAATATTTGTGTTAACAGCAGTTTTATTTGGAACGTTATGTTCGTATTTAAATAAACCGGTCAAGTACCTACGAGTTTAAGTTTGTACTACCGTACAATATTTTAATACTGCATATAAAAAAGAAACAATTTTATTGTTTACCCCCTTTAATTTTTAACTTTATTTTTTATCAAAATTATTTATGTTGTTAAAGCGACCATATTATTTTCTTATAAGACCTGGTAAGGGTCGAGAAACCGTTTAATGCTGGGAGCACATGACTGGGCAATGTGGCTATCTTTAGGGAAGCCCTATGTCCAACAGTAGACGTTGTTTGGCTGATATGATGATAATGAAAGCGAACATAGTAATACATACCCTGTCAACTTTCAATAACTTTCTTTTACAGTCCAAAAGCCATAGTTCTGAGACAGACGGACAGACGAACGGACGAGCAGAAGAACGATTAGCAGGCACCTTCTCCATAGAAATTTGTGCATCACGATTGCTCGATAGTTACTTGCCCTAAAACCTTTGCCCGATTGAACGATTGCCCGAAAGAATGTTCGCTCGAATTAACGATTGCCCGAAGTAGAAGCCAGAAACTCTTCCATTTTTAGAAGTCGGTAAAAATATCGCTATATATAACACTCCCAAGATACCCACGCATGGTTGTTTGACTCAAAAGAGTCAGACATACTCAAAACATAACAAATAACATCAACAAATGTGACATCGCAAATGATATTCTAGACAAAACAAATTAGTATTCATTCAACACCTCCTAAACAAGATAACATTATCACAAAATTCTTTAACATACGCCAGAAAGTAAGTGTCTAACCAAAACCGTATCACAGAAGGAATATTATAATAATTATGTTATAAATCTAAGGAGGTTGTGATGCCGCTGTCACAAAGATACCTTATTATATACCTACATATGTGCTTAGAGTACCTACCATATGAAACATGAAACGAAATTTTAATACGAAATGTGGAGATATGGTTCGTAGCGTAGACGGAATTTCTGAACAAGTATATAATTAAAATCAAGGTAAAACTAGACTTTAAATGTTGATAACTTGCTTTTGGTAAACATAACATAACATCATGCCTGTAATCACTGAAGCGTTAGACAGAAGTGTACCCAATAGTACAACCTTATTTCGCCAGTTGTGTTTAAGTTCCATGTAATAGGGGGCGAGTCTATTGCCATCAACCAGGCACAAATCCAGACTCCGAGGCTGCTACTGAAAAATCAGGACTACTATAAAGAGACCCATAAATAATTTAACGTGGACTAAGTCGCGGTCAAAAGCTATATAAAGTAAACGAATCAGAAATTCACAATTTAATAACGATGACAAGAAAAAGTTCAAGATTGATAAACGTTACTTACTTAGCACATGCTATGGCTAAGCCTCCCTGTCACTGTCGCACAAATATCAAGCTACATGTGCAAGATAAAGACAGCAACAGAGAACGCACCAAATGATTTATATTAATATCTGCGCTAATAGCAACATTATACACCAACACACAATTTATTACACTTCATCTATGTAACTAATTCCCTTAATACAAGTCTCGTTATTTTCAACGAAGTAATAAATCGAAATGTCAAGGAGTCCGCAAGGAGAACCACGGACATCAAACCTATAAATATTATTAGACTAGAACCTATAATTGGATTACCATCTATCTAGATCAATGGCTCATAAGTTTTGCTTGCACGGACTAGATTATTCAATTCAATTAATTTCTATAAGATACTGCTACTGCCTGTTACTGCTGATCGTGATTTCTTGGATTTGAATGCCAAGTGGTATTATGTTTTTTCCTTTTGAAATGTCTCAGTAGCATCCTTGGGATCGGCAGTTGGTGGTGTTGGTGTTGGTGTGGGTAGTAAGGTCTCACGACCCCACACTCCAAGTGTCAGGGTTTCTAAACCGCCTCAAGAGCCAGTTAGTAGTTGGTTGGTTGGTTATAGTTGGACAGTTGGTAGTGTGACACGACCGTGCCTGCCACTCGTAGCCAAAAGTAAAAAAAAACGTCAAAAACATTTATTTCAATTAGACCAATTACAGGCACATTAGAATTGTCAAAGTTTGACAGCCAGTTTTACTGAGAAGTATTGTATTGCCCTTAACTAGGTTTGTAAGGAAGCGCAGCAACTTAGATATGTTATGTAAATTTAAGAAACTTTGAGACCATTTTTGTGGGTGTTGTATATGTATAAAGTCAATTTCATGGCAGTAACTGTCTTAGAATAAAAGATGACATTGTAATTAAGTATAGGCAAAAGTAATATTAGAGGATTTTGTCGAAATTATTGGTTTCCATTGTTCGCTGAAGGACATTTGGCTGATGCAATAAGTTGATGTAACAACGTGTGAGATTGCGTCAGCCAAACGGCGGGATAGGATTGGTGGAGCGACATTTTATTGTGTAGCTCTTGCCGCTACCTCCACCTACGTAGTAAAACTATATTAAGCGTGCGTAAGAGCCGCAGTTTAGTCTCGAAATTGTTGTCATCTTATTATGTTCTCATTATGTCCGTGTATGTGTTTATTATTGTGTGTTTTTCTTTCAATGTATCTGTATTTTGCTAATGTATGTTTGTGTTATGTGTTTAAGTTTGTTATGTGTTTAAATGTGTTTAAGTTTAATTATAGTGTAAAATCAGTGTTGTGTTTTTCTGCGTCCGATCAATCAACCCTTGCACCTGAAAATCCCTTACAATTTTGGTCCTTCGAGCCGGATCCGGGACGCAGACAAAATGAGCTCTAAAAGTACTGTAACTACGAGAAGCAAGTTGCGTCTAATGGAAGAGAAGCGCAATAGACAACGGGCATTAGAGGCAGATTCGGGAGTGCCGACAGATATGGCACCAGGCTCACCCTCAATTGCGCCTACGACAACGTCGGCACCAGCGCCTGTGATACCGCTGGCGGGAGGTCGTATCGTCGATCATCGATTGATGGCCACGCCAGTAGCATCGGATATACGACAGGGAGCGAGGTCCACATGCAGCCACGCCTCCACGAAGAGCGGCCGGAGAAGCGCCGAGTGTCTTCGACGGAGGGCCATGTACGAGGCTGAACGCGAGTTGTTGCGCCTGAGAGAGAATGTGGTGAAGAGGAAGCTAGAAGCCGATTTAGCCGAGATTGATGACGACGAACGAGACTCACACTCCGATGCAGAAGGAACAACGCGTCGTGTAGAAGAGTGGATAACTCATACGACGCCGGTAGCGCCTGACAGCGGGCCTACAAGATTAAACGGTGATCCGCCACCACCTGTTGTGTCAGTGTCTCAAACAGTGAACCCTCGCGAAGGGATAGTGAATGTGCCGCCGCCCGAGCACGAACCCGCGCTCCAACCGCAAGGAGCGCCCGCGAACGAACAATCACGACAAAACGCGTCTGTAATGCCGGTCAGATCGTCGAGATTACCTGACTGGGAGAACCCGTTCGCGGAAGATAAAGAAAATGAAAAAGGAAAGTACAGAGACAAGAAGATAGACCAACTCGCGGAGGCGATATCGAATCTAGCGCGGCCTAGACCGGTGCCTAGACAGGCATACGAGCTGCCCATGTTCAGCGGTAACCCGGCCGATTGGCTGTCATACAAGAACATGTATTTCGATACGACAGCAATGTATCAATTTAAACCACATGAAAATCTAGCAAGGCTGAAAACGTCGCTGCAGGGTGACGCAAAGTTTGCAGTAGAAGATCTATTACGAACATCGACAAGTCCAGGTGAGATAATTCAAACACTAGATAAAGAGTTTGGTCATCCTAACAAGATTCTAGAATGTGCTTTAGCCAAAGTGCGCGCCTTACCTAAGGCCACAGAAAGCGGTCGTGAACTCAGACGATTCGCAACGACGGTCAGGAACTGTGTGTCACTTCTAAGAACTATTCGCGCCCACGGGTTTATCAATAACCCTCAGCTAGCCAGTGAAATACTATACAAGTTAACGCCGTCACAACGTCTAAAGTACGGCGAGTTTACGTTGGGCATGGGAGCGAGCCAGGGTGTGGACATGCGAGTGTCGCCAAGTCTAGACGTGCTCGTAGAATTCCTAGACCACCTAGCTCAAGCCTCAGCGCAGTTTGACCAATTGGACCCAACCGTACTGTATCCTGCGCAGCCTACCGCGGCGAAGAAGGGCCCACCGACCAGACCAGTTCAGCGTCTACACACTCATTCAGAGAAAACGCAAGCGACTCCATCTGAAGAACAATGTACGCTCTGCAAAGAAGAGCATAGACTGCCGAAGTGCGCACTATTTGCAAAGTTGAAAGTGAACGAACGCTGGGATCATGTAAAGAAAGAAAAATTATGTTTTAAGTGCATTGTGAAGAGACATAATAAGAAGTTTTGCCGAGCAAGTAAGTGCGCGTCATGTAGCTATGCGCACCACACTTTGCTGCACGCGCACAAAGATAGTGAAAGTGTGGCAAGTGTAAGTGAGTACACTGGGAAAGCGTTATTAAAAATATTACCAGTCAGTGTAAGTGTAAACGGTGTGAATAACGATTGTTACGCCCTACTGGATGACGGGGCCACCGTCTCGTTGTTAGATGACGCACTAGCCGGCGACGCGGCAGGTGTAAAGATGCCGCTAACTATTCAAAGTGCACGCGGTCAGTTAGTGTCGGACAATACATCGCGTCTAGTGAATGTGACAGTGCGTGGTCCAAACGGACAAGCACATGAAGTAAAGTGTCGCACTATAAAACGTCTAGATCTGCCCTCGCAGACAGTGCCTAGTGAAGTGATGTCGGAGCACGCCCATTTACGTGACTTGGGTTGCGTGGAAATGCGGGGCGCCAGGCCGCTGCTGTTGCTCGGCCAAGACAACTGGGAGCTACTCGCCAGCCGTGAGACTCGCCGAGGAAAGTCAGGTAAGCCGGTTGCCTCCTTGACCGATTTAGGGTGGGTTGTGCATGGACCCCTAGGCAGAAGTCAGGATTTAAATAATGAAACTGTGAGCTGTATGAAAGATCTAGATTTACATAATGAGATTAAACGTCAATTCCAATTAGAATCTATTGGAATCGTAGAAGTACCTAGGTCGCATAAAGAGATCGATAGGTCTAATGCTTTGTTAGAAGCTACTAGTCGTCAAACTGAAAATGGTGCGTGGGAAGTAGGATTGTTGTGGCGTCGGGACGACCCTCAGTTGCCCGATAACTATGATCACGCGCGTCGACGTCTAACGGGAATTATGCGTCGTCTCGATAAAGACCCCGCGTACGCTGAGGCCTATACGTCTCAGATTAATCGTTTGATTAGTGAAGGTTACGCTAGTAAGCTAGATAGTAGTGCTAAGTTTGAGGTTATCTGGTATTTACCTCACTTCGGTGTGAAGAACCCAAACAAGCCAAATAAATTAAGATTAGTTTTCGATGCTGCGGCTATTTGCCATGGCACTTCGTTAAATGATAACCTGCTGCCCGGGCCTGATTTGTTAAATTCGTTATTAGGAGTTTTGTTTAGGTTTAGGTTAGGACCGGTCGCGTTCACCGGAGATATCGCGGATATGTTCCTGCGCGTTAGGATTAGAGAGCAAGATCGAGGCGCTCAGTTGTTTTTGTGGAGTGATAAGGGTAGCCGGGACCCAAGTGTTTACGTGATGAACTCAATGATCTTCGGCGCCGTATCATCTCCTGCCTCGGCGATCTATATCCTCAATAAGAATGCTAATAAATTTAAAGATAAATATCCCGAGGCGGTAGAAGCCATTCATACGAAACATTATATGGATGATTATTTAGATAGTACATGGTCTGTTTCGCAGGCGAGTAAGTTAGTAGAGGAAGTGACACACGTCCACGCCAGCGGCGGGTTTAACATACGGGGGTGGGTCACTAACTCTCATGAGCTACGAGAGAAGCTCAAAGCAGAGATGCCAGAGAAGGTCTCACTAGAGTCAGGACAAAGTGCCGAACGCACTTTAGGCATGATTTGGTCACCGACCACAGACGAGCTTACGTTTGACTTGTCATTTAAACGCCTTCCAACAGATTTAAAAGAGGGGCGTAAAGTACCTACTAAAAGAGAGTATCTGAAATTTATAATGTCTATATTTGATCCATTAGGTTTCCTATATCCGTGTGTCATTCAGTCACGTATCATAATGAAGCGTATATGGCAAACCGGCATACAATGGGACGAACCATTGAAAGCGCCCGAAGCTAAATTATGGTTTAATTGGTTGGTTAATTTAAAGTTGTTAAAAGACGTGCGCATACCTCGTTGGTACGGTTTGAAAGTTGACGACGTGGAACTTCACGTCTTCGGAGATGCTAGCGAGTCGGCTTACGCCGCCGTAGGATACATAACGGGGCGAGACAGTAACGGGGAACGCGTCACATCCATTGTTATGGGAAAGGCCAAAGTAGCACCTTTAAAGTTAGTTTCGATACCTAGGCTAGAGCTTCAGGCCGCCGTGCTAGCCTGTCGTTTAGCAAATACAATAGAATCGGATTTAGGTATAAATATAAGTAAAAAGTTCCTATGGACAGATAGTAAAACAGTCCTTAGGTGGATAAACTCCGATGCGGTCGATTTCCAAAAGTTTGTATCGCATCGCTTAGCGGAAATAGATAGGAGGTCAAGGAGAGTAGACTGGCACTGGGTTCCTTCGGCGATGAACCCGGCGGACAAGGCCACTCGTATGGATTGGCCCAATGATAGTAACGAGTGGTTGTCGGGCCCCGCTCTTCTTCGTCTCCCTCAGGAGCAGTGGCCGGCGGACATCGACGGCGAGAGCGTCACAGAAGAGACGCAAGAGGCTGAGACAGTGCAGCGAGCACACGCGACGGCGACACGCGACCCGACTCTAAACTACGAGCGGCTGCCAACATGGACACGTGCCCGGTACGTAATGGCGCGAGTGTTAATTTTTGCAGATCGCTGTCGTAAACGACGTCAATCGTCTGAAATCACCGCGGTCGACCTGCGAGAGGCAGAGCGGCATCTGCTCAAGATAGCCCAGAGAGAGAGCTACGCAGCGGACATAGCAGCCTTAGAGAGAGGCCATCCACTGCCCAAGGATAGCAGCCTGAAGAGTTTAGACCCAATGCTGTTCGAAGATGGTCTGCTGAGGGTACGCGGCAGGCTGGGAGCCTGCGAGCACCTAAGGTTTGGTGAGCGTCATCCCATCATACTGGATGGTAAGCATGTGTTAACACGTAAGTTGATTTACAATTACCATGCGGCGACATTGCACGCCAATCACGAGACAGTAATAAACAGACTCCGTGAAAAATACTGGGTCACTAACCTGAGATCCACAGTTAAAACCATCGCTGCAAGCTGTCAGAGATGTAAGCTAGAAAAAGCCAAGCCCGTCACACCAAAGATGGGCGATCTACCGGCCGCCAGACTGCACATCGGCAGGCGAGCCTTCGTCCACTGCGGAGTGGACTACTTTGGTCCGATGGAGGTCGCCATCGGCCGACGAAGAGAGAAGAGGTGGGGCGTGTTATTCACATGCCTCGCCACCCGCGCGGTTCATCTTGAGCTGGCAGCGTCACTTAGCGCTGACTCAGCCATTTTAGCTCTGCGACGCCTCATCGCGCGTCGTGGGTGCCCGTCGGACATCTATTCCGACCGAGGCACCAACTTCATCGGGGCGCGCAACGAGTTGCGAGCAGCGCTTCGAGAGCTTGACCATAACAAGGTTAAGAGCGAGGCGACGGACCGCGGCATCGCGTGGCATTTTAACCCTCCGGCATCCCCACACATGGGCGGGTGCTGGGAGCGACTGGTGCGCTCGGTCAAGAGCGCCCTAAAGGCGACACTTCGAGAGCGCGCGCCTCGCGAGGAGGTACTTTACACCCTTCTCGCTGAGGCCGAGCTCGTCATCAACAGCAGACCGCTCACGTACGTGAGCAGCGACGTGGAGCAACCGGTGGTGCTGACTCCCAACCATCTCCTGCTCGGCACTGCCGCGGGAGATGCGCCGTGCACGCGCCGTCACGCAGTCGACGTGGACTCGCGGCGCCTGTGGCGGAAGGCGAACGCGCTAGCCGACCTCTTCTGGAGGCGATGGCTGCGCGAGTACCTGCCTGCTCTACAGCAGCGCAGCAAGTGGACAGACAACACTCCGAACGTTAAAATCAGTGACGTAGTGGTTATAGTGGACGAAAACAAACCGCGTAATCAGTGGACCCGCGGAATAGTTCAAAGTGTTTATCCCGGGTCAGACGGTATTATTCGTGTGGTAGATGTTAAGACAAATCATGGTGTTCTACGTCGGCCAGTTGTAAGAGTTGCTGTACTTCCTACAGACGGATCTGTAATCGGTTGAAGCCTCTTACGGGGGGTGGGATTGTAAGGAAGCGCAGCAACTTAGATATGTTATGTAAATTTAAGAAACTTTGAGACCATTTTTGTGGGTGTTGTATATGTATAAAGTCAATTTCATGGCAGTAACTGTCTTAGAATAAAAGATGACATTGTAATTAAGTATAGGCAAAAGTAATATTAGAGGATTTTGTCGAAATTATTGGTTTCCATTGTTCGCTGAAGGACATTTGGCTGATGCAATAAGTTGATGTAACAACGTGTGAGATTGCGTCAGCCAAACGGCGGGATAGGATTGGTGGAGCGACATTTTATTGTGTAGCTCTTGCCGCTACCTCCACCTACGTAGTAAAACTATATTAAGCGTGCGTAAGAGCCGCAGTTTAGTCTCGAAATTGTTGTCATCTTATTATGTTCTCATTATGTCCGTGTATGTGTTTATTATTGTGTGTTTTTCTTTCAATGTATCTGTATTTTGCTAATGTATGTTTGTGTTATGTGTTTAAGTTTGTTATGTGTTTAAATCAGTGTTGTGTTTTTCTGCGTCCGATCAATCAACCCTTGCACCTGAAAATCCCTTACAAGGTTATATAGTTCAAATAATTACGTGCAGCGACTGCTGCACGTAAAAAACGGACTTTCTTGTCTGCATTCGGTAAAACTGGAATCCGACTATAAAGGCTTATTCACGGAGACGCAGGACGTTGCCTATGGCGTGGCGTCTTGCGGAGCGTCGTACGATTAAAATTAGTACGTCTAAAATCGCTTCTCCGTAAACGCACTCATACAACGCCATATGTTTGAATTCAGTGCGGGCCGCGCCACACAACGCGACTCGCGAAGCCTGGCGTCTCAGTAAATGAGGCCTAAAACACATCCTGGAAAAGGACTAGGCAGTTTATAAAACCACTGGTATACTTAATTACTCATGCATTTTCCAACAAGTTTCTATGTTATAATCATGCATAAAAAATAACCAAAAAAATAACGCTTCCCTTTCCTTTTTCGTACGAAATTTCGCCGGAGTGTTCAATTTTTCATGCTTTATTAGGCAGCCCTGGGCTGACCCTTCTAATTTGGTAGCCGTTGTTACCCTCTTTTATACGTTTAGAACTAGTTTCTCAGTTCTCACACGTAATTCAACCCGTACTGCTATTTACTTAGCCATTCGTGCGTTAAAATTAAGTTCTTGTACGCAGAATTCCTTTTTATCTACCAAGTCAATGTTTGCTTAAAACTATTTGGCCTTTGTATTTATATCATGAATTACTTCGTTGAGTTTGGGCTTTTAGGTAGGTCACTTTTCTTCAGAAGCACATACTTACTTATTTATTTTTAATCAAGACCTCACTTTAGGCTTGCCCTGCCTAATTAGCCAATCTGTATTCATGAAAACTTCAGCACCTAGCCCGGGCAAAAGAGAAATTGTAGTTTTTTTGTCGGTTTTTCTTTATGGGAAACGACGCTGTTGGAACCACGCACCTAAATTCTAACTTACTTAAGTATTCGAAGCCCATTATGAATAAACTAGCTTTTGCCAGCAGCGTCGCTCACGTGACATTCCAAATTGTTCTCATAGGAAAATATTTCCGGGAGAACAATATGTTTTTATGAAAATTCAGAGGGTCAGTTCTCGTATATTTGAAGGAAGTTGCCTCGTTGGTCTAGCGGTCGCAAGCGCGACTGCTGTGCATGAGGTCTCGGGTTCGTGTCCCGCGTCGGGCAATGTGTTATTGGGTTTTTCCATCTGGAATTTCTCAGTAGCAGCCTCGGAGTCTGGATTTGTGCCCTTTTGATGGCAATAGGTTCGCCCTCTATTACATGGGACTAAAAACATAACTGGCGAAATGTGGGTGTACTAATGGGTACACCTCTGCCTAACCTTTTGGGGATTACAGGCGTGATGTTATGTTGAAGGAAGTTCGCATTCTACTCTCATTTTCAATCGGTCTCTAATATACATTAATTTTTTGACATTGATTGTTGCCGAGATCAGATTGCGACTAAACATTGAACATTTTTGATTAGAGAAATTGATCTTCAGGGCAATTTCATTAACTTTTAGGATTGCTCGAAATCTAATTTGTCTCAATCAGTCAAAAATGCATCAATGTTTTTTTTGACCTTGTTTGTTGCTGAGTTGATATTGCCGTATTGCGACTAGATTTTGAACGTTTTTAATTACGGGGTCCATCACTGTGAGCCAAATTTAATGCGTGATTGAACAACAAACAGACTAACATACAGACATTCACATTTATAATGTTAGTAAGATATTCTCTGAATGTGTAAATAACATATTCTGTGAATAAAACCGAAAATTGATCCATGTTCTATCAGTAATATGATTCTATTTTCCATGACAGTCGTAAAAGTGGTTTGATAATAAATTATGTTAGATTCAAGGAGAAATTCATCTCCTAAGTAAACATAAATAATGTCTGTCATTACCAAATTACGTACCGGATTTCCCGTTAGCACTCTTAATGAATTCTCAACTCTACGATAATGACATTAAGGTTGTTTATAAGTGCTTCATTGATGGATGTTTGACCTTCAATTCGATATACATGTTGTATAACAAGATTTTTATTTTATTTTGTATATTTATCGACATGTTTGGCGAGAGTGGATTGTTTAAAAAATACTTTTCTATACATTTTGGTCGCGTGTGAAAAGTGATTGGCGCTTAGTGAGGGGGATTGGCAGTTTCAAAGTCAAAGTCAAATCATTTATTTCAATTAGACCATTAAAAGGCACTTTTGAACGTCATTTACAAGAGAAAAGAAAAATTATAATATTGAATCTAGTTGACCGTTCAGAAAGGTAGTTTCGTTAATTATAACTAAGTCCAGTTTTCCTCACGATGCTTTCCTTTACCGTCGTCAGTAAGTCTAAGATAAACTTAAAAAGTACATACATAACATAACATCAGGGTTAGGCAGAGGTGTACCCATTAGAATACCCACATTTCGCCAGTTAAGTATGTTTTTAGTCCCATGTAATAGGGAGCGAGCCTATTGCCATCAACCGAGCACAAATCCAGACTCCGAGGCTGCTACTGAGAAATTCCTGATGGAAAAACCCAATAACACTTTGCCCGACCTGGGAATCGAACCCAAGACCTCATGCACAGCAGTCGCGCTTGCGACCGCTACACCAACGAGGCAGTCAAAAAATACATACTTATGAAAAGAAAAAGCCACCTTGCTAGTTATCCTGTACGTTGTGATTGTGGTCATGCATGAGAAGCGGGCGATAACCATTGGGCCAGCACGACCGTAATACACTTTGGGGTAAATGAAATTTATACGACATCGAGCAAACACTACTTGTATTATAGAACAACATCCCTTGACGAAGCGTAATCAACTCTTCCTAAATTAATATTGACACGAGTATTAACAGAACACTAGAGAATTCGTCGACATCATACCTTAGGGGTCGTTGTTTAATTGTTTACACAATTATCTGCGTAATAATTGAATTTTTCGTTGCGGTTCTCTGTTGGTTCGGAATTTGTTGTTGCTATATTAAATGCTGAATGCTGACTGGTAAAGACGCCCGCTTAAGATTCGGTCGGAAAGTTATTGTTATTCCCTATAGGCAATATAGTGAAATATAATATACTAGCTGACTCGGCCACGCGTCTTTTTTTTTTTTTTTTTCTAGTTGGTAATAATCATCAAATGACTCCTTCCACCCTGGCTGGGGCGGAAGGTACTGTCAGACTTTTACTGACTAAAAAACCACCCTGTTCCTTCTGTTGCCCTTTACGTTCCGGGGCCACGGTATCCTGTTAAGACGTCCCGCAACCCCGGCAGGCATTTGGCCCCGTTGCCACGCGTTGGCGTCGGCCACGCGTTGCTGTGGCTTGAAGCAAGTAAAGATATTGAGATAATATCGTTTAACCAAATTACACACAGTAAGCCATATTTCATAAAAAATGGTGAAATAATTTAGGAGTCCATCTTGGACGAACAGCGTGAAGCATAACATAACATAACATCACGCCTGAAATCCCCGAAGGGTTAGGCAGAGGTGTACCCATTAGTACACCCACATTTCGCCAGTTATATTTTTAGTCCCATGTAATAGGGGGCGAGCCTATTGCCATCAACCGGGCACAAATCCAGACTCCGAGGCTGCTACTGAGAAATTCGTGATGGGAAAACCCAATAACACTTGGCCCGACCTGGGAATCGAATCAAAGACCTCATGCACAGCAGTCGCGCTTGCGACCACTAGACCAACGAGGCAGTCAGCGTGAAGCGTAATTTATATATATTAAGAAAACAGCGAAAGGTCACTCACTCATTGATCACAAAATATCGAAAACCGCTTGAAGTAAAAAGGTGAAATTTGGCAGCGAGGTAGTTATTAATAGTTAGTAGACGTCCACCAAAAACGGATTTTACAAAATTCCGGGTGAATGAAACGGAGGGTCAAAATTTTGCAAATGGACAATCAACTTTAACACTAGAAGCTAGTATAGTGATAAATATATAGTCTTTGACAAATAGACTACACCAGACCAAAGCAGTAGGAAATATTCAAGCAAAAGAACATAATCTACTGCGTAATGTTTCAATGTACGTTGATCAAGAAGATAGTTTAAACTAAACGAAAAACCAGAACGTTTTAATGGCTTTGAAGTTGTAGAAGTCAGCTGAGAGGATTAAGATACAAATGTAGCTCTACCGTCTTTGTAAGATCGTAAATTTGCTGGTGACTTAACACTGACCAACTTAGCCAGTATATTTTAACTGTATGTGGTTTAGAGGTTGAAACGTATAACACACTATAATAGACTGAGGTCTCAGAGTCGCCAGACTTAAGTCATGTTATAATTGTTGTTTTGAGGATAGATAGAGGAATGATACTGGCTGTAGTAGGATATAATACTTATTATCTTGCTTAGGGTTTGAGGGGGAGAAGGTAAAATAGAAGCTAAGAAAGAAAATAATGCTAAAAGATAAAAAGAGTGAGGCAACATTTTGTAAAAAAAAAAGCCATTGAGGGACTTAGATTTTTATAATGTACTCGCAATGAAACTATTTATTTACATAACATCACGCCTGTAATCCCCGATGGGTTAGGCAGAGGTGCTCCCATTAGTACACCCACATTTCGCCAGTTATGTTTTTAGTTCCATGTAATAGGGGGCGAGCCTATTGCCATCAACCGGGCACAAATCCAGACTCCGAGGCTGCTACTGAGAAATTCCTGTTGGAAAAATCCAATAACACTTTGCCCGACCTGGGAATTGAACCCAAGACCTCATGCACAGCAGTCGCGCTTGCGACCACTAGACCAACGAGGCAGTCACTAGAAACTATTTATTTAATTAAACTTTATGCACATGTAAAAAAAATACACTGAACAAAGGCGGACTTAATGCCTCGGGCATTTTTTACCAGTCTACCTTAGGGTGATGCAGAGACAAAACATTGTAGGTGCACAGATACAGAAGATTTTCGAGAGCAAAACTATTTGATATTTATACAGGTAGAACATTTGCAAATACTTATAAATAAAGTTTATGTGTGCTGAATAGTCAATTATTTTATAAATATTACTCATTCAATAATAATAAACATTGGCGGCAGAGTAGCCAAGTATATTTCTACCTGTTGACCAAATAACTTGTTTGATAGTACAACGGAATAAAATGCTTAATGAATTAAACTCATAAAGCAACGGATTAAAGCTCATAAATGAAATGCGGATAAACTTTTTAAATTACAATATTCCTAAAGACAAAGAAGGGTTGTCAAGTAAAGCTTGTGATGACGCACCAATTACTAAACAAATACATTACAGAGCCAGCACAAGGGTTGTTTTTGCAATCTATCCTACTTTCAATTAAGCTAATTGGTCGGAAAACAGAGGAAAATTTAGAAGTGGTTGGGTAAAGACTAATTTATTTACCGACCAAATTTTTATACAAATACAGCACGGGAAAAACATTTTAGAGAATTTCTCGAATTGTAATTTAAGATTAATTAATTTTCCTTTCAGTATTTATTTTATTTTTCCTTAGAAAAGTTATTAATAATTACATAATATAAATGTTATAATTTATTTTAGTGAAAAATAAAATTGTTTCTTTAATATGAATAATGATGTCAATCTTGTACCCGGTTGATGGCAATAGGCTCGCCCCCTATTACATGGGACTAAAAACATAACTGGCGAAATGTGGGTGTACTAATGGGTACAACTCTGCTTAACCCTTCGGGGATTACAGGCGTAATGTTATGTTATGTGATGTCAATCTAAAAATAATTAAGTAGGTACTTAGAAATCTTGCCAAGATTGCGGAATTTGTTTGGAAGAGTCAACGCAGCCTTAGAACGCAAAAGGCATTAGGAGGAACACAGATAGGTCAGTAAGGCAACTTCTTTCGCTCCGCCCATATGTGGTTCACTTTCCCAGTTTGTATGTAGGTACTTCTATAGTTTACTTAGGACATCACCGATATCGTTGAAGGAAAACATCGTAAAGAAACCTGGACTTATAAACATAACATGACATCACCCCTGCAATCCCCGAAAGGTTAGGCAGAGGTGTATCCATTAGTGCATCCACATTTCGCCAGTTATGTTTAAGTCGCATGTAATAGGGGGTGAGCCTATTGCCATAAACTGGGCACAAATCCAGACTCCGAGGCTACTAGTGAGAAATTGCAGATGGAAAAACTCTATAACATCTGGACTTGGACCTGGACTTATTTATAAATCTTCAATCACCAATTCACCTTGAGTAAGGCATGGTAATCAATACCGTACTGTACTGTTTGAACAGATACCTTTGCTCTGCAGAGGGACAATCTTCTTCTTCTTATCGTGTGGGTAGTAAGGCCTTACCCTACACACCCTAGTGTCAGAGTTTCTAAACCGCCTCAAGGGCCTCTGACATGGTTTGAGTGGAACAGTAAGTCCAGGTTTCCTCACGATGTTTTCCTTCATGCCAGTGATGTCCAAGGTAAATTTAAGAAAGTACATATGAGTTGAAAAATTCACATTGGTACTTGCCCGGATTTGAATCCACAACACATGCATGAGGCATGAGAGGCGGGCGCCTTAACCACTGGGCCATCACGACACTAGAGGGACAATAATAGGCTGGTATCATTTTTATATTGTCAAGTCTTTCAGTCTTGCGTAAAGTGTTGATTAAGGAATTCTCACCTTTATTTCTACAAGCATAAAAGTCTGCCTTTGTACCTTCACTTTGTTCCATTTTTCTCATAATCTTGTCTGTTAGCTTTCATTAAAAGCCTGTTTTACATCTCAGTTACTCCTTGATAAATCATCTTAAATGAACCACCCAAGATCGCCTTTGTTGAGTTTTGTATTCCGATGATAATCTGTAAGAATATTATTCTGGGCCTTTTACGCCTTGAACGAATTACAACAGAATTATACTCGTTCAGTGTTTTATACTAAAGTTTTAACAATATATTCTCAACTTTGTTGAAATGAAAGCAATTTAACGAAACTTTGTTCACTATGTTATCGGCTTAGAAATTGGGGACAGAATTTATGCAATCATTATTAATATTTTAACAAGTAAAAGTAACGTTTGTGATAAAAGGAAATCCTGTTTGTTTGGGAGATTCGCCGGGGGAAGTTTTACGGTCGTGGCGAAGAATGGGCTTTTTTTTTAAGGGGTTGGTCTTCAAATTATTATTTTTTGTTTAGAAGAGGATTCTTTAACCTGTAGTGTTTATACCCTTGAGAGGTCTTGGATCCATGACCACCCTACCTACCTCAGAACGCATATCGAGGGGTGGGACGCAAAATGATTTAAGCGACAATTTCGTCGTATTTTATTTTCAACTTTATTAGGTGTTTTTAATCATCATCATCATCATCATATCAGCCGTAGGACGTCCACTGCTGAACATAGGCCTCCCCTACTGATTTCCAATAAGACCGGATGGAAGCGGCCTGCATCCAGCGCGATCCCGCGGTCTTCATCAGATCGTCTGTCCACCTTGTGGGTGGACGTCCTACGCTGCGCTTGCCGGTGCGTGGTCTCCACTCAAGAACTTTACGGCCCCATCGGCCATCAGTTCTGCGTGCTATATGGCCTGCCCACTGCCACTTCAACTTGCTAATTCGTTGGGCTATGTCGGTAACTTTGGTTCGTCTACGAATCTCCTCATTCCTGATTCGATCACGCAGAGAGACTCCGAGCATAGCTCTCTCCATAGCTCGTTGGGCTATCTTGAGCTTGCTAATGAGGCCCACTGTAAGAGACCACGTTTCAGTGCCATATGTCATCACTGGTAGCACACATTGGTCGAAAACTTTCGACTTGAGGCACTGAGGTATTTCGGACGAGAAAACGTTACGTAATTTCCCGAACGCTGCCCAACCGACAACCAACCAACCAACCAACCAACTTATTAAGGTTGAAAATAAAATACGACCAAATTGTCGCTTAAATCATTTTGCCTTTCTCCCGTCGATATGGAAAAGCAATAAAGATATTGAGTATTGAGTACCTAGAAGTGAAATATGACATGCGCCTTGCAATATCAAAATCCCCATCTTTCTTTTCATACCCAATTACAGCGAAACCAAAAAGAGGGACTTACTGTATATTATGGTTACTATTGTTATGTGGGTGCCAGGAACACTGTATGGTGTGAGACATGGTACTCGTATGTATAGTATACAGTGGGTGCGACCACGGCTCTACCTTGACCATTTTTACACGACTGCCCCAAAAAAAGGAGTGTTATGTGTTCAGGGTTAATGTATGTATGTATGTATGTGAGATTCTTTATTCCACCATAACTTTTAAACGCCTAAACCGATTAAGATGTATGGGGTATCGTTACAATCCTTGCATCGTTCCGAGTAACATAGGCTAGTAACATAGGCTAGTTTAAAATAAAAAGAATCCTCTGTGGTCACTTTAAAACGTAAATTAATACCAGCCTCAATTATTATTTTTAATGAATCTGGTCGTGTCTATGTTTATCGTCTAGAATTTGACAAGTAGATTTAAAAAATATATAACACTGTAAATAAAAAACGTCATAAAAAAAACTGACGAGTAAACAAAGTACAAATATGTGCAATTTTTGTTGCAGTCGTGTTTTTGAATTTTTTAAATTATAGTAACTTGTTGTACCTATGCATTTCTCGATTTCTATTTGATATATTTTATTGTTTCGTCCGTTTTTACGAAGTCGGGTTTTAGTTATTTAAACTTAATTTTTTTTCGTGGGTTTTATGAATTTTTGTGAAAGGTCCGCGACCTTTTTCTAAGGTTAAGAACCTCTGTCTTAGAAGGTCGTTGACAACTCGCGTTTTGTAAACCAACGTCGATAAAGTTCTACGAAAATTTATGGACATCGATTCGATATTAATGTGGCGATAAATGCGAGTTTCGTTGAGAGAATCGTAAAATTTAAATTTCAACTGGGGGTAATGGTTGATTTTGGTGTTCGTAAACAAATAACTACGACTCACTCAGTACTGAATTGTTTATTGCATTTTTTTTATCGGGTTACCCAGAAGTATAATTATTACTAAGTATACAAAACATTGATGACTTTTCATCAAGATTTTTAATAGCGGCTTCGATTTGAAACTGGTTTTGAAAATCTTCAATGAAGACAAATGATTTCTTATACACATAACGTGACATCACGCTTGTAATCCTTGAAGGGTAAGGCAGAGGTGTACCCTTTAGAACACCCACATTTCGCCAGTTATGTTTAAGTCCCATGTAATAGGGGGCGAGTCTATTACCATCAACCGGGCAAAAATCCAGACTTCGGGGCTGCTACTGAGAAATTCTTGATGGAACAACCTCTTTGCCCAACCTGGGAGTCGAACTCAAGACCTCATGCTCAGCAGTCGCGCTGTGCGACCATTAGACCAGACAGTCATGACCGTTTAAGAATAGACCGCAAAAGAAACCTTGTCTTAAAATAAATTTAACTCCTAATTCGCGAATCCGCCATGAGCAAACGTGGTGATTAATGCTCGTACCTTATCCGTATGAGAAGAGGCCTTTAGAATGGGACGTTAATAGGCTGGTTATTTTATTATTATTACAATGAAAATTACTATATAAGTACTGTAAGACAGCATTCTGCGTGAGTCTGAAGTATGTAAAGATAATATCGTCAAGAAAATATATATAGGTCAGTATTTTTCTCAGCAGTACACTGACACTATTCGTCCCAAGGCAGTTGAGTATAAACACGACTATTCTACTAGATTTATTTGACAGCACGAGTTGTACGAGCACACACAAAAACTATAACACTAGATAAGACTTCAACTTTAATTAACCCTTGGAATGTCTGGTAAGGTCTGTCAGACCCACTAAGGTAAAATAAGAGTGATATTTTAATCAAATTTAAATTGTACAAGTAGGGAACCGTTTTCAGTATTTGGCCATTGTGCATAATCGACGTCCCCCACGTTTCATTATAATACTTCTGCCTGCGGCTTTCTCCGCGTGATTTTTTTCAACCACGTTCTCCATACAAACTTTCGTTCCATGTTTCATCCCCTCAGGGGGCGAATTTTGGAAAATCCGTTCCTAGCGGACATCTACTAATTATAAACTACCTCCCTGCAAAATTTCATCTTTATACATCAAGCGGTTTTTGATATTTGGCGATGAGTCAATGACGAAACCTTTCGCTTTAGTAAATTAAGATAATTGTGACTAATATTTGTGCCCCTGACATAGATTTGAAAATCTGGGTCTTACAGACCCACTAGGTTTACAACATTTTAACGGCCACTCGGCATGCCAAGGGTTAAAAGATCACTCCACAATCTTAACCAATTCAACAACCAAACAAAGTCCGGTGCAAATCTATGTCGAATCGACGTACTTTTGTCGAAAACAAAAATGTTATTTTCGTCGTCAATTTTCTTGTTTTCGACCAACTTGGTTTGTTATATGTGTTTGTTTTGCTGTCTGTTGTAATTTATTTCAACAATGTCGCACTAACATTTTTTGATGACGTACGTAGAAGCGATGAATAACTGATACTTCAGGGTTTGTGGAGATGGTCTAATCTGTACTTTAATATAATCAAACTAAAGAGTTTTTTTTGTTTGAATTCGCTTATCTTTGGAACTACTAGTCGGATTTTTCGTCGGAAATTCTTCTTGTATACGATAGCCAGATTCATAAGAAATAGTATAGGCGACATAACACCACGCCATGACTTATGGGAGCGGAGCAGTAACCAAAGATATGCTAACGCGGGTAAAAAAATCCATACGGACGAAGGTCTAATAAAAGTAATAGATTAAGCCTTCTTGTCGCAATAAAAGGTTTAATATGCTTTGTTTTATTTGGTTTTGATAAAGATAATGAGGGTTATAGACTGGTAATAGAGTAGGGTTACACATTTTACTGGTCTATTAAAATGAAAATGATATTAATAACATTACCCTTTCCAGTGCCTCGTTGGTCTAGTGGTCGCAAGCGCGGCTGCTGTGCATGAGGTCTTGGGTTCGTTTCTCAGGTCGAGCAAAGTGTTATTGGGTTTTTCCATCAGGAATTTGTCAGTAGCAGCCTCGGAGTCTGGATTTGTGCCCGGTTGATGTCAATAGGCTCGCCCCCTATTACATGGGACTAAAAACATAACTGGCGAAATGTAGGTGTACTAATGGGTACACCTCTGCCTAACCCTTCGGGGATTACAGCGTGGTGTTATGTTGTTATGTTACCCTTTCTAGTTTACATTGGGATTCAGGTTTTGCCCGTGATTTCGTCTATGTAAATTGTTTTGCGGATTGTAATTTTTTTTGGCAGGCAATTTTTTTTTTTATTTCTTTCTGTCAAAAGAATTTTCAAAATCAGTCCAACTTTCTCACCGATGAAAAAGTCACATTGGTACATAATAATAAACATGTCTTTTAAATAACTCTTTCTATTAAAAAACTTTTAGCTGCTACTGAGAAATTCCTAATGAAAAAACCCAATAACATTTTGTCCACGGATTGATATTTTTTTTTGATATACAAATTGACTTTCATTTTTGTCTCTTTCTAGCAAAATAAATTTCAAAATCGGTCCAACTTTGAACCTACTATTGAGAATGAAAAAACTCAACAACAACTTGCACGACCTGGGAATCAAATCTAACACCCCACGCTCAGCAGTTACAAGACCAACGTGGCAGTCAAATACATAGAAAAACATACTCAAACCAGCAAATAGTAATAATTACCGTTATGCGCCATCTTTGTATTGTAACTACCTTAATGGCAGAATATATAACACTCTCAATAAACTTGAATGTATACAAAAGACAATTATAATTACTCAGATAACAGTACGTAACCAAACATTAAAACCTATTGTTTAACTCACATCAAAATCCGTGGAACCATATTCCATTACATTATAATATTATCTACAATCTAGTCGAGAACATTTAAAATTAATTCTACCTTATCTGTGGACGGGTTCACGTCATTAAAATGGCGATACTGTAGGCCGAGCACGAGTGTGCTAATCTAAAAATATTCGATTTGAGTCGATTTAAATTTAGAATTAAAAAAAAACGCAATAAAATAAAAATTTAAAAATCGAACCTTAGTTCAAGCCGTTTCAAATCCGTGTCGATTTTCGAATTTTATACATACCGGTTGATAGGCATAAGCCATCAAATATAAAACTAAAAAAAATATTATCTGCGAAAAGCGTATTTTCAATATTCGAATCGGGCAAATATTGGAAATCGACTGCCTCGTTGTTGTCGAGGTCTTGGGTTCGATTCCCAGGTCGGGCTAAGAGTTATTGGGTTTTCCCATCAAGAATTTCTCAGTAGCAGCCTCGGAGTCTGGATTTGTGCCCGGTTGATGGCAATAGGCTCGCCCCCTATTACATGGGACAAAAAACATAACTGGCGAAATGTGGGTGTACGAATGGGTACACCTCTGCCTAACCCTTCGGGGATTACAGGCGTGATGTTATGTTATGTTACTAATTGTGCTTGTCGCATAAAATTAAAACAAAATATTTTACTCTAGTCATACTTCAAATTCAAAAATCGAATCAAAAATTTTAACATCAGCACGTTCACACTAGGCTCTTTGGTCGAAACTTACACACGCTTGTTACGATTCTCGTTTACCAGTCATGTTATCTCCCCTTTAGAGTAATCCTTTACAAGTTAAATTGTGCCCTCATATCTTAGACGGCTCAGTTTTGAGTCTTGTTGAATAATTGTGTAAGTTTCAATGTCATTGTATTGTGTTAGTAAAACCAGTTTAGAACTATTGCAATAGAGATTTGAATGTTCTGTTGTATGTAAGATGTCTGGTTTGGAGAGATTTGGTTGTTATGTTAGCTTACTAGTGTTAGTTTTAATTCTTATATTACACTAGTGAGTAAAATTCATAGCATTTATTTAGCAATTCAACCATTTACAGGCACTTTTGAATTGTTAAGCAGTTTGTCTGTTAGTCAGAAAGCTGAATCTAGTTATTCGTTCGTTAGTAGTTTTTTCAATTTTGTTCGCGTGAATTTTCTTACGCTTGCCAATTTTTTTTTATAATAACATAACATAACAGCACGCCTGTAATCTCTGAAGGGTAAGGCAGAGGTGTACCCATTAGTACACCCACATTTCGCCAGTTATGTTTTTAGTCCCATGTAATAGGGGGCGAGCTTATTGCCATCAACCGGGCACAAATCCAGACTCCGAGGGTGCTACTGAGAAATTCCTGATGAAAAAACCCAATAACACTTTGCCCGACCTGGGAATCGAACCCAAGACCTCATGCACAGCAGTCGCGCTTGCGACCACTAGACCAACTAGGCAGGTTTATTAGGGTTAGCTAAATACATTAAGCTTTCTATTAAAGAAAGAATTTTCAAAATCGGACTGGCAGTTCCAGAGATAAGCACGTTCTAACAAAAATAAACAAACTTAAGCTTTATAACAAGTTTTAGTATGGACGTGTACTGTGAGGAGATTTTTTGCTCTGATAACTTACTTACCCTACTTGTTATTCTTATATCATATTATTAGTTAAATTATATTTATACTGTATAAAATGTTCACATGGTAGAGGACAATCTATCTAAGAATAATATTCGGAAAAAATTAAAATCAAACTAAAACAATGATTGGAAAAAGGTCTTATGGTACAAGACCCCAGATAAGGTAGGCATACGTCATTTCAATATGAGTGAGATTTTGAGAATAGACAGATTTAAAGAATATGAAGATATGTATATTTTTATTTTCTTGGCTGGTTTTGTGTCAATGTTTTACAGGATATTGTTGAAAACCATACATACCTACATACATCATTGTATGACACTTTTCACGGGCTATAAATTCAGTAGAATGTAAAAAAATCGGAACTTTATGCATACCTAATAATAAGTCCAAACTATTTGTTAACGACCCACTGCAGAACAAATACTCTTCTTACATAAAGAAGACACGAGCAAAACCACCACCATGCAAGGCGAATTAGCGAATTTTAGACTTACATCAATAGTCCAGTGAACATTTCGCCTTTTGTGTATAACGCTACGAACGCCCGCCGCCCGCACCTCTCCCGGTGTTCGTTCTCGTCCTACTCCCGCGGCTTTGTATGCCGCAGTTGAGGACTCAATTAAACAGTTTAGCTATAACTATTTTTGAAACTGCCATGTTCAAATGACGTAGGTCAATCGACTCTGGGATCTCAGTCTATATTAAATATTATCAATGATAATAGACAAAGTAATACAAAAATATCATTTTCAATCATAAATAAAGTAAAACATAAACCATTTTTTTTTATCGTAGCCGATGTTATAAGATTTCGAATATTCTTTGATTGGTACCGGAAAAATTTATAAAGAAAAGAAAAAGAAACAATACTCCACGTGGCATGTTTGTGTTTCTGTATGCTGGGGCTACATTAGCGAGCTACGGCGAATATTCGTGATAACGTGATAAGTGTGGCCGGGTTGATCGTTCTAACGCTTAGTATATATTCGAGTGAAGGCGATGGTCTGTGGAACTGTGGGTAAACTAGCGCGCATCAAAGGGACATACCTATTCGCTTAGATGGCTACATCTTAGAGAATAACACAATCCGGAACGATGAACCGTCGTCCGCCTAATGTAGTTAAGAATATCGCGTGTGTCCATACACGATATTTTAGCGTGTAAACGCGACACGAATCTTCGCCCGCTAATGTAGGTCTCAAGAACATCGTGTATGCCCATATACGATGGTTTACCGCGCCAACGCGACACGTATCTTATCACACAAATGAAGACAAGAACATCGCGTATGCCCATACACGATGTTTAGCGCGCCAACGTGGCACGAATCTTCGCCAGCTAATGTAGGCAAGAACATCGTGTATGCCCATATACAATGTTTTAGCGCCAACACAACACAAATCTTCGCCCGCTAATCAAACGTAGACAAGAACATCGTATAACATACTATGTTTTAGCACGCCAACGCGATACGAATCTTCGCCCGTTAATGTATCCCCAGCATTACTACGAATAAAACTCTGTTACTAGGAGCTGTATATCCCTTCTTAAAATAAACAAAACAAGATCAATCCCTCGAAAATATTCAAAGCAACAACCCTCTCAATAGAATCAATATAAAAGGAAAACAAACAAAGAAAAGAAAATGTTATTTTGTAACGAATAACATTAAATATTTACAAAGGAATCTCGAGCACTTATGGCCACAAGACGTTTATCATTCAACCATTTTCTTCTGGATTATAGTTCTACTATATTATTATAAACGCGAAAGGCGTATAGATGTATGTTTGTTTGTACTGCCTCGTTGATCTAGTCGCAAACCGCTACTGCTGAGCATGAGGTCTTCACTTTTTCCATCACGAATTTCTCAGTAGCAGCCTCGAAGCTGATTTGATTGCAATAGCCTCGCCCCCTAATACATGGAACTTAAAACATAGCTCGCGAAATCTGGGTGTACTAATGGGTACACCCCTGCCTTACCCTTCGGGGATTACAGGTGTGATGTTGTACACAAGTAAGAAATATGCGCCACTACCGCGCGAAACAATAAGTAATATTGCAAAATGACAATATGTCCGCTCGAGCATTGACGAATATAAGGGCAATCCAGTCTGTTGGCGATCATCGCCAGGGCGGAGTGTTCCCATGGCTTTTATTAATTCCGTAACCAGAAGGTCCCAGATATGGTCCAGAATATGAATATGTTCCCATTTTTGTATTCAGATAAGAGGAAGTCTGAAAGTGGCGCCAGTGAAAGAAAAGTTGAAAGAGAATCGTTTGTCTTGGTATGGGCTTATGAAGAGGAGGCGTCACCTCCCTCTCCTGGTCACATGACCAGGAGAGTTATGATATGAATGTGGGTGGATGGAGAGCAAGAGGAAAACGTGTTGCACCGGCCCCAAGTAACATAGGACAAGGGCAGGAAGATGATGATGATAAACAAGCACCCACAAGCAACCTCGTAGTGGAATAATTTAAAACTTTGACTTAATTCAAGAGTTTACAAGCTTTCACATTTATAATATTATGTGTAGTACGTAGTAGGATTAAATTAAGTTTGGACTTGATTAGGAGGGATGACCTAAATAAACTAATATAGACAAATAGTGTAGGGCAGGGCTTTTCAACCTTTTTAATACTGCGACTCATTTTACGGGTTGTATTTTTTTTGTGATGCCTTTATAATAGGAATTTATTTATGTGTAACTCTAGTAGACAAATCAAGATTGTTTATTTTCGTGATTTTTATTTATTTGATAAAAAAAATTAAAGAAAAGTCCTAAGTTTATACATGCAATGTAATATTGTACTCTAGGGAGCGTGCAACATTATGGTATATCCTACGTATTTTAGTTTTTTTAGTTATGGGGTGGTAGGCAGAAACCACATAACGCCACCTGCTACGATCCTTACATACTCCTTTCGCCTTATAGGTACACGAAAGCACACAACAAAAAAACAACAACAAAATCCAGCAACAGCTGTTTAGTTATAAAATTAAAAATAAATTCCTTATTCTTTTTAACCAGAAGATTTCCAGGTACGATCCTGTGCAAAACAAGCTACTATAACTAAAAAATAAACTGATTCTGGTATTAATTTACGTTTTAAAGTGACGACACCGGTTTATTTTTATTTTTGAATATGTTACTCGGAACGATGTAAGTATTGTAACGATACACCATACATCTAAATCGGTTCAGGCGTTCAGGCGGAAGTTATGGTGGAATAAAGAAACTCACATACATACCTACATACATACATAAATACATACATTAACCTTGAACACATAACACTCCTTTTTTTGGGGCAGTCAGGTAAAAAATATCGCACTGAGGGAAGAACAAACCGTATAAGTTTCGGCTTCATTAAAGTGTCTTTCTACATATCATTTCTAACGAATTCATTCATATCTGCTTGAGCATCCTTAAAAGCTTTCCAGTATCGCCCATTGCTCACATTCCTTTAACTTTACTTGAGTTTACGCCAACACTTTGGGCACTTTGATATATCTGCGAATTAACTTTAATGTCTTCCGACATCTATGGGGGTATATATGATACTCACACATAATAAGAGGTTACAGAAGGTCAGTTTCCTCAAGAAAGGTCAGCCCTATTACATGGAACTTTAAAAAAAACTGGCGAATTGTGGGTGTACAAATGGGTACACCTCTGCTTAACCCTCCGGGGATTACAGGCGTGATGTAATGTTATAACAGTTTAGATTCAGTGAGTGAGAAGAACCGAGCATTACATTATATTGGCCCACTGCAGGGCAACGACCTTGACCTTTTCTGATACAGGGAAGGCATGAGCATTAATCACCACGCTTGCACAAGGCGGATTGGCGATTTGAGACTTATTTAAGTCCAGGTTTCCTCATGATTTTTTCCTTCGATCGGTATCTAAGATAAACTTAGAAAAAGTCACATACCTTTGTATTGATCCCACAACCTCATGCATGAGAAGTGGACGCAGCGCGGTTGCAGTGCGCATCCTGTGATGATACATTTTGTAACTCTCTCAACGGAAGCATTTGATTGTAATGTAACAATTCAGATTCGAGTTCAAAATCGAATCGTGCATTGTTAAATTACAGCGTAATGCTTGTCAGTCAGTGATGCAATATTCTAACGTTATGCTCAAAACCGAATCTTGGAATGTTACGTTACAGAATAATGACACGGGCGGATCCAGCTTTCAAGCCAGGGGCGGGATCATAAATTCAAGGTCTAGTCAGGACAGACTTCTTTTGCATTACTATACCCATGACCCCCATAACTCCTCCCCCTTCGATTTGCCGTTGGAATGATCCTTTTACGAGTGAAAACACACACACAGAAACAATTGTGTCTACTTACTGCGTATGCAAACGCACTCATGACTGACATTCGTTTGCATGACGTGTGTCCACTGTACTACATGAGTGTCAATGTACATTCTGCACGGTGAATGAACAAGCCTTCTGTAGGTACAGCGCTATGTAAAAGCAGTCTGTTCGAGTCGATTCTGGTATTGGAAATACGTACATCCTGTTGCATTTCGGTTTTCATACGACAAGCCCAATTAGTATGAATAAGCCTTCAAAGTAAATACGTACTATGCGCAAAACGTGAATTTCCAACATCAAAATCGATGTAATTTGCGTTACGTTTTTTCCGTGCGCTCATGTACTTTGTCATACACTGAGAATTTATTCTGTATCGTCGAACATACTAGTTGTACCCTGCAGATTTATCTACATTTAGTTCTGTCTTTGGTTAGTGCTCGGGTCGTAACATGTTGCTGTATAGCCTAAAGTATTTCTCATGAATCTAGCTATCATTTACAAAAAGATTTTTTCCAATCCGAGTGGTACTTCGAGCAATAGAGCATTTAAAGAAAAAAAAAATATTACTAAAGGACACTTCAAAAAATTTTTAACAGTTTATTCTTGATGGATAAGACACTAAAACTATTGTAGTACCGAATAAATACTTAACAACCCCCAAGTAAAAGGGCGTGAGGATTGAGAACGAGAACACAAAAAATGTGGCCGTTGGCGACAAGGGCTAATTTTTCATTTGTCAATTAACTCCTAACAGAGGAATAAATATGGCGGTTTGACAGCTTTTGTATTGCAAATATTATGTGAAACTGTCATATTTATACTTTGTAGGTATAAAAGTTACCGTGTCGACGGCGCGTTCGCGTTCCACGCGCGCCTCAAAGAGATGTCAGCAAACGATTGAAGGGGCCACTAAGGGCCGATGCCTGCCGGGGCTGCGGGTTGTTCGAAAGAGATACCGCGCCCCCGGAACGCAAAGGGCACAAGAAGGAACATGGATGGGTTTTAGTCAGTAAAAGTCTGACACTCCCTCCCGCCCCGCCCAGGGCGGGGGAAGTCATTTGATGATTTCCTATCGGTAAAAAAAAAAAAAAGGTATAAAAGTTATCTGACTATTGGAAAATCAGCCCAAAGAATATCTGAACTCACATGCACAATCAATTAGACCCAAAAAACCTTCTTTTAATCCAAATAAAAATGTGTTCCGTCGAACCATTGAATCCGCGACACACAGCGAAGCAGCCTTTCCCTCAACGCCGTGTTAAGCCCTCAGTATGCATCTATTCTGTGAGATATGTTTGGTTAAAGCGCCTTCCAAAACAAAGAGTACATCTTAGTTAATTTCGAGCATGTTTGAGTTATAACCGGATATTTTCTTCGTGTATTTTGAAGAGTCTTTTGAGTACGTGTTTTCGACGGTTCTTCTACATAGCATTTTGCTTTGTTAGGCAGGATTAAGGTAGTGGGAGGGGATTTGCTGATTCGTTTGAAGTTTTGCAAACGCAAAATATTTACTTGGCGATGTTTTTCTTATCTTTATGTTGTACTAGCTTTTGTACGCGACTTCGTCCGTGATTGAGGACGCTGAAGAAGCTACAGAATAAAAAGTACTTAGTCTTTGTTCTTTCTTGAAGTTTAAACTTACCTCGTAACAAATTACAACTAAATCGGTTCAGTGGTTTAGTAGTGAAAGGGTAACAGACAGATAGTTACTTTACCTTTTAATTTTATAATATTAGTATGGATGATTAAAGTATGGATTTACAAGTTTTATTAAGGGTTGTGGAAGTCCGGTAGGCAGTCGCTCCATGTAAAATAATGGTATTCGCCTGCATTTAATTAGACTGATAGCCGACCCCAACATAGTTAGGAAAAGGCTAGGCAGATGATGATGTTGTTACCTGAACTGTATGAATTCTTTTGTTGACATTAAAGTAACCTTTGTAACAGCTTGGGTTATCACCAATTTATAAGTACCTGAAATCAAAACAAAAATTCGTTTAAAAGACAAACTTTTACAAAAGTACAATTCAGAAAACTTAGAAATAAGTTTTAGATTGAAACTCCTCTCTGATTGGCCCAATTTTCTAGAAATGCCCTTTCTTCGCTTTGATTTTTTTTAATGACTTGTTGGAATTTTTTACGTAACGAGCTCAATCAAGATTAGGTACTAGAATATTTTAGATTGTTAAAATCTGGATTTTTTTTTTGTATTCTTCGAAGTTGTGAAACTACCAATTTTTTTTTTGTTATAATATCGTTTGTAACAGTCTAGATTGTTGGAAACTTTTTAGGGTGTTCGATAATTTCATAGAAATTCGAGAATGTCGAAACCAGTGAAGCGCTCGTCGGGCCACGAGCACTGTGTAAGTACACTACGCGTAGTTCCTTATTTCTACAATTATAATACCTACTTTATCAGCTTTTACTAGTTAACTTGTAAAGTCTACTTAGTTGTGTTAGTTTTTCTTTTAATTTGCGTTATACATAACATCACGCCTGTAATCCCCGAAGGGTTAGGCAGAGGTGTACCCATTAGTACACCCACATCTCGCCAGTTATGTTTTTAGTCCCATGTAATACGGGGTAGTATATGTATAATTATATTTATACATATACTACCAGGTCTCCAAAAACAACTATTTCAGCTTAATATAATATTTCGCCAACAATATTTCTGAATAAAAAAATGGTTTTTACATACCCGCACCGCAATTTTTCTAACAGCGTGAATGAATGAATGAATGCTATATTTGCCGGAGTACATCTATGATGAAAAAGTGACATAGGTAAGGTTTCAATGACTGACTAACCCCCGAACAACCAAGCGACCAAATCCCCCCGTCCCACTGGTTTCCCTGTCAAAGTCAAATCATAAATGTCAATTAAAGTTTTTAAAAGAATCTAGTTGCCTCTTCCAAAAGAATCTAGTTGTCTCTTTCAAAAGAATCATAAGTGATTACAAATGAATGCGATGTACCTTGCAGTAACTTCAATATCATAATAATGGTAAAATTATAACAAACTATGAATTGACGCCTAACTACCATGTGATTGTACTATGTTACCGACTACGGAACCCTGAAAAACTATACCTATTTTAATGGCTATCATGCTTCAAAGTTCGAAATCGCTGATTCTTATCGCTTAAACTCGAAACTCGAAGTTCGTAACGAAACTTTATTAAATGACCCCCCGTCTCGGTAGTGTATAAATTGTCGAATTTATCGCTTGGGTTCACTGTGTGTAGGTTACGGAATATGACGTCGGGCAGCGGTCATCGTGTAATGTAGCTATTGTTAGCCACAATAGCTGGTAGTTTGGGTGTTATTTTTATCATTTTCCTACTTCTGGGGAAACTGCCTCGTTGGTCTAGTGGTCGCAAGCGCGACTGCTGTGCATGAGGTCTTAGGTTCGATTCTTAGCTTAGATTCGGTCGGGCAAAGTGCTATTGGGTTTTTCCATCAGGAATTTCTCAGTAGCAGCCTCGGAGTCTGGATTTGGGCCCGGTTGATGGCGGTAGGCTCGCCCCCTATTACATGGGACTAAAAAAATAACTGGCGAAATGTGGGTGTACTAATGGGTACACCTCTGCCTAACCCTTCGGGGATTACAGGCGTGATGTTATGTTATGTTATGTTCTGGGGAAACGTGTCCCCCATAGCCTTCCACTCTTTCCTATGTGTTGCCTCTGGAAAATCTTACTACTATTATAAACGCAAAAGTTTTGATGAAAGAATGTCTTTTCCTACATCGCGCCAGAACAGCTGAACGGATCTAGAAAGTGCTATTCCAGACTGTTTTCTGGAATAGCACATAGGCTATCTTACTTATCTCGGAAAAATACACGGTTAACTCTAGATCAAAATCCGATTCTTTCTCGGAAAATCCTTTTTGTTTCAATCTCAGAATTTCAAAAGGCTTTTTTTTTGCAGTACCTACAAGTTTTTTATATGTTTTGCATAATTATTCAATTAGTTTTCAACAAAAAAAAAGAAAACAGTTATTGTTTCTTTATGCATTTTAAATTACCAGCTTTAAAAGGAAAAAAAATGGACATTGTCGTCCATATCAATACAGGCTATTTTCGAGTTTCACCATCAGATGATACCGCAACTAAAACCTTGTAACACTTTCGCAAACACCGTATGCCCAATAAACAAGAATTATTGGCGTCCACCTTTCATGCTTTGTCTAACATTTATCCAACAACACGCAAACCATATCTAGAATCCTAGATCTTTAGATAAGCTCAAGCTCGTGTTTAGCACACACAGGAGGCTAACCGATCATGATAATTACAATGAGAAATAGCACTAATGTGTATTGGAGTGCTGACATAAAGCCTAGTTCCGAACTGAAAGGAAAACCGCTACGGTAGCACGCTACTGTATCACGATACATGATGGAGAGATACTAGAGCCGCATAAATGGGGTGTAAAAGACACATAACATACATATAACATCACGCCTGTAATCCCCGAAGGGCTAGGCAGAGGTGTAACCATCATAAACTCATATTTTGCCAGTTTTGTTTAAGTCACATGTAATAGGGGGCGAGCCTATTGCCGTCAACCGGGCACAAATCCAGACTCCGAGGCTGTTACTAAGAAATTCCTGATGGAAAATCCCAATAACACACATCACATAGCGACTGCCTATCTGACCTCCACAACCTAGTAACTGGGGAATACAATACCCCTTGGTAAGACTGGTTGTCACACTTTCGGGCTTTTGGCGACCCGTAACAAATGTCAAAGATCCACGAATGACAGCTGGGACCAACGACTTAAAGCTGATTCACACATATCGGTGATGCCACAGTTCCGGCACCGTCCCGTATCAGTGATAATTATTCTTTCAAACATTCTTTATGAACGATGCGGTACGGTGCCAGAATTGTAACTTTATGGATACGGTGTGAATCGAGCTTAACGTGCTTTCCGAGGGTCGGAACAATGTCAATGATATCTAAAATGCAACAGCCGAATGTTCTAATATTAGTTAGAACTATCTTAATACTCATAAAAACCAATTTTTTTTTTTAATACAGTCCTGCTCCATAAATGACCTCTAGGCGCTTAAAAGCAAGGCGATAGCTTTTAGATGGTAGTAAATATAAAAGGGAAACATGAGCCACTAGCGCTTGCCAAGTGGGGCAAGCTACTAGCCAAGTTTCGGGAACAGCTGATATTAGTTCGGTATATATTTTTTGTTCTAATCCTTTTGCTTTGGTAGATGAAATATTTCGTTTGTGTTCTTGATTTTGTATCTTATTTCTGAAATATTGTTCAGTAGATAGAATTAATGATAGGATAGCAATGCTATTGGTATCCTATAGTATAGTATAGTTGTATTGTATAGTCTTTGTTGTCCCAGCGAGTACATTCTTGACTAGTTGAAATTGACTTCAATTTGGATGTTTTTATTTTAGTGTAGTAAATACGTACATAGCTACTCGGACTACTCCTTAAAAATTATGCGTGGTCATACATAAAAGAACACATATTACATATATAATAATATATTACGCCTCGACTTGAGAACCTCCTCCGTTTTATCGTCGGTTGAAAAGTAAGGAATATTTATTTTTTCTATTTTTTTTCTTTTTGGATGTGGATGGCTTTCGTGCTGCTTTTTGAATTGTATTACCATTGACTTACGAAAGTAAAGTTATTGTTTACTTTGTGGTTGTTGAAGGCGGTTGTCTATTTTGTTATAAGATATTTTTGATATTGATGTTGTGTCAGATCCTTATTTTAATTTTTTGTCCGATAAGGCAAATTTTTGTAGATGTTCCGAATGTTCGTTTTGGAGGATGGAAGGGTCTATCAGATTCTTCCTAACTCTAAACCACCCGAGTGAACCCTTCCCAAACTGACAACCTACCCCGACACGACTGAATATCAATATTTTACATCGAACAACTGCCATCCGAAATCCGCAAGCCAATTACTGAATAATATACATTCTGAGGTCAGATTTAGTTGCTTGCTCGGGTTTATGATTACCCGCAACGATTGTCATTGATATTTGAATGGAAACAGAAACTAAACAACGTGGTACTCTAGCGAAAGTGTTATTATAGAGGATAATCTCGACTGCGAGCTTCTGTGCGCTACAAACAGTCTATTTCAGCCGAAAAAGTTATTAACTATGAAATGTTACTATAGCATAATTAACTTCTGAAATCGTTTATTTTATACCTTCTGCCTCCTGCCTTGACTGCCTCGTTGGTCTAGTGGTCGCAAGCGTGACTGCTGTACATGAGGTCTTGGGTTCGATTCCCAGGTCGGGCAAAGTGTTATTGGGTTTTTCCATCAGGAATTTCTCAGTAGCAGCCTCGGAGTCAGCATTTGTGCCCGGTTGATGGCAATAGGCTCGCCCCCTATTACATGGGACTAAAAACATAACTGGCGAAATGTGGGTGTACACCTCTGCCTAATCCTTCGGGGATTATTAGACGTTATGTTATGTGATGTGTTTATTTTATAGGTTATACATACATAATAAACTCACCCCTTTTTCCCATGGGGGTAGGCAGAAACCATAGATTGCCACCAGCCACGATCCTTACATACTCCTTTCGCCTCGTCCACATTCATACATCTCTTTATATAAGCACGCTGTTACGATTACTGCGCGCCTGACTTCTTTAAAGAAATTAATGTTACATCTTTATCACTATATATCCAGCCATATTTTGGTCAATAAGTAACCAAACTCGAAATTATTGTAGAAAATCGTAAACATAAGGATAATATGAACATTTGAAATAAAATGACTCAATTTTAAAATAATTTGTAATTCAAAAATTCATATTTTCTTTTTTGCCTTTTTACGTTATGTAACGGAAAATTAGCGCAATCTCAGATATTGTCCTTTAATCCTATTTACAAAATTTTAATAGCTTAACTTATTAAGCAAAATATTTTGTATTTGAGTCTTGTGGGGCAGTTCTCTAAAACAACAACAAAGCCAGACATATTTCTCAGAAACATGTAAACGCTATAGCATTCTCCTGCGTCCTATTAAATCATTTATTATTAGAAGAAAAATTCCTATTTTCTATTGCAAAAAACGAGTCTTTTTCCAAGAATATAAATTCTATTTGAAAACTCTTCTAGCGTAGCCTAGCCGTTAACAGTGTCGCCGGTTATAATATATCTTAGAAGACGTCATAACTTTCTGCAAAGCCCAAGTTATAGTAAGAGGGCGTACCTACTCTAAATTCTGTCTATGTTCAGTCCTTTGACCCCCTGTTATTATGTTAGTTTGAGAATATTAGGCTTCTGTTACACCGAGACTTCATAGACGCGTAACCAGTACGCTGTCATCATAATGAAAGGTGTTTTGGTTTTGTGCGGATCCTGAGTTCTTTTTTCAAAATAAAAACCAAAAAAAGCCGATAATGTTGTGCGATAACAATTTAGACCTGTTTTCTGCTTATGCGTAAGAAGTAATATTAAAATCAGTTTATTCATTTAGAACAATAGGATCTAAAAACGTTGCATAAAACGATCTTAATTTTATATGACAAACACAATGATGTTAGAGTGATACTATCACCGATAAAATTACATCACGCCTGTAATCCCCGAAGGGTAAGGCAGAGGTGTACCCATTAGTACACTCACATTTCGCCAGGTAAGTTTAAGTCCCATGTAAAAGGAGGCGAGCCTATTGCCATCAACCGGGCACAAATCCAGAGTCCGAGGCTGGTACTGAGAAATTCCTGATGGAAAAAATGGCGAATGGAGACAGCTAGTCCCTTTATCACCCATTGATAAAACCTTTAAACTAAAGAAGTATAAAAATATTAAGCTCGAAATGGGTAATTCCATTTTCAAAATTTGCCATTAAACTGTGAAGTTTCGGTGTAATAGGGCTCCTAAGAAAAAATGTAACGTAGTCTTTTCTTTATTTTTTTTTGCTTTTATTTCTACTATTGTTATGTGTATTTCCCAAAGGTATGCCTACACGAGACGTCCGCCCGGACGTATTATTACCCTGTTTTATGAGAATCTTGTTAAAGCAAAGTAGACCATAATACTTGATACATACATTTTGTATTAAGTAATCAAACAAAAAAAAAATACATAGCATTATATTGATGAATATTACCTTTGATCGACTGTTAATTAATGCCTAAGGCATTAAGTCCGCCTTTGTACTTTCGTTGCATTAAGTTTAAATAAATAAATATTTTGTATTCCTAAGTAAAATGTTGTAAACCATTCAATAACTGCCCCGCAAGGCAAAGGCCTCTCGCCCCAGCCGCCGCGGGAGACGCCCAGGGCGTCGGACGTCGCGAGGCGACATCCGGCCACCGTAGGCGCGGGTTTGCGGACGGCGAGTAATGGGTAGCTCGCCGTCCGATCAAGGACCAAGCCCGGGTCGACGGCGCGTTCTGTTCGCGCGCGCCTCAAAGAGCTGTCAGCACAGGGACGGGGCTCCCAACGGGGCCAACGCCTGCCGGGGTTGCGGGACGTCTTAACAGGATACCGTGGCCCCGGAACGTAAAGGGCAACAGAAGGAACAGGGTGGCTTTTTAGTCAGTAAAAGTCTGATAGTCCCTTCCACCCCACCCAGGGAGGAAGGAGTCATTTGATGATTTTTACCACCTAAAAAAAAAAAAAAAAAGGCAAAGGCCTCTTCTCATATAAATAAGGCACGAGCATCGATCATCACGCTTATTCAAAGCAGATTGGCGATTCCAGACTTGTTTTAATAATTGAACGATAGAGTGAGGAATGAGGTTATACGGGACCGTTGCGGATTAAAATAAGATGTAGTGACAAAGATAGAAAAGGGTATGCTTAGATGGTTCGGTCATGTTGAGAGGATGAGTGAAAGACGATTGACAAAAGGTATTTATATGGCAGAGGTGAGTGGCAACGCCGGGAGGGGTCGCCCTAGGAAGACCTACACTGACCTTATTGGTGAGGTCCTTCAGAAAGGTCAGGTGCGGAGTACTCGTAACCGGCGTGCTTGTATGACGAGATGTATGAACGTAGATGAGGCGAAAGGAGTATGTAAGGATCGTAGCAGGTGGCGTTCTATAGTTTCTGCCTACCCCTGGGAAAAGGCGTGAGTTTATGTATGTTTTAATTATAAGTCCATGTTTCCCGACACAGTTTTTCTCTAGCAATGTCAATGATGTCTAAGGTAAATTTAGAAAATTGGACATGTTATTTTAGGACGTTCTGGACTGGCATTGAACTCATAATTTCATGCATGAGAGACGCTTTAACCTCAAGGCCATCATCGTTTTCTTTATCGTGTGGACAGTAAGGTCTTACGACCCCACACAACCTAGTGTCAGAGTTTCTAAACCGCCTCAAGGGCCTCTGACATTGTTTGAGTGGGACAGTATTAGGCTGGTATAAGTCTAGGTTTCTTGACGATGTTTTCCTTCACCGATGTCAGTGATGTCCAAGATAAACTTAGGAAAGTACATATGAATTGAAAATGTCATACTGGTACGTGCCCGGATTTGAACCCACAACCTCATGCATGAGAGGCGGGCGCCTTAACCACTGGGCCATCAAGACGACCATCATGACACACAGATTGTTTTTAAAGAAAAGATATTTACCTGAAATTAAAAGATAAAGACGTACCTAAAGATAACATAATATCACGTCTGTAATGCCTAAAAGGGTTAGGCAGAGGTGTACCCATTAGTATACCCACATTTTGCCAGTTATGTTTGGTATTGCCATCAATCGGGCAGAAATTTAGACTCCGAGACTGCTACTAAGAAATGGAAAATCCCGATAAAATTTTTCCCGACCTGGCAGCCGAACTCAAGACCTCATGCTCAGCAGTCGCGCTTTGCGGCCACTAGACCAACGAATCAGTACCTGCTTAAAAAAAAAGATTTATTTATTTTATTTATTTATTCATAATAATAAGTACAACATCATACAGATTACTCCAAGACGATGCTAAACATACAAAATGGTACATGCGCATCTGTCTACCAATCAAATAAAGCAGTTGATCCTACAATTGTAACTAATTAAACCCATTTGTCAAACAGTTCAATGTAATTGAGAATATGTTAATATTAATACTGTGTTGCATAGATCATTAATTAAGATAATGACTGTGGTATGTAGGTACCTGTTGTAATTGATTTTATGTATGGAGTAGGATTATGCGGTGATGGCCGAATGGTTAGACCCTTTTTGTATGCATACGGGATTTTGTAAAGTGATTGCATGACGGCTGACAGGACAGAGTGGAAGAGGAAAACGTGTTGCGCCGACCCCAAGTAACTTGGGACAAGGGCAGGAAGATGATGATGACGGGATTTTGTAAATTAGAAATGTATGCATGCAGTCATAGCACGGCGACCGTGCCGTGCATTTAAAAAGGGCCTAAGGGCGAGACTGCACTAAAGCGGAGACGAGAGGAGATGTCTCGTAATTAACCAATAGCATATTGTATTGTGCTGAAGCTAAGCGTAGAGCTGTCAAAATGACGCAAGCTGATTGGTTGTGAGGCACATCTCTTCTTGTCTCCGCTATGGTGGAGTCTCGCCCTTAAGGTGCCTCTAATGCACGAGGTTGTGTGTTAGCAACCGGATACAAGCAAGTACCTTTGTGACTTCATGTGTTATTGTAAGTTTATCTTGGACATCACAGACATCACTAATCGAAAACATTGTGAGCAACCTTGGACTTATAATTGCTATAAATCTGAAGTGTCCAATCTGCCTTGGGCAAGCGTGGCGATCAATGCTCGTGCCTTCTCTGTGCGAGAAGAAGCCTTTGCGCTGCAGTGCAAAAAAAAATGGTTTTGTAAAGAAAATCCACGCGGACCAAATCGCGGGTAAAAGTTAGTATTTATTATTTTGTTACTCATTACATTATATCGTATTTACTGTATCTATGTATTTCTTAGACCTTTTCAACCATATCGGGTATACCAAAGTCCCCAATTCATTACAATAGTCTACTTCAATATATCCTAATGTATTATGCTGTTACTGTAAAAGCTTGAATTACGACAAATCCTGAGATTTGCCGGTAAAACCTAAGATTTACCAAGTCTTAATGGTGAAAGTATGAATTGTGCCGCGATAATCCTTTCCTTTGTCGTTTTACCTCAGCGATACGGTAAACGTTTAAAAATGGTTATGTTTAAGACTGGCTTCGTTGTTATACTCAAGTTTTTATTGTATTAAACGCAGTGCGCTTAAAACGCGCTGACTGTCAGAGGCTATCTACAAAAAGAAAGACTTTGTGTCACACCACAAATTTCGAACTCCGGACTGCTATTTAGAAATTCCTAATGGGAAATCTCGAAACACTTTGTCTGACCTTAAAATCGAACTTAAAACCCCACCCACGCTCGGCAGTCGTGCGACCATAAAACCTAAGAAGAGGTAGTTTCATTTACTAAGTCATGTTAGTAAATCCTAAGATTCACGGGTAAATCTTAAGACTTACAAATATTCGGACTTTTACAGTAACATCAAAACCTATGCTAGAAATTCCTCTCCCTATATCTCTATAATCATACATAAAACCGCTTCTTTGTAGTTAGAGAGACAAAAACAAATTTATTGCACGTTCACAATGATTTTGACGTGGGTTTCTGATACGGGTTCCGTAAACACCCTCGTATTAATTGATGTAATTTATATGTGTACAACATTGGGGCTCACAGCCAACGTTATTGCTTCGTTTAAATTCGTATCTGGCTTGTTTTGGAATTTTGAAGCTTTGGGAATAAGTACCGTAAGTTTAAGATGGTTGGGATGATTTTACGGTTTTTGTGGTGTCTGTAATTTTTGTTTGCAACTTACTGGTGCCGATTACCTTGGTCACAAACTAAACTAATATTAGACTATTTCCATCTTTTTCTGTCCAATAAAATAAGAAAGAGACTAATGCAAATAAGAGCTGTCAAATTTAGTCAATCTGACACATCCATACAGTTATACTTAGTTGACATCTTAAAACGTATGGATTAAAAGTACGGAGAAATTCAAGGCAAAACTAATTTGACATCGCTAACTTAGTTCTTTAATGTCACCGTCCTTTCCTTTCGCTGTATGTTAGTAAGAGATGTCAATTCTCTAAATTTAGTCTAGTTTGTGAACAAGAGAAGCGGCACCACTAACTAACTGATTGACTTTTTGACAATCAATTCGAAAGTGTCTTTAATGGTTCTTGGCTATGTCTTTGACTTTGTTATGGTTGTTCTTTATGCAAGTAGGACATCCAGTTCAAAAAAATTAATTAGTCAATATTGTGTTCTTAAATAAAAACCCTTTCCTTACAATAACAAATACAACAAAAAAGAATTAATAGGATTGGTCCAACAGTTTACGCGTGATGCCGTGACGAAGGGAAATAGGGATTCATTTTTATAAATATAGATAGGTATGTATTTTAAATGGTAGTTTTACAGTGTGTAGGTAGTATTATTATTATTTTGTACTTATGTTCACTTCATTTTATTTATGTAAATATTTGTTTTATTTTTTAATTGCACCTAACACGTTATCTCTTTACCAATTACGGTTGAATGCGTACAACATTAAGACCGCCTACTGCCTGCCTGACTGCCTCGTTGGTCTAGCAGTCCCAAGCGCGATTGCTGTGCATGAGGTCTTGGGTTCGATTCCCAGGTCGGGCAAAGTGTTATTGGGTTTTTCCATCAGGAATTTCTCAGTAGCAGCCTCGGAGTCTGGATTTGTGCCCGGTAAATGGCAATAGGTTTGCCCCCTATTACATGGGACTAAAAACATAACTGGCGAAATGTGGTTATACTAATGGGTACACCTCTGCCTAACCCTTCGGGGATTACAGGCGTGATGTTATGTATGTTATGTATTAAGACCGCATTTGTACTTTTGTTGCATAAAGTTTAAATAAATAAATCACCTCATTCTTGAATTTTTTTGCACGCCGTAATGTAGATGGTAGCTAATCTCATTTATTCATGTTATTAATCTTATACTGTACCTACATTAAGAGCAAATAAAATTTTGATTATGATCCCTGAATTTGACACTATGCAAAATAAACTATACAATTTGTAATTATAGTCTATGTCACGTGGTATATCTTACCAATTCATTCATGAAAACCGTTACTACTGACGCTTTAATACTGTGCAAGTTCCGACCGCATTTAAACAGGAAGGGAGATAAAATACATTGATCACGTAACCATTCAAAACCTTACCATTAAACTAAACATTAAACTACCGTTACTTTATAAATAATTGTTACGTAGTCTTAAGAGGTAGCTAATTTAATTATTCATACCGAGTTTAATGGACCAACTTAGCTTTATAACAAAGTGGTTAGAAGATACTATGAATGAAAAATTAAGGGAAAATTTGAATGAATGAATGAAAAATAAAACAGACTAAGTGTGAGTCGAATTCGCACACGATGGGTTCCGTTTCACCGTTGGATATTTAATACTACATTGAAAAAGCATTTTATACGAACATAAAATAGTTGAATTAAAAACTTTGTCATTCAATAAACTATTCTAATATTATCAAGCTTAATGTTTTTTTTTGTTTGGACGCGTTTACCTCTGGAACTACCAGTCGGATTAGAATTTTTGTAAATGATAGCCAGATTTGTGATGATCTAGATATATGATATAGGCTACTATCAAACCTCGATACACTGGAGCAAAGCAGTAATCAAGACGTAACTTAAAGCGGGTCAACCCGCGGGGTATAACTAGTAATTAATAAAAACCATTACTGTAATTGATTTAAACCTCCGCCTTCCCTCCTCCCTTAACTAAATAAATAGATGAACATGAAATTAACTTCGAAAATATTTATGGTAACGACCAAAAAATAATGAGAGCACGCACAGACTAACAGCAATCAAAGTCTGGTTAACCACAAAATGGAAACAAAGAATTTTGTGAACCGACAAAGCCGGGCCATTAATCAACAAACTACTCCACAATTTAATAAATCATGAAAGAAAGAAAGAAATGAAAATGTAAATCACGAACCACCATTTAGGCCCGATTGCACTAACCAGAGTTATTTTTACACAAGTCAAAGTCAAATCATTTATTTCAATAGAATAGAATTCAAAAAATAAAGAATATAGAATAGTTATCATCTGCTTAGCCTTTTCCAACTATGTTGGGGACGGCTTTCAGTCTAACAGGATGCAGATGAATACCAGTATTTTATATGGAGCGACTGTCTACCTGACCTCCATAACCCAGTAACTGAGCAATACGAGAAAGAATATAGAATAGTGTAGAATAAATAAATTAAATATAGAATTACGTTGAATTAAAAGAATTTATTTAATTAGACCATTATAAGTCACTTTTGAAAGTCATCACAAGAAAGAAGGAAAAATAAATAATATTATTAAATCTTTAATTAAATCATTCAGCAAATGTCATACTTTTCATTATACAGAATATTTTTTGCCTGTCATAGTATGCTTACGATGCCGACTACACCGTAGGTATGCTATTCAATGCAATTTTTTTTTGGGTGGTAAAAATCATCGAATGAGTCCTTTCGCCCTGAGTGGGGCGGAAGAGACTGTCAGACTTTTACTGACTAAAAAACCACCCTGTTCCTTCTGTTGCCCTTTACGTTCCGGGGCCATGGTATCCTGTTAAGATATCCTACGACCCCGGCACTATTCACTCCTTTAGTTGCTAACACAGGCCCATTATGTAACCCATTTTGTAATTTAACCTCGTGTAACCAACTAACTTTAAGTTAAGTTTTTGGTGGATGTGGGCCTTAGGGTATAATTATTAAGGCTCCAACCCTGCCTACGCTTCGAATCTATCGTTTTGGAATCCTTTTTGCAATTTATAGTGTAAATTGCTTTTTGTGATTCAGAATTTTCGTGGGTATAAAATTTATACGCCGTAAACCCGGGTATAAATTTTCAATAAAATTAACAGCTCACACGATTTTAAGACCGGGCGTAAGGATAAACCTGGTGATTTAAATTGGACAGATAAAAGGTGGAATTCCTGGAAAATATATCACCTAATGAAAAAAATAAAATTAATTTCAAATCATTTTCCTTTTTGTAAAATCTTTTTCGCGTTAAGTTTTGTGGTTATTACTCCGCTCCTGTGAATCGTAGTATGATGTTATATAGCCTATAGGTACTATTCCAGGAATATGACTGTTCATGAATCTGGCTATCATATTATACAAAACGATTTTTTCTTATTCAACTGGCAGTACCAGAGATTAGCGCATTTAAACAAACTAAACAACTCTACAGTTTTATTATATTATATAAAAAAAAGTACACTTACTTATCTTATGGGCCTCCTACGCCCATGACAGACTTTTTGTAGGACCGATTATCGGATCGGACGATTAGTTTAGTTTCGCAAAACCGACTTTTTGTAGGACGTGTGCGTTGCACTATAACCATAAGCCCGTTTAATTTCTCTCCAATAAAACAGCCACCGATGGTCTGACGTGGATGGAGGCCCTAAATAATTCTGTATGTGAAAACGACTTTCTAAAAAAAAACCCTTGCTACCTTGGTCATCGTAAACTTGACCTCTACTATAAATCAATCACCAACCATTGAACAAACAGGTTCAACGTTCCCGAAACCAGCAGTAAATTCTCAGCCCCACTTATTCTGGGGCTACACTAGCGGGCGAAGATTCGTGTCGTGCTGGCGCGCTAAAACATCGTGTATGGACACACGCGAAATCATTATCGTGCCGGATTCTGTTGTTTTCTGTTGTGCGGTGTAACTTAGGCGTAGCCCAAACGAATAGAAAAACAAACACAAAAAAAGCTCTTTTATAAGAAAATATACACTTAATAAGAATAATGCAACATGTATATCAAAAGATAGATCCTTGATTTACTAGAAAGGCCTTCTTTTTAAATATACCTATTGTCGTGACAAATCCCTTTGATGCGTGACAGTTTACTGACAGTTTCCCGATAGTTCATCGTCTTCGCCCGAATACTACGCGTTACAACGATCTACCCGGCCATAATCATCGTGTTAACACGAATATTCGCCGTAGCCCGCTAATGTAGCCCCAGCATTAGGTAACATTCACCTCAAAAGGCTATGAGCATTTGCAAGAAGTAAAGTCTATAATAAAGACGACAAATCCAAAGGCTGTAGGTAGCAGAGGTTTGGATGCTAGCCAAATCATTTCGCTACATTTTATCCGCGTAAGATTGTGTGGGTTAAGTTAAAAGATTTTGTGGGTTCACATTTGCACAAATAAATAAAATTTAAGTATCTGTTTACCATGTCAAAATAACCTTATTTTACCAAATATATAATAAAATTATGAGTGTTTATACAGTACTTAGAAAAAAAAGCATGTTTTAAAATGATTATCTGTCTGTCTGAGTGTGTTTGTTTTGGGTTATCTCCTAAACGGCTTGACCGATTTTACCGGGACTTTCACAAGTAGATACCTAGCTGATATTATAAGGACTAACATAAGCTTTTATTTTATTAAAAGAATTAGGGTTCCGCGCAAAAAACATCGCTGATAACCAAAATTCATGCAATGAATTCACAGCTACTGGGTTCGATTTTCATCACTATCATCATCATTCTAACCGAAAGACGTCCTACTGAAAACAAGCCTTTCTTTTGCTGTAATCTTACTTTTACTTTGTAGATCTATATCTTAATTTTCACGAAATGAATTTCCAATATTCAATCTTTCAATTTTATCGACGATTTTTGCAATAGCAGGTTTCTAAAAGTGAATCTGATGCTTCGTTGTCTGGCTTGTCCCACTCATTTATAAAGGCACGTGCCGAATCAAATCAATCGACCTCTTAAACCCATGTTTGACCCCTGTCTCGAACAGTCGTAAGCCAATGTTCATTCCCTCGGGAGCCACCCTCTGCAGCAAACGACAGAGCTGTCAGTGCATTTTTAGTGATTGGCAATTGTTTTTTTTTCATTGTATCTCTTAAGCCGCTTACACCAGCCAGGGTTATTTTAGTAAATCCGTGTCAATTATTTATACGGACTTTTATTGTGTGATATATTTATGAATTTGTAATTTAACCTTTTGTTAGCAAGTAACTTTGAGTTTGTTTTTGGTGCATGCGGGCCTTAGCATAATCTCAGTACTGAGTATATTGAGTATTTTGCTCGAAATAAAGATTTTTATCTTTATTTTTGAGCATCTTATTTTTTCTCAGATTGTTGGCTGGTTTCAGCTACATTTATTTTAATTGTTATTGCTATTTAACAAATAACAAAACATTCTAAGTGCGAGTTTGACTCGCACACGAAAGATTTCGTACTTTACAATAATAACACTACAATAAAAAAAACGCAATTCTAGCATGGAAATCCTCTGTAATTATGAACTTAAAAATACACACTCTGTGAATATTTCAACTTTATATCTATTACGGTTTAAGAGGTACAGCTCGCTGACAGACAGACCGACAACGGAGGCTTAGTAAGCCCCTTCATCAACGAAACCCTAAAAAGCTAAAAAAACCTTAGTAAGATTGATGAAGTGGTAACCAAATCAGTTTCAAATTGCTATTCGTTCTAAAAATATCAAATCTTATTAGTTACACCACACAAACCGAGAAACTGGGTGAAAGTAGAAATGAATTGAGAAGATTTTAATATCAAAAAGTTTAATTAACTTGAAAAATATTTTGCACTGGCTTTGATTGTTTTAAAACTCTTTCGAAGTTGTAATAAGAAAATTTCAAACAAATTAAGGGGTTACAAACGCAGGCACATTTTAGCCGTCTGACAAAAATACAAAATAATAAATTAAAGACTGAAGAAGAGAATTAAAGATTTTTCTTTACAGAAGAAAGACTTTTTTATCTTTATTTCTTTCTAGCAACTGCCTCGTTGGTCTTGTGGTCGCAAAGTGCGACTGCTGAGCATGAGGTCTTGGGTTAGATTCCCAGGTCGGGCAAAGTGTTAGGAATTTTCCCAGTAGCAGCCTTGGAGACTGGATTTGTGCCTGATTATGACTATAGGCTCGCCCCCTATTACATGGGAAAGAACGTACAATCACGCCTGTTATCCTCAAAGGGTTAGGCAGAGGTGTACCCATTAGTACACCCACATTACGCCAGTTATGTTTACGTCCCATGTAATAGGGAGCAAGCCTGTTGCCTTCAACCACAAATCCTGTAACATTGGTTGCTACTGAGAAATTCCTGATAGAAAAACTCAATAACACTTTGCCCGACCTGGAAATCGAACCGGAATAGGTTTGATTTCCAGGTTGGGCAAAGTTAAAAGACTCCTTCCGCCCCACCCAGGGCGGAAGGAGTCATTTAATGATTATTCCCACCTAAAAAAGAAGACCTCATTTTCAGCAGTCGCGCTTTGCGACCACTAGAACATCGGTAGTCTATAATAATAGCCTACAGTCTATTGTCTACAGTCAAAAATAGTCTACTTACGTTTAAACCCAAATAAGTCAGAAATAGTTAGCTAAAGAAAAATTGCCTCGGATAAATCAAAAATATTATTATGATAAAAAATATAGACCGTAACCGCAAATCTAGGATCAAATAGCCTCAAAGGACTTCTTTTGAAAGGGCTAAATGTAAGTACCCCCATATTTCAAAATTACAGATACGACTCACGCGTGTCTTCGTCCTTTTTCAAGATTTATATCTGACTAGTTAATGCCCGCAACTTTGTCCGCATGGAAATTAGGTATACTGTGTAACACAGCTTTCGTATTCGACAATAGTATTAACACTCCATTAGTGAAAGATTTTTTGCAATAAGACCAGTATTTTCAAAGATAACCTAGATAACTTCACGCCTGTAATCCCCAAAGGGTTAGGCACAGGTGAACTCATTAGTACCTACACCCACATTTCGCCAGTTATGTTTAAGTCACATGTAACAGGGGGCCAGCCTATTGCCATGAACCGGGCACAAATCCTGTCTCCAAGGCTGCCACTGAGAAATTCCTGATGGAAAATCTCAATAACTTTACCTGACTTAAAAATAGAGCCGACCTCATGCTCAGCAGACACTTACCAAGGGGTATCGTATTACCCAGTAACTGGGTTGTAGAGACTGATCTCTACAACCCAGCCAACTGCCTATCTGAATAGGCAGTCGCTCCATTTAAAATACTGGTATTCAGCTGCATCTGGTTAGATTGGAAGCCGACCCCAACATAAATAGTTGGGAAAAGGCTAAACAGATGATGACGCTGGAATATCAATAATTGAGAGAACATCAGTGATATCATCAGTTTAGTCCATCTATAAAGCAAGATACACGCAAACACGCGTAAAGATAAAAACGACCTAGTACACATTAGAGGTATGACTTGTAGAATTCGCGCGATCAATAATGACGACGCAAAAACGATGCCCTTACTAATATCAAGCCGCAAAACAAAAGACAGCCTGCTAGATATAAGAATAATAATAATAACCTTTAGATCGCTTGTTTTGGTCCAATGATTGCTTCTCCCTTTGTGTGAAGAGGAGGTACCTCGGCCGCCATTGAAATTCAAATTTGGAATTCACGCCGCTGTTCGTTATTTTGTAACTTTGAATTATAATAGTTCGGTGCGTTTATTAGATGAGGGTAGATGGGTTTTTGATGTTTACTTCTGATGAATTTTGCAGATATACCAAAAATGTTAGATACTTTATGAGAGTTTATGACATATGGCATTGTATGTATATAAACTTTCATGTCCTTATATTTTTACATACATAACATCACGCCTGTAGTCCCCGAAGGTTTAGGAAGAGGTGTACCCATTAGTATACCCACGTTTCGCCAGTTATGTTTAAGTCCCATGTAATAAGGGGTCGGGCTCCGAGACTGCTACTGAGAAATTATTGATGAAACCTAATAACACTTTGCCCAACCCCAAATCCAAATTCTAACCCTCAGGGGGTGAAAAAAGGGGGAAATGTTTATGTGGAAAAAACAAGATTAGATCGCAAATAACAGACTCACCGTGGACGAAGTTGCGGGCAGAAGCTAGTCAGCAATATTTTGCATTCTAATTTAAAATTTACACGAAAGACAAAACGACAATAAATACAGAGGCAGTTGTAAAATTCATCATGAGAAAAGAAAATAAAAAAATACGAACGAAAACGCGTGCGAGAGAACTTTTAATAAAATCTCCGAGTTCTTTGAAGATTTAACTTGTTCAACATTAAAATTCAGAGAGATTATTACTTGTGTCGAGCTGTTCTTATTTTTTGTACCAACATCCGGTAATATCGATAGAAAAATACGAGAATATTGTGTTTGTGTTATCGTCTTGTTCATAACGATTATTGTAGGCATTTAGTCTTAATACAAACCCTTCTAATCAGCTAATATTTAAATAATAGCTTATAGATTTAATATATTTAGATTTACTGAGTGAATGCCTCGTTGTTCTAGTGGACACAAATCGTGATTCCCAGATCGGGCGAAGCGTTAGGGATGATTTTCATTAGAACGTGCCGTGCACGGGCCGGGGCGTGGACGAGCCGACGTGGTATTGAAGTGCGTCGAGAGGGCCCGGACGGGACACGGATAATGCACTGTGTAATATAAATTGATTCATACAAAATATATGTAACAGATTTAAAACCGTGCCCCGTCCGTGCCCCGTCCGGGCCCCGCCCCGGGCACGGCACGTTCTAATGAGAATCATCCCTTACTGGGGTTTTCTATCAGGAATTTCTCAGTAGCAGCCTTGTAGTCTGGAATTGTGCCCGGTTGATGGCAATAGACTTGCCACCTAGCACATGGGACTTAAACATTTCTGGCGATATATGGGTGTACTAATGGGTACACCTCTGCCTAATCCTTTAGGGATTACAGTCGAGAAGTTATGTATGTATATTTTGATTTAGTATACTTTGACTAAGAATTTCTTCTATGACGTGCGTGCATAAACAAGCTCTTAAAGACACATACACAAACAAACAACCAGACGCATCACATGTACCTACATTAAAGCTAGCCAGTACGAATATACGACACCTATCCTTACAATTGGACGGGCCTGTTGGTCTAGTGGTTAGCGGCCCTGACTGCTAAGCCGGAGGTCGTGGGTTCTATTCCCACCCAGGACAAACTTTGTGTGATGAGCATGATTGTTAGTTCTGTGTCTGGGTGTGATTTATCTACAATATGTACGTATTTATAAATTATATAAGTATGTATATCAGTTGTCTGGTTACCATAACACAAGCTCTGCTTAGCTTGGGATCAGATAGCCGTGTGTGAGTTGTCCCAAGATATTTATTTATTTATTTTATTTATAATTTCAGCCATTCTAAAATGACTTAGTTTTAGCGACGCTGGGCTTCTGGCAACTTTGAAGAATTATTATTGTGCGTCATTCAGAGTTCTAGTCTCTATTCATCTATACAAAACTTTTACTAGAAAGAGTAATTCCCAAACCAAATCTTAAATAGAAACCTTTAAAATTGCGACAATCTTGAGGCAATCTCCCATCGGAATTCCGTTCGCACCATGAGGAAAAGGCGTCCAAAATTACTCGTTCGCAACTAAATCTTTTATGTAAATTTCTATTGCTATTCGCACCAAAATCTTTCCCTTGAGATAACTAAGATACCTTCGTGTCGTTAGGCTGAAGTCACACAGCTGGGAGATTTGCTGAATGTCACGTGTAAGTGGCGCACACAATGTGGCTAGGTAAGCCAGGACTCTGCGAGATCGAATCAGAAATCAAGAACTAAGGTAACCGATATTGTAGCTCTCAAAATTGCGAACTGTGTTTCTACACAGTTCTCACACTGTTCACAGTTCAGTTCACAGTTCTGGTTCCTACCAGAAGGACCAGAGGCATAAGAAATCACGTTTGAAAAAAAACCACACAGACGAAGTTGCACGTAGAAGCCAGTAAATAACTAAAGCCATCTTAAAGTCTCCTAAAGATACTCACAAATATTTGAAGTAGTCCCGTTTAAGCACCTATTTTTTGAGCACCTATACACTAAGCAAAGGTATTCAATACCTTTGCTTTAAAGATTGGTGCTCAATGCATAGGTGCTTAAACGGGAATACTTCAAATAACTTCTTATAGAGGGGTGTTGTAAATAAATGACAACCTATAAAGTGGGACACAGTATAAAAAAAAAAACTAATTTAAAAAATATTTTTAAAAACAAGCTTTATTTAAAATTATTACAATATTGAGTACAGGAAATTGTATTGTCATCAGAACTAAAGGTGTAAGCAACATTCCAGCTCAATCGGATATCAACAAATGGTTTGCAAATTCCGAAAAGGACAACTTACCTACTTACACACATTCTTACATACGAACGGTGCAAGCTAAATAAAACCTTGTAAAAAGATTGGGGGCCCCTGCACTAAACCTTGCCACTTAGCACGTAGCCTAACTCTAAACACCAATCAAACCACCTGTGTACCATCGACCTAAGAATTTTTCGCCAAAACATTAATCCTTTTTTATTACAATTCGTAGAGCTATCAAACGCAGAAGATTAAATTGCTTGTGTGACGACTAGCAAGTTTATTGGCCAATAAATTTGGGCGCAGATATTTTATTAAGAGAGCAAATAAAGTGAGAGATTACCTCGTGCGTTGTAAACATAAATTGGTCTGAAATTGTTCAAGTTTTTCTGATCTGGCACCTTTAGAAAAACTTGAATTTCACGTCATCTCAGAGTCGCCAAACAGCCAGGCTAAAATGATGTAGATTGTAGATTGGCTGAAATTTTAAGTTACTGTCAACAAAAGAGATAGGTACCCAGGCTCGTCAGTATGAGTTCAAGTTTTCTTAGATACATATGGATGTCTTCGATTGGAACTTAACGTAATAAATGAACTGTTTATTATATACTTTTTGAATCAAATTACATTTGAAAATATCCATCGGTTTCTAGGAAAACTCCAAATATATCAGACGACCATACCTGTCTCTTTTGTTGACTTTACGTAAAAACTAGCCGTCACTCATAACCGTAAGTGAGTTAGGTACTATTTGTAAATGAAAGCCAATATTTTACTAATTTATAAACTTTCAAAAGCATCTCTCTTATTTCAGCGAACATCAATGTAAAAAAATGTAGATTATAAAGAGACATTTTTGACAGATTGAGATTAAGTTGCGGTCTTTCCTAAACGTTTGTAAAATTGCCCTAATGATATTTATAAAATGGCAAAGATTCGAGACTTGCGAAAACGCATCTTCTTAATTAAGTTTTCTCAAAATTTCAGCCATTCTAAAATGACTTAGGTGTGGCAACTTTGGGATCTTAAGGTTGATTCACACAAATCAGTGAAATCACAGTTCCGGCACCGTTCCGTCACTGTGAAACACTCTCTATGACACACACCTATCAGTGACGACATAGTGCTCACAGTGTCAGTTCCGGTGCGTTCAGAGATAATGTATGAAATAATAATTATCACGGTGACTATACTGTGTAGGAACTGTGTCGGAACTGTGACGTCACTGATTTATGTGAATCAACTTTTAGTCTGCAAGTTTATCTGATAGCATCTGTTCATGACACGTCTTTGTTATTGATGCGATTAAATTTTGGAGCCCATAGCCGTCATTTTATAAGGAGCATCTTTGTAATTTTATCACGTTCTTTGCCTTCAAGTTAAAATATGAGTTTCAAAAACAATTTTGTTTAACTTTTCCTCCGTTTTATTTTGATGTTTATAAGACAGCAGGATGTTATAAGTGAAAAATGAAAATTAAAAAATACTTTATACATTTTTTTTGGCGAAAATTATTTTGTTTTGGCAATCTACACTAATAATTTAAAGCTGAAGAGTTTGTTTGGTTGGTTGAACGCGCTAATCTCAGGAAATAAAAATCACAAGAAATTTCTTCTTGTGTTCTAGTCCATGTATCGAGGACTCATCATCATCTGCCTCGCCTTTTTCCCAACCATGTTGAGGTCGGCTTTCAGCCTAACCGGATACAGCTGAATACCAGCATTTTATACTGAGCGACTGCCTATCTGACCTCCACAACCTAGTAACTGGGTAGTACGATACCTCTTAGTCAGACCATTTATCGACAACTACAGGCTATATAACGCTACGACTAATAGGAGCGGAGCAGTAACCAAAGATGCAACTTAACACGGGTTAAAAAAAACGCGGACGAAATCGTTCGGCGCAGTTAGTGTTGCTATAAAACACGCGTAAACAAGCTGAGAAGCCCGAAATTGGAACAAGCCATTGATAAAGTATGAAAAACAATTCGAGTGACGTAATAGGTACGTGGTCACGTCTTCAATAAAAATAAATAAAAGTGAAACGCGCTATCCGTTTCAATTGTTTTTATTCAGAGAGCGAGCGGAGTAAACGTAAATTCGATCGATTTTTAAATTGAAAAGGGTATTCCGTTTCACACATAATATTTATTTAGTTTGAACGTTGTCTGTATCAACGAGTAACACTAATTATGCTTTTTATATTTATCTTCATTCTTTTCACATATAGAATCACACATAACATCACGCCTGTAATCCCCGAAGGGTTAGGCAGAGGCCCTTAATGAAACTTCCTATAAAACTTCCTTAGAATCGGTAAACATAAGGTTATTATAGTTAGTTGAGAACATCAGTTAATGATCTGTGTTGTTGAGCGCAGGGTGGTATTTTATCTATACTAATATTATAAAGAGGAAAAAATTGTATTTTTGTTTGTTTGTAATGGATAAACTCAAAAACTACTAGACCGATTTTAAAAATTCTTTCACCATTAGAAAGCTACATTATCTGCGGGTAACATAGGCTGTATTTTATTTTATTTTTGCGCGGACGAAGTCGCGGACAAAAGCTAGTTTTATATATTTTTTTCTTTATTTTTATTATCATATTCTCCACATTCTTTATTTTAACAAATTTCAATACATATTTTTTCAAAAGAAACAACAATTAATATACTTTTTATTATTATATAATAGGTTGGGGAAAAAGTCTTTTCGCATTATAGTATGTATGAACTTGTAATAAAATCTCTTTGGCTATACTATTTGTATCTAGCTGGTTTTGGTATCTTTGAAAGTTTAAATTATAAAGAACATAATTCTAAATTCAAAATAGAAAAATAAAAATATTATTATACAATTGTACAATTTCTAATTCTGTATCTAAGTATACAGAATTAGAAATTGTACAATAATTAATGTTCATCAACTGTAGAATGAAATCCGCTTCACGCTTCAAAACAACAACCATTTTGCCCAATAAACAAAAACAGTGACTCCTTAAAATTTAACGACGCAACAATATATCAAAATGAAACCAATTTAACGTCACAAAATATAATATAATTTCGTAGCCATTACCTAAGAACAAGTACCTTTGACAAAACCGTCTCATTCACTTTCCTTTGACAAAGATTATTAGCTTTTTGAAGTTCAATTTAATAAATGAGCAAGCATCCTGATACCACAGAGTTTGTTGCTTATTTATCCAACAATTATAACTACCAAGGATGGTACGATTTATATTTATTATGTCGTGATGGCCCAGTGGTTGAGGCGCCCGCCTCTAATGCATGAGGTTGTTGGTTCTAATCCGGGCAAGTACCAATGTGTCTTTTTCAATTCATAGGTATGTACTTTCTAAGTGTTTATTAGACATCACTGATATCGTTCCGTGTCTCGGAAATCACGTTAAGCCGTTGGTCCCGGCTGTCATACGTGGATCTTTGATAGTCGTTACGGGTCGTCAGAAGCCCGCAAGTCTGACAACCAGTCTTACCAAAGGGTATCGTATTACCCAGTTGCTGGGTTGTAGAGGTCACGTAGGCAGTCGCTCCATGTAAAATACTGGTATTCAGCTGCATCCGGTTGGACTGGAAGCCGATCCCAACATAGTTGGGAAAAGGCTAGGCAGATTATAATGATGATATAGGTACCAAGGAGGCTGTTATTAATTTTTGGGGAAATATCTTTGTTACTCCTTTGTGTAGTGGTCGCAAAGCGCGACTTAGGTTTAATTCTCGAGTCGAACTAAGTGTTATTGGATTTATACATCAGTAGTTTCTCAGTAGCAGCCTTGACTTGTGCTCGGTTGATGGCAATAGGCTTGCCTCCTATTACATGAGACTTAAACGTAACTGGCGAAATGTATGTGTACTAATGGGTCCACCTCTGCCTATCCCTTCGGGGACTTCTGGCGTGATGTTATGATATGTTAGCACAATTATTACGCTATATTAGGCCTTTGCCATCTTTGATTGCTAGTCATAATATTCTGATTAATTATTCTCTATTGAGTTTGCTTTTGATATTTCTTAATACTCGTATAATATGTACTAATAATATTTTGTTAATCAATGTATAAATGGTAATTGATTCCGATACAATCTTGCTATATTAAGATCTGTACATTAAAATTTTGATAGAAAAGAACATAACATAACATCATAACATCACGCCTATAATCCCCGAAGGGTTAGGCAGAGGTGTACCCATAAGTACACCCACATTTCGCCAGTTATGTTTTTAGTCCCATGTAATAGGGGGCGAGCCTATTGACATCAATCGGGCACAAATCCAGACTCCGAGGCTGCTACTGAGGAATTCCTGATGGAAAAACCCAATAACACTTTGCCCGATCTGGGAATCGAACCCAAGACATCATGCACAGCAGTCGCCCGTGCGACAAGAACCTGTCAATAATATTCGATTCAATTAATATTATGACAGTGCCTTGTCCATTCATTTATAAAATAAAAATACTAGCTTCTACACGCTGCTTTATCCGAGTAAAAAATATTTTTCCGTAAAGTTGAACTATTATCTCAAGGGAACACATTACCAAGATAAAAAGTATCTTATGTGTTAATCAAGGAAATGGTCTATTTATTTGCCAATTTTTATCCAAATCTGTTTAGCGATTTACGCGTGATTGAGTAACAAACATCCAAATATCTAAACATCTTCACGAACTTTTACATTTGTACTTATTATTAGGATAATATAGGATTAGGTAGAAAGAAGAAGATGTAGTGACAAGGATAGAAAAGAGTATGCTTAGACGGTTCGGTCATGTTGACAGGATGAGTGAAAGACGATTGACAAAAGGTATTTATATGGCAGAGGTGAGTGGCAACGCCGGAAGGGGTCGCCCTAGGAAGACCTACACTGACCTTATTGGCGAGGTCCTTCAGAAAGGTCAGGTGCGCAGTACTCGTAACCGGCGTGCTTGTATGACGAGATGTATGAACGTAGATGAGGCGAAAGGAGTATGTAAGGATCGTAGCAGATGGCGTTCTGTATTTTCTGCCTACCCCCATGGGAAAAAGGCGTGGGTTTATGTATGTATAGCGGCTGAAGTCACGGGCAAAAGCTAGTCAAAAATAAAATCTCAGGTTCATTATTAATGTAAAATTTCCTGGTAGTTTTGTCAGGGAAGTCTGTTAGGCTTGCAAAAAAGTTTATTTTATGATTTTATGAGATTAACTTCTTTAGGTCTTTTTGGTATCCTAGATAATGTTTTATAGTGATGTCTTACTACTTTATTGCTCTCGTAAACAACGTCGTAAACTGAAGTTTGAGGAGTTATCACTAAGCTTTTTAGTGAAAAACAAATTCAGCATTTTCACCTAAATATTAATTATGATCTGTCTTGCTTTTGAGATGTAATTCATTCGGTTATGGAAAGAGTGAATTGATGAAAGAAAATGATTAAAATTAAGTCAAATAAAAATGGCCATGAAACTTTTCGATAGGCAAGTTATCATAGGCATGTTTATTTATAAATTATATTTGAGTAGCTGACCCGCTACGACTTCGTTCGCGTGGTATCCTACCCCCACCCCTATCCTACCGATACCCTACCCTACCCTACCAATACCTTACCCTACCCTACCCTACTCTACCCTACACTACCCTACACTACACTACCCTACCCTACACTACCCTCCCCTATCAATACCCTACCCTACCCTACCCTACTCTACCAATACCCTACCCCTAACCTATCCTACCAATACTCTACCCTACCCTACCCCTCTTTTTTCTCACCTTTTAAACCTTCCCTAGACCTCGACAAACATTTCAAGACCAAGATAACAACGAAAAGTGGCATTGATTTTTATATATATAGATAAAAAATATGTCTCAGCAAGTTATCTGTTAAGTGAAGGTCGATCTTCCACGTCTCCTTTACTACAACTTTGAAATTTATTTTAATTTTGACTCTAATTTTGATTTTGATTTTAATGCTACTAACATAGTTTTTCTAAGTTCAATTACTGATACAATAAGGATATTGTTCGAAGAAAATGATAAATAAATCAAGTTTTAATTAATTCTTTAATACACGTTACTGTACAAGTGTACATGTCTCTTCAAGATTATAACAATGAACAGGGCGCCTACCGCCATCTCTTATAACAATATTATTTTAATATTACTTTGTTATTTCTATTGTTGCATTTTCAACTCTCGGCGCTGATCAGAGCGTTGAAAATCCAACAGTGTGGAAGGCGAAGTAATATTATAATAATACTGTTTTAAGAGCTTGTGGTTGGCCCCCTGTTCGTAACAGCATCTCAATTTACACAATCTTCAGCTAACTTGGGAACGATGCCATCTGATACTGTTTCCATACATCCTAAACAAAACAACAATCATATTTATCAAAATATCACCCTGTTTATACGAATAAGAACTTCTTCTTCGAAAAATGCTCAGATATTTACTTAGATATGCATATAAAAACTTTTACGAGAAATCTTTGTGTTGATAAAGCGAAGATGGCCCAACTTCCATGTTGATTCGGAAGTGAAAAAGGCTGGGAATGTATCAAACTATCTATTTATCATTTGCGCATTGCGTAAAAGTTTTGTTAGAAGACTAGCTTCTGTTCGCGACTTTGTCTGCGTAGCGGTACACAAAAACCGGTGAAATGCGAGTCGGACTCGCGCACAAAGGGTGTACCATTAACTATCAGAATCTATATCTATAAAAACGGCAAGTTATCATTATCTATGTAAACGGCAAGAAAATTATGCCTGTTGTGTGGGAGCCTCTTTAAATATTTATTTTATTCTGTTTTTCAGTATTTAATTTTGATGTTATAGCGGCAACAGAAATAAATCACCTGCGAAAATTTCAATTGTATTAATATCATGGTTCCTGAGATACAGCCTGGTAATAAACAGATGCAGACAGACGGACCGACAGTGGAGTCTTAGTATTGGTAAGCACCCCAAAAATGGGATAAAAATCACCCAATGTGATTAACTAGATCAATCTGTAAGGAGTGTAAAAAAGTAACAAGTTCTTCTTAACATTGCGATCAGTTTCTGTTCTGGATAATACCTGGAAACCTTCTATTAACCTTCTCTTTACAGATAAAAAACATCAAAATACGTTCGTTCAGTCCGTTTGTCACATATTCAGTTTTAAAAGAACTGAATATGCGATCGTCCCTTATAACCTCATTCAATTGAAATGATGTCATGTCATCCGTTGCGGATTAAAAGAAGATGTAGTGACAAAGTTAGAAAAGGGTATGCTTAGATGATTCGGTCATGTTAAGAGGATGCGTGAAAGACGATTGACAAAAGGTATTTATATGGCAGAGGTGAGTGGCAACGCCGGGAGGGGTCGCCCTAGGAAGACCTACACTGACCTTATTGGTGAGGTCCTTCAGAAAGGTCAGGTGCGGAGTACTCATAACCGGCGTTGTATGACGAGATGTATGAACGTAGATGAGGCGAAAGGAGTATGTAAGGATCGTAGCAGGTGGCGTTCTGTAGTTTTTTCCCATGGGAAAAAGACGTGAGTTTATGTATGTATGAATATGCGACAAACAGACAAACAGAGTTACTTTCCCATTTAGAATATTAGTTTGAACCTAATTGTGATCAAACAGCCGGATATTAAGCCCACAACAAAGCTATAATCCTAATGAATTACATAATACTAATCTCGACAAAATAATTCATCAATCGATACTCAGATAAATTAATATTCGTAACGTGGTCTGATCCAAATCTACTACAATTATTAGGATTATTTTGTTGTTTTCATTAAGATCTATAGTTTATGTAATACTAGCTTTTATGCCTTATTGGTATAGTAGACGCAACGCGCGACTGCTGAGCATGAGGTCTTGGGTTCGATTTTCAAGTCGGGCAAAGTGTTATTGGGTTTTGCCATCAGGAATTTCTCAGTATCAGCCTCGGAGTCTGGACTTCTGTCCGGTTGATGGCAGTAGGCTCGCCCCCTATTACATGGGACTTAAACATAAATGGCGAATGGTGGGTGTACTAATGGGGACCACATCTGCTTAACCCTTCGGGGATTACAAACTTGATGTTATATGCATATTTCATGTAATACTAGATTCTGCCCGCGACTTCGTCCGCGTGGTTTTTTTTTTCAACCGTGTTATGTTTTTGGTTACTGCTCTGCTACCCTAGGTTATAGCGTGAAGTTATATAAAACTTCTAAATTTCTTCTCAAGTTCGGCATTCGAATTTGACTATCATAAACAAAAAGATTTTTTTCAATATGATTGGTAGTTCGAAAGATTAGGGCGTTTAAACAAACAAAAATACATTTCGTAAACATGACAAATTACGCCTGTTATCCCCGAAGGATTAGGCAAAGGTGTACCCATTACTACAGAGAGGTGTATACATTTTGTCAGTTATGTTTAAGTCTCATGTAAAAGGGGGCAAGCCTATCGCCATCAACCGGGCACGAATCCAGACTCCGAGGCTGCTACTGAGAAATTTCTTTTAGCTTACTACTTGTAGAATACTTTTTAGCTTTACTATTCATTGTGTGGGCAGTAAGTTCTAACCCCACACAGCCTATTGTCAGAGTTTCTAAACCGCCTCAAGAGCCTCTGACATGGTTTGAATGGGACAGTAAGTCCCAGGTTTCCTCACGATGTTTTGCTTCATCAATGTCAGTGATGTTCAAGATAAGCTTTAAAAAGCTCAACTAACTCTCTCTCTCGCTCTTTAGGGAGCTTTACTATTGGAATATATGTATAAAGATTATTCCTACAATGTAGGTGAAATGATGTCATATCAATCATATTTAATGGGTCACACCTAATTGGGTGTGAGCTGTGAGTACAGTGAGTTAATTTGTGCGCATTGCACTGGAAACAACAGCCTGTCTTTAAGGTTGATTCAACCATATCAATGACGTCACAGTTCCGGCGCAGTTCCGACACCGTTCCGTCACCGTAATAATTATTATTTTATTAATATTACGAGTATATTCTTATATATGTCGAAGCGTGGGCGAATCTCCAGTCTTTGGGTAACTCGGACAAGCAAAAGATGGTACTGGTTTACAATGGTTTTACTTTACAGTACAGTTAGGTTATCACAATATTAAATTAACAAAACAACTCCGAGTGCGAGTGAACTGGCAGGTTTAGTCGACATGCAGCGCCCGTCATCCACGGCAGTCCAGACCATTCTGTCCAGCACTGCTTTTTCATTATACTGACAGCACTGAGTCACAGACCCCACCCAAGTACTAATTCCATTAGTACTCTTGTTTACTCTATGCATAACCAATCCATAGATGGTATGCAACCTCGTTGAACTTTCAGTTCTGCTTTTCAATAACAGATGGCGTTGTAGCAAAAAGGTTTCAATCTCCGACTTATATATTCTTTAATAAAATACAGTCAATAAAAGAGATTGCTACCCGGGCTCTTACGGCCAGACTTTGAACGCATTTTCGTTGGAATTGAAAACACGCGGAAACACACGAACGAACACGATCCTCCAATTATGAGAGCTCACATATTGTACGAGTTAGTCGTGTGTATATAATATGCTCGTGTAATTTCAACATCCGGGGTCAAACTTGTTGACATTTTGCGTTGTCGTGCGTTGGAAAAAACAAAAGGAACACGTAGACTGATTTGATAAAAAAAAAAAACACGTACCTATTTAACCCAGTCACGTGTATGTATTTAATCTGTATGACCACTGTTGCTTATTATGGTATAAACAAATAAAAATATTTCTAATTTGTGGCTGGCCTAACCAATATAGCACACCAGCAGCATACCAGCATAGGTAACCAGCTTTTGCCAACAAATCACGTCGTCTCATACAAACTTAGCCCCCCTTTTTCACCGCCTTAAGGAGAAGAATTTCGGATAATCCTTTCTTATCGCATGCCTACGTCATACAAAGAACACACCCTCAAAGTTTCAGGTCTTGGCTGTGCATTAATACGTCAATCAGTCATTCATTTATACAAGACAAACCATTCTAAATGTACCTACAGATGATAAAAATGTTTTCTACTGCAAAAAATATTGACAGTGTAGCGTAGAAGATTCTTCTTTTAGCGTATCGATGGCAGTTTTTAAGTCAGCCCAGAACTTGTAACAAGCTTGGCATCAGTGCAGAGATCAAGGTATAAATAACATGATGACAGATGTGAGTGGAACAGCACCATATTTGCACTTGAGGCAGAAATCGCTTAGCGGTAGAATTTTTGAGCCCGTGAACCTAATGTTTTCGTCAACTGTACTAACAAAAATCGCCGCGAGTTTAATTTCACACTAACAATTTCATGTTAATACAATATAACATTGTCATTTGCACACTCGTTACAAATTTAAATATAATGAACAGAATTACAATACGAATTCGATGATTACACACACACGACTGTAATCCTAAATTCCTTTTAATTAGAATCTGAATTAGTTTGCTATTTCCAATAGTAATTTGGTGGAGTATTCGTTCGAATATTTGGCCGGATATTGAGTTTTGATCAAGAATTCATTTGTTTCTGAGTGTTATTCGCTTTGGTGTACGCGTTCAAGAACATGAATTCCAGAAATTGTTTTTCGTGTTTAGATTCGTTTATTTACTCATCTGGGGGCTCAGACAAAGTAACAATTTCAAAACGATAACGAAGTTAGAAAAGACTAAAATGTATGGGATTGACGTAAGCCGCGTTAAGTCACGTGGTCAATCGACGAAGCGATGACCACATGAAAGACTAAAATATATGGGATTGACATAAGCCGCGTTAAGTCACGTGGTCAATCGACGAAGCGATGACCACATGAAAGACTAAAATGTATGGGATTGACATAAGCCGCGTTAAGTCACGTGGTCAATCGACGAAGCGATGACCACATGAAAGACTAAAATGTATGGGATTGACATAAGCCGCGTTAAGTCACGTGGTCAATCGACGAAGCGATGTTACTTTGTCTAAGCCCCCTGTTCGGTTTGTATGGTTTAAAGATATTTATATATTCTCAAAAAAGACACAAAGTCACTACACACATATAAATACCTTTTGTTAATCGTCTTTCTCTCATTCTCTCAACATGACCGAACCATCTAAGCAATAAATAAATAATTATTATTTTATATTAATTTTTTTTTATTATATTTTATTTTATTATTTAATATATATATATATATATTTATTTTTTTGTTAGCCTGTTCTGTCCCACTCCTGGGCAAAGGCCTCCCTCCACTCCTTCCATCTTTTCCTATTCCTATTAATATATATTAATTTAATAATTTTTAAATTTATTCTCCGTTTAAGAAGAGGCCTTTGTCCTGCAGATGGACAATAATAGGCTAGTGTTTGGTATTTTATATTCGTATGGAGCAATATCCACTAGCGCAACTCTTGAAGCTACCGCCTTACATAAAAACAAGCATGAAAAATAATACCTTTCATGATCTGGTATTACGATCGTCTGTCAGTACTTAAGAGGAAGTTATACCCTCTATCATAATAATTAGGTGACCTCTTTGGACGGCTTCCGGACGCTTGGGGCTAATTTGTCTTCTTACAGCGCGAGACGAACGCCTTGACAAGTTCCTCCAGAGACGGTTATCAATTTTGACTGACGTCACCGTGAAAGAGGTACCTAGTTTTGTGATACGGTCCCGTTGTTCTCGTGGTTGCAAGCACGACTTCTGAGCGTAGGATCCTAGGTTTGAATCTTAGGTCGGACAAAATATTATTGAGTTTTCTCATTCGGATCAGATTAATGACGTAACAAAATTCAATATGGCTGACTTTAGCAGCCATTTTATTTAATATCTATTACCAATACATTTTTATTCTTATTTTATAGGAAGGATATAAAAAAGGTCGATTTTGTAATTAAAAACTGAACGAGGATCCATTTTTAAAATTCTAAATTGAAATACCCCTTCCATTTTTAAACGTCCTACTCAGTGTGGGTATAAGGAGACTGTAGGTAGTACAATAGCGGATAACAGCGCTAAACGACTTTTACCCTTACGCTCTTTGTGATAGAGTTGAAAAGAAGTCAACCAGCATTGTCCTTGGTTGTACTTATTTTTTGTGCGTGTCTAATTTTAGAAATACAGGCATTTTTAGACTACCTATGTAAGCTTTTAATAATTTTGTGCAAAGACAAAATCAACCACAATCTTTGTCCCTGTAATTGTGATTGTATTCCTGAATCCATTATCACTACTTAACTGTCATCATGCATCGTCCCACTGCCGGGCAAAGACCCATTTCTTTAAGCCATGGTCTATAATATTCTGGGCTAGTGAGAGAGCTATTAAGAAAATTCAGAACGAATATCATCAACGCAAACAACAACAAATTGAACTCCGAATATTTTTGTTTCTCCATACAATATATGCCTCTTTTTTCACATCCTAAGATAATAATTAGAATTTTGGAAAATAAACCTTTCTTATCGGATGCCTACGTCATACAAACACACCCTATAAGCTTCAGGTCTCTACGATCAGCGGTTAAGGCGCTTTGCATACAGAGCAACTATTGCAGCAACTGGCAACTGGCTGTTTACATACATTTCAATTGGACTGCGCACACAGAGCAACTCGAGTTTCGAGTTGCAGCAATCGTCAACAGTTTTCAGTTGCTGCAATCGATGACTAAGTTAGTTGCTAGGTGCCGCAACTAGCAACTTTTAAATATTGTAACGGTTTTTAAAGTTGCCGGTTTCCTCAACCCTCCCTTCCTCTCCATGTGCCCGGCAATGTCAGTGCCGGTACGGCAACGGCATACGGCAACTCGGCTATGAAAGTTGCTCACAAATTGCCAAAAAGTTGCGGCAACCGGCAACGTTATAGCAACTATCAACTTTTACAGGAAACTTTTAAAGTGTTGCCAGTTGCCTCAACTTAAGTTGCTCCGTGTGCAAAGCGTCTTAGGCTGTGCGTTGATCCGTCAGTCAGTCATTCAGGGCAAAGCATTTTATAAATATTTATAGAAGATAGATAATATAGATTTTGACGTCACCCAAAAACCATAATTCCAAAATCAATTTCGACCAATGTCTAGCTGTATTAACTTCAATATAATAATATCCAACGAATCACGAAGAATATAGAATGGATTTTATCTTATTGACAGCACGTGAGCATGTGTCAATAAATATCATTGTGATCCAGAAAGAAAAAACATATCGAAATGTTTTTATTGCAAACCAAAATAAACACAGCATAGGGGGTTAGAAAAAATATTTGTTATTTTTGTAGGTTGTTTATTTTAACCATCGACTGCACGCGTTAATATTATTTTTTTAGATCGTCGAAGGTTATTTTATAACTAAAACTCGTTTTTATTTGATGTCTTTCAATCGTGAGTGACACGATTCTATAGACTAACGAATTCACTTTAAAGAATTTTGGTCTCGGCGGTCAATCTCAGTGGAGATTAGCCAAGTATGCCGAAGATATAATAGGACAGAACAGTATGTGCAAACACAGGCGCATTTCTTCTTCCCTCACTCTCATAGTCTAATGAGAGGGTAATTTGACACGACCTGGAAAACATCAGGCGCAGGACTAAAAGCATTTTTTTTTTGGGAGGTAAAAATCATCAAATTTGACCTCTGGGTGGGGTGGAAGGGACTGTCAGACTTTTACTGACTAAAACACCACCCTGTTCCTTCCGTTGCTCTTTACGTTCCGGGGCCACGGTATCCTGTTTAAGACGTCCCGCAACCCTGGCAGGACTAACGGCTTTACGTAGTTTCCGAGGCACGGGTGTAAAACACCATAAACTTCCAAGCTTCGGGCTGCTACCAAAAAATTCCTGATAGAAAAAATCCCAATATCACTTTGCCTTCATTTTCCAGCAGTTGCGGTTACGTCCATAGGACCAATGGGCACTTTAAAATTAAATAAAAAAACATAATGAAACCATAACTCAGGCATCTTAATCCAACCTTTAAAAAAATAAAGAAAAAAAAACCTTGATCCAGTACCTTTACGTAAATATATAAGTGTATTATAATATTCTCTGTAATCTCATTTCTTGCAGCCGTAAAACGTCAAGATAAAAACCGGCCAACTGCGAGTCGGACTCACATATGAAGGATTCCGTACCATCGTACAATATTAATGCGGAGCAAAAAAACGATGAAAAAAAAAATGAATTTTATTTTTATTATTTTTTGTTTTAGCGACTATAGTCATACATGTTCTGTAAACAATTTAAGTGTCTATCTATTTCGGTTAAAAAAATACAGCCCTGTAACTATTTAAGAGATAGACGGTTGTATTGTGATGTATGTGATAGAGAGAAAGATGTGGATATTCTTGTAGAATGTGATAAATATCAAGGAGGAAGAGAGCCATTTAAGTCCCATGTAATAGGGGACTAGCCTGTTGCCATCAACCGGGCACAAATACAGACTGGTATTGGGAATTTCCTGATGGAAAACCTAATAACACTTTTAACATAGTCATACACCCAAGACTTCATGCTTAGCAATCGCGCTTTGTGATCACTAGACCAACGATGCAGAGAAAAAAAAAATAATGTAAATATTTTAGCTAAAAGTTGTTACGTAACCTTTCGTGTCCATGGAGACAAATAAATTAAGATTAAAAAGAAAAAAAAGAGAGGTTCTCTTCGGACTCTGGATATTGGATACGGAACCCTAAAAACGTAGACTTGAGCGAAGTTTACGGTTTATTTTGTTACATTTTTATACCTCAGCTTTAAGAAACGGTCAATGATTGTTTTCATAGAATTTTTTTTAATACCCGCTTTCCTTTTTTATGACTCTCGTTAATTTTAAGTTGTTGATCTTGTGGCGGTCATAAATCAAATAACGGTCGTTAAAGTTATACGTTTTCTTGGCATAAGTAGTATTGGTGTTATTTTTCTATTAAACCTCTACAAAAATCGCCATCCGCCTTGAGTAAGCGTGGTGATCAATGTTTGTGCCTTCTCTGTATGAGAAGAGGCCTTTGCTCTGCAGTTGGACAATTGGGTGGCATTATTATTATCAATGGTGCCGATTCCCGTGTTCACAAACTAGACTAAATTTAGAGAATTGACATCTCTTACCAACATACAGCGAAAGGAAAGGACGGTGACATTCCGTGACATTAAAGAACTAAGTTAGAGATGAAAAATTAGTTTTGCCTTGAACTTCTCCGTATTTTTAATCCACACGTCACGATGTTAACTATAACTGTATGGATGTGTCAGATTGACTAAATTTGACAGCACTTATTTACATTAGTCTCTTTCTTATTTTATTGGACAGAAAAAGATGGAAATAGACTAATTTTAGTTTAGTTTGTGACCAAGGGAATCGGCACCAATGGCCGGTTATGATGCCTATGATCTTCAGAAGTAGAGTAGATAAGTAGATTAAGTATATGTTTAACTTACATGGGGCTACCATGGACTAGTTTTCGACTATAAACCCCTAAATAAAAATAAGATTTCAAAAAAATTTTTCTTTCGAACTGAAAGAAAACTATGAATCAATTTTATTGCTCTGAATAATGGAACAGTGCGATGGCAATAGCGCAGACATCCATTTATTTCGAAGTTTATCAAAGATATTTCAGTTTTTGATGAAATATTCAGTTCATTATTTCAGTAACACCTACACCCCACTTATAAAATATCTTTGCATTTTTACTCATAATAATAAAGAAAACATTCAATAGAAGTAAAATAAAAAAAGAATACTTGAAAATTTATTAAATTCGTGTTATTTTCGGCGTTTAGAATATATAAAAAATATAAATATTAATTAATCAGATCCTACGTAATGAGACACAGTTGACTTTTTATTGTTCTGTCATACCGATATGACAGCCAGGCCTAGAGCGGTTAAGCTTGAGCTTAAATCAAGCTTCTTCTTCTTATCGTGTGGGTAGTAAGGTCTTATGACCCCACACACCTTAGTGTCAGAGTTTCTAAACCGCCTCAAGGGCCTCTGACATGGTTTGAGTGGAACAGTAAGTCCAGATTTCCTCACGATGTTTTCCTTCACCGATGCCAGAGATGTCCAAGATAAATTTTAGAAAGTACATATGAATTGAAAGATTCACATTGGTACTTGCCCGGATTTTAACCCACAACCTCATGCATGAGAGGCGAGCGCCTTAACCACTGGGCCATCACGTCACACAACAAGCTTAATATTGTCCGATGATTGTAGTAGCTGAATAATTATAAAACATAGCCAACAGTAAGCAATACTGTAGCTTTCTATAAATTTAAGTATTTTTGTAATTGGCCTAGTACTTCTGAAGATAGAGTACAAACAAAAAAACCAGACATAAGTTACCATTTTCCTAACAAGCTATTATAATTAAAAAAATTAAAAGAACACGACTGCAAAAATTGCACATATTTGTACTTTGTTTACTCGTCAGTATTTTTTTTACGACGTTTTTTGTTTACAGTGATATATATTTTATACATCTACTAGTCAAATTATAGACGATGAACATAGGCACGACTGAATTAATAAAAAAATAATTTGAGGCTGGTATTAATTTACGTTTTAAAGTGACCACACCGGTTTCTTTTTATTTTTAACTAGCTTATGTTACTCGGCACGATGCAAGGATTGTAACGATACCCCATATATCTAAATCGGCTCAGGCGTTTCAAAGTTATGGTGGAATAAAGAAACTCACATACATAATATACATACATACATTAACTCAACATTCCTTTTTTGGGGCAGTCGTGTAAAAAAAAAAAGTCCTGCACTTAGAATATCTATTGTATCTGGAATCTTAATAATATAGATCAGTAGGAATCTACACTTAGCGTTAAAGAAAAGCTATTTACTCATTACGTTTGAGTAGCAAGACGTTTTGTTTCGTTTCGCTTAGCCAGGCAAAGAGTTTCTCAAGCTGGCTGCTTACAAAAGAATCAACGTGAATAAATAATAATTGTTCTTCCATTAGCTGCTTCTCTGGCAGAACAATAGATAAGTATTTCCTTTATTTACCTTTTCTCCATTGCTTATTTAAAGAAGTAATGCCAATTAAAATTATTGTGCATTATTCTGTATGATAAATAGAAAAGATGCTGCTCTCATCTAAGTCGAAGTCAATATGGCACTTTAGAACGATTTATACAAGACTAAAGAATTGAATGTAGTAGTCCAAAAGGTATTTTTGAATGGAGAAGAATGAGTGAGAAACATATTTTCTGTCTTGGATGCTGAAAGCTGGATTTATAAATTAAATTAAGTCTGATATTGGTGCCGATTCCCTTGTTCACAAACTAGACTAAATTTATGGCGAGCCTATTGCCATCAACCGGGCACAAATCCAGACTCCAAGGCTGCTACTGAGAAATTCCTGATGGAAAAACCCAATAACACTTTGGCCGACCTGGGAATCGACACAGCAGTCGCGCTTGCGATCACTAGACCAACGAGGCAGTCTACATAGTCTCATAACCGCAACACCAGAAAAAAAAAACCATATCAAAGGCCTTAAACAGAAATTCTATAGACGCATTGCGGCAAATCAATTTCCTTCAAAAACTTTATCCTATCCCAAAAATTGGACTGCCAAAGGACTAATCTAACAAAATAAACACCTAAATCTTATTACAGAACATCAATACATTCAAAAAAGAAAGATTTATACAGTCCCTTTTTGCCAAGTAGACAACCTTGAAAACCGGATAAACGTTAACACAGCTAGACCCCGACTTATGATTAGGAATGGCTTTCAATAGAGCGAAAAAAAAAACTGAAATGGTATGATTTTAGGCCGAATCGTGAAAATTCCCGGAGGATAAAAACTCATTTTTATTTTTTACGACTCGCCAGGACTTTTCTGTAATCTGGATGGTGTCTATTTTAATGACAGATGGCTGATAATTGGATCTCAGAAGATCGTATTGAAAATCTATTTTTGTGTCTGACATCTTTCGAGGTTTTTCCAATTTTATCTTTGGTAGAAAATTTTACTTTGAGTAAAAATATTAAATGGTTATAATTCAGTGTTGTTTTAAAGTAGTCTCGTGATGGTTCCGTGTTTAAGGCGCCAGGCTTTCATACACGAGGTTGTGGGTTTGCAAATGGACACGGGCAGGTACTAATGTGACTTTTTCACATAATATGTATTTTCTATTTTTATCGTAAGGAAACCTGTACACATACACATAACATCACGCCTATAATCCCCGAAGGGTTAGGCAGAGGAGTACCCATTAGTACACCCATATTTCGCCAGTTATGTTTTTAGTCCCATGTAATAGGGGGCGAGCCTATTGCCATTAACCGGGCACAAATCCAGACTCCGAGGCTGCTACTGAGAAATTCCTGTTGGAAAAACCCAATAACACTTTGCCTGACCTGGGAATCGAACCCAAGACCTCATGCACAGCAGTCGCGCTTGCGACCACTAGACCAACGAGGCAGTCAACGGAAACCTGTACCTTATAGTTAGTATTAGTCTGAATTCGCCAATCAGTCTTGAGCAACCTCTTGCCTTCTCTCTATGAGAAAAGGCCTGTGCCCTGCGGCGGGACAGGTATGATTTATTTATTATTATTTTGTCGTTTTTCTTTAAATAAGCCGCGCTAGAGAAATTTTAAAGTCAAATTTAGCGCGGCTGAATTTCCATACTCATTTAAAAATACTCACACCTACATAATAAAATACCTACCTACTTATTCCTTGATGTTCTTAAGTGGGGATGCGTACTGTCCGGACCCTTATATCCAATGTATGAGTGTTTTTCATTTATTTGTCCACTCAATCACTCAAGACAAGTTGACAGCTTGAATTGAGTGGTCGAGATTGTCCCCAATTTATTAAATTAAGTATGTAGTTTATTAGGATAATGAATTCTGAAGGGAAGCGAAGATTTTTGTGTAGGAAGACTGATGATGGTGGCGGAGAGATTATCATATTTTTTGGCAGGATTAATTGTTTTACTGCTTGACTAAGACTTTTTTGCAGATTCCGTGAAACGTATTTTATTTGTTCAAATCGCCATAAAAAGATTTTAATGAAGCTTTTATAAAAAAAAAACTAAGTACGAATATATTAATTTTATATTTTAATTACACACTAGCTTTTACTCGCGAATTCGTCCATGTGAATGTGAAGTATACATAGTATTAAACATAGCCTATACCACTCGGAAATAGTTAAAGATTTTTTGTAATTGAACCAGTAGAAGGTTTCAAAAATTACCTCTTACAAACCACTTCATTTTACTAATGTTTTGAGTACTTTTTATTTTAATTTCTAATTTTTTACTTTAAGCTCGTACAATAACTTGTACCTACCATGTTATCTCTTCACCGCCTTTGCACATTTGACGCATAAACTTTAAATAAATAAATAAACATGAGAATTAACAAGTTTCACCTTTTCAACCGACTTCAAAAAGGAGGAGGTTCTCAATTCGACGCGTAAGTTTTTTTTGTGTGTTTGTTCAACGATTACTCCGCCAATTATGAATCGATTTGGATGATTCTTTATATGTTTGAAAGAGTATAATCCCGAATAGGTCCCATAGGAATATTGTCATGATCTGATAATGAACTTTGGAGATATGGAACGGAACTCCTTATAAAATCATAGCAGAACCGCCGTAACAAGAAAAATTGCTTTGTTTATACGTGTAGTCGATGACTGACTGAAGGAAGTGGGGAGGGGGTACGTCAACCCCCCTCTTACCGCTTTCCAAAATTAAATATATCGTGTGAGGTATTGTTTGAAAGGGCTTTATGTAAGGATTTCATACATTAACACACAAGCACTAAAAAGTGAAAAATTAAAAGCTTTTTACAAAAAAAGATCACCGCCTTCAAAAACCACAAAATAAAAAATAACTTTAGCTTGGAAGTCGGTGACAATACCTACATAACAAGAAATAAAACCAAAGCCGCCGACTTCTTAGCTAAAGTTATTTTTTATTTTGTGGTTTTTGAAGGCGGTGATCTTTTTTTGTAAAAAGCTTTTTTGTGATATTAGTATAGATAATTACTTCTGCAAGGCTCAGTCTGTCTGTCACAAATCTTTTTATCGAAGACATCTTGAAAGTTTCTCCAGAAAGACCCTCAGGGTCCTTCAGAAAGGTCAGGTGCGGAGTACTGGTAACCGGCGTTCTTGTATGACGAGATGTATGAACGTAGATGAGGCAAAAGGAGTATGTAAGGATCGTAGCAGGTGGGGTTCTGTAGTTTCTGCCTACCCCCATGGGAAAAAGGCGTGAGTTTATGTATGTATGCGTGTATCTTGTAAGTTGAAATTACAGAAACCAACACAAGTAATTGTGCGGCCATCTTGTTAACGTATTTTATTTATAAATCTACGAGTAACTGCGACAAACGACACTGCTTTTTCCACTTATACGAAATTACTTTTAAATCCTGAATCACAGAGGCCGTCAACAAAATTTTTTGGCGATTTTTCCTAAAATTTAAAGCTACTCCATTTTATGTCTGTGAGTCCAGTTCGGTCCACCGTCGGCTTAGACAAGATTTGGACCAAAGCTATAAACCAAATTTCAGCTCGATCCTCTGAGAAATACGGCTTCCATTTCGCGGGTGAATTTCTTTAGGTCCAATATTTTCTACCTTATGGTGAAGTTAGGGATTTTAGATGTACTACTTAAGGGGCAACTGGAGTGGCGTTAGTGATCGTGTTTTGTTTTTGAGGCAATATTTTTAAACGAACTTCTACAAATAACGGGTGTAAAAACATTTGGGAGCGTTTACGTCGTACGGTGTTTTATATAAACTTTTAAGTTTCTCAGAACAGATCTTGATGAAATTAGGCACAGAGATATATTACAGTCTGGAATAGCACATAGGCTACTTTCATTTCCAAAAAATGTACAGTTCCCGTGGAATAATATCAACTTTGACGCAGACGAAGTCGCAGGCGGAAGTTCAACATACAATCTGTGTTATTATAGCTGAAGAGTCTTTATGATTGTTCAAACGCGTCTTATCTCTGGAACTGTCAATCGGAGAGATAAATTCTGTTTGTATATGATAGCCAGATTCATGAAGAATAATATAGGTTTAAAAAATCACGCTGCGACCCTCGACAGCGGAGCAATAACCAAAGATATAACTCTCTTAACTCGGGTGAAGTCGCAGGAAGCAGATAGTTTCATAATGCAACCCTATTCATTACCCAAAGCCCACACGGCTGCACTAGAAACATTAACATCCATTTAAAAATGAATGGCTTACATAATTTTCAAAGCTCCGACTGCAGAACTAAATTTCCTGCTACTAAATCAAATTCTTGTTCCTAAATGTGAATTTCATGCATTTACATACATATTATTTCCTCTTACGCTACTTGGAGATTTTCGTAGACATCTTTCGTTATAGTTGTGGGAACTCTAACAATGTGATGCTGTAGTGTCTTGTGAGATACTCTGTTTCATTTCTTCGCATGAGTGTAATAATTAGCATCTCTCTCTTTAATGGGATGAATCGGTCGGGTTTTACATACAAACGTAGGCTGATAAATAATTTCCCTTTGCATCGCGCAGTTAAGTAAACAGCTGGTCAAGTGCGACTGGCACACAAAGGGTGTACCACCATTCAAAATTTAACGAAACATCCGTTTCTTGTATTCGGACCCCATTTAATTATTACTTCTTTTAATTTTTATTATTTGTTTATCTACACTCTTATAGTGTCCTTGTTTATCGTCTAAAATTTGACAAGTAGATTTAAAAAATATTATTATATCACCGTAAAAGACGCCGTAAAAAAAAACTGACGAGTAAACAAAGTGCAATTTTTTAAATTTTATTTGTTATTATCTTTCTTAATTATAGTAGCTTGTTGTTGCAGTCGTGTTTTTTATTTTTTTCTTGTTTAATTGTCGGGTTGTTTTCCTTGTAAAAAATCTAAATAAAATTTCTAAAACCTACTAATTATTCGCTAACATAGGACACTGTATCCTCAACGTTACCCATTTCACTTCATTACCCACAGAAGCATGGACTAAAATAACTCGCACGCTACCTCCGTAGGCCCTTGTATAGGCGCGGAATAAACGTAACGAAAATTCCATGGAATTTAAAATAAAGTAAAATTACTTGTATTCACACATCCATACTAATATTATAATGCAAACGCGTGTCTGTCTGTTACCTCTTCATGCTTAAACCGCTAAATCGATTAGGATGAAATTTAGCAAAGAAATAGTTTAAGACCCGGGGAAGGACATAGAATAGTTTTTATTCCGGAAATCACCCCCTAAGGCGGTGAAAAGGGGGGTGGAATTTTGTATGCAAGTACGATATAAACAAGTTCCTCGCGGACGTAATCGCATGCAAAAGCTAATACAAAAAATTAATGCGAAAGTAACTCTGTCTGTCTGTTACGCTTTCACGACTAAACCACCGAACCGATTTTGATATAATTTGCTATGGGATAAGTTTGAACTCCAAGAAAAGACGTAGGCTACTCTCTATAGGCAGTCACTCCATGTAAAATACTGGTATTCAGATGCATCCAGTTAGACTGGAAGCCGACCCTAACATAGTTGGGAAAACGCTAGGCAAATGATGATAAACCATAAGGCTATTTTAAGAGACAGTTCAACCCTGTACTTTGCCAAAGTTATCAAAATTACCATGGAAAAGTAATTTTTCTTACCAACATTCAATTAAAACGAAAATGTATTTAATTTCCTTTCTCCATTTAACTTTCTTGCTCAAGTATTTCGGAAACGTTTTTGTTTTAAATTCAAGGGAATATTTGAAAGGAAGATGTTTATCATTTTCAGGGTGTAAGGTTGATTCAGTTTTTATTGGCGTAACGTTTCCGTTGTATAAGAAAACAAGGATTGTTTATGTTTCAAAATTGGAACTGTTTTTGTTTGGGAATCTTTTGAATATTAAATAAGTTTTATGTTTAGAATTATATTTTTTTTTTTATATTTTAATAATGTTTTTTTTTATATATGAAATATTTTTTTTTATACTATAATATTTTTCTGCTTGCAACTTTGATCAAAGTTGAAAAGTATATTATTCTACCGAAAACGTTTTTTCCTGGGATAAAAAGCAGCCTATTGCTGACTACTACAAGTACGGTAGGGACACATGTGTAACGATTCAAATCTTTTGGTAGCACCCTAAAAACTGATTAATCTTATACTTTTATTAATGTGAAAATTAATTTAGATGGAAGTATGTTTGTTAGTCAATCACGCCAATATGGCTGAATAATCTGGATGATACACCCAAATAGTATTATGACGAAGGGATGAGCTAAGAAAGTATTTTCCAAAATTTTGAAAAAGGGTGTTCAAAGTGACTTTGACGTAGACAAAGTCGTGGGCAAAACCTGAATAACCTTTTGAATTGTCATTCTATCATTGTCACATAATTTATTCTCAAGTATAACTTTTCAATAATAACATGAGAAGTGACATTATTAAACTCATTTGAATGTTTTATTAATTTCACGACATTTATTTTGTGCTCAGTTTAATTAATATTATTATATTTTGGTTATTGCTTTTGTTTTGATCCGAGGAGCGATTCCGGTAGTTTTTGTAACATTCATAATTTTCTTAGGTTAGTCTCAATGTGTCAAAAATCTTTTAATTTTAACTACATTTTTGCAAGTTTTAGAAATTGATTGTTGCTGTATTTAAAAGGTTTACATACATACATAAACTCACACCTTTTTCCCATGGGGGTAGGCAGAAACTACAGAACGCCACCTGCTACGATCCTTACATACTCCTTTCGCCTCATCTACGTTCATACATTTCGTCATAAAAGCACGCCGGTTAAAAGTTTTTAATTGTGAGAATTAGCTTTAAGAGTTTATTTATTTATTTTTACAATACAACTGTCATAACGGGTTACCTCAAATCGAAGACGTGGTCTTTAACAGTAATTATTACACACAATATTGAATTTTGCTAGAACTAACCCCATTTGATTTAAACTAGAAATGAAAGTATGTATCCAAGAGACTCTAATTATTATGTTTAGACTTCAGATTTGTTTAAAAAAACAAAAATAATAAAACAATGCCTCAATGATATTATTATTATTAACGCTCAAAAGAAGTAGGTAGTCATCAAATGTGAAATGTCAAATTTCAAATGTGAAATTAGAAGCAAAATATTCAAAAATAGAATCCTCAATCAAGAAACAAAAACAAATCATGAACAATTGGACCAATTAACTGAAAATATAATCACTTCCTTCGTTCCGCAAATAAATATACTCAAAATAAACATCTAACGTTACGTAATACGACACCTTACGAGTGTTTTTGAACCGAACTGTTCATGAAATTAAAGACAAACACACACGGAGTGCTCTTAACAGATAAAGGAATGGGACACACAACGCCACTTCAATATTTAAAGTGGATATCTTGTACGACTATCGCTGTGTTCTCTCCAGTGCAATAGTTAACTTCTCTGAGACTATGCCTTCCTAGTACCGGGTTTTTTTTCCCGACTGCGCATCGCTAAGGGTAATTGTGTTTATTAGCCTATGTATACACATACACCGAAATTTTTGAATCGTTGTACATCCCTACAGGGTTTGAGAGTACTTACACATACATAAACTCACGCCTTTTTCCCACGGGGGTAGGCAGATACTATAGAACGCCACCTGCTACGATCCTTACATACTCCTTTCGCCTCATCTACGCTCATACATCTCGTCATACAAGCTCGCCGGTTACGAGTACTCCGCACTGACCTTTCTGAAGGACCTCACCAATAAGGTCAGTGTAGGTCTTCCTAGGGCGACCCCTCCCGGCGTTGCCACTCACCTCTGCCATATAAATACATACTTAAGTACATACATAAATGCTTATTAATATGAACAATTACTATTATTACGGGACATAGTACGAAATATGAAAAATAAAATCTGCTGTGTTTTTCAAAATTTCGTACTATACCCGTAATAAAAGTTGTTCATTAAATACTATCCTTTGTCGATTCTAAACACAAATGCTTGGGTCTATTTTGATAATTCTCAGGGTAATCTAGTTAACTTAATCTTGCGAATGTCACTAAAGACGATAGACGATATTGTGATAAATAAAAAAATGGCGAACTATGTTTTGTGGGATATCATTGAATATATATTTGAAAATTAAGTTAGGTTACTCTTATAATTTTTTATTTCGAATAACAACATAGGATTTATAACGATTTACAGTTAGCAAGCAATCATTCTCACTAAAAAGAATAAAATAATAAACTGAACTAAAAAAAATCCTGAAGCGAATAGTATGAAATTTAATAAATAAAAACAGCAATAAAAAAACAAGTCCTTAATCCTTTAAAAATGTAGACTTATGAGGTATGGAACCCCAAAAATCTGACAGCCAGTTTCATTAGCCGCACTTCCAGACGCATTCCTGTACGAGTTTGCGTCGGCCGAGCCGACAACGCACGAATGATCCCGAGCCCCCGGGTGCTACGGGAGCTTGCACATCGGGTATAAGGGAGTCGTGCGTGCATAAACTTGTTGGTATATTTTGTGTCCTCATGCGTATAAAATACAAAATGGCCGCGAAGACTGTCATCGTGACAAGTCAAACTCTTTTGGCAGCACCATAACAACTGATTAATCTTAATACTTTTATTAATGTGAAAATTAATTTAGATGGCAGTATGTTTGTTAGTCAATCGCGCCAGAACGACTGAACAGTATTATGACGTAGGCGTGAGCTAAGAAAGTATTTTACAATATTTCAAAAAGGATGTTCAAAGTTACTTTGTCTCAAAACTTTTCTTTTAATTAGACCAGTTACAGGCACTTTTGAATTGTCAAGGAGTCAGTTAGTCAGAAAATTGAAGGTTGCTCGTTCCAAAACGGAGGTAGGCCTCTATGGAGTAGAACCAAAATTTGGTTATGAAGATATTATTATTACTTTTAATTTATGAAACTAGTCTTAGGTATACTGGTCTTTAGTGATGAACCTTTATAAAAATGTATAATTAATTTTTGTATGAGTAAATACATCTGCCCTTTCATTAAGACAATTACTAACTGATACCATACCTTGTTTTAGAGTTCCGTATGCAAAGGGTTCAAACGAAACCCTTTTGCTTGCGCTCGTCAGACTGTCTGTCTCTTTAGGGTTGTATCTTTTATCTATTATCTTTATCTTTTTTATCTTTTATCTTTTATTATATCTTAACCGTAATAGATAAACACTAGAAATATTTACAGCTTGCTTAGCCGCTATTTAAACAAATATTAAAAATTTAAAGCGAAGATCAGAGACGAGTTTTTTTGGCGTTTTTTTACACGATCATAATATTGTTTTGTAGTAGGGAACCCTCGAACCCTCGTGTGAGTGCGACTCGCGCTTAGCTGGTTTTAATTTTTTTGATGTTTGTTACTACTATATTATTATAAATGGCTTCTATTAATATCAGTGACAGCTGTGGTTTGCATTATTGAAGGCTGTGCGTGATTGGACAGCTGGTAGATTAAAACGATTTTCTAAATTGGATTCTGGTTGGTTATTTAATGTTTTATCGAAGTAATTACGGCTATTAGGATCGTTTGACGTGGAAAGAGGAATAAAATTGAATATTTAAAGGATTAATCGACGTTTTAAAAAGTGATATTATTCAAACAAATTCCGTCCTTAAGATCACGGGGTCTTTATTGCTGTGCTCTATTTTATTTTCTTTCAATGAATGTATGGAAGTATTTGATGAACTGTCTTATTTTGACATGTCTAGTAGGGTATTAAACAAATCTAGCTTTTATTGCGACAAGCTAAGTACTATATTTATTTACCAAACTTAAAACCTCCGAGCCTTTGATAACCATTTAAGTCAAAACATTTATTTCATATTCATATTCATTTATTTGCATACCATCATTATTATGTTTAATAAGTGTTACACAAGGCTTAAAGTCATTATACAAGAAAAAAAAATTTATCGTTTCTAGTGCCCCTTCCATAAGGTAGTTTTGTATGGAGAAGAATGTGCAAGAAACTCCATCCTTAATAAATCCTTAAAGATTTGATCAATTACCATTCAAATACTACAAAGTGGCCATATTTTTTTTTTTTACTTTCGGGAATAGAATCCACGTCACACAGCATAGTAGTATCTCTCAGCAAGCAGAACGCGCCAGAAAAGAATAAAAAAAAAAAACGAAATATCCACATCGTACTTTGTAAAAATTCCGTATTAAAACATTTACGAGGTCAGCCTACATAATTTTCAACAGAACCTTTTTACCGTAGTCAAAATATTTTTTTTCGGTCAATGTTTATCTACCCTGTTTGTTCCCACCTTGAAAACGGATTTTTATGCTTAATTTTGCTCCTATAAGCTGGATGAGAGAGGAATTATTTTCGAGATTCGTTTAGATTTGAGAAATTAACGAAGGTTTTTTAGACCAGTATTTTTAAATGATTAATAGACTTTTTTTAAAATTTGTAACGGTTTTTTTTTCATTTAAATTAAGTTTCAAAATTGGAACGTCATTCCTTTTTTAAAGTTTAGTAGGTAGCTAGACTTTTATGGATACGACGGTTGCCCAGTCTTGTTTATTTACATTATGGTGCTAAATAGGTATTTTAAGTACTCAACTTAATTAAAATCACAACAGGTATAATTTGTAAAGAACAATTTTCAAGCATTTATATTAAAATTAATATGGTGCTAAACTAAATGTGGTCTTTGACTTTTATTGGTTGTTGGTGTGTGAGTTGTATGTGAGATATGTGAGTTCACATGTTAGTAAAGCACCCACAATAAAGAAGAAACTCCAAGTGTAGGGCAATGAGTTTAAAAAAACACAGATACCTACTGTCTTATTTTACCGTATAAAATAAGATAGTACCTAGTAAACGTAATGACGTTACACCGTGTATACGGAGTCTAAAAAGACACATCACAAAGCTGTTAACTACGCGTGGCTAACATAACATCACGCCTGTAGTCCCCGAAGGGTTAGGCAGAGGTGTAGACGTGTCCATCCACATTTACGCCAGTTATGTTTAAGTCCCATATGATAGGGGGCGAGCCCATTGCCATCAACTGGTCACAAATCCAGACTCTAAGGCTGGTACTGAGAAATTCCTGATGGAAAAACCCAGTAATACTTTGCCCGACCTGGGAATCGAAACCAAGACCTAATGCTCAGCGGTCGCGCTTTGCGACCACTAGACCAACGACGCAGTCCAAGAAAAGTCTTGCTCAACTTAGCAATATCCATTTCTAGCTTATACTAAAGTGATTATTAAAAGTTTTTCCGACAAGATTCTCAAACTTTATAAAAGACCATTTCAAATTCTTTGAAACGGTCGCCGTTTTCGTTTTGTTTTAATAGTTCTCTCTTCTTGAAGTAGTTACAAACCTCTGTGACCTCTTTTTTATGACAAACAATGTTTTTCTTTAGTAGAACTTTGGAATAACATAAAAAAAAATTATAACAAAAAACGACACAACAATTTTTTTTATAAATTCCTTCAGTAAACACAAATCTCTGGAACTACTTATCCGATTCTGAAAATTCTTTCGTTTATAGGAAGCTACGTTATCTTAGAGTGCTACAGACTATTATTTTATTTAGAAAAAAATAAGGGCTCTGTAAAAAAAAATATGCGGATGAAATTGTAGACAAAATCGAATTTAAAAATAATTTCAGCCAGACGTAATAATATAGTTTTTTGGCTGTTATTTTCAATAATTCTTTCGATAATAACTGACTACCTGAGGTCCCTACCTACCTATGAGAATATGAGGTCTTGGGTTCGATTCCCAGGTCGGGAATAGTGTTATTGGGTTTTTCCATCAGAAACCTCTCACTAGCAGCCTCGGAGCCTGTATTTATGCCCGGTTGATGGCAATAGGCTCGCCCCCTATTACATGGGACTTAAACATAACACCTCTGCCTAACCATTCGGGGAATACAGGCGTGATGTTATGACGATGAAAACCTCTACTAAAATGTAATTTAAGTTAAAGTTTTTATATTTTCTGTATATTTCAGTTACAAGAAATAGTGGCAAAAATGTACATTTATAACATTATTATTTTACAGTTGAGCTAATCGCTTTTAGAAGGCACACAAATTGAGTTATCCGACGTATCGTCCTATCAAAGATCGGCAACGACGCTTATCATATTAAAACTTGGCTTTTAACTTAATAAGTAGGTAGTGACTTGTAATTTGTTAGCTAAGAAACTGGTTAATCTAACGTCTATATTTTTACTAGCAAACCGACCCGGCTTCGCACGTGTGCCAGTTTCCGACTCGGTCAGTTTTCAACAAATTTTCTTTCATCATCATCTGCCTAGCCTTTTCCCAACTATGTTAGGGTCGGCTTCCAGTCTAACCAGATGCTGCTGAATACCAGTATTTTACATGGAGCGATTGCCTATCTGATCTTCACAACCCAGTAACTGGGTAATACGATACCCCTAGGTAAGACTGGTTGTCAGACTTTCAAGCTTCTGACGACTCGTAACGACTGTCAAAGATCGACGTATGACAGCCGGGACCAACAGTTTAACGTGCTTTCCGAGGCACGAAATGATATTAGTAATGTCCAAGATAAACTTTAGAAAGTACATATTATGAATTGAAAAAGTCACATTGGTACTTGCTCGGTTTCGAACCCACAACCTCCTGCATGAGAGGCGGGCGCCTTAACCGCGACAAATTTTCTTTCATAAGAACCAAAATTACGAATGCAACAAAAAAAGAATCGAATCGGTCTAATCGGTCTACCCGTTTTCGAGTTTTGCGCTGAGCAACACATTAAGCGATTATTTTTTTATTTATTTACATAGAAATAATGTGACTGTTAATAAATGACCGAAACTTAAACATATGATCGGACTCTTATTAACATACATACACAAAGAAGCGTGTTTTGTTTATTAATGGCCCCGCGCATGACCTCTTCCATATATCGTGATGGCCCAGTGGTTGAGGCGCCCGCTTCGAATTCGGGCAAGTACTATTGTGACGTTTTCAATTCATATATACTTTCTAAGTTTATCTTAGACATCACTGACATCGTTCCGTGCCTCGGAAAGTACGTTAAGCCGTTGGTGCCGACTGCAGATCTCATACATGAATCTTTGACAGTCGTTACGAGTCGTCAGAAGCCTGCAAGTCTGACAACCAGTGGTATAGTATTACCCAGTAACTGGGTTGTGGAAGTCAGATAGGCAGTCGCTCCATGTAAAATACTGATATTTAGCTGCAGGTTAGACCGAAAGCCGATCCTAACATAGTTGGGAAAAGGCTAGGCAGATGAAGATATAATATAAACTTGCCTTGATGTTTCTTTAACCGTCTTAGATTAACTTAAAAAGTACATAATGGAATTGAAAAAGTTTGGGCCGAGTTAGTGGGTCTGTGGGTCCCAGGTGTGGGTTGAACGCGAATTTACGACCTTTTTTCAAGCACCTTGAGCTACTGACATTATTTTTATTAAAACCCAAAAAATAAATCAATTTTCCACAAACTCACCTTCCAAGTTTAAACACGCTATTCAATTCTGTTATGCAAAAACTAATTTAGTTAACATAGAACTTAAAAGGACTTAAGTGTGATTTTGCTGTGTATATTATTCTGAGCACAGTTTAGTTTTGCGTTCGAGCGCAAGTTATTTCGCCAATTACTTTACCTCTTGCCTTTTTATTAACTCCTAGTAGTTTCTGGTTCTAATTAGGAATATATTGTGTTGAAAATAAAAGGAATTTGGAGCGAAAGTAGAAAAAGAAAACAATGTGTTCACAGTAAGGCTAGGATTAGCCTTATTTTCTTTACTTAAGACGCTGACAGCAGCTAAAGAGCTGCCACTGTCAGACGGTATAGCAAAGAAGGAGATGCACGATAGTACAACGCTTGTAGTTTATTAAGAAAAAACATTTATCGATTTACCTAAAAATAATTTGAGTAATTGTAAATTCCGACAATCAAATTCTACATTCAAATACAATACTGTTTACAGCGATTAGGTTGAATTTCAAGAGGTGGAAGACCAGAGAAGATAGGTATTTAATATTCACTTTTGCTTGATACCTTTACGGATTCCTGAGGCAAAGGACGGATGGACAGACGGACAAAGTTATCCTATAAGGCATAAGATTATTCCATTTTTACCGCTAAGGTACAGTGCCCCAAAAACAGCCAGCCGAACTAAATAAATATTCCAAAATTTGTAGAGGCGTAAAATAACAGCGAAATTAAGAACTTAATTCAAAGTAGAATGTAAATAACAAAAATAAAACTGCGTGGTACACACTGCAAACATAAGATAGACAAAATTAATTAAAACGAAAGTCTTGGTGAAGTAATTAAACCGACAGTGCGTCCACAAGTACACATAGCAGATCTTTCTAGAATATTGTAAGTAAACAAACTTTGTTAAACGTTCTAGAATTAGTTTTTAGACTCAGTAAGAATTTTACACTTGAAATGTAATTATTTTTTAGAACTAGGTTTTGTTAGCGGCTTTGCCCGCGAATTTGTCGTGAATTATCATATTTACACGACTGCCCCAAAAAGGAGTGCTATGTGTTTATTACACGACTGCCCCAAAAAAAGGAGTATTATGTGTTTAGGATTTTTTTTGAGGTGGTAAAAATCATCAAATGACTCCTTCCGCTCTGGGTGGGGCGGAAGGGACTGTCAGACTTTTACTGACTAAAAAACCACCCTGTTCCTTCTGTTGCCCTTTGCGTTCCAGGGCCACGGTATCCTGTTAAGATGTCCCGCAATCCCGGCAGGCGTAGGCCCCGTTGGGGGCCCCGTCCCTGTGCTGACAGCTCTTTGAGGCGCTCGCGAAAAGAACGCGCCGTCGACCCGGGCTTGGTTCTTGATCGGACGGCGAGCTACCCACCCCCTAAGGGGATGATGCGAGAGTTCGACATTTACGACGAAGTTGCGGGCTAGTAATTAATACATTTAAGTCTGAAATTGGCAATTCATGCTTGTGCCTTCTCCGTATAAGAAGAGGTCCTTGCTCGTTTATAATAGGCTGGTATATATTACCAGAAGGTATTACATACGTTTCATTAAAAATTAAATCTCGGTTGAAACTTCTAATTTATTTCTAACTGAAATCTCGTATTTCAGTATAATATGTAGGAGCAAGATATTCTACAATTTATATACGTAAAATATTTGTAACAACATTAATTTGAAGTTAGTAAGACGAAACCTCTAGATTATTTTATGATTGGGTCTGGATTACAAATGTGTAATTATGTTTTCAGAGATGTACAATAACGTTTTTCTGAGTCCATAGAAAATATTTGAAATGTATTTATATATTATTTATGTGTACATGCGAAAGTGTGTCTGTCTGTCTTTCTGTTACCTCTTCACGCCTTAACCGCTGAATCGATTTTGATGAAATTTGGCATGGAGATAGTTTAAGAATCGGGGAAGGATATAGAATATAGTTTTTATCCTGGAAATCACCCCCTATGGCGGTGAAAAGGGGGTTGGAAGTTTGTATGCAAGTACGATATAAACAAGTTCCACGCGGACGTAGTCGCGGGCAAAAGCTAGTAAATAGTAGGTAGTAAATACGTCTACTTTTTTTGTGACTTCCATTTTTAAACGCACCTTTTTTTTAATATTAATATATGTTCTTACAAATACATACAATCTAGAATAACTGTATGTAGGCCATAAACATATTTGTTTTGTGCGGGAATCGAACCCGCGACACGTAGCGTAGCAGCCAATCACTCAACCACTGCGCCAACCGCCATTTCTTGTGTGCGTAACAAAAATTTATGTATAAACACACACACAAACCTAGCATTTTCAATAAAATAAAATAAATATCGTACATCAAAAGTCATTCAATAAAATTCCATGAGCATTCCTTCGATTCCCCCTCTCCTTATATTCAATTTCAAATACCTCTTCAATGAAGAAGCTAATTTCAAATAGGCTCTTTGTAACAACACTCCATTTTCAATCAAAATCTTAAATTAAATTTCCAAAAATAAACAGGTGATAGAAAGAAACCAATAATAAAACTATTCGTACAGGTACGTACTTGGAAATACTAACACTTTAACTATTCGAACAGGTACGTACTTGGAAGTACTAAAATTTTAATATTGATAAACTAACTCAGACCTGCGACTACGTCGACGTGGATGTCTAAAACCGAAAAAAAGAATATCTATATTATTCTACGGAAACGTACTTACTTCAGGGATACATCAACATATACGAATATACAGACTTTAACATCCACATTAATATTATAAACAAGAAGGTAACTCCATCTGTTTGTTACCTGATCCAAACCACTAACCCAATCGTAATGTAATACATATTATAAATAAACATATTAATAAAGTTTATTAACCATTGGAACAGTAATTACGTAATTATTAAGTAAAGATAATAATTATAATTAAATGCAGTAATATATTATTTGGCTGACCGCATCTACATAAACATATAATTAATGAAAACAATGGCTAAATGTATTGCTAAGAGCAAAATTCGAAAACGGCTGGACCGAGTTGGTTGATTCTCATTTTACTGCGTTCGTAATTCCCCGGAAAAGTTTTGTATGAATGGTTTTTTTTTGGGAAAATCAATAAATTATAAATTAATGAATTTCAACAAAAAGGTAGGTTGGGATCTTAATAAAGGTATAGACTACTTTTTTACTTCTGGAATCCGCCAGTTCAACATTTGGACAGACAAAGTCGCGAGCAAAAGATATATCTTAAAATTAGTAGAATTGTGCCAAATTCTTCTGTCGTCCCGAGGTCGTAGGTCCAAAATCAATAAGACTTTTTCACTGTTCATCTGAGACGTCACTCACTAAACAGTAAAAGAAAACATCGTAAAGAATTAGACTGTATTTATTTGTCTGTGATCAACATTTAGTGAGCAAACATGAGAATTAACTCTCGTTTCTTCTATATGTAGAGTATTCTTAGATGTTCGGTCATGTTGAGAGGATGAGTGAAAGACGGTTAACAAAAGGAATTCATAATGGCAGGTGTGAGTGACAACGCAGGGAGAAGACGCCCTAGGAAGACCTACACTGACCATATTGGCGAGGTTTTTTACAAAAGGTCAGGTAACGAAATGTACGATCGTGGACGAGGCGAAAGGAGTATGTAAGGATCGTAGCAGGTAGCGTTCTGTGATTTTTGTCTAACTATTTCGAATAAGTATCCAGCGGAAACTAGATAAAGAACAATATGAGGTATGGAGTATGATAAAATCCTTATGGATTTCTTTCGTTCTGGGAAAGCGAAGGCGTCTACAAGTTTGTTACTGACCAAAGACTAACCTGGTGTTCCTTTCCCACACTTACGGGATGTCCGACTGTCCTTATCAGGTCAGGGGCGGAAAAATAAATTTCGATTCAGCAGAATTAAGTACTGTCACTTTAGCGAACTGAATTTTGGGTGAAAGAAATCGAGGCTGTTGTAGAATGAGTAGAAGTAGTGTTGATTGTTAATTAACGCCTTAATACAATTTTTGGATTGTTCAAGTAGTTGCAGTAGCAATGAAACGATATACGAAAATTAGCCAATCAGAACACAATACACAATAAACCTAAGTAATTAATATTTCCCATACCGTCACTTCAGCTCGCAACACGGCAGAAGTTCTTAGATCTACACAGCGCATCGCAGGGGTTATAAATATAGGTGGCGATCAGCGAAGCGCTAGTTTGATGACAACTTATAAAATTCTAGTTAAAAAAGCTAGTCGTTCGCAAAGTTTATAGACTTTTTAACACAGTTCTAAATCGTCGCGGCAGACAAAATTACAGTGCTTCAAATTTTTTAACGGGCTTAATTTTAATAGACTATTCTTTGCGTTCAATGAGGTATTCAAATCGTTTATCTCTTAAGTATTAATTTAATAAAGAAACGGCCATTGGGTCTGAGAGCTGTGATAAAAATATTGGAGCTTCATTATTGATAAAAGAATTATTGTGAGTCAATGAAATCAATGATCAATGTCCTAATTTCAAAATTGCACCGCATTCGAAACTGAGAAATGACGATCGGAATTTCCCGAAGTACTATTTGTAAGGTGGATAGTAAACTAAATTCGTATTCCGTTCGAGTTTGAATTTAGAACGCTTTGTTTGAATAGTTATTCGAATTGAAGGTAGTCTGCAAACACTTTTTAAATCGATTCACGTAAAATAGAAGCCTACGATAATAACATAAAACATAACATCACGCCTGTAATCCCCGAAGGGTTAGGCAGAGGTGTACCCATTAGTACACCCACATTTCGCCAGTTATGTTTTTTAGTCCCATGTAATAGGGGGCGAGCCTATTGCCATCAACCGGGCACAAATCCAGACTCCGAGGCTGCTACTGAGAAATTCCTGATGGAAAAACCCAATAACACTTTGCCCGACCTGGGAATCGAACCCACGACCTCATGCACAGCAGTCGCGATTGCGACCACTAGACCAACGAGGCAGTTAGGCTATTGTTATTACTGTGCAGGCAAAAATCACTGTGCTTGCTTTTGCCTTGTATAGTAATAATTATTATTAGTGCAGGATTCCATACGATATTTTACTTCATAGATGTCAGAGCTAAATTGATTTAAATAATTGTAATAATAGTGATATAAATGCCGATTGGTAAAATGTGGCTAGGCTAAATGTAATCTTAAGAACTATTACGTATTACACACATTTGCAAAAAAAAAATAGTCTATTCTATTAACTCAAAAAATACATAATAAATTGAACAATACATAGGTATTTGCCCAGTTTCAAATTCTTCTTAAAGGTGTGCTGAAAGGCCTTAACCACTGGACCATATTGCTAGTGATGACCTAATTATATAAAAGCAAATATCTGCAAAAACGAAGACTCAGAATTCACGGAAAACATTTGCATTTTTAATGCGAACTGAGTTTAGTATAAGTTAATTTTATTTGGAGCTAGAAACAAAGCAAATATTTATTATGTTTTTCCAGCAAACAGGCTTGTGAGTGTCCAAGATTATCAGCAATGTTGAATTAATCCTTGTCTATGTTCTTAAGACTTTCCTCTGGTTATTTATTCAAATTACTGCCTCGTTGGTCTAGTGGTCGCAAGCGCGACTGCTGTGCATGAGGTCTTGGGTTCGATTCCCAGGTCGGGCAAAGTGTTATTGCATTTTTCCATCAGGAATTTCTCAGTAGCAGCCTCGGAGTCTGGATTTGTGCCCGGTTGATGGCAATAGGCTCGCCCCCTATTACATGGGACTAAAAACATAACTGGCGAAATGTGGGTGTACTAATGGGTACACCTCTGCCTAACCCTTCGGGGATTACAGGCGTGATGTTATGTTATGAATTTCTCAGTAGCAGCCTCGGAGTCTGTATTTGTGCCCGGTTGATGGCAATAGGCTTGCCCCCTATTACATGGGACTTAAAACATAACTGGCGAAAAGTGGGTGTACTAATGCGTACACCTCTGCCTAACCCTTCGGGGATTACAGGCGTAATGTTATGTTATGTTATTTATTTAAATTTTCATCGTGGGAGTCGCTGGGTAAAGGCGGGGTTTTAACCTTTCCAGAAGTTAAGTTATATGGAGTGTCAAATCGTGGTGAGTCGTTTGTAAGATTTTCTAATGAACTGTGTATTTCTGGAGATACTTTATTCCCTTCCTTTTATTCTTGAAAGGGTGCTTTTGAAGGATCTCGGTGTCGTCCGATCCGCTTAAAATCGAGCGATCATACCAGTTCAAAAACCTCTTCTGATACGAAAAGGTACGAGCATTAATCACTCATTGCTCAAGGCGGATTGGCAATTCCAGATTTATATTAATTATAAGCTAAGTCTAGGTTTCTTCAAGATTTTACTAAAAGACTTCAATCTACAAGATTTTTTTTAAAAGCTGTTGGTTCCGTCTGTCATTCGTAAATCTTTGATAGTCGTTACGAGTAGTCAGAAGCTCGAACGTCTGACAACCAGTCTAACTAAGCGGTATCGTGTTACCCAGTAATTGGGGTGGAGGTAAGTTAGATAGATATGTGTCGCTCCTTGTAAAAAGATGGTATTCAACTGCATCCGATAAAATTGGAAGTTGACCCGAAATGGCTAGGTAGATAATGATAAAGCGAGATGGGAAAAATATCTTCATAAATATCAAGAAACTCATTTCCGATAACGAAATTCTATCCAACTTAACATAAGATTCACATTAGTGTGAACAACTTAATTATATTTTAACATCTATTTTCCATTCCAAAACTTTAATCGTTCGCTGAAACTTTAAATAAGTGCCGTTTTATCTAACGAAACTTTCGCTTAGTCTGACTTCCAGCTTAGTATTCAGCCAAAAATAGTAGCTGAATTGCAAATCTCGGATGCTAGCCTATCTTTAGAACGAGCTACCTTAACGTTTATTTAGACGGGCCACAACACAGCGACAAAAATGTTGCCTAGTCGGGCCCCACTACAACGGTAAAAATGTTGCCAAGTGTGGCTAAGTTCTGTTTCCTTATTCTTTGATAAATTGATATAAAACAGTGATGTTTAAAATTAAATAAAAACACTGAAAGAATTATGAGTTAATAGTCTGATTTAATTAATACTTTAATTTTGACTTTGCTGTGAAGCCGTTGACAAACACGAGATTACAAATTGTTTGAGACTAGATTTTTGAAATGAAACTTCTTTAGCTGCGTCGAGCAGTTTTTGGCATAGCCAAATTTATGCGTTCGTGTCCCTGACATGCTAATGTGACCTCGTCACCGACATGTTAATCTGATGTATTTTTTTTTAATGGAGACTTCAGAATTCATGCAGACTGCCGAAATTACTTCTTTCGGCAGTCTCCATGACTGCCAACTTTTTTTGTTGCACAAAGTGGCCGGCGACTTTCTGTCGCACGTCTGAACAAACTCTTAATGGCCAGATAAATTGAACTGGGTCACAGTTATCGATTTTGTTGAACGAAATAAACTAGCAATTAATATTAATAAGGAGGAAGATTCTGATAGCAGTAGTGGAGCAGAAATGTAGGAAGGTAGGTAATTAAAATCACATTATGAGGAAGCTATAACCCTGATGGTTTTCTATCGGACTTGTAAGTTGTGGTCGATGGTTCTGCAGAACAAGCCGGAGTTATTCAAGGAAGTTAAGAAGCAAAATTTTGAACAATTGTTCCGAAAGCGAGGAGAGTTTTAGTGCCTTATTTACATATCTTTACTGCGGATCTGGACGGTTAAAATCGGTGTTTCGCATTTCTGAATTAAAGTCCTGTATTATTAGTACGACAGATTTATCAGTGTTTTATCCTTGAGTTGAGACAATGTTGCTGTAACGACCTTCTTACTCTAAACAAGTTTTAGTAATATTGTTATGAAAAAAAAATATCTATGTCGTCATCTGCTGGATTCCCTTAACGGATCGTTTTCATTATACAAAAAATTTTAATGCATAAAAAGTGAAAGGCCACTCACTCATCACGAAATATCGCCAACTGCTTGTCGCATAAAGATGAAATTTGGCACGGAGGTAGTTTATAGTTAGAATACGTCCGCTAAGAAAGGATTTTACAAAATTCACCCCCTAAAGGGATGGAATAGGGTCCAAAGTTAGTATAAAAAAAAAGTATTTATTGTCGTTTTAACAAACTTATTGGCCTTTCGCAGATTTATCAAAATAAAATATCATTATTAAGTTTTGAAATCATGGATTCCTATATTTAACGGATCGTTATTTGCTAAAAGGTTAATAAGAATGTATTTACGATATCCTCCTTTAGTTAAATTTGTAAAGAAGGGTGGGGCAAGGTGGGGAGATATGTGAGAAAAATAAACTTCCTAATGAGACTTTCACAAGCAAAACTATCATCATTACGAAGCTTTATGTTGGATTTCAATAATTAACGGATCGTTTCTTTTATCAGCATATAACATAACATCACGCCTGTAATCCCCGAAGGGCTAGGCAGAGGTGCACTCATAAGTACACCCACATTTCGCCAGTTATGTTTTTAGTCCCATGTAATAGGGGGCGAGCCTATTGCCATCAACCGGGCACAAATCCAGACTCCGAGGCTGCTACTGAGAAATTCCTGATGGAAAAACCCAATAACACTTTGCCCGACCTGGAAATCGAACCCAAGACCTCATGCACAGCAGTCGCGCTTGCGACCACTAGACCAACGAGGCAATTTTATCAGAAAAACTGAAAATACTTTTCTAACAGTTGTAGTTAAAGATAAACTTCTATAACATGGCGCGCTCCTCCATATCACTATTTCAATGTAGTCATATCCGTATGAAAGAGTTTGTATGTACTCGTAGTTGTAAGTATTTTTCTTCAGTAGCAGGCCCGCAGATTTCTTGGTCAACTAACTGTAACTAGCAACACCGCGCAAGACAGCGCATCTGTCATTTTCATAGAGTATGTCAGTGCAGCGCCATATTAATAATAATAAATAATTGATGACGCCGCTAGTCGAACAACAAATAGCTGATTTGTTTTTGTTTCGAGAGCCATCTGAGTACGCCCGCATGCGTTGTGAGTCTTGAAAATAGTTTCGCAAATACTTTCAAACGTTTTCAACTTGCGGAGGGGCGCGCCATGTAACAGTAGTATATCTATACATAGTAAAACAGGGCGCCTGGCATCCGTCAGAAAAATAAACTCAATAGCGACACTTTCATAAAGTTAGTAAGAAAGAAAGCTTATTTTCCAAGCTGGAAATTTTCTAGACATTTGATAAAAGACAGATGTGTAAATTTCGTCATTGGGCTAAGAAAAATTTTGGATTCCTATATTTTACGGATCGTTAATCATTGGTATCACAAAAAATACTTTTCTACGTGGAATTACAGCTCACCTCAAGCTAACTTCACTTATATTCAACGAGGGAGATTTAACTCACAAATATTATTGCTAACACGAGGTTTAATTACAAAATGTCATTATAATGGGGTCGTGTCAGCTAGTAACTTAAATTTATAAGATGACCATAGCTAGATACTTTATAAGTTTTGATTTTGATAAAAATGGGTCTGAATAACAATTTTAAAAACCCTCGATGGCGGCCATCTTGTACAATTTTTTATCAAATATAGCCAAAAACACTCCCGACTAACACCTATAAAACACAATCAAAATCGGTTCATCCGTTCGGAAGCTACGATGCCACAGACAAACACACACACCAAGAGCAAACGTTGTGATAACTCGTTCCATTTATGAATGAAAAAACGCTTTGCTCTGCACTAAGACAATAACAGAACTGAAAAAATACCAGCACAGAAATGACTGTGAATTTTTGTAACAGAAAGCAAACAGATATTTTTCACTTGCTGAGGTTTTTAGTATAATATAGGGATGCAATTTTAACAGCCATCATAACTTTTGGCTTACCGAAACGAGTTTTAATTAAATGAAAAAACAAATACCGTGTATCTACATTCGTGTATTAACATGTATCAGTGCATATATGGGCTTAGCCGTTACTGATCTGGTTGTGTGTGTGTAGGTGAATTTATATGTTTGAAAACGCATTCACGATACTGTAGAAATTCCTGATGTGTAGCTGTATTTTAATAAGCTACTATAATTAAAAAAATTAAAAGAACACGACTGCAAAACCTGCACATATTTGTACTTTGTTTATTCGTCAGTTTTTTTTACGACGTTTTTTATTTACAGTGTCATATATTTTTTAAATCTACTTGTCAAATTCTAGACGATAAACTTAGACACGACCAGATTCATTAAACAAATATATTGAGGCTGGTATTAATTTAGGATTTAAAGTGACCACACCGGTTTCTTTTTATTTTTTAATATGTTACTCGGAACGATGCAAGGATTATAACGATACCCAATACATCTAAATCGGTTTACGCGTTTAAAAGTTATAGTGGAATAAAGAAACTCATATGCACACATACATACATACATTAACCCTGAACACATAACACTCGTTTTTTGGGGTAGTCGTGTAAAAAAGGTTAATGTATTATTTAAAAAAATAACTTTACTAGAAATTTCTTGGTTGATTGTTTCTATACGTGAGTTATAAATATAATTGTAAACGCAACCACGATTTAAGAAAAATACTTACGGCCAAATTCGCAAACGTAACTCAACTTCAAATCACCTTTAAGTCTTATGCTATCTCTGTCATTTTAACGTGTATTGTAGAGACAGAAATGGATTTAAGAATGTCATAAAGTTAAGTATCATTTCAGAATTAGGAGGTACAGTCAACAAAGTAGATAGATATGCAGGGTCGTCAGAATACAGTCGTGGTTTTCGATTGAAACTTAACTTAATTAATGAACTGTTTAGTATCTACTTTTTAAATCAAATTACATAATAACATCCATCGGTTTCTAAGAAATCCTAAACTATATCTGACGACCCTACATACCTATATACTTTGTTGACTTTACCTACGTGTCGCAAATGGTTTAAAGAAAATTAAGCTCCTCGTGTTTGTCGCAGCAAGTACTCTTCAAACATACACGACTTGAATCAACGAACTCTTTTCCCATAAAATATTGATGAATTCAAAGAAAAAATGCCCGCAGCGTTTACCTGCTAGTACAATCGGGGAAAATCATAGTATACTTTCCGTTTCGTGATCTAATAATAGAATGGTTCCTTTCCTTAATAGAAGAAGGATTACTCACTAGTCACTACAGGTAAACGATCAGTAGAATCATGTACTTGTGAGGTGATGTGACGAGAAACATAAGTAAACTAGTTAGATATAGCTTCTGATTATATTATCTCACGGGAACCGTACTCTTTTTTTTAGATAAAGAAGCTATATTATTATGCTATTTTATTTTATTTATTATTTATTGATTCCATTCCAGACTATAATCTTTCTCTGTGCAAAATTTCATTCAAATCCATTCAGCCGTTTTGGAGTGATTTAGTTAGAAACATTCATTCCAAACTTCCGCATTTATGAGTAGTAAGAGAGTACGATGACACACGGCTTGGTCAAGCTGTCAGTAAAATAATTTTTGTAATTAGACTAGTAGGTACCTATTTTTTTTGATAATTTTATTTTATTACGATAACTTACAACTAAAATAGCAAACCAATAGCTAAAAGTTAGAAAAGATTATGTCCAACTAATAAAAAGAAAAGATGATGAGAAGAAAATAATGAGAGGATAATCTGACACGACCGGGGAGAGACCAGACGTAGAACTAACGGCCTGTACTAGCTTTCCAAAACACAACGATGCTATACCACCAAATTCCAAACCCCGGGCTGCTACTAATAAATCCCATGGAACATCCCAAAAATATTTTGTTCAACCTAGAAATTGTACTCAGAATCCCCAGCTCAGTACTCGCGCTTGAAACCATGGAGACCAACCGAGAAGCCAAAAAAAAATAATTGTATATCTTAAAAGTGACACAGATACAGGAAAAAAAGTCTCACGTCTTACTCTTCCTACTGTTTCTATTCAGCCATTAACCAAAATGAAACATGAATAAAATATTAGTCGAAAAGAAACGCAAAGAAACTTGGTATGACAAATTCGAATCATAGAAGGACAATCTGAACATGCTTCGTTTGCTCGTCAAATATGATTTGACATAAAAGAATATAGGATGTATTACTCTACTCAGCACTCGGTACGCCCGCGGCTCCGTTTACAATTCGAACTGGGGTAAGGAATGAAATAAAAACGGTTATTGCTCGGGGTTTGAGATATCTTGAAGCTTATTTATTAAGTATTTCCTCAATTCTTATAATATTGCCATTGCCTGGATACTAAGACGAAAATCTTTAAAATAGCTTTAGTTTTTAATTCAGTGTTCATAATTTGCTCTTTGGACTAGACATTGGATAATCGAATGCATATTTTCCAAAGTATCATTTTTGGAAAATATGCATCGGACTTCATGCATCAGATTTTTGGACTGCCTCGTTGGTCTAGTGGTTGCAAGCGCGACTGCTGTGCATGAGGTCTTGGGTTCGATTCCCAGGTCGGGCAAAGTGTTATTGGATTTTTCCATCAGGAATTTCTCAGTAGCAGCCTCGGAATCTGGATTTGTGCCCAGTTGATAGCAATAAGCTCGCCCCCTATTACCTACATGGAACTAAAAACATAACTGGCGAAATGTGGATGTACTAATGGGTACGCCTCTGCCTAAACCTAAACCAAATTTTATATTTATACGTCAAGTGGTTTTCGATATTTTGTGATAATTAAGTGTATGATCTTTTGCTTTTATATATTAAGAAGATAAAGAATCAGACTTTAGCGCAAAACAAATAAACATCACAAATAACCGTCTTTGTCGCGAACGAAGACATAAGCTCAACCCAGTCTATAATAAAACCTTTGCATATAACGGTCAATAGTTATATAGTCCTCTAGGCTCCTCTACAGAGATATCCATGCAATTTGCAGGGCGCCTACGAGATCGGCTCTTCAAATTGAGTGTGAAAATGGAACGTCCGTGTCTGCATGCACTTTCATCGTTCACGAGACCATAATAACGAAATTTCCTATGTAGACATCTACCAAAAGGGGAACACTGTCTTTGAAATGTATCTGTTTAGAATTGTTAAGTTTTAGCTGCCGTTTCTCATATATACTTATTAATAACTAACAAGTTGGTCTAGCGGTCTTGAGTTCCATTCCCAAGTCGGGCAAAATGTTATTGGGTTTTTCCATCATGAATTTCACATTTTTTTTTTTAATTTTTTGCACCTGCTTTGTTATCTCTTCACCACCTTTGGTTGACTGGTACAGAATGCCTAAGGCATTAAGTCCGCATTTGTACTTTTTTGTTGCATAAAGTTTAAATAAATAAATAAATAATTTCTCAGTAGCAGCCTCGGAGTCTTGATTTGTGCCTAATTGATGGCAATAGGCCCACTCCCTATTACATGGGACTTAAATATAAATAAATAAATAAATAAATATCTTGGGACAACTCACACACGGCTATCTGATCCCAAGCTAAGCAGAACTTGTGTTATGGTAACCAGACAACTGATATACATACTTAAATAATTTATAAATACATACATATTATAGATAAATCACACCCAGACACAGAACTAACAATCATGCTCATCACACAAAGTTTAACTGGCAAAATGTGATGTACTAATAGCCTAACCCTTCGGAGATTACAGGCGTGATGTTATGTCTTTGCATATTCTTAGTACTATCTAATTCCCTATTAAAATAAATAAATACCAGAGGCCTCTCAGATACCGTTGTTACTCTAGAGACGAAACTGCAACGTCTCATGTGACTGTTATTATACCTGCACCCATACTCCTAAACCGGAACATAGCAACGCTGCTTTGCGGCAGTAATAAGTATGAACTTATCCAAGCTACCTATTCGTTTGAAGACACAAAAAAGTTAAAGTTGCTTAGCAAAAATACAAACTAAATGTTAGTACGTTGAACGAGAGTAGGTTGGTTTAGGAAATTAAATTCTCTTGTTTCAAGGAGAATCTCCTTAGTAATGAACTAAAAAAACAGTGCAATGAAAACGGAATTATCATTAGACCAAAAAAACAAGTTAAGGAACCAAAGACGGAACAGGAAAAATAATTTCCAATTTCGCTCCAATTACGGATAAAATTATGTGTATCGCCACGCCTCGTTCACCATAAAGAGTAGGCAGAACTTCAAGCCGTGCCAATATGCTCTTGGCACTTCGCCTCTTCGTAAAATGTTGAGTTTAAATCGCAGTAGTACATTTTGTGACAAATTGTAAACGCCCACGAAACTGCTGGAACTTGGAAATTACTTTATACAAAGCATTATTGAGTCATACACATGTGGGTGGACCAATGACCCTGTGGAATTCACTAGAATTTGCTGTTCCGGAAAGCATGTTCATAACGCGGACTTTGCAGAAACTAGAACTAATTTCCGTGAAACAGCTCACATTAGGACCCTTGAGTTTCTGCCAGGGTTGCGGAATTTGTTCGAGAGAGTTACCGCGGCCCTGGAACGCAAAGGGCACTAGAAAGAACACGGATGGGTTTTAGTCAGGAAAAGTCTGACACTCCCGCTCCGCTCAAAGCGGAAAACGTCATTTGAAAATTTCCCATCAATAAAAATAAATTTAAGAAGATGTAGTGACAAAGATAGAAAAGGGTATGCTTAGATGGTTCGGTCATGTTGAGAGGATGAGTGAAAGACGATTGACAAAAGGTATTTATATGGCAGAGAAGAGTGGCAACGCCGGGAGGGGTCGCTCTAGGAAGACCTACCTGGGTATTTATATGGCAGAGAAGAGTGGCAACGCCGGGAGGGGTCGCCCTAGGAAGACCTACACTACTACCTTATTGGTGAGGTCCTTCAGAAAGGTCAGGTGCGCAGTACTCGTAACCGTCGTGCTTGTATGACGAGATGTGTGAACGTTGATGAGGCGAAAGGAGTATGTAAGGATCGTAGCAGGTGGAGTTCTATAGTTTCTGCCTACCCCCATGGGAAAAAGGCGTGAGTTTATGTATGTATGTATGTATGTAAAGACAAGAAAACACCTTCGAATAAATCAAAATGTCAAAAGGTACCTCAATTTATTGCCTAAAGAAACTTCAGTGATGCTACACTTACGAAAAACTAAAGAATAATGCTTTACATCAAGTAAATGAAGCTCAAACTATAGAAGGAGCAAGACCACTTAGTATTATGAAACCTTGAGTAACAGAACGCCGAGATAAAGCTCAAATTGAAGCAGAATACAAGATAAACGCTGGCGAACCTGTGACGTCACTAGACAGAATGAAATTAGAACTGATTTTAGGGTCAAAGATGAGCATGGATAAGGACATTTTTTTCTGTCAACTTGGTACTAAAATTACAGTACTATAGGTACACCGTGGTTATCATGTTACAATGGACCAAATATTGTTAAGTACAGTCACGATTAAAAACAAGTGCACACTTAGCAAAATTACGAAGCTATTTTCTTCGATAATATTAATTGAAATGTCTTGTTTTTAGGAATATAGAATTTTGAATTCAATATTACTATGAAATACGTCTTATATCAAAATTACAAAGATAATTTCATAAGAAAATCACTTTCGTGTATACTTGTTTTTGCTCGTGACTGTACCATAATATAGTCGTGAAGAAAACAAACGAAAGGATGAAATACTAAATAAGCATTGACTGTCAATCGAAGTGAAAACTTAAAACGTTGGAGTCAAAGTCAAAGTCAAATAATTTATATCAATTAGGCCATTAAAAGGCTCTTTTAAATAACTGTCGCCAGGCAGGCTGTCGGTGACGTGTTCGCATTACCATGGTGGTGACGCGATTCCATAAGTTTTGTCCTTACAAAAAAAAAACGAACAGTGGCTAAAAAAAATCCACATAAAAATAATATATTTTAATTCGACTTTTTTTTCTCTTTTTTTTTTAAGTGTTATTAGGTTTTTCCTTCCGGAATTTCTCAGTATCAGCCTCGGAGTTTGGATTTGATGGCATTAGGCTCGCCCCTATTACATGAGACTAAAAACATAACTGGCGAAATGTGGGTGTACTAATGGGTACACCTCTGCCTAACCCTTCGGGGATTACAGGCGTGATGTTACGTTATTTTTCACCTACAACGGTGAAGCCAAAAGAAGAATCTTCGTGTTATTATGTTCATCTGTGTACACAATATCTCTTTCTCCCTATTAGTAGTCTCAACACATTTTGAATATTGCGTAAAAATTATCTATGATCCGACACATTGAAGCACGGATTTGCTGGAATTAATCCAGATTATCAGAAAATTGTTATTCGAAACTCTGGCTTTACTGAAAGGTCCACTCCGGTCTATCGATTCCTAAAGATTGAGGTGCTTCAAAGAGATGAAAATCTAGTATTTGAAGCCTTTGATAAAACATTATAATACTATCTTTTAAAGGTTCTTCAATATAACGTTTGGAGCCAAATATAGTTCAGTTTTATATTTTCTAATCTTACTTCAAAGCAGTCATAGACGGCGTATACTGGTAGCTAATAAATATATAATAATATTCATAAAAGCTATCAAATACGTCTAAAAATCCAATAACACTGCTATAGTAAATTCAGAATCGTCACCATTTTCAGTAAAGGCTCAGTGTGATACTGTATTGAGTGACAAGTACCAGTGACCCATGCGCAGAATCGAACGCCTTTGAAAAGCCTTTGACATAAACGATTCTAGCAATCTGGATATCTGTGCTGGTATTATATTGGACAGTCACTTCTCGTACGTTAAAGGCTTTTACACTTTAGGCATTTGGTGCGGCACACACACGATATTCTTTTTACGGTTCCGTACTTAAAGGATACAAGATACTATTAAAAAAATTAAAAAAAAAACACGATTGCAAAAATTGCACATATTTGTAGGTACTTTGTTTACTCGTCAGTTTTTTTTACGACGTTCTTTATTTACAGTGTTATATATTTTTTAAATTTTCTTGTCAAATTCTAGACGATAAACATAGACACGACCAGATTCATTAAAAAAAAAATTGAGGCTGGTATTAAGTTACCTTTAAAAGTGACCACACCGGTTTCTTTTTATTTTAACTAGCCTATGTTAGTCGGAACAATAAAAGGATTGTAACGATACCCCATACATCTTTATCGGTTCAGGCGTTTTAAAGTTACGGTGGAATAAAGAAACTCACATACATACATTAATCCTGAACACATAACACTCCTTTTTTTGGGACAGTCGTGTAAAAAAAGAAACTAAGGCTTTTTATTAACAAAAAAAAAAAGGTTTCCGCGCAAAAATCATAAAATGTGACAACGGACATTTACGCGAACGAAGTCCATAGGCTAGTTTAAAAAAAGCCTAGGTAAGTGTCAGCTGCTTAGTGTGCCGCCGAACTTGCTAAAGTCAACTGCGAAAATTGAGGTCAATGGGCCCGTAAGCGGGCAAGCTAGCTGTCACTATAAATATGACGGGTCTTTCGAGCCTGCACATTACCGAAAATATCTCTGCAAATACATTAGTCTTATAACATAACATCACGCCTGTAATTCTGAAGCGGTTAATGCACATAAAGGGAACGCACCCGGGGTTGCAGGACATCTTAACAGGATACCGTGGCCCCGGAACGTAAAGGGCAACAGAAGAAACAGGGTGGTTTATTAGTCAGTAAAAGTGTGACAGTCCCTTCCGCCCCACCCAGGGTGGAAGGAGTCATTTGATGATTTTTACCACCTTAAAATATGACCGCCTTCAAAAACTACAAAATAAAAAAATAACTTTAGCTTGAAAGTCGGCGGCTTTGGTTTTGTTTCTTGTTATGTAGGTATTGCCACCGACTTCCAAGCTAAAGTTATTTTTTTTATTTTGTAGTTTTTGAAGGCGGTCATATTTTTTTGTAAAAAAGCTTTTTATTTTTCACTTTTTAGTGCATGTGTGTTAATGTTTGAAATCCTTACATAAAGCCCTTTCAAACAATACCTCACACGATATATTAAAGGAGAATGCCGGAACCTGTACCAAATGCTTATAAAAAATAAATTTACCGTAAATACTTAAACACTTTTTGACTGACATTACCAAAATATGAATCATTATTAAATCCGCGTTTACGAAATGTTATAAAAAAGTTCGATAACCCAAGTTCTTGACTTCCGAAGCATTTCCGGTAGTGATGACATTGCAATCACAAAAAAAAAAAGGTTCCAAGCAACAAAAATCGTTAAGAGAAATCGACTACAGAACGATTGCTTAGACAATAAAATGATTTTGCATTCGTTAGAAGGCACAGATAGTGAATAAAAAATCTATATTATTTGTGATTTTTTGAATATAAATAGATACATACATCGATTTGGCTGCTAAACTTAATTTCTGACTGAATGATCAATTTATTCATTAATCGATTATTTTATAGGCGATATCGATTTTAGACATATTGAATCGAGATAGCAACACTCTGAACAACTGTCAAATGTCACAACATGACAACACCTCCCTCTATCTCGTTCGGCGCTTACGCATCGTTCGTGTTTGTGTTGTTATTTTGTTTTGTTGTTGGTTGTTTTTGTGCGTTGAGTTGAGCTTTGTTCCTCCGGGTCGAAACTACGTTTCTTGTTACTTGTAACAAAACAAATCGAAACATATTTCCCTTATTTTATAGTGAATGGTATCGTTGCAATACTTTAGGCGGGTTTTTTAAAAATATAGTTACGAGGAAAAATCTCAGCACTGCGGATTCGAAAACAAAAACGTTTAATGCCAACAGTAATAGTAAACAATAAGCTGGCTAAAAATGGTTATTTCATCAAAAAGCAATTGGTTCAGGTTTCCATACAAAAACCGGCATTCTCCTTTGGAAAGTGGTAGGAGGGGGGTTGACGTACCCCCTCCCCACTTCCTTCAGTCAGTCATCGACTACACATATAAACAAAGTAATTTGTCTTGTTACGGCGGTTCTGCTGTGATTTTATAAGGAGTTCCGTTCCATATCTCCAAAGTTCATCATCAGATCATGACAATATTCTTATGGGACCTATTCGGAACTATACTCTTTCAAACAAAAAAAGAATCATCCAAATCGATTCATAATTGGCGGAGTAATCGTAGAACAAACACACAAAAAAAAAAAAAAAAAAAAACATACGCGTCGAATTGAGAACCTCCTCCTTTTTGAAGTCGGTTGAAAAAAATAATAAGGGAACGCAAGGATAACGCTATAATAAAAAATAACTGTATTGTTTTTAAAATGCTGAGCTTCTACTCGCGGTATACAAAGTAAGTTGAATTGTTATCCTAACACATACTGTTATCTTCCATATTACCGGGAAAAATTATCCCATTCGCTAATTCAGGAAATAATCTAAGTATGTGCCCATTTTTAAAATCTGTTCAACGGTTTACGCGTGATTTAGTAACAAGCATACACGTTTATCTAAACATCTTCGTAAACTTTAGCATTTATAATATTAGTAGAATGTATAAGACTTTCAAATATTTATTATCCTAACTTCCTAGCTAATATTATAAATGCGAAAGTAAGTTTGTTTGTTACCATTTTACGCCTAAGCCACTGAACCGATCATCCTGAAATTTTGAATATACGTTGCCAGGTGTACAGGAACAAACATAGGGTACCTTTAATCCCGTGTCGTTTCGAATCATGATTTTAACTAAATAATTGAAATGACAGGACATGGGTAATTTTTTCCGCGACTTCGTCTGTGTCCGCGATAACCGAAATTTACGCGGAAGAAGTCGCGGGCAAAAGCTAGTAAACAATAATTATCTAAAAAAGAATAAAAATAAAACATCGGTGTGGCTGTCAATCGAATAGGTAAACATTAATTAGTATAAAAATTATGTTATTTTGACATTACAAATATTTCAATTTTATATACTGATTTGCCAGAACAGCTTCTGTATACATTTAATCTAAACCATATCAAATTAATGATCGCGGTCTACAGCCTCCAATAACAGGCTAACTAGTATAATATCTAGAAATAGATTAAATAAAAGCCGTTTAATCACTACCAAAGAGGGCGTATTCTGTTAGAAAAGATACTAAATTACGTCTACAAGTAAGATCAACACAATGATCAGTAATGTCCATTCTAAGAACACAACTAGAAAAAGAAACATAATAAAAGTAGAAAGTTATTGCCAAGAAAAGTCCAATTAGGAATAAATGAGATAATGTCCAGCGGCTAAAAGAAAAACATATAACGCTCCAGTAAGTCCCTTTTACAAACATCATTTTCCCTTTTTCATTTCTGCCCTTTCCACAAATAAAATATCCAATAATAACCCAGACGGCTTTAATAAGCAATAGAAAATAAAGCTACTATTTAATTGGCAGCAAATCAATGGAAGTCTTTGAACCTTAAGTCTTTTAACGGTACGAAAGACTTTGATGGCAAAATTTTTCACAAACATGAGACACAAAGCAATTCAACTTTGAAGCACTTCTAGAGACGTGATTTAATGTCATAACTTTATAATTTTTAAGGTAAAGCACGTGTACCTACCTACAAATTTTTAACGAGACTTTTGACTCGCCTTCGCACAAAATAATAGGTACGGGTAAAGGACGCCACTGACTAACGAGAAGAGTGTCTGTGGAGTTTCTTGCTCGTTCTTCTCCATCGAGACCTACCTACTACGTTTTGGGAGGAACTACCTTGGTTATTACTACCTACCTACCTTGGTTATTGTGGCTATCTTTAGGGGAGGCCTATATCTAGTAGTGGATTTTGATTGGCTGATATGATTATGATGATACTAAAACTACCCTGTTCAGAAGGTAAAGGGTGCAGTCCATATATCATAGTAGTTATATACGCGCCACGAAAGATGAGGCTTGACAAGCGTCAGTAATGAGGAGCTTACGCAGGTATGGATGTACGAAATAGTTATCTATTTTATAATTTACTAGCTTTCGCCCGCGGCTTCGCTCACGTTAATTTGGGATTTGCCAATAAATTCGGGCTGTACTCTGCTTGAGTGCATGAGTGAACCCTTAATTTTCTGACACCCTAGTACTTTTTTTAATAAACCCAGATTGTTGTTGACCTTTCCACTCTAATTAAAACTTCTTATTTCTACTGCCATAGAGATATACCTTTTTATGACACCCTAGTACTTTTTTTCTTGGGTAATTATAAATTGGTTTTAATAACCCCGAATAATCAATAATCGATTTTATGACACCCTAGTTGAAGCTGGTCCATCGACACTCGATACTCACAAAATGTATTAGATACTTAAATTTAAAATTCGAACATGATTGGAAAGACATGTGGCGCCATCTATCACCGTAAGAAGGTTATTGTGATTTCCCTCGGGAACAGTACTTTTTTTCGGGATGAAAGGTACCCTATGTTTGTTCCTGTACACCTGGCAACTTATATGCAAAATTTCTGGATGATCGGTTCAGTGGCTTAGGTGTAAGATGGTAACAAACAAACAAACAAACTTACTTTCGCATTTATAATATTAGTTAGGATTTATCTCTTCAGGGATGTTTCGATGAATAATAATATAATATTTATTACAAAATAATAAAGTTAGTGTGGTGTGACTAATCTCATCTTTCGTAGCGCGTATTGTACTATACTTGACTGATACATCTCTACTTAACCCTTTGAGGAATGCAAGCGTGATGATATGGTCTAGTAAATACGAATTTATAGAAATCTGTTAACAACCCCCAACTAAGTTAAATGCTTACAAGCTCGGTGTATGTTCATACAAAGATCAAACTTACAACGTACCTAACCGATGAACTATTTTCGCTACCTATCCTGTTTCCAAATTATTTTGCCAAGCGAATCTGGACTTTAAGGTATTGCTCTTCAATCTAAAATCTCTTTAAGCTCGTAGGTATTGGTGTAATAACTCGACGGCTCATAGCCCGAGGCAGGGAGGAATCTCGATGTTTCAAAATCCTTCAACAATCCATCATTTATCTATGGCATTGCTACACTAACCAAGCGATCGATCTTAGAACTGTTACTGTAGCGTGTTGGTGTAACGAAGGGTCACAATTAGAGCTTTAGTATCGGACTGCTACGGCACTGAATAAACGTGTCTTTACACGGACGATTGTGTATTTTTCTCACTTCAAAATAAGGATTATGTTTAACCTGTTTGTGAGTATGTATATCCGTTCCTATATACGCTCGTAACTACTAAACGGCTCAACCGATTTTGAAAAATGATACATCATTAGATTTATTTTGATAGGGCGAGTCTCACTGCTTACGTCGTACTAATGGGTATACTTCTGCTTAACCCTTCGGGGATTACAGGTTTGATGTTATGTTAATTTTGTTGTTATAGCGGCCTTACACACTCTGACAGACGAACAGACGGACAGCGGAGACTAAGTCATATAGTTCCGTTGGTTATGGAGCCTTAAAAAGGAATATCGAGGTCAAAATCTTATTTAAAAGCTTCCTTTGCCAAGAGAATACCGATTTTTCATTACTAGAAGTATTAATGTACCATATTAACATTTAAAGAGTATAATCAAGTCCGTTTTGGCAACGCTGTCCGTCGCCACCGACAGAGATTTTGATCTCAAAAACAGACAATGAAATTAGTTTCCAGTTTTTCGTATGTGAATCTAACTGATGCCCGCGGTTTCACTCACGTTTTTGGTATAATAATAGCAGCCTCTTTTGTCCCACTGCTCACATACAAGGTTAAAAGGATCCTATATTAATACTAGCTTATCTTTGTCCCACAGCAAAGCAAAGGCTTCTTTTCATACAGACGTCTTAACAGGATACCGAGGCCCCGGAACGTAAAGGGCAACAAAAGGAAAAGGGTGGTTTTTTAGTCAGTAAAAGTCTGACAGTCCCTTCTGCCCCACCCGGGGCGGAAGGAGTCATTTGATGATATTTACCACCTAAAAAAAAAGGTCCTATAAATCCTCGCATTGTTTTCCTTCACCGATGTTAGTGATGACTATAATTATTAGAAAGTACCTATTTATGAATTGAAAAAGTCACATTAGCACTAGCCCGGTATCCCGACCTCATGATTGAAAGACAGGAGCCTTAACTAAAGAATTTTAATATATTTTTATTTTCAATATCCGTCACAATATCTTCAAAATCCGTTCATACGTTTAGCGTGACCGAGAATACAAGTTTTTACTTGAATCTATGGGTACAGTCAAACAAGCTATTTGATATACAAGCATCTAAATTGCAACTACATTTATACAATGTTTCGATTGTTCTAATTCTTTTAAATTACTCACAGTAGATTTCAAAATTATAAGACACCACAAGTTTAAAAAGTCAACACGAAATAACAATGAATGGCAATGTAGAAGAAAGATAATTATTGTTGTCTGTAAATTAAACAGCTTTTTCGACTGTACTACTTGTAATATTATTTGGAGGTATTATGTTTTGTTTGTAAGAGGTTGTCTCTAGAAATACTGATCCAAATCCAAGAAATCTTTCACATATAGAAAGCTACATGTACACTAAGGGCGAGACTCCACCAAAGCGGTGACGACAGGAGATGTCTCGTAATTACCCGTTAGCATATTGTATTGTGCTAAACCTAAGCGCAGCGCTGTCCAAATGACGCAAGCTGATTGGTTGTGAGACACATCTCTTCTCGTCACAGCTTTGATGGAGTCTCGCCCTAATACCAAGTGCTATAAGGCTATATTTTAATGTATAATGGACTTCCACGCATACGAGTTCGCGAGTAAAGGCTATTATTAATATTAGCAAGTAAAGTTACAGGCATTTTCAGGTCCCGAAATTTGTAACTTTAGCCACAAAACTAAGTCGATCCAATGTAAGCTTAATAGAGAGGCAAGGTACCTTAGTTTCATAAGTAGCAAAAACTTTTACAGCTCCATAAGTTTATAAAAAGCCCCCGCCTTCGCTCGGATTATTAATTAATCAATGTGTAATTAATAGTTCCGAAGTTTCCTTGAGAAATAATCTCAACGACGGTGGTAAGTAAAGTAGTATCAAGTAGTTTCGAAAGGCGGATAGACAGACGCGACCGTGGCTTCCTAATATATTCTATTATCTATTTATTTTTGACTGCCTCGTTGGTCTAGTGGTCGCAAGCGCGACTGCTGTGCATGAGGTCTTGGGTTCGATTTCCAGGTCAGGCAAAGTGTTATTGGGTTTTTCCATCAGGAATTTCTTAGTAGCAGCCTCAGAGTCTGGATTTGTGCCCGGTTGATGGCAATAGGCTCGCCCCCTATTACATGGGACTAAAAACATAACTGGCGAAATGTTGGTGTACTAATGGGTACACCTCCTCCTAACCCTTGGAGGATTTCAGGCGTAATGTTATGTTATCTATTTATATAGAGATTTAACGAAAATCAGAAAAACAAAGTCAAAGTCAAATCATTTATTTAAATTAAGCCATTTTAAGGCACCTTTGAACGTTATTACAAGAAAAAAAATAGAATTGAATCTAGTTGCCCTTTCCAAAAGGTAGTTTTGTATGGATAAAAATGGGCAAGAAACTCCATAAGTACTCTTTTATTTGCATACAGAGTCATGCATAATTACATGTGAATGCAATGTATCTTATAAAAAAACTACTATATACTAAACACGCAAAAGGAATTTATATATATAATAAACGCGATTAAAGAAAAAAAACTTTTTTTTCTATTTTGATATCTGGTAAGTAGGTATAACTGTGCTGCAATTACTAACATTTATCATGATCTCAATCACTTAAGATAACATAACAGAACATTACGCCAGTAATCCCCGAAGGGTTAGGCAGAGGTGATATCAATCGTAATAAAAATAATTTAAAATATAATAATACCAGCTTATTATTGTCCTACTGCAAGGTGGCAAGCTCTTCTCTTACAGAGAAGGTAGGAGCATTCATTACCTCGCTTGCTCAAGGTAGATTGGCGATTACAGTTTTATATTAAGTTCAGGTTTTCTCACGGTGTTTTCATATCCCGTCGTCGTCATTTTAGAAAGTACTCATGAAATAGAAAATAGTCACATTTCGACTTGCATGCGAGGAGAGTGCCTTCACTACTGTACCATTGCGATATTTTTATCTTAATATATTTAAATTACGCGTCACGTTGTTTGTCCGGGACGGATTCCTAAACTACTTTAAAGCGATTTTATTCAAATTTGCACACAGTGTACAGTTTAATCTAACTTCAAAGATAGGATAGTTTTTATCTCAATTATTGGTCTTGATATTTTTTGATCGCAAACCTGAGCCACAGTAACGCGTGGGCCGGTCAGCTTGTAAAAATATACACATACAAACATACATAAACTCACGCCTTTTTCCCATGGGGGTAGGCAGTAAAAATATAAAAAAAGAAAACCTTTAAAAGAGTTACATTATAAAATAATACTAGCGACACAAAAACCATAAAAAACTATCCCAAGAAAATTGTCGTTTCACCGAATCCGACAATATACTAGTGTGAGTTATACATTGAACCAATTCTGTGCAATCAGCACTTCAAGAGAAATATTGCCGCTTGTAAAAAATCGATGAAAGCCTAATAAGTTCTGTGAACGTTTTAACATTCTGCTACAACCGCACCCCATTACTTACAACGTCAATTCTGAGAAAGTGCTGAAAATTTCTTGTAAATTCGCTTTTACAAGCATTTGGTTCCTAATATTTGAAAAAAACTCGTTTTTTTTTTATTTCGTTTCTAATAGCTTTTCATTATATTTAACTAGCTTCTACTCGCGATTTCGTTCGCGTTAATGTTGATTTCTCAATACAGTTAACTTTGAATCCTTATCTTATAGAAAATTCTTTCTTAGCGGACGTCCTATAAACTACCTCCCTGCTAAATTTTAGCTCATTGAGAGACCTTTCGCTTTCATATATTTAATGTAAATAACGTATATTGGTTTAATTCTACTTATATTTTGGTATTAAGGGTAGATGAAAATATAATTAAGTATGTGCCCTAAAAGATTTCATTTTTTTTTCGAATATGTCAAATTTTATTTTACACATACCTACCTACAAATGCCTTCTGGGTTGGTTTAAATTTGTTTTAAAATATTTTTGTTTTTTTAAAACACTGAATCCTTCTCAAAAGGTCTATAAAGTATACTTGGAAAAAAAACCTAATTAGGTTTTAATTAAAATCATTTTCAAAAAATATTGAGTAATGTTTCCCCGACACTTTTTAAAAACTAGTAAATTTAAAAATCACAGCCTTACCTGATAAATCCAGAAAAATAAACTGTAGTCACTTCATAAGGTGAAACTTTCCTGTTTATAATAATTTCCACAGTAAACCACACTCAGCACTTCACTAAAACTATTAGCCGAACTAAGTTTTAAGTACACAAAGTTCTTCACGAACTTTTACCGAGACCCCGGAGTATGTGTCATAAATCTTATCACTTTCTGATATTCCGTATTTTACGATCCGCGACGTCACATTTCGTTGCACTCGACGTACGTCAACCGTCAAATAACGCAACAACACGTCCGCCGTCTACGACACCTTGCGGGAAACTAACTAACGAACACAGCATCGCCAGGGTAAGCGCTTCAATGTGTGCGTGGAAGTCCGTTAACAGTGTACATACAGCTAACGTTGATGTGTGAGTGATCCTAGACTCGCGTCAGTGATTTGAGTCGCGGTACAATTTTACGCTTGTGTGAGTCACCGATCACCTACGACTACGTCTGTGTGTGTGCACAGTACAGCCGGGAAAAACGGACTGTGGCACACGGCGCATGCCCAAAGAGGTCTGAAAAATAAAATTTTGTTTCGCGCTAAATACTGATGCGAGCGACAGATTATAAAACCAGTGTGCTTTTACAAAGGGGTAATTAACTGAATGGGGGTTTTCATTAAATTCGTTTTGTGTATGTCTTTATATTCGTAGGTAGGTAATTATATTTTATTAGGTGTTTGATAATTTTCCGCTTTGGTACCTACGTACGCGTCGGTGTAGTACATATTACGTATGTAGATTTTGTTCGCAACACTGTATTGACGGGAATAATAGAGATTGGTGTACATTGTATATATATTTTAACCAGATTCTGCCCACGACTTCGCCCGCGTTGAAGTCAAGTATGCTATAAAATATATCCTTTGTTACTCGCAGATATTGTAGCTTTCTAAAGGTGAAAGAATTTTTAAAATCGGTCCAGTAGTTTTTGAGTTTATCCATTACAAACAAGCAAAAATAAAAAATAAATCCTCAATATGTATAATATTATACAATATATGTATAATATTATATATATACACTATACACACACACACATATATATAACTAGTGTAGATAAAAGCTAAAGTTTGCTATAGAAACTGACTGTCTCTTTGATGTAGCGGTCACAAAGCGCGACTGCTAAGCATGAGATCTTGGGTTCGATTAATAGGCCGGGCAAAGTGTTATCATCAACTTTGAATTTAATATATTTTTAGTTGAGAAAATATTTATTTTAATGAGAATATATTATTTATTATATTATGAATTAGAATTCTTATAAATTATTACTAATTTATAAGAATTTTGACAAAAATCCTCTGAGCATAGCCCTCTCCGTTCCTCTCTGAGCGACTTAGAATTTCCTTATGAGGCCCACGTAAGGCACCACAATAATTCTTTTATTAATATAATGTTATTTTCTCATAAAAGGTAGGTTTTGACAAGAATATACAAGTTCAATCTTCAGCCTATCAATGTTGGTACAGCTGTAATTTATTTTAGTATTTGAAATGAATAAAAACATATACCCATTCTCTTTATTTGTTTAATATTAGAAAACTAATTATTTGCTACCAAAACAAAATAAGCATAATATTTTTAAGGGAGCCAATTATAGAATGTTTGACTTTTTTGTTTTGTTGGAGGAGGATATCCATGAATATTTACGGAGGTTTACGTCGGACTTTTAAGTTTATTTAGACATTAGTAACATCATTCCGTGCCTCGGAAAGCACGTTAAGCTGTTGGTCCCGGCTGTCATACGTGGATCTTTGACAGTCGTCACGAGTCGTCAGAAGCTTGAAAGTCTGACAACCAGTCTTACCTAAGGGCGGTATTACCCAGTTACTGGGTTGTGGAGGTCAGATAGGCAATCGCTCCATGTAAAATACTGGTATTCAGCTGCATCTGGTTAGGCTGGAAGCCGACCCCAACATAGTTGGGAAAAGGCTAGGCAGATGATGATGTCGGAATCTTACCGACTAAAACCCTACGATTCCTCCTCCTACCATACGCTTGACCGCCTCCGAAACAAAGTTTAACCTGAGGCCTAAATTATATTACCTAGATTAGATTAAAACCTTTTTCCTTTTCTCACAGGTTCTGCCTCCGATTCAATCTATACTTTTATATAATACTAGCTTGTGCCCGCGACTTCGTCTGCGTAAATTTCTGTTATCGCGGAGACAGACGAAGTCGCGGAAAAAATTACCCATGTCCTGTCATTTCAATTCGAAACGACAGGTGGCGCCATCTATGATCATAAGAACGTTATTGTGATTTCCCTCGGAAACAGTACTTTTTTTCGGGATTAAAAGTACCCTATATTCGTTCCTGTACACCTAGCAACACATATCCAAAATTTTAGGATGATTGGTTCAATGGCTTAGGCGTAAACTGGTAACAAACAAACTTACTTTCGCATTTATAATATTAGTTAGGATAATAAAGCTGAAGAGATATTTCGTTTGTTTATTTAAACTGCGCTAATCTCTGGAACTACCAGTCGGATTGAAAAAAACCTTTTTGAGTATGATAGCCACATTCATGAGGAATAGTAAAGGCTATATAACATCACGCTACGACGTGTGAGAGCCGAGCAGTAGCCAAAGACGTAACCGAACTCGGGTGAAAAAAAAACACCCTGATAAGGTCGTGGGCAGAAGCTGATTTACAAAGTCAAAAGTCAAAGTAAAAAATATTTACATCAATTAGATCATTTACAGGCACTTTAATTGTCAAGGAGTCGGTCAGTTAGCCAGATATTTGAAGCTATTTTACGCGTTCTAAAACGGAGGTAGGTAAAGTAAAAAATATTTATTTCAATTAGACTATTTACAAGCACTTTTGAATTGTCAAGGAGTCGGTCAGTTGGTCAGAAAGTTGAAGCTAGTTTGCTCGTTCCAAAACGGAGATAAACCTCTATGGAGAAGAACGAGGAACTCCACGGCACTCTTTTCAATAAGTTTTACAAAATCATAGTTACTTAATTGTTAATAGTCTCAATTAATCACTAATATATATTCATTAAAACAACGGGAGGCAATCCCGTGCAGAAATCTCAGTGGTATATGTGATAAATCATGTTATTACAAGCCATCAAACTATGCGATAAATGAATAAGGAAAACAAACGAACTCTCAATACTACAAAAGGTCAATGTAATAAAAGAAATACCATCACCATCATGCCTGTATTCCCCGAAGAGGCGTGTACACTCAAACAAGTTATTTTCTATACAGGTAACTTACATGTACTTTACCTTATACTAGCTTATTTCGCGACTTCGTCCGCGCAAATGTCGGTTTTCTGCGAGGTTTTATTTTTTTTTGCGTGAAACCTTAATTCTTTTTCTAAAATAAAAGCCTAAGTTACTCTTATTACATCAGCTTTCGTCAAAATCGGTCCGGCCGTTCCAGAGATTAGCCGGAACAAACAGACAAAAGTTGAAAAAAATGTTACTTTGACATAAGTATCGTATAATAATATACATTCATATGCATATAGTAAAAAGCCGTTAAGTTAATATAACAAACAGACACTTCAATTTTATTTATTTGTAGGTAGTATGTATGTATAGATAAAAAAGGATTTTCCGAAATTCTACCCTTGAGGGGGTGAAAAAGGGGGACGAAGTCGCGGGGAGAAGCTAGTTTACTATAAGCATTAAAAATACTTCAGTAATTCTGTTGTTATGTTAAAATTACTGCATTTTTTATTTGAGTTTGCCTCGTTGGTCTAGTGGTCGCAAGCGCGACTGCTGTGCATGAGGTCTTGGCGAAATGTGGGTGTACTAATGGGTATACCTCTACCTAACCGGGGAATACAGGCGTGATGTTATGTTATGTTATTTGCCTCGTTATTTATAGAAAAACTTATGGGACTTACGAAACGCCAACATTGAAGTATAATATTTCTGTTATATTGAATGAAGTATATGGCAACAAAATATAAAATTACAAAATGAAAAAAGAACCCTACATGTTTCTATAATAAGGTAAAAAATTAAATAAACGTATTCAATGTGAACACGTAGTATCATATCATAAGTCAGAGCGACCGATATTTTTACAGTTGATTGATTAATTCATTCAGCCAGGACTCAATAATGTTCATGTGAATTTTAACCAATTTAATTATAAATTGTACTTTTCAATCGTTGTGTTTACAACTTTATTACATACATAACATCACGCCTGTAACCCCCGAAGGGTTGGGCAGAGGTGTACCCTGTAGTGTAGTGTAGGTGGGATTTTCCATCAGGAATTTCTCAGTAGCAGCCTCGGAGTCTGGATTTGTGCCTGATTGATGTCAATAGGCTCGCCCCTTATTACATGGGACTAAAAACATAACTGGCGAAATGTGGGTATACTAATGGGTACACCTCTGCCTAACCCTTCGGGGATTACAGGCGTGATGTCATGTTATGTTATGCTGTCAGTGGTTTAGTCGTGAAAGCGTAATAGAAAGACAGGTACACCCAATATTATTTTGTCCATCAACGAAATGATGTAATATTGTAAACAAATTAATTCCCTTATAAAAATAATTAGGGCGTGAAATTAATTGTTTGCTAGTGTTCACAAATAAAACCACCAAATGAAAATTTGATCTGAATTGAAATTAATTTGAAATGAAATAATGAAATGAAAATATAAATACAAAAATATTTTTTTGCGATTAGATTGATTTCCATTGTATCGTTAAGCGTCGTGTGTTGTTTTAATTATTCATATGTTATTTTTGAATAATAAAGAATTAATACATTGTTGTTTTATGTTATAGATGGACAAATATTTTGTTAAGTCATTCATATTTTTTTCAAACCGATTTCGGTCAAGGTGACTTTCTTTTTAGTTGGTAAAAATCATCAAATGACTCCTTCCGTCCTGGGTGGGGCGGAAGGGACTGTCAGACTTTTACTGACTAAGAAACCACCCTGTTCCTTCCGTTGCCCTTTACGTTCCGGGGCCACGGTATCCTGTTAAGACGTCCCGCAACCCCGGCAGGCGTTGGCCCCGTTGGGGGCCCCGTCCCTGTGCTGACAGCTTTTTGAGGCGCGCGTGAACAGAACGCGCCGTCGACCCGGGCTTGGGCCTTGATCGGACGCCCAGTACGCAGGAGATATTATTGTGCACTAGTGTGTGCGCAAACACAAGTGTTAAGTCTCATAGTCCGATGGGAAGGTAATCCGACACAAACGGGGAGAAATTAGGCTAAGGACCAAAAATTTTACGTGCTTTTCGAGGCACGGGGGTGTCATACCACCAACTTCAAAACTCCGGGCTGCTACCGAACAATTCCTATTTGAAAACAAAATAACACTTATTGTCCGACTTGGAAATCAAACCCAGTTCCCTACGTTCAACGGCAATTACAGTGTAGATTTCTATAAGTAAAAATACTTTTTGCAATCGAACTAGTATTTCCAGATTTTACGTCTTATAAACAAACAAACAATTTTTCTTCCATGTATAATTTAATAGTAAAGAATTCAATTTTAAGCTTCAAATAACCAAACAAAAAAGAATCATAATAAAAAAAAACTTTTCTTGATTTTAATCTCCATAAAATAAGGTCAGTTTTATAAAAACTAGGCTAAAGAAAAATAAACTTAAAACAGTTGTAAAACAATAAAAATAAGTATCAGAATAGCATGAGGACAGTGCAAATGAAAGCTTTGAAACTAGGTTAAAGTCATATAGCTCCTTGAAACTTGAAGGCAGATAATACATCGGACTGTAGGGAATGCCTTAATTATGAAATGTATAACAATGTAGAAGCAAATTCCGATACATCATCATCAATATCAAGATTAAATTCAATATCCATATGAATATTATTTATTTATTTTACTTTAATTAAAACGGTTAAATAACCAATTAAAATAATTAAAAACACAGAAGACAGATAAAAGTAAAAATATAAAAAAGAAAACACGAATATACATTTAAAAACAGAACAAAATAACTTCATCCCTTTCAAATGCAATGCAATGCAATTATGAATGCGAAAGTAGATCTGTTTGTATGTTACGGTTTCATGACTAAACCACTGAACCGATTTCGATGATATTCGGTACGAGGTAAGTTTGAACCTCAAAAATGACATTTACGTGAACGAAGTAGCGGACAAAAGCTAGACTTTAATAATTTAGGCGTTGGCAACAATTTGTTTCGAGCACTGCGTTGTATTTTCCCAAATGTTGTGATGCCCTTGGTGTTGTCATAGCTAAATACTGAAATAACTAAAAACCGTCAATTCTTAATTTGTAATACCTACTTTGTACTCATTATACTTATTATTGAACTTACACTCACACCCCTACACCCCCACACCCACCCACTCACTTCCACACCCACAAATAAGTTTGTTTACCCAATATTTGTATGGAAGAGCGGAGTCTCCCAACACAGGCATTACTTGGTTAAAGGGAGGCTCCAATCACTAACCGGTTTTTGTAAATATTGATGTGGAAAAAAAATATTTTTGATTTGATTATGATATAGTTAGTTAGTTTTTTATGCAAGGTACATTGCGTTTATGTGTAATTCTGTATACAAATATTGATTTTAAAAGTGTGTGCGTATGGAATTTATTGCCCATTCTTTTCCATACGAAACTACCTTTTAGAAGGAACAAGTAGATACAATTCTTTTTTTTTGTATATGACGTTCAATAGTGCCTTTTAATGACCTAATGGAAATAAATGATTTGACTTTGTATTTTTAGGTTTATGGTGAGTTTTTACGTCAAATGACTTAATTTTAAAATGATATGTAACTCAAAAACTTATATAGGAAAATATTTACCTAAGTATTTATATTTTATTATCATGTGTGTGAGTTTCGTATACCAAAAACATTGTTTAAAGTTTTGAAACAAAAACTTGTCCAATTTGCGTACCCATAAAAAAGCGATTGATGCAACCGTAAAAAGCCTATTTAAGTTCGATCACTTATGTAATACAGGTTGATCCAGAGGCTGTCAAACCCTGAGTGGAAGACAAAAACCCCTTGAAAGTTTAGAGTGACAGTATTGGGGATGGTTTAAATGGAAGCGGTGAGCGTTTTTCTACCAGGTTTAATTTTTAGCTACAAAAAGGGTGGATGTGTATTTTCTAGGTTTGTCTTGGACATTACTAACACCGGTGAAGGAATAATAACAACTAATATTTAATTTAATTATTTATGCAGAATATTTTTTCAGACTTAATAAGTAAGATAAAAAAAAAACACAACAAAAAACGAAATGTGTGTCCTGATGACCTAGTAGTTAAGGCACCCGCCTCTCATGCATGAAGTTGTGAGTTCAAATCCGGGCAAGTACCAATGTGACTTTTTCAATTCGGTCTTTATCAGATCTCCCATGTCCACCTTGTGGGTGGACGTCCTACACTGCGTTTGCCGGTGCGAACGCAGCATAGAACATTAGTCTTTACTTTCTATAAATCTGGAAAGGGGTCACTGTACTCATCATTATAAACAATATCCCAAGGTTTTCTGAATAGCAATCATCAAAGGCTAGACTTTGAATGATTTTAGTACTTTCTATTTTATTTCTATTCTCTTAAGACTTAATTTAAAATCACCATTATCGCTCCCGCTGCATTTCAAAACTTAAACCCGCACAAACAATGCCAATCTGAATCTAAGCTAACGAGTGGACCGCTTCAATCTTCGATAGCTATTGTCCAACACAAGTGTTCCGTTTACATTATAAAATAACACGCTTTCAAGTGTTTTCCGTTCAATTCTGTTGATTCCACTTCAAAGTACACAATGTTTGCAAAGTACACAGACTTCTGATTAATTTTTTATCATGTTCTTTTAAAAGAAGGTAAATGTCGTCTTTTTTAAGATACTGGCTGATTTAAAAAAATACGATTCTGTGTAAAAGATCTCGTTGGTCTGGTAGTCACAAAGCGCGATTACTGAGTATGAGGTCTTGGGTATGATTCCCAGGTCGGGCAAAGTGTTAAGTATTTCCATTTGGAATTTTTTAGTAGCAGTTTTGCAGTCTGGATTTGTGCCCGTTTGATGGGAATATGCTCGCCCCTATTACATGGGACTTAAAACTTAGCTGGCGAAATGTGGGTGTACTAATGGGTACACAGGCGTAATGTTATGTTTCTACGACAGATACCTCTTAGTCCGCCCGCATCTGAAGGGCAGCAGGGTGCAGCAGGGCACGTAATGATCTTCGGCCACCGTAAGGATTGGTCTGCGAGTGGCGAACTTGGGGCAGTTCGTCGCTCGACTAGACGCAAGCCTGTGATGGCGGCGCGCAGTGTTTCGTGTGCGCCTCTCTAGTTTGTTCCAGCTAATATCCTTTAAAGCTGGACCGATTTTGATGGGACTTTCATTGGAAGATAGGCGGTTTTTTTTTAAAGTAACTTAGGCTACTTTTATTTTAGAAAAAGAATTAGGGATTTGCCCAAAACAGAACCTCGTAATAACCAACATTAACGTGAACAAAATTGCGGGCGAAATCAAGTGACACGTTATGTATGTCTGTCTGTTACGCTTACACGATTATGCCACTGAACCGATTTTGATGAATTTAGGTAGGGAGTAATTTTGAACCCAAGAAAGGACATATGACGGGCCTGTTGGTCTAGTGGTTAGCGACCCTGACTGCTAAGCCGGAGGTCGTGGGTTCGATTCCCACCCAGGACAAACATTGTGTGATGAGCATGATTGTTAGTTCTGTGTCTGGGTGTGATTAATCTATAATATGTATGTATTTATAAATTATATAAGTATGTATATCAGTTGTCTGGTTACCATAACACAAGCTCTGCTTAGCTTGGGATCAGATAGCCGTGTGTGAGTTGTCCCAAGATATTTATTTATTTTATTTTATAGGGCGAGGCCACAACACTGCGTTGCGGCGTCGCATCGTAAAAATCTACAACGCCGCACAAGGCATCGTGGAAATAGCAAAAGTAGGACCCGTGTAGTGCGGTCCATTTCTCACTAGAAACTGAACTAACGGTTAGCGTCCTGTCGTTCGATGTCGTATGCTGTGCGACGTCGTTTTTGCGATACGACGCTGCAACGCAGTGTTGTGGCCTCGCCCATAGGCTTTTTATTCCACGACTTCGTCTGTGGCCACGGTAAACGACATTTACGCGGACAAAGTCGCAGGCCACAGCTAGTTAGAAATAAGTGCACTCAACCCTCCACATAACTGCTCAGTAATGTAGATGTAAATTAAACACCCACATAATTATAAAAAAAGAAAACCATAAAAATTATCATGGAGGTATAATTTTAACAGCTACAAAGGACATTAATGACCCGTATCTGATTTAAAATGGCACCTAACGCCTCCTAAGTGTACATTACCTCATATATTATTCATGATGTAATAATATGGCCCACATTACGAACTATGAACTTAGTAGTTATTAAAGTACCTATTACGAAATATCTATATTGATATCGTGGAAAGTTTTTGTGACTCTAATATTTATGACTAGCTTTTGTCTGCGACTACGTCCGCGTGGAACTTGTTTATATCGTACTTGCATACAAACTTACACCCCCCCTTTTCACCGCCTTAGGGGGTGATGCTAAACGTTGTCTCAACAACCAAACGTGAAGTTAAAGTGAAAGTTTCTAACTGGCTTCAAGACCTTGATTACCAAAAAACCGAAGACCTCCTCACCTACCTAACATAAAACTAAATAAAATCTATCATACACACACCCATACACATCACACACCCACACACAAACAAACACACACACACAAAACACACACACACCACCACCACCTAAGCACAATAATAAATTATGTAGTTAATAATATTGACTTACCAGAATAAAGTATAAATAGCGACCTTGTACAAACAGTACTCATGTACCTTTTGAGCGACTGAACACTACCTCCCAAGATACAGGCTTCTGGCCTAGTTTGGGATCCAGTAACAGTACTTATTGTTATAATTACTCAAAGACTGTGCATAAAGTAATACCAACTACTGTAAATTTTGAGATAATAAACTATTTTATTTTATTTATTATTGTTATTTTATTATTTCCGAGCTAAAAACTATCCAATGTCCTTCCTCGGATCTTAAACTATCTCCATGTCAAATTTCATCAAAATCGATTTAGCGGTTTAAGCGTGAAGAGGTAACAGACAGACAGATAGACACACATTCGCATTTATAATATAAGTATGGATTTTACTAGCTTTTGCCCAAGACATCGTCGGTCGTCAGCGTCAATAGTTATTAAAAAAATACTTTTTTTTTTCAGTCAGCCAGTCAGGTCAGGGTGTGCAGTACCTACTCGTAACTTGCGTGCTTGTATGACAAGATGTATGAATTTAGACGAGGCGAAATGAGTAAGTAAGGATCGTAGCAGGTGGCGTTCTGTAGTTTCTGCCTACCCCCATGGGAAAAAGGCGTGAGTATATGTCTGTATGTAATCCAAGTGTACCCACTTATCGTAACTCTACATTCAAGTAATAAAACACGATCATAAGCATCTCTTTACTTTACTTTTATATCCACTTTAAAATTCATGTTTCCATCATTAAATAATCCAGCATTCGCTTCAACACAAACTTTTTTATCGTCAAACTTGCAATCCTCAATTTTGAATGCATTTTATGACACCTGTCAACTTTGAAATTGCCCGTAAAATGTTTACCTCTGCATTACAATCCCGGCGGAATTGTGTGAGTCAACTTAAAAATATTGTGAATCAAGTGAATATGGGCTACAATTTAACCAATGTATGTAAATTATTTTGATGGTTTTGCTTGTCATATTATGGTACAGCTGTTATTCACACTAATACTCGTATTAATTCTGTCAGTCAGTTTGTTACTTCATCACGGCAAAACTTTTAAACTAATTGTAATGAAGTTTGATACAATGGTAGCTTTGGGATCTGGGATATAGGCTAATATTACACGACTGCCCCAAAAAAAGGAGTGCTATGAAAATGTTGGTTTTTTATGTTTAAAAAACCAACATTTTCATAACAAAGAATCAAATGTCTTAAAATGAACCCAACCCTCATTTTATTACGATAACGAAGACCCTTCTACGTTTAACCAATCACGAAATGGATTTAAATGACTAAAGACACAAAACCCCCTTACATTTTAATTAACTTTCCAAAATCAACTAAATAAATCACTCTAAGCACTCCTTTAATTTGATTAAATCATTACAAAATCCAGTCGCTCAGACTAATATCGACAAGGAAATGAAAGTTGAAAAGCTCATCATAGCGCAGGTATGAAACAAGCCAACAATCGTGGACGGACAATACCTGCCAACGAATCACGGAATAGCGCTATTTGTAAATAATCAACACATTTCTATTCGGAGGGAGGCCCAGCTCTGGGTGGGGAGTGGAATCGCGAAGGAGTGAATACGGCATTCGGTGTTCAAAGAACTGTTGTGCGTTAGGAATTTCTGGAATTCCAGAATCATTCCGAGATTAATCAACTGATGGATTTTTCGTGGGATAGTTTTGTTTGGTGAATTTTCTGCTGGTTTTTGAGATTCGAATGCTGGAATACGGTTGGTGTGATTTTTTGTGGTTTACATAGAGAAAAATCTTTCAATGGAAGTTGTGTGATTTAGGTTTTGTAATTTTGATTATTTTTGCGGAATTTTTAATGAAATTTGGTGATTTACACATTGAAATCCATACTTTCATTTTTAGTATTAGAAATGCGAAAGTAACTCTGTCCGTCTGTTACCCTTTCACGACTAAACAACTGAATCGATTTTAACGAGATTGGGTACGTGATAAGTTGGAACCCCAAGAAAAGATAGGCTACTTTCTATCGTTCAAATTCGTCTTTGTCCGCGACGAATATTTCATCAAATTTCCATTTTGCTTAACGCAGTACCAGAATATTATTGCTTATAGTAAAACTCAGTAGGTACCTACTTCTAATTAAAATAAATAATCAAAAAACACGACTGCTATGTGAAAATACTGATCTAAAAAGCAATGAAACAAACTTCTGCTCTGTGGAATACCTTCATAGCTTAGAAGTCCCCCGACTGCAATAAAAATTTCAGTTTAGTAGATCAAGTGGTTTTCGAATTTTTATGTTTGGTCAGTGAGTGAATCTTGCCTATGCTACTCGGAACGATGCAAGGATTGTAACGATACCCCATACATCTAAATCGGTTCAGGCGTTTAAAATTGATGGTAGAATAAAGAATCTTACATAAATACATACATACATTAACCCTAAACACATATCACTCTTTTTTTTGGGGCAGTCGTGTAAAAAATGTAAGCAATGGATCGGGATGATGATGACGGTTTTGTGACTGTGCGACGGAGGAAGCACCGCCAACGAAGCAGTAAGAACCGCTGCGGCCAGGCTCCTCTGGAGCCCAACGTTAAGCTGCGTGCAGCGAAACCGAACACTCCGGTGTACATCTCGCGCCTCCACTACACCACTGAGGTAGATGACATCGTTGAGTACGTGCGCCGGAAGCTGAACTACACGGCGAGGGTGCAGCTGTTAGAGTCGCGCCGCAACGTCAATTTCAAGGCGTTTGTGGTGCGTATCCCGACGTGCTACCTCAACCTGGTGTTAGAAGAAAGCTTTTGGCCGCAGGACGTGGTGTTCCGTCGCTTCCGCGGACCAATTCCACACGACAGCACAAAGACGTAGTGTAGTGCTAGTGAAGTGTTACTAACTTAGGCTTAAGTTTTATTTACTAACATTTTTTGTTGATAATTATATATATACTTAGGTTAAGGTATTTATCTATGGGTCTTTGTTACCTGAAAATAAATGGTTTATTATTATTATTATTAAAAAGAAATTAACACATTGGATACTGAATAACAGAATACCTTAATTACAGTACCAAAATGTTTCATCGACTAGGTACGTCCTTCACATTTATATTCAATGTACCGATCGTCCCAGAGGCTTTGAACAAAAGGGACGTATTTGCTACAATATGAACACAATATCTTTGTAACAGTAGCACTGCGTCTCCGAAATTTTGACTATTTACACGACTGCCCCAAAAAAAGGAGTGTTATGTGATCAGGGTTAATGTACGTATGTATGTATGTATGTATGTATGTATGTGAGATTCTTTATTCCACCGTAACTTTTAAACGCCTGAACCGATTTGGATGTATGGGGTATCGTTACAATCCTTGCATCGTTCCGAGTAACATAGGCTAGTAAAAATAAAAAAGAATCCTGTGTGGTAACTTTAAAACGTAAATTAATAACAGCCTCAATTTTTTTTTTTATGAATCTGGTCGTGTCTATGTTTATCATCTAGAATTTGACAAGTAGATTTAAAAAATATATATATAACACTGTAAATAAAAAACGTCGTAAAAAAAACTGACGAGTAAACAAAGTACAAATTATGTGCAATTTTTGCAGTCGTGTTTTTTAATTTTTTAATTATAGTAGCTTGTTTATGTTATTGGATGGCAAACAACAGACAACTCCGCTGATGGTAACTTATCAAGTGCCATACTTCTTTTTTTTTCTTCTTCTGGGGTCAAAAAATTCATTTTTTTTGTGGCCATGTTTATCAGTGGCGTTTCATCATCATCTGCCTAGCCTATTCCCAATTATGTTGGGGTCGGCTTCCAGTCTAACCGGATGCAGCTGAATACAAGCATTTTACATGGAGCCTATCTGACCTGCACAACCCAGAAACTGGGTAATACAATACCCCTTGGTAACACTGGTTGTCAGATTTTCTGGCTTCTCACGACCCGTAACGACTGTCAAAGATCCACGCATGACAGCCGGGACCAACAGCCGGGGTCATCAGTGGCGTTTAATGTCCTCTAAAGTGCCGAGTATAAGGACACTTTGGATACTAGTAAGTGGGACATTGTCTGGACCTCTTTGATAAGGTAATACAGTATTATGATTTTAAATGTATAATTTGTGTTTTTTTTTTTATTTGTTAACATAACATCACGCCTGTAATCCCTGAAGGGTTAGGCAGAGGTGTACCCATTACTACACCCACATTTCACCAATTATGTTTTTAGTTCCATGTAATAGGGGGCGAGCCAATTGCCATCAACCGAGCACAAATCCAGACTCCGAGGCTGCTACTGAGAAATTCCTGATGGAAAAACCCAATAACACTTTGCCCGACCTGGGAATCGAACCCAAGACCTCATGCACAGCAGTCGCGCTTGCGACCACTAGACCAACGAGGCGGTTTTTTATTGTTGTGTGTCTTTAATTATTGTTATAAGTTCCAATTGTAACAGTTACAATAGAAGTAAATAAATAAATAAAAAATACAGATGTAAACCAGCTTTATTAAACACTATCTTTTACTCTCGATTTCGTCCGCGTAAATGTTATCGCAGACGCAGACGGAGTTGCTGAATAAACAGTAGCGTAAGTCCTTTCTTGGGGTCCAAACTTACCTCATACAAAATTTCATCAAAATCGGTTCAGTGGTTTAGTCGTGATAGCGTTACAGATAGACCAACAGAGTTATTTTCGCAATTATGGATTTTATGGTGGTATATTTTCCCGAATAAACATCTTCAAAAAGCTTTTTTACAAAAAAAATATGACCACCTTCAAAAACGACAAAATAAAAAATAACTTTAGCTTGGAAGTCGGTGGCAATACCTACATAACAAGAAACAAAACCAAAGCCGCCAAGCCGCTTTTTATTTTTCACTTTTTAGTGCTTGTGTGTTAATGTTTGAAATCCTTACATAAAGCCCTTTCAAACAATACCTCACACGATATATTAAATTTTGGAAAATGGTTGACGTACCCCCTCCCCACTTCCATTTCCACTTCAGTCAGTCATCGACTACACGTATAAACAAAGCAATTTTTCTTGTTACGGCGGTTCTGCTGTGATTTTATAAGGAGTTCTGTTCCATATCTCCAAAGTTCATCGTCAGATCATGATAATATTCCTATGGGACCTATTCGGAACTATACTCTTTCAAACAAAAAAAGAATCATCCCAATCGATTCAAAATTGGCGGAGTAATCGTAGAACAAAAAAAAAAAAACATACGCGTCGAATTGAGAACCTCCTCCTTTTTGAAGTCGGTTGAAAAAAGCTGGACTAAAAAAGTTATAATAATTCTGCTGTGTATTGGAAGTACTAGAAGAATTTTCCATCTTGTTTGAGATCGTCAGTACATACGATGGAATCTGTTTTAATAGATTCATGAATTTCAGAGGCAGATAATTTTATTTGCCGACCGGTTTATATTGGATTAACTTGTTATTGGATAATTTGAATGAATCCGTAATAACTGGAAGATTTTGTTCCGTTACAGTGCTTTACTCCGTTACAAAGAAATATATATACTTTTTTTATATTAATTACTGAAGTTTTTGTTGAACTTTCAGTTTTAATGAAAATTCTTGTTTGTTAATTGTTAGCAGAGTTGTATATTAAAATTTGTATTTTGTAAATTTATCGTGGATTGTTATTTAAGTTTTATATAATGATTTTTGTTATGTACAGTGATTGGAAGAGTTATATAATCTATCTATTATTATTATTATTATCTGTAGACAGGAAGATATTTGACTGCCTCGTTGGTCTAGTGGTCGCAAGTGCGACTGCTGTGCATGAGGTCTTGGTTTCGATTCCCAGGTCGGGCAAAGTGTTATTGGGTTTTTCCATCAGGAATTTCTCAGTAGCAGACTCGGAGTCTGGATTTGGGCCCGGTTGATGGCAATAGGCTCGCCCCCTATCACATGGGCCTAAAAACATAACTGGCGAAATGTGGATGTACTAATGGGTACATCTCTGCCTAACCCTTCGGGGATTATAGGCGTGATGTTATGTATGTATGTAGGAAGATATTTTTTTTTATCACGTTCCAAATGTTTTGTAGGCTTCAGTTATCATTCAAAGACACCATTTTTGAAATAAAAAAAAATGTTATGTAAAATTTTCAAAATAAAATATTGTTAAATCCGGAATACGACATACTTACCTTTCCAATTTGATGATCCTAAGCCCGTGAAAGTATGAAGGGAAAATTTGCAACTTATGTTTTGAATGTTATCAATGTTTGGGGGCTGGTCAGTGTTCGACGCAACGCATAATGTCCACAACTATGTGATGCTATATCTTTGGTACTGATACTAAAAGAAAAGCACGTATTTTATTATTGTCAACAAATATTATATTATTACATATAATGTGAGTGTGTGTGTGTGTGTGTATTTGTGTGTGTGTGTGTGTGTGTGTGTGTGTGTGTATTGGGTTTATTTTGTTATTTTCAATTTTAATGTTGGTGTACTAATGGTTACACCTCTGCCTAACCCTTCGGGGATTACAGGCGTGATGTTATGTTATTATATTATTAAAATTGGAATCTGGTAAAAAAAAACATGAATCCCAAAGCAATAAAATCTCTAGCCTTGGTCATTTCTTACGCTCTGGGCGGAGCGGAAGGGAGTGTCAGACTCTTGCTGACTAAAACCCATCTATGTTCATTCTAGTGCCCATCTGTGTTCCTAGTAATACTCTTTACGTTCCAAGGCCCGGTAACACTTTCGAACAAAATCCGCAATCCTGGCAGGTGTAAGTAGGTCTATTTGACGGGCCTGTTGGTCTAGTGGTAAGCGGCCCTGACTGCTAAGCCGGAGGTCGTGGGTTCGATTCCCACCCAGGACAAACTTTGTGTGATGAGCATGATTGTTAGTTCTGTGTCTGGGTGTGATTTATCTATAATATGTATGTATTTATAAATTATATAAGTATGTATATCGGTTGTCTGGTTGCCATAACACAAGCTCTGCTTAGCTTGGGATCAGATAGCCGTGTGTGAGTTGTCCCAAGATATTTATTTATTATTATTAGTCTTTAAAAGAAAGAATCATACAGATTTGAGTGGATACCATATCCAAACATTCTTCACACACAATCCCTAGCGTGTATCAATATTAAACGCAAGCAGGTAGCGTGATAACAACCTGTTATGTGTACAATTATAATAATAACCCGACATTGGCGCGCCTAATTAAATACAATTCTAGTTTTGACTACGTTGCTGCGTCATAAGTGTGTTTAGGAGATTGTTGTGCCGATTGTATGGAAACAATTGTGTTTTTATGGAAATTTCTGGATTATTTTTGGGTTAGTAATTGAATCTGTTGATAACGTTTCGCTTTGTTATATACTTACTACTATTCTAAAGCTCGCCCCCTATTACATTGGACTTAAACATAGCTGGCGTAATATGGGTGTACTAATGGGTACACCTCTGCCTAAGACTTCGGGGATAACGGGCGTGATGTTATTAAATGAGGAAGTTTGGTTTGTTGGTTTTTGTAACTTCAATCACGCCAGAACCGCTGAAGAGATCTGAATGAAATTTGGCACATGGATAGATTTTTGACTTTGACTTTGACTTTGACTTTGATTAATATTATAAATGAGGAAGTTTGGTTTGTTGGTTTTTGTAACTTCAATCACGCCAGAACCACTGAAGAGATCTGAATGAAATTTGGCACATGGATAGATTATAGTCTGGAATAGCACATAGGTTCCTTTTTTTCAAGAAAAATGTACTGTTTCCGTGGTATTATGTATCAACTTTCGAAGTCACGTGTTGGAGCTAGTGCGTCATATAAATTATGGAGGTTTAAACCGATGTGTGAATACGTGTGAGTACGTGAACTTTAGGATTCAACCATTTTTTTTTTGCCCATAAAATATAATATCGTAAGTACGTGAACTTTTAGAAAACATGTCCGAAAAAGATGCGGTAACCTTAATGTACACTCAGCAAAAGAGATAGGTATGCAGAGTCGTCAGATATAGTTGAAGTTTTCTTAGAAACCGTTTGATTTTTTCAAATGTAATTTAATTAAAAAAAATAGATAATGGTGCCGACTCTCTTGGTCACAAACTAAACTAAAATTAGACTATTTCCATCTTTTTCTGTCCAATAAAACAAGAAAGAGGCTAACGTAAATAAGAGCTGTCAAATTTAGTCCATCTGACACATCCATACAGTTATAGTTGACATCTTAAAACGTGTGGATTAAAAATACGGAAAAGTTCAAGGCAAAACTAATTTGACATCGCTATCTTAGTTCTTTAATGTCACGGAATGTCACCATCCTTTCCTTTCGCTGTATGTTAGTAAGAGATGTCAATTCTCTAAATTTAGTCTAGTTTGTGAACAAGGGAATCGGCATCAATAAACAGTTCATTAATTTAGTTTAGTTTCAATCTAAAACATCGATCGGTTTCTAAGAAAACTCCAACTATATCTGAAGACCCTGTATACCTATCTCTTTCGTTGAGTGTACACGTACTAGTTTTTCTGTCTGTTCGATCTGCCTAGCCTTTTCCCAGCTATGTTGGGGTCGGCTTCCAGTCTAACCGGATGCGTCCACATACCAGTATTTTACATGGTGCGACTGCCTATCTGATCCACACAACCCAGTAACTGGAAAATACGATATTCCTTGGTAAGACTGATTGTCAGACTTCGCGCTTCTGACGAACTGTAATGTAACGACTGTCAAAGATCCATTTAGGACAGCCGGGACTAACTGCACTTACTTTTCTGTCTATTCTTGATTATTTTTTCTTTAGTGAGAAATCTTTCTCAAAAAAAGTGCTCCATGCAAGCGGAGCCCAACTATCTTTAAGAGTACCAAAAACATAATTTTCACAAATGCAAGCGGAGCTGTAGGTGCAGCTAGTATAGTAGATATCTATATACATATACATAACTTGTCATTTAGGGTAGGTAGCTGACGTCACAGTGATTTAGGTGACGTAAGCTAGATATAAAACCAGTATCTATGCTAATTTATATTATCTCTATTCTAATTTAATAAATAAAGTATTTTTGTTTGTTTAAACGCGCTTATATAATTATGGAATTTTATTTTTGTATATGAAAGCCAGATTCATGAGGAATAGTATAGGGTTTATAACATCACGCTGCAACTCACGGAAGCTGAGCAGAAACGAAAAACATAACTTCACGCGAGTGAAACTGCTAAGTACGGTTAGTAAGATTATAAAGCTGAAAAGTTTATTTGTTTTTATTTTTTTAATGCAAATTTTTAGAACTACTGGTCCGGTATTAAAAATTCTTTTGCTAATAGAAAGGTATATTATCTTGAATAAAAAAAATAGGAAACTGTAAAAAAAATATTTGCTTAAACTTAATGCAACAAGAAAGCACAGAGGCGGACTTAGTGCCTTAAGTATTTTCTACCAGTCAACCAAAGGTGGTGATAAGTTGGAATAGCAGGCAAAAATTGTAAAATTCATTCGGTCAATGTCGCGGTCAAAAGCTAGCTGATCCAGTCAAAGAGCCTCCCACAGGACATTAGTTAACAGACCACATTAACCTAAATAAATTAATGATTAAACCTCCACCAAACTTAACCAAACCCTTCGGTCTCATTTCCCAATAAAACACCCAATTACATTTGGTGAATGTTAAATGTTGAGTTTTATCATCCTTAATTCCATTGAGACATGTACTAAAATCCACGTTTTACCATTCGTAAAATAAGTTCGGCAACAAAATTAATCACCCCTCCATTTAAACATGGAGGAGATAGCTACAGAAGGTCGACAGATGGTCCATGTTTATTTACTAGCTTAACCCACGACTTTGTCCGCAATTATCCCACGGAATTCGTACATTTTTCCGGGATAAAAAGCCTATGTGCTATTTCAAACTATGATCTGTTTATGTACCAAATTTCACCTAGATCCGTTAAGCGGTTCTGGCGTCATTAAGTTACAAACATTCAAGTCAATTTTCTCCATTAAAAGGCAATTTTGAATGTCAGGTCGTCAAGTGTGCAGGTGAATGGACAATTATGAAAAGTAGGTACATGTAATAAAAATTGAATCTAGTTGTCAAGTAAATACTAATTATTGTTTTGAATTTTAATCATCGACAAATCCCTGAATAAGTACACAAATTATGGATAACTATTTACCTGCGCAAGCTCCTCATTACCAACGCTTGTCAAGTCTCATCTTTCGCGGCGCGTTTTGTACCACGCTGTAGACTACGTGTCTGTCTATGTGTGCGTGTGTGTTCACCGTGTCACGCTGTCCTTCTGTGTCTATATATTCTGTGACCCAAATTTAAACTAATTATGTCGAATTCACCTTCACGCGTCAATAAACTTGATGGAAGGGGTGTATGTTTAAGGCTTTCATTGGCTAAACTATAATAATATTAGTTTTTGGTTTTAAGGGTAATGGTTGGCACAACAGTATAAAATTAAAGGTTGCTGAACTAGCTGTTTCCTGGGACTTTGTTTGTGGCCTGTAGAAACACGAAAAGCGATTGGCAATTAATGACTCAATGTCAGCTGAAAAAAAATACCTACATGAATAATATTTATATGGCTCCTCTTATCTTAAACTCTTTACCAAAGAATATTACTGAACTTCCTTATAAAAAAAAATTGCATAGTTTTAAACAAATGGCTTATTTCACACAGTTTTTATTCCGTAGCTGAATTCCTCAAAAAATCCAATTGTAAATCTTATCACTACCGTAATGCATTATAACTATTTATAACGAATTGGTTGTTACTTAGGTACTATTTATGTTTGCATGCCATTTTTATGGCGAAATGTGTCTGAGCTTTTATTTATTTTCCATCTTTGTACATACCACATTTAATGCAAATAAATAATTTTGACTTTGACTTTGAATACAAACATCATAACATCACGCCCGTGTACGCATTAATACACCCACATTTTGCCAGTTATGTTTAAGTTCCATGTAATAGGGGGCGAGCTTATTGCTATCAACTGGGCACAAATCCAGACTCCGAGGCTGATGCTGAGAAATTCCTGATTAAAAAAGTAAATAACACTTTGCTCGACTTAGGAATCGGACCCAAGACTTTATACTCAGCAGTTGTGCTTTGCGACTACTAGACGAACGAGGCAGTCTTTGAGGAATAGTATAGGCTATAAAACATCACGCTACGATTTACAGGAGCGGAGCACTAACCAAAGACATAACTTTAACGCTGGTGAACAAAATCATGTAGACGAAGTCGTGTGCAGAACCTAGACATTTCACAATTTTCGAAACAAAACATACATACATACACAAACTCACGCCTTTTTCTCATAAAGGTAGGCAGAAACCATGGAACGCCACCTGCTACGATCCTTACGTACTCCTTTCGCCTCTTCGACGTTCATACATCTCGTCATACAAACAAAATACATACAATTTCTAACTTATGCCGTAGTGCGGACATTATGTAATGAGAAATCAATGAAATACCACAATTAATAGCAAAATATTAGTAGCTGATCATAAATGAGTTGGGTCTGACAACAGGCAAATAATTATTTACCTAAATTGATGGCAATATGTTAGTAGCCCATTAGTTTGATTAGAAATTGAATAATTATATTTGAAATTGTTGACCGCAATAATGTGAGTGAGTGTGTGAGATTTTATATGACTTGCCGTGTGTTTATGGCTTTATCTACTGATACATATACATAACATAACGTAACATCACGCCTGTAATCCCCGAAGGGTTAGGCAGAGGTGTACCCATTAGTACACCTACATTTCGCCAGTTATGTTTTTAGTCCCATGTAATAGGGGGCGAGCCTATTGCCATCAACCGGGCACAAATCCAGACTCCGAGGCTGCTACTGAGAAATTCCTGATGGAAAAACCCAATAACACTTTGCCCGACCTGGGAATCGATCCCAAGACCTCATGCAAAGCAGTCGCGCTTGCGACCACTTGACCAACGAGGCATTTACATTTATACTTGGTACTGAATAAAATGTAATTGTCTGTTTAGAATGCGAAAATGCCAGATTTTAACAAAATAAATATGAAAGTTTACACAGTACGAAAAAATCTAATTATATATTTTTTTATCTGTCTTTCTGGCTGTCTGTTTGTTCCGGCTAATCTGCGAAAATACTAGACGGATTTTAACGGGGTTTTCATAGAAAGATAACTTATAAGTAGTGACATAGGAATCTCTTATTTCAAAAATATATATTTATATATTATTTTTATTCATAACAAAATTAAGGGTCCGCAACAAAATAAAAAGCGTGATATCCAACATTCAGGCGAACGAAGCTGCGGGCAGAGGTAGTTACCTAATAACTATACACGGCTGCGTCAAAAAGTTTCATTTCAGCAGTAATGCCAATCCGATGTTGTTGACGCTGGTTTTTTAATGAAGTCTCGGTGGGATACGAAACTTACTTTAAAATAATAATACTAGCTTATTATTGTCCCAATGTAGGGCAAAAGTTATTGTAGTGCACAAATATGTCCTTTTAATGGAATTAACATTATTAAATATATGACTATGTAATGAACACCTATGTATATGCAACCCACAACATAAAATAACATAACATCACGCCTGTAATCCCCGAAGGGTTAGGCAGAGGTGTACCCATTATAGTACACCCACATTTCGCCAGTTATGTTTCTTTTTTAGTCCCATGTAATAGGGGGCGAGCCTATTGCCATCAACCGGGCACAAATCCAGACTCCGAGGCTGCTACTGAGAAATTCCTGATGGAAAAACCCAATAACACTTTGCCCGACCTGGGAATCGAACCCAAGACCTCATGCTCAGCAGTCGCGCTTTGCGACCACTAGACCAACGAGGCAGTCAACCCATGCAACCCATGTATCACAAATAAACGATTTGATTTTAACTGTCATAGTTCGATGGGACGGTAATTCAACACGATCAGAAAGAGATCAGATGGAGGATCAACGACTTAACATGCTTTCAGAGCATGGGGGTGTCACACCACCGGCTTTTAAAGTCCAGGCTGCTACTGAGAAGTTCCTAATGGGAAAACCCAATTACACTTTTTTTGTACGCTTCGCAGTCTCGTTTACGATTACAAGGCTAAAGCTACGATTATATTTAACCTGACCCGCGTGTTTCGTGTCATACCTTTAGTTGGTTGCTCCACGCCACGCCGGGTGGGACAAATATGATCAGTCCTATACTAAATGTATGAAACCAAAACCTTTCCCACGCGTGACGACACGCGGAGCAGGTAAAGTACAAACGCAGCCTAACGGGACAGTTTTTCATCTTCTTCTTCTTCTAGTGACGAAAGACTCAAATTTTGTCCGACCAATATTGAGCAACCGGTACAGCTCTGTCATTGGCCTCATTAAGGTCTTGGATGGTGCCGGAAGTAGAACACGACGGACAACTGAGGAGGTGATGCATGGGACTGTCACCACGTGATACACCGTGTCCAGACATATTTTTTTCGGCCAAGCAACCTTGAAAAGCAGAAACCCTGCTCAGTCAATACGCTAGGGCAGATTGGCTGAAGCCTAGAGAGATTATTACTCTGTCTAAACTCAGCTTTTAGAGTATTAAAATAGAATACACATTTAGTTGCTTGAATTATTTATTGTGAAGTGGCTATAAATTGTGGTTTAGGTTAAACACAGGTTGTTAGGATATTGTTGAATAAATGTTGTTTATGTGGCAATGTTATTAGCGTAAATACCACGTTTAAATAGCTTGGAATATAATTCTATGTCTAATAATATAAAATATTTGTATTTATTCAATAATAGAACTCTGTTTTGCTAAATTTAGAAAGTAACAATAGGTTATACAAGAACGTTGAGGATTAAAAGAGGATGTAGTGATAAGTATTGAAAAAAAGATATGCTTAGATGGTTCGGTCATGTCGAGAGGATGAGCGAAAGGCGCAAAAGGAATTTATATGGCAGATGTGAGTGGCAACACCAGGAAGGGTCGCCCTTTTTTTTTTTTCGTGGTAGAATCCTCGTGGACTTCCTCCACCTCGGGAAAGGCGGAGGAGTGTGTCGGACTCTTACCGACTAAAAACCCACGGTGTTCCTCCAATTACCTTCTGCCGGGGCACGGGGGCGCTCAGAGCATTCTTCCGCACCCCGGCAAGCATCGACCCGCCACCGCCACAAGACGGGTCACGTCACCCCGTGCGGCCGTCACTCACCGGCCGCACTGATTCCAACACAGCGCGCGGGGAACACCGCGCGCGCCTTACTCTCGGGCCTGTTTCTGTTCGGGCCACGGATTGGGGAAGGGTCGCCCTATAAAGACCTACACTGACTTTAGGTGAGGTTCTCCCGAAACATACTTGTAGCCAGCGTGCTTGATCATCGGGATATAGTGGAGCCATGCTAAAAACCCAGCCAGATAGGAGTGGACAATTTTGGGCGCGGTATATATATATACTGCAGGAGTATCTCGTGTTAGTAAACACTTCTACACGAATACTATTGCAGTAAAGAAGCAAGGTATTCTCTGTAGTCTTCTCCTTTCGTGACGATTGTTGACTCAAATTTTGTCCGACCAATATTGAGCAACCTGTACAGCTCTGTTATTGGCCTCATTAAGATCTTGAATGGTGCAAATGGTGGTGCACGACGGGCAACTGAGGAGGTGACGCATGTCCTGTGATGGTGCTCTTATCTCTAGTAGAGCCTATCAAATCTTGTTAGGATTGCTTGTAACTTAACCTACAGTTATCAACTAACTCCGACTTTAAAATTTTCACGCAACTGGACCTTAACCATGATATTGGTTTTGACCGTTCCTAATCTTTCCACTTAGGTACCTACCTATATCTCACATCGATACCGTGGCCATAAAGCCAATATAATCTGACCTTCTTCGCCCTATAATTCCATTTCGACAGGGCAAAATAGGCTTGATTTGCGAGGCCAATTTGCATGGCTGGCTATAGGTCATTGTGCCGCCTCCTATAGGTACGGCGCAAATCCGAAATCCGGCCAAATCTGGTTATAATAATGACGTTCGGTTCAATAGGATGTCTGAAGCTTTGTAGATCTATGACAGATTATACATATTAAATATATATATTTTTTCCTCTATTGGATGGTTATATTGTACGGTTAATTTCTATGACTTCACTTATATATTTGGTCGAATGAGAAAATCTTCTAATTTTTTGTGCGATATTACTGATTGATATAGAATACAATTGCTAACCCCAAAAATACTTCGCATAGCCGCATACTTCCCATCATACCAAGTCAAATTGACTAAAAATAATTGCTGAGAAACGACATTTTTTTTGTGAGAAAAATCGGTATTTAAAAGAGGTATTTTTTCAGTTACTATACTGAAAACTTATTTCGTGTAAAAACGTAAACGTAAACAAAAAATAGTTGAAACTATGACCCTCAATATTAAAAATGTATACAACCAATAATCTTAAAACATATTATACCTAATAGATTTCCAACATAACAATATGCGTTTGTTAAACGCCAAACAAAAAAAGAACTGCCTTTGTAAAGCACCGTCTCTGTCACCTGTATTTCCATCTCTTTCTAACCCTCAACGTGTCGTATTTATACCCGGGTACAGTAATTCATTACCATTGACATTTCTATTGTAAAGGGAAACCCCGTGAAGGTCGCAACTTTATGGAATGTCGCAAAAACCATAAACTTAGCGGCTTCTACTCGCCGACCTTTTATGCTCGTGTAATAACGTTAAAAAGCCACAGAAATGTGCCCCTATACAAGGCTGTTGGATAATAATGTACGCTGTTTTAAAATTTTTGTGGCTGTAGTGACAGAGGTGATTTTAACAAAATATTTTTGGATCAGAAATGAATGTAAGGAGAGGCCTATGGGCAAATATGGAGCGGTTCGTAGCTCGATCAGACGTAGGCTTACAGCGACGCGCATTTGTTTCTTGCACGCTCCTATAGTTGGAAGGTCCTGTTGATAGCGGGTCCAATACCAGTACATCGCGCAGATCATGCATAAAGTGAACACTGGGCTTCCGACTCGTGGTTGTAGAAGGAACCATGAGGTTTTAGTCGGTAAGAGTCCGATATGACCCTTCGTTTTTCTCAAATAGAGAGAATCCTTGACGATCCACAAAAATAAAAGGAAGAAATTGATGATGATTATGAAGACAGTTATAGCCTTTGAATAAAGCTTGATTCACACATATCAGTGAAGTAACAGTCCCGTATCAGTGGTAAATTATTCTTTCATCCATTCTCTATGAACGAGTTCATACTTGTCAGTGTCAGTGATGACACAGTGCTCTCAGTGTCTGTTTCGGTGCATTCATAGAGAATGTATGAAAGAATAATTATCACTGATACGGGATGGTGCCGGAACTGTAGCTTCACTGATATGCGTGAATCAGCCTAAGCAATGGCAGATTCTGAAAACCAATTAAAGATGGAATATTGGAAGGGAGAAGAATATTTGTAATTGAAAGGGTCTATTCACTGGCAACTGAATACTAACTATAGACAACAGACGGATACAACAAAAGACGACCTATAAAACAATTGAACAGAACCTGATATGGTCTGGGATCCCAAAATCGTCAGACTCCGACATTTGGCGTGGCTGAGAGTCTGAAAATCGATAGAGATTGGATAGAGAGAACAATAAAGGATTTAGAACTATTAATCGTGTATCAACTTGTTTTTGCTTTTTGTGTCGGACTTGGAACCAACATTGCATGTTTATTTTTTTCTGACACTACCTTATATTTTTTTAACAATGTAAGTTTAATTCTTGCAATGCGCCCAACAAATTATGTATAGTTAAAAAATTCTCATGTAAGTGAAATTCTTATGAGAATAAAGTCATCTTAAACCTCATATCAATTTTAGTAGTCAAAGGTTGAAAATCCAATGGCAAGACAGACGGATAATAGCAGAAAGTAGTCAGAATAACCTGAACTGGCAACTTTGGCATAATATTGGAAACACAGCTTTAAGGAGTTGTAATAGATCACTTTCTTGAGAGCTTGTTTTTTCAACCAGATGTAGCAGAATTTTGCGGTCTTTCTTCTTTATCGTATGGGCAGTAAGGTCTTACGACGGTCGAGGCGGTTAAGAAACTCTGACACTAGGGTGTATGGGACAAACTCTACTGTCAGAGTTTCTTAACCGCCTCAAGGGCCTTTGACATGGTTTGAGTGGAACAGTAAGTCGAAGTTTCCTCACGATGTTTTCCTTCACCGATGCCAGTGATGTCCAAGATTAAACTTTAGAAAGTACATTATGAATTGAAAAATTCACATTTGTACTTGCCCGAATTTGGACCCAAAACCTCATGCATGAGAGGCTTGACCATCACGACATTACGACACAGAATTTTGCAGTATCCGCTAGAATAACAACCCAACCCTTGAACCGCTCCGCTAGTCACCCTCGCCGGCGATGCGAGACGAAGTCATAAAGAGAAATTGACGGCTCACATTATACCTACGCCGCTATAAAACGCCGATTTCAGATGCACCTGCCTTTATTATAAGCATTATGAATAAGTTTTTATTTCATAATTTTGCACGTCATCAATTTTATTGTGGAATCTTCATTTGTTTTTTTTTAGTGTGCGGGATTAGGGAGTCTTGTATTCAATGTGTGGTTTCTCTACTATGTAGTACAAAACAAAGTCGCTTCGATCTCTTAAACTGCGCAACGGATTTTAATGAGGTTTTAGTCAATAGATACTTAGAGAGATTTCTTACATACACTCATGCCTTTTTCCCATGGGGGTAGACAGAAATCCTTACTTCCTTGCTAGATATCACAGAGAAAGGTTTATAGGTATAGTTAGTATCTACATTGCATGCGAAGCCAAGGCGGGTCGCTAGTAAGGATTTTTTTTTTAACACGACAGTATGAACGATATGTACCATCATCTGCTTAGCCTTTTCCCAACTATGTTGGCGTTGGCTTGCAGCCCTGCCCTGAAATTATCTAAAATGCAGTTTTTTTTAGTTGTTTTTACCAGAGAGGGGCGAGATAATCTGGACTTGTACCATAAGAGATGGTTCGGGGTGGCGCGGAGAAAGACTTTGTTGGAAAGAAACAAAAGAAATTACAATACATTAAGTATTACATATCCGGGGTTGCGGGACGTCTTAACAGGATACCGTGGCCTCGGAACGTAAAGGGCAACAAAAGGAACAGGGTGATTTCTTAGTCAGTAAAAGTCTGACAGTCCCTTCCGCCCCACCCAGGGCAGAAGGAGTCATTTGATGATTTTTACCACCTAAAGAAAGTATTACATATAAATATTGCTGCATTTCCACACAACATATAACTTAACTATACTGTTACATTTCACTGAAATTGGGAACAGAAATGGCAATGTCAGCCCCCGAGGGCTTTTCTTGAGTTTGTAATTACCTGACTGCGGCTAGTAGGTGAATATGTACATCTATGTACCTATATTTTATGTACTGTCAACAACCAGAGAGGTATCCAGGGTCGTCAGATATAGTTGAAGTTGTTAGTCATTGATTGAAACTTGACTAAATTAATGAACTGTTTATTGGTGCCGATTCTCTTGGTCACAAACTAAACTAAAATTAGACTATTTCCATCTTTTTCTGTCCAATAAAACAAGAAAGAGACTCATGTAAATAAGAGCTGTCAAATTTAGTCAATCTGACCCATCCATACAATTATAGTTGACAACTAAAACGTATGGATTAAAAATACGGAAAAGTTCAAGGCAAAACTAATTTGACATCGCTTACTTAATTCTTTAATGTCACGGAATGTCACCGTCCTTTCCTTTCGCTGTATGTTAGTAAGAGATGACAATTCTCTAAATTTAGTCTAGTTTGTGAACAAGGGAATCGGCACCATTATCTACTTTTTTTATTAAATTACTTACACACATACATTGGACATCACTGGCATCGGTGAAGGAAAACACCGTGAGGAAACTTGGACTTTACTGTTACACTCAAACCATGTCAGAGGTCCTTGAGGCGGTCTAGAAACTCTGACAATAGGGTATGTGTAAGATCTTAGTGCGGTCTATCGGGGTCTTAGAAAACTTCAACTACAGACTGTTAGTGTAAACACCGTTGTCACTAAAACCAAACTACTTGATTTATTATAAAAAATATATATCTGAATTTTTAAAGATATTTTTTTTCATTGAATTTACGTTCTATTATTGAAACCAAACCACTGGTTTCAAGGATAACGGTGTTTACACTAACACTCTGTATATCTGGCGACCCTGCATACCTATCTATTTGGTGACTTTACATACACTTCTACCATTATGAGTCGGGAGATCAGTATACACTTGATCTGCGCCCTCGAATGCTGTTAGCCTGCTGTCAGCAATCCCTTTAACCCCTTCATCCACATGATCCATCCACATAGGTATATAACATCACGCTTTGACGTACAGGAGCTCAGCAGTAACCAAAAAAAAAGCACGCAAATGAAGTCTCGGGGGGAAACTAGTATCTATTACTAATAATATAAATGCGAAAGTATGTCTGTCTGTCTGTGTTATGCTTTCACGACTAAACCATTGAACCGATTTTGATGAAATTTGGTACGGGGTAACATTAAGTTTTAAGGACATGGTCTACTTTTTTTGACTTCGTCTGCATACGCGATAACTGACATTTACACGGACGAAGACGCGGGTAAAAGCTAGTATATAATACACCCTCTAAACGAATTCCCAGACGGTTGGTTGTCGAAAAGGCCGTTATAATAATTAGAAGATTCCTTAATACATTATGTATGTCTATAATATTATATACTTCGCCTCACATATAGGTACCTGATATTTTCTTAATAAAAGCCTTATTTTTCTTTTTCTCTCTATATCTCGATAATGAAATAAAAAAACGGTCAAGTGTGAGTCGGTCTCGCACACGAAGGGTTCCTTACCATCGTAGAAGATATAATAGTACTAGCTTTTACCCGAGACTACGTCCGCGTGGAACTTGTTTATATCTTACTCGCGTACAAACTTCCACCCCCCTTTTCACCGCCTTAGGGGGCGATTTCCGGGATGAAAACTATTCTATGTCCTTTCCCGGGTCTTAAACGTTCTCCATGCCAAAATCCATCAAAATCGATTCTGCACTTTAAGCGTGAAGAGGTAACAGACAGACACACTTTCGCATTTATAATATTAGCATGGATTTGTTAAATAGCGGCAATAGAAATACCTACACATTCTGTGAAAATTTCAACTCTCTAGCTAATACTGTTTATGAGATACGGCCCTCTGACAGACGGACGGACAGCGGAGGCTGAGTAATAAGATGCCGTAACTATAAAAAAGCGTGAATATTTAAAAGGCAAAACATTAACTTTCGAATAACATTTTATAACATATGCAATCAATTAATATTCTGGGAAAAAATATTTTGCTTAAATTATATTACATTTTCATTACAAAAAACAATATGCAATCAATTAATATTCTAGGAAAAATTATTTTGCTTTAAATATTATTGTATTATCATTACAAAAAAAAATATTAATGTTAAAATTATGAACATACGCTCGCTTGATTGAAAAATAATTCGAGTTACCGATATTTAGCGCGTTGAAAATCGAAGCCCAATTTCAGCGGGCATCCGCAACTACAGCCGACAAACTTAACGATACAAACATAAAACTATTCAATCCTAGAAAATAGACTCTCACTCATCGTAATAGGGGTCACATGTGAATGAATTGGAACTTTCTTAGCCGCAAAAGCTTTGTCCTGCCAAAATGATGGAGCAAAACTTTGATAGAGGTTTATTTTCACACTACAAAAGTTGGTAGCCATCGTAATTCATGGTCCTAAATAAGTATTTAGAGTTAAAAATAATAAAGGTATTAGAATTAATTTGGTACCTAACAAAACAGAAGCCTGTCGTATTATAGATAGTGTTTTGTTAAAGCTTCGTTGAAATAATTTCAAATTGGGATTACATGTAGAAACTAGCTGTTGCCTGAGACTTCGTCTGCGTAGAATTCGAAAACAGGTCTTATCTATACTTCTATACTAATATTATAAAGAGGAAAGATTTGATTGTTTGTATTGAATAAGCTCCGAAACTACTGAAAAACTATTTCACTGTTGGGAAGCTACACTATCCCCAAGTGACAAAGGCTATATTTTCTTATAAAAAATTAGGGATCCGTAAGAAACATCACGCCAACGAAGTCGTGGCGAGAGTGCTAGTAAGGATTAAATTTAAAGCAGATTGCTCCAAGTAATTACGTTGTCCTATACTAACTTTGCCCTCATTTTTCACCCCCTAAGGGGTAGAATTTCAGAAAATCCTTTTTTAATCAGATGCCTACTTTATACAAAGAACACACTCTCCAAGTTTCAGGTCTCTACGATCAGCGGTTTAGGCTGTGCGTTGATCCGTCAGTCAGTCATTCAGGACAAAGCATTTTATATGTATAGATAAATTAGAAATTAGGAATTAGGGAAGATAGTAAGCCGATTTCACAAAATTTCTAGAATAGTTCTTCAGTTTCTATAGTTATATTAACAGCTTAATAATTTTAATGCTTCCTCGTCGAATTTGAAGAGATTAGTTTGACTGTTTGAGTTAAATTACTGGGAATGATTTTAAAGCGATGCGCCTAGACCTAGACACTTTTCAACCGACTTCAAAAAGGAGGAGGTTCTCAATTCGGCGCGTATGTTTTTTTTTGTATGTTGTTGTTGTACCCGATTACTCCGCCAATTATGAATCGATTTGGATGATTCTTTTTTTGTTTGAAAGAATATAGTCCCGAATAGGTCCCATAGGAATATTGTCATGATCTGATGATGAACTTCGGAGATATGGAACAGAACTCCTCATAGGATCACAGCAGAACTGTCATAACAAGTAAAATTACTTTGTTTATACATGTAATCGATGACTGACTGAAGGAAAAGGGTGAGGGGGTACGTCAACCTCCCCACTTCCACTTTCCAAAATTAAATATATCGTGTGAGGTATTATTTGTTAGGGCTTTTTGTAAAAATTTCAAAACTTTAACACACAAGTCGGTTGGTAATACTTACATAACAAAAAACAAAACCAAAGCCGCCGACTTCCAAACTAAAGTTTTTTTTTTATTTAGCTGTTATTGAAGGCAATTTTTTTTGTAATAAACTTTTTTTGTTACCTATACAGAACACCACGCGGTTGCTGTGTCTGATGGCGTCGGGGCACAGTTCTTGTGCTTGTTTCTCGATCATTCTTTCAGTTTTGTTTGCCACATAGACAACTATAACATAACATCACGCCTGTAATCCCCGAAGGTACAGGCAGAGGTGTACCCATTAGTACATATACATTTTGCTGGTTATGTTTAAGTCCTATGTAACGAATTTTGATTTGTGCCCGGTTGATGGCAATAGGCTCGCCCCCTTATTACATGGATAACAAAACTGGTGAAATATGGGTGTACTAATGGGACAACCTCTGCTTAACAGTTCAGGGGTTACGTCAGACGTCAGGCGTGATGTTATAATGTTATGTTTTATGATAATTATTGTGAATGCTCTTCAAAATGAACAATTCGCAATATTAAATCATAATTATGTAAAATCGAATAAAAGTTAATATTTTCGTGTCACAATCAGAAGTAAAACTCTCATTTATCATTTCATTGATATTTTAATCATGAATTTAATGTAAACTGAATACTGAATTTCGTTCGTGTATGATTCGATTAAGTTGAAATAATGGAGTTGATTCGTTGATGTACAAAATTACAATCATTTCGGACACCAACAATTTTTAATAATCTAGATACAATCCATGATAATATTAATGAACCAGTTTTGATCCTTTTTTTTATCATCAATTGTCTCCTTCCGCCCTGGGCGGGGCGGAAGGGAGTGTCAGACTTTTACTGACTAAAAAACACCCTGTTCCTTCTGTTGCCCTTTACGTTCCGGGGCCACGGTATCCTGTTAAGACGTCCCGCAACCTCGGCAGGCGTTGGCCCCGTTGGGGGCCCCGTCCCTGTGCTCACAGCTCTTTGAGGCGCGCGCAAACAGAACGCGCTGTCGACCCGGGCTTGGTCCTTGATCGGACGGCGAGCTACCCCTTACTCACCGTCCGCGGTGGCTGGGGTGTGAGGTGGTTCTCTCCCTCACGTGGCCCGCCTCCTCCTTCGCTAGCATTACTGCTTCGCAGACGGAGATGACTGCATCCCATTCCCTCTCGCCCCGGAGCATGGCCTGAACCAGGTCCGGACGCGAGAGGTCACCGCCGCCTATCGCCTCCGTGAGGACACGGCGGTGTTCTGCCCAAGCGGGGCAGACCTGCACCGTATGCGTGTCCTCCTCGGATCGGCAGCTTCTAGTGTGAACAGCAATAACCGACAGTGGGTCAACGGTAAAACTATCGGTTCGATCTATTACACCAGCTCTAATACGAGTAGCTTCAAAAATTTTGAATTCGTGTCTAATATCGTCAATTTCCAATAAATCATTCAAAATGCAGGAAAATGTTTAGCAAATGTCAAGTTAAAGTCGAAGAGATCCAGCCGAAAGGAAAGCTACCAAAAGTGGTGGCTAACTCTCATCTATCAACAAGTTTATAAAGCAACTGCCTCAAGTTTCTACTTCAGGACGGGTAGAGGAGGTTTTAAAGTTCATATTTTGACTTGAAATATTTTGTTCGCATTTGACCGGAGAATTGTGGCTCGCTAAAGGATGGGACTTGAATGTTTGTTGATTAATGGAAGTCTCCTGGATTGAAGTGCTGTGTGGGCAATGGCGGTCAGTTGTCACAGTGATATGATTGTATTATTTTATTTTATTGTTAAAATATGTATTAGTTTATAGTTATTGTACTTATTTATGTATTTGTGTTTTATGGGCCTTAGTTGCCTGAAATAAAGGTTTATTATTATTATTATTACCTGTCGAAATATAACTCGCTGATTAACCACGAAATTTCAAGAACTACTTGACCTATGAAGCTCAAAAACTACTGAACAGATTTTCATGAGGTTTTTACCAATAGATAGAGTTATTCATAAGGATGGTTTAGGTGTATCATATATCAAGGTTTTATTTAAATTGGTTGAAATATAACGCTAAGTGTTGGACGTGTCGGAAAATGTTAGGTCGGAAGGAGCTTTCATTGACGTTATTAGTTTTTTTTTTACTACCCCTCAAAGGGGGCTTGCGTTTGTAGAGAAAGTGAAATATCTACACGACTAAAGTGGCGGCCAAAGTGCCAGTCTGACATATGAAAGCTCAGTATAATTATGTCAAACTGACAAGTGATTTCGATCGACACAGAATCTGTCTGAACAATGCTTTATTCACAATCATGTACTACGTTAATGTCAGTGGCTCATCAAGGCATTTGTAAAAAAACCTTTAATTTTATGCTGAACCTATGCGAGATTAATTTAAAAAAAAAAAACAACAATTACATTACCGTCAATCCACTTTCTAAAATTGAAACAATATCTCAACCCTGCATCATTACATTTCCTATAACAACTATATTTTTTCGCACCCCTCCATATACTCGCTCAACCGTGACAATATTCGGTATCCCCGAGACAGTCAGCAATGCAAACTATAATATCAGGAGCCCTTCTTTTAAATTTATACAATTGCATGCCACAGTGTAACTACTAACAGTGGTTTATAGTCCATGATAGAACAATAATCATATATCTGACCAACATCTAAGGCGGTTCTTCTTGAGCAGTTGGAACTTGATCCAACTCATCCACTGCTCAAGAAGTGCTGTAATCCTGGCATGTATTGTCTAGAGATTCTTCTCTCAGGAGACCTGATCAGTGCCTTGGCTTGGACCCTGTTTCCACATTTTTTTTGCAAGATTAACAAGTTTTACAAGTGTTTGTTTTGAACATAACATCACACCTAAAATACCTGAAGGGTTAGGCAGAGGTGTACCCATTTGTACACAAATAAATGAAGTTTTGTTTTTTTGTTACTTAGACCAGATTATTAATTAACGCAAAGTATAAAAAACTAATAAGGTAACATTTTTGTTTGAAATCTTAAACTGCAATACGGAAGTTTATTAATTTCGACCGTCCCTTTTGCACGCAAGTTTGTAATGCAAAAAACACTCGCGTAGATATACTGTAAAGTGGTAGATTGGTACACTATGGGTATATAATTGACGCGTTCTTGTTCCCAAATTGGTGTCTGCCTGCGTAGCGAGCGCATATAAATGTTTGGTTGTTTTTTCATTGAAAGGATACGGTTATTTTTGTTTTGCAATTTTAAATTGTTGTGGGAAGTCTGTGGATTCGATTTACAATGACACTAGCCTTTGCCTGTGACTTCTTACGCGTGAATGTCGGTTTTCGCCGATACAGACTTAAATCTACTTGTCAAATTCTCGACGATAAACATAGACACGACCAGATTCATTAAAAAATAAATTGAGTCTAGTATTCATTTACGTTTTAAAGTGACCATACCGGGTTCTTTTTATTTTTTACGAAACATCTAAATCGGTTCAGGCGTTTAAAAGATATGGTGGAATAAAGAAACTCACAAACATACATACATATATTAACTCTGAACACATAACACTCCTTTTTTTGGGGCAATCTTGTAAATACTATACAACTTTTTTGCTAGTTGAGATATATCATTCCTCAACAAAGAGGTTACACAACGCAAAAGGATTTTTCCAATTCGACTAGTAGTAAGTAGCGCGTTAAAACAAACAAATAAACTGTTCGGCTTCATAATATTAATTTAAATAGATAGTCATACTTTGACCTAAACAAAAGGTCAAAGGTCAAAGTTGGGATTAGTTTAACATCGAATATGTGTGTCGACATGAGTAAAGTCTGGAAAGTTGAAATTAATGTGTCAGTAAAATAAAAATCTAAATGATTAAACATTTTTTATAAACTTCTATCTACGTACAGGAGTTTATATATTACGACTGTGACTTTAAAAAATGAACAATATTTTCTGTCGACTCTTTTATATTTTGACAGTTTTTGATTTATATAATTACTACATTGGTAGCTGATTGGTAGCAGTCGTTACGGCTCGTCAGAAGCCCGAAAGTCTGACAACCAGTCTTACCTAGGGGTATCATATTACCCAGTTACTGGGTTGTGGAGGTCAGATAGGCAGTCGCTCCATGTAAAATACTGGTATTCAGCTGCATCCGGTTAGACTGGAAGCCGACCCCAACATAGTTGGGAAAAGGCTAGGCAGATGATGATGACTACATTGGTAGCTTCTGCCTACGACTTCGTCAGCGCTCATTTTAAAGTTGTCCCTTAGAAATACAGAAACGGGATAAAATTAACTTATGTCTGTGCCTTCCATCAAGAAGAAATTTTGATGTAACGGACATCCATACATCCAATGAGAAATAGCATAATATACCTACTTTCGTGTGAATCTGGATTACTTTTTTATTTTTATATTAATCCGGCATAAGATTGTTTCTATTTAAAAAAGACGGGTTGCACTCCGGGAGTGCCGGCAGAAGTGAAAACTTGATTATTAACGTTGAGCATGTTTGATATTTTGGAATGGTTAGGGAATAATTTTGCACCAATTGCTTTATCAGTATAAAAGTACTATCACTTATGTGGTAGAATACAATATTGATTTATTGCGCTATCGTACACAAACATGACAATTTATATTACATTAAAAATTTAACACTTTAAAACTATTACAATTATTTTACATTAAAAAGTTAAACACGAACATTCGCGCAAGCGCCCTGCGCTGCCTAAACGAAACAGTAGGCCCAGGCATACATTTTCGCCGCGCCGTAGAGAGGGGATAGCTGTCTACTCTCCATCCGTCTTACGCTTTTTCGATCAGGGGGCCAACCACAAGCTCTTAAAACAGTATTATTATAATATTACTTTGCCTTCCACACTGTTGGATTTTCAACGCTCTGATCAGCGCCGAGAGTTGAAAATGCAACTACAGAAATTAAAAAGTAATATTAAAATAATATTGTTATAAGAGGTGGCGGTAGGCGCCCAGGTCACGTGTCCTGACGCGAGTTTAAGATTTTATACCCATTACAGAAAAAGTGCTCAACGCCGCTAAAGAAGTTTTCACTTCAAAAAAAGGGTTAAAAAAATCCCTGTATGTATAAGAATCAACTGTTACATAACATACATAACATCACGCCTGTAATCCCCGAAGGGTTAGGCAGAGGCGTACCCAATACCCATCAGTACACCTACATTTCGCCAGTTATATTTTTAGTCCCATGTAATAGGGGGCGAGCCTATTGCCAATCAACAATCAACTGTTATATGATTTAAATTGATCAAATTGCATTTGCTCCACAGACGGAATTTTCCGCCACCATCTCTGTTATCTTTGAACGCAATAAGTTAGGTTTGAACTGTTTGCATTCTAGTATCTCCTACATGTGAAAGTTCTAGCAACTGTATAGCAGTTTTGAATTTGTTACGAGCGAGTTGGTCGGAATGTCCTTCGGAGTTTGAAGCTAGATCAATATTTTAATGGCTATAGTCGTCGGATAGAGTGTTGATGATCTACGAAATGGGAGTTGTTCATTTCTTTAGTGCTGATTGATATTTTATTGTGTTCCATATTCATAATTCTTAACATCTCTGAATTTTATTAAAGTTTTGATTCCCAGTTCGGGCAAAGTGTTATTGGGTTTTCCTTCAGGAATATGTCAGTAGCAGCCTTGGAGTCTGGATTTGTGGTCGGTTGATGGCAATAGGCTCACCCCCTATTACATGGGACTTAAACATAACTAGCGAAATGTAGGTGTACTAATGAGTACACCTCTGCCTGACCCTTTGGGAGTACAGGCGTGATATTATGTGATATGTGAAATATATTTTTTCTTTTGTTTTATGTATGCCTAGGACATCGTCATGCAGATTGACTACGTTGAAGAAGGTATGTCATTTAAAAAAAACACGTTTCGTATTTATTTCGTATGTCTATCGTATTTTATTTCCATTATTTGTTATTGGATTGCATTGTTGTTACAGCGAAAATAGAAATACAAACTGCAAAAATTTCAACTCTCTACCTATTACGGTTCATGAGATATATCCCGCTGACACACAAACGGATAAAGGAGGCTTAATATTAAGCACATTTCGGGTACGAAGGCCTTAAAACAAAGTGACAAAATTACATCAAACAGAACTAAAGGTCTTATAAAGCCGAAAATATTAGCAAGTTTTGGGTAACGATGGCTTAACTATGAACTCTGGTCGCAGTCCGACCCTCCGACATCTTTCGTGGCACAGCTAACCTTAACTATTACCAAGTAATGGACTTTATCGATTTGTTTGCTAAGACGGATTAAGAAGACGAACTACGTAGGTACCTACTTAAACAGTTGACTTATAAGGACGATTATAATTTTGATGAAATCTCGACTTATTACAAGCATTTAAAGTAAACATATTCGTTACGTGCATACATAAACTCACGCCTTTTTCCCATGGGGGTAGGCAGAAACTACAGAACGCCACCTGCTACGATCCTTACATACTCCTTTCGCCTCATCTACGTTCATACATCTCGTCATACAAGCACACCGGTTACGAGTACTGCGCACCTGAACTTTCTGAAGGACCTCACCAATAAGGTCAGTGTTGGTCTTCCTAGGGCGACCCCTCCTGGCGTTACCACTCACCTCTGTCATATAAATACCTTTTGTCAATCGTCTTTCACTCATCCTCTCAACATGACCGAACCATCTAAGCATACCTTTTTCTATCTTCGTCACTACATCTTCTTTTAAATATTCTTTACGTATTCACATATAAAGTCCACAAATAAAAAATAAAATGATAAATTTCTTCTTTGAAATGTAACTTTGCTGTGTAATGTGTTTTGTTTTTGTGTATTCCTTTTAGTTGTCTGTATATGTATTTATGTAACTCTTACGCTGGTTGTACCGTTTTGTTAATTTTACACATAAGTTTCTATAAGTGGAAACATGTAATTGGCTTTCGCTTGCTTGTTGCTTCTTACTATTCAAATGTATTAACTGTAAGTTTTCCTAAATGCGATAAAATAAATAAACCATTTTTCGACCATTTGTTAGTATCCGATTAATACTGTATTTTATCGTGTGTGATTCCCTGGTCGGGGAGAGTGTTATTGGGTTTTTCGATCAGGAATTTCTCTGTAGCAGCTTCGGAGTCTGGATTTGTGCCCGGTTGATGGCAATAGGCTCGCCCCCTATCACATGGGACTAAAAACATAACGGGCGAAATGTGGGTGTACTAATGGGTACACCTCTGCCTAACCATTCAGGGATTGCGGGCATTATGTTATGTGCTACAATCTATTGTTTTGAGTAAATAAAAATATCTTTCTAATAAATTGATATAGCTACACACATAGGACGACAACTAAGTTAAGTTGTAGGCAGAACCACAATAAAACAAAAATGACTATACAGCAAGAAATGGTGTCCATCTTGCCGGTACACCATACAATTTTGTCGAGCGTACACTTACAAATACTAACACAACTATCCAATAAACGTTTCAGTCCAATTCCATCTGCAGGGTCCCACAAAAAACCGATACAGAATCACTTAACTCACCAACTATAAAAAGCCTTATCTACTCACAGATCCGGTTACCCGATTCTTCGGCCCGATTAATGAACGGATCCGGAATTCCCTACGAACTGTAATCCGTTTAACACCTCAAGTTTGCTTCTCCAAATCGTGAAGTTTCGACCTCTCTGTACGGAATTCGGGCCCAACAGATTACACCTATTTATTAAACACGATAAGCAGGTTCTGCTGTAGTTAGGAATAGTGTTTGTTTGCTAATGAATTGTAAATCTTAATTAATAAGGTATAAGGGTTATCGGATTTTGCGTGATTTTGATTTATGTACTAAATTCTTGATGATCATCTATAAATAAAATAAATAAATAATAAATATCTTGGGACAACTCACACACGGCTATCTGATACCAAGCTAAGCAGAGCTTGTGTTATGGTAACCAGACAACTGATATACATACTTAAATAACTTATCTATCTAATAATAGTGTCATAAATTACAGCAGCATCATTCCAACACGACAACGGCCCGGTTAGAATCTCCTCGAAAAATCTAACCGCTAGCTGTCAATATGTCATTTGAAAAAATATGATAATGCACACGATTTAAAGCCTTAAGTTGAATGGCAAATTATTTGCTGTTTCAAGCCTTAGTCTTTCCGTATAGTCATTATCGTTTGCCTAGCCAGCTTTGTTAACTAATAAATATAGCTCAGTAGCTTTTGCTCAAAGTCAACGTCAAATCCGTTCTTAGATAACATCTCTAAACTATCTACCTGCAAAATTTTGCTTCATACGTCAAGGAGTTTTCGAGATTTCGTGATTAATCGGTGAGTGGTATATTACTTTTATATAATAGTAACAAGTAACAATAGCAGCCTATTACTGTCCCACTGTACTACAAAGGCCTCTTCTCATACAGATAAGGCATGAGCATTGATCACCACGCTTGCTGGTGGATTGGCGATTTCAGATTCCATTTAATATTACTCTTAAAAGTCCAAGTTTTCTTACAATATTTTCCTTTACCGATGTCAGTGATATCTCAAAAAGTACAAATGAACCAAAAAAGCTATACTTGCTTTCATAGTAATAATAGATAATTACTAATCAGGGTCAATGACCTCATAACCTCCAATAATAACAAAAAAACGGCTCTTTTTAAAAGTTTTCGACTTCTTATGGACTGAAAGAAAAATTTCCTCCATTAAAACTTTAGGCATAACGCTTATAACGCACTTTCAGGAGGCCTCATAATTAATTTAAAAGGTCTATCTACATCATTATTACGAGGTTATAAAGTTGAACTAAGTAGGTACCTATGACTAGAATAATTCAGTTTGTGTTTTTCATTAAAACATCACGCCTGTAATCCCCGAAGGGTTAGGTAGAGTTGTACTCATTAGTGCACGCATATTTCACCAGTTATGTTTAAGTCTCATGTAATAGGGGGCGAGCTTATTGCCATGAACCGGGCACAAACCCAGACTCCGAGGCTGCTACTGAAAAATTCCTGATAGAACAAACCCAATAACATTTTTCCCGACCTGAGAATCGAACTCTTAGTGGGAACCCTTTCGTCTTGAGTTCGATTCTCAGATCGGGCATGCTCAACAACAGTCAAAGCCAAAAGTGTTGAAGACGTAACATGGTAGGAGCAAGTTATTATACGAACGTAAAACAACAAAATTAGAGATTAAAAAATAAAATAAAAGCAATTAAAATTTTTTAATTAATAAAATAAAGTGTACACATGTACAAAATAATTTAAATAGTCTCATAATTATTGTAAATTATCATAGTTTTACACTAAGTTATAATAAACGCAAATAGCATTACATAACTTAATGCAGTGTAGATTTATCATATTTTTTTATCTCTGAAAATCAGTACTCATTAATTTTGTCGTTGTATTTTAAGTTTTTTTTCAGATTGTCTGTAGTTCTAAAAAAGATTTACAGTAATGGTCTATTATTTTGTACGTACTCTAATTATTTCAGTAGGGGTGTTTTAATGGTCGGATTTTGTTTGAAGAGTTCTTCGTATTTTTTTCTTATCATCGATTTGATTGGTTGTTACAACGTATTTAACAATTTCGGTGTCGTTGGTCTAGTGGTCGCGACTGCTGTGCATCAGGTCTTGGGTTCGATTCCCAGGTCGGGCAAAGTGTTATTGGGTTTTTCCATTAGAAATTTCTCAGTAGCAGCCTCGGAGTCTAGATTTGTGCCCGGTTGACGGCAATAGGCTCGCCCCCTATTACATGGGACTAAAAACATAACTGGAGAAATGTGAGTGTACTGATGGGTACACCTCTGCCTAACCCTTTGGGGATTACAGGCGTGATGTTATGTTACTATAATAAAACTTAAAAAGTATGTTTACACATACTTTTAACATACATTTGCCCTGCAGTGTAACAATTACAGACGGATATTATTGCTATTGTATTGTGTATTATTTACAAAGCAATAAGCCATTGATCATCATTTTTCAACATCAATTCCTTCCTTTATTTACAAACAAAAAAGTTCGAAGCAAAACTTCGTATCAAAACATAAAACATCTTCAGAAAAAAGTAACACATTATCTTCCAACTTGCAGTATCAATCAGTATGTCAATAATTAAACTCTTAAACCGGAAACGATAGCGGCCATGTTTGCTGCCACCAAACTTCCGGCCGCCATCTTAACTCACCAAGTTTGCTTAGTACGCAAACACATTGTTCTCAAGTCTTTACAAGTGGCGCTTCGCCAACTTTTAGCTATATTATAGTTTTTGCTAACTGAGGAGCTCGTGGCTAAACTGTAATAACAGCCGCACGGGTCGATCCGTCAGGTTAAGCTACGCTTGCCGGGGTTGGTCCGTGGATGGGTGACCATCTTTACATACCGAGACTCATCCGTGCCTCGGAAAGCACGTTAAGCCGTTGGTCCCGGCTGTCATACGTGGATCTTTGACAGTCGTTACGGGTCGTCAGAAGCCCGAAAGTCTGACAACCAGTCTTACCTAGGGGTATCATATTACCCAGTTACTGGGTTGTGGAGGTCAGATAGGCAGTCGCTCCATGTAAAATACTGGTATTCAGCTGCATCCGGTTAGACTGTAAGCCGACCCCAACATAGTTGGGAAAAGGCTAGGCAGATGATGATAGTTTTTGCTAACGATAATATTTCGAAAAACTTTTCTCTGTGTTGTAAAGAATTTGGGGTTGTCAGGGTTTATTTATCTTTGAATAAACAAATTGTGTTGTATAAGGATATCTTTGTGTAAATTAGAACAAAAGTAATTCACATGCAATCATAAACTCACGCCTTTTTCCCATGGGGGTAAGCAGAAACCACTGAACGCTACCTGCTACGATCCTTACATACTCCTTTCGCCTAATCGACGTTCATACATCTCGTCATACAAGTAAGCCGGTTACGAGTACTGCGCATCGACCCTTCAATTCAATTCTATAAAATATATTAATTTTACCAAGCAAGGAATTTGGATTCGTGCAAGAATCGCATTCAAAGTCAAATCATTTATTTTAACTAGACTAATAGTCTATATGCACTTTTGAACGACATTTGCAAGAAAGAAAAATAAAATTGAAGCTGAATTAAATTTTCATATACATCCAGGTACTACAGGGTTTGGGCGCGGAAGAATGCTCTAAGTGACCCCTGTGTCCCGACCAAATAAATATAAATAAATAAAATAAATAAATATAAATAAATATCTTGGGACAACTCACACACGGCTATCTGATCCCAAGCTAAGCAGAGCTTGTGTTATGGTAACCAGACAACTGATATACATACTTATATAATTTATAAATACATACATATTATAGATAAATCACACCCAGACACAGAACTAACAATCATGCTCATCACACAAAGTTTGTCCTGGGTGGGAATCGAACCCACGACCTCCGGCTTAGCAGTCAGGGCTGCTAACCACTAGACCAACAGGCCCGTCGAGGGATATTGAGGGATATTATTGGATATTGTGGGGTTTTAGGGACTACGCACACTTATTCAGCTCCATTCAGCTTTTGTCCATAGAAAACAACGATTTTGTATCGCATGCGTTCAGACGCGGAAAGCAGAACGCGACGCGTACGCGTCTCATACGAAATCGGCGTTTTCTATGGACAAAAGCTGAATGGAGCTGAGTAAGTGTGCGTAGTCCCTTAGTCGGTAGAAGTCCAAGTATATCAATATAGTAATTATCTATACATACCTAGGTATTACATAATTGTAATATTAACTTAATCGCTTTTTACTACATGCATATGAATGTAAACACGGTACTTGTGTAAAAATATTTTTTTTTCGATTTTTTGTCTGTCTGTCTGTTGTTTCGGTCAATCTCTGGAACGGCTAGACCGATTTTGACGGGACTTTCACTGACAGATAGTTGATGTAATAAGGGGTTACTTTTATTTTAAAAAAGAATTAGGATTTCACGCAAAAAAATAAAACCGACATTCACGCGGGTGAAGTCGCAGGTATTAGCTAGTTAATTAATATAAAACAACCCAGAATAAAAGACACAAAGATGCTTTCCAGATAAATCAATTTTCCTGTCTTATTATTCGTTAAGATTAAATAATATAGCTTTCAGCTGACAGAACCTTCTATGGTGATATATGGTTGCCTTATTCTATTAATTCCATGACCCGGTAAAGCCAAAAGAGTTCCGATTGCCATAAATATTATTATACCAGTTTATGCCCTGTGTATTTTCTTTGGACATCCCTAATTTTTTTGGAATTACCCTATGTTACTCGCATTAGCGCAGAAGCTTTCACAGTTTATGCCCTATGTATTTTCTTTGTAAATCCCATTTTTTTTTGAGAAAAAAAATTACCCTATGTTACTCGCTAATAAAGCAGCTTTCAATCGGTGAAAGACTTTTTTAAATCGGCTTAGTAGTGTTTGAGTTTAGCCGTTACAAACAAAATTACAAATCTTTTCTTTTTATAATATTAGTTTAGACTATAGCCTTTTAGAAGGGGCAACTAGATTCAATCCATTTTTTGTATATGACGTTCAAAAATGCCTTATATTGATATAAATGATTTTTGGCTTTGACTTTTAGTTTGACTTGACTACTACCCTCGATTTAAATATTTTTCGCGTTTTAAACGTCACTTATCGCGTATACAGATAAAGAAGAGGATTTAAAAAGTAGCCTATGTACTTATCCACATCCTAAGCTACTTCTATGTTTAATTTCATTAAGGTCGGTTCAGTGGTTTTGCCGTGATGAAGCAACAAACATACAGACAGACAAAGGTACTTTCACATCTGTACAAATAAATAAAATACAAGTGTCTGTTTATAATATCGTAATAACAACTTTTTTAATAAATAGATACGAATGTTTGAGGTCCTTCAGAAAGGTCAGGTGCTGAGTACTCATAACCGGCGTGCTTGTATGACGAGATGTATGAGAGTGGATGAGGCAAATCCTTACATACTGTAATGATCGGAGCAGGTAGCGTTCCGTAGTTTCTGCCTACCCCCATAGGAAAAAAGGCGTGAGTTTACATTTAATATATGTACGAATATTTACACTGTACCTACTTAAACCAAACAACCAATAAAAAAAAACTATCTGTCTGTTTATTTTTATAGAAGTAACTTAGGCTACTTTTTCAACCGACTTCAAAAAGGAGGAGGTTCTCAATTCGACGCGTATGTTTTTTTTTTTTTTTGTGTGTTTGTTCTACGATTACTCCGCCAATTATGAATCGATTTGGATGATTCTTTTTTGTTTGAAAGAGTATAGTTCCGAATAGGTCCCATAGGAATATTTTCATGATCTGATGATGAACTTTGGAGATATGGAACGGAACTCCTTATAAAATCACAGCAGAACCGCCGTAACAAGACAAATTGCTTTGTTTATACGTGTAGTCGATGACTGACTGAAGTAAGTGGGGAGGGGGTACGTCAACCCCTACGTCTACCCCTACGTCCTACCACTTTCCAAAATTTAATATATCGTGTGAGGTATTGTTTGAAAGGGCTTTATGTAAGGATTTCAAACATTAACACACAAGCACTAAAAAGTGAAAAATAAAAAGCTTTTTTACAAAAAAATATGACCGCCTTCAAAAACTACAAAATAAAAAAAATAACTTTAGCTTGGAAGTCGGTGGCAATACCTACATAACAAGAAACAAAACCAAAGCCGCCGACTTTCACTAAAAGAATTTGGGACATTTACATGAGCGAAGTCGCGGGCTTTAATATTAGTTTGGATTCTTTCTAGGTCAACGTTTAATTTTGTTGAACAGGAGTTTCATTTGATTAGAGTAAGCATGTGTGTTCGATTAGCGCGGGTCGATTTAATTATGGAGATCGTTAAGGGTCTTACTACTCACAAAGTAGTTAAGGGAAAGTTACGTCATTTCTATGTATGTTCAAATAACGAAGGTCTTTGTAACATTTCTTGTACAACGGTTACTTGCTTTTCTTTCATGCCAGCATAAGCTGCTATGTTCTTAGCGTATCGATGGCACACTGAAGAAGTTAAAATAAAATTTTGTAAAAATATTTGTTAGGCCCAGTATCCAGCTGGACGACCATTGGCTGAAGCAGTCATCATTAGGTCCTCACGTGTGTAGGTATCTTTATCAAAAACTAGGTTCTGTCTGCGTTGTCTTTGGTTACTGCTCCGCTGCATTGGATCATAGCGTGATGTTATATAGCCTATATTTTAACTGATGAATCTGGCTATCATATACAAAAATATATTTTTCAATCTGACTTGTAGTTTCGAAATTTAAAGAAATAATCTTTTCAGCTAAATTATATTACTATAGAAATATAGATTAAATCATATATTTCCACTATACTGATTGTTGACATTTGAAAAGCCCACATCTAGTGCCATCGTTCCATTCGGTACATTTTCCCAAAAAGAAAAGACAAGAATTTCCATTATTAATGAACAGAACTCGCTGTATAAGCCTATTATCTTAGTTGGAGAGGTTAACAGGGATAATATAAATGTGCATTCGGCCTCGTTAAGGAACACGCTTGCTAATGAGTAGACCCGTAGGCCTAGCACTACTTGCGCTACCGTAAAAATAAGCACGGTTCTTGATGGCACGGTTGGCGTAGACGATTGGCTGCTGCGCTAATTTTCGTGAGTTTGATTACCATACGTGGCAAATATTTCTACGACCTGTAGATAGTTGTTAAGGGTCTGGCTGTTTGTATATATGTGAGTTAATATTCTTGTAAACGCAGCTACAATACAGGAGAAATTCCCAGTGCGGAGCAACGGTTCTTTTTTAAAGAAAGATAAAAGAAGAGAAAGCATTTACTTTTGTATTTGTCTTATAATATAAAATCAAATAATAGTATTTTCAATTCAAAAACCAACTGTAATCAAATACTTTTATGTTAGCGCACTTGCGCAAAGCCCTCGAGTTCTAAGAACAAAGAAAGATAGAATTATCATAAAAAGACATACCTACACATATTCTAGCTAAACTATTAAGAGGATTATTATTAAATAATAATGTGACACCATGCGTGTTGTTCCTTTAAGAGGCCTGGAGAGGTTCTTTTTCTTCGCAATGCCTCTTCAACTACTGAAGGAAAAGGAAATCTTCAATCTGTCCTTCGCGAGGTGGAACAGTTGATCCAGTCCACTCGGGAATATTGCCAAGCCACGACTTCCCGTCCGTCTCTTAAAACAATACTCGTATTATTTAAAATCTAACAACAATAATCACAAATAATATTAAAATGGTACTGTTTTAAGAGATTGGCAGGTGCCATGATCATTTCTCGTTATGATAGTCACGTGTCGACCCGCGAGCCGTCACCTTTTTATCTCATCATTTTAAAAATGATTTTAAGGCACACAATTTAAAGGTCTACTTTCAATGGCAATTTTTTGCTGTACCTCAGGCGTGCTATTGCAACGATAACTTTGAGACATACTTGTAATAATATTATGCGGTTTTACAATATAATTAAAAATACACGTTTAATAATTTGCTATGCATTTAAACAAGCTCAAACACCGGCCAATTTTTACAGGAAAACATCAAAGCGCTTTAAAATTCGAACTCAAAACTCGAAATTCGAACTCGCCTGCGTTTTCGCGATTATTTAACAATTTTAGGCTCTGCTATAGTAAAAGCGGAGTGGTTATTATAACAGAGCTAGGTTTTGCACGCGAAAATGTAATTGTCGACTATCGCGAACGCAAGCGAGGATTTGGATTAAAAAGAAACATGTATCCTTATCAAGCTTATACCTAAAGTCTTCATCATCATTATCATCAGCTGAACGATGTCCACTGTTGGACATAGGCCTCCTCTAAAGATAGCCACAAATGAACAACAAACAGATGACCGGACTTGCTCTGCCCTCACCTGGAGACTACAACGACTACTTTGACTTAGTATAGACCGACTGCTGCTAAGGTTTGACAGATCTCTTCAAATAACATAACATTACGCCTGCACTGCCCGAAGGGTTTGGCAGAGTGTACCCATTAGTACACCCACATTTCAGAAGGCGAGCCTATTGCCATCAACCGGGCACAAATACAGACTCCGAGCTATTGAGAAATTCATCATAGAAAAACCTAATGACACTTGGCTCGACCTGAACCAACCGAGACCTAATGCTCGGCAATCGCGCTTTGCGATCACTAGACCAACGAGGCAGATCACTTCAAGCCACCTTAAATGCTTTCGAGAAGGTGCAATTTCTCATTCCATTATCGCCTCCGCTTTATATGTGACCAAAGACTTACTTTTGACTTTGTCGTTTCTAAGCATTCGCAGAACGGTAACTCGAGTGAACCGTTTCGATGGCGGTACTTAACAAAATCAAATATCATAAGTTTGTTGAAATGTTTAGGAAATTAATATATTTTTGACTTCAAGTTAAAGATTTTGAAGTTTGTGCTTCGCTTTCAATTAGCAGTAAAGTTATTTAAACATGGAATTTATCCGTGAGTTTAACTTGCGAGCAGCGCTATTCTGTAGGAACCTTTAGTAGATTTAGATAAAGCCAGCTTGACGTGAGCTGTCAATTCGTAACATCAGTTCAGGATGACAGTTCATCAAGTATGACATCCTTTGATTTTATCTAGTTTGCTGTGTGTACAATCAGCAAAACAGATAGGTAATCTATCTAATTTGCTGTGTATACAGTCAGCAAAACAGATAGGTATGCAAGGTCGTCAGATATAGTTGAAGTTTTCTAAGAAACTGATGGATGTCTTCGTTTGAAACTTAACTTAATTAATGAGCTGTTTATTATCTACTTTTTAAATTAAATTACATTTGAAAACATTCATAGGTTTCTTAGAAAACTCTAACTATATCTGCCGACCCTGCATACCTTTCTCTTTTGCTGACTGTACTAATGGGATTACAGACGTCATGTTATTGTATATCACTCAAAAAGACAAACGGACAAACTCGTCAATACAAAAAACAATACCTCGAAATATCACACGGTTAAAAAAAAACAGTCATCGCACTGTTTCGCTTATATTTCAAAAAGCCTGATAGGTTTTTAAACGAGGTCGCCGGGAATGGGGCGAGAACCAGAAAAAATATTTCATCTAACGACTATAAAATGGCGTCGTTTAAAGTCAGTATTTTGGTACGAGAAATGTGTTTCCAATTTGCTTGAATCAAGACTTCAATAATAGGTAGCGATCGGAAGGTTAAAGCTGAATAGTGCAATACAAAGTGCAGTTTGTAGGTATCATCGTCAAGTTTTAGGAGGTTGTCAAAGACATAGACATAAATAAGAAAACAAAAAAAAAGCTTTTTTACAAAAAAATATGACCGCCTTCAAAAACTACAAAATAAAAAAAAACATACGCGTCGAATTGAGAACCTCCTCCTTTTTGAAGTCGGTTTAAAAGTAAACTCAATCAATCAATCTGCCTAGCCTTTTCCCGACCATATTGGGGTCGGCTTCCAGTTTAACCTGATGCAGCTTTCTTCATCGTGTGGACTTACGATCCCACACGCCATAGTGTCAGTTTCTAAACCGCCTCAAGGGCCTCTGACATGGTTTGAGTGGGACAGTAATAAGCTGGTATAAGTCCAGGTTTACACACGATGTTTTTCCTTCACTGATGTCAGTGATGTCCAAGATAAACTTTAGAAAGTACTTATGAATAGAAAAAGTCTCAGTGGTGCAGCTGAACACCAGTATTTTATATGGAGCGAATGTCTATCCGAACTCCACAACCCAGCAACTGGGTAATACGATACCCCTAGGTAAGACTGGTTGTCAGACATTCAAGGTTCTGACGACTCGTAACGACTGTCAAAGACCCACGTATGACAGCCGGGAGCAAAAGCTTAACGTGCTTTCCGAGGCACGGAATGATGTCATTGATATCAAAGATAAACTTTAGAAAGTACATATGAATTGAAAAAGTCACATCGGTACATGGCCGGATTCGTACCCGAGGCGGACGCTTTAACTACTTTTTTATATGTCTTGCGACCCCACACACCGTAGTGTCAGAATTTCTCAACCGCCTCAAGGGCCTCTGACATGGTTTGAGTGGAACAGTAAGTCCAGGTTTCCTCACAATTTTTTCCGTTACCGATGCCAGTGATGTCCAAGAAAAACTTTAGAAAGTACATATGAATTGAAAAGTCACATTGGTACTTGCCCGGATTTGAACCAACCTCATGCAAGAGGCGCCTCAACCACTGCCATCACATTATTCACCATCCATAAAATAATATCTAAATATTTCTACATACATGCCTGTTTGTTTACATTATTTAGATATTCCCAAAAATATACGGCGGGAACCGACCGGATCTCGCTGGGGAAACTTTTAATAGCTTTATTTAATACGAGTTCGATTATTGTTCGGTTTGAAAGGGAAAACTGGTCATTATCCGAAAAGTCCGCACCGTTTCAATTATACAGACTGCAATAAAGAATATACAGCGTAGCCATTTTGTTTGTTTATCACAGAACATTTACTTGGTAATATATATTATTAATTTTTTACTTGTTCATGCACTTTTAATTTTCTTTTGTATCTTGTATCTTGAGTTAAACAAACGTTTTACTTAAGAGTCCCTCTTTGAGTTACGCTTGTATCATTTAAACACATCCACAGTGATATTATCAATGCGAAAGTACGTCCGACCGCGCGGTTGAGCGGCGTAATCAGCCTTACCGCCAACGCCCTCCGCGGCGGTGTGCAGTGCCTTGTGCTTTCACGACTAAACCACTGAAACGATTTCGATGAAATTTATTACGGGATAAGTGTAAGCCACAAGAAAGAACATAATATTATACTTTTCATTCCGCGACTTTGTCTGCGTCTGCAATAACTGACTTTATTAGCGGATAGTAGCAGCTTTGGAGTCTGTATTTGTGCTCGGTTGATGGCAATAGGCTCCTATTACATGATACTTAAACATAACTGGCGAAATATGGATATACTAATGGGTACACCTCTGTCTAACCCTTCGGGGATTACAGAAGCGATATTGTAATGTGGAACACTGATAAAAATGCCAAACTTGCCGTCCCACACGTCAGTGTGTAAGTAAATACAGTTAGGATTAATGAAAACCGTCTGGGGGTTACGAAATCCATTCTATTTAACACCTCAATTAACTGATTCGATTTATTGAACAAGTTGTGACGCGACTTCCTCAATTTGTTTCATATTTTGTGAAATATCTCGTTGTTTGTGACACTTTGTTTTCAGCCTTTGTTTATGATCATTTTCATCGAAGTTTTGCTTTTGAATGCAATACACGACGTTAAGTCTGAAGATTCTGTTGCGGGACGTCTTAACAGGATACCGTGGCCCCGGAACGTAAAGGGCAACAGAAGGAACAGGGTGGTTTTTTAGTCAGTAAAAGTCTGACAGTCCCTTCCACCCCACCCAGGGCGGAAGGAGTCATTTGATGATTTTTACCACCTGAAAAAAAAAGTCTGAAGAGATTTTTTTTTTTAGATAGTTATGTGGGTCGTTTCCAGATGAGAGTTAGGTTAAAAGTCAAAGTCAATTAAGCCATTTAACATGGAACCTCCACGGTAGCCCGCGATATTCATTTTTGCAATTTGCAAGTCAGAATTGGGTTATATGTTTATTAAAGTATGATTCTCGGGCGTAAGAATTATGTATTGTCAGGATTATAACCATTTACATAACATAACATAACATCACGCCTGTAATCCCCGAAGGGTTAGGCAGAGGTGTACCTATTAGTAAACCCAAATTTCGCCAGTTATGTTTTTAGTCCCATGTAATAGGGGGCGAGCCTATTGCCATCAATTGGGCACAAATCCAGACTCCGAGGCTGCTACTGAGAAATTCCTGATGGAAAAACCCAATAACACTTTGCCCGACCTGGGAATCGAACCCAAGACCTCATGCACAGCAGTCGCGCTTGCTACCATTAGACCAACGTGGCAGTTATAACCATTTAAGTCAGCAATAAAACTCCATAGGGCCAGGTAACCCCAAAGAATGACTATTTCATGAAATCTTGACATTTTAGGATTATACCGTCTTATAGAGTTATTATACGGATTTTTAAAAACGTTATTTATGTTAAGCTAAGTCAATACGTATACTTGTTGTGCTAAATTTCAGCCAATTCCGTTTAGCCGTTTAAGCGTGAAAGAGTACGTCACTATATCGTGAAGATTAAATTATCGTTTGACGACTGTCGTCTCTAGCTGTTTCCATACTTGACAATCTGTCGTCACTGCAAAAAAAGTCGTGGACGACAGTTAATCGTGTCGTCTTATATTTAAATACACTAACTACGACGCTTTAAATCACACAAACATCTATCTTAACGATATAGTGGGAATGCGCCTTCACAAACATCCATCCATCCTCTCAAACTTCGCGTTTATAATAGTAGTAGGATACCAGACGTTAGGAACTGACGATGACAGACGTGAACTGAATTATATTAACAATAACACAGCATATGTTACGGGAGAGATTACTAACTGCATTATGTATAAACTGCATCGTCATGCTTAAACCGTTGCAATCCTTTGCATCTATTATAATCTGATGTGCAGATTCAGTCGATTCTTACCGAATCAGTATAGCGCGTTCATATTCTGGAATTCGAACGTGCGGAATAAAACAAAACACAAATTCATTCGATTTTTAAATTGGAAATATCCACTTTCCGTAACCATTTACTTTTTATTTTAATTTTCTAATGGTATAAATAAACGTGCCATGACATGGCATGACTGCCTCGTTGGTCTAGTGATCGCAAGCGCGGCTGCTGTGCATGAGGTCTTGGGTTCGATTCCCAGGTCGGGCAAAGTGTTATTGGGTTTTTCCATCAGAAATTTCTCAGTAGCAGCCTCGGAGTCTGGATTTGTGCCCGGTTGATGGCAATAGGCTCGCCCCCTATTACATGGGACTAAAAACATAACTGGCGAAATGTGGGTGAACTAATGGGTACACCTCTGCCTAACCCTTCGGGAATTACAGGCGTGATGTTATGTAAATAAACATTTACACATGTATTTTTGTTGTTGTTAACCATACCTGGGAACTTTCTAATTACGGATTTCATTTTGTTCACAAACTAGACTAAATTTAGAGAATTGACATCTCTTACTAAATACAGCAAAAGGAAAGGATGGTGACATTAAAGAACTAAGTTAGAGATGTCAAATTAGTTTTGCCTTGAACTTCTCCGTATTTTTAATACATACGTTTTAAGATGTCAACTATAACTGTATGGATGTGTCAGATTGACTAAATTTGACAGCTCTTAATTACATTAGTCTCTTTCTTGTTTTATTGGACAGAAAAATATGGAAATAGTCTAATTTTAGTTTAGTTTGTGACTAAGGGAATCGGCACCAATAACTATCATTTCTAATTAAATAACTATTCATTTATTTCTGTAACCGCATTATAAGATTTAAAAACATAAAAAAAGAATACGAAACGAATTTAAAAAGTAAACGACCTCTAAAAATGCATTTTACTTTTTTAAATTCGTAATTGGTGTCTGGAAGAAATTGTGTGGAACAACTACTTCAAAAGTAAAAATGGCGGCGAGAATATTAATACCTCTATTATTTTATCTGTAAATCTTAAAGTACAGCTATTGTTCAAGTTCACTGAGGTGCGTTTATCTATTCAAATAAAACTGCCACTGCTGTTATTTTGTTTAATACTAGCTATTGCCCCCGCCTTGGCCTTAAATATTTTTACGAATCTCATTTTTTTTTCATTAGTTAAATTTATAGCCTACTATCTTTTGCCCGCAACTACGTCCGCGTAAATTTCGATTATCACGGACACACACGAAGTCGCGAAAAGTAGTACCCATGTCATAAAAATGATTCGAAACGACATGTGGCGCCATCTATGATCATAAGAACGTTATTGTAATTTCCCTCGGGAGCAGTACTTTTTTCGGTATTAAAGGTACCCTATGTTCGTTCCTGTACACCTGGCAACGTATATGAAAAATTTCAGGATGATCGGTTCAGTGGCTTAGGCGTAAAATGGTAACAAATAAACAAACAAACTTACTTTCGCATTTATAATATTAAGTTAGGATAGCACTGATGGATAACGTAGCTACCTATCAATGAAACATTTTAACTTTTCGGCTTATAATAAGACTAGCTTTGCACACGAATTCGTACACTGGGACGACAGATATACCGTAAACCATATCTTAATTATGTCATTAATTTAATTTACACAACAGAGCTGCTTTTTCTAAGTGAAAGGTATTTATTTTGTAATCGGACAGGTTACCTCTTGCAAACAAACAAACAACTTTTTCTATTTTTTAGAACATAAAGACTATTTTATTTTTGAAATTGAATTTCAGATGTTAAATAAATATTACAAACAGTCGATGTATTCCATGACACGCACGTAACTAAAAGCAACATTAAATTAGATTAACTACTCAACGTCACTGCTTTTAGTGACGTGACGATTGAGATAAATGTACTTTTAGTAATATTTTTATTTGAAACATTTTACAATAGAAGACATAATTCTATTGTTATTTTGATGCACAAGTGTTTGAGCAAATACCGGTGTCCTCCCTCTTCGCTCAGTCTTGTCGTCTGATAGGACGGCTTACGATCTTTGGACAGATACAGATAAATTACAAATGGAAAGCTCGAGAAATCTTAGATTTACTCAATACAATAGGAGTGAGTAGCTAACTAATTATGACAAAAAAACCAAAATCTAAAAATTAGACATTAATAGGTATATCTCTTTTAAAAATTCGTAGATATCGAAAAAAAATAAACGTAATTCTGATTGTGATAGTAGAGTATTGCAAAGGTAGTAATAAATATGTCTTATGTCATACCACAAAATCATACCATAAAATAAAAAAAAAATAAAAAAACATAATATAAAATGTATCTATGAAAAGTTTTCTCGTTAAAAAATTCATTCGAATCCAAAGCACACCAGAATGTAGCAGAGTCAGTACCTAATCAATATGATTTATGTCATACAACAAAATCAAACAGACACCAAAATAAAAATCTCGTTCAAAAATTCATTCGAATCGAAAAATTCAAACGCGACTTCGATAGCGACACTAGAGTATAGCAAAGGCAGTAATCAAAGTTCGAGCTCATATCGACAATGGTACAGACTCGGTTGAAAGAATCCGCTCACACAGCACTATCTGAACGAATTTCGAATGTGTTTAATTTCGATTCGATTCTTTTCTTATTATTTTTCTTCTTTCGCATTTTGATGAAACGGCGGATTGCAAAATAGATGAGGATTTAGCTGTTATTGAGTTTGTGTTTATTTGGGTTTGTTTGGATCGTTATAATTGGAGATTTGGACGTTAATTCTATTCTTCAACGGTTGAAGATTTTTGTTTTTTGGAAACTTAATATACATAAGATAATTGTAACGTTAAGAGTGATCTATGTCTATCTATAATATTGTATGTGTGGAAAACTATTAAGTTTCACAAAGAAAAGGAAACAAAATGTACCCAGGCCTGATGCTAATAATGAATAAGTATCATCATCATCTGCCTAGCCTTTTCCCAACTATGTTGGGGTCGGCTTCCAGTCCAACCGGATGCAGCTGAGTACCAGTATTTTACATGGAGCGACTGCCTATCTGACCTCCACAACCCAGTAACTGGGTAACACGATACCCCTAGGTAAAACTGGTTTTCAGACTCTCAAGCTTCTGACGATTCGTAACGACTGTCAAAGATCCACGAATGACAGCCGGGATCAACAGCTTAACGTGCTCTCCGAGGCACGGAATGTCAGTTTTGTCTAAGATTAACTTTAGAAAGTACATATGAATCTAAAAAGTCACATTGGTACTTGCCCGGATTCGAACCCACACCCTTATGCATGAGAGGCAGGCGCCTTAACCACTAGGCCATCACGACATTAAAGAATGAATAACAAACAAACAACACATGATACTTATGCATTATTAATGAGTATTAATGAGTAACATTAATAATGAATAAGTATCTCAAAGTAAAAGTCAAAGTTATTCCAATTAAACACGCACTTTTGAATTTACAAAGAGTCGTTCAGTTATTCGGTCAGATTTCCACAGAATAATAAATAATAAAAATATTTCGTCATTTATTTCAGGTTGTAAAGACCCATAATGAAACTAAAATAAATATAAAACTACCGCACACGAAGCAACGGCGTCGTGTTGCGCTGCGAGGTGACATATCCATGAAACCAACAAAATATACCAACTCCTGAATATACCCCCTTTATTTTAATTACGGGAAATCATTCAATGACTTTATCCACTCTGGGCGGAGCGGAAGGGAGTGTAAGTCTCTTACTGACCAAAACCCATCCGTGTCCGTCCTTCTAATGCCCTTTGCGTTCCGCAACGCTGTTAGATGATTTTACTCCTGCAGCTGTATCCATAACATCATGCCTATAATTCCCTAAGGGTTAGGCAGAGGTGTAACCATTAGTATACCCACATTTTGCCAGTTATGTTTTGATGAGTATGCGAATAAAGAATAACGAAAGGAATTAAGTGAAACACAGAGCTTGCTGGTAGCACACTGACACACGTCATATATTTTGACAAGTCAAGGTATCATAGATAACAACATAACATTCCTCCCCGTAGCTTGACAATATACAATAATTAATTTACATTAATAGAACCGTTTGTAATCTACCCTTGGTATTGGTCGCAGTGTTTTACCGTCTTCAGTTTGCCTTTCTGGCTGCGGTATTTGATCTGAGCCAGACGCTACTGCATTTTCACCGAGAGGATCTTCTGTGGCCTCATAAAATTCTTCATCCTCAATTGTATTACCAGTACGTGTTTCTGTCTCCACTATTTCTTCGTTATTATCACTTCCCACCCCCGCCGTATCCGATCTATTATCAGCTGTTGGCGGTAACAGGCTTGGTGGTGAAGATTCTTGTGGAGTAACATCTTCAACTTCAATTGGGCAATCACCTGACCCGGGAATAATTCTTGCTGTTCCTTTATATGCAATTAATTGATTTTTATGTTTTTTAACACTACGAGAAGTTAGGCAGTCCTTAACTATGTATATCACTTTACCAATTTTTTTTATTATTATACCTTTTAGCCATGCACCTTGTTTGTTTATATTATTTTTTTTATACATAACATAGTCCCCAGCCTTAAAACATTTAGTAGCCTTCTCCTCTGGCCCCTTAGACTGCAAACACTGTTTGTTTTCGGCGTTGCGAGTGAGAGCGACAGACACCGGAAGATGTGAGTTCGGTTTAATCAAATCTAATCGCGATCGAAGTTTCTGACCAAAAACTAACTGGGCAGGTGAACAGCCCGTTGAAGAATGAACGGAATTTCGATAGTCGAATAGATATTTTAACAACGTGTTATTAATTCCCCTCTCATTACTACTGCCTAAAATACTAGATTTAATTCCCTTCTTCACCACCTTCACGTAACTTTCCGCCTGCCCGTTACTGACCGGATGATAAGCCGGCGACGTCACATGCGATATACCATTTGATGTACAAAACATTTTGAATTCTGAGGATGTAAACTGTGTGCCGTTGTCACTGACTATAGTATGCGGTAAGCCAAATCTTGCCATGAATTCATACAATTTATTAATCAGCGATAACGTCGATGTATTTGTCCCCATATCATAAGCTTCTACCCATTTTGAGTAAGCGTCTACAATAACTAAATACGAACGATTATGTAAAGGCCCTAAAAAGTCAACGTGAATACGATAAAATGATTGCGGTGGATGTGGCCACAGCGCAAGCGGCGCGCGCGCTGGTAATTGTCTTAATTGTAAACAAACCTCACAATTTGCAATCATTTTTTCTATAGCGTTGTCTATCCCTGGAAACCAAAACCTACTGCGAGCTTCCGCTTTAGTTTTGACTATACCTAAATGTGATTTATGAAGTTCGCATAATAATCTAGTCCTAAGTGTTTCTGGTATAACTACTTTGTGCCCTCGCATAATGCAGCCACTTTCATAGGACAATTGGGTCTTACATAAAAAATAAGGTTTCATTAATGCATCTGATGATCGATCAGGCCATCCATTAACAATATATGCTAATACTTTACTTAATATTGCATCCTTATGAGTTGCATCACGAATTTCGCTAAGCGTAACGGGTAAACTGCCGTCAATAACAAAGTTAACATACGAAGCGCGATCTTCTACCGGTTCTAAACTGCCATCAGCTTCATAGCCACACCCCCCACTCAGAGCCGTTGACTCTTCGTCAGGTAGGCTGGCGCGCGATAAATAATCTGCGCTGTTGTCAGCGCTGCGTATGTATTCAATGGAGTAATTATAACCACTAAGGAACATCGCGTAACGCTGCAGTCTATTAGCAGAAACCTCTGGAATTCCACGATATGGACCAAAAATAGATAAAAGGGGTTTGTGGTCTGTTCGAAGAACGAAGGGAACCGCCCTCCCATATAAGTATTGGTGGAAACGTCGTACTCCAAAAATAATAGCTGTAGCCTCTTTTTGTAATTGTGAATACCGCTTCTCAGCCGAATTTAGTGTACGAGAGGCAAATGAGACTGGTCGTTCCACTCCATCAGAACTTATTTGCGATAAAATTGCTCCTAAACCAGTGGGTGATGCATCTACAGTTAATATTATTTTAGCATTTTGATCAAAATGTGCAAGAACCTGATTTGAGGCTAAACATCGCTTTATTGCATTAAATGCCTCATCATGTGTACCTTCCCATTTCCATTTATTGCCTTTTTGCAATAAAGAATAAAGCGGACTTAATATTGATGACGCGTTCGGGACAAAGTTCCTATAATAATTTACTAATCCTAGAAACGACTGTAACTTATTTACATTTGTCGGTATGGGTGCCTCAACAATTGCCTTAACCTTTTGTTCTGATTTTTTTAGACCGTTCTTATCTATCGTGTAACCTAAATATTCTATTTCATCTTCGAAAAACGCGCATTTGTCTTTACGAAGAGTTAGACCCGCGTCTTGTAGTCGTTGCAAGACCGCGCTCAACCTATCTAAATGTTGTTCTGTAGTTGCTCCTGTTACACAAATATCGTCAAGCATACACATAACACCATCTAACCCCGACAATAAACACTCCATTGCCCGTTGAAAAATAGCTGGGGCACTAGCGAGACCAAAAACTAAACGCGTATAAACAAACAATCCACGATGAGTATTAATACAAGTTATTTTTTGAGATGTTTCGTCTAAAACAAATTGTGAATAAGCTTGCGTTAAATCTAATTTGCTAAACTGCTGTCCACCGTGTAACTTAGTGAAAAGTTCTTGAGCCGTCGGTAACGGATACTGTTCAACAACCAGCTGTTTGTTTACGCTTACGGAGTAGTCTACACATAGTCTTATAGAGCCATCGCGTTTTAATATAGGCACAATAGGTGAAGCGTATTCGGAGAACTTTACCGGTTTTAGTACACCTATACGTACCAAACGATCGAGCTCGCCGTTAATCTTATCTTTAAGTGCGAATGCTATTGGTCGAGCTTTGAAAAAAACCGGTTTTGCATCATCTTTTAATTGTAGCTTGACCCGATACTTTGTAAAAACACCCAGTTCGTCAGAAAATACTGATGGGTAAAGTAACTTGAACTTTTCGGCAAAATTATAGATTTTAAATAATTTACTTGCAACATTTGTAAATTAAACAAACTAATAAAATCTCTGCCTAATATTGGAGGTCCACCATCACGTATTACTCGCACATTAACTACGTGTGTTTTATCCATATATGTAATAGGCAATTGCACTATACCTAAGCAGTGGATAACACGACCTGTATACGTAAATAATCGATCTGTCGCTGACAGTAATGGCATAAATTCAAAATATTTTTTGTACATTTTCTCAGAAATCGCTGTGACTGCCGATCCGGTGTCAACTTCAAACTTTAGTTTCCAATTTTGTATTGAAACTACCAAAGTCATAGGTTCACCTCTATATGAACATATTTGATTGATCTTACCGTCATCGTCACTCTCGCCCGACCCGCCAGTTCCTACAAAATTAATCTTTTTGCACATGCGGCGTAGATGGCCTTTTACATTACATTTTTTACAAGTATAACTTGCAAACCGACACTGAGACGCTTTATGATTTTTTAACCCGCACACGGAACATTTTTCCTTGTTAGCACTGGACTCATTTGCGGTAGTCGCGATCTTGAACAGCGGCTCGTTTGACGATGACGCCTGCGTCAACGCCGATGATGATGCTGCTGCTCCTTTGCGTGCACTGCGCACGCTTTCCGCCAACTCCACTGCTTTTGCCAGTGTTAACTCTTGAAGGTCACGTGCGAATAGTTTGTCCTTTTCCGGTCCCGACAGCATACCCATAACAAACCGGTCACGCAGTGCTTCTTCTACATTCATAAACCCGCAATGCGTGGTTAGTCCACGAAGCCTTGCAGCCCACTGCGAGAATGATTCTTCTAGACCTTGCGTAGCAGCATAGAAACTATACCGCTCGCCAAATCCACATTTCTTTGGCGTAAAATGTCTGTCAAGAAGTATGAGAATGTCTTCGTATGGCACCTGCGTTAATTCTTTCGGTAACGCTAAATCAGCTGTGAGTTTGTAACTGCTGTCGGCGAGTGCGCTCAGCAATATTGCTCGTCTTTTAACTCCCTTTGGATCCTTTACATCGTCAATGTCGTTCGCAATGAACCATTGTAAAATTCGTTGTTTGTAGTTTTGCCACGTATGAGTATTGTGGTCAAAACTCGACAAAATCCCGAAATGAGACATTGTCCCTTTTTTTTTTGTTTATCGTGGGTCCTCGTCGCCAATGATGAGTATGCGAATAAAGAATAACGAAAGGAATTAAGTGAAACACAGAGCTTGCTGGTAGCACACTGACACACGTCATATATTTTGACAAGTCAAGGTATCATAGATAACAACATAACATGTTTAAGTCCCATGTAACTTGGTCATGCAGCTGTATCCATAGCACAAATACGTTTCACCTACACAAATCGAACGCCCTTCCTTTCTCTGAATCTCCATATCTACGACGACATACAGTATTGGCAGAATGAAAGGTCGACGTAATCCCTTAACAAGCTTCGTGCGTAGTCAGCCTTTTACGGAGAGCGGGCGATGGAGTTCCAATAACGATGTTATCAGAAGATCTGTTTTTATTTTGTTTATTTGGTTTAGGTAACAAGGGTCTTTAGAAAAAATAAACCAAATTATAAACAAAATTGTTCTTAGCGTGTCGATGGCAAATATATATAAATATAAATTTATTAAATTTTTTGTTTGGCCCATTATTTAGCCCCCGTAACACCATCTGCTGACGCAGTCATTAGGTCCTCACGTGTGCAGGTGACTGGGCACGCGGTGCAAGATATTAGGTGGGCCATGGTCTGCGGAGAGATGCCCCATAGGCACTGAAGATCGGTGCCATCTGCGAAGCCCCCACCTTTAAAGATTCTCTTTGCTGAGGCCGACCTGGGTGCGGAGTCTGTTTAATGTTTCCAAGTCGGCCACGGAAACGCGTACCCAGGTTAAATTCCAATTGAAATTTTTAAAAAAATGACTTCCAATCCTTAAGGGATTACAGCTCATCTTAAGCTTAGTTCAATTAAATTAAAGGATATGGTGATGTTTAGCAGAGGCCTATATCTCGGAGAAGGCGTTTTTCGCCTAAAGAAATAATGAGAGGCTGAAGCAAAATGGATACGATTTCTTTAGTTAAGAAAGCATACTACAGAGCGAAAGTCCCCCGACTGCGATGAAAATTACAGTTTTTTATTTCTACGTATTATTTTTGACTTTTTAAATAATATCTTTTTTTTTTCGTTACGGTTTTTTTTTTCATTTTTTATTAAAAAAATGTGATTCGCAATTTTTTTGGATATTTAATTATTCACTTTCACATTTAATAAGTCAATTGAGCCTTCTGCTTTCTCATTATATTAAACAAGTACCTACAGTGTGTGGGATCATTCGCCATTTTAATCAGGCCATTGTTGACCCGCGCCTAATGCGTGAAATCCTATTTCGAGTTCCTCATTTGTTGCGAATCACACCTATGCACACTTAATGGATAATGACTGGCGAAATGTAGTGCAGATGTGTGTTAAAATACTTATACGATGAATTGAAATACTGTTTACTGGTTTGCTGGTCTATTCTATAAGAATACTAGCTGACCGGCCCACACGTTGCTGTGGCTCAGGTTAGCAATCAAAAAATATTAAGACCAATCGAAATAAAAACTATCCTATCTCTCAAGTTGGATCGAACTGCACATGGTGTGCAAATTTTATTATAATCGGTTAAGTGGTTTAGAAGTCCATTGAGGACAAACATTGTGACACGAGATTTATATATATTAAGATGTCACTGTAAATTCAAATGAAGTGATTTTATTGTGACGTGACGTTTACAGGGTAATTGAAAATTTACCCGAATCCTTAAAAGGGGTCATACTCGTCATTATGAACAACTTTTACTATGGGGCCAACCCTGAAATCTGGAAAAAAGAATCAGCTGTTCCCTACAAAAATGCTACATAACAAGATCGTAATGTATGAAACAACTGTTATTTTTCATGAAATGTACAATGACCCCTTTTAAGGTTTTGGATAAATTTCCAATGACCCTGTAAGTATAATAATGAATTGTCAATTTCTAGATTTAAAACTAATTTAAAAGTCCGAGATTATTGCAATAATTAAATAGATATTTATATTATGTTTGTAACAGAAAACTTTTGCAATATTTTTTCAGGGAAATCAACGAGTCATATCTAAATAACATACCATCACGCCTATAATTCCCGAAGGGTTAGGCAGAGGTGTACCCATTAGTATACCCACATTTTGCCAGTTATGTTTTTTAGTCCCATGTACGAGTCTATAAAAAAAAAATTATGTGTATAAAAATATGTAGAATTTTAAATAAAAATATGATAAAAGTGTTTTAAACCCCTGAACAATACTTAATTAATTTTGTTTTTGTAATCCACTTAAAATATCAAACATTAGAGTATTGTATTTCCGTTTCTGTGAATTCAGTAATAAAACACAATATTCAGTATTGTTACAAACACGAATAAAACCGCAGACTTTTTGGTATTCTAGGAAAAAATAAATTTTATTTAGGTATAGTATTACATTTCATACTATAAATTGTTTGAATTCTCTTAGTAAATACCTTTATTCTGATCGAATAAAATGTTTGCTGTGTACTAAATTACTAATGTATATTGTATTTTATTGGAGACAATAATATTACTCTTGTGGTATACTTATGATTTAAATATAATGTACCATTTTTTAATGCCCTTTACGATCCAGGGCCGCGGTATCCTGATAAGAGGTCCCGCAACCCCGGTAGGAAAGGCCCTGCTGGGGCCCCGTCCTTGTGCTAAGAGCTCTTTGAGGCACGCGTGAAAATATAATGTACCTAAGGCTCAGAAAGTACTAATTGAGAATATGATCTCATTTTTTTATCAGTAATCAAAAACAAGCTACTATAATTAAAAAAAATAAAAACCACGACTGCTAAAATTGCACATATTTGTACTTTGTCTACTCGTCAGTTTTTTTACGACGTTTTTTGTTTACAGTGTTATTTATTTTTTTAATCTACTTGTTAAATTCTAGATGATAAACATAGATACGACCAGATTCATTAAAAAAATAATTAAGGCTGGTATTAATTTACGTTTTAAAGTAACACAGGATTCTTTTTATTTTTAACTAGCCTATGTTATTTGGAACGATGCAAGGATTTTAACGATACCCCATACATCTAAATCGGTTCAGGCGTGTTATAGTTATGGTGGAATAAAGAAACTTACATACACACATACATACATTAACCCTAAACCCACAACACTTCTTTTTTTGGGGCAGTCGTGTATAAAAAAACGGGAAATAGCGACAAAAAGCAGCTTCTCAATACAAATTGTCGAGCTATTTATACGAACAAAAATGTATGGATTAGCATTTTTTTGCAATTTCCGAGTTATTCCCATAGTCTATGTTTAAAAGAAAATAACCATACCAGCCAAAGTCGCGGACAGAAGCTAGATTTTAATATTTCACCAACACTTTTCATTAATAACTTACAACACCAACAGTTAAATTGGGAAGTCACCCAATTGCAAACTACTTCCAAAAATAACAACTCAATTATCAATGTCGTCAAACTTACCGGATGATTAGTTCGACTCGTCCGGCCCGGATACATGCCGGACACGTTTCTGACGTCCGGCGACGGCGATTGCTATCGAATTTCAAATTTCGTTCTCGCGATACCACGCCGGAACCTCAGTCGGCTGCAGTAGTTCCGTGGAATTCTGCATGTTTTTTGTTCCTATATTTTGTGAATTTTCTCTATCGGTTTTGTTCAATTTCGGTAGACGTATTGGATTACGTATTGTTTGGAGTTGGTTTGGCGTTTGATACAAAAAAGAACAGCTTAATTTTGATGTTTGGGCTGTGATGGGTTATTCTGGGAAAATACATAAACATAACATCACGCCTGTAATCCCCGATGGGATAGGCAGAGGTGTACCCACATTTCGCTAGTTATGTTTTTAGTCCCATGTAACAGGGGGCGAGCCTATTGCCATCAACCGGGCACAAATCCAGACTCCGAGGCTGCTACTGAGAAATTCCTGATAGAAAAACCCAATAACACTTTGCCCGACCTGGGAATTGAACTTAAGACCTCAGGCACAGCAGTCGCGCTTGCGACCACTAGACCAACGAGGCAGTCAGTCTGGGAAAATAGGTAATAGTAAAGATAGAAAAGGGACTTTGACTAAGTGATAAAATTTTAATGAAATTCACTCTTAAAATCCCATCAATAGACACCCAAACATACAGATTCAAAAATAAATTCACACCCACCATCCAATTTCCATAATCATTATTCGCACCACCATCCATGTTTGCTTTGGCTCCGTTCTTCAAACATCAATTACATGCTTTCCCAACGTCACCAGTTTCGACATTTCATATCACGAAATCCACAAATTTATTGCCTATTCGCACCTTTCCATTATTAAAGCTAACGTTAATAAACCGAATTTCGTTTCTAAATCAAATATCAAAGGCTTTATGCCTTCAAATTGGCAGCAATAAAAGATTGGTAAGTGGATCCCGGTTGGCTTCGGGCTATGGGAGTGTAGCGGGCTCATTGGACGATTTTAGTGGATTTTTTTTACTGATAGCTTCATGTTATGAAGTTGTGTTATTTAAACTGTTGTTTCATTGAACTCTTATCTATAACTTGCTTGCGACTTCGTTCGCGTTGATATCGGTTATTGGCGATCTACTTTTGTTTCTCCATACAAACTTTGGACTTCATTTCATCCTCTTAGGGAATGAATTTTGGAAAATCTTTTCTCAGCGGACGTCTACGAACTATAAACTGCCTCACTGAAATTTTCATCTTTGTACGTCAAGCGGTTTTCGATATTTCGTCTTAAGTGAGTGAGTGAACTTTCGCTTTTATAGATTTAGGTATATCTAGGTATATCATAGCATATGTAAAAGGCAACCATTACTGACTGCATCCTCCATCAGCACACAGCTCAAACCACTAAACAGATAGTTCTTATGACGTCAACATGCGCTAAGAAAGAACTTTCCGAAATATACCCTCTAAGGGGATGAAAAGGGCGTCCAAAGTATATGCAGAGAAACAAGATTATATAGACCTTTACACGTGTACAAAGTCGCGGGCAAAAGCTAGCTTTTTATAATTTGCTTTCCGTTATTGTTTCATTATTATTAATCATGACATGGTTATGATTCTGAGATTTTAGAGGAGGTATTATCAACTTTATGTTACTTACTTTAGAATATATAGTCAAAGTCAAAACATTTATTTCAAACTAGCTTCTGCCCGCGACTTCGTCCGCGTCAAAGTTGATTTCTCCATACAAACTTTGGACCCCCGTTTCATACCTACTCTTTGGTATATGGGTAATTTATTTTGAAAAATCGTTACTTAGCAGACTTTTACTAACTAACATAAACTACCTCCCTGCGAAATTTTCGATATTTCGTGATGAGTGAGTGAACTTTCAATTTATTTAAGGTATATTGAGATTATCTCTTTCCAAAATATTATGAAGTCGTATCTAAAATTGACTTATTTTTCGATCCCAAACCATTGAAACGCAAGTTCAATAGCTACTGTTTTAATATTGTACCTCACATTGTAGCTTCGATTATTTAGGTATAAGATTCGATAGAGCAACTGAAATCAGAATCTGACTTTCATGTTTATGAAAGAAAGTATGAGCAAAACCCTGTAAACATAGACTTATTTAAAGTCTGAGCAAAGTTTTACCGTTTTAAATCACGATTCATCAATGATTTTAGATATTATCTTTTTTAGGGTTCCGTACCACAGTCGGCAAATACGGAACCCTTATAGGATAACTTTGTTGTCCGTCTGTCTGTCTGTAAAGACCCTTTTCTAAGGAACGCGTGGAGGTATCAAGCAGAAATTAAAATCAAATACTCAGGTCTCGGGCACGCCGCAATCGCGGCAGTAAGACCCCTCTTTGAGTAGTGGCTGGAGAGGCGCCACGGCGTCCTCACCTCTCGCCTGACGCAGGTGCTCTCCGGACGGGGTTGTTTCGGGAGGTTCCTGTGTTGATTTCAGCGTAAGGAAACGCGCGGGTGTCATCACTGTGTGGACCACCCGGAAGACACGGTGGAGCATACGGTGTAGGTCTGCCCCGCCTGAGTAGAACACCGCCGTGTCCTTTCGCGTCCGAGCCCTGGTTCAGGCCATGCTCCCGAGCGAGAGGCAATGGAAAGCAGTAACCTCCTTCTGCGAAGCAGTAATGTTAGTGAAGAAGGAGGCAGAACACGTGAGGAGAGGACATCCTCCACCTCACGCTCCAGCCACCGCGGGAGACCCCTAGGGCGTCGGACGTTGCGAGACGTCATCCGGCTACCGTAGGCGCAGGCTTGCGGACGGCGAGTGATGGGTAGCTCGTCGTCCAATCAAGGACCAGGCCCGGGTCAACTGCGCGTTTTGTTCCACGCGCGTTTTAAAGAGCTGTCAGCACAGAGACGGGGCCCCGACAGGGCCAAACGCCTGCCGGAGTCGCGGGAAGTCTTAACATGATACCGTGGCTCCGGAACGCAAAGGCAACAGAAGGAACAGGGTGGTTTTTTAGTCGGTAAAAGTCTGACAGTTTCTTCCGCCCCACCCAGGGCAGAAGGATTCATAATTATGATGATTTTCACCACCCAAAAAAAAATACTTTGGTGTGCAATGCCTCAGAGCAGTGAAAAAATTAAACTTCTAAGTCACCGCAAACTAAAGATAAGGTCGTTTATGGCGCATATTTTGACGCTCGCTGGGGAATCAAATATAAAGGGAACTTCCCGTTGACCTAGAATCATGAAAGGCAAGACACAATGCCATGTAGACATAATAATTACTTTTTATGCAATTATTAACCTTTTTTCTTTTGTGTTAAATATTGTATGGTGTAACGGAACCCTTTGTGTGCGATTCGGACTCGCACTTGGCCGATTTTTGCAATATTTTTCCGGCCCAGTTGCGCCCACGGGCGCTGTAGTAAGTGGGCCATCATATAAAAGGACCACCACACTTGCCCTGAGTGTCTGCGGGATCTATAACTCCTCATTTGGCTAGGTTACGTTTGCAGCGGCTTACATGAGTGCGCAGTCCATTAAGCGCTTTCCATATAGGCCACTAAAGATCTCAACAGAGTGCCATGTGTTTCTGGTGTTGAACTCTTTTTGGTGGAAGTTGTGTGATGGTGGGTGCCGACATGGCCCTGTATGGCCTGTGTGCATGAAGAAAACTCTTCCGACTCTTGAATCTACCCAAAGCTACTGCATATTGAAAGAGGGGATGTAAGGAAGCGGATTCTTGATTTGTTTCATCTGTGCATGCTACATAGATACCTTCGAATGACAGATGGTGCAATTCCAGCCAATAGGAAGAGTTTATTAAGCAGTCAGTTTCAGGCAGCCTCGATATAATTTTACACGTCTCGTTAAGGATGACATTGCTTTTTGGTCAATGACACACTGAACACGCAAATTCACCAGCAGAAGGAGAATAAAGACGTAACAGTTTTGCGTAAAACATCGGGTGCTCCTCTATAGTTGGTAGAAATAAGGTGTCGTAGCAGATGATTTTTTGATTGGTGTTGTGGCAAGTGGTTAGTGCTCTGTCCAATATAACACCAGGGTACTTAGGGTTCTTCTAATACTCTACGTAAATTCCTCGCCACGAAAGACTAAGTGGTTGTTGGCGAATCTATTGCTAAGATGGAAAGATTCATGTCTTGCAGTACAGCCGCGGTAATAAGTAACCTTAAAAATGTAATGCTATTTAGAAATTCATTTTAAAGCATGTGGAATATGTTCCATTTACGGTGCCTATGAAAAAAACTGTGCCTGCGATCACAGTCGCTTCATCAAATCAAGTACCCAGAAAGCTTGAATTAATGAATGAAAGATTTTTTAATTGATTTTGGTGCACTTCCGGTTTTTGCCAAATTCTTTCTATTCACCCGGTGAAATAGAAGTATTCTTTTTAGTACCTAATCACTCATCTTACACTAAGATCTTTTTATAAAAAAATTCGGAATCGCAACGAAAGGAATACTAATTACCTACTACTGCGTAAAAAATATACACTCGCCACTCCTCACTGATATACGTCCGCTGGTATTCCAGTAGTATACTTGGCAGTACTGTTGTGCCATGATTGACTTAGCTAAGCCCGGTTAATAAAATATTGTATACTTAAAATGTTTGCAGATAGGCCGCCCGTCACTTGTTGTGTGTTGTGTTGCTCCTTGTAGTTATAGCGTAATGATTTTGATTTCAAAGGATAAATTATAACTTATACCTAACTGCAGTATTGTATGTACCGTTGGTGTCGTTTTATAGTAATCCAGCAGTAAAATGTTTAATAATAATAGCCATAATGCGATAATCCTTACCTACACACATTTATGGTTGTATAATTTAATCCCATGTAAAAGAGGGCGAGCCTATTGCCATCAACCGGGCAGAAATCCAGACTCCGAGGTTGCTAATTGCTATTGTGAAATTTCTGATGAAAAAATCCAATAACACTTTGCCCGACCTGGAAATCGAACCCAAGACCTCATGCTTTGCAGTCATGCAAACAGGCAAAAGTTTTTTAGCTGCTGATTTATGTGTTGTGTAACTATGCATAGATATTATTTTCTGTATTAATATTTAAAAAATAAGTTAACAAATCAAAGTTGTGGTAGAAACATGCACTCCTACTTTTTTTTTGTTGGTAAATCTCTTTATTCAATCAAAAAACATAAAAAAAAATAAATAGAAAAAATTCAAAAAGTAATGCTGACATTGAGGACCGAACCTCCGCCCACCGTTTCTCAAGTCGGTCGTCGAACCATTAGGCAATTTACTTTGGTGACAAATGACTTGAAATAGCCGTTCTAGTTTTCCATAATAGACTGCTTAGCTTCTTGAAGGTATAGCGTGATAATAACTATTTTAGAACTTCAGTTTGCAGCTATTTATAATATTTTTACATTTTGTTTCGTCTTTTTTACAATCCTTTGGTAAACTGTTGTAGTCTGCTAATTCCCCAAAGCAAATAGCGTGATAATTTATAGCCTATGTTCTAAGTTGGCCACTGTGAAATATTCATTCAAAATTTGAACAATTTCTATCCGGCAGTTTTTGCGTGATGCTCCAACAAACAAACAGACAAACAGACAAAAATTAAAAAAAAAATATTTTCGGCAAAAGTATCATTTAAAGACCCCTAAGCACTTTTTCTTTTTCAAAAATATTAAATGTACAGTTTTGACGTCTCTACGATTTTATTATATGTATAGATTGTCAAGCCGGTTAGTTAGTTAGAAAGTTGAAGTTAGTTGCTCGTTCCAAAACGGAGGTAGGCCTCTATGGAGAAGAACGAGCAAGAAATACTCTATATTCTACATATTCCGATCTCTGATGATTATAATGACTGTAGGAACTGTAGTTTCCAAAACTCTTTATCCATTTTAGTATCCTGGTACTTTCCTAAAGCATTCAATTAAATACTGTCTTTACTTTATTGAATCTTTCAATAAATCTTAAAGTCACTTACAATATTACGTATATTTTGAAGTAGTCAAATTGAGTTTTTGATACCTCGACAGTTTTCTGAGAAAATCTAAAAGGTAATCTCGGATTCTTGTAACCATAAAGAATTAAGGTAAATCACAAATTGTTTTTGTTCGATTCCCAGAAAACTGTTGATCGGCCTTAGAAAGTCTAAGTCTAATACTAGCTAATGCCCACGACCTCGTTCGCGTGGTTGTCGGTTTTAATATGTATTTTCTAATGAAACTCTTTTTCAACCGCCTTCAAAAAGGTTCAGGTATGTTTTTTTTTGTATGTTTGTTACGCGATTACTCCGCCAATTATGAATTGATTTTGATGATTCTTATAATGTTTGAAAGAGTATACTTTCGAATTGGTCCTATAGGAATATTGTCATGATCTGATGATGAATTTCGGAGATATGGAACGGAATTTCTCATGCGATCACAGCAGAACAGATGTCGTAACAAGCAAAATTGCTTTGTTTTCTAAATAAAAGTACTTTTAATTACGGGAACTGTCCTTCAGATTAAGTCAGCTCCAAAAAAACGACCAAAACATTTTACAAAAACACGATACTGCCCTAAAAATTTCCAATAACGCTGGTCTAGTAGATATTTGCCTAAAAACCCAAACTTATCCTGACATATACCTTTTATCCCGTAGCTTTACAAACTGCTCTGTCATCAAGGAAAGGTTCTTACGTCGACGGAATTTAATCTAAGCTGTAGTTGGAACAATTTTGAAGGGAATATTGAACTTACTTTCTGTTGAGATCATTGACCTTTGAAGATGAGATTATTTGAAGAGATGTTGGCACGTCAATGAAGCTTGAATTTGGGAAAGCTTTAATAAAATTAGTTTAATTATTTATAATTGCCACGTAATTCGAAAAACATGAACAGTATTGTGAAATATTCTTGACTTGAGGTTGGTGACCCTATTTTGTTAATGTTAAATTATAATTCCTTCTGATACCTATATTAAAATTAAACGAAAGGAAGACACACATTAAAAGTACACTTTGCAAACAAGCATATTACAAATTAGTGGATTAGAATCAAGATAAGAATGCTTGGAAACATGCTGGTCCTGCTCCATAGGACAATGACACATTCCAGACAAGATCAAGCTCGTTTATAATAATGATTTTTATTTCTCTAAATAGTAAATACTCGTTTTGTTTTATTTTAATTTGTTCATTTTTGTTTATTTCTGATTTTAAAGTGTGTTATAGATTGCGCGGGCTCACGCACTGTTTTATGTTGGCTGAGATGTTAAGAGTGGTCATAAAGTCCCAATATTTGTAAACACGTGAACACTATGTATAGGTACTTGAAAATATTTTAACCTTTTAATTTTTAATTTTCTTATACGTTATGATTTAGTAGTTTTTATATAAGCTACATTGTATTCACGTGTCATTATGTATGATTCTGTATGCAAATATTGTACAAATGTTGATTTTAAAAGAGTACGAATGGAGTTTCTTGCCCATTCTTCTCCATACAAAATTACCTTTTGGAAGGGGAAACTAGATTCAAACTTGTTTTTTTTGTATATGACGTTCAAAAGTGCCTTATATTGGCCTAATTGAAATAAATGATTTGACTTTGGCTTTGACTTTGAATGGTGGGTAGTTTTTTTAAAGAATTGGTGTTCGGTTTTATTTTCACATGAGCTATTAAAACTAGAAATATCTTGTACTCGAGAATTATGGATTGCTTACAATTTATAAACAGGTTTTGTTCGCTAAATAATCGCTTAATAATGTTCGTTAAAAATTAACCTAGCGTCGGTTCAAGAAATACATTGAATGACTGGACACCCAGTATATTGGATGACTTATAATTCAACTTAAACTAACGAAACTTAACAAAAACAAAGGAAGAAATATTTTTTTTTAAATTGCAAATCACAGGACCCCAATCACCCCAAACTCATAAATCGCTCACCCCAAATCACTCACTCTAATTTCAATAAAAAAGGCACGGGAATTTTTTTATAGTTTTGTTTGTAATAAAAAGGGATAAGTAACTATTAATATACTTACTTATCCCTTTTTATTACAACCCGAATATAATAAAAAATCGTTTCTTTGGTAAAGTTAAGTTGTTTCTCATCATGAGTACAATCATATGTATCAGTCACTTATTACCAGTTACCCTATAATCAAACCTTTTTTAAACAGAACTAAATTCTAGTATCCTTACAAAGCAAAATATGTCTTTTTCAACATGAATTTAGAGGTGAATTTTGTATGAGACATGGAACAAATGTTACTGGTTAGTTGTTTGTAGTACCTGTTTCATGGTTTGTTACGTGCCTTGGATTTCAAACACCTACTGGTCACTAACTCGATGTCCAGAACTTCTAAAATCACATTGCGAAGTTTTCTAAGTTTCTTGAACTTTTGCTAGCATTCAACTAGTTTATAGAAAGTTTTAAAAAAGGGTCGCGAGGGAATCACTTACTTCATGTCACTACTTGTTCTAGTAGTTGCAAGACCTTACAACTGTTAAAGAAATAATTTATATTGATTTTGAACCACGCCACACTGGGTCTACACCAGCACAGGCAGTTCTGTCCGAAATACGATTGCAGTCTCTGACCGCGTCCGTGTATTGTCAGCTCCATCTTTCACAGTATTTTTCCGAATACGAATAGTAAGCCGTTTAGACGAGATACAATTAATAACTTTAATTCATGTAAGTAATAATTTTACTGTCTAATTTACATGCATACATCCATACTTAAACTCACGCCTTTTTCCCATGGGGGTAGGCAGAAACCACAGAACGCCACCTGCTACGATCCTTACATACTCCTTTCGCCTCATCTACGTTCATACATCTCGTCATACAATTACGCTGGTTACGAAGGAACTGGAACCTCACCAATAAGGTCAGTGTGTAATTTAAATGACTAAAATATTTTTGACTGCCTCGTTGGTCTAGTGGTCGCAAAGCGCGACTGCTCAGCACGAGGTCTTGGGTTCGATTCCCAGGTCGGGCAAAGTGTTATTGGGTTTTTCCATCAGGAATTTCTCAGTAGCAGCCTCGGAGTCTGGATTTGTGCCCGGTTGATGGCAATAGGCTCGCCCCCTATTACATGGGACTTAAACATAACTGGCGAAATGTGGGTCTACTAATGGGTACACCTCTGCCTAACCCTTCGGGGATAACAGGCGTGATGTTATGTTATGTTATGTATGTAAAATATTTTTTTATAATTATGTATATTTTTTATTCAATGTTTGCGTTTTCCATTAAGTATATCCCAGGACTTCAACAAATCGCACTTAAAATTTATCAGTAAGCTCGCACTAAGCACTCGGACCACGAGTTAAATTCTTAGCATTATCACTTCTAAAAATATACAGATAACAGTTATCCAAAATCTGAAAAACAAAACACAATCAATCTTCTCACACTCGTACTGCAACTGTCAGTCACATCGCATCCTCAGTGCATTGGCCCTAAATTCCGAAAGGGTCACACAGCTGATTACTTCCCGTGTTGACGTCTAGCCGTCACGTAATCGTCGAGCAATTGACTAGCATTGTCATTTGAAGTGACAAGACTGCAGGAGATGAGATTTGTCGTGTGGGCGGTTAGCCATTTGTTAGTCTGTTGATAAAATTGGTCAGAGGCCGAGCGCACGGAATAAATTCGATCGATTTAAAAAAATGCCATTGCTATTTCATAAAATAATGAAACTTCTTCTTGACAAACGCTACTATTCTATAGACGAGTTTTTAAATGAAAAAGAATTACAATTATTAATGCTGCAACTTAAGTTTTGACACCTGCAATTTTTTACTAATATTTTAATATAATGTTTTTTTTATATATGAACTTTATTTTTTAGCATATTTATTGCGCATGTTATAATGTTCGTATGTCTTGAAATAAAACATGGCATTATATTTATTGTTTGTGATCTTTTGTATAGCTATGTTTAAAAGTTTTGACTTTGACTTTAAAGTTGAGCATTGTTCTGCAGCCAAGCATGTCTGCCACATTTCGAATCACGGGCTAAAGCAAAAACAATATAGGTGACAGACGAAGATGACGGGTTGAGCTAGATGTTTGTCAGTCGGCCACATTAGCTCATGATTGAAAGGATTTGAAAGAAGCATGGTAGGCCTTTGCCCCGTAGTGGGTCCGCAACAACAATTTCTCAGTGATGAAATTAATTGCGTCAAACGATTTAAATATCGCAAATGTATAATTAAATATATACCTAAATAAAATATTTATTTATTTTTACTTCAATTACATTACTGTCGAGCAATAAGAGTTCAATGTACGTTCAATAAATGTTAGGTATATATTCGAAATCATATTTATTTTGTTAAAACTAAACCCAAAAAAAATATTTACCCATTTCGCACATAACATTTATTCAATTTGAAGGCTCTATTCATATTTTTAGAAGATACTAAAGCTTGTACTTGTCGTATAAAATTAAACCAAAATGCTATAGGATATTCGTATTTTCAATTTAAAAATCGACTTGAATCGAATACTTTTCTGTTGGCACGCTTGTACTAAGCCTACTGGTGTATAAATATTTGAAGCGGAATTGAATGTGTCATCTTGTGAATGTAAACGTATCTTATTGAGAGTTGTGTATTGAATCTGTTTATGTATGTACTTAAACAAAATATTCTATAGATACACGAAGTCGGAAAAGTTCGTGAGGATGTATGTTTGTTTGTTACTCTTACACGCTTGAACAGCTAAATAAAATTAGCTGTACAAATAAAGACAAATAGGATATTTTTTATCTCGTTTTTTGTGGCATTAAGTCCGCCTTTGTACTTTTTTTTGTTGCATGAAGTTTAAATAATAAATATAATAATAAAAAAAAAACTGTCTTAATATTCATTTCCAATTAACTATTTAATTTAGCTATCTTGGTTCACGCAGTGATCTTAATCAGAAAAGAATAGCAGAGGAGAAACAAAACATAATATTCTCCACCGTCTAATCAACCAGGAGAGAGAACAGAACTCGACAGAAATAGGCACAAAATTCTATACTGAAGTGCCACATCAGCAAAGCAGTCAATAATTCAGAGCTTCATTTAAAATCCAATTGATTAATTCAATGTCAGTGACTCCCACGCCGTGGCTGTTGGGGAAATTGAAAGGGGTACTGACTTGACCTGACGTTTGATGACCTGAGCATTTAGGTCTACGAATTATTGATGAGCAATTTGATATGCAGTGTGTTTGTATGAACTGACATAATGGATAAAGTTGTGATGATCAATTAACTGAGAAAATATTTTTGACAGTCGAGTACGATTGACGTGTCATGGTGGCGAAGTGGATAAGATGCTTGCTTTTCATGCGTGAGGTTATGGTTTTGATTCCAAGCAAGATCTAATGTGACTTCTTCAAGTTATACCTATGTACTTTCTCTGTTTACTTTGAAATTGTGTATCCACCTTAAGCGTGGTGATCAATACTCAGGCGTTTCTGTATCAATAGAAGCAAAGGTTCCTTTAAGTGCCATTGTGGCAAAAGGCCAACAAAGGAACTTTAATAGACTGGTTGTAGGATTCATTATTGAACTTCGAAGTACGTTTTTTTCAGCTACATAACAGGCTTAATTTATAGAACTAAGAAACTAGTAAATAAACGACTGTTTTAATAAAAACAATGACAAATATTTAAATTCCTTAAACCAGAATTATTCGGCTTCAAAGTACCAGAGTCTCATAAATGAGTAAGAGAAAAACTTCCACATCTAAACCACAACTAAAGAACAAGCAAGCGAAACAAACCAGCAGAACAGATTCTCTAGCGAGAAACTCTCAACTACTATAACAATACTAAATGATACCGCTCACATTGTAATATCTGAGTTTCTGTATAACTAAGGTACGGCCATACCAGCGCGTTCAATATGCGTTCACGATAGCGTGCAAGGCGACGCTCAGAAGTTCACTCGTTACGTTCAAAACCTAGTCGCAATCTCATCTCGACGAAAATCTATGAAGGATCTAAAAGTTCCTAGAATTGCCTCAAGTTGTTTATTATGACTTGTAGACACTATAGGAGTTCCGAATTCCTCGATATGATTATAGGTAATATTATGCTCTGAAATTAAAAGCTGATATCAATTAAATACACACACAACATCACGCCTGTAATCCCCGAAGGGTTAGGCAGAGGTGTACCCATTAGTACACCCACATTTCGTCAGTTATGTTTTTAGTCCCATGTAATAGCGGGCGAGCTTATTGCCATCAACCGGGCACAAATCCAGACTCCGAGGCTGCTACTGAGAAATTACTGATGGAAAAACTCAATAACACTTTGCCCGACCTGGGAATCGAACACAAGATCTCACGCACGGCAGTAGTGCTTGCGACCACTAGACCAACGAGGCAGTCAAACAAATAATCAATTAAATAAATCAATCAAACAAATAAAACAATCAATAATCATCAATTAAATAATTATTAGAATTCAGGTAAAAATCGCCTTACAATCTAAAAGTATTTATTTCGCTTTTATTTTATTCGTCAAGCACAATAGTTATTACTATTTGGTATTAATGACACCTTCAAAATAAATAAGTAATTACGTGCGAAACAGGCATTTGAAATTTAAAAATCGATAGATGTAACCGGTGATAGACGCGTTTATGACAAATTAATTGAACGCATTTTGCACGCCATCTTGAACGCATGTTGAACGCTCTGGTTTGTCCGTACCTTTAGAATGGGCGTAAGTAGAGACAGATTACTACATTGCACGAACATTCATATTCTCTGCAGTTAGTTCTTGCTACTTGGTTGAGAGATTGCTAATATTTCAGTGAGATATTTTATACGCTCATAGGGGAGGTATAAATTAATAGTACTTATGTTAAAACGTCATAGTTAGATTCCGACAATAATTTTCTATCAAGTAAGAGAAAATGTATAAAGGACAGGTGTGGAATTTTGAATAAATGCATTTTATAATCATAACAGCCTATGTCCCACTGCTGTACAAAGACCTGTTCTCGTACAGAGAAGGCACGAGCATTGATAACCGCGTTTGCTCAAGGTAGATTGTCAATTTCAGACTTATATTTTATTATAAGTCCAAATTTCTTTACGATGTTTTCCTTCACCAATGCCGGTGATGTTCGAGATAAACTTAGAAAATACATTATGAAATAGAAAAAGTCACATTGCTGCAATAGTGTAGCTTTCTATCAGTGAAGGTTTTGGAATCGGACCTTTCAGATATACCTCCTACAAAAAAAAATTAAAAAATAAAAAATACAAAGAAATTTTAGTAATAAAGTATTAGTATACCTAGATGTATCATCGATAAGAAAATGAGTTTAAGGAATGGAGACACGTCATATAAATACTCAACAATTTTACTTCCCAGTCATCCTTTGGTATCATTTTAAAATACGAAACCATGTATCCGCCACTCATGGGGCCCCATAAGGGAAATCTCAACTTGATTTTTAGGGGCCTACCTTATATCCTACTTGAAAGGGAACGCACGAGAACTTTAAAAAAAAAAATTCCTTAATATAATTTTTTGTGTTCTTTTATAAAGTATTTATTGTTTTTGTATACTTTGTAATTTTTACATTTATATACATTTCCTATTTTATATTAGTTCCTTTTTTAAATCAGTCAAATTTTCCAGAATTCGACTATAACACTTTAAAAGTACTTTAGTTCTAGAATAAAAAAAAAAACTTAGAAATAAGTTTTACATGTAAACTATTTTAATGTCCTGGAGCCTTAAAAGTTATTTAGAATATCGGAAAGTGGCACAATAGACTGTATTACGAGGACACGTAGACCTGTTTCTCGTTGCTGTGTCCACGGATCAAGTTGAGAATCAAACAAGACTGCCCGCAGTGCCTTTCCCGGAGTTTGGAAGTTCCTGGTGTAACACCCTCTTGCCTCGTAAAGCATGTACAGCCATAACATTGGTCTTCCACCTATTTTCTGTCCGATCTGGTAAAGATCGCGGAAGACTGCTGGATAAGGGGAAGCGCAGGACCTGTCATTGTGGCTATCTTTAGGGGAGGCCTAAGCTCAGCCGTTGATGTCGTTCGGCTGATATGATGCTGATGAGTTATTCTAGGTCTGGTATATGAGTTTACACGTTTGTTAACGCTCCCACAATAACAGGAGGGATTTCTAGTGTAGTGCAACGTTTTACTTAAATAAAAATCAACATACCTTCATACATAACATCACGTCCGTAATCTCCGGACAGTTAGCCTGAGGTGTACCCAATAGTACACCCACATTCGTACAGTTATGTTTAAATCCCATGTAATAGGGAGTGAGTCTATTGCCATCAATCGGACACAAATTCAAACTCCGAGACTGCTACTGAGAAATTCTTGATGGAAATACGGGCCGGCCTAGGAATCGAAGTCAAGCCCTCATCATCAGAAGCAGCACAAAAAATACGCAATAGCCTAATCAATCCTAATTTAAAAAAAACGCAGGACTTAAAACACTTTGTATGAAACAAAAGACAACATACCACAATACAATTTTGATCTCAGTTTTACTGAACAACAATGGGAACATTTTGACGGTTCCCAACGTAATCAAGGGTAACACTACTTCGAGACCCCAAAAACCCTGTACACGACTTTTTGTTGGAAAATATTATTTTTTCAAACACTGGCCAAATGCGACTCTGACCTGTACACGTTGGGTCCCGTACCATTGTATAATATTCAACAAAACTTGAAAAATACATGTTTCTAGAGTATACATTTTTACTACAATATTCAATGAACAAGCTACTATAATTTAAAAAATTAAAAAACACGACTGCCAATTTGCACATATTTATACTTTGTTTACTCGTCATTTTTTTTACGACGTTTTTTATTTACAGTGTTATATATTTTTTAGATCTACTTGTCAAATTCTAGACGATAAACAGAGACACGGCCAGATTTATTAAAAAAAATAATTGAGGCTGGTATAAATTTACGTTTTAAAGTGACCACAAAGCATTCTTTTTATTTTTAACTAGCCTATGTTACTCGGAACGATGCAAGGATTGTAACGATACCCCATACATCTAAATCGGTTCAGGCGTTTAAAAGTTATGGTGGAATAAAGAATCTCACATACATACATACATATATACATACATACATATATACATACATACATACATTAACCTTGAACACATAACACTCCTTTTTTTGGGGCAGTCGTGTAAAAAGAAACATGTTTTTTTGTATGGGGATCAGTTTTATTTTTCATTTAATTTAATTTTTATTGATAGTTACAGCAGGCACCACATACTCTGTGAAAATGTCCAATGTCTACCAACAACGGTTCAAAAGATACAATGGACAACAGACGCGTCTTTATTTAATGCGGATACAGCAATATGAACTCTGTCATTGACTTGCAATGTGAATAAATGAAATTTGAATTTTGACGGACAACGAAGTCTTGTAATAGGATCCAGTTTAGTTAATTTCGTATCTATTTGAGTACCTGCACAAAGGGTTTGTGCAGGTACTCAAATATATACAAAATTAATTTAACCCGACTTTAAAAGTAAATTAAAATATTAGTAAAAATAAAAATATACTACTACATTTTAAATGTCAGTTTAACACAAGTCAAAAAAAACTTCATCGTCATCATAACATCACGCTTGGAATCCCGGAAGGGTTAGGCAGAGGTGTAACCATTGGAACAACCACATTTCGCTAGTTATGTTAAAAAAAAACTTGATTTCTTCTTCATATCCAAAGGGGTACGCGTTTCAATTCATAAGTACTTTCTAAATTTACCATAGACGTCCCTGAAATCGTTCCGTGCCTCGGAAAGCACGTTATGCCGTTGGTCCCGGCTATCATACATGGATCTTTGACAGTCGTTACGGGTCGTCAGGAGCCCGAAAATCTGACAACCAGTCTTACCAAGGGGTATCGTATTACCCTGTTACTGGGTTGTGGATGTCAGATAGGCAGTCGCTCCATGTAAAATACTGATATGCAGCTGCATTCGGTTAGACAGGAAACCGACCACAACATTATTTGGAAAAGGCTAGGCATATGATGATGATCCAAAGGCGTACGCATGTTGGCGTGAAGCTTATGAGTACAGTCAGCAACAAAAGTCGATTAACAATTTAACTTTTTTATATCATTTAAACAGACACTAAACACATAATGCACTGGCTTTCATAATTTCAGGCAATAGCTAAGGGTTTATTATATCTTTATTTTATATTCATTGTGTTTTACTTTTAATATTGCACTTAATAATTTGAATTTAAAAATCATACATGTTAATCGACTTTTGTTGCTGACTGTACGTAACCCTAAAAAAGCCACTCGCTTCAGCAAAGCGCGTGCTGAGCGCAATTTCTTTTTAATTAATTTAACTACCAAGTCAGTGCGCCTAATATTACACACTCACTTTGACGCCATAACGGACTGACCCCGTTTAATTTTATACTCGAATAACGAGAACGGCTAGTAATTTACCTTTGAAACGGAATCAGTTAGGCCTTTTTTGTTTTTGTAGGGAAATTAAAAAGGAAATGGGAAAGTGTCGGTTTATATAAAATTTTAGTGGTGCGTTGCGAAGTTTGTGAAAGAACGTTTATGTGTACTGACGGTTGCATGTCATGGTCGAGTCTCGATGAGATTGGCGAATAAAAAAAAAAACCATCCAATCCATACATAACATACATAACATCACGCCTGTAATCCCCGAAGGGTTAGGCAGAGGTGTATCCATTAGTACACCCATATTACGCCAATTATGTTTTTTAGTCCCATGTAATAGGGGGCGAGCCTATTGCCATCAACCGGGCACAAATCCAGACTCCGAGGCTGCTACTGAGAAATTCCTGATGGAAAAACCCAATAACACTTTGCCTGACCTGGGAATCGAACACAAGACCTCATGCACAGCAGTTGCGCTTGCGACCACTAGACCAACGAGGCAGTCAATCCACTAAAAAAATTTAAAACGAATCATTCGGTTCCCTTCAAAATATATAAAAATGGAACTATACTTAAATGGTATTTTTAAATTAACCAATTAACACTCTCCGAACAGATGTACCGTACATTTTATGTTGACGTAATTAAAAAAATATCCTATATGAATCAGCATTTTTTTTACACGATTTCAGTATTGATCTCATTGTAGAAGTTTTTTAAATATAATGATGAGTTCAAATACCCTTTTCCAAGTTTTCAGTTAATTCAATTACACGTTGTACAGTCAACAAAAGAGATACATACACCCAGAAACCCAGAAATAGTACCCAGAAATCACTCAAGCGGCTAGGCAGAGTCGTCAGATATTTATAGTTAGTTTTCTTAAAAACCGATGGATGCGTTCAAATGTTAAGTTTTGATCGAAGACATCCATCGGTTTTGTTGACAGTACATCAAGAACATTAAAAATAATTAATAAATTATAAATTATAATAATAAGACGAGTTTCTGCAAAACAATACTAAATTGAAAAATAAACCTAAAATTACTGTAAATATTATAAAATAAAACAGCAACATTTCAAAAACAAGACTTCTATTTATAAAGGATAATAAACTACTGGCTCATATTCTTAAAAAAAAAAACAAAAAACAAAAACAAGCTACAGGCCAAAAATAAAAACCATAAAACAACGCCAACCCCTCAAAACGTCCCACCGAAACAAGACAAACCAAAAAACAGGTCCAATTATGTAGAACCATGCAAACGGCCCACTTTAGAAAATCATAAAAATGGCGAGGAGACCATTTTTTGCATTATTCCGCAAGTAGCTTATTCAGTCCGAACATTCCAAGTTCCTAAGATTTGAAGGAAACTACAGTCAGACAATTACAGCTGGCTTTGTTACTTGAAGGGGGTTCTAACAAAAATTTTTGACGACGACGCGACGTCTGAGGACGTTCCCATTGAAATTTCCTTGCTCCAAAAACCTAGAAGTGTGCGCAACTAATTAGGATTTTTCTCTTCTATTGTTGGTTTTACAGTGAAGAGTCTGAATGGTTGAGTTTGTAAGTTCATCTTTAAAGGATTAACCGCCTATGAAACTATTTTAGTTAGTAACAGAAACTTATGAGAAAGAAAAAGGGAACTAAATAAACACTTAAATTAAAAATAAGCCAAATAACATAACATCACGCATGTAATCCCCGAAGGGTTAGGCAGAGGTGTACCCATTAGTACACCCACATTTCGCCAGTTATGTTTTTAGTCCCATGTAATAGGGGGCGAGCCTATTGCCATCAACCGGTCACAAATCCAGACTCCGAGGCTGCTACTGAGAAATTTTTTAATTGGGTTATTCCTGATGGAAAAACCCAATAACACTTTGCCCGACCCGGGAATCGAACCCAAGACCTCATGCACAGCAGTCGCGCTTGCGACCACTAGACCAACGAGGCAGAAAAAAACAAAAAAAAAAACAAAAAACAAAACAAAAACACACTTAAAAAAAACACAAAAAATAAACAAATACTTCTGCGCTGCCCCATGGGAAACTGCACAGCAGCGCAGTCCTCAGCTCTCTCTCACTCTGCGCACCAGGAGAGCACACCTATATCCTCCTTTACTTTACTTGCCAGGGTTGGTCTGTATATAGGTGACTATCTTTACACACCGAGACCCCTCCGTGCCTCGGGAAGCACGTTAAGCCGTTCGTCCCATCTGACTTACGTGAATCTGTGCCAGTCATTACGGGTAGTCAGAAGCCCGGAAGGCTGACAACCAGTTTGACCAAAGGTTATCGTATTACCCAGTTACTGGGTTGTGGAGGTCAGATAGGTAGTCGCTCCAAGTACCTAAAATAAGTACCTACTGGTGTTCAGCTGCCGTTAGACTGGAAACCGATCCTAACATAGTTGGGAAAAGGCGAAGCAGATTGATCCGCCGATGAAACTACGTATTATTTTATTTACCTATAGTACCGATTATAATATTACAAGCTATTGTTGTGCCACTGCAGGGAAAAATCCTTTTGTCACACAGGGAACGCACGAGTTTAGATCAAGGATTAATCAAGGCGGATTGGCAATTTCAGACTTACATTCATTACAAGTTCAGGTTATTTTTTAGGTTTCAATACCCAAATGAAGCTTACGGGATGGATTTTTTTTATAACTGAATCCGATTTTTACATGCAATTCCCCAACTAGCAAAAAGTTGTATAGTATTTGAATAATACAACTAACAGTCATGTTAAGGTTTTATAATAGTTTTGTAGCAGTTAACAGTTTTATAGTAGTGTTCAATTCGACGCACTTTTTACATATTATTTATTTTGCTAGTTGGGTCGTTCCTATTTTTTTTTTATTTTACACAACTGCCCCGTAAAAAAGGAGTGTTAATTGTGTTTAGGGTTAACGTATGTATGTATGTATGTGAGTTTCTTTATTCCACCATAACTTTTAAATGCCTGGACCTATTTAGATGTATGGGGTATCGTTACAATCCTTGCATCGTTCCGAGTAACATAGACTAGTTAAAAATAAAAAAAATCCTGTGTGGTCACTTTAAAACGTAAATTAATACCAGCCTCAATTTATTTTTTTAATTAATCTGGTCGTGTCTATGTTTATCGTCTAGAATTTGACGAATAGATTTTAAAACTATAAAACACTGTAAATTAAAAGCGTCGTAAAAAAAACTGTCTATTAAACAAAGTACAAATATGTGCAATTTTGGCAATTTTTTAACTTTTTAATAACAGTAGCTTGTTCATGCAAGCTGTGTTACCTATGTGTTCTATACCTTTAAAAATCTCTAAGCAATAAATATAAAATGTCTGGATAATATATTTCGTGAAAAGTACAATAGTTTCCAAGCCAGATTGAAGTCATATAAAAATGAAATTTAAGAGTTCAAATACCTTAAACGTGAGGTTGAATATCAAAGAACTTCTTTATAATATTATATTTTGAGAATTGTTTTGGCATGTTTTTTAATCGCAGAACACGATTTATTATTTTCATTTCATAAATGAATAATTTTTTGAAATGTAAGACTTAAATAAACGTAATTTTAATATGAATTGAAATAGTTTAAAATTGGTTTAGACTAGTATCCTTAAATCTATACTATAATATTATATGATATCTATACAAAAAAAAAATTTACGTTATAAATATATTTTAAGTTATAAAGCTGACGAGATTTTTTGTTTAATAAGTGTGTTTATTAAAGTGCGCTAATCTTTGAAACTACCACTCGGATTGTTTTTCTTTTCAATCGACTTCAAAAAGGAGGAGGTTCTCAATTCGACGCGTATGTTTTTTTGTTTTTTTTTTGTGTGTTTGTTCAACGATTACTCCGCCAATTATGAATCGATTTGGATGATTCTTTTTTTGTTTGAAAGAGTATAGTCCCGAATAGGTCCCATAGGAATATTGTCATGATCTGATGATGAACTTTGGAGATATGGAACGGAACTCCTTGTAAAATCACAGCAGAACCGCCGTAACGAGAAAAATTGCTTTGTTTATACGTGTAGTCGATGACTGACTAAAGGAAGTGGGGAGGGGGTACGTCAACCCCCCTCCTACCAATTACCAAAATTAAATATACCGTGTGTGGTATTGTTTGAAAGGGCTTTATGTAAGGATTTCAAACATTAACACACAAGCACTAAAAAGTGAAAAATAAAAAGCTTTTTTACAAAAAAATATTACCGCCTTCAAAAATCACAAAATAAAAAATAACTTTAGCTTGGAAGTCGGTAGCAATACCTACATAACAAGAAACAAAACCAAAGCCGCCGACTTCCAAGCTAAAGTTATTTTTTATTTTGTGATTTTTGAAGGCGGTAATATTTTTTTGTAAAAAAGCTTTTTTATTGAATGTGATAGCCAGATCTATGAGGAATAATAATATACACTGTAGAACATCACGCTGCAAACCCAAGAGGGGAGTATACGTGACATAAACTGTTTACCCTGGGGTATTTAGAATTATGTACTTCTTCTTCTTATCGTGTGGGTAGTAAGGCCTTACGGCCCTACACACCCTTGTATCAGAGTTTCTAAACCGCCTCCAGAGCCTCTGACATGGTTTGAGTGGAACAGTAAGTCCAGCTTTCCTCACGATGTTTTCCTTCACCGATGCCAATGATGTCCAAGATAAACTTTAGAAAGTACATATGAATTGAAAAATCACATTTGTACTTGCCCGGATTGAGCCCACAACCTCATGCATGAGAGGCGGGCGCCTTAACCACTGGGCCACCACGACACAATTATGTACTGAATCCGTAGTTAAAAATTTTGTTATTATGTCCTCTTCGCCTCTTAAAGCTTGATAATTATGTCGTAGTAAGTACTTTTCTCGTGGAGGTGATTTCAACAAACTTTAATATAATTATAGTCTACTTACAACTTGCAGTCTGTTTAAATGTTGCTGGTACTGCGAAGGAGCAGTAACTGTCGCATCGTATAACCGTTAGAACTTAGTTTTATTAGTAGAAATACCTACTATAAAAGACATTTGCGAAAGCTAAAATGCTTTCTTCAAAGTACTTTTTAGGATTCCGTAGACGAAGGGTGCTAGCGGGACCCTGTTACTAAGCCATCTGTCCGTCCGTCTGTCAGTGGGGTGTATCTCATGAACCGTAATAGCTAGTGCCCGACATGCCCATGCCCATGATTGGTTCTATTGTATCTAGTTTTTATTTACCACCCGCAAGTAAGTATCATGAATTGCAATAAATGATTTAAGATTTGAGTTAAAATCACAGATTAAAAGTTTAAAACGAAAAGGGGTCCCATACAATTACATGGGACTAAAACATAACTGGCGAAATTTGGTTTTACTATTGGATAATAAGTACACCTCTGCCTAATTCTTGGGGGATTACTGGCGTGATGTTATATAATGATTTAAAATTTACCCTTTGACTCGAACGAAGTCGCGTACACAAGCTAGTTTAACAATACTTGGTTAATCTTGAATACAGCTGTCTTAAGCCGGTAGTCCACTATGTTCGAGCTCAAATACGCTCCGCGCTTCTGTTTCATCCATTTATATGCAAACACAATGCAAATGCGCAAAACACAGTTAGTGGACACCCAGCTTTATGCTTGTCGAAAGAAATGAAACAGTAGGAGCGAGGATTGCGACAGCTATTCTGTAAACAAATTCTTTAATGAAAGAGCTTCTTGAAGCGGGTTGAAAATCTCAACCAGTCAGGCTAGCCTGTTCCCATGTGTGTTGGGATCAGCTTCTAGTCTAACCAGATGCAGCTGAATACCAGTATTTTACATGGAGCGACTGCTAATAAATGCAGCTGAATAACACTATCTTATATACAACCCAGTAACTGGGTAATACGATACTCCTTGGTAAGACTGGTTGTCAGATTTCTGCGCTTGTTACGATCTGTAACTACTGTCACAAATCCACGTATAACAGCCGGGGCCAACGGCTTAACGTGCTTTCCTAAGCACGGAGAAGTCTTGGTGGTCACCGGGGCTTGACCGGTTAACCGGTTAACGGCTTGACCGGGCGCGTTCACACGACACGCGCACGCTCAGCGCACGCCACCCGCGTCCAACTCGCATTGAAATTTGTTAAATAAGAATTTGAGCCTTATAATGCATCAATAGATCTCAAATTGCATTTAACAAGGTCTACACGCGCACGCCATGCGCACGCCCCGCGCCCGCCTCGCGCCAACCCTGCACTTGCCCTGCCCGCGCTCTGCACGCTCCTGGAAGCCACTATGCCTAGTGAACGAAGTAGTCCAGTCACTAGTAGTTTAAGTGGGCGCGAGGCGTGTGCGAGGCGGATGCAGCGCGTGTGCGGGTTTAAGGCGGGCACAACGCGTGCACGGGTGCTGTGCGTGATCGGTGCGTGAAATCTGAATACGCCCTTAAGATGCCTCATTGTCCTTCATACTAACTTTTGCCCCCAACTTCGTCCGCGTAAATGACGATTCAGACGAAGTCGCAGAATAAAAAGTAGCCTATATCCTTCCTTGGGGTTCAAACTTACCCCGTACCATATTTCATCAAAATCGGCTCAGTGGTTTAGTCGTGAAAGCGTAACAGACGGACGCGAGAGTTGCTTTCGGATTTATAATCCTAACTAATATTATAAATGCGAAAGTAAGTTTGTTTGTTTGTTTGCTACCACTTTACGCCTAAGCCACTGAACCAATAATGCTGAAATTATGCATATACGTGGCCAGGTGTACAGGGACAAACATAGGGTACTTTTAATCCCGAAAAAAAGTACTGTTCCCGAGGGAAATCACAATAACGTCCTTATGACAGTAGATGGCGCCACGTATCTATCGAATCATGATCGAATTTTAAGTTTAAGCATCTAATACATTTTGAGTCTAGACTGTCAATAGATCAGTTTCAAGTAAACAACCTAGGAGTACGAAAGTTGTCTGCTTAATAATTTTTCATGCCCAAAACCGCTGAAGAGTATCCTGACATTTTGCATAAAGTGGCTTCCAGACGGACGGACCAGCGGTTGCGGCAAACCGCAGGCCGCGGTTCCAACCGCTGCAAAAACACATCAACGCGGTCACAGTGGCGGCCTGAAGTGTCATTAGCGTGGTGTTTGTGCTATAACCGGATGTCAGTCAATATGGCTAACCGTAACGTTGTCTTATTACATTCATGACTCATTAGCCCTCTCAGAAGATGAGAAAAAAGGTAGGAAAAAAACTGTTTATTAAACACTTGAGGTGTGCTGTACTTATCTATATTATCATTAGCATCACATATTAGGAATAGAGAAGTGTGAATTAAATTTAAATTGTTATTAAAATTAAACTATTTCTATTACAATTTCCATATTTTACAAAGCAGTACTAGCGGTCTGTTGTAAAAATTTGCAAAAGACGCGGCCGCCACAGCATTCCGCGTTTGTCTGGGACCCACTTTATTTACGTTGTCAGGGATACAGAAAAACTGCGTAACTGACACTAACATTACTGTGTCGTCACTGACACTGACGGGTGTAAACACATTCATAGAGAAAGTATGGAAGTATAAAGGCGAACTTATAACACGACCCGTCAGTGAAGCATACTCCGCGATTACTCCGCCAATTATTGTAAATTGATTTGTATGATTCTTTTTTTTTGTTTGAGAGTTGTTTTTTTTTCCGAATTGGTCCCATATAAATATTGTCATGATCTGATGATTAACTTCGGAGATCTGAAACGGAACTCCTCATAGGATCACAGCAGGGCTGTCGTAACAAGTAAAATTGCTCTGTTTAATGCGTGTAGTCGATGTCTGACTGAGAAAGAGCTTAGTTGCTAAACTAACCGTGACCTATGTCGATGTATGTAGACAACAGTTTTTCAACGGCAAAGTTAAGTTTGACGTTCAGTACTGTTTATTTTTTCGTTAGAGGTATGTTCGGTGTGTTTTAATAATTAGGGTAGGTAGATTAATTTCTTTTTATTTTCAAATATCTCGCAGATCCAACTCAGGCAAAAGCTCATTGCGAGCCCGAGCAAAACTTACTTCTCAATCCCAGGAATCTTCTGTTCATGCCGCATTACGAAGGCAAGCACAACCGGAGCGACAAGCAGCTTTGAAAGCTGATGGGACATTTTCTTATAGCTAGGAAAGACTGGAGAGCCATGCCCGCCAAGTTTCTCTGAGAGTGACTGAGACTCCCTTCCAAACGCAGTTGCTTTTGGAGGAACAAGCGGAAAACCAGAGAGCTGTAAGAGCAACTGAGACGCCTATTCAAACACAACTTCGTTTCAGAAAACAAGCTCAGCCATTACAGCGTCAGAAACTCCAGAACAGACGCGAGAAGGACCTCTTATGCAGAAATGCAAACTGAACGCCGACGGACTTTGAGTCACAGTTGGTCCGAATTTAATAATTCTGGATCTGGCCGAACAACAAGCCGAGTACAGCCCGAATTGATTGTCAAATTCTAAAGTAACGCGGGCGAAGCCGCGGGTAAAAGCTAGTATTAGTATAAATGTGTCTCCAATTATGCGACTACCACGAGTAGACTCATGATGGTCTGTTTGAGTGCGCAGGCGCGGTGTTCAATGAAGAAGAGGCCTTTGCCCTGCACTGAAACAGTTATAGGATGATATAATTTGGACATAAATGTGAACGATATAGTTTCAGAGAATACGCTTCCTCTGCTAAACTTGTCAGCGCTCTTTGGCTTGGCTCCAAATTGATCTGTAATTTATATTGAATTGATATAGCTTTTTCGTACTCTTCTGTGGGTCACCTTTCTGATTGTCGCTTTATGGTGAATAGGTTATTCATCATCATTTTGCTGGAAGACGTTCTTTGCTGAATATAGGCCTCTTATTATCTCACTGATAAATAATCTTACTACTACTATAACGCTAAGTGACTGCCTCTTTGGTCTAGTGGTCGCAAATGCGACTGCTGTGCACGAGGTCTTGGGTTCGATTCCCAGGTCGGGCAAAGTGTTATTGGGTTTTTCAGAAAAACTCAATAATACTTTGCCCAACCTAGGAACCGAAAGCAGGGCCTCATGCTCAGCAGTTACGCTTTTCAACCACCAGACTAACGAGGCAGTCATCACTTCATCAGCCATGCCAGCCTGTCATGTCGAAGCTCACGACATGACCGACAGTACCTTCGTTGTATACCTATAGTCTGCCGCTTATACAATGCAAGACACGTAACTTTCATATAAACTAATAAATTATATAATCAACTAAACATATCTTGTACCAAAAGCCGGATCGCAATCGCCAACAAAATCACAAAGCCATCTTTTAAATCGAGCTCGACGTTGCAACAGGTTTGCAGTTTATTGAACAACGTTGTATAAGCTTCCTCCAGCTTCCTTCGAAATGATAAACAGCATTTGAAGTTTTTCTTCCATTCAGGATGGAAATAATTTAATGGCTTTGGAAATGGCTGGATTGCAACTCTATTGATAACTTCCTTAAGAAGCTTAAAGACGTTTCAGACAGTTTGGTGCGATTTTGAATAATAGTATTAATTATTATATAAATATTTTAAAATGTATGTAATGTGCACGTGTGTGTGTCTTTGGTCTAGTGGTCACAAAGTGATCGGGCGAAGTGTTATTGGGTTTTTCGTAGTTTCAAGATGTCCGCTACACCGGAACGGAGTAGCGATCATAGCTCACAACTTGCCGTCAGATACTACAGTAGTATTAAATGTACGGGACCACACAAACGCACTATTCGCGCCCCCAAGGTGTTAGAGAGAAAAACTGTTTATTAACGCGAAAATAATACACATAACATAAAAAGAAAAAAAAAATGTGCCTACATAAAAGCAAAGTAAAACAACTTGGTATTAAAATAAAAATAAATAAAAACAAATACTTAAGAAATATGAGCCACTACCGCGCGTCACGGCTGAAGCTCAGCATAATGCCGTGGCTCGTGCACGAAGGCACGAAAACCGCAGCGCTGGTTTTCAGTGTAAGCCGGATTTTTAGCTCCTGTGTAGGCGACCTTTTGAATAATCTTATTTTGAACTAAACGATAAAAACGCAGCTTCTCTGCGTCTGTTAACAATCTTATATCTTCGAAGCCACTTTTTCAAATTACGTCGTTTTTTTTAATCTTTAAAACGTTCCCTGACTAGGGCGGTACGACTCGTACTTTTTGAAAAACGAAATGAAATATTTACTGCCTCGTTGGTCTAGTGGTAGCATGAGGCATGTGGTCTTGGGTTCGATTCCCAGATCGGGTAAAGTGTTATTGGATTTTTCTATCAGAAATTTCTCAGTAGCAGCCTCGGAGTCTAGATTTGTGCCCGGTGGATGGCAATAGGCTCGTCCCCTATTACATGGGACTTAAAAACATAACTGGCGAAATGTGAGCGTACTAAACTCTGCCTAACCCTTCGGGGATTACAGGCGTGATATTATGTTATGAAATGAAATATTATACCTACGAATTTCCAATTTTATATTGCCTATTAGATCTACAGAAACAAAAATTTTGTAACTGTATTATCTATCTCAACCTCATTTTTCTACCCCGTTCCAGAGCGAACGATAAAAGTATGTTGCTCTTAAACGTGTTAGGTTCCGTACCTTTAATAATAATGCGAGCTAACAGTTTGTTTTTTGTAACATAACGATTGATAATTTATCATCTGCCTAGCCTTTTCCCAACTATGTTGGGGTCGGCTTCCAGTCTAACCGAATGCAGCTGAATACCAGTATTTTACATGGAGCGACTGCCTATCTGACCTCCACAACCCAGTAGGTGGGTAATACGATACCCCTAGGTAAGACTGGTTGTCAGACTCTCAAGCTTCTGAAGATTCGTAACGACTGTTAAAGATCCACGAATGACAGCCGGGACCAACAGCTTAACGTGCTTTTCATATATTAAATAAAAATATGGGTTTGTATAATTATGTATTATTGTATAAAGTAATATTATTAATGCGAAGGAAACTGTCTGTCTGTTATGATTTAATACAGGGTAAGTTTAAACCCCAAGAAAGAAGATAGGCTACTTTTTAATGCGCGACTTTGTCTGCGTCCCCGATTACCGTCATTTACACGGACGCATTCGCTGACAAATACTATTCATTTATAAATCCGCAAATTTGAATGGATATGCTGCGATCCTTATATAATACTTTCGCCTCATCCACGTTCATACATCTCGTTATACAAGCACGCCGGTTACGGGTACTGCGCACCTGACCTTCGTAAAGAACCTCATCAATAAGATCAGTGTAGATCTTCCAAGGACGTCCCTTCCCTGCGTTGCCACTCACCTCTGCCATATAAATACCATTTGTTTAAATTCTATCACTCATCCTCTCAACATGACCGAACCATTTAAGCATACCCTTTTCTATCTTTGTCACTACATCCTCTTTTAATCCGCAACATAACATACTCTTATTATTTAAACAGCGCAGCTTAGGTAGTCGTTCTCCACGTGTAAGGTAACTGTAACAGTAAGTAATTGCTTCATAAATAAATGAGTATAACCTCGCATTGCGACACTCATGAATTTGGTTGGTACAGTTAATATTGGTGCCGATTCTCTTGGTCACAAACTAAACTAAAATTATACTATTTCCATCTTTTTCTGTCCAATAAAATAAGAAAGAGACTAATGTAAATAAGAGCTATCAAATTTAGTGAATCTGACATATCCATACAGTTATAGTTGACATCTTAAAACGTATGGATTAAAAATACGGAAAAGTTCAAGGCAAAACTAATTTGACATCGCTAACTTAGTTCTTTAATGTCACCGTCCTTTCCTTTCGCTGTATGTTAGTAAGAGATGTCAATTCTCTTAATTTAGTCTAGTTTGTGAACAAGGGAATCGGCACCATTGTGATCTTTTTCACATACTTAAATTTTAGACTTGTTTTGACGATATACCGGTTTCAAAAGCGGCAATCAAAGACTGACCTTAATAAGGCATTTATTTTTCTTAAGCAAATATTAAGGCGCTTCGCAGATAGAGCAACTTTAGTTAAAGGGACTATAATCTTTTTACAAGCTTTTATTTAGCTTGCAATGTTCGTTTGTATGTATGTAAGTAAGTTGTCCTTTCAAAATTTGCAAACCATTTTTCGACCATTTGTTGTTATCCGATTTAGCTGAAATTTCTGGTGCATAAATCTTCTGGTGGCAATGCACTCAATATTATAATGTTTTTAAATAAAAGCTTGTTTTTTAAAGTATTTTTTTTTTAAGTTTTCTCAAAATGTTGCCAGTTGCAGCAACAGAAAAGTCCAGTTTAAAAGAGTACGACGCACTTTCAAGTCTTTATTTTTCGAAATTAATGAACCGATTTCAATGAAACGTCATACATATAAGCTGAATACTTTAAAAGTTATCAGAGAACTTAAAAAAAAAACTCGTTGGTCTAATGGTCGCAAGCGCGACTGCTGTGCATGAGCTCTTGGGTTCGAACCCAGGTCGGGCAAAGTGTTATTGGATTTTTCCATCAGGAATTTCCCAGTAGCGGCCTCGGAGTCTGGATTTGTGCCCGGTTGATGGCAATAGGCTTGCCCCCTATTACATGGGACTAAAAACATAACTGGCGAAATGTGGGTGTACTAATGGGTACACCTCTGCTTAACCCTTCGGGGATTACAGGCGTGATGTTACGTATGTATGTATTAAAAAAATGTGTTAGAGCTAAATTCGACCGGATTTCAGTTTTCCATAGCAACTTAAGTTGTTCTGTCTGCTTAGCACCTGGTTCATTTTATTTGATTGCTTCTTTTGACAAATTAACAAACACACAAATAGACGATCTAAATCCCTCTATATTCCACACGATCTATGATGGTGACGGTGACATTGTTTTTTAAAACTGTTGCTTTTCACTCTTGAATGATATGGGGATTTACAATCATGATTGAATATTTTATCATAGTCGTAAAATACAAGCCGCCACACTGTTCCCACCCACTGCTACTCCTGAAAGCCAGAATTAACAGTGGAGGCCACCAGAAAAGCGTCGAGGCAATAAAGCTCGACGAGTCCCAGAGAAACGATTAACTGTCTTGGATCCCGCAACGAAATTAATCAGAAAATAATAGCGGAGGAGTAAGAAAAAAATAGTTTCCACATAATAGTAAAAAAAAAAAGTCGTAAAATACGGAATCAGTAACAAGTAAGTAAATAACTAGTAAATAAATAATGTCACTGATATAATTATGCGTTCCTGACATCTATAGATGAATTTCTGACATGTGTCACCCGCACCATCATAGAACGTATGGAATATAAAAGGTTTTAATATTTCATTCTAAAAAGCGGATTCCTAAATAACAAATGGTGGGTGGTGTTGGAAAAAAATCGTGATTCCATAAATTGTTCAGTAAAACTTGAATGTGTTTCTTTCATTTCGCGTTTATCCTGAGTTTCTTCGCTCGCTTTAATTTAAAAAGTTGGATTGATGTCCTCGGGCCGAAATCACGGGGTGTTTTTTGTATGACTATATTTATGGAGTACCAATTACTCTGTTCTTTTTCTCCTTTCGACGAGTATCGCTCGTTAATTTTTTCGTTGAATGTCTGCTTATGAAATTCTGTTAGCGCTGTTTTTTTTTTTATGGGTGGTTATTATTAGATGTTTCACATAACATCACGTCTGTAATACCTGAAGGGTTAGGCAGAGGTGTACCCATTAGAACATATACATTTTGCTAGTTATGTTTAAGTCCCATGTAATAGGCGGCGAGCCTATTGCCATCAACTGGGCACAAATCTAGACTCTGAAGCTGCTACTGAGAAATTTCTGATGGAAAATCCCACCATCACTGCTCGATTTGAGAATGAATCCAAGACCTCATGCTCAGCAGTCGCGCTATGTGACCACTAAACCAAAGAGCCAGTCAAGAAAATATCTCTGAAAATAAAATACAAAACTTGGCGTTTACGTGTATTACTCATCAATTGAAATAACGTTTAAAGTTTTTACTATACGTACGTGTACTTTTTACGTGTTTCTCTAGTAAGATTTTCGCTCCGCAGTCTCGCTTTGTGACCACTAGACCAACGAGGTAGTCAACCAACTAATGATTTTAAGTGCCATTTGATAAACGGGCAATGCCCTTGCCTATCATTTAAAAGTTTAGAATGACTGTATTTTGTTATTCTCTTTGAAGCGTGTTATTATTAGCGCGTTGTTCCAATAAATAAGCTAAAAGGACAAGTTTTGATCGCTGTTATTTTTTACCGCGATTTGAAATTTCAACGTCTGTCTTTTACTCCAGCGCAGAGTTGGCAAAATCTTCAAATTATTTTTTACGGGAACAAGTTTAACAACACACTAACCAAGCCCGCCACACTGTTCCCACCCACTGCAACTCCTGAAAGCCAGAATCAACAGTGGAGGCCGCCAGAAAAGCGTCGAGGCAATGAAGCTCGACGAGTCCCAGAGAAACGATTAACTGTCTTGGGTCCCTCAACGAAAAAAAAACAAAAAAGAATAGCGGAGGAGTAAGAAAAAAATAGTTTCCACTTCCCTGCAAACAAGCAGGAGACAGAACAGAACTAGGCCAATAGGCACAAAGGGACGTTTGCAACTGGGAAAAGTCCAGATTGCCAAGCACCACGGATTGCAATTATTACTAAATTAATGGGTCCTAATGTGAGCTGTTCAACACACAAACACACTAACCAGTTGAAGCGTGATTAAAGTGCGTTAAATTACATTGTAAAACAACAAAGTACTTACGTAGTTAATTAAATATTGTAGGTCAGTTAACCCCTAATAATAACTCAAGTACTACTGCCTCTTATCACGCATTGTTTCATTTAACACGAATTTGTACCAACGAGGTAATTTATGCAGAAATAAATCATGTATGATTTACATAGCTAACACAATGCTTTGGTGCTGACGTGAGTGTTGAGAGAATTTTGGCTGCGACTGGCGTTTTAAAGCAAACCGCGCGCTTTTTTGCGTATCGCTAACTCGTCTAACTGCGTACAATACGCGCGACGAAAGATGAGACTTGACTAGCGTCAATATTGGGGAGCTAACGCAGGTATGGATGTACGAAATAGTTTTCCATAATTTGTGTATCAATTCAGGGATTTTTCGATGACATTTAAATTGACATTCTTCACAATATAATAATATTTATTACGAAATAATGAAGTTTGTGTGGTGTGTCAAGTCTCATATTTCGTGGCACGTATTCGTAAATCTAATTTCGTAATATTTAATAAGGGTCTCATATTTAAGGTTCTCTTAAACAATACTTTTACTATACTTAAACCGCTTAATTGAGTCCTTGCCTGTTGACACTGTTCATCGTTAAGTACTAGGACGTCAAATATCTTAAGAACTTGTCCAGTGCACATTTCGCCTCTTGTGAAAATATGGCTATAATTATGCCTCAAGTGATAGCCAATGGACTCTTCAGATATCTAAGCTTGGTCTGTAAAACGAAGGTAGGTAACAGAGACGTTTATTTGATACGATAATTGCATCAGATGGAATAAATGAATGCTCAGAGATATTCAATTTATAACAGGTTTTCTTTTATATGTCTGACTGGCCTGTTGGTCTGGTAGTTAGTGACCCTGACTGCTAGGACGGAGGTCGTGGATTCGATTCCCACCCAGGACAAATCTTTGTGTGTTGAGCACGATGATTTGTTCTGTGTCTGGGTGTAATTTATATATAATATGTATGTATTTAGAAATATATAGGTATATTTATCAGTTGTCTGGTTACCATAGTACAGGCTCTGCCTAGTTTGGGATCCGATGGCGATGTGTTGGTTATCCTAAGATATTATTATTATTTAGGTTTTAGCATTTGCTTTTCTCGGTTTAGCCGGGTAGGACTTTATTATTATTATATAAAATTGAAACCAAAGTTATGGTGTTATTAACCTTCGTATCTATTTGGTGTCCATGATATAATTGGAGTAACCACTTTAATCGGTCTATTCCAGAACGCAATAAATTACCCTTCTTCTACAATCAGTCAAAAATCCGCTGACAAATAATCATGCATTTTTATCAACGGAACAATCCCGCTCTGTGTCAGATATCATTCTGCTCTGAATAGGGATTGTTCATAAATGTCACAATGATTAGGTTCTAGACTATTGTTGAGAGAGAATCTCGCGATTCTTTGTAATAAGAATTCAGTTGTAAGTAATAGAAAATGATTCTGCTTGAATTCCATTTTGTGCAAGCTTTTTTACACGGGGAAGGAATCTCGCCTATCGAGAGAACGCAATGTCTATGTGAGGCTTGTGTTTAAAAGTTACCAGGTGACTTATTGCATAGCAAAAATAGGAACTCGCCTGCGATTTTCTCATACATGATAAATGATATCGTTATATGATATGAAGGATGTAACTAAGATTAAGTAAGGAAGATTAAAATAAATTAATAAATGACTAGTCAAGGAATTTTTAAATGAGACTCTTACCTCTACTCTATCTCGTCTCTCTCTTTCCTATTATTTTTTGTTTCGAAAACGGGACCCACGAAATATGATATTCATTACAAAGACACTTTCAATTTCAAAAACAATAATTAAATAAATAAATAATCACATAATTGAAGCAATCAAAAATCATTAAACACCAAGACTCCTCCGTGTCTCAAAAATCACATTGGTCCCAGCTGTCATATATGGATCTTTGACAGTCGTTACGAGTCGTCAGAAGCCCGAAAGTTTGACAACCAGTCTTACTAAAGGGTATCATATCACCCAATTACTAGATTGTAGATATCAGATAGGCAGTCGCTTCATATAAAATCCGTATTCAGTTGCATACGGTTAGACTGGAAGCCGTCACCAACATTGTAATTTTGGAACGACCAACTAGCTTCAAATTTCTGACAGACTGACCATCTCTTTGACAATTCAAAAGTGCCTCTAATTGGTCTAACTGAAATAAATGTTTTGACTTTGACTTTTTACTTGTCGGGAAAAGGCTAGGCAGATTATTTATTTATTTATATTTAAAAGCCTTAAAAAGTACCAATAAAGGATTGATTGTGGCGAGAAACTGTCTTCGTGTAAATGAGCTGGTTACAGAAGGAGTGCCTTTCACGTAAAAGAACAAAGGAAACAGTAATTAAGAGTAACACTCCTAGTTATTACAGAAGATTTGATAGTTCGTGTCCGCTGGCGTTGTCTGAATACAAATTGTAGGAGCTATATAAAGGCGCTTATTAGTTGCTATTAGTCATGAGACAACGGCGCCTGATTCTTTTCTGGATTAAGACTGTGTTTCGACCACAGATGTGCGGATGTAGCGAGGGATGTGTGCAAAAATGACCAATGATATAGCTGTATTTCACCTACTACAAAGCCAGCGCTGTGGTTGGTTGAAATTCAAAATTCGAAATTCAAATTTTATTCTTTGATCATCATAATTATATACAAGCAGTTGGCCTCTCCGTGAATATTCAATGTTATATTGATAGTAAATTAAATAAACCTATGGAGTAATATCATGAATTAGTAAGCAGATCAATTTCCAATTTTCTTTTAACAACTAAGACATTTCGAAAATGTTCTCTGATAACTTTTTAGACCTATGTATTCAGCTCTTGCGTAGGCAGTTTCGTTAAAATCGGTTCGTTTATTACGAAAAATAATGACTTGAAAGCTTGCATAAAATGCCGTACGGCGTAAACCCTTATACATATTAAAGTTTTACATTTGTTAGGTTAGTTTCACGTATTTGTGAAACTCCTTGCTACAGATCCTTGCACGAATCTGATGGAAATACAGCCTCCAACTTCAAGCATCTCTTTGTTACAAAACCTTAACCCTATTCAAATCTATACACAATACAAGTCCAGTACGATATCTGAATTAATGACGCAGTCCAGTGAGCGTGTAGTGGCATGCGGTGTGACCACATGCAACGTATCGATGTACGTCCGAACCGGTAGCCGTGACGTGCCGGATTAGTTGGAGGAAGCCGTTTACGGTAGCTTGAGTAAAGGGGTATCTGACGCTGAAGATTGCAATGAAATAGTTCTAGAAATATACAAACGTATTGAGATGGTCCTTAAGTTCTATACGTATAAAGATTTTTTTGTTTTTAGTCAGGTCCCGTTCATCACGCCTGTAATCCTCGAAGGGTTAGGTAGTGGTGTACCTACCCATTAGTGCACCCACATTTCGCCAGTAACGTTTAAGTCCCATGTAATAAGGGGCGAGCCTATTGTCATCAACCGGGCACAAATCCAGACTCCGATGCTGCTGAGAAATTCCTGATGAAAAAATCCAATAACACTGCACGGTCTGGGAATCAAACTCAAGACCTCATGCTCAGCAGTCGCGCTATGTGACCACTAAACCAAAGAGCCAGTCAAGAAAATATCTCGGAAAATAAAATACAAAACTTGGCGTTTACGTGTATTAGTCATCAATTGAAATAACGTTTAAAGTTTTTACTATACGTACGTGTACTTTTTACGTGTTTCTCTAGTAAGATTTTTTTTCCTTTTAGGCCTCTCGATACATTATGAAAATAGTAGATAGTGGAGCTAGTAGATGGAATGAAATAACAGGTAGTTAAACATTGGAACGATTTTCAATCATGGCTTTTAAAATACTTACGTACGAATGTTGATTTCAAAACTGATAGATTTATTTACAAAACTCGTTTGATACTGGAATTATGTATAATTATTAAATTGATCTTCTGTTTCTTTATATCAGTTATACAAGTGTTTTATTTTCTCGACTGCCTCGTTGGTCTAGAGGTCGCAAAGCGCGACTGCTGAGCATGAGGTCTTGGGTTCGATTCCCAGGTCGGGCAAAGTGTTATTTGGTTTTTCCATTATACATTTTCAATAGTAGCCTCTGAGTCTGTTATTTGTGTCCGGTTGATGTCAATAGGCTATCGCCCTTTATTACATGGGACTTAAACTTAACTGGCGAAACGTGGGTGTACTAATGGGTACACATCTGCCTAACCCTTCTGTGATTACAGACGTGATGTTATGTTTATTCTGTACGTGCATCCTCAAAACATGGTGTATAGCCCATCCAATTTTACTATCCTGAATAAAAAGCTCTAATACCTCTACAAAATGATAAGCCTCGCAAAATAGTCAAAACCTTTGTTTAAATTCCTTCTCATTAAACCTCTGTTCTTTGTTCAAAAAACCATAATATTCCAGAATGAAGCCGTCTTTTGCTGCAGCTTTTTGGTTCGTGTTTTTCTTTTTAATCATCAAACGCAGATAGGTACATTTCCCCTGAGCTTTTTTAAGATTTTTCTGTTAATGCTAAGTCTGGCAACCAGATAAAACCAGTTTATTTTTTAAAATATTTTAATAAGTTCATTTAAACAAGTTTGAGTTGTGTGCTCAGCATTTCTAAGAAATAATTATTTTAATACTTTTATTGAGATAATTTTATTGCTAATGTTCTGAACAAATATAAAAAGTAAGTTTCATATTTATTACTTTAGAAAGAAATTAATTGATGGTAATACCGAAATTGAGGGGTGAGGGGCTGGGAATCTATTCCTAGATTGGGCAAATAGTGTTATTAGTTTTTCTATAAAGAATTTTTTACCTGAAATTTGCCAGTTGCTGATGTGACACATTCGTGCCTCGGAATGCACGTAAAGCCGTTGGTACTGCGCCTGATCTCTCCCCGGTCATGTTGGATTACCGTCACCTCGGACTATGAGAAAGAAGAAACACAGATACACTCTCTGTGTACCTGTGTTTGCGCACACTCGTGCACTATAATATCTTCTGCGTACCTACTTTGCTATTCTCCAATGAGATTAACCGCTGTGATCGAAGTCGGTTTTGAGAATATTATTATTAAATGCTACCTTATTATTGAAATCCCAAGACTCATTTTGAGCTACCCGAATTACGCCAGGTTACAGCGGGTTACGCTCCCCTAGCCGTCCCTTCGCGCTCCAAAGCACTTCAATTCGCTTCATCAGACATGAATCATATATTTAAGAATCGGGATTAACAAAGCATGACTTTACACAATCAATAATTTACGGCAAAGTTCAACGACATCTATGCACGACCTTCAAATTATTCATTCTCATCAATGAAGGGAATCTTGTCTTACATTCTACTGTAGACGACTTTACGAGTTGGACGTCACTACAGCGACACATTCCAAGTGAAATATATCCCTTAGGTGACCTTAGGGTGCGCTTAAACCAACAACATAAATTGCGCGGGCAATTTTTGTCAAATATGTGACGTCAAACCAACAATTAACAATGAAAAGCAAAAAAACGAAGTAGGTATCTGACATGATGACGATATTAAGCAATATGGAGCAATCTTTAAACAAAGCAATAACTACAAAATATTAATTTGAAAGCAACAGGTAATCTCTTATATTTACGGAACATAAAATTCAAGACTTTTAGTTTTCTTCACCACCCCAAGCCGGGCAATAATATCAAAAAATTGCCCATGGAAGCACAGCTTTAGGCGACCCTTAGAGGTTTACGAGACGCCGTAAGATGCTGCAATACATCTTATATTGCATGTCTGACAACACATGGCCCTATATTGCTTGAATTTCTCGCAAGATCTGCGCTTTTAAGCAAAGGTAAGGGATGTTATTTTGTATTTAAAGGACCAATAGTTCCGTTTTATTGCCCAAGTAGAGTTTTTATGTAGTATTAAAGTTTTGATGTATAATTCAAGTGTGTTTTATGTGCAATCGTGTGCGGTGTTGTGATGTTGTCATTTGAGGAAGTTATAGTTGTCATTAAATGTTGATGTTTCTATTCAGCAGGTCTATTTTGTAAAATCTCACTCGGTAAATTTCATGAAGTGAGTTTGGGGTGGCTTGATAATGCTTAGCAACAACATCTCATTTTAAGCTCACTTTACAGACTTTACAGAATAGACCAGCTGCTGTTGTAAGTAAGATTATAATTGTACTAACTTCTGCCGGGTGCAATATAGATACTAACCAAACCTTTAACTTGAATCACTCTATCTATTGATGAAAAGTGCATTGCGTAATTTGAAAGATCTAAGCACACAGACAGCAGGAAGTGACTTTTTATTTACTGTGTCGAGGAGAGATATTGGTTTCATTTGTCACTTATCCAATTACACAGATAAGTCAAAATAGGTGCTTCTATTATACGTTTTATATACTAATAATATTGTCCTGACTGAATTTCTGTAACGATCTCACTCGATAATTCATTGATCGGCAGATTTTGACGGCACGGCTGAGCGATTGAGCGAACAAATATTTGTATGGCCTACAAATAGTCATTCCGGATCTTGCTGTTTGTGTATTTGAGTTTATATATTTGTAAACGCACACACGATACAGGAAAAAATCCTGGTTTGGTTTCCTTAGAGAAAAAAAAAGAAGATCACACCCCAAATCAAATGACGCCAATTAACTAGCATACTCTAATAGAAATGTCATTAACACGGAATATATAAAGGAATATTATATACTACAACATCAGTATATAACGCGTTATGTATCGCTTACCGTTCTATCGGCAAAGATGATTTATTACTGACCTCCAACGGGAAATAATAAAGGCGGACCACATATAGCCGACTATATTAGGGTGCACATAAAAACCGGTATAAAACGGGAAACTCCGACGGTTGGTTTGCTGCTCGTTCATATATGTAACGCCGGTAAAATACTGAATGTCGGTAAAATACCGAACTTATATTATATGGCTGCGTATTAAATATTGGTAACGTTTAGATTGAGTGAAACAACTGTTTTATGTCTTTGGTCTGATCTTAAGGACAGGGTTTATTTTATATAGACGTTATTAGGGTCCAGTAATAAATCGGTAATAGTTTCTTCATGTTCTTCCGTTCATCTCTAAGAGAATAATATTTTCATTCAACGTATTAGGTTGGAAAAGTACGTCAAAACCATTTACCTACGAGTTATAATTTTGATTGAATTTGTAAATAATTTCATTGATGTATGACTGACTTATTGGTCTCGTGGTCGCAAGCAGGACCACGGTGTAGGGTTCTGGGTTTGATTAAATTATTATTAATTAAGATTAATTACACAACACACAACATCGACAAAAACATCGGTGATGGAAAACATCGTAAGGAAACCTGGACTTGTAATTATTAAAAGTCTGAAATCGCCAATCCGCCTTGAGCAAGCGTGGTAATCACTGCTCATGCCTTCCCTGTATGAGAAGAGGCCTTTACCCTGTATTAGGATAGTAATAGTCTAGTATTATTAATTTTTATTTTACGATTAATTAATATGAAGGTCGGGCAAAGTGTTATTGGGTTTTTCTATTAGAAAGTTGATGTTGTTACACCTCTGTGGCTCAGAAAACATGTAAAGCCGTTGGTCTCGGTTGTCATTGGTAGATTTTGAGAGGCATTGCGAGTCTTCAGATACCCGAAAGTCTGACAACCAGTCTTTCTAAGTTACACAGTAACTGGGCTGCAGAGGTCAGATAGGCGGTCGCTCCATGTAAAATACTGGTATTCTGCTGCATCCGGTTAGACTGGAAGCCGACCTCAACATAGTTAGGAAAAGGCTCAGGTTGATTGGGTAAAGATTTTTATTTTATTTATTTATTTCTTTAGTTCGTGATAGCAGGCATAAAATAATAAAAAATTTGCCATTTATCCGCGAACTTCCTATATTAAAAACATGTCAAAACCAAATTAACTTCTTCTAAGTTTCTTTAAAAATAGGTTTTGGTGAAACTTCCATCTACTCCCTTAACGTTATTAGTTACACATTAACTACACTTTGTTGGGAAACAAACAAAACTATGTTCTTTGAAAACTTAATCTAATTTCGTTTGGTACGCGATCAGAAAGCAACTATTCGAAATAATTAAAATGTTTTATGTGAAGTAAACAATGTTGTGCAATAATGTTGCAGCAACATTGTGTAATGTTGCGGGTAGCATGTTTTTTGTAACATGTAACGTTGCAATGTTGCTGACTAATGTTCGGTATTTGTCCTAGATCGCGGTGGATTGCCGTCCTATCGGACTATAAGAGAAGAAAGAGAATACTTTATTTCTACGCAAGCATTTGTACACAATATCTTCTGTGTACTTTAGCCGCCATTCAAATTCAAAGTCAAAGACAAAACATTTATTCTAATTAGACCATATACAGGCACTTTTAAATTGTCAAAGAGTCGGCCTGTTATTCAGAAAGTTTAAGCTAGATGCTTCTTCTAAAACCGAGGTAGGTCTCTATGGAGAAGAACGAGCAAGAAACTCCACGGCACTATTTTCAATAAAGTTTTAACAAAATCTTTGTTACATGATTATTGTTTCTTCTTCATGTAAAAACAATAAAGATGAATAGAAACTAGTAAAAAAAATAAACATTTAAGTCATGGCAGTTAAGAGATGATCAATCCCAACTGACAGCACTTGTTCACGAGCATGACGCATGGATCATTGACATTGTTACAAGAAACACAAGAACATGTTGCTAAAACAACTTTGTTTCCAAATAAATACGTTATTTTATCCGCATCTTGACCAACTAATGTCATGTTTTTTGTTAACACAAAAATGGAACTACATTATTAAATCTTTTTTCCAAAATATCATTATTTTCTATTTCGTAAAACATAGACTGGCTTCATTATTGACCTTTGTAGTAAAGTCTTACATGCTTCAAACGTTACTGTGAAAGGTCAACAATATCAGAAAATAACAGACTTGTAAATGTATATAAGTAACGTAATATTCTTTTATTTTCTCTAAATAGTATAATAACTCTGAATGTCTCTTTAGTACAGATTTTCATCAAACATAGCTAAGAACACTTCTGACTAATTTACCCTGCAAACAAAAAAAAATCAATGTCAAAATCGGTTCATCCCTTCGGGAGCTACAATGCCACAGACAGACACACACACAGACACGTCAAACTTATAACACCCCGTCGTTTTTGCGTCAGGAGTTAAAAAACACAGCGGTTAAAATTGAACCGATAGTTTTCAGATAGAAAGAAAAAAAAATCTTCAATACTTAAATTAGTTTGGAACTTTAACACCGAACTCATGGTCACCCCACTGGAACGGTTTCGTTAAATGAAAATCACCGTGTCACGATGAGTGGTGGCCAATCTCTGGGAATCGACAAATACTTCTTCTCTATGCACTGTTCAGTATAATATTATTATAACTAGCTTTTGCCGTCGACTTCGTCCACGTGAATGATGCCCCCTCTCCCCCTTAGGGTTTTTTTGGGAGGTAAAATTCATCAAATTTTAATGAGTCCTTCCGCCCTGGGTGAGGCGGAAGGGACTGTCCCACTGACTAAAAAACCACCTTGTTCCTTCTGTTGCCCTTTGCGTTTCGGGGCCACGGTATCCTGTTAAGACGTCCCTCGACCCCAGGCCCCTAAGGGGGTTAATTTCGGAATCCGTTCTTAGCGGTCGTCTTTTAAATAACTAGCATAATCTATCACCTTCCCAAATTTCATCTTTATGCGTCAAGCGGTTTTCGAGATTTCGTGATGAGTGAGTGAATGTACGAGTAAATTTCGCTTACATAGATTAGTAAAAATAAGTCAAGGTTTCCTCCTGATGTTTCCCTTTACCGATTTCAGTGATGTCCAAGATAAACTTAGTCCAAGATATACATTATGAATTGAAAATGTCACAAAAACGCAATGAATATAAAATAATAAACCCTTAGCTATTTACCTGAAATTTTGAAAGCCAATATAATTGTGTTTAGTGTCTGTTTAGGTGAATGATATAAAAAAGTAACATAATTATGTTAATCGACCTTTGTTGTTGACCTTACATATTTCTAGTTTTGACGAAATAAAATGAAATGAAATGAAATAATTTATTTGCTATGAATGTAGGTACAAAATATGCTGATAATTAAGAGAAGGATCCAGTACATTCTACCGTGAGGCAACATTTTTTATAGTAGTTGTAATAATGAAATAATCTTAAATAGTTAATAAATAAAAATATGAATCATTCAATTAAGACAATATTAAGTACTTTCTAAAGTAGAATGCCCCACTGGTGGAATTAGCAGGAATTCGGTAGTAAAGAAGAACTAATCATCATGGAGAAGCCTCAGGGTATCAGATGACCAACAGTGGTCATTAAAACTCGGAAATGTTCATGGCGATCCAATTAGTAAGTTACATATACGAACGATGTTCAGAGAACTTTAATAAACGTTATATACCAGCCTGTTATTGTCCTACTGCAGGGCAAAGGCCTCTTATCATACAGAAAACTTATGTTATTTAATAGCATTTTCCAGCGACTTCGTCCGTGAAAAAATAAAATAAAATATAGCCTATTTTACTCGCAGATAATGTAGCTTTCTAATGGTGAAAGAATTTTTAAAATCGGTCCAGTAGTTTTTGAGTTTATCCATTACGAACAAATAAAAATAAAAATCTACTGAATCGATTTTTAAAATTCATTCGCAAATTAGAAGCTACGTTATCACTGAGTGCTAAAGGCTATATTTTATTATATAAAAATTAAGGATCTGTAAGAAAAATCACGCAAACGAAATCGCGTCGTGTGACTTTCCGTAACGACTGTCAAAGATTTAAAATTACAGCAGGGACCAACGGCTTAACAAGCTTTCCGAGGCACGGGCGTGGAAGAATAAAACCACCAAATTTCAAACATACCGAATTAAAATGTCACTAAACATAACATCACGCCTGTAATCCCCGAAGGGTTAGGAGGAGGTGTACCCATTAGTACACCCACATTTCGCCACTTATGTTTTTAGTCCCATGTAATAGGGGGCGAGCCTATTGCCATCAACCGGGCACAAATCCAGACTCCGAGGCTGCTACTGAGAAATTCCTGATGGAAAAACCCAATAACACTTTGCCCGACCTGGGAATCGAACCCAAGACCTCATGCACAGTAGTCGCGCTTGCGACCACTAGATCAACGAGACAGTCATGAATGTCACTAAAAAAACACACAAATCAAAGTTACATAATTATTTAATTCAAGTTCATTTATAACGCAAATTGTATACAAATAAAGTGCCCCAATTCTTTCAATACCACACATTAAACTTTATTGAATACCAAAAGTGGATTTACATACGAAATGTTAGCATCGTTACTTAGGACTATAAATCACATAAGCTAATGAGCTTTCCTGACTATAAATCTTGCGGTACTCATTAGGTCCACTAGAGAGGTGAATACAAAAGGTTTAACAACAATGGAAAACACCTAGGCTCTATGATTAACTAGATAGTAATTACAGCCGCAGGTTAATGCTACTAAATACACGCCTAACCCTTTGGGGAATACAGGCGTGATGTTATGTTACATGAAAAGAAACCTAATACTTTTTGGGAGTTTTAACGTTTTATTGCGCTTTTTGGAATACAATCACCTCTGCAGTGGTATTGTGTAAATAAAATCCTCCATGAGGTGGGTTTTCAATTACAAAATCGATCAAAATCACAGGCCCACAGGTGGACAGTATATCCTACAATATGATGATATGAAATCAGAAAAAAATTATTTGCGTGTAAATATATTTTCTCACTTTGTACGAAGTGATACTTCTGAGTTTATTTATATTTGTTTGCAGCAGTATTGCTCGAAGTTTTTAGTCTAGATTTTTGTAATAGTTTGCCATTAGCTAGGTTAATGACGTGATTATGCTTAAACTTACATTTTTTATTCAAGTTCATTACGGTTTTAGTTTACTTTTTGTAATGTTTTGGAAAACTAATTAGGAGTGCTAATTCGAACTAAAAGCATGCTTTTGGTTCTTGTATAGGGACCGATTTAATTTTTAACGTTTTTATTCATTTTTGTCATTTGTTTGTATAGTGGCAATAGAAATATACATTCTATAAAAAAGTCAACTCTCCAACTATTACGGTTCATGTTCATATCTCTATAAGCCCTTTTTATAGGTGGTAAAAATCATCAAATGACTCTTACGCCCTGGGTGGGGCGGAAGGGACTGTCAGACTTTTACTGACTAAAAAACCACCCTGTTCCTTCTGTTGCCCTTTACGTTCAGGGGCCACGGTATCCTGTTACGACGTCCCGCAACCCCAGCAGGCGTTGAACCCGTTGGGGGCCCCGTCCCTGTGCTGACAGCTCTTTGAGGCGCGCGCGAACAGAACGCGCCGTCGACCCGGGCTTGGTCCTTGATCGGACGGCGAGCTACCCGTTACTCGCCGTCCGTAAGCCCATCTCTATAGGCCCTTGAGGCGGTTAAGAAACTCTGACACAAGGGTATGTGGGCGGAAAGGCGGTTCATAAGATGCAATCTGCTGACGGATGGACGGACAACGGAGGCTCTTAGTAGGGTCCCGTAAGCAACCTAAAAAGGATTTTTAACTTCAATGATATAAATAAATACCATAATTTTCGCTTAACCACTTTTAAGTGCTAGCAAATGAACTTTATGCAACAATAAATTCAACTTCGAGCGAACAATTGCTTTTCAAAACCACTTATTTAAAGTAAAAGTGGTCGCCATTTAGTTTTTGTGGATTAATTCAAGCTCAGACTTGCTTTAAGCTAAAGAAATTACTTTCAGCAATAAAGTGATTGCAATCGATTTTGGTTTTATTATTAAAACTTGGATTTTGAATAAGCATTTTGGTTGCATACATTTATTTGGGCTTAAACATAAATATAACATCACGCCCGTAATCCTCGAAGGGTTAGGCCGAGGTGTACGCATTAGTACACCCACATTTCGCCAGTTATGTTTTTAGTCCCATGTAATAGGGGGCGAGCTTATTGCCATCAACTGGGCACAAATGCAGACTCCGAGGCTGCTACTGAAAAATTCCTGATGAAAAAACCCAATAACACTTAGCCCGACCTGGGAATCGAACCCAAGACCTCATGCACAGCAGTCGCGCTTGCGACCACTAGACCAACGAGGCAGTCAGTAAAGTCAAGTAAGTCAGCTCGGCTAAAAGTTTAGACACAAAATTCGTTATTCGATGTGCCGTTTATTTATTACTGACTTTTGGCCTCGACTTCGCCCAGGTCAAAGCTGATTCCTATCACATAAATGTATGATTATCAAAAAATTACTGGACTATTTTTGTGTGACTACGGTGTGAGGATCATCATCATCTGCCTAGCCTTTTCCCAACAATGTTGGGGTCGGCTTCCAGTCTAACCAGATGCAGCTGAATACCAGTATTTTTCGTGGCCTGCCTATCTGCCCTCCACAACTCAGTAACTGGGTAATACGATACGACGCCAGGGTACAGCGGGCTTAGACAAAGTAACATCGCATCGTCAATAAAATTGACCATGTGACTTAACGCAGTTTATGTCAATCCCATACATTTAGTCTTTCATGTGGTCATCGCTTCGTCGATTGACCATTAAAATTTCACCGAAGTTTCCTCTATACTGATACCCTGTCATAAACGTTTTCCGGGAAACTGTCAGCCATTTTGAAACAAGCATGTAACGTTTGGGATTATTTTCTACTAGCTTCTGCTCGCGATTTCAACCGCGTGTTTTTTTCACCCGTTTTTTTTTATATTTTCAAACTCAAACTCAAAACATTTATTTCAATTAGACCATTTACAGGCACTTTTGAATTGTCAAGGAGTCGGTCAGTTAGTCCGAAAGTTGAAGCTTTGTCGTTCCAAAAAAAAATAACGTTTATAATCGAACTAGTAGTTCCAGAGATCGGCACGTTTAAACAAACAAACAAAAAAACTCTTCAGCTTTATTGTATTACTAGCTTTTGTCCGCGACTTCGTCCGCGCAAAAATAAAATAAAATATAGCCTTTGTTACTCGCAGATAATGTAGCTTAATAATGGTTAAAGATTTTTTTTATCGGTTCAGTAGTTTTTAGTTTATCCATTACAAACAAACAAAAATACAATTTTTCCCTCTTTATAATATTAGTGTAGAAAAGTTTATAGATATATTATTCACATTGTTTTCTTCGGAAGATTTATAGCTGGTAACAAAATATTTTAGATGTACCTGCCTGGTGGATATGTATATCTAATCCTTTTGAGGAAAAAAATAAGAAAATATCGCAAAATATTTTCACTTATTTTTAATTCAGCTATTTTTTGTGTTAAGTAAGTTTTCTATCGTCGTGTTATACAAGGAAAACTTGGAAAACACAATTTTATAAATATAAGTTACTTTAATGCGTACGTAAATCGCTTTTGAATTTTGTTAAGTGTATACTTGTTTTCGCGCGTGATGGGTCTTTGGAAGTAACCTCGAAAAAAAAATACCGTTCAACTGTCTTAGATTTCGCAATGAAATTAATCAAAAAAGCCAAACGAAGGAGTAAAAATTTACACACACATAAACTCACTCCTTTTTGCCATGGGGGTAGGCAGAAACCACCGAACGCTACGATCCTTACATACTCCTTTCGCCTCATCTACGTTCATACATCTCGTCATACAAGCACACCGGTTATGAGTACTGTGCACCTGAGCTTTCTGAAGGATCTCACCAATAAGGTCAGTATGGGTCTTCCAGGGTGACCACTCCCTGCGTTGCCACTCACCTCTGCTTTATAAATACCTTTTGTTAATCGTCTTTCACTCATTCTCTCAACATGACCGAACCATCTAAGCATAACCTTTTCTATCTTTGTCACTACATCCTCTTTTAATACGCAACGGTCCCGTATAACCTCATTCCTCAATCTATCGTATAAAAAGCCAGGATCAATCAGAAAAGACGAATGGAGGAGTAAGAATTTAAAAACTTAAAAAGCTTTTAAAATACATAACTTCTACTTCAGCTATGGCTGCGCCACATGTGGCTAGTTTGTTTCCCGTACGAAACAACTACCTGTAAGCCATAGGTAGTAATTGGTCTATGTGAGAGTTCGTAGGTTTGTAAACGAACCTATGTTACAGAAGATATTTCCAGTCAGGGGCAAAAATAGAAAAAAATCTCTAGGTACCTAAGCATACTCGACCACCAATACCGACCTTACACTCTTTTGTTTTAAGTTCAAATTGTTGAAGCAATGACGTGCTACAATTTGCGGTCACCTCTAGTTACTAAGCTCAGCTTCTTGCGGCTTACTTTGCTACAGACCACAATGCATTAGCGGTTTTTAAGACTAAATAAGAAGGCATGAGTAAAAAGTGTCATCTGAAAAACCGAGATGCATAAACGTCACCTACCTAGCCTTTTCCCAACTATGTTGGGGTCGGCTTCCAGTCTTACCAGTTTCTGGGAAACGTGATACAATACGATAATAGTTGAACTAGTTAATCTTGAATTTAAATAGTCCTTCAAGTGAACCAATAACTCATTACTCTTATTCATATTCATTTATTGCATACCATAATGTGTATAAAAAGATGTTAGAAAATTATCTGCCTAGTCTTTTCCCAACTATGTTGGGGTCGGTTTCCAGACTAATTGAATTCAGCTGAATATCAATAATTATTCGACATAAAGTGACCACCTATCTGAAACCCACAACCCAATTCGTGCGTAACACTTAGTAACAACAAAGACTGATGATCAGATTTTCGGGCCCCTTGGTAAAACATTTGTCAGGCTTTAGGGCTTCTAATTCTAATAAAGATTTGCTGCTGAATGACAGCCGAGACCAAAGACTTTACGTAGTTTTTGAGGTATGGTGATGTCTCACTACCATCAGAAAATCTAATAACACTTTGCCACACCTGGGAAAATGACCCAGAATCCTTAGCTACGACACAGCCCATTAAAACTTAAACAAGAAAAAATATTCGTTACACTGCATTTCCTTTTTTCCCCCTAATTTTGTTTATTTTTTTCTATCTGACACAACATAGCCATTTTACAGCAGAATATTTAAAGAAAGATTTAAAATAAATATAGGACTTTTTTAATAAACGCAAGGCCGGTTCAGAAGGAATTCGTTGATGGAATATTAAAATTATAAATGTGAGGGGAAGACAGGGAAATTGGAACGCCAAGTTTTGCACTGCAGTTGAAGCTGTTTCTTTAGGGGGCGAAAATTAGGTGACGTCAAACTTAGGGCCCTTGGTGATAATTTGGGGTGATACTCCCCTAAACGTTTGAACAAGGAGTAAACACTGTCGTTCCAATTTCGAAAATGTCGCTTTTGTTTTGTTTAGATATTCTGTTGACTGTTTCAAAATGTATTAATGCAAGATCCGAGAGTCGCTATGTCTTTGCCATTTTAACTTTAATTCTGAAAGTAGGAAATACGCAAAGCCAAACGCTAATTATTTCTTTCAATTAGACCTTTAAAAGGCAATTTTTTTTGAACGTCTTGTACAAGAAAGAAAATATAATAATATTGAATCTAGTTGCCCATTATTCTCCATACTTTTCGTATGGAGAATAATGGGCAAGACAAACCTATAACTTAAAAAAAAATATGATTTACAATAAGTTGTAGGTACAGGTATGACAAAATTACAATAAAATTATATAAAGACAACGTAGGTAAAATAAAAGTCGTTTAAAAAGTGTAAAAAAGCCGGCCAGGTGCGAGACGGACTCGCGCACGAAGGGTTCCGTACCATTATCTATAAAAAGTATTGGAGCCGCTCATTAATATTGTTTTATTTTATTTTTATTTTATTTTACAGTGAATATTATGTATAACTAAATATTCTGTAAATATTTCAAACGTCTATCTTTTAAATTCGAATATCGAATTTAGCTCTAACCGAATACTTTTATGTAGGCGCACAAAACTACCGTTCCATTTTCGAAAATGTCGCTTCTGTTTTGTTTATTCTGTTGTCTGTTTCAAAACATAGATGAGGTTTTCCATGTTTTCGGTAAAAACCTTTGATCACGTTTTTGCGGGATGTTTTTTGTTTTTAACTAGAACTAAAATAAAACTATGATCGACAGAAATAAATAAAATTGAAGTGTCTGTTTGTGATGTCAATATAACAGCTTTTAAATAAATTCTAAATAAATGGTTTACACGGTACTAAAAAAAAAAGAAAACGTTTTTCTTTCAGTGTGTCTGTTCCAGCTAATCAACATTGGCACATAGCTGCTTATTGGTAGTTCAAATATCAGCTCTCCAACCTAAAACTATTCTATAAGATTCGAGTAACACCATAATCGTAGCTGCCTCGTTGGTCCAGTGGTCGCAAGCGCGACTGCTGTGCATGAGGTCTTGGGTTCGATTCCCAAGTCGGGCAAAGTGTTATTGGGTTTTTCCATCAAGAATTTCTCAGTAGCAGCCTCGGAGTCTGGATTTGTGCCCGGTAGATGGCAATAGGCTCGCCCCCTATTACATGGGACTAAAAACATAACTGGCGAAATTTGGGTGCACTAATGGGTACACCTCTGCCTAACCCTTCGGGGATTACAGGCGTGATGTTATGTTATGTTATGTAACACCATAATATTTATCTAACTATGAATAAAACCCACAAACTAAGTAAGTATATACTTAGTCTATGCCAAACGGGTATTCTTAATTTGAAAATCGATCGTATTTCCGTATCTTACGTTTTTACTCAACACACTTTACTACGTGCAATGACCGTTTTAATTATTTTACTTTCACTGCTTAATGCTAGAATATCACAAAGAAGACTCAAAAGAACTTAAAGAATACTCTAGAAACACTAACATCTAATTGCACTCAATGCAAAATGTAAATTACTAAGCAACTTCACACAACTATTGCTGAGAGCCCGAACTTCGATCGTTTCCACAGGAAACTTAGCAAGGAAATAGAAATGGCAATTTTATGCGAGAATTGTTGTCATACTACATATACAGTGTGTAAAAAGATATTTAAAGAAGCTAAAAGATGAAATAAACTGTAGCATAAGGCTAATTTTATAAACATACTATCTTTCACCCGCGACTTCGCCCGCGTCAAGGTTGATTTATTTACACTTTTATACTTTTTACTTTTTTTTTCTTTTTTTATGCCAGGTCAGAGGCAGCAAAAATAAAGTCTTTCACTTTAACTTTAAAGAAATTAGGGTTGACTGCCTCCTGTTTTGACTTACATGAGACTAAAAACATAACTGGCAAAATTTGGGTGTACTAATGGGTACACCTCTGCCTAACTCTTCGCGGATTACAGGCGTGATGTTATGTATGTAAATTAGGGTTGAATGTGTTCGGAAATGCAGACTCGGAGAGTTCCACTCCCTTCCTGTGTGCATTATAAAAGACGTATAGTAACGTCTGACACTACTTGGTAGAGTGTTGTCTCTTTCTCATTCAATGTAAATTGTTAACAACTTAGTATTGCCACTTCTATTCTCTTCCAAAAAATCCTATGATCGACTCTCAGCTGTAATTACGTCACCGATGAATATGGAAATTTGAAAGTTCACCCCTTTCAATAGCGTATCAAAATATCCTTTGTGTCATAATGAATAAGGTTTTGATTGGTATTTCATTCTTTTTGTGTAAGAGTTTCCATTGGCAGTGTACTTTGATTAAAGGATCGGGAGCTCATTGATTAGAAGGATTGAGTCTTTTCCCATAATTATAAGGTGTTGACTGTTTTCAACGCTGTATATTTTTTAGCATGTATAGCTGGATATCTATTTTTATCAACTATGTTTGACAGCAGCTGTGATTCGTGCATCTGTTTTGTTGTACCTAGTGGCCGTTCAAAATCAATTTATTTATTTCAATTAAACTATTTACAGGTACTTTTGAATTTTCAACTAGTCGGTTGGTTAGTCAAAAAGTTTGATATAAACATATACCTATATAAATTATCGGGTTGGTTGGCGCTCTTTGGGGGAGGCCTACGTTCAGCAGTAGACGGCCATAGGCTGATATGATGATGATGATGATATAAATTATCATGGTATTCGTCGTGATTACAGAATTAGTGGTTAAAGAATATGCCTGTCATGCACGAGGCCATGGGTTCGCAACCGGGCACCTACCAATGTATTTTTTTAATAAACACAGCCCCACACTAGAAATTTCAAAAAACTTTTTGTCTACAATGAGAAATTGGTCAGCTGGTATTTTTCAAGTCAATCAGTAACACCATAAAGGCCCATAAACAAACATCTTACCCAGAAATTCCCATAAATTAAATCTTAATACAGGTCTGTAACAACAAAAGCGTAATGCTTATACACAGACCCTTTTAATTAGCGGAACAGATTTCCAAATACATACGTAACTCATAAATCGTATACCGTAGCACGGGAAATGTGCTACAGTTGTGGAATACCACACCTGAAGTAAATATACCTGAAGCTGTATTAAGGCAATTTCACCTTTAAACTATAGGTTGTAAGGTAGAGAGGAATTGCAGCTGTAAACTTGTAATGGTAGACTGAAATACATAGTGTAAGCTGTGCCAAAGTAAAATAGAACTTATACCAGTAGATTTAAAACTGAGGTTTTCTGCATGAATAATTTGGCCTGAAAACACTATCGCTCAATATCTATACCTAATAGTCGGTTGGATAAAATAGACCGGTATACAAGGTGAATTTTTTGAGACAGCGCTGTTAGAACTGGTACCTTAAATGTTATAGCTACTGGAAAAGTTTTAAGACTCTTTAGTAAATATTTAAATATTTTGAAAAAAAAAAACAACCAGAAAATGGGCAATTCTTGTTATGTAAATCTATTCTGTCTTTTATTCTTAGTTTAAAATCTCTAGGGTAATAGCTAAGGTTTGAGTACTAGAAAAATTAGAAAATTAATAACTGCCCCGCCTCAAAAATACACCTTGTATAATCAAGTGTTTGACTATATCTCGGAAACGACTACACCTATTTTGTCAGCACTGGCATGTATTGAATGTTACAAAGAGTAAATTAGGCTACTCAAAGTCAAATAATTTATTTTAATTAGGTCATTAAAAGGCCCTTTTAACATTTTATAAAAGAAAATAACTACTACTAAGTACTATTAGAACTAATTACTTTTATTTTAGAAAAAAAAAATGTCGATAAAACCACAATCACATGGTCAAAGTCGCGGGTTTAAGCTAGTGTTAAATAGTATATAGGCAGAATGATTTACACTTTGATATTTAGTGAACAGGTGTTAATCGAGTTGATTTAGAGTTCCCGGAAGGATTGAGTGAATTACAGCCGAATAAACTATATTGTTTGACTATGGGTTGAATTAGTTAACTAGTAGAATATTATGGTTGATCTGGGAATATTAGTGGAAACTACCGACTGCGGTCGCGTGAATGTTGTTTATCACGGGTTTTTTTTTTGCGCGGAACCCTAATGGTTGATTCAAACATAATCAGTAAAGTCACAGTTCCGGCTCCGTCCCGTATCAGTGATATTTTTTTTTTATAAAAGCTTTATTTTCTCCTTATACCATCAGATTTCTGTTGGTGAAAGTTTCCGTCACAATCGATCCAGCCGTTTCGCAGATTAGCCAGAACAAACAATTTTTTTTTTGTTTTTTTTTTTTTGTTTTAGTATGTACCTTGAAACTATATAAACTGTCATATTTTTTTAAAAAAGTTGTTAGTTTGATATTACAAACATATACTTTTTTATTTATTCGTATGGATTAGTATAAAATAATCAATAACAAAATCACTTTAAGAGTGAAAGATTAAGATTAAAATAACTTACAAGCAAATAGGTCTCTTGTCTAATTCGGTAGTTGACACCATCCATACTAATATTATAAATGCGAAAGTAATTCTGTCTGTCTGTTACACTTTCACGACTAAACCACAGAACCAATTTTGATGAAATTTGGAAGACAAGGAAAGGACAAGGAAAGGACAAAGGCTACTTTTTATTCCGCAACTTTGTCTTCGACTTCGTCAGCGATAACCGACATTTATGCGGACGAAGTCGCGGGCAAAAGCTAGATTTTAATAAATGTTTGGAATCACCAATCCGTCTTCAGCAAGCGTAGTGATTAATACCCATGCCTTTATGCTCTGTAAGAGAAGAGGCATTTGATCTGCAATAGCTGGTATTATTAGTTATAGCACAATATCGACAAATCTAACTAACATACAACGTCACTTCCAAAATGGCTGACAATTTTCAAATTACGAACACTGCACAATATTGCCAGCGCTAATATCTTCGTTAAATACACGAAACTTCACTCTAGCACAGTTTAAACAGATATTATGGGTACAACTAAAATTTCCCTTCAAAATTACAACGCGGGAACTTGTAATGTAGAATTTAACTTTCAATGAGGGATGCTTAGAATTTAGAAATGTTGATAAGAAGTTATAGTATTTCGGCTACGTGGAAGTATTTAAATCGCAGTTCATCATCATCTGCCTAGCCTTTTCCCAACTATGTTGGGGTCGGCTTCCAGTCTAATCGGATGCAGCTGAATGCCAGTATTTTACATGGAGCGACTGCCTATCTGACGTCCACAACCCAGTAACTGGGTAATACGATACCCCTAGGTAAGACTGGTTGTCAGACTTTCAAGCTTCTGACGACTCGTAACGACTGGCAAAGATCCACGTATGACAGCCGAGACCAACAGCTTAACGTGCTTTCCGAGGCTCGGAATATTGACAGTAATGTCTAAGATAAACTTTAGAAAGTACATATGAATTGAAAAAGTCACATTGGTACTTGCCCGGATTCGAACCCACAACCTCATGCATGTGAGGCGGGCGCTTTAACCGCTAGGCCATCACTACATCCCGATTAAAAACCAGATTTTAAAATTAAGAAAAAAAACCTCCCGCCTACATTAAAATCGCGGTGGCCAATCTCAATGAATACTTGCCAAGTATGTAGAAGATAATATTGTGTACAAGTGTGTGCACAAACACAGATGCACTCTCTCTCTCCTCGCTCTCTTCGGCCAGTAATCCGACACATGACCGGGTAGAGATCAGATACAGGACTAACGGTATTACGTGGCTTCTAAGACACGGGGGTTACTCCACAAATTTTCAAACTCCGGGCTGCTACTGAGAAATTCCTAATAGAAAAACCTAATAGCACTTTGCTGACCTAGGAAATCGTCACGGTCCACACATTCAACAGTTACGTGGCCCTAACACACATAATATCACGCCTGCAATAGCCGAAACTTTAGTCAGAGGTGTACTAATTAGGACACCTACATTTCGCCAGTTTTGTTTAAGTTTCATGTAATAGGGGGCGAGCCTATTGCTATCAACCGGGCACAAGTCCAGACTTCGAAGCTACTACTGAGAAATTCATACATACATAACATCACGCCTGTAATCCCCGAAGGGTTAGGCAGAGGTGTACTCATTAGTACACCCACATTTCGCCAGTTATGTTTTTTTTTTTATTCCCAAGTAATAGGGGCGAACCTAGTGCCATCAACCGGGCACAAATCCAGACTCCGCTGCTACTGAGAAATTCCTGATGGAAAAACCCAATAACACTTTGCCCGACCTGAGAATCGAACCCAAGACCTCGTGCTCAGCAGTCGCGCTTTACGACCGCTAGACCAACGAGGCAGGCAGAGAGAAATTCGTGATGACCCAATAATACTTTGCACGACCTGGGAATCGAACCCAAGACCTCAAGCTCATGCTCAGTAACTATTAAATAAACATCGTCTAAAACTATTTCTTTTTTCAACCTTGGGAAAACTTGCCGATTCATGGACGCGTATGTTCAAGAGACATAAAGTTTGATGCCCTTTTTGAATCTCGTCCAAAAAGTTTGGTAACAATCCCATATGTTGGGGTTCATAAGAAATTGCTTGGTTAGCAAATTCAAAGGCTGTTGTTCGATTTGGGGAAGCTTTATCACAATATAGGTTATCAAATTCGAGGACATTTTTTACCAGCAAGCAAGATTTTTTTATTGAAAAAACCGAGTAAGAGAATAGCAAAAACTTACTATTTTTCATAAATGTGGCTATTATACAGGGTCATTAAAAAAAAATCCCTGAAACCTGAAAAGGGGTTATACTCATCATTTTGAACAACTTATACTATGGGACCAACCCTGAAAATATGAAAAAAAAATCAGGTGTTCCATACATTACGATCGTGTTATGTAGCATTTTTGTAGGAAACAGCTGATTTTTTTTCATGATTTCAGGGTTGGTCTTATAGTAAAATTTGTTCATAGTGATGAGTACAATGACCCCTTTTCAGGTTTCGAGCATTTTTTCAATTACCCTGTATACAAAAAGATTTTTGGCAATCCACAACTCAAAACACAACACAAATCGAAAAAACACACAAGAATCTCTTCAATTTTTATTATATCACAAAGTATGTAGGTGTTAACTTCATCCAACCATAAATTATGATCAAGAGTATTCATAGTCTTTACCAAATTATTGGACCGTTTGGCATTTCCGAGAATTGTCTCTCTTGTATGTAACGTACGTGGGTAGATTTCTATTTACAGGTAATTCAAGATTTTCTGTTAATACAATACGTTTGAACACCTACGTACTGGGAAACCATTGTTACAAAACAATTACAAGCAGATATATTAAATAGAACATACATAAATGCATAAACTCACGCCTTTTTCTCACGGGGGTAGGCTGAAACCACAGAACGCCACCTGCTACGATCCTTACATACTTCTTTCGCCTCATCTACGTCTTCAAAGACTTCCAAAACAAGAAGCTTTTTTTATCACGTGAGGAGCTCGTGGCTAAGTTATAACAGCCGCACTCCATCGCGATCCATCAGGTTAGATAAGCTTCGCTGGCCGAGGATAGTCCGGGGATGGGTGCCCATCTTTACACATCGAGACGCCTCCGTACCTCGGAAAGCACTTTAAGCCGTTGGTCCTGGCTGTCATACGTGAATCTTTGGCAGTCGTTACGGGTCGTCAGTAGTCGGAAGTATCGTATTACTCAGTTACTCTGTTGTGGATGTCAGACAGGCAGTCGCTCCATGTAAAAAACTGGTATTCAGGTACATCTCGTTAGACTGGAAGCCGAGCTTAGCATAGTTGGGAAAAGGCTAGGCAGATCGATTGAATTTTTTTTAGCACGTAGACAAATTATCTCAGTGTAGTAACCCACATACAGGGGTTACAGTATCTACTATCCTGCGCCAAGGAATCTAAGTAAAGCAGTGAATGAAGTTTTAACTGAAAATTAACAACATTAAACCATCGTTTTAGTTTAACATTGTCAACACTGAACAGGTTATTACTGTTTTCAGACCAATACAGTAAAAGTTTCATGGATATAGATAGGTAGTACTAGTAAAAATGCGAAAGTTTTAATGGATGGATATTTGTTACACAATCATGCTAGAATGGCTGAACGAATCTGGAGGAAATTAGGTACAGAGATAAATTATATTCTGGAATAGCGATAAAAAGTAACCTAAATGATTACTTGTATAGTATTTGAATTATACAACTAACAGTCATGTAAAGGTTTTATAATAGTTTTGTAGCAGTTAACAGTGTTATAGGAGTGTTCAATTTGACGCATTAGTTATATATTATTTACAAGCTGATCGACCCACGCGTTGCTGTGGCTCAGGATTGCAATCAAAAAATATTAAGACCAATTATTGAAATAAAAACTATCCTATCTTCCAAGTCGGATCAAACTAAACACGGTGTGCAAATTAGATTAAAATCGGCATCCTGGACAAATAACGTTACGCGTAATTTTTATTATTAAGACTTTGATACTTGGGTAGTCTACTAAATGTACGAAGATATACAACAAATATTTATTAGGTACGTACGTACTTCAGAACGAATGCGAGCTTTCCAGAATATCCTAATACCGGAAAAAAACATCCCTTACATTACCAAGTTTCAACCGTATCCAAAATAAATATGAGAATATCCCCCACTTGCAAGAAGTATCTCAAGTAGCAAATAGAATCTCCAATGTTTGTTGAGCCAACATTGGAGTTTGGCACATCGATCAAATGTTGGACACAATTGTGTTAAGTTTGGCAAACGAAAATAAAAATGTCTTTTATACATCTGATACATTGAAAAGTGAAATGTTTTGAATTTAAGTAAGTAGGAGTCGTTTAAAAGTGAATTGTTTATTCTTTTGGGAGGTTTAACTAATTTTTAAATGACGAAGTCGAAGTCGATTAATCTTAACTGACGAGGTTTTTACTAATCAAGTCTTAACTGACTGAGCCTTGAATGAGCAAGTCGTAACTGACCAAATCTTAGCTGATATAGTCTTACTGACAAGGTTTTATTGCCATAGTTTACTGACACACCCCGGCCCGCCTCTCACGCATGAGGTTGTGGGTTCAAATCCGGGTAAGTATCAAAGTGAATTTTTCAATTCATATGTACTTTCTAAAGATTATCTTGGACATCACTGGCATCGGTGAAGGAAAAACATCGTGAGGAAACCTGGACTTACTGTTCCACTCAAACCATGTCAGAGACCCTTGAGGCGGTTTAGAAACTTTGACACTAGGGTGTGTAGGGTCAGAAGACCTTACTGCCCACACGATAAAGACTGACAAAGTCTTAAATGATAAAGTCTAAAATGAAAAAATGTCCTAACTGACAATGTTTTAACTAACGCTGTCTTTACTGACGAAGATTTAACAATCGAAGTTTTTAGTGGCAAAGAACTGACTGACAAAGAACTCTCAAAGCACGGGGCAAATATTTATCGCCTGTTTGCGCATTTGAGATCTGCGATTTTGTGGCAAAGAAGGAGCTTGTGGCTAAGTAATAACAGCCGCACGGGTCGATCCGTCAGGTTAAGCTACGCTTGCCGGGGTTGGTTCGTGGATGGGTGACCATCTTTACACACCGAGACTCCTCCGTGCCTCGGAAAGCACGTTAAGCCGTTGGTCCCGGCTGTCATACGTGGATCTTTGACAGTCGTTACGGGTCGTCAGAAGCCCGAAAGTCTGACAAATCAGTCTTACCTAGGGGTATCATATTACCCAGTTACTGGGTTGTGGAGGTCAGATAGGCAGTCGCTCCATGTAAAATACTGGTATTCAGCTGCATCCGGTTAGACTGGAAGCCGACCCCAACGTAGTTGGGAAAAGGCTAGGCAGATGATGATGATTTTGTGAAAAAGAAGTACGAAAGTATCAAAAGCTGGTAATGTCGAAGACATTTTAAATCATAGGAACACATTCTGATAACACATTTTGGTTTGTTTTTAATAATTTCCTACTAACCTAAGAAATAATTGAAGTTATAAAGATAAATTACATACCTTCTAGCTGCTTGGACAGACCTCTTATAGATGAATGGCCTGATGGATGTTGAAGTGTACTGAAGGACTATTGTGGACGAGAGCTACAGATTTGAGTGGGACGTTAGTTTGAGTGGAAAATAAGAATACTTGTTATTGGAAATAACATATAGTGAGTAGGTCCAAATAGTTGTTATGTTTTTCCTCATATATATTCTTAAATAAAAATGTAATTATGATGTTGAGATTGGCGTTAATAACGCAAGGGGAAGGCTTCTTCTCATTCAAAGAAGACGCGAGCATTGATCACCCCTGCTTATGGTGATCTGGCGATTTAAAACTTATTGCGCGGTACCCTTATTCTTTTTCTAACATAACATAACATCACGCCTGTAATCCCTGAAGGGTTAGGCAAAGGTGTACCCATTAGTACACCCACATTTCGCCAGTTATGTTTTTAGTCCCATGTAATAGGGGGCGAGCCTATTGCCATCAACCGGGCACAAATTCTTTTTCTAAATAAAACCTAAATAGCCTAGTAGCTTTAATTTTAACAATATTAGCTAAATATCAGTGCAAGTCGAAATCGATCGAACCGTTTTAGATATAAGCCGGAATAAACGGACGTACAGATAGAAATTATAATTATTGCGTTTTTGGTATAAATACCGCGCAAACATTCACAAATATTTAGTAGCAAGCTAATATTTTGACATGACATATTGTCACTTCACTTTTATTTATTTACATAACATAACATCACGCCTGTAATCCCCGAAGGGTTAGACAGAGGTGTACCTATTAGTACACCCACATTTCGCCAGTTATGTTTTTAGTCCGATGTAATAGGGGGCGAGCCTATTGCCATCAACCGGGCACAGATCCAGACTCCGAGGCTGCTACTGAGAAATTCCTAATGGAAAAACCCAATAACTCTTTGCCCGACCTGGGAATCGAACCCAAGACCTCATGCACAGCAGTCGCGCTTGCGACCACTAGACCAACGAGGCAGTCAGTTATTTATTTGTATGTCTAGATATGTCCAGGTTTCTTCAAGATGGCGGAGGCGGTAAGACCCGTCTTTGAAGACTGGCTGGAAGGGCGCCATGGCCCTGGAACGCAAAGGGCAACAGAAGGAGCAAGGTGGTTTTTTAGTCAGTAAAAGTCTGACAGTCCCTTTTGCTCCACCCAGGGCTGAAGGACTTATTAGATGATTTTTACCAACCGAAAAAAAAGGTTCCTCCAAGATCTTTACCTTCACCGATGTCAGTGATGTCCAAGATAAACTTCTCAAAGTAAAACTTAAAATATTTTTTTCAATAAGACCAAAATTAATAAGCACTTTTAAACGTAAAAAATGAAAATCGATTCTTCACAAAAGTCATCGAGAAAAATTGGCGCTTTAACAAGTCCCAGGCACCTTACTCGAATATTCGCGTTTCTTTTGTTTCCAAACGGTTTTCTCCACTCTTGCTATATTAATCTGTACCAAATTGACTGTTAAACTGAACTTTTATATTTCATGTTTGACGGACTTTTTCTACGGGTGTGGTTAAATTGAGAGCTATAAACAATAGCTTAACTGTATAGTCAAGTAACTTTATAAACAGTTTTCTGTCATTATTATTCGAGTATTTCCTGATATTTGTAAGGGTGCGTTTTTTTTGTATCAGCTTGCAAGAGATTTTTTTTTTACTCAATTATAGTTTTCCTTTCTGCGACTGTCCTTTCTGTTTATTGATTTGTATTGGCTCGTAATCGTGTCTGCTTTGGACAGCCCTGTTCTAGACCTTTGTAACTTTCGTTCGATTACAGAGGATTGTTAGTTCGGATATTTATCCATCTGTCTTAAGTCAACTGTCCTATTTAAGGCCAAGAACTATTGACACCGAATATAAATAAAAATGATGCCTATTTATTATTATTTTTTTCTCGTATTTTTTCTAACGATGACAATAATAACAATTCAACTGTCTTGGATTCTGCATCTCCGAAGGGTTAAACAGAGGTGTACCCATTAGTACACCTACATTTTGGCACTTATGTTTAAGTCCCATGTATTAAGAGGCGAGCTTATTGCCATCAACCGGGCAGGCATCAAATCCAGACTTCGAGGCTGCTACTGAGAAGTTCCTAATGGAATAACCCAATAACACTTTGCCCGACCTGGGAATCAAACCCAAGACCTCAAGCTCAGCAGTCGCGCTCCACGACCACCAGATTAACAATGCAGTCAACAACAGACAACAGAAGAGTAAGATGAAAAAAATAAAAATCAGTTGGTGTTTCCATTAACCAACCAAATATTTATCCAAACATTCCACCAGTCTTACTCAGTTTTACCGCAGTATCATCCACACCATCCTCTCATCCTCGTAATCTACTCCCAATATTCAAATAAGCATTAAACATTTCGACCATAAAAATAATCACTAATACGGCCTCATCTCGATTCAACTCGCGTTCGAAAAAAGGTTCTTAGAGAAAAGCCACGGAATCGAATCGAACTGCCAGCAAGCGTGGAATTCGTATAAACGCATACCGATTATTATTATGCATCGAATACCAATCGAATGACTCGAATAGACGGGGACGTGCGAAGATTTTCTCGCATCGCGATTTTTCTATTGATGTGAGATTATTATCTTCGGTACGTGTACGTGTATTGAAGAACATTCGCGAGGTTACGAGCGAGACGTTTTATGTATTACTAGCACTCTCCCCGCGACTGCGTTTGAGTGATTTTTCTTACGGATCCCTATTTTTTTAATAATAAAATATAGCATAAAGCACTCAGTGATAACATAGCTTTCAATTTGTGAAAGAATTTTCAAAATCGGTCGACCCGGGCCTGGTCCTTGATCGGACGACGAGCTACCCATTACTCGCCGTCCGCAAGCCCGCGCCTGCGGTGGCCGGATGTCGCCTCGCGTGGGATTTGAATAAAGACATGTTACTTTTAAATTCTCAATAAATTACATTCAAAACAAAGTCGCAGGCCAAATCTAGTAGTAAATAAATAATCCCCTAAAGTCCTACAGAAGGCGAAAAGGTCACCCAGTGACGTCAGACTTCCCAATTATCATAATCTACCCGGCTGCCAATCCTTTACATAAATGAGGAAATCTGGGAACGCGGAATTCTTAAACTCTTAACCCAATTGTATGAAGTAAAATGATTTTCTCACTTGCTTTCTCATATTTTTTTCGATTTTACGGTGGAAAGAAAGAATTACTTTGTGATAATGTAGAATATTAAAAGGTTAAAATATATAAAAAAAGTAATTTTTCTTTTCTGTTTTGACTTTTGGTCAGTAAGTATTATTAATCTCGATTAAATTGTTTATGTGAGGTGTAAAAGGACATTTCTACTGCGCATGTACACAAGGGTCTGGAGAGGCAACTCTTACGCCCCGCACACCGCAGAAGGAGTCGTCCCGGGCGTTGGGAGTTTCAGGGCGATTTCAGGCCACCGTAGGCGCCGGCTTGCGGGCGGCGGGCAATGGGTAGCCTGCCAGCCGATAAGGACCAAGGCCGCGTCGACGGCGCGTTAGTGTTCCACGCGCGCCTCAAAGAGTTATCAGCACAGAAGACGGGGCCCGCTAGGGCCAGAGTCGCGGAATTTATTCAAAAACTTAATCAAAAAGGTATAGACCATCAATAAAATATCACAATGATGAGAAGAACACGTAACTTTTGGCTACGATTTGCGTCTTTTTACACCTTAGCATCAACCACAAACATAACTGTAATGTCATGAAGACCACAACAACCAGCCATTATCGTGTGCCATAATTGTTGAGAGGATGAGTGAAAGACGATTGACAAAAGGTATTTATATGGCAGAGGTGAGTGGCAACTCCGGAAGGGTTGGCCCTAGGAAGACCTACACTGACCTTATTGGTGAGGTCCTTCAGAAAGGTCAGGTGCGGAGTACTCGTAACCGGCGTGCTTGTATGACGGGATGTATGAACGTAGATAAGGCGAAAGGAGTATGTAAGGATCGAAGCAGGTGGCGTTCTGTAGTTTCTGCCTACCCCCATGGGAAAAAGGCGTGAGTTTATGTATGTATGTATGTATAATAATTATCATAATTAAAATATACGATTTTAATCTACAAAGCAGAAATATCAAAATTGTTTGTAACAAATATTATTGTTTCAATGATTAATAAATTAATTCATGTTACCGCTAATTATAGTAATGGTATTTGAAAGTATAATGCAGTGTGCTGTTAACATTTATTGCAATTTGATTGACGTAATCGATATAATAAAATATCATTCGGTCTTTTCAAATTAAAATCAGATTCTGTTTTCATTTATTAATTAATAATGAACTAAAATGCAACACAAATAAAAACAAAAATAGTGTCCAAGACATAATTACACACGACATTTTATTATCTTGCATGCAATTTTCAACTCTCTTGCTATTGCATTTGTTGTTGCTACCCCAAAGTATAAATCAAACCAATAAAGTCGTTTCTCGTCTACCTAAATCACGGAGTACTGCAAACTATTCCCAATAAAGCAGAGAATGAAACAAATTGCTTTGAAAATGAACACTTGGCAAGTGCATAAGGCTTTAATAACGTACACTGTCGAGCAAATAAGTACTAACTAATATACGCAACATTGTTTAAGTTCCGAAGTTCAACAGGGTGTAATATTTAATCTAACTTATGTGTACATTGTTCGTATTATGCTCGGGATTAGAGAGAATATGAAATTGTGAAATAGGAATTGCGAGCAGCTGCGTTTGGCTCGAAGTGTAATAAGGGTTTTAGAGAAAAAGTTGGGAGTGTGACGTCACAAGATTGAACTGTAAGCATAGATCACCAACCCTTGGCTGACAGAGCCACAATTCTTGGTTTTAGTTAGGTGGACTTCATTGGTAGAATATTTTTATTGTTAAAATGAAAATAATATTGGAATGTTAAAAAAATAATATGTACACACTGTACATATTTTTTTTACAGAAGTAGTTCTTCTTCTTCTTCCTTTATCGTGTGGGCAGTAAGGTCTAACGACCCGACAGCCTACTGTCAGACTATCTAAACCGCCTCAAGGGCCTCTGAAATTGTTTGAGTGGAACAGTATAGTCGAAGTTTCCTCACGATGTAAAACATAGAAAAAAATGCAAAAGAAGGTTGGATATGAAAAGTAGTTAAAAATTGCATATTTTCCCAATCTTATTATTATCTTACTATATTTATTCACAATATAATTTAGGCATTGCAAAACAATCAAACACTTCTATAATCTTTTGATGCCATTTAGTTTTAGTTTCTTTTTTTTAATTCTGAATGTTATTTTTCAAAATGTTTTATATTAATATAGCAATAGGCAATAGGCTCGCCCCCTATTACATGGGACTTTAACATAACTGGCGAAATGTCGGTGTACTAATGGGTACAGCTCTGCCTAACCCTTCGGGGATTACAGGCGTGATGTTATGTAATGTTTATTAATATAGTATATAGATATTACCTAAATAAATATTTACTCTCACTAGCGTGGTAATGTAAAGTAAAAAGCGCGCTTTTATAATACACCACATTTTGACACTAAAAGCGGTGTAATAAGCTGCATATCACGAGCAAGTGAATTTAAAAAACTTTATAGATGGAAATATGAGAGGCTACAATTACTGAGCACTAAAACAACTCGCCAGCAGCGATCCATCCAACAATTAATTTAAAATAACTTGAAACTAACTGTAACTTAAACATGAGACTTAATTGACGGTAGTGAATTTCAATTAAGTTGTACCAATGTTTCTTAGTACTTGATGTTTTATTCAAGCGTTCATTTGGTCAGTATGTAGGACAAGTTTAGATATACATAATATTATTCTCTAAACCAAATTTCTGTCATGGCCAATCTCAATTATTTAGACAGGGATAGCAAACCTTTATTGGTAAACGTGCTATTTTTTATCAAAATGTGACTATGACGTGCTGTCAATGAATCTTGACATGTGAGGTCCTTCAGAAAGGTCTAGTACGGAGTACTCGTAACCTGCGTGCTTATATGACGAGATGTATGAACATAGATGAGGCGAAAGGAGTATGTAAGGATCGTAGCAGGTGGCGTTCTGTAGTTTCTGCCTACCCCCATGGGAAAAAGGCGTGAGTTTATGTATGTATGTATGATATAAGGAAGAAAAAAAAAATATTGCTATATTCTTTGAAACTCAAAATTTGTATCGTAATGTTTATTTAAATTAAAAGGTGTTTTTTATAAAAAAGTGAAGTAAAGTGTTATTGGGTTTTTCCATCAGCAATTTCTCAGTAGCAGCCTCGAAGTCTGGACTTGTGCCCGGTTGATGGCAATAGGCTCGCCCCCTATTACATGGGACTAAAAACATAACTGGCGAAGTGTGGGTGTACTAATGGGTACACCTCTGCCTAACCCTTCAGGGATTACTGGCGTGATGTGATGTAAATCCTAACTAATATTATAAATGTGAAAGTAAGTTTGTTTGTTTGTTTGCTACCATTTTACGCCTAAACCATTGAACCGATCATCCTGAAATTTTGCATATACGTTGCCAGGTGTACAGGGACGAACATAGGATACCTTTAATCCCGAAAAAAAGTACTGTTCCCGAGGGAAATTACAAAAACGTCCTTATGACAGTAGATGGCGCCACGTGTCTATCGGATCATGATTAAATTTTAAGTTTAAGCATGTAATACATTATGAGTCTACACTGTCGATAGACCAGTTTCAAGTAAACAACCTAGGAGTACGAAAGTTGTTTGCTTAATAATTTTTCATGCCCAAAACCGCTGAAGAGTATCCTGACATTTTGCATAAAGTGGCTTCCAGACGGACGGACTTGCGGTTACGGCAAACCGCAGGCCGCGGCTCCTAACGCTCCAAAAACACACCACCGCGGTCAGAGTGGCGGCCTGAAGTGTCATTAGCGTGGTGATTGTGCTACAATCGGACAATCGGACGTCAGTCAATATGGCTAACCGTAACGTTGTCTTATTACTCTCATGACTCATTAGTCCTCTCAGAAGATTAGAAAAAAGGTAGGAAAACCGTTTATTTAAACACTTGAGGTGTGAGGTAGAGATAAACTACAGTAACATGACGCGCCCTTCCACAATTCAAAACGTTTGAAAGTGTTTTTAATAGTGTTAAAAATACTCACAACGCATGTGTGCGTATTGAGACGGCTCTCGAGACAAAAACAAATCAGCGATTTGTTGTCCGACTAGCGGCTTACTACTTTTAATTATTATTAGTATGGCGCTGCACTGAAATTCTCTATGAAAATGAGAGGTACGTCGTCTTGCGCGGTCGGCTATTTATGATTAGCTGACAAAAAATATCCTAGCCTGCTACTGAAGACGATTACTCACAAAGTCTTTCATACGAATGTGACTACACACATTGAAATGGTAATATGGAGGGAAGCGTCAAGGTATAATAGTTTATCTCTACCTATATTATCATTAGCATCGCATATTACTCTTAGGAATAGAGAAGTGTGAGTTACATTTAAATTATTATTTAAATTCAACTATTTCTATTACAATTTCCATATTTGGCGTCATTTTACAAAGCAGTACACGCGGCCGGTTGTTAAAATTTGCAATTGACGCGGCCGCCACAACATTTCGCGTTTGTCTGTGACCCACTTTATATACGTTGTCAGGGATACAGAAAAACTGCGTAACTGACATTGTCATCACTGACACTGACAGGTGTAAACGCATTCATAGAGGATGCATGGAAGAATAAAGGTGAACCTACGCTCTGTCAATAAAGCATACTCTGCGATTACTCCGCTAACTGTAAATTGATTTGGATGATTCTTTTTTTGTTTATTTTTTCGAATTGGTCCCAAATAAATACTGTCATGATCTGATGATGAACTTCGGAGATATGGAAAGGAAACTCCTCATAAGATCACAGCGCAGAACTGTCTTAACAGTAAAATTGCTTTGTTTAATGCGTGTAGTCGATGATTGACTGAAGGAAGAGGTTAGTTGCTAAACTAACCTTGACCAATGTCGATGTATGTAGATAACAGTTTTTCAACGGCAAAGTTAAGTTTGTCCCTCAGTACTGTTTATTTTTCAACCGACTTCAAAAAGGAGGAGGTTCTCAATTCGACGCGTATGTTTTTTTTTTTTTTTTTTTTTGTATATTTGTTCTACGATTACTCCGCCAATTATGAATCGATTTGGATGATTCTTTTTTTGTTTGAAAGAGTATAGTTCGGAATAGGTCCCATTGGAATATTGTCATGATCTGATGAAGAACTTTGGAGATATGGAACGAAACTCCTTAAAAAATCACAGCAGAACCGCCGTAACAAGAAAAATTGCTTTGTTTATACGTGTAGTCGATGACTGACTGAAGGAAGTGGAGAGGAGGTACGTCAACCCCCCTCCTACCACTTTCCAAAATTAAATATATCGTGTGAGGTATTGTTTGAAAGGGCTTTATGTAAGTATTTCAAACATTAACACACAAGCACTAAAAAGTGAAAAATAAAAAGCTTTTTTACAAAAAAATATGACTGCCTTCAAAAACTACAAAATAAAAAATAACTTTAGCTTGGAAGTCGGTGGCAATACCTACATAACAAGAAACAAAACCAAAGCCGCCGACTTTCAAGCTAAAGTTATTTTTTATTTTGTAGTTTTTGAAGGCGGTCATATTTTTTTGTAAAAAAGCTTTTTATTCGTTTGTAGGTATTTCCGGTGTGTTTTAATGAGGGTAGGTAGGTTACGTTTTTCAATTTTAGAATATCTCGCAGGTCCAACACACAACCAAAAGCTCATTGCGAGCCCGAGCAAAAATTACTGCTCAATCCTCGGAATCTTCCGTTCATGCCGCATTAAGAAGGCAAGCACAACCGGAGCGACAAGTAAATTTGAGAGCTGATGAGACATTTTCTTAAAGCCAGGAAAGACTAGAGAGCCAAGCGGTTCGCCCTCCTCAAGCCTCAAGCTACTCAGAGAGTGACTGAAACGCCCTTTTAAACGCAATTGCTTTTGGAGGAACAAGCCGAAAGCCAGAGAGCTGTAAGAGCAACTGAGACGCCTTTTCAATCAAACACAACTTCGTCTCAGAGAACAAGCTCAGCCATTACAGCGACAGAAACTCTAAAATAGTCGCAGGACCTCTTTTGCAGAAATGCAAACTGAACGCCGACGGACTTTTATGAGTCACAGTCTGTTGGTCTGTAGGTATTTAATAGTTCTGGATCTGGCCGAACAACAAGCCGAGTACAGCCCGAATTGATTGTCAAATTCTTAACAAACGCGGGCGAAGCCGCGGGTAAAAGCTAGTGTTATATATTTGATAAAAATCGTTTCCTTTACATCAATTCATCAGAATCAGAATCAAAAACAAAACTAAATAAAATTGATAAAGTAAGTAGTTGTTTAAAGTTTATTTGAACGTACCAATGAAATAAAAGAGATGAATAAAAATAAAGTGAATATTATCAATTCTTTATTCAATAAAAACCGAATTCGTAAAATGTACGTTTCACGGAAACAGTTATAGTTAAAAATTTCTGGAAAAGGAAAATAAAATTAATATTATTATTTTAAAAAGAGGCTATTTTTGTAAAACAGTCAAAAGGCGAACTATTTAAAATGGCTACTCTTTCAAATATTGTGAAAGAAAATCTCAGTTTCAAAAGAGATTTTTGTTGCGACAAGTTTTCAAAAAAATAAAAAAATTAACAGTATCTGGTATTTCAAACCTGTTTTTATGAATAAGATATATATTTTTAAATCTGTTTCCATCTTTAGAAAGGTCAGGTGTGCAATAATGGGCGTGCTTGTATGACGAGATGTATAAACGTGGATGAGGCGAAAGGAGTATATAAGGATCGTAGAAGGTGGCGTTCTGCGGTTTCTGCCTACCCCCTTGGAAAAAAAGAGATGAGAGTTTAGGTGTGTATGTGTTTCAATAGGTCAATAAAAAAAGCGATATCATTCAATTCAAATTGCCACTAGACACTTTTGAAAGTCAAAAAATATAAACAAAAGAGAATCTAATCATAGAATTGTGTCAACACTGATCGATCACAATTCAATGAAACCAGTGAAGCGTCGTCTAGCAAACAAAAATACCCGCACTTGAATAAAATTTAATTACGTACTCGATTCTTGTCCCCTAGTACGATATGGAAAAGCACAGAAGGTAAGCTATGCACTCCGTTTGAAACCGCGCACACACCCGTACCGTCATATTTGACTGTGTCGTTGGTTTAGTGGTCGCAAAGCGCGACTGCTGAGTATGAGGTCTTGGGTTCGATTGTCAGGTTGGGCATAGTGGTATTGGGTTTTTCCATCACGAATTTTCAGTAACAACCTTGGAGTGTAGATTTGTGCCCGGTTGATGGCAAACTATTTAGATGTATTTTTAAAATGGTTGAAGAGTCGATCAATGCGTCAGAAAGATAAAACTAGTTGCACCTTCCAAAACGTAGGTAGGCCTCTATGTAGAAGAAAAAGCAAGAAATTGTATTACTGATACACATTTCAATTAAGCTTTTACAAAATTCTGATTAAAGGGAAGGAACATTCATTTGGGTTATTTATTTAAACATGTTTGGTTATTTATTTAAACTTTATGCAACAAAAAAGCTTTTTTACAAAAAAAGATCACCGCCTTCAAAAACCACAAAATAAAAAATAACTTTAGCTAGGAAGTCGGCGGCTTTGGTTTTATTTCTTGTTATGTAAGTATTGCCACCGACTTCCAAGCTAAAGTTATTTTTTATTTTGTGGTTTTTGAAGGCGGTGATCATTTTTTGTAAAAAAAGCTTTTTATTTTTCACTTTTTAGTGCTTGTGTGTTAATGTTTGAAATCCTTACATAAAGCCCTTTCAAACAATACCTCACACGATATATTAAATTTTTGGAAAGTGGTAAGAGGGGGGTTGACGTACCCCCTCCCCACTTAATTCAGTCAGTCATCGATTACACGTTTATACAAAGCAATTTTTCTTGTTACGGCGGTTCTGCTGTGATTTTATAAGGAGTACCGTTCCATATCTCCAAAGTTCATCATCAGATCATGACAATATTCCTATGGGACCTATTCAGGACCATACTCTTTCAAACATAAAAAGAATTATCCAAATCGATTCATAATTGGCGGAGTAATCGTTGAACAAACACACAAAAAAAAAACAAAAAAAAAAAAAAAAAAACATACGCGTCGAATTGAGAACCTCCTCCTTTTTGAAGTCGGTTGAAAAAGGTACAAAGGCGGACTTAATGCCTTAGGCATTCGATACTAGTCAACCAAAAGGTGGTGAAAAGATAACATGGCAGGTGCCAAAAATTGTTGTTACATGTTGTGTTGTTATGGTTCGATTTGTTTGAACTTGAATTTGTGTATAATTTCAATGTGTGTTGTGTAACTCTATGGACATAATTCTGTCTGAAATAAACAATTATTAACTGTCTCAAACTGTAATATCGAGTCCTGCGTGTACATGCACACGCCGTACGTAAAGTATATCTACGTGTGCGTGCGCTTTCACACGTTGTGCGTAGTCAGTCTTCTGCATTTATCTATTATGCGGCTCTGGACGGCGGATGCTGAAGCTTTTGTTACCGACTCGTACTTCCGTTTCAAACAATAGCCACCGGCGTGAAAATAAAGTTTATTAGACGTTTTGGTGCTATACAGTTTTTATGGCATCCTTAGGCCGCGTGTACACCACCGCTACTCTTGTTGGCAAGGGCATACCGACAAAAATGCATAAAGAATTTTTTATTTTCAGTAAAGATCTAAATAAATATAAATACAATCCACAAGTCACTCGTTCCGCTACATAGCTAAGCATCAGTTGAAACAGTAACATAGTTTCTTAGCTTAGCTTTTACATTCCCGCAGTATATCTGCATAGCACATCTCACGACTAAGAAAAAATCTTAACACGCGAAGTTGCCTCGAAAAAATTATAAATATTTGTGCATAGTTCCGACAAAATTCTAATCGTGTACATGATAAAGTAGTCCTATCTACCGTAGACACGGCACAATTTCTTAGCGTGTACAAGCAGCCTTAATAGAGAGAGAAGATAATTAGTTGATGCCTTTTCTTCTTTATAGTCCGCGTTATATGGGTACGTTCAAAATTGCACTAGCAAGATAATAAGGATAAAAATCAGGAGTTTGAGATCGTAAAATGTTACTGTTTTAGTTAATAAAAACACGTTCACCTTGTTTCTGAGGAGGCTTTTAGTTTACGATACATTTTGAAGTTTAAAATTTGTGACAAACAATTTTTGTAATAAATATTTTTAGTCTAATACATCTTTTGTTTGTCTTAAAATAATTACCTATGGTGCCGATTCCCTTGGTCACAAACTAAACTAAAATTAGACTATTTCCATCTTTTTCTGTCCAATAAAATAAGAAAGAGACTAATGTAAATAAGAGCTGTCAAATTTAGTTAATCTGACACATACATACAGTTATAGTTGACATTTTAAAACGTATGGATTAAAAATACGGAGAAGTTCAAGGCAAAACTAATTTGACATCACTAACTTAGTTCTTTAATGTCACCGTCCTTTCATTTCGCTGTATGTTAGTAAGAGATGTCTATTCTCTTAATTTAGTATAGTTTGTGAACAAGGGAATCGGCACCTATGTGCCACTTATCTTAGTTAAAAACAAAATTAACAGACACACACACACGATCAAAGTTTATGGAACGGCCTGAATTTCTTTTCATATTTTAGGGTTGGTCCCATAGTAAAAGTTATTCATATTCAAAGTATAATCAGCAATAAAAGTGTATGAACTGTTCCTTTTACTTATCATTTAGAATCTTTACAAATTATAAAATAATACGATGCACTATGTAATAGCTAAAATTTTATTTGACCTTGATATTCCATCCATTCCATTCATTCCATTCCATTTTCATTGACTGCCTCGTTGGTCTAGTGGTCGCAAGCGCGACTGCTGTGCTGCTGTCTTGGGTTCGATTCCCAGGTCGGGCAAGATGTTATTGGGTTTTTCCATCAGGAATTTCTCAGTAGCAGCCTCGGAGTCTGGATTTGTGCCCGGTTGATGGCAATAGGCTCGCCCCCTATTACATGGGACTAAAAACATAACTGGCGAAATGTGGCTGTACTAATGGGTACACCTCTGCCTAACCCTTTGGGGATTACGGGCGTGAGGTTATGTGTTTCATTTCAATTCGTTAGTTAGTTCCATAGTTGGTAGTTTATTTAGTATTGTGCCAATAATTTCTACATTATATAAAACAAAGTCGCGTCCTACCGTCTGTACGCTTAGATATTTTAAACTCCACAAATGATTTTAATGCGCTTTTTATGAATAGAGAGTGATTCAAGAGAAATGTTTATGTATCTACATTGCATTGTACGAATCAGGAGCGGGTCAAAACATTTAAGTCAAAGTCAAAACATTTAATTCAATTAGACCATTTACAGGCACTTTTGAACTGTCAAGGAGTCGGTCAGCTAGTCCGAAAAATGAAACTAGTTGCTCGTTCCAAAACGGAGGTAGGCCTCTATGGAGAAAAACGAGCAAGAAACTCTACGGCACTCTAATTTTCAAATTAAGTTTTTACAAAATAATCAACCAACTAAATAATCAACAAAATCACACTCCAAAAATGTACCAACAATTACTCGTTAAAAATCTCGCAGCACGATACTTTTGTTCTCTACTCACAAAATAGCATGAAACAATAGGTAATAAACGCGGTCAGAGTGGAACAACAAAGGAAATGCAATGAATCAAGCTCTAAAGAGTCAAGTAAACTTCGTTCTACTGTTTGTCTACCTTAAAGAACTCCACTTTCATTTGATAGATGCGGTCTTAAGGGGTTGGTGTCAATGAATAAATAGTTTTGTATGTACGTTGTTTTACAGATTGTCTTTTAAATCACTGAACACTTAAAATATGCAAGGAAAAAAATCTTTTTAAATTACGACACATTTTTCTTTAAAAATTTTCAAAATTTATTAATTATTTTTTGTTCTTAGATGAGGCGAAAAGAGTACGTAAGGATCGTAGCAAGTGGCGTTCTATGGTTTCTTACTACCCCCATGGGAACAAGGCGTGAGTTTATGTATGTATGTATGTATGATAATATTAAAAAAAAATGTTAACTGCTTTGATGGTCTAGTTGTCGCAAAGCTCGATTGATAAGCATAAGGTCTTAGATTCCCAGGTCGGTCAGTGTTATTGTATTTTCCGTCAGGAATTTCTAAGTAGCAGCCTGGATTTGTGCTTGGTTGATGGCAATAGGCTCGCCCCTATGTAATAGATCTAAAACATAACTGGCGAAATGTGGGTGTACTAATGGGTACTATCTCTGCCCAACCCTTCGGGGATTACAGACATGACGTTATATGTTTTTTGTCATTCAACTAAAAAATGAATATCATCCCTCCAGACTTTTTGAATGTCATCAGATAGGTTAATTTTCCCAAAAGACTATCCTGAGATGAAGAAATTATTCAAACAGAAATCCAAGATTAAACTTCAAGCTTTAAAGTAATGATGACGTGTCAATTAAAAACCTAAGACTCATCGCTAAACGATCCTTCGTTCCAAAAAAGGTACAATATGATAAATTGTTCTTTAGCTAGAACAAGTCTTAAGACGGGGCTGTATGCCTGCCAGGGTTGCGGAATTTGTTCGAAAGAATTACCGAGGCCCTGGAACGCAAAGGGCACTAGAAGGAACACGGATGGGTTTTAGCCAGTAAAAGTCTCTTCCACTCCGCCCAGAGCGGAAAGAGTCATTTGATGATTCAACTAAATTCAATATTATAATTTTTCTTTTTTCTTGTAAATGATGTTCAAAAGTGACTTTTATCTAATTAAATAAATGATTTGACTTTGACTTTGACTTTGACTTTGATGATCTCCCATCCTCAGTAAAAAGAAGCTACATCAAGGCTTACCCTTAAACTGCTTCACCTAAATTCAGTATTATTAGCTAAATACAACTCAATTCGGTTCCTCGCAATCAATACCGTTCTAGCTAGTTCAGACACTACCCGTGATAAGATTAATGTTTCGCTAACTTTAGGCGTAGGTAGAATAAGACCTACTTTACACGAAACAGCCGGTAAACTGGACTATTTAAATATCAACCTTATTGTTGGAACATCAAAGCTGTTAATTGCATGTGCAGGTTCTTGATTGAAGTTTCCATTCGCGTAACCACAAGTTGTGCTAAGCGGAGCGCATTAAAGAAATGCAGTTGATTTTGAACTTAGATTGTATTGGAATAGGGATTAAGATTGATTGTAGAATAAGCGTGGACGATACTCGAGCAATATTTAGTTTTATTTGTTTAGAATCAGATGCAGTTAAGAAAAAAAATATTGTGGAGTAGTAAACTTATCCACTTCTAATAATTTGTAACTTTATTACAAATCAAATAAAGTTGAAAATAAAAAAAAATCTTACACGTGGAATCGGAAAATTAAATAGAATAAGCTTAATAAGAAAGAATAACAAACTGAATGAAAATAAAAAAGGAGGACGTTGACCTCCTTCCTTAAGTTGTCCTTTGACCCAAGAAAAAATAAAATATTAGACTTTCATCACTAAGCAAGCTACTTTCATTATATTTTATCTTTCAAATATAAAAAAAAATAAAAAATAAACAGAATAAGAAAATGAGTAAAAAAAATAAATCCTCCATACTAATATTATAAATGCGAAAGTTACTGTCTGTCTGTGAGCCTGTTACGCTTACACAACTAAACCACTGAACTGATTTCGATAAAATTTGAACCACAAAAAAGGACATAGGCTATTTTCAAGCTCGAATAAGAATCTTGGACTATTACACAGACGAATGCTCGTTAGTCAGTAAATTGTAATATAATGCTCAAGATCGCGTCTCGAATTGTAATATTATAAGTGAATACTCGTCATTTTGTGAGGCAGTAAGTATTATAACGCAGTGTACGACTAAATGGTGACAGACTGAACACCGACAAGACTTTACTTCAACGGTTCTCTTCGCCGACAGGACACTTCGCCGACAGGACTCATAGTAGATGTGAATAAAGGTTATTTATTTAAAAAATAGGTTAGGTTAGGTTAAAACTGTTAACCCCCAATGCCCCAGAAACAACAATATAATAAAATATTGATATTATAAATTGCCATTTTGTGACGTCCGTCATATTGTTAACCGATGAGGAGTTCCCTCGTCTGAAGCCAATCCTGGCAGCAGCATCACGTCATGCATATCATAATCATGCATTGTCATTGGAACTGGACCAGTATGTAAAATTTCATGTCCCTACTATTAACCGTTGAAGAGTTCCCTCGTCTGGAGCCAATCCTGGCAGAAGCATCACGTCATAAGCATGACGTGATGCTTCTAAGCATCATAACCATGCATTGTCATCAAAACCAAACGTGTGTGCCAAATTTTAGCTCGATAGCTTTAGTAGAAGTGGATGAAATATTGATTGCAGAATTCCAGGACATACATAAATACATACAGGTGAAGTTAAATAAAAGCTTTTAACTAGTATACACATCTGCTATGAGCCCTGTCGGCGAAGTGTCCTGTCGGCGAAGAATCTCGATAAAGAAGTAAAGTCTTATCGGTGTTCATTTTGTCGGCGTAGTGTGTGTTGACATTTAGTCGCACACTCAGATCCGTAATACTCAAAATAGTATCATGGATTGCATACAGACGAATGCTTGTTAGCCAGTGAGTCAATATTGTAATGTTCAAAATCGAATAATTAATTATTACATTACAAGCGAAAACTTCCAATGAGGAAATACCTTTAGGATCAAAGTCACAAGCGACATTAAATCTGTCAATACAAATTACACACACACCTGCCCATTAAATTACTCCCAACATCATTAAACAAAGTTTAGGAGACCCCCTAAACTATAATGTAACAAAGATGCTTTTACCCTTCGGACTCCAAATTGTTGAAACAGAGATACAGCAATCAGTACCCCAAAGTTTCCCAATCCACATTTAACACCTTCAGACTGATGCCACTTAATAAATTGCTTCAGAAGGCCCGCTCGACTCGAGGACTGCCTCGTTGTTCTAGTGGTCGAGAAGCGTGACTGCTCGATTCTCAGGTCTGGAATGTGTTTTTGGGTTTTTCCGTCAGGAATTTCTTAGTAGCAGCCTCAGAGTCTAGATTGTACTAATGGGTACACTTCTGCCTAACCCTTCGGGGATTACAGACGTGATACTATGTTAGTAGGCCAGCTTTTTATAACGAGTGAAAACGCGTGCACGCACACGGTATCAGATACGTACGGTCACTTATTTATTTATTTATTTATTAATAGGTTAGCCAACAATTGTTTACACAAATCATTCCAAATTATATAACACAATATACATTTATGAGTGCAACAATCACTTACAGGCTAACACCGCATGCACTATTGTTACCTCAAAATATATCAAACCATCGCTATTGCTCATAAGGTGCTCACTTGGAGCGTTTGCTTATAATGTAACGTTACAGAGTCGAGCGTTACATCAGTGAGGGAAGAGAACCGAGCATTACAGCGAGCAACTAGATGAAACAATGTGTAATATTTTGATACAAGTTGCAACATCAATGAGCATCACTTCTAATTGAGCATTTCTATTGCCGCGCTCAGCAACCGCTTCTTCTGAAATTGTGAATTCAACTCAATGCTCAAAATGGAATGTGATGTTCGTGAATACTCGTCAAGTAAGTAAATCGAATTTGAAATGTTACGTTACAGGCGAACGCTTCAGGTGAGGGCTTACACGTACTGCAAGTGCATATCTGTGTGCGTGCGTATACGCTTGTCCAACGGTATTGAACTTCTGCACGTCTATCTCTTTTGTGTTTAGACTAAAACGCCTCAGGTTGAATTGTTTAATTATATTGTAGTACCCACGGGTAAGGATCTAAATTAATAGTACTTTGTATGTTTCTAAGTTATAGAACTTGGATAGGAGCAAGACAGTGGTAAAAGGTAATGGTGAAATCTGTAATCCAAGTGCTGATGGAACCTGCCGGGGTTGCGGGACGTCTTAACAGGATACCGTAGCCCCGGAACGTAAAGGGCAACAGAAGGAACAGGGTGGTTTTTTAGTCAGTAAAAGTCTGACAGTCTATTCCGCCCACCCAGGGTGGAAGGAGTCATTTGATGATTTTTACCACCTAAAAAAAAAGTGCTGACCGAAAATAGAGGACTTTAAAATCATGTCAATGAAGAGAACTAAGATAAAAGAAAGTAACATAACATCACACCATTAATCCTCAAAGAGTTAGGCAGACGTGTACCCGTTAGTAGGTACACCCACATTTCACCAGTTATGTTTAAGTCCCATGTAATAGATGGACAACCTTTTGCCATCAACCGGGCACTAACCTAGACTCCGAGGCTGCTACTGCGAAATTCTTGAAAGAAAAACCCAATAACCATGTCATGATATCTCTTCACCAACTTTGGTTGACCTGTAGAGAATGCCTAAGGCATTAAGTCCGCCTTTGTACTTTTTTGTTGCATAAAGTTTAAGTAAATAAATAAATAACAATTTGCTAAACCTGGAAATCAAACTCAGCGGTCGTATTTTGCGACCACTACAAGAGGCAATAAGTTATTACAAGCTTTTTTTATATAAAATAATGTCGTAGAATATACAGGGTGTAAGAACATAAGTATATCCGTTAATTACAAGTACTGACCAACAAGCTAGACTAGCCTTGAACACACTTTGAGCAATATAATCATTGCTGGAAATCGACCGTAATCAGAAGTGACGAACTATCATAATTATTATTTTTGGGCACTCTTATCAAAGGAATCTCTTTTGATAATATCAATTGAAATTCGACTTAGTTCCACAATATTATTACCAGTGATTTTTAAATGATTTACCTGAGTAATGAAATCGTTACCATAAGAATCATTTTTAAATACTTTAAAAAATATTGTGTTGTTCTTCTTACCTTATTACTGCTGGTTATTTGTTTATGGTTGGTTGTCGTCTCTAAGTGACGTAAAATTTCAAAATTACCTGAAAAAAAAAACAAAAATCTTTTACGTAACGGTTTTCAACGTCTAATTATTTATTTATTTCAATTATCCTATTAAAAGGCACTTTTGAAAGAAAAAAAAAATACGAACAATCTCATAAAAAATCAAAGCACGTGTCCAATTAAACCTAAAATTGATTCACGCAATCTAGTAGACGAAAATTGCAAATTGTTTCTTCGACAGGAAGGGACTGATAATGGCAGGAGTCCGGAACTGTCAGCCTCTTCGACTGTAAATCTATTTGATTTATTAATCGACAAGACTTAACCAATAAAAGATAAATACAGAAGGTCGGATCTATAAAGCAAGCGAAAATGCACCTTAACATTTTGATAGCGCTTCCGATCGCCACACGTATGTGTCAATGGGATTTTATTTGTAAACGTCACAGTGTACGAGTATTATACTTGCCACGAAAGATGAGACTTGACAAGCGTCAGTAATGGAGCGCTTACGCAGGTATGGATGTACAAAATAGTCATCCATAATTTGTGTATCTATTCAGGGATATTTCGAACACATTTAGATTAAAAATATTAACATTATTATAATTTTTATTACCTACGAAAAATAAAGTTTTTGTGGTTTTCTCAAGTCTCATCTTTCGTGGCACGTATTGTACTAATTAAAAACGTTCAAAATATGGTTGCAATCTCATCCCAGATACAATCTATGTCAAAAAATGTTAGTAAATTAGAGAATATTTTTGATAGACGGATCCGAAAAAATGCAGAACGGCCTCAGTGTTTTCGCTCGTTGAACCTTCTGACCCTATTTTATTCTGATACCAAGCTGAGACAAAATCTTTCTTTGCGGAACCATTATTTTTATTCGGATAGGTGTCAATGAGGATTGTCGTGGGGATTGTTATTGATTTTTTTTGGTGGAGGCATTGAAGGTAAGAAGATTTTGTCAGTCAATTTGATATAGACGTAATTATTATGGTGTGTGGAAATAATATGGATCTTTTAAGCTGCGTTTATAGGTACTTAAAGTGCCCCGCGTGGCGCCACGCGTGGTAGAGTTAGTTCATACATTTAGTATAGAACTGATCACAAAGTCAAAGTCAAATCATTTATTTCAATTAAGCCAATATAAGGCACTTTTGAACGTCATATACAAAAAAAACAAGTTTGAATCTAGTTGCCCCTTCCAAAAGGTAGTTTTGTATGGAGAAGAATGATTATGGGCAAGAAACTCCATACGTACTCTTTTAAAATCAACATTTGTACAATATTTGCATACAGAATCATACATAATGACACGTGAATACAATGTAGCTTATATAAAAACTACTAAATCATAACGTATAAGAAAATTAAAAATGAAAAGGTTAAATATTTTCAAGTACCTATACATAGTGTTCACGTGTTTACAAATATTGGGGCTTTATGACCACTCTTAACATCTCAGCCAACATAAAACAGTGTGTGAGCCCGCGCAATCTATAACACACTTTAAAATAAAAATGAACAAATTAAAATAAAACAAAACGAGTATTACTATTCAGAGAAATGAACATTAGTCACGCCCCGCGTGGCGTGGAGCAACCTACTATATGTATGAAACCAATAGCATTCCTACGCGTGGCGACACGCGTGGCAGGAAGTATAAACGCAGTGTCAGTCTTGCGTTGCAAACTCGACTGATAAACTGCGTCTAGATTCCCAGGTCGGGCAAAGTACTATTGGTTTTTTCCATTAAAGAACTCTCAGAAGTTTGAAAGTTGGTGTTTTGAAGTTTTGTTATCTCCTCGTTTGTCGGATTTCCGTACTATCGGACTATGAGAGAGGGAACAGGGAATGCACCTGTATTTGCGCACACACTAGAACTCTATTAAATCTCCTGCATATTATTGGCTCGATTTCATATTTAAAAATTCGGTCGCTAGCATATTAAAGCTTGCTTCATCTTTATCTACACTATCTTCACTAATTTTATAACAAGCTACTGTATATAAAATAAAAAAACACGACTGCAAAAAATGCACATATTTATACTTTGTTTACTCGTCAGTTTTATATTTTTTTTTAATCTACTTGTCGAATTGTAGACGATAAACATAGACACGACCAGATTCATGAAAAAAATAAGTTAAGGCTGGTAGTAATTTACGTTTTAAAGTAACCACACTGGTTTTTTTTTTATTTTTTAGCATAAGTTACTCGGAACGATGCAAGGATTGTAACGATACCCCATAGGTACATCTAAATCGGTTCACTCGTTTAAAAGTTATGGAGGAATAAAGAAACTCACATACATACATACATTATCCCTGAACACGTAACATTCCTTTTTTTGGGACAGTCGTGTAAAAAGGAAAACCTTGTATTTTAGGGAGTGTGTATGTGTATGTTTGTACTGAATAAACTCAAAAACTACAGAACCGATTTGAAAAATTCTTTCACTGTTGGGTAGCTACAGTTATCCTCGGGTGACATAGGCTATATATATTTTGAAAAAAATTAGGGATCCGTGAGGAAATCACGCGAATGAAGTCTCGGGGAGAGTGCTGATAGTATATAAGATTTAAAATAATTTGATATTGACTTAACATTTTTTATAAGAAGAATAACACAATATTAGTAGCCATCTTTCTTTATGTTATTCATAAAAGAGTTCTTTTATATAATTATGGTTTTCTCCATTTCCTAAAACATTGTTAAATAACAATAATATCCTAACTAATATTATAAATGCGAAAGTTAGTTTGTTTGTTTGTTTGTTACCATTTTACGGCTAAGCCACTGAACCGATCATCCTGAAATTTTGCATATAAGTTGCCAGGTGTACAGGAACGAACATAGGGTACCTTTCATCCCGAAAAAAGTACTACCGTTTCCGAGGGAAATCACAATAACGTTCTTATGATCATAGATGGCGCCACGTGTCGTTTCGAATCATGATGTTAACTAAATAATTGAAATGACAGGACATGGGTAATTTTTTCCGCGATTTCGTCTGTGTCCGCGATAACTGAAATTTACGCGGACGAAGTCGCGGGCTAAAGCTAGTTAAAAATAAATAATACATTTTGATGCTAGTGAGGTAAATTTGTCATTACCGCCAAAGCTGAAGCCCAAACCGAAGGCGAGGATGTAATGAAGCTGACGGCGTAACGTAAAAAGCCTGCGTGCGTAATACGCGAATTGTGACCCAAAAAGCGGTGCAATAAAAGCCACTTTACCTCTTAAAGGTAGACACATAAAGTTCATAATCAACTAACAGCAGTAAAAAATAAACACCTGAAGAAATAAGTAAGTTAGTATTCAAGCTTAACGTTCTAATACCCTGATCCAATAACGCTTCGTACAAATGCACCAACAGACGCGAAGTGTCTCAATAAACTGACGTCAGTATAATTAGCTCTATCAAAAGCAACGAATGGCGTTTCATTAACGGCTCAAAATGCTTTGGTGGATGTGGTACAAGGTAGAAGCTGTAATGGATATTGTTTTTTTTTTCGAATCATCTAATTGTTTCATTGTAGTCATCACATTGTAGGCTATCACTTGACATGGATTGTTGTGAATATTTTTATCTAAATACGTCACTGTTTTTATTATTTTCAGCATCAACATTTTTGAAGTACTAGTAATCGGATAATATTCTACTAAAATGTTTTTAAATTATAAAATGTAGCAGAAATAAAAAAAAAAAAATATTTTTTGTCTAACCTACCAGGTCTGATATCGATGCCTCTTTGCACAAGGATATAGTTGAGCTATCCTCACATAAATACTACAACAACAAATATTGATTCATAGACCAAAAAAAAAATGATGAATGGAAGTATTATTTATTTATTTAAATAAATTAATTTATTTAAATTATGATGGAATATTGTTTTGAGAGACTATTTTTGTTACTAATATAGTTTTAAGTTCACTGATGCTAACATAATATGGACATTCACAGTCTGAAATAAATGATTTAATAATAAAAATTCACGCAGACAAAAGTTTGTGGGTATTTGATAAAATCTTTATTTGATTGGTATTAATCATTACAATAATACCACGCTATTCGCTTATCGCTTAGACCACACTCTTACACGCCAGAGGCGGGTGATGAATACTTCATTACCACGGAAATAGGGCGAAGGTTGCCTTTTCAAACGTTTTTATTTGCTTTATAAAACATACGGAGCCCACCGTCGATATTTGACGTATTTACATTTTGTGAAAGAGAATTAGAATTTGTTTCTTTTGTTAAGTTGATTTGCTTTGGTTTATTTGTTACATTAAGTACCTACTTAAGGGCTTCGAATATCAGGTAACGATTTGTATATGGAATATACAATTTTAGTAGGGTATATACAATTTTACTAGGCAAATCATTTAAAAAATAAATAAACAGTGGGCAGATCATTAAAAATAAATAAACAGTGGTTTTAATTTTTTTATTAATAAATGATTTACCTACCTTTATGAGATTGCGGAATACAAGTAGAAAATTCATACAAGTAGTAAATTATACAATTCATAATATGTACTCTCCAAGTTTATCTTGGACGTCACTGACATCGGTGGAGGAAGACATCGTGAGGAAACCTGGACTTACAATATTGATGTACCACCAACCTGTGATCTGAATCCATCAACTAACCGATCCGCTTTGAGCAAGCGTTGTGATCAATGCTCGTGTCTCCTCTGTGCGAGAAACGTTTGCTTTGTATAGGGGCAATATTAGACTAGTAGTAATATTCTTAATGTTAATCTCATAGCTACTTTACTAATTTAAATAACGAATTTTAAGTCACACGTAAACAAAAAACAAGCTACTATAATTAAGAAAATAAAAAAACCCGACTGCAAAAATTGCACATATTTGTACTATGTTTACTCGTCAGTATTTTTTTACGACGTTTTTTATTTACAGTGATATATATATTTTTTAATCTACTTGTCAAATTCTAGACGATAAACATAGACACGACCAGATTTATTAAAAAAATATATTCAGGCTGGTATTAATTTACGTTTTAAAGTGACCACACAGGATTCTTTTCATTTTTAACTAGCCTATGTTACTCGGAACGTTGCAAGGATTGTAACGATACCCAATACATCTAAATCTGTTCAGGCGTTTAAAAGTAATGGTGGAATAAAGAATATTACAAACATACATTCATTAACCCTGAACACATAACACTTCTTTTTTTGGGGCAGTCGTGTAATTACACGTTAACATGATAACATTTTTATCAGTTTAAAAGCGCAATAATCCAGATTACAAAGACAAAGCTACCGAGAAATTAAAGAAATTCAACTTAACAGTAGCTGTAACACAAAAAGCATTTGCGCGGTACCCACAAGCTGAGCATTTGCCTTTACTCTCAGTGGATTCCGCGTAACATTTTGTTTCGCAATATGAGCCACGAAGCGTTTAGTTTTAAAATATAAAACCGCAGTCACACGTGCGTTGTGTAGAAATTCTTGCATTTCTTTTGTAATGAATACTTGATGAGAAGCAGATGTCGCGTTTGTGGTATAATGTTACGTTTATGAGGTTTGTGATCAAGGAATAGATTTGGAGGAATGTGTGTGTTAGGATGAGTGGAATTTGGGTTTATTTTTGGTTTGGCATTATCTATTTCTTTTTCAATCTAAAGCTGTCTACTACTACATAAAATTTAGAAAATAAAATTAGAAAATAAAATCAATTTCTAATACCTAATTAAAAAGGATCAAAATCTAGTCACGATGTAGGAAAAATAACGTAAAAAAAATATGGAAATAAGAGTCATGAGATTAGATTGTGTTGATCGTTCCGAATAGTTAGTAGAATTGCCCACCTGATTAGATGTGACTAAGTGCATTTCACTATAAAATTTCATTATCGTCTTAAAACCGGTCAGTTGTAGTCTTTTATATCTATTCTTCTTATTTTTTGTTATTTTCGCATTCTTTTCTCAGTAGCAGCCTCGGAGTCTGGATTTGTGGCCGGTTGGTAGGCTCGCCCCCTATGACACGGGACTTAAACATAACTGGCGAAATATGGATGTACTAATGGGTATACCTCTGCCTAACCCTTCGGGGATTACAGGCGTGATGTTATGTTTTGTTTTGTTATGTTTTAATTTAAGTGTTTATTTAGTTCCCTTTTTCTTTCTCATAGTTATAAGTTTCTGTTACTAACTAAAATAGTTTCATAGGCGGTTAACCCTTTAAATATGAAGTTACAAACTCAACCATTCAGACTCTTCACTATAAAACCAACAATAGAAGAGAAAAAGCATGATGTTATGTACGTTCTTCTTTTTTTGCCAGATCCTGATCCAAAGATCTCATACTCTTTTCTCATCATATTTGTTACAATTATTTATGCTCGCCGTTTTATCTTCAACCGCATTTTGAATTTCAATATGGCGGCACGTCTGAGCCACAGCTTTCTTATAAGAGCAACCGCTGAGGGCCGTTAGGTGAATGCGCTGAATTGTTTTCTAGAGAATTTCAACGTGTAAACGGTGGAATGTGACCGTTGCACGCGACTGTTCCGCTCCGCTGTTATGTTGCGTTCTCATTCTGTTCAGATGATAAAATGGTTTTTAAGAAATGGTTCTCAGGATTTTCGGCTGTTTGGCTGAAATCTTGGGAAAGCAAAGTGAGAATTTATTGCACAGACTTTGGGTGTTAAATGTTTTATGCAATTTTGTTTATTGTTTGTTATTTTGCGGTTTAACAGTGAGACGGGATCGCGGTAAGACACGAAGGTGATGGCGGATCAAACTGAATAGATTCCTTTAAATCTGAAGGGATGGAGCATAGAATTATGAACGATGGAAGCAGTAGAGGATGGCCGTTGCCCAGATATGGGACAGAAAACGCCATAAAAATTGATGTAATTTTTTAGCTTGGACTAGTAGGTATCTAATTGAATTGAATTGTGTCCTAATTGTCCGTTCACCTGCACCTTTGATGATCTATGCAACGCCTCTGAAGAGGCAGTTAAAGAGACGACCTACTGGGCTAAACTAGTTTAATTTATTAAAGATTTGTAAGTAGGTATAGTTAGTCCTATCCTTAATTTATTTAACAAAACAATAAGCTTTTATTAACATGACCATGATATTTTAAAATAACGTATATGGTACCTTCATCTATCAAATTCGATATTGAATTTTGTAAAAAAAGGACAGCCTCTAAAACAAAGTAACAAGGTCAACAAAGCTCCGTTAAATAAATTATAGTAGCAAAAAAATGCTATAGGTATACACAGCAAAACAGATAGGTATGCAAGTTCGTCAGAAATAGTTGAAATTTTCTTGGATACCGATCGATGTCTTTGACTAAAACTTAACCTAATTAATGAACTGTTCATTAGCTACGTTTTAAATTAAATTACATCGTAACAATCTTCTATAATTAAAAGAATTAAAAACACGACTGCAAAAATTGCACATATTTTTACTTTGTTTACTCGTTAGTTTTTTTTACGACGTTTTTTATTTACTGTGTTATATATTTTTTAAATCGATAAGACGATAAACTTAGACACGACCAGATTTATTAAAAAGTAAATTGAGGCTGGAATTAATTTACGTTTTAAAGTGACCACACCGGTTTCTTTTTATTTTTCAATAACCTATGTTACTTGGAACAATGCAAGGATTGTTACGATACCCTATACATCTAAATCGGTTCACGCGTTTAAAAGTTATGGTGGAATAAAGAAACTCACATACATACATTAACCCTGAACACATAACCCTCTTTTTTTTGGGGCAGTCGTGTAAAAATCTATCGGTTTCTTTAAAAACTTCAACTATATCTGATGACCCTGCATACCTATCTACTTTGCTGACTGTACATTGTTCACACTTTTTTTGCTACCGCTACGGGCATGATTTTGACAAGGGTCGATTATTATAAATTCAATATTTCATTTACTTGTTATGATAAAACTCATATGTTTTGCAAAACATTTTTTGCGATAAATAATTCATGTCTAGTCGGGCAACGTAATAGCAAAATTTTGCTAAAGTGAAATATTATGTAGGCTTGGATCATAAACTTATAGTTCGTCAGCTACCTACGTCATCTTCAATCTATATTATAAGGCTGAAGATTTTTTGTTTGTTTATTTGCTTAAACATAACCTGAGTGACTAACTAAGTACCAATGTGACTTTATCAATTCATATGTACTTTTTAAAGTTTATCTTGGACATCACTGATAAACTTTAGAACGGAGTTGGTGGTGAAAAGGCTTCACATCGATGAAGGAAAACATAGTGAGGGAACCTGGACTTATACCAGCCTATTAATGTCTCACTCAAACCATGTCAGAGGCCCTTGATGCTGTTTAGAAACTCTGACATTAGGATGTCTGGGGTCGTAAGACCTTACTGCCCCACACGATAAAGAAAGAACATAACTGGAAAAATGTGGGTGTATAAATGGGTACACTTTTGCCTAACCCTTCGGGGACTACAAGTATGATATTTATGTGTGTTTGAATTTACTAATATTTGCATAACGCTAGTCAGATTGCCAAAAATATTTTTTTAATAAGACATCCAGATTCATGAGTAATGCTATAAGCTATATAACATTACGCTACAATCCACGTCAGAAGAGCAGTAACTAAAGAAGTAACTTAACGCGGCTGAGAAAAACCACACCTCTCAGAAACTACTGGTCAAATCCTGATAATTCCAATTCGCTAGTAAGAAGCTACATATTATGTTATCCTGAGTGCTATAAGCTATATTTAGTCGTTGAGAGTCCCACATAACCCTACGTTCTCTCCAGGCGGAAGGTACCCATGAGAACGTCCACATAAGAAAAGAAAAGACAAATCTTGCTTCATGCTATTCATTACGATAATCTAAGTCGGGTTATTGTCTTTATTTTGTCATACAAAAAGCATCTTTAAACTCCTATACGTACACAGAAATTATTACACAGTTTATAAACCAACCTATCTCATTGAAAAACTACATCCAACCCGTCAGCTAAATACAAAATCAAAAAAGGCAAATCCACGGAGACACCGTTTACAAACAGGCGGCAAAGGGTTCCCTTATAATTGCAGCCGTAGGCTGAAAAGCCTTTGAGAGAACACGACGGATTTAAGCGTTCCATCGTACTATATCTTAGGCGCTTTGCACATAGAGCAACTATTGCAGCAACTGGCAACTATATTTCAACTTTTACCGACTTTTAACTTGACAGATTTTAGGTTACCAAGTATAGACAAAAAAAAGGTAGTGAGGTGGTGTAAGAATGAACGAAATTGAATGAACTTAAATAATGTACTTAACTTGGTGCTAAACCATTCTTATCATTCATTCCTTACGCAAAATCATTCACTATCCCAACACTATTAGTTGTAGTATAGTAATATTAGTTTTCTTTGAACTGTCAAGTTACTGAATAGAATTAAAAATCAAAATATAGCTGGCAACTAGCTGACGAGAAATATTTTAATTGGACTCCGCACACATAGCAACTCCAGTTTCGAGTTCCGGCGATCGTCAACAGTTTTTAGTTGCTGCAATCAATGACTAAGTTAAGGTATGATTCCGAACCACGTGGTTCGGAGCCATACCTTTGGTTGCTAATTGCCGCAACTAGCAACTGTTTAATATTATACCGTTAGGCGCTTTGCACACAAAGCAACTATTGCAGCAACTGGCAACTGGCAACTAGCTGTTTACATACATAAATTTCAATTGGACTGCGCACACATAGCAACTCGCCTTTCGAGTTGCGGCAATCGTCAACAGTTTTCAGTTGCTACAATCGATGACTAAGTTAGTTCCTAATTGCCGCAACTAGCAACTGTTATATATTATACCGTTAATGCTGATTGCTGTGTAGATTGAGCAACTCGGCTAAGAATGTTGCTCACAGATTGCCATAAAGTTGCGGCAACCGTAAACGTTATAGCAACTATCAACTTTCACAGGAAACTTTTAAAGTGTTGATAGTTGCCTCAACTAAAGTTGCTCTGTGTGCAAAGTGCCTTAGATATATTGGGCATTCTGTATCTAAATATAAAATGGGTTGCTAAAGACGAAATTATTTTTTACCCCTTTGTGTTATTTATTAAAATACCTAGTTCAATACTGAAAGAAAGAAGTATTTATAGTCTAGGTATGCGACCGGGTTTGCTCACGTGGATCTAAGTATAATAATAATACCAGCCTATAATTTGTCCCTCGTCGGGGCAAAGGCCTCTTCTCATACGGAGAACGCACAAGGATTGATCACCACGCTTGCTCTAAATCAGTGTGGCATTCTCAATTTCATAATATATTTCTATGTTTACTTTGGAAATTACTGACAACGGTGATTAAAAATTTATCGTTAGTAAACCTGAATTTATCTATACTAATATTATAAATGCAAAATCAACTCTGTCTGACTGATTTAAGGATATATCACTAAACCGATTTTGATGAAATTTGGTACGAGATAAGTTTGAACTCTAAGAAAGGACATAGGCAACCTTTTATTCCGTGACTTCGTCTGCTTTCTTAATAACCGGCATTGACAGCTAGTAATTTATATAAGTCATAATGGCTCATATATATTACTAGCCGCTTCGCTCAAGCCGCCAATCCGGATTGAGCGAATGTGGTGACAAAATTGCTAAATGCTCGTGCTTTCTCAATGTGGGAAAAGGCCTTTGCCCAGCAGTGAGACACGAACAAGTTGCAATTATTAATATAAATGATTTGCTAATATCAGCAACTAACTTATGCTTACAAAGATTACCCAGGCTAGTCCAAGCTGGCATAAAGTTACTTACCGAATTCCATAACATAACATAACATAATATCACGCCTGTAATCCCCGAAAGGTTAGGCAGAGGTGTACCCATTAGTACACCCACATTTCGCCAGTTATGTTTTTAGTCCCATGTAATAGGGGGCGAGCCTATTGCCATCGACCGGGCACAAATCCAGACTCCGAGGCTGCTACTGAGTTATTCTGGATGGAAAAACCCAATAACACTTTGCCCGACCTGGGAATCGAACCCAAGACCTCATGCACAGCAGTCGCGCTTGCGACCACTAGACCAACGAGGCAGTCTTACCGAATTCCATCCAACACAATATTATTAGAAACTTGACCAAGTCTAAAACAGTTGGTTAAAAAACAATTACTTAGACCTCTCAAGTTAGAAGCCTTCAAATAGGCAAATTATTTTCTTAACCTTCCCTAAACTAGTTTATCATAACTGAAATTTCACAAGATACCAGAAACTAATTTGGTCTAGTTTCGTTACTAGATAACTTAAAACCGAATACCAGACTTTGTTAAGCTATCATTTTACCAATTATTTCGAAGACCGCACTCTCCTTTTAGTGAATTATTGCGGAGATTCTGAGAAATGAGACCGATATTTCGGAATATCTCACCAGCATGGATGAATTTGAAAATTTATATACAGTGTAGTACGATGAAACGTTTTACTCGACTACGGCAGAGAGGAAGGATTACTTTTTAGGGTTCAGTATCTAAAAGATGCTAAGTAGGAGCCGCTGCCTATCTATCTGTATGTACGTATGTCTGTCTTCTAGTCTAACCAGATGCAGCTGACTACCAGTATTTTACATGGAGCGACTGCCTATCTGACCCCCACAACCCAGTTACCAGGTAATACGATACCCCTTGGTAAGACTGGTTGTCAGACTTTTGGGCTTCTGATGACCCCTAACTACTGTCAAAAATTCATGTCAGCCGGGACAACCGGCTTAAAGGGCTTACCGAGGGACGGAGGAGTCGCGGTGTGTAAAGATGGCCACTCTTTCACGGACCAACCCCGCCAGCCGTAGCTTAACCTGATGATTCGACTCACACAGCTATTATTTCTTAGCCACAAGCCCCTCCTAAATTCTTCTAATATTTAACTAAAGAAGAAATTTGAAAAAAAACAATGCGTCTTTTGGTCCAACTATGATTTAAGACAAAAAAAAATATATATCATATAATATTTATTGTTTCTAACCATCACATATTTTTGGATAAAAAGTGGACGACACTACAATATCAGAATGAGTTGGAAGTAATGTTATTCATGGCTATGTTAATACAATTTTATTTGGATTGAATAATCTTAGGTGCTAAAGTGCGGATTTTACGAGTTCTCCATTTAATTTAATTTTCTCAAGAGCTTAGAGATCGTTGCTTTTTGTAGCTTTACTGCTGCTGGCTGTGAATTTTGATGTATCGACTAACCTATTTATTTTAATCGATAGTGTTATTTAGGTCAAGACAACAAGGGGTAAAGGACGACCTTCTCCTACGTGGTAGACCAGAATGACGCATTCTTCTCTATACAAAAGTACCTAGGAGCAACTAGGTTCAATTCCTTTTTATTTTTATTTTTGTATAATTATGACGTTCAAAAGTGCCTTGTAATTTCCTAATTCTAATAAATGATTTGACTTTAACGAAACTCTTAAATAGGAATATATACGACTACCTTCTGCTTGTGACTTCATCCGTGTAAACGTCGGTTATTGGCGATCCAATCTTGTTTCTCCAAACAAACTTTGAACCCTTTGTCATTCACTTAGAATATGAAATTTTAATATTCTTATACAGACTGTTAGTGTAAACACCGTTGTCAATAAAACCATAGGTACTTGATTTATTATAAAAAAATGTTTATCTGAATTTAAAAATAAATAAACATAGTTTTCTTTCAAAAATTAGTAAAAAATCTGTCCGACACCGACCGTAAATTCATGGATACTATGCGCCTGAGTTACGTAATCACCGCAAAGGTCGTTGACCTGCTGCACTGGCCGTCCGTTATAACTACCTACATAAGTTTTAACTAATTACATCATTGTAATATAGGGTGAAATAATTTTGAGGAAAAATGTAGATTTTACTTAAAAAAAAAAGATATTTTTATCATTGAATTTACGTTCTATTAGTGAAACCAAACCACTGGTTTCATGGATAACGGTGTTTACACTAACACTCTGTATATAAAACTTAACGCATGCTTACGTCAAAATAATTATCTGCGTACCAAACAGCGTAATTGTTTCGGTTTGAGCTGAACTGTTTATTTTAAACTTTATAAATTAAATTAGTAATTTAATTAATTAATTATTATTATTAATTGACTGCTTCGTTGGTCTAGTGGTCGCAAGCGCGACTGCTGTGCATGAGGTCTTGGGTTCGATTCCCAGGTCGGGCAAAGTGTTATTGGGTTTTTCCATCAGGAATTTCTCAGTAGCAGCTTCGGAGTCTGGATTTGTGCCCGGTTGATGGCAATAGGCTCGCCCCCTATTACATGGGACTAAAAACATAACTGGCGAAATGTGGGTGTACTAATGGGTACACCTCTGCCAAACCCTTCGGGGATTACAGGCGTGATGTTATGTTATGTTATGTAAATTAAATTACATTTGAAAACATCTATCGGTTTCTAAGAAATCTTCAACTATATCTGACGACCCTGCATACCTTTGAAGTGTATACTCGGAGTCTGAAACATTTCACCAACAGTCGATTGGCCCATGAACTGTTGGCCAACACAATTTTTCAACCGTGAACTTTTCATCCAAAGCAATAATATAAGTAAACATAAACTAAATCAATGGATATTGTGGGTATTCGAGAAGGAATGAAAAGGTTGAAATATAACTTTTTAAACAAGTTTATGGGGGTAAAAAAAAAATCTGTTGGTTAAACGTGCATGGGTCAAATGTGATTTGGATGAAAAGTGAATGGTCAAACATTCAGTTGGTGAAACATTCACTGGCGAAAAATCATGTTGTCGAAACGTTCGTGGGTGAAAAGTGCTTTGGATGAAAAGTTCGCGGTTGAAAAATTCTGTTGGCTAACAGTTCATGGGCCAATGGACTGTTGGTAAAACGTTTTAGACTCGTATACTTGATTTTGCTCGTGACTGTACACGACTAAAGCATTACATTGCATTCAAAGATTACCAACTCACTCGAAAAGTCCCAAATTTCAATAAACTCAGAGTAGAAACACTTATCAGTCGAATGATATCTAACCCAATTATTTGAACAGATGCCCCGCATTTGTCTAATGAATTGAAATAAAATGTGCCACCTGTGACCTCCTCGCAAAATTTTATTGTTCCGCCATTTTATTATTGAGTTCTAGAATTCGAATTTGGACTTGTGAAGTTATAGCTAGATTCGAAATTGATTTCTTAATCGTAGAGTATGCTTAGATGGTTCGGTCATATTGAGAGGATGGGTGAAAGACGATTAAGAAATGGTATATGGCAGAGGTGAGTGGCAACGCAGGGAGGGGTTGCCCTAGGAAAACTGACCTTATTGGTGAGGTTCTTCAAAAAGGTCAGGTGCGCAGTACTCGTTACCGGCGTGCTTGTTTGGCGAGATGCATGAACGTGGACGAGGCTAAAGGAGTATGTAAGGATCGTAGCAGGTGGCGTTCTGTGGTTTTCGTTTAACCCTATGGGAAAAAGGCTTGAGTTTATGTATGTATGTGTTCCTAATCGTACGACACGTTAGGGAATAGTGCGACTTATTTATTGCTAGCTTATGCCTGCGACTTGGCCCGCTTTATGTTATATTTTTGGTTACTGCTCCGCTCCCGTATATTTAAGCGTTATGTTATATAGCCTTTTATATGTATACTAACATAACATATAACATCACGCCTGTAATCCCTGAAGGGTTAGGCAGAGGTGTACCCATTAGTACACCCACATTTCGCCAGTTATGTTTAAGTCCCATGTAATAAGGGGCGAGCCTATTGCCATCAACCGTGCACAAATCCAGACTCCGAGGCTGCTACTGAGAAATTCCTGATGTAAAAACCCAATAACACTTTGCCCGACCTGGGAATTGAACCCAAGACCTCATGCACAGCAGTCGCGCTTGCTACCACTAGACCAACGAGGCAGTCTTGTATCTAGTTATCATTTACAAATATTTTTTCCAATCTGCTAATAATAGTCGTAGCAGAGTTTAGGGCGGTTTGACAAACTAACAACCACTAGCAAACCGCCCCGGATAAAAAAAAATCTTATATAAGAATCTGGCCCCGCAAATTACTGATACCTACGGCAAAAAAATAATCAGCCAATTCGGTTCAGCCATTCTCGTAAGTTCGAGCACCTATGCATTGAGCACCAAAGGTATTGAAAGTAAACATTGGTGCTCAATGCATAGGTGCTCAAAAAATAGGTGCTCAAACGGAAATAATTCGTTCTCGTATTTTGCGCCTAGCAACACATTTAACGATACATTTTTATTACATAGAAGATTACCGCAATAAGAATTATGTTCTTCAAATTGAACCATTCCGATTTCTGAGAATTCATCATATATTCTCCATATTTAACGTACCTACATAAAGCTACATAATAAATTATACATTACGCGGAACCACGTCTTCTATACGTCTTTTGAAACCTTCTAAGGAACCGACATCACTCAAAAACATAATCTTTGTATTTACATTACGTCGTAATACTTATAATCACGTTAATTAGTCCGTAATCACGTCTCTTCGTAATGTAATTGATCATACGTTGTGCTCTAATTAACTCATTTATAAGTGGGTAAGCCTCTTCTGAACAACTGAGAAGGAATTTTGAACTTTATCGTAAGCTTCCAAGGTAGGAAATCGCTTGTAGGACGTTGTTGCAAAGTTTGTAAGGCAAAAATTATGCCTAGTCTTTAGTGTTATCTTGAAATTTCGTTTATAAGGACGTGGGAGTGTCCCCTTGGTTCTGATAAGAAGCGTTTCTCGTTTGTGCCGAAACTTTTGAGGTTAAAGGTGAAGTTTTTAAGCCTTGACATCGACTAAAGACCTGCCGTTTTAAGATTTTGGACGATAGCTAAATAAGGGTTGTCGTTCCTTGTTTAAAATTTGACGTTCCATCTTAACTGCCAGCGTTTTGTACAGCGTTAGCGACAATAATCATCTTTCTTCATTTGATTCTCAACGCTCGGTTCAACACTGAGGGTTGAAAATCAAAAAACGTCGGTAAATAAACGTCGCGTCCAAAACGCCAGTGTGTACTAAAAATAATTAAATATGACGTCACAAGGCGGAGTGATTAGTGTCAGTTTTATGTGTCGTTTTTGTGATGGCTCAGTGATTAAGATGCTAGCTTCTGACGTATAAGGCAAGTACCACTGTGACTTTTCAAGTCGTATGTATTTACTGTAATCAATGCTTCTATGTTAGAGAAGAGGAATTCGTTGTTTCAATCATTTATCATTTGTTTAAAACATAGGTAAGTACAAAATGATATATAATTCTTGAGCTTAAAGAATGAGACTCTATCTTACGCTAGAAGGCGTACAAAAATATCGCATGCGAAAATGTACTACTGACTAAAGAAAATATTAATACTATTTCTAAAATAAATGAGATTAAATTTTAGTGTGTGTTGTTGTGTTTCTCCATCAGGAACTTCTCAATAGCAGCCTCGGAGTCTCGATTTGTTCCCGAATGATCAAAGTCAAAGTCAAAACATTTATTTCAATAACACCAATTACAGGCACTTTTGAGTTGTCAATGAGTCGATCAGTTAATCAGATATTTGAAGCTAGTTACTCGTTCCAAAACAAAGGTAGGCAACTGTGGAGAAGATGGAGAGTGGATGGCAATAGACTCGCCCCATATAACATGGGACTTGAACGTAACTGGCGAAATGTAGGTGTACTAATGGGTACACCTCTGCCTAACCTAAATTATTAAAAAAAAATATTCGAAAATAATAATAACACGGTTCTCGTTTGACAGACCGCAAAACAAATTTGTGTTTAATCACCTTGACCATACCAGCACAGGCCAGTACCCATATGCCGTCAACTCCATATTAATCCTCGCCCCCTTCATTATCTATGAATAACCATTCATTAATTAAACTGAAACTTCAAAGGACTTGTACACAAGGTTATCGTGCGTTACTGTAATTAATAAACAACTATTCTTGTTACATTGTAGAAAGGTCGACGCCTTGTGTAAAGCTGTTAAGAGTGTTTTCATGTTTCCGTGATATTTTAATACTTGCTTTAGCCCGTGACTTTGTCTGTTTAGACTTTAAAATTACGCCAACGTCCTAAATTAAAAGTTAACTGTTACTAACTGGTCCATCAACACACAGCTCAAAACAATGAACGGTTTATGCTGAAATTTGGCATGCAGATAGTTAATAAGACGTAGACATGCGTTAAGAAAAGATTTTGCAAAATTCACCCCTTAAAGGGGTGATACGGGGGTCCAAAGTTTGTATGGAGAAACAAGATTAAGGCGCTTCCCAGACCGAATGACCTTGAGCATTCGTTCCCTCTTTGCCGCACGACACTTTCTCATCTCATCTCTTTCCCACCTTTCTCGTTTTCATGCAATTTTTCGGAATTATTTTTATATACAAGGCGAGCTTTTGAAATAAAATAAATCTTGCATTATTTAGATTTTTTAATTATCTAATGATTAGTGCAATTCACAAATTAACAGCACGTTGCATTAAGCAAAAGAAGCAAATAATCGAAAATTTTAGTCATAATTTAGCAAGGAGGTTTTAAATGTATTTTTAACACATTAAAAAAATAATAGATCTTGCAATGTAATGATAAGATATCAAACATTATTATAGTGCTTTTAGATGTCGTTTATTTCCCTTAATTAATGAGATAATAGCCTTTGAAAAACTACTAAACACAAGGTTTTGGTCGGGGTAGCGCCTTAAATAGGCTTTCCTTTACGTAGTCGAGGCAGAAGCTAGTCGTTTATAAAATCCTTTCTTATACCAATGCCGTCCTTATCACCCAGTGATTAAGGCACCCGCCTCTAATGCACAAGGCTGTGAGTTCACAATCGGACACGGGCAAGTACCAATATGACTTTTTTATATCTATCATGTGTACTTTCTTCGATTATCTTGGACATCACTGACATCGGTGACGAAAAACATCGTGAAGAAACCTGGAATTGTATTTAATATAAGTCTGAAATCGCCAATCCGCCTTGAGCAAGCATGGTAAACAATGCTCACACATTCTATGCTCGAACAGGCATTTGCCTTGCAGTGAAACAATAATAGGCTAGTATATATATTAAACCAATTTTTACAACGAAAATAAAGCTAACACTGAGAAACTTTTACTGAGAAAAAGCTTTAAAATTACATGCTAACACAAAAACCACACACAATGCTCTCAATATGACATTTTCTAAATGAAAATAATAAATTACAGCAACTCTTAATTTATTTTTACCATTTACGTGTAAATGTTCATAAATTCTTTTCCGGCTAACGTTTATTCTTCCCAGTACATAGTTTTACGATCCTTTCTAATTACAACGAGTTTGTAAGGCTTCATTCAGACTGTCGTGAAAACGTCTTGTAGGCGGCAAAACGCAGAAACAAAAAAAATATAGGTGACAAACATAATGTGACAGTTAAATTGGTGTATTTTTTATAACCGTAATTGTTTTTCGTTTTTTGTAATTTTTGTTTTTTTTTTTGTAATTATCGTATTGTAAAATTTATAAATCTGACTGTTTTTGCAGAAAAAAAAAGATTATTCTAACGTCCGTATTAAAATGAAGTACGAAGTTCCTTATAGAGTTATGTTCTTAATAATAGTAATTTTACCGACTGCTGCGATTTACGAGGTTAAGGGGTCACATCATCACCTTTGAAACTTCGGGTTAATACTGAGAAATTCCTGATTAAAAAACCCAATAACACTTTGGGTAGAGCAAAGTATTTTTGGGTTTTTTTTTTATCAGGGATCTCAACAATCTCAATATAAATATCAATAGCAGTAGCACTTGTAACCACAAGACAAACGCGGGAGTCATATTCTTACTTATTTGAAATTTACTTGTAACTCTAAGATAGATAGTTTATCTTCAGCCAGGGTGCGGAAGAATGCTTAGAGCGTCCCTGGCCAAAGGTAATTGAAGCCACTATGGGGTTTTAGTCGGTAAAAGTCTGAAACACATCTCCGCCTTCCTTCGACGCAAAGATAGTCAATGAGGATATCCCCAAAAAAAGGAATAGATACAAAAATGAACAGCGATTACTTCTGGTACTGCCTTTTCCATGTAAGTTGTTAGAAATGTCGCGTCTCGCGTTTTTGCGGAACAACGAACGGCGAAAAACGCTAATGCGACGAGACCCTTATTTAGCAAAAACATTTTATGACCTGAATTTTGTTTCTGACATCTTAATTAAATTTTAGATCTCGTATCGAGTAAGAACGAAAGTAAACTTAAAGGCTTTAAGATTTAAAGATGAATTTGGATAAATACTTCCGACAGTTGTACAACTTGGATACGCTTGTACTATTTTTCATTCAATTTATTTAATAGTAGCGCTTGCCCGCGTCTTTTCTCGCGTTTCATTCGGGTAAATTAGTTTACTCCTATATTTCTCCTTTGTTTCATGCGCGGTGGAAATCCTCATGGACTTTTTCCGTCGTGGGGGTGATGAAGGGACATGCAAGGGCATGACTTACCGGTTAAAACCAAATTTTTCCATACAAACTATCCTCGTTTCATCCCCTTGGAGGGTGAATTTTAAAACATTTGCATGGCCCATAGGTAGATTTTTGCCCATAGGTGCTTAAGATATCCGTGAAATTCTAAGATTTTTTGCAATTTGCAGCTTAGTGTTAGGTTGTGTGGTAGTACTCACAGTATTGTAAAAAAAAAGTATAGAAAAAGTAGCTTAAGTTACTTACTACTTATTAAATTTGATTTATAATAAATGTTTTTATTTATTTATTTCAAACTAATAATTTCCATAGTTGTTAGTAACAAAGGTCTTAATACTATGTTAGTCAATACTAGAACTACAACGATTACCACCAGCAGATCAGAGCGTGGGCTGCTGTGCCTCCTGAATCACCAGCGTCAGATCTACCATCCACTGACGAGTTCATAAATGTTATCAGGAGACTACCACTCAACAAATCATCGGGTGAAGATAAAATTTCAAATAGAATGATTATAGAAGCGTGTAAAACAGCGGGTGACGCGATCTTAACTGTTTATAATCGATGCATTGCAGAAGGCATTTTTCCTCGTATATGGCGACGTGGTTTTATAAGAATAATTCCGAAAAGCGGCGATAAGCCCCCGGACGATCCAAAGTCGTATCGACCTATAACCCTACTACCATCTTTGGGTAAACTTTTGGAGCGCCTTATCGTACCACGTTTGCTTCCAGATGGACCGAAATTTCATAACAATCAATTCGGTTTCACAATAGGAAAATCCACCGTCGACGCGGTGCTTTCTGTCCGGCAAACTGTAAATTTGTCAGAACATAAATACGTGATTGGGATTTTCCTCGATATTTCTGGAGCTTTTGATAACGCATGGTGGCCTATGCTACTACTTAAAATGAAAACTCGCGGCTGCTACAGAAACATCTATCATCTTGTTTGCTCTTACTTTATAAATGGCTCCGCGAAGCTCAAACTTGGACATCATTCCGCGTCGAAGTCACTAACCATGGGATGTCCTCAGGGTTCGGTTCTCGGTCCTTATTTATGGAATTTAGGTTTTGATGATTTTCTCGCGATTCCACTTCCATGCGGCTGTTCACTAACCGGTTACGCGGACGACGGCCTTCTGCTCATTCAGGCAAGTACTCGGGCTGGGCTTGAGAATTTGGCTGACACATGCCTACGTTTAATATCTCAGTGGGGTGTTCGAAACCGTTTGACCTTTGCACCGCAAAAAACCTATCAGCTTATTCTAAAAGGTAATCTTAAATCATGTCCTAGTATTAAATTTAATAACGTTTCAGTTAAACGTAAACAATCCGTGTGCTACCTTGGTCTGGTCTTAGAAAAGAACTTTTCATTTATTGACCACATTAAAACAGTAGGAGAAAAAGCCAAGAAGAACTTTTATGCCTTAACGAGAATTTCTAAAGCTACCTGGGGCCTATCTTTCTTAACTCTAAAAACTATTTATGGGGCTACTTATCTAGGTTGTATGTGCTACGGTGCACCTGTTTGGGCCGATAGGGCCACCATAGGGGCGGTACGACGTAAATTGCTTCAAAGTCAACGGTTAGCTTTAATATTTTTATGTAAAGCGTATAGGACCGTTAGTACTGAAGGCCTACCAGTACTTGCAGGTGTACTTCCAGTCGATCTTGAGGTGCAGCGACGTGCTGCAATGTACTATTCCGCACGAGAGACCATGGACACAAACTTTCTGACACAACGGGACCGTGCTAAGATCTCTAGATTATTTAAACCGCAGGCTGACGTCTGGGAGGAACTTTTAACCGAATGGCAATGTAGGTGGGATAATTCTATCAAGGGCCGGCACCTGTATCAGTTCTTTCCATCCGTTCGTGAGCGGCTGGCCAGAACATGGCTGGAGGTGGACCACTGTGTTGCCCAATTTCTCACAGGTCATGGCAACTTTAAGAGTAAATTATTTTCTTTCAAGCTTGTTGCTACTCCTTTGTGTCAATGTTCTACATCTGACTGTGAATATGAACAATCTGCTCATCACATCTTATGGGAGTGTATTCTTTGGCAGAATGAACGCAATATTATGCTAGATAGTGTACAGGCTACATCCGGTGTTGTTTATTATGCGGACCTTGTAGAAACTAGAACTAATTTCCGTGCGTTCAAGCGTTTTTGCCATACCTATTACTGGAATCAAAAGTAACAGCTCACATTAGGACCCATTAATTTTGTAATAATTGCAATCCGTGGTGCTTGGCAATCTGGGCTTTTCCCAGTTGCAAATGTCCCTTTGTGCCTATTGGCCTAGTTCTGTTCTGTCTCCTGCTTGTATGGAGGGAAGTGGAAACTATTTTTTTCTTACTCCTCCGCTATTATTTTCTGATTAATTTCGTTGCGGGACCCAAGACAGTTATACGTTTCTCTGGGACTCGTCGAGCTTCATTGCCTCGACGCTTTTCTGGTGGCCTCCACTGTTGATTCTGGCTTTCAGGAGTTGCAGTGGGTGGGAAAAGTGTGGCGGGCTTGTCCCAAATAAAAAAAAAAAAAAAAAAAAAAAAAAATACTAGAACTCAAATAAAAAAAAAATAACTTAAAGATCTGATTATAAGATCTCCTTACAAAATCAGGCCAGACATTCCACATAATAGCCGTCAAAAACAAACAGAGAGACGGACAAAAACAGAAATAACAAGAACATAATTTTACGTTCACTATGTTAACTTTTTATCTACCTTCTATGTTTATTTTTCGTCATTTCTCTATCTACTATATTTTTATGATTTTTATGGATAATAATTTTAAAACTACTTTTTTTGATAGATAAGTAGTTAGCAACCCTTAACACAACAGACATACAAAGATAAATAACAAAACCAGATGATCAGAATACGATTCAGTATACATCATTATACAAAACAACAAAGATGTAAAAGAAACCATTACAGACACATAAAACGCATCAACAACTAATGACACAGCGAGTGCCATAAGCATAAACATTCCTAAACGGGTTGCTATTGTCGCCATAAACGATAAAACTGTCGCTGATTATACATCTTCTGATATTTATCACTTAAGAGGAAACGTTTGTGCAGAGATTTTTGAAAATTAGGTGTTAGAACAAACTATCGCTGTCGCTTTGACTGCCTCGTTGGTCTAGTGGTCGCAAGCGCGACTGCTGTGCATGAGGTCTTGGGTTCGATTCCCAGGTCGGGCAAAGTGTTATTGGGTTTTTCCAACAGGAATTTCTCAGTAGCAGCCTCGGAGTCTTGATTCGTGCCCGGTTGATGGCGATAGGCTCGCCCCCTATTACATGGGACTAAAAACATAACTGGCGAAATGTGGGTGTACTAATGGGTACACCTCTGCCTAACCCTTCGGGGATTACAGGCGTGATGTTATGTTATGTATGTATCGCTGTCGCTTTGTGAGCCTCAGTGTGTGAAAAAGACAACTATAGACCTGACTGAATAGCATAGGTAATAATCTATGATTCGGGGTTGAGCTCTCGCCTATTTTCTTCTCTAATACTAAACCAATATAAAAGATATTTAGGGTGGGAATACTCTAGAAAAATCTCATCATTATCATAATAGCTGTAGGACGTCCACTGTTGAACATAGACCTCCCCTACAGATTTCCAATAGGACCGGTTGGAAGCGGTTTGCATCCAGCGCGATCTCGCGGTCCTCATCGGATCGTCTGTCCACCATTTGGGTAGACGAACTACGCTGCGCTTGCAGAACTTTACGGCCCCATCAACCATCAGTTCTGCATGCCAGAAAGACCTACACTGACGTTATTAGTGGAGTTCTTCAGAAAGGTCAGGAGTGCAGTACTCTTAACTGGCGTGCTTGTATGACAAGATGTATGAACGTGGACGAGGCGAAAGCAGTATGTAAGGATCGTAACAGGTGGCATTCTGTGGTTTTTGCCCCCATGGGAAAATGGTGTAGGTTCTAATGCATATAAAAATAATGTATCATAAAAAAGGAAAACATAGAGGCATAGAAATAGTTGATATTTACTTTACCTTAAAAATAATTGCTTTAAAGTCATAAACCAGAAAGAAAATAGGCGAGAGTGTTTGCATAGAGACTATTAACAGAACCACACAATCCTATTCCCACAAACCTAGGAGAAAAAGAAGTAATGAAAAAGTAATAATTTACCCAAACATTAATTCTGCCTGCCACATCAAATATACGAAAATTTATAGCGGGAAAAACTTCGCCAATAAGACTGCACCATTCTCGTTTAATGGCTAGCTTTTACGCACGACTTCGTTCAATTCTGTTAGTCAAATACACTGGGATTCACTGAAACCAGTTTTCGAAGTAATGGTCAAACATGTAAAATTTTATTGGTTTTTGTTCTACTATGCTGAGTGAATTCTGGAAATTTTGGATCAGTTTGCATAGTGCATATATTTTGGGAGTTCATAACATTTGGAAAGGAAGAATATTAAGATATTCCAGACCATTAACCCCTTTTTTGTGTCGTGTTTTCCTGCACTGCAAGTTTTATGATCTTTGAGAACGAACTAGAAACTTACCAATGAAACAGACACATATTACGTAAACTTACCAAGTTTTTTTGAAGTGAAAACTTCTTTAGCGGCGTTGAGCACTTTTTTTGTAATGGGTATAAAATCTTAAACTCGCGTCAGGACACGTGACCTGATCGAAAAAGCGTAAGACGGATGGAGAGTAGTCAGCTATCCCCTCTCTACGGCGCGGCGAAAATGTATGCCTGGGCCTACTGTTTCGTTTAGGCAGCGCAGAGCGCTTGCGCGAATGTTCGTGTATAACTTTTTAATGTAAAATAATTGTAATAGATTTAAAGTGTTAAATTTTTAATGTAATATAAATTGTCATGTTTGTGTACGATAGCGCAATAAATGAATATTGTATTCTACCACATAAATGATAGTACTTTTATACTGATAAAGCAATTGGTGCAAAATTATTCCCTAACCATTCCAAAATATCAAACATGCTCAACGTTAATAATCAAGTTTTCACTTCTGCCGGCACTCCCAGAGTGCAACCCGTCTTTTTTTTTATTCTAAGCACGAAATTAATATATTTATTAGGTACTTACAATATTCACGATGTTTTGATTATTCACTCATGGGTCGTAGCGTTATGTTATCCATCGTATGTTATTCACTGATAATAAAGCTTTCTTTAGATGAAAGATTTTTTTTAAAATCGGTCAAGAACAAAGAACAAAAATAAAAATTTGTTCTCTTTATAATATAACTTTAGATTGTTATTGTTTATATCACAACACTATAATTATATACGAGATTATATACGATCACAACACTAATTATAAGCGATTATAGGGCATCAAAAAACTTATCTCATCATTGACAATTTCAATACATGTGCCTAAAAGGCTAGCTAGCAGCATTGCCACAAGTTATGTCAATGCTAAATCTTTGTGCCCGGTTGATGGCAATAATCTCGCCCCCTATTATATAGGACTTAAACATAACTGGCGAAATGTGGGTGTACTAATGAGTACACCTCTGCCTAACCCTTCGGGGATTACAGGCGTGATGTTATGTTATGTTATACCCTAAACCTAATAATCGAATCCACACGCATATTTTGTACAAACAAATTGCAGCTACTCCTAATGTCTGTCACTTACCATTACCCCAACATCTTTATATCCCAAAAATAGTACGTAACATCTAGAGTACTTTATCAATAAAAACCCGTACCATACTGCTTTGTGAGGTGCGAACAAAAAGAGGAACATTCCTTGCACTGACAGTAGCTGGGTTCCGTGTGAATTTTTGATGCTCAACGGTCGGGTAATGTGATGTACTGTTGCGTTCAATGTCTTTGTTGCTATACTGGCTTGATTTTTATTAGCTGTGCTGGTTACATGTATTTTTTTGCAACGTTTCTGTTAAAGACTAATTTGCTAATGCTTTTTCTTCAATGATATTGGTAACGGACGGGCAAGTACTAATGTGACTTTTTCAATTCATAATTATGTACTTTCTAAGTGTATATTAGACATCACTGACATCGTTCCGTGCCTAGGAAAGCACGAACAGCCGTTGGTCCCGGCCGTCATACATCGATCTTCGTCGTCAGAGGCCCGATAATCTGACAACCAGTCTTACCAAGGTTCTCGCATTTCCCTGTTACTGGGTTGTGGAGGGAAACTTGAAAGTCTGACAATCAGTCTTACCTAGGGGTATCGTATTACCCAGAACTTGCTGGTTTGTGGAGGTCAGGTAGGCAGTCGCTCCATGTAAAATACTGGTATTCAGCTGCATCCGGTTAGACTGGAAGCCCCCAACATGGTTGGGAAAAGTCTAGGCAGATGATGATGATTGATAACGGTTCAGTGAGGAGCTCATGGCTGAGTAATAACAACAGCACGAGTAGATCAATCAGGTTAAGCTACGCTTACCGGAATTGGTCCACTACCAACATCTAAACTGAGAAACTGCTTCTGAGAAATTCCCGATGGAAAAACCCAATAACACTATGCTCGACCTGAAAATGGAACCCACTCAGATCCCCACTCAGCAGTCGGCTTTCGACTACGACAGGTCAGGCAATTACGTACTACCATAAACAGTGTGCAGTGAGCGTGTGTATCAGCGTGGATGAGGCAAAAGGAGTATGTAAGGATCGTAGCAGGTGGCATTCTGTAGTTTCTGCCTACCCAACAAGTTCTCTTATTGCTCAGTCTACAGCTTTAGGTTGGATTTTATCAGGAGTTGTAAATTTACCGTCTCGAAGTACCATGTCAAACCCTCGGGCTTACCATCTGATGCTTTTTTTTATTATTAATGATCAAAAAGGTACATTTTAAGTTTTATAACGTACACAATGTCCAACAAAACTATTACACATAGTTTGTCTGTTGGATCAAACTTATTACTATTTACTTATTATCTTATGAACTAAATTAGCAATTACAAGGATTTATAGTGTATTTTTATAAATTCTAAATATCGTATAGTAGGATTATATAATGTTATGTATGTATAGTACTTATCACTAAGATTTTATAAACCAGGTTTATAAGTAGCATAATCCATTAGTAGCCAGATGTATTAAGTACGTAAGTATGAATATATTTATTTATTTATTAAGAGTATATAGCTTATGTAAAATAGTAGTTAAGGATGTGCAAAATAATGTAAAGTTATGGCAGTGTACTTAGTAGGTATTTTTTTAGATTCATCTTAAATTTATTTTTCTTTTTATCGTCTTTGATTTCGCCTGGTAAGCTGTTGAGTATGTAAGGGATACGCTTTTGTAATGTTCGGTCTCCATAGACATTATTTACTCTCGGTACTACATATTTACCAGACGACATCGCTCGGGTCGCTTGGTGGAACATGGTCCTTCGTGCGGAATATTAGCGACGAGTAGAACCAGTTCATCAAGCATCAGATGCTAAGCCCGAGGGTTTACCCCCATGGGAAAAAGGCGTGTGTTTATGTATGTATGTGTGCATTAACAGTGATTTTTCACATCAAAAATAATGGTCCCTTCCCAGCAATAATTTTTATTTAATGTTACTTAGTTTACTGGGCAGTATGCATAGTTAACGACTATTTAACGTATTCTTTCACACCCTGTATTTTATTATGATAATAAATCATCAAAATAATAATTTTTTAATTTCACTCCAATTTACAACTTTACAAATTCGGGAACACTGAAAAGACAAAATATTTTCTCCATAAAAATCACAATGAATTTTTCCTCCAAGTTTTAAAAACGTGTCAATTTTTCGTCTCGCGAATAAACGCCAAAGGAACTCCAAAGTATAACCTTCCGAGGTACGCTAACTATAATTGCTGCCTCGGGTTAAAAAGGAGAGATGAAAGGACACTCCTCTCATAAAGGCACTGAGATCTCGTGAATGGCATCTGACAAAACCTTTTAAAACAGCCGCAAACACTCTTATTTCGACAGCACGAAAGTTGAAACTTGGTAGATTTTTGTGCTGGTTTAAGTTTGTCCGTTCACAATGTCTAGTTTTCTGTCTGGATTGCCGTGGAAAAGGTTAAGCCGTTGTAACTAAAATGCTGGTAACAGTCAATGACATGAAAGGCGTTTTGCTAAATACAGAGGTGGATTTGAGAGGCTTTTAGGAACTAACGTTGTGTAAGAATAAATTGCGTGTTTGTAAACTACGATAAGGGTGAAATTGGTACAAAAAAAACAGTTAGTTTAAATTGAAGATTTTTTTTAATGGGCTTAATTTTAGGTAGTGGCGCTATATTTTTTACCTGTTAAAAGGTATAAATGCTAATAAGTAATAGCTACGCTAGGTTTTACTGGTTGATTTTTAATTTACTGGTCTTTTTTAGATGGTGAAATTATTCGGGCAAAGTGTTATTGTGTTTTTCCAACAAGAAATTCTCAGTAGCAGCCTCGGAGTTTGGATTTGTGCCCGGCCGATGGCAATAGGCTCGCCCCTTATTACATGGGACTTAACTGGCGAAATGTGGGTGTACTAATGGGTACACCTCTGCTTAAGCGTTCGGGGATTACAGGCGTGATGTTATGTTAAGTGTGTGAAATAACTCAGGAATAGAAACATTTTTGATGTCGCAGTGATCGAGCGATTGGCTGATATGCTGCGTTTCGCGGGTTATTCCCGTACGGAACAAATATTTGTATTGCCTAAAGATAGTTGTTACGAGTCTGGCTATTTGTTTATGTGAGTTTACATGTCAAGACTACGTATATGAGAACTAGCCAAGTCAGACCTTAGGCTTCCTAAGTTCGGGGTTGCGGGACGTCTTAACAGGATACCGTGGCCCCGGACGCAAAGGTCAACAGAAGGAATCGGGTGGTTTTTTAGTCAGTAAAAGTCTGACAGTCCCTTCCGCCCCACCCAGGGCGGAAGGACTCATTAGATTATTTCTACCACCTAAAAAAAAACAAAAAAAAAAGGCTTCCTAAGTTATAAGAAGAAATAATATTTTAAATAGTTGTATTAAAACATTTTACGTTGTTATAAATAAGTTTAGGACTAACCATTGAACTTGGCACCCACTTAAATCTCTCATTTTTTTGTCGTTAAAGTCAACAACCAAGGCATAATAATATTGAACTTGGCTCTAATTTATGCTTTGGATATATTTCTTTATCGTGTGGGCAGTAAGGTCTTACGACCCCATACACACTAGTGTCACGAGTTTCAAAATCATCTCAAGGGCTTCTGACAAGGTTTGCATGGAACAGTAAGTCGAGGTTTCCTCACGATGTTTTCCTTCACCGATGTCTGTGATGTCCAAGATAAACTTTAGAAAGTACATATGAATTGAAAAAGTCACATTGGTACTTGCCCGGATTTGAACCCACAACCTTACGCATGAGAGGCCTTAACTGCTGGGCCATCACGACACACTAAAAGCTTTTGATGTGAATTATAAACACACCCACGAAGAAGGAGATATTCCTAATGTAGGCTAACGTTATGCTAATTAAGCACGTGTTAAATACACATTCATAATTGTATTTTTCTTAACACTCCCTAAATCATTCTATTTCGCGATTGTTTAGACGAACACATACACGCTAGAAAGGGTTTACGAATAAATAATTCAGATACAAGAGTATTACCGTTCATGATACTCTTAGGAACAAAATGAGATGTATCTTGTTCACATGTTTTAAGCAGCGTGAATTATTTAGGGAGTGTTGTGTTTTATTTGGTTTACACCCGATTATGGTAATAGTTTATTTGATTTATTTTGATAAGCCCGCTTTACTATTCCCAGCAATTGCAACTCCTAAAAGCCAGAATCAACAGTGGAGACCACCAGAAAAGCGTCGAGGCAATGAAGCTCAACGAGTCCCGGAGAAACAATTTAAATGTCTTAGATCCCGCTACGAAATTAATCAGAACAAAATAGCGGAAGAGTAAGGAAAAATATAATTTCCACTTCCCTCCAAATAAGCAGGAGACAGAACAGAACTAGGCCATAGGCATAAAGGGATGTTTACTTCTGGGAGAAGTCCATATTTCCAAGCACCACCACCACAAAAGAAAACATTTATTAAAATAAAGGAAAATAAAAAAATACAAATAAAAGTAAATAAAAAGGGTTATTATAAATTCTCTGTAATTTCTTTTACATAATTATTCATTAATAGTACCAGCCTATAATTTATTGAAATTATTATTAACCACGGAGCCGTCACGTCTTTAATTATTAATATTTAATTTAAAAATAAAGTGATCTCATAGTTTCTTTTAATTAACTAGGGTTGATTACATATCTAAATGAATTAATCAACTTTCATCATTCATTGAAAGTCGAAAAACAATTGAACTTCCAATGATTCGTTAAGGCGAAGTTTTTTCCAATTATAGTAGAATATTTTTTTAGATTACCTCATTTATTTTGTGAGTTGAAGGATTAGTTTTAGATAACGTCTCAATTTATAAACTTACACTCATTATAGAGCAGAAGTGTGTGGTTTTAGACATTTCAGTTTCTCTACATAGTATAATTAAGTTGTTACACTTTTTGACATCATTACCATATTTTAACAAATAAATAATTTTAATTTAATTTGATTTGATTTGTATAAGACAAAGTCGCCTCCCGCCGTTTGTACGCTTAAATCTTTTAAACTACGCAACGAATTTTAATGCGATTTTAAACAACAGAAAAAGTGATACAAGATAACGGTTTAGGTTTTTACTTTGCACTCGTGTGCAACCGGGAACAAAACCGAAATTTACATGTTCTTCGATCATCGCGATATTTTTTTTTGTTCTGGACTATTTTTTTTTGTACTGAATCTTCGGGTTGCGAAGATTATTTATTTACGTGTTTTTACGAATATTATTTTTAAATAAACTTTAAATCCTACCTGTACTACCTATATTGCATGCATCCATAAGAAATATTCTTCATTACAGGCATTTAATGCAAAACATTTTTGTTATGGATTTTCTTATGGATGTAGTGAATAGCACTGTTAAAAAAACATTGTTTCCCAGCAATAATTCTTGCTCAATCTTACTTAGTTTAATAGGCAGTGGTGCCGATTCCCTTGTTTACAAACTAGACTAAATTTAGAGAATTGACATCTCTTACTAACATACAGCGAAAGGAAAGGACGGTGACATTCCGTGACATTAAAGAAATAAATTAGCGATGTCAAATTAGTTTTGCCTTGAACTTTTCCGTATTTTTAATCCATACGTTTTAAGATGTCAACTATAATTGTATGGATGTGTCAGATTGACTAAATTTGACAGTTCTTATTTACATTAGTCTCTTTCTTGTTTTATTGGGCAGAAAAAGATGGAAATAGTCTAATTTTAGTTTAGTTTGTGACCAAGAGAATCGGCACCAATATTCGTAGTTAACAACTATATGAAGTGTTATTTTTATGCCCCATAATATCCTAAAATTATTGAAGTACCTACACTGTTATAACCAAACTTAGCTTCTAGACATAAAGTTCAGAATCCCGATTACCTACAACCCTGTAATACACGTCCTATATTATCTCCCGTCCCCATCTTGTAAGCAATCATCATACATTCCTCTATCATGAATAAAACTTTTGCAATCAAGTAAATTGTACAGAAATTGGAAATCAATAAGTAAACTCTATCGGACACGTAAATCGTGGCTCAATATTTCTGAACTCTGTCTAAAAAAATGATGCAGAAGGTCAGGTATGAGACACCTCCACTTCATATACCTATATGTCGCAAGTATATCGTCAAAGCCGTGATAATATTGTAATAATTTCACTAGTGATAATTATAATCAATTGGTAGATTTTCATGCGCGGACTAAGTTTTGTTAGTGTACCCGCAATTACAATTATATTGTATTCTACAATAAGTTTTGCATTGAAACGTTCCTGTTTTGTATCAGATCTGGACCATACGCCTTCATTTTTAGATCTAGAAAATACCTGATAACTAGCTTGTGACAGAGTTGGTAAAAAATAGGTACCTACTGACTTTCTGTGCTTTTTTTTGCGAAAACCAATTTTAATACAATTCTTGGAGCTTTATTAGCAAACGCAGTTCATAGACGGTTGGTTTCACGAAAGAATTCTTTTCCGCTGTATGTGAGCGTGCGTGTTTCCGCACGTTGTAAGAAGTGGGCCTACTGTATTATTCTCTGATTGTTTGGACTCCATAAATGCAATAAGTTGGATTAAATTCTCTACCGACATAAGTTAGGGACGGTTGCTAATAAATTTATACGATGTACCTACACGCTTGTTCGTGCTATTCTCTATGATTTATGCCTATCTTGTTAATATTAAAGACTGGAGCGTGATATATTGTCATGTGTCGTGTTAGTTAATGTTACCTAGTTTGGGTTGAGTAGTGGTAAAACAAACCAACCTTTGTCAAAACGTTTCTTAATTTTTTAAAGTTATTTTAATTATTTGTTTTTTGACACTGATTATTTTTTAATCTTTTCTAAGCATTAGTTCCGGTAGGTATATTGAAACAATATCGCTGGATAGTTTGATGTTTGAAAGATTGTTTAAGTTTTTCAAAGTAAGGCCTGCTTGTACCAGGCAAGGTTCTCTTTTAACACAGAGTTAGTTGCTAACTCGAGCCCATTATGTATGACATTTTGTATTAACACATTAAAATTGTATATTTCTAATTTTGAATTAAGTTATTGGTGCAAGTGGGCCTTTGGAATGTACCTAAAAGTTGTTCTAGTTTTTTGGTTAGTGTCTATAAAACAACACTAAGATTCAGATAAATTTTTACCAAAACAATTTTACAAAATCCTAGTTTTTTTTCGACACATTTTTCTGTATCAAACTACATCTAATTTATCAGATTACCCATTCTTCTTCGTAAAAATACATCATAGTTCTTTTTACCCCCACTCGCCTCTTATCGTGCTCTCTTATTGAAACTAAAGCGCTCCCATGGGCCTAGCGGGCGATGAAAAATGTGCCCACTTTACCCTTACCGTGATAGGTAGAAGATTATCGTGTGGAGCATAATGACCTTTTCACACAATAAAGGGGAATTTTCTTAACAGTGGGAAGGAAATTATAACGAATACGTTCTAGAAAAAGGTTGAAATCTTTGAAAATTCTGCTTTGATTTCAATATGGTTTGGTTGGTCATAGGTTAGATACTGCTCTGCTACCGTGGGATGTAGCGTGATGTTAATTAGCTTATAGTATATAACATAACATCACGCCTGTAATCGCCAAAGGTTTAGGCAGAGGTGTAAGTACCTATTAGTACACCCTCATTTCGCTATTTATGTTTTTAGTCCCATGTAATAGGGGGCGAGCCTATTGCCATCAACCAGGCACAAATCCAGAGTTCAAGGCTGCTAATGAGAAATTCCTGATGGCAAAACCCAATAACACTGCCCGACCTAGGAATCGAATCCAAGACCTCATGCTCAGTAGTCGCGCTTTGCGACCACTAGACCAACGAGGCAGTCAGCTATGCTATTCTTTATGTCACTATCTGACTATCATAATAATAATATGATAGTCAGATTGGAAAAAAAAATGGTTTTTATGCAATTTTTTTTTTTCTAATCTGAGTGGTACATTCGGAGATGAACTCGTTTAAATAAACAAATATAAAAGTTTTTAACTTCATTATTATTAGTATTTTTAATAGAATTTATTAAAAACATGGCAATAAAACTTTAAAAAGTGTTTTAGTGCCGTAGATTGAGATTAGATTGAGGTAGACCATTCCGGCAAACGCAGCATAGGACGTCCACCCACAAAGTGGACAGACGATCTGATTAAGACCGCGGGATCGCCCTGGATGTAAGCTGCTTCCATCCGGTCTTATTGGAAATCTTTAGGGGAGGCCTACGTTCAGCAGTGGACGTCCTACGGCTGATATGATGATGATGATGATTCCGGTACGGTAACCCTATGTAGCTCGTTCGATTTGTGTGCTGAATCGTCCCTTACCACGAACGACCGTGCTTGACATATTCAAACATTCTGTGCATCAACGGCTTCTGAAAGCTCGTTTTAATTGACATAGCGAAACACCCAATAGTCAGTACCTTGAAATTCTGGAAACAGATCAAAGTCGTTGCTGGTACCTATCAGTAATTGGGTTTTAGAAGCAAATGGCAGATTCACGGCGGAAATGATTGATGTAAATTAGGACAGATGCATCAGCGGAATTGTACTTACAGTATCTGGCCCCCAAGATACAGGCGCTGCCTAGTTAGAGACCGTATAGTTTTTGCCGCGACTTCGTCCGCATAAATGTCGGTTATCGCAGACGCAGACGAAGTCGCGGAATACAAAGTTGCCTATGTCCTTTCTTGGGGTTTAAACTTATCCCCTTCCAAATTCCATCAAAATCCGTGCAGTAGGTAAGTCATGAAAGCCTGATAGACAGACAGACTTACTTTTGCATTTATATTATTAATATGGTATGGCTTAGATGGTTCGGTCATGTTGAGAGGATGAGTGAAAGACGATTGACAAAAGGTATTTATATGGCAGAGGTGAGTGGCAACGCCGGGAGGGGTCGCCCTAGGAAGACCTGCACTGACCTTATTGGTGACGTCCTTCAGAAAGGTCAGGTGCGAAGTTCTCGTAACCGGCGTGCTTGTACGACGAGATGTATGAACGTAGATGAGGCGAAAGGAGTATGTAAGGATCGTAGCAGGTGGCATTCTGTAGTTTCTGCCTACCCCCATGGGAAAAAGGCGTGAGTTTATGTATGTATGTAATATTAATATGGATTTTAAAAATATAATATGTAGTTACATAACTAATGTACTTAGGTATGATACTCTTAACATAGTATAAAACAAAGTCGGTTCCACCACACAACCAACAAAGCACTCAAAACAAAAACTTAAAACTATTTTAATTGAAAATCTCTTTGAAAAGTGTAAAAATATTGGAAACTTGTTTACCCAATGAATTGTAAACACAACCGTTTTCATCCTATAAAATAAAATATTCAAAACACTAAAATAGTGGTCTGTAGTTGATTGCCAAAAGATTAACCATTGGGATATTGTGGGAACACGAAAACAATAAAAACTGAAAGTGAAATAAAAACCCGGCTAAGAGTGAGTCGGACTCACACATGAAAGGTTTCGTACCACAGCACAATAGGTATTAAGATCGAGCAAAAATCATCGGATTGTACACGTTTATTGTATACGAGGATCCTCTTGTAATTTTTGCCTTTATTTTATTTTTATTACTTGTTATAGCAGCAATAGAAATACTTGACTGCCTCGTTGGTCTAGTGGTCGCAAGCGTGACTGCTGTGCATGAGGTCTTGGGTTCGATTCCCAGGTCGGGCAAAGTGTTATTGGGATTTTCCTTCAGGAATTTCTCAGTAGCAGCCTCGGAGTCTGGATTTGTGCCCAGTTGATGGCAATAGGCTCGCCCCCTATTACATGGGACTAAAAACATAACTGGCGAAATGTGGGTGTACTAATGGGTACACCTCTGCCTAACCCTTCGGGGATTACAGGCGTGATGTTATGTTATGTTATGTTATGTTAGAAATACTTGGAAATCTGTGCACCCACTATGTTTTGTCTCTGCATCACCCCGAAGTAGACTGGTAGGAAATTCACAAGGCATGAAGTCCGCCTTTTTGAAATGTTTTTCTTTTACATGGCATAAAGTTTATTCCATAAATAAATAAAACCAACAAAAACTAGAACCAACTATGGCAAAAAATGCTGGAATTTGAAGAAGCACAGCTTTATAATAAAATATCCTCACGAATACGAAATGTACACTCATACAATGCATTTAAAACTCATCTCTGCCAGTATGTCAGACTTCTGAAGAAATGAATGCATTGGGTGGGTCGGGGTTCAAATAATTACATTAATAAGTCTGTAACTGGTGATGTCGAACTTTTTCTATATTTCGACGCCCCCAAGGAATAAACCTGTATTATACTATTACTGACTTTTTACTGTTATTCCATTTTCGGAATCTATGGGTCGGAATACACCTATGCAATTTTTTTCGTATTTTTTCTGCGGTAATTTCCAACGATTTTCCTTATAACACTTTTGTTCTTTGTAAATTTTCCATTTTTTATTTACTAGAAAAATAACGTTATACATTATTACAATTTAAATTCTGTGGCTACATTTCGGTAAAGTAATATTACTGTAAAATATTTAAAAAAGAATCTTGGTTAATGCGATTACAGGTTTATTATCGTAAATTTTGTGGTACACATTTTCGCGTATTGGCGGTAACTTGGTCGCGCTCGGCGAATCAAGTACATTTTCGGGTCATAGAGGAGATTCCCAATGCATAGATAGAATTTAAAAACACCTCAAAAGTAATTGAGTATCAATCTCTCTCTCTCTCTGTAATGAAAAAAAACGTTCAATAATCCAGTAAAGCAATATTATGCCAATAAGTTTTAAGAAATTTACAAGAATAAATCGGTAAGTAAACATTACTGGAATAATATTGATAAGTCAGGATCGTAAGATATCAATACCCTAAAAATTTTATGAAACCATTTTCGGTAATATGTACTTTGGTGAATAACTTATTCTGTGTATATTTAATAGTTACACTTAATACTTTAAACTTTTCGGGTAAAAATTAGCTTTTCCGTCATATAACAATGTTCTCATAATTACCTTTTGTTGAAGAGATATACGCCAAAAACACTAAAACATTTTTCCTGTAAAATTTGATTTTTGCGATTACCGGTTTATTCCTCGGGGACGTCGATTTATATTATGGTTAGTATTGTTCTCAAGTCAGTGACATATTATATTTTTATTGAGAATAAAGTTTCTTTAAACCTAATAAATACACACACTGTGAAAGTTCAAGTTTCGACCTGTTGCGGATCAGGAGATACAGCCAGCTGTCAGACAAACGGATGGTTGGATGAACGGATTGCAATTATTACTAAATTAATAGGTCCTAATGTGAGCTGTTACTTTTGATTCCAGTAATAGGTATGGCAAAAACGCTTGAACGCACGGAAATTAGTTCTAGTTTCTAGTACAAGGTCCGCATAATAAACAACACCGAATGTAGCCTGTACACTATCTAGCATAATATTGCGTTCATTCTGCCAAAGAATAAACTCCCATAAGATGTGATGAGCAGATTGTTCATATTTGTAAACCAGTTTTTATTTGTAAATTTTGACATTCAAAAGTGCCTTTTAGTGGTCTAATTGAAATAAATGATTTGACTTTGATGTAGACATACTTTAAGTTACTCCTGACCTTTCATAGAGATATCTGAATATTTTTAGATCGTAAATAACTAAATACATTAACTATTGACGACTAGAGAATTGTCTGATTTGGGGCACGTTTGACATTTGATATTAATTGAAAGTTCTAGACGTATCCCCGTGATACTAACTAACTATAAGATAAGTAAGTTTGCACAGTTATTTGATAGGCTTACTTTAATCATTTTCAGATTAATCTGTGATTGATATGATTTTCTAAGTAAAAATGTCAAACGTGGTCAATATACATGATATAATAAGTTCTTGTAAGTGAAGACCTGTAATTGGCTGTTAGACTAATTTTCTGTCACTAGTCTGTTTTCTTTTAGCTTTCGGTCTTCCATGTTACTTAAATAAATAAATAAATAATAAGAACCTCTAATGGCTAATCCACCAGATAAATATCTACTCGCGTTATGGTACGTCTCTGATCTTCTTTTTCTTTATCGTGTGGGCAATAAGGTGTTACGACCCCACACACCCTAGTACCAGAGTTTGTAAACTGCCTCAAGGGCCTCTGACATGGTTTGAGTGGGACAGTAATAGGCCAGTATAAGTCCAGATCTCCTCACGATGTTTTACTTCCCCGATGCCAGTGATGTCTAAGATAAACTTTAGGAAGTACATATGAATTGAAAAAGTCACATTGGTACTTGCTCGGATTTGAAGTCAACAACTACATGCATGAGAGACAGGCGACTCAACCACTGGGCCATCACGACACGTCTCTGGTTATTTCTCCGCTCTCTTTGGTCTTAGCGTGATGTTTTATAGCTCTTTGTTATTGTTGCTTCTATTTATTGCTGTACTTACATATCGCATGTCTATTAAAAATCTTCCTTATTACTTTCCGAAAATTCTAAATCACGTAATACTTCGGTCTAATAAAAATAGGTATTTGTATGGCAGAGGCAACGCCGGGAGGGATCGCCCTAGGAAGACCTACACTGACCTTATTAGTGAGGTCCTTCAGAAAGGTCAGGTGCGGAGTACTCGTAACCGACGTGCTTGTATGACGAGATGTATGAACGTAGATGAGGCGAAAGGAGTATGTAAGGATCGTAGCAGGTGGCGTTCTATAGTTTCTGCCTACCCCCATGGGAAAAAGGCGTGAGTTTATGTATGTATGTAAGTAGGTACCTGAATCCACGAAAAAAAAATCCGCAAAAAGACACAAAATCCTTACAATCACAACAGGAAACCTACTTCAAACTAAATGGCCATAAGGCTCACTTCCATAATCCATAATGGTTCACACTACATTGATGTGAGGGGCTCGATTTTTTCTCAATAGAAAATTCGACTTTCACGGCCAAAAGAATGTTTACTCCCAAACCTTTTGACGGTGGAGCCGAAGAAAAATGTGTTCTGTGTTGTAGGCACGACCCGTAAATAAAATGTGGTTGCGCCACTTAGCCGCTTGTTCCACGCTATTAGACAACATTCTGTGAGGAATTTCAAGTGTCACGACCTTTTCTGGATTAGTTTTTCTGGATGACGTCATTTTTCTTGCCTTGTGAGGTGTTGCTTTGACTGATGCTTTTGAATGTCACCGTCTGGAGACTTTGGGTATGTTCAAGTACGCCCATTAGATTTTTTTCTAAACAATAGGCTAGATGACACAACCAAATACACAACAAATTGACGTACTTTTTATGAACTGTCAAAACGCAGTCCTCCCATAGATTTTGTATAGCAAAAGACGGCTGTGACGTCACTTTTGTGTCGACTCAATTGAGTAACTTTTATTAATTTGAAAGCAATTAAAAATCAAATACAGTTAAAAAAAATGGCAAAGAGCAATGGGCGTCGGACTGCTAACAGACGATAGTCTTCGTGTGTACACAGAACAGGTGTCGTTTGGCACTCTCGTTCTGTGAACTGTATGAGAAAAGACGCAGTAATTATAAAATACCCTTAGTTTTTGTTGAAAAAAAAGTTACTTTAGAAAGTCTTATCCTGTGAATAAGTGACTTTCTATTAGCTGGTAGACTACATTTGGAGTTCCGTCTACAAACTTATAAAATACCGACTATTTATTCAGTAAATGGTTTTAAACATTACATTTTCTTTAGCATAACATCACGCCTGTAATCCCCGAAGGGTTAGGCACAGGTGTACCCATTAGTACACCTACATTTCGCCAGTTATGTTTTTAGTCCCATGTAATAGGGGGCGAGCCTATTGCCATCAACCGGGCGCAAATCCAGACTCCGAGGCTGCTACTAAGAAATTCCTGATGGAAAAACCCAATAACACTTTGCCCGACCTGGGAATCGAACCCAAGACCTCATGCACAGCAGTCGCGCTTGCGACCACTAGACCAACGAGGCAGTCAATTTCTTTAGCATTTACTCCATTATACTATATTTTTCTAAACAGCGTTGAAACCACCACATTTCGCATGACCTAACTCCACAAACAACAAAAACTATTAGGTACTGAAAACCGAAAAAATAAAAATGGATAGCACAAAAAGTAAATGGTGCAAACAACAAAAGTTAAGGCACCCATTACTTATAATAAAGCTAAAGACACACTAGAAAAAACCGGCCAAGTGCTAGTTAGACTCGCGCACGTTGGGTTCCGTACTATTATTTATAAAAACGAACAAAAAAATCACGTTTGTTGAATGGAAGCCCCCTTTAATATTCATTTTAGGGATGATTCTCATTAGAGCGGGCCGTGCCCGGGGCGGGGCCCGGACGGGGCACGGACGGGGCACGGTTTTAAATCTGTTACATATATTTTGTATAAATCAATTTATATTACACAGTGCATTATCCGTGTCCCGTCCGGGCCCTCTCGACGCACTTCAATACCACGTCGGCTCGTCCACGCCCCGGCCCGGGCACGGCCCGCTCTAATGAGAATCATCCCTTATTCTGTTTTTTTTAGTATTTGTTAAAAACCAAGACTTCTACCAGCCTATTACTGGTCCACTTAAACCATGTCAGAAGCTCTTGAAGTGGTTAAGAAACTCTAACACTAGGGTGTGTGGGGTCCGGGGTTGCTGGACGTCATAACAGGATACCGTGGCCCCGGAACGTAAAGGGCAACAAAAGGAACAGGGTGGTTTTTTAGCCAGTAAAAGTCTGATAATCCCTTCCGCCCCACCCAGGGCGGAAGGACTCATTTGATGATTTTTACCACGCCAAAAAAAAGGTGTGTGGAGTCGTAAGATCACACAATAAAGAAGAGAAGAAGTAAATGCTGTTATCTGTGAAAATTATAACTGTCTAACTTTTACGGTTCATGAAATATAGCCTGGTGACAGACAGACGAACAGCGGAGTCTTAGTAATAGAGTCCCGTTTTACTCTTTACGTACGAAACCCTAAAAATCCGACTTCGCGCTTCACAAACTTCAGCTTGAGAAACTATTTCGCTGGAATCCTTTAGCGACAGAAATAAGTCTGTTCCGGTTTATTAGACGAAGCTAGATAAATACTTGGAGCTATTATCCTTAGTATGCTTAGTCTAGGTTTCCAGCCCGTGCCTTAAGCCTCGGTGGTTTTAAATTGTTATCATTATTCTTTGCTTTGTTCAAAGTGAAGATTTTTCTAAAGAGGATTGCTCGCTGCATTTTTGTTTTAGCTGGATCTTGGGGTTTTTTTCAAACTGTTACTAACTGTATTACCTACACAAAAAAATTATTTAACCTCCCATGTTAAATAGATTTTTTCTGTAGGTTAGTAATAGTCTGAAAAAAAAACTCATTAATTTATAGGTCATCATCATCTGCCTAGCCTTTTCCAAACTGTGTTGGGGTCGGCTTCCAGTCTCCAGCTGAATACCAGTATTTTACATGGAGCGATTGCCTATCTGACCTCCACAACCCAGTAACTGGGTAACACGATACCCCTAGGAAAGACTGGTTGTCATTAATTTATAGGTACTAGAGAAATTCTTAGAGCAGAGCTACAGGGCAACGTGTTCTTTTTTTTTAATGTGGAACTGAAAATCGAATCTAATCTTAATTTAACAGTTTTTTAAAAAATAATCAGATTTTCAGGCCTAAAATAACGTACTTTTTTTATTTTGTCTTCGTATTACGTAACATAACAGCATGCATGTAATCCCCGAAGGGTTTGGCAGAGGTGTACCCATTAGAGCACCCACATTTCGTCAGTTATGTATAAGTCTTATGTAATAGAAGGCGAGCCCGACCTGGGAATCGAACCCAAGACCTCATGCTCAGCAGTCACGCTTTGTGATCTCTAAACCAACAAGGCAGTACGAGTGTCTAGGTACTACTGTCTAAGCTCGTATTAAAAGAACTACTTTTATTCAGCGATATTTTCAAAATTCATATCCTTATTTCACTTTCAAAATTCAGATTAAAAACCTGTATCTTCGTAAAATGCAATATTAGAGCGGCCACAGACCGCAGGCGCGCTTATAAATCATTCTTCCGATATTATAGTTCGCGTTTTGTATGGGACGCAATTTCACGGTGGCATTCAAAAATGGATATCATAGGCGATGCTGCAACTGTCTGTGTATAAAGGAATGTGTAGTGTCGCACAGTCAAGGCAATATTACTATTGAATTTATACGAATAAAGTTGATAATTGTATAAAAAATAATATGGGGCGTGGAACGAAAAAAAAAAAATCATTATTGACATAACATACATCACGCCTGTAATCCTCGAAGGGTTAGGCAGAGGTGACACAATATAAATTTCGTATAAATTGAAACAAAAAATTAGTTTAATTTTTTTAATTCTTTTTTCTAATTGGGTTTATACAGCTGGCCGCTCACAATGCTTACTGCTTGAATAACCGAAAGAGAGACAGAATAAGAGCAAGGTACGGAAGGTCGCCTGTATAACGCTTTTTTCTTACGTGATGAATCCTGCTAGCTAACTCCTACCTGAAACTGCTTCATTCTATTTTTCGTTCATCGTTTAATTTTTATTTTCTTTGCGTGATTTTTATATGGATGTTTGAACTAAATATTCTTTAATGGTTTTACTAAAGTATTTCACGAGTGTTTAAATTCCCAAAATGTTTGAACTATTTTATTCATATTTTAACTTATAAAATATATCAAAAAACCATTAATAATATTTACTAGCATTATTATTTTCTTATTTTACAAAGATAATTTATTGTTAAAGATAGCGTTGGTGATGAAAATCTTAGACAGAAGAGTTAATAAAAGATTTTAATTTTGACATAAACAAAAACTTTGAAAACATAACATAACATTACGCCTGTAATCCCCGAAGGTTTAGGCAGAGGTGTAGCCATTTGTACACCCACATTTCGCCAGTTATGTTTTTAGTCCCATGTAATTAGGGGGCGAGCCTATTGCTATCAACCGGGCACAAATCCAGACTTCCTTTGAAAACTAAGAAAACTTCAAACAAAATAACTAATACTTTTATTACCAACTGTACATTTCCCGATTCGAATGTGATTGCATTTTCGAGAATGCAATCTTTTCAAGAATTTACAAATAAATCAAAAATGTACTCGGAAATTCATCTCTTTGTATCGAGCTTGTATCTTTGAGGGTGGGTAGAACCCTTGGGTGTATGAATGCATTTAGAATATTTTATTTGACAGCTGTTATTTATTGGATGTCACTTTACCCTGTTCCTTGTGGTCAAGAATTTATGGCATACATTAGATAGCACACATTTTTTGCATGATCAGTACACGTGATGTCCCTTTAGATGAATGTATGTACCCTTGTAAGCTATTTGTGTGAGTATGTAATCTCTTAAGGTGCTCCCCCATCTCAGCAAAGCAAAGCGAAGCATTCGTCTGTAATTTAGCAATGAAATGTATGTTCTTCTTCTTCTGGAAGAAGGTAGAAGGTGAAGTAAAACGTCGTGGGGAAACCTGGACTATACCAGCGAAATACAGTCAAACTCAAAACCATGTCAGAGGCCCTTGAGGCGGTTTAGAAACTCTGATACTAGGGTATGTGGGAGTCGTAAGACCTTACTGCCCACACGATAAAGAATGTATGTTTGTAACTGTTGCCTTCCCAGAATGATGTAATTTTTATTGGTATTTTTAATTATTTATACGATTACTAAAGCTATAATATATTTCGTTTGTTTAAACGCGTTAATCTTTGGAACTTCTAGTCAGATTGGAATGTATTTTTTGTTTATGATATTATTATTGCAAGATTTATGCGGATATTATAGGCTATAAAACATCACGCTACGGCTTACAGAAGCGGTGCAGTAACCAGAAAACACTTAATACATAAAATACTTAATCTGAATTGAATTTAAAAAGATTGTACAAATATTGATCGTGTTACTGACCTTAAATAGAACATTCTTAAAAAAACAAACTTCTAATTTTAGATTTCGAAATTAGACATTCAAGGAAGTAATAAAACAAATGCTCAACAAAATAAAATGTAAATGAAACAGTAGGAAAATCTTTTCGAATTTCAAATTAGAAAAGAAAAATATCATAATTGACAATTCGACGAGTTTTTAACGATTACCTTTATTTTGTGAATGAATGTGGATGGGTAAAGAGCAAGAGGAAGACCAAAGAAAAAATGGATGAACTGTGTGAAGAATGATATGAAAGAAAGGGGAGTCAGTGATAGCATGACGGCTGACAGGACGGAGTGGAAGAGGAAAACGTGTTGCGCCGACCCCAAGTAACATGGGACAAGGGCAGGAAGATGATGATAACCTTTGTTTTGTTAATTTCTACTAAAATTCAAGAATTGATATCTCTTACTAACATACAGCAAAAGAAAAGGACGGTGACACCTTAGAACTAAGTTAGAGATGTCAAATTAATGTTGCCTTGAATTTTTCCGTGTTTTAAATCTTTTTTATAATAATAATACTTTGCCTTGTGCAGTGTTGAATTTTCAACGCTCGACTTAACGCCGAGAGTTAAAATTCCAACAACAGAAATTACAAAGTAATATTAAAATGGTACTGTTTTAAGAGATGGTAGTAAGCCCCCTTATATGTCAACTATAATTGTATGGAAGTTTCAGATCAACAAAAATTGACAAGTCTTATTTTTGCGCGTCCCTTTCTTGTTTTATTGGAAGAAAAAAGATAGAAGTAGTCTAATTTAACACAAGTGTGTCTTTGATGTTTATGTAGTCGGATTCCCGAATGACGAGTCGTAATTAAGTTAAATGTATACCTAATAACGAATGATATATCAAAACATCACGAGGCGGTATGAGAAACAGAGGTAAATTTATTTAGTTTAGTAATATAGTTGGTATTTTGACATTACAAACATAACATCACGCCTGTAATCCCTGAAGGGTTAGGCAGAGGTGTACCCATTAGCACACTCACATTTCGCCAGTTTAATTATGCTTAAGTACCTTGTAATAGGGGGCGAGTCTATCGCCATCAATCGGGCATAAATCCAGTCTCCGCGGCTGCTACCGAGAAATTACTAATCGATAAACCCAATAAAATTTTCCCCGACCTGGGAATCGAACCCACGACCTCATATTACTCAGCAGTAGCGCTTTGCGATGTCTAATAATTTTGAAACCTACTTAGAGTCATTTAAAATAATTAACACACTCCATGTAAAATACAGGTATTCAGCTGCATACGGTTAGACTGGAAACCGACCCCAACATACTTGGGAAAAGGCTAGGCAAATGATGATATTGATGACACATTCGAAACATTGTTTAAAAGAATAGGAAACACTTGTAGGATTAGGAGTACATCGAACAAGCTATTTGGTATACGTAGCTGCAAGTAAGGCAGCTAGGATACACTTGCAGGATAGTACGTCGAACAAGCTATTTGGTAAACGTAGCTGCAAGTAAGGCAGCTAGGATACACTTGCAGGATAGTACGTCGAACAAGCTAATTGGTATACGTAGCTGCAAGTAAGGCAGCTAGGATACACTTGCAGGATAGTACGTCGAACAAGCTAATTGGTATACGTAGCTGCAAGTAAGGCAGCCAGGATACACTTGCAGGATAGTACGTCGAACAAGCTAATTGGTATACGTAGCTGCAAGTAAGGCAGCTAGGATACACTTGCAGGATAGTACGTCGAACAAGCTATTTGGTATACGTAGCTGCAAGTAAGGCAGCTAGGATACACTTGCAGGATAGTACGTCGAACAAGCTATTTGGTAAACGTAGCTGCAAGTAAGGCAGCTAGGATACACTTGCAGGATAGTACGTCGAACAAGCTAATTGGTATACGTAGCTGCAAGTAAGGCAGCTAGGATACACTTGCAGGATAGTACGTCGAACAAGCTATTTGGTAAACGTAGCTGCAAATAAGGCAGCTAGGATACACTTGCAGGATAGTACGTCGAACAAGCTAATTGGTATACAACTGTATACCAAATAACTTGTTCGACGTACTATCCTTCTATGCCAACTGTGCACTACCTATTTTGAAACCAAACAAAATTGAAACCAGTCTCGATACAATGCGGGGATTGAAGTTCAAAGAAAAACAACCCTTCTGTAATTGTCACCAGATGCTATAATGTTTCAATCCCTCCGCACATTGCATGATTTACTCTCGTCCCTTTGATGCCCTCTTCAGAGCAAGGTCGCATTGTAAGCGATTCAGCTTTTTTTTGGTATTTTACTAGCTGAATCGGCAACGCGTTGCTGTGGCTTGAAGTAAGTAAAGATATTGAGGTCAAAAATCTAGATAAAAACGATCAAATCTTTTAAGTTTGACCAAATTACATACAGTAAGCCATATTTCATAAAAAATGGTTGAGTAGTTTAGGAGTCCATCCCGGACAAACCACGTGACGCGTAATTTATATAATATTATATTAAGATTACAGTATTTATTTACCCTTATAGAATCACTTCGTTGTCCGTCCGTCTGTCTGTCTGTCAAGACCCTCTAGCTCGGAAACGCGTGGAGGTATCGAGTTGAAATTAAAACGATATACTCAGATCTATAGTCGCTTGAAGCTGTGAAAAAAAAATGATAAAGTTTTTATTGTAGTATTTATTATTTGAAAAGCTCTTAATTTTCTCATTTTTGTTTGCGTGTTATTTTTTGATATATTATTATTGTGTCTATCAACAGAGCGTTGTCCGAACGTTCTTTCGCATTAACGTTTGTTTAAGGGCTAACTACACATATTCAGCTCACAGAGTGCAGTTAAAAATGACGACATCTAGTCAATAATTAACTAATAACTGTATTTTTGTTGTTAATGTTTGACAGTATTTCAAAATTCACCTAGAATTTGACGAAGGAGCAAAACTGAACCTCGTAAACAAAACTGTATTACAAGAAAGAAACAAACAAAAACTGTTTATTCACGCGTAAGTGACGCACATAACATTAAAAAAAATTGATTACAAAAGCCAAAAATTAAAATCAAGTATTAAATCTGAAAAAAGAAAAAGAAAATTAAATGAATGTCGTTTTAGACAGAAATATGTGCCCGTTTTAGACAGAAATATATGTTTTGATTGAACCGAATAAGTGTAGGTCCTCCTTTAGTCACATTATATTGGTTAGCAGTGAATCGCAAGTACGTTCTTAAGAACAAAGTCGTACTAATGACCGATTGACCGCTAAGCATACATGAATCGTCCTTTGAGTTTCACTAATAATTCATACTAATATTCTGAGAGATAGTTTGTTCGTTACGCTTTCACGGAAAAACTGCTTGATTGTTTTTGATGAAATTTGGCACAGTCAAAGCTTGAGCTTTAAGAAATGACATAGGCTAATTTTTGATCCGCGACTCCCACGACATTTACGCGGAACAAGTCGCGGGTAAAAGCTAGTATAATAACACTAACATCAGGCTCTTGTCGTGTCAGAGCATTGCTCGTGTGTATTACCTACACTATTTTATATAATGACAAGATAAAAAAGTTGACGGATCGCGGGCGGCGCGCTCTAGCAAACGGTAGGATTTCTCAAAGCGATTTCGGTCGTACCCTTGCCGTGTCGGAGCGATACTGATTTGATAAGATTTTTCCAAAATATTTTTTTGTTTCATTTTTTATTCAATTCAATTTTGATTCTAATAAACAAAAAAATATTTCAAAAGACCAGTTCCAACATCAATTATTTTGTTTATTATTCCACCGCCATCATTGCGTCCCATTCTTTATCATCAAGACGCCATCTTGAAAATGCGTGCTCTTTAATTAAACTTCAAAGGTGGGTAGGACGCGTTTCGAGTTTTCCGTGCAGACGGTATTAAGGTAAACTCGATAATTACTCTTGGTCTGAGATGCCGGAGTCGCTAGAGTTACGTCAATTTAAGCATTTTTGAAAGTGAAGTGATATCGTGAGAAAAATAACATAACATCACGCCTGTAATCCCCGAAAGGTTAGGCAGAGGTGTACACATTATTACACCCACATTTCGCCAGTTATGTTTTTAGTCCCATGTAATAGGGGGCGAGCCTATTGCCATCAACTGGGCACAAATCCAGACTCCGAGGCTGCTACTGAGAAATTCCTGATGGAAAAACCCAATAACACTTTGCCCGACCTGGGAATCGAACCCAAGACCTCATGCACAGAAGTCGCGCTTGCGACCACTAGACCAACGAGTCATTCCTGAGAAAAATATTGGCCATAGAAACAGTATAATATGATTCTAGATCCCACAGTTAACATCATTCGTATTAAAAATTGTGAATAAGTGTTATAAGGTTTTTCCTCTAAGAATTCCACAGTAGCAGCCTCGGAGTCTGGATTCGTGTGTGTTAAATGGCAATAGACTCGCCCCCTATCACAGGGGACTCAAACATAACTGGCGAAATATGGGTGCAAATGGTACACCTCTGCCTAACCCTTCGGGGATTACAGGCATGATGTTGTATTATGTGTTACAAATTTTAATAATTATTCGTTATTTCCAGTTACTTTTCGCGGAACATAACTTCAGCCAACCGACTCAATTTAATGTAAGTGAGTAAGATATTTTTTATTACCTGAAACAGCGCTCAGAATTTGAATTGGCAATTGAGCATAAAATACTAAAGACACATTTCCCTAATAATGACGTAGATCTGGCGACTATGGACCTTGAACCATCTACCTTAATTGATGCTTGAGTTACAGTAAAGGTTGGATATTTAATCGTATCTATAGTTTATTAGTATGTCGTGATTGCCCAGTGGTGGGCTTGATATCAGGAGTACGAATGTGACTTTCCATTCATATGTAGTTACTTTCAAGTTTATCTAGGACATCACTAATTTGGAGTATGTTAGGATCGTAGCAGGTGGCGTTCTGTAGTTTCTGCTTATCTCCATGGGAAAAGGCATGAGTTTATGTATGTATGTGTCACTAACTTCGGTAAAGGAAAAACATCGTGAGAAAAACCTGTACCTAGTTCTTATTAATATAAGCTTGAGATTGCTGATTCGGCTTGAGCAAGAGTGGAGCAAGCATTATAGTTACGTTCACTAAACCATGATTCACACATATCAGTAAAGTCACAGTTCCGGCACCGTACGGTATCAGTGATAAATTATTCTTTCATACATTCTCTATGAGAGACTGCCTCGTTGGTCTAGTGGTCGCAAGCGCGACTGCTGTGCATGAGGTCTTGGGTTCCATTCCCAGGTCGGGCAAAGTGTTATTGGGTTTTTCCATTAGGAATTTCTCGGTAGCAGCCTCGGAGTCTGGATTTGTGACCGGTTGATGGCAATAGGCTCGCCACCTATTACATGGGACTAAAAGCATAATGGGTACACCTCTGCCTAACCCTTCGGGGATTACAGGCGTGATTTTATGTATTCTCTATGAACGCGTTCAGACTTTCCAGTGCCAGTAACGACACAATGCTCTTAGTGTCAGTTCCGCTGCGTCTATAGAGAATGTATAAAATAATAATTGTCACTGATACGGGACGGTGTCAGAACTGTGCCGGACAATGATATGTGTGAATCAGTCTTTATAAAGGTTTACCAACCCTGGTGCTTACAATATTATAGGCTGATCTCAGGAATTACCTACCGGATTACAAAATTTGTCTAAGATAGCCAGATTCATTAGGATTAGAATGGGTATAAATAACATCACGCTACGATTTACAGCAGCCAAGCAATTACCAAAGTCGCAACTGAACGCGAACAGAAGCTAGTCTTCTTATATAAAATTTAAATAATTGATTAAACTACTAGAAATAATTCGCTAGAATAACATTGATTATTACGATATTATAATCTGTCTGAGCACTGGCTTAAGTACTTATTAATTTATGTTTATAGCGAAATCATAAACTACAATGTTTCTCCCTAATCGCAATTGAAATTTAAACTAACATTTAATTCTCTGCGTATATTTAGTGGGTTTAAAGTGCCTATGAATACGAACGAGTTTTAATATGAGACATTTCGCTTGAAAACTGGCTTTAAAGTCGGACTCGCACGCGAAGGGTTTCGTACTATCGTACAAGATATGACACTATGTACTTTTATAGTACTTTCTTAATAAAATAAGAGAGGAACTATATTAAAATATTGAGTCAAAAACGCAAATGAACAGGAGGCCAACCACCACCTCATAAAACAATATTATTTATATATTATTTTGCCTTTAGCACTATTGAATTTTGAACGCTTGACTCAGCGCCGAGAGTTTAAAAAGGGAACAACAGAAATTACAAAGTAATATTAAAATAATATTGTTTTAAGAGATGGCGGTAGGCCCGCAGGTCTCTAGTATGGGGAGTGGACCCCCTATAATATTTTTTTTTTCAACTATACAAGAGACCTGTGTTTTTTGCGTTTTGTGCTCGATACTATAATGGCATTACTATCTTCTACGATGGTACGAAACCCTTAGTGTACGAGTCCGACTCGTACTTACTTATGCTTATTTTTTATTTTAAACTAGCTTTTGCCCGCGATTTCGTCCGCGTAAATTTCGGTTAACGCGGAAGACAAAATTACCCATATTTTTTTTTTTTTTTTTTGGACAAGCCCGCCACACTGTTCCCACCCACTGCAACTCCTGAAAGCCAGAATCAACAGTGGAGGCCACCAGAAAAGCGTCGAGGCAATGAAGCTCGACGAGTCCCAGAGAAACGATTAACTGTCTTGGGTCCCGCAACGAAATTAATCAGAAAAGAATAGCGGAGGAGTAAGAAAAATAATAGTTTCCACTTCCCTCCATACAAGCAGGAGACAGAACAGAACTAGGCCAATAGGCACAAAGGGACATTTGCAACTGGGAAAAGCCCAGATTGCCAAGCACCACGGATTGCAATTATTACTAAATTAATGGGTCCTAATGTGAGCTGTTACTTTTGATTCCAGTAATAGGTATGGCAAAAACGCTTGAACGCACGGAAATTAGTTCTAGTTTCTACAAGGTCCGCATAATAAACAACACCGGATGTAGCCTGTACACTATCTAGCATAATATTACGTTCATTCTGCCAAAGAATACACTCCCATAAGATGTGATGAGCAGATTGTTCATATTCACAGTCAGATGTAGAACATTGACACAAAGGAGAAGCAACAAGCTTGAAAGAAAATAATTTACTCTTAAAGTTACCATGACCTGTGAGAAATTGGGCAACACAGTGCCCTGTGATCAGGCCCTTGATAGAATTATCCCACCTACATTGCCATTCGGTTAAAAGTTCCTCCCAGACGTCAGCCTGCGGTTTAAATAATCTAGAGATCTTAGCACGGTCACGTTGTGTCAGAAAGTTTGCGCCCATGGTCTCTCGTGCGAAATAGTACATTGCAGCACGTCGCTGCACCTCGAGATCGACTGGAAGTACACCTGCAAGTACTGGTAGACCTTCAGTACTAACGGTCCTATACGCTTTACATAAAAATATTAAAGCTAACCGTTGACTTTGAAGCAATTTACGTCGTACCGCCCCTATGGTGGCCCTATCGGCCCAAACAGGTGCACCGTAGCACATACAACCTAGATAAGTAGCCCCATAAATAGTTTTTAGAGTTAAGAAAGATAGGCCCCAGGTAGCTTTAGAAATTCTCGTTAAGGCATAAAAGTTCTTTTTGGCTTTTTCTCCTACTGTTTTAATGTGGTCAATAAATGTAAAGTTCTTTTCTAAGACCAGACCAAGGTAGCACACGGATTGTTTACGTTTGACTGAAACGTTATTAAATTTAATACTAGGCCATGATTTAAGATTACCTTTTAGAATAAGCTGATAGGTTTTTTGCGGTGCAAAGGTCAAACGGTTTCGAACACCCCACTGAGATATTAAACGTAGGCATGTGTCAGCCAAATTCTCAAGCCCAGCCCGAGTACTTGACTGAATAAGCAGAAGGCCGTCGTCCGCGTAACCGGTTAGTGAACAGCCGCATGGAAGTGGAATCGCGAGAAAATCGTCAAAACCTAAATTCCATAAATAAGGACCGAGAACCGAACCCTGAGGGCATCCCATGGTTAGTGGCTTCGACGCGGAATGATGTCCAAGTTTGAGCTTCGCGGAGCCATTTATAAAGTAAGAGCAAACAAGATTATAGATGTTTCTGTAGCAGCCGCGAGTTTTCATTTTAAGTAGTAGCATAGGCCACCATGCGTTATCAAAAGCTCCAGAAATATCGAGGAAGATTCCAATCACGTATTTATGTTCTGACAAATTTACAGTTTGCCGGACAGAAAGCACCGCGTCGACGGTGGACTTTCCTATTGTGAAACCGAATTGATTGTTGTGAAATTTCGGTCCATCTGGAAGCAAACGTGGTACGATAAGGCGCTCCAGAAGTTTACCCAAAGATGGTAGTAGGGTTATAGGTCGATACGACTTTGGATCGTCCGGGGGCTTATCGCCGCTTTTCGGAATTATTCTTATAAAACCACGTCGCCATATACGAGGAAAAATGCCTTCTGCAATGCATCGATTATAGACAGTTAAGATCGCGTCACCCGCTGTTTTACACGCTTCTATAATCATTCTATTTGAAATTTGAAATTTTATCTTCACCCGATGATTTGTTGAGTGGTAGTCTCCTGATAACATTTATGAACTCGTCAGTGAATGGTAAATCTGACGCTGGTGATTCAGGAGAAAATTACCCATATCCTGTCATTTCAATTATTTAGTTAAAATTGTGTTTCGAAACGACACGTGGCGCCATCTATGATCGTAAGAACCTTATTATGATTTCCCTCGGGAACAGTACTTTTTTTCCGGATTAAAGGTACCCTATGTTCGTTCCTGTATACCTTTACCTGGCAACGTATATGCAAAATTTCAGGATGATCGGTTGAGTGGCTTAGGCGTAAAATGGTAACAAACAAACAAACAAACTTACTTTCTCATTTATAATATTAGTTAGGATTTAGGATTAGAAAGTTAGGATATCACTCAAATACACACACTTCCATTCCACATCAAACATCTCAATTAAGCAGGCGTCAAGTAAATACATATATTTTAGTTTCAGTAGAACGTTCTATCTCCCATAGGTGTGATTTATCTCAATTGGACCTCGACCTTGCGAGAAGATCTATTTTTGTAATTTCTTTACCTATACGCCTGTATTTCAGTTCGCGGGTAGTACGGTTGAACAAGCTATTTGATTTACAGACAACTATAATTATCTTTCTGCTACATTGTTGCCGATTCCCTTGGTCACAAACTAAACTAAAATTAGACTTATTCCATCTTTTTCTGTCAAATAAAATAAGAAAGACACTAATGTAAATAAGAGTTGTCAAATTTAATCAATCTGACACATACATACAGTTAGAGTTGACATCTTAAAACGTATGGATTAAAAATACGCAGAAGTTCAAGGCAAAACTAATTTGACATCTCTAACTTAGTTCTTTAATGTCATGGAATTTCACCGACCTTTCCTTTCGCTGCATGTTAGTAAGAGAAGTCAATTCTCTAAATTTAGTCTAGTTTGTGAACAAGGGAATCGGCACCATTGCCGTTTATTGTTAGTTTGTGTTAAATTTTTAACCGACTCCAAAAAAATGATAAATTTTAGTATACTAAGTTAATCGTAGATTAGGTTAGGTTTATTAATATGGGTAGGTTATAGTATTATTTTTAACTTTTTAGTGCTTTTAGGGTTTTTTGAAGTCGGTTATTTCTTTGCAAAAAAAAATTTTAATGTTGTTGTTGTGTAATAATTTTAAAGGCTATTAATATAGTGATGTAAATGAATTGAGAAACTACAAACATTGTTTAATAGAAGTTCCAATTTTGCCTGTATACCAAATAGCTTGTTGGACTGTACCTACATTTTTTTTTGTACAAATTGATTAAAAACATTAGTTCTACCACTGACTCTAACAGTCAGTGGTAGAACTAATGTTTTTAATCAATTGGCTGACGTGGTAGTCTATAACATATAATAATACTGGCCTATGGATGTTGACCTCTTCTCAAACAGAGAAGGTGTTGATTAACAGGTTTGATTAAACATTATTTGATTCGCGGTTTTGCGGTGTCAAACTTATACCATCACGAAATATCGAAATCCCTTGACATATATAGATGAAACTCGGCAAGAATGTAGTTTTAGGATGTTTTTTACAAAACAGTTTGTATGGAAAAACGAAGGAGAAACGTAAGAGTAACTAATCCGAATTTAACGCGAGAGAAGCCGCGTGCAAAAGCTAGGAATAAATATAAGTCTGAAATCGTCAATCCCCCTTAAGACCAATGCTCCTGCCTTCTCTGTACGAGAAGAGGCCTGAGGGGAGAAATAGTAAGCTACTACTATTGGTGCTGCTGATCTAGTAATTACTAGAAGCACTAGAGTCTAGTAAGCAAGTACATTTCCAAAACCACAAAATTAGTAGAACATCAAGTAAATAGACATTCTGGTTTCAGTAGAACGCTTCGTCTCCCACAGGTGTGATTTATCTCAATAATTGGACCTCACGTCACGAGCGCCGGCTATTTGTTTGAAGATACTCCTATTTTCTTCGGATTTTATTTGGGATCTTCGTTTGTTTTTATCTGGAGGAAGTTTGTAAGATGAGATTGTTAGAGCGATTGTCGTCAATCTTATAGGGTACAATTAAGCCAAAAGGCCAAAAAGAATTAAATCTAGTTGCCTTTTCTAAAAGATAGTTTCGTATGGAAAAGAATGGGTAAAAAACTAGAAGCTTGTTTTTTTTTAAATTGAGAGTTGAGATTTTTAGAAGGCATTTTTAAATTTCATAAGAAGTATTAATTGAATCTAGTTGCCTCTTTCAAAAGGTAGTTTTATATAGAGGAGAATGAGTGCCGGTAGGAAACACACCTACTTAACTTTTTAAATTTAGAGTTGAGATTATTTAGAATGATTGTCGTAAATCTTATCTGGTACAATCAGACCATCAAAAGGCATTTCTGAAATTCATAAGAAAAATTAATTAAATCTGGTTGCTTATTCGAACAGGTAGTTTCGTATGGTAAACAATGGGTAGGAAACTCCATACTTACAGTTTTGAAATATGTTCTTTAAAAGAATTATATTTATTTATTTTGTGAGTACGATATACCTTAGAGACTGAGGTTTTTACTAAATAGCTAACAATGGGTCAAAGTACATATCAAGCATATGGTTGCACTTCATTGCCCCGTTGGTTTCGTGATCGCCAGCGCGACTGTGTGGCTTTTCATTTGGATTTTTAACACGACTGCCCCAAAAAAAGGAGTTATGTGTTTAGGGTTAATGTATGTATGTATGTGAGATTCTTTATTCCACCATAACTTTTAAACTCCTGAACCGATTTAGATGTATGGTATCGTCACAATCCTTGCATCGTTCCGAGTAACATAGGCTACTTAAAAAAAAGAAACCTGTGTGGTCACTTTAAAACGTAAATGAATACCAGCCTGAACTATTTTTCTAATGAATCTGGTCGTGTCTATGTTTATCGTCTAGAATTTGACAAGTAGATTAAAAAAATATATAACACTAAGTAAAATAACAGTTATTAAGTCAACTTCATAACTTTCCATTAAATATTAATTACACAGACGTATCTTCAATTATACTAATGTCCTTTCATAAATAACGAATACAAAGCTAACAGTTCCTAAATAACAACGAAATATGAATCGCCATTATCTAAAATGCCAGCCTTGAATTTCCTCTAATATCTCACAATTGGCTTACTTTAGCGATGAGAGGGACACTCATTTTTCTCTATTATAATCCTCATTTATCAAATATAGACCTTGCTATCTAGATTATAAAGTTAAATTTTGCAGAGCTTTAAGATTTTTCATCAACAAATTCGTAGTACGGAGACATGTTTCAGTAGTTAGATTTGAAAGATAAGAGTATTATAGGTATTTTGATTTCCTTGGAGGTTGAATTAAAACAGTTTGAATTTTTAAAAGGCTGTTGAACTTTCAACTTCTTCTAAAATGTTTGTTAACATAACATCACATAACATCACGCCTGTAATCCCCGAAGGGATAGGCAGAGGTGTACCCTAAATAAAAAAATAAAAAAAGACGGGTTGCACTCCGGGAGTGCCGGCAGAAGTGAAAACTTGATTATTAACGTTGAGCATGTTTGATATTTTGGAATGGTTAGGGAAGTACTATCATTTATGTGGTAGAATACAATATTCATTTATTTCGCTATCGTACACAAACATGACAATTTATATTACATTAAAAATTTAACACTTTAAAACTATTACAATTATTTTACATTAAAAAGTTATACACGAACATTCGCGCAAGCGCCCTGCGCTGCCTAAACGAAACAGTAGGCCCAGGCATACATTTTCGCCGCGCCGTAGAGAGGGGATAGCTGTCTACTCTCCATCCGTCTTACGCTTTTTCGATCAGGTCACGTGTCCTGACGCGAGTTTAAGATTTTATACCCATTACAGAAAAAGTGCTCAACGCCGCTAAAGAAGTTTTCACTTCAAAAATGTGAAAAATGTGTTTTAATTTAATGTAAATGTTTGTTATAATAATAATATTAGCCTAATATTGTCCCAATGCAGGGCAAAGCACTCCTCTCATACAGAGAAGGCACGAGCACTGATCACCACGCTTACGTAGGACGAATTATTGTAAGTCCAGGTTTCCTCACGATAATTTTTGGGCAATAAAATGTTATACAAATAGTTCCATTATTCCAGACTTAGGTTAGTTATCGAAGAATGACAATGACAAAAAAGAAAATTTGTATTATGTGTGTGTCTAAACATCATGTCTCATCTATATTTAATAATATGGTTTTTATTTAAAGAAATAATATATGTGTATTTTCTTTTAGTATCACTCAGTACTAAAATATTAAGAAATAGCATCACATAGTTGTGGACATTCTGGAAAAAAATTGGAACGTGATAAAAAAAGTCTTTCTGTATATTGGCAAATTATTGAGATCCAGATATTTTAAGTAGTTAGTTATTAAAATACTACCAAACTAAGGTGACGTACTAGTAGGTAGCAAGTGAATATTGGATGGGACCTTTTCTTTTGTGTCAAATCCCCTTACATCTGGGGAGAGCGAAGGGTTAAGTCGGACTCTTCAAAAACCTCATAGTTCCTCCTGCTACCATGAGTCGCCAACTTATCTAACGACTCTAACAATGATAGATACCCCCAAAACTGGCACGGAACTTATTTAAAGATACATCTAGTTGCAAAGTGTTAGCTGTACGAATAAATCGAGCTTATGAAGTCTGACAGCTAGGAAAACTGCATTGCAGAATAAGGATGCTGGTCCATTGCAGTGGAAACATTTTTGATCATTTTCCAATTGTTAATAGTATTAAATTACACTTTATTATTTCGTAATAAATATTAAAATAAACTTATTATTTATAAAATATGTACAATTTATATATTCAAAAAGACAGAAAGGGGAAACCTCATAGGGCATCAAAAAATTAGTCCGCGTCGCTGTCAATGTTCGTGTAAAAAAGCTTTTTTACAAAAAAAGATGACCGCCTTCAAATACTACAAAATAACTTTAGCTTAGAAGTCGGCGGCTTAGGATTTGTTTCTTGTTATGTAGGTATTGCCACCGACTTCCAAGCTAAAGTTATTTTTTTTTGTAAAAAAGCTTTTTATTTTCCACTTTTTAGTGCTTGTGTGTTAATGTTTGAAATCCTTACATAAAGCCCTTTCAAACAATACCTCACACGATAATATATATTTAATTTTGGAAAGTGGTAGAAGGGGGGTTGACGTGCCCCATCCCCACTTCCTTCAGTATAAACAAAGCAATTTTTCTTGTTACGGCGGTTCTGCTGTGATTTTATAAGGAGTTCCGTTCCATATCTCCAAAGTTCATCATCAGATCATCACAATATTCCTATAGGACCTATTCGAAACTATACTCTTTCAAACAAAAAATTGAATCATCCAAATCGATTCATAATTGGCGGAGTAATCGTAGAACAAATATACAAAATTTTTTATCGAATTGAGAACCTCCTCCTTTTTGAAGTCGGTTGAAAAACGTCTTAAAAAAAAAACTGTCGAGTAAACAAAGTACAAATATGTGCAATTTTTGCAGTCGTGTTTTTTATATTTTTAATTATTCTTGTTATAAAACAAATTCAAAAGTTGCACTAACTTAGTTCTCTGATAGATTTAACGTACAAAGAGATGGAAATTCAATACATTGAAGCCGCGCATACTAACTCTTTTAATCCAGTGACATATTGCAAGCCACGGCTTTCAACATTACACGATGACGTAAACAAGCCACGTCTAGACTGTGCTGTGTGGATTTAAGTACAATGTTCAAGAGTATCTATGTCGTCATTATATCAACGTAGGGGGAATATATACTTAATACCTAAATGAAGAGTTTGTTTGAACGTCCTAATCTCAGAAATTACTGGTCTGATTTGGAAAAATTGTTTTTACCACCTCAAAAAAAAAAAAAAAAAAAAAAAAAGGCAAAGACCTATAGGAGTAGATTAGTAATTAAATGTAGAACTTCATCATCATATTCTCTATTGAACTACGTCCAATGTTGGACATAGGCCCCCTTTCAGATCGCAACAATGACCTGCGCTGCCCGGATCCCGCGATTCTTAACAACAATCGAACAATTTTCGAACAATTAGCAAGAGTTTTATCATAAATATCCTTTCTATTCTTTTTATAAAATATGTATGTATTTATGAGTATGTATATATTATATATATATATTATATATGAGTTTATGTACTTGTGTACGATTAAACTTGTTTAGATTTTGTTTTCAATAATTTTAAAATTTCTTATCTGATTATTTCCTCATGTACAATTTTTTGCACCTGCTTTGTTATCTCTTCACCACCTTTGGTTGACTGGTAGAGAATGCCTAAGGCATCAAGTCCGTAACTATACTTTTTTGTTGCATAAAGTTTAAATAAATAAATAAATAAATTCTTAGATTGAATACCAGCTTGTTTTTATTTTGCTTTTGAGTTCATTTTCGGGTGAATAAATAGTTTTTCTTTCTTTCTTTCTTTATAGGTCCATCTATCTCAAGTTTTTCTACCTACACTTTCAGATTTGCGGTCTCCACTTAAGGGCACGTCTGCTGTAAAGTCAGCAAAATATACGTGCATAGAGTAACCCGGCAATGGAACGGCGCCTTTACGCTCCCCTCAGGCCATATATCATGCTTTAGTAACGTACTGAGACGATTGTAGGCGTTCAACGTGGGTGTTGTCTGTTTATGCACTGCTTCAGCGATTTACATGTGATTTAGAAACGTTTTATGTTGTTCATTGTTACTTGGAAAGTAGTGCCAGTGTCCATTTTTTCATACAATGGTGTTCCTGATTTTTCTTTCTTGATATTAAGCTCAGAGAAAATAATACTACATAACATCACGCCTGTAATCCCCGAAGGGTTAGCCAGAGGTGTACCCATTAGTACACCCACATTTCGCCAGTTATGTTAAAGAAAATAATATTCATATTATTACGCGGACCGTTGACCGTACATGACAACACCCGTTTGAAACAGCCCCAAATTAAAGCCCAGTAAACCATAAAACTAAAAAAAAAAAACGGTCAGGGCAAAGTCTGTGTCAGGGCACGACAATGTAATGAGGAGCTTTTTGTTTCACACATACATACATTGCATTCACATGTAATTACGTATGACTCTGTATCCAAAAAATAATATTGTAAAACATTAATTTCAAAAGAGTACGTATGGAGTTTCTTTCCCTTTCTTCTCCTTAAAAAGCTACCCTTTGATAAGGGCAACTAGATTCAATTCTATTTTTTTTCTTGTAATGACGTTCGAAAGTGCCTTATAATAGCCTAATTAAAACAAATGATTTGACTTTGACTTTGAATATGAAAAAGTGTGAAGAAAAGTGTTTTTTTGAAGAAAATAATATTATTTTCTTCAAAAAAACACTTTTCCTTTCACCATCTCTGGACTATTTATATTCTAAAAGATATCTAAGCAAACTTGTAGAATATTCCTAAATGATATTCTTATTTGAAAATAAAGCGCAATATTCTTACAAAATTCGTGTGTAAACTCACTTGGAAGTCTGTCTGTATCGAAAGGTTACCAATATGTTTGAAGGTGCAATGAACTCCACATTTTACTGTCTGTAGAACAATACAAGATGGATACCGTGGGTTTTGATGTATCTTAAAGTTTTCTGACCATAAATTCTCTATAGGGTACCGTACCCAAAGGGATCACCCATTGACAACCAGCTTCAACTTTCTGACTAACTGATCGACTCCTTGACAGTTCAAAAGTGGCTGTAAATGGTCTAATTGAAATGACTTTGATTTTGACATGAATATATTCATTAGGCTAATGAATAATTTTATTTGGATTTTAATTTTGTTTTTGGTTAATTTATATTTATATTTAATTTTGTTATTTATTTTAATTTTTATTTTTGGTTTTAATTATGTTTTTGATTTTAATTTTGTTTTTTATTTTAATTTTAGTTTTGTTTTTTGTTGGAGAATAATTGAAATAATAAGTCTTCAACAAAAAATCTTACAAAGCAACACAGTAATCAATTTCAATCCGTCCGACAAGGAACGCAAAACTAAACCATTCAAACATCCATTCTTCACTCGCCAAAGCATATTATTACTCGTACGAACACACACACAATCACATTTTTCATATCAATAGCAGTCCAGTTGCCCGGAGCGACTGTATCGAACCAGCCAATGTAGAATGTGTAATGCATTCGGAATTCCCGTACACGTAACATGCAAACTAGTATCGACTATTAACTGCTGTATATTTTTGATACTGAATATTTTTGTGAAGATTTTTTAGATCGGTCAAGAATTGTCGGAGCAAGGATATTTATTGTACAATCAAATCTAATCAAATTTATTTGTAAATAACATAACATAACATAACGCCTGTAATCCCCGAAGGGTTAGGCAGAGGTGTACACATTAGTACACCCACATTTCGCCAGTTATGTTTTTAGTCCCATGTAATAGGGGGCGAGCCTATTGCCATCAACCGGGCACAAATCGAGACTCCGAGGCTGCTACTGAGAAATTCCTGATGGAAAAACCCAATAACACTTTGCCCGACCTGGGAATCGAACCCAAGACCTCATGCACAGCAGTCGCGCTTGCGACCACTAGACCAACAAGGCAGTCAAAGTTAAAAGTTATTTGTAAATGTAGGTTTAAAATACAATATTTATTGTCGTAATTATTAAGATGGTCAGTTCGCTACATTTTACTTGAAATAATACAAATAATAATAAATTTAAAGTCAACAGACACATTTAAAATGAATAACTCAATTATTTACTTACACATAATTCTTTGCCTACACACAAATTACTAAAAATGTAAAAAAAAACATCTACCTATTATAATTAAAATTGTAAAAAAACGATTTATGAATATTTTGGATGAAAAATTTAATTATATGAACGAAAAATTTATTTGTAATATTTATTAAGTTATTGAGATTTTCCATTAGGGATTTCTCAGTGGCAGCCTCGGAGTCTGGATTTGTGCCCGGTTAATGGCAATAGGCTCGCCCCTTATTACATGGGACGTAAACATGACTGCAAAATGTGAGTATAATACTAATGGGTACACTTCTACCTTACCCTTCGTGGATTACAGCCGTGATGTTATGTTATGAACCATAAACGTAAAAATAGCTTTGCTCTTACATCAGGATTGACGCAAATAAATCAGCAGAATGTGTAAAAAACTGAAGCATTTAACAAATATTGGTTGAATTTATTTCGAATCAATGACTGTGAAAAACAGTTTAGTTTTACAAAAGCTCGATAGCAATTGGTTTTACAATTCGCTTTTGTAAAAAAACGAATTAATTTGACATGTACCTATATACAGGATGAATTTTTGAGGTATGTACTGTAGTAACTCCAAGACGTGGGGTCACTACGTACCGGGATCAATCAATCTTATCTACACTAATAATATTATAAAGAGGAAAAAAAAATATTTTTGTTTCTTTTGGATAAACTCAAAAACAACTAAACCGATTTTAAAAATTCTTTCACCATTAAAAAGCTACGTTATCTGCCAGTAACATAGGCTATATTTTATTTTATTTTTGCGCGGACGAAGTCGCGGGCTAAAGCTAGTATAATAATATAAACTTTGATTCCGATTTAGGACTGAGACTTATAGGTATTTAATCAATTCCCAGGTCTGGCAAAGTGTTATTAATTTTTTCCATCAAGAATTTCTTAGTAGCAGCCTCGGAGTCTGAATTTGTGCCCGGTTGGCAATAGGCTCGCCCCCTATTACGTGGGACTTGAACATAACGGGCGAAATGTGGGTGTACTAATGTGTACCCCTCTGCCTAACCTTTCGGGGATTACAGGCGATATGTTATGTTGTAATACATTTTTGCAATTTGTGACCATACATTTTGTAGAAACTACTTTATAAAAAAAAACACCTGTATAATATCAGATAGGCAATAGAATCGATATTATCAAATAGTTAAGAGTCTTCTGTAACGTAATCTTTTTGTCTCGGATTTGTTTTTATAGCTTTCATTTGTCTCAATTCTGGACTGTAATTGGTTCTGCCTCAAACTTGTTTTATTACATATGACTTGTTATAAACAATGATTCTACAAACGAATTTGTGATAAAAGTTTTATATAAGACTAGCTTTTGCCCCCCACTTCGTCTGCAACACAGTTGATAATATCATAACATACTTGTTATCCCGGAAAAATGTTAAGATTATAGTTTGGAATAGCATTCCAAACTATAATCTATATCTGTGCCAAATTTGTGATTGAAGAGCAAACATCCAATCCATCCATCCAAACTTCCGCATTTATAATAATATTAGATTTTGCCCGCGACTACTGCGTACTACTACTTGCATACAAAATTCCACCCCCCTTTTCACAGCCTTAAGGGGTGATTTCCGGGAAAGAAACTATTCTACGTCCTTCCCCAGGTCTTAAACTATCTCTATACAAAATTTTACCTAAATCGGTTCAGCGGTTTAAGCGTGAAGGGGTAACAGACAGACATACACACTTTCGCATTTATAATAAATTAAGTATGGATAGTAAGATTTGATTAAATGTAAGTGAACACAGACCTTAGTCGCAGTTCAGATAAAAAGAGAATATTCTCCACTGACCTAAATTCAGGCCAAATACAAGTCTAGTTTTATTCATCTTCTTACTCAAAGTATGACGTCAGAAAATCACTCATTCCATAAACCTAAAACATTATTCAGTCCACAACATCAATAATTTGCAACGCCTGCCCCTAAGGCGATAGACTGTCTGGTCCGAAAATATTTTACTCCCAAAGATTCAACGTGAAACTCAATTTTCTGTATCGAACTTCTACCTGATTCGAATTCGTAATGCCGATATGCGTCTGTCAAGAGCGGTGGACGGATACTGATATAAATCTAATCGTATTTGGGACAGATTGCATTTGCAATACTTGTAAAAAATGTATGAGGTGACAATTTTGGGAAGGATATTGATGAAAGGGTGGACAAAATTAAGGACAGACGGATACTCAAATGTAGATTGTTTTGGGAATTAGCTTTGATGGAATAAGTTGGATTGATTTGACTGTCTATGTAGGTACTAGGTAATATATTAGACTTATGAAAGTTTTTTTTAACACTTTCACTGTCCTAAGACAATAATGTCAATACAATTATTGCACGTCCAATAGTGCGTTATATACAATGCATGGACGTATGAACTTCAACCGCCGACCAATAGTGTTGTCCAAGTACGTAGAAACACAAACATGGTCAAATCGTTGATCTCGTATATATTTGGGCGGACTGTTTCATTGATAAACCTCTACGAGGGAACTCTACGAGGAAAACGAAAGAGATATTATATAAGATATAAAGAGGAGGAGGTGTTTAGGTGGTTTTATTATTATACACGGTTACTTTTAAGTCGTCCTTGAACCGAAAGCCAAAAACTCGATCATCGAACTTGAAACGATTAGGATCCTTTTTTTCAAAAAGTAACAATAAAAAAAATCAGCTGTTCAGTACACTTTGACGAGTTATAAATGTACTGATCAGCTGATTTTTTTTATTGTTCGTTTCGAGTTCGATGATCGAGTTTATGGCTTTCGGTTCGAGGACGACTTAAAAGTAACCGTGTATTATTTAAGTTGAATTGTAGTAAGAAAAACCATTTTTATTTTTGTTTAATTTAAATATAATATAATTTACCAAGTTTCACTTTTTTTTTTACATATTAGATATTGTAGCAACCTAGGAAGCCAGGTTGAAAGAATTATCTGGTTTTTTTTTATTGATTTTTCAAGTTTCTCGTGAACAACACTATTCTTAGTGGTTAATAGTGTATTGTATGTATTACATATATGTATGCAATACATATATATATATATTATATGTATTGCACAGACGTACGGAGCGAACTCGTCAGTGCATTACATGTAATGCATGGACAGTGAAAGTGTTAAAATATGTGTGTTTGTTTAAACGCGCTAATCTTGAAAAGAGCTAGTCGGATTGGAAAAAAAAAATTGAATGTGATAGCCACATTAATGAGGAATAGTACAAGTTAAATCACATCACGCTGCGTCCTACGGGAGCGGGGCACTAACCAAAGACGTAACTCGGGTGAAAAAAAACCAGGAGGATGAAGTCGTAGGCAAAAGCTAATCCATACTAATGTTATAAATGTGAAAGTGACTCTGTCTGTCTGTCTGTTACTTTCAAGACTAAACCACTGGACCAATTTTTATTAAAAGTATGGGGTGAGTTTGAATCCCCAGAAAGGACAAGGGCTACCGTTTCTTCGACCACGAAACGGACATTTACGCGGACAAAGTCGAATTCAGAAAAGTCTCTATTCTGTATGCAGGAAAATAACTGTAATTTTTTGTTGATGAAGAGTTTGTTTTAACAACGTTTTGTTATAACTATTTCATTATGACTCTTAATAATGACATGTCATTAGGTACCTAATTATTGTTGAATATTTTTGTCGTTTTTGTTATTCTTTCAATAATTCTTTTTATGGAAACCGCTATTAATAACAATGGTGTTTGTGAAATTTATATCAACAATTGTAAAAAATATTTTCCAGTTTAAACTTTATTTATAATGTTTTTAAGTTGGTTTTTATTGTTCTCGTCCTTTTTATATAAATATTTTTATCAATGATCTACCGTTTCTCGAAGATTTCTTGTAACAATAGCGTTTATGATATATGTATTTTCAATCTAAATAACTAATAACTATATTTATGAAACAAGAAACTATTTGCTTATTCGAGAATTTACATCCGAGCATCAGCGCGTGTATTAAACGCAACGTAAATTCTTAAAATATCAAATATCCTTTAAAAAAAAATATATCCTTTTCACACATAATATTGATAAGTTTTCGTAATAAAATAAGGAGCTTAAAAGTTAGGTTTTTCCATCAGGAATTTCTCAGTAGCAGCCTCGGAGTCCGGATTTGTGCTCGGTTGATGGCAATAGGCTCGCCATCTATTACATGGGACTTCAACATAAATGTGGATGCAAAACCATTCAGGAATTACAAGTGTGCTGATAAGTTTGAAAAGAACATTTTTTGTTTGTTTATTCATTTAAATCTACGGAACCAGAGGTCAGATTAGAATTTTTTTTTTTATTAAATGATAGACACATTCATGAAGAATAGTATAGGCTATATAACATCACGCTACGACTCATGGAAGCAAAGCAGTAACCAAAAACGGAACTTAACGTGGGTAAAAAAAATCGTATACAAGTATAACGTACTAACAACTAATCACCCACACAAAATCAGTGTTTAAAAACTCTCTTTGATAAAACGAATTACAGAAAAAGAAGAGTCAAAAAATTTTCAAGTTTTATGTCATGTGAAACTTTATTACCATTTTAATAGCTTTTTTCGCGTCACGTGCGCACAGGGATATAATCAAGCTGTATAATAATACGTTACCATTATAAGTTGACCTTGCATTGTAGAGGTTGTTGGTGTTATGACAGATCAGTTTATAATGGAGATTATGTCGTTTACTTGAGGTCTTTGACAATAAAAGCTAAATTTTTTGAAGATTTTAGTAAAAGGTAATAAAAAAAATGCTTCGAAAATAGAATCGTTTTTTAATTACCGAAACTAATATCGTAAAGAAAAAAAATTGTATTTTTGTTAAATCTACTTAAAATTCTTTCACCTATGGAAAAGTACATTACAGCAAGTAAGTAACATACTTAATAGGCTATATTTTAAGCAAGCACTGTGCGCGGCCAGCAGTATAATCTCAATAGGGATGTTGCCTGGGCAAAAATAAATCGATTCGATTTAGTCCCTCAGTAAGATTATTAAAAAATATTGAACACGTATTTTTTTTATCAATTAGATAAAAAATTACAAAGATATATCACATCAAAGTTTAGAAGTGGGGGGCTTTGACGTAATAACGTGGTAAAATTTGTAGCACGGCGTGACGTCATACGAAATTTCAAAGCGCTGTATCTTCGTAATTTTTTGTTTGCCGGACAAAAGAAAAAATACGTATACAATATTTTTTAGTAATCTAACTGATGGACTAAATATGTTTTCTTAGTCAACTATCCTATTCTAAATACGTTCAAATTTAATTAAAACTTTTTTTACTATTTATTTAATTTCTAAGTAAGAAATTTGGACTGCACATTTTTTTTTTCTTGTCGTCGGCTGTCGGTCGGCTGTCGGTGTTCCTTCGACACTTAGAAATCGCGTGTGTGACCAGGCGACCAAGTGAGCAGTTAAAAATAACGAGTTTAGTCACCTGCCAACAGTCCTAACATTTTGCATGTTACTTTTAAAATCAGCACTTTATTACGATTAAAACATCTCAAGTAAAATTTATTTATAAACTTTTAATCTGTTTCACAAAAACTCGCAAAAAAGAATCCATTGCAACTTTTGCAATTTCAATAGTTTTGATTGCGTTAAGTTAAATTTAATCTTTAAAGATTAAATTTTCCATATTATTAGTTCTTAGAATTACAATTTAAATTACGTGCTGTTTAAGTTATTTCATTTATATTTAAATCATTAGAAGTTTTTTTGGATTTAAAAGTCGTTTTTATTTGCAAAAAGCTTTTGTAGGTATTTAAAAAAATACTTAATTGAGCATTATTAAATGAATGTTTTAGTTCTGCTAAAAGAAAGCAACCTACATTCTTTCAATAGTTAATTTACGTCAGTATATTTTAATAGAATAATAATGATTAACTAGATTCAATTTTTTTTTGTGTATGACGTTCAAAAGTGCCTTATTGGCCTAATTAAAATAAATGATTTGACTTTGACTTTGAATATTACAAATGTGTTACTATGTAGTAATAACAGTTCACTAATCTGAAACTTACTGCTCAAGGCCCGACCGTCATACTGGTATGACAAAACAATAAAAAATCCATCGTGTCTCATTACGTGGGACTTGAGTAATTAAAAAATAACTTTTACCCGCGACTTCGCCCGCATAAATATCAGTTATCGCGAACACAGACAAAATCGCTAAATAAAAAGTAGCCTGCGTCCTGCTTTAGGGTCCAAACCTATCCTGTATCAAATTTTATCAAAATCGGTTCAGTGGTTTATTTATGAAACCGTAACATACAGACAGTACTACTTTTTCATTTATATAGCTTTTGTCTACGGCTTCGCTCGCTTTAAATTCGAATAACTTTGTTTACCCATCCGTGTTCCTCCAAATACCCTTTGCGTTTCATGGCCGCGGTAACTCTTTCGAACAAATTCCGCAACGCTAGCAGAAAACATTTCAACACTTATGATTTGTACCAAACATTCTTTCAGTGCAGTTGTTAAGCCATAGGGCGATACAAAATATATTTTATATGATATTTCTCGCTCTAATACCGTAGTATTATTTGCTTTAGAGTCGAAAATGCTTCGTTAAAAGAGTTTGAAATTATATTTTGGCCGTGACTACGTTCGCGTTAATGTCGATTATTATCACGGGTATATTTTTTATCAGCGTTATCTGAATTATTTTCTTAAAATAAAAGTAGATTTAATATTCAGCTCCTTATAACATTCCATAGAAGTCGGTCTAGCTGTTTCGGAGATTTACACATTTTTTTTGTGTGTGTACGAATGGGTACACCTCTGTCTAATCCTTCGCGGATTACAGGCGTAATGTTATGTATGTAAAAAAAAATATTTCGTGTTTATATCATAATTATACGTATTTATTGTTCTGTAAAAATCTGTTATTTTGACATTACAAACACACTCTTCATTTTTTTATAGATGAGCAACTTGGCCTTATCAAAATTATATTTTTAGGTATAATAAATAAAAATATTTTATTATGCTTTCACGACTAAACTATAGATCCGATTTTGATGAAATTTGCTATGTGGCATGGTTAAACCCCAAGAAAGGACATAGGCTACTTTATACTAAGCGTCTTTGTCTGCATCCGCGATAACCAACATTTACACAAACGAAGTCACTGATAAAAGATAGTTAATTATAAGTCCAGGTTTCCTAACAACATCTAAGATAAATTGCTGTCTAACGCAATAGCAAACAGAACACGATAAATTTTCCATGAGGGCTTTTTTATGGATATCATAATATAACAGTTTTTAGAAATCAAAACCTAAAACTATTACAATGAAACAAAAATATAAATCCCTTATAAATTGCAGTTCTGAAAAGCCTATAACGAACTTTAAAAATAAAATACTTTTATGAAACCAATCTGTACCTATAAAAAACAAAATTCGGATTCGAATAGAACCAATAGTTTTGAAAACCAAAATGGAATAGTTTTATGTTGGCTTACTGAAGTTACTGACAAGCTAGAGCTAGAGGAGCTCGTGGCTAAGTAATAACAGCCGCACGGGGCGATCCGTCAGGTTAAGCTACGCTTACCGGGGTTGGTCCGTGGATGGGTGACCATCTTTACACACCGAGACTCCTCCGTGCCTCGGAAAGCACGTTAAGCCGTTGGTCCCGGCTGTCATATGTGGATCTTTGACAGTCGTTACGGGTCGTCAGAAGCCCGAAAATCTGACAACTAGTCTCACCAAGGGGTATCGTATTACCCAGTTACTGGGTTGTGCAGGTCAGATAGGCAGTCGCTCCATGTAAAATACTGGTATTCAGCTGCATCCGGTTAGACTGGAAGCCGACCCCAACATAGTTGGGAAAAGGCTAAGCAGATGATGACTAAGGTTACTGACAAGCTAAATTTTGTTCGTGTACCTACTAATAAATGTTCTTTTTTAATAAATGCGAAATATGGGTATGGATACTGATGGACACAGCTATGCCCAACCCTTCGGGGATTACAGATGTATGTTGATGCTTCTTCTTCTTTTTGTCGTGTGGGTAGTAAGGCCTTACGACCCTACACACCCTTCTGTCAGAGTTTCTAAACCGCCTCAAGGGCCTCTGACATGGTTTGAGTGGAACAGTAAGTCCAACGATGCCAATGATGTCCAAGATAAACTTTAGAAAGTACATATGCATTGAAAAATTCATGTTGTTACATGCCCGGATTTGAACCCACAACCTTAAGCATGAGAGCCCGCCTCTCATGCTTGCCTTAACCACTGGACCATCACGACAAATGATACTAGCTTACCTCAACCTCAATTCACCCAAAACATCGATCGATGTAATTTTACACAAAATGGGACGTAACAGTTTGACTGCCTGTCCATTGCCAGATGAACAAAAGTTCAAACAACGTCTAAACTTTTAGTTTGTTAATGGATAGATGGATGTTTGTTACTCTTTCAATTAGCCGAGGCACACATAATATATAATATTTACGAGTATATTTCCCGTGGGATAATTTAGGATCTTAACTTATTAGGATTAGGATTTGAAATAAATTTTTAGCATTTATTTGAACAAGTGATTTTATAATAAACGAAATTATAGTTTATTTATCTAAACTTAAGTTGCAAAGGTGGACTTAATACCTTAGGCATTCTCTACTAGTTGAGCAAACATGGCAGGTCCGAATTAACGTTCGAGCGTAAATTAATAATGCTGGAAATAAAAAAAGCTGTAAATAATTACCTAAGGACAGTATATACAGGCACAAAATAATAAAAAATTCCTATACACATACATATTATGATACAAACTACTGCGTTTATCCCATTCAGTAAGAAGAAGAACCCTTAAAAACACCAGTCCACTAGCTAATAAAGACATTATTTAAACATCGAACGAAAACCACCAAATTCCAGAACACGCATTCTAGTATAATCGCGAACAAAAACAATATTCACTGAAACCGAAATAAAATAAAGGAGTGTTGAAAAAAAATAGAATATTGCAATGTAATCCCACGGTTGCGTGCTGAACTTGTAATGGAAAAACTAAGCGAACTCTGATTTTGTTCGGCTCCATTCTGCGGCACTATTTTTCCTGTTTGTCGAAAGCTTAGTTTATTCCTCTCTTGTTTATGATTGTACCTTTTTCACTGTTAGAATTAATGTGCGAGTTTCATATGAGCGTGTGAGTAAAAGTGAACCTTTTGTTCCGCGGAATAAGTACAATATTATTTTAATAAATTTTCGGAGTGCCCATTGTTAGAAGCAAGTCTTTATGAATAGAACCTCTAGTGCTACATTTTATTAATACGTTTAATATGACTTTAAGGGGTCGGATCAAACATTAAGTAGCCTAAAGGGCTTGGCTGTGTTTGCTCGAAATTTACGCGAAAATTTCTTTTGGTCCTTTTAGGCCTGCAAGTAGGGTTACTTGCAGGCCTTAGGACCAGCCTGAAAATAACTAATGTCTAATGTTATCATAGGCACAGCTGTAGTATGCAATAAGTGAACATTATATTGTGGTTGAAATGAAATCAGGCTTTGAAAACGAAATGAACATAATTTAACGTGTAAAATGAAAATAAAAATGAGAATGAGTACAAGAAGAAGTAAAAATCAAACTTCAAACGTCAAAATCATAGTACTTCGACTGAATTTAATATACTTCAATAGTATTACACCAAACCAATGATTAATCCACTTCCCCATTCCGCAACCAGCAACCAGCAACCAATCCGAAAAACTTCGTATAGACATTAAAAAATCCAAAAAAAAAAACCGGCGCGAAACTACATGCATAGGGAAAATCCCGCTTGAAACTCATTCTAGTGTAGCATTCGGGTCGTCAAGCTCTACCCGATAATTCCTTGTCACAAATCCATTGTGCCCGCACCAAAAAGGGTTTTTGTATGGAATTCGCTGCGAAACATGGGCGTTTCGGGCCGAAAATTGAAATTCGATATTTTGTGCTTAGTGTGTGCCGTATTATGGGAACCTTAAATGTTTTGGGTGATGTTAAAAACAGTGGCCTTTTTGCGTTTTGCCGGTAAAGGGGTATTTTTTCTATGGGTCTTATTTTGTTGGTGGGTACACCACGCCTGTAATCCTCGAAGGGTTAGGCAGAAGTGTACCCATTAGTACACCCACATTTCGCCAGTTATGTTAAAGTCCCATGTAATAGGGGGTGAGCCTATTGCCGAGACTGCTACTCTCACGTCTGTCTGTCTGTTTGTTCTGGCTAATCTCCAAAAAGGCTGGACCGATTTTGACGCAATTTTCACTGCAAGATAGCCGAAGTTATTTTTTTTGGTTAAAAAATAGGAAAACTACAATTTGTTGAAAGAAAATTTTAAATATGATGATTTTCAATTTATCGTTTCGACAATCAAGCAAATAGACACAAATATTTTTTCTTTTAAGAAACAGTTGGTAACAGTAATTATCCATTTAAAAAGGCTAAATAAACCTTACACAGACGCTGATTGAAAAGGACTAATTGGTAACACCGCACGAGCTCAGCAATCAATGACGTACACTGTAACGCGTAGTACTGGAATCGGTGACGTCATCAATTGGAAATTTATCGATAATTAAGGTGACTGTAACGTAGATAGGTATAGAATTGGTGTTTGTTCAAAATATTTGAAAATACTTTAATAGAACAAGAAGGACCAAAAAAGGCCCATGATTTTAAATAGTTACGAGCGTTAAAGGACCATCTGCCATGGCTTATATCTTTATTACTTTTTTCAAAATACGACCTACATTGTTTTCACATAACAGCAAGAATAGTGTAGCCAGGTCTTTGTCAAAACTTAATTGAAAGAGTGCCCGTGGAGTATCTTACCCGTTCTTCTCCATAGAGACCTTACTGCCATTATACATGAAAGAGTATGGCTGGTTGTTTGTCACTCAATCACGCCAGTACGCCTAGACGGATATGGATAAAATTTGGCACACCGATAAATTATTATAGTTCGGAATTACACAGGCTAATTTTTATCCCAGACAAATGTACAGTTACCATGCAATATGTCTATATTGACGTGGACGTAGTCGCGGGCAGAAGCTAGTGTCAAAATAATTTTGTTACCAACTCAAAATGATACTAATTTCTTAGAGGACATTGTATTCCTTCAAAGGTCGTCGTATAGATATCTCTATTAGCTATAATACCGTTGTACCCTTAGCATTCATTTTATTTGTATTTTTAGCTATTTTTATGTGGCATTAAGACCTTTTACTATTTCATCTATAATTCATTTAGAGATTCATTTTCGTGGTAATAGTACTTTCGGATCAAATGAAAAACAGATTTAATCAGTACCATTCATACTAATATCATAAATGCGAAAGTAACTCTGTCTGTCTGATACACTTTAACGATTGAACCACTGAACCGATTGTGATGAAATTTGACACAGGGTAAGTTCGAACCCCAAGAAATGATATGGGTTACTTATTTTTGTGCCTTTGGGTGAAGTCATGGGAAAATACTAGTAAGGATATAAAGGCTCGCGTTCAAAATGAGACTTTGATATAAGACGGTCATTGTCGTCATAATGTAAAGAATTTAATTATACCTAGTTAGAACGAACGGTATTGAAGTAGCTGGCTCGTCGATTTTGAAGTAGTAGAGCTCTTTGTGTAAGAGCTTGTCCGGGGAAGTACTACTACCATTAATATTTTATAATTTCGACTACAAGGACCAGTAAAAAACCCGACCGTCTAAAAAGTAAACTATAAATAAGAAATCAAAAACTAAAGTGCGTAAAAATGAGCTTTAAATAGAAGATAAACCTTTTGTTTTTATAATCCTTTAAAATTCTATATTCTGTTTCGTGAAGGTACTTTAAATAAATTAATAAAAATTTTAAGACAAGATTTGCTAGACAGTTTTTTTTTTTTAAATCCACCTGAAACGTTAGTCAGGTAGATGGTTTTTTTTTTGGATAGAAATGTCTTCTACAAAATGTTACGTTTAGTAAATTACCGTACAAAGCCAAGACAGATTACTAGTGTTACTTGACAATAATCACGTCTCATGTAATTCATTAACAAACAACATAAATATTTGCAGCAAAAATAAAATATACCAACCAACGCCGCAGCGCTAACTAATCCATTTCTATTCTATCGTCGAGGATCATTAAAGCGCTGAAAGCGTCTAATTCAATCAATGTCAATCAGGCTGTGTTAATTAAAACAAGGTGACGAGCGTGTCACGAGTATGAAGGTTATTACTAAGGTGTGTGACGATGAAGCAAGGCGTATGCGGTATTTAAAATTCGAATGGTTATTTGCTTTGAAAGCTTTGAGTCGGAAATAGATTTTAAGTAAAAATGTGACCCAAATTAAAAGTAACGACCACTGGAAAATCAATGTTGATACCTACCGCTCAAGGCCCGGTTGTCATACTGGTATGACAGAAAAATAGAAAATCAATTGTGTCTCATTACGTGGGACTTGAGTAATAAAGAGTGTTTACGTCGTACGTCATTTCATACCAAACAAGGCCTTATTTTTCGAAATGAATGTACTAATTTTAATGGAACTTAAACCTACGTATCAGCAGGATAAGGTCTAAAAGGCTACTTGAGAACATTTTCGAAACATTTTGTTACAGCTAAATTCGACCGAATTAAATTTTCCATAGAAACAGAGATTTCCAATTATCTATTTAAAATAGATAATTGAACTGCCTCTTTGGTCTAGTGGTTGCAAGCGCGGCTGCTGTGCATGAGGATTTGGGTTCGATTCCCAGGTCGGGCAAAGTGTGATTGGGTTTTTCCATCAGGAATTTCTCAGTTGCAGCCTCGGAGTCCGGATTTGTGCCCGGTTGATGGCATTAGGCTCGACTCCTATTACATGGGATTAAAAAACATGACTGGCGAAATGTGGGTGTACTAATAGGTACACCTCTGCCTAACCCTTCGGGGATTACAGGCGTGATGTTATGTTATGTGTCTATTTTAAAATAAGACATTTTAAAAATGTTAACAAAGTAAACGTGTACTTACGATATTGTGTACACTGCGAGTGACACCCCTACAGTCAATCAAAAGCTTACTTTACTTACAAAAAATAAAATATCTCATGGCGTAAGCTTAACAGCATCAGAACGCTTTTATTGAATCCCACCCCCATGAAATAAAAAACGTATAAAATCCACGTAACTACATACAGATTTTTACGATCCCTTCAACCTAATACACGGAAAGCCTACTAAACATCCCCAAAGTACTCCCTAAAATATTAACCCGAGCGTCAAAATCATATATTTCCGAACACCTCACATCCCCTTACTAAGTATTCCTTTAAAATAATTCACTTTAAAAACAGCAGACCCTTCCTGAACTAACCGTCTTTACTTTAACAAAAAAACGACGTATCTCCAAAAAAGAAACAACCTAATTTGGATTCCATCATTCGCAGATAAAGATGAAAATTGTTTGGAGATTTTACCGGAAATTTCCTAAGGACCCAGATGGGTGCCAGTAATGAAAGAAAGACCGCATGCGGTGTAGCAAATTGCTTTCAGACGACACATTGCATTAGACCAAGTAAGTACCTATGTACTGTTAGGGTATCTAACACGATTATGTAGAGAACATTACGGTAGGTAGTCATAGGATAGTGGCTTATAAGATTGGATTTGGGAATTTCACTTCTCCAATCGAATTTGTATGAGATTGAAGCTCTTGTTCTCTTTATAATATGAATCTTTAAAGACACTTTTCTTTAATTTATTTATTTATTAAAAAAGGTACACCAACAGCTTCTGTATATAAATTAACAAATATAGTAGTATATGAGTAAAAGGCTTATACAGTTGCTAATAACAGGTGAACCAACATTCACGAACATAAGTGGTTAGACTCAAACTTAATTAAAAAAAAAGAGATCAAAAACTAAAATTAAACAATCGATCGAAAATTGACTTAAACTTAAACATCATCATCATCTGCCTAGCCTTTTCCCAACTATGTTGGGGTCGGCTTCCAGTCTAACCGGATGCAGCTGAATACCAGTATTTTACATGGAGCGACTGCCTATCTGACCTCCACAACCCAGTAACTGGGTAATATGATACCCCTAGGTAAGACTGGTTGTCAGACTTTTGGGCTTCTGACGACCCGTAACGACTGTCAAAGATCCACGTATGACAGCCGGGACCAACGGCTTAACGTGCTTTCCGAGGCACGGAGGAGTCTCAGTGTGTAAAGATGGTCACCCATCCACGGACCAACCCCGGCAAGCGTAGCTTAACCTGACGGATCGACCCGTGCGGCTGTTATTACTTAGCCATGAGCTCCTCCGACTTAAACTGACTTAAACTTAAACAACTTAAACTAAAAAAAAAACTTACAATATTAATTACAAAAAATAAACTAAATTTAATAGTAAAACCAAAAAATAATAGCGAAGTTGTAAGAAAAAAATACGTAGTTACTAAATGGCGTGGTCACGCGTTGCTGTGGCTTGAAGTAAGTAAAGATATTGAGGTCAATAATCGAGATAAAAACTATCCTATCTTTTAAGTTTAACCAAACTACACACAGTAACAAACAGTTTCTCTTTCTTTCTTTCAGTAAGCCATATTTCATAAAAAATGGTTGAATAGTTTAGGATCGAACAAGTGGCGTTCTGTAGTTTCTGCCTACCCCCATGGGAAAATGGCGTGAGTTTATGCATGTATGTATGTAGTTTAGGAGTCCATCCCAGACAAACAACGTGATGCGTCATTTATATTATTAAGACTTTCTGATTAATTTCGTTGTGGGATCCAGGACAGTTGAATCGGACTCGTCCAGCTTCATTGACTCGGCGATTTTCTGGCGGTCTCCACTCAAGAGTTACAGTGGATGGAACGTATAACTTTTGTCCCTACAAAAAATGCTTAAAGCAGCTAAAGAAGGTTTTCACTTAAAATAAAGTTAATTCAACAGTAATGTGTCTAAAATAAAAACACTATTCAAATAGCGGCACATCCGAAAACCTTGTGTCAGTGGAATAATTATAAAAGTTCTGGAATAGTCCAAAAATCCCAGTTCATAGTTTAGCAGAGCGATAACAAAAATGTCACAGCTCACAAAAGCGTTCTTGTGTGGTAGTCACTGACAGGGAATCATCGGATCGGCCGCACACTCTCCATTTTATTTTTATTATTTATTTAAAATTTTAGCACTTATAATAAAAGTACACTGTACTAAAGCAGACATCTCGTGCTCTGGGCATTTTCTACCAGTGTATCTTAGGGTGATGCAGAGACAAAACATAGTAGGTGCCAGGTACAGACAATTTCCGAGAATAAAATAATATATACACAAATACAAACCAATGAAATACAACAAAGTGTTTATGTCTGCGACTCATACGCGTTTTAATTAGATTTTATTTATCTGCGCCTTAATTTTGCCCTTAATTAGATTTTATTTTAGACAAAGAAATAGTGTTATTTCTTTGTCTAAAATAAAAGTAGCCTAATTTATTCCATATAACATCAGTTATCTGCCAGTGAAGGTCTTGTCAAAATTGGTCGAGCCGTTTCGGAATTCTGCCGGTACAAACAGACAGACAAAAGTTAAACCGTGGACCGTTTTACATACATTTAAAAACGCTGCTATTTTGACATTACAAACAGAAAGAGTCTGGTTTTGTGCTCAGTTGATGGCAACTAGCTCGCCCCTTAATACATAGGACTTAAACATTACTGGCGAAATGTGGGTGTACTAATGGTTACATCTCTGCCTAACCCTTCGGGGATTACAGGCGTGATGTTATGTTATAATTGGATAATAGGAACTAAACTCCAGATACCATAAACAATACAACTCCTCCATTGCAATAGTCTCATTTGGAACAATGCACAGTCTCCTATTCGCGTTTACTGACGTTATCTATGATTGATTAATAGTCAACCTTACTGTACCAGAAGTACTGGTTAGTAAATAGAGACAATCAAATCATAACTGAATAGAATGGTATTCAATAGGTCTCATGGAATTACTAATCAATTTCCTTCATGAATTTTCCGTTTCAATCCTAACTTCCTAACTAATATTATAAATGCGAAAGTAAGTTTGTTTGTTTGTTTTTACCATTTTACGCCTAAGCCACTGAACCGATCGTCCTGAAATTTTTCATATACGTTGCCAGGTGTACAGGAACGAACATAGGGTACCTTTAATCCCGAAAAAAAGTACTGTGTCCGAGGGAAATCACAATAACGTTCTTATGATTATAGATGGCGCCACATGTCGTTTCGAATCATGATTTTATGACATGGGTAATTTATTTTCCGACTTCGTGTGTGTCCGCGATAACTGAAATTTACGTGGATGAAGTCGCGGGCAAAATCTAGTAATTTTATAATTTTGTTAGCGTTAAGACCATAAGTTATTTCATAAAATATGCATTAAAAATCAAACTATCCAATCAAGTTTGACTTGGAAGTCATTAAATGATTTTTTCGCTCTGGGCAAAACGAAAGGGAGTGTCAGACTCTTATTGACGAAAACCCATCCGTGTTCCTTCTAATGCCCTTTGCGTTCCAGACCGCGGTAACTCTTTCGAACAAGATCCGCAACCCTGGCAGGAAATATTCGTGCTTGGAATACAGCAGTGACATTGATTTCTAAGATCACGGAAAAAATACCACAAACAAGTTGCTATAATTTAAAAAATTCAAAAACATGACTGCAAAAATTGCACGTATTTGAACTTTGTTTACTCGTCAGTTTTTTTTTACGACGTTTTTTATTTACAGTGTTATATATTTTTTAAATCTACTTGTCAAATTCTAGACGATAAATCTAGACACGACCGGATTCATTAAAAAAAATAATTGAGGCTGGTATTAATTTACGTTTTACAGTGACTACAGAGGATTCTTTTTATTTTTAATTGTAACGATACCCCAAACATTTAAATCGGTTCAGGCGTTTAAAAGTTATGGTGGAATAAAGAATCTCACATACATACATACATACATTAACCCTGAACACATAACACTCCTTTTTTTGGGGCAGTCGTGTAAAAAGCTCTGTCGTAAATATGCAGCCGCTCTTAGCCACTGTATCGCTGAATCGTTAACTCGATGGAAGCGCCACACGTGCCGATATTAACGCCAGATACGCTTGGACAATGCGGTTTTTGTTCAATTTATATCCACACATACATACAGGTGCCGTATAAAGCGCTTCCACGGAATAAGACACATGTTTTTATGCATAGTGTACACTTGTTACGACACAGAGTTGGTTGATTTCCAACAAAATTATGAAAAGCGAATGAAATATTTTAGTAAGTTTATATTAAGAGAAGCTTTCAGCTTGCAAAATAATTATCTAAGAACGTATTTTGCAAGCTGAAAGAGCTTGCAAAATAATTATATTATATGAACTTTTCTAACTATGCTGCTATGCTGTGTATGAGGTCTTGGGTTCGATTCCCAGGTCGGGCAAAGTGTTATTGGGTTTTTCCATCAGGAATTTCTCAGTAGCAGCCTCGGAGTCTGGATTTGTGCCCGGTTGATGGCAATAGGCTCGCCCCCTATTACATGGGACTAAAAACATAACTGGCGAAATGTGGGTGTACTAATAGGTACACCTCTGCCTAACCCTTCGGAAATTACAGGCGTGATGTTATGTTATGAGTTCCTAACTATGTTGGGGTCGGCTTCCAGTCTAACCCGATGCAGCTGAATACCAGTATTTTACATGGAGCGACTCATCTGACCTCCATAACACAGTAAATGGGTAATACGATACCCCCTGGTAGGACTAGTAATACTAGTAAGACCCCTCCAATATAGGAAGACAACAAATTAAGTTTGTTGATTAAAAATGTGCCACTACACTTGGCTCGTCCTGGTGCGTTCTGGTGATGAATAGGCTCATTGAAAGTCATTATTATTTTCACTGGATTTAAACATTGTTACATTTGATTGGTCTAGTAGTCGCAAAGCGCGACTGCTGAGTTTGAGGCTTGGGTTCGATTCCCAGTTCAGGTAAAGTGTTATTAGGATTTTCGATCAGAATTTTTTTCAATAGCTTCTGAATTTGTGCCAATTTGACGGCAATATGCTCGCCATGGGACTTAAACATAATTGCCGAAATGTGGATTTACTAATGGGTAGACCTCTGCCTAAATCTTCAGGGATTAAATGCTTGATGTTATGTTATTTTAATGTAAGGTCTTTGAACTTTAAAGACGTCATTTTTTTCATATCTTAATCTTAAGTAAACCGCAGTGGCTCTTTTTGACGACATTTTTCTTTGAATAGACGACGAACGACGCAATAAAGCATATCACGGAGATCTTTTTAAGATAGTTGTGAGACATGGTTTTATTTAAATTAATAATCTTGTTAAAATATTTGAAGGAACTTTTGGAAGGTGTCTCTTAGAGCTTTGAGAGGTTTTCATCATGTTTTTGCAAACATCCTACAAGTGGCTAGTTTATGTTGCTTTTTTAGGCTTTTAGAACATCATCGCCCCCTATTACATGGGACTAAAAAACAAAACTGGCGAAATGTGGGTGTACTGATGGGTACACCTCTGCCTAACCCTTCGGGGATTAAAGGCGTGATGTTATGCATGTTATGTTATCATCGCACCAAAAACATTTCATGTAAAATGTTTCCAAGACGACCACATAAGGTTTGCTCTGTGAAAAAGATATCAGATCTCATGTAGAGCTAAGCTTCTGAATCTACACAGCCTAACTCTACCGATACCTACTAATTTCACAAATTCTACATATCAGTAAAAATGTATGGCTTCGCCGTTTCACTACCGTCGTGGAGGTGATGCGAATATTTAGTTTTTGAAGTCATCTTCTTCTTATCGTGTGGGTAGTAAGGCCTTAAGACCCTACACACCCTAGTGTCAGAGTTTCTAAACCGCCTCAAGGGCCTCTGACATGGTTTGAGTGGAACAGTAAGTCCAGGTTTCCTCACGATGTTTTCCTTCACCGATGCCAATGATGTCCAAGATAAACTTAAGAAAGTACATATAAATGGAAAAATTTCACATTGGTACTTGCCCGGATTTTAACAAACAACCTCATGCATGAGAGGCGGGCGCCTTAACCACTGGGCCATCACGACACAGTTTCTGAAGTAAGTAACGAAACAGCCAAGCCATCCATTTTTGTACAATTGAAATTCCACAATTTTCTCCAAATTGAAATGGAAAGAATAATATCATAATAGCTCTTACTAATTGGTAGTCAACATCTTAACCCTATAAAGAACACCCGCCGGCGTCACTTTGAAGTTTAAACCGTCCAATTTATATAATTGAAACTTTGCCCTGTTTTGTGTCATTCTGGAACTCCATCATTTTCTTATTTAATAATCCTTTCGTAATCAAATACTTGAGCTTCGCGAATACGGCGGCAATATCGGACTTTTCTGGGTGACGCCATCTTTGGGGGGTTTCGGGATATTAGAAATGCGAGAACGAGGGGTGCCAAAGGAACCCTGTTACTAAGCCTCGGCTGTCCGTCTGTCAACGGGCTGTATCTCACAACCTTGATAGTAGAGAGTCTACAATTTTCCGAATCAAATTAAATCATTTATTATTAAGCAATTGGACTAGTTTTACAAAGTATATCTAATTAACCTATACCTATTGCCGCTAGAACAACAAACACATAAACATCAAGCCTGTAATACTCGAAAAGTTAGGTAGAGGTGTACCCATTTGTAAACCCACATTTCACCAGTTATGTTTAAGTCCCATGTAATAGGAGGCGAGCCTATTGCCATTAAGCGGACACAAATCCAGACTCCGAAGCTGGTACTGAGAAATTCCTGATGTAAAAACCCAATAACACTTTGTCCGATCTGGGAATCGAACCCAGGACCTCATGCTCAGCAGTCGCGCTTTGTAACCACTAGACCAACGAGGCTGTCTAACAACAAATAATAAAAATATAATAAAGTTAAAAATTAAAGGGGACTACAAGAAACGTGTTTTTTGTGTGTAGTGTTAAATATTTTGCAGTGGTACGAAACCTTTTGTGTACGAGTCCGACTCGCACTCAATGTCCATGTGTTCCAATTGTATATTGTGTAGTACTACGTAACCCTTTGTGTGCGAGTCTGACTCGCACTTATGTGTCTCAATTGTCCGTTCAACTGCACCCTTGACGGCCTGTGCAACACCTCTGACGCGCCACTAAACGTGGCAACCTACTGGGCTCTAATAATTTAATTTATCATAGATTAAGTCCGCCTTAGTACTTGTGTTGCATAAAGTTTAAATAAATGTGTCATCGATACGAAAAGAAGAAGACTGAAAGAATCACAATGTTTTAACAAATTAAAAACCCTGGTACTCGGTTTATCAGGTTACAATGAAACGCCAATATATTTGGGAAAAGTTGTTCTATTCTATGAAATAAAACTAAAACATTTTCTTTTCTCTCTTTCATTAACTTAACTTCAATGAGCCTACAATGTCTTGACAAACGATCTTTAAAGTACGATATACGTATCAAAAGTCTTAACAAGTAAATAACGTCTTCATTTTCAACTCAAGAAAAACACACCAATCAGCATTCAGCCAGTCATGTCACCCTCACAACATCTCCAAGGTGATATACAACTCAATGTCAAACACTACAGAAACCCTTCACTGAAATTAACCGTCGCAAATTCCAGTGTGTGCCTATGGAAAGTAGGCTCATTCCGAATTACGTGTCAATCGGGTCCTGTATCAACATCAATTTTATTCACATCAGGCATACGTCTAACGAGTTGCTTAAGGCGCGTCTAAACGGGACATTATTGTTTGTGGAAAAGTGTTGCCGGCAACACTTTTAGTGTGGCTCTGTTACTTTTAGCTTTATAAGTTTAGTTTGGCTGTGTCAGACTTTTGCTGAGATAAAAATAAAGTGAAATAGCAGTAGGTATGTTTTCAATATTTTTGATAACACAAGTAATTGTAAATGTTACCCACCTTGTCCTTTTTTACTGCAGTTTACCAATGGCAACACACATTTTGTGACCTCATCTATCGTTTATAAAAATAAATGACGTATTAGGTATATTATTATAAATAATTTCTCAAAAGCAGCCTCGGAGTTTGGATTTGTGCCCGGTTAGTTGCAATAGGCTCGCCCCTTATTACATCATCTGCTTCATCATCTGCTTAGCCTTTTCCCAATTATGTTGAGGTGGGCTCCCAGTCTAACCGGATGCTGCTGAATACCAGTATTTTACATCTTTTTGCTCGCCCCCTAATAAATGGGACTTAAACATAACCAGCAAAAGTGAGTGAAATATATTTTTTGATGTTGTGTGAAAGATATTTTCTATGAAACGACGCGATGAACTATTGTTGTATTTATTTTATTTGACAATACCCGTGTATCGGTCATATAATTCGGATCGATTGCCAGACCAAACATTTTCAGCCTGCTCCGCAACAAAGTGTTGCCGTGCAAATGTTGTCTCGTCTAGAGGCGCCTTATAGGAAATTATTCGTACGAATTTTGCTTAAGCATTTGGCCTTGCTTATGTCGATGGGAGGTTTTTGATGTCGACGCATGCTTTTGAAGGGAATTCAAATTAAAGGAGTTCAATGTGGAATATGGGAATTTGAATTGTTTGAATGTGGAATACTTTTGTTTGTACATTTTATTATCTGTATTATATTTGACTGATCTCATTTTTGTTGTCTTTAGAATTACTTAATGTTCTCAGTAACAAATTAACACTTATTTTTTATTTATTTAAACTTTATGCAACAAAAAGCACAGAGACGGACTCAATGTCTTAGGCATTCTCTAACAGTCTACCATAGGTGGTGAAGAGAGTGTGAAGAGTACATGATAAATGCAAGTTATTGTTATAACGTAAATTAACAAAATTGGAGATAAAAAAAAAACGCAAAATAAGTTCATACATAAATTGAAGTAATAGTTCTTGTTTTTGTCTTTAATGCTGATTTAATTCAAACTTTTTACTTGAAAATGTTAATTTAATTACATAATATGCACGTACATTATGGACAATAATGCACATATAAATAACCGTACGCCTATCCAACAACAATTAGTTCGAATATTATAAAATTATCGCTTTAATAAATTCTAAAATAAAACAAATGAAGTTCGGAATTTCATATTCAAAATTGACCAATAGGGACAAGCTATCAATGACATTCATTTGCAATTTAAACACAAATACACGATATTCGAAATGGCGCCAATTCAATATTTGATGACGTTCTTGTCGAGGCAAGTAAAACCGCAAGACTGACCTCGCTTCGGCGATTGCCTGACGTCAAATGTAAGAGAATTGAGGGACTAACTGCATTCCCGTTCCTTCGTCTACAAACAGAATTGTAGAGGGAAATTCACAGAACATGACAACAGAGGCGTAAGCCGAAATTACGTTATATCAGAAAACTGAATCTCGTAACTAATAACGTTAAAAGTTATAAAAAATATACCTTCATTTTTCAATCTGTCAAAAATACGACATTATTCTACACCCAGAATTGGAAATTTAGACTTGCACAAGTATGTGTGTATGATATGAATTATTGCAAGTATCTGAGCCATTTAGTTAGTTAGTTGCAATATTTATAAATACGTAAAGATTGTTTCTTTAAACAGAATTTTACCGATATTTTTTAATTTGTAATGTTTTGTACATACATTTATACATACTATAACATAACTGTTTCAATGTAAGGTACACTTTATTCACATGTAACAGGATTAGTATCTTATATTCAAAACATTATCATCATCTGCCTAGCCTTTTCCCAACTATGTTGGGGTCGGCTTCCAGTCTAACCGGATGCAGCTGAATACCAGTATTTTACATGGAGCGACTGCCTATCTGACCTCCACAACCCAGTAACTGGGTAATATGATACCCCTAGGTAAGACTGGTTGACAGACTTTCGGGTTTCTGACGACCCGTAACGACTGTCAAAGATCCACGTATGACAGCCGGGACCAACGGCTTAACGTGCTTTCCGAGGCACGGAGGAGTCTCAGTGTGTAAAGATGGTCACCCATCCACAGACCAACCCCGGCAAGCGTAGCTTAACCTGACGGATCGACCCGTGCGGCTGTTATTACTTAGCCACGAGCTCCTCAAATATACTCAATATTCAAAACATTATAAAGCATTGATTTTGAACTTGCGACCTGCTCAGGCTTCGCACGGGTAAAATGTAGATACATAAACCTTCCTCTTGAATCTTTATCTATTCCTGAACTGCATTGAAATCCGTTGCGCAGTTTAAAAGATCTAATCGTACAGATGGCGTGATGCGACTTTTGTTTTATACTATCTAGATAAGAATAAGCGCATATGGAGTTTCTTGCTTATACCTATTCTCCATGCGAAACTACCTTTTGGAAGGGGCAACTAGATTATTTTTTTTTTACTTGTATATGACGTTCAAAAGTGTCTCTTAAATATTTGCCTGGTAATAAAAGGTTAATGGAAAATGAATACAGCCAAGCACAAAAGAAATTGAAGTATTCAAAACTACGACTTTGCCAGCGACTTCGTCCGCGCAAAATTAAAATATAGCCTTTGTTACTCGCAGATAATGTAGCTTTCTAATGGTGAAAGAATTTTTTAAATCGGTCCAATAGTTTTTGAGTTTATCCATTGCAAACAAACACAAACAAAAATACAAAGTTTTCCTCTTTATAATATAAAAAAATAAAGGAAAAAATAAGAGGAAAATTTATAATATAAAAAAAAATAGTGTAGAAAAGGATTTAATTTTGATAAAAATTAAAGCGTTAGCTGCCGGGGCTGCGGGTTGTTCGAAAGAGATACCGCGCCCCCGGAACGCAAAGGGCACAAGAAGGAACATGGATGGGTTTTAGCCAGTAAAAGTCTGACACTCCCTCCCGCCCCGCCCAGGGCGGGGGAAGTCATTTGATGATTTCCCATCGGTAAAAAAAAAAGCAAAGAAGTAAGTACCTATTCGAATATTTGAGTAGCACTTTTAATATTATCGACAGACGAAGAAAAAGTTGATTTTGTATTCAGACAAATTGAAACGCTGGTTATGACGGGTTTAATAATGCTTATATATTATTAGGTTCTTAAATATAATATTTTTACAAAGCATTAAATTATGTTTTTAAACTTGTGTGTGAAAAATTATGATTTTCTTGAAGGGTCTGTAGATTTTATGAATAATATATTTATTAAACGACACTTGGTTAATAATTAATTAATAAATAGATCTAATTTTTGTTTTGTTTATGTTTGACAGTATTTTAGAATACACCTCTTTCAAAGAGCAGAATCACCCCGTTCCGTACGCAGTAGGCACAGTCGCGCGACTATATCACTGTGTGTGTGCGGGTTCATCGACCCGCCTGCCTGAATCCAACGGCAACATGGTTATTTCGAGTTCGAAAATCGAATGCTAAAAGAAAAATCCATATTTTCTTATTGACTGGATTTTGCCCGTGACTTCGTGTGCCTAAATTTCGGACACCGTTTCATCCCCTAGGGGATGAATTTTAGAAAATCCTTTCTTAGCAGACTTTTTCTACTAACTTTAAACTACCTCCCTGCCAAATTGAATCTTTATATGTCAAGCGGTTTTCAATATTTCGTGATAAGTGAGTGAATGAGTGACCTTTCGCTTTTATCAATTCAATCAATTCAATTTATTTATTTTGTGAACATAGGTGATTACAGTGCGCAGTGCGCTTTTATATATTCAGATTAGTCGTCTGCCTCGTTGTTCTAGTGGTCGCAAGCGCGACTGCTGTGCATAAAGTCTTGGGTTCGACTACCAGGTCGGGCAAAGTGTTATTGGGTTTTTCCATCAGGAATATCTCAGTAGCAGTCTCGGAGTCTGAATTAGTGTCCGGTTGATGGCAATAGGCTCGCCCCCTATTACATGGGACTAAAAACATAACTGGCGAAATGTGGGTGTACTAATGACCACACCTCTGCCTAACCCTTCGGGGATTACAGGCGTGATGTTATGTATGTATATTCAGATTAATGATCCTTTGGTTGACTGGTAGATAATGCTTAAGGTAGTCCGACTATGTACTTCTTTGTTGCATAAAGTTTAAATAAATAAATAATGATGAGAATCACTTGCAGAGATTTCTTGAATTTGACAAGTTCAAAACGAAACTGGAGGCTTAGACAAAGTAACATCGCTTCGTAGCGAAACGATATCTAAATTCGTCATCGTCTCTGAGATAACGACAAACATTTCATAGCCAATGTACCTAACACTATGGTCGCGATCACGATCGAGGCGAAGGCGAACACTGAAAGCGCTGCTTGGCTACGCATTTGTATGGGATAAACACGATAACGATTCGTTATTTTATAGTTTCGTTATGAATTATAACAGTGTCTTCCAAATTGCGATAACGATGTTGATTGACCACGTAACTTAACGCGGCTTATGTCAATCCCATACATTTTAGTATTTTCTAATTTCGTTATCGTTTTGAAATTGTTACTTTGTCTAAGCCCCCTGCATCTTATATATACCTACAATACATATACAAGTGCCTTGACAGTGATAAAAAACTCAATTATATACTTCATATTAAATCCTAACGACCTCCAGACGATCGCTTTGAACTAAGAATTCAGTTATAAATGTATAGTTATATCTAGTTATATGAATAACGTATTTGTATTTTTCTTTAATCAATCTTGATTTATATCACACCGTAGTGTAACATTATTCTCCTGTTGGCCTCTGTGAAACTAATCTGGCCAAATGGGGCTTTCTTCACCCATCCCAAACAGAGTGCCAGTGTGGAGCACCATCACAGGACATGCGTCACCTCCTCAGTTGTCCGTCGTGCACTACCAACTGCACCATCCAAGACCTTAATGAGGCCAATGCAAAGCTGTACAGGATGCTCAATATAGGTCGGACAAAATTTGAGTCATTCGATACGAGAAGAAGAAGAAGAATTCTCCTGTTTTTATTACCTCATAATCTTTTTTTCTTATTGGTGATTGATCGATACTTAAACACAACTGGCGAAAGAACAATTGACAACTGTCTTTATGACTGGCGAAATGCGGGTGTACTAATGGGTACACCTCTGCCTAAGTCTTCGGGGATTACAGGCGTGATGTTATGTTATGTTAAACTTGATTGTATATACTCATAATAACAAACAACTTTTCTAAAAAAACGAAAATCGTATTTATTTATTTATTTAAACTTTATGCAACAAAAAAGTACAAAGGCGGACTTAATGCCTTAGGCATTCTCTAACAGTCAACTAAAGGTGGTGAAGAGATAACAAAGCGATCGAAATATATGTTTATATATTTGTAGGTAAAGCGGCAATAGAAATTCATATCTGTGCGAAGTTCAACTCTCTAGCTATCACGGTTCATGAGATACAGCCCGCTGACAGACGGACGAACAGCAGAGGTTTGGTAATAGGTTCTTTTACGACCCTTCGCGTAAAGAACCCTAATAAATAATAATTAATAAACGACAAAATATTCAACCGTGTATAGAATATTCTCCTAACTACATGTTAAAACTTAGCACTGTGTACATTTAACACTTCAAGAAATCACAATTTTATAATACATTTTGCTTCAAAAATATACCTTAATGCGCTGTGTTTTACGACCACGGTGTAATGTACAGCCCTAATGCACTGAGCTTAAGTAAGATGACTATATTTAGGTAAAGAATCTTTACGTGTATGTCTAGAATAAATTACAGTAATATCTTTAGATGTGTCGTTTATTTTCTTATTACTGTCTAACGGATTGCTAAAATATTTTTTTGTGAGATGACAAAAAAATGTAAAGGGTTTTTTTGTTTTATTTTTAGACATTTTTCTTCTTTGCGAGACGTGAGTTACAACTGTAATTCAAGAGTAGGTACCTCCTGTCTTTTCTTGGGCTATCAGCTAGATTCGTAGATAAGGCATAACAGCTATTAGGACACACAAACTGATCGGCAAATAATGAGTTATCTTATGATATACATACAGAGTGTTAGTGTAAACACCGTTATCCTTGAAACCAGTGGTTTGGTTTCACGGATAGAACGTAAATTCAATGAAAAAAAATATCTTTTTTTTTTAAGTAAAATCTCCATTTTTCCTCAAAATTATTTCACCCTATATTACAATGATGTAATTAGTTAAAACTTATGTAGGTAGTTATAACGGACGGCCAGTACAGCAGGTCAACGACCTTTGCGGTGATTACGTAACTCGGGCGCATAGTATCCATGAATTTACGGACGGTGTCGGAGAGATTTTTTTTAAATTTTTGAAAGAAAACTTTGTTTATTTATTATTAAATTCAGATAAACGTTTTTTTAATAAATCAAGTACCTATGGTTTTAGTGACAGCGGTGTTTACACTAACAGTCTGTTTAAGAGTAAAAGGTCTCTGACTCACTCATCACGAAATGTCAAAAACCGCTTGATAGTTAGTAGACGTCCGCTAAGAAAGGATTTCTCAAAATTCAGCCCCAAAAGGTAAGAAACGGGGGTTCAAAGTTTGTACGGAGAAATCAACTTCGACGCGGACGGAGTAGCGGGCAGACGCTAGTTTCCTATATTATCAAGCTAGTTAAAGCAATTCGGTAATGGTAATCGGATTGGCGATAAGATATTCGTTAGGTTATGTTTTACATTATAATTAAGTTCCACGCGTTTGACAAGAGCTCGTAATGAATAACATAACATCACGCCTGAAATCCCCGAAGGATTAGGCAGAGGTATACCCATTAGTACACCCACATTTCGCCAGTTATGTTTTTAGTCCTATGTAATAGGGGGCGAGCCTATTGCCATCAACCGGGCACAAATCCAGACTCCGAGGCTGTTATTGAGAAATTCCTGATGGAAAAACCCAATAACACTTTGCCCGACCTGGGAATCGAACCCAAGACCTCATGCACAGCAGTCGCGCTTGCTACCACTAGACCACCGAGGAATAAGTTTTTCTACAATATTTACAGCAAAAATACAAGGTGTCTTTGAAGTGACTATTCAAGATTTTTCCTTTTCTATTGAAATTAAAATTAACATTTAAAATAAATATTTTATTGATATCAGTCTTGCCGCGGTGATCTATGCCAATAGATTGATGTAATATAATATTTTGGCATCCAACTTCATCAATAAAGAGATTTGACAGCATATTTTACTAATCAGTAATTTGGCCGCGCTTGCAGACCGAGCGAAGATTCAATTCGACTATACAGGATGTTTAGAAGGTCGATGCAAAGCCGTAATGCAGAGCTTGTATAGACTATTTAGAACCATTTAAACTGAACTTGTTTTACACGAAATGTGACGTTTTTTTAACATTTTAATTTTATTTTTTTATTAAAAGCCCAAAATTTAGCAGTTAGTTGCAAACAATCGCCACTTTGATAGAAAAATCATTTATATTTAATTTATCTTTCAAATGATTTGCAATTTAGTGCATTTGGATTGTGTCATCAAAAATCATTCTGTTAAAAAAATTGTTAAACTGCGGCTAAAAAAAAAAAAAAATAATACTCTGTGCCTTTTGCAGTTTAGTGTTTATAAACTAGGGTTATGTCTATACAAGCTCTGCTTTACGGCTTTGCATCGCCCTTCCTAACATCCTGTATAACCGAATTCGGCTGTATAACCGAATTGTCTCTATATTTTTCTTTGGGCTATATATAACCTAAAGAACAATATAGACTCCTGATCTCATCCCTCGTTAAGATTGATAGCCGATGTTATTGAGGGGTAATTTAAAAAATGCAAATAAACAAAGTTTTTATAACAGTAACTTTTTATCGATAATGCTAATGGTACTCGTAGTAGCGAAATTTTACGACTAAGAGATTTTTGATCATAATAAAGTAGATAATTTAGAATGTTGGAAGAAAATTCTTGTTTAATTTTGCGAGACGTAAGTTTCTTTTTCGTAAACAGCTTTATTATCTTGCAGTGTTTTTTAGCTATTTTGAAGTTTATCTTAGACATTACTGACATCATTCCGTGCCTCGGAAAGCACGATAAGCTGTTGGTCACGGCTGTCATACGTGGATCTTTGACAGTCGTTACGAGTCGTCAGAAGCTTGAAAGTCTGACACCCACTAACATCGTGACGAAACCTGGACTTATACAATCCTATTACTGACACTAGGGTGTGACCTAAGACCTTACAGCCAACACGATACAGAAGAAGAAGATTGTCCCACTGAAGTGCAAATCCTCTTCTTACACAGAGAAGAACTAATTAAATTGGTTATTGGCAAAAATATGTTGACACTACCTTTGCATGGTGTCCACCATTTTTTCCAGATTTCACATACATACATAACATCACGCCTGTAATCCCCGAAGGGTTAGGCAGAGGTGTACCCATTAGTACACCCACATTTCGCCAGTTATGTTTTTAGTCCCATGTAATAGGGGGCGAGCCTATTGCCATCAACTGGGCACAAATCCAGACTCCGAGGCTGCTACTGAGAAATTCCTGATGGAAAAACCCAATAACACTTTGCCCGACCTGGGAATTGAACCCAAGACCTCATGCACAGCAGTCGCGCTTGCGACCACTAGACCAACGAGGCAGTCCAGTTCCAGATTTCACCCGCCATTTTAATCACAGAAAAATGTATGGTTCCCGTGAGATAATACATTAATTTTTGACACGTACAAAAAAAACGTCGCGGGCGGAAGCTAGTATAATATATGGAAGAATGAAATTTCCTACTATAGGTATTTCTTGCTTTCTCTCCGGTTGATGGCAACAGGCTCGCCCCCTATTACATGGGACTAAAAACATAACTGGCGAAATGTGGGTTTACACCTCTGCCTAACCCTTCGGGGATTACAGGCGTGATGTTATGTTATGTTATGATGTATTTCTTGCCTAAAAGGACGCTTCAAACTCTTGTTAAGTAGTACAAAATGGTTATAGTAAATAAACCTAATTCTTCTACAAGTGTCTATTTATCGTGTTACTTCTCGTTTAAAAAACAAAACCAATCTTAATTCACCATTCAAACACAACCCCTAACACATAAACACATATACTCAACTCAGTTAAAATCAATCAAATTATTAATTTAACCGATCTACATACCTCCATACATTCACTTAAGTATCATAATCCCTTGACGATGGAGTTAGAAACTATTGAGCTCCCAGCTCGCTATTCAGTCATGGTAGAACTTGAAGCAATCCATCGATTTATTATGTTAAACGTATAGTACTCTTGGGGGTTGGTGGCGAATGGGAGAGAGATCAAAGTGGAATTTGAGTTTCAGATGTTTCTTGTTGATATACTGGGTATCGTCTTTAACGGAACTGTCAATATGGGGCACTTCCTTTACTTAAGCAAGAAAGCAAGCGTTGTCAGCCTTTTGGGCACTTGCCCCATTTACAGCGACGCGGACGATTTTTTTGATGCCCTATGAGATTTCTCCTTTCTGCCTTTTTTTTTATTTGTACATATTTTAAATCGGTTCCTTCATTTCGAAAAATAATAAGTATGTATGAAAAGCCGTACCGCATAAACGCTTTTAATTTTCTGACGTTTTTAGTGTGAATTTAATGTAAAATGTGTCAAAAAAATACTGTATTGAGATGATTGTAGTGTAAACTTTTGTATGCATGTGTGTTAATTTAACTTAATCTCAGTCTTACACAATGGAGCCAATTCTCTTGTTCACAAACTAGACTAAATTTAGAGAATTGACATCTCTTACAGACAGCGAAAGGAAAGGACGGTGACATTAAAGAACTAAGTTAGCGATGTCAAATTAGTTTTGCCTTGAACTTTTCCGTATTTTTAATCCATACATTTTAAGATGTCAACTATAATTGTATGGATGTGTCAGATTGACTAAATTTGACAACTCTTATTTTCTTGTTTTATTGGACAGAAAAAGATGGAAATAGTCTATTTTAGTTTAGTTTGTGACCAAAAGAATCGGCACCATTAACGAACCAAAAAAGCTTTTGACCATGCAAAAAATCACGTAACACACAAAATCATTTCCATACTTTTATAACATCTTAAAAATCTTAACCTACGCAGACAGTTATATCTCTCTCTCCGGAAAACCTTGAGACCCAAACATTACACTGATTAAAAAAGAAAAATAATGCCTTACCCAGGTGGAAAAGTCAATACATATTCTGGTCACGAAGTCAACATACGATTCAGTGCCGTCTGCATTGGCGTACACCGAATTAAGTGAATTAGAAGCAAAAACTACGAGAATAAAAGGTTCCTACTGTTCCGTAGAAGCGGATACTTGTGAATTTTTAAACTAGTTTCTGCCTACCGACTTTGTTGCCTTATTAAAGTTTTGCTGTTTCGGCTTGAATTTGAGACACAATGAAAATGAATAATCGAGTTTTCGGCTACTTTCTTTGGTAATAAATCTAGGGTTATTCGGTTTGCGGACGAAAAATGGCGTCCCGGCTTTAGCTCGATTTGTCATGTGTCTGTGTAAAGTGTCGTTCTATGTAGATTTTGAAGTTTTTTTTTATCCTTTTGCTTTGTGAATAGATTCGTAGTGTATTGGTTTATTTGAAATATGAATAAAATTGATTTGATTTGATACAGGTGTTGTGTTATTTTGATATGAGTTGACGCGGTTGCTGGAATGTTTCAGAATGATGTCCATGTCATTTTTATGGTTTTTAGTAAAATACGTATGTAATAACCCAGATTTTTTTAAAGGGTCTGTGGGCTGTTTGAATTTTTGAAAGGGTTTCTGTTCTTTAAATTTGGTATTGGGCATATGAAGTGGAGGGATGGAGAGGTTTAAAAGAAAAAAATATGGGAATATCCTAAAGAAAATAATGAGAATGTACGATTGAGTGAGAAATGAGGATGTGCATCCTCCATTACATAACATAACATCATGCCTGTAATCACCGAAGAGCTAGGCAGAAGTGTACCCATTAGTACACCCACATTACGCCAGGTATGTTAAAGTTCCATATAATAGAGGGCAAATCTGTTGTCATCAACCGGTCAAATCCAGACTCCGAGGCTGCTACTAAGATATTACTGACGGAAAAACCCCAATAACAATTTTCCCGACGCAGGAATCGAACCCAAGATCACATGCTTTTTTTTTATGGGACAAGCCCGCCACACTGTTCCCACCAACTGCAACTCCTGAAAGCCAGAATCAACAGTGGAGGCCACCAGAAAAGCGTCGAGGCAATGAAGCTCGATGAGTCCCAGAGAAACGATTAACTGTCTTGGGTCCCGCAACGAATTTTTTAATCAGAAAAGAATAGCGGAGGAGTAAGAAAAAATATATTTTCCACTTCACACTTCACATCACATGCTTTAGCAGTGGGAGAGATCCACCTCACACCCCAGCCGCCGCGGGAGACGCCCAGGGCATCGGACGTCGCGAGGCGACATCCGGCCACCGTAGGCGTGGGCTTGCGGACGGCGAGTAATGGGTAGCTCGCCGTCCGATCAAGGACCAAGCCCGGGTCGACGGCGCGTTCTGTTCGCGCGCGCCTCAAAGAGCTGTCAGCACAGGGACGGGGCCCCCAATGGAGCCAACGCCTGCCGGGGTTGCGGGACGTCTTAACAGGATACCGTGGCCCCGGAATGTAAAGGGCAACAGAAGGAACAGGGTGGTTTTTTAGTCAGTAAAAGTCTGTCAGTTCCTTCAGCCCCACCCAGGGCGGAAGGAGTCATTTGATGATTTTTACCAACTAAAAAAAAAAAAAATGCTTTAGCAGTCACGGTTTCCGACCAACGAGTACAACTTAACCTGACCAAGCTCTTTTCTATCTTTAGGTTCCCATACCATTTTTTTTTTAAAAACCTTCAAAAAACGTTTCTCTATTTGATTCACTTTTATGTCAAAATATTCCCAAATTATTTTTTGGAAAATTCAATTCAGTTCACCAAAACTGCCAATCGCCGTTACATTAATTGCTGTATTCCAGCCAAAATTCAAACAGGCCGAGCAGTGAGGTACTAAAAGCGAGTTATATGCTCAATTTACTGGTTCGACTTGAATAAGTTATGACATCATCAAATTTCATTGTTTATTACCATGTTAGAGCTTTGGGTTTTCGGCCATTGTACAGAGTAGAGATAGACTACTAATAGTGCGCGCCCCTCCACAAACTCAAAACGTTTGAAAGTATTTTGTAAAAGTATTTATGTACAAGACTCACAACGCATGTGTGCGTACTGAGACGGCTCTCGAAACAAAAACAAATTAGCGATTTGTTGCTCAAGTAGCGGCGTCATTGATTACTCATTATCTACACTAATATTATATAGAGGAAAAAATTGTATTTTTGTATGTTTGTTTGTAATGGATAAATTCAAAAACTACTGGACCGATTTTAAAAATTCTGTCACCATTAGAAAGCTACATTATCTGCGAGCAACATAGGCTATATTTTATTTTATTTTTGTGCGGACGAAGTCGCAGGCAAAACCTAGTTATTAGTATAGCGCTGCACTGACATACTATGAAAATGACACGTGCGTTGTCTTGCGCGGTTGGCTAGTTATGATTAGTTGACCAACAAATCTGTTGGCCTGCTACTAAAGACGAATACTTACAACTACATAGAAACTCTTTCATGTGGATATGACTACACACATTGAAATAGTAATATAGAGGGGCGCGACATGTTATAGTAGTTTACCTCTACCTACTCGTATCTATGTAGTTGGGCAATAATAACACTAGCCTATTATTGTCCTACTACAGGAAAAAGGCCTCTGTTCACGCACCGCATGTAAACCGGGCATTACAGTTTACAAACCATAGTGCGGGGGTGCGGTTCGAGGGAGGGGCGAAAACGCCCGCGCCGGCCGCCGCGACAGACAGCACCAAGACGGCGGTACTAACGCGTCATTTTATTATTATTTGTACAAGTGTGTGCGCCATTTTATATTTGACATTAAACTTTACCAACAAGTCAATATCTTTCACTTCATCCATAACAGCCTCTTCTCACAACTCTTTCATATGGTTATGACTACACACATTAAAATAGTAATACGGAGGGGCGCGCCATAATATAGTAGTTTATCTTTACCTAGAAAGAAGAAAGAAAGAAAAACTTTTTATTCACGTGAAAGTGACGCAATACTCAATGATATACAAATAATACCTATACAATATAAAATAACAACTAAATACACATACAATTAATAAAATTGTGTCCTGAACGGTAATTTGCGCCACTACCGCGCGAAATACACACACCACCTACCACACACACACACACACACATACACACATACACACACACGCACATACACACACACACACACATACATACACACACACACTACCTATCTATGTACTTGGACAATTATAACACTAGCTTATTAAATTATTGTCCTACTACAAGAGAAAGGCCTCATGTGACATACAGAAAAGACATTTCTGGTAGTCGCCACAGTTGATTCTGGCTGTCATGAGGTGCAGTGCTTGTATCTGTTATTATAGTAAATGTTGGTCATCGGTGATATTTATATTTATTTATTTATTCATACTAATAAGTACAACATCTTACAGATTACTCCAAGACGATGCTATACAAACAAATGATGATGATGTTCCTCCTTGGATTTTAAACTTACGCCGTATCGAATTTTATCGGAATCGGTTCAGTGGTTTAGTTCTGAAAGTGTAACAGACAGACAAAGTTACTTTCGGATTTATTTTGCCTTAACATATTTTTAACTCATTAATATGAATAAAACTTTCGAACTATGCTGATAAATATTGTCTGCGAAAAATGTATTTTCAATTAGAAAAATAAATAAAGACTTAAGTTTACTCCGCTTGTTTGTATTAGTTTCTTGTTCCCACTGCAACATCGGATTAATAAAGATACTAACAATTTTCTATGTCAAGTCACTCGGTCCAGAGATTATCTTTTTCAAAAGAACAGCTTTTGCTACGAAGTTTTCTTAAGTTGGTTTGTTTATTTACTGAATAAAATTGTTATAGAAATTATATCAGCCTCTAAGCCTCTTATTATTCCACTATACAATTTTATTAGTAGTACAATTGTGGGACAGTTAAAGGCTGGTATTTTTACTATAATAGGTAATTTGACATTGCCTTCTGAGGCACGAGCATTGATCACCACGCGTGCTCTAGGCGGATTGGCGATTTCAGACTTATACGGGGTAATTGAAAATATACCCGAAACCTTAAAAGGGGTCATTATACTCATCATTATAAACAACTTTTACGTCATGGGACCAACCCTGAAATTATGAAAAACACGCATGTTTGACAGATAAATTATCTTTCTTTCTTTCTTTCTTTCTACTTGCCCGGATTTTAACTGTATATAGGTAAGGGGCGAGTGCATTTTTAACCACTGGGCCATCAATAAAATTGTTATCGTATAATAAATAAAAATGGACCAATAAAATAAGCAATTTGTCTTAACTCCTGCCATTTTATGCAGAGCAATAAGTTGCTGCATAGCGTTATAAGAATAAAAAATACGAATACCGGATAAAACTCAGGCGTTTAGTTCGTTTTCTGTATTTTTATTCCTTCCTTTCCTATCTTTGTTTGTTTTCTGGAAGAGGATCTTCGAACATTATTAACGCCGTGCATTTTAAATTTTGTGTTATCTTTTTCCGCTTCGCTGAGTAATGTAGGTAACTAAGAGTTGATAAGGATAAATCTGTTTAGCTCTTAGAAAAGGTAGGTGGGTATAGTAAGTACTTTTGAATAAGAATTAAATCTAGTTGCCCTTTCCAAAAGGTACTTTTGTATGGAGAAGAATGAGAAGAATGTGCAATAAACTCCATACGTACTATTACTTTCTTCTCTCTCTCTCTCTCGTACTCGTAAATTACCGTTCAGGACACTTAATTTTTTATTTTCTTATAAGTATTTAGTTTATGTATTTAGTGGACTGCCTCGTTGGTCTAGTGGTCGCAAGCGCGACTGCTGTGCATGAGGTCTTGAGTTCGATTCCCAGGTCAGGCATGTAAATGGGTTTTTTCCAACAGGAATTTCTCAGTAGCAGCCTCGGAGTCTGGATTTGTGCCCGCTGGATGGCAATAGGCTCGCCCCCTATTACATGGGACTAAAAACATAACTGGCGAAATTTGGGTGTACTAATGGGTACACCACTGCGTAACCTTTCGGGGATTACAGGCGTGATATTATTGTGTATTGTGCGTCGCTTTCACGTGAATAAAAACTTTTTCTTTCTTTCTATCTTTCTAAATAGAAAGAGGCCGTAAGTATTAGACTGACGTTTTGAATTAGTTACCATACCCATTCCAGCTTGAAGCAAATATATAAGTATTATTATTAGCCAAATACTTGTACGTCTGGTGCACACCGTAAGTATAAGTTGGTTATTTATAAATAAATAAATATAATAATATCTTAGGACAGCCAACATATCGCCATCTGATCCCAAACTAGGCAGAGCCTGTACTATGGTAACCAGACAACTGATAAATATACTTATATACTTCTAAATACATATAATAGATAAATTACACCCGAATCACAAACAAATCATCGTGCTCATCACACAAACATTTGTCCTGGGTGGTAATCCAACCCACGACCTCCGTCCTAGCAGTCAGGGTCACTAACTACTAGACCAACAGGCCAGTCTAAAACAATAATCGATTAAAACCCTAACAGTCATATCGAATAGCCAATAAAGATAATTCAATAACGAATCAAAAACATCCATCATGTTCTTTTTAAAGCCATTCATCCTTTCATAATCGATAGCATTCATTGCTTATTCTGACTGTCGAGACGACATTTGCATTCGCGACCTCTGTTCTGAACACTTGTATGGGTATTTTTTTATTTAATTTGTACATAAAATCTGGTAATTGATTAACGCTTGTTTCGGACGTATGTAGGTTGAATTCAGTATGCCGTTTTAATTTGTGTACCTTGATGACTTTATTGTTTTTGGGATGAAATTATCATTTTTGGTTTTTGTTAAAGGTTTGTGTGATGGAAATCGTTTTAAATTGATTGACGGGTATTTATTGGTAGGCAGTGGATGGTAAAAAAAGGTGTGAAAATTTAAAGCGGCGTGGCATTCAATTAAATTTAAAATAAATAAAAAATGAGTAAAATAAAATGAAATATGAAAAAAAAAATGTAATTGGAATTGAAGAAATTGAAATTGGATTTGTGCCCTGTTGATGACAATAGGCTCGCCCCCTATTACATGGGACTTAAACATAACTGGCGAAATGTGGGTGTACTAATGGGTACACCTCTGCCTAACCCTTCGGGTATTACAGGCGTGATGTTATGTTATGTTATATTTATTAATATAAAGCCTATAAAGGTGACGAAAATTGTATTGTCACATCAGAATGGAACGCCAAAAAAGTTTAAAAGAAAATCACAAGCGTTAAAATGCCAGTAAAAGCTCGTAGCGATCCTGTTTGTGAACCGGTTTTAACTAGTTTTAAACTCTATCTAAATGTTCAACTAGATTTTGAGAATACGATTGTGCTAATTCAGTTTCAGTAGCTAAACAATTTTTATTCCGATTTTTTTTTGGGATTTCTCTGTGTATACAGTCTGCATGCTGCAGAATTTGGACTGCCATGGCTTACATCTTTATTATTATTTATTTTCTTTGCTTTCATACATAGAAGCAACAATAATATTTTGACCAAGATTTTGTAAAAACGTAATTGAAATGTCTGAGGAGTTTCCTGCTCGCTCTTCTCCATAGAGGCCCACCTCCGTTTTGGAACGAGCAACTATGTTCAACTTTCTGATTAATTTACTGAAATAACATAACATAACATCACGCCTGTAATCCTCGAAGGGTTAGGCAGAGGCGTACCCATTAGTACCCCCACATGTACCCAACATTTCGCCAGTTATATTTAAGTCCCATGTAATAGGGGGCGAGCCTATTGCCATCAAACGGGCACAAATCCAATCTCCAAGGCAAGAATTTCCTGGTGGAAAAACCCAATAACACTTTTCCTTTTACTGAAATACAAAAAACACTGTTCCCTATTTAAAATACGCTACGTAGCTAAAAAGTACTCCATTGTTCCCTTCACACACTTACACCGGGAATCCTAGTACCTAGCGTACGCGCCTACCACGATACTTAGGTAAATACCTACATCGTCATACCCAACTCACATCTTTCATTCTCATTGCGTCGGCGATTTGCTGGCGGTAGCCAGTTGATTTTTTACAGTGGTTGGAAATAGTGTGGCGGCCTTATCCAAAATTTAAAATATCATCACCAAAATCAACCTTAACACCAATGCACGTAGAACTTTGAATCAATCACAAAATTCTATCAGCACATTCAATTTTAACCTTTAATGGCATCCCGTCGATGTCACCAACCGACCCGTTAATACCGACGATCAAACTGTAGCTGAGTCGTTAACTTGAATTGAAAGGGGCTTATGGGATTAACACATGCAAATTCCTCTCCCTACCTGCTTCCCACATTTCAAGGTGCTAAATTCCCTCCATTGTTTCTGATTTAAATTATGTTTTTAGGTCATCTCGTTTGCGAAGGTCATGTTTTTGTAATGGAGGAAAGGGACGTTGTAATGGAAAGTTTTACTATGGACTCAGTACCTACAATACGCTGTAAAGCAAAACATATTAGGTCGATTAACATAACATAACATCACGCCTGTAATCCCCGAAGGGTTAGGCAGAGGTGTACCCATTGGTACACTCACATTTCACCAGTTATGTTTTTAGTCCCATGTAATAGGCGGCGAGCCTATCGCCATCAACCGGGTACAAAACCAGACACCGAGGCTGCTACTGAGAAATTCCTGATGGAAAAACCCAATAACACTTTGCCCGACCTGGGAATCGAACCCAAGACCATCGTACACAGCAGGCGCGCTTGCGATCACTAGACCAACGAGGCAGTTTTATTAGGTCGATTATTAAAAACAAATTGTTAGGACCGAAGTCTTAAAATAAAAGGAATTTATATTTTAGAATTTATATTTTTTGTAGTTCTAGCATGTTACTCGGAACGATGCAAGGATTGTAACAATACCACATACATCTAAATCGGTTCAGGCGTTTAAAAGTTATGGTGGAATAAAGAAACTCACATACATACATTAACCCTGAACACATAACAGTGCTTTTTTTGGGGCAGTTGTGTAAAAATATGACAATTGATTGGTGGAGTGTACTACCCAATTACAGTAGCTAACGTACGCCTGACAATTGTCACATAAATTTTGAGCTGACTTCCGTACGAGGAACAGGGGTTAATATCTCACATAACTTGTCAAATTCATAACATCTCCTTTAGGCGTTCCCGCAATCAGATAACGTAACATTCGTAAACATGTGGTGTGTATGTTGCAGTAACAACTCTTAATCGGACAAAGTCAAATCATTTTTATTACACGACTGCCCCAAAAAAAGGAGTGTTATGTGTTCAGGGTTAATGTATGTATGTATGTATGTGAGATTCTTTATTCCACCATAACTTTAAAACGCCAGAACCGATTAAGATGTATGGGGTATCGTTACAATCCTTGCATCGTTCCGAGTAACATAGGCTAGTTAAAAAATAAAAAGAATTCTGTGTGGTTACTTTAAAACGTTAATTAATACCAGCCTCAATTATTTTTTTTTAATGTATCTGGTCGTGTCTATGTTTATCGTCTAGAATTTGTCAAGTACATAAAAAAAAATATGTAACACTGTAAATAAAATACGTCGTAAAAAAAAACTGACGAGTAAACAAAGTACAAATATGTGCAATTTTTGCAGTCGTGTTTTTTAATTTTTTTAATTATATTTGCTTGTTTGATTTGACCATTTACAGGCACTTTTGAATAGTCAACTGAAAGTTGAAGCTATTTACTTGTTTCAAAACGTAGGTAGGCCTCTATGGAGAGAATGAAAAAGAAACGCTTTTCGATTAGGTTATAAGTACTTTTAAGTAGCAGTTGAAACAACATTTAACCGCAAAGCAGTCAATATTATTTTCCAAAAAAATCCGAATCCAAAGAAATCTGCTATGAAAAAATGAACTAAGCGTTATTTAAATAATTTAATTTAATTACAAATATCCACGTAAGAATTAAATCAATTTATTAGGGTATTATTAAACAATAATTACAACTTTTGGAGTTCTTACCAGCCAAGTTTTTTTAAAGACGTAAAGCACTATTTTCCAATTATTTTTAGACTTGACTGGTTAAGAGTTTTGACTGCAACACACACATTTGACTTCAGGTTGTTTAGAAGATTTAGTACCAATTCAAACAACAGCGCAGATGGCGTTACGTTTTCGATAGGCTTTCGTACATTTTTTTGAAATTTTCATATTGCATTGTTATCGGAATGGAATCGCCTGTGTGAACGGTTTTTGTCCTTTTTTCCAAGAGATTTTTTTTTGTGAACGGAAAATATTCAGACCCGTTTGTATCTATTGTTTTTGAAGGATTTTTACACGACTGCCCCAAAAAAAGGAGTGTTATGTGTTCAGGGTTAATGTATGTATGTATGTTTGTGTGATTCTTTATTACACCATAACTTTTAAACGCGTGAACCGATTTAGATGTGGGGTGAGGGTGAGGGTGGAAGTTCGAGAGGCCATAAATTTTGACACTTTGTTTGACGTTTCCGCATTATTCAAATTAAGAATGTATATTGACGTTTGCAAAGAGAGAGATAGGAAGTTTCTTAAGAACTCATTTTTTTAAGAATTGGATTCATCTGAAAATTATAATCAAGTATTTAGGCATCTTCAGCTGTAGAGGATTTGCCCACATTAATATATCTAAATATTTTTTGTGACTGCCTCGTTGGTCTAGTAGTCGTTAGCGCGACTGCTGTGCATGAGGTCTTGGGTTCGATTCCCAGGTCGGGCAAAGTGTTATTGGGTTTTTCCATCAGAAATTTCTCAGTAGCAGCCTCGGAGTCTGGATTTGTGCCCGGTTGATGGCAATAGGCTCGCCCCTTAATAGGGGCCACTTCATGTAATCATGGGACTTAAAACATAACTGGCGAAATGTGGGTGTACTACTTAATGGGTACACCTCTGCCTAACCCTGCGGGGATTACATGCGTGATGTTATGTTATGTTATTTTTTGTGTGGTAATCCTTATAGACTGCGAAGACCTCACGGTGTTCCTCCAACTACCTTAGGTCACAGTACGGGGATCGCTCAGAGAATTTCTACCCGCCCCGGCAGTAGCCACCACAAACGGTACCAGATTAAATTTTTATTACCGATATTCTCATTGTTTTACCTTCAAAACGTTATGAACTTTTATTCGCAGCTCCAAAAATGAATCCACCTATTTCACGATATCCATTACAAATAAATTCACTACAAGCACAAAAAACTGGAATTTAATTTGGTGCAACGCAAAAATCTATTCGACACTGCACGTTGCGTACAACGCAATTTGTCAGCAGTCCAACCATAACATCGAATTGGTTAATTCGAATCATTGTCACATATGGGGACGTTTCGATAAATTTTATCGATATGTTAATCACGTAGTCCCGAATCAGTAATACATGTTCCCATTTGTTTGATTGGTGCAAAATCATTTATGGAAATAAACGTGGCTTTTGTTTCGTACGTGTTAAATGGAGTCGTTTAAGTTTCGATTTTTGTTTTTGTTTCTCGGATTTTGTTGTTTTTCTATTGAGTGAGCTATCTCATATATTATCTTTTATATAATATGATAGTGCTGCCTGGGAGTCTGGATTTGTGTCCAGTTGATGGCAATAAGCTCTCCCTCTATTACTTGGGACTTAAAACATAAGTGGCACAATGTGATTGTACTAAGAGCGGCTTTGCCTCCCCTCCCCTCTGTCTGTTTAACTCTGCATAACCTTTCGGATATTACAGGCGTTTTGTTATGTATGTAGCAAACCATATAATATCACTCTATTACACATGAGAGCAAAGAAGTCACGGTTTTGCAAAGATACAACTTAACAAGGATAAAAAAAATATGTAGGCAAAGTCGCGGTCAGAAAGCTAGTAATAACGATAAAGAAAGATTAAACACCAATCTTCACAAATCCTATAACAGTAAAAACGATAAAGATAAACACTTCAAAACTCTGGAAGTGCGTAAAATATTATTAAGGTCTCATAAATTTTATAGAATGACACACACGGGGCGTTTTACCAAAATATCTTTGAACGAGGAATACAAATATGGGCAATGATTAGATGCAATCTCGGGATGTGAAAAAGAAAATGTAGGATAAATCGCCCCTTTTGAAGTTCATCTTAATGGTGTTAGTTTTATTTAAGTGAACGTGTAACTACCTACTTTGATGTATTTACTTTTATTTTTACACGACTGCCCCAAAAAAAGGAGTGTTATGTGTTCAGGGTTAATGTATGTATGTGAGATTCTTTATTCCACCATAACTTTTAAACGCCTAAACCGATGTAAATGTATGGGGTATCGATACAATCCTTGCATCGTTCCGAGTAACATAGGCTAGTTAAAAATAAAAAAGAATCCTGTGTGGTAACTTTAAAACGTAAATTAATACCAGCCTCAATTTTTTTTTATGAATCTGGTCGTGTCTATGTTTATCGTCTAGAATTTGACAAGTAGATTTAAAAAATATATAACACTGTAAATAAAAAACGTCGTAAAAAAAACTGACGAGTAAACAAAGTACTAATTATGTGCAATTTTTGCAGTCGTGTTTTTTAATTTTTTAATTATAGTAGCTTGTTCCCATTGATTTTGAAATGTGGGAACGTTTTTATAATCGGGAGCTTTAGAACATCTTGACCGAGAAGAAATTTTGCGTGTTACAATTTATACATAACATAACATCCCGCCTGTAATCCCCGAAGGGTTAAGCAGAGGTGTACCAATTAGTACACCCACATCTCGCCAGCTATGTTTAAGTCCCATTTAATAAGGCGCGAGCCTATTGACATCAACCGGGCACAAATCCAGACTCCGAGGCTGCTACTGAGAAATAAATAATAATTTGCGACTAAACTACTGCTCCTATTTAAGTGATATTTGGTACAGAGCTTGAAAATGATACCTCGTATACGCAGTTTAAAGGAAAGCCCATCTGTCGTATCAACTTTGTATATAAGAGTATATAATTATATCAATAATAGTAAGGGGTTATTTGGTCGAAAATAAAGAACATATTTTTTTTAAATTTAGCTTTCAACATTTTATTCTTCATTATACATAGATAAACATTGACTATGGCAAATTTCAAAACCCTTAACGCGGCTTACGCTTAAAAAGAGATACCTTTTTTTCCTTTACGTACTGATATATAGATAAAGCATTATTCATTTGTTTATTTAGTGGAACCACAAATAGGACATCCCTTTTCGGAAGTCGCTTGTTTTATTCCAGTGGTTAGGGCTGCCAACTTATTTTGTACATTATTCATATTGTGCTCCAGTTACAATTCCCTAAACGCCACATTGAATTCAACAAAACAATTCCGAGACCATTTACCCTATTTCGTCTATTGAAAAAAAAAATACAAGTTGTCCAACCAATTCCGTAGCCATAAAAACTCCGGTTAATATCCTGGTGTGACACGAGAAGCCTAAATCTCTTGGGATCATAAAATATTTAACAATCACGCGGCGAAAGCGTAAACGTTTTATTTCTTTTCCATTCTCTGCAATGCGGTCTAGTTTCTTTGTAGGATTTGGGTAGGAGGCTTTCGGTTCGCTTTTCAATGGGTTCGAGTCTCCTGTCATGTTATTTCCCTCCAAAAGATTTGGTATTTAGTTTAAAATTACTACGTGCATGGTTACTATAAATTTTTATGCCTGACTTGCCCACAAAGGTGTAAGTACTAATTAAAAATTTAGAGGCTATCAATGTCAAAAAACGTAGGACAATTTAGAGGTTTTTTTGACAGGTTGATACTAAGATTAGATTGCCAACGTTCCTAAAAAAATTTGTAGAATTTGTCACATTAAACGGGCTTTAAAAATTGAGGAATACAATTTACTAGAAAAAACAAAAGTAAAGATCCAATATTACCGTACACAAGAATTATAACCATGTTTTTGTTCAAATAAAAATATCCGATTTGATTTTGATAGAAGGGCTAGGCAGATGTGCAGTACAAATAAACCCATATTTCGCCACTTATGTTTAAATTCTATATAATAGTGGGCGAGCCTATTCCCATGAACCGAGCACAAATCCAGACTTCGAGGCTGATACTGAAAAATATCTGATGGAAAAACCCAATAACACTGACCGATCTGGGAATTGAAACCAAGACCTTATGCTCAGCAGAAACCAACGAGGCAGTCGATGAATAAATAATAATCGAATTCCCAAAAAGCAAATCACAATAACAAATCGTAAGGGTAACTTTGACGAAAATCGAGTTATTATAACTCAAGTTTCCCCTCAATAATTTACTCGCGACTCACTATAACTTAGTTATTTGCAAGCTATTACTTTAAGCGTTCCCAATTGGCATTCTGGCAATATTAAAATTGAATTTACGCCTTAGTACACAGAGTTTGCAAAAGTTTTGGTGCGAGAACGGGGCCCGATAAATCGGTGTAAACGGGATCGTCCAAGTTTCGATATATTTAGCGTAAGTGCCTCCCGACTTTAGTTTTCGTATAGAATTAGGAAAGGTGTCTGTGGAGTATAGATTTGGTAGATATTTCGTTTCTTTTATTACAATATTTATATTTGTAATCTTCCAAATATGTGAAAGCGAAAGGTCACACACTCACTCAATTATCACGAAATATCGAAAACCGCTTGACGTATGAAGATGAAATTTAGCGAGAAGATAGTTTGTAGTTTGTAGCTACGAAAGGATTTTCCAAAATTCATCCCCTAAGGGGGTAAAGCAGATGTCCAAAGATTGTATGGAGAAACATTATTAGATCGCCAATAAACGACATTTACGCAAACGAAGTCGCGAGCAGAAGCTAATATTATATAATTTATCTTTAAACTACTAATACTTCTTAGCTTCGTTTATCTTATTCACTGCACTTACAAACAGTCAACCGCTTTTATCTTTGTGTTTAAATAGCTTTCTGTTTGTTCATAGAAATATTACTTACAATCTCTGAGCATTTTATCTCGCCATCTTAAGAATGACATTTCCCAAGAGCACAGTTTTATAAGCCACAAAGAAAAAGTGGAGAAAAAAAGTTAAAAAAAGAAATATTCAAAAGGCTTTTGATTACCATATTTGAGTAAAGACCACAATATAAATACGGATTTGTTAAGAATCCGATGAAAACTTTTTTTTTAACAATGGTGATGATGTTAATTGAAGTTCTTTGTTCAAGTTTCAACAATGAGTTTAATTGCACTTAGATTGGGGACAAAAGTACTAAAAGGTTAATCGTTATTATGATGATGAAGTATTATCAACAGCGTAGATATTGGTACCGGTTCTTATTGCAATCGCGGACGGCGTATATGCTCCCAGTATGTCCGACTTATATGGGGGAAGGGAACACCGAGGTGGTTTTTAGTAAATAAAAGCGTCTGACAGACCCCTCCCTCCTCCATGGACATCCATGAGGTTTTCCAGGCCTGAACAAAAGAAAAAGGATCATAATCTCGAAGAAGCTTTAAAATGAGGTAATAACACTGCACTGGGGACATGCGCATGGGCTGATGATTTTTAACAAAATACTGTCAATATTTAAAGGTAATGATATCACATATATTAAGCAATTAAGAGAAGAAGTAATAGAATAGTTCATCAATATAATACAAGATCTATTCTCTTTATTATTTTGGTTTAGGCACCAGCTTTTTATGCACAAGGCTGAGTTTCCACAACTGACCACGGCAAGTACCTACTAATATGATTTTTTTCTATTTTATATACACTTTCTAAGTTTATCTTGGAACTAACACGAAGAAGGAAAACTTTGTGAGGAAACCTAGACTTCTAATCACTATAAGATTGAAATCGCCATTCCGCCTTGAGCAAGCGTAAATTGATATCTTTACATAATGTAAAATATTTCTCGAAGACTCATATGAATAACATCAAACTGGCAACCAACAAAGTCGAACTACAGTTCCCACCAACTTGCACAAAATTATCCCTTTTCACTGAGGAAACTTCACAAACTAAGCCCGTTCCCTATCTGTTACTTTCCTAACTCTATGCCGCATATATCGTGCACTCCCTGAGTTATCGCTCACGACTTTCAACGCAGTATCTTACATAATTCTTTTTCTATCCCCGCCATTATAAACTTTAGGACTACTACCATAAAGGCAAGAGTTCTTTGAATTGTATCACGTGGTATCGCTGCCGATCGTACGGTTTCCACCAAACTTTATAAACCGATAATGTTAAATTTCTGTTGCGTATAATGCATTCCGTTGGCTCGCTCGTCTTTCTAACTTAGTCTTAATATTTTCTGGTACAATTTTGGTTTTAAATAAACTTACGGTGCAGTTGGTTGAGATTTATTGGACTTATGCTGCATATAAATTGCAATTTTCGACTGTACCGTTGGTCTCTTGGTTGAAAGCGTGAATGCTGAGTGTCTAGAACCCCCTGGGATCGATGCCTAGGTCGACCAAAAAGACTTTAGGGTTTGTATGACGAATTTCTCAACGGCAGCCCAGAGTTTGAAAGTTGGTTGTAAAAAAGCACGTCAAACCGTTGGTCCTGCACCTGATCTCTCCACGGTCGTATTAAATGGCCGGTCCATTAAACTATGAGAGCGAGGGAAGAGGCAGTGCACCTGTGTTTGCACGCACACTTATGCTCTATAATATCTTCTGCGTTTTCAGTTTGGCCATGGAATTTGACTGCCAAGACCGAAATCCGGTCCTGGAATATACTTATGACTGTATTAATCGAAACGGATAGAAATCTACCTCAGAAGAAAGATAGTTAGTTATGTGAATACAAAAGTAGGTCAGGAACTGCATGAGAACACGTGGTTACATAATGTTACATACTTAAAGACGATTCTGTCTCTGTATTTTTATTGCAACCGTTGTTTGTGAATTGGAGACATGCTAGTGTTGCATGGGACTGTATAAGATAAGGATCGTAAGGCTCTCTAAAGACGACCATGTACTGGAAGGCGCAGTGTGAGAAGGCCTTCCACGAGGTGGTCTGACGACCTGGCAACAGGAGATGTCAGTTATGTGGGATCATTCGGTGAAATGAAATAGTGAATTTGGTAAAACTTCTTTATTTAAAAAAAAAACACATCTATCTTCGTATATGGTGTAGTCTACACTCTCCGCCATCTTCCTTCTTCCTCTTACTCTCTCTTTCACTCTTATTCTTCTTTCACTTGCTCCTTTTATACATTCCTTTTTACTCATAATCCATTCCACAGTTATGAAGGAATTTTGTTACAAAACCGTTCTCATTTGATGATTTTTACCACCCCCCCCAAAAAAGAGAGGTCTTTGACTTTCCCATAAAAGAAGTCGAAGACAAAAGCCAGCATTATTATTATTATCTTTTCAAATAAGGAACACTAAGATTACCCAATAATACAGCTGAACGAACAGTCCGTCCAACTCGGGGCTACTTACCATAAAAGTATTGAACTAAGCGGCTATCAAGAATAAGAAAAGCAATAAGTTGGAAACTCGAAGAGATTTTCGTCTTCACAAACTTCAAGACCGGAGTTAAAAACTATAAGTACTTCAGTCGGTAGTTTGGTATTGTTCCGATAAGCTGGTTGGATCTCTGTTAATAAAAGTTGTCATCCACAAACTTGGGTATATTAATACTAGTTATACACCGCGGTTTTGCCGGTGTTTAGTAACGTTTTTGGTTACAGCTCCGCCGATGTTATATAGACTAAACAATTCCTTGTAAATATGGCTATTATAAATACATAATTTTTGAAATAATACTGGATACAGGGAATTGTTTGAAAAAACATAACATAACATAACATCACGCCTGAAATCCCCGAAGGGTTAGGCAGAGGTGTACCTATTAGTACACCCACATTTCGCCAGCTATGTTTTTAGTCCCATGTAACAGGGGGCGAGCCTATTATTGCCATCAACCGGGCACAAATCCAGACTCCGAGGCTGTTTGAAAAAAGAAACGAAAGAAATCTTTTTATCTTCTCTACCTGCAACTTCATACGAGTGAATTTTCTTACGGATATCTAAAGAACAACCAAGAAGGCACAGGATAATGTAGCGCTCAAATGAGCACTAGGATGCACTTCCATAGTCCAATAAGATTATAATTCGACACACGACCGGGAAGAGATTAAAAAAAAAAAATAACCCGCCAAATTATTACAAAAACACCTTTTTCATGCATTACATAAAATAAAAATAACTATAGATAATTAGATATTTATATACAATAATATAAATGACTAGGCCTCTTCCTCTCACCAAAATTTTTGCTGTGCCCGACAGGGTCCATTTTGATCTTTTACTTTATTATAAATGTGGGTAATAAGAAATGCAATAAAAAATTGAGATAAGGCGCAGAACCAATGTGCCGTGACTTCGTCTGTTCCGCAAAAACCCGACATTTACGCGGACTAAGTCGTGAGTAAAAGCATAAAGTACAGCCAAGCACAAACCATGTACAAAACATACCACATACGTATTTGGAAAATTTCCGGAACAATTTTGAGAAGTGAATTCCTGTCGGCAGACGTACTGCACTTGTGTTTACAACTGTACTCGTACGCCAAACGTTAGTGCTCGCAATAAAATGTGTACGATGTTCAATATAATTCGATTTTATATTTTCATAACTGCTTTTGCTCTTTGGTTGTAGGATATAAAAAAATTATAAATAGATGCACAGAGAATCTTATGAGCGTTTATGCCTTATGTCATTTAATACAAACTTTATTTTTTGTACCGATTTTAATAAAACATCAAACATCACGCCTGTAAACCCCGAAGGGTTAGGCAGAGGTGTACCCACTAGTACACCCACATATCTACAGTTATGTTTTTAGTTCCATGTAATAGGGGGCGAGTCTATTGCCATCAACCGAGCACAAATCCAGACTCCGAGGCTGCTACTAAGAAATTCCTGATGGAAAAACCCAATAACACTTTGCCCGACCTGGGAATCGATCCCAAGACTTCATGAGCAGTAGTCGCGCTTTGCAACCATTAGACCTGACGAGGCTGTCCCAACTAGTTAGTGATCTCAAAGTAGTTCACTTGATTATTTTTATATTAGTATTTCTAAAATCTTGCTTACTACTACTAGTTGTTAGCATGAGTTTAAATTAAAAAATATCATTCATAACGAGCTCTTGTTATAAAAAGTCAGAATATTTCATTTATCTACATTTTCAAATAGTCTGTAAGCTGATACGCCACATGAAAATGCAAAGAAACAGTCATAATAATAAAAAAGTCAATGTAAAACAAACAATACAAGAAATCACCCCGCTTATCTGAACAACGACCCACATACAAAATACAGGCAATCATTACCGCAAAAATACCGATTAAAAGTGCATTCGAGTTGCATAACGAACAATCGGTATGACAAAACAGCATTCGAGAATGCATCGATTACGCAACTTAACGATCGATACGAGTGAACGACGACGTCGCCTGCACTTGACAGAGGTTCAAGTAAGAGCTATTTAGCGATTTTCTTTTTGTTCAATATTGACGACCCGCACTGCCCTCGCACAGGTACAATTTAAATTGTTCCAAAAAGATATTCCGAAAAATTTTTTTTTCCGTACAAACTTTGTAGTCCTTGTTTTTCGAAATGAATGAACCGATTTTAATGAAACTTTCTGCGCATCAGCAAGAAAAAAAGGTCTTAAAAGTTATCAGAGACCATTTTCGAACACATAACACAACATCACGCCTGTAATCCCCGAAGGGTTAGGCAGAGGTGTACCCACTAGTACACCCACATTTCGCCAGTTATGTTTTAGTCCCATGTAATAGGGGGTGAGCCTTTTGCCATCAACCGGGCACAGATCCAAACTCCGAGCCCGCTTCTGAGAAATTCCTGATGGAAAAACCCAATGACACTTTACCCGACCTGGGAATCGAATTCAAGACAAAGCAGTCGCGGTTGCGACCACTAGACCAACGAGGCATTCCACCACCATTTCCAAATGACCATTTTCGAAATGTCATATTTCATCATCATCATCATCATATCAGCCGTAGGACGTCCACTGCTGAACATAGGCCTCTGACATAGATGTTTATTTAAAAAGAGATAATCGGAAATCTTTTTAAAAAGCTTAAAATCGGTCTTTAAATTTAGCTGTAACATAATTACTCGAAAATGTTCGATACGAAAAGAAGGTCAAATAGACGAGTCCGCTTCAGCTTCTAAATCACACTACAGCCCCTTTCTGCCCCCACTTTTACCACGCTCAACGCGCTATGAAGGGCGAATCGACTTAATTGCAGTACTTCCGATTTCATGGACTACTGCTTTTCATTCCTACCGATATATTAGCTGGTTTACGTCATTATTTCTTTGCTGAAGAAAAATAAGGTCAAATACTCACCTATACAACTGGTGCAATTTAATGGGGGTAGGTAATAACTGAACGATTTGGAATTGAGTGCGGCAGAAATGGTATAATAAACTCCTAGTTTAAATTGAAGTCACAAAATTACAAACAGTGAAAGTTACAGCTTAATAAGAGCGACACTCACGTTGCATATTTGGTCAAGGGGCATTTTTATATAATATAAGTGAACAATGTAAGTTCTTCTAGAATAAATAAAGAATCTCTCCTTCACATGACCAGAGGGCTGGCCTTTTCTTAGGCCAAAGAATCAGCATTGCATACAACGTGGCAATGCTGTCAGCCTTTTGGGCACTTGCCCCATTGACAGCGACGCGGACGAATTTTTTGATGCCTTATAAGGTTCCTCCTTTCTGCCCTTTTATTTATTAATTGTACATATTTTATATTTACTTTAGGTTTTATTTAGGTTTAGGTTATTTATTGTAGAATGCAAATAAATTAAATGTAATTACAACAATGTAATATAGGGAGAATCTCTCCAAAATAAACGATTTCAACCAAAATTGAAATTCTTTTTCAACTGCACACATCACATAACATCACGCCTGTAATCCCCGAAGGGTTGAGCAGAGATGTACTTATTAGAACACCTACATTTCGCCAGTTATGTTGAAGTACCATGTAATAGGGGGCGAGCCTATTGCTATAAACCGGGCACAAATCCAAACTCCGAGACTGCTACTGAGATATTCCCGGCAAGACAAACATTTGTCAAATGGTCCACAAACACTAAAAGGTTAAGAACCTTCAATGCAAGCAGACCAGAAGATCATGCCTGAATAAGAACAACTAGCATTCAACCAAAACTGTTGACATAGCTCACAAGAGAAGCAATTTAAAGTGGCAATGAGCCAGCCATATTTGTTCAAGAACCGATAACCGTTCAAGCGCACGTGATCTTAAGTGGAGATCGCGAATCAACAAACGTAGTGTAGAGTGACTTCAAGCCAGACGGAGTGACAATTTCGGTAAGGGATAGCTGGCAATAGACGGGTGCAAGTGGTCAAAGATTGAACTTAGTGACGTTCAATTGAATGGATCTTTATCTATTTTAAAGGATCCACTTCTCAAGCACGGTGATGTAGATTTGGAACTTGACTAGAACTGCATGCATCATGAATAAAATAATATGAACTGGACTTGAACTTAAAGTTTAAAATTATTTTAAACTAGCAGCCCGCCCCAACTTAGCGCAGGTGCGAATTATACTTATAAACCTTTCTAATTAATCACTCGTTTCATTGATGAAAACCGCATTAAAATCCGTTGCGAAGTTTAAAAGATCTAAGCGTATAAACGGTATGAAGCGACTTTGTTTTATATTACACTAGCTTTTGACCGCGTTTTCGTTCGCATAAATATCGATCATCGCGGACGCAGACGAAGTCGCGAAATAGAAAGTAGCCTATGTCCTTCTTTGGGTTCAAACTTACCCCGTACCTAATTTGTTTAAAATCGGTTTAGTAGTTTAGTCGTAAAATCGTAACATACAGTGTTACTTTCGCATTTATTATATTAGTACATTATATATTTTTATAGAGAGAAACCTTTTGAATATTTTCTTGTCATCAATGCTTTTTCTATGTATGTATATATGTTTAGAAGCTTCTTGTCTTACAGTAAGGAAATATAAAATTAATATTATTGTACGACTAGTCTGAATGATGAAACAGCATTCCAATTCCTTCAATACTGACATTTCAGAAACGTAATCGCTCTTTAATAGCACCTCCGGAAACTAACACAAACGTACAACTCTTTTTATACCCCATAAAGCGTATTATAGCCATTATAATAACCAGTTAACAGCCATTCACACGAACCTAATCATTTTTTATCACAGTTTCCCAAGGAAAAATGTTATATCGTTGTTAGTTGCACAACTGTTAATGTGGGTCATGTGAGATCTATTGTAGCTAGCGGGAAGAAAATTACGTACCGAGATATATTGTCTGTTATTTTTCCATATACTGGGACGAGGAAAAATATACAATGTATCGAATACACAAAGTAGAAGCTGTTAATTATCTACACGCGATTAATTTGATGTGAACGTTGACCAAGAAGGCTCAGAGAATAACTGTCTGGAGTTGATGATTGTAAGCCAAGCCTATTATAATTGTTCTACAGCAGGGCAAAGGCCTCTTCTCATACAGAAACTATGTTATACTCAAGGCGGATTGGTGATTTTAGACTTTAATTTATAAGTCCAGGTTCAGTCTCGATTTTTTCCTTCTCCGATACCAATGATGTCCAAGATTAATTTTAAAAATACATATGAATAAGACTGGTAGAAACTGACACTATTTCTAATAATCAGTGTTATTGTGTCAGCCAAGAGTTCGGAAGTTGACGTTATATCTTCTTCCAGCTTCGGAAATAATCAAATGAATTTGGAATGGAGTATTAGACTCTTAGTGTCTCAAACTCATCCGTGTTCCTCCTAATGTATTTTGTGTTCCAGGGTCGCGGTAACTCTCTCGGACAAAATTTGCAATCCTGGCAGGCACTGACCCTAGCGGGCCTCATCGTCTATGTTGACATCTCCTTGCGGTGCACGTGGAACACAACGCGTCGCCAATACGGGTCACCCCATAGCACTATAAAAGTGAAGGAGCAGAGGGTATACGTGTTTGCGTTCACGCTTATGCGCTATTGCATACCTATGTGGACAGTCTCCTATTTGGTTCCTATTTGAAGAACGTTATTTACAAGTAACTGTAGAAATTCAAGTCAAAATAACAGCTGTAGAAGATTTTCCCGCATATTTCTTTTAGGTTATTACCCAAATATATTTTGTAAAACCTCGGAAAGCACGTTAAGCCATTGGTCTTGGCTGTCATATATGGATCTTTGACAGTCGTTACGGGTCGTCATAAGCCCGAAAATCTGACAACCAGTCTTACCAAGGGCTATCGTATTACCCAGTTACTGGGTTGTGGAGTTCAGATAGGCAGGCGCTCTATGTAAAATAGTGATATTCAGCAGACATGATTGGGAAAAAGCTAAGCAGATTGATAGAACTGTAGAAATTCAAGAGAGAATCTATCACAAACCTAACACCAATATCGAACCTCTATCACATAAACATTGTTTCTGTTCACAGTCTTATTCTAATAGATGATTTGATTGTCCCACATCGTTCGTTCGCGTTTTATCGACTAACTCGTACCGACTCCATTTTCCTTTACAATGTACGGTATTACATGTTTATGTAATCGCAAACGGAATGAGATTGCATGTCTGCTAGTATGGCTTAGGTCAAAAGACAGGGAACTTTCAGAAAACTTAGAGGAGTAAGTTCAAGTAACTTACTAACGACTGAATTTCATTTTAGTTTGTTTGATGGTTTTGCTGTGTTATGTGAATACAGACTAATCTATACAAATATATAAAATTGAAATGTCTGTTTGTAAAAACAACAGCTTTTTACAAAATAAACATGATTGTTTACATTAATTTTTAAAATGGTTGTCTGTTTAGAGACTTTCACTGGCAGATAAGTGATCTTATAAGGAGTATTTTTATTTTAGAAAAACAATAAAAGTTTTTTAAAAATAAATCCCTGCGATAATCGACATTCACGCGATAGAAGTCGTGGGCATTAGCAAGTATTTTACAAACAGACTACCTCCTGCCCGCGACTTCGTCCGCGTCAAAGTTGGTATTTACATGACTTTTGACCCCTGTTTCGTCCCCTTAGTGGGTGAATACTTTAAAATTATATCTTAACGAATGCCTACGTCATACAAAGAACGCACCCTCAATGTTTCAGGTCTCTGCGATCGGGGGTTTAAGCTGTGCGTTGATCCGTCAGTCAGTTAATCAGGACAAAGCGTTTTATATGTATATAAGAAAACTACGGTCCATATGGACGAAGTGAAAGATAAGAGGGGAACTTGGAATCTGAATAGGGAAATAGGCTACTTTTTAATCCCCAACCTCGTCTGCTTCCGCGGCGATAACCAACATTTAAGCTGACGAATTCGAAAACAAAAGATATTGTCATTGGAACTGTACAAGTACTTGTATAAATGTACAAAGTTGTAACTTTAAAAGCCTTGATAAGGCGTACCAAGTAGACTGGCGAGGTAGTGATAAGACAGGAGTGGTCATCACGTTGACAATTTGTCTTGAAGCTGCACTTATACAAAGATTGGTCTTTGACTGTCCTACTGTAAGGCAAAGGCGTCTTCTGATACAGAGAAGACACGAGCATTGATGATGCTCACTTAAGACGGATTGGCAATTTCAGACTTATATTAACTGTAAGTCCAGGTTTTCTCACGATGATTTCCTTGACCGATGCCAATGTTGTCTAAAATAAACTACGAGAGAACATAGGAAATATAAAAATCATATTGTTACTTCGTCTGTGCCCGGTTGAGTATCCATGACCTCGTCCATGAGAGGCGGGCGCCTTAATCAATATTACACACAATATTATTAGGCCACTCAATAAAAAAACTAGATTTAAATCCTAACTAAATCTTTTGAAAAAACTATCAGTTACATGAACACCTTCAGAAAGTATTGGTCTTTTCTATTCTGATTAATTTCGTTACGAGATCCAAGACTGTTTCTATGGAACTTGGTCGAGCTTCATTGCCTAAGCGATTTTCTGGTGTTCTCCACTGTTGATTCTAACTTTTAGGAGATGCAGTGGTGTGGGAATGAAGTGGTGGGTTTATCCAAAAAAAAAAAGTTACACGAAGACCTTCTGTCGTCAAATTTCATTATGTACAAGGATTTGCAATTGTGGACATTGTTGGCTATTATTGCACCGTATACGTTGAATTTAACCTATTCCCTGGAACTTCTGACTATAAATGTTCAAACTATTGTTTCTTTTGAAAGTGTGTCTTCGATTTTGTCTGAACATACTGGTTGAATAAGTTATGGGGTCGCGTTTGGCACTCGTTCCTCGGTTAGGTTTTATTCTAGGGCACAAGTTTTAGTACCTATGGTTTTGTCAGTTCTTTTGTTTTTTATTTATGGAATGTTTTATCATTATCATAACATCACGCCTGTAATCCCCGTAGGGTTAGGCAGAGGTGTACCCATTAGTACACTAACATTTTGCCAGTTATATTTAACTTCCATGTAAAAGGGGGAGAGCCTATTGTCATCAACCAGGTACAAATCCAGACTCCGTGGCCCCGGAATGTAAAGGGCAACAGAAGGAACAGGGTGGTTTTTTAGCCAGTAAAAGTCTGACAGTCCCTTCCGCCCCACCCAGGGCAGAAGGAGTCATTTGATGATATTTAACAAGTCAAAAAAAAAAGGTCGCTATTAAGAAATTCCTGACGGAAAAACCCAATAACACTTTACCCGACCTGGGAACTCAAGACCTCGTGCTCAGCAGTAGCGATTTACGACCACTATACCAAAGAAGCATTCGCAATTTTAATGTAAAATAAAAATAATCTAAAACCTAAGTCTAAGCATAGCATAAAAGGCGATACAGCAAACAAAGTCGCAGAATATAAAGCCGGAATAACGCATAACCTTAACATACTACGATTTAAAGCTTTTATCTCGCAGACCGAGAGAAATATTGCGCTACAATAAAGAGAATCTTATTTCACTATCATACCCAGAGGGACATTTTTTCTTTCATGGAATATTTACACTGCGATTTCACACAAGAATGTAAGGTTAATAAAAATATCATGGAAGAAATAGCGGCGTGGTTTGTTGTAATTTTTAACCCTCGACGACGCAAAAACGACGGGGTATATGTTTGATGTGTCTGTCTGTCTGTGGCATCGTAGCTTCGGAACGAATGAAAAGATTTTGATTTTGAATTAGTCGGAAGAGATCTAAGCTATGTTTGATGAAAATCGGTCCAAGATGGCCGCTGATATGAAATGGTGAAATGGTGAATATTGGGAGTTTTATTTTTATTTTTTAATTAATTTTATATGATTTTAAAAAGAAAAAGGTTAGAGAACATCATTCTATTATCTTGTATTAGGTTTCGGTTGCGGTTTCGTCTGTGTAGACATCACAATCAGGGCAAAGTCCTTACAAGAATACAAAATCGGTTCAGTACGTACATATCTTAAGTGTTAAGCTAGATCAATAATATTCTATGATTATTATGTGTGCCTAATTTCAGCTAATTCCGTACAGCCGTTTGAAAATAACAACATTGAAATATAGATAAACAAGCTTTTGCGTTTCTTCTAAGTTAAGTTCTAAGCACCCAGGTTTCATAGAACTAACAGTAACGGAACTAACAGTAATGAGTAACTTGTTAGTAAATACTGACTGTTATAATTGCCACCTACAGCCAACCATCGGTAACTCAAACGATTCGTTAATTGAATAACGAGACGTTAATGACTACCAAGCAAGCATTAGTTACCTACCGTTGATTTAATATTCATGTCAGTAGTACCGATGAGTGCAACTAGTTAATAACAAACTGGGTTCAATTACAAAGCGATGCCATATCCTAGTGTGCGCTCAATGATGGTACAAGACATAAGAATATGGACCAATCGTTTCATATGTCAAATTCACTACATAGTATAAAACAAAGACGCTTTCCGCTGTCTCTATGTATGCTGATATCTTTAAAACTCCGCAACAAATTTTGATGCGGTTTTTTTAAAAGATGAAGTGATTCTAGAGGGTGGTTTATTTATTTACAATGCACCTGTGTGAAGCCGGGACGGGTCGGTAGTAAATATATAATAACGAAAGGTCATTCACTGACTGACTGATTCATTTGACTGCCTCGTTAGTCTAGTGGTCGCAAGCGCGACTGCTGTGCATGAGGTCATGGGTTCGATTCCCTGGTCGGGCAAAGTGTTATTGAGGTTTTCCATCAGGAATTTCTCAGTAGCAGCCTCGGAGTCTGGATTTGTGCCCGATGGTAATAGGCTCGCCCCCTATTTATGGGACTAAAAACATAACTGGCGAAATGTGGGTGTACTAATGGGTACACCTCTGCCTAACCCTTCGGGGATTACAGGCGTGATGTTATGATGTTATGTTATGTCATTTACTCACTCACACACTCATCACGATATATCAAAAACCGCTTGACATACAAAGATGAAATTTAGTAAGGAGGTAGTTTGTAGTTAGTAAACTTACGCTAAGAAAGGATTTTTTAAATTAATTCTTTATGGAAATGAAACGGCGGTCCAAAGTTTGTATGGAAAAACTTGGAATAGACTAAGTTACCCAAATTTAACGTGAGCGACGACGCGCGCAAATGCTTGTTATTGATACAAATAAATAAAATTTAACGTGAGCGACGACGCGCGCAAATGTTTGTTATTGATACAAATAAATAAAATTTAACGTGAGCGACGACGCGCGCAAATGCTTGTTATTGATACAAATAAATAAAATTGAAGTGTCTGTTTATAATATCTCAGTAATAGCTTTTTTATAGGGGTTCTTGCAGACTGAGATAGTGTGTTTTATAAATTTTAATAATAGCTAGAATAAAATACCAACAAATATTTACAACCTACTATCATTAAAACTATCTAAACCATTATATCACTGACATTTTACAAAGAAAAATAATATTTTTACGATATTTTATAGTTTTAGAAAATTTATTGCTTTTTTATTTATTTATTATTATTGTTGTTCGTTGATTGGTGTTTTGTTGTTATGTTTAATTTAATAACCAGTAAATAGTTGTTCCACTGTCTGTCTTTTTACTTTTTACTATTATTTACTTTCATTTGTCTGTGGCTGTTCAAATCTTACAAGTTTTTGAGCTAATTCCCGATATTCGATTGAACTGAAATTTTGCTTTAACTTGCAATAGTCACCATCTTTACATACCGATACTCCTCTATGCCTCGGAAAACACGTTAAGACGTGTGTCCCAGCTGTCATACTGTGGATCTTTGACAGTCTTTACGGGTCGTCAAAAGCTTCAAAGTCTGACAACCAGTCTTACCGAGGGGTATCGTATTACCCAGTTCTGGGTTGTGGAGGTCACATAAGCAGTCGTTGCATATAAAATACTGGTACACAGCTGCATTCGGTTAGACATGAAGCAAAGTCAAAGGCAAAGTCAAGTCATTATTTCAATTAGGCCATTACAAGGCACTTGAACGTCTTATACAAAAGAAAGAAAAAGGAATTGAATCTAGTTGCCCCTTCCAAAAGGTAGTTTTGTATTCAGAAGAATGGGAAAGACACTCCATACGTACCCTTTTAAAATCAATGTTTACAATATTTGCATATAGAATCATACATAGTGGCACGTGAATGAAATGTACCTTATTTAAAAACTACTTAATCATACACTAGTAGCCGACCCCAACATAGTAGGGAAAAGGCTAGGCAGAGTAAGAGTAGTGAGGATTTTTTGCACCTGCCATGTCATCTCTTCACCCCTTTTGGTTGACTGGTAAAGAATGCCTAAGGCATTAAATCCGCCTTTGTAACTTTTTATTGCATAAAGTTTAAATAAATAAATAAATACGTTTTACGTTTTTTTAGAAAAGTTGTTTTTTTTTATGAGTATGTAAAATCAAGTATTTAACATAACATAACATCACGCTTGTAATCCCCGAAGACTTAGGCAGAGGTGTACCCATTAGTACACCCGCATTTCGCCAGTATAATAAGTAAGTAATAAGTAATAAGTAAGCAGATAATCGCTGTCTTCTATCACCTGACCCACCATCTGCAGTCCAGCTTCACATCCATTAGCTGACGCACAGTATTGTTCACGGAAATAACAAGTTTCCATTGAAGCAACCCATTGTTGGGCACAGAGCACACTATATGGAAAAAAAATGCCAATTAATCAGCGGAAAAGACTATGAGCGAGCAGAGAAATGGCCCATGCGCAATCTGTGTAATGAGGCATGAAATGTGATAGAGTTGAAAGCACCTTTTTTATTTATTTAAACTTTATGCAACAAAAAAGTACAAAGGCGGACTTAATGCCTTAGGCATTCTCTACCAGTCAACCAAAGGTGGTGAAGAGATAACAAAGCAGGTGCAAAAATTGTACATGAGGAAATAATCACATATGAAATTTTAAAATCATTAAAATCAAATATCTAAACGTACACAAGTACATAGTTTATTGGACAATTTTATTTATATGGCCGATGTGAGTGGCAACGCAGGGAGGGGACGCCTTATGAGGACCTACACTGACCTTATTAGTAAAGTTCTTCAGAAAGGTCTGGTGCGCAGTACTTGTAACCGGCGCGCTTGTATGACGAGATGTTTGAACGTGGTCGAGGTGCAAAAAGTATGTAAGGATCGTAGCAGGTGGCGTTCTGTGGTTTCTGCTTACCCTCATGGGAAAAAGATGTGAAATTATGTATGTTTATTTTTAATGTCGTGATGGCTTAGTGGGTAAAATAGCCGCCTCTAATGCGGTTGTGGGTCCGCAACCAGGCACGACAAAGTACTTTCTAAGTTTATCTTGGACATCGCAGACATCGGTGAAGGAAAACGTCGTGAAGAAACCTGAACTTATATTTAAATAAGTCTGGAATCGCCAATCCGCCTTGAGCAAGCGTGATGATCAGTACTCGTGCCTTTTATGTAAGAGAAGAGACTTCTACCATGCAGTAAGACAACAATAGGCTAGTATTATTATTGAAATTATACCTTCATTGTTTTTGATATCCTATTCAGAGGTCATTCCTACCTCCGTTATAGCCTATTGAATAAAAAACAATTTCAACGAAAGCTCAAATGTATGAGAATTTCTGAAAATATGGATTTTATAATTTCATTTTTCTGGCTAAAATAAATATTTGTTTTAGCTGTATTTTTTATTACAATGGTAACGTTAATATTTATGAAATTTACCTTCGTTCATAATTTTTGGTCAGTTGTTGGTCAAGATTTATTAAAAAAAAACCGGCCATTGCAAGTCAGGCTCTTACACGAAAGATTTTGATAACGGGGATAACGTAGTCCAACAGTAAAATAATTTTTCAAATCGGTTCAGTATTTTTTGAGTTTATTCATTACAAACAAACAAATAAAAATGAATTTTTTTTTCCTCTTTATAATATTATAGTATAGAAGTATAGACACATGTTCCAGTAAAAAAAAAAAAAGACGGGTTGCACTACGGCCGGCAGAAGTGAAAACTTGATTATTAACGTTGAGCATGTTTGATATTTTGGAATGGTTAGGGAATAATTTTGCACCAATTGCTTTATCAGTATAAAAGTACTATCATTTATGTGGTAGAAAACAATATTCATTTATTGCGCTATCGTACACAAACATGACAATTTATATTACATTAAAAATTTAACACTTTAAATCTATTACAATTATTTTACATTAAAAAGTTATACACGAACATTCGCGCAAGCGCCCTGCGCTGCCTAAACGAAACAGTAGGCCCAGGCATACATTTTCGCCGCGCCGTAGAGAGGGGATAGCTGTCTACTCTCCATCCGTCTTACGCTTTTTCGATCAGGTCACGTGTCCTGACGCGAGTTTAAGATTTTATACCCATTACAGAAAAAGTGCTCAACGCCGCTAAAGAAGTTTTCACTTCAAAAAAACAGAAAATGTTTGTGTATTTGTAATATTAAGCAATTGATTTAAGCATATAATAAGCAATTGATTTAAGGATTCTAAACTTTATAGTTACAGCTTAAGCTCCATTATAGAACATTGCTCTGTTTTGAATTTAGTTATATAGTAAACAGATTTCTAACTAAAATCTTATTCAAAATATGGGCTCATTAATAAGGGCTGTTAAAGGAAAATTGGGCTAGTTTTCAAGTTCACTAAGAACTGTTTAAAACTTAAACAACAACATTTTCATACAAAATAAACAGTGTTCTCTTAAAAGTCTCTTTAGGGATAAATAGAGGCTTTAGAAATGTTTTGCAATAGCCCTAAGACTATAGTGATAGTTACTAGTTACAAAACTTATGAATAATAATAAATTAACAAAGTATTTATAATGTTTAAAAAAGAAAGAAGAAAGGAGCGCTCTGCGTGGCTGCTGAGCATGAGGTTTTGGGTTCGATTTTCAGGTCGGGCAAAGTGTTTTTATTTATTTATTCAAATTTTATGCAACAAGAGTACAAAGGCGGACTTAATTCCTTGTCAGAAGCCCTTGAGGCGGTTTAGAAACTCTGACATTAGGGTTTGTGGGGTCATGAGACCTTACTGCCCACACGATAATTAAGAAGAATGCCTTAGGCTTTTGGTTATTGGGTTTTTCCATCAGGAATTTCTCTATAGCAGCTTCGGAGTCTGGCTTTATGCCCAGTTGATGGCAATAGGCTCGCCCCCTAATACATGAGACTATTAAGTCTCATGTATTAGTAACTGTCACATTTTACCAGTTATATTAATAACTGGTAAAATGTGGGTGTACTAAGTGGTACACCTCTGCCTAACCCTTTGGGGATTACAGGCGGTGATATTACGAGTATGTATGTATGTTTCATATATTTTTTCTCGCCTGCTATTACATTGGGCTTAAACATAACTGATGAAATGTGGGTGTACTAAGCGTTACACCTCTGCCTAACCCTTCGGGGATTACAGGCGTGATGTTATGTATGTATTTTTTACATATTTTTTTATTAAGTATGTCCGGACCATAATTATATTTAAAACATTAGTGGCCTGTATTACACACATGCATACACACCATAAAGGTGTTCTTACACAGGAATCCAATTTCTACAAAATCTTGAAGTTTTATTATGATAAATATAGAACTTTATTTTAGGAATTACTTCATAATTAATATATACAATATTTACAAGCAAATAAAATAAAAAACAACCAGAATATAAAAAAAGAGTAACTAAAATTAAATGGCATCAAAAAATTCATCCGCATCGCTGTCTACTGGAAATGTGCCCAAAAGACTGGCCGCATTGCCACGTTGAATGGCAATGCTTAACCTCTGGCCAAGGTAAAAACCAGCCCTTGGGTCACGGGAAGAAGTTTTAATAAATTGCTTAGTGTTACCGTGACGTCAGAATCAACAAGAGTTGCCCGTGTAAGCACGTCATAAGATAAACATCACATTCCGCCGCCTACCAACATAGACTTGATGACGTCACAATTCTTATACACCACTCCATACGTTATGGCTCGACTTAGATTAAGTTAGTTGGCGCATAAAAAGTCGTTTTCCTAACATACTACGATTTCCCCTTGCTTTATTGTTCTGTTTTGAACACAATATGAACTATTGTTTGGCGTAGATTGAATAGTGAAGTATGTACTTATATTGTCTTGTGATTGGACTGGGCTTTGGAGTATAAATAAGACAAGCTTATGGCGGCTTATCCTATGGTATTATGTGTCGAATATTCCAGTTCTTAGGGGACATAAAACCTTATTGTCTGTTATAGAATAAGCAGAGTACATAACCATAGCGGTTACTTACGAGTTCTTTGCAAATAATCACACAATAGCGTTTCAAAATGTTTCTTTCATTATCTAAATATTTCTGTTCTTTTTCTTTATTGCGATTAAGTTTTGCATTTATAGTCAGGTTCCAGTTTAAGCGCATGCAGCATACAGTTATTTTACAAAAAAAAAAAAACAGTACAATGGTGCCGATTCCCTTGGTCACAAACTAAACTAAAATTAGACAATTTCCATCTTTTTTTATCCAATTAAACAAGAAAGAGACTAATGTAAATAAAAGCTGTCAAATTTAGTCAATCTGACACATTCATGCAATTATAGTTGACATCTTAAAACGTATGGATTAAAAATACGGAAAAGTTCAAGGCAAAACTAATTTGACATCGATAACTTAGTTCTTTAATGTCACCGTCCTTTCCTTTCGCTGTATGTAAGAGAAGATGTCAATTTTCAAAATTTAGTCTAGGTTGTGAACAAGGGAATTGGCGTTAATGTCGTCATATTGCAGTGTAAATTGGTGTAAGATAATCATGGAAGATGAAAATTTAAATAAAAAATATAAACAATCTTAATAATGTAATATTCTTCTGATCGAATTTCAGTGACGGAGGCTAATTTCAAAGGAAATTAGGCAAGTACGCAGGAGATGTCAAAAGGGCACAAGTTTGTATGCAAATACAGGTACACTCCCTCCCTCCTCACTCTTATGACCTGATTGAATGACAAACTGCGTGACCTGTGAGAGATCAGGCACAGAACCAGCGACTGCACGTGCTTACCGATGCACGGTGGTGTCACACCACCAAACTCCAAACTACGAGCTATTACTGAGTAATTTCTAATAGAAAAACCCAACACCACACTCAATAGTAGCGTTTACGACCACAAGACCAACAGAGCAGATTACATAAAGCGCTCTACAGCACATTAGTCCTCTTACGCTCATCAACTAGAAAACATTTGCAGCTGAAAGCAAAACCTACGTCTGTCTAATTTCTTCTCAAGAACTCCCTACAAACCAACCGTTTCCCAGCGGTTGAAGCATTTGAATTATGAGAAAGCTTATGCACAATCGCGCATCGTTTATAACAGACACATTGCTGTAAGCCGAGATGAATTTGCATGCTTTTGTTCAGTTGATTTGTAAAAGTAAGTATGAAAATTCTTAGAACATTTTTCTTTTAATAAAAAATTTAGTTTTTATTTAAACACTGAGATAAAAATATGGAGGTATTTTAGTTGTAGTTACAAAGTCTTTGTTTAGTTAGTTTATAAATATTTTATTAGGTAGTGTCACGAAATTTATGAATTTTATTTACTCACTCTCGCGCGCGATTTCGCCTCTATAGACTTCAGAATTATGCCAAAGTCCTAAATTATTCTACAGGAACACAAACGCAGAATAAAAATTATCAATATTGATATGTGTAAAAAAAATCAGTTTATTTCGTTTAGCCGTTTCCATTAGCCAAAAACATATAATTTATTTGGAATGCCTTCCGAGGTGGATACTGCGAAGGTTGCATATCACGGAAGCCTGGCCGAAACGATTTTTAATCTGAACACTCAGTCGATTTGAATTTAAAATACTAAGTAAATAAGCGATCGGTTTTGTTTTAATTGGGGAGTTATTTGCCCCTGTTATAAATGTGAGCATGTTATCACTACATAGTATAAAACAAAGTCGCTTTCTCTGTCCCTATGTCCCTTTGTATGCTTAAATCTTTGAAACTACGCAACGGATTTTGATGCGGTTTGTTTTTAATAGATAGCGTGATTCAAGAGGAAGGTTTATATGTATAATAACATCCATTAAATAGTGAAAAAGTACTGTTATTTTTGAGGTTTCTAATGTGATGTCGTAAATGATTACATTTTTTCCGCTTACATTGCAAACGCAGGCTGAACCCTACGAGTTTTATCAAAATAATGTACTAAGTATTGTACACATTGAAAAGGTCTACAGAAAAGTCCGTGATGGTATATGTCTATCTCTTATGGATAACCCACAATAACTTTTTTTGTCATTTACTTTTTACGACAAAAAATGGCTAATTTTCGAAGCGATTTTAACCAATACAGCATTAATCCTTAACCAAATAAATACCTTGAATACATTGTTCTTTTAATATAGATCTATATGGCCCTTTACACCGTATGATTTAAGTGAATATTTTCGAAGATATTACAGATTTTAAAATTGCGGGACGTAGCGTTTGCGGCGGTACCGGCCGGCCGCCCGGTGCGACAAGAGCGTGCCTATAACAACTGTATGTCGCTCTTTCAAGAGTGACCTCCAGAGAAAACATGTTTGTATTGTCTAATGACAAGAAAGCTGTGAACGTTGTTTATAAAGACATTCTGTAATAAGTTGTAAAAATAAAATAAATAGTTAAAAATGTAAAAAGTAAATAAGTAAAAATGTAGTGTATGAATTTAGATATTCCAAAGATAGCAGGTTAATCTTCATGGTATAGGGAAAGGGGGATTGTTTTACTCCAAATTTAACGCGTGCGGGCCACGGGCAGTAATGAATAAATCAAAACTACTGGATCGATTTTAATCACATAGGCTATATATTTTATATCAGCATTGCACCCGTGCGAAGCCGGGGCGGGTCGCTAGTTTCAATATAAATATTTCTGCTAGACAAATATTGGTATTTCCATTCAAATAAAAAACCTGCTCTGGTACCTCAGTCACTTGGCAAAGTGACCACAATACATAGTCCTACATTTCATATTAAAAATCCATAAAAGCTATCTCTTACATGCTTTAAGTCAATTACATTATTTTCCGTACCTAAGGACCAACATCTGTAGGAAAATATATCCCGCATTCGTTCTCATATACACTCGAAACCTATGTTCAAATTCGCGGTAGATATTAAAAAAAACATTGCTAGCCACATGTGCAGTACGCCCGTAATGCGCGAACATTTATCATTTTTACGACTCGCCCCTTTCCCCTGCCTTACCGGTTTAGTTCATAATATTACCCACGGGTTGCGGTTTGAAGGGACTTTTTTCTGTTTTACCCTTATTTATGCGTTTAGGTTAGTAAGGTTCTAATTGAGAGGTTTTGTTTTCTGTGTTTAACTGGTCTCTTGTGTATAAAATCTGGGTCAGGTCAAAGTCAAAGTCAAAGCATTTATTTCATTGAATTGTCAATCCAAAGTATGGTTGGATGATTAATCGAGGGCGATTTTTATAGATACGCTCGCGACTACGTCCGCGTTAAAGTTAACATATCCTACGGGAACTGTATACTTTTTAGGGATTAGAAATAGCTTATGTACTATTCCAGACTATATTCTATCTCTACGCCAAATTTCATTCCGATCATCACTGAACATTAAACTATGACCTAGTTAAATTAGGACCCACTTAGTTTAGTTTTTAGTACCGCTTGATTGATTGGTGTATTCAAACTGAAGTTTCACACTCAATTTGTAGTTTAGAGCGACAACCGCGTTACCGGGAAGTTTAGTAGGTCTTTGATCGGAATTTTCGCTTTATATCAATTAGGTATTGAACTAGGAGTATTCAAGTGTGTTAATTTAGTCGCTTGATTGAGTTTGCTTAATAATAACAGTACTAGCATATTAATAATGTTACCCAGACCGAATTTGGTCACGGTGGCCAATTGACACATCGGAGACTAGCCAGGTACGCAGGTGCACTCTCTCTTCCCTAACTCTCTCAGTCCGATGGGACAGCAATCCGACACAACCGGGGAGAGATCAGGCGCAGGACCAGCCGACTTTACGTGTTTCCCGAGGTACTGAGGTGTCACACCAATAACTTTAAAACTCCGGGCTGCCACTGAGAAATCTGTAATAGAAAACCCATTAACGCTTTTTGCCCGCCCTAGGAATCAAACCTAGGACCCCACGCTCAGCAGTCACACCTGCAACCACGAGACCAACGAAGCATTTAGTGTATTTGCAATTACAAGTATAAATAGATATTTTAGATACAACATTTCGCTGTACTATTATTTCTCAATATCAGATCTTACAATTAATAACAACGATATACTATACAATTACATCCTCCCCCACGATATTCATTGTCTCAAATACATCACGTTCCATCGGCTCCCATTCACTGATCTCCCCGATCGGTTGCTTGCCCACGCAGCAATGTAACAATACATCGCATCTTCGATCAACAATCACAATTGCGTGTGTGTTCACGACTATCGCTTACTGTAATATGTGTGTGAATATTCATGACTAATCATAGGGGAAATGGTATTCAATGGCATGTGCCGAGTTGATAGAATATAGTGTAGTGCGAGCGACTGTTAAGCGTCCTGCAGTGGTATTCTGGAAATTCTCCTTTAGTGAACTTCGATGAAGTGAGCTTTGAGATAAACTGTTAAGCTATATATAAAGCTCAAGAGGGAATGCGGATCGAAAGACCCCTGCTAGAAACGAAGATATAGAATTGCAAAATTGATACAATATTATAAATCTCGAATGAATTAAATCAAAAACAAAAATTATTTTTATTTAATTACAGTTGTTTAGAATTGAGGTCATACAGCTGGCCGCGCACAATGCTTGCTGTTCGGAGCACTCCCTTACATACTCCCGCTTATAATAGAAAGAGATAAGGAGAAAAAGAAAGAAGAGGGAGGATAACGCCTTTTCTTTACGTGACGATTTTTACCAGTGAAGTAAAAGTATTAAAGTAAGCAGTAAAAGTAAAACAGATTTATCATAGTATATTTTTTGATTAGATATGGTTTTTTAGTTGGTTGGTGATAATAGGTGGTGGAAGTTACTTGAAATAAGTAATTTAATTATTAAACCAACCAGAGTGTTTACAGTACATCAGCAAGCTCATATTAGACCTACATTTCTGGTTTTAATTAATGAAATATCTATTATTGTTATAGCAAACCACTGTTCAATTACACGCTAATATTATATTTGATTGATCAATCTACTCAACGCATTCTGACCTATTATTAGGTTAAAATAATACAAGCCTATTATTGTATCACTGCAGGACGAAAGCCTTTTCTCATACAGTAAAGGCACGGGCATTGATCACCATGCTTGCTGAAAGCGGATTGACGATTTCAGACTTATTTCAACCCATGTCAGTGATGACCAAGATAAAGTTATAAAGTACATTAAGAAATATAAAAAGTCATAAGCTTGTACTTGCCCGTGCCCGGTTGCGAACCTGCAACCTTGTGCATGAGAGGCAGACGCCTTAGCTACTAACCCATCACGATGATAACTACATGATTTAAGGTTAGGTTAGTATTAAATAAAACTGATCAAGCAAACTGCCCGGTTGATGCCAATAGGCTCGCCCCCTATTACATGGGACTAAAAACATAACTGGCGAAATGTGGGTGTACTATTGGGTACACCTCTGCCTAGCCCTCGGGGATTACAGGCGTGATGTTATGATGATGTTATGTAAAACTGATCAAAAATATCTTACACAACTGTTTGTAAAACGCTGTTGAAACAATCATTTGAAACGCTTTCAATAGTTTCTTAATTTATTTGAAAACCTAGACACACCACTTTTTTAATTGAATTTAATATTGGTAGATTTTTCTTTGTTGCTACAGTTAAAATAAAATAAAAACACACAATTTGACTTAATTGTAAAACTATCTTTGTTACAAATAACAAATCCAGCTTCCAATTTCAAATTCGAATAGATTTCTTTTTTTTCAACCGACTTCAAAAAGGAGGAGGTTCTCAATTCGACGCGTATGTTTTTTTTTTTTTGTTTTTTTTTTTTTTTTTGTGTGTTTGTTCTACGATTACTCCGCCAATTATGAATCGATTTGGATGATTCTTTTCTTGTTTGAAAGAGTATAGTTCCGAATAGGTCCCATAGGAATACTGTCATGATCTGATGATGAACTTTGGAGATACGGAACGGAACTCCTCCTAAAATCACAGCAGAACCGCCGTAACAAGACAAATTGCTTTGTTTATACGTGTAGTCGATGACTGACTGAAGGAAGTGGGGAGGGGGTATGTCAACCCCCCTCCTACCACTTTCCAAAATATAATATATCGTGTGAGGTATTGTTTGAAAGGGCATTATGTAAGGATTTCAAACATTAACACACAAGCACTAAAAAGTGAAAAATAAAAAGCTTTTTTACAAAAAAATGTGACCGCCTTCAAAAACTACAAAATAAAAAAAATTACTTTAGCTTGGAAGTCGGTGGCAATACCTACATAACAAGAAACAAAACCAAAGCCGCCGACTTTCAAGCTAAAGTAATTTTTTTTATTTTGTAGTTTTTGAAGACGGTCATATTTTTTTGTAATTGTATTTAAGTACCATTTTATTCATTGCTTGACGTCTGTTCATACAATTTATATTGACAGATATTGTAACAATGCGATCTAATGGTTTTATTCATCCTCGTCAAAGTTTGTATTTTATCCATTTTTCCGGGATAAAAATAACCTATATGCTGTTCCAGACTATAATCTATGTCTGTATCAAATTTCATCCCAATCCGTTCAGCCGTTCTGACGTGATTGAGCAAGAAACATCCATCTTAACTTTCAAAATTATTTAGTCCTAAGTTAAACCTATGTTACGACTAAATAATTTTATTTATAAAAAAATTATCGCATAAATGTTAACAAACCACAATTTCTTCTTACACATTGACCCCTTAAACTTGATCTTGGAGGTGACCAACATTCTTTATTGCATCACGCCAACGACAACAACGCGATAAGCCTTTCACGCAATTTAAATAAAAAACGGGTCCTTCAATTACGCAAACAGTTCAAAATTAATGCAATAACTCAATTAACTATCGCACTGAGTATACAAAAACGTCTTTTTAAATTGGTCCTTCGAAATTGAAAAAGGCAGGATAGAATTACGGAACACTACGCTACGGTCCAAAACGGGCATAACAAACATAGGCGACAGGGTTCAGGCTCAATAGTATTGAACGGTTCACGTCAGTCGCATGTACAGTTAGCACTGGGTGAAGTCTCCCCGCAATCTGTGCTTGGCAATAGACGGCTTGTAAAGACGTGGCCTGATGACTTGGACGTGTTCAACAAGGGCTAGTTGGTGGTGCCACAGGAAAAGAGTATGTGGAAATATTAGGGGAAGTAGGCTAGAGAAAAAGAAATGTTGGTCCTAGGAGACGACAATGTACTCACTGCACTCTATTTCGGAATCCACTAAGGACCCTAATATTGTTGTTAATACTATCTTCACCTACCTATATGCAAGCTGTAGGGTCGATGCCTATTTCACATAAATTAATTGGAATTGTTATTCTTTCAATTTGGTTGATGAATAATTTTAAATTTTAGGTGATACTATGTTACTGTGGCTTAATAGGATCCATCCACCTTAGCTTTGAAGTTTATGTTACATATTTTTTTTTATGGCAAAGGCTCGCCTCCTCTTTTAGCCTTAAACATAACTGGCGAAAGTTGGGTGTACTAATGGGTACACCTCTGCCTAACCCTTCAGTGATTACAGGCGTGATCTTAAGTGTGCAACATATTTTAATCATATAACTGACAGCAGTTTTAAAATAAAATAATAATAATCTTTTAAACAACACATAACTTAATTCGCACATAATCTTCTTCAAACGCCGGCAACTCTCAAGCACCATATTTCCCAGTAATGGTCGCAGCGAAGTACAGTCACAACCATTATCTGAAGTGGTAAATGTCAAACGTGAAGTTTGCGTGTTTTTCGCTACATTTGTGACAATAACAAAATTGGAAGCTTTCTCGGATTCTGTCTGTTTTATGATCTTCAAATGTACCTGAGTCAAAGTGTTATGAGTTGAAGGGTAGGAATTTTTATAGCATATATTTTATTGGTAATGAATTTGCGTGGGATACTTTATTAGTCTGGCTGTGTTTAGAACAGTTATGTTATAAAAAATTCTTTAAAACTAACATCATAACATATAACGCGCCTGAAATCTCCGAACAGTTTAGCATTGGTGTGCCCATTAGTAAACCAACATTTTAACAATTATAGGAAGGGTTAGGCAGTGGTGTACTTATTAGTACACCTACATTTCGCCAGTTATGTTTAAGTCTCATGTAAATGGGGTCGAGCGTATTGCCACCAACTGAGCACAAATCTAGACTCCAAGGCTGCTGCTGAGAAATTCCTGTTAGAAAAACCCAATAGCACTTCGCCCGACCTGGGAATCGAACAAGACCAGATTACGAGGCAATCCCTTAAAACTATGTGTGATTATTGTATTTTAATCTAGAACCTACAATACAGGGAATCGACTAGTACAGGGCATAGGCTAGTACAATATAAATAACAGACATCCAACAAAGTGACATTGGAACAAAACACTTAAATATCCAAACAAAACATGGCAACATTACATAAAACAAAAACGTATATTTCCGTACAGTATTACCAAGCGTGAAAAATATCAAAAAATGTTGGCAACACTACAAAATATTCATGTCTGGGAACAATGTGCATCTCGTAGCGTTGACATGTAATTTCAGTTCCTCGTATGAGATGAGGAATAATGTGGAAATGCATCAGCTGACCATAATGATTTAAAAAGTTGTATTGTCTTTTGTTTTAACTTATTTTACTTTGGAAAAAAAATTAGATCTGTAAGCAATTTACTATAACTGGTTAACCACGTAAATGGTCATTTTTTTAGGCGAAACTTTTGGCAATCGTGTAAAAACTTTTAAATATTAAATGATTATGAAAAATTAATTTAAAATTATTATGACTACACAAATTATAAATATACATAAATGTAACCCGTTACATTTATTTTAAAATGTCTACAGTCATAAAAATTTTGTTTTTTAAACATCCTGAGGAAAACTGAACGACAGTACACATAATAAATAGAATGTGAAGGCTATGCAAATATCTTAATTTTTTAATTTAAACCTAAAAGCAGAGTTTTGAAATTTTTCAAGATTAAAATTAATAAGTTGTTATAAAAAAAACCCATGTGACAAAGTATGAGTTATTGGGCGTGAAGAGATGGCTAATGACCTCTCCTATCAGTCATTTCGATTTGGCAAACGATGCACCAAACACTCTGTATAACAGTAGTAAGATAAGGAATAGGATTAGTTCCCTCATTTTAAAGATAAAACTTTAATTTCATTTTCATTCAATCGTATTTTTCTCACCCAAAATGTAACAAAAAAATGAATGTCGGTGTATAATGTTGGACGACGCTAACGACTAAGTTAATGGAAGCTAGTCGTTAAGGAAATAGAATTCAGATGTAAAATCCGTTCAGGAGTTTAACCCGTATTTTTCTACAAACATACTTATCAACTTAGAAGCAAAAATACGTAAATCAAAGCATTTGCCAGTAATGACATTGTCTCGTTGGTCTAGTGGTCGCAAGCGCGACTGTTGTGCATGAGGTCTTGGGTTCGATTCCCAGGTCGGGCAAAGTGATATTGGGTTTTTCCATCAGGAATTTCTCAGTAGCAGCCTCGGAGTCTGGATTTGTGCCCGGAATAGGCTCGCCGTTACATGGGACTAAAATCATAACTGGCGAAATGTGGGTGTACTAATGGGTACACCCTTGCCTAACCCTTCGGGGATTACAGGCGTGATATTATGTATGTGTGTAAGATTGCGACTAGATTTTGAACTAATTAGCAAGTTGAAATGGCAGTGGGCAGGCCACATAGCACGCAGACCTGATGGCCGATGAGGCCGTAAAGTTCTCGAATGGAGACCACGCACTGGCAAGCGCAGCATATGACCCACAAGGTGGACAGACGATCTGATGAGAACCGCGGTATCGCGCTGGATGCAAGCCGCTTCCAACCGGTCCTATTGGAAATCTGTAGGAGAGGCCTATGTTCAGCAGTGGACATCCTACGGCTGATATGATGATGATGACAACCCACGGAAGCGTAGCAGTAATCAAAGCATATCTTGCCACCAGTTAAACCGCGGCTACTTATTAGGCTCACATAAAACCTACTAAAAACACATCATATTCTATGCCTAACTGTATGAAAACCTAAACATTCCACCACAATGACAATTCCACGGAGAGATGGCACATGTATATGAGAATAACATTCGGTTAGGTAAACAATTAAATACTCGCTATGTGCTGAGCTCAATGTTTGTGAATGAGATTTGTATATTATGTGTACATCGCACAGAATCCGAGCGTAAGGACCAAGCAAATATTAATATAGCTTTTATGGTAATCCAACTGGTGTAGGAGTCATATTTTAAGTCGTTTTATGATTGGATGGCAGGGATGTGTGTGTTGCGTCGTGTAATAAAAAAAAATCTCTAATTGACGTTTAAGAATCGGCCCCCATTTAGGATTACATGTCTTCTTGCAGAGTAAAGACCTCTTCTCATACAGAGAAGGCACAAGTTCATCAACTCGTGCAAGGATTATTAAAAAATAATTCAATAATCATGAAATGGATTTAATATCAACACACTGTGATTTTCACTCGGAGTCTCTCTGCGTGATCGAATCAGAAATGAGGAGATTCGTAGACGAACCAAAGTTACCGACATAGCCCAACGAATTAGCAAGTTGAAGTGGCAGTGGGCAGGCCATATAGCACGCAGAACTGATGGCCGATGGGGCCGTAAAGTTCTTGAATGGAGACCACGCACCGGCAAGCGCAGCGTAGGACGTCCACCCACAAGGTAAATCTGATGAAGACAGCGGGATCGCGCTGGATGCAGGCCGCTTCCATCCGGTCTTATTGGAAATCTGTAAGGGAGGCCTATGTTCAGCAGTGGACGTCCTACGGCTGATATGATGATGATGATGACTGTGATTTTAATACAAACTAAAAAAATTAAATGTTTTATACAAAAGTAGACTGCCACTAATCTTTGATAACTTCCTGAATTAGTGTAAAATCCCACTTCACGCGGGCAAGGCCAATAAAATCAATCTGTTTTTGTTCTACTGCAGGACAAAGGCACGAGAATTAATCACCAGATTCACCACGCTTGCTCAAAGCGGATTGGTGATTATAGAATAATGACAAAAGCAATAGCTCTAACCATTAAAATAGACGATAATACTAAACCAGATGCGACCAAAACACTTGCATTTGAATTTGCATCGTAAGATAAAACTGTGGTCTGTGAACTTATATACAGCAAACATTTCAGGTTCATATCCCCTCGTCCACGTTTGGACATAACCGGTGTAGTTATTGAAACTAGGTTCCTGAAGAGCATTTTACAAACAGAGACAATACAAAGTAGTTTCAGAGACACTTCTCTATGAGATCCTACCATTTGTTAGAAGTAAAATAAAATTAAAGCTTATTTGTTCGAAAAACATGACCAAAAACACAACTAAAAACATAACTGGCGAAATGTGGGTGTACTAATGGGTACACCTCTGCCTAACCCTTCGGGGATTACAGGAGTGATGTTATGATGTTATGTTGTTCAAAAATGATGGCTCAACATAGTCAAAGTCAAAACATTTATTTAAATTAGACTCCGCCAAACAAAGACCGCCAGACGTGGTTATAGTTTAACAAATTGCTAATTATTGAACAATATCTTTTCTTTATATCATTTCAAGGCAAATATTACTTGTTACTGTAAACGAGTATGAATTACAACAAACAAAATCATTCATAAAAAATGTGAACAAAATTCTTGACAATGTTCATTTTAAAGTACAAAGTAAGAAGTGAATTCGAATTGTATTAAAAAATAGCAATAATACCAGACTATTTATTTTCATACTGCTGTGCAAAGACCTAATCCCATACAGAGAAGGCAAGAGCAACGATCACTACGCTTGCTTAAGGCGGATTGACAATTTCAGACTTTTATAATTAACAAAATTATAAAATTCCGCAGTTCCGTGCCTCGGAAAGCACGTTAAGCCGTTGGTCCTGGCTGTCATACCATCTTTGACAGTCGTTGCGGGTCGTCAGAAGCCCGAAAGTCTGACAACCAGTCTTACCTAGGGGTATCATATTACCCAGTTACTGGGTTGTGGAGGTCAGATAAGCAGTCGCTCCATGTAAAATACTGGTATTCAGCTGCATCCGGTTAGACTGGAAGCCGACCCCAACATAGTTGGGAAAAGGCTAGGCAGATGATGATAAAATTCCGCAGATTTCCTTCACCGATGTCAGTGATGTCCAAGATAAACTGAGAAAGTCAAAGGCACATTGGTCCTTGAGCCCAGTTGCAAACCCACAGAGAAGCAGGCGCCTCAACTTTGCCATTACGACGTTAAAAGAGAAAAAGAATCAGCAGAAAAAGGAAAATTCTGTGCAAAAGTCTCACTCATAACTCGACACAAAACTATTCTACAACTTATAGTAAGACTTGACTATATCCCTCGTGGGTCTAACACGGTTTTCGTTGAAATGACTCGCCGCTATCCACTTTCGCATGCAATTGTCCGGTGGCTTATGTGACACCCACTGAAGCACAGGTATAAAGACGGTAAATAGACTAGGGTAATTTATAAGTAATACTGCTTTTGTACTGGAAGTATTGTTGTGTTTTGCAGTTAATGTTTTTAGTCTGTGGTGTCGTGAATAATTATGTACTGTGTTCTTTTTGCTCTCGTTTGTTCTCTGTATGAGATGAGGTTTTTACATACGTACTTAATTAAGACTTCTAAGGCCTCATTTACAGAGACGCGATAGGATCGTAGCAGGTGGCGTTCTGTAGTTTCTGCCTACCCCCATGGGAAAAAGGCGTGACTTTATATATGTATGTTATTTATAATAATACTATTTTGCCCGCCTTCAAAATCTACAAGATATAAAATAACGTTAGTTTTGAAAGTCGGCAGTACCTACATAAGAACAAACAAAACCAAAACCGCTAACTTCTTTACGAAGTCGATTAAAAAAAGACGATTTTTTATAAATTACGATCCGATAGAAATGACGATTCGTCCATATGTTTAAGCGCTATACGATAGAAGAGATCATTGAACTATCGGCCGTCCAACGCAGCACATGTTCCATTGTCCCGGCACTCATTACGGGATCCCGGACAACCATTGTATCACATATCCCGGGATTTATTTGTAAAAACATTTTTTTTCCTTTAACTGTTGAAATTGTGTGAAATGACTGTTGATGAAAGTTTTGATTTTTGTTTTTAAGCATCATATTTATTATAGGGATAGGACGTCGCGCCTCCGTGACCGAAAATTGATCAGGAAAATATTAGTATCTCATTGGTCCTTAGATACGGTTGCGGACAAGTGACATGTGACTTTTTCAATTAATATGTAATTTATAAAGTTTATCTTGGTCATCACTGGCATCGGCAAATATAGTGAGGAAACCTAGACTTACTGTTCCACTCAAACCATGTCAGAGGCCTTTGAGGCGGATTAGAAACTCTGACACTAGGGTGTGTGGGGTCGTAAGACCTTACTGCTTAAAGAAAGAAGATAAGGAACCTTAAAAATTCACCAGTACACCAACATTGAGCGAACTTCAGAACATCGTAAACATACAAAGTCGTATGGAAAGTTGCTGCGCATAAATCGACAACATCGGATATTGAATATATCGGTGAACGTATCGTAAACTCGGCTCAGTGGCGTAGAGATAACTTGTAAAATTTTTCTATACTTTTGTAAACAAGAATACTCGCGGTAATGTATGGGGATTCCTTTGTCAACTGTTTTTTATTATTTTACTTGTTTTTCAAAATTATACAATGGATGTTTATGCGGTTTTTACCGACGCTTAGAGAATATTTTCCGTAAAGTTTATATAATTTACTGCCTCGTTAGATGGTCACAAAATGCGACTGCTGAGCATCTGAGCTGCTGGTCTTGAATTCGATTCCCAGGTCGGGTAAAATGTTATTGGGTTATTATATTAGGAATTTCTCAGTAGCAACTTTAGGGTCAGGATTTGCGCCCGGTTGATGGCAATAGGCTCGGTCCCAATTACAAAGAATTTAAACATAACTGGCGAAATGTGGGTGTACTAACTCTTCAAGAATTACAGGCGTGGTGTTATGTTTTTTATATAATACTATCGACCTATTATTCCAAAGCTGCTCCTGAGAAATTCCTGAAGCAAAATTCCAATAACACTTCGACCGACCTGGGACTTGATCTCAAGACCTCATCATTAGCAGTCGCGCTTAGCGACCACTAGAAGTACCAGGAAGTCGAAAAGTTGTTTTCACAAAAACAGTTTATATTGACTTTCACTACCTCCGTGTATAGAAGATTCCCATATATAGTCCAGAACAAAAGTTAGATGACCCAACGAACTTCGTACTGTTGTATTTTTTTATTGGTATGATAATTAGATTTTGGCTGATTCTCAGACCTACCCGATATGCACACGCACCGCTGATTTTCGGCTTACGCTGAAAACCAGCGCCGTAGTTTTAGTGCCTCCGTGCACTGGGCACGGCATTATGCTAAGCGTAAGCCCTTTCGCGCGGTAGTGGCGCATTATTTTTGTATTCATTTGATTTAAATTTTTTAGATTGAAACAAACTTGTTTTTCATTTGATTTTGTGTACAATTTTTTTTTATGTTATGTGCGTCATTTTCGCGTGAATAAACAAAATGATTTTCTTTCTTCTTTTTTTCACACAAAATTTCATAAAAATCGGTCCAGCTGTTTCAAAGGAGTTTGGTAACAAACACTGCGATACGAGAATTTCACATATTAGAAGAAAGAAGTAAAGAATGTTTTAGCATTATGTAATCGTTTCTAGAAAATAATGTTTTGAAAATAACATTAGCAACATTCTTCAGCCATGAACGTATTGACTTTCGCAAGCATAATAGCTTTTTGTTATTGTTTTAATTGTTTTATATCTTAATTATATAAATTTATACTTACACGTTTCTTTCTCATAATATCCACATAAATATTTTAAATGCAAAAGTAGCTCCGTCTGTCTGTTAGTTATGTCATCACGGAAAAAACTACTGAACAGATCGTAATAAGATAGAAAAATGAAGGCGAGACTCCACCAAAGCGGAGACGAAAAGAGATGTGTCTCACAACCAATCAGTTTGCGTCATTTTGACAGCTCTGCGCTTAGCTTCAACACAATACGGCCAATATACTATTGGTTAATTACGAGACATCTCCTCTCTGCTCCTTCACCAGAGGTGTGCTATAGAACGTTGCTATGGATGCGTTTGATATCCACCAATCATATTCATTGATCCACATAGCATAGCGCTGGTGAAAACTCATTCAACTAAGCTACGTTTTTTGTATGGAAGGAAGCTGTGGATGTATGCTATGGATGTTGCGAGAGGTGTGTATGTGCAGAGCAGTGTACCTACAGTAGGCGCGCATTTGTCACTGAAAGCAAAAAGTTATTTTATCAGCTATCTTGCGGCGGCGCATTTTCATAGCACATCTTACTCGCTCCGCTACACAGCTTAGCATCAGTGTAAACGGTCACATAGTTTCGTAGCTTAGCTTCCACATTCTCTTAGCATAGCTGCATAGTAATAGCATTTCTCTGGTGGAAAAGCACATTATCAAATGATGCTCAATGATGCCGCCCTGGGTGGGGTGGAAAGGACTGTCAGACTTTTACTGACTAAAAAACCACCCTGTTCCTTTACGTTCCGGGGCCACGGTATCCTGTTAAGACGTCCCACGACCCCAGCAGGCGTTTGGCCCTATCGGGGCCCCGTCCCTGTGCTGACAGCTCTTTGAGGCGCGCGTCGAACAAAACGCGCCGTCGACCCGCGAGCTACCCATCACTCGCCGTCCGCAAGCCCGCGCCTATAGTGGCCGGATGTCCTCTCACGACGTCTGGAAAAGCACCCTAAGGACGAAGACTACTTTTTAATCCGCGACGTGTCCGGAAATCGTCCATGGGTGGTACTGAATACTACGTGAGCTGATTGCCTATTCGATTACCAATATAATTTAAAATATCTCAAAATAAAGTAATACAAATGAAAATTTCAATCTTGTATAACGACGACATTTACATGTAAATGAGAATTAATTAAAAACACACTGTATTGCATTGCGCAGAAGATTTAAAATGTAAATTGTACATTAATTGTTACTACAAAGACACAATTCGCCAACAAATTAGTATGCACATATTAAAACATGTTGATTCAGTAAGCACTACTCATGACATGAGTTCGTCCGCGTCTAAGTTAATATGTTATCCCACGGGAATCGCACATAATTCCGGGATAAAAAGTGGTCTATGTGCTATGAAAGAGTATAATCTAACTTTGTGCCAAATTTCATTCAGATTCGTACAGCCATTCTGGCGTGATTGAGTAACAAACATTCATACAGACTTTTGCATTTACAATCGTAGTAAGATAATAAAAAGAAAATTAGGTCATTATTTTATAAGTATTACAGTTAATTTTTCAATGACTCAACTTAAAGTCTATTTATATAACTAAAAATTAACACCTAAATGTGTTTCTAAGCGCACACCTCGAGATCGGCTGGAGCTATTTGGCTGAATCTTTTTCTACCCGGACAAGGTTTTTATGAAAGAATGTTATTGGAAAACTCACCAGAAAAGTCGAAAATTTTAACCCGTGCGAAGACGGCGAGGTTCTCTAGTATTAAGATAAAATTTTATAAATAGCAAAAACAACGGATAGTCATACTGATAAAGTAGCCACTACGTGTAACATTTTAAAGGAAATATTGCGCCCCATCAAAAAGCATCAAATGCACCATCAGCAACGGCAATCGACGCAATAAAACTCGACCGCACAACATTTTTACTTGTCGCTTGCTAACCTTACATACTGTTTTGGAGGAAACAGTTATTACTCTCTTTATCTTTTTCTTTTAAAGATTATTCTCTGATGCGTTGAAAGCAGTCATGAGCTATGTCCACACCAGTGCACTTTCAGTGTTGAGTCTTCATATTTTTATTAATCTCGCTTCAATTGCATGCAATATTGATTGCCATAAGACCCATGCAGGTTATTGTCCACAATTGTGCGCCTACCTCACGCCCAGGGACGTCGCAAGACGACATCTGGTCTCCCGTAGGCGCGGGCTTGCGGACGGCGAGTGATGGGTAGCCCGCCGTCCAATCAAGGACCAGGCGGTCGGCGGCGCGTTTTGTTTCACGCGCGCCTCAAAGAGCTGTCAGCATAATGACGGGGCCCCAACAGGCCCAAACGCCTGCCGGGGTTGCGGGACGTCTTAACAGGATACCGTGGGCCCGGAACGTAAAGGTCAACAGAAGGAATCGGGTGGTTTTTTAGTCAGTAAAAGTCTGACAGTCCCTTCCGCCCCGCCCAGGTCGGAAGGACTCATTTGATGATTTTCACCACATTAAAAAGGCGTAAACGGTCTAAGGAACTCTTTTCCAAAAACAACATTGTGAAATTGAACTCTAAAAGCAAGAAACGGGAACACAAATAGATTCAAATACATTTGCAGCCATAAATAGTTGTTGCATTAGAACTAGGCTAGCAGTTTAGTGGTGCTTTACGAGAGTGTATTGTATTGAGAGCAATAATTTGAACGTTTAATGTGTAATTGATGTTCCAGCTCCAAGCACTATAGAGCTTTTGTTTAAATAGGAATGGTAAGCTATTTTTTTGTTGTTGATGTTTTATGCTATGTAGTTTCTATCAACACTCGCACAAATTATGCACGAATTGATAAAACGTAAACATTAATTAAATATAGGCAGAAGTGTACTCATTAGTAGGTACACCCACATTTCGCCAGTTATGTTTTAAGCCCTATGTAATAGAGGACCAGCCTTTGGTCATCAACCTGGCAAAAATCCAGACTTCGAGGCTGCTACTGAAGAATTGATAATGGATAAATCGAAACCAAGACCTTATGTTCAGCAGTCGCGCTTTGCGACCACTAGACCATAAGACCAGTAAAAGATAAAAAAAATAAAAATAATAAAAATTGAAAACGTTAACTTTCTACCTACATATTGACGGGCCTGTTGGTCTAGTGGTTAGCGGCCCTGACTGCTAAGCCGAAGGTCGTGGGTTCGATTCCCACCCAGGACAAACTTTGTGTGATGAGCATGATTGTTAGTTCTGTGTATGCGTGTGATTTATCTATAATATATATGTATTTATAAATTATATAAGTATGTATATCAGTTGTCTGGTTACCATAACACAGGCTCTGCTAAGCTTGGGATCAGATAGCCGTGTGTGAGTTGTCCCAGATATTTATTTATTTATTTATATTACATTTTATGAGATACAGTCTGCTTCTTTCTTTATCGTGTGGGCCGTAAAGTCTTACGACCCCACCCTAGTGTCAGAGTTTTTAAACCGCCTCAAAGGCCTCTGACACGGTTTGAATGGAACAGTAAGTCCAGTATATAAGTACAGAAAGTACAGCCTGCTGACAGAAGCAGACAAACAGCGGAGCCTTAGTAATAGGGTACGATTGGCACTCTTAAATGTTTTCAATCACATAGATTGATTATCTCGATACAGTAACCCACGTCCAGTGTTAACAGTACCTTTAAATCAAATTACAGACATATCACCAGGCATTTAATGCTCCCTTGAATATATTCACTCATACGTGTCACCTTGTTAGGCCTGGTTCACATGTTGGACCGACAGTTTTACCGTTGACCGACTGTAGGGTGTTGCTGATCACACTGGAACTTGCCGAGCCGACCTAATCTGAAGACTACCTTCGAAACCGTCGTTTTACTACAGCTAACTCACAACTGCCTTATGAGGACCCGGGCATAAAGCAGTGTGAGTTGTTTGTCGGTCCGATAAAACTGTCGGTTCGACCTAATATGAACCAGGCGTTAGGGGAATGCCAATCGCAATATACAATTTACACAAATTCTAGAAATTCCTAATTTTGGAAAACGGATTGTGAGCAATATAGGACGGTTAAACGTAACGTTCAATTAATGTTCCATTTGTAAAGGCCTATATCGTTTTATCTGTGATATTGGCGAGGGTCAACGTGGTGTAGGAAGATATGTGGACACGGACATACATATATGCGATAGATTTTTGTATACAGCAGAGTTATCCTGTGTTATCCAGCGCGACTGCTGTGCATGAGGTCTTGGGTTCGATTCCCAGGTCGGGCAAAGTGTTATTGGGTTTTTCCATCAGGAATTTCTCAGTAGCAGCCTCGGAGTCTGGATTTGTGCCCGGTTGATGGCAATAGGCTCGCCCCCTATTTCATGGGACTAAAAACATAACTGGCGAAATGTGGGTGTACTAATGGGTACACCTCTGCCTAACCCTTCGGGGATTACAGGCGTGATGTTATGATGTTATGATTATCCTGTTAAAATCTTCTTTAGTGAGGAGCTTGTGGCTAAGTAATAACAGCCGAGTGGGTCGATCCGTCAGGTTAAGCTACGCTTACTGGGGTTAGTTCATGGATGAGTGTCTGAGTGAGATCTTTACACACCGAGACTCCTCCGTACCTTGGATAGCACGTTAAACCTTTGGTCCCGAATGCCATACGTGGATCTTTGACAGTTGTTACGAGTCGTAAGAAGTCCGAAAGTCTGACAACCAGTCATAGGTACTGCGTTGCAAAGGTCGGATAGGCAGTCCCTCCACGTAAAATACTGGTATTTAGCTGCTTTCGGAAAGACTGGAAGCCGACCCCAAAATAGTTGTGAAAAGTCCAGATTAATAGGTGAATTTGGGTGAGGTGACCTTGAGGTGACTTAAACAATCAGCCAAGCAACAACGTGACGACAAGAAATGAATGAGGGATTTTTTATGAAATAGACTGGATGATCTCGTATAGGCTTTCCATACAACGATGAACCACCTACCGAAAATATACCTATAGGATGTATCGCGTGTGTACTTGCCTAAAAAATTATAAAAGTAAATATTATGCTTCAATTTAGGAAAGGTACGTACAAAATTAAGGTATTTTTAATCAAATATTTTGCGCAAAAAATACCTATTTTCCGTAAACAAAAATATTTTACCTCATTGGTCAGCAGTTTCATTAAAAGGAACTGCACGATTTTGGACACATTCTGTATACACAAAAAACATGAAAGAAAATTTGCTATGAAATCATTGGTACTATAGGACCCTGCTTTCAGGAGTCTTTTGCGGCTAGGAGACCAATATTCGCTTGGACCTGTAGGCTTACTCTTGAACAAAATCGAGAATGAAATTGCAATCGACATTACATGTACATCCGATCCAGTTTCAATTCCAATAAATATAAGAAGACATTTATTGATAGAATTAACGAGTTATTTAATATTTTAAAATTTGGTAATTTACGTTTTCATTTGGATGGCAACCTCATGTCAATCGCTGTAGTCAAACATGCAGTCGATTCCAATCTCATTCTCGATTTTGTTCAAGAGTAAGCCTACTGGTCTTTTAGCCTCGACGTAACTTAATTAGCTGGAGTTTAAATAGGTGGAGAGGCAACAGGGTTGCAGATTTTATTCGAAAGAATTACCGCAGCCCTGGAACGCAAAGGGCATTAAGAGGAACACAGATTGATCAGTAAGAGTCTGACACTCCATTCCATTCCGCCCAGTGCGAAAGAAGTCATTTGATGATTTCAAAAGAAACGGCTGCTACTAAGAAATTTCTTATGGGAAACTCAATAAACGTTTCCCGACTTGGAAATCGATACTACTTGACTGCCTCGTTGGTCTAGTGGTCGCAAGCGCGACTGCTGTGCATGAGGTCTTGGGTTCGATTCCCAGGTCGGGCAAAGTGTTATTGGGTTTTTCCATCAGGAATCTCTCAGTAGCAGCCTCGAAGTCTGGATTGGTGCCTGGTTGATGGCAATAGGCTCGCCCCCTATTACATGGGACTAAAAACATAACTGGCGAAATGTGGGTGTACTAATGGGTTCACCTCTGCCTAACCCTTCGGGGATTACAGGCGTGATGTTATGAAATCGATACTAGGATCATCCTAGTATCGATTTCCATGTCGGGATTTAAGTTTTCCTTAGCGGCTAGGATATCATTTTTTGGTAGGCAGACCTCGTCATTTAGCCTCAACATAACTTAACTATCTTCAAAAGAAGACGAACGAAGAAGACTCCATATAATTTAGTACGTTCATGTACAAAGTACATTTAGATGCTGCTATATAAGGCAACGGTCAATGTTCGCGAAGTCGTAATTTAAAAGTATTGGACTTTTTTATAGAAGTCATTAGTTGTGAAATATTAGGAAGGTTATTGGTATTTTATTTAAGGTTCCCCATTATTAAGACTACGCTGTCTATTTGTCTGTCACAGGCCTGTATCGTTTGTAAATTAAAATAAAGTTATCAATTAAAGGGTTATAAAAAAAACCAGCTAAGAATAGCTATTCTGACACAAACATAATCACAACAACAGATATTCTTTTTCATAAATGACGATATGATGATATGTAAAGACGATATGATATGTATAAAATGACGATATGATATGCTTTAAAATTATGTACCTACTGAGTTCATGGTAAAATGTTTGTAACACAATAACGCCAGAACGGCTAAACAGATCTGAATAATATTTGGCACAGAGATAGATTATAGTCTGGAATTACACATACGCCGCCGCCTAAGTCCGCCTCTGTACTTTTTTTGTTGCATAAAGTTTAAATAAATACGCTTATCCCGGAAAAAATGTACGGTTCCCCGTGAGATATTATATAAAATGTAACGCGGGCGGAGACGCGAGAAAAAGCTACATAATAATAAATAACAATACAATTTCTTATTCATTAGTACTTTGTATTTGATATAGCAGTCAGCTCATAAATATTCACCTTACGCTTGATTACTGGCGCTGAAACAACTGAATTCAGTATAACTATTTATTTTCAGCGGCCAATCATTTTGTGTTTTATCGGGTAATGACGACACAGTTTGATCGTAGCTATTTGAAATCACTTTTGAAGTTGGACGATTCGTCCAACAATTAATTTGTTGTTTTTCATAACATAACATAAACATCACGCCTGTAATCCCCGAAGGGTTAGGCAGAAGTGTACCCATTAGTACACCCACTTTTCGCCAGTTATGTTTCTAGTCCCATGTAATAGGGGGCGAGCCTATTGCTATCAACCGGGCACAAATCCAGACTCCGAGGCTGCTACTGAGAAATTCCTGATGGAAAAACCCAATAACACTTTGCCCGTCCTAGGAATAGAACCCAGACCTCATGCACAGCAGTCGCGCTTGCGACCACTAGATCAACGAGGCAGAAAAATATACACATAAAAATATATACACAAGTATAATAAATTTAATACTCCGTTAAAAATGGTTACACCACTTCAATGTGTGACGAATACGAACACAATAGGTACGAACTAATACTTTTCGTTCCAATTAATAAAACTGACAACGCTGTCTATGATTTCAGGGTCAAGTCAAGAATATTTCTCAACTGTGTCAGTTAAAGTCTTATAAGTGTTAAAGCAATTATTGCCCAATCAGATTTCAATACAAAATTGCGGGCAATAACGCGGTAAAAAACGTTCATACTCTGTAAATCAATTGAACGTTTTTTTGTCGTGACATTGAACTTCATGAGTGTCGTGAGGGCCGAGTGATAAAGGCCTGCCTCTCTTGCAAGAGGTTGTTTGTGGGTTTATACTAGGCAAGTATGTGCCCACGACATCATAAAATAGACTGCTTAAAACATGAACTATAAATAAAAACTGGAAAGAGAAGGACTAGTCCAGTAGTCTAGAATTTTATTAATTACTCAAGTCCCACATAACGAGACACAATTGATTTTCTATTCTTCTGACTTACCAGTAAGTCAGCCGGGCCTTGACCGGTTGTTTCCATTAGTACACCCACACTTAGCCAGTTATGTTTAAGACCCATGTAATAGGGGGCGAGCCTATTGCCATCAGCCGAGCACAAATCCAGACTCCGAGGCTGCTACAGCTACATTCCTGATGAAAAAATCCAATAACACTTTGCTCGACCTGGGAATCTAGACCAACGAGTTCGAGTCTTAGTTAAAAAAAAAATACAAGTTAAAGTTCAAGGTTTATGTATTTTTTACATGCTAACAATGAAGTGACGAAATTAGTCTAAGTCATGGAGTACAATCAATATTAACATAACATCATAACATAACATCACGCCTGTAATCCCCGAAGGGCTAGGCAGAGGTGTACACATTAGTACACCCACATTTCGCTAGTTATGTTTTAGTCCCATGTAATAGGGGGCGAGCCTATTGCCATCAACCGGGCACAAATCCAGACTCCGAGGCTGCTACTGTGAAATTCCTGATGGAAAAACCCAATAACACTTTGCCCGACCTGGGAATCGAACCCAAGACCTCATGCACAGCAGTCGCGCTTGCGACCACTAGACCAACGAGGCAGTCCCGTTTATATTAAATAAAATAAAAATTGCTAAACAAAAAGCGTTAATGTGTCACTGTCAATCAATTTATTCGTCTTTCATGTTCATGTCGTTCTTTTGTTTCCGAATTTTCACATTGATTTCTAAATATAATTTATGCTTTGAATAATTATTTGCTACTTTATATTATTTTTTATTCAAACGACAATCATTAAAGGAAAATGGTGACGTTTTTTCTATTGTTATTTTTTTTCTATTTCAACTTAAAATGGTAATAATGAGCCTCTAGAAATGTAATCTCTTAATGGATTAGACATCTAATTTGATTGCGGATCTAAGGACCACATTAAAAAGAAATAATAACGTCAAAGCATTTATTTTAATTAAATTTACAGGCACTTTTGACTGTCAAGGAGTCGGTTAGTTAGAAAGTTGAAGCTAGTTGCTCGTTCCAAAACGTAGGTAGGTTTTTTATAGAGAGGAACGAATAAAAAACTCCACAGACACTTTTAACCAATCAATTTTTTACGCAATTTCGGTTTTATTATACTTGTTGTTTCTATTATATAAAAACAATGAAAGTGAAGAGAAATATAAAATAATAAAAAATGGTTACCTACGCCAATTGGCATACATACAAATAAAAAAAACCGATCAAGTGCGAGTCGGACTCGCACACGAAGGGTTCCGTACCATCGTAGAAAATATAAAAGTAATGTCATTATCGTACGGAGCCAAAATCGCAAAAAAAAACAGGTCTAATTTATGGGAATCTACTTTCATTTTTTACTTTTATTTATTTATATTATTTGTTGATATTTATAGCGGCAATAGAATTACACATTCTGTTTAAATTACAAACCTTTAGCTATTACGGTTCATGAGATACAGCCCGCTGACAGACGGACGGACAGACAGCAGAAGCTTAGTAATAGAGTCCCTTAAGTAGCTCTTTTCGGGTACGGAACCCAAGAACCCAAAACCTTCTTTTTTTTAAGTCAGCTTAAAATATATTTTTGCAATACACTTAGTAGGTACATTATAAGTCACGGTCTACTGATTTGAATGAATATGATTGCTTTTGCTGCATTACACTTTCAGAAATGCATTGTATTGCAATACATAAATGTAAAACATTGGGTAAGAGTGAAATCTTCTATTTTTTTTGTGAAACGATCTTATTAAAGTACACAATGGTCCGAGAGTCTTTTGAAGGATATTTGGGATTCATTTTTGTTTTTTATACGTGACTAGCTGCGCCCTGCGACGTCGTACGCGTGAATTTACCCGCTTTAAGTTATAGGTCCCATAGGTCATAGCGTGATGTTATTTAACCTATACTATTATATCACGCGATGACCCTCAGGAACGGAGCTATAACCAAAGACGTAACTCGGGTAAAAAAATCACACTGGCAAAGTCGCGGCCAGAAGCTAGTAACTCTGAAACGGTCCACGAAAACCGCGAGTAAAACTAATAGACCATAACACCCAAATGGTGGCAGGTCATTAACCCCTAACTATCTAAAGACGACCAAAAACCTATTATCCTAGTCCATTTTTACGACTAAGGAAGATAACACACTTTGTTTCCGACTATTCGCAGATCGTTAGTGTGGACAGTTGTTAAGGATAATCGTGTGTTATCGGACTTATACGAGGGCTGTTAATATGTATTGTTATTATTTGCGATTATGGTTGTGTGTAGCCGTTTGGTAAAGTGTTTTGTCAAAAATGGTCCTTATTGGCGATAAATGTAGGAGCAAGGACCAGTACCTACTTTAAGAGGCAGATAAGATGCGTAGTCCCTGTCATGGGAAAGAGAGGCGCAATGAAGCAACGCTTGGAATTTACTACAAAATATAAATCAATTATCTATTTACTAATAAATAAATTGATTACAATCTAAAATATAAAAAAAAAACACGTAAAAGACTGGGTCCTTGTATGGGGACACCAAAAAATAAAAGATATTTGTAACGACTTTTGACAGAACTGAAAACCTTAAACTTTGAAATAACTGTCGCCGCAATCTGGCACTTCACGTTTCATTGGCATGTCGGTGACGAGGCCACATTACCGTGTCTGTGACGTGAACAAATAAGTTTTGTTCCAACAAAAAAACAAAAAAGGAAACATGTAACAATTTAAATCATTGCTTAAAAAAACATGTTTGAAGTAAACACATTTGAGGCATTTCCTTAGTACCTAATATGCTAGTCATGAGGCGAGGTTATAAGCTGAGTTTATGTTGCTATGGTACTTACCAGGAAATAACAGCAAACTGACTAATTAGGGTTTCGTACCTGAAAAGTAAAAACGGAAACTTTATTTAATTATTAAAACTTAATGCACATGTAAAAAACATAGGTACACCGTACAAGGAAGAACTGAATGACTTGGGCATTTTCTGCCAGTCTACCTTAGGGTGATGCAGAGACAAAACATAGTAGGCGCACGGGTACACAAAATTTCCAAGAAAAACGTATACAAATAAATCAATAATTAAATACATACATTCAAACAAAATATACAAAGTAAGGGAGATGTGAAAAAATTCAATTAAAATTTTAAAAAACCCCAACGGCCGCCGACTTTAACCAAACATAGCTAAACAAAAACATCAAAATCGGTTCATCCGTTCGAGATCTACGATGCCACAAACAGACACACACACTGACACGCCAAACTTATAATACACCGTCTTGCATCGGGGGTTAAAAATACATAGATACAGAAATAAAACATAATATATTATTTGTTGCTCGATCTTTATAAGATCACATTTCCTCAGTGTTGTTTTAATTAGCATTATGCAGATTGCAATTACTAGATAAAACTAAGCTAAACTAACTATAAGCTTACTGTTCCACTCAAATCATGTCAAAGGCCCTTGAGGCGGTTTAGAAACTTTGACACTAGGGTGTGTGGGTCGTAAGACCTTACTGCCTTACTAAGAAAAAGAAGCAGATAAAAATATGCTTTGAGAAAAACCTTAAATTGCTCGAGCCACTTTTGCCACGCGTCATCCCGGTTCGCAGGAACACCTCACACAACTAAACTTAGATCACTTGTTCCATATTTACTTAAACCGTTTATCACCAAGTAAAACTATGTAACACCACATTAATTTCGATAATTTATACTCCCGAAAGCGGATTTCGAATCACTCGCTATCACTAAAGACAAACGAATACTGGCTGTCGTAATAATGTGAAACACGATCTTGCATTATGTGCGGGTACCAGAAAAAAAATACATTGATAATCAGGGCGCCTACCGCCATAACTTAAAACAATATTTCAATATTACTTTGTAATTTCTGTTGTTGGATTTTCAACTCACGGCGCTGAGCCAAGCGTTGAAAATTCAACGGCGTGCAAGGCAAAGGTAGGATAGGCCCCCAGGTACCCACAATATTGAGCTAAATAGTAAGTCAGAAACGCCTAGTTCAAGTTAGTTTCTGCTTTCCTGGTAGTTTTAATGAATAGACAAATATGACAGTTGGATTTTAAAATCTATCGAAATCATTTTTATTATGAATTCTTTATTTATACTCTTCTCAATGTTTCATCGTTGGTGCGTTTCGAGGAATAAAATTATAATATTTTTAATTGATTTCGTTAGTACATCTGAATGGTGCGTTTCGAGGAATATTTTTGGTGCGGTTCACTTAGTGCGCTTTAAAATTGGTGCGCTTAAAGGAATAACCCAATAATAATAATAACAATATGCAATAGTCCGTCTGTTACAAATACTATTTCTCAATATCTATGGCACGTAGGGATTTGAAATTTTGCTTAAGAGCGGTTACGCCGTACGACATAACATACAAATATTCAAATCCTTATTTTTCGAAACGAATGAACAGATTTTCATGAAACTTACTACTCTTAATTAGGAATTTCTCAGTAGCAGCCTCGGAGTCTAGATTTGTGCCCGGTTGATGGCAATAGGCTCGCCCCCTATTACATGGGACTAAAAACATAACTGGCGAAATGTGAGTGTACTAATGGGTACACCTCTGCCTAACCTTTCGGGGGTTACAGGCGTGATGATGTTTACTACTTTTAAGTAGGATACAAAGGTCTAAAAAGACAGCTATATACTTTATTCAACGGTTTTCACCAGATTGAGTGACAAACATCTCATTTAAAATACATAGAATAATAGTATCCTATGTATCCATACACCACATAGTATTCCGGTAATGTGTTCTCTTGGAATAAAAGTTCAACAAAAAGTCACCTAACGCAGGCGACGCCAGGCAGAAGCTAGTACATAATTATTATTAAAGTCTCACCAATCCGACTTGAACACTGTTCTTTATTGTATTTTAATTAATAATTTATTGTTGCTAAAATGTTATTGTTAAATGTTTAATTCTTTCTTTCTTTCTTATCGTGTGGGCAGCCTAGCATCTGCCTAGCCTTTTCCCAATTATGTTGGGGTCGGCTTCCAGTCTCACCGGATACAGCTGAATACCAGTATTTTACATGGAGCGACAAGCAGAAGCTAGTATCTTCTTCTTCTTATCGTGTGGGTAGTAAGGCCTTACGACCCCACAAACCCTAGTGTCAGGGTTTCTGAACCGCCTCAAGGGCCTCTGACATGGTTTTGAGTGGAACAGTAAGTCCCAGGTTTCCTCACGATGTTTTCCAGTGATGTCCAAGATAAACTTAATAAAATAATAATTAACAATTATTATTATTTTATTAAATAATTTAATTTATTTAATTGAAAAATTTGTTTTGTTTTGTGTGTTTTAAAAAAAACACCAGATACAAATTATTGTTATTGAATAAATAAATAAAAAACAAGCGTGGTGGTCAATACTCGTGCCTTCTCTGTATGAGAAGAGTTCTTTGCCCTGTAGTGGGAAATTAATAGGCTGGTATTATTAGTGTCAATTAAATTCAGAACCCTAATTAAGCGAGCATGACTTGCTCTTAGCCGGTTTTTTTTAACTCATTTACTTCAATAAAAAAAAACGTGGAACACACAAGAGTCGTTGTTTAAAACCTTGCACAATCAAATGAACTTTTTTTTGTTCAATGTTAATTTACGTTCTAAGATTATAATTAAGACTGGTGCCTTATGGTGTGAAGGTAAACCTCTATATGAAACTAGCTTTTGTCCGCGACTTCGTCCGCGTAAATGAACCCAGTATCATCCCCAAGAAAGATGAAAGAATGTTTATACAAGAAGTTGATTGGACCGTTCATCACGTTGTGCCATACAAACTTTGCCCCCCTTTTTCATCCCCTAATGGGTAGAATTTCGGAAAATCCTTTCTTATCAATGGCCCACGTCATATAAAGAATACACCCTCCAAGTTTCAGGTCTCTACGATCAGCGGTTTAGGCTGTGCGTTGATCCGTCAGTCAGGCAGTCATTCAGGACAAAGCATTTTTATACTTATAGATAATGCGTTTATCGAGTGATTGGCTACTGAGCTGCGTATCTCTGCACTGCCGGCTCAGTTTCCACTTCCAGCCGTGATTCAATCGTCACGTAATACAGTGCCACTATTTCGATATACTTTACATAACTATCATGCGGGGTAGTCTGGATGAGAAGCTAGTTATTCTTCTTCTTCTTATCATGTGGGTAGTAAGGTCTTACGACCCCACACGCTCTAGTGTTAGAGTTTCTAAACCGCCTCGAGAGCCTCTGACATGGTTTGAGTGGAACAGTAAGTCCAGGTTTCTTCACGATGTTTTCCTTCACCGATGCCAGTGATGTCCAAGATAAACTTTAGAAACTACATATGAATTGAAAAAGTCACATTGGTACTTGCCCGGATTTAAACCCACAAGCTAATTCAGTTTGAGCTAGTTATTAATAATTTATTAAGATCACTAAACCAAAGGGTGTTAAAATATTTATCTTGGTAGTAATTCATTATTATACTGAGCTATTATGATGTTTACAACCATTAACGTAACCACCAATTAAATTATCTAAACGTTGAACAAATATACTGCAGTTTACCGTACGGGAAATTATGTAAACGTACGCATTTCATTACTTCTGGTTCCGTAGTAATTTTAATAATAGATGTTTATCTACACTTTTTATAAATTGTTTTTGTATACTACGAGTTTGATTACAGTCTGAAAACAGCCGTAAATGTACTACTGAAAGTAATAAATAGTCATGATTTTGAGAAAATAATACAGGTAATCAAATACAGGTATCTAATCAAATGTTTTCATTTGTGTCGAACAACAAGAAGGTAAAAATTCATCATTCTATAACAATTGAAACTAATAATAACACGATGGTTATAATGATGTAATTCAGGAAAAGATTGGCTATTCAATCGATGATTAATAACAATATTCCGACCGAATTTTGTTTACTGCCCAATGGTGGCGATTCCCTTGATCACAAACTAGACTAAATTTAGAGAATTGACATCTCTTACTAACATACAGCGAACGGAAAGGACGGTGACATTAAATAACTAAGTTAGAGATGTCAAATTAGTTTTGCCTTGAACTTTTCCGTATTTTTTATCCATACGTTTTAAGATGTCAACTATAATTATATGGATGTGTCAGATTGACTAAATTTGACAGCTCTTATTTAGTCTCTTTCTTGATTTATAGGACAGAAAAAGATGGAAATAGTCTAATTTTAGTTTAGTTTGTGACTGAGAGAATCGGCACCAATATCAATTCAAAATAGCAAAGTTCGCAAGAGATATTATAGTGCACGAGTGTGTGCCATCGTGAAAATACCTGTATCATCGTGTTGGTTCAGCAAGGAAGAGGTTGTAAGTTCGCAGCTGCCATTGGCATTGAAATAAAAAATAAACTATCCACCTTTACGAACATAAAACAAAATAAAATAAATTACAAAATTTTTATCTTTAAAAATCACGTTCAGTAATTACGCACTTAATCTATCCACAATCACGTATACAAAGAAACCAAAAAAAATTCTCGCCCCCAATAATCAATCTTCGACACCAACGCCAATAACATAACCTTACTCTCTAAATCCAAACATAAATAACCGCGTGGTTAATTATTAACAAGCGTATAATCAGTAAGGACAATCGTCAACCAGTCTCCCACTTACATAGCTCCGCTTTATGCTAGCGCATTGTCGCGCCAGTGCTTGCACCGAACACACGAATAAAGAAATCGAATGCTCGCGAGTGTAGTGAAGTGTTAAAATGTCGGGACTACACTGGACCCCTCCAAACATAGCCGCAATATGCCCTGAACAGCAAGCTCAGCTGACACAATGTTCCACGACAGGATACCTCTTCCTCGCCTTGATATCTCAACTATACGGTGGCTCCAAAGACAGCAAACAAATAGATATATTGAACAATTGGGAAAATGTCAGAAAACCAAGCACAATGGGACCGTTTTTTGAAAACATAGAACCTTCAAAAGGACCTACCCCGTTTGAAATAAAAGAACTACAATTAAAAGAGCCCCTAGACCCACCATTGTTGACTCAAGAGGATTTTTTTTCTGATAAATTAGGAAGGCCTGTTAAAACTTCGACGAAAGTCCTCAGTCATGGTCCTGGAGGTAGCCAAGGAATATCTCAAGTAACATCATATTTTCCAACGTTTGACTTTGAAAAGTTTGGTAAAACTTACAGCACAGACTTGGATCATGACGAATTTGGTTACGAATCTTATGGTAAAGGACCAAATCCGATCGACCACAGGTTTGCGAATCAATTTCCAAGTGGTAGTATTAATAAGTACCATTCGAGGGATTTCAATAATTTCGAGTTCGAGAGTATATTTTCGGATGCGGAGCCGGCGAATTCTGAGAAGGTGACTGTGAAAGCGGGGAAGAAGTCCAGAGCTAAGAGAAGAAGAAGAAGGCAGGCGCAAGAGCGGTTTGATTTCATTGTTGTTGGTGCTGGGTCAGCTGGTTGCGTGATAGCGAATCGTTTGTCGGAAGTAAAACAATGGAAGGTTAGTTTATTTTATAGATTATTTTTTCTGTAATTTATAACTTTTATCTGACGTATAAAATATGACAGTTTGATATATCTTTTTAATCTATAAATATAAAAGTAATTAATGTGCGCTAGTGTCACAATTTGTACTAGAACTTTTAAAATCGATCTAATAGTTTTTGAGTTTAGCCATTACAAACAAACAAAAATACAATGTTTTCCTTTTTAAAATATTAGTGTAGATTATTGTTGAACTTTAAATTACTTAATGTTTAGTTGTTCCTAACTGTAAAGTATTATAAATTTTGTATGCCACAATAACGAGACATAGCAGACCTATACTAAACTATATTGTTTCATCTTACTTGACCTATGTTCTACAATAAATTAATTTGAATTTGAATTTGCAAACTCCTTCAAGATAAAATTCTCATAACATAACATAACATAACATCAGGCCTGTAATCCCCGAAGGGTTAGGCAGAGGTGTACACATTAGTACACCCACATTTCGCCAGTTATGTTTTTAGTCCCATGTAATAGGGGGCGAGCCTATTGCCATTAACCGGGCACAAATCCAGACTCCGAGGCTGCTACTGAGAAATTCCTGATGGAAAAACCCAATAACACTTTGCCTGACCTGGGAATCGAACCCAAGACCTCATGCACAGCAGTCGCGCTTGCGACCACTAGATCAACGAGGCAGTCAATTTGCAAAGTCCTTCAAGATAATATTCTCACGAATCTAATAATTGTTGGACAATTACACGGAATGCGTAAAGTATGTTACAATAGCTATTATCAAATTGATTGAACTATAATAAAGAGAACAAAAAGAATAGTATTTATACCAGCCTATTCTTATCTTACAAATTATACAAAGAAGACGCGAATGTTTGTCATCACGCTTGCTCAAGATGGATTGGCGATTTTAGTTAAGCTGATGGTCCCGTCTGTCATACGTGGATCTTTGACAGAAGTCCAAAAGTCTGACTACCAGTCATACCAAGGGGTATCGTATTACCCAGTTATTAGGTTGGGGGGGTCAGATAGGCAGTCGCTTCATGTAAAATACTGGTATTCAGCTGTATCCGGGTAGACTGGAAGCTGACCACAGCATAGTTAAGAAAAGGCTAGGCATACGATGATTAATTACTTTACCGGCGTAGGTTTTCTCAACCGCGTTAAGTTACGTCTTTGGTTACTGCTCCGCTCTTGTAGGTCGTAGCGTGATGTTATATAGCCTATACTGTTCCTCATGAATCTGGCTATCTTATGTAAAAGATTGGTTTTAATTTGACTGGTAGTTACAGAGATACATAGGTATCGTGTTTCAACAACTAAAAAACTGTTCAGTTTTATTATAATATTTTAGTATCTAAAATAATAGATTAGTATCTAAGATAAGTCTAGGTTACCTCACAATGTTTTTCTTTACCAATGTTAGAATATCCAAGATCAACTTAGAAAACATAACATCACGCTTGCAATCCCTCAAGGGTTAAGCAGAGGTGTACCCATTACTACACCTACCTTTCACCTGTTATGTTTAAGTCCCATATTATTGGGGGCGAGCCTATAAAACTTTGAAAATGCGTATGAAATAAGAAAGTCATTTTAACAAAGAGAATGTGCTTAGTTATAACTAAGCACATTCTCTTTGTTAAAATGTTAATGTTAAATTTGTAAACTTGAACGATTTCACACAAATCTCGGTTAAACTTGACCATTTTGTCCTTTTAACTGATATATTTAAATTGACCTTGGGTAATGACAACGTACTAAACCTATTAATAAGTTTTATTTTCTTACTGTTTTTAGGGTTCCGTATGTCCGTATGAAAAACCGCAACTCTTTTTCACTTGTATGTCCTTCATTATAGCCAAATAGAGTATTAAGATAAAAAATATTTTTTAAAGCAAGCTTTAATTTTAAATTATTACAATATTGAGTAATGGACATTGTATTATCATCAAAACTAAAGGCGTATGCATCAGCTCCATCGGATACCAACAAATTGACAAAAAATGGTTTGCAAAATGAAAGGACAACCTACTTACATATTTACATACATACCTACGAATAGTGCAAGCTAAATATAAGCTTGTAATAAAAACAGAACTCTTATATGATCACTAGTGTGTGTGTGAGTCTTTACGTTTGTCACAGCATTTTTAGGTCAAATCTACGAAATCGATAACGATAAAAATGTTGTGCTTATAATCCAAATAATAATAGTCGCGAAACGTTAAAGATTTTTTTCCAATTATGAAGGTCATTTTTGGGGGGCAAATGAGAAAATTTTAAAGAAAGTTTGTACTGTTTACGTGACATATCAAGGCTTGCTGTGAGAGTCTCACATAAATAGGTAGGTATAATATTTTATTGACATTTAAAAATAAACAGTTTTAATTTTTTTATCTCCGAAACTACTTACTACGCCTATTTTGAAATTCTTTAATCTTCTTTAATTCTTCACATAAAAAAGCTTATTTTAGTTTGTAGTTTTTGAAGGCGGTTATCTTTTTTTGTAAAAAAGCTTTTTATTTTTCACTTTTTAGTGCTTGTGTGTTAATGTTTGAAATCCTTACATAAAGCCCTTTCAAACAATACCTCACACGATATATTTAATTTTGGAAAGTGGTAGGAGGGGGGTTGACGTACCCCCTCCCCACTTCCTTTAGTCAGTCATCGACTACACGTATAAACAAAGCAATTTTTCTTGTTACGGCGGTTCTGCTGTAATTTTATAAGGAGTTCCGTTCCATATCTCCAAAGTTCATCATCAGATCATGACAATATTCCTATGGGACCTATTCGGGACTATACTCTTTCAAACAAAAAAAAAAAATCATCCAAATCGATTCATAATTGGTGGAGTAATCGTTGAACAAATATACAAAAAAAAAAAAAAAAACGAAACATACGCGTCGAATTGAGAACCTCCTCCTTTTTGAAGTCGATTGAAAACTACAGGACAACCTATTAGAAGTCTAGGGTCTTAAAATAACGCGGTAAATCTCTTTATATTGTGCGTACAAACTTACTTTTGTAGTTGGAATGTTCAGGAAGATATGTTTTTCAACTACAATGTAAAGTTTGTTCTTGGTACAGAAACCTCTCTACGCAGTTGCAACACGCAATTGTTTTTTTGTCTTATTTTTTAATAAGTTTTCGTCGAATTTAATGAATGATTCATTGTTAACTTTATACACGTTTTATACGCAGTATATACGCAGCCCGTTTACGCCAATCAAGGTTATTTTTTAACTCTTAGTAGCTAACACATGCCTATTATGTCTGCCAGGGTAATGGAATTTGTTCGAAAGAGTCAATGCGAACTCAAAGGGTTATAGGAGGAACACGGATGGGTTTTATTCAGCTAGATTCTGACACACCCTTATAGGTTTTAGTCAATAAAATAAAAAATAATAATTAATTAGAGTCACCAACGACCAACGCAAATGGCTTGTTACTAAATGGACATTTATATGTGGAAGCTTGTCATTAGCAATTGTCCTTATTTAAAAAAGATATTTATAATTGTTATAAGTCTGTAAGCTTTCCTTAAAAATAAATAAATAAATAAATAACAAATAAAAGACTGACACTCCCTTCCGCTCTGTCCGGATTGGAGGAAATCATTTGATGATATCCCATCTTTACAAAAAAGGGCTCATTATGATTTACTTATATTTTGTAATTTAACCTCGAGTTAGCAGCATATTCTGAAATAAAGTTTTTGGTGTAAATGAGCTTCGCTATTAAACGCAACGTTTGTCAGTCTGTATGTTAACTTGAAACCACGAATCCCATTAATGGAAGTGTTTTAATTTAAAAGTTCTGGATAATTACTTTCTCTGTTTTGTTAAAAAGGGGAATGGAGGTTTTAGTAGGTACATACATGAGGTTTGTGGCTTTCATTTTGTTGAACTGTTTTATTTTAATAACATTAATTTAAATTTAGTGTCTCATTGGTCTAGTGATCGCAAAGAGCGATTGCTGAGCATGAGTTCTTGGGTTCAATTCCCAGGTCGGGCAAAGTGTTATTGGGTTTTTCCATCACGAATTTCTAAGTAGCAGCCTCGGCGTCTGAATTTGTGCCCGGTTCGTAATAATAGGCTTGCCCCCTATTACATTGGACTTAAACATATCTGGCGAAATGTGAGGGGTATTAGATAGATACACCTTTGCCTAACCCTTCAAGGATTACAGGCGTAATGTTTTGCTACGTTTAAGTAATATCCGTCTATTTAATTACTGTCCCACTGCAGGGCAAAGGCCTCTTCTCATACAGAATAGGCATATGAGCATTGATTTTATTTATTTATTTATACTTTATGCAACGAAAAAGTACAAAGGCGGACTTAATGCCTTAGGCATTCTCTACCAGTCAACCAAAGGTGGTGAAGAGATAACAAAGCAGGTGCAAAAAATTGTACATGAGGAAATAATGAAATATGAAATTAAAAATAATTAAAAACAAATAACTAAACGAGTTTAATCGTACACAAGTATATAAACTATTTTTTTTTTGCTATTTACTCTCTTTTTTTTTAATTCTATTTCAATTTATTTTTTATCAACCGACTTCTTTGGGAAAAGAAACGATATTACATTACACATAACACTTATAAGTAAGGTATATAAAAACACAATAATCAATGTAATAACTCCAACATTTTCCACATATATTAACAAAGAGATTTGCTATGATGACGACTTATCGGTTAGTTAGTTGATTGATGACAATAAAAATGCTACCACATACTAGGAATTTCTCCTGTCTCGTGGATGAGTTTACAAACATAAACTCACATACAGACACAACCAGACCCGGAACACCTAAGGTCATACAAATATTTGTTCCGTGCGAAAATTGAACCCGCAACTTACTACGATAAAGGGTGCTGTCAATGAATTGAAATAGATAGATTAATAATTAACTAGCTTTTACACACGACTTCAACCGCTTAAAAGTAGCCTATGCTTGTATACAGATCTCAATTGATTAATTCTTCTTAGTTCATTACGATCGGTTCAGTAGTTTTTACATGATGAGGTAACAGACAGACAGACATACTTTAAACAAATATTTGGATGGCGTACAGGTAATTGTTTCGTGTCTAGTTATTTGTGTTTGTCAGTTTATATGTTTATAAACAAACGTACAATACCGGAGTAATTCTTAATGTTTAGGTAACGATAAAAAGAATGTTCAGAAAAATACGAAATGTTTTCTACACTAATATTATAAAGAGAAAAAAATTGTATTTTTGTTTTTTATGGATAAACTCAAAAATTACTGGACTGATTTTAAATTCTTTCAACATTAGAAAGCTACATTATCTGCGAGTAACATAGGCTATATTTTATTTTATTTTTGCGCGGACGAAGTCGCGGGCAAAAGCTAGTCTTACATACAGAGCATGCGCAGCAGTCTTGAGATTTTTTTTTTGATGTGGTAAAAATCATCAAATGAGTCCTTCTGCCCTGGGTTAGGGCGGAAGGGACTGTCAGACTTTTTCTGACTAAAAAACCACCATGTTCCTTCTGTTGCACTTTACTTTTCGGGGCCACGGTATCCTGTTAGGACGTCCCGCAACAGTCTTGATGTCTTAGGTTCAATTCCCAGGTCAGTGTCAGCAAGCTAGGTTTAGCTATAGTATTGTCACCTGGTGTAACATTTTTTCAATGACATTTCTCTATTAGAAATCGGCAACTGTTCGCGTGTGAGTTATTTGTGATTGTTTCTTACGATACAGAATGTTATTGTTGTAATAATAGCATAACATAACGCTTGTAATCCCCGAAGGGTTAGGCAGAGGTGTACCCGTTAGTACACCCACACTTCACCAGTTATGTTTAAGTCCCATATAATAGAGGGTAAGCCTATTCCCATCGACCAGACACAAATTCAGACTTCGAAGCTGCTACTGAGAAATTCCTGATAGAAATAAATATCATGGGACAACGCAGACGACAACACAGCCCGCCCCCTATTACATGGGACTAAAAATATAACCGGTGAAATGTGGGTGTACTAATGGGTACACCTCTGCCTAACCCTTCGGGGATTACAGGCGTGATGTTATGTTATGATATTCGTTCTGAAACCAAACAAATACAGAACCCTTCTTCATTATCCGGAGCATGTTCCCACAAAAAGTACTAGGTTTCCACTAATGACTAACTCAGTCCTTTAGCGAACAAAGTTTCTACAACAATTTAGGCTAGAACGATTTCTCATTCGACCGCTTTTAACCTTGATGTACAGTCAACAAGAGAAATAGGTATCCAGGGTCGTCAGATATAGTTGAAGTTTTCTTAGAAATCGATGTCTTCACGCCTTTTTCCCATGGGGGTAGTCAGAAACAACAGAACGCCACCTCCTTTCCTTACATACTCCTTTCGCCTCATCTACGTTCTTACATCTCGTCTTCGTCTGACTGACTCGTTGGTCTAGTAGTCGCAAAGCGTGACTGTTGAGCATGAGGTCTTGGGTTCAATTAGTAGGTCGGGCAAAGTTTTATTGGGTTTTTGTATAAGGAATTTCTCAGTAGCAGCCTCAGAGTCTGGATTTGTACCCGGTGGATGGCAATAGGCTTGCCCTATATCCTATTACACGGGACTTAAACGTAACTGGCGAAATATGGGTGTATTAATGGGTACCCATTAACACACCCACATTTCGCCAGTTCCTCTGCCTAACTCTTCGGGAATTACAGGCGTGATGTTATGTTATGTCTTTGATTGAAACTTCGATTGTAATACTGACATACAGAATCAACATGAATATTGTAACCAGGATTTTGTAAAAACTTAAATTGAAAAGAGTGTCCTTAGAGTTTCTTGTTCGTTCTTCTCCATATAGGATCTACTTACGTTTTGGAACAAACAAATTAGCTTCAACTTGCTAATTGACCGACTCCTTGACAATTTAAAAAAAATCCGTGGAGTTTCTACGATTTGGAACTAGCAACTTTCTGACTAACTGACCGACTCCTTGCCAATTCTAAAGTACCTCTGAATGGTTTGAAATAAATTTTTCTAATACGACAGCTTCTGATATGCAAAAGTAACTTTTTCTGTGTCTGTCTGTTACGCTTTCACGACTAAACCACAGGACAGATTTTGATGAAATTTGGTACAAGGTAAGTTTGAATCCCACTAATTGACATAGGCTACTTTTTATTCATCCACGATAACCGACATTTACGGGGAAGAAATCGCAGAGATATGCTAGTGGCCTTATCATTTGGAGCCCATGCATGGCTTAAGATGAACTGACATTTCAAAAGAATCTCTGTTAGAACTTTACCATCACCATCCGCAACACAATCAAGTTATAAAAACCAAATACCCGAAACGCAGTGATCTTATCAACTTTGTAATAACGTCCTCCAATTTTATCGTAAAAGCGACCAATTAAAGAACACGTAGGTTTATGCACGCCAGTGCAATTGTGTTAAGTAAGACTTGCGAAAGTGTTGCGGAGCCCGTACACTGAAGTGCATTGTAATGAGATAGTTTGTGAGCGTTCGACCGTGATAAGAGAACTGGATCAATCATGTGACAACAGGGGGGGCCGTTCTACTGGCTTTCACGGAATCTTCTTCTTTATTACGTGGGCAGTAAGGTACATACATACACATACATAAACTCACGTCTTTTTCCCGTGGCAGAAACTACAGAACGCCACCTGCTACGATCCTTAGATATCTACTCCTTTCGACTCATCTACGTTCATACATCTCGTCATACAAGCATTCCGGTTACGAGTACTCCGCACCTGACCTTTCTGAAGGACCTCATCAATAAGGTCAGTGTAGGTCTTCCTAGGGCGACCCCTCCCGGCGTTGCCACTCGCCTCTGCCATGTAAATACCTTTTGTCAGTCGTCTTTCACTCATCCTCTCAACATGGCCGAACCATCTAAGCATACCCTTTTCTATCTTTGTCACTACATCTTCTTTTAATCCGCAACGGTCCCGTATAATCTCCTTACGACACTAGGGGTGTCAGAGTTTCTAAACCGCATCAAGGGCCTCTGACATGGTTTGAGTGGGACAGTAATAGGCTGGTATAAGTCTAGGATACCTCACGATGTTTTTCCTCCTCCGATGTACAATATAAACTTTAGGAAGTACATAAATTAATATAAAGTTCAAGTTCAAACTTTAGTTCAAGGTAGAGGGGCAAATTTTTCAAATGGTAATCATGCGCAGTGGCTTAGCAATTGGCTGCTGCGCTGTGTGTCGCGGGTTCGATTGTTAGGCGGGACAAATATTTGTATGACCTACAGGTACTTACAAAAAGATTTTTTCCAATCCAATTGGTAGTTCCGGAAGTTAGCACGTGTAACAAAACAAACAAAAAGAATATATATTTATTTTCATATGCATTTATTTTGATATCACAAACAGACAATTCAGTTTTATTTATTTAGGTTAACTATAGATAATATAGTGCAAAGGCAGAGGTGTACCCATTAGTACACCCACATTTCGCCAGTTATGTTTTTAGATCCATGTTATAGGGGGCGAGTCTATTGCCATCAACCGGGCACAAATCCAGACTCCGAGGCTGCTACTAAGAAATTCTTGATGGAAAACCCCAATAACAATTTGCCCGACCTGGGAATCGAACCCAAGACCTCATGCACAGCAGCCGCGCTTGCGACCACTAGACCAACGAGGCAGTAATTAAATTTTAATTATTGTATAAGAAGGTATTGCAAAAAAACGTTACCTACGTTTTTATTATAGTAACTACAAAAATTGCTTCATCAGACATCGTTGTTGACAATATTGACCTTGACCTTGGCTCGTGGTCACTTAACCGTTTCCATGACAACGCTGAAGTGACCGAATCGTTAACGAATTGGAAAAGTTTTGAAACACTTGTGAATAACTTTACGTCATGTCTATTCTTTGATGGGATAAACTGAGGTGATTTATTTATGTATGTATGTATATATTTATTTATTCATTGATTGGAATGAAATATATTATGTGGTATGATCCCAAAAAGGTTCCCTAAAAGAAGTCCCTATAAGGGATCTTGAAAAGGAAAAAATGTTTGTGTATCGAATTAAATCCACTACAATTAAAGTGAAACATTGATAATTTAACCTACGTTATAAATTACATGCGAACAATAAAAGAGAAAAGTCGTAACCTACCACCAGTAGGGAGGGGGGGTAATAACACTTGTACGATTAAAATCAATCAGTAAATCAATCGAGAAGTGAAATGGCTAATTTCACTTCTTAGCTAATAGGTGCGCGGGAAATAGAAACCAATCAATTGTTTTATTGAAACAACAAGTACGATTACGGTGCTCCTGATAAGATTATGTCCCATATGCTAGGGTGTCCCTATTGCTCATTCACTTCTACTCTTGACGAACTTTTCAGCGCCTCTGACGCAGCAATAAACGTTTCGACTTAACAAACATCACGCCTGTAATCCCCGAAGAGCCTAACCCTTCGGGGCTGATGGCGTGATGTTTGTTAGAGGCGTACCCATTAATACACCCACATTTCGCCAGTTATGTTTTTTGTTAGTACCGTGTAATAGGGGGCGAGTTTATTGCCATCAACCGGGCACAAATCCAGACTCCGAGGCTGCTACTGAGAAATTCCTGATGGAAAAACCCACTAACACTTTGCCCGACCTGGGAATCGAACCCTAGACCTCATGCACAGCAGTCGCGCTTGCGACCACTAGACCAACGAGGCAGTCACGTTTCGATTTATTGGCCCTAAATAGGATTTGGTTAGCTACTAATTCAGAATTCATTCTGAATAGTACAAAGAAACCTAAATACTGCTTTAAGCAGTAGAAAAATAGAAACAAAATTAAGATTTTTCGGAGAAGACAAAGTAAAAGAGAGAAGAAAGAACAAGAAAACCGATCCTATCATTTCATTGAGGAAACTTTATAGAATCCATAGTAAAATTCTTCCTTACGTTAGTCCTTTTCACCGCACATTTTATATCAAATCCAAATCGATTACAAAATAGTCGTGACAATAATTGAAAGTGTATCGTGGTATAAATTGACATTTAGCAATAGAACGGTGACCACAAAATGCCGATATAACACGACAATGAGAAATCAGGTAGAAGGGCCTTTGTCTTTGTCAATGGCGCACCCATTTCAAACTATTTAACTGTACCTAGATAAAACGATAAGGATTGAATTAAATTGTATTGTAATTACGACGATTGTAATCGTCAGAGACAAGTTAAGGGTACCATTTTGTTCCTTATTCTAGCTACCTTTACAGGCTATTTTTGTCTGCTGACATAATTTCATGGCTGTCTCTCGCGAATGGTTAGGCCGTTGTATACAGGACTTGAGTTGACTTGACAACTACCAATCTTTCAGGAGGTGAAAACACTCATTGATCTAGCAGCATCGGTATCTGAATTTGTGCTCGGTTGATGGCAATAGGCTCGCCCCCTATTTCATAGGACTTAATCATAACTAGTTAAATGTCGTACTAAACACCTCTGCCTACCCTTCGGGGATTACAGGCGTGATGTTATGTCATAAAGTACCTCATTTCTGTTATCCCAGATATGCAAAGCTTTGCGAAAACAAAGCGTTAATAAAACAATAATATTATTAAGCACAAACATTTCCTAGCTAATTAACAATAATATTTCAAAACGAGGATAGTAATCAAGAACAGCTGATCGTTAGCATTGCATGCAAATACTAATTTATTGATATTTGAAGAGAAATGATAGTTAATTAATTAGTGAAATTATAGAAGGTATAAACAGACATGTACTAAATGCGTTTAGTGCTTAATTAATAGATTTAGTAATTCATGGTGCATTGGAGAATAGAGTGGTACTCAATGCTAATAAATAACATTGTAACAAAATAATAATCTAAGCAAGTAAACAAATAAGCAATAATAAATTAAAAAAAATAACTGCCTGTTAATTGACTGCCTCGTTGGTCTAGTGGTCGCAAGCGCGACTGCTGTGCATGAGGTATTGGGTTCGATTCCCAGGTCGGGCAAAGTGTTATTGGGTTGTTCCATGAGCAATTTCTCAGTAGCAGCTTTCGGAGCCTGAATTTGTGCCCGGTTGATGGCAATAGGCTCGCTACCTATTACATATGGGACTAAAAACATAACTGGCGAAATGTGGGCGTACTAATGGGTACACCGCTGCCTAACCCTTCGGGGATTACAGGCGTGATGTTATGATATGTTATAATTTAATAAATTATAAATGAATAAATAGCATTGTAATATAATAAGTAAATGAATGGGAATATAAAATACAATATAAAATATTTCAAGCTTAAGACAAATTTATAAAGCGCTCTTCCTCACTCTACTTATTTAAAAATGTGCTGTGCCCGACAGGGTCCATGATTGTTTCTATTTTTATTTTAGCACCTTACCAACAATGTCGTGATGGCCTAGCGGTTACGGTGCCCGCCTCTCATGCTTGAGGTCGTGGGTTCAAATCCGGGCAAGTACCAATGTGACTTTATCAATTCATATGTACTTTCTAAAGTTTATCCTAGACATTACTGACATCATTCCGTGCCTCAGAAAGCACGTTAAGCTGTTGGTCCCGGCTATCATACGTGGATCTTTGACAGTCGTTACGAGTCGTCAGAAGCTTGAAAGTCTGACTACCAGTCTTACTTAGGGGTATCGTATTACCCAGTTACTGGGTTGTGGAGGTCAGATAGGTAGTCGCTCCATGTAAAATACTGGTATTCAGCTGCATCCGGTTAGACTGGAAGCCGACCCCAACATAGTTGGGAAAAGGCTAGGCAGATGATGAGTGTACATCATGGATTGCAATAAATGATTTGATTTGATTTGAAGGCCTAGTTCACATTAGGTCGGTCTGACAGTTTTACCGTTGACCGACTGTCGGGTGTCGCTGTTCATACTAGAAGCTGCCGATTTATTTATTATTTATTTATTTAAACTTAATGCAACAAAAGTACAAAGGCGGACTTAATGCCTTAGACATCCTTTAACAGTCAACCAAAGGTGGTGAAGAGATAACATGGTAGGTGCAAATTAAAGTACGAGCGCTAAACAGCTAAATTAACTAAAAAAAAAATTAAACACAATGTATTTAACTAAATAAAATAAAGTGTACGTAAGTACAAAATACTTAAAATACTACATATCTTTACTAATATACTAATTAATATTATAAAGCTGCAGTGTTTGTTTGTTTGTTTGAACGCGCTAATCTCTGGAACTACTGGTCCGATTTGAATGATTTTTTCAGTGTTTAGTAGTCCATTTATCGAGGAAGGATATAATATAGGCAATATTTTATATAAGAAAAACGCCGGTGAAACCGCGGGGCACAGCTAGTTTACTATAAAAATTCCATAGAATAAACATACATACATATATTTTATATACCTAATGTGAACACCACCGTCGCTACCGTTGTTTTACCACAGCCAACGTTTGTCATTTGTTGGTCCAACATAATGTGAATCAGGCCTAAGTAATAATAGCCTCACGAGTCGATCCATCAGGTTAAGCAACACTTGCCGTGGTTGTCCTTGGATGGGTGAAATTTTAGTCTGAAATAGCTAACGTGCTTTCTCTGTATGGAAAAAGGTTTTTGCCTTGCAGTAATAAATTATAGGCTGGTATTATTATGGCCACCGTAGGCGTGGGCTTGCGGACGGCGTGTCATGGGTAGCTCGCCGGGGCTGCGGGACATCTTAACAGGATACCGTGGCCCCGAAACGTAAAGGGCAACAGAAGGAACAGGGTGGTTTAATAGTCAGCAAAAGTGTGACAGTCCCTTCCGCCCCACCCAGGGCGGAAGGACTCATTTGATAATTTTTTACACCTCAAAAAAAGAAGGCTGGTATTATTATTATTTAATAAAAAGCACTCATTATTATAATACTATAATAATATTAACTTAACTAAAGTAGAGTAAGAGTAGAGTGAGTGAGTGAGTGAATGAGTAGTTAGTTAAGTTAATTTTTTTGACAATAGTACGGCAGAACACGTTAGTGTACAAACAAATTCAAAGTTCACACTTACTTTCTTATTTGCAAAAACAAATCTAATTAAATCTAAGAGAAAACTAAATTATAATTAAATATTTCGATGAATATAAACTCCAGTTAGTTATATAATTTAGTACCTACCTATACACAGATTCCTAATAAAGAAAACATTGGAAAACCTAATTAGAATAAAATTCACTTTGAAAACAAGAGCCGTAATTTGAAACTATGAACCCCTACTATGTTTTAAGAATATCGAAAAGTTTTCCTATTTCAAATCCTGTCCGATATTTTATAATGAACATGCAACATCACTATAATACAAAACATCACGCCTGTAATACCCGAAGGGTAAGGCAGAGATGTACCTATTAGTGCACCCATATTTCGCCAGCTAATAGGTGTCGAGCCTATTACCATCAACCTGGCTCAAATCCAGAGTCCGAGGATGTTACTGAGAAATTCTCAATGAATAAAACGAACCCAAGACCTCATGCTCAGCAGTCGTGCTTTGTGATCACTAGACCAACGAGGTAGTCAGTATAAGTGTCTATTTGTAATGTCAAAATAACAGCATGTCACAATAATGTTTATAAGGGACTAACACCTAAAAACCTATTTTTAAAATAATAGTCTAAGTGCCTGTCTCTCTTTCGGTTAATCTTCGAAACGGCTTTACCGATTTTGACGAGACTTTCATTAGCAGATACTTAGCTAATAGCAAAGGAGTATTCTCTATTTTAGAAAAAAAAAATGTAATATTGGGTTGCGGGACGTCTTAACAGGATACCGTGGCCCCGGAACGTAAAGGACAACAGAAGGAACAGGGTGGTTTTTTAGTCAGTAAAAGTCTGACAGTCCCTTCCGCCCCACCCAAGGCAGAAGTCACTTAAAAAAGAAGGCCTCACGCATAAAAATAAAATTCCGTAGTTAACTGACATACACGCATAAGCTAATTTAAAATTTTAAATAAAATAATGTTTCCTGAAAACCTTTTGTTGTTTCACCACGATTCGTTGTGTTCTCACTTCGTTCTCAACTGGTACCAACTGACATTTCGACAACTCCCTATAACTGTACTCATTACATCTCCAACGACACAAACATAACTTTTTCACACCGCGACAGTTTCAAATAAAACTTTTAACAACCGTAGTATAGAGGGTTAGGGGGAGGTGCTCGTGGCTAAGCAAGAACAGCCAAACGAGTCGATCCATGAGGTTAAGCTACGCTTGCTGGGGTTGATCTGTGGATGGGTGACCATCTTTACACACCGAGACTCCTCTGTGTCTCGGAAAGCACGTTATGCCGTCGGTCCCTCCTGCCAAGGTTGCGGATTTTGTTCGAAAAAGTTACCCCGGCCCTGGAACACAAATGGTATTAGGAGGAAAACACGGATGGGTTTCTTAGTAAAAGTCTGACACTCCCTTCCGCTTCACCCAGAGCGGAACACGTCATTTGTTGATTTCCCATCCTTAAAAAAAGCCGTTGGTCCCAGTTGTCATACGTGGATCTTTGACAGTCGTTACGGGTCGTCAGAAACCCGAAAGTCTGACAACCAGTCTTACCAAGCAGTATCGTGTTACCCAGTTAATGGGTTGTGGAGATCACATAGGCAGTCGCTCCGTGTCAAATACTGGTATTCAACTGCATCTGGTTAGACTAGAAGCCGACCCTGACATAGTCGGCAAAGGACCAGTTTTTTTATAATTAGCTTTATTTTAAATTTAGTTTTTTTGAGTTTTATTTTCTTGTTTAGTTTATAAGCAGTTTTATCCTCTACATTTTATTCAGACTGCTATGTATACTTCTAATTGGTGTGTACATTAGAAGTAATACTTTGTGACCAGTACTTTGCACTTGTGTACGCTTTTGGTGTACTTTACATAACATAACATCACGCCTGTAATCCCCGAAGGGTTAGGCAGAGGTGTACCCATTAGTAAACCCACATTTCGCCAGTTATGTTTTTAGTCCCATGTAATAGGGGGCGAGCCTATTGCCATCAACCGGGCACAAATCCAGACTACGAGACTGCTACTGAGAAATTCCTGAAGGAAAAACCCAATAACAGTTTGCCCGACCTGGGAATCGAACCCAAGACCTCATGCACAGCAGTCGCGCTTTCGACCACTAGACCAACGAGGCAGGTGTACTTTAATAAATAAATAAGACTTTTTTTAAGGATGCGAAAACTGACTTCTTCCGCTCTGAGCAGAGCAGAAAGAAATGTCAGACTCTTACTGACTAAAACCATCCGTGTACCTCCTAATGCCCTTTTTGATCCAAGGCCACGGTAATTCATTCAAATAAAATCCGCAACCCTGGCAGGCACTGACCGTCGCCGGCCCTGTCTTCTATACTGCCATCTCTTTGAGGCGATAAAACTTGGGAGATTTATTAAACAACTGTAGTAGGGGCTCTGCTGAAACGTAAAATGAAAATATAAACAAGTTTCGTTTATAGGTAGAACGCCTGGCTTGGTAGCCAATTAATATAATTCTGATAGTTTAGACTCAATCAAACTTTTCAACGAGGTGGATGGGGCAGCGTTTTTATTCAAGAGTAATTTGACCCTGTAACGGTTATTTCACTTTTTTATAGTACGTTTACTGTTTAATTGGATTGTGCCCGTTTTTATGCCATTATTTTTGCTGTATCGGATTACTTTTTGATTTGCTGCTGCAATAGGTTCGTTTATTGGCGAAAGTGAATCGGGATTTCGTTTCAATTTTGAGTTCTGTTTTGGATTATTTAGGTGCATTTGAGCGTTGATTCAAAACGTCCGTGCTCCTTGCCAATTAAGTTTAAAATTGCTTGTGAATGCCTATCATAGACAATATGATTCTTTCTAATCCAACTGGCATATTCCACAGATTAGCGCAAAACAAACATACTTAAACTCACGCCTTTTTCCCATGGGGGTAGGTAGAAACAACAGAACGTCACCTGCTACGATCCTAACATACTCCTTTCGCCTCATCCACGTTCATACAAGCACGCCGTTTACGAGTACTGCGCACCTGACCTTTCTAAAGAACCTGACCAATACGATCAGTGTAGGTCTTCCTAGGGCGACCCCTCCCCGTGCGAAACAAACAAAAAGCTCTTTAGCTTTATTATCTCAGTATGGATGATAAGAAGAGGTACTTAACATGATAACATCATATTCCAGAAGTAATATATCGGCTAAGTCGGCCCCTAAAGCAATTCCCTTAGCACCAGAAGTTCGTACCTAAAATAAATCTTATCAAGCATAAAATATTTCACAGATTCTTCATACGTATACCAATATATTATGGTAATAATCATACGGTAATATTTTCTCGTACAAAATTGAGGATCTTGCGTTTATGCTGACTCAAAGATGATTCACTATTTGGTCTGTTTGAAGATTTACGTAAGATTTTTTTGTAGTTAAATCTACGGAGATTTCTGTTATAAGCAGCATTTTAAATTGTTATTTTATTGTAGGTTTATCTGACGTCTAAACTTTAAACCAGTGGACTGTATAAACTGACTTAAAAAAACTGACTATAATCTATATATAGTCAACTAGCTTGTGCCCGCGACTTCGTCCGCGTAAATTTGTGTTATTGCGGACACAGACGAAGTCGCGGAAAAAATTACCCATGTCCTGTCATTTCAATTCGAAACGACAGGTGGCGCCATCTATGATCATAAGAACGTTATTGTGATTTCCCTCGGAAACAGTACTTTTTTTCGGGATTAAAAGTACCCTATGTTCGTCCCTGTACACCTAGCAACGTATATCCAAAATTTTAGGATGATCGGTTCAGTGGCTTAGGCGTTAAATGGTAACAAACAAACAAACAAACTTACTTTCGCAATTATAATATTAGTTAGGATAAGGATTGCCGTGTACTCTTACAAAAATATGACAAAAGGGCTCGACCGATTTGAAAAATTTCTTATTTATTTTTTAGGAAAAAATAAATCTTGTTATACCAAGTTCACCAGGTAATCTGTTTTTTTTTTTTTTTTAACTCGTAATATGCGTGTCCTGTTTGGAAATCGGTAGCGAAGTGGTGGGCTTTCAGGCCCTGGATCCCTCGCCTCTTACTGCCTCCAGCCGCTGCATGCGCCAAATAAAGATCGTCGAAGGCGCCCGAACGCTATTATAATTAGATGAAAATCTATTACAATTAGTGAACACTATTATAATTAGTAAATTTAAAAAAGTGAATTAGGTAAGAAAACTATTGTCATTTCATGTATTTCTTTTTTTTACACGACTGCCCCAAGAAAGGGAGTGTTATGTGTTCAGGGTTAATGTATGTATGTATGTTTGTGAGATTCTTTATTCCACCATAACTTTTAAACGCCTACACCGATTTTAATGTATGGGGTATCGTTACAATCCTTGCATCGTTCCGAGTAGCATAAGCTAGTTAAATAGAATCCTGTGTGGTCACTTTAAAACGTAAATTAATACTAGCCTCAATATTTTTTTTTAGTGAATCTGGTCGTGTCTATGTCTACGTCTAGAATTTGACAAGTAGATTTAAAAAATATACAATACTGTTAATAAAAAACGTCGTAAAAAAATACTGACGAGTAAACAAACTACAAACAAATATGTGCAATTTTTGCAGTCGTGTTTTTTACTTTTTTAAATTATTTTTCAGATATTGCTAATAGAAGCTGGTCCGGAGGAACCCGATGTGACCAGCGTACCAGCTTTCGCTCCAGTTCTGGGTAGATCCAGTATAGATTGGAACTACCGCACCCAACCGGAGGAGATGACTTGCAGGGCACAGAGAGGACAAACATGTGCTTGGTTGAGGTATTTAATATTATTCATTTTTTTTTAAATGGCATAGAAAAATCTCTCGTTTCGTAGGTGCGTTTATAAAGGTATAAATGTACACACAGCAAGACCCGGAAAAACTATCTGTAGGCCATACAAATCTTTGTTCCATGCGGAAATTGATCGCAGCAGGCGATCGATCAGCCGCTGCGCGAAACGTATCGCTTTGTAAAATATCTAATTTAAAAATGTATTTTTTTTCTTTTCTCTTTTACATGAGAACTAGCTGACCAAGCATTGCTGTGGAAGGTTTGCAATCAAAAAATATTAAGACTAATAATTGAGATAAAAACTATCTTATCTTTCAAGTTCGATCAAACTGCACACGGTGTGCAAAGATTAAAATCGGTTAAATAGTTTAGGAGTCCATCCCGGACAAACAAGGCGACGCGTAATTTATAATTATTAAAATAAATGGGTTTTTCCCAATTATGTTGGGGTCAAGCATTCAGTCTAATCGGTTGCAACTGAATACCAATGAATGCAGCACCACACTCTCAGTAATCGCATTACGAGACATGTGGGTACAGCTTATACTTACAGGAAGTGGCTGATTTAGCAAATATTATACCTACATTAATTTTTAGGAATAATTTAAGTTTTAAATCGTGAGTGTAATAAAAACATAAACTGAATTGATTTTAAGAATTCTCCATTTTTTTTTTTAATAATTTTTTACAATATGAAATACCAAATCCGTAAATACTTTATTACTAAGAATATTAGATTTTTTGTCAAATGCTTTATTTCTTCAAAATTAATTAAAAATTCAACTTCATTCATTCAAATTAAGCAGTATTTTCTTATCTTTTTAACTCTTTAACAAAAATATTTTAACTCTTTTCCAAATTTTGAGTCTACTTCTGCGCTCATAAAGAAAATAGTCTTAAAAGGGTCTATAAATAGCTTGTTACATTTTAATTAACGAAAAGAATCATAATATTATCATACTTAATGGAAATTAGATTGAAATGAAAACAGTAATTTAAAATGGCTTTTTTATTGTATTTGCTCTCATAAAACCTTCTTGTTTATCTTAATTACGTCTTAGACAATTATTCTTTCAATTCTAAGTAATTTTCTTATTTGGGAAGTCGACAAGGACCACTTTTGCTGTCCAAATATCTTTTAGAGTGTTTGTTTATCATTAGGCAAAATTATAATTGTTAGAGAAACTTAATATTGAATCATCTAATTGAATGATACAACAATACATCATCATCATCATCATATCAGCCGTAGGACGTCCACTGCTGAACATAGGCCTCCTCTACAGATTTCCAATAGGACCGGTTGAAAACGGCTTGCATCTAGCGCGATCTCGCGGTCCTCATCAGATCGTCTGTCTACCTAGTGGGTGGACGAACAAAGCTGCGCTTTCCGGTGCGTGGTCTCCATTCGAGAACAACAATACAACATTGAACTATATGGAGTAGAACCTACCAGAAAAGGGCTTCTAACCCTTATTATCTAACTACATCGTAATAAATAATCTTCTCGGCCGAATTTTGGTCTCTGCAGTCAGTCTCAATGATACAGGAGCACTACCTCTTCCTTCACTCTCATAGTCAGATGGGATGACAATCTGACATAACGGGGGAGAGATGAAGCGCACGGCCAACGGCTTTCTAAGGCTCAGAGTGTATCATCCCAGAGTACAGAGTTGGTAGTACGCCACCAACATCCAAACTCTGGGGTGATGTTCAGAAAATCAGGAATCCAATCCATACTCTGTACGATCTGGGAGTCAGTCGAACCGTTTTGCGCTATTTGGGCCCACCGTTTGTCCGACATGCGGCAGACATGTCCTGCCCAGTCCCATTTAAGTTGAGCAACCTTTTGAGCCACGTCAGCTATATATGGCCTAATATATGGCCTAGTTTTTTTTTAGAGAGTATATTTCTAGGCTGGTTCAATACAGTTTATTTAGCCATTATAAGACTGACTTCTGTCTCATTTACCTAAGGTAAATCATAGTCTCTTGCTATGAGATCTATAGTTCGATACAAAAGATCGATAGACTATAGTCCCCCTAGACTAATGTGTCTATCAATTGCTAGGAAAATAATAGCAATAGTTCAAGGCAATTTTTTTAAGGAATTTATTAACAAGTTTTGACATTACAGTGGTCGAGTTATGGGAGGATCAAGTGCTATAAATTATGTGGTTTACATGAGAGGTAATAAAAAAGATTATGATCAGTGGGCCGATCTTGGTAATGAAGGATGGAGTTATAACGAAGTAAGTAGCATCGTTGTTTGTCCTAAAATTACCTATCCATTTTTCGCATAAAATTCAGCCACAAAATCAAAGTTTGCTAACATCAATATTGTAAATGAGTTTTCTATTAAAATATCAAAATTATTTTACTTAGATTGAACAAAAAGGTCAATGTTAAACAATTAAGATTCTCAAGTTCTAAATGTCAAGAAAATTCTTTATTTTCAGGTCCTGCATTATTTTAAGAAATCTGAAGATAATCAGAACGTTGAAGCACAGGATACTGAACATCACGGAACCGGAGGGCCTCTGAATGTAGAACGATTCGCTTACACCGACCCTAATGTTATAATGCTCGTAAAGGCATTCCGTCAACAAGGATTGCCATTAGTGGATTTCAATGGAAGAAAACAGATTGGAACCATGACCACCCAAACTACAACAAAAGATGGCAGAAGAGTTTCAGCAAATGATGCATTTTTAAGACCTATACGCGATAAAAGACCCAATCTTACAGTAATGACCAATTGCCAAGTTATAAAAATACTTATTCATAGAGATAAGTATGCTTATGGCGTTGTTTTTATTCAAAATGGTATGGTATATAAAGTGCATGCCCAGAAAGAGGTAATAATTAGTGCAGGTGCATTAAATAGTCCAAAAATATTAATGTTGTCTGGCATAGGACCAAAAGCCGATTTGGAGCGTTTGAAAATACCTGTAATAAAGGACTTAAAAGTGGGCCATAATTTGCAAGATCATGTTACTACAGAAGCAGTTCTGATGGAGCTTAGCAATGAAACATCGACATATTTGCCTGGAAATGAAATGTTGAAAGCTATTGCGAATTTTCACAAATACGGAAGCAGTTTCGACGAGATTTCTGCAACTGGTCCTTTGCAAGTGTCAGCTTTTTATCGAACGAGATACGCAGATGTTGACAGATCGATCCCAGATATACAATTTCATTTTGACGGCAGAAAGAAGAGTGATTTCTACAAGGATCCTTCTACATATTTAGCAACGAATATATTCCCGTTTTCATTGTACGATAGCATTAACGTTAGACCTATTCTTCTGCATCCAGAAAGCAGAGGATATTTAACTCTAAACAAAACCCATCCTACCCTTGGTCAACCCCTAATCTACCCAGGCTTCTTCACAGCGAAAAATGATTTAAAAACTTTAGTAGCAGCGCTAAAGTTTGCGACTAAATTGGAAGAGACAAACGCTTTTAAAGAAAATAACGCGAAGTTTATAAGAAGACGTATACATCCATGCACTTCATATAGATGGGGTACTACTAAATATTTCACTTGCGTTATACAAAGTTATACTGGAACTATATATCATCCTGCTGGAACTTGTAAAATGGGACCTAGGGATGATGAAAATGCGGTAGTCGATGCAAGACTGAGAGTATATGGAATACACAATTTGAGGGTCGCTGATGCTTCGATCATGCCAAATATTGTTCGAGGTAACACCAATGCTCCTTGTATGATGATTGGAGAGAAAGTCTCTGATATGATTAAAGAAGATTGGGATTCCGTTTATTGGGAAACATGATCATAGATTCTGCAAACAACAAACACAGCTGGAAACTGAACCTTATTGTAAGGGTAGTTAAAATTAGAAATTATAAAAAAAATTACTATGCGATTGGTACGTAGGTACATATAGTAGGAATTGCTAGTATTTAGAAGTGAGTGAATTTTAATGGCAGGTATGACGCAGTTGCTATAAATGTCTTGTGTGCTTTTATAGTCACAATTTTATGGTACAAAAAAAATATAAAATGTACTTAGGAGTATTTTTAGAAAAGGAATTTTTCTTCACATTGATTACGAAGTTTTTGTGTAATATTTATTAATATAGTTTTCATTGTTACTTTAAATACGGATAAGGTTTATTTAGATAAGGAAAATGGGACCTATGTCTCGGTAAACCGCGAAATCTTAGTTTTCTTAAACAAAATAAAATAAGTGACTATTTATAAATATAATTATATTAATTAAAATCATCAACTTTCCTGGGCAGATATGGTCGTGAATGTGCCTAATGAAAACTTTGCGTTTACGGCCAATCGTTACTTAGAGAGTCAAATCGTCAAATTAGGCGCTTTGCACACAGAGCAACTATTGCAGCAACTGGCAACTAGCTGTTTACATACATTTCAATTGGACTGCGCACACAGAGCAACTCGTGTTTCGAACTGCGGCAATCGTCAACAGTTTTCAGTTGCTGCAATCGATGACTAGCAACTTTTGAATATTGTAACGGTTTTTAAAGTTGCCGATTTCCCCAACCGTCAATCGCAATGCTACGGGCGATTTCACACATCCCTCCCTCTCCGTGTGCCCGCCAATGCCAGTATCGCTACGGCAACGGCATACGGCAAATCGGCTATGAAAGTTGCTTACAAATTGCCAAAAACTTGCGGCTACTATCAACTTTTACAGGAAACTTTTAAAGAGTTGCCAGTTGCCTCAACTTAAGTTGCTCCGTGTGCAAAGCGCCTTAGCACGCAAGCAGTGATATAGTCGCGCGAAACTGTATAAGCCAGGTAATTCTGTTTCTTAAAAAAAAGTGTATTCTAAAATTCTGACAAACATAAACAACACTGACTTTTATGGCAACCTCCTGAGACTAGGATGCAAAATTGCACCCTGTCTTGATGTATGTAATGATTATAATCCCTTAATACATATTCGGAGCAGTCATTCTTATATTTTGCTGACAAGCTTTTTTTCTTAGCGCTTGTTTATATTTTATTTTTATTGAATTATTGTTAGGTTTAATTATTAATTCAAAAATGAAGTCTGAAACTGTGAATACAGTGAATTATTATTATATGTATCCAAAATGTTAGATTATTAGCGTAAGTAATAAAAATATATTTTTATGTAAAAAGAAACCTTTACCAATGAATAAGGCTTTTCATTTCTCTTTCCAATCCCAATCTTGTTCCTTTAACCTTAAAAGCGATTATCGTCTGAATGGTAAGTGAAAAAATCGCAATTACCCATTTTTATGTATCCTAGATACTAAAACGGTAGTTAGTTATCGATGTTGTTAATATTGTTTTTTAGACGAAGGGGATTATTTTGACTGAGGGGGCAATTGTTACTATGGGAGCACCTTCCTCCTCTTTCTTGCATCGTATTCCTCATTAAAGATTGAACTTTATTTCTATAAAGATAAAATTTGTTATACAAAAATTAGCTCTCGGCTTTTATAATAAGGCCTAAGAGGCCTTATTATTAGAGCCTGTTTATTGATATTTTTTAGGACTGTTTAGTTGTTCTCTTTTGTTAAAATGAGCCTACAGTCAAAATAACCCCGTCACGACCTTGATTTTTTTTATGTTACTGTGTGTTTTCTAACAAATTATATGTGTAGAATTTGGTAGCCGTGTCTCAATCACTCATCAAGTAAGGAATAGAAGTTAAACGATTGGTATTTAACTGCTTCTTTAATAAAAATTGTACTTATTACAGTTTTTATTTACTTTCACCTATCCCTCTATGGCTAATCAAATCTTACAAGTTCAATTTGAGTCATTTCCCGATGTTCGATTGATTTAAAATTTTGCGTAAATGTGCAATTTGCAACTTATACTAATTTATTTATTTATTAGGCTTTTCAACAATGAGTACACTGTTACTATATAATTTGTACATTGCAAACTTAAATCTAAGTGCCTCATCACTTACAGAAAAGCACAGCATGCACTACATTATGCGCAGTTAAATTATACAATTAATATATTTAAAACCAGTAATACCCAAACAAATATACAAAATATGAGGACTAAAGAAAATAATTATTGATTGTTGAGTTAAATTAAATTAAAATATTAAATAATAATTTCATAGGTGAATTCAATTTTAAAAACATTGGATCAAATTAAATAACTAAGATTCCATAGAATAAAAATAAATTAAATTAAAAATATAAATAATAAAATTAGAATAAATTAAATTAAAATAAAATAGATTAATTTAAATGGATTAGGTATAACAAAAAGAGTGGATTAAGTCAAAATAGACTAATTTCAACTATTATACAATTGAAAAATATTTGGTAAAAGACTAGAGGTACCCGTTAAATATTATAAAGAGGTAATCTATAAACCGATTTTAAAATTAGGGATTCGTAAGAAAAATCACGCAAACGAAATCGCGAGAGAATGCTAGTTCCAATAGACTTGGTACTTGTTTTTCTTTTGTTTCATTTTAGTATTAACTCTGCTTTTTCTTTTAGTTTACTAACAGCTCCTGTCTTATGTATTTATTTGTGACTGTTACGCTTACCTATAATTGGTGTACACAAAAAAGTAGTACATACTTTCAGTACTACTACTTCGTGCCAATTTTGAAGTGTGTGCTGTTGGTAATAAAGTACATTATTGAATAAATAAACAAGTAAAAATTCGTCTATCCATTTATGATTATAGAATTACGCACATT